>LR990637.1:2586250-5105000 GCA_905147815.2 Phalera bucephala | reverse complement strand
TTACGTAAATAAATCATGTGGAATTAATATTGATCTCATAAATACTTAGATTAGAGCAAGCTGTGAGTTGAGTATTGATATTTACTTAACCAAAAGTATCATTCATAATACACTAAATACATATAGAATGGATATAAACTGCGTGAAAATCAAACAAGAAAAGTAAGAAATAAAATAAAGGCCACCATGATATGGAGCGATGATCAGGTGAAGGTTGTAGTGCAGGCAAAATTTTAATGCGTCCAGGTCGTCGTGGCAATCTTTGATGGAGGCCTTTGTCCTGCGTTCCTAGAAGTATTACGCTTAATGGTCGAGGTTATAATATACCTATATTTAGTTAACTATAACACCTACTCATTTATAATTCCATGCACGCTTACCACTTATTAAAAATAATATAGAAAAAAGTAAAAATAGTTACATCAGTTAATTTCTATTTTAGCATTTATCACTAACACAAATTATTGCTTAATAATAATTTATATAACTACATTATTAATTATTATTTTTCACGTTATTTAAATTTAATAAGCGGAATTTACAGGGTAATGCGTTGAGAACACCAGCATTTTTTTATTTCGTGTGTTACCAGAAATAGGTTGAGCTGTCATTTTAGGTGGGAAATGAGAACTACACTGGGGCGGAACTAAGAAAAGAGTATTTTTTAAATTTCTACAAAAAGAGCCTTTAAATCCGACAAGAAAATGCCTGAGGACATTTTTTCTAGTAATATACTTTGGCGGGAAATCAATGACTTATATTTTTATTGTATGAGAAGCAAGTAAGTATGTTCAATATCTTCTAAGACTTAAACGATTCGGCTTTGGATATCCGGCGGTGTGGGTGTCTGTGTATGTGAATTTCACATATGCAAACACACAGACCAGAACAGATTGGAAACGCTCACACGACATAGATCTAAATGTGGGGTGGGGTTTCAAAAAAAAGAAAAAATGTCAGATGAGGTCGCCATTGTTTGAACAAAACTCGTTTCTTGTGTTGTCAGACATATTTAAAAAAAAAAAAAATCTGGTAACACACGACTTAGACAACTTTATGGACAAATAAGCGGCAAAAAGTCTTCGGTATTGAAAAATCGCGGGATCACTTATCATCTATTATTAACTACGTATGTATATAATATTATTAATAAATTCATTTTACACGGATGCGAATTCGGTTTTAAAACATTGTTATGCATTTAAAATGTATAGAAAAAACTTATTAGCAGTTTTTTTATACTTAGATTGTGCAATCCACAAATATGCCATTGAGTTATTATGTGCTAGAGGAGCTATGTCAAACAAAATGTTAATTTAAAAAGCCTTTTTAAAACAAGCTTTTATAGAACACATAGCGAAAATGTCTTGATTAGTTAAGAAGTTTAAATGGCTTCCTTCCGCCTCCATCATCATTGGACACCATACGAGTCTAAAGTACTCGTCAAGACAAATCCAACGAGCCCAAACACGATGAGGTTATTTTGAGTAGTTAGGTGGTTCTATTAGCCACCTTTCGGCTTCATCATCAGATACTGAACATTATCTGGTTGTAAAGTACTCGTCAATACCAATCAAACAAGCCTAAACACGAGGGGGTTACGTTCCTATGACCACCTTCTGACTCCATCATCAAACCAGCTCCATGGTAACATATTATTGCATTGTCATCGACTTTACATACGTACGCTAGATTTCAGCTTAATCGGATACTCGCAAGTGCTTGAAAAATGGATCACAAGATTTGAACCGGAAAGACAGACAGACATACGAACATTGCAAGTTAAATAAAAGCTTGTAAAAATGGTGCGCAACTTGATGACGGCGGTGGTACGTTAGGGATGTTTGTGTTCCCCAGCCACAGCGACGAGTTGGAGCACGGTGGGAGTTTTAGCTGGTAGGAGTCTCGGTATAAACCCTCGTTTCCCCCTAGCGAGCAGAATAATATGTTTCTGGAATGGTTTAAACAGTATCTCAACGCACATAGAGGTATATATTTGAAAGGAAACTTAGCACTCAACCGTGTCACGTTGTAAGCTCCTGGCACAAAATCAGCTAGAGTGTATGCACTCAAATTTTTGCTACAACAAAATAATTTGAGGTGTCTTCTCTAGTATGTAGTACATAATAATACAATGGAATATGCGCCCCATTCTTTCTCCTAATCGCTTACAGAGTCCTTATTTGCTATGAGAAATTACCGTTTGTGGCATTTTCATGTCTCCATGATTCTTAAGCTCCAATTGGAAGCCTCAAGGTTTGGCCTAATAGCCGACGGATCGCTCGGGAACGCTCGGCTACATTCGGTCGTGCCGAGCGGGGCTGCGCTGTGTGGCGTCTCCCGTACATTACAACTCCCCCAAGCTGCGCCACCGTCGCGCTCCTGTCGCGCTGCGTCGGCTATGTGGGGAAACCTTTCTAGCCAGCTTGATAAGTTTCACGTGCAGATGCCCACTAACCTGCCTCCATCGCACCGCACTGGCTCCGCGTGCTGGAGTATGATTTAATGTAGATTTTTGAGTGAAGAAAGCCTTTGCCAAGCACTGGGACAGTATAGGTTGACTTATTACTGTAAGCGATTCAGAAAAGAGGATCGCGATCGTAGATAGCACGATCAAAATTTGTGCGTAAGTATGGCAACCCCAGAAAGTCGGTTTAGATAAAATAATTTCCGTTATATTTAAAGTAAATAAGATAGAGATAGAATTCAGATTGACTACCCACGCATTATGATGACAGTTGAAAAAGCTGCGTGAAGGTTTTGGGTTTGTTCTACAAAGTAGTTTTCATATTTGAAATGATCATTGTTCAATGTTATGATAAAATAAAATAATAATTTAGTACCTCCTGCCCGAAATGAAGAAAGCCGTTAAATGACGTTGACTCCTTTTTTGATTATACAAATAGAGAATTTAGCAGATATAAAAGAGATTTGCAGCTACTGGCGTATCTTAGAGATTTTTTTTCTAAGACAAATGTTTTGAATGTTTCGATAAATACGGTAAGAATATTGATGGTTAAGTGTAAACAACAAGTTGTTGTATAGACGTTTTTGGCATTTATCTTAAAATTTAAGTTTTGCACTTAACAACCTTCTTTTGTATTAGGGCAGAGTAGATATCATTAGTATTCTATCTCAAAAAGTGGGGTTTCACAAGCGTATTTCATCCTTTTCACCTACATGTAAATTTGATAATAACTAAAAACGCACATTTCCATAGTTAAATAAAAATTTTCACAACACTTTAAAAAGCTTACGTTCTAAAAATAAGAATTATAATTTGGTGTCTTATCGTTTTACGATTGGTAGTAAAAATAAATCAATTCAAAAATGGAACGACAGAATCTCGAACGCTGAGTGGTCGAACGCGAGAAAGCGCGGTATACATAAGGCGAAGACAACTATAAATTTGGTCAGTCGGTGAGTGACCGCCGACGCGAACATTGGTGTCAATTCGTCCGCGTGTGCTGTGTGAGTGCCACCTAGTGTGTGGAATTGGAATATGTCGCTGACCTGGAAAGATGGATTATTGTATTATTGGTATTAGTAAACAACTTAAAATTAACATTATTCACGCACTCATAAATACCTTATCTTCACCGTTATTCCTTATTCTATCTACATATTAAGACCTCCAAAGTTTGAGCCTAATTCTTGCCATAACTTCATCCTTTCTCTACATGCTTCATCAGTTTTGCCCGCATTAACGCTTTTTTACACATTACTTTTATACATAACTTATTAGTCTCCCCTTTTAAAAAGCTCATGCTTTCTATACATACTTCACTCTTTCTATATTGTGACGGTGTGGACACATTTGGCGTATGGACGATTGCAGTTAGCCCAAATCTACTATCTACTCAGAACTACGCCTATGTTGTAGGAATATAAGAAAAAGAACTCTCTTCTGGTAAACGTAATCAAGGCGGGCAGTATTTACGTTACAGGGATGTGCTCAAGCGCCATTTGATGGCCTGTAGTATACCACTAGAAAAGTGGGAGGAGCTGGCATCATAGCGGACGGAATGGCGACGCCGAGTCAAAAAAGGAGTTACTGAATTTGAAGTAGATCGTCTATCACAGCTTGACGTTAAACGGTAATTACGAAAGACAAGCCTTAGGGCTTGTCTTTCGTAATTATCGTTTAACTCGTAATTAGAGTTTAGACTCTCCGATAATTACACTTACAACAACGAAGGTCAACTCTACTGTTAGTCATGTGACCGAATTTTCAAGACCAAATTCGGTTTTGCTAGTGGAGCTCACGCGCGCAGTTGATAATCGTCTCGGGTCGCCATAGCCGATTACTGCTGGGAGGGCTATATCATATACCTTTTATACACACTCTATCCTTCTTATAACCACCTCATTCATCTTATACATACCTCATTCCACCCATATCTGTTCTTAGCCTGTACGATAGCTTCGTACACAGCCCCCGGCTGTAAATTCTTCAGCTCGTGGGTGACGCGGTGCGTGAGGCTACCAGCTGGTTCTGGCGCTGGTATCACCACGTCGTGCCATCTACCTGGCTGTTGGAATGTCTCGTTGATCTGTGGGAGAAGGTGTGAGGAGTTTAGGTATAATATACAATGCGAAAGTGGAAGGATGTAGGTACCGGGAACCCTTATGGGGAATAGGGAAAATTCCTGCTAAAGATACCGTGAGCTTCAGAGGAAGCTGACAGGGCGTTACGGACTAAAAACCCAGATGGCGGCAGGCATCGGCACATCGGAAGGGCTATAGGATCTTAGGAATGCATCAGTGTCTCTGTGCCAAATTCTAAAGAGCCCGCCATCAGAGGCAAAGCAGAGATAAGACTTGGTTACTCCTTCACCGATTCCTCAAAACTTTTCACATTGTGACTAAAATATATTCCTACAACATAGGCGTATAAAGTACACTTCAGTCTCATCAGTCATCTCCACCTGTAGTTGCGGAGCAGTTTTGACTCGTTCTGTGGCGGGTAACAGAAGTGAACCTGTTCAATGCGCGCCCAGAACTTACCGCTAGTTGTCAGAACAGGTACTTCAGCTGGTCTGAAGGTAGGTAGCTGAAGTGAACTTACTCAAGGTGTACAATGAACACCCCAGTATTTTACCGCTACCGCATCAACTTGTCTAGTGGTGGGTAACTAACATGAACCTGGTGGTACAAAGAACACCCAAGCATACACCACCAGCTGTCGGTACAGTAGCCTTAGCTGGTTTAGTCGGGTGTTACTGAAATAAACTCTTTCCTCCAGTGGTAGGATCTTGAAATGAATTCGGTCGAGGTGTAAATTGTACACCCCAACACTAACCACCAGCTGTTGTTACAGCAGCCCGAACCTGTTCAGTGGAGAGTATCTGAAATGAACTTGGTCAACTATAATGTACATCCTAGCACTCCCTGCCAGCTATCACTATAGCAGCGTCAGCTAATCCAGCGGTGCATAACTGAAGGGTACCTGGTGGAGGTGGAAAATCAACAGGCCAGCACTCACCGCTAGCTGTCGGTACAGCAGCCTCAGCTCGTCTAGTGGCGGGTAGCTGTCCACCGCGAAGGCGAGGGTGTACCGCGTGTGGGAGCGCGCGAGGGGGGCCGATGTGAACCGAGCTGGTCCCGGCCGCCCTGACACTTCCACGTGCTGGCGGGCTCGTCCCAAGCTGTTGTCCGCTACGCAGCTGCAACATGATAATTAAGCTTGTCCTCATTGTTCTGCAAAAGTCTCTTACAAGTCTACGTGAGATGGCCAAAGGCGTTTACTCTTACATCGAGGTGAGAGAGATTAGGTCATAATCCACCAATTGGAATCAATGTGGTGGAAGTACCAAATTAACACATAAATCAGCTTATTTGTCCCATTGCTAGGGTAGCAGTGATAGCCTAGAGTTAGACCGTTTGACTGCAAACTCAGAGGTGGTTTAAACCCAGGCACGCACCGCTGTCTTTCCGAAAGCATGTGCGTATTAAAAAAATAATGATCACTTGCTTAAACGGTGAAGGAAAACATCGTGAGGAAACCTGCATGCCTAAGAGTTTCTCGCAGGTGTGTGAAGTTCGCCAACCCGCACTGGGCCAGTGTGGTGGACTATGGCCTAAACCCTCTCAGTTCGAGAGGAGGCCCGTGCCCGACGGTGGGACAGTTTCTTATCAGGGCTAATATTATTAATATTATCTCATTGCTGCGCAAATGCCTCTCACAAATCGACGCCTATCTATTTATCCATATCATTACCCCAGGTCTATTGTGAGGTAGGGAGGAAACCTATCTGTCTTCCTCCACCCACCACACATAACTGTCCCAAATGAGCCGTTTGGGATGGAAACTCTGGGTCCATGGGGCCTTGGCGCACATAGTATATTTGTCGATGAGGCCAAACTGGTGGTCGAAGTAACAGGTGACCAGAGGGCTGGCTCATACCTCGCACAAAAGTTAAGCATCGCCATTCAACGTCGCAAACGTGTGAGGGGTACATCACCATCCTAGTGCCCCAAGCCAACCTCACCTGCTTGTGGTGCACCCTGCCAAACAGCAAACGAGGCCCTGGCGACCGGCTAATGGCGGTATATCCATAGTCAAACTGCGCAGCTAAATGACAGACTGGTGACGGGCAGCAGCGCCACTGGTGCGAGAAGCCACGCTCTGCGATCTCCAATCCGCCTGCCCAGCGTGGAGATTACGGGCATTACCTCCCTATGATAAGCCAAAACAACTCACGGCCCCCAGTTCCCGGCAACCCTGCTATTCCTGACCACGGCGGCGGTCACGGTAACGGCAGGGTGGGGGGTGCTAAGAATCTCCGGGTTACGAAAGGCCGCCAAAACCGACTGACCTTAGCCACGTATAACGGACGTACGTTGCGGCTCGAAGAACATCTGGCGCAACTAGAAGAGGAACTGAGACACATAAGATGGCACGTCCTTGGATTATGCAAAATCTGAAGAAAGGGAGAGGATATCGTAACCTTAAAATCGGGCCATCTTATGTATTTCAGAGAAGGAGACTATCAATCTCAAGGCGGCGTCGGGTTCCTTGTCAACAAAGTCCTCTCTGACAACGTTGAAGAAATGTCCAGTGTATCGACAAGGGTTGCGTACCTTGTGATTAAATTAACCGAGAGATATAAGCTTAAGGTCATCCAGGTCTACGCACCAACATCAACACACTCGGATGATGAAATAGAGGATATGTACGAGGACATATCCAAAGCCTTACACGACACCTCCAAGGCTCACTTCAACGTTGTCATGGGGGATTTCAACGCAATAGTGGGAGTACAAACATGTAGCGAATCGGTAGTGGGTCGACACGGATTCGGTAGCAGGAACCATAGGGGACAAATGCTCGTCAACTTCCTGGAAAAAGAGGGGCTATTCTTAATGAACTCTTTCTTTCAGAAACGGCCCCAACGGAATTGGACGTGGCAAAGTTCCGACGGTAACACTAAAAACGAGATCGACTTCATCATAGCGGACAAGAAGCGCTTATTTAGAGATGTCTCAGTGGTTACAAGGTTTAAAACCGGTAGCGACCACCGGCTTGTGCGAGGCACTCTGGATATCGATTATAAGCTGGAACGTATCCGTTTGATGAAGTCCACACTCCGACTTAACCTGCTCCAACACGTAGTTTGGTCCGGATCGTTTCAGTTGAAACTAAAGAACCGATTCGCTGCTCTGGAAAATACAATTGATGACGATATCGATGAGGAACTCGACCAGGTGGTTGACATCCTAAGGGAAGAGGGAACAAGTTTCTGCAAGATGCGGCGCAACGGAAAGAAATCGGGACTTTCAACGGAATGTCTGCAACTCATGGAGAAAAGACGCAAAGACCCCGCAGTCACATCGTCAGAACAACGGGCATTAAATAAAAAGATCATGAAGCTGGTAAGACGAGACGTCCGACGCTCTAACACATGCCAAATAGAAAGAGCGATTGAGCGGAATCGGGGGTCAAAAGTCTTCGCACAACAGCTTGGCCGGAGCCATCTGACGAAGCTGACCACTCTAAGTGGAAGAGTCGTCGTGTCGGTGCCAGAAATTCTCGCGGAAGTCGAAAATTTCTATTCCCAACTTTACGCCATGCAAGTTAACCAACCGGAACCCGACATAAGGGATTTAATAGCCACCCTAACACGCCACTACACAGACGAGCTGCCAGAAGTCAGCCTTGACGAAATCGAGATGGCTCTAAGACAACTTAAAAATGGAAAAGCCCCGGGTGATGACGGAATTACTACGGAGCTCCTAAAGGCAGGAGGTACTCCTATGCTCAAACAACTTCAGCGTATATTTAATTCCGTTATCTTCTCTGGGAGAACTCCAAAGGCATGGAACAGGAGTGTAGTCGTTTTGTTTTTCAAGAAGGGAGACAAGACCCTTCTGAAAAACTATCGACCGATTTCCCTCCTAAGCCATGTCTACAAGTTGTTTTCTAGAGTCATCACAAATCGCCTTTCGGGAAGACTTGACGAGTTTCAACCAACGGAACAGGCTGGTTTCAGGACAGGATATGGCACTATAGGCCACATTCACACAGTGCGGCAGATTATGCAAAAGACCCAGGAGTATAATCAGCCCCTGTGCATGGCATTTGTGGACTACGAGAAAGCCTTCGACTCCATCGAAACCTGGTCTGTTCTCAAATCCCTGCAACGTTGCCAGGTCGACTGGCGATACATCCAAGTGCTGAGATGCCTGTATGACGCTGCAACAATGACCGTCCAAGTACAAAGTCGGCGGACTAAGCATATCCCCTTGCATCGAGGAGTGAGACAAGGCGATGTTATCTCACCTAAATTGTTTACGACTGCACTGGAGGATATGTTTAAGACGCTGGACTGGAAAGGACGCGGCATTAACATTAACGGTGAGTACATCTCGCACCTAAGATTCGCGGATGATATCGTCATTATGGCAGAGACATTGCCGGAATTACAACAGATGCTGTGCGGTCTAGCTGATTCTTCCCAACGCATTGGCCTCCGGATGAACATGAATAAAACCAAGATTATGTTCAATGAGCATGTCATTCCGGAGCCAGTAAATGTAAATGGAACTACTCTCGAAGCTGAACGAGAATACATCTACCTCGGACAAATACTACAATTAGGTAGAAACAACTTTGAGAGAGAGGTCCGCAGGAGGATACAGCTGGGCTGGGCAGCGTTTGGGAAACTACGTCAAGTCTTCTCGTCGCCTATACCTCAAAGTTTGAAGACAAAAGTCTTTGATCAGTGCGTCCTACCTGTCATGACATACGGAGCCGAGACATGGACTTTTACGGTGAGACTAGTCCACCAAATGAAAGTTGCTCAGCGGGCTATGGAGAGAGCTATGCTCGGAGTTTCTCTGAAAGATCCAATCCGGAATGAGGTGATCCGACAGAGAACCAAGGTCATCGACATAGCTCGCAGGATCAGCACGCTGAAGTGGCAGTGGGCTGGCCATATTTGCCGAAGGACCGATAACCGCTGGGGTAGACGTGTTCTCGAGTGGAGACCGCGGCTTGGCAAACGTAGTGTGGGACGCCCTGCAGCTAGATGGAGCGATGATATGCGGAGGGTGGCGGGCAGCGGTTGGAGGAGAAGAGCCGAAGATCGGGCTCAATGGCGTGCCTTTGGAGAGGCCTATGTCCAGCAGTGGACTGATACGGGCTGATGATGATGATGATGATTCAACGTTGCAATGCTGCCAGCCTGTTGGGCACACTGCTAAGCGGCAGCGATTAGACACAAATACATTTTTTGTAAATACCATGAACAGACATAGTTTTTAGCTTTATATAATATTTATTTTATTGTAATTTTATGTTTTATACCTAGTTTTTAAATTGTAAATAGTCTGCTTAAGTTTCTTTTATATTTGTTGTATATAATAATTTCTCTCATTGTCCCAAAGCAAAGGCTTTCTCTGGCAAATGGTAGTGAAAGAGATTAGGTCATACTTCATCATGCTAGTACAGTGCAATGGAGTGGAACTAGCGGCCGTTGGGGCAGAAAGATTCTCGAGTAGCGACTCATATAGGAAGACGTGGAATGGGCAGGTGGACAACTAAGAAGCTGGCTGCGGATAGCACAAAGCAAGTCCTTGTGGCGATATTTGAGGCAGGCCTTTTCCTGCAGTAGAGGTCGTTCGGAGTTACCAAGACAACTAATAAATCCGCTTGAAAATACTGTTCTACTGTTAGGTGACGACCTCTCACATATTAAGGCAATTACTAGCGTTAATGACGTTGACAATTTTTTGTTTGAAAATGTCCCTTATCTGATGACCTTGACAACTGTGAAAAGTGCGCCCGAAGGACCCAAAATGCAGATTTTTTTTCAAATAATTCAGACATAATTAATTAAAATAAAAAGTCATCATAGAGCATATCTTAAGCTTTTTTTCGTGTATATTTAATATATATCCAATCTTTTATTGAATAGAACATTTGCAGTATACTTTCAAGACGGTGTTTTTTATAAGATTTATTCTGGAAAGTTGAAATTAAATTATACTTCATACATTAAATTAAAGACCTTTTCATATTCATTTTTATTAATATTTCTTATAACAAATACGCAGTAGATACATCAACAATCTTCTGTAAATAGAGCCTATTTTTGGAAGTTATTGTTGGGGTTCCCCTTAAGGTGAGAAAGAATGGTAAAATCCTGGAATTTGTAGTAGAATTCCTCAAAAAAAAAAAATTAGCCTATATTGCTCACTGCTGGACAAAGGCCTTCTCTCACTAATTGAGGTGAGGGAGATTAGGTCATACTCCACCACGCGGACCCAGTGCGGATTGGTGGAGGCAGGTTTGTGGCCACCTGCTGTTGGAACTTACCAAGCCGCCTTTAAGGCTTAACGGCTTAGGACCAACGGTTTAACGTGCCTTCCGAAGCACGGAGACGCTCGAATATGAAAATGCCACAAACGGTCACCCATCTCAGGCCAACCGAGTCGAACGCTGCTTAACCTTGGTAATCGGTAAGAACACCGCGGTCGCACAGCGCTACGAGCGCCTCGAAAGAAAAGAAATCCTCTCAAGTTGCAGCGTATTAAAGGAGGAGGGATCTAGTTGTTTCCTTACCTGTAATTGCCAAAATCCTCAGGTTGTACGTTAGCTATGAGCAGCGTGTGGTTGTTCCCTCTCGCGGACATGGTGACTCGTTCTGTTGCGCTCAGAGGGAACGAGTTTTGATACCATGTAACCTGTAATAAACATACTCTTAATTTATTTTATTTATTCATTTTACATATTAGTACGGATTAACCAATTACACTAATGCGTCTATAATTCATAATATTAATTAAATACAAACTTATCTACGAAATAAACAAATTAGTCACAAAGAATATCATAGTAAAAAAATGAAGTAATCATGAAATTAAAAAATTAGAATAAGAATACATATTTGAGCATACGTCAGGCCTTTCTCTCACAGTACTGCAGGCAGACTGACGGTATCATGTTCCATTCATCTGCGAACGGATCGCAATGTGGCGTAGCGTCCAGGAGGGCATTGAGCGCAGCCAGTGTACGTGGTACAGGTGACTTAGATCGAGCAACTGTGCCGCTTGACGGAACAGCAAAAAGCCTGTGATGTCTGCCCCGTCGGTAATCGTTGGGAGCGGTGAAAAGCCTGCATAACTCGCCACTTAGACCAGAAGCATCTATAGTTCCTCTAAGAATTTTACACATCGTTGGTCTCTCTCTCTTAAACCATCCTGTATACACTTTGCACCTTTAGAAAGCGATACACAAAGAAATGAGGATCAAACTTCATTTTTTCAAAGTTTTTGGAGTGGTAGAGCGGATTATTCCCTTTTGCCGTCACTAATAGGAATTTCTTAGAAAATACCAGTTGTCTCCAAAAGCGACTAGACACGAAATGGCTCCAGTTGCCTCAGTTCTAAGGGATCATAAACTATACCATTCAATTTCGTCGCATCACCATTAGAGGCTATCTATTTTATTTTTCCTATCCACCATCACTGGAGGCAAGTGCGAACTTTATTTTACTTGTCTGTCGCACCTGAAGCCAACTGGGATAATTTTGTGAAATTCTCATTCGCCACCATTGGGTAAGTTGGTAGTCGGGGCAAGCGTTGTAGAGGAGGAAAGTGGGAATAACCATAGAGCCTAGTGGTAACACTGGGTTGTAGTTCATATTGGGGCTTCCTCTAAAAGTACCACTTTCTCACAGAAAATAGGTAGGAGAGGCATTGTTACTGCGTTTTACTGATGAGTGAGGGATCCGGAAGCCCTACTCCAATCGAGAGGGCAATCGGCGGCTAATATTGCTGATTTAAATATATAGGCAGCGGTGATTATTTACCATCAGGCAAACCGCTAGTGTGCCCCGTTTTCTATAAAATAAGTACAATTACATATCACATCTACCTTCAGGGAGCGATAGGCCTCTAGCTGGAAGATGTCACCTTCTCCGAATCTTGCCAAAAGGAGACCTAGGAAACTGTATTTGGGGCCATCAAATCTTTGGATTGAAGACTCACCTCCGCTGGCGGGTCTGCTAGAACGGTACAGAGAAGTTCCGCCCGGAAGCCTTCTCCTGTGTGAACCCAAGATCTCTCCACTGTTATTTCTGGTGGATCTGAAATGTAGAAAAATAAATTTTATTCAGCGTTTAATTGTAAAAAAACCAACAAGAACATCGGAAAGTTATTTTAAAATAGATAGCAAATTTTTTACCGGACAGGTAAACTGTCAGACAAGCAAGAAGCGTGCTAGTATAGCGTGCCGTAACAAAAGCTTTACATTTGTTGAAAGAATTGTATTGTATTGACGAGACACTAGACATGGAAAAAGTGCCTCACTATTCAGATTCGATCATTTGTATATGAAACAGTGCAAAGATTCGAATCCCAATGAGTGTCATTTGGAACATTTGAATTAGCTATATTCGAGCACAGTCGGCTCACCGACCGAAATCGCGTCGTGTATTCGACCTTTTATGAGACGGCAAGTTAAGTGAATGTGAGATCGAGATTCAGATTCAGTTTGGAATGATTTTTTTCTGTTTGTTCTGTAAGATTAGCGCCTTTGTATACTGACTGTTGAACGTAAGATCGAGATTCAGATAAAAATGAGGCAACTGTTTCGAATCTTGTAGTTCTCCTTCATGTTTCATATCACTGTATCGTATCAGTAAAGATCGGCACATGTATAACGGACAAGACTATTATGACTTGCGTGCAAGCCTTGCGTGCGAGCATTGATTTATGGGCCGATATAATTTTGTTCCGCGTTGGAAGTCTTCCTGCCCGTGTTTGTCACATCTATATTTTATATAAAAAAATCATCGATAGAAAATATGTCAGTTGACATAAAGGACATGCATTTGCATTGACATTTGTACTATCGGTATTTCGGCTTCAAGGAGCGGTCGGATATGCCAGCAGTGGCAGTCTAATTTGATTTATTATTAACTGAATCGGTATGTCAAAAACGAAAGTGACAAAATTGCTGCTGCAAAAATATCTCATAGCTGTCACGATATTACCATCACGTCATGACAAAAATAAAATCTGATTGCGTATTTATCATTTAGCTTTTACGCAATTTTCATTGATTTATCATGCTACGACATCGTTATCGCGGTCATGCTCACTATAATGTCTTTGCTTGCGATGGCTGTCTAGCGTGGGTCAATCCCTTCCCTCCAATATGGTCGAGGGGAGTGATGGCTATTACAGTAGTCATGGACGTGAACGGGAAATCCTTTACACAATCTTTATAAATAACATTATTAGTCTCATATCTCAGTCGTGAGGCACCGCACTGGAGCTCGATCGTAAACTATTTCACTGTAACTTAATGATTGTACTCGCACAAAGTGATTGAAAAAAAAATTGAAAGGAAAAATTAGAAAGAGAATTAAATAAAAAAAAGACAAGCCCGCTGAGTTTCTTCGCTGGATCTTCTTAGTGGAGGCCGCATTCGGATCCGGTGGTAAATTAGTAGTTATATTTTATTTAAAAAAATGTAAATTGACTGCCTGCCTCCTTGGTCTAGAGGCAAAGCGCATCGCTTTCTGATCACGAGGTCCTGGGTTCAAATCCTAGGTCGGACAAATAAAGTTTTTCTAACGATAACTTCCCAGTATGAGTCCGGAGTCTGGAGTTGTGCCCGGTATGTGACAATAGGCTTGCCCACTATTACATGGGACCTAACATCGTGGGAAATATGTGCGTGTTCTTAGTACAGGGCCGCAGGGCATATTTTTTTTTATTAGCCTATCTTGTATTGCACTGCTAGTCAAAAGCCTCCCCTTTACATTACGCAGGGCTTATACAATGACTCGAGTTTGAGTTACACAATTCCTACCCCCTCCTATAAAGTTACTTACATAGCACTTGCAACTGGAACTCGACGACCAGCGGTGCGCCCACACCGTTGTCTACGGTACACGCGTATCTGCCGCTGTGGGAACGCTCCAATCTCGACAGCTGTAGCTGGGCGCCTTCCCCCAGTCGAGTGTTGCTGTCGTTCTGCGCGTAAAGAACAGGCTGCTACTGAGTTATAAACGGATATTCAAGAGCATTGGGAATTCTCTTTCCGTGTCAATGGTTCATATGGTACAGCCCCCCATGCAAGACGGGTGTTTAAGTTTAACATGAGTATCTGTGTGTACCGACCAAGAAAATAGTCATGGATACAGGACTTCTACCGTGCCTCACCTATGGATGCCAAACTTGGACCTTTGATCTCAAAACCAGGAACAAAATTCAGATTACCCAGAGAAGAATGGAAAGAAGTTGCCTAGGTATAAAATTGAAGGATAAGGTAAAGAACGTTGACATTCGAAAGAAGACAAAAGTATGCGATGCCTTAACGTTTGCAATGAGGGCTAAATGGAAGTGGGCGGGTCACGTAGCCCGTTACAAGGACGATAGATGGACTCTACGGTCAGTAAAGTGGTCTGGGCCAAAAGGCACCAGATCAAGAGGTCGACCAAAGGCCAAATGGGCAGACGAAATTGTAGCGTGCGCGGGTGGAAGATGGCTAGACAGAGCTAATGACAGAGAAGGATGGCATTCCTTGGGGGAGGCTTTTACCCGAACGGGGTCCATGCAATAAATAATTAGGTAGTTGATAAATAAATAAAGTAAATAATAATTAAAATAATTACAAAATAGAATTTATAATTAGAAATCAAATTCATCTAAGTGTAAGAATTGTAATTGAATATTATAGGTTAATAAGTTACCAATTGTTATCGTTCAATATGTACTATGCATGGAATTAAATAAAGCTTTATTATTATTATTATCTGTGTGACTATGGCATTGTAGCCTTTACAGGGATGAACCGATTTCGATCGTGTTAATGGAAAGGGCGTGTGGGTTGCAGACAGAAGTCGTGGCTCTGTAACGTCCAAGAGTCGACGGGAATTGCTAGCGCGCCACAACTGTTCCGTGTCGCACAGTATAAGGATGAATTCCAAAAATTGATAGCCAAGCTTTACTATTTGGAGAGGCACATATAAGTTTACCGTGGTGTTCCTGTGGCATCGTTGCTCCTATGGACCGATTATGATTTTGTTTGGAAGGTAGCTCGATCGAGACTGTATCTTAGCTATGATTCATTTGAGTCGGAAGTTTTTTTTTTAAAGGTTTTACTTGTTTCATCAGATATACAAAAACGATGCAGAATCTTCTAAAATACTAATTGCTGATATATACCCTAAGTGGGATGGCTAGCTCAACCTCATTCCTTATCTTTTTCAGTCTCCATCATATCTACAAGCTACACTACACACCACCACAATATAAACACATATACACCCTTTTAAAATAAAGAAACCTTTTTTTCTGTCTTTCAATCTCCCTCGTATCTATTAACTAAATAAACAAAGCTGAGCTGAGCAGCTTGTACCAAGTTTTAGTACCTTTTTTCTATCTCTCTTACCCACGTATCTTCTTCCCTCTCCTCTGCACCTGCTAGATTTCTTGTATCTGCAAGCTAAGCTAAAGCATCGCTCACCAGTTTGTGCCACGTAACGGTGGGCACCGGGTTCCCAGCTGCTCTGCACTCCAGCACCACGCCGCCGCCGCGCCGTGCCGCCGCGTGCCTCGACTCCGGCGCAGCTCGCACGCTAGGCGGCACCAACACCTCTACGGTGTGGACTTGGTCTCGGGCCACTCGGTCGGAAATCTGGCAGACGTAGTCGCCGGCATCCTGAGAAATAAAAAATAGGGATTAAATTAAAAAAGGATGGTCATCCTATATATAATCCTATATCAATGGCCTCTTAAGCTTCTGTTAAATTATTGCTTTAAGGCTGTTACATTCCCACAAAATAACTTAAAAAAACAAGTTACAATTTATATTAAATATTTATCTATCTATCTATCTATCTGTCTGTTTTCTGTTACCTCCTCACGCCCAAATCGCTGAACAGATTTTAACCAAATTCGGGAAGTAAATAGTTTTTATCTAGGGCAAGGACATTGGCTATCTTTTGTCTCAAAAGAAAACTTAAGGGTGTGAAAAACAATTATCGCGAACGAAGTGGTGGGTACATTGACGACTTTAAAAAAGTCTTCAATACAATTTGTTAAGAAACTGTCCCATCGTTGGGCACGGGCCTCCTCTCAAACTGAGAGGGTTTAGTCCATAGTCCACCACGCTGGCCCTGTGCCGATTGGCGAACTTCACACACCTTCGAGAAACTCTTAGGCATGCAGGTTTACTCACGATATTTTCTTTCACCGTTAAAGCGAGTGATAGTTAATTTTTAATACACGCATGCTTTCGAAAAGACAGAGGTGCGTGCCTGGGTTTGAACCTGAGACCCCTGACTTTGCAGTCCAACGGTCTAACCACAAGGCTATCACTCCTTACTCACAATTTGGTTTAATTATATTTAAATTCTACGAAAAAAACCTGCAGTTTTGGTCGATCATTCACACTTTTCACTCTTGCTAAGGTCAGTAGGCAAGGTAAATTTTTTAAACAAAAATTCTCAAGCTCACTCCGGATCGTTATCCCCTTATTTTTTTCGCTATATTCTTCCATACCTCGTAAAATATCCTGCGCATTAATTAGATGTTAGGGATAGTACAACAGTCCACAGTTAAAATAGGGGTTACAGTGGTGTGAGGGAAGTGCGTGTTATATGTTCCCGACACGCCTGTCAAGAAGTTGTGAGCGGAGAGTGACTCTGCTGTAAGTGGATGTCCATAACAGTAGACGGTCGCTGGCGGGTCGCGGATGGTTGCCTACGCTTTCCCGTAACCTGCCCCAGCCACAGGGACAAACTGGAGCACGCCGGGGGTATTAGATGGGAGGAGTCTCGGCATAACCCTTTGCTTTCTTAGCAAGCAGATACCGTATGTAGGACTTCCCACACCCAAAAAAAGGGGACATAGTGGTTTAATATCCAGTTTATACACTGCTACTGCCGGCACTTCTTGCCAAAAGCAATGAGCAGTACCGCGGCAACGTCGAATGTTCACATACTCCCTTCGCACTTCAAGCATCGCTCTGTGTTTCACTTATGTTTGCAAAAAAGTTCCCGATATCAGATTGTCTTTTCCCCGAACCGATATTGTTTTCATAAAAATATCCCCAAGGAAATTTTATATTAGCTTTCCAATCTTTTTTCTGATGCACCACCCTCACATTTGTATCTGTATTTTATATATATATTTTTTAGGTTTATAGTGAAGAAACTTTTAAGCCCGCCACACTGATCGGGCATGTCCAGACAGTTTTTTGATTCCCGCTCAAAAAACCGCCAACGAAGGGAGCGCCGGACAGTGATAGTGCGGCAGTGATAGGAGAGCGTTACTGGCGCGTTTATACACCTAACCATCCCTCACTTCATGCGGAAGTGAGCAGTGTGTAAATTGGTTATAAGTTTTATACCGCAGAAGTTCTACCTCTCAACATTGATTCGCCTTACCCCATCTATATTGGCCAGTGATTTAACAGTTCTGGAATAAGACGGGTCATGTTTACCAGTTACCGGAGAGAGAGCAATGGCAAAATGTAACATTCTATCGAAAATGTAACAGCCTGCATTCTAAAATAGTACTTCATTTTATGGAGGTTCGTCTCATATTAAACTGGCACCTAACATAACGTTAGCGATATCTTTTACACAACACACTCTCCACCCCCGCTTGGGGATTACAAGCGTGATATAGACATGCCTCACTCAAATGCTAAAGTGGCAATGGGCTGGTCACATCTGCAGAAGGATCGACGGCCGATGGAGCAAGCGTGTCCTAGAGTGGAGACCGCGACTTGGTAAGCGTAAGGTAGGACGGCCCCCAGCTAGATGGATCAACGACCTCAAAAAGGTCGCTGGGACAGACTGGATGCGGAAGGCGGAGGCCCGTGTGCAATGGCGCGTGTTAGGAGAGGCCTATGTCCAGCAGTGGACTACGATAGGCTATTTGATTGATTGATTAAAAATGCCTCACTGTTCAGCTTCGATAATTTGTATCTGAAACTGTAAAGTTTGAAATCTCAATATGCCTCATTTGGGACATTTGTGTCACTGATTCTGAATCATCGCATACTCGGTCGTTCTGTGAGACGGTAAGTTTAATGAATGTAAGGTTTAGCTGCAGATTGGAATGAACTATGAAGCATTTTGTTCGTTCTGTAAGATTGGCACCTTTGTATACGGGTTGGTGAATGTAAGATCGCCATTCAGATACAAATGACGCATTTTTTAAGTGAAAACTTCTTTAGGCGCGTTGGGCTTATTTGAGATGGGTAAAAACAATTGAACTCTTGACACTGTTACCGTTACCGACACCTCTGTATATAAGTATGTACATATATTTTGTATGTACGTACATAGATACACATGCACGTTGGCATTTTTTGAGATGGGAGAAAACCATTGAACTCGCGACACTGTTACCGCTACTGACACTTCTGTATATAAGTATGTACATGTTCGAAAAATACACACGTAATTGTTCGACTTTTCACTTCTGTCAGCACTCCCAGAGTGTTTTTTTATGTACAACTGTTTTGAATCTTGTAGTTCTCGTTCATGTTCGACGGACGATTTAGCTCAGTGGTTAAGAGTTTAAGCCGCTCCGCCCACTGTGTCTAATAGTTGCGGGTTTGATTCCCGCACGGGACAAATCTTTGAGTGATCCCAAATTATTTGTTTCGGTCTGGGTATTTGTGTATGTGAATTTTCATGTCTGTAAACGCACTCGCGGTACAGGAATACATCCAAGTGTGGGACCACGTATTTTAAATGTTAAAAACCAAAAATGTTTCATATCAATTTATCGTTTCAGTAGATATCCACATATGTCTAGAGTGGTGTTTATTAAGCATCATATTTACTAGATATAATGGAACTCGTAAAATGATATAGTAATAAATATTTATTTCTCATTCATTAAAGCCTATCATAACCTTCTTATTACCCTATATGGTAAAATGGCCTCAATTTAAGCCAAACTCGTCCCAGGAACATTTCGACAGTTCGTAAATCTTTATTACCATATTATTTACGAGTTTGTTGGGGGATGAATATCGTAAAATTGACCCTTACGAGATGACTCAACATTATGTATATGTTATAAAAAATATTTTAAGAACTGAAGTGGAATTTTGTTTTTACATTACAGTTGTGAAAAATACAAATATTGGATTCGAGTATCCACGGTGTAATTTAATTGTCTTGGAGAGGCAGCCCAGGTGATGTATCCAATGCCTACTGTTAACTGGCACTAAAAACAATGAATAAAAGCACACTTCAATAAGTTACATCTAATAATCATTACAATAATAATTTAGTGCATTAGAAAACACTCGTCATCTTGCCGTCCATTCCGATTTTGGTGTTGAACCTATTCGCGTCTTTATTAAAAAGGCGACAACCCGATATGTCCGACCGCGTCCAATCATAGGAATCCGCTAATCGAGAATACCTTGCCCGCCGGCCGGTGCAGAGAACCACGGCGAGACACCTAGTATATGCCCTCCTCCATAGCGACTGCCCAAGCCGAGGCCGTTTTTCCTTCAGGCGCCCTTGAGCTAGTTGCCTTCTGGCTGTTGCCCTTCTGGCTCAAGCGTAGTGCTTGCACGCTCGCCCTCTTGTCCGGTGAAGCTGTAAAGGTCCCGCGGCCAACAGGGTAGAGTTTTCACACACACACAAAGTTAGCTGGTCGGTAGATATCTTCGGTGTTCCGAATTTTCACCCTAGCTATGATTTTCGGATAGGTCAGTAGGAAGATATTAGGTACTTAATGAGTGTTCTTATTTTTCATTTTTATTACTAGTGAACAGTAGGAATTCGATACATAACCTGGGCTTTCGCTCCAGGACGACTAAAATTACACCGTGTATAGAGGTCTCTTAATATACCTAAAACATTTAAGAGTATTTTGGTGTCTTAATATCAATTTATTTAAAATAAACACCACAAGTTGGTCCTTCGCTAGGCAAAGATTCTATGCTCAAACTCAAATCGCTTATTTTGCATAAACCCTGCACTTTGTAACACCCCCGTGTTTACAAAGTGTCATATTTACATTTTTTTTTTTAACTTACTAATCTACCACCGGATCGGAACACGGCCTCCACTGATAAGATCCGGAGAGAAACTCAGCGGGCTTGTCTTTTTTGTTTAATTCTCCTTAATTATTTTTTTTCATCATTTTGTGTATAGTTACATACATTTTTATATTATACAAAATCATTAATGCGATCCAGCTCCAGTGTGGCGCCTTACAATTGAGATAGAGGACTATTTTTAAATATATGCTATAATTAAAAGCTACAGGATTCTGGGTGGATCAATCTCCATAAGCAGCACCCGTTCACGAGTACGACAACTTGAGCAGCCATTACCTCCCTCTATGCAACATCATATAAAAGAGAAAATTAATCATAAGCATAATTATTGAATCTATCTCTTTATTTACATACCATTAATAAGCACATGAAAAACAATAAAAAGTAAATATTAAATACCTATTTCTTTCTTCAGCACTACTCTAATAAAGATGTGCTAAAATACATACAAAAAAATCTCAGCTAATCGACCCGGTGTCTGTAAACGGACGCTGGCGGAATAGAGACCAAATTCTTATTACAAATAACTATAATCCATTTAACACCCCTCATTTTAAATCCCAATAAAATTACCACACTTCCTGAACGCATAAAAAACAGCCACCACCCATAACCTTTCTAGAAAAGAAAAAATAAATTCGCAAAATACCGCGAAATAAAAAACATGGCCGCCGTAGAATTGCGCGCTAACCGCGCTCCAGTGTTGCAACATATAAAAAATAACGAGGGGATACCAACCACAAAGGTTTTACTTGACTATTATCATATTTCTTTCGGCCAATTACCGTTTAGGACGCTATTTAGCATTTTCTGACGGCCGAGAGAAAAAATGTAAAGCAATTTTTATCGTTATTAATGTAATTTGAGAGAATTTTTCAAGTTATTTCTTGGGAAGAGAGTTGAAGTCAATTTATGAATGAAATTTTGATTTTGATTCAATCTGTTAATATGCGAAAGTGAAAGGATGATGATGAGGAAGACCTAGACTATCTTACTATGACCAAATAGACCGTGTCTTATCTAAAGGGCAAGTCAAGAGTCTCCGTAACCGGCGAACTATGAGAGTGGAAGAAGCCAGAGATGTCTGTAAGAAAAGAACCTGTTGGAACTCTGTACTCTGTGCCTTCCCTGCAAGGGATCTGGTGTGATGATATAGTAGTAGTTGTTAAAATGCCTGTCTGTTGTAGCAGAAAGTTTCATAACTAACGACCACGTACCGGATGACGTGAAGTGGGCAGCCCTCTTACAAGATGAAATGATGACCTGGTGTTTTATTTGAGGTAATGCATTCTTTGGTACTCTCCTTCTGTACTCTCTGATTTTAATATTATAGTATTTTTCATGTAAGCTGGGTACCGTGACAGTTGTAAATGTTAAAGAAAATTATACTTTATTCAATGGAAATAAGAGGCATGACCCGTTTTTATACTTATGGTTTTATGCCTTAATACCATTTAATGAAATATTAATTTCGTTTGGCACTTAGAATCTTCACTACCCATCTAATGTGAAAAATATTATAATATTAATTTGACTGCTTCGTTGGTCTGGTGGCAAAGCGCATCGCTTTGCGATCACGAGGTCCTGGGTTCAAATCCTAGGTCGGCCAAATGTAGTTTTTCTAACGAAAAATTCCCAGTATGAGTCCGGAGTCTGGAATTGTGCCCGATATATAGCAATAGGCTCGCCCCCTATTACATGGGACCTAACATCGTCGGCGAAAAGTGGGTGTACTCAGTACACCTCTGCCACCCCCTCTGGGGAATATAGGCGTGACGGTGTTATTAATTTGAGGTGTCGCAAACCTATTATTTTTTCTATAAATACTTTCCTCAACACTACCTCCTTTTATAATTCGCTCATTGTTCGACAATACAATGAATTAAACGAACATTTGGTACATTTAAACGGCAAATCCACAATATCCTCAAAGACTCATAACTCACACCGCTACCGCCGTCCGCGGCGTGTTCTCACCGACCCTCCCAATGTCCTTACATCCCTCCTTTCGGATACAGATACCGCACCTGTGTGCATCCTGTGATCAGACCCCGACCTCGTCGGCGAGGTCGAAGCATCCCTTGCCTGCCGGCCGGTGCAGAGCACCATGGCGAGACACCTAGTGTTTGCCCTCCCCCATAGCGGCTACCCAAGCCGAGGCAGTTCCTCCTTGAGGCGGCCTTGAGCTAGTTGCCCCCTTGCCCTTCTGGCTCGAGCGTAGTGGTTGCACGCTCGCCCTCTTGTCCAGTGAAGCTGTTAAGGCCCTGCGGCTTACAGAGTAGATCCATCACACATACACACACACACACATATATGACTCAAATTTAGCAAGTTAAGTGCATTTCTGTTTTACTTTTAAGTATACAAACATTAATTTTCTTATCTTTGTCCAAATTACGCAATTCTCGTAATTAGTTTTTACTCTCTGAAACACATGTTTTGGGTTATAATTATTGTTCATAACCTCACTTTCCTATTACCTAGTGAAATTTAGATTGTAATCTGTTTTGTGTTAAGTTTCCTGGATGGATAATTTGTATGCCGCAGGCGAAACATAGTGAGACTGTAACAAACTGTTTTATACCTTATATGTACCTACATTTTAATAAATAATAATAGTAGCCCTGTTAAGAAACTGACCCACTGTTGGGCACGGGCCTCCTCTCAAACTGAGAGCGTTTAGGCCATAGTCCACCACGCTGGCCCAGTGCGGGTTGGCGAACTTCACACACCTTTGAGAAACTCTTAGGCATGCAGGTTTCCTCACGATGTTTTCCTTCACCGTTAAAGCAAGTGATAATTAATTTTTAATACACACATGCTTTCGAAAAGACAGAGGTGCGTCCCTGGGTTTGAACCCAAGAACTTTGACTTTTTAGTCCAACGGTCTAACCACTAGGCTATCACCTACATTTTACCAAATAAAAATTCATTCATTCATTCATTCGATGCGTACCATTTTGGCGATCTTTGGGGAGCCCTATTTCTAATAGAAAACGTCTTGCATTTTATGATCACAAAGCGTTATTGAGTCATGGCTATATTTTACTAAGGGCAGGGGTTGGTTGAGACATGTTAGGCCCCAATGTAATAAGCAGCAACCTGTGAAGTGACATTTCGTCGGCGACGAGTGAAAACCTCGTAAGTGTTTAAAACGAAACGCAGACGCCGACAGTCTTACCCTTCTCCACAGGAATGACATTGCGAAGTGGTGGTAGAGTCTTTGTTACTTTACTGAGGATTCATAAATACTATAATGGTTTGCATGAATAAAAATATAATGTTTCTGATTTTTTTCTTTTTAAAATATTATACAGTTATTTAGCAAATAGGTATGAAAGAGAGTATCGGTGTAAAGATGAGAAAAGGTATGCTCAGTTGGTTCGGGCATATAGAAAGAGTGTCTGAAGAAAGAATGACAAAACTGATATACAATGCGAAAGTGGAAGGATGTAGGTACCGGGGAAGACCTAGACTATCTTACCATGACCAAATAGACCGGGTCTTATCTGAAGGACAAGTCAGGAGTGTCCGTAACCGGCGAGCGTGTATGAGACGAACTATATGAGTAGAGGTAGCCAGAGAGGTATGTAAGGAAAGTGCCTGTTGGAACTCTGTACTCTCTGCCTACCCCATAAGGGATCTGGCGTGATGATATAGATACTTTTATTTTTACGAGGTTTGCATTTAGTCATAGATGGCCAAGTAAAATACTATACTGAGCTTGGGTGCATTCAAGCGATATGAGCTTTTCTAACAATTTACAAAATAATCATTTTGGTAAAAGAATCGATTTACGAGGTATTCATGCGTCGCCGACAATATGTCACGGATTTGCTCTAGGCTTGAGATAACCGTTTTATCTTACGCGCTAGCATGGCGTACCGCGACAAATGAATGACACGAGAAAACCCGGTTAATTTTTTTTATTGTGTTGATGTATAGGCAAGACTATTTTGACTTGCGTAAAAGACTTGAATAAGGGGTCGAAAGATCATTGGAGGGAAGTCGAAGAGTGATATTGTCAATTTGTTTTAATTTCCAAAACTTGTGTTATTTCGACTAATAATGTGTAATGTTGGTGGAATATTAACCATTATGTGTTCCTATACGTGCATAAGTGAAGGTAATTGTAACACAGTAATAAAACGTGCCTTTTTGTCTTCCCTCAAAACGGCCCTCGCAATTGGTATGTAAAGTATTCACCGCTTTACTATCCAGGGTGGGGTACTTCATTAATTTTATTATCATCGTTGTCATCAAATTCATCGGGAAATCATATTAATTTAAACGAACACGATTATATATCTCACTGGACACTGGCAAAATACACTTGTAATTAGTGTGAAGCCATAACTTGAAGAAGAAGAAGAAGAGGTATTCATGCGTCGTCGACAATAGGTCACGGATTTGCTCTAGGCTTGAGATAACCGTTTTATCTTACGCGCTAGCATGGTGTATCGCGACAAACGATTGACACGAGAAAATCCGGTTAAATTTTTTTATTGTGTTGATGTATATACAAGACTATTTTGACTTGCGTATAAAACTTGAATAAGGGGTCGAAAAAACTGCCCTGCTGGACTAAGTGAGTCATTGTACTTTTTTTAAATACAAAAACGTAGCCCCACACTGATTCTCCACCCGATAACTAGTGTTTCTTCTTTATAGCCCCAAAAGTTGAATAAACTTCTATTTATAACATTTCTTGAACCTTTCCTTTCATTATTTTTAATTGAACAATTTCGAATCAGTTTCCACATCATGGCGTCCGACGCCATTTTGTTTTTTTAGATTTTCATTTGGAGATAATAGTTTGCTACTGGTGAAATGATTTGAAAACGTAATGATTTTATAATATCCAAGCCAATTATAATGGACAGCTTCGTCCAGTTGTTTTTGAGAGCTTAAGATGCTTCGCACACCCACTTTTCGAAGCTAAAGGTCAGAAGCACAGCATTAGGACCCATGTTACAGGGGGGAACCAATTGCCATATATTCTTTTGGTCTGGGTATTTGTATATGTGAATTTTAGGTTAGTAAACGCAATCATGACACAGAATAACTCCTAGAATGTTTTTTATTCATGTAAACCATTATAGCATTTATGAACCGCTAGAAAAGTAACAAGGACTTTACCGCCATTTCGGAATGTCATTCCTATGGAAAAGAAGGGCAAGAAACTTCATGGTTACTTTTTAAAAATAGTATTTAATGGTTTTTTCCATCTACATTTTCTTGTGGGATATGAGAACAACGTAGGTAGGTTTGTCAGGTCTTAGGTGGGCTATTTTTGGAGACTGGTCCTATAGAAATCCTTTAGACTTTCCCTGAAAATTACTCTCATATCTTGGTCGTCATCACACTGGATCTAGATCGTAAATTTATTACTTGTAACCTAAACATTGTACTTTGCTGTACACACAATAAAAAATATCTGCTATATGTAGAAAATGTTAAATGGTCTTCTCTCTATCTATATCATTACGCCAGATCCCTTGGGGGGTAGGCAGAGAGTACAGAGTTCCAACAGGTTCTTTCCTTACATACCTCTCTGGCTTCCTCCACTCTCATAGTTCGTCTCGTATACGCTCGCCGGTTACGGAGACTTTTGACTTATCCTTCAGATGAGACACGGTCTATTTGGTCATGGTAAGGTAGCCTAGGTCATCCCCGGTACCTGCATCCTTCCACTTTCGCATTGTATATCTGTATCGTCATTCTTCTTCTGACATTCTTTCTATATGCCCGAATCAACGGAGCATAACTTTTCTCATCTTTACACTGATACTATAATTCATACTTACTTTCTTACTGCGCTGTTTAAATAGTCTTCTTTTATGTAAGATTATTATTACAATACAAGGTGTAAATTTTCATGAAATAGTAAAGAAAAAAATACAGAGAATTAAATAAAAAAAGACAAGCTCGCTTACTTTCTTGCCGGGTCTTCTTAGTAGAGAATACGATCTAGTCCAAAAACCTTTATAGCCTAGAAAACCGAAGTTACCGAAGGACATGTGAAATATAAAATGACAATAAGGTCACCATCAGCATCAGTCACCATTAGCCTAATGACGTGCACTGCGCTGTACAAATCTAGCTCTTACTCGCGACCTTCACCAAGTTTATGATTCATCTTGCCTGTCCACTTCACATTTATCGGTACGTGGTTGCCACTCGAATGCCTTTCCGCCCGAAAGGCATTCGAGTGGCGGTGGCTGGTTCTTCTGCAGATCTCTTTTCTGATTCAGTTTTGGAAAAGAAACTCAGAGTATAGCTCTCCATTGTCTTTTGATCTTGAGCCTTATTAAACCTTCGCTAAATGTGAAGTCCTATAATTGGCAGATGTTATTCTAAATTATTTATTAGATTGTATTAAGCTGTTGGACTTCCATAAGAAATAAATAAATAAGAGGCTCATCGTGAGCGGCCATTTTTCAGCGCCGTAAACTATAATATATATATAACTGGTATTACCACATGGAACATGTTGGCAAAAGGTGGATTTGCCTCCTACACCTATTGCAGCGACAGCTACAGGTGTGAGATAATTCTAGAAGAACTAACAGAACAGCATTATTACCTGTGGCCCGACGTCAGTGATCTGAAGATTGTATCCATCAACTAGTCGGAATCGTTCGTCTCTGGTGACCATCAGGCTAGCGGCAGTCAGGACTGCGGGTCCTCGCCGCCAAAGAAGCACCAGGGAACCTAGAAGTATAGTGTTTAGCTTAGGTGTTTAGCATTATTTATTGCAGGCGACAACTCTTCCGCCCGGCGTCGCGCCTCCGTCGTACTCCGTCGGCAATGTGTCTAAAGCTTAAAGATTTCACCACATAGCCGACGCAACGCGATGGGAGCGCGACGGTGGCGTGGCTTGGGGAGTTGTAACGTACTGAAATGTATGGGAGACGCCACACAGCACAGCCTCGTTCGGCGCGACGACAAAAGTAACGACCCGCCGCCGTTGCGCTCGACGCGATTACAATCGAAGCACGGGGTAGCGAGACGCCAATACGCGTGCGAGCAGGTCGCTAGGGCCAGGCTTAGGCCCGCCCAGCGCGGCGTCGCTCCCGCAGTGTGAGTGCGCGCCGCGCTGCCGACCATCGACAGAGCGTAGCCGAGTGCTTTCCGAGCGCTCCTCATAGATTATACAATATTCTAGCGCTCCCGTCTCGTTCCGTCGGCTATTTAAACAAACCTTTTGGGTTAGATTTTTACTGATTGCGGTCCGTACCCCAAAAAAGGAGTAATACTTACCCAAATTCTGAACTTGGCATGGCAGCAGCAACGTATCTCCTACCACAGTTCTGAAGGAGTGACCCCGCGACAGAAACCGCGGACCGTCATCTGTGAACGAAGATATTTATTTATTTTTATTTATTGTCTCCCTCTATGGGTGGTTAATAAGTTGTCATTTCATATCATGACAATTTTGTCATTTTCTAATAGATTGACGATTTTTTTTATCAGCACCCTGGATGCTTATATGAATTACTTTTCTAGATGGAGCAATGTACGCGCAGAAAAGGCATATACTATTTATCTACCCAGGGTAAATAAATTCTAGTACATACAAGCAGTGATAGCCTAGTGGTTACACCGTTGGACTGCAAAGTCAGAGGTCTCGAGTTCAAACCCAGGCACGCACCTCTGTCTTTTTGAAAGCATATGCGTTTTAAAAATTAACTACCACTTGCTTTAATGGTAAAGGATAAACATCGTGAGGAAACCTGCATTTCTAAGTGTTTCTTGAAGGTGTGTCTAGTTCGCCAACCCGCACTGGGCCACCGTGGTGGACTATGGCCTAAGCCCTCTCAGTTCGAGAGGAGGCCCGAGTCCAACGGTGGGACAGTTTTTTTAACAGGGATTAATATTATTATTATATACATGCATATGCACGCACACATTGACAGCTTTTGCTCAAATCGAATACTGGCATCGCGTACACATAGTGTGTAACTGAGGTCACTTTTAGCACCATTTTTCTTAGCAATGCAGTCTTGACAAGTCTTAGTATAAGCCTGAATACCTACCCTTCAAGTTTCCACTCTATACACAGATGTCAGCTACCCATAAAACCAGACATTTCTATATCTGTCAAAATCGTTTTAACATCAATTCTCGCTCGCATACAACTTTTTTCTTCGAAGCGAACTTCAATAGCTTCAGCCGTGCAACTTTAGCCATCAATTATTTACTATTGAATACTTATGAATTTCTGAGCAGTTAAGTCCTTTGCAGGGTATGCGAGCATATCGTGGAAGCGTTCCTTTTTTATTGGGACTGAACCGAATGAACACATAGAAGGGCCAAACTGTGTACCGAATCTGACCGACAACTAGGTCATCGTCGCCGAGGATGGACCAGAATACGGTGGCGCGATGATCTCGCGTATTTAACAGAATGACCATTATTGACAGGGGATAGAGATCGTTGGAGGACATAGGGGCCTTTGCGCATCAGTGGGGCACAATAGGTTAAAAAAGGTCGTCACACATTCCCATCATTGTAACACTAAGTCAATATCCACTTTGATGACACACCATTTGAGCGTTAGGGTGTCCCGTGGAGCCCTTTAATTTTCTTTGAACCGGCAACAAATTTAATTAGGAAAATAGGAGGCGTAGGAAAATATAAAATTACCAAATTATCAGAGACTGAAGGATAATTTATATTAGGCAAGATACAGACGCCGAGAGGTTTTAGTGGGTGAGAGCCACATAACTTTCACATCACCAAAGCCCGCAATGTGGCAGCATGCGCTATGCATTTTTCCCGCCGTTAAAAAAAGAAGTATCATTTATATCAAAAAAGCAGTGATAGCCTAGTGGTAAGACCGTTGGACTGCAAAGTCAGTGGTCTCGGGTTCCAATCCAGGCACGCACCTCTGTCTTTTCGAAAACATATGCGTATTATAAATTAATTATCACTTGCTTTAACAGTGAAGGAAAACATCGTGAGGAAACCTGCATGCCTAAGAGTTTCTTGAAGGTGTGTGAAGTTCGCCAACCCGCACTGGGCCAGCGTGGTGGACTATGGCCTGTGCCCTCTCAGTTTGATAGGAGGCCCGTGCCCAACGGTGTGACAGTTTCTTAACAGAGCTAATATTATATATATAAATATAATTTATATCACCTCCGCCTTAATAGTTATTAATAGCCAAAAGCATGAGCGTATAAAAAGGCGGACAAAATCTCGCTAAACTAAAAGCCGCCGAGAAGCCCAATAGAAAGTTAGTTCACGTAAATAGTCTTTCACGTAAGGATCTTTTGGCTCTTGGTAGACAGGGGTGTGAACTTTGGTGTGAAATTCGCCTTAACATTTAGTTAAATTTTCCTACTTTCAAATTCAAATACATTAATTCCAGGCAAAAAACACCCATATAATCAACATTAGAATTATCACTAATATATAAAATAATATCAAATAGTTACATTACATATTCAAAAGTCAATACCCTGAGTTGTTCCCTTTCAATACTTTCTTTCAGGCAGGTACAGCGACACAATGCCGGATGAAAGGGCAATCTAGCCTACCCGCGATCATTGCCAGGACTGTGTTAGAGCTGGCCCGTACTCTGCGCATCAAAGACGCGGCGCGCTTGCGCATGGTTGCATGAAAACAGTCTGTGTGCGCCTCCGCAAACATGCCCGATGCGCTGCAGAACCGGGGCAGCCCCACCACCGCCCTAAAAGCGTTATTGTACTGGACGCGGAGGGCGTTATAACTCTGTTTATTGTAATCAGCCCACAGACTGCACGTATAAAGGGATGTACAGTACGCTCTGAAGAGCGTAACTTTTACTTGAGCAACGTGCAAATCTGCGGGTGATCATAATTTTCCCTTACTGTTAACGCCCTCTGCTCCCGTTCCATGTCAACTTGGTCGTTGAGGTCGGCAGTAAATATATGTCTTAGATATTTGAAATGTTTAACTCTTTTTTTTTACCGGGGGATAATCCTGCGTAGGACTTCCGCGAGCCTCGAGGGAAGCTCGCGGGGCGTGTCGGATTCTTACTGACTAAAAACTCCAGGGTGGCCGACATCAGCATTTGGAGGGACTCCGGGATCTCCGTATTGAAAGCACCGGTGCCCCTCTTGTGCCTCGCTCTGACGAGACCGCCATCGGAGGGAGACTTGATGACATGCTCCCCCCGCACCGACGCGGTGCGCACGGCGACGTGGGCCACACCACGCTGCCGTCCTCCTCGGGGTTGCTCGTCAAGGACGCTCAGGGCACTCGCCTCTTCCGTCCGCGACCCCGAAGACCCCCTTGCTGATTTTGTAGCAGGGGGGGGGGACGCGAGTTAGCCCGTATTCTTAAGCCCCGGGCTATTGGGCTGGGTGGCCTGGGCGGGCTGTGCCCCCGCCCCGGCGCCGTCGCCTTCGTCGAGTAGGATCGGCCCTCTCCCGATCCCGCTCGACCTCCTCCTTCTGGGACATCACAGTCTCGCAGAAGGAGAATCGAACTGGTTAACCCGTTCTAAGTTGACACCGTAGAGCTTTATAGGCGGTATCGTCCCAGGACATTTTATACCATCGGCCTCAAAGACCACAAATTGACTCTTTTTAACATAATACAATAATCCGTGGCCGCTTTCAACGACGTAGTGGTTGCACGCTCGCCTTTAAGTCCGGTGAAGCTGTAAAGGCCTCGCGGCCAACAGCGTACATCATTCACACACACACACACACACCCACTTTCAACGAGATATTTTAACAGGTGGCTCCGGTCGGTAACAATTTAAAAAAAAGATCTTGGGTACATTTCATAGCAAACGGTAATTCTGCGAGTGTCATGAATTGATAGACATTTAATTTAGGTACAACACATTTTGAAAGGGCAAGGTGCATTTAAAGAAATTTATTTCTATATGTTTACGTTTTGTAAAATGCGTAACCGAACAGAGTATAAAAATAATATCAGCCCTATACTGCCTACGGCCTTCTCTCACAAATCGAGGTGAGAGAGATTAGGTCATACTCCACCATGCGGACCCAGTGCGGATTGGTGGAGGCAGGTTTGTGGCCACCTGCTGTTGGAACTTATCAAGCCGCCTTTAAGGCTTCCAACTCGGCTTAACGACTACCACATTAAGTGGTAACCGGGACCAACGGCTTAAAGTGCCTTCCGAAGCACGGAGACGCTCAAAAAGGAAAATTTCACAAACGGTCACCCATCTCAGGCCGACCGAGTCGAACGCTGCTTAACCTTGGTCATCGGTAAGAACATCACGGACGCACAGCGCTACGAGCGAAAGAGTATAGGACCTCGTTATTAAAATATGCGCACTGGACCATAGAGGTAGCCAAATAACTTCTGCTTACCCCCAAAATACATTAAAATACACAAACACAGCATCCCCAGACAACCGGATGCAATAAATATGGCCGCCCCCCAAACGGAAGTGGCAACTCGTTTCGTCGGTTCCTTCCCGAGAGACGCGTATATTGTTAATTGTTAAAGCTTGTTTTATTATTATTATTACTTCTATCTATTTACCAATATCATCACGCCAGATCCCTTGCTGGGTAGGCAGAGAGTAGAGAGTTCCAACCGGTTCTTTCCTTATATACCTCTCTGGCTTCTTCCTATCTCATAGTTCGTCTCATATACGCTCGATGGTTACGGAGATTCTTGACTAGCCTTTGAGATAAGATGGTAAATATCAATATTGACATATTGGTATATTTTGTCCAATCTTACCATTTAACGGCATAGCTAATAATCACGAAGCTCATGGTAGAAAAATACTTCTATCTATCTATATCATCACGCCAGCTCCCTCGCGGGGTAGGCAGAGAGTACAGAGCTTAAAAGAGAGTTACAAAAATACTTTAAAAGAGAAATTGCTCACACCGTTGAGTAGAGAATATGTAATGAAAAAAGAGAGTTTCAATAGGTATTATAACTTCTATACAATAAAATATTTTTTTTGGATTTTTACGTGGCTTATTTTTTGATTTTTTCAGTTTCTAGTTGAAAGTATTATTCTCTATTGTAATTAATTAATTATATTATTTCATTAATTTATTACATATCTATTAAACATTTTTACTACAACTGTATTGGCAACGCGCGTAAACGGCCACTAAGTCGTAAGCATTTTGTAATATAAAGATCTCATGTTTCTAGGTTTGTTTGTCAGAGTTTCTAGGTTTCTAAGGTCATCGGAGAACCTAAGGCTGAAAACACCAATGCATTCTACGAACTGCTACGATAAGTCCTTTTCTAATCAAGCCGTTCGCTTGTGGAATGCTTTGCCTGTGACAGTCCGTCGTGCACAGTCGTTGGCGTCCTTTAAAAAGATGGTTCGCCACCACTTTCTTCATTTATAAACTCTCCATTGCACACTCATTGTGTCAGCTATGATATGTATGTAGGTAAAATGATGACAGTATGTTTAATTTAGGTTTATAGTGTACGCCACCATAACTGCCCTATTCCTTATTCCTTATGTTGCTTCTTCCAATAAATTGGTTGTCTGGAAGAAATTGCTTTTAGCAATAAGACCGCCAATTGTACCTATTTTTTTTTTGTGTTTGTAATTAATTGTAAATATCACTGGTGTACAATAAAGAGTACTTTATCTATCTATCTAGAGCGTGTATGAGACGAACTATGAGAGTGGAGGAAGTCAGAGAGGTCCGTAAGGAGAGAACCTGTTAGAACTCTGTACTCTCTGCCTACCCCGCAAGGGAACTGGCATGATGACATAGATAGATAGAAGATCTCATATTATTGTACACTTAGTCCGCAAATAAATATTGGAATTTGAATTTGAATTTCCGACGTTTTAAGTGCTTTGGAGCACCCATAGTTACGGGAGGGACTACGTTTTGTCATGGTTACGGGAGGGGCTGACCATAGCTGATGCAAATCACTCGAAACTTCAAAAAAAACAACCGCAAGAAAATCCGAGAGCCAGAGAGGTCTGTAAGAAAATAACCTGTTGGAACTCTGTACTCTCAGTTTACCCCGCAAGGGAACTGGCGTCATGATATAGATAGACAGATAGAGTAATATTCGCGTAAATCTAAGAACTCAGTATTATTACGTCTATATCAGAATTCTATTCTAAACTAATGAATGAAATGGAAAGATTGTTTGTAATGGATATCCTCTAAAATTACTAAACCAAATTTAATAATGTTTCACTCGCAGATAGCTAAAGCAGTGTTAGCCCAGTGGTTAGACCATTGGACTGCAAAGTGAGACATATTGAGTTCAAACCCAGGCACGCACCTCCGTGTTTTCAAATTAACTATTAATTGCTTTAACGGTGAAGGAAAACATCGTGAGGAAACCTGCATGCCTGAGAGTTCCTCAAAGATGTGTGAAGTTCGCCAACCCGCACTGGGCCAGCGTGGTGGACTATGGCCTAAACCCTCTCAGTCTCAGAGGAGGCCTTTGCCTATATGGGACAGTTTCTTAACAGAGCTAATATTATCATTAGAAAGCAACATTATCCAAAGGTAACATATACCCCGTAGGTGGCGCTGTTGTCGACCAGGTGCGAAGCCGCGGAAAGCTGTTGAAGCTGTCACAAGATCGTGTCTTATCTGAAGGCAAGTCTCCGTACCCAGCGAGCGTGAATGAGACGAAATATGAGAGAAGAGGAAGCCAGAGAGGTCTGTATGGAAAGACTCTGTTGGAACTCCGTACTCTCTGCCTACCCCGACAGGGATCTGGCATGATAATATAGATAGATGGAAAGTGAGACGTTCTGGGTAGGAATACGATACTGGGTATACAAACGAAAACGACCCTCGGTTCGTACCCAGAACGCATCACTCCTCAAATTTTTGCCATAGAAAAATTCCGATATTACTTATAACATCGGTATTTTCCTTTTTGAAAAAATTTCAGTAGCTGTCTGGAGTCTGGAATTGTGCCCGGTATATGGCAATAGGCTTGCTCACACAGCGTTACGTTCCATGTAATAGGGGTATTACATAACCTAGCATCGTCGTCGAAAAGTGCGTGCACACAGTACACCTCTGCCACACCCGCTTGGGGACTATAGGCGAGACGGTGTTCATAACTTACTTCTATTGTTCTGCGCGTGCGCCGCGACGCAGACGGCCGCGAACACCAGCCACGCCGCCTCCATTGTACCGTCAACCACAGCAGCACCTCGCTTCAGAACTCCTCATCTGGAGAAAACAGAACAGGTATTGAATAACAGGTATCATAGAAGAAGTATTTAAGAACAGGTTTCACAGAAGTAAATAGAACAGGTATCACAGAAGTAATTAGAACAGGTATCACAGAAGAAGTATTTAGAACAGGTATCACAGGAGAGTATAAAAGAACGGTTATCATAGACGTCCGTCTATGATAACCGCCTTGTCCAGTGGTTAAGAGCTTAGGTTGTTCCGCCCAATAGATTGAGTAGTCACATGTTCGATTCCCGCACGGGACGAGTCTTTGTGTAACTTACAAATATTTGTTTCAGTCTGGTTGTTTGTGTATGTGAATTTTATGTTTGTAAACGCACCCACGACACAGGAATAATTCCTAGTGTGGGATTTTTTTTTAAAAAGAGAAAGAAATATTATTGTGGAATAGGTATCACAGAAAAAATGTTAAAGAATTCGTATCACATAACAATTATAAAAGAACAGGTATCGCGGAAGAAATATTAAGGAACAGGTATCACAGAAGTGTATACATTTTTTATTTATTTATTTATCAATATTAAAGATTGCAATATAAGAGACTTACATAATTGGCAAAATATAAACCTTTGAGGTTTGTGACTTATACTTGAGAAAATAAATAAATCTACATCAAGCCTATGAGTGTAAACATATAAATTAAATTAATTTTTATGTTTCATATACTGTTTGATAGCAAATAAAAAAGGAAACAACAATTAGCAAACTAGCTAAAGAGTTACGTAGGATTACTTTAATAGTAAAAAGTACAGGTATCACAGAAGATATATTGAGGAACAGGTATCACAGAAGAAGTAATTAAGAACAGGTATTACAGAAGTAATATAAAATACCTAGTTGAACAGTGACAAAGAAAGACAATAGGCATTTCGATTTGAAATCGATTAATCATAAAATCGACGTTTTTCTGATTCAAAAACCTTTTCAATCTGACCGATTCACCTTTAATTATGACAATATGACCGATTGAAGTCGTATACAGGCGTACAAGGACCTTTTGGCCCGCGGCCAAAATTGTAACTAACGCTGTCATCAAGTGAAATGTCACATCATGACAGTCCAAGAGTTGCCGTTTTCTATGAAATTTACCCAGTTCTTATTTTAATTAGTAACCGTACGCTACACTTGCACCTCTTGAAATATCTTCCTAGAAGTAGAAAAAAATTATTAAATCTTAACCCTAATTTCACGCCAACGCCCCCCCTGTTAATGTCATCCATGGGCCAAATTGTCATATGCGCATGTCGCACTAAATGTCAAATATTTAAATAATCCTAATACCTCTCGTGTATTGTTAAAAATATTAAGTACTTCTACAGTACGGAACACGGTGCTACGCGCTATGACCCGCATTGTAGACGTTGAAGATAAAACCGCGATATTAAAATGGAATTGGGCGGGTCACCTGAAACGCATGGACACAAATAGTTCCAAACTGTGTACCGAGTGGATCCCACAACGAGGGCATCGACGCCGAGGCAGGCCCAGGAAGCGGTGGCGCGATGTCCTCGACGCCTATCGAAAAGAATGGCCATTATTGACAGGGGATAGAGATCGTTGGAGAAAAGAGGGGGAGACCTTTGCCCAACAGTGGGACACATTAGGTTGATCAAAAAAAAATACTAGAAATATTGTTTTCAAAAAATATGTTCTCATTAATAATCTTTAATCTTTAACGCATCCAAAATTGTGCTCACAAAATGATTTAAAAATATTTTTATCCAAACAGTAATTACTCGAAGTCAAATAGATCTATTTTATAAGTCTCGATTTTAGATAAAATGGATATTAGTGCATTCGATTCTTATATTAACACATTAAGTAATCTGTTGGCATTTAACTAATAGGCGGCCTTCTAAGTTTCACCAGCAGGTATCCACAAACTTGCCTAATCTTTCTCACGTCGATTTGTGAGAGAAGGCCTTCACCTAGCAGTGGGACAATAGAGAGCTATTTAAACAGAGATCTCTCGTCTCCTTTATTCCCATAGTCCGTTTCAAACATTTCCTTTGGTTTGCTGGTGGTTAAATATTAGAATTTCCAGGCGGTCTACCTTATCAGAAAAATTTGCATAATTAAGCGATAAAATATGGCGCATTTTACCTCCATTCATTCATCAAAGTCCAAAGTTATCACGATGCATTACCCATTAGATATCATTCGTTATATTATTACGTCAGATCCTTTGCAAGGCAGGCAGAGTACAAGGTTCCAACAGGTTCTTTAATTACAGACCTCTCTGGCTTCCTGTCATAATTCGTCTCATATACGCTCGCCGTTATGAATCATTCAATCTTTTTTCTATCATCACGCCAGATCCCTTGCGGGGTAGGCAGAGAGTACAGAGCTACAATAGGTTATTTCCTTACATATCTCTCTGGCTTCCTCCACTCTCATAGTTCGTCTCATACACGCTCGCCGGTTACGAAGACTCTTGACTTGTCCTTCAGACAAGATTCGGTCTATTTGGTCATGGTAAGATAGTCTAAGTCTTCCCCGGTACCTACATCCTTCCACTTTCGCATTGTATATCTGTTTTGTCATTCTTTCTTCTGACATTCTTTATATATATCCGAATCAACAGAGCAGACCCTTTCTCATCTTTACACCGCGAATACGGCCGGTCAGCTTTACTTCGCTAATCTTCAGCAGAGCTCGCACTTCAACCGCATTTATCCTACTATCATTCTCCTCCTTACGTACCCAGTTCTCGCTGCCATATAACAGCGATGGAACAAGCACTCCGTCATGTATGGCCAGCTGCGCCTTTTGGCTTAAGTGCCGGCTCTCAAGTAGTTTTCCCATCGCACCATTCACTCTGTTCCCTGCATAACTCTTCTCTCTATGTCAGCGGTGTATTTCCCATTCTTACTAAAGGCGCGTCCAAGATAAACAAATTCATTAACTTGTTCCAGCACATCGTTACCAACCGCAATCATTGTATTCAATCTTTTTTATGACTCACAAAGAGCTATTTTGGTCCGGTTGTTTGTGTATGTGAATTTTACATACATTAATGTATTCTCTCGTTAGTATAGTGGCGTATAATACGCGTTGCTCTCATTAGGTCCAATGGTTTCAAATCCTAGGTCGGACAAATGTAGTTTTTCTTTAAAAACATTCTCAGTATCAGTCCGGAGTCTGGAATCGTGCCTGGTTTATAGCAATAGAGTCGCCCCCTATTACATGGGACCTAACATCGTCGAAGAAAAGTGAATGTACACAGTACTCCTCTGCCACTCCCGTTTCGGGAATAACGGCGTTATATATTTTTGTAGGAAAAACGCCCTGTGAAAAAAACAAAGGGCGTGGTCTTGTCAACGTGAAAACGCGATAAAATGCTTCGATAAAAGATCTGAGGTCATTCTATATCATCACGCCAGATCCCTTGCGGGGTAGGCAGAGTACAGAGTTCCAACAGGTCCTTTCCCTACATACCTCTCTGGCTTCCTCCACTCTCATAGTTCGTCTCATACACGCTCGCCGGCTACGGAGACTCTTGACATGTCCTTCAGATAAGAATCGGTCTATTTGGTCATGGTTAAATAGTATAGTTATAGTGAGCAGCATATATCAATGGTGAGCTGGTTCTAGACAATATTTCTTTTTAAAAACGTAGCCCCACGTTACACCTAGTATATGCCCTCCCCCATAGCGACTGCCCAAGGCCATTCCTCCTTGAGGCACCCTTGAGCTAGTTGCCTCCTAGCCCTTCTGGCTCGAGCTTAGTGGTTGCACGTTCGTCCTCTTGTCCGGAGAAGCTGTAAAGGCCTCGCGGCCAACAGCGTAGATCATTCACACACACACTAGGATTATCCTCTTATATGTTATATAGGCGCTCGTAGCGCTGTGCGACCGCGGTGTTCTTACCGATCACCAAGGTTAAGTAGTAAGTAGCGTTCGACTCGGTCGGCCTGAGATGGGTGACCGTTTGTAGCATTTTCATATTCGAGCGTCTACGTGCTTCGAAAGGTACTTTAAGCCATTGGTCCCGGTTACCACTTAATGTGGTAGTCGTTTAGCCGAGTTGGAAGCCTTAAAGGCGGCTTGATAAGTTCCAACAGCAGGTGGCCACAAACCTGCCTCCACCAATCCGCACTGGGTCCACGTGGTAGAGTATGACCTAATTTCTCTCACCTCGATTTGTGAGAGAAGGCCTTTGCCCAGCAGTAGGCAGTATAGGCTGATATTATTATATTATATATGTTTATTCCTGTGTCGTGGGTGCGTTCACAAACATGAAATCGACATACACAAACACCTAGACCGAAATAAATATTTGTGGATTAAACAAAGATTTGTCCCTTGCGGGAATTGAATCCGCGACTATTCGATTCAGTGGGTGCACTCCAGCAATAAACGGATGGATTGCATCAGAAACACCAGGCTGCGCTTTAAACTCAGGTTAAGGATGTAGGCTTAAAGTCAGCAAATTTGTAGTGGGATTGGACGGGGCATGTCTTGCGTATGAACCTGCAAAGTTGGTCAAATATCGTCACGGCATGGATCCCTGAAGATGGTCACAGGTGTCATGGTCGACGGAGATGAAAATGGAGTGACAATTTGGATACTTTTAAGGGAGAGACATGGATACAACTGGTCCAGGATCGATTTATGTTAAGACATTAGGAGGAGGACTTTGCCCAGCCGTGGGACATAGGATAGGCCATTAAATAATCGTCAGAGTCTCGGGTGGTAGTGGGCGACAATGTGATGTGACGGCGCGGCGCTATGGAACGAATTTTCGATTTTTCGTCCGCTGAGGTCATGGGGGTCAATGTTGTCCGATGCTTAATAATTCATAAAAGAGGATCGCAATCACAAAGCGATACGCTTTCTCACTAGACCAAGGAGGAGGTCTTTTTTTCTATTAATTTACCTACTGCATACCTGTGCCTACGAATAATATATTGATGCCGATGAATTACCAACCGAGCCATCGTATTTTCGACATTTTAATTGAAAAAAAAAGAAAACTATTTTCGAAAAATCTTCCCCTAGCAAATAAAAAATGAATAAATAAATAATCAGAAACCACCCCTCAATCTTGTGCATTGTGATTGATTTCACTCCACAGGGGTTGAGTTAAGGGGCAGTTATCACACGAGGTTTTACCCGATTTCGAAAGAAGATGTGTACTGTTTGCCCCGTTGGTCTATTTTAAACAAATTTTATAGCAAAAGCCCTACGGAGTAATATCAAGCATAGTAGCCTCTATCATCAGACTAGCTCTATGGCACCATATTCAAGCTCAAACCATTTATTTTGTTATTGTTTCTGCCCGCGACTTCATCTGCATTGACTTTAGACAGGAACCTAACATTTTTCTGGGATAATAAGTCCTATGTGGTAATGCAGGTAATAAACTACGGTGTGCCATAGGGCATTGTTCTACGCCTATACATGATTTGCCCCAGAACCAACAGCAATGAAAAATTACTTGTATGATTTCAAATCACCCATAAATTCTCTTAAGGCATTTAATATTAAACGGACAAGCGGGGGAATTGCAATATTGCACAAAAAGTATTAGATTTTGAAGTTATAATCCAGTAATAATACATATGAGGTTATATTGTGTGTTGACATTCAGGGACGAGGTCGGCGACTTCGATATAAGTACTTACAATGCTTTGAAATATTCGTTTTAGATTGCAAATTGTCCGTTAGATACGGATATTTGCCATTGTTTTAATAAAATAGATAAATAATGAGGGTATGGCTCAAAATTTTTGTTGGTTGTGGGGCAATTTTCGGCGGTGTCCTTTCATCAAAATCCGTTCAGCCGTGTTTGCGTGATTGACTAAGAAACATACAAACTTTTATATTTATAATGTTAGTAGGATAGGATACATCTTCTTTTTTTATTAATTTTTGTCTTAGATTTACGAAATTATTACAAATAATACTATTTTTAGGACTTTTTGAGTGTTTAATTTTGATTTTTAAATTCCGCCATAACATGAAATTTGATAAACCTCAAATCCTCGTGAAAGTACACCGATTCCTGCCAAGGATGGTTCGCGAGGTTATTGAATTTAAAATTTTATTGTCGTACTTACATACGAACTGACCTACTATTGGGCTTTATTTTTTTGCGTGTATTCCTAACAGCGTAGTAAGAAAGCGTGTACGTATGAAAGATAGTGCCGATGTAAAGATGAGAAAGGGTATGCTCCGTTCGTTCAGGCATATAGAACAAATGTCGGAAGAAAGAATGACAAAACAGATATACAATGTGAAAGTGGAAGGATGTAGGTACCGGGAATGGCCTAGATTATCTTACCATGACCAAATAGACCGAGTCTTATTATAAGGGCAAGTCAAGAGTCTCCGTAACCGGCGAGCGTGTATGAGACGAATTATGACAGTGGAGGAAGCCGGAGAGGTCTGTAAAGAAAGAACCTGATTCACTTTTTGTATAGCGAGATTCCGTCCGCCTTTTTTCATACGTCCATGGTAAGAGTATTCGTTGCATGTCTAGTAACCAACGTCTCTTATTAAAGCATCCAGTGAACCAACTAACGATTCGCCCCAAGGGACGAAGTATAATGCTGCCCTTAACGGTTTTTATTCCGAGTGAATTCTCCCCCTAGTACAAGGGCGTAAGGGAATGAAAAACATAATACTTAGAGAAAACATATTATTATATGCATATTTTAAATACCCTCATTGACTTAGAGACGAATACTGCGCGTTTCGATCGCGAGGTCCTGGGTTCTATTCTTAGATCAGCCAAATGTAGTTCTCTATCAAAAAAATCCCAGTATCAGTCCGGAATTTGGAATTGGGCCCGGTATATGGTAAGACATGGGACTCGCCCCCTATTACATGGGACCTAACATCGTTCGCGAAAAGTGGGCCCCTGCCACCACGGCTTGGGGAATATAGGGGTGATGATATAATTTTTTTAACTAAATCTAACGTGTCTTATCTGAAGGGCAAGTTAAGAGTCTCCGTAACCGGCGAGCGTGTATGAGACGAACTATGAGAGTGGAGGAAGCCAGAGAGGTATGTAAGGAAAGAACCTGTTGCAACTCTGTACTCTCTGCCTACCCTGCAAGGGATCTGGCGTGATGGTATAGATAGATAGATAGATAGAATATTATAAATTCGAAAGTAACTCTGTCTGTCTGCTTGTCTGTTATCTTATCAAGCCCGAACCGCTCGACTTTGATCAAATTCGGCAAGGAAATAGAGTTCTTCTTCTGTAAGTTATGGTTTCACACTAATTTTAAGTGTATTTTGTCAGTGTCCAGTGACATGCATAATCGTGAATATTTAAATTAATTCAACTCCCCGATGAACTTGATGACAACTATGATAATGAAATTGATGAAGTACCCCACCCTGGATGGTAAAGCGATGGATACTTTACATACCAATTGCGACGGCCGTTTTGAGGGAAATCGAAAAGCACGTTTTATCACTTTGTTTCAATTACCTTCACTCATGCACATATAAGAACACATAATGGTTAATATTCCACCAACATTACACATTATTAGTCGAAATAACACAAGTTTTGGAAATTAAAACAAATTGACAACATCACTCTTCGACTCGCCAAAACTCACCTTAAAACGCTAAAAAAAAACTTAATTTATTTCTGGTAGCTTAGAAAAATATTTATTTTCGTTTTGTTCTTACGTTGCTAAGCAAAGCTCATTTATTTTTTATATAATTTTTCACGCTGCGAAGCAATTACTTTATTTGTTTAATTTTTCAATATATTTTATTTAAACTCGTTTGGCGGTGTCATTTAATAGTCAAAAATACGAAAAATTACCGACGATTGCCAGGTCAATTAATCAGTGTGAAATAAAAATAACGTGAACGTTTTTTTTTTTGTATTAAAAGCGTTGCCCCGCACCAGGATTTATTCCTGTGTCGTGTTCCACATATACCTAGACCGTTGCGGGAATCTCACCCGCAACTATTAAACACAGTGGGCGGAGCGGCTTAAGCTCTTAATCACCACAACACATAATTACAATTTTTAGTAAAGTAAACGTTGATGTATTAATAAATACATCAGTGGCTCTGCACCGGCCGGCGGGCAAGCGATTCTTCGACCTCGCCAGCGAGGTCGGTGTCTGATCCTGTGTGCGGTATCTGTATCCGAAAGAACGAATATAAGGGCGTTTGGAGGGTCGGTGGGAACATGCCGCGGACGGCGATAGCGGCTGAAAGGAGGGGAGTTAGGTTCGTAGTCGACGGCGAAATTCACATACACAAACACCCCACCGAAACAAACATTTGTGGGTTACACAAAGATTAGTCCCGTGCCGGTCCTTTAACAATAAGAACAACTTATTATTTAAATTAAAAGTCACCCTTTAAATCAACAGATTAAAATGCAAATTGGGGTTGATTAATCAAAAACATCCCTTTAAAATGCTCGTGGGAAGAATTCACATAATCGTTTCCCTGGACGCTTATTCGCAAACCAAACGCGCTGTGTTACGTGAACTTCGTGAAGTAAGAGTGGTGTCCTGGATGCCTTATGGTGCGAAAGCGGACATCAGGAGACCACTAAGACAGTATTAAGGAAATTACTAACACTGATGACCATGAGAATTTTTGTTTGAAAGGACATCCTTCTTCGTCCATACATGATTCGCCCCAGAACCAACAGCAATGAAAAAATGCTTGCATGATTTCAAATCACCTGTAAATTATCTTCATGTATTTATTACTAAACGGACAAGTGAAACTCCTCTCCTATCAACCGCTATCGCCGTCCGCGGAATGTTCTCACCGACCCTCCCGACTTCTTACATCCTTTCTTTCGGATACAGATACCGCATACAGGATCAGGCACCGACCTCACCGGCGAGGTCGAAGAATCGCTTGCCCGCCGGCCAGTGCAGAGCACCACGGCGAGACACCTAGTATACGCCCTCCCCCATAGCGACTGCCCAAGCCGAGTCCGTTCCTCCTTGAGGTGCCCTTGAGCTAGTTGAGCTAGACTTAGATTTAAGTATTAACAGTACTTCGAAATATTCGTTTTTATTGCAAATGGTCCGTAGGATCCGGATCCGGAGCGAAGCCTTTTATTGGGAGTTAGGGTCGTGTTCCCCCTTAAATATAGAGTGATTTCTTTTGAAGGTACCAATTCACTAAATCTCCCACACAATATAGTCTAAGGCTTAATTAAATGTGAATGTTATTACATTAATGGTATCAATCGGGTTTTGGGGCCTTTACAGCTTCACCGGACAAGAGGGCGAGCGTGCAACCAACTCGAGCCAGAAGGACAAGGGGGCAACTAGCTTGATGGCACCTCAAGGAGGAACGGCCTCGGCTTGGGCCTTCATCCAAGTCTAAAGTCCTTGTTAAGACAAGTCCAACGAGTCCAAACACGGTGGAGCTATATTGAGTAGTTGGGTGGTTCCATTAGCCACCTTTCGACTTTATCATCAGACCCCGAACACTATCTAGTTTTATAGTACTTGTCAATACCAATCTAACAAGCAAACACGAGGGCGTTAAATTGTATTCTTCACATGTTCCTGTGGCCACCTTCCGACTCCATCATCAGACCAGCTCTGTGGTACAATATTATTGTATTTTCATCGACTTTACATACGTATGTCAAATTTCAGCTAAATCTGTAAAACCCACAAGTGCTTGAAAAATGGATCACAAGATTTGAACCGGAAAGACAGACAGACAGACATACGAACATTGCAAGTAAAATAAAAGCATGTAAACACATTTCACGGAGTTATCCTAACGCACCGCGTTACGTGATTAATTTGTCATAGTGAATTAGGGTCTTGAATTGATAAACAGATAAAAATATCTGTTGCAGGGGGTTGGTAGATAAGTTGTATAAATTAGCGTATTTAAGGGTCATTGTGTGAGGATTAGAATTGGATGGGTGTCTTTGTTGTACCAGTTTGGGAGTGACAGGTTGACAAGTATTGTAATTAAAATAAGGTCACGCCTATATCCTTTAAGCTAGAGCGGCAGAGGTGTATTGTGTAATGTACAACAACATTCAAGATTGATGTTAGATCCTAATCTTGTAGAGGGCGAGTCAGACGCGCAAAAATCCAGACTCATACTGGAAGAAAATTCTATCGCAAACCTACTTTGTTCGACCTAGATTTGAACTCAGGACCTCTTGCTACGCGATTTATTAGCTTCCAGGCCAACAGGGCAGTCTAATGATAATTACAACTAAAGAAAAATTACGCCACGCCTATATTCCATAGCTAAGGTGGCATGGATACTGATAGTACATATAGATTTGAGATCCTTGTTAGGTCCTAAAGCTATAGGATGCCTGCCATTACGTAAGAGCCAGAAGGGTTAGGGGGCAACTAGCTCAAGGGCGACAAGACGAGGAACGGCCTCGGCTTGGGCAGTCACTATGGGGGAGGGCATATACTAGGTGTCTCGCCGTGGTTCTCTGCACCGGCCAGCGGGCAAGGGATTCTTCGAATTCGCCGGCGAGCTCTAAGTCTGATCTTGAGTGCGGTATCTGTATTCAAAAGAAGGGAAGTAAGGGCATCGGAAGAATGGGAGGAAGGCTGATAGGAGGGGAGTACGTAGTTGGCGGCCGCTACTATTAGGGGGTTCCCTTGGTTGGACGCGTTTGCGAAGTAGCGGATTGACACTGGCATCACGCACACACATTGCAACAAGATTCTTTTGGCCCCTAGATGACATTGACAAGGGGGTGTGAAATAAGGTATACTACCTATCTATATCATCACGCCAACCCTTGCGGGGAAGGCAGAGAGTTCCAATAGGTTCTTTCCTTACATACCCCTCTGCAAATAAGGCTTACCATTTTGTAAAATTTTTCTACTACCGAGGAGGTATTTCAAAAGATGGGACAGCACGGTTTCTGATTTAAAAAAAAGAACTTGCGTAAATTTCATAGTAAACAGCAATTCTACGGCTGTCATGAAGTGACATTTCACTTGACGACAGCGTTAGTTCCTAGATCCTGTAACTGAGGCCGCTTTTAGGCTCCATTTTTGTTAGCAATGATCAGTCTAGACAAGTCTGCGTCTAAGCTTGTTTTAGCCGATCTCGACTAGCAGACCTCACCAGGAATTGGACCCTAGACATTTATGAGTGACATCCTACTGAGCTATTGCAAATTATTAACACACTGATAAGCAATAAATGTCAACCAAATGCAACGTGTCATTTAAATTAATACTTTAATTGCATAAAAACAAAATTCAATTTTCAATAGCACACTGTTAATGTATGACACATTATTGCTATGTGTGTCCAACCACCCTCCTATTTCGTGGGAACCGCTAATATAAGGGATCAAAAGGCGAAGGGACGGGCGGCTTACTAATTTGACATTTAAACCAATATAGGGAGGGGCGGGGTCTGTGGGGACCCGGGTTCCATGTTCGGCACGTAATAATTTATTGTGTGATCGACTACCCTCAAATTGTTGTAATTTTCATAAGGGGAAGCGAGAGGACTGTAAGAAAAGAAACTTTTTGAACTGAATTTACTGACGCAATGGATATGGCATGTCACGGACTTAAAAAAGCATTTTTTCTATCTATCTATATACGCCAGATCCCTTGCGGGGTAGGCAGAGAGTACCGAGTTCCACCAGGTTCTTTCCCTGTAGTCCTCTCGCTTCCGCCACTCTCATAGTTCACCTCATATGCTCGTCGGTTAAAGAGATGTCAGACTGGGAAGACTATAATTCTCAAGCGGGGATGACAGAAGTGTACTGTGTACACCCACTTTTCGCCGACGACGTTAGGTGTCATGTAATAGGGGGCGAGCCTATTGCCTTGCACTTGGCATACTCCAGACTGATATACATTTCCTTATATACCTCTCTGGCTTCCTCCACTCTTATAGTTCGTATCATACACGCTCGCCGGTTACGGAGACTTGACTTGTACTTTAGATAAGACTCGGTCTATTTACCTATTACTTAATCAATATAAAATTGTTTAAACGGACGATTTGGCGCAGTGGTTAAGAGCTTAAGTCGCTCTGCTTACTGAGTCAAATAGTAGACCCACAATTATTTGTTTATATCTGGGTATTTATGTATGTGAATTTTCATGTATGTAAACGCACCCGACACAGGAACAAATCATAGAGTGGGGCTATGTTTAAAAAAAAATATAAGTGATGAACATGTATGAAAGATAATAACTTCATACCTATATTCCCGAAGTGGGAATGGCAGAGGTGTAGGAACAGTGTACACTCGCATATGTCGACGATATTATCACAGTAAACATATCTTGATCCCCGACGCAAAAAAGGCGTGTTCTAAGTTTAACGTGTATCTGTGTCTGTCTGTGGCATCGTAGCTCGTAAACGGATGAACCGATTTTGAGTTAGTTATTTTTTTGTTTGAAAGGTGAGAAGCGCTGTTCTTAGCTATAATTTATTTAGGTCAGGGGTTTTTATATTTAAGTTAAACTTGTATTATATTAGTTTAATGGCGCGTAATGCGAGCGGTGATCACGAGGTCCTGGGTTTAAATCCTAGGTCGGAATGAGTGCTGTTTTTTGGAAAAAATTCAACGTGTCCGGTGTCTGAAATCGTGCTTGGTATAATGCCAATAGGCTCACCCCCATAGGTATATTTGGATTTAGAAAAAAAAGTATTAGTTTACTAACATCAGCAGGATCAGAAATGCTATATGCTAATTATAATTTTAAACACCGTCGTACTTATATTCCCCAAGCGTGGGCGGCAGACGTGTGCTGAGTACGCCCACTTTTCGACGACGATGTTAGGTCCCATGTGATAGGGGGCGAGCCTATTGCCATATACGGGGCACAATTCCAGACTTCGGACTCGAACTGGGAAGTTGTCCCACCTAGGATTTGAACCCAGGACCTCGTGATCACCAAGCGATGCGCTTTGCCACTATACCAACGAGGCTGCCTGATGATATTTTTATTTCAAATTATCCGTAACTACCATCTAACAGTGTTTGTTTCCTAGTTACAAATTAGCTTTAAACTGAAATTGGCGTTTCTGAGAATTATATTGTCCTTTTTCTACTTGGTTGTTTACTTATATATACAAGGTGTAACATATAAAACGCAAGACCTCAGACACCCCAATTAGATTATTGATAGATAGAGTATTCTTTATTGTACACCAGCGAAAATACAACACAGAAATACAATGTGATATTATCTTAAGATAAAGGCACAATTGGCGGCCTTATTGCTAAGAGAAATTTCTTCCAGACAACCAGTATGTTGGATGAAGCAACTAGAGGGCAGTTGGTGGCGTACACTATAAAGATATATATGTTATACAATACTACTACATACATATTGATACACAAGACTTGATATACAAAACAATAAATATAATCAATTTGTCTAATTATGACAGAAATTTGTTACATTATCCAACCAGGAAAAAGTGATCTTTAAGCATTCTTTTAAAATTTAATACATTTTGTATTAAATTTTATAGATCACTCTTTTATTGCTTTACGAATTCAATACGAAAATTAAACTTTAAATTTTAAGGAGTTTTCTACCATTTTTGAAGCTCTTTGGTACCCAAATTAACCATTAATTAATTTTTGTATGCGTATTGAATGTGTGTAATAGAAATACATTTATAATAGCCGTAATTCTTTGAATAACTGTTAAATTTTATTTAATACAGCAAACATTGACTTTCTTTAAAAATAGTTGGAATCGATTCAGTTGCCGATTTTGAACAAACTACTTCAGGTCTTGCGTTAATTCCCCACCCCCACGCGCACCCACGACACAGGAATAAATCCTAGTGCGGGGCTACGTTTAAAAAAAAAAAATAATTATGTTACACCTTGTATAGATCAGCATCATATCAGCCTATACTTGTCCACTGCTGAACATAGGCCTCCCCAATCGCTCTCCAGCGCAGCCGATGCCACCTGTATCCAACTTCCTGCGATCCTCACAAGATCGTCGGTCCACCTGGTAGGCGGCCGTCCCCATATACAGATATTACTTGTCAATAAGCATAATTCTTATCTGAAGGTCAAGTCAAGAGTCTCCGTAACCGGCGAGCGTGTATGAGACGAACTATGAGAGTGGAGGAAGCCAGAGAGGTATGTCAGGAAAGAACCTGTTGGAACTCTGTACTCTCTGCCTTCCCCGTAAGGCATCTGGTGTAATGAGAAAGAAAATTAGATTATTAACTGATATTAAAACAGCTAGACTTGTTTATTTCGCTTATTTTCATAGTATTATGTCATATGGCATACTACTTTGGGGATGCTCTGCAGAACTTAATACCATCTTTGTTCTCCAAAAAAGGGCTGTTCGAGCAATTTACAATTTGGCCCCGAGAGCTTCTCTTAAGGAAAAGTTTAGAGAGATAAATATTCTAACTGTTGCATCACAATTTATATATGAAACTCTTCTATATGTTAAAAAGAATATTAGTAATTTTGAAAAATATAGCGACATTCATTGTGTAAATACACGGAACAAAGATGATCTTATTGTACATTCCACTCGTCTCCACAGAATTAGTAATTCTTCCATGGGGCAATGTATACGCTTCTACAACAAATTACCCATAGATATCCGAAACATGCCAATCAATAAGTTTAAAAAGGCAATTAAAACTAGACTCTGCCAGAAAGCGTATTAAAAAATTTCGGATTATCCTGACGATAAAGCAGATTGGGTTTGAGCAGCTCCTCAATCAGCAACATTAATCAATGATGTATAATACAATTTTGAAAACCAAAAAAAAAAAATGGTTTTCAGAAAGGCCAAACAAATTAAATTAAAAGACTAGCCCGCTGAGTTGGCTGGATCTTCTCAGTGAAGGCCGCGTTCCGATCCGGTGGTAGATGTAAAAAATGTAATAATTTGGACGTTTGTGAGCGCTATTGTATTGGCCTATACAAATAAATGATTTTTGACTTTGACTTTGATAGGATAAGCATAATGTATCTAGATAAATTGCCATGTGCGTGGCCACACCGCGACCTCAACGAGGGCTCCGACGGAAGATCAGCGCTGCTTGCTTGCAGTCAGCACGATGCTGAGTTGGGACCGATTATCAACATTATTAATTATTTTTACTAGAGGTCTCCCATTGGTCGAAATTCGACCATAATTAATTTAAATTATAAGTTTGAACATTATTCAGGTTCTATTGTCAAAGATTTAATCACAGATTTCGCCAAGGCTACACTGTTAATTTGCCTATTTTTTCACACAAATTATATGATATTTAAATTTAAAAAAAAACAAAAAAATATTAAAATAAAGAATACCTTTTGTATTGTAACAAAAAACCATGCGATAAAGAAACTGTGCATTGAACTTGACATACATATTTCGATAATTTAATTAATGATACAAAACTTCTTTGTAAGCGATGTTTTTTGTAAAAACTCTTTCATCGTTTGCTGGTTATGTTTGACATTCAATAAGACTGTAGACAAATAATATTAAATACCAACAATATTAATCTATTCTCAATTTGAAGTATATTGTATCAAATACATAGTAGTGCGTGTAATGTTTTTTTATTGATTTAATGTATAATTAATGCATAATTTTAAAAAAATATTAGCATTCTGCACTCCTTCTCGATATTAAATATAATTGTGGGAAATTTCATACTCCTCCGTCCGCGCAATTTTCGTAAAAAGGGGTACAAAGTTTTTGGTTCACGTATTAATATAATGATTGTTAATTAAGTAACTTGTATCTGCTTTGTTGCAAATAAATATATTTTCTTTCTTTCTAAAAGCGTCGACAAAATGTTAGTGTAGATAGTTTTCCTCGGCCACCCCCGCTTGAAGGAAATAGGTATCCACAGAAATCTTATAATTACGATTTCTGTGGAAGATATTTTTCCTATGTTTTTTATAATCCTACACCCTATTTCTTTCAATCAAGCAGAAACTCTTGACCAACTGGTGAAAAATTTGGTAATGCATTTAGCACCCTACGGTTAGGCTTCCATTGTTAAGAATAGGGTCTTCGAGTGGTTATTTAGAAGGTTAAAATGCGTGAAATTACAATCGATTTGTTCAGTATATAGAATTGAAAGAACCAATGTTTGTTTAGGGGACACGTTAGTTATTCGACTAAATTGCCGTGTTGGTCTAGAGGCGATTAATGTGATGTGTGAGAAGACATTTATTCAACCACACACACATAGACAACGATATATTAAAAATGACAAAAAACAACATTTACAAGACCGTGTCCTATCTGAAGGGCAAGTCAAGAGTCTCTGTAACCGGCGAGTGTGTATGAGACGAACTATGAGAGTGAAGGAAGCCAGAGAGGTATGTAAGGAAAGAACCGGTTGGAACTCTGTACTCTCTGCCTACCGCGCGAGGGAGCTGGCGTGATGATAGTTACGATAATTAACATTAATACAGTATATATATATATAATAATTAAAACAGACACTTGGTATTAATTCAATTGTCCATATTTTATTATATATTTAACTTTTAATTAATTAACTTATAAATGTCCGATACAATTATTATGTTTTCTTAATTGTTAGGTACTTTAAGTTCTTGGATTATTCCTAATTATATTTGCATGCCTAAAGGCAGAATATGGCGTACGACCATTGTAATTTTAACATCCATTGTAACCCATTTTCGCAAATAAACTGATTTGATTTGATTTGATGATATAGATAGATAGATAGATAAAACATTTTCAAACACCTGAGGTTGTGTGGAGTTGAACAGGATTCTGCCTCAGCATCTTATTGGCAAATAAAGAATTTATTATTTATTATTATTATTATCTTGATGGACCATAACGTTTAGTTATGATGCAGCGTTGGTATTCTGGCGGAATGTAAATTAGAGGACTATGTAGACACTGACTGATGCCATGAATCTCATTAACTTATGTTTAATCTATACTTAAGCACACCTATTTAGCTCGTGATGCATTGTTTTTCCATACCCCATGAATGCAATGTATACAAAAATTGTAAAACTCTCATTTTTAAAAAAGAGTAACCATGGACTTTCTTGCCCTTCTCCACAGGAATGACTTTCCGAACGGGTGGTAGAGTCTTCAGTAATAAATAATTTTCTATTGTTGACTATTCATAAGTGGCTTTTGGTCTACATGAATGAAAAACTTTTGATTTTGAACACCCATAAACAAGGGTGACCAAAATGTATTTTCTCTATCGGAAAATTCCCAGTATCAGTCTGGAGTATGCCAAGTATATGGCAATAGGCTCGCCCCCTATTACATGGGACCTAACGTCGTCAGCGAGAAGTAGGCGAATACAGTACACCTTTGTCATCCACGCTTGAGGATTATAGTCTTCCCAGTCTGACGTCTCTATGACCGACGAGCATATATTAAGTGAACTATATGAATCAGAATCAGAATATTTTTTATTCATGTAAACCATTACAGTATTTATGAATCGTCAAAATAGTAACAAAGACTCTACCACCACTTCGGAATGTCATTCCTGTGGAGAAAAAGGGCAAGAAACTCTACGGTTACTCTTTTAAAATAATATTTTTACACATTTTCCATCTACATTTTGTTGTGGGGTATGGGAGAACAATGTAGTATGAGGTGAGTCTAAATTAAATTAACCAAGTTAAACTATTCATGTGAATGACAACATGGTTCTCTCATTTACAGATAAAGAAATGAGGAAGAAAAATGGTAAATTTTATTTAACTACTAAAAGGAAGAGAGGGAATATAAATAATAATAGCTGAACATGTTATCCACATTCTGGTGGAGCTGGAATATCACCTATCCAAGCATTTTTATCTTTTAAATAATCATCTAGAGTATAGTAAGCTCGCTTGCAGAGCGTACGTTTAATACAGGATTTGACATGAAATAAAACTATTTTACGGATTTTATCGCGGTTTATTTTTTTTATTTTTTTTATTTTTAGTTCCCGACGTTTCGTAAAATAAAACTATTTTACGATAAAATCCGTAAAATAGTTTTATTTCATGTGTAATATTCGCGTAAATCTAAGAACTCAATATACAGGATTTGAATTTATTTTCACTAAGTTGAGTGACGTCAAGTAGAATTTTATTATAAAATCTAACACAGTACCCCTTGAAAGAAATGAAAGAAATTGCGGTTGATCTAATTTATTTCTATGTAGCGTGTTATAGCAATGCCTATCACCTAGCTGATTAAATAGATCTAAATTTTTCCGTGTGTACATTATGTTTTCATAATTATACTGATATGGGACCGTCATAATATTGGCTTCCTTAAACAATTCTCTCAAAGAGTCGCGACTACCTAAGTTATAGATGACCCTAATAGCCCTTTTTTGTAAGATAAAAATAGAGTCAATGTCAGCTGCTGTTCTCACAGACACTCCCGATGCCCTTACATCCCTTCTTTCGGATACAGATACCGCACACAGGATCAGACACCGACCTCGCCGGCGAGCTCGAAGAATTCCTTGCCCGCCGGCCGGTGCAGAGCATCACGGCGAGACACCTAGTACACGCCCTCCCCCATACGACTTCCCAAGCTGAGGCCATTCCTCCTTGAGGTGCCCTTGAGCTAGTTGCCGCCTTGCCCTTCTGGCTCGAACGTAGTGGTTGCACGCTCGCCTTCTTGTCCGGTGAAGCTGTAAAGGCCCCGCGGCCAACAGCGTAGATCATTCACACAAACACACACACGCACAATTAATTTTTTTTCGGTCACATTTACATTGTTTTTAAATTATTAATCTGCCACCGGATCGGAACGCGGTTACAACTTAATGTGGCAATCGTTAAGCCAAGCCCTAAAGGCGGCTTCATAAGTTCCACCAGCAGGTGTCCATAAGCCTGTCTTCACCGCACTGGCTCCGCGTGCTAGATGACCTAATCTTTCCCACTAAGATATGTGAGAGGTCTCTGTTTATTTTTGAAATAAAAATAACGCGTATCAGTTTTTTATTGTAGGATATATTATTGTGTCGTGGCTGCGTTTCGGCAACGTGCGTGGCGGCAAATATGAAAATTCACGTACACAAATATCCAGACCTAAACGAATAATTGTGGGTCACACAAAGATTTGTCCCGTGCGGGAATCGAACCCGCGACTAGTAGACACAGTGTACGGGGCGGCTTAAGCTCTTAACCACTGCGCTGAATCGTCTGTCAAGTAGTGGGTCAGTAAAGGCTGATATTATTATTATGTATCTTGCTGAGTTTCACGGGCTTTACCCGGACCTCTGAAACGCAAACGCAGACATGGTTCCAACACGTAGAGGCCCTTCGCGAGAACTAAATGTTATGTAAGTCGCTGAGACCGATTGCTGAAAACGGAAGACACATAACCAGCGAGCTGACCCCGGCAGGTGCAAGAACTATTGTAAATTATGGATAGAGAACATGGCCTATGTGTAAAGTTATTTTTATTAATCTATATCATTACTCCAGATCCCTTGCGGGCTAGGCTAAGAGTAACGGTTCAATAGCTCCTTACAGACCTCTCTGGCTTCCTCCACTCGTAGTTCGTCAAATATACCCTCGCCGGTATATTATTGTAATCAATGTAAGAGCAGTGATAGCCTAGTGGTTAGACCGTTGCACTGCAAAGTCAGAGGTCTTGGGTTCAAACCCAGGCACGCACCTCTGTCTTTTCGAAAGCATGTGCGTATTAAAAATTAATGATTACTTGCTTTAACGGTGAAGGAAAACATCGAGAGGAAACCTGCATGCCTAAGAGTTTCTCGAAGGTGTGTGAAGCTCGCCAACCCGCACTGGGCCAGCGTGGTAGACTATGGCCTAAACCCTCTCAGTTTCAGAGGAGGCCCGTGCCCAACGGTGGGACAGTTTCTTAACAGGGCTAATATTATAATTAATGTAAGTTAAAAAAAACCCAAAAGTACGAATCACGATTTTGAACATGAATACCATGGTACTCGTACCTTATATTTATATGTAAATGATGCTATAAATATTCTTTACGACCGTAACAAGGATGAACGCAATTATATCCTCGTCACGTGCGGTGAGAACTTGCAAATTACTATCAAACCACGCTCCAGGTGGAGGTAACGACTGTGAATTATAATTATTAAACGTGCGTGAAAACATACTGTCATTCATCCCGTACGGTTCGACCGCGTTTAGACGAAGACTTGGTTGTGCTTCACCGGAGACATTTGTGTAAGCGATAAACGAATACTACTATAACCCTTTCGTAGGATATATTCCAGATTTCCTACACGTGGTCCCTGTGTAGAGCTGAACGAGCAGCACCTTCACCTGTGGTAGGCTACAGCTGGTCACCACCCTCCCAGCAAAGTTATGCCGCTAATCGACCTACTCGTGTTCCGGCATGTTGCGCGAAGTTACCTTACCCTTGGAGACTAGTCTAATCAGACCGATTCAGCATTTTGTCTAACATCCGTTGCCTCAGCTTATTTTAGAGTAAATAGGCTATTATTGTTACATGAGTGAATAGACTATGACAGTAAGCGAGCCACATCTTCGGCTCTTGACTTCTTGGTTGACCAGTCCTTAATAAAAAAGAAACACGAAAATTTTTGCGCATTTACCGTGCGCTACCGTTGCCTTGATCTTATGTTCGTTATTGATGATTGTAAGCGCTATATACCAGGTAAAAACATTGAAATTCCTCGAAATCACCTAAACACGCGACGGCTGATCGTAACACCTAGAATCGCTAAATAAATAGGACTTATTTTGATAAGTTTTTGTGTTTATTTAAAGTTTTACTCTGCACGGTGTTCACATGGCATGACTTCCTCCATTAGTGAGGAAAAATATCTTATACCATATCCCACTCTTAGAGGAGGACTCTTACTCAACCAGGAGTTGGATATTATAGGCTATACTGTGTTAAAAACCGGCAAAAGTTTGATGCATTACAAAATTTGCCGGTTCAAACAAACAAACAATGAAAAAGATGATAAGGTGAACTTAATAATGAATAACAATTTTTTTTTTTAACATGCTGAAGGAAATTGCATGAGAGTAGTCGAGGATGGGTAGGCCCCCTACAAAATAGATCGATGACCTCGTGAAGGTCATGGGTAGAAGGTGGATGTGTGCAGCACGTTGTGGCGGTCTTTGGAGTGGCTTATTCCTCGCAATAAACGTCTTTCGGTTGAAGATAGAAGAGGATGGTACTCAGTGGCGTGCTATTAGAGAAGCCTGTATGCTTTGAGCTGATGATTTTGCTAAACGCAAAGAGCACACACGCAATATGTTCCCGTATGTTTTGACTAATATAATCATAGATAGATCCGAAGCGGGTTTGCGTCCTTAATTATGATTTGAATCACACATTTAGCTTTATTCATTAGTCTAGTCGTGATCTATGCGGCGGCCATATTGCATTTAGTGTGTGTTTTGAATGGGATTATAAATAAATAGAGTTATTAATAGCATGAGGCAAATGACTACTAGAGTGGAGGAACAGGTATGTAAGGAAAGAAACACTTGGACCTGTGTGCTCTTTGCTAACTGATATAGATAATAAAAATCTTTTAACAAAAAAGGTAAACCGACTTCAAAAAGCAAGAAATAAATATTTGAAGTCGGTGCTGGTTGGTGCAGTCGGTTACTTGGCACTGACTTCAAATATTTATTTCTTGCTTTTTGAAGTCGGTTTACCTTTTTTGTTAAAAGATTTTTATTTTACAATTTTAAGTGACGAGTGAATTATTTAGTAATATTTATATACCGATATTATATTATTTTGCTAAGTTGTAAAGTAAGGTACCTACAGGATTAATATAATGACTATAATAACGGAATCTATACATTCGTGCTGTTCGCCGTTAAGGAGTTCCCTCTTGTATCTTCAAAGTCCAAGGTTCAATACCAATAACAATAAAATAGGACCACCTCTAAACTATACTGAACCAAATGCAAAAAGAATCATCAAAATCGGTTCATAAGCAAAGAAGTTATAAAAAAAGGACGAATTATGAACCTCCTTTTTTGAAGTTGGCTAATATACTGCTTGGTTCTATAGTAGGGTACTTATAGGATTGACGTAATACCCATAATATCTCAATTTACACATGCCTATTGTTTGTCGTTAAGGAGTTCCCTGGTGTATCTTCTAAGTCCAAGGTCCAATACCAATGAAATTAAAATGGGACCACCGCGGAGCTATACTGAACACAATGCAAAAAAAATCATTAAAATCGGTCCACAATTGACGGAAATATCGCTGAACATACATAAAAAAAAAAAAAAAAAAAAAAAAAGCATACTTACAACCGAACATAGAACCTCCTCCTTTTTGAAGTCGGTTAAAAAGATATACAAGGAGTAACATATTAAACGCAAGACCTCAGACTGCCCGATAAGAATTTCTTTTTTAACGTAGCCCCACACATGGATTTATTCCTATGTCGTGGGTGCGTTTACAAACATGAAAATCCACATACACAAATACCCAGACCGGAACAAATAATTGTGGATCACACAAAGATTTGTTCCGTGCGGGAATCAAACCCGTGACTATTAAACACAGTGGGCAGAGCGGCTTAAGCTCTTAATCACTGCGCTAAATCGTCCGTTGTTTACATTTAGTTCAATACACTAAGTACTTAAAGCGACAAACTATCAATATATTTTCCGCAGTGAGATTTTATGTTTGTTTAGATGAACAAACAAAAAATCTCACTGTACTACCAGTAGCAGAAATAAACATCAAATTGTAACACAAAAGCCGAGCTTATTAAAAGCGTATTACATAACATGTAGCTCCCATGACGACCGTTTAGCATGAATATAAAAAAAATCGACAGAACTCACCCTTCGGTAGCTCGTGACTTCAGTCGCGTGGCATGCATTTATCATCCCTTAGTACCCTATAGATTTGTAGGGTATGTATAAAGTAGAATATTTTTAGGATACGATTCAATTTTTTGACGGATACACTCGGAGGATAAGTAACGAGACGACGAGAAAACGAGAAAAGGATCAAAACGAAATGGCGACCACGAAATGAGCGTTCATTATTTTTACATTGGTACTATCTATCTATATCATCACGCCGGATCCCTTGTGGGGTAGGCAGAGAGTACAGAGTTCCAACAGGTTCTTTCCTTACAGACCTCTCTAGCTTCCTCCACTCTCATAGTTCGTCTCATACGCGCTCGTCGGTTACGGAGACTCTTGACTTTTTCTTTCGATAAGATTCGGTCTATTTGGTCGTGGTAAAATAGTCTGGGTCCAAGGAATAGGAATGTTTTTATTTATTTCTATGTTACTTCATGACTTAGTTGTCCCTCGATTCTACTATGCATAAAGGAAAGTATTCAAGTTTTCAGTTTCCGTTTTCTTGTATAAACACAAAAGATTATGTTCTTCCGTATTTTTATCCAACATAATAATATAAGCCCTGTTAACAAACTGTCCCAATGTTGGGCACGGGCCTCCTCTCAAACTGAGAGGGTTTAGGCCATAGTCCACCACGCTGGCCCAGTGCCGGTTGGCGAACTTCACACATCTTCGAGAAACTCTTAGGCATGCAGGTTTCCTCACGATGTTTTCCTTCACCGTTAAAGCAAGTAATAGTTATTTTTTTATAGGCACATGTTTTCTAAAAGACAGGCGCGCGTGCCTGTGTTTGAACCCGATACCTCTGACTTTGCAGTCAAACGGTCTAACTACTAGGCTATCACTGCTTTATACAATATATCACAATTTTAAGTTTGACATATATCTATCATCAACCAATGACTGCCACGATGACAGGAATAGACAAACTTAATTATGTTTTTCGATAGAGACCTTCCCGTACAAACCGATTAAGTTTTGTTTAAACGTAGCCCCACACTATGATTTATTCCTGTGTCATGGGTGCGTTTACAAACATGAAAATTCACATGCACACATACCCAGACCGGAATAAATAAATGTGGATTACAAAGATTCATTTGACAACGACGTTATGCTTTTCGATTGTGACGTTCCCGTAAAAACAGATCAAGTTATATTCGCGTAATATCATAACATACAAAATAGCTAATCAAAATAAAATTATACTTTCAGAGACCTTAAAATAATCACTGAATGTGAAGGATCACTTCCCTGTTCTATTTTACATTCTTTCGCGGTTTACATTCCTGAACTGACCTATCTCATGTCTGCTCACTGACAATACGCAATGTTATTTAGGAGTAACACATAAAAAAGCAGTGATAGCCTAGTGGTTAGATCGTTAGACTGCAAAGTCAGAGGTCTCGGGTTCAAACGCAGGCACGCACCTGTCTTTTCCAAAGCATGTGCGTATCAAAAATTAATTATCACTTGCTTTAACGGTTAAGAAAGATATCGTAAGGAAACCTGCATGCCTAAGAGTTTCTCGAAGGTGTGTGAAGTTCGCCAACCCGCACTGGGCCAGCGTGGTGGACTATGGCCTAAGCCTAAGGACAGTTTCTTAACAGTGCTATTATTACATAAAAAAACTAAACGTATTCCCTGCCTACTCCACAAGGACTCTAACGCGATGATTAAGATAGATAAATAGACCAAGTCTGGCTAGATACATGAAGGATTGTCTCAAACATTGCCCCATATATGGCCACCCCACAAGTAAATGCAGCGTGATGTATCGCTGTAACGAGGCGCACGCAACGACACGTGCCGATAACGACACGACGACGATGACGACACGACACGGCCAATTGTCTGTCTTGACATTTGTACACGGTCGGTAAATTCACGAGTTCCGGGGAGCGGAAAGTACTATCTATTTTATTTAGGACTGATCAGAATATATCTGCTCAGAATCTGACAAAACAGATATACAATGCGAATGTAGAGGATGTAGGTACAGGGGAAGACCTAGCCTATCTTAACATAATCAAATAGACCGTTTCTTATCTGAAGAGCAAGAGTCTCCGTAACCGGCGAGCGTGTATGAGACGAACTATGAGAGTGGAGGAAGCCGGAGAGGTCTCTAAGGAAATAACTTGTTGGAAATCTCCTATTCAGCAAGGGATCTGGCGTGATGATATAGATGGATAGATAGGACTGCTCAGCGATTGACCTTACCTGATGGTAAGTGAAGATAGAGCCGAAGATGTGGCTCGGCGGTTCAGTAATAACCTATTCACTCTTCTTCTTCTTAGCATTTCGACGGCAAACATGACTATAATTATATGGATGCGGCCCAGAAGGTGGCCACACCGATTGCATTATTTGCAGACATCAAATCCTTCTGCGTGCAGGTGTTAGGGCACGCAGAGCGTGATATAAGGTGGGACATCGTTTGGGTAACACCGAACAAACACCCCAGATTAAAACTGTCTGTGAATCCTCACCTGATCATGTTTTCCTTGCTTCGGCCGACCTGGGTCCGAAGTCTATTTAAAGAACTGGCCATGGTAATTCATGTCTAGATGCGGGACTCTTAGCAGGTGGAACAAAAGGATTTGGTATCGATACTCCTTCTCTCCAAAGGTTGCCCCTCGCTTTTATTGGCTTTAGGGTTAATGGGTCGACACACGTTCTAAAGCTCTAAACGCTACGCTAAAGATCTATCCACTCTGGAATAGACTGAGTGTCCCGGAATAATAATGACTTTTGGACAACAAACACCTCAGTCCCTCTCGAGACTATGGGTGCTATAAAGCATTTCCATGACCAAATAGAATAGGTCTTATCTAAAGGGTAAGTCAAGAGTCTCCATAACCGACGAGCGTGAACGAGACAAACTATAAGACTTGAAGAAGCCAGAGAGGTCTGTAAGGAAAGAACCTGTTAGAACTCTGTACTCTCTGCTTACTCCGCAAGGGAACTGGCGTGATGATATAGATAGATGTTTTAACTTTGACTTTGGTATTCACTTTCATCTATCCTTCATCCCCCTTAAATAAGCTTTCCTATCGAAAATGCATTTAATAATAAAATTCCATTGAACGTCGTAAATTTGCGTCATCTGACGTCCGTCCCGTCCCAAAGAATGTTCTGAAGTCTTTCAAAGTTAGGCGTACTCGAAATTGTTGGCGGACTTTGTTATATTTTAGCCTTCATTGTGATGTTGAAGTGTGTGGGGTGAATGGAGTCAGCAAGTGCGATTTTATAATGTGTTTCAAAGCCGAGGGAAACGACTTCGGCGAAAAGGTGAGAGTATTATGTAACACCCTTGCAAAAAACATGTGAAATTGTCAACTTTTCACACAATAATATACCGTCAATAAAACAAACGAAGTGCTATAAAACACTTTTTTAAACTATTAACGCGAACACGTATTAACAAAGCTGTTAATTATTCGAACTCCAACCGACGACTGCCCGCTCAGCCGCCATGCGGGCGTATTTATTACTTCTGATGACACCGTAGAGAGTTTTGAGCAGTAATAATATCAGCCTATACTGCCCACTGCTGGCCAAAGGCCTTCTCTCACAAACGAAGGCGAGAGAGATTAGGTTATACTCCACCACGTAGACCGCGTGCAGATTGGTGGAGGCAGGTTTGTGGCCACCTGCTTGTTGGAACTTATCAAGCCGCTTTTAATGCTTCTAACTCGGCTGAACGACTACCACATTAAGTGGTAACCGGGCCCAACGGCTTAACGTGCCTTTCGAAGCACGGAGACGCTCGAATATGAAAATGCTACAAACGGTCACCCATCTCAGGCCGACCGCGTCAAACGCTGCTTAACCTTAATGATCAGTAAGAACACCGCGGTCGCACAGCGCTACGAGCGCCTTTGAGCAGTGTTGCCAACAAAATGTATCGCCTTTGATTAAAGTGTGATTATGGTGAACTATGGAACCCAAACTTAAACATGAAAAGGTATATAGCAGAGATGTCCTGTACACTAGTATTGGTGATCATTGAATCAATTTTTTAATTGTAGGATGCATCAATTACAATTTTAATTGCGATTAAATTTATCTCCCTTAGGTACTCCGGAATAGCAATGATTTTTGGACGTCGAACGCGTGTGCGTGTGTGTGTGAATGATCTACGCTGTTGGCCGCGGGGCCTTGACAGCTTCACTGGACAATAGGGCGAGTGCCCAAACACTACGCTCAAGTCAGAAAGGCAAGGGGGCAACTTGCTCAAGGGTGACTCAAGGAGGAACGGCCTCGGCTTGGGCAGTCGCTATGGAGGAGGGCATATACTAGGATCTCGCCGTGGTGCTCTGCACTCGCCGGCGAGGTCGGTGTCTGATCCTGTGTGCGGTATCTGTATCTGAAAGAAGGGATGTAAGGGCATCGGGAGAGTCGGTGAGAACATGCCGCGGACGGCGTAGCGGCTGATAGGTGGGAAGTTAGGTTCGTAGTCGGCGGCGGCTACGATAAGCGGATTCGTATGATTGGTCACGTTTGCGAAATATCGGGGTGTCACCTTTTTGATAACGGCGCGAATAGGTTCGAGACCGAGATCGGAATGGGAAATCGAATGCCTCAGTCCGTCCCGTGACCATGGGTGCTGTAGAGCACCCGAAACGTCGGAAACTTTAAAACCAAAAATAAACCAGGATAAAAACCAAAACAATTTAACTGCAAGTAAATTTATTTACAATTAATTTTTGCTCAGCTCTGGTGTACACCCACTTATCGTTGTGTAATATTAGGTCCCATGTAATAGGGGGCGAGCCTATTGCCATTACACCGGGCACGATGCCCGAGCCTAGGCTGAAACTGGAACGTATTCTAGTGAAAAATTACATGATTGTTACAGTCTTAAAAATAAACAAACTATTTATCAATGTCCCCTTTTCTTATCTAACACAATCTGGAATTCGTATTTTTTAGGGGTATCAAACCGCGAACCCACCTTTGGGGTATTTTAAAGTAAATTAGAATTGTAAATTACCTTCTTGTTTATGGTCAAAAGTAATGAAATAAGCTGTTCGTATCCTTGGAATCCTTATAGGCTTGCTAAGTTCCACCAGCAGGTGTCCACAAACCTGCCTCCACCGCACCTCACTGGCTCTGCGTGGCCGAGTATGACCTAATGAACTAATTTCTCTCACTGAGATTTGTGTTTTAGTTGAAATAGGACGTCCTTCGCGATGTGCGACCGCGGTGTTATTAGCGATTATCAAGGTTCAGTAGTGTTTGGCTTGGTCAGACTGAGATGAGTGACCGTTTGTTGCAATCCATTATCGAGCATCTTTTTATTTTTTTAAAAAACGTAGTACCACACTACGATTTATTCCTGTGTCGTGGGTGCGTTTACAAACATAAAAATTCACATACACAAATTATACCCAGGCCGGAACAAACAATTGTGGATCACACAAAGATTTGTCCCGTGCGGGAATCGAACCCGCGATTATTAGACACAGTGGGCGGAGCGGCTTAAGCTCTTAACCACTGCGTTAAATCGTTCGTATAGATGCCTGAAGGCAATAATAATTAACCAGAGAGGTCTGTAATAAATTATACTGTTGGAACTCTGCACTCTCTTTCTACCCCGCAAGGGATCTGTCGCGATATTATAGCTAATAGACAACTAACATTTTACTCAAAGTTACAACAAGGTACAACTAAAACATTTTTTGTGAACCACAAATATTCGTTTCGGTCTGGGGTATATAAAAATTCCTGTCTTTCAAATTCTCTTTAGATTTTCATACGGAGACTTTGTCACAACTATATAGGGGAAGTTTTTTTGGTTATTTTTATAACATGATTATAAAACTATAGACTAGCTCACAACACGTATTGTGAACTAAATTGGTAAACGCTAACCTCATATGAGGAACAATTTTCAATCTCAACGACTAACTAACTCACCCTCTATCTAGGGCTGGTACATTGCGGATATTGAAATAATAATGAACCCTTCATAAATCCGATAATGGATTCCATGTCTTCCACCTAGTGGAGTTTATTTTAGTTATAACCTACTAGGTTGGGGAGTGTGGAGATGAATCCGGATCATAACCAACAATTTTTAGTAACGCAGAAATTTACATGGTTTAGGGTTTACATGTTTTATAATTTATTATTTTTTCATAAAAAGTTACGGGCTTTGAATTGTGTAAATGTATAATATTAGCCCTGTTAAGAAACTGTCCCACCGTTGGGCCCGGGCCTCCTCTCAAACTGAGAGGGTTTAGGCCATAGTCCACCACGCTGGCCCAGTGCGGGTTGGCGAGCTTCACACACCTTCGAGAAACTCTTACGCATGCAGGTTTCCTCACGATGTTTTCCTTCTCCGTTAAAGCAAGTGATCATTAACTTTTATTACGCACATACTTATTACGCACATACTTTCGAAAAGACATAGGTGCGTGCCTGGGTTTGTACCCGAGACCTCTGACTTTGCAGTCCAACGGTCTAACCACTAGACTATCACTGCTTTTGTAAATGTATGCAGTATTGTAAATATACGACAACGGACTTGACGAACGATTTGGCGCAGTGGTTAAGAGCTTAAGCCGCTCCGCCCATTTCGAATAGTCGAAGGTTCGATTCCCTTACGGGATAAATCTTTGTGTCATAATTGATATCATTAAAACAAACACATGAAATTAATTAAATTTTACATATTTTATTATATATTTAAATTTTAATTAAATAATGCATGAATGTCTATAAAAATTATTATGTTTTCTTAATTGCTAGGTACTTTAAGTTTTTGAATTATTCCTAATGATATTTGCATACCTAATACGCCCAATGTAATTTTAGCATCCTCTGTAACCCATTTTTGTTTCGGTCTGGGTGTGGCAGGAACGTTGTGGCAGGATTTGTCAAAGAAAAGATATTCCAGTCAGACGGGTGGTGTGTCTGGCGGGGCCTGCCACTCTCCCCCGAGAGTTGTTGTCGGGGGCTTGTATATGTGTTACACGTCGTGCACACTCTAATATCGCGTTCTAGACATGTATGGCGAATCGTCAACACCATCTATTGGTAGGTAGTCGTAACTATGTAGCGATGTATAGGGATCGCTACATGGCTCCCCTATTTGTGTATGTGAATTTTCATATTTGTAAACGCACCCATTACACGGGAATAAATCATAGTGTGGGGCTACGTTTAAAAAAATACTGTCATTTCACAAAAAAAAAAATCAACAAAAGGAAGACTCGAAAGATCTAATTATCCGCAATTTATGCCCAATAGCAGACGTAATATTAATCTACAAACCACATGTATTATTATCATCATCAGCCGAAAGAAATTAACTGCATGATAAAGGGTCACTGTCTCACCACAGATCGCGATGACCACCGGCTTAGTGCTGTACGCATCCAACTTTTACCCACTACCTTCACCAGGTATAGAGACTGTCAAATGAAAGCTGAGAGTGGAAAATAGTGGCAAATTCAAATAAATTGAGTCGTGCAACCCCGGATGAACTCGGAATAAATGGATGTGATACTTGAATGCTTTAGTAAAAAATATATAAAAAAATTAATGATTTTAAGGAACGCAATACATACACATAGGAACGAGGGAGGAGTAAGGATTATAGCATTCCAACTTATTACATTTTTCTGTGTCCATAGTTTATAAGTCTCTGGTTTTCTGCTATAAAAACCTGATACTTATCCATTCAGATATTAAATCAATTTCTTGTAAATCTTTCAATTTTTTTATTAAAATACGAAATGTCGAAAGATTTAAAGTATCATCTACGCTATCGATTAATGTAATGCCACCAAATTTAATAAGATTTTATATTTAGAGGTGTAACTAAAACATAAATTATGTAGAATTTTATGGAATGATAATATAACATTAAATAAGTATAGCGTGTATCAAAACCAGTGTGTCTATCGTTCACTTAATCAATAGGTGACATTGGTCTCAGTATTTTCAGTTTATGAAATTGTTGAAAAGTCACTCTCAGCTTTCATTAGACAGACTCTATCAGTCCACCTTTTTGGGGTTTGCCCACTCTACATGTGTTCTCAATCACCATAAAATAAAGTATTAGTAGGGAGTATATCCAATTCTTATACAATATTCGCATAGTAGCTACACAAATTTATATCTGCATCCTATATCCGAATCTAATAAATTATCCGCACTTTACCAGCCCTAATGCGCGAGTCGATCGTGGCTAAAATTGAAAATTCCAGCGATCATACGTGCAATGTGAATTTATCGATCGGCATATTACTGTTTGTATGGCATAAGGTTTAGTTCAGAATACAAACGCATAACCTTAAACTAAGATTTGTGTAGACTAAACATTTCTAACCAAGATGGCGTCACAAACCTTAGCTACCTACTATGTGTGTGTAATGCTTATTCCTAGTGTTCGATTTGTTCAAAAGCTGTTAATGTGTGCGTGCGGATGCGTACTACAATTTATCTTATTTTTCGCTGTTTGTCATTGTTTTATCGGAGTTTCTCTGCGAGATCGAATCAGAAATGAGAAGATCCGCAGGAGAACCAAAGTCACCGATACAGCTCTCAGAATTGCTGAACTTAAGTGGCAGTGGGCGGGGCACATCGCTCGTAGAACTGACGGCCGTTGGAGCAGAAAGGTTCTCGAGTGGCGGCCTCGTACCGTGGAGTGGGCAGGCCCCCCATTAGGTGGAGCGATGACCTGGTGAAAGTCGCAGGTAGGAGCTGGATGCGTACAGCACGGAACCGGTCGTTATGGCGATTCATGGACGTTTTCGGCTAATGATATGCTGTTTCCACGCGCGAAGTGCTCCACCTAGTCAAGTAATTCAATCAATCAATCAACCTATCACAGTCTACTGCTGGACATAGGCCTCTCCTAACACGCGCCATTGCACACGGTCCTCCGCCTTCTTGTCTGTCCCAGCGACCTTTTTGAGGTCGTCGGTCCATCTAGCTGGGGGCCGTCCTACCTACGCTTACCAAGTCGCGGTCTCCACTCTAGGACACGCTTGCTCCATCGGCCGTCGGTCCTTCTGCAGACGTGACCAACCCATTGCCACTTTAGCTTACTGAGTCTGCGAGCTATGTCGGTAACTTTGGTTCTTTGTCGGATCACCTCGTTACGAATTTTATCCTTCAAAGAGACAAGTAACTCATCTAAGCGAATAACTAAGTAAAATTCACACTACATCTTGTCCAGTGAAGCTGTAAAGGCCCCGCGGCCAACAGCGTAGATCATTTGATGATGCTTTTATGTATAATATGGTATTTATGTATAACTAGCAGTTTACCGCGACTTGGTGCCCGGTCGACAACAGTGCCCCCTACCCGGTCTATTTTAGACAGCCTATGTTACTTCTGGATAAGGTAGCTGTCCAATGGTTAAAGAATTATTAAAATCGGATCATAAATACCGGAGAACATGAAAATAAAACATGAACATCCAAACTTACAAACTTTACCTCTCTGTCTATCTATATCATCACGCCAGATCCCTTGCGGGGTAGGCAGAGAGTACGGAGTTCCAACAGGTTCTTTCCTTACATACCTCTCTGGCTTCCTTCACTCTCATAGTAAGTCTCATACACGCTCGCCGGATACAGAGACTCTTCTCCTGTCCTTCAGATAAGACACGGTCTATTTGGTCATGGTAAGATAGTCTAGGTCTTCCCCGGTACCTGCATCCTTCCACTTTCGCATTGTATATCTGTTTTGTCATTCTTTCTTCTGAGATTCTTTCTATATACCTCTTTATAATATTAGTATAGATATATTTTCTATTATAGGTATGTATTTAGTTTTGTATTATTTTTTTTAGTTCATCTGTTATTTATATTTATTTCCTAATATTATTTTCCTATTTTTTTTAATACTCGTTTTTTTCTCACCTAACATTTTGTCCGGTGAAACTATAGCGGCCCCGTGGCCAACTGCGTAGATCATTCACACACACAAGCACCTACCACAGCTGTTCCCACACCACCTTGAGGTAGACTGGCAGGAAATGCCTCAGGAATTAAGTATATATATATATATATATATATATATATATATAGTTATAGCTTGTATAAGTGCATAAAGGGTAAATAAGGGTCAATAAATAAACAAATGAATTGATCATTAACACACACACACACACACACACTATCAAAAATACACTTTGCAGGACGGCAACACTTTTTGCACGATACAAGATTTTGTCAGTTCGTGATTCGCATCGCCACATTTTCATTGCATCACAGATCACAAATATATATTTTCATATTTTTATACTGTGGTATAATTAAGTACTTACAACCTGATCCAAAAACGAGCACCATAGATAATAATATTTACTTCAAAAAGTCAATCGACTAAAAAAACACAATTCCACTAAAAGTATTTTCCACTTACACCTTGGTTTTAGGCAAATAAATAACTGTTCACTTTCTTATTCATAAAAATCAGTCACTGGAGGTTATTTATTATAAAATATTTAAACTCGACCATTTTGTTTGATAGTTGGACCTTTATCTAATAATAAAGTAGGTTTATCTTAACCGAGGTTTAATCATTTAGTTATCATGTGCTACGTACTATACTGATACATAGTTAACAATAACCAAGTTTTTCAAAAGAATTCATTTCCAATTTTGATTAATAATAATGTTTGGACAAAGTTTAAATGCCGTTAGGTACGTTCTAATGCGTTATTTAGATCTTTTCCTATCGCAGAAGTATTTACAAGAACTTATTTGTAATTGAAAATTGACCTAAAAAATCAATTTTTCACATTCAATTGATCAAAATGTGCCTTCAATAACATAAGATTTTATTTCCTGATACATGAATAGTCAGCTTCGATAATATGTACTCAAACACTTTGCAAAGTTCGAATTTGGTTTTCAGGGTAAATAAATATTATATGGTGGGTGATTTAAATATTATATAAATATTGCACATAAAGAATCTATGTACTCTTAAGAACACTTTATTTATGTAATTAAAAGGATGATATGGAAAGGGAGAGATATATATAATATCAGCCTATACTGCCCACTGCTGGGCAAAGGCCTTCTCTCACAAATCGAGGTGAGAGAGATTAGGTCATACTCCAACACGCGGACCCAGTGCGGATTGGTGGAGGCAGGTTTGTGGCCATCTGCTGTTGGAACTTATCAAGCCGTCTTTAAGGCTTCTAACTCGGCCTAACGACTACCACATTAAGTGGTAACCGGGATCAACAGCTGAATGTGCCTTCCAAAGCATGGAGACGTTCCAATATGAAAAGGCCACAAACGGTCACCCATCTTAGGCCGACCGAGTCGAACGCTGCTTAACCTTGGTGATCGGTAAGAATACCGTGGTCGTACAGCGCTACGAGCGAGATATATTTACTCTCAAATAGGATTTGGACTTAATCAAGTGTTTACATATTATTATTATTAACTGTACTTAGACATTAGGTTCTTGTATTTTGTAAAATAATGACATTACATTGGAAAAAAATACTTTTGAAAATTCACTTCTCCAACGTCGGCTATATTTTCACATTTCAGTGCTTAAAATAAATTAATAAAAATAAAATTTAATTAAAATTCGCGGTTACTTTACGTAAAAAACGTGATCACAGCACAGATTAAAAACGCGCGCGATTCCCTCCGCGTATGGAACGCGACTGACCACAATAGTGTTGTTGCGTTAGTAATAGTCTGTCGATAGTATCGTAGCCTTGCCAGTCAGTCATAATATGGATGCTATCGATTGATAATAGTACTGAATACTATCAGTAGTATCCAAAGTTGAATACAATCAATACTATTATTAAACATTCATTGTATCGGTTACGAAACGGTATAAAGTATCATTACTTTTTATTACATTGACATCGATAAGGCAACATTACCAGAGTATTAATATTATCGAGGGTATTAATACTATCAAGTTAAGTGTTTTCAACAATGACCAATACAATCAATATAAATTAGCCCGTACTATCCCACTTAAATAATCCTATAATTAAAGAAGCGATTCAAAAATAGCCCGCACTGACGACTACCATATGAAGCAGTTACCGGGACCAACAGCTGAACGTGCATTCCGAATCACGGCTATAGTATCGATACTATTAAATACATTTTACTATTGATCATATCGGAGGCGCTCGTAGCGCTGTGCGACCGCGGTATTCTTACCGATCACCAAGGTTAAGCAGCGTTCGACTCGGTCGGCCTGAGATGGGTGACCGTTTGTGACATTTTCATATTCGAGCGTCTCCGTGCTTCGGAAGGCACGTTAAGCCGTTGGTCCCGGTTACCACTTAATGTGGTAGTCGTTAAGCCGAGTTGGAAGCCTTAAAGGCGGCTTGATAAGTTCCAACAGCGGGTGGCCACAAACCTGCCTCCACCAATCCGCACTGGGTCCGCGTGGTGGAGTATGACCTAATCTCTCTCACCTCGATTTGTGAGAGAAGGCCTTTGCCCAGCAGTGGGCAGTATAGGCTGATATTATTATATTATTATATCGGTAGTATTGTCCCACGTAATAATTGTCGATATTAAACTTTTCATAGTATGACTAATCTTGAAGGTCAATCATCGATAGCAAAACTATCGATAGTTCTGCAACACTAGACCACATACTGTTATTATTTTTTTATTATAGTGTGGGGAACCGACGTAATCGAGAACAACGTATGTTAAAGTAGGGGTCAGAAAGCAATTTTAAAATGATAGTATAGGGGTCAATAAGTGATTTATGTTCAGATAGTTTAAAGAATTATTAAGTATAGATTATGTTATATTATTTTTTTTTCCAACTGTTATTTCAGAAGCGATGGTCAAAGATGTTCGGAAGATTTTAATATAAAATTATTGAAGAAAAAAAAGGATCGCATACCAGAAACATTTTAGTATAAGTATCAAAAAGAATCCGGGACGCCCATATTAGGGGTGGCAGCGGTGTACTATGTATACCCACAAGTCAACGAAGATGTTTAGTCCCAGTGTAATAGTAGGCAAGCCTATTCCCGAAGTGGAAATGGGCTCGCCCACTAGTTGCCGGACATAATTTCACATTCAGGGACTTTATTGAGAAGTGTTGGATAGAAAAACTACAATTTGTCCGATTTATATTTCAAACCTAGTACTTTTTGATCGTCATGTGCATGTGGCGTCATTTCCGATGCCCTTACATCCCTTCTTTCGAATACAGATACCACACACAGGAGCAGACACCGATCTTGTTGGCGAGGTCGAAGAATCCCTTGCCCGCCGGCCGAAACAAAACACCACTGCGAGACACCTAGTATATGCCCTCCCCCATAGCGACTGCCCAAGCCGAGGCCGTTCCTCCTTGAGGCGCCCTTGTGCTAGTTGCCCCTTGCCCTTCTGTCTCGAGCGTTGTGGTTGCACGTTCGGCCTTTTGTCCGGTGTGGCTGTAAAGACCCCGCGGTCAACAGCGTAGCTCAATCACACACACATACAAAAATGTTAGTAGACCAACGTAGCATTTAAAGATACAGGTTATTATTAAAATATTTAAGTAAAAGAGTAGAAGAAGTGACAGAAATCAATACGAAAAGAACCTGTTGGAACCCTGTACTCTCTGCCTACATCGCAAGGGAGCTGGCGTAACTATATCGATAAGTATCATTGAAAAATCTTTTTTAAAACAAACTATCCTTTACTGTCCCACTGCTGGGCAAAAGCCTTCTCTCACAAATCTCAGTGAGAGAGATTAGGTCATACTCCAGCACGAGGAGCCAGTGCCGTGCGGTGGAGGCAGGTCTGTGAAACTTGGTTTAATGCCTACCAAATTAGGTGTTAACCTGGAACAGCGGGTAACGTGCCTCGCGAAGCACGAAGACGCTTCACCATGTAAATGCCCCAGATAGTCACCTATCTGAGACCGACTGAACCGAATGCTGATTAACCTTTGTAGTCACTAAGAGTAAGGGTTTGAGCCGCTATGAGCGCTATTATCACCTCCAAAAAATTCTGTTTTAATATTAAAAAATATACAAGCGTATACAAGGTGCAACATATATAACGCACGGCCTCAGACACCCCAACTAGATTGATTATTACTTTACAGATTCAATACGAAAATCAAATTTCCAGTTTACCTAAATACGGTTTAAATTTCTTTATTTCTCAAAGATTACAAATCACTTACGAAGAGAAATAAATTATAACACTAAAATATAAGTTTATAGATGCGTGTAGTAGACGGTATTCTTGAAAATATTCCCAGCAATGCAGGTAGTTCATAATAACTTTATCTTGTCTTCGGTAATTACGGGTTATGTAGTAATTTTGTCGAGCGGATACAAGGGATGGTTTACATCACGCTAGGTTCATTTTATGATATTATTAAGTTACTTATTATGTAGTGCTTTTGAGAATGTGTTGTTTTAATAGTTTTTTGTAGATTGCTATTGATTTGGCATCTTTTATGTGTTTAGGTAATGAGTTGTAAATCTGTGCTCCTTGGTACAAGATACACTTTTTTCCATAATTGGTTCTGGGTTTATATAGTTGAATGTTATGTGCCCGTCTTGGGTTGCGTGTGTGCACATTTTTTGTTAATTTTATTTGTGTGTGTATATTTTTATTTAAGATTTTTCTTATTAAAATGGATATATTATATTGATAGGTTTGTGTTATATTAAATAATTTTGTCTCATTATAAATTTTGTAAGTTGGTGTTAAGTAGTTGTAATAGAAGAGGACTTTTATTAAATTATTTTGAGTTCTTTGCAAGGTGTCGAGGTGTGTTTTTGCAGCGGATCCCCATACCTCTATCAGGTAGTCAATGTGAGGTTTTATTAAAGAGTTGTAGATAGTATAGCGTACCTTCAGTGGAAGACATCTTATTATATTTCGAAGGGCACCCGTAAGACTGCTTATTTTGGATCGTATGTTTTCAATGTGTGGTTTCCATTGTAGTTGGCTATCTAGCGTGAGCCCAAGGTATTTTTCTTTGTTTACTTTGGTTAGTACAGTTCCGTGAATAGTTAAGGGGTCGTGATCATGTATTTTTTTATTTTTAGCGGAGAAAATTATGTAGTTCGTTTTTGATGCATTCACAGTTAGTAGGTTTTTCAAAAACCATTTTTCTAGAACGTTAAGATCATCCTGAGCATCCTGTATTATAGTTTCTACAGTGTGACCAAAATAAAAAAGGCAGGTATCGTCTGCATATAAGGAAATATGCCCTTTAAGTCCTATTTCGTGTATGCTATTTATGTAGACCAGAAACAATAATGGTCCCATGATGGATCCTTGGGGGACGCCGCATTTTATTAATTTAGGTGCGCTAACGTAATCCCCTATCTTGACCACCTGATATCGGTTATTCAGATAAGATTCGAAAATTTTATATGCATTTGCAGTGATACCAGTTGATGCTAGTTTATAGAGAAGCAGATTGTGGCTAACAGTATCAAAAGCCTTTTTTAAGTCAATGAACACGCCGAGAGCTATTTGTTTTTGGTCTATATTGGTTTTAATTTTTGTTATTAGGTCTATTGCAGCTGACAGAGTATTGGACTTTTGCCTAAAACCATATTGACGGTCAAATAAGAAGTCAAAGGAATTGAGGTACTGTGACAGTCTATTATGAAGGATCTTTTCAAATATCTTTGAAGTTACGGGGAGAACCGAAATAGGCCTATAATTACCCGGATCTGCCTTGGATCCAGATTTGTAAATTGGGGTTACTTTTGCGATCTTAAGCATGTCCGGAAAAATACCTTCATTGAGGCATTTATTGATGCATCTTGTTAAAGTAGGTACAATTTGGTTCTTGCATGACTTCATAACCTTTGCGCTGATGCCATCTATCCCTGTAGTTGTGTTTGTCCTAAGGCCATCTATTATTTTTACTACTTCGGCTACTGTAGTAGGTGTTATGTGCGTGAGTCTGTGTGTGTGGGTACGATTGTAAGTATGTTGGGTATTGGTATAACTGTGATGATATATAGCGGGTATTTGGCTTGCCAGTATTAAGCCAATATTGGAAAAGTAATCATTAAAAGTCTCACATATTTCTTTCGTATTTGAAATAACCCCCGTAGGAGTATCCAATTTTGAAGGAGCATAAGTTTGTTTAACGTTATTATTAGATAGATTATTTATTAATTTCCACATTTTCAAAGGCTTACCTTCACATTCTTTAAAGGATTTGTAATAATAGTTTCTTTTGGTACCTTGTATCAACTCAAAAACATATTTTCTCTCTTTCTTAAATTTCTCTTCTGCCTCTGTATCATTAGGGTTTTGTGTGTACTCTTTCCATAATTCATTTCTTCTATTAATTTTGTCAATAATATCCTTTCTAATCCAGTCTGCCTTGGGGGGATTTAAAATTTTGGATTTCTTTATTTTATTCTTATTAATAGCCAACTGTATTCTTTCATGTAATTTAGTGTAATCTTCTTCAATATACGTCAAGTCCAGGTCTTCTAAAGTTTTATAAAGGGTAATATAATTTAATGCTTCGTATTGAATTTTTCTAACAGGGTTAGGTTTGTATTGTTTCACTTCCAAAAAGATTTGTTTATGGTCAGACATGGCAGACTCAATTATGGCAAGGTGAAAACTATTTTCTTTTAGGCTAGTCAAAACATGATCCAGTATTGTTTTTGTTGTGGATGTCTCTCGTGTACAGTATTTGGTATTTATTGTATTTAGTATATGATGTCCATTTTCTAACACTGTTTGTTTGTACGCAGTTGTATTCATGTCTTTGCCCAGCAGATTGTAGTTAAAATCACCAAATAGGATTGTTCTTTTTCGTTCTTGGAGTTCTTCTGAAAAAGTCTCAAGAAATTTAGTTGTGTTTGTCCTTTCTGGCTTATAGATAGCACCTATATCCAATGAAAACTTTTTTAAGTGTACCCATAGAAAGTGGCTGTCGTTCTCACACTTACTGCTTATAAATTCATGTTTTAAGTTTTTATGAACGAATATTGATGCTCCACCTCCTCTGCTATGCATTCTATAGTTATAGTAGTGGTCATAGTTTGGTAATTGTAGGGATTTTGCTTCAGTTTCAGATTTAATCCAAGTTTCGACTAGTACAACTACATGGATATTCTTCATAGTTTTCAATATACATTTCAGTTCATCTATTTTCCCAGGTTTCATTAGGCTTCGAATATTAGCATATAAAAATCTTAGTGATGTCTGACTTTTGCCGAAGTTATCGTAGTTGTTTGTAATTTCATATGTTATTTTATCATGCTCTGTATCTGTATTTTCGTTACGTTGGGCGATTGTGTTTAGTTTTTTGGTCGCTGTTTTAGGATTTTAGGAGTGTTGTTAATGTATTTTATTATAAGATCTTTCTCACCATTTTGAATGCGTTGCCGTAACTCTTCTACCAGTTTTTTCATATATTGTTGTTGGTACGGAGTTTGATCATGGTATACCTTCACAGTTCCTTTAGTAGTTGTTTTATTACGAAGAATTTTTATCGCTGTTTCTTGCGATGTTAGGTAGACCTTAATTGGGCGATTTTTACCTGGTTTGTACTGCCCTATGCGATGGATCTTAAAATATACCACTAAATTAAATAAATAATTATCTTTTGTGTGCATATTGATGTGTGTGTAATAGGGATGCATATAAAATAGCCGTACTGCTTTGAATAATGACTAAATTTTGTTTACTACAGCGAACTGAACGAATTACAACAATTTTTGATAATTAAAAAAAAACAATTACGTACTTTAAAATTGTTGGAATTAATTCAGTTGCCGATTTAGAACAAATTACTTTCAGGTCTTGTGTTAATTCTGTTACACCTTGTATATAAACACTGTCACGCCTATATTCCCCAAGCGGGGGTGGCAGGTTTGTACTTTGTATTCCCACTTTTCACCGACGATATTAGGTTTCATGCATTAGTGGGCGAGACCATTCCTATTTGCCGGGTACAATTCCAGACTCCGGACTGACACTGTGAATTTTTCGATTGAAAAACTGCATTTGTCTAACCCAGGATTCGAGCCCAGGACCTCGTGATAACTACGTGCATTATTCGCTACTAGACCAACAAGGCGGTAAAAGAAATGCAGTTAATTATTAAAGGTTTGGTCGAATAGCCGACGGAGCGCGATGGGAGCGCGACGCAATCGCTCGGCTACGTTCGGTTGTGATATTTGCCGTCGCGCCTAGCGGGGCTGCGCTGTGTGGCGTCTCCCGTACATTTCAGTACATTACAACCGTGTTACTGTCGCGATCCCGTCGCGCTGCGTCGGCTATGTGGCGAAACCTTAAAACATTATCTCAAAAAGTGGAAGAAGCGTGAGATTTCTGTAAGGAAAGCACCTGTTGGAATTCTGTACTCTCTGTCAACTCTGCAAGGTATTTGGCCTTGGTAGGTAGATTAATGCAAAAATAAATTTACATGTAAAAAAATAAAAATCATGAAGCCTATTCCCGAAAATGGCAGAGGTGAGAGGTGTACACCCACTTTTCTTCGATGACGTTAGGTTGCTATCCGAATCGCTCGGTACTAGATCAGTGAAGCATTTTAACCTCACTCAAAATAAAATAAGATGATTCGTTTTAAAATAAACGTAGCCTCACACTAGGATTTATCCCCCCCCGACCCCTGCCGCCACCGCCGGCCGCGACATGTTCTCACCGACCCCCCCGATGCTCTGTCATCCCTTCTTTCCGCTCAGAATACGGGCGACGACGACGACGTAGTAGTAGATCCCCTCCCATAGCCGGCGGTTGACCGGTGCACTTAGTAGTGCACCCGTCCCCCTACAGCGACTGTCCCAACCGAGGGCGCCCTCGAGTATGTCGCCTCTTGCCCTTCTGGCTGGCTAGAGCGTAGTGGTTGCACGCTCGCCTTTAAGTCCGGTGAAGCTGTAAAAGCCTCGCGGCCGACAGCGTACATCATTCACACACACACACTAGGATTTATTCCGGTGTCGTGGGTGCGTTTAAAAAAATGTAAGTTCACATACACAATACCCAGACCGGAACAAATAATTGTGAATCACACAAAGATTTGTCCCGTGCGGGGATCGAACCCGCGACTATTAGACACTGGGCGAAACGGCTTAAGCTCTAAACCACCGCGCTAAATCGTCCGTCAATAAAAATACAAAGATTCCCAACATTCATACAAATAAATATACCACACAATAACATGGGGTGCGGCGCTCGTAACTTCAAATAAAAAACGTTATTTGTCAAAGGAAAACTAATATTAAATCCCTAAGGTGTTACCGTGTTCCCTTCCTTATGAGTCATGCTTCTCTATTCCCCCCGTGTCAGGAAAATCACTTAGCCATAACGTCTTAACTTTAGGTAATTGTATAAGGCATATTGAATTTTAGTTGATTAAGATTTAAGTTGATTTTGGAGTGTAGTGTATTGTGTATGTAAATGCTTTGTTATATATAGTGATTATAATTATGTTTTTTACTAGTTCTATTAGTTATATTGTAATATATAACTAGTGGTCGCCCATTGGTCGAAATTCGACCATAATTAATTTAAATTATAAGTTTGAACATTATTAAGGTTCTTTTGTCAAAGACTATACTTCTATAATCACAGATTTCGCCAAGGGTACACCGTTGATTTGCCTATTTTTTTCAAACAAATTATATGAAATTTAAACAAAAAATTATTAAAATAAAGAATGCCTTTTTTATTGTAACAAAAAACCATGCGATAAAGAAAATGCTGTCCATTGAACTTGACATACATATTTCGATAATTTAATAAATGATACAAAACTTCTTTATAAGCGATGTTTTTTGTAAAAACTGTTTCATCGTTTGCTGGTTATGTTTGACATTCAGTAAGACTATAGACAAATAATATTAAAGACAAACAATATTAATCTATTCTCAATTTGACCACAGACTGACAGCGTGTGTGTGTCAAATACATGGTAGTGTGTGTAATGATTTTTTATTGATTTAATGTATTTTTCATGCATTATTTTTAAAAACTATAAATTAGCATTTTGCACTCCTTCTCTATATAAACTATAAGTGTGGGAAATTACATACTCCTCCGTCCGCGCAATTTACTTAAAAAGGGGTACAAAGTTTTTGCTTCACGTATTAATATAATGATAATATATTCTAGTAGTTATAATATAATATATAAGTATAGTATAATATATATTATACGTACCTCTTGTTTGAATTCACTTTGTTTGCGATGTTTTTATACTGATATCTGAAACAAAGTAAATTATTTCTTAAAATAATGAATGAAATTGTCTGAGATAATACACCATCGGGAGAGTTGGGCAAACATTAAATTACAATAAAAATATCTCATATAATATACAATAAAAATATATCTATTACAATAAAAATATCTCAATCTCGAATTTCATCGCGATTCTTTTTTTATTGGGACTAAGTCCGCCAAACGTTCCCGACATTATAACTCCTGTAAGCCAGGATCCACAATGGTCTCCTTATATGTGACCAAGGTTTAAACCTTGGGGTGTCCCGGGAAGAGTTATCATCATCAGCACAAATCAGTCCACTGCTGGACATAGGCCTCTCCCAATGTGCACCACAGAGCCCGATCCTCGGATTTATGCATTCAGTTCCTGCCGGCTATCCGACGTATGTCGTCACTCCATCTCGCGGGGGGGGGGGGGGGGCCTACACTGCGTTTGCCAGTTCGTGGTCTCCACTCCAAAACCCGTCTGCTCCAACGGTTGTCCGTTCTGCGGCGAATGTGACCAGCCCATTGCCACTTTAGCTTGTTGATTTTCAGAGCTATGTCGGTGACTTTGATTCTATGCCGGATAGTCTCATTTCTGATTCTATCTAGCATATAAACTCCAAGCATAGCTCTCTCCATAGCTCGCCGAGCGACTCTTAGCTTACGGACCAGTCCCATCGTGAGAGTCCACGTCTCAGCTCCATAGGTCATGACCGGCAAGACGAACTGGTCAAAGACTTTTGTCTTTAGAAGAGCTATAATTGTCTTGATACCCGCAACAAATTTAATTAGGAAGACAAACAGGAGGAAAAATAAAAAAATATTTTTGGTTTGTAAGTTTCCGAAGAGAGACTTAGGCGTTTTGACGTCCAAAAGTCGTTGTTATTCGGAAGTATTTTAATAGGAATAATTTAAATGCATTTTTATGCCTCTTCTTTGTCCGTTTAATTTCAATTCAACTTTCAATTGATTCTATACTATTCTATTCTATATCATCACGCCAGATCCCTTGCAGCATAGGCAGAGCGTACAGAGTTCGAAAAGGTTCTTTTCTTACATACCTCTCTGGTTTCCTCCACTCTCATAGTTCGTCTCATACACGCTCGCCGGTCACGGAGACTCTTGACTTGTCCTTCAGTTAAGACTTGGTCTATTTGGTTGTAGTAAGATAGTCTAGGTCTTCCCCGGTTGAAGATCCAGAGCCTGCAGCGCCGTACCGTATCCTTTGAGGCGGCAACCCTCTTGGCGCGCTTTCCGCCGCTCGACATCCTGGCGGACATGGACGCGAGGTTCTACGACCAGACTCGTGGCGTCCGCCAAAGCAGCGAGGGCGTGCCTGCGCTCGAAGAAGTGAGACGGCGGGAACGACGACGCGCTCTGGAGGAGTGGCGCGCGAGGCTCAGTCTTGACTGAGCACATCGCGCGCAAGCGTGTCGTCCAAGCTATTCTGCCGTCCTTCGAAGCCTGGCACCAGCGGAGGAGAGGGCGAGTCACCTATAGACTTACTCAGATAATCACCGGTTACGGTTGCTTCGGTGATTATCTGAGGAAGATCGGACGCGAGGTGTTGACGACCTGTCACCACTGCGGTGGGGACCAGGATTCCGCTCAGCACACGCTCGAAGAGTGCCCAGCGTGGGCCTCCGAGCGGCGGATCCTGGTCGACCGGATCGGACCGGACCTCTCCCTGCCGGCAATAGTAGCGGCTATGCTGGCAGGGGAATGGGTAACGAGACTGTAATGTCCCAGAAGGAGGAGGCTGAGCGGGTTCGCAAGAGGGCCGATCCTGCTCGACGAAGGCGACGGCGCTGGGGCGGAGGCACAGCCCGCCCAGGCCCCCCAGCCCAATAGCCCGGGGCTTAAGAATACGGGCTAACTCGCGTCTCCCTCCGTAATATTTGGTGGGGGACCCCCCTGCACCAACATCAGCAGGGGGGCCATCGGGGTCGCGGACGCAAGGGGCGGGGGCCTTGAGCGTTCTTCACAAGCGACCCCGAGGAGGACGGCGGCGTGGTGTGGCCCACGTCGCAGTGAGCACCGCGTTGGTGCGAGGGGGAGCGTGTCATTAAGTCTCTCCCCGAAGGCGGGCTCTTCAGAGCGTGGCACAAGAGGGGCACCGGTGCGTTCCATACGGATCCCGGAGCCCCTCCAAAGTGCTGATGTCGGCCAGCCTGGAGTTTTTAGTCGGTAGGAATCCGAAACGCCCCGCGAGCGTCCTCCAAGGCTCGCGGAAGTCCTATGCAGGATGTTCCCCAGGTAAAAAAAAAAAAACGTCTTCCCCGGTACCTACATCCTTCCACTTTCGCATGGTATATCTGTTTTGTCATTTTTTCTTCTGACATTGTTACTATATGCCCGAACCAACGGCGTATACCCTTTCTTGTCTTTACACCGATACTATCTTTCATACCTACTCGCTTTCTTACTACGCTGTTGCGAATACGGTCGGTCAAGTTCGTTCCGCACATTTTCCGCAAATCTCGAATTTCCACTACATTTATCCTACTTTTATTCTCCTTCTTACATACCCAGCTCTCGCTGCCATATAACAGCCTTAGGACACACACATTATGTATGGCCAGCTGCGTCTTTTGGCTTGAGTTCTGGCTCCCAAGTAGCTTTACCAGCGCACCATTCACGAATCATGCCCACTATATTACTTTACTCTATGATCATGCCCAATACAGCCATCGGACCTCCTCGAACTGCCCTCCCGATTCCCTTACATCCCTTCTTTCGGATATAGATATCGCACACAGGATTATACACCGACCTCGCCCGCGAACTCGAAGAATCCCTTGCCCACCGGCCGGTGCAGAGCACGACGGCGAGACACTTATACGCCCTCCCCCATAGCGACTGCCCAAGCCAAGGCCGTTCCTCCTTGAGGCGTTCTTGGGCTAGTTGCCCCCTTGCCCTACTGGCTCGAGCGTAGTAGCTGCACGCTTGCCTTCTTGTCCGATAAAGCTGTAAAGGCCCCGCGGCCAACAGATTTTCACAAACACACACAAAAATACTGCCATCGTGCCTAGTCACAAGCATTTTACATCTGGTTAACACGAAAATATTGACGTTAGTTTGACGCTAGCGAGTAAGCGTGCTGTCATGTCCTCATTTAGAGTGCGACAAGGATCTTTTGGCTCACAGATGACATTGATAGGGGTGGGTGTGAAATTAGGGATAACATTTAGTGTAATTTTCCTACTTTTAAGGAGATATTTCAACAGGTGAGTCCGCACGGTAACTATTCAAAAAAGAACTTGGGTAGGATAAATGCGGTAGAAATGCGAGCTCTGCGGAAGATGTGCGGAGTGGAGCTGATCGACCGCATTAGCAACAGCATAGTAAGACAGCGAGTAGGTATGAAAGATAGAATCGGTGTAAAGATGAGAAAGGGCATGCTCCGTTGGTTCGGGCATATAGAAAGAATGCCAGAGGAAAGAATGACAAAACAGATATACAATGTGAAAGTGGAAGGATGCAGGTACCGGGTAAGACCTAGACTATCTTACCACGACCAAATAAACCGAGTCTTATCTGAAGGAAAAATCAAGAGTCTCCGTAACCGGCGAGCGTGTATGAGACGAACTATGAGAGTCGAGGAAGCCAGAGAGGTATGTAAGGAAAGAACCTGTTGGAACTCTGTACTCTCTGCCTACCCCGCGAGGGATCTGGCGTGAGGTTATAGATAGATAGATAGATAGAACTTGGGTAAATTTAATAGCAAGCGGCAACTCTGCGACTGGCATGAAGTGACATTTTACTTGCTGACAGCGTTAGTTCCGATTTTCGGGGGCTAAAAGATCCTTTGTACTGTACTTTTATAGTACACAACTTTCTGTCCGTGACGTCGTCGGCGTTGACTTTAGACAGGACCTAACATTTTTCCGCGAAAAAAAGTATCCTATGTATTAATCAGCAGTTAAAAAGATAAAAAGCAGTACCCTATTGGTTAGACCGTTGGACTGCAAAGTCAGAGGTCTCAGGTTCAAACCCAGGCACGTACCTCTGTCTTTTCGAAAGCATGAGCATTTAAAAATTAACTAACACTTGCTTAAAGCAAATGATAGTTAATTTTTAAGTGTGAAGGAAAACATCGTGAGGAAACCTGCATGCCTGGAAGTTTCTCGCCATGGGCTAGTGTGGTGGACTATGGCCAAAAGGAGGCCCGTGCCCAACGTTGGGACAGTTTCTTAACAGGGCTAATATTATTATCATCTATCTATATCATTACGCCAAATCCCTTAAGGGGTAGGCAGAGAGTGCAGAGTTCCAACAGGCTCTTTCCTTCCTTTCTGGCTACCTCTACTCTCATAGTTCGTCTTATAAACGCTCGCCGGTTACAGAGTCTCCTGACTTGTCCTTCAGATAAGACCCGGTCTATTTGGTCATGGTAAGATAGTCTAGGTCTTCCCCGGTACCTACATCCTTCCACTTTCGCATTGTATATCAGTTTTGTCATTCTTTCTTCGGACATTCTTTCTATATGCCCGAACCAACGGAGCGTACCCTTTCGCATCTTTACACCGATACTCTCTTTCATACCTATTTGCTTTCTGACTACGCTGTTGCGAATACGGTCCGTCAGCTTCACTCCGCACATCTTCCGCAGAGCTCGCATTTCCACCGCATTTATCCTACTTTCATTCTCCTTCTTACATACCTAGCTCTCGCTGCCATATAACAGCGTTGGGACAAGCACTTCATTATGTATTGCCAGCTGCGCCTTTCGGCTTAAGTGCCGGCTCCCAAATAGCTTTCTCATCGCGCCATTCACTCTGTTCCTTGCACTTACTCTTCTCTCTATGTCAGCGGTGTATTTTCCATCCTTACTGAATGCGCATCCAAGATATACAAACTCATCCACTTGCTCCAGCACATCGTTCCCAACCACAATCCTTGCATTCGTTCTGGTTTCTTCCCGTTCAAAAACCATAATTTTGGTTTTCTTCACATTCAAATGTAAGCCATTTTTCATGCAGTCTTCTTTCATAACTGTGACTAGTGATTGCAGATCAGTGGCTGTTGGCGCTATCAAAACCGCGTCATCTGCATATAGTAAATGATTTACCACTAGTTCACTCATTTGTACACCTTCATTCATCGCTTTCAGTCTTTGAAGACTTTTATCTAAATATATTATAAACAGTCTTGCGGACAACACACAACCCTGCTTGACGCCGATTTCAACGTCAAACCAGGGTGACATGTTACCACCCACCCGTACGCATGCCTTGCAGTCCACATAGGTGGACTGGACGGCCCGCAGCAGAGTGCCATTTATACCATACTGCAAATGCAAAATGCCCCAAAGTCTCTTTCGCACAACTCTATCAAACGCCTTCTCCAGATCCACAAAACCGCAGAAAACCTTCCGGCCCACTGCCAGATGCTTCTCTACGATGTTGCAAAGGGAGAAAACTTGATCCGAACATCCTCTTCCGGACCTGAAACCCCCTTGTGCCTCGCACAACATTCCATCGGACTTCTCGCGCATTCTCCTTTCAATAATTTACCATACACCTTGGCTGCCAAGCTGATCAAACTAATGGCTCTGTAATTGGCGCAGTCATATTGTGAACCCTTGCCTTTGTACAAGGATACAATGACTGCGCGGCGCTAACCTGTAGGGACCCTACCGGTCCTCCAGCAAAGGTTTGCAAGGGCCCCAAAGGCGTCCCGGACGCAAGTTCCACCATACTTGATCATCTCGGCAGATATCATGTCCATTCCCGCAGCTCTACCATTTTTCATACTTCGTATCGCCCATTCAACTTCTTCCATAGTAATGCCCTCTGTTGATTCCGGTGCCACAGACGAGCCCAGAGGCGAGTTTCGGGTATCCGGGGCATCTCCATACATTTCTCCAAAATATTCACTCCACCGGTTTAATACAGCTTGTGTATCTGCAAGAATGTCACCATCCTTAGACTTTATCCTTTCCATTCTGGAACCTGACGAATCACCTCGAGACTTTCTCACTTTGCTCCAAAAGAGTTTAGTGTTGTTCTCGAAGTTCTTCGCCAGCCTCTCCTCCTCAATCGCACTGGCTCTTTCACGCTTTTCTTTCACTAAGGTTTTGGTGGCATTCTTGCATTGCCGGTATATTTCTTTCTTCATCTCTGTCATACTGGCATTCAGGTTCAAATAAGAAACATAGTCCTGCCTTTTTTTCTTACTTTCTACGGAGCTTAGCAACTTCGCTTCTCACCATGCATCACCTTTTACTGTACTATGCTTCTTTGAGCAACCACATACTTCTTTCGCGGAATCTACTAAACTCTCTTTCAGGCTATTACAGCATTCATCTACATTTGAGTCCGAAGAACCTACTGCCAAAAGCTTGTCCCGGACTCTGTCTTCATACATTCTTCTCACGCTCTCATCTTGCAACTTTTCAACCTTTATTCTATCAAGGTCTCCGGAGGGGATACGCTCTCGCCAGTGCCTCCACTTCCGGAACAGACCACTAAACCGCGCAACTACGAGATAGTGGTCTAATTCAAAAGTGGGGTCTCTATACGCACGTGTATCTTGGAGTTTGCTTCGGAGACGGTTATCTAACAGAATCAAATCTATCATGCTTTTTGTTCATTCCTTCTCCACGTGTACATATGTATATCCTTATGTTGGAATATCGTATTAGACACAAGAAGGCCCCTTTCCAAACATACATCCACAATGAGCTTACCTGCATCATTCACTCTCTTATTACCATAAGGACCCAGAGCAGCGTCGCAAGTTTGCCGCCTGGTTCCCACCCATCCGTTCAGATCGCCACACAAAATCACATTTTCATTAGACTCAGCCAGATCCAGAACTTCTCTCACATTATCCTAAAACTTCTCAAGGTCCTGGGGTGTCGACGAGCTTACGGGAGCATATGCTGCGACCAGAAATACTTTAGTGACACCCAGTTTTAAACGGACCCAGAGAAGTCTTGCATCGTACAGACCATAATCTCTCACTCCAGAGGCCAGTCGATGAGACAGCAAGATACCCACTCCCACAGAGCCATCGTGCCATCAGGAAGATCACAGGTTTCACTGCCCCTTCGCTTAGTCTCTGTTACACACAGAGCATCCAGGCGTCTCTCTTTCATCACATCAATCACCTCATGCATCTTATCTTCTATACCACCCCTTCCATTCCAAGTGCCTATTTGGCACTCTGCACCCCACGACTCAATAGTTCGGGCCCGGCGTGATGGGTGCCGGCGCCCATCGCCGCTTCCACCTATATTCGTACCGACGGGGGCGGGCCGGTACGCGTCGCCTCGGGGGGACGCCCTAGCCCGCACTGCGGTACGTCTTCGGTCCAAGATTGCAGCCATAATGACTGGCAGCGGTCGCGACGAGCACGCTCCTGGACAGACCCCTTATTTAAGCACTTTTATACCCCAATTAACAATGAAACTTGTACGTGTGCATATTGAGAAATACATTTGGAATCTCCATATTGCTTTGAATCAATAATAAATAAGTGTGTTATACTCGTAGCGCACTTAAAGAGTAACAGAACTATTTGCAAATTTTGAAAAAATATAAAATACATTAAAAATAGTTGGAATGAATTCAGTTACCGATTTAAAACAAACTGCTTTTAGGTCTTGCGTTTATTATTGTTAGACGATTTAGCGGAGTGGTTAAGAGCTTAAGCCGCTCCGCCCACTATGTCTAATAGTCGCGGGTCCGATTCCCGCACAGGACAAATTTTTGTGTAACCCGCAATTATTTGTTTCGGTCTGGGTATTATTTTGGGTCGTTTTGTGTATGTTAATTTTTCATGTTTGTAAACGCACCCACGACACAGGAATAAATTCAAGTGTGGGAAGACCACACGTTTTTAAAAAAGGAAAAATAAAATGTTACACCTTGTTATTTTCAGCCGTGTATTTCACACCCTTAAGCTTATTTTAGACAAAAAGTAGCCTATCTCCTTCCTCTGGGTAAAATCTATTTCCTTTCCGAGTTTGATCAAATGCGACTCCGCACATCTTCCGCAGAGCTCGCATTTCACTGCATTTATCGTGCTTTTATTCTCCTTCGTATATACCCAACTCTTACTGCCATAGAACGTAATATAGCTTAAAAGCAATCGGGCAATAAACTTGTGAAGTGTTTAGCAATGCGGGTCTTAGGGGTCTGTGGTCTTACTACGATAGACGTGTACCACCACATGTCAGGGTGGACATGGGTCTAAGAGACGTAGATAAATGGTAGTTTCGATTGACAAGATGCCGGCTTTGCCCACCCCGAAAGCGATCTCCTTAATCCTTGGATTTAGATCATGGTGGTTATACAATATGATTGTAACAAGTGAAATAGTAATCTTAGGTATACAGTATGCAGCGGTTAAGTCCGGTGAAACTGTGAAGGCCTCGCGGCCAACAGCGTACATCACTCACACGCACACACACACGACAGTTCGCTGGAGCTGCCATCCGTTGCCGTTGCTATAAGATTACCCAATTTTGTTTTTAATTATAAGGAATTTTACTTTGTTAAGAAAGTGCGCCAATTCTCTCCAGTTGGTTACACCATGCGGACCCACCTTTCGACATATTTCCCTGGTAGTAGAAAAATCTTACTAAATGATAACCATAATTTCACGGCTAAAAGATCCTTGTCGCACTATACATTTATATTTTCGCGTGTCATCTTAAATGTATGACATGCCGTAAGATTGATTGCTCCTAAATTGATATTCTCGCTTCCCCATTTCCGTCATATCTAATTCATAATGATTACTTGCTAAATCATCATTTTCTTGCCATTTCCCATTTCCTGGGGGTACAATAATATAATATATTAGTATATACCGTCCGTAATACTTGTGCAAAACAAATATTGGACTAACGAATTGCAGGCAAGAACATCTATATATGTAGTGACAGGCTGCTCTCAAAGCCATTGGCTTTTATGAGCTGAACTCGGCCCTGGCCGTAGGGTGTGCATACTCTCTTGACAGATTTGGAGCGCGCAACACGCTCAGATTAGTCTATATCCCTGGGTACACGGGGGTTGATGGCAATGAGCGTGCGGATGACTTAGCCGAAAAGGGATCAATAAAAAAAACTTATTGGTCCCGAACCGTTCATAGGCATACCAGATGACGCCTACAGATCCGTGCTCTACAGATATGCACAAGAACAACACAGAATAGAATAGTAAATTAATACAAGGCTGAGATACTTCAAAAAATTTATCTCTACATGGCATGACAGCGACAGTAAAAGACTACTAAAACACAGTAGACTTCAACTGAGGTAACTAATTGGAGCAAATTCAGGTCATTATGGCACAAAAGAACATCTACACAAGATGAACCTGTGTAGCGACGTGATATGCAGAAACTATGGTACAGGAACTGAAACCATGAAGCACGTCCTCTGCAACTTCGACGCACTGGCGGCGCGGCGAATGAAGCTACTGGGAGTGGCCTATCCATCTTCAGAGGAATTTTGGCTCTTCCCTCTAGCTGGAATCTATAACATAGTACAGGAAGTATTTAAATCTCCAGGTACGTAAGATTATCAGGGCAAAATATCCCATCCGGTCGAAGTGCGCTTAAGGTCCTCTCAGTAAGGAAAGCCAACAACAAGATAAGATATACCGTCCCACTGCTGAGCAAGGACCTCACAAATAGAGGAAGACATCTTTACTGATATGTTACAGTGATATGAAACATGAACGAGAACTATAAGATTTAAAACAGGTGTACTGAAAAAAATGCTTCATTTGTATTTGAATCTCAATCTTACATTCACCAGTCAGTATACAGAGGCACTAATCGTACAGAACAAACAACAGGCTTCATAGTTCATTCCAATCTGAAACTGAATGTCGATCTTACATTCACTTAACGCCGTCTCACAGAACGAACGAATACGCAACGCGATGTCGATGATTTAGCTGATTCACATTTTCCAAATGAGATATATTGGGATTCGAATCTTCGCACTGTTTCAGATACAAACGGTTGAATCTGAACAGTGCGACACTTTTGCCCTGTCTAAATCGAGGTGAAAGATAGTTCATACTCTACCACGCGGGCTAGTGCTCGCCATTCCGTCCTCGGTCTCGAGCCTATTCGCGCCTTTATTAAAAAGGCGACAACCCGATATTTCGCGAACGCGTCCAGTCATAGGAATCCGCTAATCGTAGTCGCCGCCGATTACGAACCTAACTCCCCTCCTATCAGCCGCTACCGCCGTCCGCGGCATGTTCTCACCGATGTCCTTACATCCCTTCTTTCGGATACAGATACCGCACACAGGATCAGACACCGACCTCGCCGGCGAGGTCGAAGAATCCCTTGCCCACCGGCCGGTGCAGAGCACCACGGGGAGACGCCTAGTATACACCCTCCCCCTAGCGCGTGTCCCAGCCGAGGCCGTTCCTCCTTGAGGCGCCCTTGAGCTAGTTGCCTCCTTGCCCTTCTGGCTCGAGCGTAGTGGTTGCACGCTCGCCCTCTTGTCCGGTAAAGCTGTAAAGGTCCCGCAGCCAACAGATTCACATACACACGATATCTCATGAACCCTTCATCAGGGGATGGTTATTTTTATAAGTATTACACACCCTTAGCTCCCCTATCGATACGTCAAGAGAGATCTAGAATCCGCGTTTGAGTGCTATAACGTCCAGAAAGTTCCTCCCCCTTAATTATCGCCGGCGCGCGGTCGCGGTATACAAGTACCTTCTTGTTGACCTACAAATAGATATGTAATAATAATACCGATTTGTGGGATGCGTCGGCTATTGTTCGATGTACTTTTTTATCGATGTACTTGGAGGGTTCACGTCTATTCGAAAACTTTCATACTAGTATAAAAGGAGCACTCAACGCGGCGACGGACAGTCGCAACATTCTCCATTTTCGAGTGTTCTTTGGAAGGCGTATTAAGCCGTTGGTTCCGGGTACCACTTTGTGTTGGCCAAGTTGAAAGCTTAGTATGGAAGCCAGGCATATTTGCACGCCGCGCGGTGAAGCCGAAAATTTAACAAATGCTCCGCACTCACCGCGCTTCCCACCCGCGTAATGTTGGCAGCGCGTAAATATTACCACTTTTTGGGGTAAATGTTGATGACATTAGAGTACATGATAATAAAATCATTGTTGCGGTAACGTGTATTTTAATACAAATTAATATTAAGAAATAAATATACTTGTACTATTAAGGTTTGTAGTAATTTAATGTAAGGAAAATATATTTTCTTCATCTTAACTAAATATTAAAACCGTGATGTAGTAGTTAACTATATTAATACCATTTAAAACTAGAACATATAAAGCCTTTAGCAAATAAAACTAGGGAAAAATCAAATTATTATACTAGCAACACTAACAACATGGATGCCTCTTTTACTATGACAATTACATACGGAAGAATTATTTCGATATTTAAATAATACGGTACCTGAATGCATTACATAAGTATAAAATGTGTTCCTTTTATGTTTCTTTTTGAGCTCAACAGCATTTTACAGGCGAGAACGATACTAGACTGCATAATTCTATTTAATTTGTGACGCGCAATGCATATTATATCGCACGACGGTCACAGAGTAACTAATCGCGTGAACGTGTGACTACCTGCTTCGCAGGTAGTATTTGTTGCTTCAATTTAATGCCGACCCGCAAGACGACCTAATAAGTTCCAGCAGCAGCTGTCCATAAACTTGTCTCCATCGCACCGCACTGACTCGGCCCGGGACATATTCTTTCTCATCTCGATTTGTGAGAGGTCTTTGCCTAACAGTGGATAATAATTTGCCCTCTTAAGAAACTGTCCCATCGATGGGCAAGGGCCTCCTGTCAAACTGAGAGGGTTTAGGCCATAGTCCACCACACTGGCCCAGTGCGGGTTGGCGGACTTCACACATTGTTATTCAGATATAGTTAATTAAAATAAAAAAAACTCATCCATACAAGTTATAGAGCATATCGTGAGATTTTTTCGTGTATATTTGACCAGATTTTACCATTGAATAGAACATATGCAATATATATTCAAGATAGAGTTCGATAAAAGTAATATTTTTGGAAATCACGATCATTTTTATGTACAAGGTGTATGGTAAATAAAGCAAGACCTCAGACACCCTGATTAGGTAATTGGTTCACAAAATCAATAGGAAACCCAAATTTCGAAATTTAAAATTTTTAACCTTTTTTTAAAATCAGATTCAGAATCAGAATATTTTTTATTGATGTAACCCATTACAGTGTTTATAAATCGTCAGAAAAGTAACAAAGACTCTACCGCCACTTCGGAATGCCATTCCTGTGGAGAAGAAGGGCAAGAAACTCCACGGTTACTCTTTTAAAATAAAAAATTACAAACTTTTTCATCTACATTTTGTTGTAGGGTATGGGAGAACAATGTAGGTTGGTCATCAGGTGAGTCTAAGTTAAAAAAGCGAATAATACTTTTTATGAGAATGGCTACATGGTTCCCTGATTTACAAAAAAAAGTACACAAATTAATGACATTATGTTAAATTTATAGAAGGATGAGAGGTAATGTTAACTAACAACAGTTGAATAGGTTGTCATGACTCAAGTGGAGCTGGAATAGCATCTATCCAAACATTTTTATCTTTTAAATAATCTTCTATTGAATAATAAGCTTGCTTACAAAGTGTTCGTTTTACACAAGCTTTGAACTTATTTTCACTAAGTTTAGTGACGTCAATTGGAATTTTGTTATAAAATCTAACACAGTGCCCCATGAAAGACGTGTGAATTTTTGACAGACGAAATTGCGGTTGATTTAATTTATTTCTATGTCGTGTGTTATATATAGCAATGCCTATCACCTAGCTGATTAAAAAGATCTTAATTTTTCTAGTATACATAATGTTTTCATAAATATATTGACTTGGGACCGTCATGATATTAGCTACTTTGAACAGTGCTCTTAAAGAGTCGCGACTACTCAAGTTATAGATGGCCTATGGATAAGCACTTTTATACCCAAATAAACAATAAAACTTGTACGCGTATATTGAGAAATACGTTTTAGAAAGCATTTGAAATCTCCGTATTGCATTGAATCAAGAATATAATAAGTTCGTTATAGCAAACTAAAGGAGTAACAGTATTCTTTGCAAATAAAAAGAATATACGTAACATTAAAAATTGTTAGAATTCAGTTACCGATTTAGAACAAACTACTTCCAGGTCATGCTTTAGTTTTGTTCGTTCGCACCTTGTATATTTCTTACAGAAAATACGCAGTACGATCATCTACAATCTTCTGTAAATAAAAAAACAAGCCCTGCGGGGGCGTCTACAAGGTGTCGTATTTACATTTTTTTTTAACTTACTACTAGGCCAATACTAAACCAATATAATAGCACTCACAAACCTCAAAATTATTACATTTTTTACATCTACCACCGAATCGGAACGCGGCCTACACTGAGAAGATCCGGCGAGAAAATCAGCGGCCTTGTCTTTTTTGTTTAATTCTCCATTCATTTTATGTAATCGTATTTTGTATAGATTTTTATATTCATCATTTTTATATTGTACAATAAATATCATTAATGCGATCCAGCTTCAGTGATTACGACTGAGATATAAGACTATTTTGAAAATATATTTTACAAAATTATGATGAATAGTGTGAATAGCAGTGATAGCCTAGTGGTTAGACCGTTGGACTGCAAAGTCACAGGTCTCGAGTTCAAACCCAGGCACGCACCTCTGCCTTTTTGAAAAACATGTGCCTATTTAAAATTAATTATCATATGCTTTAACGGTGAAGGAAAACATCGTCAGGCAACCTGCATGCCTAAGAGTTTCTCGAAGGTGTGTGAAGTTCGCCAACCCGCACTGGGCCAGCGTGGTGGACTACGGCCTAAACCCTCTCAGTTTGAGAGGAGGCCCGTGCCCTACGGTGGGACAGTTTCTTAACAGGGCTAATATTATTATTTGATGAATAGCTAGAGGATTCTGGGTGGGCCAGTCTCCACAAGCAGCACCCGTTCACGAGTACGACTACTTGAGCAGCCATCAAGCAGCCATCTTATAAAGCCACCTCCTCTACATATTTGCTTCGTAGTTCCAACAGCAGGTAGCCACAAATCTTTCTCCATCCGCTCTGGGTCTGCGTGGCGGAGTATGACCTGATATCTCTCACCTCGATTTGTGAAAGGAAGCCTTTGCACAGCAGTGAGACATTCCTCTTGATTGCCAGCTGCACCGTGACCACTTTACTAATGAAGCATTCAACCAAAGATTACAGTAAATATTACATCATCATCTATTTCATAAAACCGTTGAAAAGACCACTCTACCAGTTTAAAAATGTTTAAGAGTACCCACGCAACGTGCATAAATTTAAAAAAAAAATACGCCAGTCTTTCTCAACATAAAAATGTCAGTGAGCCGTCTTGAGTTTTAATTAAAACTTTTTTTATGTCAATGAAGAAAAATAAACGAGATGGGGGCCAGTGGTTATCAAACTTTTAGAACGCTCTCGGTTTAATTCGAGTTTGAAATGGGCGGGTAAATTAAAAAAATTTAAGTGTTATAAACCGTCAAGTTGTCCACCATTCAGTTGATGGAGCGATTCTGAAACGGTTGGTAGTGAGCTCGGGGCTGACGTGAGTACTGCGAAAGTGCGGCATGCGCTAAGCCAAGTTGGGAACATGTTTCTACCTATTTCATACATAGTTCCTATAGGTTGGTCTTGATTCCAGGTTGGCTAATCATGTCAAATAGCGTTGATCGCGGTCAGACTTTTGAGGAGTGGCCTTTGATTAAAAGAGTAACTGCTCTTCGCAACATAAGCTTAGCGGCTGTTGATAAGTTGTTAAGGCAAGTCATATCCTTATTCTCAATTCGCTAAAAGACGCCACATAACTCGAGTTGCCTGGGGCCTTATATAATGGACCGCTCCAGTCGGTAACGATATTTGAACATCATATGATTTGTTCAAATGTTACCTACAAAATTTCATATCTACGCCCCAGAAATCGCAGACATGTTGGAATGTAGGCCTATAACATCTAGATGTTAGCTGTTACATCTAGCTCCGTCAACTAGTTGACGGAGCTATCCCGAGGGGAACTGTGGCGTGAGTGGTTTTACGCCGCCGTGAGCAATAGGGGAATTAATTTAGATTTCCCAAGATGTGCTCAATCGAGCAAGCCATCTGAGAGGGGCACCGGTTCTTTCCTCATAGATATTCCCAAGCATGGGCATCGGTGCGTTCCCTATCGAAATTCCGAAATCCCGAGGTTGAGGTGAAACACGCCACCGTGAGTTTTTTTAATGTAGGCAAAGTTCAAATAGCCGAGTCCTTCCCGCACTGAGAACCCACTCCCGATGCCTCTCCCATAGTGACAGCCCAAGCCGAGGCCGTTCCTCCTTGAGGCGCCCTTGACCTAGTTGCCCCCTTGTCCTTCCAGCTGGTGGGTAGTTGTCACCTGATGAAGCTTTTAAATCCCCTCAGCCTGGCGCCGAATATAGAATCGACAACGAGTCTCCATACATATCTACAACGCGATATAAGAGTTTCTACAATGCGTTGCCTATAAGCCCTCAACAACAAATCTCGGGCGAGTGACCCTGCCAGACACTACACCCAACTGGCTAGAAGATCTTCCCTTTAAGAAATCCTCCCAAACTATAATATGCGAAGTGTGTTCTAGTGACTGACGTGGAACCCCGTAGCCTTCACATAGACTTCAAATAGCATACCACAGAGCTGTTTTAGAGCGGGCAAAGTTCCAAATACCTAAGTCTCAGCAGAACTGAGAACCTTTTGAAGATTATCAGACAAAGGCGTATCTACTGAGCGTAAAACTTTGAGAATGGCTGCCCAAACTCCGCGGATTTAATGAATTGTGAGAAAAAAGGTACGAATGGAATTAAGGAGAAAGTTTTTGAATATACACAATAAAGAAAGTTTTTAGTCAATAGTTCAGTCCTTTTATACTGTTCGGGGTATATTTAAACCAGTCTTTTATGGGGTGAAAAGAGAAATAAATGAAATAAACACTGAATCGTAAAGTCCAATTAAAATTATCACGTCTTCATCAGAATTTAAGGTTAACTATTTACCTATGATCAAAAAATAAAATACTGACTCCTTGACCCAGTGCATGTAGCGCGTGTAGCGAACAATGCATGTAGCGAACACGAGGGGTTCAAATCTTAGCTGTAGGAAAGTATAATTTTTCAATAGAAAAATTCCCAGATAGTGTCCGGAGTCTGACAGTGCGCCTGGTACCATTATGGGCTTGCCCCCTATTAAATTTGGCATGACATTGTCTGCGAAAAGTGGGTGTACTTACCTCTGCCACCCCCGCTTAAGGATAAGGTTTGACAATGTTTATTAGTTGTTCGTAAATGACATTTTAAAGGGAAAAGACACGTCATAAGGCGCTGTCCATTGCGAAAAGAGAATACATACTATATGTTTGTAATTTGCTTAGGCCCTCTGTAGTGTACTTGACAGCATGGTCTTCCTCCTGAAGGTGGGTTCTTAGAAGCGTCGGACCGGGCACCGGTGCGACCCTCGCGGGAATTCCAGAACCTCTCTAATGTCTCTATGCCGGCTACCATAAAGTTTTTAGTCGGTAGGAGTCCTACATACGCCGCGAGATCAAACTCAAATAATTTATTTTGTATAAGCCCTACGGGGGCGCTTATAAATAGTCAATAGTACAATAAATAATCGACCACCGTATCGGAACGCGGCCTCCACTGAGAAGATCCGGCGAAGGAACTCAGCCGGCTTGCTCTTTTTCCTTTCTATTTTTTTTTTAATCATATTGTATGGATACAATGTTTAGGTTACAATTAAATAGTTTACGATCTAGCTCCAGTGTGATGGCGTTCGACCGAGATAAATAAGACTAATGATGTAATTTATAAAGAGTGTCTACAGGATTCCAGATAGACCAGTCCCCACAAGCAGCACTCATTCACGAGTATGACTTCTGGAATTGCCATCACTCCCCTAGACCATATTGGAGAGAAGAGAGTGACCCGCGCCAGACAGCCACCGCAAGCAAAGACATTATAGTAAACATGACCAAACCAGAACCCCAAAGACGGTGGTCAGATTGAGTCTACAAAGCAGTATCCCCCGAAGCTCGCAGAAGTCCTATGCGATCTCTTTGTTGCGTGGGGACCCACGCAACAAAGAGATCGCCTGTACTCATAATTAATAAAAATTCATCATTTTATTTATTGCCAAGATTACAATTTTACAGTCCAGATTCACTATGTAAATACAGGTGTATATTATAGGTACATTAGCTTAATAAATTATAAAAAATAGGTTATCCTGTACTGCGTTTTGCTGCTGCTGCTACTGCTGGTTCTAATTCTTTTATCTTCTTTTATAAAACGTAGAACTATATTTGGAATTATTCCTGTATCGTGGGTGCGTTTGCAAACATGAAATTCACATATTGAAAAACTCAAGCCGGAACAAATGTTTGTGCGTCACACGAAGCTTTGTCCTGTGCGGGATTCAAACCCGCGACTCCTTAATCCACCACTGGACCAAGCCGTCCGATACTAGAAGAACCTTAAACCGTATGGCAGCATTTCAAAATAACCCCCTTCTATTAGCTGCTACCGCCGTCCGCGGCATGTTCTCTCCGACCCTTACATCCCTTCTTTCGGATACAGATACCGCACACAGGATCAGTCACCGACCTTGCCGGCGAGCTCGAAGAATCCCTTGCCCGCCGGCCGGTGCAGAGCACAACGGCGAGACACTAGTGTACGCCCTCCCCCATAGCGACTGCCCAAGCTGAGGCCGTTCCTCCTTGAGACGCTTTTGAGCGAATTGCCTCGTTGCGCTTCTGGCTCGAGCGTAGTGGTTGCAGGCTCGTCCTCATGTCCGGTGAAGCTGTAAAGGCCCCGCGGCCAACAGCGTAAATTATTCACACACACACACACACACATTTCAAAATAAGACGTTATTTTTTCTATAAACATATAGAATATACATATATAATTACCAAAACAAAAAGTTTTCTGAAACTCATCAAAGTATGTTTAAATATGTTAATGAGGGGAATTTTCCGCAGGAAACTTGGTAAGTCAACATAATTTTGAATGATAATCTCCGGGGGAGAGAGACGGAGATCATCTCCGTCCTGTTTAAGAGCTTCCTTAACTTATATTTGTCAGCTACTTTATGTTTGGTAAAATTATTTGATATGCACCTTCAGTAAGGATGGAAAATACACCGCTGACATAGAGAGAAGAGTGAATGCAGGGAATAAAGTAAATGGTGCGGTGGGAAAGCTACTTGGGTGCCGGCACTTAAGCCAAAAGGCGCTGCTGGCCATATATAACGGAGTAAATAAATATCAGCCTATACTGCCCACTGCTGGGTAAAGGCCTTTTCTCACAAATCGAGGTGAGAGAGATTAGGTCATACTCCACCACGCGGACCCAGTGCGGATTGGTGGAGGCAGGTTTGTGGCCACCTGCTGTTGAAACATATCAAGCCGCCTTTAAGGCTTCCAACTCGGCTTAATGACTACCACACTAAGTGGTAACCGGGACCAACGGCTTAACGTGCCTTCCAAAGCACGGAGACGCTCGAATATAAAAATGCCACAAACGGTCACCCATCTCAGGCCGTCCGAGTCGAACGCTGCTTAAACTTGGTGATCGGTAAGAACACCGCGGTCGCACAGCACTACGAACGCCTTATATAACGGAGTGCTTGTCCGATATAAGAAGGAGAATGAAATTAGTATAAATGCGGTCGAAATGCGAGTTTTGCGGAAGATGTGCGGAGTCGAGCAGACTGACTGTATTCGCAACAGCGTAGTAAGAAAGCATATAGACATGAAATATAGTATCGGTGTAAAAATGAGCAAGGGTATGCTCCGTTGCTTCGGGCATATAAAAATAATGTCAGAAAAAAGAATGACAAAACAGAGATCCAATGCGAAAGTGGAAGGATGTAGGTACCGGGGAAGACATAGACTCTCATACCATGACCAAATAGACCAAGTTTTATCTGAAGGGTAAGTCAAGAGTCTGCGTAACCGGCGAGCGTGTATGAGACGAACTATGAGAGTGGTGGAAGCCAGAGAGGTATGTAAGGAAACACAAGAGAACTGGCGTGATGCTATAGATACATAGATATTTGAAAAATAGATCGATAAAATAGTTTACTAAAGAGGCGTGTACCTAGACCAGAAATTATTCCTATATCGTGGGTGCGTTTACAACCATGAAAATTCACATGCACAAATAGCCAGACCAAAACAAATAATTGTGGATCACACAAAGATTTGTCCCGTGCGGGAATCCAACCCGCGACTATTATACACAGTGGGCGGAGCGGCTTAAGCTTTACCACTGCGATATATCGTCCAACAAAATTAATAATAATAATAATAAATCATTTATTTCGGGTTACTTGGACCCATATAAGAGAAACAGAATAACAAGATATTTCACAATTACACTTAAACAACACATTCTAATAGAATAAACAAAATATATGTGCACTTTAAATTATAATAAATCATTGCATTTTAGTCAGCTTCCAGATTACAATATTACAAAATAAAATTAAAATAAATGAAAATAAATAAGATAATTAGAAATTAATTTTTATAATAAATGAATTCTTTAATATGTAATTTAATAGGCGAGTCACAAAATTTTGATATTATTAAAATAAATAGGGAATTTGACTCAGATGCAATCCCACCCATCTCTGCAAAAAGCGAGAGTCCCAACGCTCACTCAACACTTTTAAAATCCCATTAGTACTCCCGCGTATGCTACTCCAGAGTGAGGCAGCCCGCTTTCTGATGATGGTAAAGAAATCGTCAGGTCGCGCCTCGGCAAACATGGCAGACGCGCTACAGAACCGCGGCAGCCCTAGTAGGATTCTAATCGCATTGTTGTACTGACACGCAGGGCGCTGTATGCTCGCCGCGAGTAGTTAGTCCACAGGCTACTGGGAAATTAATGGGTCATACAAAGATTTGTTCTATTTAGGGATCAAACCTGCAACTAACTGATACTCTCTAGACCACAGAAATTTTAAGAATAAAACACTTGAAGTGAAATAGCGCACGATTTCATTCGAAACCGTTGTCACCGCTTTACCATATTATTATTATTATTATTACGAGCCATTTGTGTCCCACTGCTGGGCAAAGGCCTCCCTCCACTTTTTCCACTCCTCTCCGTTCGTTGCCATGTCAGGCCAGTCCCTCGAAAAGTGGTCCAGCTCGTCCCGCCATCTCCGCCTGGGTCTACCGCGTTGCCTTTTTGTATTTTGTGGGGACCAGTCTTTTTTACCATATATGCACAGATTAAAAATGTCGACCAGAATTGGGCAAAAATTCATTGTGAAAAAATTAAGTCGCAATAAAAATATTTTAAATTTCGTCGCGGCAAATTTTTAGTTTGTAACCGACTTCAAAATTGAGGAGCTCTATGTTCGTGATTTTTTAAATGATTTTCTCTATGTATGTTCACCGATATTTCCATCAATTATTTTTGCATTGGATTCAGTATAGCTCTAAGATGGTCCCATTTTAATTTTATTGAAATTGGACCTTGGACTTTGAAGATACACCAGGGAACTCCTCAACGACATACAGTATGCCTGTGTAAATTCAGTTATTGTCAGAGATATATCAATCCTGTAGGTACCTATCTGTAGAACTAAATAGAATAATATAATACAGGTATAAAAATATTTGGTTGGTGCAGTCGGTTGGTTACTACAAAACGATACCGACTTCAATTTTTTTTTATATTCGAAGTCGGTTTAACTTTAAAAAAAAAGTATATTAATTTTTAATTTTCCGTCCTTACTAGTGCTCAATAGCACCTATGGTTACGGGAGAAACTGAGGGGTTCGAAGTCCATAAGTTATTTGGGATGATTAATTAATTGCTCTGTACTCTCTGCCTACCCTGCAAGGGATCTGGCGTGATGATAAAGATAGATAATTAATTGCAATTGGAATTTCAATCAATTGATCCTACATTTGAAACATGCTCAACACTGATGTACACACACACACATTATTACATGGTTTTATTTAACTTGCAGTGTTCGTATGTCTGTCTCTTTCCATTCCATACATTTTTTAAGCAGTTGCGATCAATCCGATTAAGTCATAAGTCAGTTATTTCATATAAAAAATACATTTGTGAGTTGAAATTTAAATACAAAACTGACTTAAAATCAATTTTTAATTATTATGTTTTTTCATGTCAAAGATAATATCAATTATAATGTCAAAGAATATAAAATGTAAAAAAAAAACACCGTCACGCCTATATTCCCCAGAGGGGGTAGCAGAGGTGTACTGAGTACACCCACGTTTGGCCAACGATGTTAGGTCCCATGTAATAGGGGGCGAGCCTATTGCCATATACCGGGCACAATTCCAGATTCCGGACTCATACTGGGAATTTTTCGTTAGAAAAACTACATTTCTCCGACCCAGGATTTGAACCCAGGACCTCGGGATCACGAAGCGATGCGTTTGCCACCAGACCAACGAGGCAGTCATGTATATATGTATAAAATGTATATAAAAAGAACTATTGAGCTAAAATTTGACATACGTATGTGAAATCGACGACAATGCAAAAATATGGTACCATGGAGCTGGTCTAATGATGGAGTCGGAAGGTGGCCATAAGAACATGTGAACTATACAACGTAACCCCCTCGTGTTTAGGCTTGTTAGATTGGTGTTGATGAGTACTTTACAACCAAATAAAGTTCAGGGTCTGATGATGTAGCCGAAAGGTGGCCAATGGAACCACCCGACTATCCAATATAACCTCACCGTATTGGGCTCGTTGGATTTATCTTGATGAGTACTTTAGACCCGTATGTTGTCCAAGGTCTGATGATAGAGCTGGAAGGAAGCCATAGGAACCCTTCAACTAAACAAGATATTATCGTTGTGTGATTAGCGCTGTAAAAAAAACGATGAGTCGAACTATGAGAGTGGAGGAAGCCAGAAAGGTCTGTCAGGAAAAAACCTTTTGGAACTCTGTACTCTTTGCCTACCCAGCAAGGGAACTGGTGTGTGTGATATAGATAGATTGCTGTAAAATAATTTCCGATTAATTGTATTAGCTCGTAAGCACAGTTGAAAGTTTTGGAAGACTTTCTTACCAACTTCAGCCACTGTATCATATACATTAGTTCAGACAGTACTTAAGCATATAGTGATAATTTCCTCACATGTACGGTGACAAGTCCAAATGGCTATACAACTTCTATCTATCTATCTATCTATATCATCACGCCAGCTCCCTCGCGGGGTAGCCAGAGAGTACAGAGTTCCAACAGGTTCTTTCCTTACATACCTCTCTGGCTTCCTCCACTCTCATAGTTCGTCTCATACACACTCGCCGGTTACGGAGACTTGACTTGCCCTTCAGATAAGACACGGTCTATTTTGTCATGGTAAGATAGTCTAGGTCTTCCCCGGTACCTACATCCTTCCACTTTCGCATTGTATATCTGTTTTGTCATTCTTTCTTCTGGCATTCTTTCTATATGCCCGAACCAACGGAGCATACCCTTTCTCATCTTCACACCAATACTCTCTTTCATACCTATTTGCTTTCTTACTACGCTGTTGCGAATACGGTCGGTCAGCGTGACTCCGCACATCTTCCGCAAAAATCGCATTTCGACCGCATTTATCCTGCTTTTGTTCTCCTTCTTACATACCCAACTCTCACAGCCATATGACAGCGTTGGGACAAGCACTCCGTTATGCATGGCCAGCTGCGCCTTTTGGCTTAAGTGCCGGCTCCCAAGTAGCCTTCCCATCGCACCATTCACTCTATTACCTGCATTCACTCTTCTCTCTATATCAGCGGTGTATTTCCCATCCTTACAACTTCTGGTGTCTTATTATCCCAACAGCGGCCAGACTTAAACAATGGGAGAAAAGAAACGTCCACCGTGTTACTTTGTTCCATGTTAGGGGCAACTACCGGCAGGGCACCAACTACCATGACCGGTGTGAAAATCTTTAAATCGGTTTCGCACTCAGGTAGTTAGAAGCAGGCAAAATCTGAGCACCTGTACAGACACCCAAATACAACAGCTTGTGATTGTGGTGCGAGTTTACAGACTGTCGCACTTGCTGGTCTGCTCTTCGTGCTCCACCACCTGCATAAGGAAAGAGCTGAGCGCTCCTACGGACGGCGTGATCGTGCAAGCCACTCACTTAGCGAGATAGATATGAACCATTGACACGAAAAGAAGAAGGTGGCTTATTATTATGATTTTATATGCTCTAGACCAAACCTTCGAGATATTCTTGGCTTCAAAAGGTTAATTAGGCTAGTAATAAATGCCGAGCGAGCCTTTGGACCGCCATTTTAACCCTTAAATTGTCTCTAAGGGTATAACGTAAATATGTAATGAGTTTATGAGTGGAAAGAATAGGCGGCAAATGGCCTCTAGACTTAACGGTCTGGAGACTAGTTTTAAGATAGAGGCGGAAAGCGATTTTGAGTATCTATACTATTCTACTAGTATTATAAATATGAAAGTTGAGATGTTTAGATATCTGGATGTTGAGATGAATGTTACTCAATCAAGCAAACACGCCAAATAGATTTAAATAAAATTTGGTACACAGATAGTTTATTCCTTAGGATTTTTTATTCCGGAAAAATGTTTCGGTCTATACTCCACGCGGACGAAGTCACGGGCAGAAATTGGTATATAAATAAACTAGTTTTTCCCCGCGACTTCATCCGCGTTAACTTTAGACTAGAACCTAATATTTTTCCGGGATAAAAGTAACCTCGGCGCTCTAATATAAAGCGCTCGTAGCGCTGTGCGACCACGGTGTTCTAACCGATCACTAAGGTTAAGCAGCGTTCGACTCGGTTGGCCTGAGATAGGTGACCGTTGTGGCATTTTCATATTCGAGCGTCTCCGTGCTTCGGAAGGCACGTTAAGCCATTGGCCCCGGTTACCACTTAATGTGGTAATCGTTACGCCGAGTTGGAAGCCTTAAAGTTCCAACAGCAGGTGGCCACAAACCTGCCTCCACCAATCCGCACTGGGTCCGCGTGGTGGAGTATGACCTAATCTCTCTCACCTCGATTTGTGAGAGAAGGCCTTTGCCCAGCAGTGGGCAGTATAGGCTGATATTATAAAAGTATTCTATGTGTTAATACCGGTAATAAACTATCTGTTTGCCAAATTTCATCCAAATCCTTTGAGCTGTTTTAGGGTGATTAAGTAACAAAATATCCAAACATACAAACATATAAACTTTCACATTTATAATATTAGTAGGAATGAAGTGTTTCAGTGTAAACGTCCGCAGCAGAATAATGGCCTCCTGAAAGTTTAGGCTTTATATTGTGCGCATTTAGCGACTGGCGACCTTCGCCAGGCCACATCCGTCTATCAAGTGGGGAGCCTGCCCACTCCCCCTCCATATTTCGCTTATCGAAACTCGATAATCTTTCTGTTTAACGTGAAGAAAGTGTGATATTCAAATTTTGTATACACTTATAACCACATACCACAACTGCACCTGCATGTGCACTAAGGCCTAACCCCTCTCAGTTTGAGAGGAGGCTCGTGCCCAACGGTGGGACAGTTTCTTAACAGGGCTAGTATTATAAAATTGAGGATTTTGCTGCATTTTTATTTCTTTCCCTACTTCAGATTTTAATGTTAATTTGATGTTAAATAAGTCGCTCGCAGCGTTTTTATAATTATGCGCTAACCTCAAAAATTACGACATAGATTTTCATTTTGTTTTTACCAATAGATAAATTGATTCCTGCGAAAGGTAAGGTAAATCACGATTTATGTATGGTTTTCGCAAGTTTACCAAACTATGATGATATTTGTCCGTGCTACCCGTGTGAAGTCGGCGCGGGTCACCAGTAAACTCCAAAGGTCATCGTCGAAATGGCCCCAAAACCAACAACCATGTGACCTATACCATAATTATTTATCTATTTTATTATAATAGTTGCAAATATCCGTATCTAACGCCGTTCACAATCCATAACGAATACTTCAAAGTATAAGTACTTAAATTAATAAAAAATAAGTCATCCAATTACTATTAGAGAATTCAATCCTATCAATCGGTTAGATTCAATTGGTCAGATTCGATTCAAAACATTATATCATAATCGATTTGATTATTGCTAATAATTTTTTACATAACTATTTCACAGATGTATTGTTAGCTACTAAATTATAACCTCAAAATCTAATACTGTTTGCAAAAATGCGATTCCCCCGTTTGTCCGTTTAAAAACAAATACATGAAGATAATTAACAGGTGACCTGAAATTATAAAAGTATTTTTTCATTGCTGTTGGTTCTGGGGCGAATAATGTATGAACCTAGAACAATTTCCTTGAAACTATTCTAACTATAATCTGGAAATTGGTCGATCAATAAATATATGAACACAGTCCCATCAACATTCCCTAAGCAGAAAGGGCTATCTATGTACACCTACATTTCGCTCCCTTCCAATGTAATAAAGACGAATCAATTTCAGTCCATTATACTGGACATAATCCCATACTCCGAACTGTCATTGATCATTTTTCAATATTTTTTTATGGTGCTTCAAAACCGCTGACTCTCATAAATAGCACCAAACTTTTCCAGTCTAGAAATTTCAAGCATAATTTACGCCCAGGCGTTAGAGCTCGTAAAATTTTTATTCTCAATCCTGTTGTTCGCTGATATTTCACTATTCGCAAGCTTTTAGAAACTATTCTAGAATATATTTTAAATGAACGAATTCAATATCAACTGAGATTCGCTCGCCTTAACTTTTCTTACCAAGTATTTAGAAGATTTTTAGTGTTTTGTGAGTATAATTTAAAAAGAAAGGAAAATAAAATTAAATAAATTTTGCAACGAGTAGGTACAATAAAAACGTTGGTAATTATATAAACGTTTCATGAACTCTCTACAAAAACGAACCTAACTCAGCATAATGCTGGCTGCTTATGAGACCAGCGCTGGTAGACGTCGAGCCGTTTGGTGACGTCATGGACGTTAACAAAAAGTGAGAGAAAAATAAGTAACTAAAATTAAATAGGGTACATAAAAAGTTATAAAAACAAAATCTTCCAGAGTAACACTTCTTCTTCTTCTTCTTCAAGTTATGGCTTCACACTAATTATAAGTGTATTTTGCCAGTGTCCAGTGAGATAAATATTCTGTTTGTTTAAATTAATTAAACAAATGAAATTAATGAGGTACCCCACCCTGGATAGTAAAGCGGTGGATACTTTACATACCAATTGCGACGGCCGTTTTGAGGGAAGTTGAAAAGGCACGTTTTATCACTTTGTTACAGTTACCTTCACTCATGCACATATAAGAACACATAATGGTTAATATTCCACCAACATTACACATTATTAGTCGAAATAACACAAGTTTTGTAAAATAAAACAAATTGACAACATCACTATTCGACTTCCCGCCAAAACCTCCAGAGTAACACTTAATAGGTACAAACATTGCCATAAAAAAAAATCTGAAGTGACAGCATAGTGACAGTGACATTAACGACATTTAATTTTTCTAACCTCGACCTCTGAGTACGTGGCGTATAAATGGCAATTACAAAAAAAAAGTTGCTTTATATTGTGGCAACATGCATAATTTTGACAAATACAACGCGTTATGCCGTCCCTGGAACAACGACGTTGAGTCCTCGTCGTTGGGAGTCTATAACAATAGGCACACGATTCCTGGCCCTGGGCTTGTACTGAGATTTTTTCTAAAGGACAAGGAAAATTGGGTGGACTACGGAATAAGCGCTGAAAAACCTAGAGTATTTTTTTTCTTTAGAAAACGTAGCCTCACACTCGGATTTATTCGTGTATTACATTAACGTACCCACGACGTTTACAAACATGAAAATTCACATACAAAAATACCCAAAAACAAATAATTGTGGGTCACACAAAGATTTGTCCCGTGCGGGAACCGAAACCGCGACTATTAGACACAGTGGGTGGAGCGGCTTAATAATAATAATAAAAGTATTACTGATTAGGTAATTAGGTATCACTATTTATGGCCGGTGTCCGTCCCCTTTGAAATAGTCCAGTTTTTGTCCATAAAACCTCATTTACATAGCCATTGTTTTCTTTCCATAATTTACAATAGTCCTTGCACCTGCCGGGGTCAGTTCGCTGGTTATGTTTCTTAATTTTCAGCAAGTGATCTCAGGAGGTGGCTTACATAACATTAACTTCTTGCAAAGGGCCTCAAAGTGTTGGACCCAGGTCCCCATGCAAGCCTTTCAAAGGTCCGGGTAAAGCCCGTGAATCTGAGGGAGATACATAATAATAATAATTTATTTCGGATTCGATCCATAGTAACAATTTCCTTATAACCTATGTTAGTAACAATTCATTATTTAACACAACACTTTTTGGCACTCGACCAGCATGAACCATGGATACTGATCCAATGCCTCATAACAACGCCCTCAAACCGGTCCGACAAAAATTAACAAAAATCAAGCACTTAACCATTGCGCTAAGTCATCCGTCTATGTAAATTGATTTTCTGTCGCTTGTTATATTTTATATTTAACTAGCGACCCGCCCGGCTTCGCACGGGTGAATTATACACACAAACCTTCCTCTTGAATCACTCCGTCCATTGCTGAAAACCGTATTAAAATCCGTTCGATAGTTATTGAGTTTATCGCGTTCAGACAGACAGACGCGGCGGAAGGACTTTGTTTTATTATATGTAGTGATAAGTATATTGCAGTATTTTTGTATATGTATGCAGTATCATTTGTCATCGATTCTTATTATACACATTTTAATAAAAAAGAAAAATAAATCAATAATTATATCAACAAAACCTACCATTAATTTAAAGTAATATAAAATATAATTAGCAGAAAAATAAAACTTCATTTGACAGGCGGCCATTTTGTCGACAGACCCAATATAAAGAGCGCGCGCGTGTCGATTGAGCCTTTTTGTCGGGAGCACTCGCGCCTTCTAGACGTGTTTTGAATCCTAATTTAATTATTTTATATCGATTTAATCATATTTTGTTAAATTATTTATCGCATATTTTATAATTCCAATTGTTTACATCATTTTGTTGCTTTGTTAATTTTTTTTTATTAAATTATTGAGTAATTTATAAATTCAGAAGTGGGATTGGCTCGCGTTCCATAAAGCCAATCTCCGCTTTTGTACCATCCTACGCATTTCAATTATTAAATCGTAATGGAAAATAATTCGTCTACCTCCCAACGTCGAACGACTAGAAGAAGGCGCCAGGCAAGCCCGGATATTAGGGAAACTCTGGGTGCCATTTTAGAGCGGTTGAATGCTCTGGAAGGGCAAGCCAGTACGAGTACGCCTACTCCGCCGCCGCAAGTGCCTTCGCTGCTACCTGTTTCCACTAATTCCATTGTGGCGAATGCGGCGGTGGTGGAGGAACACTACGAGGTACCGCCGCCACCATCTTCTCGGACCAGCATGCGCACGGACGACACTGGCCTGGACGTAACCGAGCGTATCATCGGAGCATTAGAATCACTATCCAAGGTCAGATCAAACCATTTTTATATCTCTATTTTCGACCCCAGTGTAACCGATATCGATTCTTGGTGCGAGGAGGTGGACAAGGCACGTGAGCTCAACGGCTGGGATGACAATGAATGTTTGTCACGCATTGCTCACTGTTCTGAGAGGAGAGGCTCGTCATTGGTTAAACGATTGGGTGACCAATGACCGCAGTTGGAGTAATTTTAAAGTTGAGTTCAGGCCGTTGTGCTCGCGGAGGGTAGACATTGCAAGCATTCTATTTGAAGTCATGAGTACCGACTCTGATGGATATGCCACGTATGCTGATTATGCTAGGCGATCTCTGTTGCGTCTTAAGATCGTAAAAGGTTTTAGTGACGAACTAGTGGTAGCGATTGTCATACGTGGAATAACTGACGCACAGATTCGGGCCGCGGCAACCAATGCGAAACTGTCTCCTAAAGACTTGGTTGAATTTCTTTCCATCTACACAAAACCTAAAGTAGCAGATAAAAGTAAAACGTCATGTGAAAGCTCGCGTCCCGGAAACGGAAATCGTCGTTTGGAGCTGAAACCCAAGAAGCGTCCGCACGGTTCCGACACACGTTCAAACCTAAGATGTTTTAGGTGTGGTGGAGCCGGGCACGCCAAAAAGTTTTTCTTCAAGCGATTGAGGACTGAACCGGAACCATCCAGCTCCAATAACGGTACTGCTACTACAGATGGTGTACCTTCAAATAGAGCTGTCAGCTCGTGTCAATTCTGCAAGAAACCTGGTCACTCGATTCAGGATTGCTTTACATAACAACGTTTAGATTCACAAAATACCAAAAATAGTGTTAACTTTTGCTTTGGGCTGCAGGGTAGGATTAACGATAATTATGTAACTACCGGCATCATACAAAAGATACCGGTGGATATACTTATCGATAGCGGATCACGGGTTTCGTTAATTACTGAAAATGTGCTGAAGCGCTTTAGATGCAAACGTATACCAAGTTTTCAATTACTTAAAGGAATAGGCAGTCAAAACGTAGTATCGCGTTGTTATGTTACCATGATAGTTGAGTTTAGAGTCGTGTCTGTAGAGGTCGATTTGTTAGTCGTACCCTCAAATAGCATAAATGTACCACTAATCATAGGCACCGATGTGCTGAATTGCGATGGTTTGGCATACATACGCACGGCTACCGAACAACGTATAACGCGCATTGATAATTCGAGCCGGGTGTTCCATGTGTACTTAAATAAACTTTCCGATATTAATACGCCTTTAGTGGGGACCGATCGTGATCGATTGATGGCGATAATAAATAATTTTTCGAGTCATCTTATAACGGTCACAGCACTTTCTACTGTAAATACAGGAACAGGAACCATGTGCATTCGAGTCACAAGTGATACCCCGGTGAATTACAGACCCTATAAGTTGTCACACGACGGAAAGATACGTGTAAGAGCAATCATTTAAGATTTACTTGATAAGAAAATAATTCGCGAATCACAGCCAGATTATGCTAGCCCTATAATCCTTGTCAAGCAAAAGGATGGTACTGACCGCATGTGTGTCGACTATCGCGCATTAAATTCGATCACTTTAAAGGAACGGTTTCCCATGCCACTCATTGACGACCATATATACAGGCTTGGCAAAAGCAAATTCTTCTCCTGCTTAGATATGGCAACTGGTTTCCACCAAATTAAATTGGAAGCAATTTTGTTGCGAAGACTGTATTCGTTACACCTGAAGAGCACTTCGAAGATTTAAAGATGCCCTATGGTTTAGCCAATGCGCCAATCGTATATCAACGTCTAATATCCAAAACCTTGAAATTCCTTATAGAATCTGGTAAAGCCCTAGTTTACGTTGATGACGTCATTACCCTAGCTTCCACCTTTGATGAAGCCCTTGACAATTTACGGCAGGTTATGCAAGCTTTAGTAACTGCCGGGTTTTCGATTATTATTAAGAAAAGTATCTTTGTCGCCTCAAAGGTAAAGTACCAAGGTCGACGTATTAGTTACGGTCAGGTTAAGCCGAGCATACATAAGGTGCATGCCTCAGTTAATTCCCCTATACCTGGTAATGTAAGACAGGTACGCCAATTGTTAGGATTAGCGGGACACTTTAGGAGGTATATACCTCATTATGCTAACAAAACTGCGTGTATTGCAAAACTAACCCGTAAAGAGGTGCCATTTAATTGGGGTGCAGAGCAGGAACAAGCTCGTAAATACCTAATAGACAGTTTAACTAGTTCGAGTTCAGTAGGTTATGGTGCCGTGCTCCTACAAGAGCATAAAGAAAAAAAAAATGTCGGGTTGTAGCTTACTTCGAATTTTTTCATGATCAACATGAAAACATTAACGGCGAAAAGGCGATAGACCTAATTCTAAAACATTTTTTGTCTCCTGGCTTATTCGGCTTCGACAAAAAGTATATTTCTCATTGTATAACGTGCATCTTCTCGAAGCGGGTACCTAGAGTACCACGACAACCAATTACGTCGTGGGTAAAACCAGACACCCCTTTTAACACCTTAAATACAGACGCACTTGGACCCTTACCCGAATCAAATGGATATAAACATATCCTTATTATTGTAGATGTTTTTACCAAATATTGTCTATTGTACCCCATGATTACGAGCAACGCAGACGAACTAAAACGTCTTTTTTCTCAAGCGTTGTCATTATTCGGAATTCCTGAAATGATAGTTTGTGATCGCGGCAGAATGTATGAAAGCCACAGTTTTAAAGATTGGATATAAAGTCTTGGGTGTACCATTCACTATATAACTTCCAAAATGCACAACGAAAATGGCCAAGGTGAACGTTATTGTCTTACGATCCTTAATATGTTGCGTATCGAAGCTAGTAATAAGGACACTAAATGGTCAGATTGTTTGTGGAAGATGCAGCTGGTTCAGTGTTGAGCTTCGGCTCCGCTGGTTCGGACTTTGTGCCGGTTCAGTGGTGAGGATTACCTCCCCTGGTTCAGTGTTGAGCTTCGGCTCCGCTGGTTCGGACTTTGTGCCGGTTCAGTGGTGAGGATTACCTCCCCTGGTTCAGTGTTGAGCTTCGGCTCCGCTGGTTCGGACTTTGTGCCGGTTCAGTGGTGAGGATTACCTCCCCTGGTTCAGTGTTGAGCTTCGGCTCCGCTGGTTCGGACTTTGTGCCGGTTCAGTGGTGAGGATTACCTCCCCTGGTTCAGTGTTGAGCTTCGGCTCCGCTGGTTCGGACTTTGTGCCGGTTCATTGGTGAGGATTACCTCCCCTGGTTCAGTGTTGAGCTTCGGCTCCGCTGGTTCGGACGTTGTGCCGGTTCAGTGGTGAGGATTATCTCCCCTGGTTCAGTGTTGAGCTTCGGCTCCGCTGGTTCGGACGTTGTGCCGGTTCAGTGGTGAGGCTTACCTCCCCTGGTTCAGTGTCGAGATGACCTCCACTGGTTTGCAATGGGCTCTGCTCAGTTCAGTGTTTTACGCTGGTGACCGAGGTAAGAGGGAGACTGTTTTCGGTCAGCGTGTGACTCTTATCGCACGGTTACAAAGTATGAGAGTGTCTGGGGAATCCGGAACCCTGCCACTCAGCGCGATGTATGAAAATTCTTATTACGAAAGCGAGATGTATGTTACAAAATTACTGAAAGTATTTGTATGCAATGATGGGAGTGCACGCTTGTCATTGTATTACAAGAACGATTGTTTTTCACTGTAAGAAAGGCGTGTGATTGATCAATCATCACCAGACATATTTGATATATTTTACTTGTCTTGCAGCTCAAGACGATGAAGGGATATTGGCGGGTCCCTCTAATGAAGTTCAAGCAAACGAGGACGTTTGCCCGTCAGGAGAGGCCGAATTAGCAGAAAAATAAAACTTCATTTGACAGGCGGCCATTTTGTCGACAGACCCAATATAAAGAGCGCGCGCGTGTCGATTGAGCCTTTTTGTCGGGAGCACTCGCGCCTTCTAGACTTGTTTTGAATCCTAATTTAATTATTTTATATCGATTTAATCATATTTTGTTAAATTATTTATCGCATATTTTATAATTCCAATTGTTTACATCATTTTGTTGCTTTGTTAATTTTTTTTTATTAAATTATTGAGTAATTTATAAATATATATATATATATATATATGGTTTTTTGATTTATGAACTAAACATTTTCTCCTTTTTCTTGTGTGTGTGAATGATCTACGCTGTTGGCCGCGGGGCCTTTACAGCTTCACAGGACAAGAGGGCGAGCATGCAACCACTACGATCGAGCCAGAAGGGCAGGGGGCAACTAGCTCAAGGGCGCTTTAAGGAGGTACAGCCTCGGCTTGGGCAGTCACTATAGGGGAGGGCATATACTAGGTGTCTCGCCGTGGTGCTCTGCACCGGCCGGCGGACAAGGGATTCCTCAACCGCACCGGCCGGCGGGCAAGGGATTCTTCAACCCCGCCGGCAAGATCGGTGTCTGATCCTATGTGCGGTATCTGTATCCGAAAGAAGAGATGTAAGGGCATCGGGAGGGTCGATGAAAACATGGACGCTATCTATCTATCTATAACCTCTCGCCAGATCCCTTGCGGGGTAGGCAGAGAGTACAGAGTTCCAACAGGTTCTTTCCTTACATACCTCTACATGAACGCGTTTGCGAAATATCGGGTTGTCACCTTTTTAAGGCACGAATAGGTTCGAGACCGAGATCGGAATGAAGATCGACGTTCTGTATGAACTACAGGGCTGCGACGGCTTTGCAGAGGAAACGGGATTGAACCGTGATGTGAGAGCGGGCGGCGTGCCCGAACACCTCACAAGCGTACGTCATGATGGACCGTCCAAAAGTTTTGTAAAGTGTCACCACATAAGGGACATTTTACTCCACTTGCAGATCATCAGGTAAAGACGGCCGAGCGCAAAGGCCGCTCGGTAACGGCCTCGTTTGATGTGTGGGTCTAAAATCATGGTATTCTCCTTTCTCATTTGACAATCCTTAGCAAAAAAAATTAGCGGCCCTCCAGTTTTGTGAAAGTAACATCCGTTATAATAATTTTATTATTTTGCACTTTTTGGTTCGTATGAAGTGTAATCTATGCCACCCGAACCATAATCAATTCATCAAAATCGGATGAGTAGTTTAGGCATCATCATCATCATCATCATCATCAGCCTATAGCAGTCCACTGCTGGACATAGACCTCTCCAAGTGCACGCCACTGGATACGATCCTCGGCTACTCGCATCCAGTTTCTGCCAGCCGCCCAACGAAGGTCATCGCTCCACCTAGCCTGAGGGCGTTCTGCATTACGTTTGCCAGTCCGCGGTCTCCACTCAAGAACTCGTTTGTCCCAGCGGTTATCGGTTGTTCGGCTAATGTGACCGGCCCATTGCCACTTCAGCTTACTAATCCGGTGGGCTATGTCGATAACTTTGGTTCTCTGTCGGATGACTTGGTTCCGGATTCTATCCTTCAGAGAAACTCCGAGCATAGCCCTTTCCATAGCTCGCTGAGTGACTTTAAATTTATGAACTATTCCAACCGTGAGTGTCCACGTCTCGGCTCCATATGCCATAACGGGCAAGACGCACTGATTAAAGACTTTTGTCTTTAGGCTTTGTGGCATGGGCGATGTAAATAAATAGTTTAGGCATTACCGACTAAAAACATAACCCTTTCTTTTGGCTTTTCTTTAGTCGGGTAAAAGTTGCAGGAGCTCTTGTTAGATAGAGAACACTCTTTATAGGACACCAATACATTTATGATGGCTGTTCCAGTAGTCATAGTCGTGAACGGGTGCTGCTTGTGAGGGGCTGGTCTCGACCGTAAGGCATCACACTGGAGCTACATCGTAAAATATTTAATTATAACCGAAACACCCTCACAATATGATTGAAAAAAAAGAAAAAGAGAAAACAAATTAAATAAAAAAGACAAGCCCGCTGAGTCTCTTCACCGGATATTCTGAGTGGAGGCCGTGTTCCGATCTGGTGGTAGATTAGTAGTTAAATAAGCTTTAAAAAAATGTTAATTGACTATTTTTAAGTTTTAACCCCCGCAGGGTTTATATAAAATAAATTAGTTGAGAGAAAGATGAAAAAGGGTATGCTCCAATGGTTCGGGCATATAGAATGAATGTCAGAAGAAAAAATGACAAAACAGATATACAATGCGAAAGTGAAATGATGTAGGTACCGGGGAAGACAAATAGACCGTGTCTTATCTGAAGGACAAGTCAAGAGTCTCCGTAACCGGCGAGCGTGTATGAGACGAACTATGAGAGAGAGAGTGGTGACACAAAATAAATTATTTGAGTTTGAGTTTAAATTAAGGGGTTTACGGCGATAAAACGTGTTTTTGTACTTCATGCATTTCAAAAGGTATATAGATTAGAGACTTAATATTAAGAAAAAATATTTTTTCATGTATACACCCCGATTAGATAATTGCTTTAAAAATTCCATACGAAAACCAATTTTCCAAATTTAAAACCTTTTACCCCTTTTGTACACCGTCACGCCCTATTCCCCAAGTGGGGGTGGCAGAGGAGATTGAGTACACCCACGTTTCGCCGACGATGTTAGGTCCCATGCAATAAGGGGCGAGCCTATTGCCATATACCGGGCACAATTCCAGGCTCCGGACTTGTACTGGGAAGTTTTGTTAGAAAAACTACACTTGTCCGACCTAGGATTTGAACCCACCCTCGTCATCACAAAGCAATGTGCATTGCCACTAGACCAACGAGGCAGTCAATTTGATTTATATATTTACATAATCGCACTGCCCTTGCTTCCAGCGCGAGTATATAAATGTATGAAATCGTGCATATGTTATTTACCATCAAAAATCGATTTCCATATCACAAAATTGATTAAACCGTATCTACATAAATAAAGTTTCATTATTTAAAATATAATATTCGATTAAAAATTATTATTTTATTTTAATTCATTCATTATTTTAGTTTCGTGTCAGTCTGGTTGTGTCACCACGAAAAATCATTAATAATGAAAATAATTTTAATGTATTGCATTATTTTTGGTAAGTTGTGTAACTATCTTTTTAAAGTTACGAATAGTTAGCTAAACTTGAAACACTTTGGGTACGTTTAGCCTCAAAATGTTCCTGAAATATCCACCGGTTTCGAAATCTCTCTTTCCCAAAATGTCCATCGGTTTTAAGATATCACTTTCCCAAAATGCTCATCAGTTTTGAAATTTCCCTTTCCCAAAATGGATAGACATTTTTCAAATGTCTATCGGTTTCAAAATATTTCTTACCCATAACATACAATTTTCGTCATATTTAAATTACGGTTTGGGGATAAATATGAAATAAATAATTAATCAGCCTATACCGTCCCACTGCTGGGCACAGGGGAGGGGTTGGTGGAGGGAGATGAGGTCATGCGGACCCAGTGCGGATTGATGGAGGCAGGTTTGTGGCCACCTGCTGTTGGAACTTAGCAAGGCTTAACAATAACCACCTCTATCTATCTATCTATAACCTCACGCCAGATCCCTTGCGGGGTAGGCAGAGAGTACAGAGTTCCAACAGGTTCTTTCCTTACATACCTCTCTGGCTTCCTCGACTCTCATAGTTCGTCTCATACACGCTCGGCGGTTACGGAGACTCTTGACTTTTCCATCAGATAAGACTCGGTTTATTTGGTCGTGGTAAGATAGTCTAGGTCTTCCCCGGTACCTGCATCCTTCCACTTTCACATTGTATATCTGTTTTGTCATTCTTTCCTCTGGCATTCTTTCTATATGCCCGAACCAACGGAGCATGCCCTTTCTCATCTTTACACCGATACTATCTTTCATACCTACTCGCTGTCTTACTACGCTGTTGCTAATGCGGTCGGTCAGCTTCACTCCGCACATCTTCCGCAGAGCTCGCATTTCTACCGCATTTATCCTACTTTCATTCTCCTTCTTACATACCCAGCTCTCGCTACCATATAACAGCGTTGGGACAAGAACTCCGTTATGTATGGCCAGCTGCGCCTTATGGCTTAAGTGCCGGCTCCCGAGTAGCTTTCCCATCGCACCATTCACTCTGTTCCCTGCACTCACTCTTCTCTCTATGTCAGCGGTGTATTTCCCATCCTTACTGAAGGCGCATCCAAGATATACAAACTCATTCACTTGCTCCAGCACATCGTTACCAACCACAATCCTTACATTCCACTAACCATTTCAATAACCACGTTAAGTGGTAACCGGGACCAACGGCTTTACATGCCTTCTGAAGCACGGAGCCGCTCGAATATGAAAATGCCACAAACGGACACCCATCTTAGACCTACCGATCAAAGCCCTGATTGACCTTGATGATCGCTAAGAACACCGCAGTTGCATAGCAATACGAGTGTCTCTGATAAATCCTACTGATCTTATTTATTTATTTATTCTTTATTGTACACATATGTTATGTTAACAAAAAACAAAAAACAATCAAAAACGGCTGAACGGATTTTGATGAAAGTTGGCCAATAGCTTATTACTTGAATTATCACATAAGATACTTTTTATTCCGAAAAATGTAAGGTTACTATCTAAAGTTACCTTAAATTTTTCGGAGTTGACGGACGATTTAGCGCAGACACAGGAATAAATTCTAGTGTGGGGCTACGTTTTTGAAAGAAAAAAAAAACATGGCCGGTTTTTCAACGAACGTGGCCACCATCTTCTTTGAAGTGCTTCGAGAACGAACAACTTTAGTCGGCTTTGGCTCGTCTTGAAAGACCCAGATTATAGATTGTTGTTTGGAATCAGGATCGTAGGCATAGATCCAAGATTCGTCACCACTGATGATGTCGTAGACGTGATTTGACTCTCCTCGGATGAACCTTTGCAGAGTTTTCTTACACCATCTGACGCGGGCCGCCTTGTGATCGTCGGAAAGCAGATGCGGTATCCAACGGCAAACTAGCTTTCTCACACCAAGCGCTTCATGCAAGATCTTCTGAATGGTTGTCCCTGAGATGCCTAATAGAGCCTCTATCTCTCGATACGTCACATGACGATCTTCGAGAATTAGTTGTCTCACAGCAATGATTTTATAGTTAACACTAGCATGTCCACGCTGGAATGCTACATACCAGCGTTCGACAGCCCGCAGACATGGGGCTTCATCACTGAACACAGATGATAGGTCTTCAAAACACTGAAGCCGTGTCAGGCCTCTTCTAAAGTTGTAGAAAATTATTGCACGAACATTTTCCTTAGAAAGATTCATTTTCGTACGTAACCGGACAGATTCCAATCGACGCTGTGACTAAACAATAGCATTAATCCTAATACTTTCAACTGTTTTGAGATTCAAAATTTAAACACATTCGAATATAGAACAGTTCCAAATTCAAAATTGCCGGGAAATATGGAAACGACAGAACTTAAAAGACATGTCTAGTATGAGACGAGCGTGTGAGTATGAGAGTGAAGGAAGCCAGAGAGGTCTGTAAGGAAAGAACCTGTTGGAACTCTGTACTCTCTGCCTACCCTGCGAGGGAGCTGGCGTGATAATATAGATAGATAGAACATTAAAATATAGCCCCACACTAAGAATTATTCCAGTGTCGTTGATAGGTCTTTAAACATGAAATTCATATACACGAACACCGAGACCGAAACAATTATCACACAATGATTGGTCCCGTGCGGGAATCGAACCCGCTACTTCTCAATCCTGCCCGAGAACGGAGCGATTCAAGCTCTTAAAGCGACTCAAGCTCTTCAAGCGACTCCAACTCTTAACCACACGACCGAGCTGTCCGTCGAGTTATATCGTTAATTGTAAATATTTATTGTAATTAGAAACCAATGCCTATTGTAATTAGAAATTCACGGCCTCGTTGGTCTGGTGGGAAACCACATCACTTTGTGATCACGAGATCCTGGGTTCAAATCCTAGGTCGGACAAATGTAGTTTTTCTAACGAAGAGTTCCCAGTACGACTCCGGAGTCTGGAATTGTGCCCGGTATATGGCAATGGGCTCGCCCGCTATTACATGGGACCTAACATCGTCGGCGAAACGTGGGTGTACTCAGTACACCTCTGCCACGCCCGCTTGGGGAATATAGGCGTGACGGTGTGTTGAAGAAACTAATGTAATGGTTATTTGTTTCAGCCATATTGTTTGAAGTCACACCAATGCCACAGCTCACAGGCCAAAATGCGAATGAGCAGGCAGCGAATAGTCTGTCGACATTTCTTTCGTTTCCACTGCAGTTACCAAAAACCGTACTAGCATTGGTACGGCAATAACATAGTAAACATGTAATACGCTGGTTTACACTATGCCATTGCTGCCACTTCCTGAATAGGCTTTTGCCCAGTACCGCAGCAGCGTCGGCTGTTCACATACTCTCTTCGCATTTCAAGCACCGCTCTGTGTTTCTCTTACATATAATAATAATAATTTATTTAATTCAGGCAACAGAAATTGACAAAAAGATTTTTATATAACTTACAGGCCCATAGAAGCTATACCCTACAGACTAACATACATATAATAATATATTACTTATAATCTAACGAGGACATGTCAGGGGTGTCTCTGTCTTCCACGATTTTTTCTGAATACGTCACCCCTCGGCCAGTAGTCCTCGCTCATGAAGGTCTCCAGCTTGGCAGGAACTCGCACAACAAAGGAATTAAAAGCCGCATACGTTTATGAAAACTCCACGCGTCAGATTTTTTCCCCAGGATGAAATTGCTATCAAAAAAAATTATACCTAACGCTTAGTTTTATATTTCCATTTTCTGAAATATCATCTTCGCATTTCTTTTGAATTTTATATATTTCTTTAAAATTGTATGTGTAAGTTATTTTACAAAATTATTGTTTCCCGTAATAATAAAAACATTATAAAACAAACTTTATACACATCAAAATTTCTTGTCTATGCTGTTGAGGAGACCCTTCGTCTGGAACCATTCCTGGATGCAAAATCAGGTTATACTTGCCATAAAAATAATTGTAAACTAAACCCATATGTTAAATTTCGATTGCCTAGGATAAGAGTACAGTCGTTCAAGGATCTTTTGACCCGCGACCAATATCGGAACTAACGCTATCATCAAGTAAAATGTCACTTCATGATAGTTGCAGAGCTGCCGTTTGCTATGAATTTTACTCAAATTCTTTTTTTAATTAGTGCGGACTCACCTGTTGAAATTTCTCTTTGGAAGTAGAAAATAAAAATTAAATGGTAACCCGAAATGAGAGTCAATGTCATCCACCGGCCAAAAGATCCTTGTCGTACTGTAAGTGGTTTTAGCTTGCAAAATTTAGCCTAAACAAACAAATATTGCAAGGTAAAAAAGCTTGTACATAAATTTTTAAACTGACTAGTGGTCGCCCATAGGTCGATATGCAACCTACTCTTTCATCGTTTGCTGGTTATGTTTGACATTCAGTAAGATTATAGACAAATAATATTAAAGACAAACATCAATTTGACGTGTATTGTGTTAAATACATGGTAATGTGTATAATGTTTTTTTTTATTGAATTAATGTATGTTTTATGCATAATTAAAAAAAAATATTAGCATTCTGCACTCCTTCTCTATATAAACTATAAGTGTGGGAAATGTCATACTCCTCCGTCCGCGCAATTTTCGTAAAAAGGTGTACAAAGTTTTTGTTTCACGTATTAATATATAGATAGATAACAATAAAGTTAATTTTAAAAAAGAATAATAAACTATCACACATGCTTATACGGTGAAAGAAAACATCGTGAGTAAACCTGCACGTCTAAGAGTTTGTCGAAGGTGTGTAAAGTTCGCCAACCTGCACTGGGCCAGCGTGGTGGACTATGGCCTAAACCCTCTCAGTTTGAGAGGAGGCCCGTGCCCAACGGTGGGACAGTTTCTCAACAGGGCTAATATTATTATTATTAACAATAAAGTGTTGATGCACTGAGACCTGTCGGGAAGCCGCGTAGAACGCGGGTCTGTGTGCGTGATTCTTATTCGAACCGCTAGTACTAAATTACTCTCTAATTTTGTAAGAACCTGTACAGATGTGGCAGGCCATGCGCTATGCGACTGACACTATTGTATAAATATCATCATCATCCGAATTGCGAATATTAGATAATAAATCAGTAGGCTGCGCAGCATTTGAAAAACTCCGTCGAGTCTTCTTATCGCTCATACCCCAATGCCTAAAAACGAAAGTTTTTAATTAGTGCGTCCTACCTGTAATGACATACGGAGCCGAAACGTGGCCACTCACTGTGCGGCTTGTCCACCAGTTCAAGGCCGCTCAGCGAGCTTTGGAAAGAGCTATGCTCGGAGTTTCTCTTAGGGATCTAATCCGGAACGAAGTTATTCGTTAGAAAACCATATAGACTTATAGACTTATTAACAAAAAGGATAAAGTCTTCAAAGACTGAAAGCGATGAATGAAGGTGTACAAATGGGTGACTTAGTGGTAAACCATCTACTTTATGCAGATGACGCGGTTTTAATAGCGCCAACAGCCACTGATCTGCAAACACTAGTCACAGTTATGAAAAACGACTGCATGATCAATGGCTTACACTTGAATGTGAAGAAAACCAAGATTATGGTTTTTGAAAGGGAAGAAACCAGAACGAATGTAAGGATTGTGGTTGGTAACGATGTGCTGGAGCAAGTGAATGAGTTTGTATATCTTGGATGCGCCTTCAGTAAGGATGGGAAATACACCGCTGACATAGAGAGAAGAGTGAGTGCAGGGAACAGAGTGAATGGTGCGATGGGAAAGCTACTCGGGAGCCGGCACTTAAGCCATAAGGCGCAGCTGGCCATACATAACGGAGTTCTTGTCCCAACGCTGTTATATGGTAGCGAGAGCTGGGTATGTAAGAAGGAGAATGAAAGTAGGATAAATGCGGTAGAAATGCGAGCTCTGCGGAAGATGTGCGGAGTGAAGCTGACCGACCGCATTAGCAACAGCATAGTAAGACAGCGAGTAGGTATGAAAGATAGTATCGGTGTAAAGATGAGAAAGGACATGCTCCGTTGGTTCGGGCATATAGAAAGAATGCCAGAGGAAAGAATGACAAAACAGATATACAATGTGAAAGTGGAAGGATGCAGGTACCGGGGAAGACCTAGACTATCTTACCACGACCAAATAAACCGAGTCCTATCTGATGGAAAAGTCAAGAGTCTCCGTAACCGGCGAGCGTGTATGAGACGAACTATGAGAGTCGAGGAAGCCAGAGAGGTATGTAAGGAAAGAACCTGTTGGAACTCTGTACTCTCTGCCTACCCCGCAAGGGATCTGGCGTGAGGTTATAGATAGATAGATAGATAGATAAGTTCTTCCGCATATGCATTATATAAATTAGCTCCCCTACTCAATATTGACGCATTGCTTACTGCATATCATGGCTTGATTTCCAGTAATCTTAGATACGGTATAATATTTTGGGGCAATTCAACGGACACAAAAATTGTATTTAATGCCCAAAAGAGATGTATCAGGACAATGTTCGGCTTAGATATGATAGATAGCTGTAAGCCATATTTTATTAAGTACAAGTTACTAACACTTGCCTCGTTGTATATTTTCGAAACTGCTATGTTTGTGCATTCTAATCCTAGCTTATTTCCACGTCTAGCGGATGTCAAAAAAAGGAACAGACGTGATAATAGTACAGTTTGCCTGCACAGCTCAAAAACCATGCTCATGCGAAAAAGCATTTTCTGCATGGCTCCAGTAATTTATAATAAACTCCCAAAAGCCTGGAGAGAACATAATTCCCATTTTTTAAAAGATAATTTATTGAAACTTCTTAAGACCAAAGCATATTATACCATAGCAGAATTCCTCGAAGATAAAATCTAACTTTAAATATTTCTTTATTGACATTGTATTAAATAATTATATTATGACATTATTATTATTTTATCAATTCTCGCATTCTACTTTATGACTTTATTAATCATGATAGCTAATTTTAATAACAAAGACATACGGATGCTATTTGATTAATTATGACATAACTTGGCTTAGTGTATACATTTTGATAATGTTTGTGTGTAGTGTCACTAGATTCTCAACTTCTGAGCCGATTTAAAATTAATATTTTCAAGAAAGAGATAGTTATTTTAGTTGAGAAATTTAATGATACTATGAATTTTGCATGCCAGACAATGGTAAAACATGTAGATCATCTCTATATAACTAAAACCGTAATAATTATTGTACACCATGTTTTCAGCAAAATAAAAATCTATTCTATTCTATTCTATTCTATTCTATCCAAGGTTAACGACATAGCTCAACGATTTAGCAAGCTGAATGGTCACATATGCCGCAGAACCGATGGCCATTGGGGCAGACTAGTTCTTGAGTGGAGACCGCATGTCGGCAAACGTAGTGCAGGGCGCCCTGTAGCTAGGTGGGGTGACGATATTCGTAAGGCAACGGGGAGGGATTAGAGGAGGAGAGCTGAAGATCGAGCTCAGTGGCGTGCCATGGGAGAGGCCTACATCCAGCAGTGGACTGACACGGGCTGATGATGATGATAATAAATCAATCTATACTCTCTCACTGCTGGATAAGATCTTCTCTCACAAATCCAGGTGAAAGATTGCTCAACACGCGAATCAAGTGCGGTACTATGGTGGCAGGTGAGCCACCTGCTGGTGAAACTTAGGAAACAAAGGCTTCCGACTTTACGAAAACCAGATGAAGTAATACCCCATACTAACGACTTAACCTGTTTTCGAAAGCACGTAAGAGCTTGAGAATGGAAAATCTACAAATGGTCGCGCTTAATGGCCGTGCTAATTCACGAAGACATACCCCTATCTTCTTTCTAATCGCTTACAATGCAAATTTGCAATGGTCTGTTAGTTTTATAGTTACACGTGTGACGGTAACATACCGATGTGTCTATCAATAAAACTATCTAAAGCACTAATGGAACATTCCACACTTGCGCTCTAAAGAAAAAGGGAGTAATGCATCTTCGAGGATTAAAAGATCTATGTTTAGCATCTCCACGCACATTGTGCTAAGTCTGTCTTTGAATAGACAAGAAATTAAATGCATGTTTAAAAACAAATGTCTTTAAATGCGCATAGATCGCCATATCTGTACAGGTTGTTATTATTTTTAATACTAAAATTATAAAATAATAAATGTACATATCATTTAAATTTTTTTCTATTTATTATCTGAATTAATAATAGCTTAGTGAACACAAGTTTAGTTAGTTGACTTAGGCTTAGAATTAATCTGTTTTCTTTGTTTCTTCATTTATTTTTTTCTATTATTTGTATTTAAGTAGTAGTATTATTTGTCCTTATGGACAGGCGAAGGTTTAAAACCATACTGCCAAATCTATTTTGTTTTTTAATTTGTTAAAAATTATGTGTCACGGTATGTAAAGTTCTCACGGAAGATCAGAGCTGGCTGTCTGCAGCCAGCAAACCTGCTGAGTTAAGACCTTTTTTGTGATGACCCTTGATAGTTGTTCTATTTCCTTATTTGTTTTATTTATGCAATCTTTTTCTTGTGCCGTGTATTATTTTAATTTAAACATTCGTTTATTGTGCGTTGCAAAATAAATGTTAAATTTATTATTATTTTATCATTTTAAAATTGGATTTTATTTCATCACATCTGATCCCTCATGGATCAGGAATCAGAGAGCAAAGAATGCCGACACATTTCAAACATTTCTACCTGCCATTCTTATAATTTCTTATGTGTACTGTATATGACCACACTGACGATTTAATGCCCCAATGTAATAGGGGGCAAACCTATCGCCATTACACCGTACTGTGTACGCCGACATTTTGCCAACGATGTTAGGTTAGGGGCGAGGAGGAGCTGGCCCTGAGCATCCTTCACGACCAACCTGAGGAGAAGGGTGGCGTGGGCCACGCTGCCGTCCTTCTTGTGAGCACCGCGTCAGTGCAGGGGGGAGCGAGTTATCAAGTCTCCCCCGGATGGCGGGCTCTTCGAAACTACTGAGGGGCACCGGTGCGTTCCCTATGGAGATCCCCCAGCACCTCCAAAGTGCTGATGTCGGCCACCCTGCGGTTTTTAATATGTAGAAATCCGACACGCCTCACGAGTTTCCCCCGAGGCTTGCGGAAGTACTATGCAGGATTTACCCCAGGTAAAAAACAAAGAAAGGGGCGAGACACGAGTCTATTGCCATTATACCGGGCACAATTCCGGATTCCAAACTGACTGTTACTGAGATATTTTTAAATCTACAAAAATACTTTAAGCAGAGCTGTACCAACGAGTTCTTTTCTTACAGATCTCTCTGGTTTCCTCCCTTCTCATAGTTCGTCTCAAAGACGCTCGCTGGTTACGGATACTCTAGATTTTCCCTTGATTTCTTAAGACATTGTCTATTTGATCATGATAAGTTTATGGCAGGAACATTGTGGCAGGATATGTCAAAGGGAAGATCTTCCAGCTAGACAGGTGGTGTGTCTGGCGGGGCCTGTCACTCTTCCCAAGGGTTATTGTCGGGCGCTTGTATATATTTTACACGTCGTGAGCACTCTAATATCGCGTTCTAGACATGTATGGCGAATCGTCTGCACCATCTATTGGTAGGTAGTCGCAACTATGTAACGATGTATAGGGGTCGCTACAAGGTAGTCTAATCTTTTCTGATGCCTATAACCTTAATGGGATTATAAACTTCATATCCTTGCCTAACGGCATAATAAGATTACAATAATATTGCTGTTTTCAGAAGTTACTTATCTGTAAAAAAAGAAAAAGAGGGTAAAATAAAAAAAATAATCATTTATTTCTCAAATCCAATACGAGAATTTTATTCCAAATGTATCTACAATTTTTCCAATAATTTAAAATTTTAACATCACAATATCGTTTGAATATTAAAAAAAAGTACACCACAGACAACAAAATAATTGACAATTTATATTAAAAGAAATTACTACCAAATAGAAATACATCGTGAACTGACTTTATTTACCAATGACAACAAGACAACGTGACCAGTATTTTTAGCGACCAAAATGGTTGTCATTTGGGCTTTAACCAAAAAAATCACAATTTAATAGGGAGGGCTTGGGGAAGGATGCTGTGGGCATGGAAGCGGTTGGGGACAAGGCTCAGGTACTGGCGGAGGAGGGAATATCGAAGGTTGGCATTGATAAGGCGTGAAGACTGTTGAAGGGCCCGTGCAGGGAGGGCTAGGATTTCCCATAACGATGGATGGGGGAGCGATGACGGGTTGGCCAAAGTCTCCGATGCAGATGGTGCTACCATCTACCGCGCTGTAACACCGCCAGGGGGCAGCTGTGGCGGCGCTGATTAATGCTGCAATAATAATAACCAAAAAAGAATGTACTGTAGACGCTCATAGCGCTGTGCAACTGCGGTGTTTTTACCGATCACCACGGTTAAGCAGCGTTCGACTCGGTCGGCCTAAGATAAGTGACCGTTTGTGGCAGTACGGAGACGCTTAATTTTTTTGTTTTTAAAACGTAGTCCACGATAGGATATATTTCTCTGTCGTGGGTGCGTTTACAAACATGAAAATTCACATACACAAATACCCAGACCGAAATAATTGTAGATCACACAAAGATATGTAGGCTAGACAGCTTGCTAAGTTCCACCAGCAGGTGGCCAAGAAAGCTACCTCCACCGCACCGCACTGGGTGGGTCCGCGTGGTGGAGTATCTTTCTTACCTCGATTTATAAGGTCTTTGCCTAACAGTGGACCAGTGTAGGCCGATTTATTTATCCTTCCTACTTAATATAATAAATGTTAAAATTTGTATGTTTGATTTTTCAAATATGTGGATGTTTGCTACTTAATCTAGCAAAAACGGCTGCGTGGATTTGAATGAAATTTAGCAGATAGATACTTTATTACCTGGATAAACACTTTTTATATTGGAACTCTGTACTCTCTGCCAACCCCGCAAGGGATCTGGCGTAATGATATAGATAGACACTTTTTATCCCAGAAAAATGTAAGGTTCCTGTCAAAAAAGAACGCGGATAAAGTCGCATGGAAAAACTAATTAAATATATTTCAATATGTTGCTAATATGTTAGTTTTGACAATGTTCATGAAAGTGTATTAAAGAAAAAGTATTACCGATTTGTAAAATTAGCAATACTGACTTGGATGAATAAATTTGGCGAATCCATGCTGATATTACAAATTCGAAAGTAACTCTGTATGTCTGTTTGTCTTTTACTTTTTTAAACCTAAACCGCAGAACAGATTTTGAAGAAATACAGCTAATAAAAATATTTCATCCAGTGGAAAAGGCTACCTTTCAGCTAAAAAAAGGTTAAGGGTGTGAAATACACGCCTGAAAATAACGCGAATGAAGATGCGGGTACTGTTAGTATCATTATTTGTTGATCCAATGTTTAAACGCTTAAGCCACTTTACACACTGGTTCGAACAATCGCTTCGATCTCCGCACAAGACAAATATTTGTTTCGGACTAAGCAAATTTCTGGGGAAATTTTATGTCTGTATAAGCACCCACGACATAGAAATTACTACTGCGGGTATATATGTAATCAAATTGACAGGACAATGGTGACAGGCTGAACGAGCGTGCAATGTACACTTAAAATTAAATAAATAAATTGGGTGATTTACCAAGAACCAATATCCCTCGGAGTGCCATTTCTTCTACAGTGCTAGTAACCGCCCTTTACTTGGCTTATATACTATCAAATATATAACTGAATACAGTATTATTTTAGGCTTAATTTAATGTGAATTACACAACATTGATCATTAGCATAAGTTTATATTGAGTTGTACACGCGGTTTTCACTGCCAGGGAGGACATTGGAACTTAAAATATTAAGTTATGATGACTATGTTCTGTCTGTCTGTCTGTCTGTCTATGGAGTAGGCCACTCCCCCCACTGGACCGATTTATTTATCTCTTTGCATATGCCAAAAAAAATTAAAAAGGTTTCCAAATGGTCCTTTCACAAAACGTCCATCGATTTCAAAAAGTTTCTTCCCCAAAATGTCCATCAATTTCAAAATGTCCCTTTCCCAAAATGTCTACCGATTTTAAAATGTCGCTTTCCCAATATGTCCATTGATTTCAAAATGTCCCTTTACTAAAATAGCGGGCGTGGCAGAGATAGACTATGTACAGCAGTACACCCACTTTTCACTAACAGCGTTGGTTCCAATGTAATAACGGGCATACCTATTGTCATTATAGCGGGAGCATTTACAGAATCCGGACTCCCGACTGGTACTGGATTTTTTTCTGCCGAAAAATGACATATTGTCAAACTTAGGATTTGACCCTCGTGATAGCTACGCGCATTATTCGCCTCGAGACTAATGCTTTTATGATTGACATATTATTTTTTTTATTTATTTATTTGGTACATTTTTATATTATTTTTTTTAAACGAAGTACTACCACTCTCTATGAATTATTCCCTGTAAGGGTGCGTTTTACAAACATGAAACTCACATAAACAAACACCCAGACCTAAACAATTTTTTGTGGTCACACGAAGACTTGTCTCGTGCGGGGATCGAACCCGCCACTCCTCGACCCAGTAGACGGAGCGGCTTAAGCTCTTAACTACTGGACTAAGTTGTCCGTAAAATTGTATATAACAATATTAGCCCTGTTAAGAAACTGTCCCACCGTTGGGCACGGGCCTCCTCTCAAACTGAGAGGGTTTAGGTCATAGTCCACCACGCTGGCCCAGTCCAGGTTGGCAAACTTCACACACCTTCGAAAAACTCTTAGGTTTTCGTTAAAAGCAAGTGATAGTTAATTTTTAAAACGCACGTGCTTTCCAAAGGGCAGTGGTGCGTGCTTGGGTTTAAACCGGGACCCCTGACTTTGCAGTCTAACGGTCTAACTACGGCTTATATAAGTTCGTATATTGAATATTAAATATAGATTATTTCATCATCATTATTCCAATAACTTATCCTTGAAAAAGATGTTATAAATTTAAAATTAAAACAATTAACGCATTAATGGAAGCTAATCGACTAAGCGTTAACGGTTACAATTCAAAATATAAATAATATCCATTTGGGTGGTATAAAAGATGGCGGACTTTGACTGTCAAACACACAAGTTGTCAGAATGGGGCGACTTACGGCATTGGGTCTTATAGGTAAGTTCTATTCACGTAGTTCATTTATGTATATATCATCACGCCAGATCCCTTGCGGTGTAGGCAGAGAGTACAGAGTTCCAACAGGTTCTTTCCTTACAGACCTTTCTGGCTTTCTACACTCTTATAGTGATATTAAAAAAAACATATCGCACACTAGAATTTATAGAATTAACTTTTAGTAGGTTGTTAATACGTGTTGACCATTCTTTTAATATATATTTTTTAAACTTAGCCTACAATATAATCATTCCTGTATCGCGTTAATAAAAATGAAATTCATATGCATAAACATCCCGACCGAAACATATATTTTTAGGTCACATATCTGTCCCGTGCGGGATTCGAACCCGCGACTACTCGTCCAGTGGGCGCAGCGACTCTTACTCTAACCCACTGGACATTTTCGAATCCGAGCTTTTCTTGGGAATGCACGTTAAGCCGTTGTTCCCAGTTACCACTTAATGTGGTAATCGTTAAGCCCAATTGTAAGGCGGCTTGATAAGTTCCACCAGCAGGTGTCCACAAGCCTGCCTCCACCGCAGGGCACTGCCTCCACGTGGTGGAGTATGACGTAATCACTCCAGCTTTGGCCAGCACTGAGACCGTATAAGCTATATCTATCTATCTATCTATCTATAACCTTACGCCAGATCCCTTGCGGGGTAGGCAGAGAGTACAGAGTTCCAACAGGTTCTTTCCTTACATACCTCTCTGGCTTCCTCGACTCTCATAGTTCGTCTCATACACGCTCGTCGGTTACGGAGACTCTTGACTTTTCCATCTGACAAGACTCGACAGTATAAGCTAATATTATTATTAAATAAAAGAGAAGTATAGAATCTCAGAATGTAAACTTTTTTTGCAGCGCTAGTAGCATCAGCAGTGGCGGCCCCCACGCCACAATTCTGCCCCTTTCCGCCGCCCCCGTGCCAGCCCCCGTGTCCGCCCCCGTTCCCCTCGCCGGTACCGGTCCCCCAGCCATACGAACCCAGTGTGCAGCCACCTAGTAAGTACTAAGAGACATTCTTCATCATTATCATCCTCCAGGACAAAGGACCTAAGTACAAGGGTGCCTATCACAATGGTCCTTAGCAGAAGGATTCCTGCCATGGTTGCTAACATAAAGGACCTTACCATAATGGTTCCTACCATAAGGATCCCTGCCACAAGGCACTGATACCTTCAATAAAATTTATCCCTTTTTTCTTCCAGCATCATGTGGCGACGGCCCAATAAAAGTAATGTACCAGAAGAACGGCGTGGTAGAACGCCTCCGCACCTTTGGCTTCCAAGAGATTCCTGTCCGAGGTGGCACCTTCTACATCAGCCCTTCCCCTGACGTCATCATTCAGCCAGCACCGATCCTTGTGAGGCCACCACAACTATCCCCGATCAACCCACCAGTGATCACCGTCCAACCACCCCCTATACCACCAATAACTCCTCGACCAATCATAGTTAGACCCCCGCCTTTGCCTCCAATAACGCCCCCACCGGTTCTTGCCAGGCCATCACCTCTATCACCTATTCGACCACCTCCAATAGTCGTGAGGCCTCCAAAGCCGGAGCAGATTCAACCAGCTCCGATTAGCGTGACACAACCAAGAGCATCGCCTATCACGCCTCCTCAGATAGTTGTCAGACAGTCAAGACCTCAAAGCATTCAACCACCTGCTATCTTGATCTCCACAGCAAGCTTACAAGGAGCTTCTGGCGTGCCTTCACCATCCTTCCTGCCATCTCCTTCACAGCCCACTCCAGGTCCTGAACCTAACCCATGTAGCCCGCCCTTATCTCCGTACATGCCGCCATGCATGCCACCAACTTCCCCTTGTCCCTGCTCAATGGAACCAGAATCAGAACCAATGCCTTGCTTCAACTAATAAATGATGTTATTTGAAGCTTATTTTTAGGGATTTCTGAATACTTTTTAAGGATTTAGACGAATGTGGTGTATGTTATTACCAAGAAAACCTGATGTTATAGGAATAGGAATAGTCCAAGCTTTTGCTTACACAGATATACTAAGCCACTAGAAAGAATGAGAGAGCATGTCTATTTTGAACTCCATTCTATACTGAACCAACTAATAGTATTAGACGCGATCCTATCTATTTGTTATGATTATTACTATCAACAGCCGAAATACGATCATTTGAAGACAGAGGCGTTTAAGGATAACCGTAAGTCAGAAGAGAACCTGACCAGTATAAAAAGGCTTGTGATCTTTGCAAATGATGTAACTTCGGCATAAGTTTGACTCTGATACACAGTTTCCTAATTTCGTGTAAGATCATCGTCGACAGCAAAAACACTCAAAGAAGAAATTAGGAAAGTTCAGAATAGCTAGCAACCAGAAGATAATATATTGAAGATTTTATATTACGGCGTCCGAAATCAATGGTCAAACAACATTCAAGGCTGACAGTCCATTTATCTTAGAGTCTAATTATCTCATCATTGCATCTTGTTTCATGCAAAAACTAAGGAGAAAGGACAACCAAGCTACACTGTTTTTGTCTTACACTTTCATCAGCTCCAGTTTTATAATTAACTGGCTAGTAAAAATACCACTATTCCAATATCAGAGGCCCAAGCACGAAGAATTTGACGTTATCGTAACACTATTGTATCATGTGCCATCTCTTTCGCATTACAAATTTAGTAAATAGACATGAAAGTGGCAGCATGTTTTCTGTGTAACGTTCTATAACGTCCAATTCCCTCTTAGAGTTCTGATGCAGAGTAAATACAACAAGATTTTTAGCATTAGCTAGTGGATTCTGAAACTCACTAGTATGAAATGGTGGACGCTCGTGTTGAGATGGTAAACATTAGAATTGAGCACAGATCAGTCGTTGCCTAATTCTTTGATAAGTAGAAAATACAACAGGATTTTTGATTCTACCTAGTGGATTGTCCAAGGATTTTTAAACTCACTAGCATGAATTGGTTCGTGATGAGATGGTAAACATTAGAATTGACCATCGATGAGTCGGTTATTAAAGAAATGGATATATTATACAGACTCGTGGATTGTAAAATCACCAGTATGAAGTGGTAGATGCTCGTGATGAGATGGTTAACATGGCAATTGACTATCGATGAGTCGGTACAGAGAATGACAATACAGACTCGTGGATTGGTTCTACCACTAGCACGAAATGGTCAAAGTTTTTGATTGAGCATTCTTCAACATTTAGAAATTTCTAAAAATAAGTTGTTCGTATTAGTTAGTCTAGTATATTCTATCGAAAAGATCTCTGATTAAATTTAATTTAACGACGACAAATGGCTATGTGTATCGGTAAAATGTCATTTTATATATTATATGTTAATCTAAGTAGGCCGATATATTTTTTACGTTATGAATGTTTGCAAGCGTATCCTTTTTATATATTTATGTATGTTTATGAATATACGGTGATTATAAAGAATATTTTCTAGTGTTCCTAATTTTCCTATTGCTTACGTCAGTCTATTGGCGCACAGTGCGAATGATAATTAGAAAATGCTGAGTTCAGATCCTAGGTACCACAAATTGTTCATCGAAAAATACATTTATTTAATTTTAGGACAACAAGAGTGGTGTAATATATAAACACACACACAAACATGGCAAAAATTTAAGAAATAACTAATATACACAGCCAATATATTAAAAAAAGAAATAGATATAAAGAAATTAAAAATGAAACGATATAAATATGGTACATATATCTTTGTAAAATCAGAACTTACCCAGTCCTTAGAGTATAGTCGTACAAGGATCATGTGACCCACGGCCAAAATTGGAACTAACCTGTGGAACTAGCGCTGTCATCAAGTGATATATCACTTCATCACGAATTTTACTCCAACGACCCCTGTCAATGTTATCTATAGGCCAAAAGATCCTTGCCGCACTATATAATAAAGTAACAATATCCTTTAGGAAGACACTTAGAGCAAATACTTCTTACATGAGGACTAATCCTTATCTGAATGTCATCCTCTTTAAAATAATAATATTAATTAAAGCGAGCGGCAAGTGTGTATGAGACGAACTATGAGAGTCGAGGAAGCCAGAGAGGTATTTAAGGAAAGAACCTGTTGGAACTCTGTACTCTCTGCCTACCCCGCAAGGGATCTGGCGTGAGGTTATAGATAGATAGATAGATGTCGAAAATTCTAATATATCGAATAAATCGGAGTGTTATTGTTTATCTTCCATATATTCTTGAATTGTGTAATAACATTTATCAATCAAGAAGCTACGAAGAGCCTTTTTGAAGCCTTGTATTTTATTTATTATGCGGATCGTGGACGGAATTTTATTATAATTTTTTGGAGCCATGCAAAATGCACTGCTGTGTAACAATTTTGTTTTTGAAGGTACCAAGCAAAGTTTGTCCTGATGTCTCGCTCTAGTTTGAAATGTAAATAAATCTTAATTAGTTTTTTATAAAACCACAACATTCATAAATAAACATACATGGCAACGGTAGAATTTTCCCAGGTCTAAAGTAACCGTCAAGACAAATCCAACGAGCCTGAACACGGCGAGACTTATACTAACTAGTCAGGTAGTTACATTGACCACCTTTCGCATTCTTCATCAGCACCTGAACACTATATAAGTATAGTGTAATTTCACAGGTGATATACAAAGGCGAGCTTAACTCAAAATATGAGTTCTCTTCCAGCGAACCTTTAAGTGTTGAGAGATGAGAATGTTAATAAGAGGGTAGTTATACAATTACACATTAAAACATACAATAAAATAAACATAAATAAAATACATACTATACAAAACTAAATATATATAATTTATAAAATAAACATACATAAAAAAATACACATAGTATATTATATTACAAATGTGTATCAACACTCAGATAGGAAATGTTCCCTGATTCTTCTCCTGAAGATGTCCAGAGAGGAGATTGCGCGTATAGCGTGTGGGAGTGAGTTCCAAGGACGCACTCCACGAACAGTAAAAGACCTATCATAGCAACTGGAAGAATGAAGAGGAGCACGAAGAAGGAGAGAAGTAGCAGTACGACAGGCCCTATCCTTGGGGACAAGAAAGTCAAAACGCTCACGTAGATAAATAGGAGCTTTGGGGTTATGAAGGACGGAAAAGAGAAGAGAAAGGATATGTGAGTCCCGGCGTTGCCGAATAGGCAGCCACTTCAATTTTCTTCAGAACTCTGATACATGATCATATTTACGGAGACCGAAAATGAAGCGGATACACAGATTCTGCAAACGTTCTAGCTTATTAACTAGCTCTTCAGTGGCATTAAGAAAACAGACATCACCATAATCTAGAAGTGGTAGGAGAAGAGACTGAGCAAGGCTTATTTTAGTTTGGAAGGGCAAGAACTTTTGAAGGCGTTTGAGAGACTGGAAGAAGCCGTAGACCCTTTTGCTTACCTCTAAAATGTGGGTGCTCCATGTGAGGTTGGAGTCCATAAAAACACCTAGATTTTTAATTGTTCTAGAGTAGGGTATACATACAGAATCAAATAGAACTGGAGAGAGAGCCTGTAGATTCATATCTTGTGCATTCATATAGTATCTGCCACCAATGATGATAGCTTAAGACTTAGCCGTATTGACTAAAAGACCAAACGACTTTGCTGATATTTTCAAGCTCATCATTGATGACGCCGATCGCATGATTAAGCTCCCCAACTTTAAAATGACGATACAGCTGCAAATCGTCTGCGTAAAGATGGTAGTAGGAAGTAATTAATAGTGCTTGTCAACACCAATTTACCAAACCTAAACACGAGAGGGATATGTTGTATAGTTTACATGTTCCTAGGCCCCTTTCCGACTCCATCATCAGACCAGCTCCATGGTACGATTTAGCGCAGTGGTTAAGAGTTTGAGCCGCTCCGCCCAGTGTGTCTAATAGTCGCGGGTTCGATTCCCGCACGGGACAAATCTTTGTGTGACCCACAATTATTTGTTTCGGTCTGGGTATTTGTGTATGTGAATTTTCATGTTTGTAAACGCACCCACGATAAAGGAATAAATCCTAGATTTTTTTTTTAAACAAAAAGCAAACCATTGAATTTAAATATGCCAAATTTCAGCTTAATCCGATAACCGCAAGTGCGTGAAAAATGTACCACAAGATTTGAACCGGAAAGATAGACAGACATACGAACATTGCACGTTAAATAAAAGCTTATAAACGAAATCTTGTGTCTCTAGTGAGTGATTGATACAAAGAATAGAACTGAGTAAAATGAGAAAGAAAGTTTGTAAATTATACTTTTACAAACTATCAACACTTATTAATTCTCACAGACCCTCTCGGTGCCCTTACTTCCCTTCTTTGTAATACAGATACCGCACATAGGATCAGACACCGACCTCGCCGGCGAGGTTGAAGAATCCCTTGCCCGCCGGCCGGTGTATAGCACCACGGCGAGACACCTAGTATACGTCCTCCCCCATAGCGCCTAAGCCGAGGCCGTTCCTTCTGGAGGCGCCCTTGAGCTGGTTGCTCCCTTGCCCTTCTGGCTCGACCGTAGTGGTTGCTCGCTCGCCCTCTTAGCGGGTGAAGCTGTAAATGCCCCGTGGCCAGCGTAGATCATTCACACACATACACATAGACACACACTTATTATGATCATTAATCCGGGTCAGCTGGATGGGTCCAATTCGTGACCTCATTTATTTTCCGTATCGCTTTCCGGCCACAAGTGTCCTAGTTCAGTCACAATTTTTCTAATTCAGACTGTGTCTGTGTCATCGTGGAATTAAGAGGCTACGTGTGTGCGTGTGTGCGCGTGTTCACACACCTTCGAGAAACTCTTAGGCATGCAGGTTTCCTCACGATGTTTTCCTTTACCTTAAATAATTTTGAATACGGTCATGCTTTCGAAAAGACAGAGGTGCATCTTTAGGTTCAAACCCGAGACCTCTGACTTGGATTAACCACCAGGCTATCACTGATTCTTCAAATAAGAACGCCTTTCAAATAAGACACGGTCTATTTGGTCATGATATGATATGAATGTTTGTAATAAAAAGAATTCTCAAAGATTGTGAGCCAATGTTCTCACAACCCTTGCCTAAACTTACCCAGCTATCTAACGAACTGTTTGGACACGTGACTGGAATAATCCCGCATGTAAGTATAATATTCAGGAATAAGGTTCAAAATGAAGTCTTACTTACTGTCGATATCCTCATATTTTCGTCCCGTATTAGAAGGATAAGTTATGATTTTCGTATTTTTGCTTTTTGAAAAAAATAAGATTTTTTTTTTATTTACATGTAGGATATAGAAGGAGTATCGTGAATAACGCAATGCCTCAGACACCCCGATTAGCTAATTACTTCACAAATTGTATACGAAATCCAAATTTGGAAATTTAAATATTTTTACCCCTGTGTGTGTGTGAATGATCTACGCTGTTGGCCGCGGGGCCTTTACAGCTTCGCCAGACAAGAGGGCGGGCGTGCAACCACTACGCTCGAGCCAGAAAGGCAAGGGGGCAACTAGCTTAAGGGCGCCTCAAGGAGGAACGGCCTCGGCTTGGGCAGTCGCTATGGGGCGTATACTAGGTGTCTCGCCGTGGTGCTCTGCACCGGCCGGCGGGCAAGGGATTCTTCGACCTCGCCGGCGAGGTCGGTGTCTGATCCTGTGTACTGTATCTGTATCCTAAAGAAGGGATGTAAGGCCATCAGGAGGGTCGGCGGGACGGCGGTAGCGGTTGATAGGAGGGGAGTTGGGTTCGTGACTACGAACCGCCCGACTACGCCGCCGACTGGCGGCGGCTACGATTAGCGGATTACTATGATTGGACGCGTTCCCAAAATATCGGGTTGTCGCCTTTTTAATAAAGCCGCGAATAGGTTCGAGACCGAGATTATGATGGATATTTTTACCCTTTTCAAAGGTGTAGTAAGAAAGCGAGTAGGAGTGAAATATAGTATCGGTGTATAGATAGGAAAGGATATGCTCCGTTGGTTCGGGCGTATTGAAAAAATGTCAGAAGAAAGAATGACAAAACAGATGTACAATACGAAAGTGAAAGGATGTAGGTATCGGGAAAGACCTAGACTACCTTACCATGACCAAACAGACCGAGTCTTATCTGAAGGACAAGTCAAGAGTCTCCGTAATCGGCGAGCGTGTATGAGACGAACTATACCTGAAAGTAGTTTGTTCTATATCGGTAACTGAATTTACTTAATTTAGGTAACTGATATTTTTCAAAATTTGCAAAAATTGCTGTTGCTCCTGCACTGCATTATTGATCCAAAGCAATATGGAGATTTCAAATGCATTTCTAAAATGTATTTCTCAATATGCACACATACACGTACAAGTTTCATTGGTAATTGGGGTATAAAACTACTTAAAAAAGGGGTAATCAACAACAACACATTGTCACGCCAGATCCCTTGCGGGGTAGGCAGAGAGTACAGAGTTCCAACAGGTTCTTTCCTTACATACCTCTCTGGCTTCCTCCACTCTCATAGTTCGTCTCATACACGCTCGCCGGTTACGGAGACTCTGACTTGTCCTTCAGATAAGACTCGGTCAATTTGGTCATGGTAAGAGAGTGTAGGTCATCCCCGGTACCTACATCCTTCTACTTTCACAATGTATATCTGTTTTGTATTTCATTGTATAACATAGTTAATAGTTACTATGCGTTCCAAATAAAAATAGGAACCGATGACCATATTTAAAATTATATACCTGTACATTACCATCACGCGTATTTTTCCCAAGTTAGGGTGCCAGAGGTGTACTGAGTACACCCACTTTTTGCCGACGATTTTAGATCCCACGTGCATATATCGGGCACAATTCCAGACTCCAGACTCATAATGGGAATTTTTAGTTAGAAAAACTACATTTGTCCGACTTAGGTTTGAACCCAGGTCCTCGTGATCACCAGGCGATGCGCTTTGCCACTAGACCAACGAGGCAGCCTATACATATAACGCCTATATTCTCCAAGCAGAGGTGAAATTCACACATCGACAAAGGACATTGTCGAAAATTTCCCCAGAAACAACAAACATTTGACCCATGCCATCATTATTTATCTATTTTATTAAAATAATGGCAAATATCCGTATCTAACGGACAATTTGCAATCTGAAACGAGTATTTCAAAGTATTGTAAGTACTTATATCGAAGTCGCCGAAATCCTTACTGAATGTCAACACACACAATATAACCTCGTACGTATTAATGGCTACTGAATTATAACCTCAAAATCGAATAATTTATGTGCAATATTGCGATTCGCTTGTCCGTTTAATAATGAGGCCTCGGACACGAAGTCAACGAGAGCGGGGCGGCGGCGGAGGCGGCGTGGGGAGCGGCGCGGCAACGCCGTACCCGGTTTCGAAGCCAGCGGGCAGACCGCTCGGCGCTAGAGCGGCGTAGTGTTGCGTTACGAGAAATTAGTATCTTTGTTCGAGAACGAAATGTCTAAACAGCGACGACAACATCTTTTAGATACTAATTCCTTCCTAAAGTTTGATTTATTGTTAGCAAAAGAAAATGTAAATTCCTACAACCGGGCGAGGAAGCAAAACCGTCAATGCAGGCGCGCGGGCACCGCTAGATTGGTAGGCACCACTCGTACGCCGCTCGCCGCCCGCTCCCCGCGCCGCTGCCTTCGAGGCCAGTTCCATATAAATGTATGCATTAAAACGCGCCGGTCCCCGCGCCGCCGCCGCCACCGCCTCGCTCCCGCTGACTTCGTGTCCAAGGCCTAAATGCTTTAAAAGAATTTATGGGTGATTTGAAATCATACAAGTATTTTTTCATTGATTATTGGTTCTGGGGCAAATCATGTATGGACGCAGAACAATTTCCTTTCTAAGGTTCCAATGTTTCTCCATCGTGACCCACCAAAAGCTTTTAAACCCTCCTACTGCATATAGGGAAATTTAAAAAACATATCCTATATGTTAAGGATATGTTTTTTTTTTGCAAGGATTGTGGTTGGTAACGATGTGCTGGAGCAAGTGAATGAGTTTTGTATATCTTGGATGCGCCTTCAGTAAGGATGGGAAATACACCGCTGATATAGAGAGAAGAGTGAATGCAGGTAATAGAGTGAATGGTGCGATGGGAAGGCTACTTGGGAGCCGGCACTTAAGCCAAAAGGCGCAGCTGGCCATGCATAACGGAGTGCTTGTCCCAACGCTGTTATATGGCAGTGAGAGTTGGGTATGTAAGAAGGAGAACGAAAGCAGGATAAATGCGGTCGAAATGCGATCTCTGCGGAAGATGTGCGGAGTCACGCTGACCGACCGTATTCGTAACAGCGTAGTAAGAAAGCGAGTAGGTATGAAAGATAGTATCGGTGTAAAGATGAGAAAGGGTATGCTCCGTTGGTTCGGGCATATAGAAAGAATGCCAGAAGAAAGAATGACAAAACAGATATACAATGCGAAAGTGGAAGGGTGTAGGTTCCGGGGAAGACCTAGACTATCTTACCATGACCAAATAGACCGTGTCTTAGCTAAAGGGCAAGTCAAGAGTCTTCGTAACCGGCGAGTGTGTATGAGACGAACTATGAGAGTAGAGGAAGCCAGAGAGGTATGTAAGGAAAGAACCTGTTGGAACTCTGTACTCTCTGCCTACCCCGCGAGGGAGCTGGCGTGATGATATAGATAGATAGATAAAAAACATATCGGGGCGCGGGGCTTTTAAAACAAATGCTACGCAGGACGCGTGACGAACACCATTACCAGTCTCTATATAGTATTCTGTGACCACCTCTCACTCCTCAGTGCAACAGTGGGGCGAGCGTTCGCGTTGACACAAAAGCAACACGTCTCTCGATCATGAACGAGTATGGTTGATTGTAAACAATGAGAAAAAACTTCGACCCGATATCTTATTTTCGTGGTCCGGTGCCGGGTCACGACCCACCATATGGGAAACGCTGGCGTACAGTACAAAGCGATCGTCTTGCTGATCATTGGAGGAGGCCTGAAGTAGACGTCATGCGACTGATGATGTACCTAATAGGAGAGAGGCTATTGCGTTGTGGCATCAATCCTGCGTTATGGTTTGTTACTGAGGGGTAACTCTACAGATATGAATGAAGCATTTCTGCTTCAGAAACAATGTGTGAAAGCTATTGTTGGTATACCTCCTTATAAATCTAGAAAATCTGTATTTAAAAGCTTCAAAATTTCATTTCTAATTCTCCGACTGCTAATTGCTATTCTGTAATATATCATATATATTTTTTTTGTAGCAATATGTATTATTATATAATATTTTAGCCGGCACTTAAGCCAAAACACTGTTATATGGCAACGAGAGCTGGGTATGTAAGAAGGAGAATGAAAGTAGGATAAATGCGGTGGAAATGCGAGCTCTGTAGAAGATGTGCGGAGTTAGCTGACCGACTGTATTCGCAACAGCGTAGTAAGAAAGCAAATAGGTATGAAAGAGAGTATCGGTGTAAAGATGAGAAAGGGTATGCTCCGTTGGTTCCGGCATATAGTAAGAATGTCCCAAGAAAGAATGACAAAACTGATATACAATGCGAAAGTGGAAGGATGTAGGTACCGGGGAAGACCTAGACTATCTTACCATGACCAAATAAACCGGATCTTATCTGAAGGACAAGTCAGGAGTCTCCGTAACCGGCGAGCGTGTATGAGACGAACTATGAGAGTAGAGTAAGCCAGAGAGGTATGTAAGGAAGGAGCCTGTTGGAACTCTGTACTCTCTGCCTACCCCGTAAGGGATCTGGCGTGATGATATAAATAGATAGATAGATATAATATTTTCCTGCCTAAATTTCACATGTCTACTAAAGACAAAATAGGTTGACCGAAGTTCTCGTATTAGATCCAGACCAACTATGTTATATCCTATTTTATGAGAAATAAATGAATTTAAATTTGCATTTACACTGTACGATTCCAGACTCCGGACTAATAGGTACGAAGATTTTCTTACCAGAAAATGCTCAATAGCAATTTATCTGAACGCTTAGACTAAATCAAACCTGGCGGAGCTAGCAAAGTTGCATTTTGTATCTAGAATAAATAGTTTTCGCAATCGTAGGCGCCTAGCTCTGACCAAGTGACTTTTCCCTGTAAAATGTCATTCCCCTACATATTCCCGTTACTTATTAGTGTTGACGATTTAAGTCAATCAACTTGGTCACAGGGTTCGCAGGCAAGTCAAGTTGCAATTATTTTGTATCTATTCTCTTTCCGCAATCGAGAGCGCCTTGTTCTGACCATGTGACTTTTCCTTATAAAATATCATTCCCGTACATTTTTCTGTTTTCTATTAGAGTGAATTAATATAGAAAGTTAATATGGTTTCATGGTCAACAGGCCTAGTTAAATTGCAATTTATATGTATTCTCTTTCTCTTATCGACAGCGCCTTGTGCTGACCTCGGTACTTATCTTTGTAAAAAAAATATCATTCCCGTAGATATTTTCGTTTCCTATTAGAGTTACCTAATATAGAAAGTTAACATAGTTACAGGGTCAGCAAGCCTAGCTAAATTGTAAGAATATTGTATCTATTCTCTTGACATGGTCAACAGCGCCTTGTTCTGACACCGCGACTTTTCCTTGCAAAATATCATTCCCGTACATTTTCTGTTTTCTATAAGCGTAAAGGACTGAAGAAAGTCAGCTTAACCACGAGTCAACTAATAAGTAATAGAGTCAAATAAACAATAAAAACAAATTTTAATAGCAAAAACACAACGAAGATATCTTGATTAGTTGAGGAGTTCCTTTAGCTTCCTTCCGCCTCCATCATCAGACCTTGGACATCACCCGGATTTAAAGTATTTGTCAAAACAAATCCAACGAGCCCAAACACGGCGGGGTTATATTGAGTAGTTGGGTGGTTCCATTGACCACCTTTTTTTTGTGTCTCCCGCTTTGCAAAGGAGGGAAGTGGAATTTTTATTTTTTCTACTCCTCCTAAATTTGTTGCGTGTTCCAAGACAATTAAAGTGCCTCCCGGGACACCCCAAGGTTCAAACCTTGGCGTCATCTAAGGAGACTATTGTGGATCCTGGCTTACAGGAGTTACAATGGTGGGAATGAGTGGCGGGATTAGTCCCATTAAAAAAAATTACCACCTTTCGGCTTCATCATCAGACCCTAAACACTATCTGGTGGTATAGTATATATCAATACCAATCTAAAAAACCTAAACACGAGGGGGTTACGTTGTATAGTTCACATGTTTCGACTCCATTATCAAACCAGATCCATGGTACCATATTATTGCATTGTCACCGACTTTACATACGTATGCCAAATTTCAGCTTAATCCGATAACCGCAAGTGCTTAAAAATGGATCACATGATTTGAACTGGAAAGACAGACAGACATACGAGACCTTGTATAAGTTATATAAGAATCGTGTAAAATTCAATATTATACAGATATTAATGCTTAGATTCACTTCGAATGACAGCAAAAACTGTAAAGAATAGCACTTAAAAAATATTTTATTTTAAATCTGATCAACCGTGACACGTTAAAATCTAAACCGTCTATTACCCAAGTCATGTAAAACAAAATATTTAATTCTATGTTATTTATAAAACTGAAATTAATGAAGCATTATTTAATTATATTTAGACTAATTATGTGCGTCGATTTGCGAGCGATTTCTTTTCTTGACAGATTTTTTTCTTGACAGGCAAATAGAGCCCCACGAATTCCTAGAATTATTTCCTGTGTCGTAGGTGCGTTTATAAACATAATATTTCTATCTATCTATCTATATCATCACGCCAGCTCCCTCGCGGGGTAGGCAGAGAGTACAGAGTTCCAACAGGTTCTTTCCTTACATACTTCTCTGGCTTCCTCCACTCTCATAGTTCGTCTCATACACACTCGCCGGTTACGAAGACTCTTGACTTGCCCTTCAGCTAAGACACATTAATACATAATATTTATAAACACAAATACCCAGACCAAAACAATAATTCTGTGGATCACACAATAATTTGTTCCGTGCGGGGTTCGCACCCGCGACAACTCGGTCCGTTGGGTGGAGCGGCTTAAACTTTTAAGCACCGGACTAAGCCGTCCGTCGATATAATATAACTAGTCAACGTACGGATGTGAAGTGGGCAGACCCCTACAAGATGGACCGATGGCCTAATAAAGGTTTCGCCACATAGCCGACGCAGCGCTAAAGTGGCGCAGCTTGGGGAGTTGTAATGTACTTGTAATGTACGGACCACGGCCACACAGCGCAGCCACGCTCGGTGCGACGGCAAACGTCACGACCCGCAGCTGTCGCGCTCGACGCGATTACAAACGCACGGGGAAACGAGACGCCAATACGCGTGCGAGCGGGCCGCTAGTGTCGAGCGGCCGCCCGGCCGGCGCAACGTCGCGTGTGAGTGTGCGCCGCGCTGCCGACCGACGACCGAGTGTAGCCGAGCGCTTCCCGAGCGATACCGCCGCACTCCGTCGGATATTATAATAATAATAATATTAGCCCTGTTAAGAAACTGTCCCACTGCTGGGCACGGGCCTCCTCTCCAACTGAGAGGGTTTAGGCCATAGTCCACCACGCTGGCCCAGTGCGGGTTGGCGAACTTCACACACCTTCGAGAAACTCTTAGGCATGCAGGTTTCCTCACGATGTTTTCCTTCACCGTTAAAGCAAGTGATAATTAATTTTAAATACGCACATGCTTTCGAAAAGACAGAGGTGCGTGCCTGGGTCTAACCACTAGGCTATCACAGCTTATACGCTTACGGTCGGATATTAGACCAAACCCAAACCTTATGTGGCGTTTTGAGTAGAACCCGGACAAGAGCACTGCGGTGTTCTTCTCCAGAGGTGCCACACCACGCCCCTCCCTGCGCCACCCTAGAAGTAATCGCGCTCAAGTGACCATGTTCGACCGACCCATTCCCTGGGTCAAAGAGGTCAAATATCTAGGGGCACCCTAAATAATACCATGACCTTCGGCCCGCACATCAAGCGAGTCCGTCACCGAGCATCCTTTGTGTTCGGTCGTCTCTATCCGCTAATCTGCAAGCGAAGTAAAATGTCCCTTAGAAATAAGGTGACACTTTACAAAACTTGCGTACGACCCATCATAACTTATGCGTGTGTGGTGTTGGGGCACTCGGCCCCCTCTCAAATTGATAAACTCCAAGCGGTTCAAAACCGCTTCCTCCGTAAAGCCGTAGGAGCCCCATGGTATTTACGGAATGTCGACCTCTCTATAGTGGTCTCGAACTTATTCGCAACTATATTAAAAAGGCGACAAATCGACACTTCGCGAACGCATCTACCCATTCGAATCTGATAATCGTAGCCGCCGCCGACTACGTTCCCCCCAACCCCTGCCGCCCTCGCCACCGCCGGCCGCGACATGTTCTCACCGATCCCCCCGATGCTTTGTCATCCCTTCTTTCCGCTCCGAATACGGGCGACGACGACGACAAAGTCATAGATCCCCTCCCCTAGCCGGCGGTTGACCGGTGCAATTAGTAGTGCACCCCCTCACCCCGCAGCGACTGTCCCAACCGAAGCCGCCTCTTCAAGGCGCCCTGAAGTATGTCGCCTCTTGCCCTTCTGGCTCGAGCGTAGTGGTTGCACGCTCGCCCTTAAGTCCGGTGAAGCTGTAAAGGCCTCGCGGCCAACAGCATACATCACTCACACACACACCCAAACCTTAAAGGTTGCGGGTAATTATGGCTGCGAACAGCAGGTCATCGTGGCGAGCTGCAGTGGGCGTGTTTCCACTGTCAAAATAAAAATTAATTCGCGTACAATTTAAACTTGCTTTTCCGTTTCCTTTCCCACAAACGGGAATGGAAGTAGTTGGTTCCCGATTCAGGTTAGTCTTCTACAAACACCGTCACTCCTATGTCCTTCAAGGGCTTAGCTGACAATGGTAGGTCATATCTAGGACATCGTGATTGCTAGCCGCTCTGGACGAACGATGTAGTTGAGAACTTTAAATCGATACTTATTTATTTTATTGCACTTGTAGTTAAATCTATTTTATATGTCATTGGCTTTTACATTTAAATAAAGAGATTTGAAAAGAAATTAACCACTATCCTATTATGCCAGATCTCTTGCGGGCAGGCAGAGAGTACAGAGTTCCAACAGGTTCTTTCCTTACAGACCTCTCTCCCTTTCCCTAATTTCACAATTCGGCGCATACACGCCGATATTATGTTTAAATTCTGAAGTATATAATAGTGATACGTTATCAATTAAAGTAATCGATGCGTTTTTAAATACTTTTTTTTGTCGTATATAAACGGTTTTCTCTGTGAAATTACATCAGACGATCGAAAATGGCGAAGGGCAAAGTCATCTGGTTATCTGGTAAATATATTATATTTAATTTATGTATTATAAATAGGTATATTAGCCCTGTTAAGATAATGTCGCATCGTTGGGCACGGGCCTTCTCTCGCCGGAGGTTTAGGCCATAGTCCACCACGCTGGTCCGGTGCGGGTTGGCGAACTTCACACACCTTCGAGAAACTTTTAGGCATGCAGGTTTCCTCACGATGTTTTCCATCACCGTTAAAGCAAGTGATAGTTAATGTTTAATACGCACATGCCTTCGAAAAGACAGAAGTGTGTGCCTGGGTTTAAACCCGAGACTCCTGACTTTGCAATCCAACGGTCTAATCACTAGGCTATCACTACTTACTTAGGTATAATTAATTAATAGTATCATTAAATAGGTAAGACATATTCCTGCTTAATGGGTAGACATTTTATTTATTTATTTTATTTGTATATAAAGCATATTGAAAAAGATAGTGAATCCGTAAAAGATAGTAAAAGGAAGTCAATTGACTACCATGCAAATAAAATTACCTAAAATTAAATAGATTAATAGAAATAGAACAATTGACTGGACTAGATAAAACTTGAAAATTAAAAATAAGATAACAGAAAGTACTAAGAAATATGAAATAACCGTAATAAGCACTATTAAAATATTTTAAATTTGACACTGCGCTTGAAAGAAATATGAGGGTTCAAAGATGTCGATATCTATATTGCGGTTTGAAGTTACGTCGTTGTATAGCCTACACATGCGGATGGTAGGGTTATAAAAGGAAGTGTTGTTTTTATTATTTTACATTTATTTGCTTTTAGATTATAACTACAAAGTGTAACATAATAAACGTAAGACCTCAGACACCCCGATTAGAGAATTGCTTCATAAATTCAAAACGTAAATCAAATTTTCAAATTTAAAAGTTTTTACCCTTTTTAAAGCACTTTTATACCCCATTGACGGACGATTTAGCGCAGTGGTTAAGAGCTTAAGTCGCTCCGCCCACTGTGTCTAATAGTCGCGGGTTCGATTCCCGCACGGAACAAATCTTTGTGTGATCCACAATTATTTGTTTCGGTCTGGGTATTTGTGTGTGTGAACTTTCATGTTTGTAAACGCACCCACGATACAGGAATAAATCCTAGAGTGGGGCTACGTTAAAAAAAAAAAAATAACAATGAACCTTGTACGTGTATGTGTGCGTTGTGAGAAATACGTTTTAGGAATGCATTTGGAATCTTCTTCTAGCTATGAATCAAGAATAAATTTAATTTTTTATAGCGCACTGATGGAGTAAAAGCATTTTTAGCAAATTTAAAAAAAATTTAATGTACATTAATAATTGTTGGAATCAATTTAGTTACTGATTTAGAACAAACTACTTTCAGGTCTTGCGCTTATTATGTTTTTCTTCTGTATATGTACGATTAAGAAATTAAGCCAGCGAGGTCTGTAAGTGAAGAACCTGGTGGAACTCTGCACTCTACAAAGTTACATGAACAATAATTAAAAAAAGCAAAATACCTACTTGTATTACTACCTTTGTTTAGTTTTTGTAATCATTTGATATTTTTTTATCGTAGATATGTTAAATACGTAATGATGATAAATTATCTGTTCTTATTAGGAAATGGAAATTCGTGTTTTTTTATTCTTGATCTATCTATCTATCTATATCACGTCGGATCCCTTACGGGGTAGGCAGAGAGTACAGAGTTCCAACAGGTTCTGTCCTTACATACGAGTACCTCTCTGGCTTCCTCCACTCTCATAGTTGGTCTCATACACGTTCGCCGGTTACGCAGACTCCTGACTTGTCCTTCAGATAAGACCCGGTCTATTTGGTCCTGGTAAGATAGTCTAGGTCTTCCCCGGTACCTACATCCTTCCACTTCAATTCTTGATAATCCACATAAACACATCCAGCCACTTACAAAACTTAAGGCCAGTTACACAAACCAAGGATAGCATAACTAACGCAGAATTATTGAGTAACACGAGGTTAAAGATCTAGAAAGACCTAGACTATCTTACCATGACCAAATAGACCGGGTCTTATCTGAAGGACAAGTCAGGAGTCTCCGTAACCGGCGAGCTTGTATGAGACAAACTATGAGAGTAGAGGAAGCCAGAGAGGTATGTAAGGACAGAGCCTGTTGGAACTCTGTACTCTCTGCCCACCCCGTAAGGGATCTGGCGTGATTATATGGATAGATAGATAGACGAGGTTAAAACGTTATTGCCTTCAACTTAACGTTATTACCTCGAGTTCGTCAATGGGTAACGGTATCCCTACAGGCGGGCCTTAGTAAGAAATCCGTTAACGCGATCGAAAGTTATGAAAAAAACGCGAGGAAAGATAGATGGCGCTATTTTAATTTCTCATCAAATTCGAGGGAAAAGGTCATTGTAAAAAATTGCCCCAGAAGCAACAAACATTTGACCCATGCCATCATTACTTATCTATTTTATTAAAATAACGGCAAATATACGTATCTAACGGACAATTTGCAATCTAAAACGAATATTTCAAAGTATTGTAAGTACTTATATCGAAGTCGCCGACAACTTTACTGAATGTCAACACACTATATAACCTCATATGTATTAATGGCTACCGAATTATATCCTCAAAATCTAATACTTTTTGTGCAATATTGCGATTTCCCTGCTTGTCTGTTTAATAATAAATGCTTTAATAGAATTTACGGGTGATTTGAAATCATACAAGTATTTTTTTATTGCTGTATGTTCTGGGGCAAAGCATGTATGGGCGCAGGACAATGTCCTTTCGGGAAAATTGCATTACACCAGGGTAACGCAAAATACCCTATAGTTTTTGAATAGTGAGTTGGTATGAAGTAAATTGTAGAATTTGAATTAATTCTCATTCGAATATTTCCTAAGTAAACTGTGACACCTGCTTCCGCCTACCAAAATTAAATTAAAGACAAATGTTAAATAGTGTTCAAAAGATCAAAGTAACTGCTGCTTTGTTATTAGGGTGGTGCTAAACTATTTATTATTCCGATCCAAAATACCGCGTGTGTCTGTGTGTGAATCATCCATATATTGTTTGTAATTGATTAAAGTTGATAGTTCAAAAACGGTCTCAAAAATGAGAGCACAAGAATGGGTGTGATCTTATTCGAATCAGTTCAATCATGGATCAAAATTCAAAATGAATATGGACAACACGATTATTCAACTCCCTATATATTTTTGTTCATCTGGATAAATAGTACTCACGTTTGTTGCATATTTATGTGACATTGGCACCACTTTGCATCACCTGCCAGCACATTACTACACAAACTATTACACTTGTTCAACACTGACTGGTACTGCACCATGACTCAACTGGAAGAGATTATTTCTGCACAGAGAAGCCTCGAGGAGAGCTTCATGAAAAAGATGGGTGAGCTTGAAGGGCAAATTCAAAGTGCTGGCCCCTCTAAAGACACTGTGGCTAAGGTTGCGGAAGAGTTCCGGACGTTCAGGGAGCTCATCTTCAACATGCTAGGGCTGCTCCGAAGACAAATTACTGAGTGCACCAAGCAGATAGACATGTTCGAGACCAGGCATCGCCGGAAAGCACTGATCTTTTTAGGAGTTGCTGAAGTGGATGATGAGAATGTCAGAGCTACCATCTTGGACACTCTTCACAAGAGACTGGGTCTCAAGAGTCTAACTGAATCATCTATAAATATCTGCCACAGACTTGGGACACCGAGCAAAGATCACCACAGGCCCATTCTTGTCAGATTTTCTAATTATGATGAAAAACACTTAGTCTGGAGAGCGAAGACTCGGCTGAAGGGTTCTTCCATTTCTGTCAGGGAGTTCTTGACAAAGACCAGGCAATCCATTTTCGGGAAGGCGCGTTTGCATTTTGGTGTACGTTCCTGTTGGACCCAGGACGGGATCATTGTGTTGAAAGGTCCCGATGGAAGCCGACACCGAATCACATCACTGGACGAGCTGAACCCCTTGATATCGAAGTATCCAAAAGGGCTGGCGGGATCTTCTTCGAGCGGAGGCAGAGGTGAGGCCGGGGGAAATCTGTTAAAGAGTGCGACACGAAAATAATATTTTGTTTACTTAGAAATGGAACATAGCAAGCACGAACATTTTTAATATACCTTATTTACTTTTGTTTTGTTTGAATGTTGTCGCTGTTAAATCTGTTACATCTCCTTTTTCTTCTCTCTTTTTTACATCGTGCTTATTGTTACTTCTGTTTGTCTTATCGTTTTGCGCTGCCTTTCTTTATATAATTACATTAAGTTTTCTTTTTATTTAATCCTTGCCACCATTTATGAAACGCAGTGATTATGATAAATTATTATGCTTTTGCAATTCCGTAGGTACCGTCTTTTATTGTTATTATAGTTGCGGTCCGAATCGCGCTGGTATCGGTATTGGCATACCGAAGCGCACCAAGTTGTTGACGCACTCTCACGTCGTTTACTCGTGTATTGTAAGGGCGTTAGTACCGGTCATATCACGGTTCGTCAAAATTGTCAATGGATGCTTCCAATTGAGTGCGTTCCAAAGGTGCGTTCCAAGTGTGTTCGGAATGCAAAATAATACTGTATTTTTTAATGTTTGCTTTGTTTTTTTTTTTTTTTCTTTCATATATTTTTTTAATTAAGCTTCCTTGCTAGACTATGTAAGCCTTTTTTTGTTACCTTGTATTTTTTTTTTTGCTGTTGTGAGCTGGCGGGTGACGCAGTAACGTCATACTACCAATTAGTTTATAGGTTTTAGATACCTACTTAGTATTTTTGTTAAGCGTTATATATATATATATATATTTATATATTCTTATGATATCGGATAATGATTCCTTCCTTTCTGCCAATGAATCTGTTTCTTCATGTGACGGAAGTTTTCGCTCACTTGACGATAATCTTGAAAGTTTTTTACGCGATAAATTTGGACATCACTCAGGGCATTTGTTGAATATATGTCATATTAACGCACAAAGTATACCCAGTCATCATAGTGAATTATATGACATATTCAATAACAGCAATGTTCATGTCATCCTGATTTCCGAGAGCTGGCTCAAGCCTCACCTCCCGTCAACCTCTTATGCACTCCCTGACTTTGTTCTTATCCGTAATGACAGAGTCGGTAAGGGTGGGGGTGGAGTTGCTATATATCTTCGCAGTGACCTTTCTTTTAAAATCGTAGCTAAGTCTCCCTCCGACTATTCAGCCTCCGCAGAGTTTCTTTTCCTTGAGGTTTGGGTCAAAGGCACGAAAACCATTATTGGTGTTGTGTATTGTCCTCCCACCATTGACTACTTCACCGAATTCGAAGCGGTTCTAGAATCCTTGGGGTCTGACTATATGCATCACATCATCATGGGCGATTTTAACACTAATCTCCTAGCCGCCGCTTCTCCCCGTTCCTGCAAACTCCTGCACCTCATTGAGTCAGCCAGCTTACATATTCTGCCCCTTCAAGCCACACATCGTAATATCAATGGCGACGACACCTGGCTCGACTTAATACTGACATCTAACCCTTCACTTGTTTTCTCGCATGGGCAACATGATGCTTCAGGTTTTTCTTATCATGACCTTATCTTTCTTTCTTATATCTTGAAATCCCCTAAACTCCAACCCAAGGTACTGCACAGGCGTTGTTTTGCACGTATAAACATAGGCAAATTAACAAAAGACGCTTCTAAAATAAACTGGGAACCCCTCATAGAAGCCGATACGATCGAAGAAAAGGTACGCCTGTTTAATATAGAGGTGATTCAGCTGTACGACACCCATGCCCCGGTTAAGAAAGTAAGGCTGAAGCGACCACCTGCACCATGGATGACAAGGGGTATCCGTATGGCAATGAGGCGAAGGGATCGTGCATTTCGGAGTTTCAAGAAAGAGCGTACTGAAGACAAATGGTCCTGTTTTAAAATTGCAAGGAATCGATGCAATAAGATGATACGTGACGCTAAACGCCGCCATATCCTAACTAATATAACTACTTCTTCGCCTGCTGACATTTGGAGATTCCTCGGAACTCTAGGTGTGGGTAGGGCGCGTCACTTAGACCTCCCGAAAACCATAAATTTAGACGATCTGAACTGTCATTTCTCCACTGTCCCTCCGGTAAATCGTCTAACCATAGATCAAACCCTAGCTTACTTGGGTAGCCTCAAACGCCCTAACATTAACCTTTTTCATCTTTCTCCAGTTGACTCTCGTGAGATCAAGAAAATCATCAGTTCCATTAAATCCAAGGCCGTAGGTTGTGACAAAATATGTCGCTTCATGGTAATAACAGTCCTAGATAATCTCCTTCCCGTGATTTCACACATTATCAACTTTTCCTTAGAATCCGGCACATTTCCATCTCTCTGGCGTAAAGCCTTTGTCCGCCCCCTTCCCAAAATCTCTAACCCATCCCTCCCTGGCCATTTTCGTCCTATTTCCATTCTTCCTTTTCTTTCAAAAGTGCTCGAGGTCTGTGTTCACAAGCAATTGTCCCATTTTATCTATTCCAATAATTTAATTAGCCCTTTTCAATCTGGTTTCAGGCCTGGCCATAGTACCGTCTCTGCTTTACTCAAAGTGACTGATGATATCCGAAAAGGCATGGAGGAAACTAAAGTGACTGTGCTTGTGTTAGTAGATTTCTCCAATGCTTTTAACACCATCAGTCATGATGTCCTACTTTCCATTCTTTCCTACCGTATGTGCTCGCGGGAGTCGCTGGAATGGTTTTCTTCCTATCTTCGTGAACGTCAGCAGGCTGTTTTGAGTGACACGTCCTCATCGTCGTGGACCTGCTTAGAAACTGGCGTTCCTCAAGGCGGCATACTTTCTCCTCTTCTGTTTTCCATTTTCATCGATCTGATAACCCATGAACTTCAGTGTACGTATCATCTTTATGCCGACGATTTGCAGCTTTACTCGCAAGACAGTGCTGATCGAATCTCTGACACTATTGACAAATTAAACCGAGATCTGGCGGCAATCAAGGACTGGTCTGATAGATTCGGATTGGCGGTTAACCCGGCTAAGTGTCAAGCTATTCTTTTGGGTAGTTCTAGAACTATGGGCAAATTAAATATTGCAACTCTGCCGACACTTATGTTTGATGGTACTATTATACCCTTTAGTTCTAATGCTAAAGATCTTGGCTTGCATATTGATTCTACATTCAGCTGGCAAACCCAAATCGCGGCAGTCGCTCAAAAGGTCACCGGGATGTTACGATACTTGTATCGGTTTAAAAATTTGCTTCCCTCTAACACAAAAGCAATGCTCGTGCAGTCCTTAATCCTTCCTATATTCGACTATGGTGATGTGTGCTACTACGACCTGAATGCAGATCACCTCAACAAACTCGACCGCCTTCTTAATAACTGCATTCGATTTATCTTTAATTTACGTAAATTTGACCACGTGTCTGAATATCGATCCCGCTTAAAGTGGTTGCCTATTCGCAAGCGCAGAGTTCTGAGGGCACTGACAATGCTATTTTCCATTCTTGACTCTCCTGCTTCGCCTGATTATCTTTCCTCTCATTTTCAATATCTATGTTCTAATCATGATAAACATCTTCGCTCCTCAAATAATCGTCTTCTTCAATGCCCTCCTCACCGTTCTAATTTTATTCACTCATCTTTCTCTGTCCAATCCATCTTACTCTGGAATGCACTACCTCGGGATATCAGGATGGCTACAAATCGCTTGTCTTTTAAAAGTAAAGTACAAGAGTATCTTCACGAAACTTTGGCAGAGTTATCTCAATAAAATTTCATTTTATTATTAATATGTATGTGTATATGTATGTATTTGTTGGGTGTATAAGTTTATATATATATATATATATATATATATATATATATATATATATATATATATATATATATATATATATATATATATATATATATATATATATATATATGTATATATATATATATATATTGTATGATCTAATATATATTTGTTCCACTGACTTTTTACTTCCTGTGAATTTGCACCTGCTTCAATCGTTTCTGCATCACCCTAAGGTTGACTGGTAGAAAATGCCTCAGGCATTAAGTCCGCCTTTGTACCAATTGTGCAAAAAGTATTAAATAAATAAATAAATAAATAAACACGAATATACTGTTTAGTATCCATGTTGTACCTACCGCACTGACCGTTAGGAACTCTACTCTTGAAGCTGTCGACGAATACAGGCAGTCTGACAAGTCTGCGTAACCGGCGAGCGTGTATGAGACGAACTATGAGAGTGGAGGAAACCAGAGAGGTACGTAAGAAAAGAACTTGTTGGAACTTCGTACCCTCTGCCTACCCTGCAAGGGATCTGGCATAATGATATAGATAGATAGAGGCAGTCTGAATCATGTCCGGTCTGGTCATGGAAAGAGCTATGCTCGGCGTTCCCCTACGTGGTCGATTCAGAAATGAGGAGATTCGCAGAGAGACCAAGGTCACAGACATAGCCCATAGGATTAGTAAGCCGAAGTGGCAATGGGCGGGCAACATAGCGCAACGATCGGACGGGTGGGGGCAGTAAGATTCTAAAGTGGAGACCACGAATTCGCAAGCGCAGCGTGGGACGGCCGCCTGCCAGATGGACCGACGCAGGAAGTCGTTAAATACAAGGTGGCATCGGACCGGTTGCGCTGGAGAGCGATTGGTAAGGCCTATACTCAGCAGTGGACCAGTATAGGCTGAGATGATGATGAACCATAACCAACGTGAGGACACGTTAAACTGCCACAGTTTGCTAAATACCATAATTAAAGATCATTAATACCTAATTTAAAAAAAAAACGAATTACTTCAATTGCTAGCTACAAGTCGGTAAAGCGTAACTACATATACCTACCCCCTAGCAAAATGTAGATGAAAATTTATAAAAAAATATTTCAAAAAAAAAACCGTGTAGTTTCGTGCCCTTCTTCTCCACAGGAATGACATTCCGAAGTGGTGTTAGAGTCTTTGTTACTTTTCTGACGATTCATAAATACTATAATGCTTTACATGAATAAAAAAAATCTGTTTCTGATTCATATAAACGCAACCATTTTTTGGCTGTCATTTTATTCGGGATCTGTAATTTAGCACGATTAATATATGAATGGTGTGAATGTTCTACGCTGTTGGCCTCGGGGCCTTTTCAGCTTCACCGATAAAGAGAGCGAGCGTTTAGCAACAACGCTCCAGCCAGAAAGGCAAGGGGACAACTAGCTTAAGGGCGCCTCAAGGAGGAACGGCCTCGGCTAGTGCAGTCGCTATGGGGGAGGGCGTATACTAGGTGTCTCGCCGTGGTGCTCTGCACCGGCCGGCGGGCAAGAGATTCTTCGACCTCGCCGGCGAGGTCGGCGTCTGATCCAGAGTACGCGTAACGCAGCTCACCATGCTAACTTCGTAAAGTGATCATTTAATGGTAACGCACCTGATACTACCCATACCCCACAACAAAATGTAGATGGAAAATATTGTAAAAATACTATTTTAAAAGAGTAGCCGTGGAATTTCTAGCGCTTCTTCTCCACTGGAATGACATTCCGAAGAGATGGTAGAGTCTTTGTTAATATTCTGACTATTCATAAATATGCCCAAGTTTTGGCTGTAGCTAAGGTTTTCAGCAAACACCGTAATTGAACGATCTATTACGATTTACGACTTACGAATGCTTTTAAGTAAATAAATAATATTATTGCAAGTGTTATCATTTTAACCAAGGAGGAGTCTCCGTAACCGGCGAACGTGTATGAGACGAACTATGAGAGTAGAGGAAGCCAGAGAGGTATGAAAGGAAAGAACCTGTTGGAACTCTGTACTCTCCGCCTACCCCGTAAGGAATCTGGCGTGATGATATAGATAGATCGATAGATCATTTTAACCAGTTGTAGATAATTTTAATGATCTCGTTAAGTTATTACAGTCAACATAACTTTTTAAAAATTTAGCCAAATATGAACATAATTTCTTAGGGTTGGTTATTAAACCTTCGGTTTTGGCCGAAGGGTTTGAAGATGGCCTAATAATCGGATTTTGTTTCGGCTACCGCCAGAAATCGAGCTTCGGTCGGACACTATCATTTAATGATTTTCCAGCGGCACCCGCGGCATACAGACCACTATAACACGTTCATTTTACAGTTTTTTTTTCCTGGGGAAAATCCTGCATAGGACTTCCGCGAGCCTCGGGGGTAGCTCGCGGGGCGTGTCGTATTCCTACTGACTGAAAACCCACTTTTAGCACTTTGGAGGGGCTCCGGGATCTCCGTATGGAACACACCGGTGCTCCTCTTATGCCGCGCTCTAAAGGCCCCTTGCATCCGCGACCCCGGAAGCCCCCCTGCTGTTGTTGTCATTTTAGGGATAATCGTATCGTGCCGTGTTCGGTTATAGCAAATAAGGGTCATGTGTCTTTGTGAAGAAGCGGCAACAATGGTTCTGGACGAAATCGTGCACTATTTGATTAGCATTTTTTTTTCTAGTGTAATATTTCTATTTCTATAGTGTTAAACCTCTAATACAAATTATTATCACCGTTTTGATATATATAATAATATCAGCCTATACTGCCCACTGCTGGACAAAGGCCTTCTCTCTCACAAATCGAGGTGAGAGAAATTAGGTCATACTCCACCACGCGGACCCAGTGCGGATTGATGGAGGCAGGTTTGGTGCCACCTGCTGTTGGAACTTATCAAGCCGCCTTTAAGGCTTCCAACTCGGCTTAACGACTACCACATTAAGTGGTAGCCGGGACCAACGGCTTAACGTGCCTTCCGAAGCACGGAGACGCTCGAATATGAAAATGCCACAAATGGTCACTCATCTCGGGCCGACCGAGTCGAACGCTGCTTAACCTTGGTAATCGGTAAGAACACCGCGGTCGCACAGCGCTACGAGTGCCTCTAATATTTGATTAGCATGCTTTTTTTCTAGTGTAAAGTTACAATTTCTGTGGTGATAACCCTCTAATACAAATTATTATCACCATATTTATACCGTCAACTGAATTACAATAATAATATAATTATCATAACCGTTCACGACAGAAGTCCTAAATAAATAAAAGTTTCATTTAAGCAAACAGATATCTGCTAATATTTGAGTTAGACAAGTATTTGTTTAAACTATGATATATAGTTAAATGCTAGTTTCTGCCCGCAATTTCGTCCGCGTTCACTTTCGACGGGAATCTAACATTTTGCGGGATAAAAAGTATCCTAGGTCGGACAAATGAAGTTTTTCTAACGGAAAAACTTCCCAGTATGAGTACGGTGTCTGGAATTGTGCCCTATTACATGGGACCTAACATCGTCGGCGAAACGTGGATGTACTCAGTACACCTCTGCCACCCCCGCTTGGGGAATATAGGCGTGACGGTGTTTTTTTTTTAAAGTATCATATGTGTTAATCGTAGGTAATAAACTATTTGTTTGCCAAATTTCATTCAAATCAGTTCAGCCGTTTTTGCGTGATTGCGTAACAAACATCCAAACATATTACTTTCACATTTATAATTAAAAATAAATAAATAATATTAGCCCTGTTAAGAAACTATCCCATCGTTGGGCACGGACCTCCTCTCACACTGAGAGGGTTTAGGCCATAGTCCACGCTGGCCCAGTGCGGATTGGCGAACTTCACACACCTTCGAGAAACTCTTAGGCATGCAGGTTTCCTCACGATGTTTTCCTTCACCGTTAAAGCAAGTGATCGTTCATTTTTAATACGCACATGCTTTGTAAAAGATTGAGGTGCGTGCCTGGGTTTGAACCCGAGACATCTGACTTTGCAGTCCGACGGTTTAACCACACTAGGCTATCACTGGTTTTTATAATATTGACATTTATAGATTGGTCTAACGGATTGTATGGCTGGCATGAGGTCTTGGGGCCAAATCCTAACTCCTGCAGCTAAGTGTCGACTAACGACGAAACGACTAACACTCAAACCAAAACAATATTCGTGTTTCACGCAAAGATCTGTCCCGTCCGGGAATCGAACCCGCGACTAAAGGATTCAGTGGGAGAAACGGCTTTCAAACTCATATAATTTATTTTGTATAAACCCTGCGGGGGCGCTTACAAATACTCAATTTACACGCCTATATTCCCCAGAGGGAGTGGCAGAGGTGTACTGAGTACACCCACGTTTCGCTGACGATGTTAGGTCCCATGTAATAGGGGGCGAGCCTATTGCCATATACCGGGCACAATTCCAGACTCCGGACTCATACTGGAAATTTTTCGTTAGAAAAACTACATTTGTCCGACCTAGGATTTGAACCCAGGACCTCGCGATCACAAAGCGATGCTGATAAATCTACTACCGGATCAGAACGCGGCCTCCACTGAGAAGATTTAAAAAAAAAGCGTAGCCCCACACTAGGATTTACTCCTGTGTCATGAGTGCGTTTAGAAACATGAAAATTCACATACACAAATACCCAGACCGACACAAATGACTGTGGACCACACAAAGAGTGGTCCCGTGCGGAAATCGAACCTGCGACTTTTAGACACAGTGGGCGGAGCGGCTTAAGCTCTTAACCACTGCTCTAAATCGTCCGCTAAAAGATCCGGCGAAAGAACTCGGCGGGCTGTATTTTTTTATTTAATTCTCTTTTTTTTCCTTTTAATCATATTTTAGTGGATACAATGTTTAGGTGACAATTAAATAGTTTTCGATCTAGCTCCAGTGTGATGCCTTACGATCGAGATATGAATCTAATGATGTTATTTATAAAGAGTGTCTAAAGGATTCCAGATGGACCAGTCCTCATAAGCAGCACCCGTTCACGAGTATGACTACTAACAGCCATCACTACCCTCGAACATACTGAAGGGAAGGGAGTGACCCGACAGACAGCCACCGCAAGCAAAGACATTATAGTGAGCATCACCAAACCAAAACCCCAAAGATGGTAGTCAGATTGTGTCGACAAAGCAGCAATATCCCAAGTTCGTCAAGAACAAGCTACGCTTTAACATTGATGTAACCTTAAGCTCTTAACCACTGAACCAAGCCTTCCGTCAAATATGAATGAATATTCTATACAAGTATGTCAATAATGGACAGCCTCGTAGGACTAGTGGCTAATAATGCGCGTTGCGATCACGGGGTCCTGGTTTAAATCCTAGGTCGGACAAATATTTCGGGGTCGTGGACGCAAGAGGCCGGGATCCGGAGCGTCCTTCACGAGCGACCCCGAAGAGGATGGCGGCGTGGTGTGGCCCGTGTCGCCATGAGCACTGCGTCGGTGCGAGGGGAGCGTGTTTTCAAGTCTCCCCCCGATGGCAGGCTCTTAAGAGCGCGGCTCAAAAGGGGCACCAGTGCGTTCCATACATAGTCGGTAGGAATCCGAGGTCCCTCGAGGCTCGCGGAAGTGCTTTGCAGGATTTACCCCAGATAAAAAAAATTAAAATCTGACAAATTTAGTTTTTGTAGTGAAAAATTTCATGTATCAGTCCGGAATCGGGTATTGTACCTGGTATAAAGATAATAGCCTCGCCCCCTTTTCCTCTTCTTCTTTAAGGGCCTCTCCATTACAGAAGGTTGGCCGACAGTTTTGCAAAGGTGCTTCTTCCCTAAGCCATACTGAACAACTACTCAACGCTGGTAATTTCAGTCCACTCTCTAATGTTCCGTAGCCATCATTTCTTCCATCGTCCAACGCGTCTTTTGCCCTCAATTTTGCCCACCAAATTCAAATTGAAGCAAGTGATATCTATTGTTGCGCAGCACGTGTCCGAGATATTCGATATTTCGCTTTTTGATGGTTACCATCAATATTCGGGTCATACCAACACGCACCCGATTTCATAGAAACTAACATCGACGGCGAAAAGTGGGTGTACACAGTACACCTCTGCTACACCCCGTTTGGGGAATATAGGCGTGACGATGTCCATTTTTTTTGTAAAATTATATAGTAGGTATACTATATGTAAAGGAAATAGCCTGTTGGAACTCTGTACTCTCTGCCTACCCCGCAAGGGAACTGGCGTGATGATATAGATAGATAGGTATACTTATAGATACAAACTGAAGATAAAACAGATACTATGGTGGTATTATATCCTAACTTTTGTTCCACAGTTCTCATCCTAGGCTCAGCACTGGGCCAGCCACTACCAGAGCCGCAGTACCCATCCCCCTTGGTCGACCCCTGCCCGTCTCCCTGCGCCGACCCCTGCCCGTCCCCCGGTGCGGAACCCTGCCCGTCCCCTTCGCAGCCATGCGACCCTTGCAACTCAGGGAGCCTACAGATCGGACCCTGCAATCCTTGCGAACCCCCTGTTAATTACATCTATGGGCAAGCACCAGCAGGTGAGATTGATTTTTCAAATACATTTTTTACAAGCTTTTATTAACTTCCAATGTTTGTTAAGTCAAATATTGTAAGCTGAATTAAAACCGCGCTCTTATCCTACGTAGTTGAAAATTAAACCATTTAAACCGTTTCGCCACACACGCATTACAATTAAAATAAATAAGAAATTAAAAGTACATACACATAAGAATAAGAGTCGAAGACAATAAAGGATAAAATAGCAGTATTCGCTGTGCATATATGCACAACACTGATTTTCAGCAGGTCCCTGACATCTGCACAACACATCTTAACGCGTCCGGCTTTATCCTTAATTCCTTACTTATTTTACTTATAATAATATAAATGCGAAAGTAACTCTGTCTGTCTGTCGGTCTGTGGCGCTTTCACGCCAAAACTACTGAACCGATTTAAATGAAAATTGGTACACATATAGTCTAGAGCCTGAGAAAGGACATAGGCATATACTTTTTAATGCGAAAAAAGGGTTGTAACGGGTTGAAACGGGGAGATGAAAAGTTGTATGGAAGTATCGTCACTTTTAGAGCTATAAGCTTGAAACTTATTTTTCCTCGGCGTGGTACGGCGCGGTGTAGGTGGGGAAATATGCCTAAGTGTGCTTACATTCCTTAGTTGAAAATAAAAGACAATGATTTTAACAAGAAAAAACTTGTTTGCGATTAAGATGTTTCCAAGGTCTTAACCTGGTTCTTAAATTAGAGATCAATAGACATGGCTCCCATTTAAGGTAACATTAATTTCTGCTTACATAAAAGTTCTTTGGCTATATATTTCTTAACAAGTCTTTCCATATTTTTTGTGCTGCAGAATATTTAAAACTTCCCCTGTAATGAGCCGTTCTATGCACTGGTATAACAAGTTTATTTGCTTTCCTTCTCCGTGTGTTTCTCTGTTGAAGGTGTTTGTTCAGTTCCGATGACAATGCAATTTTAAAGCAAGCATTCTACACCCAAGATTAGCTAGCTTCCGACGAAGTAATTCCTCAACAGCCGAACACAGAAAACGACATTTTTGTACAGACATCTAATTTTAATTGTTCGTTTAAAATTGGACCATTACATAGCTGCATGAAAGCTTGTTTTAAAATGTTTTTTTTTATTATTTAATTGATTCAGTAAGAGTTGGATATACAATAGAATAAATTAGGATAGATGCAGTCGAAATGCGAGCTCGGCGCATGATGTGCGGAGTCACGCTGACCGACCGCGTTCGCAACAGCGTAGTAGGAAGCGTGTAGGTAAAGATGAGAAAACGTATGCTCTGGGGGTTCGTACATATAGAAAAAATGTCAAAACAGATAAACAATGCGCAAGTGGAAGGATGTAGGTAACGGGGAAGACTTAGACTATCTTACCATGACCAAATAGATCGTGTCTTATCTGTCTTATCTGAAGGGTAAGTCAAGAGTCTCTGTAACCGACGAGCGGGTGATGATGCGAGAAAACCGGATGTCTGTAAAGGAAGAACCTGTTGGAAATACATTCTTTGCTTACCCGTATCAGGCGGGGTGGTATACAAGGTTTAACATAATAAACACAAGACCTGAAAGTAGTTTGTTCTAAATCGGTAACTGCATTGATTCCAACAGTTTTTATTGTATCTTACTTTATTTTTTAATTTGCAAAAGATCCTGTTTCTTTTCTAGTGCGCTGTAATAAACATAGTTTATTCTTGATTCAAAGTAATATGGAGATTTTAAATGCATTTCTAAACGTATTTCTTAATACGCACACATACACGTACAAGTTTCATTGTTAATTGGGGTATAAAAGTTCTAAAAGAAGGAGTAAAAAAGTTTTCTATCTATATCATCACGCCAGATTCCTTGCGGGGTACGCACAGAGTGCAGAGTTCCAACAGGTTTTTTCCTTACATACCTTCTGGCTTCTTCCACTCTCATAGTTCGTCTTATACACGCTTGCCGGTTACGGAGACTTGACTTGTAAAAAAGTTTTAAACAAAATTTTGAAATTTGGTTTTCTTATTGCATTTGTGAAGCAATTATCTAATCGGGGTGTCTGAGGTCTTGCATTATTAACGATACAGCTTGTAGATAGCTCAAAATCCTAAATTTTTTTTCAGGGTCAATCCTAGTCCGACCAGGCCAGATCCGGTTCCCGAATCCGCCACCGATCGTGGTCAGACCTGGGGCTGTTAACCTTCCCCAACCGCCGCCCATCTGGGTCAAACCGGCGCCGGTACAACCACCAACCCCCGCGCCGATCACGGTCAACCCCCCACCAGTACAGCCACCAACCCCCTCCGCGTTCTACGTGAGGGTACCTCCAGTGATCCCGCCAAGACCCTTGCCAATTATCGTTAGACCACCACCTGTATATGTGCCAAGGCCAGCACCTATCAAAGTAAGTATCACTATCACTAAATATTATAAATCAAATTCCCCCAGCGCGTCTGTCTGTCTATATGAACGCGATAAACATAATAAATTTTTCATATGGTTTTCGCCAATAAGAGGAAGTTTATATATAATTCACGCGGGCAAAGCCTGGGCGGGTCGCTAGTAAATTACATGATATTGAATAAGAGTTCTTCGTCATCGTCAGCCGAAGCCTTTCATTTGCTAAAAGCGATGTTAAATAGCGTCTCACGTGCTTTCCGTTCCAAGAATATGGTAATTTACCCGAAGAATGGAAACGAGCTGTTAACCTATAAATTTTGAAGTGAAACGTCAAAGAAATCACACCGAAGGTGCCAGGTCAGAAAAGTGGACTGTAACGAAAATGTCATGTTCATACGGAACGACGATCTCCATTCCGATCTCGGTCTCGAACCTGATCGCGCCTTTATTAAAAAAAGGCGACAACCCGATATTTCGCGAACGCATCCAATCATAGGAATCCACTAGCTGTATTCACCGCCGACTGCGGACTTAAACCCCCATTCTATTAGCCGACATGGCCGTCCGCGGCATGTTCCCACCAACCCTCCCGATGCCCTTATATCTTTACCTTCGGATACAAATACCGCACACAAGATCAGACACTGACCTCGCCGGCGAGTTCGAAGAATCCTTTGCACGCCGGCCGGTGCAGAGCACCACGGCGAGACACATAGTATACGCCATTCCCCATAGCGACTGCTTTAACCGAGGTCGTTCCTCCTTGAGGCGCCCTTGAGCTAGGTGCCCCCTTGCCCTTCAGGCTCGTGACTGCGTGATTTATTTCTGTCACGTAGGTGCGCTTACAAACATGAAACCCACATACACAAACACCCAGACCAGGACAAATATTTATGGGTGATAGGGTTGTCCCTTGCGGGGATCGAACCCGTGACTATTAGATCCAGTGGCCGGAGCGGCTTAAGTTAACCACTGCACCGTAATGGTCCATCACTCGACTTGTGATGTCACTTTTATAAATTTTGATGAAATGCAAATATTTCATTTTTAGGTACAACCGTCTTCAGTACAGCCACCCCAGCCAGATGCCCTGATCATCCGACCTCCAAGGATCGTAGTTCCATCACCACCAGTGATTTGCTTCAGGCCTAACCCCCCTACGGTTTTCAGGACTTTGGGATGCGCTACTGTATCTAGGGCTCCGTCAACTCCAGAGCCTCAGCCTGGATCGCAACCCTCACAGCATCTTCCACAGCCTCTCCCACAGCCGGAATCCCTGCCGTGCCCTATGCCCCTTCTGCCGTCTCCGATGCCCTGTCCAATGCCACACCCGCCGTCTCCACAGCCAATGAACCCCTGCTCTCAGCCAATCAGCCCTTGCTCTCAACCTGTTGAGCCTTGCAACCCATTTGCAGTCTAAACCATAAAATCACCCCTTAAAAAGCTTGGGGGTAAATTGATAACCCCCCAAAGAGGTTATATTTTGTATATATTTATATATGTATTATTTAAGGATACGTTTGTGAATGTGTGTGCGTATTTAAATAAATTACGGGTTACCTTTTGCAATGGAAATGTTGTCTTGTTTTATTTATAACTAGATGCGCGCAGTTATCTGTATACCCGCTGAGTGTAACTGACCCACAGACTGCACGTGTAGAAAGATTGGCAGTAAGCGTTATCTGTACTGATTCTGTACAACTACTGATTATATTACATATACGGAGCATATACCTTTTCTTATCTTTACACCGATCTATCTATCTATCTATAACCTCACGCCAGATCCCTTGCGGGGTAGGCAGAGAGTACAGAGTTCCAACAGGTTCTTTCCTTACATACCTCTCTGGCTTCCTCGACTCTCATAGTTCGTCTCATACACGCTCGCCGGTTACGGAGACTCTTGACTTTTCCATCTGACAAGACTCGGTTTATTTGGTCGTGGTAAGATAGTCTAGGTCTTCCCCGGTACCTGCATCCTTCCACTTTCACATTGTATATCTGTTTTGTCATTCTTTCCTCTGGCATTCTTTCTATATGCCCGAACCAACGGAGCATGCCCTTTCTCATCTTTACACCGATACTATCTTTCATACCTACTCGCTGTCTTACTATGCTGTTGCTAATGCGGTCGGTCAGCTTCACTCCGCACATCTTCTGCAGAGCTCGCATTTCTACCGCATTTATCCGCAGAGCTCGCATTTCTACTTTCATTCTCCTTCTTACATACCCAGCTCTCGCTACCATATAACAGCGTTGGGACAAGAACTCCGTTATGTATGGCCAGCTGCGCCTTATGGCTTAAGTGCCGGCTCCCGAGTAGCTTTCCCATCGCACCATTCACTCTGTTCCCTGCACTCACTCTTCTCTCTATGTCAGCGGTGTATTTCCCATCCTTACTGAAGGCGCATCCAAGATATACAAACTCATTCACTTGCTCCAGCACATCGTTACCAACCACAATCCTTACATTCGTTCTGGTTTCATCCCTTTCAAAAACCATAATCTTGGTTTTCTTCACATTCAAGTGTAAGCCATTGATCATGCAGTCGTCTTTCATAACTGTGACTAGTTTTTGCAGATCAGTGGCTGTTGGCGCTATTAAAACCGCGTCATCTGCATAAAGTAGATGGTTTACCACTAAGTCACCCATTTGTACACCTTCATTCATCGCTTTCAGTCTTTGAAGACTTTTGTCCAGATATATTATAAACAGTCTAGCGGACAACACGCAACCCTGCTTGACGCTGATTTTAACGTCAAACCAGGGTGACCTGTTACCACCCACCCGTACGCATGCCTTGCAGTCCACATAAGTGGACTGGACGGCTCGCATCAGAGTGCCATCTATACCATAATCTGGCAAAATGTCCCAAAGTCTCTTTCGCACAACTCTGTCAAATGCCTTCTCCAGATCTACAAAACCGCAGAAAACCTTCCGGCCCACTGCCAGATGCTTCTCTACGATGTTGCGGAGTGAGAAGACATGATCCGAACATCCTCTTCCAGACCTGAAACCCCCTTGTGCCTCGCACAACATTCCATCGGACTTCACGCGCATTCTCCGTTCAATAATTTTACCATACACCTTGGCTGCCAAGCTGATCAAACTGATGGCTCTGTAATTGGCGCAGTCATATTGTGAACCCTTGCCTTTATACAAGGGTACTATGACTGCGCGGCGCCAATCTGTAGGGACTCTACCGGTCCTCCAGCAAAGGTTTGCAAGGGCCCGGAAAGCGTCCCGGACGCAAGTTCCACCATATTTGATCATCTCGGCAGATATCATGTCTACTACCGCAGCTTTACCGTTTTTCATACTTCCTATCGCCCATTCAACTTCTTCCATAGTGATGTCCTCCGTTGATTCTGGTGCCGCAATCTCGCCTTTGGGCACGTCTGCGGCATCAGCATCCGGGTCATCTCCATACATTTCTCCAAAATATTCACTCCACCGGTTTAGCACAGCTTGTGTGTCTGCAAGAATGTCACCATCTTTAGATTTTATCCTTTCCATTCTGGAGCCTGACGAATCACCTCGAGCCTTTCTCACCTTGCTCCAAAAGAGTTTGGTGTTGTTCTCGAAGTTCTTCGCCAGCCTCTTCTCCTCAATCATACTGGCTCTTTCACGCTTTTCTTTCACTAAAGTTTTAGTGGCATTCTTGCATTGCCGGTATATTTCTTTCCTCATCTCTGTCATACTGGCATTCAGGTTCAAAGAAGATACATAGTCCTGCCACGCTTTCTTCTTACTTTCTACAGAGCTTAGCAACTCCGCATCCCACCATGCATCACCTTTTGCTGTAATATGCTTCTTTGAGCAACCACATACTTCTTTCGCGGATTCCACCAAACTCTCTTTCAGGCTATTCCAGCATTCATCTACATTTGAGTCCGAAGAGCCTGCTGTCAAAAGCTTGTCCCGGACTCTATCTTCATACATTCTCCTCACGCTCTCATCTTGCAACTTTTCAACCTTTCATCTTTCAAGGTCTCCGAAGGGGATACGCTTTCGCCAGTGCCTCCACTTCCTGAACAGACCACTAAACCGCGCAACTACGAGATAGTGGTCTGATTCCGGAGTGGGGCCTCTATACGCACGCGTATCTTGTAGTTTGCTTCGGAGACGGTTATCAACCAGGATCAGATCTATCATGCTTTTTTGTTCATTCCTTCTCCACGTATACATATGTATGTCCTTGTGCTGGAATATCGTGTTAGGCACAAGGAGACCCCTTTCCAAACAAATCTACAATGAGCAACATTCACATCAAACACAAAATATCTACAATTTACACCGATAATATCTTTTATACCTACTCGCTTTCGCACTACGCTGTTGGTAATACGGTCGGTCAACTTCACACCGCAGAGCTCGCATTTCAATCACATTTATCCTACTTTCATTCTCCTTCTTACATACCCAGCTCTTGCTGCCATAGAACAGCGTACAAACACTCCGTTATGTATGGCCCGCTGCGCCTTTTAGCTTAAGTGCCGGCTCCTAAGTAGCTTTCCCATCGCACCATTCACTCTATTGCCTGCACTCACTCTTATCGCTATTTCAGCGGTGTATTTCCCATCCTTATAGAAGGCGCATCCAAGATATACAAACTCTTTCAATTGTTCCAGCACATCGTTACCAACCACAACCCTTGCATTCATTTCTTATAGTTTAAAAACCATTACCTTGGTTTTCTTTACATTTAATAAGTCAAGTACTTCTGTAAATTCAAATAAAAAACAGAAATCAAATAAATACATTTTATTAATCAGCCAATATGATATAATAATACATAGGTATATATTGTGAATGTTGTTAATATATTCTGTATATAAGAATTTAGAATTAAACATTTTTTTATTCGAACGTACTTCCAAAAATAGTATAATAGATTTTATTCCATTAAGGGTTATGAGATCAAAATTTATTGATTTTATGAATGTTTTTTGAAATGTAAATTTAAATTTAATTAATTTGACACAGATGATCAGTTTTAATAATAAAAAAAAGAAACGCATACGGTGTAGGTATGCATTAGGTAAGTTAACGCAATTGGTAACAAAGATTAATTATTTTTATTGTGATTGTAAACTAATAAATTATTAGTTACCTACTTAATACATAGATAGTATTTAGTACCTTAGATAAGACACGTCTTAGTAGCATATTAATGTATTATATTTCTATATCGGTAATTATTTTTTTGGTCAAGAATCTCAATCTATTCACAAGCTAAGCAAATATATATTTTAAGAAAAATATCAACAAGTTTATTAAATTTAATTTGGAATATGTTTTACTACTTTTTTTAAAGTTGCCCAGTGAAACATTAAGTCACAGATAAAGTACGTCCGATATTTTTTTTAATTTGCAATGATATTATCAGAATGCCATTTTCGTAACCTGTTGATGTCTATCATATGATCGATGGTTGTCAGTGTGGTACAATGGTCGTCCTAATCCTCCTACTCGCGTGTTCGTGTTAACAGACGCCGAGGAAGATGAAGTATTTATAAAAAAGGACGGCCAATACCCATTCCGAGGCCCATGGGCGCTGATTCGCATACAGTTGCCGAGCCAAGTCCGCCAATCCCGCCAAGTCCGCCAATCCCGCCAAGTCCGCCGAGATAACCAAGTCCGCCCATTCCGCCAAGGCCAGCCCAAGGTAATCCTAAACCATAGCCAAGTCCCATTCCAGGATAGCCAAGTCCAACTCCGATGTTTGGTACCGATTCACACACCGTGGAACCTAAACCACCTACAGGCATACCTATACCGTACCCAACACTTGGCACGCTATCACAGACCGTGGTACTACCAACACCCGCTAAAGGCATGCCTACACCGATACCTAAATTAGGTACTGTATCACAGACAGTAGTAGCAGTACCCAATCCATTATAGGGAAGCCCTAGACCGCCTAATAAGCCTAAAGAGCCAAGTCCGCCGTATGCTCCAAGTCCGCCAAGTGCGCCTAAACCACCCAAAGCTCCAAGTCCGCCGTACCCGCCAAGTCCGAACTGGCCAAGTCCGTATAATCCGCCAAGTCCAAGATTGGGCGTTTCAGTGCAGACTGTAGCAGATCCAACACCGGGGTAGGTCATGCCAAGTCCGAGGCCAAGTGGGGGGAGGATGTTCGGGGCTGTTTCACAGACAGTCGTGGGTGCAAAAGCTGATAGGAAGTTTGGTGTTGAGTCGCATATTGTAGTTTGGCCCAAAGGGTTGCAACGGGCAATCGTAAGTAAGGCTGGAACAGAAATAAAAATGTTAATACTCCGTCACTCTTATATTCCCCAAGCAAAAAAAACGGACAAGTGCCAGTAGGGTTCCGTACATATGTCACTAGGTAGCGGTAGCATAAGGATGTAGATACCGGGGAAGTCCTAGACTATCTTACCATGACCAAATAGACCGTGTCTTTTTTGAAGGGCAAGTCAAGACTCTCCGTAAACGCGAGCGTGTCTGACATGAGGCTCACAAATAGGCCCTGTTAATCATTTTTCGTGACCGTGGTGCTTTACAACTGGGCTTATCCTAGTTGTAGTCAACTTTTCGATGGCTAACCTGCCAATTATTTTATTTTTTGTGTCTCCCGCTTTGCAAAGGAGGGAAGTGGAATTTTTATTTTTCCTACTTCTCCTGTTTTTCTTTCTAATTAAATTTGTTGCGGGTCGCTAAAGTGCATCCCGGGACACCCCAAGGTTCAAACCTTGGTGTCATTTAAGAAGACTATTGTGGATCCTGGCTTACAGGAGTTAGAATGGTGGGAATGAGTGGCGGGGTTAGTCCCACAAAAAAAAACGGCGAGCGTGTCTGAGACGAACTATGAGAGTGGAGAAAGCCAGAGAGGTAATGTAAGAACCTGTTGGAACTCTGTACTCTCTTCCTACCCCGAAAGGAAACTGGCGTGATGATATAGATAGCGGTATTTTAAAATGTAACCCCACACTAGATATTATTCCTGTGACGTGGCTGCGTTTACAACCATGATATTTACATACACTGTATTAACACAGACAAGTTCTTAATTTGTATTTGGACCAAGTCCGTATATTAATTATTCTTTTTTTTTCTTTAATTTTCTTTCTTTTAAAAGAACCCACACTAGGATTTATTCCTGTGTCGTGGGTGCGTTTACAAACATGAAAATTCACATACACAAATACCCAGACCGGAACAAATAACTGATTCTATCATTGATTCTTCTTCAGCCGAAAGACGTCCACTGCAGGACAAAGGCCTGCCTTAAAGCCCGCCACAACGACCGGCTTTGTGCTGTACGTATCCAACTTCTTCCCGCGACCTTCACCAGGTCATCGGTCCATCGTGTATGGGGCCTACCCACTCCACGTCTTCCGGTACGTGGTCGCCATTCGAGAACCTTTCTGCCCCAACGGCCGTCAGTTCTACGAGCGATGTGCCCCGCCCACTGCCACTTAAGTTTAGCAATTCTGAGTGCTATGTCAGTTACTTTGGTCCTCCTGCGGATCTCCTCGTTTATGATTCGATCCCGCAGGGTAACTCCGAGCTTAGCTCTGTCCATCGATTGTGATCATTCATTGATTATGATCTAGCTATAAATTCACATATTTTCTGATAGTTTACTTTATTTTTACTAAACTATAAGATTGTTTCTTGCTAAATTTCATGATTGTAATTCAACGATAAGAACCCTAAAGATTTTGACGAGTGTGTTTAAGTGGCCATATCTTTTGAATGCGTTAACTTAAAGCTTCTTTTCTTTTATATCACCAAGGGACAGTAGACCTTAGTATTTGACATAAGTTTCAACGTAATATCTATAACAGTTTCTGAGAAAAACGTTCTTAAGCAAGGGACAAACAGACAACAAAGTGAAACTATAATGGTTCCATTTTTACCAATTTAGATATGGTACCCTAAAAGTAATAATAAAACCATTGTCTCATTGTTCTAATGGTACAGGCTAGTGATCACGAAATCTCTTGTTCAAATCCTAATCCGGAAAAAAGTGTGTCTCTCTATAGAAAAATTATCAGTCAGAAATACTAGTAAGTACATTCTCCCTTATCTCAATTCGTAAGAGTTTGTCCAATAATAATGATCGGTTAAATATATCGATTTTAACAAAAAAGCAATTAATTTTTTTTACAAAAAATACATGCAGAAGTACATAGAAGCTTCCTTTTATTGTCCTCCCCTAAGAGTAATTGATACGATAATATATCGAAATTAAAAAATATCGACCTTATCTTCAATATTTTTAATAATAATCAATATTGATTATAAATATTTTTTTAATTTCAAATTTGTTGTTCATTTCTTTTTCCAGTATCAGGGTCATATTATATTTCCAATGTTTCATTTAATTGTGCTAGTATCAATTTTGCCGTTTCACATAACGAACATTTAAGAATGTCGATTGACAATATTTGTTTTTTTAATATAAAAAAATCTGAGCCACAAACATTTGTGGGTCACACAAAGATTTGTCCCGGCCGGGGATCGAACCCTTGACCATGCCGCCTGTCTCTCTTAACCACTGGATCAAGCCGTCCGTCCACTTTCGATATATAGTATTTTTTTCGATATTATAAATTTCGATACGATATATAACGATTTTTTTGTTTGCCCATCCCTGCCCAATAGTAGAAAAGAATAGATTATTATTTATTAAATTTAAATCTAAGAAGTCAAAAGTATATTATTACTAGTTTCTGCCCGCGGCTTTGCCTGCGTTGACTTTAGACAGGAACCTAACATTTTCCGGGATAAAAATTATCCTATGTTAACACACATCCAGGTAATGTTAAACTATCTGTGTGCCAAATTTCATATAATAATAATAATAACTTTTATTGGTATCAAAAGAGGATGTACAGTTGCTTCATTGTACGTAAAAATAAAGTTACTCTATCTATCTATCTATAACCTCACGCCAGATCCCTTGCGGGGTAGGCAGAGAGTACAGAGTTCCAACAGGTTCTTTTCGTTCTTTAAAGTTACACTGTATCTTAATAAAATTTAAAGCAAATTAATGTGATTCTGTGCCTGAGCTAGGAGAAATCCTGTATCTCAGACCACAGAGCTCTTTCTACTTTATAAGACGATACAGAGATAAAAAGAAACAAATATAACAGCAAAGAATTTCGTTAAATTAATATTCAAGAATTAAAATTAAATCTAAAACTTATTTGTGTGTGTGTCCCCTCTGTGTGTGATAGTGTCAGTGAGTGAGTGTATGTGAGAGGATGTGGAAAAAAATAAATAAAAAATAATATGCATTGAAACATGACTTTTAATTTTTAATGAAAGATTATTTAAGCCTGGACATTTAAGAGATTTTCCGTTTCTAGATAGGTTAGATTTTTAAGATAGTTACGTAGTGTCAAAAGCACATCTGGTTTTTTTTTTTTGATAGAAGCATAGCTGTTTATTGAGTTTATTGTAAAGGACCTAGGAAGGGAAAGAATTTTTTTATATAATATTAGTAGGATATTGATTCACTTACCAGCGAATAAGAGTACTTTGAACGCCATTTTCTGAACCACGACTAGTCTGTGGTCACCCATCAGCGATCCATACTTTATATACCAAAAAACTAATCATAATTATCAAACTCATCTTTTACGGTTCACCAGACTTGCCGTAACCGATGTCTTTTCAAAATAAAATCCATAAATTAGACATTTTCTTAATTAAAAAATGTTTTGATTAATGTTTGAAGTTTGTAAATTATCTTTTTTAATTAGAATTAAAGGTTATAAAGATAGGTATTTGGAAATTGGTGATTATTTCAAGTTTTTAAGTAAGTGCAGAAAGAAGTTAATGTATATAGAGTGTAGGTAAGAATATGTATTACTTTGGCACGCCTTGTAGAATCCCCTTCTAACAACCACTATCGGCGTCCATGTCATATTCATTCTTCTTTCGGATAGAGATACCGCATACAGGATCAGAAACCCACCTCGCCGGCAAGCTCAAAGAATTCCACCGGCTGGTGCAGAGCGCCACGGCGAAGCTTCTAGTATACGCCCTCCCCCATAGCGACTGCACAAGCCGAGGCCGTTCCTCCTTGAGGCGGCCTTAAGCTAGCTGCCCCCTTGCCCTTCTGGTTGGATCGTAGTTGTTGTACGCTGGGCAGGAGCCCAGTGAAGCTGTAAAGGCCCTTCGGCCAACAGCGTAGATCACACACACATACACACGTACACACAAAAAAACGCTATGACGCCTAAACAGCTTGATGGATTTTAACATAAGATGTGTCTTAACTGTGGGAGTGAAATAGAATATAATACTTTAATATGGTATCTGCTAATTAAAATAGAGGTTTATTCTCTCACCTCGATTTATGTGTGTGGTACTTAGGTCCTTTTTTTCTTAAAGAAAAAGTGGCCCCACTCGAAGATTTATCTATGTGTGTATCCACGGGTGCCTTCCAACATCAACAAACATGAAAATTCACATACACACACAGACCGAAACAAATAATTGTGGGTCAGACAAAGACTTGTCCTGTGCGGGAATCGGACCCGCGACTATTAGACACAAATCAAATCAAATCAGTTTTGTTTGCGAAAATGGGTTACAGTGGATGTTAAAATTACATTGGTCGTACGCCATACTCTGCCTTTAGGCATGCAAATATCATTAGGACATTAGGCGGAGAAGCTTAAGTTCTAAACCACTGCGCTAAATCGTCCGTCAATATGTATTCCTACCATTTATTAATCGTGTACTTTATGAGACTGTTGACTGCCTCGTTTGTCTAGTGGCAAAGCGCATCGTGATCACGAGGTCCTGGGTTCAAATCCTAGATCGGACAAGTCTAGTTTTTCTAACGAAGAACTCCTCAGTACGAGCCCGGACTCTGAAATTGTGCCCGGTATATAGTAATAGGCTCGCCTCCTATTCCATGGGACCTAACATCGTCGGCGAAACGTGGGTGTACTCAGTATACCTCTGCCACCCACGTTCGGGGAATATAGGCGTGACGGTGTACTTTATGAGAATATACGCAGTCATATATTTGGTGGTTACACTTGTCTCCTAAATAGTCCCCACATTACATGGCAACCCTGCCAGTAATGTGAGAAGAATAGACTTGAAGCCGCCGCTATGATGTCGTCGCTCCCTATACGGGACGGTATTTAAAAACAGAGATGGAATTTTCTGAGCAGTAGGACCACGTTGGGCTGTTTTTTTATGTATTATAGGCATAACTATTATCAGGTCTAATTATGAATCTGATTATGTTTCTGACTCACCAGTTTGATGTATTCTTCGTTTAAACGTACCTGAAAATACAACATATTGTTAAATCATTTTAAAGAAAAAAGACTTACTAAACAAGTGTTTTATGCAGCAAATGTGTTTAAAAAATATCGTGTCTACGTTGGCCGTTGAGGAGTTCCTCCGTCTGGAGCAAATCCTGGGTGCAGCAGCGATGTCAAGATAAAACTTAGAACGGGCTGTCATAATTGAATGCGTATACAAAATTTCTTGTCTGTGCTATTAACCGTTAAGAAGTTCCCTCGTCGAAAGCCACCCGTTAGTACAGCAGCCATGTCATGGTGAAACCACAGTGTAAATATAATAAGATACTGCGTTGGAACATGCTATGATTATTAAATGCGTATACCAAATTTAGTTTTTGTGCTGTTGACTGTTGAGGAGTTTCTTTGTCTGGAGCCAATCCTGGGTGTAGAATACCCTTTTGTTCGGTGAAGCTGTAAAGTTCCCCGGCGAACAGCGTAGATCATTCACACACACACACACAAAGGGTGTAGAAGCTGTCATAATTAAAAGCGTATACAAAATTTCTTGACTGGGGTGGCTTCCGACGAGAGAAATCCTCAACGGTCAATCCGTTAAGGATTTCTCTCGTCGGAAGCCACCCCGTAAGTACAGCAGCCATATCATGGTGAAACCAGAGTATAAATATAATAAGATATACTGCGTTGGAACTTGCTATGATTATTAAATGCGTATATCAAATTTAGTTTTTATGCTGTTGACTCTAGAGGAGTTTCTTCGTCTGGATCCAATCCTAGGTGTAGAATTCCCTTTTGTCCGGTGAAGCTGTAAAGGTCCCCGGCCAACAGCGTAGATCATTCACACACACAAAGGGTGTAGAAGCTGTCATAATTAAATGCGTATACAACATTTCTTGGATGTGCTGTCGACCGTTAAGGAGTTCCCTCGTCTAAAGCCACCCATTAGTACAGCAGCCATGTCATGGTAGAACCACAGTGTAAATATAATAAGATATACTGCGCTGGAACTTGCTATCATTATTAAATGCGCATACAAAATTTACTGTCTGTGCTGTTGAGGAGTTTCTTAGTCTGAATCCAATCCTGAGTGCAGCGGCCAGATAAGTGTGCAACTTAAAATGACTAATCAAAATTAAATGTGGACACAAAATGTCGTGTTTATTCTGTTGACCGTTGAGGAGTTTCTTCGTCTGGAGCCAGTCCTGGGTATTGAATCTGGCTATGCTTACCATAAAAATGCGTTGTCACTGGACATGATCATGTCAAATTTCAACTCTGTAGGGTAAGAGGAGTGTCTAATTCGGGCCTAATTGAGCTAAACTTAGTCACAAACACTGCAAGCCAAATAAAAGCTTTGTGTGTGTGTGATTTACGCTGTTGGTCGGTTCACCGGACAAGAGTGAGAGCGTGCAACCACTACGCTCGAGCCAGAAGGGCAAGGGGGCAACTAGCTCAAGGGCGCCTCAAAGAGGAAAGGCCTTGGACAGTCGCTATGGGAGAGGGCATATACTAGGCGTCTCGCCGTGGTGCTCTCCGGCCGTCGGGCATGGGATTTTTCGACCTCGCCAGCGAGCTCGGTGTCTAATCATATGTGCGGTATCTGTGTTTGAAAGAAGTGAAGTAAGGGCATGGGGAGAATCGGTGAGAATATACCGCGAGCAGCGGTAGCGGCTAACAGGAGGGGAATCACTTGCGTAGTTGGCGGCGGCTACGATTAGGGGGTTCCGATGGTTGGATGTTTTCGCAAAGTAGCTGGTTGTCGCCTTTTTAATATAGGCGCGAATAGGTTCGAGACCGAGATTGGAATGCAGATACCAATTAAAAGCTTGTAAAAGTAGTTCTGGTAAAGACTATATGCGTCAAGACTATACGTCTTGACCGCAATCCTGGTTATGATCTTTTTACAGATGAAGTGATATTTACAAAATTCGTGCTATTTTCTATGCTCGTACTCTATATTAGAAATAGCAATAATAATATTATAAATACACCAAATAATTCCAGTTTGATCGCATTTATTGCTTTTAGATATCAAAAAAAAAACAACTAAACACTCGTGTTTAAATCAAAACAAAGTAAAAAGTTCCCTCTATAGTTTTCGTATAATTGAGGTTAAAATCGCGAAAAAAGTGATTCGTTTGTTCGGATTACTTCATGGTAGCGTTGTACGACCGACGAAACCTCACAAGCCGTCTTCGGGACCGATTTTGGAACGAAATTACTTCGTGGTAGGGATCGCCCGAAATTTCGATCCGAAACTCCGGAATGACGTTTCATGGTAGACCTACTAGAATTGTCCGATATAGTAACAATATACTCGGCCCCTATTACATTGGCACCTAACATCGTAGTCGCCCATATGTGGATTTTATCAGTGTTTTTCAACCTTTATCATGACGCAACCCCTTAGCATAAAAAATATTTGGCATCCCGTTATACTCCGCTGTTTGTAATCTACCATGAACCGTGATTCTAAAGTTTCGGATCGAAATTTCGGAAAAATACGTCTGTTGCAAGTATTTAACCTCCAAAAGACATATTTTTACATCGATTACATGGCATGTAGCGAAGAAGGTTCCAACATAGGAGAAATTAGTGGCTTAGCGACCTCCTTATAAGAGCTTCGCGAACCTCCACGGGGTCGCGACACACACGTTGAAAACACTGGTGTACCCAGTCCACCCATTTTTGTTTTCCTGGGGAAAATCTTGCATAGGACTTCGGCGAGCCTCAGAGGAAGCTCGCGGGACGTGACCGATTCCTACCAACTAAAAACCCCTGAATGGCCGACATCAGCACTTTGGAGGGACTCCGGCATCTCCGTATGGAACGCACCGGTGCCCGTCTTGTGCCGCGCCGTCTTCTAAGGGGTTGCTCGTGAAAGACGCTCAGGCTCTCCCCCCTTGCGTCCGCGACCCCGAAGGCCCCTCTGCTCATGTTGTTGCAGGGGGGGGCACTCCTCCAGAGCGCGCCGTCGTTCCCGCCGTCCCACTTCTTCGAATGCAGGCACGCCCTCGCCGCTTTGGCGGAAGCCGCGAATCTGGTCGTAGACTCTCGCGTCCATGTCCACCAGGATGTCGAGCGGCGGAAAGCGCGCCAGGAGTGTTGCCGCCTCAAAGGATATGGTACGGTATCCTCGTGCGATGCGGATGGCCATCTTGCGCTGCAGGCTCTGGATCTTCATCCTGCTGCGCCGGACGCCCGACAGTCGGTGTGACCACACGGGGTACCCAGTACACCTATGCTAACCCTGCTTCGGAATACAGGGTTGACGGTGTTTTACTGTATAGTTAAATTAATTTACTTTTGATCAGTAATCATTTTATTAGTTTTAATAATTAAGTATCGGCTAAATATATAATTTAGTACCTGTAACACACATTTTTACATCGATTACATGTCATGTAACAAATAAGGTTACAGCGTAGGATAAATTAGTGGCTTAGCGAACCGCTTATAGGAGCTTCGCGATCCCCAGGGGGTCTCGAAAACACATGTTGAAGAACATTAGTTCACACAATACTCCTCTGACAACCGCGCTTGGGAATATTAGAATGACGGTAGTTCTCACTGTATAGTTAAATTAGTTGACTTTTGATTGGTAATCAAGCGTGTAGATCTTACGTGGACATGCAAAATATTTGTTAAGAAATTTTATAACATTATTCTTCAACATTTTATCATAAAGTCGATTTTCAGTTTTAATTGAATATCAAATAGGTACCTACTCTTAGTGGAAATCATTTTAGAAAGATTAACTTCGTTGTTGTTTTATCAAAGATGTTGGGATTCATTTTAATGTTATTAGGTTTGTAAACATTAAATAATATCAGCCTATACCATCCCACTGCTGGGCCTTTTGCCCATTTGTGAGAGAAGGTTTACAAATCCAGGTGAGAAATATTACGTCATACTCCAGCACGCGGAGCCAGGGCGGTGCGGTGGAGGCATGCTTGCTGGACACCTGATGGGGAAACTTAGCAAGCAAAATACTTGGCTTGCCACTTGGCTTAAATCACTTATACAAATATTTATAACACTGTCACGCCTATATTCCCCAAGTGTGGATGTACTATGTGCACCCACTTTTCGCCGTCGATGTTAGGTCCCATGTAATAGGGGGCTATCCTCCGGGCACAATTCCAGACTCCGGACTGATACTCGGAATGTTTCGATGAAAAATCTACATTAGTCCGACCCTAGGATTTCAACCAACGGCCTCATGATCGCAAAGCACATTATTACCCACTTAACAAAAGAGGCAGTACATGAACAATGAGTGGCAAATTATGCGCGTAGCGTTCACGAGATCCTGGGTTCCATTCAAAACACCACCAGGCAATCATTCAAGACATTTACTCGGGCGTTCATTCTACCTTCCCGTTCTTCTTGAGACTACACACTTAAAAAGGTTTCGTGATCAATATCAAAAAAGTAAAATTAACAAATGAAAATACGTCAAAATTCAGTATTAATCAGCTCCAATTTATCATAATACACCTACCCTGCATCCTCCTTTTTAACTGTTCGACATGCCTATGGGTATGTGCCTATACCTTTGACATCTACAAATCTATAATTCGTGAAACCTAATCTTTCGCTTAATTCACCTGGCGACCATTTATTCCTGCCCTGATACATTTGAGAGTTACTTATTACTTGAGTGTGTGGCGAGCTCCGTAGATAGAGCTAAAATGGCATACGATTCACGGCACAACGACAATCCAGTGCAACAAAGGCTGGAAAGACGTAAAAGCTTTATTAAGGACGTCGAACCGGTAAACTTAGAGCCAACAAAAGCGAGGTGCAATCTCTGGAAGGAAGAAGTATCCCTACCAAATCCCTTTGTTTCACCTGCGGAGAGTCTCCCACCTGGGCATATATTACTATGGCCGGTCTGGAAATCTTTAAATAGTCTTCGGACTCAGGTCGACCGGAGCAAGGGAAACATGTTCAGGTGGGGATCCACAGACGGTACCAATTTGAGGTGTTTTCGCAGCGTAACCTAGACGATGCCCCATCTTATATCGTACCCCGCATCACCTAACACCTGTCCGCAATAGGACTCTATAGCTGCCTCCGACAATGCAGTCAATGCCCGCATTCTGGACTGCTTTCATTTTACTATAGCATGTTTGCTATCGAAACGCTAAAAATAAGTTCTTTTTTTACATTTTCAGGTTTTCTCCACACCTATCTTCAAGGCCAACCTACTATTGGACTGGGAGTAAATCCAGAAAAACACAATGTGACTATCAAATACAGATTGATACCCAGTTTCCACGTGTTCTGTGGTCACCACGGCTATGGCAATGGTCGCGAATCCCGTCTGATCACGGTTGAAGATATTTTGTCATTATAAATAACCATTAAAAAGATGAAATATAAAAGTAGTATTAATAAAAAGTGTGTGTGCGTGAGTGTGTGTGTGTGTGTTTGCGTGCGCGTGTGTGTGTGTATGAGGTGTGTGAAAATGTGTATAAATGCGTGTATATGTACAAACATATCTGTATTTTTCTCAATATAAAATTTAAAATATCATGTTATTAATTCAGGATAACGGTGTTAAAAGGTTTTCAGTTTCGTAATAATCCAGCTTATTTAACCATGAACTAACCCTCAATTTACATTTACGGAAAGGTAATGGATAAATATTTTTTTTTTTATTTATGATGTTGTAGAGATATGTTCCGAGAAAACAGTAGAACCGGTGGGAAAAACTAGTGTTAAATCTTATTGATTCAAAAATAGATGTTGTTCGCCTTCTGTCACTTATAATTTGGGAGTCAAAAGGTAAACCTGAATGTTTCTTTAAAATTGTTTGTAAAATAAATAATTGTCGGCCTGTTAAAATATCGCACTGCTGATATAGTTCATAAGTAGGATGTAAAATGGGAAGAAAGTAACTTACTTTGAGAATGGTCCTCTGTGCACGCTCTAATTTAGGTAAATGCGATTTAGCAGCTCCACCCCATGAAGTGATGCAATACATCAAAAGGGACTGACATAGTGCAAAGTAAACTGATTTGATGATAGTGGTATCTGCTACATGACGAAGTGTTTTAAAAATAAAAATAAGCTTAAGCATTCTATTTGTTAATGTAGTAATTTGTTCTTGATTATTAAGTTGATCATCAATAATACGGTACGCCGGGGCCCATGGTCTCAAGTACAACGAATTAAAGAGTGAGTTGCTGGTTATTAAGTCACGCAATAAAACTTATGTCAATTTGCCACCAGTTCTTTTAAACGGCACTCCTCTAGCAAGAGTTCCGCGATTTAAGTACTTGGGGCACTGGGTCACGGAGTCTTTGCTTGACGATGAAGATTTGGAGAGGGAACGCAGAGCGTTGACAGTCAGATGTAATATGTTGGCTCGCAGGTTTGCACGCTGCACTAAAGAAGTAAAATTATCATTATTTAAAGCCTATTGTCAAATCTTCTATACGTGCAGCCTGTGGGTCAACTATACAAAGGGGGCACTCAATGCTCTGCGGATCCAATATAATAATGCGTTCAGGATTCTGTTGGGGCTGCCGCGATACTGCAGCGCATCAGAGATGTTTGCGGCTGAGCATGTGGATGGCTTTCACGCGATTTTGCGTAAAAGAGCAGCATCCATGATGACGAGGGTGCGTGACAGCTCCAACAGATTTTTGTTAATTTTTGCGGACCGGTTTGACGGCGTTATTATGAGGCATTGGATAAGTATGCATGGTTCATGCTGGTCAAGTGCCAAATAGTGTTGTCTAAATAGTTAATTGTTACTAACATAGATTTTAAGGAAATTGTTACTAACACACTATGGATTTAATCCGAAATAAATAAATATTATTATTATTATGTATATATTTATTCAGTATAATTTCTTATAAAATATATATAAAAATATAAAATACAAATATTCTTATATATATTGTATAAAAAAAATGTGCTCCACCGACAGCAAGGTCTACGACCCATGCTACCGGCGGTCAGGGCTCCAAAGAGAGGAACCTCCTCACAATGCGTGCCGTTTCCAACATTACTGCCTTCTGTATCAGGCCCTTCACCCAACTGCCTAGCGAGAGCTTCTCAAGGTGTTTATCGAAGCTCTTCGCTATAAGGCCGTTGACTGAAACGACCATCGGAATAATGATAGTTGAATCAACATTCCACATGGCGGTAACCTCATGGGCCAGGTCCAAATATTTTGATAATTTTTCTTTTTCGGCCTTTACAAGGTTCTCATCATGCGGAATGGTGACATCAACTAGCATTACACGACGCATCGATCGATCTATTATCACGATATCAGGTTTATTGGCTACAATAGTCCTATCCGTGATAACAGATCGATCCCAGTAGAGCGTGATATGACCACTTTCGAGAACTGGAAGAGGCTGGTACTGGTAGTACGGTACTTCAGAGTCCACAAGGCCATATTTAAGAGCAAGTTGCTGATGGATAATCCTAGCCACTTGGTTGTGTCTGTGCAAGTACTCTCCGTTAGCAAGACGAGAACAACCGGAAACTACATGTCTAATAGACTCACCGGGACGGTGGCATGCCCGACAAATGTCAACCGTGCCGTCCTTTAGGATGTACTTCCGGTAGTTGTTCGTCATGATAACTTCGTCCATAATTGCAAAGACAAAGCCTTCAGTTTCCCCAAAAAGGTTGCTGAAGCGTAGCCAGGTCACGGAAGCGAGCTGGTCCACATCAGGCCCTGTAAGAGCCCGATAGAACCGTCCGTGTAGCTCCTTGCCCTTCCATATGGCTGTGCGGTCCGAAGTACTTAATACCTGGGGCCTTCGCCAGTTCCCGTTTGCCAAGGAAAGCGGAGTTAGGCCTCTATCGATTGCGGCAACATCTCGATATATCACCACGGATACACTCAAAAAGTACTGTCTGAGATTGCACACCTCGCGGTTGTGTAGTGTCTTAGCGTTTAAAAACCCACGACCACCGCACTTCCGCGGGATGTACAACCTCATAACAGACGACCGCGGGTGATGCATACGATACGCTGTCAGCAATCGACGGACCTTTCTATCCAGGGCATCCAGTTCAGACTGAGTCCACCTTAGTATGCCAAAAGAGTATGTAAGAACAGGCATGACCCAACCATTGAAAGCTCGGACCTTATTTCCACCTGATAGAAGGCTTTTTAACACTTTTATCAGGCGGGCAAAGAACCGATCCCTCAATGATTGTTTCATATCCTGTTCCGCTATACTTAAGGCTTGTGACATACCAAGATACTTGTAGGAATCCATTTCAGAGAGAGACCTGAGGGATATATCTTCAGAGCGTACAACTTGAGGTCATCCATGTACAGTAGATGAGATATAGGCTCACTCTCCCTCCGCAAATGGTAACCTAGCTTTGAATCCTTAAGTATAGCACTTAATGGATTCAAAGCTAAGCAGAACCACAACGGACTCAAACTGTCGCCCTGAAAGATACCCCTGCTTATCTTTATCAAGTCCGACGAACCAGAAAGGCCACCACATCCTGGGTGACGAAGAACTGTGGTCCACTGCCTCATACACGAACCGAGGAAAGAGCATAGACGATCCTGTGGGCCCATTCAGGAAATGGAGCCCGTAGTCATAAGCCGTGAAGATCTGGCCTGTGCGGTTCGTGCGGCGCCGAACTGGAAAAGTCCGGGGCCGGATGGACTGCACGCATTCTGGCTAAAGAGGCTCCAGGGCTCACATTCTCGTCTAGCGACTCAATTCCAAGAAGCTCTTCAATTGGGATCGCTTCCTAGTTTTATGACATCGGGTGTCACTCACTTGATTCACAAATCTGGCAGTACTTCGGAACCTAAAAATTATAGACCGATTACATGTCTACCTACGGTCTATAAACTCCTTACATCCATTCTGAGAATAAAAATCAATAATCACCTTAAGGCACAGCATATTCTATCGCCTACTCAGAATGGCTGTAAGGGGGGGTCCCGGGGTACAAAGGATTTGCTCCTCATTGATATTGCCATTTGCCAACAGGTACGACGATCCAGAAAGAATGTCTCCATGGCCTGGATTGACTATAAGAGGGCCTATGATTATTATTATTATAAAAATAATACCAAGATATTTAATATTTCTTGTTTTTGTTAACTTGGGGCAAGTACAGGTGTTATTTATAGTTAAATCACATGCATGGGCAGTTAAGTCAAGATTGGGTTGGCATTGATTTGATAATGAGTAAGTCATAAATTTCGTCTTATCAGTGTTTAAAACAAGCAGATTATTATTAAGCCAGTTACAAACCAAATTTAAACCCAACTGAGCATAAGAATATACTTCCTCCCACGTTTTACCATCAAAAAGTAAAACAGTATCGTCGGCAAAAGAAACAATTTTTCCATTTTTCGATCTGATTAGAGAAAAGGTTTATATAAACTAAGAATAATGTAGGCCCTTAAATACTACCTTGAGGTACGCCGTGTTCGATAGGAAGTTCTACACTTTTCCAACTGTCTATTTTAACTATTTGTCTTCTCTCCGAAAGATAGTTGCTGATAAGATTTAAAGGAAGCCCCCTCATTCCCATAATCTCAAGTTTTTTTATTAATATCGGGACAAAGACTGTGTCAAACGCCTTGGCTAAGTCTAAAAATAGAACGAGTGTTTTCTTTTTTTTGTCAATTTTATTTACAATAAAATCAGTTACTTCATGAACTGCGTCAGCTGTTGATCTTCGTGAACGGAAACCATATTGAGTTGAGGATAACAGGTGATTATTTTCCAGGAATTTTGTTAGTCTGACATTAATAAGGCGTTCTAGAATTTTAGACATGGTTGGCAGTATTGATATAGGCCTATAATTATTAACACAGCGTCTGTCACCAGATTTAAATATGGGAATAACTAGGGATTTTTTAAATGCATTTGGGAAGACTCCAGTACTAAATGCTAAGTTACATATATATGTGATGGGAGAAACCAATACTTCACTGAACTGTTTGATAAAACTGCTATTTATGTTATCCAAACCGGGTGAGCAACCGGGTGAGATGAAGATAACTGCCTCGTTAATCTAGGGGTGTTTAGTTTCGAATCATAGGTGGGGCAAAGTCATCACACAAAGACACGATCCATGCGGGAATCGAACCCGAGACTACTTGATCCAGTAAGCGAGCTTAAGCTCTTAATCACTGTATCAAATCCTCCGTCGAATATAAATAACTAGAAGTTTACCATGACTGACTCATTGATTTAGTGGCAATGCGCATCGCTGACGAGGTCCTGGGTCAAATCCTAGGTTGCGCAAATGTAGTTTTCTAACGAAAAATTTCCAGCATGAGTCCGGAGTCTGGAATTGTGCACGGTATATGGCAATACGTTCATTCCGTATTATAAGCAGTCCGACGCCAGTTTCTAAGCAGCGTCATCGTCTTGGCGCTGCTTAGAAACTGGCGTCCCCCAGGGCGGTATACTTTCTCCTCTTCTATTTTCAATTTTCATTGATCTCATAACTCATGAAATTCAGAGCGCGTATCATCTTTATGCTGATGACTTATAATTGTATTCACAAAGCAGTGCCGACCGAATCTCTGACGCCATCTCCGAACTAAACCGGGATCTGGGTGCAATCAAGAACTGGGCTGACCGGTTTGGAGTTGCAGTAAATCCGTCGAAAAGCCAAGCTAGTTTGTGGGTAGTTCTAGAACAATAAGCAAGGTGAACACTGCTTCTCTACCTACACTTGTTTTTGATGGGACAATTATCCCCTTTAGTTCCAGCGTTAAAGACCTCGGTTTACATATTGACAATACTCTCAGTTGGCAAACTCAAATCGCTGCCGTCGGTCAAAAGATCACCGGTATGTTGCGACATCTTTACCGCTTTAAAAATTTGCTCCCCTCCAACACAAAAACAATGCTTGTGCAGACCTTGATCCTGCCCATATTCGACTATGGTGATGTGTGCTACTCGACCTGAATGCAGATCACCTCAACAAACTAGACCGGCTCCTTAATAACTGCATTCGATTCATCTATAACTTGCGTAAATTTGACCACGTATCTGAGCATCGATCGCAATTAAATTGGTTACCTATTCGTCAACGCTGAGTTTTGAGGGCACTGACAATGTTGTTTTCCATTCTTGACTCTCCTACTTCGCCAGAATATCTTTCTTCCCATTTTCAATACCTTTGCTCCAATCATAAAAGAAGTCTTCGATCCTTAAATAATCGTCTGCTTAAATGTCCTCCTCACCAAACAGATTTTCTACACTCTTCTTTCTTTGTTCAGTCCATTTTGCTATGGAATGCACTACCCCAGGATCTCAGGATGGCGGCCGATCGCTTTTCTTTCAAAGTAAGAGTCCAGGATTATTTGCACAAAATGTTGGTAGAATCATCTCAACTATAATATGTTATATTAATGTATTGTATGTATGTGTATATGTATTGTAAGTATATAATAAATTATATTTATTTTTCGCAACCACACTTTTCTCTTCATCCTTGTGTAGTTTTCGCACCTGCCTCACTTGTTTCTGCTTCACCCGAAGGTTGACTGGTAGAAAATGCCTAAGGCATTTAGTCCGCCTTTGTACCACTAGTGCATAAAGAATAAATAAATAAATAAATAAATAAATATATGGGACCGAACATCGTCGGCAAAAAGTGGGTGTATTCAGTACACCTCTGCCACCCCCGCTTGGGGAATATGGGCGTGACGCATGTTTATACATGGAGTCAGGGTCTGATGATGGAGACATAGCTACAGAAACTACTCAATATACTTAATTGAAATTTTTAAAACATTATTTATATTGCTGTTGTATTTACTACTAGCGAACCGCCCCGGCTCTGCACGGGTGAATTATACATGCTACCCTTCCTCTTGAGTCATTTCGTCAATTGATAAAAACCGTATGAAAATCCGTTCACTAGTTATTGAGTTTAACGCGTTCAGACAGACAGACAGACGCGGCGGGGGTACTTTGTTCGATAATATGTGGTAATTTATTTATTTATTTATTTAAGGACTACCGTAATACCTACAGTACAGTACCGTAATAACTACAGTAATACAAAAGTGGAAGGACATAAGTACTGGGGAAGACCTAGACTATCTTACCAAGACCAAATAGACCGTGTCTTATCTGAATGGCAAGTCAAGAGTCTCCGTAACCAACGAGCGAGTATGAGACGAACTATGAGAGTGGAGGAAACCAGAGAAGTCACTAGCAAAAGAAACCTGTTGGAACTCTGTACTCTCTGCCCACCCCGTAAGGGATCTGGTGTGATGATAAAGTTGGAAAGATAGATAGAACTAAAGTAATCAGCTATTAATAGTCGAGGGTACAGCCTGACTGCGAGCAGCACAGTATAAACCAGGTGTCTTACGAGGGAAAATTTCAAATTGAAAATTTTTATTTGCGGACCGAGTGTACAATAATATGAGATCTTAATATTATAAAGTGCTTATGACTTAGTGGCCGTTTACGGGCATTGCAAACACAGTTCTAATAAAAATGTTTATTAGATATGATATGAATGAACGCCGATAGGTGGGCTAAAAGGAGTACCGAATGGGTCCCAGAACACGGACATCGTCGTCGTGGTAGGCCTAAGAAGCGGTGGCGCGATGATCTCGATGCATATTAGCCTGAGTGGCCATTATTGGCCAAGGACAGGACTGTTTGGAGGAAGGAAGGGGAGACCTTTGCCCAGCAGTGGGACACAATAGGTTAGTTAAACAAGATATGATATAAATTAAATGAAATAATATAATAAATGCAATAGATTTCAGTTTCAATAAAGGTTCACAGCATATTGCGATTATCATGTTAATATTAATATAAGAATAAGAATATGTAGAATAAGAAGAAGATAGTATTGGTGTAAAGAGGAGAAAGGGTATGCTCCGTTGGTTAGGACGTATAGAAATAATGTCAGAAGAAAGAATGTCAAAACAGATATACAATGCGAAAGTGGAATGACTGAAACTTTGAATGACTGAAATGAATAATTGAAATTTTTAAAACATTATTTATATTGCTGTTGTATTTACTACTAGCGAACCGCCCCGGCTCTGCACAGGTGAATTATACATGCTACCCTTCCTCTTGAGTCATTTCGTCAATTGGTAAAAACCCTATGAAAATCCGTTCACTAGTTATTGAATTTAACGCGTTCAAACAGACAGACAGACGCGGCGGGGGTACTTTGTTCGATAATATTTGGTAATAACTACAGTAATACCAAAGTGGAAGGACATAAGTACCGGGGAGGACCTAGACTATTTAACCATGACCAAATAGACCGTGTCTTATCTGAATGACAATTCAAGAGTCTCCGTAACCGGCGAGCATGTATGAGACGAACTATAAGAGTGGAGGAAGCCAGAGAGGTCTGTAAGGAAAGAACCTGTTGGAACTCTGTACTCTCTACCTACACCGCAAGGGATCTGGCGTGATGATATAGATAGAAAATAAAACAAAAGTATTAAACTATACTTATGTACCTTGAGTGCGCGCGTGTGTGCGCGCGCGCAGATAAGTAGGTAGTTCTATGTAATTGTACGCTGTTCCAACGTTGTTATGGCACTTCTAAATTATTCTGATAGTGAATAGAAACAGTTTTGAATTAAGTAAGATTTATTATATATGGCTCTCTCTCGTACCCTTCTTTGCCCCTCTATCCATCTGCATGCTAAATCTTTGCCAGGGTAGGTAGAGAGTAGAAGGTTTTTATAGGTTGTTTGTTACCCTAGAGAACTTTCTCGTCTGTACTAGTTTGTCTCATACATGCTCGGTGCTTACAAACACTCTTGAATAATCAACGCCGGCCCTGGGGTAGAGCGAGAGAAGTGGTCGCCCTAGGCGTAAGGTGGCAAGGGGCGCTAAATGGTGCTTTTTGAGAGTATCTTATCTATTAAATCTGTAGGGTGACGCGGAAAAATCCGATGATTTCCGTAGATTGACTCTAGATAAATCCGTAGATCTACAGACTTTTTTATAAGCTCAATATGACTATTTGGAGCTAAACTAGCTTTAGTCTATAAATCGAATTTCATGTGAAATTATATGGGTGACAGCTTAGCAATAAAATTTGATTATACATTTAGCATACAGCAGTGATAGCCTAGTGGTTAGACCGTCGAATTCCAAAGTCAGAGAACTCGGGTTAAAACTCAGATACTCAGATAACTATCACTTGCTTTAACGGTGAAGGAAAACATCGTGAGGAAACCTGCATGCCTAAAAGTTTCTTGAAGGTGTGTGAAGTTCGCCAACCCGCACTGGACCAGCGTCGTGAACTATGGCCTAAATCCTCTCAGTTTGCGAGAAGGCCCGTACCCAACGGTGAGACAGTTTCTTAACAGGGCTGATATTATTATTATATATGAAAATTTGGGAATTAACATAAAGCCGAAGTACAATTTACTTGAAGGGAAGCGCGTCGACCAAAGAGCGCTAAATGACAATCTTGCTTTACCCTGTTCTAAGGCTAGGGTCGGCACTAATTGACTTATCCATCAGATAACTTAAGATCCATTTAATCATTGCAAGATAGTGTAAGTTACTCCAGTACGCATTGTACATCAGTGTCTTTCAGTTTCGTAGTCCAAACCACCGGATCCATAATTTAAATCCATCCAACCTCCATAAAGTTTTCCAATTAAGCACTGCGCGACCGCGGTGTTTTTACCGATCATCAAGGTTAAGCAGCGTTCGACTCGGTCGGCCTGAGATGGGTGACCGTTTGTGGCATTTTCATATTCGAGCATCTCCGTGCTTCGGAAGGTACGTTAAGCCTTAGGTCCCGGTTACCACTTAATGTGGTAGTCGTTAAGCCGAGTTGGAAGCCTTAAAGGCGGCTTAATAAGTTCCAACAGCAGGTGGCCACAAACCTGCCTCCACCAATCCGCACTGGATCGGCGTGATGGAGTATGACCTAATCTCTCTCACCTCGATTTGTGAGAGAAGGCCTTTGCCCAGCAGTGGGCAGTATAGGCTGATATTATAATTTGTTAATCCATATTAAATTACTTAGTATGCCCCATGACATCATGGTATTATCTGTATAAAACGAACTATGAGTAGAGGAAGCCAGAGAGGGCTGTAAGGAAAGTACCTGTTGGAGCTCTGTGCTCTATGTGTACCCCGCAAGGGATCTGGTGTGATGATATTGACAGATACACCCTGTTTCACTGTGTAAAAGCCTCTCACCGATCGAGGTGCGAGAGAATAGGTCGTACTCCACCACGCGAAGCCAGTGTACGCACTGGCTCCGCGTGGTGGAGTACGACGTGGTGGTTATCCATCAATCAATCAATCAATCAGCCTATCGTAGTCCACTGCTGGACATAGGCCTCTCCTAACTCGCGCCATTGCACACGGTCCTCCGCCTTCCGCATCCAGTCTGTCCCAGCGACCTTTTTGAGGTCGTCGGTCCATCTAGCTGGGGGCCGTCCTACCTTACGCTTACCTTACGGTTATCCATATTATCATAATATTCGAGAATGTCAAGACTTCACACCTATCAAAACTTAAAATATTGATGATAAATTAACGTATGTCTAATTTATAAGTGACGGCGTGACTTAGTTATATCAACATGCTATTGATTTAGTTTAAAAGTTTATTTAGATTACGTTTGTTTTATAATATTATGCCTATACTCTAGAAATTATGACCGTTTCGTAGGTGCGTTTATAAACGTGAATTTCATATGCACGAATATGCAGATTGAGAAAATATTTTGTGGGGCCATACAACACGCCGAAACCCGCGAATGTCCGATTCAGTGAGCCATCATGGGACCGATGACATCAATCCTTCGTCAATTCCTAATATAAAGCCAATGAGAATTATGAGGAAAACTGGTCGACTTAAGCAATTTAATTCAAACAGGATAGCGTTATAAATGAGAGAGAAATGAGAAAGGGTATGCTCCGTTGGTTCGGGCATATAGAAAGAATGTCAGAAGAAAGAATGACAAAACTGATATACAATGCGAAAGTGGCAGGATGTAGGTACCGGGGAAGATCTAGACTATCTTACCCTGACCAAATAGACCGGGTCTTACTGAAGGACAAGGACAGGAGTCTCCGTAACCGGCGAGCGTGTACGAGACGAACTATGAGAGTAGGGGAAGCCAGAGAGGTATGTAAGGAAAGAGCCTGTTGGAACTCTGTACTCTCTGCCTACCCCGTAAGGGATCTGGCGTGATGATATAGATAGATATATAACGTTATAAGATAGAAAATTCTACTCATGCACCTGCTTATTCTGCGTTAGTTCAAACAATGTGTTAAAATTAGCACGTTGCTGCATCAATTAACACACTAAGCATTACAGGCTGGCTACATCATCATTTTACCCCTCGATACAGGCAGGCCTAGTGAGGGGACCATGTATAAGAATTTATATAATGAATGAACCGCCAATTTACATATGTTTAAATGTGTAATTGTGTTCTTGTATTTTTAAATTTGAATTTGTATTTTGAGAATAAACATTTTTCATTTTTTTTTCGTCATAGACCTATAAAAAAGGCGGAAGGAACCTCGGTAGACAAAAAGAGAAGCGCATACTATTGCGCTTCACTTTTTGTCAAAGTAAGAGATACGTTCTCAATCAGCAACCATCGCTTATCCGTTTTTCGCGACTGCTTGAACATCGCGAATTACAATTCAATGTTATCAACAGAATTTGTATGATACCTATTAAAATTCAAATTCGACATCAATAAAATATATATTTATGCTCTCGTAAGTAAATTAATTTGATGATCTCGGTCTCGAACCCCCAATCCATTTGCTCAAACCAGTCCAATCACTCAAATCCCCTAATCGCAGCCGCCAGCGCTGCCGACTATGCACCGGACTCTCCTTCTATCAGCCGTTTTCGCCGTCCGCGGCATATTCTCACCGGCCCTCCCGATGCCTCTACCTCCCTTCATTCGGATACATTACACACCGCACACAGGATCAAACAACACTGACCTCGCTGGCGAGGTCGAAGGATCCGTTGCCGGCCGTGTAGAGCACCACTTCGCGACCCTACCCGATAGCGACAGCCCAATCCATGCCGCGCCTTCTCGAGCGGCAGCTTGTGGATGCTCACCCTCTTGTCTGGTAAATCTATAAATGCCCCTCGGCAAACACGGTAGATCTACACACAAAAAATACGAAGTCTAGTGGCCAAAATTCAGCGTTTTCAGGCGAAAAAAACCGTGAGGCATTTATACTTGATAAAATTTGTTGATTTTTAATTGGCAATCAAGCATTCTTCATTGCAAAGTGTTTGTTATACAGTCAATGGCTAATATATATTGTTTTAATACATGAATTTAGATGTGTATAAAACATGCAATATATCGAAGTCATAAAGTGTTGAGAAATGCAGTTGGGAAACATTTAGAATGATTGCTTTAAGTGTAGTTATTGTTCTATTGCTGGGTAAGTGATTTTGGATCATTGAAAGATAGAGATAGCGACCTTTGCCCAGCTGTGGGTCACATTCTCTCTCTCTCTATATATATATATCACCACGCCAGATCCCTTACGGGGTAGGCAGAGAGTACAGAGTTCCAACAGGTTCTTTCCTTACATAACTCTCTGGCTTCCTCCACTCTCATAGTTTGTCTCATATACGCTCGCCGGTTACGGATACTCTTGACTTGTCTTTCAGATAAGGCTCGGTCTATTTGGTCGCGGTAAGATAGTCTAGCTCTTCCCCGGTACCCACTTTATGGTCATATTTAAATAGTAAAAAATATAGTTCAAAAATACTGAAAATGCACGCATTTTCTGCTTTTTAGTTCAGCTCGCTAATAGTAAGCGGAACTAAAAAGAAGAAAAATAATAATATTAGCCCTGTTAAGAAACTGTCCCACCGTTGGGCACGGGCCTCCTCTTAAACTGAGAGGATTTAGGCCATAGTCCACAACGCTGGCCCAGTGCGGGTTGGCGAACTTCACACACTTTTGAGAATCTCTTAGGCATGCAGGTTTCCTAACGATGTTTTCCTTCACCGTTAAAGCAAGTGATAATTAATTTTTAATACGCACATGCTTTCGAAAAGACAGAGGTTGGCCTGGATTTGAACTTGAGACCTCTGACTTTGCAGTCCAACGGTCTAACCACTAGGCTATCACTGCTTATTGAAAAGAAGAAAATAATAGCGAAATAAATTTACTGTGAAAAAACGTGGTCTCTCAATACCAATCTAACAAGCCTAAACGTGGTCTCTCAATACCAATCTAACAAGCCTAAACGTGGTCTCTCAATACCAATCTAACAAGCCCAAACACGGTGGTTACGTAGTGTGGTTCACATGTTTCCATGGCCACCTCCCGATTCCATTGTCAGACCAGCTCCATGTGTCGCCAAACACCCAAACTCTTTAGGTGTTCGACGAATTTCAAAGTCGGCTGGCATGTCACCGACCGCTCCAATCCCTATTATCACGGAAAGCATTATAACATTACGTTCATTGCCGTACATATCAAGCATCAGTCCCCTTTGGGACCTCCGTGACGTCACGGCCATGAACACGGTCTTGCGGGGAGCACCCCATAGTGGCCTCCAACCTCCCCTTACAGCCACCCCAAGCCTCGCTTGTACTCAACACTGATACTACTACAGAATTCTCTGAATCTGACCGCTATCCTTAAACAACCCGACGCATCGGTCACTAGCTCATATAATACAATTGAAAATACATACCATGTATTGGAACCCTCAAAGTTCCCACATTCAGTAAACCGTATACCTTTACCACATATTATAACGCCTCAATGTCCTTTTAGTCTTTTATGCTCGACCATAGTAGAATATTTCTTTTATATCCTCTCAAATTCTTTTCTTCCTGAGACAAAAGCCCAATAATTTTCATCTGTCATCTTGACCGTTATACTTTTTCCGCAACCATAAACTAAAAAAGTTTAGTCGCGACCGCAGTTCGCGACACCATGGTAGCATATTATTGTATTGTCTGTCGCCAAAATTAAATACGCAAGTGTTGTAAATGGATCACAAGATATTAACCGGAAAGGCAGACAGACAGATACTGGTGACCCTAGTCATGATATTAGGTCAAAGTTATAAATTACCAGCCACCTGCAATAAATTTGTTTGTGTTTTAAACTGCTCAACACATTATGTATTTACCAAAATAAAAAGTAATCTTTAGCATTCAAGGATAATATAACTTTTCAACAGTGAAATAATTTTAAAAATCGGATCAGTAGTATCGGAGATCACTCCGAACATCCAAACTCACAAACTTTACCTCTTTATGATATTATTATAGATTGTATTGGCATCGGACCTTGATATGTGTACTAATTTTTAAGTTAATCGGACGCCTTGCATTTGATGAAAATCACGTTGAAAGATTTAGTTACATAGATACATAGGTGCAGGTCAAGCTAATAACAGCGTTTTAAAAACAGACTATGCTGTTCGCATCCAGTTTTAACCCGTAACCTTGAGTAGGCTTGTAGCCTGGCCTATTCACGCTTTCCGGTACGTAGTAGGCATGTCGATTCTATTAAAGAAAAATCGATCTTTGGATCGATTCGAATCGAACGCGTAAGAATCGATTCTCGATTTAATCAAAGATAAAAAGATCGATTCTCGATGAATCGATTCGAATACGATTAATTTGCCATTTGCCATGAGTTCTCTTTTTGGATTCCTTCCTTTGTATAACTTCTTGATACATTCAATTTAGAGATTATTAAAAAGACAACTGACTTACACAAAACTCATGTTTCGACACGTAGTATTTTTAACAATAAACTTGTTTTGCCATTATTTATATCCTTGATTTACACAACCAAGTAGGTTGTGTCATATTTTCGATTACCACTTTTTTATGACTGAATCGTGCATCGATCCGATTCAACGGTTCTGCGGACTCGATCTACTGAATCGATTTAATGGTTCCGATCGATCTAAAAAACCTTGAAATCTCTTCTTTGGCTTGAAAGAAATCGATTTATGAATTAATCGATATGCCTAGTACCTAATCATTACTCGAAATCCTCTCTGCCCCAACGGTCGTCTGTTCTAGCGATTTGCCCTCAACTACTGCCACTTAAGTCCAGCGATTCTGAGCGCAATATTGGTGACTTTGGTTATATCATAGATGTCAACCTTTCTGATACGATCTTGCGAACCTAGACCCGCCTCCTCTTAAGGCAACCCATCATGCTGGAACATGATTGGCTTACTATGGTCTTTTTCACGAGATATGATGAAACGTCACCATACCCATGTGTACGGTGACGTTTGATCATATTCCATTTCACGCATATTGTATTTAATTGTATTGTATTGTATTTATACTGAAAATATAGAATCCAAAAAATAAACAGGAACATAAAAATACGTCATAAAATTTTCATGAATTTGCGTGATTATTTAAATAACTTAAAACAATAAAACTCTATCACTCAATTACGTAAATTGTAACGGTTTGCGTTTTAGGGACTGACGCAATGAAATCCTTATAATCGATATGTTGTTTTTTAAAATGTACCAAATCGATTGCCGATTTTTTTACGAATATATAATTCTATGTATCTGACTAAAATATTTAGTATTCGTAGTCAAGAATCTATCTATCTATCTATATTATCACGCCAGCTCCCTCGCGGGGTAGAGAGAGTACAGAGTTCTAACCGGTTCGTTCCTTACATACCTCTCTGGCTTCCTCCACTCTCATAGTTCGTCTCATACACACTCGCCGGTTACGGAGACTCTTGACTTGCCCTTCAGATAAGACACGGTCTATTTGGTCATGGTAAGATAGTCTAGGTCTTCCCCGGTACCTACATCCTTCCAATTCCGCATTGTATATCTGTTTTGTCATTCTTTCTTCTCACATTATTTCTATATGCCCGAACCAACGGAGCATACCCTTTCTCATCTTTACACCGATACTATATTTCATACCTACTCGCTTTCTTACTACGCTGTCAGTCAAGAAATTAATAAATATACGTGGATGCGCTATCTTGACCTATTAAAACAGAGAGTTTTATTGATTTTTTTAATAATATTACACATAATCGTCGCATGTATAACGATTTTTCTAACCAATGGCTTGATTCGTAAATAAATAATGAGATAATTTTATGTTGTTTTCTGTTGGCTTACATTTGAATGTGAAGAAAACCAAAATTATGGTTTTTGAACGGGAAGAAACCAGAACGAATGCAAGGATTGTGGTTGGGAATGATGTGCTGGAGCAAGTGAATGAGTTTGTATATCTTGGATGTGCATTCAGTAAGGATGGGAAATACACCGCTGACATAGAGAGAAGAGTGAGTGCAGGGAACAGAGTGAATGGCGCGATGGGAAAGCTACTTGGGAGCCGGCACTTAAGCCGAAAGGCGCAGCTGGCCATACATAATGGAGTGCTTGTCCCAACGCTGTTATATGGCAGCGAGAGCTGGGTATGTAAGAAGGAGAATGAAAGTAGGATAAATGCGGTGGAAATGCGAGCTCTGCGGAAGATGTGCGGAGTGAAGCTAACCGACCGTATTCGCAACAGTGTAGTAAGAAAGCAAATAGGTATGAAAGAGAGTATCGGTGTTGTGATGAGAAAGGGTATGCTCCGTTGGTTCGGGCATATAGAAAGAATGTCCGAAGAAAGAATGACAAAACTGATATACAATGCGAAAGTGGAAGGATGTAGGTACCGGGAATAACCTAGACTATCTTACCATGACCAAACAGACCGGGTCTTATCTGAAGGACAAGTCAGGAGTCTCCGTAACCGGCGAGCGTGTATGAGACGAACTATGAGAGTAGAGGAAGCCAGAGAGGTATGTAAGGAAAGAGCCTGTTGGAACTCTGTACTCTCCGCCTACCCCGTAAGGGATCTCGTGATGATATAGATAGATAGATAGAGATGTTTTCTTTTAGTTCCTAATTTTTTTTTTAAATAACGATTCATTTTTCGTTATAAATTTTCTTGATACGATATTCAATCGATTCTATTTCACACTACTGCGCCACTCTTACTATTTCACGCTACTTGCGTCGATACTCTCGCACCGTCCCATCTTCCGGAGACATCAGTTGAGGCTGGCAAAGCTGCTTTACGCGCGGAATGTTGAAGCATTACGCAAGTATGTTACTCTTGGCTTGAAAGGGTACATATTTGAGGCGTTTGGGGTAGAGACGTTGGGTCCATGGGGGCCCACCAGATGTTCAGGGAAATTTTGAAAGGTCTAGTGGAGCGTACCGGTGACCAGAACGCTGGCAGCTACTTGGGCCAGCACATCAGTTTAGCGATACAGCGAGGCAATGCTGCCAGCGTCCTGGGTACCCTACGAACTGATCGTGGTGCGAAGCCTTTGGGCTCATTGTAAATACTAGTTTTTCTATATAGTTGTTGTAGTTTTTTTTCTTTTGTGTAAATATTAACTGTACTCTTACTTATTGTATACTCTTCTTTATTGTAAACTAGCTGTGCCCGCGTCTTCGTCCGTGTGGAATAGTGTCTTTGGGTAGCATTTAATATTTTGTCTCTTGTCGCTAACTTATAAAACATTCACATAAACCTTACATATGTCCATACAAACTTTCATCCCCTATTCCCTATTGTTATTTTACACCCTTGAGGGCAAAACTTTTACAAACTTTGAATGTCATATTTATTTATATCGAATCAGTAGCCTAAAAAGTTTCAAGCTTCTGGCTATAAAAATGACGATATTTCAATACAAATTTTTATCCCCCCTTTCAACCCGTTACAACCCTTTTTTCGCATTAAAAAGTAGCCTATGTCCTTTCTCAGGCACTAGACTATCTGTCTACCAAATTTCATTTAAATCGGTTCAGTAGTTTTGGCGTGAAAGCGCGACAGACAGACAGACAGAGTTACTTTCGCATTTATGATATTAGTAAGGATACCTGAAATAAATTATTTTATTTCACATTCACCACATATTTAGAAACGTCAAATTCTAAACGTTCAGCGTATCTATGACTGGTGAAAAGGACTATAGTGGCATAACTTTGCTGCGAAGTTGGTGACCAGCCATATTCGTAGCCTATCACTGGTAAACCGGTTGCTCGTTTAGCACTGCCCAGAGACCACGTATAGGGGCTCAAGAGTCAATCCTATAGACGTGAGCAGCTTCGGCTTCTAAAACTGATGCTACTTTCCTAACAATGTTCACTCAAGATGAACCCCTTAGATGGTGTCTGAGTACCTAACTGAACTATTTGGCTCTGTGCCCCATAGCCCTGAGGATCCTATGTTAAGATTTATGTAACCTTTCATTTAGGGTCATCATCAGGTGTACCTTTAGCGCAATACTATGGAGCATCAGCGTACCCGATAATGCCTTGCCAGGGTGCGTACGGTACCATCCCGTGCCAGTACCAACCTCGTCCTTGCCCGCCTTGCTTCCAGCCTGGTAAGTGTTTGCAATTTATTTATATTCTTTATTAGCACACGAAACAGATTACAATCTATGTCCTAAATGTTATGATGACATGACGATTTAGATCATAATCCAGAACTTTGTATGCCTCACAGCTTTAATATGCGATTAACAGAACTGTCTGGTAAGATATTTTGGCTGTAGGATAACTGACTGATCAAGTAGGTTGACTGTAGGTGGGTTTTTCGATCAGGGTTTTGATTTTAGGATAGGTGTCTAATCAGACAGTTTGTTAAGAGGATGTACAGTCCGGCAAGGATCTTTTGGCTCGCGGCCAAAATCACTAAATGACAGACACAGAGTTGCCGTTTTCTATGAAATTTATCTCTATTTCTAAATTTTTCTATGAAATATGCCTCCTGGAATGTCTTCTTGGAAGTAGTAGAATTTTACTCAAGGTTAACCCTATAATATTAACCCTGTTAAGAAACTGTCCCACCGTTGGGCACGGGCCTCCTCTCAGACTGAGAGGGTTAAGGCCTTAGTCCACCACGCTTGTCCAGTTCAGGTTTGCGAACTTCACACACCTTCGAGAAACTCTCAGGCATGCGGGTTTCCTCACGATGTTTTCCTTCACCGTTAAAGCAAGTGATAGTTATTTTTTTAATACGCACATGCTTTCGAAAAACCGAGGTGCGTGCCTGGGTTTGCACCCGAGATCTCTGACTTTGCAGTCCAACTGTCTAACCACTAGGCTATCACTACTTCGTTTGTTAACCCTCATTTCACATCCTCATCAACCCTGTCGTAATATAGGTAGGAATCTATAAAAATTGACGTTGGCATGATCATCGATAATAAATAGGACATGACATCATTGATTCATCAGCGATCGCAAAACGTTTCTGAGCTATACATAAAACTCTTAATGGACAACAACAACAATACAACAATGTTCTAAGACGTGTTTGACGCCCAGCTGGTTTGACCGAAAACTTTGACATCAAAATAGGAGTTTACCAAGGGAATGCCCTGAGTCCCCTGTAGTTCAAAGTCATCATGGACTAACAAAGAAAATCCAGAAACCCTTACCGTGGAACCTTTTATACGTGGATGATATATCTTTGATGTCAGGCAATTTACATGAATTACAAGAAAACTTAGAGCAACGGAGAAAATCTCTGGAATCCAATGGACTACGCATCAGCAGACCAAGACTGAATACATGGTATGCAACTTCAACCCCAACGATCTAATAAGATAGATAGAGAGCTCAAACTAGATGGCGTAACCATACCAAGAGTAACTAAATTTAAATACCTAGGTTCTGTCATAGCAGAAGATGCCACAATAACCGCCGATACAGAACAGCATCTGGATGAACTAAATGGTGAGAACTAACAGGTGTACTATGCGATCCTAAGATCCCTATAAGAACCAAAGGCAAGGTTTGTTAAACCGTAAGACCTGCTCTGCTCTACAGTGGTGAAATGTAGCCCACGTTGAAGAAGCCAAGAAGACACATGAGCAAAAACTTCATACCACTGAAATGCATATGCTACGCTAGACGGGTGTTACCCTTAAGGATAAAGTTCGTAATGAACGTATACGCGCCAGTTTTAAGGTAGCACCTATTATAGAGAAAATTTCGGAGAGAATTTAGGCAAAGATGGTACAGACACGTTAGTCAAAAACCAGATAATCATTTACTGAAGAAGTGCTATTCCATGGCAACACAAAAGAAAGGAGGTAGACTGAAAACGACGTGGACGACGAATGTCCAGAGAGACATGAAGGTTTTGGGTATGTCCATTGACGACGCTTATCAGCGAAGCAAATGGCCCCTTCGGATAAGAAAAGCCGAGAAAGAGGCGAGAACAAAGAAGAAAGATCATTGACTAATCATCATTATCACTTTCAGCTTATTCTCCACATATAATTGGAACTGAATAATATCCAAAACTTTGCTGTTATTGTTACGTCTTCAAGTTTAATTTTTCTTCCAGATGAAGGCAGGCAAACTGGGCCAGGACTTCCATATCCAGCGCCTTACACAAAACCACCACCTGCTCCAACTCCTCAGACACCGCCTCCTCCACCAGGTAATCAAGAATACCCAGGTAACAAACTATTTTATGTTATTAAGCCCAAAACTGCGGGCACTGTGAGAAGAGAACCTCTTGGAACTCTGTACTCTCTGCCTGCTCCATACGGGAGCAGTCGTGATGATATAGATAGATAGATCATCCCGCTACTAATTCCTGTAAACCAGATCCAAAACGGGCAAATCGTAACACGGGCTGCAAGACTTTTCTTAGTTATCCTAATTTTGTTGGCCCGTGATTCGAGTCTTGAACGCAAGTCCAGATAGTCTTATCTATACGTCAATACAATACAATCCTAGAAACAAGTTTTCTCTTGTAGCACGTAACCCCAGACAGCTTGCAGGGTTGCATAGAATGCAGAGGCGGCGGCTACGATTAGCGGATTCGCATGGGAAGATGAGTTCGCGAAGTGTCGAGTTGTCGCCTTTTTAATATAGGCACGAATAGATTCGAGACCGAGATCGGAGTGGCCCAGTTGTTAGTAGCGCATGATGCTTCTTCCAATCACGAAGTCCAAAATTTTTGTCCAAACCGAGGCCGTTCCTCCTTGAGGCGCCCTCGAGTATGTCGCCCCTTGCCCGTCTGGCTCGAGCGTAGTGGTTGCACGCTCGTCCTTAAGTCCGGTGAAGCTGTAAAGGCCTCACGCCCAACAGCGTATATCACTCAAACACACACACACACTAACAACTGGGCTCTTGATTTTATAAGTTAATAATTTTAATTACAAAAAAAAACCTTTTTAAAAACAAGTTTTTATAGCAAAAACACAACGAAGATATCTTGCTTGGATTCTTTCCGGCTCCATTATTCGGCCCTGGTCGCCACCCGGGTCTAAAGCACTCGTCAAGACAAATCCAACGAACCCTAACACGGCGGAGTTATATTGAGCAGTTGGGTGGTTCCATTAGCCACCTTTTGATTTCATCATCAGACCCTGAATACCAATCTAACAAGCCTAAACAGGAGGGGGTTACGTTATATATTTCACATTTTCCTATGTCACCTCCGGAATCCATCATCAGACCAGCTCCATTATACCATGTTATTGCATTGTACCATGACCAAATAGACCGGGTCTTATCTGAAGGACAAATCAGGAGTCTCCGTAACCGGCGAGCGTGTATGAGACGAACTATGAGAGTAGAGGAAGCCAGAGAGGTATGTAAGGAAAGAGCCTGTCGGAACTCTGTACTCTCTGCCTACCCCGTAAGGGATCTGGCGTGATGATATAGAAAGATAGATAGATAGATTGCATTGTCACCGAATTTACTATACGTATGCCAAATTTCAGCTCAATTTGATACCCGCAAATGCTTGAAAAATGTCTCACAAGTTTTGAACCGGAAAGACAGACAGACAGACATACGAACATTGCAAGTCAATTGAAAGCTTATAAAACACATATTAAACCAATTTCATCGAAACAGCCATCAGAATTTCCAAACTTAATGGCAGTGGACGAAACACATCGGTTGTAGAATTGCACTGTGGCAGAAACATTATAGAGTAGCGACCACGTACCAGAAAACATGAAGTGGGCAGACCCACTTCATGATTTCAGATGGACCTATAATCTGGTGAAGGTCGCGGGTAAAAACTGGATGCATACAACCAGAGATGGGCAAAATGATCAAATTCATGATTACAATTGAATTTTATAATAATCAATCATGATTCAAGATTAAAAGTGTAATCGTTATCGTTGAAGGTTACAAAATGTAATAGTAATGTTAATCATTGATGTACCATCACGCCTATATTCCCCAAGCGGGAGTGATTAATCATTAATCTGATTACATTTTGCCCATCTCTGCGTACTAAACAAAGCTGGTCATCGAGGCCTCTTTCAAGAGGGCTTTTCCCACCAAGGGTCGTCTTTCGGCTGACAGCTTATTTCCAGAAGGTACATTTGCATGTGCTATGAATTTTGCATAAAACCGGTCTAGGAGCGCGACGGAAGCACTCAGCTACGCTCGGTCGCTGATCGGCAGCGCGGTGCACACGTCACACTGCGGGAGCGAAAACGCACCGGCCGGGCCCACGCCCAACACTAGCGACCCGCTCGCACGCGTATTTGCGTCTCGTTCCCCCGAGCTACGTTTGTAATCGCGTCGAGCGCGACGGCGGCGGGTCGTGACGTTTGCCGACGCGCCGAGCGCGGCCGCGCTGTGTGGCGTCTCTCGTACATTTCAGTACATTACAACTCTCCAAGCCGCGCCACCGTCGCGCTCCCGTCGCGCTGCGTTGGCTGTATAGCTAAACGTTTAACCTCTTTAGTCTTGGTATTAAAATTGATATTTATTTCTAACAGCCATATTTATCGTATGCAATGTTAATATAAATCAATGCAATGTTGTTATAATCTGAATTAACCTCAATGATCTTTGTAGTAAAGTTGAGATTCCATAAATTTTCAGAAGCTCCTGCACCGCCCCCGACGTCGTCACCACCAGCGCCGTTATCACCAGCGCCTCCGCAAAAAAGAATCTTTACCAATTTGTTCGCGTTACCCGGAATGCTAGCTGATAGTTTGCTGACCGGCGAAATCAATTTGATGGCGATATGAGAAATGTAATGTGGTTTTAATAAATATACTTCGTCAATTGTTGAGATTTGATTACTACCTCGTTGGTTTACTAAGCGTTAATAAATATAATGAGTAAAAAAAACTTGGACACTCACTGTTCGGCTTGCCCACCAGTTAAAGGTCACTCAGTGAGCTATGGAGAGAGCTGTGCTTGGAGTTTGTTTTAGGGATCAAATCCGCGATTTGCAATTCAAAACTGTCAATAAAAAAACTTAGCCACCCACTGTTCGGCTTATCCACCAGTTCAAGGGCACTCAGCGAGCTATGGAGAGAGCTATGCTTGGAGTTTCTTTTAGGAATCGAATCCGGAACAAAGTGATTCGTCAAAGAACCAAGGTTACGACTTAGTTCACCGAATTAGCGCAGGCAATGGGCAGGTCAAATATGCCGCAGAAGCGATAGCCGTTGGGGCAGACTAGTTCTTGATTGAAGACCTTGTGTCAGTCATAAGTCCAGCATGGAGTTGCGCCCCGTATTTGGCAATAAGCTCGCCCCCTATTACATGGCGATAAGTAGGTGTACTTAGTGCACCTCTGCCACCCCTGCTTGGGGAATATAGGCGTGACGGTGTTTTTTCTTTTTTTATAAAAATAAAGTACCTATGTAGCTGCACTAATGGGGCATCACTCAGAGTAAAGCTGTGTTGCAGCGTAAACCACAGCATAGCGCTCATTTTTAGTGGTACCCCAAGTGACGTGCGTGCATAAAGCCTTAATTCCCGAACGAGCCAGCCGCACGGCAATGAGCACAGAACAGACAAATAGAAGTAGGGCACAGTTGGTGCCCAAACCATCATACCGGCAAACTCAAACTCAATTGGTTTATTTTGCATAAACCCTGCAAGGGTGTTTACAAAGTGTCATAATTACATTTTTTTAACTTACTAATTTACCCCCGGATCGAAACGCGGCCTCCACTGAGAAGATCCGGCGAGAAACTTAGCGGGCTTGTCTTTTTTGTTTAATGCTCCATTCATTTTTTTCCATCCTTTTTTTGTATAGATACATATAGATACATATTTTTATATTATACAAAGTCATTAATGCGATCCAGCTCCAGTGTGATGCCTTACGACTGAAATATAGGACTATTTTTAAATATATTTTATAATAATATATACTGCCAAGCTCAAGTGGGGATGGGCGGGTCATTTGAGGTCATTTGAGCTGAATGAGCCCAGATAGGTGGGCAAAAATCACTACCGAATGGCGACCAGATGGACACCGACGCCGGGGAAGACCTAGAAAAAGATGGCGCGACGACCTTGACGCCTATGACGAGAGATGGTCTGATATGGCCAAGGATCGGGTTAAATCTTCATTTAACCTTTTTTCTTCAATCATGGGCAAGACCTTTGCCCAGCAGTGGGATAAAAGAGGTTAATAATAAAAACAAAAAAAAAAGCTAGTGGATTCTGGGTGGACCAGTCTCCACAAGCAGTACCCGTTCACGAGTACGACTACTTGAGCAGCCATCACCTCCCTCGACCATATTAGAGGGAAGTAAGTGACCTGCACCAAATAGACACTGCAAACATAGACTTTTTAGTGAGCATTACCAATCCCAGACCCCAGAGTGCAGAAAAAGCCTACAAAACATTCTGTCAATGAATACTATTCTGTCAATGAATACTTAACTAAATAATGCATAAATTTTGATGTCTGTAAGCCAGGTTCCGATTTTTTTAGTACACACCATTTCATACAGAATAAAATACCAAATATATATTAATGACATTTTATTCATTTATTTAAACATACATTCGTTTTATTTAATTCATGATATCTTGACGGCCGTTGGGGCAGAAAGGTTCTCGAATGGCGACCACGTACCGGAAGACGTGGAGTGGGTAGGCCCCCTACAAGATGGACCGATTACCTGGTGAAGGTCGCGGGTAAAAGTTGGATGCGTACAGCACAAAGCCGGTCGTTGTGGCGGTCTTTAGGGGAGGCCTTTGTCCTGCAGTGGACGTCTTTCGGCTGAGGAAGAAGATATCTTGATTCTTTTCGATATTTATGATCCATGGAAATATTACTAGTGAGTGATTGACATGTACTCGTATGTTTGAATCTGAATTATTGATTGAAAAGCTAATGTATTCTTATTATTTATTACATATTGCATAAAAATTTATTACATATTGGTTTTTGAACGGGAAGGAACCAGAACGAATCCAAGGATTGTGGTTGGGAACGATGTGCTGGAGCAAGTGAATGAGTTTGTATATCTTGGATGCGCATTCAGTAAGGATGGAAAATACACCGCTGACATAGAGAGAAGAGTGAGTGCAGGAAACAGAGTGAATGGCGCGATGGGAAATCTACTTGGAAGCCGGCACTTAAGCCGAAAGGCGCAGCTGGCCATACATAATGGAGTGCTTGTCCCAACGCTGTTATATGGCAGCGAGAGCTGGGTATGTAAGAAGGAGAATGAAAGTAGGATAAATGCGGTGGAAATGCGAGCTCTGCGGAAGATGTGCGGATTGAAGCTAACCGACCGTATTCGCAACAGTGTAGTAAGAAAGCAAATAGGTATGAAAGAGAGTATCGGTGTAAAGATGAGAAAGGGTATGCTCCGTTGGTTCGGGCATATAGAAAGAATGTCAGAAAAAAGAATGACAAAATAGATATACAATGTGAAAGTGGAATGATGTAGGTACCAGGGAAGACCTAGACTATCTTACCACGACCAAATAGACCAAGTCTTATTTAAAGGAAAAGTCAAGAGTCTCTGTAACCGGCGAGCGTGTATGAGACGAACTATGAGAGTGGAGGAAGCCAGAGAAGTATGTAAGGAACTGCCTGTTGGAACTCTGTACTCTCTGCCTACCCTGCAAGGGATCTGGCGTGATGATATAGATAGATAGTGTATAAAGCGTATTTTGAAACAGGCGTTAATATTAATGTAAGTGGAGCAAGAGCATCATCTTTAGCCGAAAACCGGCAGGACAAATGCCTGAAAAAGTTATTGATTACGTAAAACTCTACCACCCGTTTCGAATATCATTCCTGTAGTTTGACCAGTCAAAGGATAGAGAACGGAACAGTCCCCATCAGAAGCACTTGTTTACGAGATAACTTAAGAAGCAGCGATCACTCGCCTTGACCATATCGCAAGGGGAAAGAGGGATCGCCAAGAACACCGCGGTCGCACCGCGCTTGAGCGCTTCCGAATAAAAAAAAAACACCGTCACGCCTATATTCCCCAAGCAGGGGTGGCAGAGGTGTACTGAGTACACCCACGTTTTGCCGACGATGCTAGGTCCCATGTAATAGGTGGCGAGCCTATTGCCATATACCGGGCACAATTCCAGACTCCGGACTCGTACTGGGAAGTTTTCGTTGGAAAAACTTCACTTGTCCGACCTGGGATTTGAACCCAGGACCTCATGATCACAAAGCGATGCCGAGTAGGTATATTAAGTTATATTCCTGACAGTACAATAAAAGTTAATCCATTAAAATGGAAGCGTGGTTTATATTTCATATTGTAATTTCTCACGAGACCGAAATTTAATGAAAAAACGTATACCGTACGTTCCTATACAAAATAAATTAACATCGTAAAATAAATCCACAGATTTAAAACCAAAAACTTTTTAAACATTTATCTATCTATATCATCACGTACATAGTTCCAACAGGTTCTTTCCTTACATACCTCTCTGGCTTCCTCCACTCTCATAATTCGTCTCATACACACTCGCCGGTTACGGAGACTCTTGTTTAAATATTTATGTAATACATAATTGCTCCTGGGTCCTAAACATGAATAACTTCAGAGAAAAATAATGTTAATTTAGAAAGACCTTTTTAAAAACAAGCTTTTATATTAAAAACATGACTAAGATATCTTGAATCGTTGAAGAGTTCCTTTGGCTTCTTTTCGGCTCCATTATCCGAGTTAAAAGTACTCGGCAAGACAAATCCAACAAGCCTAAACACAGCGGGGCTATACTGAGTAGTTGGGTGGTTCCATTGGCCACCTTTAGATTGCATCATCGGACCCTGAACATTATCTGATTGCATAGTACTTGCCAGTACCAATCCAACAAGCCTAAACACGAGGCGTTACGTTGTAAATTTCACATGTCTCTATCGCCACGTTTCGACTCCATCATCACACCAGCTCTATGGCACCATATTATTGCATTGTCATGGAACTTACATAAGTTTGCCAAATTTTAGCTCAATCATGTACCCGTATGAGTTTAAAAACAGATCACAAGATTTCATCGCGCTTCAAAGAGCAACGGCTGATGTGGTCCTCCATCAACCGAATCAGAACCGGAATCGCAAGGTGCAATTTTCATCAGCACAGGTGGATCGTCACTTAATCTCCTTACTGTGACTGTGGAGACTCAGTGCAAACTATCCAGCACATCATGGAGGAACCCACTAGGAAATTCAGCGGAGGATTCTAGGGGCTGCACCAGCTGACACCAGAGGCTAAACAATGGATCCTTCACTCGGACATAAAATTTTGATCGCATGTCGCATTATTAAATATACACTAATTAGGGCATATTGTACCTTACTAGTTTCTTCTTCTTCTTCCAGTTATGGCTTCACACTAATTTTAAGTGTATTTTGCCAGTGTCCTGTGAGATATATAATCGTGTTTGTTTAAATTAATTCGACTCCCCGATGAACTTGATGACAACGATAATAATGAAATTAATGAAGTACCCCACCCTGGATAGTAAAGCAGTGGATACTTTACATACCAATTGCAACGGCCGTTTTGAGGGAAGTCTAAAAGGCACGTTTTATCACTTTGTTACAATTACCTTCACTCATGCATATATGAGAACACATATTCCAGTAACATTACACTTTAATAGTCGAAATCACACAAGTTTTGGAAATTAAAACAAACTGACAACATCACTCTTCGACTTTCCGCCAAAACTTCTTATTTGTTTCACTTAAAGTAGTATTTACAAAAAAGCGGGAGCCTGTTAATTTTTAGTAGCGTCTACTTTTGCCTGCCTTTTGTTGGTGCTAGTTTTCGTGCGGTGAGCGTATATATACCTGGATTTGATCGATGTCATCGGTGGGTCTACATAAGCCATGTCAAACTCAAAGTGACTGGTGGGTCAAAAGGCCATGAAGACCGTAGACTAGGTGGGCCGCAAAACCTAATCTAAAGAAGACAAACTACTGAAAATCTTAACGAAAAAACTACTATTATAGGACAAGTAGGTATATTTATTAAACTTCCAAAACGGTTTTTAAGAAGCTTGCTGGCCGCAGTAACTGGGTTTTTAAAATTAATTCGGGCCGCAGGAAAATGCGTTTGACATGCCTGGTCTACACAGTATACTTCTGCCATCCCCGGTTGGTTCTAGGCGGGACGATGTTAATATTTTTTAATAATCTTAGATTCCATGTAACAGGCTCAGTATAAATCATATCCAGATTCCAATCTGGCAATGAGAATTTATTTGACGTGTGTTGAACCCCTAACACTTTATTCAGCCTGAAATTTAAACCCAGGACTTCGGGTTCTTCAGTCGCATCATACACCAACAAACCAACGGTCAATATTAGGAATTAGCCATATTGTATAAAAAACTTCTGCTACCATTACTAATGAAAGTAATAACCATAGCCAGTATTATTAAACTTTTATAAAACCCAGAAAAAAAATAAAATATTCCTTATCTACCGTTCAAGGCGTAGCATTTTTTTTAACTTATAACTAGTCTAATATTTATATAACACATTTATCTATTACTTATAAATATAAAAATAATATATAATAATAATTTTTATTTTAATGTAATAAACATATTCAGTTACCATTTCTACAGGCCGAAGAATAGGCTCCGAAAATGTTACCCGAATAATAATATAAATTTATAAATATAATTTTATATGTTTCTTATAAATTAAAATCAAACCGCCTTAAAAGTAAGTAACAGATGAAAAAACGTAAAACTTAGTAAGTTTTCATTTAATCAAGGCCAACATTTATTTAAGACTGTTTTGGTGGTAAGCCGTTTTAACTAATATACAAAATCAAAGATCAGCGCGAGTTTTTGGCAAGAAATCGAAGAGAGATGTGGTCAATTTGTTTTAATTTCCAAAACTTGTGTTATTTCGAATTATAATGTGTAATGTTGGTGGAATATTAGCCATTAAGTATTCCTATATGTGCATGAGTGAAGGTAATTGTAACAAAGTGATAAAACGTGCCTTTTCGATTTCCCTCGAAACGACCGTCGCAATTGGTATGTAAAGTATCCATCGCTTTACTATCCAGGGTGGGGTACATTCATCAATTTCACTATCATGGTTGTCATCAAGTTCATCGGGGAAATGAATTAATTTCAACAAACACGATTATGTTACCACTGGACACTGGCAAAATACACTTAAAATAGTGTGAAGCCATAACTTAAAGAAGAAGAAGAAAGATCAGCGCGAGTGTTTGGCGGGAAATCGAAGAGTGATGTTGTCAATTTGTTTTAATTTCCAAAACTTGTGTTATTTCGAATTATAATGTGTAATGTTGGTGGAATATTAACCACTAAGTATTCCTATATGTGCATAAGTGAAGGTAATTGTAACAAAGTGATAAAACGTGCCTTTTTGATTTCCCTCGAAACGACCGTCGCAATTGGTATGTAAAGTTTCCATCGCTTTACTTGGATAGTGGGGTACATTCATCGATTTCATTATCATCGTCGTCATCAAGTTCATCGGGGAAATGAATTAATTTAAACAAACACGATTATGCTACTCACTGGCCACTGGCAAAATACACTTAAAATAGTGTGTAGCCCTAACTTAAAGAAGAAGAAGAAGAAAGATCAGCGCTGGTTCCATAAACAGCCAGCTTTATGCTGGGTTGGGTCCGTTTCGTAGCGAGGTCATGTAACTTATTTATTACCAACGTTTATATTATACCTACTCGTTGCCAAATAAAAATAATATCCATTCTCTCTTTCTAAAAAAAAATAAACAATGTCTCGCTTATATTCAACAAGTGGGTGTGGCAGAGGTGTAATGTGTACAGACATGACGGTGATTATTTTTTTTTCTTTCTACTTGCCAGCACACTAAGCCGTTAGCTCCGGTCACCACCTGTCGTGGTAGTCGTTAAGCCGAGGTCGAAGCCTTATAGGCCACTTGTTAAGTTCCTCCAGCAGGTGTCCACAAGCCTGCCAACACCGCGCCGAACTGGCTCCGCGTGCTAGAGTATAACCTAATCTCTCTCACTGAGATTTGTAGGAGATCTTCGCCCAGCAGTGGGCAGTATAGGCTGATATTCTTGTTTCGAAGGTTTAATGTTTCTCGAAATTTGAGGAATTTCGGTATTTAAAGCAACACCCACCCACAGGCTTAAGCCATGTGGTTTTCGTTATGGGGAACTAGTTCGGTAGATTATTTTTCTATATATTATTATAATAATCTAATATTAGCCCTGTTAAGAAACTGTCCCACCGTTGGGCACGGGCCTCCTTTCAGACTGAGAGGGTTTAGGCCATAGTCCAGCACGGTGGCGCAGTGCGGGTTGGCGAACTTCTCATTCACTTATTATATAGGACCTTACATCGTCGGCGAAAGGTGGGTGTACTCAGTACACCTCTGCCACCCCCGCTTGGGGAATATCGGCGTGACGGTGTTTATTTATTTTTTTATTCTTCATACCTTTTTGTTAGCTTCTAGGTGTAAAACAGAATAAAAACCATTAGTCTGAAATTTAAGCAGACAGTACCGCGTGAAAAAGCTATCAAATTAAACATTATTCTACGGTAAAAATTTGATTAAAGTTTTGAAAACATGAAGATCAAGTATTTCCACGAATGAAGTTCACGTAAGTAATTCATTTTATTTAGAGATTATATATATTTTCTGTACTTATTTTAGAAGTCACGCTGTACCGTTGAGAGCCCCGTAAGGAAAGAATCTGTTGACACTCTGTACTCTCTGCCTACACTGCAATGGATCTGACGTATTGATTTATATGGATGGGTACATAGAGCCTCTTGTGAGCAATTCGTGCAGTCACCTGCTGAGATAAATTGCTAAAAATGAAGAACGTACACAGCAAACTGATCCCGGCAGGTGAATGAATGATTATTATTTGTTAAACATAGGTACATATAAGGTATTAAAACAATTTGTTACCCTCGAGTATGTCGCCTCTTGCCCTTCTGGCTGGCTAGAGCGTAGTGGTTGCACGCTCGCCTTTAAGTCCGGTGAAGCTGTAAAGGCCTCGCGGCCAACAGCGTACATCATTCACACACACACACAATGGATCTGGCGTGATGATATAGATAGATAGAGACGTTGAACCCTTAGTCTTCGCTGCAATTAAATGTGGTATTTGTAAAGCTAGCCTTATAGTCTTGCTAAATTCCACCAGCAGGCGTCCACAAGCGTCCCCCGCACCGCACTGGCTCCGCGTGCTGGAGTATGACCTAATCTCTCTCACTGAGATTTGGAGGAGAAGGTCTTTGCCCAGCTGTGGGATAGAATCTCTGCATCAAAAATCTGATTTATAATTAAGATGTGCTCGATTGAGTGTATTACACGAAAGTACCACCAGTGCATTTTATTTAGGGATCTCTGAAACCTTCCAACATGTCTAAGGAAACCACCGCGCGGAGTTTTACATAACTATCTATATCCTCACGCCAGATACTTTAAACAATCGTCTTCGTAACCAGCGAGGGTGTATAAGACGAACTATGAGAGTGGAGGAAGCAAGACAAATCTGTAAGGAAGGAACCTATTGGAACTCTGTACTCTCTGCCTACACTGCAAGGGATCTGACGTATTGATTTATATGGATGGGTACATAGAGCCTCTTGTGAGCAATTCGTGCAGTCACCTGCTGAGATAAATTGCTAAAAATGAAGAACGTACACAGCAAACTGATCCCGGCAGGTGAATGAATGATTATTATTTGTTAAACATAGGTACATATAAGGTATTAAAACAATTTGTTACAACGTCACTTTATGTTTTGCCTGCGGCATACAAATTATTAGTCAAATATGTCATAGATTTAATATTATGATTAAACATGTGCACATATTAATTACAAATAGTCCAGTTATAATTCAGTACAGGGAAAAGTAGTAAAAATTACAAATTAGAATAATAAGTTGAAATACATAATTCACTCATAAAATATTATCTCTATCGATATTATCACGCCAGCTCCCTCGCGGGGTAGGCAGAGAGTACAGAGTTCCAACAGGTTCTTTCCTTACATACCTCTCTGGCTTCCTCCACTCTCATAGTTCGTCTCATACACACTCGCCGGTTACGGAGACTCTTGACTTGCCCTTCAGCTAAGACACGGTCTATTTGGTCATGGTAAGATAGTCTAGGTCTTCCCCGGCACCTACATCCTTCCACTTTCGCATTGTATATCTGTTTTGTCATTCTTTCTTCTGGCATTCTTTCTATATGCCCGAACCAACGGAGCATACCCTTTCTCATCTTTACACCGATACTATCTTTCATACCTACTCGCTTTCTTACTAAGCTGTTGCGAATACGGTCGGTCAGCGTGACTCCGCACATCTTCCGCAGAGATCGCATTTCGACCGCATTCATCCTGCTTTCGTTCTCCTTCTTACATACCCAACTCTCACTGCCATATAACAGCGTTGGGACAAGCACTCCGTTATGTATGGCCAGCTGCGCCTTTTTGCTTAAGTGCCGGCTCCCAAGTAGCCTTCCCATCGCACCATTCACTCTATTACCTGCATTCACTCTTCTCTCTCTATCAGCGGTGTATTTCCCATCCTTACTGAAGGCGCATCCAAGATATACAAACTCATTCACTTGCTTCAGCACATCGTTACCAACCACAATCCTTGCATTCGTTCTGGTTTCTTCCCGTTCAAAAACCATAATTTTGGTTTTCTTCACATTCAAATGTAAGCCATTGTTCATGCAGTCGTCTCTCATAACTGTGACTAGTGTTTGCAGATCAGTGGCTGTTGGCGCTATTAAAACCGCGTCACCTGCATACAATAGGTGGTTTATCACTAGATCACCCATTTTTACCCCTTCAGTCATCGCATTCAGTCTTTGAAGACTTTTATCCAGATACACTATAAACAGTCTAGCAGACAACACGCAACCCTGCTTGACGCCGATTTTAACGTCAAACCAAGGTGACATGTTACCACCCACCCGTACGCATGCCTTGCTGTCCACGTAGGTGGACTGGACGGCTCGCAACAGGGTGCCGTTTATACCATACTCTGGCAAAATGTCCCAAAGTCTCTTTCGCACGACTCTATCAAACGCCTTCTCCAGGTCCACAAAACCGCAGAAAACCTTCCGGCCTACTGCCAGATGCTTTTCTACGATGTTGCGGAGGGAGAAAACTTGATCCGAACATCCTCTTCCAGACCTGAAACCTCCCTGTGCCTCACACAACACTCCATCGGACTTCTCGCGCATTCTCCGTTCAATAATTTTACCATACACCTTAGCTGCCAAGCTGATCAAACTGATGGCCCTGTAATTGGCGCAGTCATATTGTGAGCCCTTGCCTTTATACAAGGGTACTATGACTGCGCGGCGCCAATCTGTAGGGACTCTACCGGTCTTCCAGCAAAGATTTGCGAGGACCCAAAAAGCGTCCCGGACGCAAGTTCCACCATATTTAATCATCTCGGCAGATATCATGTCTATTCCCGCAGCTTTACCATACTTCGTATCGCCCATTCAACTTCTTCCATAGTGATGTCCTCTGTGGATTCTGGTGCCGCAAACTCGCCTCTGGGCTCGTCTGTGGCACCAGCATCCGGGGCATTCCCATACATTTCTCCAAAGTATTCTCTCCACCGGTTTAGCACAGCTTGTGTGTCTGCAAGAATGTCACCATCCTTAGATTTAAAATATTATCATTAAGAAATTTGTCAATTGAATTGTAACATTTGTCAATTAATCTATTATATAGGGTTTTCTTAAATTTGACTACTTGCATGTGTTTTATGTAATCTGGCAGTTTATTAAATATGCGCGGTGCCATTCCAAATAAACCATTTTTTACTCAGTCCTACATATTTTGTTACACAGAATATTTTGGTAATAAATGCGTAATAGTCTATTACATTTCCGCGTTTCTGATAATATTGCATTCTGCTTTACAAATACGGCTACCTCTAAAATATACAATGAAGGAAAAGTAAGAATCTTCAGGGCTTTAAACATCGGATACACCTTTTTTGTGCAATAAGAACCAAATCTCTGTCTGGAGAGTGACCCCAAAAGATAATGCCGTATCGTATAACAGATGCAACTAGACCGTGGTACGCCGTTAATACAGTTTAGCCGATTGGCTTAGCCTTTTGCATAACTTATTAATGTGGGGTTTCCAGTTCATTTGACTATCTAAGGTAATTCCTAAAAAGAGTGCAAGGACTATTGTAAATTACGAAAAGAGGACAGGAACTATGGGAATCAGGCTACGATGGATAGGAAATAAAGTTTTTAGTCAATGTGTACTGCCAGTGATGACGTACGATGGTCTCTTACAATAGGTCTCATAAAAAAGTTCAGAGTTGCTGAGTGAGCTATGGAAAGAGTTATGCTCGGAGTTTCTCTACGTGAATCGAATCAAGAATGAGGAGATTCGTAGAAGAACCAAGGTTACCGACATAGCCCTTAGGATTAGCAAGCTGAAGTGGCAATGGGCGGGCCACATAGCGCGAAGATCGGACAGGCATTGAGGCAGAAAGATTCTAGAGTGGAGAACACGTATTGGTAAGCGCAGCGTAGGACGACCGCCTGCCAGATGGACCGACGATCTTATAAAAACCGAAGGAAGTCGTTGGATGCAGGTGGCATCGGACCGGTTACGCTGGAAAGCGTTTGGGGACGCCTATGTTCAGCAGTAGACAAGTATAGGCTGAGATAATGATGATAATGGGCAGGAAATGGCTTATTTCAAAGAAAACGGACATATCGCAGTCCGAATGTAATAGCGTCACAACTAAATAGCAAGAACGTGAAAAAAGAAGCTTTATAGTTTAGAAATTAGAGTGCAAAATTCCGTAATCACGTTTTTAAGTTGTGCAACTATGACTTTTGGACAGCGATATATATTTTTTGTATTTACATAAAACGTGTCTTTTTACCAGGTCGCTGATCTAAATGACTCGGTATCCTTTTCGATATGACATCACCAAGGAAAAGAGTACCATGGTTCATACTTTGTAAGTATAAACATACTATTATAAACTTGCTAAGTTCCCCCAGCAGGTGTCCACAAGCCTGCCTCCACCGTGCCACACTGGCTCCGCGGGCTGGAGTATGACCTAATTTCTCTCACCCAGAGATGGGCAAAATGTAATCAGATTAGTGATTAATGTTTACAATTACATTTTGTAGTCTTCAACGATTATGATTACATTTTTAATCTTCAATCATGATCGAACATTACAAAAGTACTCGTCATCCTTAACGGCTTGTTGTACAACGTGAGAAAAAGCGAGTGTATGGTCTTTCAGGCCCGAGGCAGATATCTGGGTAATATACCGACCATCAAATTAAAAGGGTGTCCCCTAAATAGAGTCGACAAATTTAAATACCTAGGTCATGTGTTAACCTCGGACTTAAAAGACGATGTTGACATAGAAAAGGAACGTAGGGCGTTGTCTGTTCGTGCGAATATGATAGCCCGCAGATTCGCTCGCTGTTCGAGAGGGGTCAAAATAACATTATTCAGGGCATTTTGCACTTCTTTCTACGCAAGCAGTCTGTGGGTCGCTTATTCGCGGGGACAGTACAGCGCGTTACGTGTCCAATATAACAATGCGTTCCGGGTGCTTTTGGGGCTGCCTCACTTTTGTAGCGCTTCGGGAATATTCGCCGAGGCGCGAGTCCTTGCTGCGCAGGGTGCGGGCCAGCCGCAGCAGTATCCTTAACGCATTGGCGGAGAGGTTTGACTGTCAGCACTTGAACCACTGCAACATGGTTCATTTACTGACTAATGCATTCTATTAATATTGTATAATGAATCTTGATATCTGAAATAAATAAATAATAATAATCTGATTACATTTTACCTATCTATGCTCTCACCTCGATTTTTGAGAGGAGGCCTTTTCCCAGCAGTGGGACAGTATATAATTTATTAATATTATTAGCTGTTACTTGCAGCTGCGCACGAACACAGAGTTAAAATAAAAAAATATTATTTCATTTGTAAAAACAACCACAATCGCTTAATGCTAATTATGCTATTGCTTATATGTTAATTAAATGCTATGCTAAGCACTAATCCGCGGTGTCGCCATGCTTTCCTGTGCCTCATTATGTGTTAGTGCTGACGAAGGTGATTCGGCTAGGGTCACCACTCTTAACAAACGCGTTTAAACTCAAATCAAAGTCAAGTCAAAACTTATTTATCTGTATTCTTGTATAGCGCTCAAAAACGTCAAATTTATTACATTTTTACATCTACCACGGGAGCGGAACGCGGCCTCAACTGAGAAGATCCGGCGAGAAACTCAGCGGGCTAGTCTTTTCAATAAATTAGTTGGGCCTTGCTTATAACAATTTATCTCTTTTTAAAAATTGTATTATACAGCATTGTTTAATGTTGCTGATTGAGGAGCTGCTCAATTTTCTGTTTAAGCTGCTTTATTTTGGGAAACCTTTTAAATAAAATTCAGAAAAAATGCCTTACAATAATATTTTATCGCCATCAGCCAGGTCGTTCAGTTCTAAATTATGAGGGTAGACTATCTAAATTTAACATTGCCAATCTAGAATTAAGACGCATATATTTTGATTTTTAATTTTTAATACGCACATGCTTTCGAAAAGACAGAGGTGCGTGCCTGGGTTTGAACCCGATACCTTTGACTTTGCAGTCCAACGGTCTAACCACTAGGCTATCTCTGCTTATTAAAATTAAAAATTAATTATCACTTGCTTTAACGGTGAAGAAAAACATCGTGAGGAAACCTGCATGCCTAAGAGTTTCTCGAAGGTGTGTGAAGTTCGCCAACCCACACTAGGCCAGCGTGGTGGACTATGGCCTAAACCTTCTCAGTTTGAGAGGAGGCCCGTGCCCAACAGTGGGACAGTTTCTTAACAGGGCTAAAATTATTTTTTATTATTATTATATTTTGATTACTTTATTTTTACAAAATTATACATTTCATGGTGGATTCTTCGAACTGCTTTCATTAATTACTTTTAATACTAAATTCAGCGCACGCAGATCAAATGTGACCAATCTTTTTGCCCTACAGATCCATAAAAATAACATATCCTATTATAATACTTTAACGAGAATGGCTCGTCAGTATAATGAATTACTTAAATTGAATGTAGACTTGGACATATTTATTCCGAATATGAAACAATTTAATAATAAAATGAAAGATATCCTCCAAAACACCTTGAGCGTGGATGCTTCAGACGCCCATGGTGGTGTTTGAATCATCCAAACCAAATTACCCAATAACGCATTTACCTGTTATGTAATTTCTTAGACAATATTGTTTATTTATATTTTTTCCCTTATTCTCCTTAGTGGTAGGGATGTAGGTACCGGGGAAGACCTAGACTATCTTACCATGACCAAATAGACCGGATTTTATCTGAAGGACAAGTCGGCAGTCTCCGTAACCAGCGAGCGTGTATGAGACGAACTATGAGAGTAGAGAAAGCCGGAGAGGTATGTAAGGAAAGAACCTGTTGGAACTCTGTACTCGCTGCCTACCCCGTAAGGGCGTGATGATATAGATAGATAGAGATAGAGATAAAAAAAGTAAGATACAATAAAAATAGTTGGCATCAATTCAGCTATCGATTTGGGACAAACTACTTTCAGGTCTTGCGTTTATTATGTATAATATATAAAAAAATCATAAAATAAATCACATGTGTTGCCGGCGACATGTTGCGCTCTACAAGGGCGTCTATTAGACTCCCACGCAATCTTATGAATAAGACACCCCTCGGCCAGATCTCCTCGCTCATTAAATTCTCGCGTTTTATAAATTTTAGCCTATCGACGGACGATTCAGCGCAGTGGTTAAGAGCTTAAGCCGCTCTGCCCACTGCGTCTAATAGTCGCGGGTTCGAGTCCCGCACGGGACAAATCTTTGTGTGATCCACAATTATATGTTCCGGTCTGGGTATTTGTGTATGTGAATTTTCATGTTTGTAAACGCACTCACGACACAGGAATAAATCCTAGTGTGGGGCTACGTTTTTAAATAAAACTAAAAAAATAAATGTATCATTCTGATCGGTTTAGTGGTTTTTGCATAAGGAGTAACAAACACCCATCCATTCTCATAAAATTTTGCGTTTATAATAACGACTTCGTCTTCTTTATGTATACTATAATAAAAACTCTGACGAACCTGTTTTTAGACAGGAACCTAACATTTTTCCTGGATAAAAAATATCATATGCGTTAATCCAGGTAATAAACTATCTATGTGACTGCCTCGTTGATCTGGTGGCAAAGCGCACCGCTTTGTGATCATGAGGTCCTGGTTCCAAATCCTAGGTCGGACAAATGTAGTTTTTCTAACGAAAAATTCCCGGTATGAGTCCGGAGTCTGGAATTGTGCCCGGTATATGGCAATAGCCCCCCCCCCCCCCTATTACATGGGACCTAACATCGTCGGCGAAACGTGGGTGTACTCAGCAGTACACCTCTGCCACCCCCTCTGGGGAATATAGGCGTAACTGTGATTTTTTTTTTTATTTACCAAAATTGATCCGGTTCCGTTTTGCCGTTTTTGCGTGATTGAGTAAAAAACATCCATACATCTAAACGTAGCAACTTTCACACTCATAATACTAGTTTCTGCCCGCGACTTCCTCAGCGTTGACTTTAGACAGAAACCTAACAATTTTCCGGGATAAAAAGTATAAATAATAAAATAATATTAGCCCTGTTAAGAAACTTTCCCACCGTTGTGCACGGGCTTCCACTCAAACTGAGAGGGCTTAGGCCAAAGTCCACCACGCTGGCCCAGTGCGGGTTGGCGAACTTCACACACCTTCGAGAAACACTCAGGCATAAAGGTTTCCTCACGATGTTTTCCTTCACCGTGAAAGCAAGTGATAGTGTATTTTTAATACGCACATGCTTTCGAAAAGACAGTCTTTTTTACAGCCCAACGATCTAACCACGCTATCACTGCTTGTTAAAAAAATAATAACGTAAAAATCTTCTAAAAAAAGGTTGCTTTAAAGAGATTTTTTAAATAATGTTTTCACTAGAAATCATAACAATAGTCATGCGGATGTTATGATATCACTCGTCATAAACCTTGTTAATTTCCATTCCATCGCATCGCGTGTTCTCCGACTATTACATTCAACTGTGGTTTTACTAACGAGACCTTGTTCCAGAATGATCTATTATACTAAATGATTAATAAGTAAATTAAACTTTATTATTCTAAGGTGAACTCATTTTATAACACAACGGAGTGTTTGTCCTAACCATTATGCTGTTATGTACTACAAGAGAAACTACTTCAAACAAAAATAATTTACTAGTTTAAAAAACTATAATCATTATCATAATCACAGCCTATACTTGTCCACTGCTGAACATAGGCCTCCAATCGCTTTCCAGCGTAACCGGTCCGACGCCACCCGCATCCAACGACTTCCTGCGATTTTCACAAGATCGTCGGTCCATCTGGCAGGCGGTCGTCGTACGCTGCGCTTGCCAATACATGGTCTCCACTTTAGCATCTTTCTGCCCCAACGCTCGTCCGATCTTCGCGCTATGTGGCCCACCCATTGCCACTTCAGCTTGCTAATCCTGAGTGCTATGTCGATAACCTTGGTTCTTTTACGAATCCCCTCATTCCTGATTCGATCACGTAGAGAAACGCCGAGCATAGCTCTTTCCATAGCTCGCTGAGCAACTCTGAGCTTTTTTATGAGACGTATTGTAAATTGTTGTCTCTATGAAACATGTTTTAATAATAAGTCGAACTAACAAAAGAAAAAAAAAACGAAATCATTAATTTTAGTGTTAATAACTTTAATTTTAAAAGACATTTTTGATAACAAGCTTTGATAGCAAAAATACGACGAAGATATCTTGCTTAGCTGAGGATTTCCTATGGCTTCTTTCCGGCTCCATCGTTAAACCCTGGACACCATCGGAGTATAAAGCACTTGTCAAGGCAAATCCAACGAGCGCTAACACGGCGGGTTTATATTGTGTAGTTGGATGATTCCATTGGTCACTTATCGGCTTCATCATCAAATCCTGAACATTATCTAGTTGTATAGTACGTGTCAATACCAAGCTAACAAGCCTAATAACAAGGGTGTCACGTTCACATATTCCTATGGCCATCCTTTGACTCCCTCATCAGACCAGCTCCATGGATCAGTCGGATACCCGGAAATGCTTGAAAAATGAATCACAAGATTTGAACCGAAAAGACAGACAGACATACGAACATTGCAGTTAAATAAAGGCTTGGCGCGGACTTGAGATTGACCGCGGAGTTGAGAATGTTTGTGTTTTCATATTTTAGTCTGATAAATAACATCTGTCACTTTCAACGCAGTAACTATCAAACACAATATTGCGACTTTGGGTTCTAGCCCTTTGAGGTTCACATCTTGTCTATACGGATATTTATGTAAGTATATTGTTATTTATTCCCCTTAAGTCCAGGTTGGCATGCACTGCACACGCTGCACCATGATCCATCGTTATGGTGTAGCAATATGCTGAGGCAGTATCCTATTTAACCCCACACAACCTCTGATGTCTGTAAATGTTCTGGCTAGCTTTTTCTCTTTGTTATTATTTTTAGTTATTGTTTTCGTTATTAATTTTAGTATATCAATTACTATGTGAGTGTGGTTAAAAAAATGTCTTTTCTTTCTTTCTTTCTTCTTTCATATTTAATAAAATCTTATGTTTCTCGAGTTATTTAAACAGTATGTGAGTGCACATGGAAGCATATATTTTTAAATAAGATTAGCTTTCGAACGTGTCACCTTGTAGCAAGCTTAGCACAGAGTGAGCTAGCACTAGGCACTCTAAGGTAAACTAGAAAAAAAAATGAGGTGTCTTCTCTATTAAATTATAACTTAATGATTCGCTACAAGCTCCGTAATTGTTATAGATATTACTCCGGTCGTATCTGCCACTGCCGCCGTGCGCGGCTTGTTCTCACCAACCATCCCGATACCCTAACCTCCCTTCTTTTGGATACAGTTACCGCACACAGGATCAGACAACGACCTCGCCGGCGAGGTCGAAGAATCCCTTGCTCTACGGCCGATGCAGTGCACCACGGCGAGACACCTAGTATACGCCCTCCCCCATAGCGACTGCCCAAGCCGAGGCCGTTTCTCCTTGAGGCGCTCTTGAGCTAATTGCCCCCTTGTCCTTCTGGCTCGACCGTAGTGGTTGCACGCTCGCTCTCTTGTCCGATGAAGCTGTAAAGGCCCCGCACACACACACACACACACACACATGTTATAGATATTTTGTGTTCTCTAAGTTCTATCTTTATAGATCGTGTTGGCACTTTCTGCCAGCTCCGAGAGAATCTGGCGTGATGATACAGATAAAAAGAACAGCGAGATCTGAATAAAATTGTTTGTTCTAGTTCCTATAACCGAATTACGATTTCCAAATCTTTTTATACCCATCGGTATTTGCCTGGATCGGCCATTTTGAATTTTTCTTATTGTTTTAATGTAGGGTGAGCATAATTTATGTCCGAATTTTCAGAAAAACCAAGGAATCTTTGGATGCTTATTCAAATTTCGAATATGAAGATTGTGAATATTGTTCTTTTCATTTTTGTTCGGACCTCAATCGCCAAAATCGGAAACACCTATTTAATTTTCGTCTGTCTATCGGTATGTCCGACGATTAAGACCATTGTTCTCAGAAACCGGTTAAAATTTATGTCTAATACTAAGGTCTCTTCATGGTGTAAAATAATAGAAGCTTTTAAGTTCATGCAATTAAAAGTACGGTCATTTAAAGTATTAAAGAAATATGGCAAGAAGCAATTATTATAAATTAATATAAATATTAATATAAAGCAATTATTATTAATATAAATTAATAATGCTCTAGTGGCGTATAATGCGCACAACGACCGGGAGGTCCTGGGTTCAAATACAAAATCTAATCTTTTGAAATAAGGACAGAGGGCCTAGACAAAACGCTTGCCGTTTTGTTTCTATTCTCTTGTCGCAATCGATAGCGCATTGTTGTCAAAACAATGACGTGACTTTTCGTTGCAAAATATCATACCCTTACATTTTTTCGCTTTCTATTAGCGTGAACGACTGTAGATTGTCCACTTGGCTACAGGCGCTGGATCTAGAAACGTACCTAGTAAAATGGCAATAAGCTCCCCGCCTATTACGTGAGACTTAACATCGTTGGCGAAAAGTGAGTGTACACAGTACACCTCTGCCACCCGTGTTTGGGAATACAGGTGTGATGGTGTTTATTGTGATTGGATGCATATGTTAGTAAATTTATGACTGCCTTGTTGGTGTAGCGGTGCATAGTACGTGTGGGGATCACGACGTCACTAGAGTTCTAATTCTAGGTCGGAAAAATTATGCTTTTTCTTATCGAAAAAATTGTCAGTCGAAAACCGGAGTCTGGAATTGTGCTCGGTGCAATATGAACTCTATTACATTAGTATCTATTATCGTCGGCGATTAGTAGGTGTATACAGTACACCTCTGCGATCCCCACTTGGGAAATGACAGTTTCTTTTTATATTTAATACAAGGTGTATCGTAAATAACGCAAGACCTCAGACACCCGGTTAGATAATTGTTTCATAAATTCAATACCAAACCCAATTTTCCAAATTAATTTTTTTACCCCATTTTGAAGCACTTTCATATACCGATTAACAATGAAATTTGTGTGTATTGCATTGTATTAAGAATAAATTTAGTTTGTTACAGCGCACTGAAGGAGTAACAGATTTTTTTTAATTAAAAAATAAAATAAAAAATATATTAGAAATAGTTGAAATCAATTCAGTTACTGATTTAGAACAAACTACTTTCCGGTCTTGCTTTATTTATTTTGTTAATTAATACTCCTTTTATATGAAATTCCAGTGTGCATGAGTTCGTAATTCTTCTCCTCCCAAACGACCTGACCAAATTAATTTAATGACTTTTTATACTTATGGGGTCACCTGTATGGTTCGCTATAGTTGGCGCTGTTTTCAACCGGTTATGCTAAGCCGTGGGAAACTCCTAGTTCTTTTTATGAAATTCAAATAATATCCGAGACTGTCTCTCCAATTAAATAAAACGTAGTCCTACTACCCAAGGAGTGGTTTATACAATCGTAAAGCTTCTCAATTTATATTCATCCCAGTTATAAATGATGGGGTGCGGGTAGAATAAGTAATAAGGTGATGGAGGGATAAAATGGCGGTTTCTGGTTAAAAATCCGATTTTCTGCGGAAAAAATCGTAATGAACTTCTAAATATACCTTGTGGTGACCTTTAAGCTACCAACGTTAGTTCTTCTTCTCATCGTTTCGACGGCAAACAGGCTATAGTTATATGGAAGCAGCCCAGAATGCAGCCACATTGACTGCATTGTCGGAGGCAGCGATCAAGTCCTGCTTTGTACAGGTGTTAGGGGATGCGGAGCGCGATATAAGGTGGGACGTTAGTTAAATAACACCATATTCTGTAGATGTAAAAAAAGAACACCGTCACGACTATATTCTCCAAGCGGGGGTGGGAGAGGTGTACTGTATACGCCATATTTTCGCCGACGATATTTGGCCCTACCTAATGGGTGAGAGCTTGTTATCCTTCTATTGGGCACAGATGACTACGACTGATACTAGGTTAAAAAAGTCGTGTCACATTATAAATGATTCCTGTGTGGTGAGTGCGTTAACATACACGAAATTTACATACACAAACACCCAGACCAAAACAAATATTAGTTGGTAACACAAAAATTTGTCTTACGGAGCTGAAAAGCTCTTAAACCCAATTTACATACTGCTTACTGCCGCGTAAAGTGAGGGGAGGTTAGTCGTATAAATACCCCACTTACTTCCATAACTACACTATGCCTGGCGCTCCCTTGGTCTGGGTATCTGTGTATGTGAATTTTCATGTTTGTAAATGCACCCACGATACAGGAATAAATCTGAGAGCTGTATTTTTTATAAAAAAAAGAGAAACTTATAAATTACAAAAAAAGGATGAGGGTGGTGCATTAAAAAACCAGCTATTATAAAAATTGCCTTGTGGATGTTTTGATGAAAACAATATTATTTCGGGGTAACGAAAATATAATGTTGGTAGTTTTTGTAAACACAAGAGAAACTCAGAGCGATACTTGAAGTGCAAAGGGAGTATGTAAACTGTCCACGCTGCTGCGGTACTGCTCATTCCTCTTGGCGGGAAATGGTGGCGGTGGCAGTGTATAAACCGGGTAATAAACACTGGACCAAGACGTCGTCATAGCCTTATCCTATATAGAAGTCTTTTAATCTTCTTTTTAGTTTTATTTCTATCTAACGAACCTCGCCGTCATAAAATTGTGCATTATGTTTTGTTTAAAATATAATGCACAATTTTATGAGGGGGTTTCAGGTCTGGAAGAGGATGTTCGGATCAAATCTTCTCACTCCGCAACATCGTAGAGAAGCATCTGGCAGTGGGCCGGAAGGTTTTCTGCGGTTTTGTAGATCTGGAGAAGGCATTTGACAGACTTGTGCGAAAGAGACTTTGGGACATTTTGCCAGAGTATGGTATAGATGGCACTCTGTTGCAAGCCGTCCAGTCCACTTATGTGGACTGCAAGGCATGCGTACGGGTGGGTGGTAACAGGTCACCCTGGTTTGACGTTAAAATCGGCGTCGAGCAGGGTTGCGTGTTGTCCGCTAGACTGTTTATAATATATCTGGACAAAAGTCTTCAAAGACTGAAAGCGATGAATGAAGGTGTACAAATGGGTGACTTAGTGGTAAACCATCTACTTTATGCAGATGATGCGGTTTTAATAGCGCCAACAGCCACTGATCTGCAAACACTAGTCACAGTTATGAAAGACGACTGCATGATCAATGGCTTACACTTGAATGTGAAGAAAACCAAGATTATGGTTTTTGAAAGGGAAGAAACCAGAACGAATGTAAGGATTGTGGTTGGTAACGATGTGCTGGAGCAAGTTAATGAGTTTGTATATCTTGGATGCGCCTTCAGTAAGGATGGGAAATACACCGCTGACATAGAGAGAAAAGTGAGTGCAGGGAACAGTGTGAATGGTGCGATGGGAAAGCTACTCGGGAGCCGGCACTTAAGCCATAAGGCGCAGCTGGCCATACATAACGGAGTTCTTGTCCCAACGCTGTTATATGGTAGCGAGAGCTGGGTATGTAAGAAGGAGAATGAAAGTAGGATAAATGCGGTAGAAATGCGAGCTCTGCGGAAGATGTGCGGAGTGAAGCTGACCGACCGCATTAGCAACAGCATAGTAAGACAGCGAGTAGGTATAAAAGATAGTATCGGTGTAAAGATGAGAAAGGGCATGCTCCGTTGGTTCGGGCATATAGAAACAATGCCAGAGGAAAGAATGACAAAACAGATATACAATGTGAAAGTGGAAGGCTGCAGGTACCGGGGAAGACCTAGACTATCTTACCACGACTAAATAAACCGAGTCTTGTCAGATGGAAAAGTCAAGAGTCTCCGTAACCGGCGAGCGTGTATGACACGAACTATGAGAGTCGAGGAAGCCAGAGAGGTATGTAAGGAAAGAACCTGTTGGAACTCTGTACTCTCTGCCTACCCCGCAAGGGATCTGGCGTGAGGTTATAGATAGATAGATAGATTAAAATAGCTTCTCCAGTAGGGAATACATAAAAACTAACGTAACGGTGTTTACTCTTACAGATGCAGTAATTTATATCAAGTTTGCAGCTTCATATAAAGAAGATAAACATGAATCTCTTGTCAAATACCACGAGGTTGCCGTACGACCAACATTGTATCTTCAGAATCAGGTACACCCAAATCATATTGTTTTGTATTCGAGATTATATATCTCGGATGCGCCTTTAGTATAGCTAGGCAATACATCGCTGACAAAGAGAGAAAAGTGAATGCAGGGAGTAGAGTTAATGATGCGATCGAAAAGCTACTTGGGAGCCCGAACTTAAACCAAGAGGCGCAGCTGGCCATACATAACGGAGTGCTGATCTTGACTCTGTTATATGACAGTGAGAGATGTGTATGTAAGAAAGAAAATGAAAGCAGGATAAATGCGTTCGAATTGCGAGCTCTGCAGAAGATGTGCGGAGTCAAGTTGACCGACCATGTCCGCAACAGCGTAGTAAGAAAGCATGTAGGTATAAAAGATAGTATCGCTGTAAAGATGAGAAAGGGTATGCTCCGGTGTTGAGTATATGGAAAAACCTTCGGAATGTAGAATGATCGAGTGATGCCCATATACCCACGCAGTCCCTAGGGACCTATTTGAACCTAGGTTCAAATCCTAGGTAGAACAAAATGTATTTTTTTCTATTAGAAAATTCCCAGTATCTGTCCAAAGTCTGGCATTGTGCTCGGAATAATGGCAATAGGCTCACACCCTAGTACATGGGACCTAACATCGTCGGCAAAAGGTGGGTGTTCACAATACACCTCAGCCAATCCCGCTTGGGGAATATAGCGTGACGATAATAATGAATAATATTTTAGATAAACAATCACGGCACACGAAATGAACAAACCATTTATATAACATGTATTGTAAATAATGATGAAATTTACAATCTAATTAGTGACACTATAAGCCACTGTCAAGGAGATGATGTAATTGTGACATTTTACTTACTAAAAGATGGCGCCTATTATAAAACTGATATAGCAACTATTGATATAAAAAAGTTTGATACTATATTAATGAAATTCCACGATTGGTTACTGATAGCTGGAGAAGAAAGTACTGCTGATATATTTGAGTTGCAAGATATACTTTTGAACAACAGTCATAGTGAAAATCCTATTGATGATCATATGACATGTGGTGCCTTTGAATTGGAGAATAATAATTCTAAAATTTACTATTGTAACTATGGAAATACGGATGCTTCAAACGTTAAAAATAATGTAAAGGATAAAAATTTACATACATTTAACGTAAACAGAGAAATTCGAAATTGTATAGATCCAAATATACTTGTTAATAATGGCATATGTATACAAAATACTAAACCTAGCATCTGTGATAATAGAGCATCTAATAACTATGAGAAAACTCCCATATGTATTGATAACAGCATCAATTCTTTATCAAACAACAATGAATGTAATAAAAACAAATATCTGTGCTCAAATTTCAAGAACATAAATGGCCTATGTTATGCTGATAATGGAAATAGTCTTGAAAAATACTATTCAACTTTCCGATCATATATAGATAAAAAATCAAAAACTATTAATGTATTTATACCACAATATGGAAAACCTAGGGTTCCTTTCAACCCTTTTATAGTATATATCAATTCTAGATTTAAAGGAGTGGATGAAAATGATTATAAAGTCTTAAAAAATAACAATGATCATAATACTATTGATAGTTCTTCATGTAATGTAGATATTGAAAACCAAAACGAAATGAATAGTCAATTTTTAGATACTCAGAGCAACATTGGAGGAAATTATGAAGTAGCGAACGATGTTTATTGTAATATTGGAAATTATAATATGAATACTTTAGATAGTAGCACAAAACAAACACATAATAACATTGTTGTACTTAATAAATATGATGGACAAAGTAATGGCAAGATAAAATCCAAAAAATTAGACACAATATTGGATAATACGTTAAAAAGAAACTCATACAATGTAATTGTTCCTCACAGCTACAAAACTAATGGTTTTCAAAGAGACTTAGATGATACTACTCCAGCAAATTATATTTCGCAAACGAATGTACCAAGTGATGAATTAGGAAAGTATCTTAATTGCAGAATTAATGATGATTATAACAACAACATCAAACAAACAGGAATGATTAATTTCGGCATAAGCGATAATAATTTAGAAGCCGTAGAACCTACTATTGTAAATACGAATAATTTGCAAGAAGATAATATTATTGACGCTAATATAATACATGAAGACTTCCCTGATATAATTACAAATAACAAAGAACTAAATAACGACGATTCTAGCGTTAACCTAGAATCGAAAATCATATATGACAATTTACATAATAGTAGAGTTTCTCATCCAAATGATTTTGATAATAAACATGAAGGGCCTGTATATCTAAGTAATATAAATCCTTTAGATATTTTGATGTTAAATGACAAATCACAAGGTTCCTCGAGCAAAACAAACAAAGCCATGATAATTTTATGTAATTCAGGGAATCGTTTGAAAACTGTTACACCTAAATATTATTATTCCCGAAATCCTTTCATCTTTACACCAAAACAAAGTCATAAAAACAATAATATCAATTTTGCACCAAAAACACCGTTTGAGAGTCTGAATTATGTTATAAATGGCAAAATAAAACCTGATAATAATATAATTTCTAACAAGCCAAGCATTGTTCAAGAAGAAAATTATTTAAAAATTAAAAATATACATGATAGTAGTATTATAACACCAAATTCTTATAATCTGAATACAGAGCTACTTCCGAATAATATAATAACCGAATATGTTGAGGCACCTACTGAGAAAATTACTTTAAAGTACGACCAAACCCAAAAAAATATTTTTACTTATCCATGTTACAACAAAGGTAATGATAATACAAATACTAAAGTTTTAAATACTTGTAATTCTGTGGCTAATATTAATTCGAATGCTTATTACTTGCAAGAAAAAAACGCGCCACTTAATTACAATATTTATTCACAAAATCAGTATAAAAATCCCTGTCAACTTAAGAAGCAGCCTCTACGTAACAGCGCAACATTAAAAAAACATATTGATAATATATTGACAGCAAATATACCTTATATAGAAACATATAAGCCAAGCTATATAACCAATGATTGTAAAACTGCAGCGCCTATTGGTGTACAGGACGATACAAAATTATATAATACTCAAATCACGAAACCAGAAATTATGGAATTACAAGCACCTAAACTGGAAACTGAATTTAAATCTATAAAATCTACTACACTTATAAAACACAACTATCAAAATACGTCCAATCCATATTCTTTAGAATCAGCAGTTAATTGTAAACCAAGTGTTTCTATTGATGATAAATACATTGAGACATTATTAACTAATCAAAATAACCCTGATTTTAACTCTAATGAGAATTCTCTAAATCTTATAAAAGCGCAGAAAAGTGCTAAACCAATCAAAGAAGTAAACATACCAATTTATGACGACAGAAAACTTTATAATCATATAAAACCAATTAAACTTATACCTTTAGTGCAGAAAGAAGTTTGGCCAGCCACTTCAATACATGTTGAACCTTCAGTCATCCCTCTTAAGGTTGAGACTCCAAGTAACCCTAAAATATCTCTAACAAAATTTAATAAAAAATCACCAGAAATGATTGAAAATGCTCCTTCTATAGATTATGCATGTGATTTAATGAACAATAATTTAATTTCTATTCCAAATCGAAATGCGGCAGTTAAAATACCAAATTTTTTGTCACACTACAATAACGATATAATTATTGCTAAAGTAGTAAACCCTATAGAAGCAATACCCATCACTACAACATTGAACGTTCTTGATCCTCATCCTCGTCCTATTTATAAAAATATGAGAGATGCATTGTTTGAAGTACTCAGTTCTGAGAAAATACAACCAGATTTAAAACACAACAATCCATACCTTATTCATAATAACACAGCACTCAACCCAATTGAAATTACTTCATCAGATAAAATAATACAGAGTGACTATATAAATATGGCTATTGAACCCATAGTTAATATTGCAAACACAAAAAATTCAAATGACAAAGATTCACACTATAATCTTGATAAATATGCAGTACCTTTGACTCAATCTTTATACTCGGATAGAGAACAAGTTTATGTAATCAATACACAACATCTTAACAATTTAAATAAACAGAAATATGATACACTTAACACAGTTCCAGAATATTCTACCTTTAAAATTACACCAAATATGAATAAATTAGGCCCTGGTAATATTGCTTCGAATGAAATAATATCACAAATTACACCTGTGAAAATTTTCAATATTCATCCTCAATCTTCTTCAATACCAAACTATATTTCTCCACAATTGGATGACAACAACGCCCATAGCTCTTTACTTAATCCCTTTGATATTCCTGCGCAACCTGCTAAAGTCGGCACTCAAAATTCTATCAATATTCCTATGCCTGAAAAATTGGGTATGCAAATTCAATATGCGAATTTGCTTACTAAATCATCATCATTATTCAATATAAATCCACAAATAGGCGTAGATAGTACCCCAACTTCTTCAATAAAAGAAGTATTCAGTTCTTATCCAATTTTAAACATCAAACCCTCAAATCCCGCTGCATTAACATCCACCTATGCAACTCTAGATGCAGACGAAATCCTATCCCAAGAGTTGTCAAAAAATCCTATCGACGATATTGCATCTTCTGAGAGTACTACTGAACCAATATTATCACCCTGTAATAGTCTAGAATCAGGCACTGATTACCCTCAAGGTTCACAATTGTACCAAAACGGCAATCTTAAATCTTCAATAGCTAATAATTATAATCCTAAACCTTTTTCATTATCACCAGCATATAACAGTTCATTGCTGAAGCCAACACAATTAAAACAATTACCTGGCAATACAATCTTACATTCTAAAAGATTAAATGCACTGCCTGCATTATCTGCTGATAAATCTGTACCTTTACCATCTTCAGCAGTTTCTAGGAGACCACAATCCTACGTAGTGGTCCCTCAAGTCTTACCATATAAATATCCTGAATTACCACTGGCACTTAAGTTAGATTTATCTCAAAGTCCACCATTGCCTACAAATCATAAGCATTCTTATATAAATGTTAATAAAATTGATAATCCAGAAACTCAGTTACTTTCTTCTGCGTCCCCATCAATAACCACTCCACTACTGAATCCAGATCATTCCCTAATGAACTTGATGAATCTTCAATCTAAGAAAGTCTTCAATATTTATTCCCAGTCATCACCGGAGTATCCACAACGTCATGAGAACTTCATCGAAGAGTTAACAACATCAACAATTCATAAAACTAAACCTACACAATCTAAATATTTTGTTTTTCCTAAGCCTTTTGCGTCTATTTATAGTAGTCCTGATTTGGCAAGTGTTTCTCAAGAATCACTACTGACACCAATATTAAGTTCTACGCCATTAATGGATGATCTCAAATCTCCTTTACTTTTGTCACCAACTGATACTTCATCACCATCAATTCATAGAAGACCTGATTCAAAAACAAACATTCCTGAAGACTTGTCAATAAAACCTAAATATAGTTCTATATCAATTGCGAATGATAAAAATTCTCCAGTTTTACCATCTACTTATATCATCAACCCATCATCAATTATTTATAGTAGGCCTAATTTGAATTCAGATAGTTCTCATGCCTCACTGAATCCAATACTTAGTTCAATTATAGATGACAAATCTATTCCATTGCTACCTGCAGCTACTACCATCAAACCTCTCTCAAATCCCGTTACTAAGATAGATACTTCTCCTGACCCACAACAAAATCCAATATTTACAGCTACAAACATTATAGATGATAAAACTTCTCCATTTTCTCCATTACTACCTACAAGCCATCCTCTATTTAATGTAAATCTTCCTTTACACTCATCTCTTTATCAGATTCCCAGTCTCATAATGCCACATGTTAAAAATTCTGAATCATTACCAGCTTATCCAACGCTGGAAATAGTTAATTTTCAAACGCTACCACTAAATAAAGTTTTCAGTACTACATCTACACCAGCTAGAAATTTATTATCGACCAATAAAACCAGTCCACAGTTAAATATTGATTTTCCTTTAAGTTTATCAATAAGCTCTAAAAATAGTTTTAAACCAGACATGGCAGAAACATACGCTCAATCTTCCTCTCTACCATCATCGGATTCTACCAATCCCGAGATCTCTTTAGCAATTCAAAAATATTCAGTATTACCCTATGATGAGACACAGTTGAATATAGACCTTTCTCAAGCCCCACTATTATATCCAATAAACGATTTTAAACCAAATATACATGCTACTTACTCTTCACCTTTATTGTCAATTTTACCAACTTTTTCCAATTCTCAACTATTACCAGTGAATCAAAAGTATTCATCATTATCCTATAAAAATCAACCATTATATATAGATATTACTCAAGCGTCACTACTTAATCCGATCGTCCACTCTAAGCCTCCAAATTCACAGATTAAGTCATCTCATCTTCCTTCCGCAGACCTTATCAGTCTTCAAGTTCCTCAAACCTTACCAATGGATCAGAGCATGACTCCAAAGGTTAATACTAAATTTAATATTCCTTTGGAGTCAATATCATCTGAGTACGTATTTCCATATGAAGATGAAATGATTTTGCATAGTGCACCACTGAATCAGACATTGACTTCTAAGCATACCTATCCAAAGTACTTTAAGAGTCCTCAATCAAATATCGATAACTCTCAAAGTATACCTTTCAACATCTTTAGTTCTAAATATTTACCTATTGAGAATTGTATTCCTTCTCGCGCAATACCATCAGTTCACAGAAACACGCAGTGGGAAACTTGGGATGAAGTCGAACCTTTGAATAAAATATTTGTTTCTAAACCAGAAGACATTTGGCTAGATTCAGCTTTGGAGGAAACCTCACCTGTGAAGATTTCTAATACTATTCCTCAGTCCTTATTAATAACGTATAATAATCGCCAACTCGATATCGATCGTTCAAATAACTCTCTTAACCCGATAATCGATTATGATCCTTCTAACCAAGAATCTATTTCTACACAACAAAACATCATTCAAGAGTCCCCTATAAACCTAAGCGACAGATCTAATCAATTTAAACAAATCACAAACACCACACCTTTTTCATCATTACCAGAGACCCTCCAAGACATACCATCGTATTTAATCTTGAATTCTAATCCTACACACACTCGTACTTTACATCAATCGTTACCTATTGATACTCACCCAGAAATAAAAGGAGACCTTTCCCAAGTATCAACATTAAACCCAATATTAGAAAATAGAGCCCCATTTTCATACTTAACACCTTCTCCTTTAGGTTATACAAATCCACAAAGAGTTGAAAACCCCCCACAACTTGATCCTGAGAATTATAATCCAGATTTTAAACTCTTAAAACCGATCCTCGCTCTAATTAGCCTACCCCAAACTGAAGCTTGGTATCTAAAAACACCGCCTATGACTTATGCAACGAGCCATGTAATTAGTCGAAAACAGGATTATTGTAATGATAATATTTTAAATTCACCTATTGGTGAGTCTATATCAATGCAGTCTGCTACTGCTCCATACGATCTCAAATATTCTACTTTTTATAATTATCGTATTCCTACTGATACTTTTTCGAGAATTTCTAGTCAATTTAATCCATATACTCCAATGATTTCTACTTCTAATTATATTACTAATAACTTAGCTAATACTATTCCTAGTACTCAACCTTCTATTACTATTACTCCTCCTAGTAACATTGATGCTCACAAATCAATCACTACTTCGTATTCTGCTAGTCCTTACAATCCATCAAAATATGCCTCTATTGCTACCGACACTATTAAAACTAAACTTTACAACCCATACATTATTGATTTAAAACCAAACTATACCAAATGTATTAAGAATAAAGTTCCTTTTATAGTATCTACATTTAGCCAATCTTTTCTTCCATATAATCTCCAAACTTCTGATAATACGCCTGAAAACCGTTTTACTGAAACTTCAACTCATTATACAGACACTGTCAAATCTCTACCTGGATTACCTACTGATTTGGATAGTAAATATGTTAAACAAGACTTTACTACGAGTTCCGTTCCTGTGTACACTCAAAGGAATATCCCATATTATTTGCAGTCAATACTTAAATCTCTAACTAATTTGGATAATATACCTATTACAGTTATTAGTGATAAAGTCCATTCTTATGTGAAATCTATTCTTCCGTATACTTCTAAGCCATTATCAAAGTTTTCCACAAACTTTGTCAGTTTACCCAATAATTATATGACAAAAGCTACTTCTGATTTTGTTATCGGTGATACACAACCTTATAATGCAATAGCCCAATCCTCTAGCAATGCTAGAAAATTGCCTCCGAGCTATGACACAAACCCTACTACTACTTCAGACATAATTTCTCCATCCCAATCGATAAACCAATTCGATACAAACATACATATACCTATAACTATTAAATCTCCTGTCACTACCAATGCTAAATCAAATATTCCTTGCACTCCTGATGTTACCTCTGAATATCCAATTAAAGCTGATAATACAGCAAAAATATCCTATAATACTGATACACCTGTTACTAACACATACGATAATCTGTTTGCTTTTAAATCAATACCTCACTTTGTTGTAAGCCTAGACAATTTACCGAAAATGTCTGATACCCCACTCCCTATACGTCTTCTAACTACGACACCACTCGCTACACCTCAAACAGATGGTACTAGTAAATTTACTGCCGACACTGAATCTACTCCTAATTATTTCAATTTGAAACCAACCTCTAATTTTTTTGATAAAACACCTAATAACTGCGATACTTTTACAAGTCCTACTACCACAAATTCAATTTCTCCATCGGCATTTCGACAAATCCCAACGACTGCCTGTTCTGTTAATGGTCAACCTAAAAACTTAGCTATCACGATTCCATCTTACTTCTCTTTTGGTACAAGTCCTTTAAAACCATCTTGCTTAAATAAATTTGAAGTAGCACCTAAATTCTTAAACGCTAAGATCTCAACTGCTTTTCCTGTCACTAGTAATAAAGCTAGTACAGATTTTAATACAATTCCTACCAAAACCGCTTTAAAATTTCCATATACAGCTAAATCAATTCCCAAAATTACTTGTACTCTAGACAATGAATTTTCTAAGTTTATCTGTCCTAGTAGTAATTATGCTATCAACACAAAGCCTACAGATATCTATATGAAACCTGAAAATTATGTATCCACTGAAGTTCCTTTTTCTAGTTTATCTAGACCTTTTAAAGCGTCTGATATTAAGCCCATGACCGATCTTTTAACAACTACTACTCCTTATTCAATTGATACAAAGCCTGCAAGTGTCGACAGTACACCTGAACGTAAAGTATCCATTAAAACTCCTGCTTTTTATGTTTCTAAATCTTTGGATAGTCTATTATCTCCTAAAATCCCTGAAAACATAATTAAAGAATCTGAATCCAAAATATCTAAACTTACCACATGCAGTAATATGGTTGATTTCGATGTAACACCATCTGCGAGTTATGACAATATCTGTACACCAATCCCAACCCTAACGAATACGATCTGTCCTACTACTATACCTAAACCTAAAAGTTCAGATACTTATAATTCCATTTGCGATATTCCTAATATCTGCAACAGTATATGTACAATATGTAAACCAAAACATACTTTACTTCCAGATTCTATGGATTTAAATACGCGAATCCCTGAAACTATTCATAAAGAATATAAATTTAAAATACCCATTCATAATACTCGTACTAATTCAAAATATTCTAATACAATATCACCTACAGAACATGGAAGTATTTCTGAAGTAACTTCAATTCAACTCACTACAATTCCTTATAACCCTGCATATTCATGTTTCACCGCACACACTAAAGTTCCTACCAATCCATTAACAATGCCTTATTCAGAACCAATATCTATTTACTCTGAAAACCTTGTATCTGAACCTGAAAATTACTGTACAACTTCAAGTAGTACCGCTTCTAGTGATTTATATCCCTCTAAATTACTACAAGAAAATTCTATTACTGAACCTCAATTATATGATAGAACTACATGTAGTAATTATGATTCAAACCCTTCTTATCCTTCCACGGAGAAACCCTGTACTGTTAACAATTTACTTAAAACATATTATTTCACTATACCTCCTTTAAAACACATCAAGCCAAAAGACTTAAATATCTTCAAAAACTTACCGCACAAACCCATTTGTAGTTCTATACTACCAGTTTCTTTCAGTCCTTATATCATTCCTCCTTCTAGCGAAAATGCACCACAAACTCTTCCTAAAACATCAGACATAAATGACCAAGTAACTTGCCATTTGAATTCAGATTATCATTTAAACCCAGGGATTCCTTTATCAAAAAATTTTGCTACGCCTTATCTGGTAGATCTAATAGATTATAAAAATGATGATGTTGACAAACGAAAAGACATTAATAGTCTCAAAATTAATGATATTAGTCCTGTGTATGCACAATGGATTAAAGATGATACTGGTATTGTAAATACCGGAGAAAATTGCGATTACCCTAATAAAAAATCAAACTCACATTTGCCTGAGTTTGTTAATGCCCAGAATTTAGTTAACAAAAATCAAAATTATTTAACAGCTCTACAAAACACATTGAAAATAGATTTAAAAAATTATGTAAATGAGTTAATGAAAGCTAATTTATATAATGGATCACTAACTATTCCCCTAGATAATATATATTTAACTCAAACAATTCCTAATAGCAGAATGACAACTAACGATCCTGGTATTTACATGAAAATGTGGGGTGCCAGTTTCAAAATAATCGAAGCTAAATTGTGTCTTAATTTTAACGATTTTAGTGTACTAAATTTAATGCCAGTTGTAAATAATTTAGCTAATTATGATTTAGCGCTAGTTAGAGACACGGCTAAAAGTTTTGTAGCTAACAATTATGGTGAACCTATATTAGCTAGTGTGCCCTATTATGTAAATAGTGAGTATGATATTATTAATAAATATAAATGTTATAATAATAGATGTAATATATTATGGCCTGAAGCTTACACATAAAATAATCATGATTTTAATCATTTTAACTTGTAAACACTAATGTAAAAAAGAGACATTTTAATTAATGCTCTTAAAAATGTCATTTATTGAAATGTGGGTGTATAATGTACACCTTTGAGTACTCTTTGAGGTGAACTGTATGTGAGTGGTATAGGTATTCATAATCACTTCCGAGAGAAGCCCTCATAGCACTACGAGATCATGATCGTAGCACGTTTAACTCCGCTGGTCTGAGATAGGTGACTATTAATGGCAATTCCATTTGCGAGCGTCTCTGTGCCTCGAAAGATACTTACTCTTAAGACCCCGGCTATTACTCAAAGTTGTTAGTCACTAAGCCAGTTGGATGCAGGCCTTATAGGCAGCTTGATAAGTCCTTCAGATGTGCAGAGTGAAGCTGACCGACCGTATTCGCAACAACTTAGTAAGGAAGCGAATAGGTATGAAAGGAAGTATCGGTGTAAAGAAGAGAAAGGGTATGCTCCGTTAGTTCGGGCATATAGAAAGAATGTGAGACGCAAAAATGACAAAACAGATATACAATGCGAAAGTGGAAGGATGTAGGTACCGGGGAAGACCTAGACTATCTTACCATGACCAAATAAACCGAGTCTTATCTGAAGGACAAGTCAAGAGTCTCCGTAACCGGCGAGCGTGTATGCGACGAACTATGAAGCCAGAGGGGTATGTAAGGAAAGAACCTGTCGAAACTCTGTACTCTCTCCATACCCTGCAAGGGATCTGGCGTGGTGATATAGATAGATGAAGATTTTTTATTATAACTGTTTCTTGTAGTTCTCGTTCATGTTTCATATCAGTGTAACATATCAGTTAAGTTCGACACATGTCTATCTTAAGGTTACATTGGCATGAACTAACTGTGGGGATGAAGATTCTGATGTGCTGAAAACTGTTTCTTGTTTGTATGGTATATTGGTTGTATTATTATCTGTAACACCTAAAGCACTAGTTTCATGTCATCAAATAAATATAATTACTATTTTTAAGTATGAGACTGAGTAATTAAATGATTATTAACTATTTTTATCATCTTTTATTCTAATACCTCTACCGTTGGACTGCATCGTCAGAGGTCTTGGCTTTAAGCCCAGGCACGCACCTCTGTCTTTTCGAAAACATGAAAAATTAACTATCACTCGCTTTAACGGTGAAGGAAAAACATCGTGGGAAAACCTTCATACTTAAAGAGTTTCACGAAGGTGTGTGAAATTCACCAACCTGTACTGGTGTGTGGTGGACTATGGCCTAACCCCTCTCAGTGGGACAGTTTCTAATATATTTATGTATACATTTATTAAGTATAATTTCTTATAAAATATATATAAAAATACAAAATACAAATATTCTTATATATATTGTATACAAAAAGGGCTCTACCGACAGCACGGTCTACGACCCAAGCTACCGGTGGTCAGGGCTCCAAGGAGAGGAACCTCCTTAAAATGCGCGCCGTGTCCAATACTACCGCCTTCTCTATCAGGCCCCTCATCCAACTGCCTAGCGAGAGCTTCTCGAGATGTTTATCGAAGCTCTTCGCAATAAGGCCGTTGACTGAATGGGCCGTCGCCCATTGGTCGAAATTCGATCATAACTAATTTAAATTATAAGCTTGAACTTAAGGTTCTATTGTCAAAGACTATACTTCTATAATCACAGATTTCGCCAAGGCTACACTGTTAATTTGCCTATTTTTTTCAAACAAATTATATGAAATTTAAATTTAAAAAATAAAAAACAAAATATGATTAATATAAAGACTACCTTTTTTTAATTTTTTTATTGAAACAAAAACCACAAACAAAATGCTGTCCATTGAACTTGACATACATATTTCGATAATTTAATTAATGATACAATACTTCTCTGTAAACGATGTTTTTTGAAAAACTCTCATCGTTTGCTGGTTATGTTTGACATTCAGTAAGACTGTAGACAAATGATATTAAAAACAAACAATATTAATCTATTCTCAATTTGAAGTGTATTGTGTCAAATACATGGTAGTGTGTGTAATGTTTTTTTTATTGATTTAATGTATGTTATATGCATAATTTATAAAAATAATTAGCATTCTGCACTCCTTCTCAATATAAACTATAAGTGTGGGAAATTTCATACTCCTCCGTCCGCGCAATTTTCGTAACAAGGGGTACAAAGTTTTTGCTTCACGTATTAATATAATCATTACATTATGAAAATAAATTAAACGACTTTGATAGGTGGCTGTTTCGATTTAAGAGAAATTTTGTAAGTAAACTTTGCCCTTCCCTACTTTTCATTCTTTTTTTCTAATAATAATAATAACTCATTTAATTCAGTCAACAGATATTGACAAAAATATATTTATACAACTTACTGGCCCGACAGACTAACATACATATAATTATATATTGAACTTATAATCTTAATAACATGTATTTTCGGCGACATGTTGCGCTGTACAGGGGTGTCTCTGTCTTCCACGAAATTTTCTGAATACGACACCCCTCGGCCAGAAGCCTCGCTCATGAAGGTCTCCAATTTGGCAGTGGGAACTCGCACAACAAAGGAATTGAAAGCCTTGTGTTGCAAATTCAGCTTCTTTTAAGGTAGCCCTACACTTGAAATTATTCCTGTATCGTTAGTATGTTTACAAACATGAAATTTACAGAAACATTTGTGGATCACACGAAGATTAGACACGTGCGGGGATCGAACTGATACTTGATCCAGTAAGCGAAACGGTTTATGCTCCAAAATATAGTCGTAGCCCATATTTTTTTTTTCTAAACAATAACGTAGCCCCGCACTAGGATTTATTCCTGTGTCGTGGCTGGGTTAACAAACATGAACATTCACATACACAAATACCCAGACCGAAGCAAATAATTGTGAGTCACACAAAGATTTGTCCCGTGCGGGAATTGAACCCGCGACTATTAGACACAGTAGGCGGAACGGCTTAAGCTCTTAACCACTGCACTAAATCGTGTCAACTACTACTTTTATTAATACTCATAATATAGTAACTCAGAATTACAGTACCGGTGGCTTAAACCAAGCCATCGGCCCTATCAAAAATTCTGATTACAGTACCGGTTTAAGCCATTGACCCTATCCTCGTACGAATGAAACATAACTAATTATTTATTATCTACTCTATCTCCAGACAAAGTTGTAAATATACTCAAGAGTACTCAACAAACAGATATCGTCGAACTCATTAATACTTTCTCAGCTGTTTAAATATTAGCACAAGACGCAAATGGATTTGAATTCGCAATTTCAAAGTTACTTACTTAAATATTTAGGACAAAAGTCTAGTGCGTGAGCGATGATATTGCTTTGCGAAAGCTATGTTTAGGCTAGAACACCCGCTGTTATTTTTACAAGATATCTTTCATTCGCAATGTTTGTTTGTTTAGGTCAAATCTTGCAAATATTTGCATATTCGAGCGTCTTCGGGCTTCGGAAGGCACGTTAAGTTGGCCCCGGTTAGCACTTAATGTGATAGTCGTTAAGCAGAGTTGAAAGCTTGGTTCTAACAGCAGGTAACCACAAACCTGCCTCCACCAATCCGCACTGGGTCCGCGTGGTGGAGTATGTCCTAATCTCTCTCACCTCGATTTGTGAGAGAAGGCCTTTGTCCAGTCATAGCACAGTATGGGCTGATATTATTTGCAAGCTATGTTGTATGTTTGAGTGATAAACGGTGTTGGCCGCGAGGCCTTTACAGCTTCACCGGACTAAAGCGCGAGAGGGCATCACTACGCTCGAGCCAGAGGGGCAACTACCTCAAGGGCGCCCTAAGGAGGAACGGCCTCGGCTTGGGCAGTTGCTATGGGAGGAGGGCGTATACTAAGTGTCTCGCCGTGGTGCTTGGCACCGGTCGGTGGGCAAGGGATTCTACGACATCGCCGGCGAGGTCGGTGTATGATTCAGTGTGTTGTCTGTATCCGAAACTGGAAGAAGGGATGTACAAGCATCAGGTGAGTCGGTAAGAACATGTCGCGGGCGGCGGTAGCGGCAGGGGTTAGGTTCATAGTCAGCGGTGGCTACGATTAGCGGATTGGTGTGGTTGGATGCGTTCGCGAAATATCGAGTTGTCGCCTTTTTAATATAGGCGCGAATAGGTTCGAGACCGAGAGTTGAATGTAAATGATTCTACCATATCCTACAGAGTTGGAGTTTGACATTATGGTTCAGTTCCCATGACAATGCATTTTATCGTTAGCATGACCTGATATCAACCAGGTTCGGCTCGAGATAATAGAACTTCCCAATATCCACAACAGGATGGACACAAAATATTGATAAGCCGTGTTAAATTGCACCTGGCTGCCAAAAGCATGTTGTTCGAAATGTATTTTACAACACTGACACGCCTATATTCCCCAAGCGGAGGTGGCAGAGGTGCACTGTGTACACCTACTTTTCGCCAACGATGTTAGTCTCTTGTAATAGGGAGAATGTGTTTTACATTATCTTTAAAGTTTGGTCAAATAGCCGATGGAGTGCGACAGGAGCGCGATGTAAGCGCTCGGCTACGTTCGGTCGTGACATTTGCCGTCGCGCCGACCGTGACTGCACTGTGAGGCGTCTCCCGTACATTTAAGTACATTACAACTCTCTAAGCCGCGCCACCGTCGCGCTAACGACGCTCTGCGTCGGCTATGTGGCGAAACCTTTAGTGATTTAGAAAACAGTAGGCATTGGATACATCGCCTGGGCTTTCGCTCCAACGACTAAAAACACACATTGTATAATAATATTTAAAAGTAGTGTATTCGCATTTTTAGAGAAATAGACACTGCTTAATTGCCCATATGTAATGCATGCCACTGGTCGCGGATAAAAGCTGGATGCGTACGCGCACAAAGCTGATCGTAGTAGCGATCTTTAGGAGATAATCAATGAGGATGAATAACAAATAGCCTGTCAGCGTTGTAAGTATTTTAATAAAAATACAAATTTATTATTCAGGCAACTCTGTGAAATTGTGGTAGTAATTAATGTTGTATGTTGGCAACACTTTAAAATCGTTACGAGGCAAATATATAAATAAGGAGTTTTGGCGGGAAATCGAAGAGTGATGCCGTCAATTTGTTTTAATTTCTTAAACTTGTGTTATTTTGAATTATAATGTGTAATGTTGGTGGAATATTAATCATTATGTATTCTTATATGTGCACGAGTGAAGGTAATTGTAACAAAGTGATAAAACGTGCCTTTTCGATTTCCCTCAAAACGGCCATCGCAATTGGTATGTAAAGTATCCATCGCTTTACTATCCAGGGTGGGGCACTTCATCAATTTCATAATCATCCTTGTCATCAAGTTCTTTAGGGAGTTGAATTAATTTTGAAATGAATATTCGTAATACTTGACATTGGAAAATACGCGTTGTTGTGATGCCATAAACATAAAAAAAATGTATAAATAAGCCGTTTTGACAAATTGTTCTTGAACGAGTAAGTACTACAAACATTGTCACTTTGTTGGAAGGAATCATTTTGGTAGCAATATTGTTAAATGGAAGGAATATAAAAAAATCACCTGGAAGGAATTTATGCGGAAGGAATATTTTGTTGGTGTTTGAATACAATAAAGCAGAAAACAAGTTTGTCAGGGAGTTTTTAATATCCAAGCCCATAATTTCTTTATGATTACCAAACACAATTACCAGATTTTTATTGTATATTAGTTTTTGCCCGCGACTTCCTCCGCGTGATTTTAGACAGGAACCTAACATTTTTCCGAGATAAAAAATATTCTAGGTGTTATTCCAGGTTATAAACTATCTATCTATCTATCTTTATCATCACGCCAGATCCTTTATGGGGTAGGCAGAGAGTACAGAGTTCCAACAGGTTCTTTCCTTACATACCTCTCTGGCTTCCTCTACTCTCATAGTTTGTCTCATACACGCTCGCCGGCTACGGAGACTCCTGACTTATCCTTCAGATAAGACCTGGTCTATTTGGTCATGGTAAGATAGTCTAGGTCTTCCCCGGTACCTACATCCTTCCACTTTCGCATTGTAATAAACTATCTGTGTGCCAAATTTCATACAAATCCGTTACGCCGTTTTTGCGTGATTGAGAAACAAACATACAAACGTTCATATTTATAATATTAATAGGATTAGTAGAACTATGTAGCTCTGCCCGCAACTTTGTTCGCGCTATTTTTAGGAGTGTTTTCAGACCTGCTTTTTTTGAGACAAATGGTAGCCTATGTCCTTTGCCTGGTAAATCTATATCGTTGCCGAATTTAATCAACTTCTGTGCACGGTTTGGGCGTAAAAAGGTAAAAGACAAACAAACAGGCAGAGTTACTTTCAAAGGACATTGTTCTGCGCCCATACATGATTTGCCCCAGAACCAACAGCAATGAAAACATACTTGTATGATTTTAAATCACCCATAAATTTGCTTAAGGCATTTATTATTAAACGGACAAGCTGGGGAATTGCAATATTGCACAAAAAATAATTCAGTAGCCATTAATACATATGAGGTTGTATTGTGTGTGTGTTGACATTTAGCAAAGATGGCCGCGACTTCGATATAAGTACTTACGTTACTTTAACGGGTTCTTCCCTACAGACAATACTTTGAAATATTTGTTTTACATTGCAAATTGTCTGTTAGATACGGATATTTGCCATACTTTAATAAAATAGATAAACAATGATAGCATAAGCCAAATGTTTGTTGGTTCTGGGGCAGTTTTCAACAATGTTTAGCCTTAATAATATTACTAGCTGTTACCCGCTGCTACGCACGTTAATTTTGTAACTATTAATAATTAACATAAAATAACTGTAATTTTTTGACATAGGTAGGTCGGTCTTTCCGGGATAGCACAGATCCTGTATATAATTCCAAGACCTAAGACATCTCCATATGAATATTCTATGAAATCCGTTCAGCCGTGTTAGTATGGAGGAATTAAAATTATCCCGCAGGAATTGTGCATACAAAAATTAACTTAAAAATAATCTTTGAAAAGTCCTCCGTCTTCCGGTGACAGTCCATATAAAATCAGATTCGCCGTTTCGGAGATTAGTACGGATAAACAAACAGACAAAGATCATTTTAAAAACACATGTTTGATTAATGAAACGCTATCATTTCTCGCTAAACAATCTATGGTTAGGCGCTCGTAGCTCTGTGCGACCGCGGTGTTGTTACTGATCCCCAAGGTTAAGCAGCGTTCGACTCGGTCAGCCTGAGATGGGTGACCGTTTGTGGCATTTTCATATTCGAACGTCTCCGTGCTTCGGAAGGCACGTTAAGCCGTTGGTCCCGGTTAACACTTAATGTGGTAGTCGTTCAGCCGAGTTGGAAGCCTTAAAGGCGGCTTGATAAGTTCCAACAGCAGATGGCCATAAACCTGCCTCCGTCAATCCGCACTGGGTCCGCGTGGTGGAGTATGACCTAATCTCTCTCACCTCGATTTGTGAGAGAAGGCCTTGGCCCAGCAGTGGGCAGTATAGGCTGATATTATTATTATTATAATCTCTGGTACTCGTACAGGTGGTTTTTTGTAAAATATGAACTAAACTATAGCGCAATCTTAGTCAACACTAACAACATATACTTTAAAATAAAACTATTTTATCGCAGTTTATTTTTTATTTTTAGTTCCCGACGTTTGAGGGTACCCCGGAACAACTATGCCTTTTGGACGTCTAACACCTCAGTCCCTCCCGTGACCATGGGTGCTGCAAATCACTCGAAACGTCGGGAACTAAACATAAAAAATAAACCGCGATAAAATCCGTAAAATAGTTTTTTTTCATGTGTAATATTCGCGTAAATCTAAGAACTCAATATAACATATACTTTATATACACAATATCTAACTATAGGTAAAATTCTTAAAACTGCCCTAAAAAAAGATGTAACTGTTTCTTTTGTATGAAAGCTAAATATATAACAAAGTTATGTCAGTACATATCATGCCAGTTTTCTCGTAAGAATACGCAGAAATCATGTTAATGTATCTTAAACAAACCAATATGCAAAATTACGTGTCCGGTTCATTCTTCGTTAAGGAGTTCACTCCCCAAGAAACAATCCCGATTGCATCATCGGTTCATGCTAAAATTATGTCTGAGTATCTAAATCAAATGTGTATAAGCAATTACGGACACGTGCTATTAAACACTGAAAAGTTTCTTCGTGACGAGAGAAACCCGGGTCTAATATCAGTTCATGGAGGAATTCACGTGTAGGCAAAATCACACATTTTAACGTAACATTGCAGCTCGCAAATAACAATAATTAAAATATTTAAGTTTTATGGTTTATCCTGCCGGTATGGTTATAATCCCGGATTTTTTAATATTTTTAGAATAATAAGTATTTTAGATTTTAAATTAGGGTATAAGTTATTAGCACACCAAATTTCATTGAGATCTGCTCATTAGTTTTTGCGTGATTAAAACACAAAGAGACAGACGGACAGACAATAATTTAAAAAAATCTTCAGCCTCTATATCGAAAAGGAAGTGTACCATAATTAATTTGTTTTATAAAATAATATATAGAAGACTATAAATTTCAGCTTACAGTGGTTTGCTTCCTTTACATGTAAAACAAAAGTTTTTTTCCTCTCAAGATATTATACCGATATTCGCAATTTATCAAGTTTTCAAGATTTCAGCAAACTTTTGGTACCATTGCATAAAATGTTAACATCTATCTACAAGGTGTAACTTGTACGTGTATGTGTGCGTTTTGAGAAATACGTTTTAGGAATGCATTTGGAATCTTCTTCTTGCTATGAATCAAGAATAAATTTAATTTTTTATAGCGCACTGAAGGAGTGGAAGCATTTTTTGCAAATATAAAAAAAATGTAAGATGCATTAAAAATTGCTGGACCAATTCAGTTACCGATTTAGAACAAACTACTTTCAGGTCTTGCGTTTATTATGTTACAGCTTGTATATCATCACACCAGATTCCCAAGTAGGCAGAGAGTACAGAGTTCCAACAGATCCTTTCGCTCAGATATTTTCACTTCGTCATACACGCTCTCCGGATATATTAAAAAAACACATGCCCACACTCAGTTTGCTTATTATTTCTTAACTTTTTGGTTTATCTAAAAAATGTGAAATGTTACTCGCTCGTTTTTCTTATTGTCGCTTTATCTATCTATGTATCTATATCATCACGCCAGATCCCTTACGGGGTAGGCAGAGAGTACAGATTTCTAACAGGCTCTTTCCTTACATACCTCTCTGGCTTCCTCTACTCTTATAGTTCGTCTCATACACGCTCGGTTACGGAGACTCCTGACTTGTCCTTCAGATAAGACCCGGTCTATCTGGCCATGGTAAGATAGTCTAGGTCTTTCCCGGTACCTACATCCTTCCACTTTCGCATTGTATATCAGTTTTGTCATTCTTTCTTCGGACATTCTTTCTACATGCCCGAACCAACGGAGCATACCCTTTCTCATCTTTACACCGATACTCTCTTTCATACCTATTTGCTTTCTTACTACGCTGTTGTGAATACGGTCGGTGAGCTTCACTCCGCACATCTCCCGCAGATCTCGAATTTCCACCGCATTTATCCTACTTTCATTCTCCTTCTTACATACCCAGCTCTCGCTGCCATATAACAGCGTTGGGACAAGCACTTCATTATGTATGGCCAGCTGCGCCGTGTCGGCTTAAGTGCCGGCTCCCAAGTAGCTTTCCCATCGCGCCATTCACTCTGTTCCCTGCACTCACTCTTCTCTCTATGTCAGCGGTGTATTTTCCATCCTTACTGAATGCGCATCCAAGATATACAAACTCATTCACTTGCTTCAGCACATCGTCCCCAACCACAATCCTTGCATTCGTTCTAGTTTCTTTCCGAATTGTCGCTTTATAATATACTTACAAATGTTATCCCTATCTATCATCACGCCAGATCCCTTGCGGGGTAAGCAGAGAGCAGAGATGGGCAAAATGTAATCAGATTAATGATTACAATTGCGTTTTGTAATATGCAAGATTAAAAATGTAATGGTAAACGATGAAGATTGCAAAATGTAATTGTAATTGTTAATCATTAATGCACCAATCAATCAGCCTATCGCAGTCCACTGCTGGACATAGGCCTCTCCTAACACGCGCCATTGCACACGGTCCTCCGCCTTCCGCATCCAGTCTGTCCCAGCGACCTTTTTGGGGTCGTCGGTCCATCTAGCTGGGGGCCGTCCTACCTTACGCTTACCAAGTCGCGGTCTCCACTCTATGACACGCTTGCTCCATCGGCCGTCGGTCCTTCTGCAGATGTGACCAGCCCATTGCCACTTTAGCTTACTGAGTCTGCGAGCTATGACGGTAACTTTGGTTCTTTGTCGGATTACCTCGTTACGAATTTTATCCTTCAAAGTGACGCCGAGCATAGCTCGCTCCATAGCCCGCTGTGTGACTTTAAATTTGTGTATTAGTCCTACTATGAGTGGCCTCGTCTTGGCCTCGTAAGTCATAACAGGTAGGACGCATTGGTAATAGACGTTAGTCTTCAGGCATTGCGGTATAGGCGAAGAGAAAACGTGACGTAGTTTGCCAAATGCTGCCCAACCTAATGCACCATCATGCCTTTATTCCCGAAGCGGGGGTGATTAATCATTAATCTGATTACATTTTGCCCATCTCTGGCAGAGAGTGCATAGGGTCAACAAGTTCTTTCCTTACATACCTCTTTGACTTCATCACTCTCATAGTTCGCCTCATACACGCTCGCCGGTACGGAGACTCCTGACTTGTCCTTCAAATAAGACACGGTCTATTCGGTCGTGGTAAGATAGTCTAGGTCTTCGCCGGTACCTACATCCTTCCACTTTGGCATTTTACATCTGTTTTGTCATTCATTTTTCTGACATTCTTTCTATATGCCCGAACCAACGGAGCATACCCTTTCTCATCTTTACACCGATACTATCTTTCATACCTACTCGCTTTCTTAGCTGTTGCAAATACGGTCGGTCGGCTTCCTTTTTATTCTCTATCTATGATTTGTATAACTACTGTTAGAGCGTGAAATAAAAATTCGTTGGCGGGTATAATTTCTCCTTATATTTTAATTTCACAACCGTCGCCGACGAAGTCGCGAGCAAAAGTGTCCATCATTTTAGATTTTATCCATAGACTTACGTCTCTTGTGTTGCATCGCCATCTTGTTCAAATCGATTATCCAAAACGATTATTAGTCTATAATATTAATAGCAACACTGTCGCCACCTAGCGACCAGTGTTTAGCGCAGTCGCGGGTTCGATTCCCGCACGTGACAAATCTTTGTGTGATCCACAATTATTTGTTTCGGTCTGGGTATTTGTGTATGTGAATTTTTATGTTTGTAAACGCACCCACGACACAGGAATCAATCCTAGTGTGGGGCAACGTATTTAAAAAAAAAATGTGAAGATGGCGATTCAGTTGCCAAAATCAATATGTCAACCCTACATGAAACTACCCGCACATTTTATTAATTCAAATTATCAACTTTATACGAAACTACCCACAATATCCTAACACTACATTCTATTCCATAATGCTAATGTAATTAATATAATGATGTAATGTAATTATACAGTTGGTTCGCTAAATAAATAAATAATACTAGCTGTTTATTTCACAACCTTAAGTTGTTTTTTTAGACCAAAGGTATACCAAATACCAGACTGTTCCGGAAGGCAGGCACCGACTTCAATTTGTTTTTATTTTAGTTTAATCAATCAATCAATCAGCCTATCGCAGTCCACTGCTGGACATAGGCCTCTCCTAACACGCGCCATTGCACACGGTCCTCCGCCTTCCGCATCCAGTCTGTCCCAGCGACCTTTTTGAGGTCGTTGGTCCATCTAGCTATTTTAGTTAGCTTAGGTATTTCAGTGCTGCGCATTTTGAAGTCGGTTTACCTTTTTTTAGTTATTTCTTTGACATAGCTTCTCTAGTACAGTGTGGCGCTACGTTTATTATTGAAAAGAACTTAACAATGTGTCAACAAGTGATTATTAAATTCCATGTACGTGTATAATTATAAAATGGCGACACGAATTCAAAATTGTACACATCAAGCTTCATGGAAAATATTAATTTTCTAACTACCATAGAGTGCGGCTACTAAAACGATAAACTTAGTCCGTATTTAAATTAACAGAATTTGTGTCACATTGCCTTGTTGATCTGATAGCAAAGCGCGAGTGGCAAGACAAAGTGACAACTCAACAGTTTGACGGACGATTTAGCGCAGTGGTTAAGGGCTTAGCCCGCCCGCCCACTGTGTCTAATAGTCGCGGGTTCGATTCCCGCACGGGACAAATCTTTGTGTGATCCACAATTATTTGTTCCGGTCTGGGTATTTGTGTATGTGAATTTTCATGTTTGTAAACGCACCCACGACACAGGAATTAATCCTAGTGTGGGGCAACGTTTATTTAAAAAAAAAAAAAAAAAAAACAGTTGAATATGTTGGTAAACGGATCACAAGGTTAGAGTGAAGATGGACAGGATATTTGATGATGCCTAAAGATGGTAGGTGGACCAAAGCCGTGACAGAGTGGTGGAACAGAATAGGACGCAGACCCATAGGCGGTCTGCCTATGGGTCTGCGTCCCTGCGTTTTATATGTCTCCCGCTTTGCACAAGAGGGAAGTGGAATTTTTATTTTACCTACTCCTCTTGATTTTCTTTCTAATTAAATTTATTGCAGGTTCCAAGACAATTAAAGCGCTTCCCGGGACACCCTAAGGTTCAAACGTTGGTGTCATCTAAGGAGACCATTGTGGCTCCTGTCTTAAAAGAGTTACAATGGTGGGAATGTGTGGTGGGCTTAGTTCCATAAAACAAAGTCAGTCCATAAAACAGCACAAGTTTTGTGGGACCGAATAGAACTCTACCTCAGCATATTGGCGCCCTATGGGTATGATGCAGCGCTGGTATACTGGCAAAACTTTTGCAAGTGACTTCACGGGCATTTAATAATAACAATAAAATCAGCCTATACTGCCCACTGCTGGACAAAGGCCTTCTCTCACAAATCGAGGTGAGAGATATTAGGTCATACTCCACCACACAGGCCCAGTGTGGATTGGTGGAAGCAGGTTTGTGCCCACCTGCTGTTGGGACTTATCAAGCCGCCTTTAAGGCTTCCAACTCGGCTTAACGTGCCTTCCGAAGCACGGAGACGCTCGAATATGAAAATGCCACAAACGGTCACCCATCTCAGGCCGACCGAGTCGAAAGCTTCTAGCCTTGGTGATCGGTAAGAACACCGCGACCGCACACCGCTACGAGCGCTTCAAGGGGATTTAAATTACCTATTTTATAAGGATATTAGCTTCTGCCCATCACTTCGTCCGCGTTGACTTTAGACAGGGACCTATCATTTTTCCTAGACAAAAAGTCCTATGCGCCAAATTTCATTCTAATCCGATCAGCTGTTTTTGCGTGATCAGAAACTAACATCCAATCATCTCTATCTATATCATCACGCCAGATCCCTTACGGGGTAGGCAGAGAGTACAGAGTCTTACCAACAGGGTCTTACCTTACATACCTCTATGGCTTCCTCTACTCTCATAGTTCGTCTCATACATCCAATCATCTACACATTTATTTATTTATTTATTATTCACATACACAACTAACATTGCAGGAATTTTCTAATGCATTAGTGTGACCTTATGACATATAACATAATACATAAAAGCAAGTTTCAGCGAATTCATTCAGAGAGCATGTAAAAATGTCTATTTTGTCAGCAACTTGATTCAGTGTTCGTAAAGCGCGCGTCATTGGCGCTTTTCTGAGCAAGTTGGTTCTGGTTCATTTATAAGATTTGTAGGATAATTTATTTATTTATTTATTCTTTATGCACATATGTATGTACAAAAGCGGACTTAATGCCTGAGGCATTTTCTCCCAGTCTACCTTAGGGTGGTGTGGAAACATGTGTGGTAGGTGCGAAAATACGTGGCTAAAAATTGTAAGAAAAAATATATAAAATAAATTAATAATAATACTATATATAAAACTAATAATAATGTTATACATATAAATATATATATATATATATATATATATATATATATATATATATATATATATATATATATGTATACATAATGACGTGAAACTATCATTGAGAGGATTCTGCCAACATTTCGAGTAGGTACTCGTGTAGTTTTTTTTTAAAAGAGAGACGGTTCGTTACCATCCTGAGTTCCTGAGGCAATGCATTCCAACGAAGGATAGATTGGACGAAGAAGGAGGAGTGAATAAAATCAGAACGATGAGAAGGGCACTGAAGAAGACGATTACTTGAGGAGCGAAGATTTTTCTCGTGATTGGAGCACAAATATTGAAATTGGGAAGTAAGATAAGTAGGTGAGGCTGAAGAATGGAGAATAGAAAATAATGTTGTCAGTGCCCTCTGAGTTCTACGCTGACGAATAGGCAACCACTTTAATTGAGAACGATGCACCGACACATGGTCATATTTACGAAGGTTGAAGACGAATCGAATGCAGTTATTGAGAAGACGGTCTAGTTTGTTGAGGTGATCTGCATTCAGGTCGAAGTAGCACACATCACCATAGTCGATGATAGGGAAAATTAGGGACTGTACAAGCATTGCTTTAGTAATGGAAGGGAGCAAATTTTTTAATGGATATAAGTATCGCAATACACCGGTTACCTTTTGACCAACGGCCGTAACTTGAGTCTGCCAGCTTAGCGTCGTGTCAATATGCAGACCAAGGTCTTTGACACTAGAACTTAGAAGGATAACTGTCCCGTTGAATTCAAGTGGAGGTAAAGTTCCAATATTCACCCTGCATATCAATCTAGAGCTCCCCACAAGAATCGCTTGACACTTGGTAGGATTCACCGTGAGACCGAACCTTTTGGACCAATTCTCAATTGCCCCAAGATCCTGATTAACTTTTCTGATAATATCAGGGATTCGATCAGCACTGTCTTGCGAGTATAATTGCAAGTCATCAGCATACAGATGATACGTACACTGAAGTTCTTGAGTTATCATATCAATGAAAATTGAAAATAAAAGAGGAGAAAGTATACCGCCTTGGGGAACACCAGTATCGAGGCAGCGCCAAGCAGACGACGATTCATCACACAAAACTGACTGCTGGCGTTCCCGAAGATAAGAAGAAAACCAGTCCAGCGACTCTTGAGAGCACAAACGGTAGGAGAGAATAGACAGGAGGATATCATGACTAACGGTATTAAAGGCGTTGGAAAAATCAATTAACACAAGGACTGTAACTTTGGTATCTTCCATGCCTGATCGAATATCGCCAGTCACTTTAAGGAGGGCAGAAACGGTACTATGGGCAGGCCTGAACCCAGATTGGAGAGGATTAATTAAATTGTTGCTATAAATGAATTGAGAGAGTTGTTTATGAGCGCAGGCCTCAAGCACTTTTGAGAGAAAAGGAAGAATGGAAATTGGACGAAAGTGGCTAGGAAGGGAAGGATTGGGAACCTTTGGCAAGGGGCGGACAAAGGCTCTTCGCCAGAGAGAAGGGAATATGCCGGACTCAAAAGAAAAATTGACAAGATGAGTAATTGCCGGAAGGAGACAGTCCAGTATTGCTACGATCATATCTCTACATATTTTGTCACAACCAACAGCCTTGGACTTAATAGACGTAATAATTTTCGTAACATCACAAGAGTCGACTGAAGAAAAGTGAAAAGCGTTAATGTTTGGACGTCTAAGACCACCCAAGAAGGTCAGAGTTTGCTGAATAGTTAGATGATCAAAAGGAGTAGTAGTGGAGAAATGGCGATTAAGATCATCTAAGCTTATTGTTTTTGGTATATCTTGACATCGAGCCTTACCAATACCTAAAGTACCAAGGAATTTCCAAATATTGGCAGGCGAAGAAGATGTGATATTACTTAGAATGTGGCGGCGTTTAGCGTCACGTATCATCATATTACACCGGTTTCTTGCAATTTTGAAGTAGGCCCAGTTTTCTGCCGTACGGTCTTTTTTTAGCATACGGAACGCACGATTTCGACGTCTCATGGCCATACGAATTCCCTTAGTCATCCACAGAGCAGGAGGTCGCTTTAACCTCACCTTCTTCACAGGGGCATGGATGTCGTAAAGCTGGATCACAGTTTTATTGAAGATGCAAATTTTGTCATCGATGGTGTTAGCTTCCATTAGGGAATTCCAGTTGAGTTTAGATGCATCTTCAGTTAATTTTTTAATATCCATCCGGGCAAAGCAACGCCTGTACAGAATCTTAGGTTGTGGTTTGGGAGATTTGAGGATATAGGAAAGGAAAACAAGGTCATGATAGGAAAAACCGGAGGCGTCGTGCTGACCATGGGAGGAGACGAGAGAGGGATTGGATGTGAGTATGAGATCGAGCCAGGTATCATCGCCTTTGATGTTACGATGAGTGGCATTAAGAGGCAGAATGTGCAAACTGGCCGACTCTATGAGTTGTCGGAGTTTATGGGAACGGGGGGAATTAAGGGCCAGGAGATTGGTATTGAAATCGCCCATGATGATATGATGCACGTAGTCAGACCCCAAGGATTCAAGAACCGATTCAAATTCGGCGAAATAATCAGCAGTGGGAGGGCAATATACCACTCCAATTATGGTTTTGGCTCCTTTGACCCAAACCTTAAGAAAAAGAAACTCAGCAGAATGCGAATCTTTAGAAGATGTGCCTACAGTTTTAAACGGGAGGTCACCACGAAAGTATATAGCCACTCCACCGCCACCCCTACCAATTCTGTCATTCCGAATGAGAACAAAACCAGGGAGGGCGTAAGTGGTTGATAGAAGATGAGGTTTGAGCCAACTCTCGGAAATCAGGATGGCGTGAACGTTAATATTTGTAAATGTATTATATAGTTCGTTGTGATGGCTAGGTAGACTTTGGGCATTAATATGGCATACATTAAGCAAATGGCCCACCTGTTGGTCAAATTTGTCACGAAGAAAGTCTCCAAGATCGTCATCAATGGAACAAAAACTTACATCGCACGACGAAGCGGTAGATTCGTTGACAGAATAAAAGGATTCACTATCTGATATCATATAATAAATATTGGTTTAAATATAACAATAAATAAATATTTATAATATTAGTAATAAATATATAACGAAGTGGCTAACAGTAGCACTACACTACGTAACCACATCACCCGCCAGCTTACATCACACTTACACCATAAAATGACTACTGACTAAGTCCCTATCTGTAACTGCGCATATACCAACTTCGACAACAAAAAGGATAAAAAAAAAAAAAATAATTTGTAAGAAAATAAGAGAAAAAATCAAAAAAAATAAAAAAATAATAATTCATCAGCTACTAGGTATGTTTTATCGCTTTACTAAAGTGGGTTGTAAAAGCGCTCGTGCGAATTCGAGGTTAATTGGACTGAACGCACGCACCTCTAGGGAATGCACCCAATACAAGCATACGTCAAACTGACATATAGTTCGATGTTGACAAGTTGCTACGGCTTATAAAAAGTTGTTTATGTATTGAAGATGACGGTATTTACAAAGAATCATGTAAATTTAAAAGTCTAGATACGCAGAAAACAAGTAAAAACCACAAGAATCGAGTAACAGAAATAGGCAAACTAGATATGGTGACATAATAATGAAAAGTTATGAGATACAGAAAGTAAGTAATAGAACGTAGTAATAAAACAAAAAAAAAAATAATAAAAAATGAAGTATAAATAACTATTGATTAAGCTTTCTGTTTTTTTAATAGATCACCTCCGGTCTCACCCTTACTCCTGCCCGAAGAAAATCCGCCCTGCCCCTTTGGGTACTTTTCCAACAAAGGGCTCAATTCGTCAGACGAAGTGATGCGGTGCCGACTACCATCCGAAGCTCTTAATATAATGACGCCGTCTTGTGTCCAACAAGAACTGACGCCGAAATGTAAACGCGCCTTGCTGAAGATTGCTTGCCTGGTCCTTGTAAGAAATTCCCTGACCGAGATGGACGACCCTTTCAGTCTTGTCTTCGCCTTCCAGACTGTCTGCTTGTCGTCAACACTGGTGAACCTCACAAGGATAGGCCTATGATGGTCTTGGCTGGAAGTCCCTAGTCTATGGCATCTGGTGATAGAGGAGGCAGTGAGACTTGCAAGGCCCATCCTGTTATTGAGCAAATTTAGGACGACTGAGTTGCAGTTCTCGTTTTCTACTTCAGCTAAGCCCAGGAACAGCAATGTTTTCCGCCGGTGCCTGGTCTCCATCAAGTCAATCTGTTTGGTACACTCGCTTATCTGACGACGTAGCAGCCCGAGCATATTGAAGATGAGCTCTCGGAATGTCCGGAACTCCTCTGCTACTTTGGCCACTGTGTCCTTGGCAGGTCCTGCGCTGTGGATTTGCACCTCAAGATCCGACATCTTCCTCATGAAGCTATCCTCAAGGCTCTTCTGAGCAGAAACAATTGCATTTAATTGGGACATAGTGCAAGTATTCCAAGTACCAATGGTGTAGATTTGTACAGGTTCAGTGCAGTGATAGGCTGGCAGGTGAAGTGAAAGTACTAGCTTCACATAAATGTAAGTACAACTTATTACGATGAGTAAAAATAGGAATTGAAGAGAATTAAATGTAAATATTTGTTTAAATTAATTAAAATACGAAATTGAATACTAGAAACACAACTGTTCTTATTCACACCTACCCGCAAAAAAAAAAACGATAATAATACATATGAGTTTTTTTATAAATAACACATGTGTTCAGGGAGATAAGAAAAATAATAAATATATATGCCAACTCAATATAATCTTTGTACTTAGTGAGAAGCACACCGAAACGCCTTCATTCCCCAAGCGGGGGTGGCAGAGGTGTACTGAGTACACGCACGTTTCGCCGACGACTTTAGGTCCCATGTAATAGGGAGCAAGCCTATTGACATATACCAGGCACAATTCCAAACTAGTACCGGGAAGTTTTCGTTAAAAAACTACACTTGTCCGACCTAGGATATGAACCCAAGACCTCGTGATCACAAAGCGATGCGCTTTGCTTTAGACCAACGAGACAGTCTTAGTCTTTGTGAGAAGAAAGTAACATAAATAAAAAATATAATATAACACTTAGAAAAACGCAGAAACACAATGTTAAATAATGTGAGCTAGTCGATCGATAGTATAAACGGTAAAAATGTCCGAGGTTCAAACATTAAGTAGTAGGTAGCCTTTGCATGTGACTCATTGCGATACGATCTCCACATGCAAACTACCACATTGGGTTGATAATAACATGTAATTTACTAGGCAGTGATAGACAATATGACAGGCGGCTTGGACTAATGGTTAAGAGCTTTGTGTGATCCACAAATTTTTGTCTCAATTCCGATCTTGGTCTCGAACCTATTCGCGCCTTTATTAAAAAGGCGACAACTCGATATTTCGCGAACGCGTCCAATCATAGAAATCCGCTAATCGAAGCCGCCGCCGACTACGAACCTAACTCCCCTCCTATCAGCCGCTACCGTTGTTCTCACCGACCCTCCCGATGCCCTTACATCAGGGATCAGACACCGACCTCGCCGTCCACGGCGAGACACCTAGTATACGCCTTCGTCCATAGCGACTGCCCAAGCCGAGGCCGTTCCTCCTTGAGGCGCCCTTGAGCTAGATGCCCCCTTGCCCTTCTGGCCACGTTCGGGCCAGAAGGGCAAGGGGGCATCTAGCTAGTGGTTGCACGCTCACCCTCTTGTCCGGTGAAGCTATAAAGGCCCCGCGGCCAACAGCGTAGATCATTTATATACACATACACACACACACCACAAATTTTTGATTCGGTCTAGGTGTTCGTGTATTTCATGTTTGTAGACGCACCTACAGCCCAGAAATAATTTCTGGTGCCCTTACGTAATAAAGCTTTTTGATTTTTAAATAAAATAATATTAATAATATTAGCCCTGTTAAGCAACTGTCCCACGTTGGGCACGGGGCTCCTCTCAAACTGAGAGGGCTTAGGCCATAGTCCACCACGCAGGCCCAGTGCGGGTTGGCGAACTTCACACACCTTTGAGAAACTCAGGCATGCAGGTTTCCTCACGATGTTTTCCTTCACCGTTAAAGCAAGTGATAGTTAATTTATAATGCGCACATGCTTGCATGCGCACGCTATATGGAAGAGGTTTATTATGTATACCTACTTTTCGCCGAAGATGTTAGGGTGGTAGGGGGCGGGTCCATTGCCGTTATATCAGGCATGATGGCAACCTCCGGACTGATGCTCGATTTTTTTCTATCAAAACAGAACATTTTTTTCCGACCTAGGATTGGAACACTCAGGAACTCTCAAACTTAAATCGTTTATTTTGCATAAACCCTGCGGGCGTGTGTTAACAAATTGTAATTTTTTTTAACTTACATTTCTACCACCGTGTCGATATCACCGAGAAACTCAGCGGGCTTGTCTTTTTTGTCTAATTCTGCATTCTATTTTTCATTTTTTTTGTATAGATACATATTTTTTAATATTATACAAAATCATGAGGCGCTCGTAGCGCTGTGCGACCGTGATGTTCTTACCGATCACCAAGGTTAAGCAGCGTTCGACTCGGTCGGCCTGAGATGGGTGACCGTTTGTGGCATTTCATATTCGGGCGTCTCCGTGCTTCGGAAGGCACGTTAAGCCGTTGGTCCCGGTTACCACTTAATGTGGTAGTCGTTAAGCCGAGTTGGAAGCCTTAAAGGTGGCTTGATAAGTTCCAACAGCAGGTGGCCACAAACCTGCCTCCACCAATCCGCACTGGGTCCGCGTGGTGGAGTATGACCCAATCTCTCTCACCTCGATTGGTGAGAGAAGGACTTTGCCCAGCAGTGGGCAGTATAGGCTGATATTATATACAAAATCATTTGTGCGATCCAACTCCAGTGTGATGCCTTACGACTGAGATATAAGACTAATAATAATATTTTTAATTATATGTTACAATGAAAAGCTAGAGGATTCTGGGTGGACCAGTCTCCACAAGCAGCACGTTCACGAGTACGACTACTTGAGCAGCCATCACCTCCCTCGACCATATTAGAGGGAAGGAAGTGACCCGCACCAAATAACCACTGCAAGCATAAACTATTTAGTGAGCATGACGAACTCGAGACCCCCAGATGTCAGAAACAGTCTACAAAAGGAGCAGTACTTCGAGCTCGTATGGCATAACACGCTACGCTTTGCGATTTTTGTATACCAACCAATATGACCGATAATCGTCAATAAAATAAATAGACACTCCAGCAGAGAGGGGCAAGAAACTCCACGGCTAAATAAAAGCTTAAACCTTTTAACCAAAACTTGATATGTATACACCGTTCATGTGATCGCTACGCGTATTAATCGCTACAAACGTGGCAGTTTATGAAAAATATGGTTTGTTATTGCCATTACGGCAAAAGTCTTCATGTCAGATTTGACATTTAATAATCGATTTCACTTGACATTTAAGTATCGCCCTCTATCGGTGATATTTTCAACTTTTCAGTGTCTTGACATTTCGTTTATTTTTAGCACAAAACAATGACGTGATTTCGCGGGAAACAGAAAAGTTTTAAATAATGTGTAATGTTGATTGAATGATAACTATTATACACCGTTACACAAGCACTTGTGGCCCGCGGCTAAAATTGGAACTAGCGATGTCATCAAGTGAAATGACACTTGATGACAGTCGCAGAGTTGCCGATTACTTTGAAATTTACGCAAGTTCTTGTTTTAATTAGTATTTGTGTATGCGTGTGAATGATCTACGCTGTTGGCTGCGGGGCCTTTACAGCTTCACCGGACAAGCGGGCGAGCGTGCAACCACTACGCTCGCGCCAGCAGGGCAAGGGGGCAACTAGCTCAAGGGCGCCTCAAAGAGAAACGGCCTCGGCTTGGGCAGTCGCTATAGAGGAGGGCGTATTATTAGGTGTCTCGCCGTGGTGCTCTGCACCGGCCGGCGGGCAAGGGATTCTTCGACCTCGGCGTGGTCGGTGTCTGATTCTGTGTGCGGTATCTATATCCGAAAGAAGGGATGTAAGGGCACCGGGAGAAGCGGTGAGAACATGTCGCGGACGGCGGTAGCGGCTGATAGGAGGGAAGTTAGGTTCGTAGTCGGCGGTGGCTACGATTAGCGGATTTCTATGATTGGACGCGTTAGTGAAATATCGGATTGTCGCCTTTTTAATGAAGGCGCGAATGGGTTCGAGACCGAGATCGGAATGGAGATCGACATTCCGTATGAACCCCGGGGCTCTGACGGCTTTGCTGAGGAAACGAGATTGAACCGTTTGGAGTCTATCGATGTGAGAGCGGGCGGCGTGCCCGAATACCTCACAAGCGTACGTCATGATGAGCCGTATACAAGTTTTGTAAAGTATCACCTTATTCCTAAGGAATCAGAATCAGAATCAGAACGTCACTTGAACGAGATTACTTTTGGGGTGGCGCAGGGAGGAGCGCGGTGTGGCACCTCTGGAGAAGAACACCGCAGCGCTCTTGTCCAGGTTCACCTCAATACGTCACTTCCTGAACCAAACCGACCCTAGGGTGTTGGCGCCTGCCTGAAGGTTTTTGGTAATGAAACCCTTATTCCTATGCGAGACATAGAGAGCGGTATCATCCGTGAATTGGGCTAGATGCACCTTACTCGAACGAGGAATATCGTTCGTGTAAAGGCTGAATAGGAGGGGGGAGAGAGCTGAGCCTTGTGGGACACCGGCTTGTATGGAGTGGGGGGTAGAGCGCGTCATTTCGACGCGATACCGAAAGGCTCGTAAGATCAGCACAAGTCTGTCCGGCACCCCCATTTGGTAAAGCTTGTGGCAAGCCGTTGTACCAGACTTTGTCGAACGCCTACGCGACATCGAAGAAAAGGGCACTCGTGTAGACGGGTTTGAGTTTGTTGAGGCCAGTGAGGATGTGCTCCGTGATGCGGTGCACTTGATGGACGCAAGAGTGTTTGGTTCGAAAACCAAACTGCTCATTAATGAGAGTACCCCTTGACGATACAAAGTCTTTGAGCCGTGCCAGGAGCAGACGCTCGTAGATCTTTGCCAGGGAGTTGAGGAGACTGATGGGCGGGTACCTCGTGGGACGGTCACGAGGTTTACCGGGCTTAGGGATGCCTATGACGTCGGCCTCCTTTCACTAAGTGGGGAAGGTGCAGTTCGTCATGGCGACATTAAGGATGGCCACTAAGATCAGATGAGTTTTAATTAGAAACCGTGCGGTTTTACTAATTATTTTCTTAGAAGTAAGAAAATTTTACTAAATTATAACGATGAAATTGACCTTGACAGCAGTAAAAAGTGTGCCGGGAGGACCCAAAATGCAGGTCTTTTCAAATAATTCAGATATCATTAATTAAAATAAAAGAGTTGTCCAAACAAGTTCTAGAGCATATCTTAAGCTTTTTTTCATGTATATTTTATTCATACCCAATCACCTCATTTAGAAATTTGTAATATATTGAAGATAGAGTTTATTAAAAGTATTATTTTGGAAAATTTTATATATTATATTAAATTTTACTCCATAAATTAAATTCACGACATTTTCATCTTCAATTTTACGTAAAATAAAAAATAAACAGAACACCGTCACGCCTATATTCCCCATGCGGGGATGAGCGAGTTGTAGGTACTGAGTACACCTACTTTTCGCTGACGATGTTAAGTCCCATGTCCCATAGGGGGCGAGCCTATTGACATATACCGGGCACAATTCCAGACTCCGGACTCATACTGTGAATTTGAACAAAGGACCCTCGAGGTGACTCACAAAGCGGTGCGCTTTGCCACTAGACCAACGAGTTACATTTTTATATATATTTTTTATAAATACGCAGTACAGTTATCAACAATCTTCTGTAAATAGAGCCTATTTTTTGGGGGTTTGGGTTAGGTTTCCCCTTAAGTCCCAAGGTTAAGGCCCTAAGGTTGACTGAAAGAGATTGTGTTTTAGCGATAAGGCCGCCCTTTGTGTAACTTTTAGTTGTTTTTTTTTATTTTGATATTTGAGTAATTGGTGCATAATAAAGAGTTAACTCCATCTATCTAATGGCCGTTGCCAATATTCAACTCAAGGATAAATTTTCTTACTGTCAGTAGAATTTTGACAGATTTTCCATACAAAATATGTCAAATTTCTATCCTCAGTTAAATATTGAAACCGACCGTAAGCCCACTTCTACTCAATCAAGTGAAGTAACTTTCACTTTTACCACTAGATCAAACCGTCTTCGCCATATATTATTATTTATTTATTTCAGATGTCAAGATCCATTATCCATCCGCTGACCGACCGTATTCGCAACAGCATAGTAAGAAAGCGAGTAGGTATGAAAGATAGTATCGGTGTAAAGATGAGAAAGGGTATGCTCCATTGGTTCGGGCATATAGAAAGAATGCCAGAAGAAAGAATGACAAAACAGATATACAATGCGAAAGTGGAAGGATGGTAGGTACCGGGGAAGACCTAGACTATCTTACCATGACCAATTAGACCGTGTCTTATCTGAAGGGCAAGTCAAGAGTCTCCGTAACCGGCGAGTGTGTATGAGACGAACTATGAGAGTGGAGGAAGCCAAAGAGGTATGTAAGGAACCTGCTGGAACTCGGTACTCTCTGCCTACCCCGCGAGGGAGCTGGCGTGATGATATAGATAGATAGATAGAAGATCCATTATACAATATTAATAGAATGTATTAGTCAGTAAATGAACCATGTTGCAGTGGTTCAAGTGCTGACAGTCAAACCTCTCCGCCAATGCGTTAAGGATACTGTTGCGGCTGGCCCGCACCCTGCGCAGCAAGGAGGTGTATCGCTTGCGCATGGTTGCAAAAATTCAGTCCACGCGCGCTTCGGCGAACATTCCCGAAGCACTAGAGGTGCTCGTAGCGCTGTGTGACCGCGGTGTTCTTACCGATCACCAAGTTTAAGCGGCGTTCGACTCGGTCAGCCTGAGATGGGTGACCGTTTGTGGCATTTTCATATTCAAGCGTCTCCGTGCTTCGGAAGGCACGTTAAGCCGTTGGTCCCGGTTACCACTTAATGTGGTAGTCGTTAAGCCGAGTTGGAAGCCCTAAAGGCGGCTTGATAGGTTCCAACAGCAGGTGGCCACAAACCTGCCTCCACCAATCCGCACTGGGTCCGCGTGGTGGAGTATGCCCTAATCTCTTTCACCTCGATTTGTGAGAGAAGGCCTTTGCCCAGCAGTGGGCAGTATAGGCTGATATTATAACGCGCTGTACTGTCCCCGCGAATAAGCGACCCACAGACTGCTTGCGTAGAAAGAAGTGCACAATGCCCTGAATGTGATTATTTTGACCTCTCTCTAACAGCGAGCGAATCTGCGGGCTATCATATTCGCACGAACAGACAACGCCCTACGTTCCTTTTCTATGTCAGCATCATCTTTCAAGTCCGAGGTTAACACATGACCTAGGTATTTAAATTTGTCGACTCTATTTATATAGTATGAATGTATATAGTATTAACTTTTCACTCTGTAGCTATTCCACCCATAATCTATAATAAAAATATTATATTATCTCTGTTAAGAAACTGTCCCATTGCCCGGACCTTCTCTCAAACTGAGAGTGTTTAGGCCATAGTCCATCACGCTGGCCCACTGCGGGTTTTCAAACTTTACACAACTTCGAGAAACTCTTAGGCATGCAGGTTTCCTCACGATGTTTTCCTTTACCATTAAAGCAAGTGATAGTTAATTTTTAATACGCACATGCTTTCGAAAGGTGCGTGCCTGGGTTTGAACCAGAGTTCATCTGACTTTGCAGTGCAACGGTCTAACCATTAGGCTATCACTGCTTAATTCCACCCGTAATGTGTCCGCAGAAAATTCCTAGGGATTTAAAACTCTTCAGAGCGACAGGATTTTGAAAATTTACATAATATCATGAAGTCTCTTTGATGGAACATTAGGCACACATCTTTAAGAAGAAGTCGATTTTTGCGGACGTCTATCTCACCTGATAGAAAATGTCGATGGAACGATAATGTGACTTGCTGATTCAGTTATAATCAATTTTTTATTTTATTTATTAATTAGCTACACGGTCAACTTAACACTAAACATTTAATATAAGAAAATAATACAATAGGAATGAGACAAAGAACTTAATCTTTACAGGTTGATACAACATTATTTAAGAAATAAAATTAGTCATCAATTTAAAGATAATAAATAGTATACTTAAAAACTACCAAATAATAATATATGACGGAATAAATAAAAGAATCCGGATATACAATTCGAATTTATTTCCTTTTATTTTAATTTGAAGCAGTCAATTTATAAAATAAAGAATTAATTAAAAAAATTACGAATGTCAGTAAGATGAAAGTTGTCAATATCGTCAGCACAGTTTAATTTATTATATGTATCTAAACGTCGGTTTAGATACATATAATAAATTAAACTGTGTGTTTTTTTGTTTCTCTATCTATCTATTTCATCACACCAGATCCCTTGCGGGGTAGGCAGAGAGTACAGAGTTCCAACAGGTTCTTTCCTTACATACCTCTTTGGCTTCCTCCACTCTGATAGTTTGTCTCATACACGCTCGCCGGTTACGGAGACTCTTGACTTTTCCTGCAGATAAGACTCGGTTTATTTAGTCGTGGTAAGATAGTCTAGGTCTTCCCCGGTACCTGCATCCTTCCACTTTCACATTGTATATCTGTTTTGTCATTCTTTCATCTGACATTCTTTCTATATTCCCGAACCAACGGAGCATGCCCTTTCTCATCTTTACACCGATACTATCTTTAATACCTACTCGCTTTCTTACTACGCTGTTGCTAGTGCGTTCGGTCAGCTTCACTCCGCACATCTTTCGCAGAGCTCGCATTTCTACCGCATTTATCCTACCTTCATCTCCTTCTTACATACCCAGCTCTCGCTACCATATAACAGCGTTGGGACAAGAACTCCGTTATGTATGGCCAGCTGCGCCTTATGGCTTAAGTGCCGGTTTCCGAGTAGCTTTCCCATCGCACCATTTACCCTGTTCCCTGCACTCACTCTTATTTCTATGTCAGCGGTGTATTTTCCATCCTTACTGAAGGCGCATCCAAGATATACAAACTCATTCACTTGCTCCAGCACATCGTTACCAACCACAATCCTTACATTCGTTCTGGTTTCTTCCCTTTCAAAAACCATAATCTTGGTTTTCTTTACATTCAAGTGTAAGCCATTGTTCATGCAGTCGTCTTTCATAACTGTGACTAGTGTTTGCAGATCAGTGGCTGCTGGCGCTATTAAAACCGCGTCATCTGCATAAAGTAGATGGTTTACCACTAGGTCATCCATTTGTACACCATCATTCATCGCTTTCAGTCTTTGAAGACTTTTATCCAGATATATTATAAACAGAGCGGACAACACGCAACCCTGCTTGACGCCGTTAGGGTGAATGTATTTTTGACAGGGTGTCTCGGTGTTGTCGGTGATTTGGACGGCAGTTAATGCTTCCGACAACAGTATGCCGCCATGTATGACTTTATGTAGTGCAGCAATCAAATTTTTTTAATTTCCCTCTGAAATAGGCTGAGAAGAAGGAAGACGGACCGAGTTCCGAATCGGAGTTCTCGGGCTAGACCCACCTCCTAGTATTTACTATTTTACAGCTAAATAATAAGAAAGAATGAAAAATAATAAAACTTACCTCTTTAGTAAGACTTCTTTCTATCACGGTCCGATCACTGATCACCTAAAACAAACAAAATTATTGTTATCATGTCATTATCACATGAGAGTGCCGAGTTCCAACAGGTTCACTCTTACCAGACCTCTTTAGCTTCCTCCACTCTAATAGTTCGTCTCATACACGATCGCGGTTACGGAGACTCTTGACTTGCCCTTCAGATAAGACACGGTCTATTTGGTCATGTTGGAATTCTGTACTCTCTGCCTACCCCTCAAGGGAGATCCCATGAGGCGTGATGATATCGATAGATAGATCATTATGAAAGGTCTGTAAGAAAAGGACCTGTGTGTACTTTGCTGTTTGCCTACCCCACAAGGTATCTGTCGAGATGATATGGATAAATATTTGATATAAATATGTGACCTTTTATTAGATCGTCTCAAAATTTTTGGTCTGTGTGTTGCATGTCGCGTGACGGTCGGCTGCGGAGTAGGGATAAAGTGAAAGGCGCTCGCCAGAGCAGCCAAGGCCAATATGTTTCACTTTTACCGTGGTTTCATAAAACCACACAATTGGTTTTTAATCATTTTTTTTTATATTTTCTCATTAATAGGGAGAAAGGGAAGACCATAGTTATAATATAATAATATTAGCCCTGTTAAGAAACTGCCCTACTGTTGGACACGGGCATCCTCTCAAACTGATAGGGCTTAGGCCATAGTCCACTACGCTGGCCCAGTGCCAGTTCCTCACGATGATTTCCTTTACCGTTAAAGCAAGTGATAATTAATTTTTAATACGCACATGCTATCGAAAACACAGAGGTGCGTGCCTGGGTTTGAAGCCGAGACCTCTGACATTGCAGGCCAACGGTCTAACCACTAGGCTATCACTGCTGTGTGTTAAACCATAGTAAAACTGTAAAACTCTCTTGATCTTACTAAGGGTCAAATTAACTATCTTGAATGCCTTCAAAAGTTTTGTATATGGTTCATATTTGGTCTACTCAAATAGGTTTACATTTTTGAATATCCTTATCAATCCGCCTTCGCCGGAATGCTCACCTACTAGCTATTCTTTACAGTATTCTGTTTAATCCCAAAAGTCCCTCTTACCTCAAAGAACGATTCGAATTCCTTCATGAAACACATTTGTGGGTCATCGTAGAATCTGAGGCTAAAAACACCAATGCATTCCACAACGGACATCGTCGAAAATTGCCCCAGAACCAACAAAAATTTGACCCATGCCATCATTATTTATCTATTTTATTAAAATAATGGCAAATATTCGTATTTAACGGACAATTTGCAATCCAAAACGAATATTTCAAAGTATTGTAAGTACTTACATCGAAGGCGCCGACATCTTTACTGAATGCCAACACACAATATAACCTCATATGTATTAATAGGTACTGAATTATAACCTCAAAATCTAATAGTTTTTGTGCAATATTGCGATTCCCCCGCTTGTCCATTTAATAATAAATGCCTTAAGAGAATTTATGCGTGATTTGAAATCATACAAGTATTTTTTCATTGCTGTTGGTTCTGGGGCAAATCTGGGGCTGAATGGCTACATGGTTCCCTCATTTACAGAGAAGACAATGAGAAAACGCTTATCTTTACAACCTCAGATGTCTTCATTATCATGTTCATATGTCTGTCTTTACGATTCAAATTTTATACCTTATCCATTCTTCAAACTTACTGGCATCTGACATCCGATTGAGCTGAAATTTAGCATACCTACGTAAATTTGACTATACAACTTCGACAAGGATCTAGCATGTTGATGGAGTCATAAAATGGTCATAGGAACTCCGCAACCTCAACAGACGACTCGATCAAGTGGTTAAGAGGGCTCTAGTAGTCGCTAGTTTGATGCTCGCACGGGACAAATCTTTGTGTGACCCACATATATTTGTTTCGGTCTGTGAGGTGATATTTTTATAGAAAAAAATAGAAGACCTAGACTATCTTACCATGACCAAATAGACCGTGTCTTATCTGAAGGGCAAGTCAAGAGCCTCCGTAACCGGCGAGCGTGTATGAGACGAACTATAAGAGCGGAGAAAGCCAGAGAGGTCTGTAAGGAAAAACCTGTTGTAGATATATAGATAGATAGATAGAAAAAAAAAGATTTTTTTAATTGTAGGGACCTATCTATATTATCTAGTTTCCAAATTTGCTTGAGAGATTTTTGTTGCTTAAGAGATTTTTTTTGTGTTTTGCTCTTATGTAAGTTCTGTGTATAAATTTCACACAACTTTATTGTTATGTGTATAACCAGCATAGCATCGACTTATACCCATTTTTCACGAGACAATACCAATTACTAAAGCTTTTTTTCAATATCCAATCCAATCTATCGACTAAAATGGCGGGTCCCACTGGGGTCAAAATCTGAGTGAATATAGAGGGCGCTCTTACCTCGATAATTTAATAAAAAGGGGTCGCTTTTTAGCGGGAAAATGAAGGAATAAAGGTGAAGTGCCTTATAGGCAGCTTGATTAGTTCCACCAGCAGGTGTCCACAAGCCTGCGTCTACCGCACCGCACTGTTTGTGTATGTGTATGTGTGCGTATGTGTGTGTGAATGATCTACGCTGTTCGCCCCGGGGCCTTTACAGCGTCACCGGGCAAGAGGGCGAGCACTACGCTCGAGCCAGAAGGGCAAGGGGGCAACTAGCTCAAGGGCGCCTCAAGGAAGAACGGCCTCGGCTTGGGCAGTCGTTATGGGGGAGGGCTATACTAGGGGGGTACTAGGGGGGAGGGGGTATACTAGGTGTCTCGCCGTGGTGCTCTGCACCGGCCGGCGGGCAAGGGACGATGGGACATCATCGGGGACGTACATTTTGAAATGCACGGGAAACGCCACACATCGCAACCCAAAGTCGCGATGGCAAACGTCACGACTGGATGTAGCCGAGCGCTTTTTGTGTGTGTGTGTGTGTGTGTGAATGATCTACGTTTACGTGTGTGTGAATGATGTACGTCTTCAGCCTTTACACGAACGATATTCCTCGTCAAGAGTCTCCGTAACCGGCGAGCGTGTATGAGACGAACTATGAGAGTGGAGGAAGCCAGAGAGCTATGTAAGGAAAGAACCTGTTGGAACTCTGTACTCTCTGCCTACCCCGCAAGGGATCTGGCGTGATGATATAGATAGATATTCCTCGTTCGAGTAAGGTGCATCTAGCCCTATTCGCGGATGATACCGCTCTCTATGTCGCGCATAGGAATAAGGGTTTCATTATCAGAAACCTTCAGGCAACCGCCAATACCCTAGGGGATTGGTTCAGGAAGTGGCGTATTGAGATTAACGCGGACAAGAGCGCTGCGGTGTTCTTCTCCAGAGGTGCCACCCCACGCCCCTCCCTGCACCACCCCAGAAGTAATCTTGGTCAAGTCACCATGTCCGACCTACCTATTCCCTAGGTCAAACAGGTCAAATATCTAGGGGTTACCTTAAACAATACCATGACCTTCGGACAGTACATCAAGCGAGTCCGTAACCGAGCAGCCTTTGTCCTCGGTAAAACTTGTATACGGCTCATCATGACGTACGCTTGCGAGGTGTTCGGGCACGTCGCCCGCTCTCACATCGATAGACTCCAAACGGTTCAATCCTGTTTCCTCCGCAAAGCCGTCGGAGCCCCGTGGTTCATACGGAATGTCGATCTCCATTCCGATCTCGGTCTCGAACCTATTCGCGCCTTTATTAAAAAGGCGACAACCCGATATTTTGCAAACGCGTCCAATCATAGTAATCCGCTAATCGTAGCCGCCGCCGACTACGAACCCAACTCCCCTCCTATCAACCGCTACTGCCGTCCACAGCATGTTCTCACCGACCCTCCTTTCACGACCTTACATCCCTTCTTTCGGATACAGATACCGCACACAGGATCAGACACCAACCTCGCCGGCGAGGTCGAAGAATCCCTTGCCCGCCGGCTGGTGCAGAGCACCACGGCGAGACACCTAGTATACGCCCTCCCCCATAGCGACTGCCCAAGCCGAGGCCGTTCCTCCTTCTGGCTCGAGCGTAGTAGTTGCACGCTCGCCCTCTTGTCCGGTGAAGCTATAAAGGCCCCGCGGGCAACAACGTAGATCATTCACACACACACACACACACACACACAAAAAGCGCTCGGCTACGTCCGGTCGTGACGTGTGCCATCGCGCCGATCTAGGCTGCGATGTGTGGCGTTTCCCGTACATTTCAGCACATTAAAACTCCCCAAGCCACCGTCGCGCTCCCGTCACGCTGCGTCGGCTATGTGGCGAAACCTTACTTGTGTAAGGAGGTATATCCAAACCCGATGGTTTTTGACTGTAATTTTGTAGTTATCTGTTACAAATAATATCTCGAATAGATTGCGAAAACACTCGTAACATTGCGATTTCATCAAAAGAAAAACAAAAGTCCTGTTGGACCTTTGTACTCTCCGCCTACCCCGCAAGGGATCTAGTGTGATGATAGAGATAGATAGAAAAATAAAAATAAACACCGTCACGACATTTGCATTTGCAGTCGCAAACTTGTCGTTTGCAGTCGGGTAACAATTTATTAAACATTTTTCTTATTACAATTCACAATTAAACATTTGACGATAAAACCCTAAGCTATTGCGGCCAATTATGGCATTATCCCTGTCTTCTTTTTTTGTTCTTCTTAGCGTTTCGACAGCATACATGATATAATTAAAAATTCCAGGAATGTGTGGCCGGCCCTAGGTTTCGTCTCTATGGGTTTCTTGAACACAAAACGTCGCAGTGCGTCTTGCGACAGAACTCAGAAAGAATTTCTGCTTTGAAACTAAAAACCCTTGATGTTAATAGAGACTACACACAGCGCCGGCTTTAGGGCTGGACTGGTTCTGTTGGCCATCGTGGTGAAAGGATTGGCCAATCAGCGTAGGGAACCCGCCGCTTGTTACCAGGGTGCGCCGGACGTACGGGGGCTTATAAGATACGTCACACGGGGAGGCTCCTTTCATGAACCCCTGATTTTTCTAGATCTAATCGAATAAAAAATCATTGACTGTGAAATTCCACATGTGAAATAACAGTAACATAAATATGCGATTTCATCAAATGAAAATGAAATTGCAATCATTTCCTTGCTTTTTATACGATTCACAAACAAACACGCCTATAATGACATTTGACGATACAACCCCTTGGTATTGCAGAAAATTACAGCAAAAACCCCTGTATTATTAAATTATCATCATAAATTCACCCCTGTATTCAACTTGACAGATAAATTTGAACTTAAATCACATAAGATTACGATCTAAATTGGATTGGAAGAGGTTTTACAGTTGCATAAAGTTAGGCTGAGTGCATATTAGACATCAAAGTGACGTATACATACTCTTAAGGTAGGTACAGACAATGAAAGGCAAACCGTTCATATAAAGGCGCTCCACTCATTGGATCGTGTAATTGTGGGTTCGATCCCCATACAGAACAAATCTTTATCTGTCTCTATATTAACACGCCAGTTCCCCTGCGGGGTAGGCAGCTCTCTGCCTACCCCGCAGGGGAACTGGCGTGTAGAGTTCCAACAGGTTTTTATCTTACTGACCTCAAAGTCAAAGTCAAAAATGATTAATTTGTATAGGCTAATACAATAGCACTCACAAAAGTCAAAGTTATTACACTTTTTTAATCTACCATTGGATCGGAACGCGGCTTCCACAGAGAAGATCCGGCGAGAATCGCAGCGGGCTAGTATTTTAATTTAATTTGTTTGGCCTTCCTAAAAGCATTTTATCTTTTTCGAAATTGTATTATACAGTATTGTTTAATGTTGCTGATTGAGGAGCTGCTCAAACCCAATCTGTTTTATCATCAAGACAATCCGAAAGTTTGTAATACCCTTTCTTACAGTCTAGTTTTCATTGCCTCTCTCGCTTTCTCTCATAGTTCATACACGCTCCCCGGTTACGAAGACTCTTGACAAATCTTTGTGTGACGGAATTACGGGAATTACATGTTTGTAAACGCACCTACGACACAGGAATAATTACTTGTATAAAACTACGTTTTTAGAAACATAATACATACACTTAGCAACTAGCTCAACGCATTGTTAATAGAAAAAAGAAATTAATATAAATAATAATAAAAAACACCGTCACGCCTATATTCCCCAGAGGGGGTGGCAGAGGTGTACTGAGTACACCCACGTTTCGCCGACGATGTTAGGTCCCATGTAATAGGGGGCGAGCCTATTGCCATATACCGGGCACAATTCCAGACTCCGGACTCAAACTGGGAATTTTTCGTTAGAAAAACTACATTTGTCCGACCTAGGATTTGAACCCAGGACCTCGTGATCACAAAGCGATGCGCTTTGCCAGCAGACCAACGAGGCAGTTTAATAATAATAATATTATAATAATAATATCAGCCTATACTGCCCACTGCTGGGCAAAGGCCTTCTCTCACAAATCGTGGTGAGAGAAATTAGGTCATACTCCACCACGCGGACCCAGTGCGGATTGGTGGAGGCAGAGCCGGCGACAGAAGCCGCCTTTAAGGCTTCCAACTCGGCTTAACGACTACCACATTAAGATGGTAACCGGGACCAACGGCTTAACGAGCCTTCCGAAGCACGGAGACGCTCGAATATGCAAATGCCACAAACGGTCACCCATCTCAGGCCGACCGAGACGAACGCTGCTGAACCTTGGTGATCGGTAAGAACACCGCGGTCGCACAGCGTTACGAGCGCCTCAATAAATAATAAAGTCATCGATCAAATATAGGTAGATACACGCTTTCCGTACGAAAAGTGGCACCACTTCAAATTCAATCAATCAGCCTATCGTAGTCCACTGCTGGACATAGGCCTCTCCTAACACGCGCCATTGCACACGGTCCTCCGCCTTCCGCATCCAGTCTGTCCCAGCGACCTTTTTGTGGTCGTCGGTCCATCTAGCTGGGGGCCGTCCTACCTTACGCTTACCAAGTCGCGTCCTCCACTCTAGGACACGCTTGCTCCATCGGCCGTCGGTCCTTCTGCATATGTGACCAGCCCATTGCCACTTTAGCTTACTGAGTCTGCGAGCTATGTCGGTAACTTTGGTTCTTTGTCGGATTACCTCGTTACGAATTTTATCCTTCAAAGAGACGCCGAGCATAGCTCGCTCCATAGCCCGCTGTGCGACTTTGAATTTGTGGACTAGTCCCACTGTGAGTGTCCCCGTCTCGGCCCCGTAAGTCATAACAGGTAGGACGCATTGGTTAAAGACTTAAGTCTTCAGGCATTGCGGTATAGGCGAAGCGAAATCGTGACGTATTTATTGTTGTTGTATGTACATAAATTTTGCTTAAGTCTACGTTGCATCTTGTTTCTCTGCAGCATACCCTAGTGGGCTTACAATATTATAAACAATATAGGATTATGTTAAAAACAATTTTGACATATTTTGTATGGAAAATCTGTTAAAATTCTACTGACAGTAAGCAAATCTATCCTTGGGTTGAATATAGGAACCGGCCATTCGGGTGTATGTGAATGATTTGGCGGTCGGTATCCTAGGTCGGACAAGTGTAGTTTTTCTAGCGAAAACTTCTCAGTACGAGTGCAGAATCTGGAATTGTGTGTTTGAGCGACTGCGCCGCGAAGCACTTCCTGCTCGTACTGAATCCGACGTGCGAAGTTTCGAAGAACCTATCTCTTTGAATAACTTCGCACGATCGGAGGAGGTAAATAGCGAGCAGGTAAGTGTTAGTGACCAGCTACAGGAGCAGGTGAGGAGAGCTCTGGAGGATGCCTTTGCGGAGTATTGGTCTGCACCGATTTCCCTAAGACCATGCCTACCCCGTTTGCCCATGCATAAGTCAAAGTCAAAGTAAAAATCATTTATTTGTATAGGCCAATACATAAGCACTTACAAACGTCAAATATATTACATTTTTTACATCTACCACCGGATCGGAACGCGGCCTCCACTGAGAAGATTCGGCGAGAAACTCAGCGGGCTAGTCTTTTAATTTAATTTGTTTGGCCTTTCCGATAACCAATTTTTGTTTTTTTAAAATTGTATTATACATCATTTATAAATGTTGCTGATTGAGGAGCTGCTCAAACCCAATCTGTTTTATCGTCAAGATAATCCGAAATTTTATAATACCCTTTCTTACAGAGTCTAGTTTTAATTGCCTTTTTAAACTTATTGATAGGCATGTTTCGGATATCTATGGGTAATTTGTGGTAGAAGCGTATACATTGCCCCATGAAAGAATTACTAATTCTGTGAAGACGCATAGAATGTACAATAAGATCATCTTTATTCCGTGTATTTACATGATGAATGTCGCTATATTTTTCAAAATTACTGATATTTTTTTAACATATAGAAGATTTTCATATATAAATTGTGATGGAACTGTTAGAATATTTATCTCTCCAAACTTTTCCTTAAGAGAAGCTCTCGGGGCCAAATTGTAAATTGCTCGAACAGCCCTTTTCTGGAGAACAAAGATATTATTATATAACAAAGATATTGGTATTAAGTTCTGCAGAGTATACCCAAAGTAGTATGCCATATGACATAATATTATGAAAATAAGCGAAATAAACAAGTCTAGCTGTTTCAATATCAGTTAGTAATCTAATTTTCTTTACCGCATATGCAGCTGAGCTTAATTTACCAGATAATTGATCAATATGGGGACCCCATTATAATCTGGCATCAATAGTGATACCTAGAAATACAGTCGACTCTACAAGGTCTAAATCTGTTATGTATGTAGTTAAGTATATGTCTATGCAAGCGGGTTGCGCCCGCCCCTCTCCAAGAAATAAATGACAGTGTGATTCCGACCATCGTGTTTCATTGACGTGCCGCTACCTGTCATACCCCCGTTCAAATATATAACACGTGGCGACGACCGAACTCACATTTATATTTAAAATGTCTACGGGGATATCATTTGGCATATTGTCCAGCTTCGATCACCTCGCGCAAGAATGGAACAGCTACAAGTCGCGCTTAAACCAATGGTTTATCGCTAACGACATAAACTGTGATACTAAAAAGGCAACGATCAAGCGGCGAGCGATATTGTTAAGTGCGTTAAGCGAATCTACCTTCAAACTTGCAAGTGATCTGGCGTTACCCAAAAAGGTGGAAGAATTGGGTTACGAGGCAATAGTCCAACTCCTTGATGATCACTTTACACCAAAAAGATTCGGGTTTGCGGACAAATCAATCTTCTACTCCGCAACACAGCGGCCAGGAGAAAGTCACACTCAGTGGGCAGCCAGGATTAGAGGATTGGCAGCACATTGTGCATTCAGGAATTTGGAGGAGGCCTTGCATCATGGCACGAGCGGGACAAGCTTTTCGCGCAAGATCAGCAAGACCTGACTCTGGCTAAGGCGATCGACTTGGCGGAGAGCGTGCGCTGTGCACGCCACGCTTTGGCGGCGGCGGGCGCTGGCGGCGCCGGCGCAACGGGCCCGGATGGCGAGTTCAACATCTCCAAGAAGGAAAAGTGCAGTGTGTGTGGTTTTACCAATCATAAGTCTAACCAGTGTCGTTACAAAAATTATAAGTGCAAAAAATGTAATAACAAAGGTCACCTGCCTAGGATGTGCCCTAATGAGGATAAAGTGAAGTACGTGGAGGAAGGCGCCGTGGACGAGGGAGACGACGGTGAGCGTTTTTATAATATCCGATGTGTGAGAGGGAAACCCATGACGGAGAGCGTGATGATCAGTGGGTTGGCTTTGGAGTTCGAGATCAATAGTGGTTCTGCAGCTAGCGTGATTTCTGAAAAAACTTACAAGACTTATTTCAAACGATTACCATTGTCAGTCACCAACAAAAAACTATTTAGTTACACGGGTGAAAATATCGAAACAATTGGAATAGTGTTGTTGAAACGATATAGATCGTACAGTGCACGCACGCGCGTTTTGAATGTGTACGTAGTGCGACATGGCGGGCCGCCGCTGCTGGGCCGCGACTTTATTCGCGAGTTCGACCTCGAGCTGGCGCAGGCGGCGGTGCACGCGCTGTACGAGCATACACTCCCCGAATGTGACAGTAATATCGTAAACCAATTAGTTAACGTTTTTCCCAAAGTTTTTTCAGGTGACCTAGGAACATTTAATAAGTACACTATTCAATTAAATCTAAAAATTCAACTTAAAACCAGATGCTTAACCAATGTGAAGAAAACCAAAATTATGGTTTTGAACGGGAAGAAACCAGAACGAATGCAAGGATTGTGGTTGGTAACGATGTGCTGGAGCTAGTGAATGAGTTTGTATATCTTGGATGCGCCTTCAGTAAGGATGGGAAATACACCGCTGATATAGAGAGAAGAGTGAATGCAGGTAATAGAGTGAGTGGTGCGATGGGAAGGCTACTTGGGAGCCGGCACTTAAGCCAAAAGGCACAGCTGGCCATGCATAACGGAGTGCTTGTCCCAACGCTGTTATATGGCAGTGAGAGTTGGGTATGTAAGAAGGAGAACGAAAGCAGGATAAATGCGGTCGAAATGCGATCTCTGCGGAAGATGTGCGGAGTCACGCTGACTGACCGTATTCGCAACAACGTAGTAAGAAAGCGAGTAGGTATGAAAGATAGTATCGGTGTAAAGATGAGAAAGGGTATGCTCCGTTGGTTCGGGCATATAGAAAGAATGCCAGAAAAAAGAATGACAAAACAGATATACAATGCGAAAGTGGAAGGATGTAGGTACCGGGGAAGACCTAGACTATCTTACCATGACCAAATAGACCGTGTCTTAGCTGAAGGGCAAGTCAAGAGTCTCCGTAACCGGCGAGTGTGTATGAGACGAACTATGAGAGTGGAGGAAGCCAGAGAGGTATGTAAGGAAAGATCCTGTTGGAACTCTGTACTCTCTGCCTACCCCGCGAGGTAGCTGGCTTCATGATATAGCTAAACCAATTTTCTTTAAGGCTAGGCCGGTACCTTATGCGTTAAAAGAAAAGTTGGATAAAGAACTAGATCGGCTGTTGACTTTAGGCATACTAAAACCTTTCGAACACTCGGAGTATGCATCGCCCATCGTCCCGGTGTTAAAGAAGGACGGTAGCACACGGTTATGCGCCGACTATTCGGTTACAATTAATAAACAGCAAATTGTGGATCAGTACCCCTTACCCACTGTTAATGATTTATTAGCTAAATTACACGGGGGCGTACAGTTTAGTAAAATTGATTTGTCTATGGCGTATAACCAATTTATTCTAACCGAAGACAGCCAAAAATTAACATGCATAAATACACATCGCGGTCTATTTAATTTTACGCGGTTAGTGTTTGGGCTGTCCAGCGCACCGGCCGTGCTCCAGCGCGCCATGGAATGCTTGCTCGCGGGAATAGACGGGATTATTTTCCTGTTTGATGATATTCTAGTCACGGGAGCAAGTAAAGACCAGCACAGGCAGCGTCTGGCTGCAGTGCTGCAGCGTTTAGACGATGCCGGTCTGACCGTACACTCGAGTAAATGTGAATTTTTCAAAAACGAAATTTCGTATCTTGGTCACGTCATAGATAAATATGGGGTCAGGAAGTCGCAAGAAAAGGTAAATGCTATTCCACAAGCTCCTAGGCCGGTAAACGTATCACAGTTACAGTCGTTTTTAGGTCTAACTAATTATTATCGGAACTTTGTATCAGACGCTTCGCCAGTATTAAGTCCATTGTATAATTTATTGAGTAAAAACACAAAGTGGGAATGGACTTCAGTACATGACGATGCGTTCATTCCGAATGCGAAATTGATACTGACTGTAGATGCGTCACCGACCGGGTTAGGAGCTGTTTTATCGCAAGTGGACGAGGACGCCTTAGAAAGGCCGATATCTTACGCTTCTCGAACGCTGTCGTCGGCAGAAAAAAAATATGCTCAAATCCAAAAAGAGGCTACTGCCATTATTTTTGGAGTAAGAAGGTTTTACCAGTACCTGTACGATCGATCGCGACCCTTCGTGCTACGAACGGATCACAAGCCTTTACTTGCCATTTTCGGTCCCCACAAAGGCATTCCCGAGGTGTCCGCCAACCGCTTACAGCGGTATGCTATATTCTTGGCAGCTTATAATTAAATAAACTTTGTAGTCCACGGCGACCTGCCGGTGACGCTTAATGAACTGCGTCGTGAGACTGCCCGCGACCCTCGGCTATCAACGGTCAGGCGTTATGTCTTAAACGGCTGGCCGAGAAAAATAACCGACGTAGAATTAAAACCATAGTATCTTTGCCGATCACAATTATCCTACGAGAAAATTGTCAAATTAATGGTATAAAACATCTTTTATCCCCCGTATATCATCCGGCTAGTAATGGACAAGCCGATAGTATTGTGAAAGTTGTGAAAAAGGGCTCAAGTGCATAATTTTAGAAGGGGGTAATAAAAAAAATATTCAAGGAAATATAGCAAAATTTTTATTCGTCTATAGGAACTCTAAAAACAGCACCATTGTGAAGTCACCCGCGGAACTCGTGTACGGGCGCGCGTTGCGTTCACGGCTGGATTTAATAAACCCTACCACTTCGTCTACCTCGTCCACGGAGCTCATCCGAAACGTCGAACGCAATCAGTCTTCACAGGCGAAACATTATAGAGGTACTACTCCCAGATTAAACTTCAAAGAAAATGATAAAGTATGAATAACAAAAAATTACAAGTAATAAAAAATTCAATTGGATTCAAGGCTTTATTAAAAGGAAAATTGGACAAGTGATGTACAGAGTATACGTGCCATGCTTGGAGTGTGAAGTTACCAGACAAATTGACTAGATCAGACCACGTCTGTACGCAGCGCCGAATGACTTTCAACCCTGGGACCCCAACGTGGTGCCAGATGTTCCACCCGCAGTGACCTCCGACGTCGACGCTGCTGAACAAGCAGGAGAGGAGAGAGAGAATACCCCGGTGCAAGAGACGTCGCAGCGGTACGCCAGAGTACTTCCGGAAACTCCGCCGAACGTCCTGACCAGGGCTCAAAGGCGCCAAGCCATTAGTCCGATTTTCTCGACACCAACGTCGGAACACGATGACACAAATGAGGATTAGCCCACAGTGTCGTTGTACTAGGTTAAGAGAAATAACTATTATTATTAATGGCCTTGTAATAAGAGGGAGGGGTGTTATGTATGTAGTTAAGTATATGTCTATGCAAGCGGGTTGCGCCCGCCCATCTCCAAGAAATAAATGACAGTGTGATTTCGACCATTGTGTTTCATTGACGTGCCGCTACCTGTCATACCCCCGTACAAATATATAACAAAATCCACGCCATTTATTTGTACACTAGTTGCAACCTGTCTTACATTTGGCGTTGTGAATTTAATACATTTTGTTTTCTTCTCATTAAGGAGAAGATTATTCGTGTTGAACCAATGAACAACCATTGACAGTGCACTGTTCACATCGTCATAATTAAGAAGCTGTCTTTTAATTTTGAATAATAGAGATGTATCATCCGCGATCAGCACAATGTCCTGATTATCCCCTACATAGTAGGGTAAATCATTTATATATATGAGGAATAGAAATGGACCGAGAATCGAACCCTGGGGCACGCCTATTATCACGTTAGAACCGGGAGATCGCTTCCCATTAACATCAACCTTTTGAATTCTATCACAGAGATAAGATGTCAAGAGGTCGAGAGCCCTGTTCCTAATTCCGTAATGGGGTAATTTCCTGAGGAGAGTTTCATGATGCACACAGTCAAATGCCTTAGACAAGTCGCAGAATACACCTCAAGCATCCTGCGAGTATAAATGCCATAAAAATATTTCTCATTAATTCAACACCTGCGTCAGTAGTTGAGCGATTCTTAATGAATCCAACTCTAAAATTCTTAATGAAACTGGTTTTTGTAAAGTAGTTTATGACATAGACGTAACATTTCGCTTGTGAGTGCCCTAGACAATGTTTTAAAGCCACACTGGGAGACCAGTGTGGACTTATGTGACACCCATTCTATTTTGTACTGTGGAGCGGAGCGGTGTGTCGGGTGGCAGGTGTAAGATTTCCTAATCCACATCGAGCCACCCAACCCACAAATGCTAAACCATTCTGGCAGTGCAGAATAGAGCGGCGTATAAATATGGCTAGGACACTCATAGCGAAATTGCTGTACTTCCAGGCGGGAAACAACCGCCCGAGAGTTATGCGTTTCGTGGCCCAAGCCTTTGCAGGCACAGGAGTGGCTCCTGTGGACTATGTGGCAGGGGTCGCGGAACGCATAGACTACTGGAAGCAAAAAGTGTATGCATGGGCGAAGAGGATTCGCAGATATAAGGCGAGAGCGGACGGATACCACGTGAATCGCATCTTCCAGACGAATCAAAGGAGTGTATACCAGGCTTGGGAGCGCCTTCAAGAGAGAGTGACTGACGTGCACATGCCAAATGCGGCCGTGATGGCCGAGTTTTGGCGTAAAATTTGGTCAGTGCCCGTCAGTCACTCCGAGGGCGAATGGTTGGATGTTGTTGGACGATCCTGTGGGCCCATTCAGGAAATGGAGCCCGTAGTCATAAACCGTGAAGATCTGGCCTGTGCGGTTCGTACGGCGCCAAACTGAAAAAGTCCGGGGCCGGATGGACTGCATGCATTCTGGCTAAAAAGGCTCCAGGGCTCACATTCTCGTCTAGCGACTCAATTCCAAGAAGCTCTTCAATTGGGATCGCTCCCTAGCTTTATGACATCGGGTGTCACTCACTTGATTCACAAATGTGGCAGTACTTCGGAACCTCAAAATTATAGACCGATTACATGTCTACCTACGGTCTACAAACTCCTTACATCCATTCTGAGAATAAAAATCAATAATCACCTTAAGGCACAGCATATTCTATCGCCTACTCAGAATGGATGTAAGGGGGGGTCCCGCGGTACAAAGGATTTGCTCCTCATTGATATTGCCATTTGCCAACAGGTACGACGATCCAGAAAGAATGTCTCCATGGCCTGATTTGACTATAAGAAGGCCTATGATTCGGTGCCTCATACATGGCTAGGGAGGGTGCTAGAGCTACCCAGCGCTGTGCTCTTTCCTCGATTCGTGTATGAGGCAGTGGACCACAGTTCTTCGTCACCCAGGATGTGGAGGCCTTTCTGGTTCGTCGGACTTGATAAAGATAAGCAGGATAAAGATCTTTCAGGGCGACAGTTTGAGTCCGTTGTGGTTCTGCTTAGCTTTGAATCCATTAAGTGCTATACTTAAGGATTCAAAGCTAGGTTACCATTTGCGGAGGGAGAGTGAGCTTATATCTCATCTACTGTACATGGATGACCTCAAGTTGTACGCTTCGAAGAAAACAGACCTGATGGAGTTGCTGAAAATAACCGGCAATTTTAGCAACGACATCGCAATGGAGTTTGGAGTAGACAAGTGTGCGGTTATCCATGTACAAAGAGGGAGAGTTGAAGATTCTTTTAATCTACAGCTCTCTGAATATATATCCCTCAGGTCTCTCTCTGAAATGGATTCCTACAAGTATTTATTTTAATTTTTTATTTTATTTATTCTTTATGTACTTATGTACTTAGGCGGACTTAATGCCAGAGGCATTTTCTGCCAGTCTACCTTGAGGCGATGTGGAAACAGCTGTGGTAGGTGCGAAAAAGTATCTTGGTATGTCACAAGCCTTAAGTATAGCTGAACAGGATATGAAACAATCATTGAAAGATCGGTTCTTTGCCCGCCTCATAAGTGTTAAAAAGCCTTCTATCAGGTGGAAATAAGGTCCGAGCTTTCAATGGTTGGGTCATGCCTGTTCTTACATACTCTTTTGGCATACTAAGATGGACTAAATCTGAACTGGATGCCCTGGATAGAAAGGGCCGTCGATTGCTGACAGCGTATCGTATGCATGACCCGCGGTCGTCTGTTATGAGGTTGTACATCCCGCGGAAGTGCGATGGTCGTGGGTTTTTAAACGCTAAGACACTACACAACCGCGAGGTGTGCAATCTCAGACAGTACTTTTTGAGTGTATTCGTGGTGATGTATCGAGATGTTGCCGCAATCGATAGAGGCCTAACTCCGCTTTCCTTGGCAAACGAGAACTGGCGAAGGCCCCACGTATTAAGTATTTCGGACCGCACAGCTATATGGAAAGGCAAGGAGCTACACGGACGGTTCTAGCAGGCTCTTACAGGGCCCGATGTGGGCCATCTCGCTTCCGTGACCTGGCTACGCTTCAGCAACCTTTTTGGGGAAACTGAAGGATTTGTCTTTGCAATTATGAACGAAGTTATCATGACAAACAACTACCGGAAGCACACGGCACGGTTGACATTTGTCGAGCATGCCATCGTCCCGGTGAGTCTATTAGACATGTAGTTTCCGGTTGTTCTCGTCTTGCTAATGGAGAGTACTTGCACAGACACATCCAAGTGGCTAAGATTATCCATCAGCAACTTGCTCTTAAATATGGCCTTGTGGACTCTGAAGTACCGTACTACCCGTACCAGCCTCTTCCAGCTCTCGAAAGTGGTCATATCACGCTCTACTGGGATCGATCTATTATCACGGACAGGACTATGGTAGCCAATAAACCTGATATCGTGATAATAGATCGATCGATGCGTCGTGTAATGCTAGTTGATGTCACCATTCCGCATGATGAGAACCTTGTGAAGGCCGAAAAAGAAAAATTATCTAAATATTTGGACCTGGCCCATGAGGTTACCGCCATGTGGAATGTTGATTCAACTATCATTATTCCGATGGTCGTTTCAGTTAACGGCCTAATAGCGAAAAGCTTCGATAAACACCTTGAGAAGCTCTCGCTAGGCAGTTGGGTGATGGGCCTGATACAGAAGGCAGTAATGCTGGACACGGCACGCATTGTGAGGAGGTTCCTCTCTTTGGAGCCCTGACCACCGGTAGTATACAGTTATAATGAATTCTTAAGATAATCCTGTAAGGATTTTACAAAACCAAGCTTAATAGGTATCTTAATAGGAATTTGATGGGTTTATAACGATGGCGAAATTATGTAGACTCCCCTTGATGCAGGGGGGATTCTAAAAATCTTTTAATACGGTATTTGAATAGATATAATTGTTCCGTTTTTTTTAAAAATATCGAAAGCAATGACTGTCAAATTTCAATAAAACTCATACAAGCTTCTTTTAAACCGATCTCAAAACGGAGCAGGTTCTATTTTCGTCTGTATGTATGTGTTTTAACCTCTTTTTATGCATGTACACAGATATTTCCGTCCATTGTGGACCGATTTTTGCATTAGATTCAATATAGCTAAGAGGTGGTCCCATTTTAATTTCATCGGTATTGGACCTGGGACTTTGAAGATACACCAGGGAACTCCTTAACGACAAACAATACGAATCCTATAGGTACCCCGCCATAGAACTAATCAGAATATTAACCGACTTGAAAAAAGGAGGCTTTGACAATTCGTCTGTGTTTTTTATAACGTCTTTATCTATGAACTGACTTTGATGATTCTTTTTGCGTTGGGTTTAGCATAGTTTCGAGATGGTCCCATTTTAATGAAATCGGTATTGAATTTTGGACTTGAAAGATACACCAGGGGACTCCCTAACGGCGAACAGCACGAATGTATAGATTCCGTTATTATGGTTATTATATCAATCCTGTAGGTACGTTGCTGTAAAACTCAGCAAAATAATATAATATAGGTATATAAATATTAGTTAATGATTCCCTCGTCACTTAAAATTGTAAAATAAAATCCCTTTTAAAAAAAGGTTAACCGACTTCAAAAAGCATAAATAAAATATTCAAAGTTGTGCCAAGTAACCGACTGCACTAACCGGTACCGACTTTAAATATTTATTATTTGCTTTTTGTAGTCGGTTTACCTTTTTTTAAGACTTTTATTCGTTTGTATGTATAAGCATACATACAAACGAATAAAAGTCTTATTTCTTATTTTTTATGTATGTTTACCGATATTACCGTCAATTGTGAACCGATTTTGATGATTTTTATTGCATTGGGTTCAAAATAGCTCCAAGGTGGTCCCATTTTAATTTCATTGTTATTGGACCTTGGACCTTGAAGATACACCAGGGAACTCCTTAACGACAAACAATACGAATGCGTAGATAGAGATATTTTTGATATTAAGTCAATCCTATAGATACCCTACTATATAACTAAGTTAAATAATAACCGACATCAAAAAAGGAAGAATTTATAATACGGCGGTGATTTTTCATAATTTCTTTGCTTTTAAACCGATTTTGATGATTCTTTTTGCATTGAATTCAGAATAGCACCCCACTGGACTCCTTGACGGCAAACAGGACGTATGTGTAAATTCAGTTATTATGAGTGTTATATTAATCCTGTAGGTAAGGTACCTACTGTAGAACTAAGTAGAATTATATAATATAAGTATATAAATATTAATAATTAATTCACTCATCACTTACAATTGTTAAATAAAAAAACATTTTAAAAAAAGGGCAAACCGACTTCAAAAAGCAAAAAACAAATATTTGAAGTCCGTGCCAAGTAACCGACTGCACTAACCGGAACCGACTACAAATATTTATTTTTTGCTTATTGAAGTCGGTTTTCCTTTTTTTAAAAGATTTGTTATGGTCCATAGAAATAAGACTAAACGCATAGAGGGAGCGTTAACAAGATTATATATTCGCAATGCTCACACTTATGTCATGTCAGTGATAAGAAAGGGGACAAATCCATCGTAACCAGTTATACTCTTGTACATTTTGTTTTGACATTATTTATTACTTGACAAAACTGATATACAATGCGAAAGTGGAAGGATGTAGGTACCGGCGAAGACCTAGACTGTCTTACCATGACCAAATAGACAGTGTCTTATCTGAAGGACAAGTCAGGAGTCTCCGTAACCAGCGAGCGTGTATGAGACGAACTATGAGAGTAGAGGAAGCCAGAGAGGTATGTAAGGAAAGAGCCTGTTGGAACTCTGTACTTTTTGCCTACCCCGCAAGGGATCTGGCGTGATGATGTAGATAGATAGATAGAAAGCTAATAAAAAGTCACCGAGGACACCATCACGAGACAAATAAATATTAACAGATAAATTTGCATAGAACCTATGTCACAATGGCAAGCCATAATATTTTGAATAAAAATGAAGTACGAACCATGTAGGAACAAAGATTTTTAAATGGATTACCTAAATGGTACCAAGTGTCCACAAAAAGTGTTGAGCTGAACTGGTCTCATAATATCTCTATGCTTTTAAACTAAGTTTTTTTATGTTTCATTTTTAATGTCTTATTAATTTTTAAATATTATTAAAATAATCAATGTTAATTACACTACTATATTGGGATTTCAGTGGTCACTGTAAAAATGTGTGTGAAATAAATAAACCTGCCTGTGCAACATACCTGTTGGAACTCTGTACTCTCTGCCTACCCCGCAAGGGATCTGGCGTGAGGTTATAGATAGATAGATAGATAGAAATAAATAAATATCAAAAACATTAAAAAATATTCTCTATGTTTTGATCCGCAGGGAATCGGGACTAACGCTGTCATCAAATATCAATCAACAAAATAAATAAGATACTTCCAATATACTCACTAATAAAACAAAAGTGCAAAATAGAAACCACAAAATGGATTATATCATTGAACTATGACCGCACAGTCTCTTCTCCACGCGCCTCAGTAATTGAGAGACCCGTAGACAAACACACACACACTCACACACAAGTGGCATGCCACTAAAAATGTAGAACTGTGTTGTTCTAGAATAATAGCTGAATAACAAACATGTGAAGGATCTGGTGACCTGAAATACAGGTTTTACCTAGCTTGGGCACCAGTCTCCTGCAATAATCTTCGTTATGTTTCTAGGCAATGTAATTAATTCAATATTGTAGTGAGAAATAAAGATTTAGATTATTATTATTAAAAAAAAATGAAATGTCACTTCATGACAGTCGCAGAGTTGCAATTTAACACGTCACATAGAGATAGAACTTAAAAGCAAGTCCTATCTCTATGAACACGTCACTACATAAGCTCACCTCCTATTTTGTCGGCTATTTTAGATTTGGTGACATATGGACTTTTTGGGCACAGAAACTGAAAGAAATATACCGGTACCGGAAATACCTAGACTATCTTACCATGACCAAATAGGCCGTGTCTTATCTGAAGGGCAAGTCAAGAGTCTCCGTAACCGGCGAGCGAGTATGAGACGAACTATGATAGGGGAGGAAGCCAGAGAGGTCTGTAAGGAAAGAACCTATTGGAACTCTGTACTCTCCCTACCCTGTAAGGGATTTGAAAACTGGATACTTTATTTAAAGACATTTTTATCATGTCATAGCCAAATATCATGTTTTATCTGAAGGGCAAGTCAAGAGTCTCCGTAATGGGGAGCGTGTATGAGACGAACTATGAGAGTGGAGGAAGCCAGAGAGGTATATAAAGAAAGAATCTGTTGGAACTCTGTACTCGCTGCCTTCCCCGTAAGGGATCGGGCGTGAGGATATAGATAGTTAGATAGGACACATATAATGCCCCAAAATCTATCCATCCCTTTTGAAATAATAGTCTTAAAATTTAATTAATAATATTAATTAGGAGAAATTAGGTCATACTCCACCACGAGGACCCAGTGCGGATTGGTGGAGGCAGGTTTGTGGCCACCTGCTGTAGGAACTTATCAAGCCGCCTATAAAGCTTCCAACTCGGCTTAACGACTACCACATTAAGTGGTGACCGGGACTTATCGTGCTTTGCGAAGCACGAAGACGCTCGAATATGAAAATGCCACAAACGGTCACCCATCTCAGGCCGACCGAGTCGAACGCTGCTTAACCTTGGTGATCGGTAAGAACACCGCGGTCGCACTGCTCTACAAGCGCCTATTCGCGAGCGCATTCTTAAAAACACACCGCCCAAATTCTCCAAGCGGGAGCAGAGGTGTGCTGTGTACCCATATGTGTATGATAGAATAATTAAAAAATCAGGCTTTATTCAATTATTTTCTATCCATCTATCTATCCTTTTCTATCATCATGCCAGATCCCTTGCAGCGTAGGCAGAGAGTACAGAGTTCCAACAGGTTCTTTCCTTACAGACCTCTCTGGCTTCCCCCACTCTCATAGTTCGTCTCATACACGCACACATTCTATTTGTATTATTTTAGTTATTTTGTCTCGCCCCCTATGACATGGGACCTAACATCGTCGGCGAAACGTGGGTGTACTCAGTACACCTCTGCCACCTCCTCTGGGGAATATAAGCGTGACGGTGTTGTCTGTCATGTTTTAATTCTCATTAACTGCCTTTTTTTTTCTTCTTCCTTTATACTGAACACGCTTATAGACTGAAAATATTTCTATAGAAACACTATATATACACTTTATCCCACCCAGGATTAGAACTTAGGGCATTGTGATCGCTAACAACACAATCTTATACTATACCAACCAGTAAAAACATGTTACAATGACCTACAAAGGTTTTTATCAAGAAAGACACTGCCATATCTTACGCTAAAAGAATTAGGTTATAAATGGGTGGGTTCCAAACAAATCTTAAATAGACAAATCAAATATCAATTAAACTTACCGAAAACACCAATTCAGAACACACAAAACACGAAATTATCTATTATTTCAACCTTTTATATCACTTAACCAAGATAAGTCCTGCCATCTTGCTTTCAGTAACACACTTTTATTTTCTTAATTTTTTTTTTAAGCATTGACATACACAATTCCACGGGTGATATGAAATTCGGTATTTTCGAATTTAATTTTTTTGGGGTATTTTAAATGGGTTTATTGTTCGGTTTTCGTGTGGGGGGGGTTGTAAACGTCCTATTTTCACGGAGGTTAAACCCTTACTGGTGGAGCAGGTTCGATATTTAAGGACGTGGATGAAGGAATGTGGGTATGGGCGTGGATACGGCACCCATAAAGTAGATTCGAAAGATCTAAAGAAAATTAGGTGCAAATATGATATCAGAATTATTATTTCTTTCTCTCTATTTACATCATCACGCCATATCCCTTGTGGGATAGGTATTGCGTACAAAAAGTTATTTTCCTTACAAACCTCTCTGGCTTCCTCTACTCTCATAGTTCATTTAAAAGTGCCTCTGCAAAATAAAACTTGATGATATATTTACGTACAATTCCTTCTAAACCGTGTCTGATCTGAAGTGCAAGACAAGAGTCTCCATAACCGGCGACCGTGTATGAGACGAACCTCTTGGAACTCTGTACACTCTGCCTACCCCGCAAGGGATCTGGCGTGATGATATAGTAGTGGTTAGTAACCCTTCTCTAAATTAAATAAAATCTCTTTATCTTCCACATGGTCTATATGTATATCTTCACGTAGAGCAATTCTTAATAAAATGGCGCATCCATTTTTACTACATAGTGGTACCAACCCCTGCGAGAAAGAGACGCACGATGTGCGAGCGAAACATCAGATCGGCGCAAGACTTAACTGATTTGTTATTGTTTATTTTTTATTACAACAAATTTATTACAATTTTATTGACTGCTCGTTGGTTTTGTGGCGAATAATGCGCGTAGGGTTCACGAAGTCCTGAGTTCCAATTCTAAGTTTAATAGAATTCCCAGTATAAATCCAGCGTCTGGCACTGTGCCCGGTAAAATGACAACAGGCTCGCCCCCTATAACATGAGACCTCACCTCCGTGGACCTCACATTGTCGGCGAAAATTAAGTGTACTCAGTACACCTCCGCCACCCCAGCTTGAGGAATATAGGCGTGTTGTTGTTTATTAAAAATTTACTTGCGGGGTAGTCAGTGAGTATAGAGTTCCAAAAGGTTCTTTCCTTACAGACTTCTCTAACTTTCTCCACTCACAAAAATTTACGGATTTAATCTTAATGTAATCAAATCTGTAAGCAAAGAACCTGTTGGATCTCTGTACTTTACCTACCCCGCACGGGCTTTAGCGTGATTATATAGATAGTAATCAAATTGAACACATATACCTTTGCTATATTCACTCTATTTAGTTAAATTTCGTTAGTATAATTTGAGTTAAAATATAGTTAGACTACAGGGCTACGATAAGCAGTGATAGCCTAGTGGTTAGGCCGTTGGACTGCAACGTCAGAGGTTTAGGGTTCAAACCCAGGCACGCACCTCTGTCTTTTCGAAAGCATGTGCGTATTGAAAATTAATTATCACTTGCTTTAACGGTGAAGGAAAACATCGTGAGGAAACCTGCATGCCTAAGAGTTTCTCGCAGGTGTGTGAAGTTCGCCAACCCGCACTGGGCCAGCGTGGTGGACTACGGCCTAAGCCCTCTCAGTTTGAGAGGAGGCCCGTGCCCTACGGTGGGACAGTTTCTTAACAGGGCTAATATTATTATTTTTATTATTACAGGGCTACGCCGTAGTGTTTGCTACGAAACGCTACGACGACTACCTATGCAGAGGGGCCTCGAGAAGTCGCCGCTTTCTGCTGATCGCTTTGTCGGGCTTCCTATGGTTCGCCATAGGTTCCACCTGACAGGGTTGGTCGCGGAGTGCGGCGTGAACATTCTCTGATGGCCCCCCCCGCAGGAGCTACGGGTCTCCGCATCTTCAAGGGACGTTTGTCCCATCTCAAGGACACGGCCATGTCTATGGCCGGCGATTGATACCTCGGCTAGAGGGCCGTTGCCGCGATGCCGATTCCCCACACCCTTGCCGGGTGTGTGCGAAGATCACAGTGACGACCACCACTCACTCTTCAGTGCAACAGCAGAGCGAGCGTTCGCGTTGACACAACAACACGTCTCTTGATCAAGAACGAGTATAATTGATTGTGAACAATGGGACAATACTGCGACCTGGTGTTTTATTTTCGTGGCCCGGTGCCGGGTCGCGACCCTCCGTATGGGAAACGCTGGTCTAGTAAATGCGAATCCTAGGTTATACAACATGTTATATTTCGATTTTATGTCACCTAACATCATCGGCGAATTGTGAGCGTATACAGCATACCTATGCTATTTCCGTTTTGAAAATGAAAGCAAGAATGTGTATATGAGAATCAACAGTTTAAACTCATAATGGTATATTAAGTGTATCAAGCTGAGAAGATATCTGGGAAGGCCCGTACGAAAGGTAAAATTGATAAGGAAGGTTTCATCAAGGTGGAGAAGAAGAATAAGCCTCCCCGACGAAACCGGTGTGGGACTGCACCGGTAGAGGATGGCATACTCCTTCAATCAGCAGTGCCAACAACACTGATGTACGTGTCTCGGCTACACTACACCACTAAAGCCGAGGACATTGCGAAGTACGCCCGTAAGAAGACCTTGTACACTCTGAGGGTCGAGAAGCTGAACTCGCAAAACAATACGGCATTCAATTCCTATGTTATGCGAGTTCCCACCGCCAAGCTGGAGACCTTCATGAGCGAGGAGTTCTGGACGAAGGGTGACGTCTTCAGGAGTGCCATAACCAGTGAACTGACCCCGGCAGGTGCAAGGACTATTGTAAATTATGGAAAGAAAACAAGGGCTATGTAAATGAGGTTTGATAAACAAAAACTGGACTATTTCAAAGGGGACGGACACCGGCCATAATTAGTGAGACCCGTGGCCGGCGGTGACTCGCCGCTTACTAGATGGGCCCTCAAACGGTCGTCCTAGGACAACTGAGGGCAACACCGGTGTGAGCGGCTCAGGGTTGTAGAGAGGTGTGCTGCGCTTTCTCCGAAGTTACTCGCGGCGTTATGCCCTTTAACACTTCCACCCCTGGAGTACATCGACGTAGGAACGCATTATCTTCCTACGTCGATATAGCTCTCACGACTCCTCTCTGGACGGCCAATTAAGGCTAGCCAGAGCGGAGAGTCCTGCGGGCACCCTTCGGTTTTCAATCGACCGACGAAGACACGCCGAGTTGGGGGCCCTGACCGACTCTCTGAAGCACTCGGGTCTGTGGTGTCGTTACTCACCAAGAGCTCGCTACAAGCTGCCCTGCGGGCTTATTAATATTATTATTTATAAAACAGCTTATACTGTTCCACGGTCGGGCCAAAGCTCTCATAAATGGAGTTGAAAGAGATTGGGTCATACTCCACACGTTGGCTCCACGTGGTGGAGAATGACCTATTGTCTCTTACCACGACTTGGGTTCGTCCTTTCATCATGTAAGGCTCGAAAGGAGAGAAGCGGGTTTGGATAAAATCACGAAAAATCACGAGATAGGGGGTTGTAGTGGGATATCACATCCATTTAATTTTTCCTTGAACACGCGATTCCTACACCGAAAAACGGCGCGTAACATTGACACGCCTTGAAAATATTTAAGATACTTTGTACCCAAAAATACACATGATTTTCGGGGAGAGTTCTAAAACCCCACCATGTATCACATAAAAGGATGGGTGGGTTAAAAAGTTGCTAAAAACATTACGGCATTAATGAACGACCCTTTTCTGAGATTAGACTTTTGCCCAGCAAGTGGAACAGTAATTTAACTTTTTTGCTTTACTTATTTTGTCCCACTGCTGCGCAAAGGTTTTTCCCATAATCTTCCTCATGGATCTATGATTGGCCATCTCCGATCAATCTTATTAGTCCGGTTTATTAATATTTCTTAATTACCACATAATACGTACATTCTCAGGATGGGGTGGCGACATTTTATTGTTCCTGAGGGAGTAGAACGCTCTATGAATGGAAATAGACTCAGTAAGGTATGGCGATACGCTTGACCTACACCAAGGTAAGTAAGTTTGTATGATATTGCTTAGAGGAACAAGTGGGTTTGATACTTTTCTATACTATTATGCACTTTAAACCAAGTAGCACAACCGCTACCTAAGAGAGGTATTAACTGCTCTTTCACAGCTTTAAGCTGTTTTTTTTTCTTTTTTAAAAACGAAGCCCCACATTAGGAGTTATTCCTGTGTCGTGGGTGCGTTTACAAACATGAAAATTCACACACAAATACCCAGACCAGAACAAATAATTGTGGATCACACAAAGATTTGTCCCGTGCGGGAATCGAACCCGCGACTATCATACAGCTTTAATACAGCTTGAAGCTGTAAAAGGGCAGTTACTTTCAATTTTAACAGCGGTTGTGCTACTTGGGAATTGTTTTCACAATTATAACTGTTACGGCTTCCTTCCCGATCCCAATATCCTGACGTAGTGACCTAATAACCTTCTTCCACGTATAAAAATAATAATTTCCGTACGCGCCACCGACAACAAAAAGATGGCGCCACACTCGCAGAAAAATCGACCATTCAAATTCGCGACAGCCGCCGTGCGTCTCTACAAACAAGTGAAAAAGCACAAGAAACCAACCTCAAAAACCCTCAGTTCCTAACCAACCTTAATTTATCTAGGCGTCAAATATAGTCAATCTTAGCACACATCCGATAACACTTGGTTATATAATGTGTGGCGGAAGGGATTAAATTTTAATCTTTGCCTAATATCTTATCATAAAGGGCGGGCAGCGTACTTAGTTATAAATTGAAAAAACAACTGTATTTACGGTGCTGGTAGGAATAAATTGGGGGCCTGTACACCCACTTTTCGCCGACGCTGTTAGTTCTAATTTTGTCCCAAATGTCCACAATACCGATACAATTTCATACACCGATAAATGATTTTTTGTAATCGCTACTAACACTATGCGCTACTAAGCAAACGAGGCAGTATTTTTTGTTGTTAACCAATATTGTCCTACGTCACGGTCAAAGTTCACACACAATCTGTAAAATGTTACCAAGAAGATTTTTATTTATTAAGGACTGATCAGCGATTGATTGATTATCTTCACCTGATGGAAAGTGACAACAGAGCCGAAGGTGACAGCGGGCATAAGAAAATAAAATTAATAAAATACTTCAGTTTCCCGCGATACAAGTCACGAGCTTAGTGCAGGAATCGTTGTTAAAATAATTGTAAGTCTTATGATAATAAATAAATGAATAAAAAAGTATCAAAACACTTCGCTACTTCATTCAATCGATATACGAACGAACGTAACCGAGTGATCACGGAAACAACCGAATCGTTTCACATGTATTACTATCGGACCGGTTACGCTGGAAAGCGATTGGGGAGGCCTATGTTCAGCAGTGGACAAGTATAGGCTGAAATGATGATGATAATGATGATGTATTACTAACTTACGTACACTTATGACTTTTATTGTATTCATCAACCCACGGAAGTGTTGTGCATAAATTAATTGTAAAAAATTAAATTACAGTAATAACATTTAAAGTAGGTAATAATCAGGGATAGCCTAGTGGTTAGACCGTTGGACTGCAAAGTCAGAGGTCTCGGGTCCACAGGCACGCACCTCCGTATTTTCAAAAACATGTGTGTATCAAAAATTAACGATCACTTGCTTCAACGATGAAGGAAAACATCGTGAGGAAACCTGCATGCCTGAGAATTTCGAAGGTGTGTGAAGTTCGCTAACCCGCACTGGGCCAGCGTGGTGGACTATGGCCTAACCCCTTTCAGTTTGAGAGGAAGCCTGTGCCCAAGTGTGGGACAGTTTTCTAACGGGGCTAATATAATATTAATAATAATATTAGCCCTGTTAAGAAACTGTCCCACTGTTGGGCAGGGGCCTCCTCTCAAACTGAGAGGGTTTAGGCCATAGTCCACCACGCTGGCCTAGTGCGGGTTGGCGAACTTCACACACCTTCGAGATACTCTTAGGCATGCAGGTTTCCTCACGATGTTTTCCTTCACCGTTAAAGCAAGTGATAATTAATTTTTAATACGCACATGCTTTCTAAAAGACAGAGGTGCGTGCCTGGGTTTGAACCCGAGAACTTTGACTTTGCAGTCCAACGGTCTAACCACTAGGCTATCACTGCTAATATAATTATTATTAATAGAATTTCGGATTTATAGTAGTTAATTTTTGGTTATTAAGTCCTCGCGTTTTAAGTAAGGTCACGGGGGGCTGAGGTGTTACACGTCCAAACGGCAGTTATTCCAGGGTACCATCAAACTTCTTGAATATTTTTGGTGGTCCGATCTACGCAGACTTACGTGTCTTAGGGTGCTGCAAAGCACTCAAAACGTTGGGAACTTAAAAATCAAAAATAAACCGCGATGTAATCCGACAAATAAGTTTTATTTAATCTTTCTATCGAATTTATCCTACACCGCCACGCCTATATTGCCCAAGCGGGGGTGGTGAACTGTACTCAGTACACCCACTTTTCGCCCACGATGTTAGGTCCCATGTTATAGGGGGCAAGCATATTGCCATATACCGGGCACAATTCCAGACTCATACGAGGCATGCCTTTTAATTTTTGTCGTTTGAAGAAAAAAACACAACTAGAACCTTATAGTACTTTTGATTGTTTTTCAAAGTATTCACCACGTAGCTTAATACACTTTGCCATTCGCTCAAACCAGTTATTATAACATTTATTCCACTCTAAAGTTGGGGTGTTTAAAATGGCCGACTTGAAAGCGTCAACTGCTTCTTCACCGGACTGGAACCTTTGACCACGAAGACTTTTCTTAATTTGAGGAACTGTAAAGAAATCGTTAGGGCTTTGGTCAGGACTGTATGGAGGATGGTCAAGAATTTCTACTTTTTCCTGCTTCAAATACTCAATCGTTTGACGAGCGCTGTGTGAGCTTGCGTTGTCGTGGTGCAGGATGATGCGTCGCTTTGAATTAGATTTTCGAAGTTCGGCGATGACTTGTGGTAAACAAACTGTGGTATACCACTCTGCATTAACCGTTCTACGATCTTCAAGTGCAATAGTCGCAACATGGCCGGTTTTTACAACGAATGTGGCCACCATCTTCTTTGAAGTGCTTCGAGAACGAACAACTTTAGTCGGCTTTGGCTCGTCTTGAAAGACCCAGATTGTAGATTGTTGATCGTAGGCATAGATCCAAGATTAGTCACCACTGATGATTTTGTAGACGTGATTTGACTCTCCTCGGTTGAACCTTTGCAGAGTTTTCTTACACTATCTGACGCGGGCCGCCTTGTGATCGTCGGAAAGCAAATGCGGTATCCAACGGCAAACTAGCTTTCTCACGCCAAGCGCTTCATGCAAGATCTTCTGAATGGTTGTCTCTGAGATGCCTAGTAGAGCCCCTATCTCTCGATACGTCACATGACGATCTTCGAGAATTAGTTGTCTCACAGCAATGATGTTATCTTCAGTGAAGGCGGATTTTGGGCGTCCTTCGCGAGATTTGTCACTAACACTAGTATGTCCACGCTGGAATTCTAAATACCAGCGTTCGACAGTCCGCAGACATGGGGCTTCATCACTGAACACAGATGTTAGCTCTTCAAAACAATGAAGCCGTGTCAGGCCTCTTCTAAAGTTGTAGAAAATTATTGCACGAACATTTTCCTTAGAAAGATTCATTTTCGTACGTAACCTGACAGATTCCAATCGACGCTGTGACTAAACAATAATCCTGATACTTTCAACTGTTTTGAGATTCAAAATTTAAACACATTCGAATATAGAACAGTTCCAAATTCAAAATCGCCGGGAAATATGGAAACGACAGAACTTAAAAGGCATGCCTACTACTGGGAAGTTTTCGTTAGCAAAACTTTATTTGTCCGACCTAGGGTTTGAACCCAGGACCTCGTGATCATCAAGCGATGGGCTTTGCCACTACACCAACAAGGTAGTTTAATCAACCAGAATTTATCCTAAGACGAACTGTATACGATTTTATGTAAGTGATGATTTTTCAACAGGAAATCCTCAAATACATTCGTAATTGGTGATATCCTGTTGGAAAAATCATCAGTAGCAAATAGAAGTCTAGAATTATGACCGATATAATGGCAAAAAGGATTTACTACACATCTTTGAAAGTCATTTATTGGTTTGTTGTTTATTGTTTATTGGTTTCTCATACATTGTAGGTTTATAAACCCAGTTCAGCTGTATACTTTATCTGGACACTTGGTACCATTTAGGTAACTAATCTAAAAATGAATGAGTTTGTATATCTTGGATGCGCATTCAATAAGGATGGGAAATACACCGCTGACATAGAGAGAAGAGTGAGTGCAGGGAAGAGAGTGAATGGTGCGATGGGAAAGCTACTTGGGAGCCGGCACTTAAGCCAAAGGGCGCAGCTGGCCATACAAAACGATTTGATTTCGAATTGATTGTCCCAACGCTGGTATATGGTAGCGAGAGCTGGTTATGTAAGGAGAATGAAAGTATGATAAATGAGGTGGAAATGCGAGCTCTGCGGAAGATGTGCGGAGTCAAGCTGACCGACCGAAGTCGCAACAGCGTAGTAAGAAAGTGAGTAGGTATGAAAAAAAATCTTTTAAAAAAAAGGTAAACCGACTTCAAAAAGCAAAAAATAAATATTTGAAGTCGGTGCTGGTTGGTACAGTCGGTTACTTGGCACCGACTTCAAATATTTATTTTTTGCTTTTTGAAGTCGGTTTACCTTTTTTTTTAAAAGATTTTTATTTTACAATTTTAAGTGACGCGTGAATTATTTAGTAATATACCGATATTATATTATTTTGCTAAGTTGCAAAGGAAGGTACCTACAGGATTAATATAATGACTATAATAACGGAATCTATACATTCGTGCTGTTCGCCGTTAAGGAGTTCCCTCTTGTATCTTGAAAGTCCGAGGTCCAATACCACTAACAATAAAATACGACCACCTCAAAACTTTACTGAACCAAATGCAAAAAGAATCATCAAAATCGGTTCATAAGCAAAGGAGTTATAAAAAAAGGATGAAATATGAACCTCCTTTTTGAAGTTGGCTAATATACTGCTTAGTTCTATAGTAGGGTACCTATAGGATAGACGTAATACCCATAATATCTCAATTTACAAATGCCTATTGTTTGTCGTTAAGGAGTTCCCTGGTGTATCTTCTAAGTCCAAGGTCCAATACCAATGAAATTAAAATGGGACCACCGCGGAGCTATATTGAACCCAATGCAAAAAAAATCATCAAAATCGGTCCACAATTGACGGAAATATCGCTGAATATCATAAAAAAAAAAAAAAAAAAAAAAAAAAAAAAAAGCATACATACAACCGAACATAGAATGAAAGATGAGAGAGGGTATGTTCCCATGGTTCGGAAAAAGAATGACAAAACAGATATACGATGCGAAAGTGGAAGGATGTAGGTACCGGGGAACATATAGACTATCTTACCATGACCAAATAAACCGAGTCTTATAGGACGGACAAGTCAAGAGTCTCCGTAACCGGTGAGCGAGTATGAGACGAACTATGATAGAGGAAACCAGAGAGGTCTGGAAGAAAAGAATGATGATATAGATAGGTAAATCTAAAAATCTTTGTACCTACCTGGTTCGAACATGGTTTATGTAAAATTGAGGCATCCCCAGTAAGTAATATGAATACTTGTGTTGGGGTTGTCTCGCACTTCCCTTATACATATACTAACGCGGACAATGCTAAAGCGGTAGCAACAAAATATAAAATGGAAACTTATAGAAATGTAAAATAAAGAAAATATAAAAACAAATAATAAAAAGCAGTGATAGCCTTGTGGTTAGACTGTTGGACTGCAAAGTCAGAGGTCTCGGGTTCAAACCCAGGCACTGCTGCCTTTTCGAAAGCATGTGCGTATTAAAAAAAATAACTATCACTTACTTCAACGATGAAGGAAAACATCGTGAGGAAACCTGCATGCCTAAGAGTTTCTCGAAGGTGTGTGCAGTTCGCCAACCCGCACTGTGCCAGCGTGGTGGACTATGGCCTAAACCCTCTCAGTTTGAGAGGAGGCCCGTGCCCAACGGTGGGACAGTTTCTTAATAGGGCTAATATTATTATTATCGCTGAGATTCACGGGCTTTACCCGGACCTTTGAAACGCTTGCATGGGGACATAGGTCCAACACGTAGAGGCCCTTTGCGAGAAGTTAATGTTATGTAAGTCACCTGCTGAGATCACTTGCTGAAAATGAAGAAACATAACCAGCGAACTGACCCCGGCAGGTGCAAGGACTATTGTAAATTATGGAAAGAAAGCAAGGGCTATGTAAATGAGGTTTGATGGACAAAAACTAGACTATATCAAAGGGGACGGACACCGGTCATAATTAGTGATACCTAATTACCCGTGGCCGGCGGTGACTCGCCGCTTACTAGATGGGACCTCAAACGGTCGTCCTAGGACAACTGAGGGCAACACCAGTGTGAGCGGCTCAGGGGTGTAGAGAGGCGTGCTGCGCTTTCTCCGAAGTTACTCGCGGCGTTATGCCCTTTAACACTTCCACCCCTGGAGTACATCGACGTAGGAACACATTAACATATCAAACCCAAGTTCACCTTCTGTGATTGGGCCACCGCTGGAATTCTTAGAAGTAGGGAAAAGCTATATGAATTATATGACCTAAAATCCCAAACGAATAGTGAAAGTTTTGCAAGGTATGTTGCAAATTATTCTAAAACGTTTAAAAGAGTATGTAAGGCAGCAAAAGCGCTACATATAAGTAAAAGAATTAAATCTGCAGATGACAAAATTAAGGCCACCTGGAAAATTGTTAATAGTGAAACTGGGAGGTCTAAGCACCGCAGTGTGGACTTTACTCTAGAGACTGCGCGTGGGCTCATTCAGGCAGATAGTGACGTAGCTCAAGAATTCGAATTCTTTTTCACTAATATTCCGGTAGAGACAACAAAATCCTTAAATTGCTCTTCTTCCCTTGCAATTTCTTTTGTTAAAAGCAACATTACTCTTTGTCCGGTGGAGTTCGGGTTTGAGTACACTAATCCCCGGTCTGTTATCAAAGTCTTTAATGATTTAAAATTAAAAGTAACTGAAGACTTATGGGGAATGTCGGTAGAAGTGTGTAAATCCATTATACATACAATCGCGCCACACTTAGCTGTTATTTTTAATATATGCGTAGATCAAGGAGTCTTCCCGAATTTAATGAAATTTAGTAAGGTAATACCACTGTTCAAATCCGGCGATAGTAAAGATGCCAACAACTATAGGCCAGTGTCTGTCTTGCCAGTGCTCAGTAAAGTGTTCGAAAAGATAATGCTCATGCAAATGCTAGATCATTTTAACGCAAACAACATCCTGCACGATCAGCAATTTGGTTTTACCAAAGGGCGTTGTACTACTGACGCCGGTGTAACTCTAATAAAGCATATCTTCGATGCCTGGGAGAACTCACAGGACGCTATTGGCATTTTTTGTGATCTTTCCAAAGCATTTGATTGTGTGAAACATGAAACACTGCTGCTTAAATTGGAGCACTATGGTATCCATGGTAAAGCACTTAATCTTTTAAAATCTTACCTAGAGGACAGACAACAGTGTGTTCAAATAAATCAAACTAAATCTCTAGGCTCTTTAGTTAAAATGGGCGTTCCACAGGGATCGATACTGGGTCCGTTCCTATTCTTAGTTTACATAAATGATCTACCTGAAGTAATTAAAAATCGAGCGAAGATATTGTTATTTGCTGACGATACCTCTTTGATTTTTAAAGTAGGTAGACATGTTAATAACTTTGACGAAGTAAATGACGCTATTCTTCAACTACATAACTGGTTTACATCCAACAATTTAGTACTCAATAACAAGAAAACTAAATGTAAAAGGTTTTCTTTGCCAAATGTAAAAAGTACTGTACATGATATTATACTGAACAATGAGAAACTTGAGTTCATTAATGATACATCTTTTTTAGGGATTACGCTTGACTCCAAGTTACAATGGGGTCCTCATATTGAGAATTTAGGTAAACGGCTTAGCTCCGCTGCCTATGCCGTAAGGAAGATCAGACAACTAACTGATGTGGACACCGCGAGGATAGTCTATTTTAGCTACTTTCATAGTGTCATGTCTTACGGTATATTATTGTGGGGTAGGGCAGCGGACATTTAGTCTGTTTTTATCTTGCAAAAAAGGGCTATTAGGGCCATCTATAACTTGAGTAGTCGTGACTCTTTAAGAGAACTGTTCAAAGTAGCTAATATCATGACGGTCCCATGTCAATATATTTATGAAAACATTATGTATACTAGAAAAAATTTAGATCTTTTTAATCAGCTAGGTGATAGGCATTGCTATAACACACGACATAGAAATAAATTAGACCAACCGCAGTTTCGTCTGTCAAAAATTCACACGTCTTTCATGGGGCACTGTGTTAGATTTTATAACAAAATTTCCATTGACGTCACTAAACTTAGTGAAAATAAGTTCAAAGCTTGTGTAAAACGAACACTTTGTAAGCAAGCTTATTATTCAATAGAAGATTATTTAAAAGATAAAAATGCTTGGATAGATGCTATTCCAGCTCCACTTGAGTCATGACAACCTATTCAACTGTTGTTAGTTAACATTACCTCTCTTCCTTCTATTAATTTAACACAAATGTACTTTTTTTGTAAATGAGGGAACCATGTAGCCATTCTCATAAATAGTATTATTCACTTTTTTAACTTAGACTCACCTGATGACCAACCTACATTGTTCTCCCATACCCCACAACAGAATGTAGATGAAAAAGTTTGTAATTTCTTATTTTAAAAGAGTAACCGTGGAGTTTCTTGCCCTTCTTCTCCACAGGAATGACATTCCGAAGTGGCGGTAGAGTCTTTGTTACTTTTTTGACGATTCATAATTACTGTAATGGTTTACATGAATAAAAAATATTCTGATTCTGATTCTGATTCATTATCTTCCTACGTCGATATAGCTCTCACGGCTCCTCTTTGGACGGCCAATTAAGGCTAGCCAGAGCCGAGAGTCCTGCGAGCACCCTTCGGTTTCCACTCGACCGACGAAGACACGCCGAGTTGGGGGCCCTGACCGACTCTCTGAAGCACTCGGGTCCGTGGTGTCGTTACTCACCAACAGCTCGCCACAAGCTGCCCTGCGGGCTATTATTATTATAAAAAAAGACTCGCATGCAAATTTAGTTCTAGTAAGTGTAGATGCCGTGTGTTTGTAATTATGTGTGTGTGGATTTCTGTGTGTGGGTGTCTGTTTTTGTGAGGTGTTCCGCGCACTAGTAACACATTTCATTTAGCTGTTTTTAAGATGCGTGTGTGATGATGTATGTTTCTTTTTAAATGCGATTTTTTTCAACAAAAACGTACCCTCACACATGGAATTCCTGTTTCGTGGGTGCTTTTATAAACGTAATTCACGTACACGAATTTTCAGGTCGTAACTAAAATTTGTGAGTCACACAAAGATTAGTCTCCTGCGGGGATCGAACCCGTGACTAGATCCAGTGGGGGGAACCGCTTAATCTCTTAACATGTAGTCTTTTACATAGATTTATCAAGAAACAAAAAAGATTTAACAATAAATATTGACAGCCTAGAAGCTTAAAATAAAAGAAATTAAATATTCAAACTCAAACTCAATAATTCGTATATTTTGCATAAACCCTGCGGGGGTGTTTACAAATTGTCATATTTACGTTTTTTTTTACTTACTAATCTATCACTTGATCGGAACGCGGCCTCCACTGAGAAGATCCGGCGAGAAACTCGGTGGGCTAGTCTTTGTGTCTAATTATCCATTCATTACTTTTTTCATCATTTTTTGTAAAGATACATACATTTTTATATTATACAAAATCATTTATGCGATCCAGCTCTAGTGTGACGCCTTACTACTGAGATATAAAAATAACAATAAAATTATTTATAACAATCTAGTTGTTAATTATAACATATATTAAAATATATGTTATAATTAACAACTAGAGGATTCTGGGCAGACCAGTCTCCACAAGCAGCGCCCGTTCACCAGTATAACTACTTGAAGCAGCCATCACCTCCCTCGACCATATTAGAGGGAGGAAAGGGACCCGCACCAATTAGCCACTGCTTAAGTATAGACCTTTTAGTGAACATGACCAATCCTAGCCACCAGAGAGCAGTCAAAAAAAGTCTACAAAAGGAGCAGTACTTTGAGCTCGTTTGGCATGACTTGCTACGTTTTGACATTTTTGTTTACATTAAAGACGTGCTTTATGACCAATAATCGTCAATAAAATTAATAGACACTCGAGTGGAGAAGGGCAAAAACTCAACAGCCACTCCTTTTAAAAATCATTTTTATTATGAATATAATAAGCCCGCAGGGCAGCTTGTGGCGAGCTGTTGGTGAGTAACGACACCACGGACCCGAGTGCTTCAGAGAGTCGGTCAGGGCCCCCAACTCGGCGTGTCTTCGTCGGTCGAGTGGAAACCGAAGGGTGCCCGCAGGACTCTCGGCTCTGGCTAGCCTTAATTGGCCGTCCAGAGAGGAGCCGTGAGAGCTATATCGACGTAAGAAGATAATGCGTACCTACGTCGATGTACTCCAGGGGTGGAAGTGTTAAAGGGCATAACGCCGCGAGTAACTTCGGAGAAAGCGCAGCACACCTCTCTACACCCCTGAGCCGCTCACACCAGTGTTGCCCTCAGTTGTCCTAGGACAACCGTTTAAGGGCCCATCTAGTAAGCGGCGAGTCACCGCCGGCCACGGGTAATTAGGTACCACTAATTATGGCCGGTGTCCGTCCCCTTTGAAATAGTCCAGTTTTTGTCCATCAAACCTCATTTACATAGCCCTTGTTTCTTTCCATAATTTACAATAGTCCTTGCACCTGCCGGGGTCAGTTCGCTGGTTATGTTTCTTCATTTTCAGCAAGTGATCTCAGCAGGTGGCTTACATAACACTAACTTCTCGCAAAGGGCCTCTACGTATTGGACCCATGTCCCCATGCAAGCCTTTCAAAGGTCCGGGTAATGCCCGTGAATCTCAGCGAGATAATAATAATAATTTATTTCCAAAACAACACATTCCAACGTACAGAACAGGCAAAACACACCACACTAGGCAGAGCCTGTCTTATACGTTTATATGTTTAAAAATGGTGACTAAAAGAACCCCAATTTAAACCGACAAGCAGCAAAATGTCATGTTTTTTCAATTACAACTAAGTACGCTGCCCGCCCCCTTATCACCAGTCGTAATGATATTAGGCCCAGATTAAAACTCAATCCTAACGCCACACATTTGCGTAACCGAATGTTGTATATGTACAAACGGTTACAAAAGTGCTTTTATATAATAATATATAATAATATCAGCCTATACTGTCCACTGCTGGGCAAAGGCCTTCTCTCACAAATCGAGGTGAGACAGATTAGGTCATACTCCACCACGCGGACCCAGTGCGGATTGGTGGAGGCAGGTTTGTGGCCACCTGCTGTTGGAACTTATCAAGCCACCTTTAAGGTTTCCAACTCGGCTTAACGACTACCACATTAAGAGGTAACCGGAACCAACGGCTTAAAGTGCCTTCCGAAGCACGGAGATGCTCGAATATGAAAATGCCACAAACGGTCACCCATCTCAGGCCGACCGAGTCGCACGCTGCTTAACCTTGGCGATCGGTAAGAACACCGCGGTCGCACAACGCTACGAGCGCCTCAATAAAATATAAAAATAAAAATTTCGTTTTGCTCGAAATGTGCTAGGGTGGCTGAAACTATCTTACCATGACCAAATACACAGAGTCTTATCTGGAGGGCAAGTCAAGAATCTCTGTAACCGGCGGGCGTATATGAGATGAACTATAAGAGTGGAGGAAGTCAGAGAGGTCTGTAAGGAAAGAACCTGTTGGAACTGTACTCTCTGCCTACCCCGCAAGGGAACTGGCTCGATGATATAGATAGATATACACGTTTACCTTATCCTCTGGCTGGAGGGTAATTTTTGCACGCCCTCTTTCCCGGTGAAGCTGTAAAGGACTCTCAGTAAGTCATTCTCACATACAAAAGACGACGCTAAATGTAAAATTTTAAATTCAAAAACCGACCTCAACATTTTTATTCGCAATAGTACACATCCCTATAAACAAGGGCGCAGTAGAGTAGGGTAGGAGCCCTTTTTATTTTTAATGAGTGACATGCACCAGTGACGGACTCGACTGAATTAAATTTTTAACTTTTATTTTAATTAACTGACTCTGATACTGACCATGTATTATCTGAAGGGCAAGTCAAGAGTCTCCGTAACCGGCGAGCGTATATGAGACGAACTATGAGAGTGGAGGAAACCATAGACGTCTGTAAGAAAAGAACCTGTTGGAACTTATTTAATTGCGTAGGATATGTAGGTATGATAAATCCGCCGTCCGGTAAAACTGTTCCACAATAGATTATTATTATAGTAAAAAAAATAATAATAAACGCCGTCACAACGTCACGCCTATATTCCCCAAGAGGGGTGGCAGAGGTGTACTGAGCTTTTCACCGACGATGTTAGGTCCCAAGTAATAGGGGGCGAGCCTATTGCCATACGCCGGGCTTATACTGGGATTGTTTCGTTAGAAAAACTACATTTGTCCGACCTAGGATTTGAACGCAGGACCTCATGATCACAAAGCGATGCGCTTTGCCACTAGACCAACGGGGCAGTACGCCGTCACGTCTATTTTTTCAAGCGGGGGTGACAGATTACTACTGAAAATCTTTCAATATAAAAACCACATTTTGTGTAAATCCAACGTTTAATAATTAGAAGCTTTTATTTAACTTGCAATGTTTGTTAGTAAGTTTGTTTGTTCAGCCCAAATCTTGCAAGCTGGATGAGAACCACTTCCTCTTGTCCTACAATACACTACAATACAATATACTATATTGCAAACAAAAAAATTACAGAAAGTAAGAATAGAATTGGACATAGTTATCAGTACAGTAGGGCGGCCTTATCGCTTAAAGCGATTTCTTCTAGGCAACCTTCAAGTAGAGGACAGAGATGCTTACAATAAAAATAAAATTTGGGTAGAGTGCAACAATCTAATAGAATTTTAACTAAAATAATCATAATAAACAATTTAAGCGATATTCAAAACAAACAAATTTACCTATTATACGTAATATAAATAAATGACAGAATAAGTACAAGAGTTAAGAAACGAAGTGTGAGAAGTGGGAGTGAAAAAGGAGCGAAGTAGAAATTAGAGAGGGAAACTAGGAAAATAGAAGTATTAAATTAAATTTGAAGGAAATGTGCTTTAATGTCACAATTAAATATATCCAAGCTCTTAGCGCGTTTTATGGGCTCAGGTATTCCGTTCCAGAGACGGATACTCTAAACAGTGAAAGAATTAGTGAAGAAGTTAGATGAATGGGAAGGAATTGTAAGGCGAAGTGTTACAGAGGAACGAAGGTCACGAGACTGAGTGGAAGCGAGAAAGCAGAAACGTTGCTTAAGATACATAGGAGTGCACGGGTTAAATAAGACGATGCAAAGTAGAGAAAGGACATGTACGTCTCTATGACGATGGACAGGGAGCCACTTAAGTTGCGAACGAAATTTGGACACGTGGTCATACTTGCTTAAGCCGAAAATAAACCGAATGCAGAAATTTTGAGGCCGTTCCAATTTATTAAGAAGCTCCGCGGACAAGTCGAGTTAACAAGTATCAGCATAGTCAAGGATGGGGACCAGAAGAGATTGAGCAAGCGCAATATTAGTACGAATAGGCAAGAAATTTCGCAGACGTCTAAGAGAAGCTCCCGAAGCAAAGATTTTTCTACTAACCTCAGTAACCTGTGGTCTCCACGACAAAGTGTTATCAAAGAAAACACCAAGATTTTTCACCTTGTCACTATATGGAATATGGATCCCGTTGACATTAATCACAGGAAGTTGATCAAAGTTGATTCTAGGCATATACCAAGGGCTGCCTATAACAATAACCTTTGTTTTAGCTGAATTAACTGTGAGGCCATGTGACTTACTCCACGAATTAATATGATTAAGGTCGAAATTCACAGTTTGGATGGCAGTCGATAGATGAGCAAGATTCGCCTGTGAGTATATTTGTAAGTCGTCAGCATAAAGATGATAGGACGATGTTAACTCGTTGGTAATTGAGTTGATAAAAACTGCAAAAAGCAGTGGTGATAGAATACCCCCCTGCGGTACGCCGGCAGAATCTTCACACCAGGAGGAAAAAGTATCATCTATACGAATACGTTGCCGGCGTCCAGACAGATAGCTACGCCCCAGTCGATCGCCAGAGGAGAAACATTAAGGGAACGCAACGTGGCAAGCAGGATATCATGATCAACTGTATTGAACGCATTGCTAAAATCAAAAAGAGTAAGAACAGTCAGCTGCTGGTTTTCCATTCCAAGCCGAATGTCGTCAGAGATATTCACTAATGCAGTAGTCGTACTATGACCAAGGCGGAAACCGGATTGATATGGATTTAGAATATTATGAATATTCAAGAAATTACTAAATTGATTTTGAATGAGTCGTTCAAGAACTTTTGATAGGAAAGGGAGGAGAGAAATTTGACGTGTTGGTTCAGTTTCGATGACAATGCATTTTTATGGTAAGCATGACCTGATCCTACACCCAGGGTAGGCGCCAGGCAAAGGAATTCCTTAACGGACAACAGCATACGCACATTTTGATTGACCGTTTTATTCATCATCATCATCATCTCAACGTATTCTTGTCTACTGCTCAATATAGGCTCCCTAATACTACCCAATCGCTCTCCAGCGCAACCACAACATCGTCAGTCCATCTGGCAAGCAGCCGTCCACTGCGCTTGCCAATACGTGGTTTCCACTCTAGAATCTTTCTGCCCCAACGCCCGTCCGATCTTCGCGCTATGACGCCCACCCATTGCAACTTCAGCTTACTAATTCTATGGGCTATGTTGGTGACCTTGATTTTTCTAGGAATTTCCTCATTACTATACATTTATTACAAAAATACCGAATTGCCTCGGTAGTCTAGAGACACATAGTGATCACGAGTATGAGTGGAATTTTTCTATCGAAAGATTCTGAGGAGCAATCCAGTGTTTGGCATTGTGTCCAATGTAATGGCAATAGGCTCGCCCCTTCTTACATTGGGACCTAACTGTTCGGTATATAGATAAGAATATGTACTAGATTAAGTTTAGAATAGACATTGTAATAGATTAAGTTTATAGTACCTAAGCAATAGTTGTTAAGTCCATGTAATAGATAAATACATAAGAATAGAAGAGTGTAACCCTAAAAAGAAAGGGATAGATAGGATAGAAGAGTGTAACCCTAGATAAGGACAGATGATTTTACTATGTGATTGGTCTACTAACCCAATAAAGCTTACTGTAAAACCCGCTAGTTGTGACCCCAAAAAAATTTACTTAAGCGCGCGCGACATCGCGCCGAGTACGTTCGAGCGACTGAGCACTAAGATTTGGAGAAGAAGAAATAGACGCGCTATTTGAAGAGGGTCACAACTGGTCCATGGCGAACTGCACCTTCCCCGCTAAGTGGAAGGAGGCGGACGTCATAGGCATTCCCAAGCCCGGAAAACCTCGCAATCTCCCCGCGAGCTAGCGCCCTATCAGTCTCCTCAACTCCCTGGCCAAGATCTACGAGCGCCTACTTCTGGCGAGGCTCAAAGACTTCGTAACATCCAGGGGTATCCTTATCGACGAGCAGTTCGGCTTTCGAGCCAAACACTCTTGCGTCCACCAAGTGCACCGCATCACGGAGCACATCCTCTCCGGTCTCAATAGACCCAAACCCATCTACATGGGCGCCCTCTTCCTAGATGTCGCGAAGGCATTCAACAAAGTCTGGCACAACGGCTTGATCTACAAGCTCTACCAATTGGGTGTGCCGGACAGACTCGTGCTCATCTTACGAGACTTCTTGTCGAATCGCGCCTTCCGTTATCGCGTCGAAATGACGCGCTCCACTTCCCACTCCATCAGTGACAGAACGACATTCCTCGTTCGAGTATGTCGCCTCTTGCCCTTCTGGCTGGCTAGAGCGTAGTGGTTGCACGCTCGCCTTTTAGTCCGGTGAAGCTGTAAAGGCCTCGCGGCCAACAGCGTACATCATTCACACACACACACACAAGGGTGGAGCACTGTTTCAAGACATGTTTGGCTCTTCACTTGAATCTTCGCCCGTGACGCACACTGACCAGAACTGCAACAGGGCGCACGACGTATTATTTTCGTCCTGTTCACTAACATTGTCGGCGATATGAATGTAAACAACACACACACAAGTCACCCCAGCGAGGAGACGTAACTATGCTTATGTGGATTTTGGATGGAAGCACCCAGCCATCTTCTCTATTGAAATTAGGATGTCTTTTTAATTTCAATAGCCTTGCGAACCATCCTTGGTAGGAATCGGTGTTCTTTCACGAGGATTTGTTGACTATCAAATCGGATGTTATGGCGGGTGCGGTCAAGGACATGTTCACAGACTGCAGACTTCTTTGAGCGACGAGTTTTTATCGGTCTTTTTGTTTGTCCTATATAAGAGAGACCACATTCACACTCAAGCTTGTATACTCCTGCATCTATGTTTATTTTTTAAGATTTTAGTCCGTCTCTGCATTCCGCTTTTTGACACCTATCCCTTTATATCAACGTCACTAGCCAAGCCAATTACAAGCAACGCGGGGTAGCGTGACTATATCGCGTTATCTTACCAACACAGACTTAGATTATATCACGAATAATGCCCGAGAGGGCGGACAGAAACCTTCATAGCTCTGTTCCTTTGTCTACTATGTATTATATATATCCTACCAAAATTTTATAAACGCCAAGACTAAAAACCCTCGTTCGCACGAATGCTTTTTCAACGCTCGATGCGAAAGGTTTCGCCACATAGCCAACGCAGCGCAATGGAAACGCGACGATGGCGGCTTGGAGAGTTGTAATGTACTGAAATGTACAGGAGACGTCATATAGCGCAGTCACGCTCGGTGCGACGGTAAACGTCACGAACAAACGTAGCGAAACGCTTCGGTCTCGCTCCATCGCCTATTTGACCAAACCTTTAAGCTCAGTAAAACACTTTTAAAAAAACTGCACTGTTAGCCATTTATTTCATTCCAGCGCTTTAGTAACGTGCGTTGAAAAAGTGCTCGTGCGCACGTAGGGTAAGACTTGTCTAGACGGAGCATTGCTAACAAAAACGGCGCCAAAAGTTATGCACTTTGTGTGTGTGATGCCAGTGTTCGATTTGTTCAAAAGCTGTAATAATATATAAAAAAAAATCTTTTATTTCAGACATCATCATCATCATCATCATCTCAGCCCATACTTGTCCACTGTTGAACATAGGCCTCCCCAATCGCTTTCCAGCGTAACCGGTCCGATGCCACCTGCATCCAACGACTTCCTGCGATTTTCACAAGATCGTCGGTCCATCTGGCAGGCGGTCGTCCCACGCTGCGCTTGCCAATACGTGGTCGCCACTCTAGAATCTTTCTGCCCCAACGCCCGTCCGATCTACGCGCTATGTGGCCCGCCCATTGCCACTTCAGCTTGCTAATCTTAAGGGCTATGTCGGTAACCTTGGTTCTTCTACGAATCTCCTCATTCCTGATTCGATCGCGTAGAGAAACGCCGAGCATAGCTCTCTCCATAGCTCGCTGAGCAACTCTGAGCTTTTTTATGAGACCTATTGTAAGAGACCACGTCTCTGATCCATATATCATCACTGGTAACACACATTGACTGAAAACTTTAGTCTTAAGGCACTGAGGTATTTTGGATGAGAAGATATTGCGCAGTTTCCCGAACGCTGCCCAGCCGAGTTGGATTCGTCGATTGACCTCTCTCTCAAAGTTGGACCTACCTAACCGGACTACCTGTCCCAGGTAAATGTATTCGTCGACAACTTCAAGAGTAGAGTTCCCAACGGTGAGTGCGGTGGGTACGACATGGACGTTAGACATTATTTTGGTTTTGTCCATGTTCATTTTAAGACCCACTTGTTGAGATACTCTGTTGAGGTCACCGAGCATTCGTCCTAGATCTTCCAGCGACTCCGCCACGACCACAATGTCGTCGGCAAATCGAAGGTGAGTGATGTATTCGCCATTGATGTTGATGCCAAGTCCTTGCCATTCCAAGAGCTTGAAGGCGTCCTCTAAGGTGGCCGAAAACAGTTTCGGAGAAATGACGTCTCCCTGTCTTACTCCTCTTTTTATTTCAGACAAGAGAGTCCATATTAGAAATTTAAAACATTACTAGGTTAATGCATTTTTTGGACTTACGAACTATGTTAGTATTGACATGAAGATCAGCATATCTTCGGAGGACATCTGCATCCATTCTATTCGCAAACATCTTCAGAACTCCATTGGTGCTCCCCCGCAACCTTCTCACAATTGAGACAGATTTTATGCGCATGATGGCATAAAGTCATCTATGCCAGCATCCTCAAACATGCCAGATGCACTACAGAAGCGAGAAAGCCTCAACAGAGCCCTGAAGGTCTTATTATACTGGACCTGCAGAGCGCTGTATGCCCTTGATGTGAAGCTGGTCCACAGCAAACGTTTAAGTTTTAGCAGTTATAAAAGTGTTAATTTTGCCTGCACATTACAAAGTGTGAACCTATTGCACAACATGTTACCTTGATGTACGCGTGCGCGTACGTAATACAATGTATCTACCCTATAAGTAGATACATTTTATGCCGTTTCCGCGCGCGCTTCATCGGATACTAAACTAGAAAAAATCTTTTTTAAAAAAAGGTAAACCAACTTCAAAAAGCAAAAAAATAAATATTTGAAGTCGGTACTGGTTGGTGCGGTCGGTTACTTGGCACCGACTTCAAATATTTATTTTTTTGCTTTTTTTAAAAAAGATTTTTATTTTACAATTTTAAGTGACCAGTAAATTATTCTATAGTAGGTTACCTATATGATTGACGTAATACCCATAATATCTCAATTTACACATGCCTATTGTTTGTCGTTAAGGAGTTCCCTGGTGTATCTTCTAAGTCCAAGGTCGAATGTCAATAAAATTATTATGGGACCACCTTGGACATATAATGAACCCAATGCAAAAAAAAAAAATTCAAAATCGGTCCACAATTGACGGAAATATCGCTGAACATACATAAAAAAAAAAGCATACATACAACCGAACATAGAACCTCCTCCTTTTTGAAGTCGGTTAAAAAGAATACTTATGTGTGTGAATGATCTACGCTGTTAGCTGCGGGGCCTTTACAGCTTGTCATACTAGTGAACGAGTACTGCTTGTGGGGACTGATCCATCTGGAATCCTATAGACACTCTTTACAGGTAACATCATTATATTAATATCTCGATCGTAAGGCATCACACTGGAGCTAGATCGTAAACTATTTAACTGTAACCTAAACATTGTATCCACACAAAAAAAGAAAATAGAGAAAGAGAAGTAAGTAAAAAAGACAATCCCGCCGAGTTCTACGCCTGATCTTCTCAGTGGAGGCCGCCTGCCGATCCGGTGGTAGATTAGTAGTTAGATTTAAAAAAAATGTAAATTGACTATTTGTAAGCGCCCCCGCAGGGCTTATACAAAATAAATTATTAGTTTGGTTTGGGGAGTCCGTTTCTACAGCTGTCGTGAGGGGGGTTGAGCTGCCCTAATCCTATTTAGACAAGTATTTCGTCTAAGTATAAACGCAACTTTGTGAGAATGGAGGTATGAATATAACTCTTTAACGTAAAAACTACCAAAAGAATTTAGATGAAACTTTACAGTAATATAACTTCTACATCGAAATAACACAGGTTCAAAATATATTCTAACCAAATTGGCTATAATTTACAAGTTATTTGTTACAAAATTAACGCGTGCGCAGTTGCCGGTAACAGCTTGTACGAAATAATACCTACTTAATTACATTAGTACCAACTCAGCACTCTGTCTACCACGCAGGGGATCTGGCGAGATGATAAAGATAGATAAGATTCCGTCTTATGAAAGCTGAGAGTGGAATATGGCAGCAAATTTAAATAAATTAGATCGTGCAACCCCAGATGAACTGGGAAGGAATAGATTTGATACTTTTATACTTAACTAAAAAAAAACACGTAAGTTATTATATTTATATTATATTTTCTTAACTGGTATTTTTTTCTTAACAATAATATTACATGCAAATTACAAATAAATTACAACAAATCGATTTTTTATTTTAACCGCCATGTAATGTAGAAATAAATAATATGCTATCGCCATCTTGTAATTCGTATGCCAATTCTCCAAAGAGTTCCCAATCCGCATCATTGATGAGAACCAAGATACCTGGTCTTACGGTGTCACCCTGAAAATGTCAAATTCATAAAAAAAATTAAATATCATGCTGTCCTACAGTGCGACAAGGATGTGTTGGCCTGTAGATGACATTGACAGGGCGTTGGTGTGAAATTAAGGTCATCATTTAGTAAAAAGACATTGTCGAAAATTGCCCCAGAACCGACAAACATTTGACCCATGCCATCATTATTTATCTATTTTATTAAAATAATGGCAAATATCCGTATCTAACGGCCAATTTGCAACCTAAAACGAATATTTCAAAGTATTGTAAGTACTTATATCGAAGTCGCCGACATCTTTACTAAATGTCAACGTTGTCATCGACTCACGATTAGAGATGTCAATCCTACCGATTAGCTATCTAGATTGCTTGTCTTGTTAGACTAAATACTTATATACATAGTTCCTTAGTGTGTCGATAGGCATCTAAAAAATATAATTAATCTTTAAATTCACTCAATATTTTTTGACTACACAATATAGCCTCATAAGTATTAATGGCTACTAAATTATCTATCTATCTATCTATCTATAACCTCACGCCAGATACCTTGCGGGTTAGGCAGAGAATACAGATTTCCAACAGGTTCTTTCCTTACATACCTCTCTGGCTTCCTCTACTCTCATAGTTCGTCTCATACACGCTCGCCGGCTACGGAGACTCCTGACTTGTCCTTCAGATAAGACCCGGTCTATTTGGTCATGGTAAGATAGTCTAGGTCTTCCCCGGTACCTACATCCCTCCACTTTCGCATTGTATATCAGTTTTGTCATTCTTTCTTCGGACATTCTATATGCCCGAACCAACGGAGCATACCCTTTCTCATCTTTACACCGATACTCTCTTTCATACCTATTCGCTTTCTTACTACGCTGTTGCGAATACGGTCGGTCAGCTTCACTCCGCACATCTTCCGCAGAGATCGCATTTCCACCGCATTTATCCTACTTTCAATCTCCTTCTTACATACCCAGCTCTCGCTGCCATATAACAGCGTTGGGACAAGCACTCCAATATGTATGGCCAGCTGCGCCTTTTGGCTTAAGTGCCGGCTCCCAAGTAGCCTTCCCATCGCGCCATTCACTCTGTTCCCTGCACTCACTCTTCTCTCTCCAAGATATACAAACTCATTCACTTGCTCCAGCACATCGTTACCAACCACAATCCTTGCATTCGTTCTGGTTTCTTCCCGTTCAAAAACCATAATTTTGATTTCTTCACATTCAAATGTAAGCCATTTTTCATGCAGTCGTCTTTCATAACTGTGACTAGTGATTGCAGATCAGTGGCTGTTGGCGCTATCAAAACCGCGTCATCTGCATATAGTAGATGATTTACCACTAGATCACTCATTTGTACACCTTCATTCATCGTTTTCAGTCTTTGAAGACTTTTATCCAAATATATTATAAACAGTCTAGCGGACAACACGCATCCCTGCTTGACGTCGATTTCAACGTCAGACCAGGGTGACATCTTACCACCCACCCGTACGCATGCCTTGCAGTCATCATAGGTGGACTGGACGGCCCGCAACAGAGTGCCATTTATACCATACTCAGGTAAAATGTCCCAAAGTCTCTTTCGCACAACTCCATCAAACGCCTTCTCCAGAACCACAAAACCGCAGAAAACCTTCCGGCCCACTGCCAGATGCTTCTCTACGATGTTGCGGAGGGAGAAAACTTGATCCGAACATGCTCTTCCAGACCCGGTTACCACTTAACGTGGTAGTCGTTAAGCTGAGTTGGAAGCCTTAAAGGCGGCTTGATAAGTTCCAACAGCAGGTGGCCACAAACCTGCCTCCACCAATCCGCGTCCGCGTGGTGGAGTAAGATCTAACCTCTCTCACCTCGATTTGTGAGAGAAGGCCTTTGCCCAGCAGTGGACAGTATAGGCTGATATTATCAATAGCATCTATGACCCAAAAAATCTTTCTCCGACACTAGAACAAAATCAGACTGCGATCAGCTAGAGAGTACAGAGTTTCAACATGTCCTTTTAGGAAAGACCTCTCTGATTACCCCGCAAGGGATCTGGCATGATAGACAGAGCCACACTGGCCTATAGAGCAACAGCTCTAGTGGTCCAAAGTGGGACTGATGATCACTGTGCCCTAGGATCAAATCCTAAGGTCAGTGGTGGGCTTCCACATTTTCCGCCAGTAGGCTATTCAATTTTACCGCCCCTACTAACTTCTACAATTCAATGCCCTAGTTCACAATCATATTAATTACATTTTCTTTGTGAATGAAATTGCAATTTTATGGTTTGTGCTCTATCGTCATCATTACATCAGCTTTTTCCCGATATTAATATGATTGTGAACTAAGGGATCGTTTTGTCCGTTTCTAGATTATAATATCCACAAAAGACCAATATACAAAAGAAATAGACAGGAGGATAAGCAACACTTGGAAACGCTATTGGTCTCTAAAAGAAATAGTTAAAAACAAAACCATGCCCGTGTCAATAAAAAGCAAATTATACAACACATGTATTCTTCCATGTCTTACCTATGGTTGTCAAACGTGGCCTGCTACCAACAAAAATAACCAAAAACTTGTAAGTTGCCAACGCCACATGGAACGAAGTATGTTAAGTATAAGGCTAAGTGACCGGTGGACCATTTCAAAAATAAGGAAGAGAACAAATATAATTGATGTTTTTAAAACAATCAAAAAATTAAAATGGAACTGGACCGGACACATTATGAGAACAAATAAAGAAAAATGGTCGAAAGACATCATGGAATGGTACCCGAGAAACGGAAAAAGACAAAGAGGACGTCAAATAAAGAGATGGGAAGATGATTTACCAACGGGATGGAGAAGATTAGTTCAAGATAGAAAAGTATGGAAGAAACTAGGGGAGGCCTATGTGGAAGGACAACCTGACTAACAAACTGGTTACTGGAAAATAATGTTTCTTTATTTATAATTACTATAGTTTTTAAGCCATTCATTATTATAATACTTTAAGTTAAGATACTCATATGGTCAGCGAATAAAGGCTATATCTATCTATCTATCTATCTATCTAGATTATTCTTACAACTCACGATTTAGTGTTGTTTACACAAGAAATAGTCTTTGGGTATATTTTTGAGCTAATGTACTACTTATAAAAAAAAATGAGCCACATGTGCCGCCCCAGGCTCCAACATACTTAGCCTACTGGTAAATGCGCGACTGCCTTGGGTAAATAAAATATGATTATTCAATCAAAATTCGACAGACTGCTTGATCCAGTGGTTAAGAGCTTAAGCCGATCCGACCACTAGGTCGAGTATTCGCAGCTTCGATCCCCGGTATGACACAAATGTTTATGTGACCCATGTTTGTCTCGGCCTGAGAATGTGAATGTGCCTATGTGAATTTCAGTAGTATGTCATTGTACACACCCTCCCGATGCCCTTACATCCCTTTTTTCGGATACAGATACCGCATACGGGATCAGACCGGTGCAGAGCACCACGGCGAGACTCCTTGTATACGCCCTCCCCCATAGCGACTGCCCAAGCCGAGATCGTTCCTCCTTGAGGAGCCCTTGAGATAGTTGCCCCCCTGCCCTTCTGGCTCGAGCATAGCGGTTGCACGCTCGACCTCTTGTCCGAAGAAGCAGTAAAGGCCCCCGGCCAACAGCGTAGATCATTTACACACACACACACACAATTACCTCTGCTAGCCACGCTTGAAAACTAGGCGTGATGGTGTTTATTTTTATTGTATCTATTTATAGTTACATCAGTATTTTTTTTTATTTTACCTGTAAAAATAATTCAGGTCTTTCCTTCAATAAATTTTCTTTAATCCATAGTAATAATTCTTTCATTGACCATTTTTCATTTACACTATCGGGGATATATTTTTTCAATGCTGGCAACTCAATTTCCCTGTGTTTTATTTTGTCGAACAGCAACTCTGCGCCGCCGCCAAAATGGAGGTTTAATTTTAATGTTCCCGCCATTTTTTTACTCTGGAATATGCGATAAAAATACATTCTAAGCAACACTTAGTGGTAAAATAAACTAGGCAATTATCAGGGTTTACCATTGTTTTATTTATTTCCTTGATTAGATTATCTTACAATAAACAAAAAATAATTTGTTAGCGACTCTAGACATCACTTACAAAGTTGCAACTATCTAGCCACCATCTAGACAATTCTCCATACAGTGTGACAAGGATCTTTGGCTCGTGGATGACATTGACAAATTGGCGTGGGGGGGTGTTAGTGTAAAATTAGGACTTATAATAATAATAATATAAGCCCTGTTAAGAAACTGTCCCACTGTTGGGCACGGGCCTCCTCTCAAACTGAGAGGGTTTAGGCCATAGTCCACCACGCTGGCCCAATGCGGGTTGGCGAACTTCACACACCTTCGAGAAACTCTTAGGCATGCAGGTTTCCTCACGATGTTTTCCTTCACCGTTAAAGCACTGATAATTAATTTTTTTTTTTTTTTTAATACGCACATGGCCTAACCACTAGGCTATCACTGCTATATATATTAGGACTTAATTTAGTAAATTCTCATACTTCCAAGGAAATCATTCAACAGCTGGGTCTACACAGCTAGAAACACACTAATTTAAAAACGAATTCAGGTAAATTTTATACCAAATGGCAACTGTGCAACTGTCTTAAAGTGACATTTCAATCGATTGTACAGGTAATTAACAGACGATTTAGCGCAGTGGTTAAGAGCTTAAGCCGCTCTGCCCACTGCGTCTAATAGTAGTGCGGTAAGCCAACAATAAGATAAGATAGTACATGTGGAATCTAAACAAAGGCACCAGGTTTCAGTGACATTTATAGCCTGTAGTGTAGAACAGAACTAAACAAGAGGCTCTTAATAGTTCCTATTAGTACATGTACCGAAATTGAGCTGACTGTTATTTGACTGATTTAGTTTCAGATATTTGTATTGTAAAATGTTTGATATTTAATTCAGTTTCACCTAAAAAACAATATTTCTAAGAATTGCAGTATGAAAGAAAATATATTTGACGGGTGATTTAGTGCAGTGGTTAAGAGCTTAAGCTGCTCCGCCTACTGTGTCCAATAGTCGCGGGTTCGATTCCCGCACGGGACAAATCTTTATGTGATCCACAATCATTTGTTCCGGTCTGGGTAAAAATAAAGAAGTGATAATAATCCTGGTCTGGGTAAAAATAAAGAAGTGAAAATTCACATACACAAATTTATAAGAAATAAATTTGTGTATGTGAATTTTCATGTTTGTAAACGCACCCACGACACAGGAATAAATCCTAGTAAAATAAATCCTAGTAAAAAAAAAAAACAATATTAGGAATAATTGTGATCTGTGGTATTCGGAAGCTGTGTAGGGAAGCAGTGTACTATTTAAACTAATAGTACTAGAAGACCGAACTAGTTCACTTCACTGAATGTACTAGAACGGAGCGCTCTTTTCAGTGACCGAGCAAGCACAAGTCTACTTCCCGAGGGCAGCGCGAGTAGATTGGGTGTAAACCCAGTCTTATGTTTGTTAAGATTACGATGTAGACAGCAATGGCATTAATCTTGAATATCCATGGTAAAAAGGGATACATAGTATCCGTAGAGACCATGGCCGAAAGATTTATCTCATCCTACCTTAAAGAAAACTTTTTTATGCTTATGCTTAAAGTTGCAAATGCTACTACCGCAAAAATTACGTGTATTATTAAGCTTTTACAACCAGTGGCACTTACGTACTTACTTTAAACTAGATAAGTATTTATAAAAACTGCAAAAACTTTATTTTTCACTTTTCTATTTTTTAGGTTATATTTTGACGTTTTTGACATTAAGTTACTAATCCCATCCCATAGAATAAAATTTCTTCTTCTTCTTCTTTAAGTTATGACTTCACACTAATTATAAGTGTATTTTGCCAGTGTCCAGTGAGATATATAATCGTGTTTGTTTAAATTAATTCGACTCCTCGATGAATTTAATGACAACGATGATAATGAAATTAATGATACCCCACCCTGGATAGTAAAGCGGTTTTGAGGGAAGTCGAAAAGGCACGTTTTATCACTTTGTTACAATTACCTTCACTCATGCACATATAAGAACACATAATGCTTAATATTCCACCAACATTACACATTATAAGTCGAAATAGCACAAGTTTTAGAAATTAAAACACATTGACAACATTACTCTTCGACTTCCGCCAAAACTCCTCCAGACCGTTCTCATTATTTTTCTTCTTCTTTAAGTTATGGCTTCACACTAATTTTAAGTGTATTTTGCCCATGGATATAAAACAAAGGATTGAGTACCGTCAAAAAATTGCCAAGGAAAATTAAACTCTTACTTACAGACACAACATTGAATTTTCTATGATTTAAACAACTCAAGAAACCATGATGAGTGAGAGCAATAACCAGAAGCCCGGTGTCTCGCTCGCACCCATTACGGGTCAGTACGGTGACCATAAGGTAGAACTAATACGGACTGTACCTATTTATCATGTGGTTTAAATACGCTGTAATCCATTTATTATTGAGTTCAAAACGTACAAGGTTCTCAATTCGTCTTCATATACAGAATGGATTAAGATGTGGCAGTAAGGGCAGCTATCTTAACCCTTGTAGATACAGAAAAACGGCTCTAGGGGACTGTCCTAAATTTTTGCGATATTTGGAGCTGAATTTACAGATTCTGAAAAAAATGTACCATCAGCAAGAAAATGGACAATTTAATTAAAAACTTTGACTACTACTCATTTAAGATGTGGCATATACGTAGAAAGAAAGAATTTTGACAATAAACAAGTCAACAAGTCCATAATCGTACCAATGTTTGGTCACCCTACTTAGAACGAGGGCTCTCATTGAGTATCCTTGTCATCCCGTTTTTTTCGCAGAGTTTTCAATCCATTGTATTATATTCATGATTTTGCCAGTGTCCAGTGAGATATCTAATCGTGTTTGTTTAAATTATTTCAATTCTCCGATGGACTTAATGGCAACGATGATAATAAAATTAATGAAGTAACCCAGCCTGGATGTCCGTTCCTAGATGGTTTCTAGTATCAGTTTCAGAACGCTTCTGTCAAGTACAAAAAAAAACCGAAGCCAGCCAAAAAATTAAATCAAAAAATATCCGTTGCGTTGTGTTTGTTTTCGTGTATTATCAATTTTATATTTATTTTTACATTATAAGTGTTTTAAAATGTCGTCTTTTGATTTAAACGAGATAAATTCCGCTCTAAATGACTCCGGAAAATCGCCGAGCGGTGTGGACTTTTCTGGAAAATCTTTGAAATTGAATTCAGCAAATGATGGTAAGTATTTTCTTATTTCCTTCACCATTATCATATATTTCTTGTAATTATGTAAACAGTAGACACCATGAACCCTTTTCAAATATAGAAAGTTTATAACTAAAATTTTTATCATGATACAAACATAACCTCTTGCCGCGGTATTAATTAAATCGGCATATACTGTCCAATTGCTGGGCAAAAGCCTTCTCTCACAAATCTAGGTGAGAGATTTTACGCTTACTTCACTACGCGGACTCAGTGCTTCGCGTTGTAAGCAGGTTTGTGGCCACCTGCCCGTGGAACTTATCAAGTCTCATAGGTCCTCCAACTTCTCTTAACTAACACATGTATATGGTTACTAGTACCAACGGCGTAACCTTCCAAAGCATGGAGACATACACTCAAACTACACCCATATCAGACTGACCAAGATGAAGGCCTTCACCTTGGTGAACTTCAACCACTGCAGTATCATTGCGCTATGAGCACCACAAGTGATGATATAGTAGATACTTTGTGTGAGAGATTGATCTAAGCTGATCTCTAAAGGCCGCTATCAGCTTCACTGAGCAACAGTGAGCATGCAATTACTACACTCCAATGGGAAATAGTACAAAATCATGAATTTGCCCATGCATGAAGTCATCAGTTCTATCTATGTATATCGTTCATCTCATATATGCTCGCCAGTTACGGACTCTTGACTTGCGCTTCAGATAAGACACGGTCTATTTGGTCATGGTAAGATAGTCTAGGTCTTCCCCGGTACCTACATCCGTCCACTCTCGCATGTACCTAAATGGAACCTGTACCCTGTTCCCCTACTAAATGTATGTTATAATAATAACCGTAATTAAAAGAATTAGAAAGGAAAAAAAAAACACGCTAGATGCCTTGTGGGGTAGGCAGATAGTACAGAGTTTCAACAGGTTCTGTCCTTACAGACCTCTGGCTTCCTCCACTCTCATAGTTCATCTCATACACTCTCCCTAGTTATGGAGACTCTTGAGTTGCCCTTCAGATAAGAGTCTGTCTATTTGGTCATGGTAAAATAATCTAGGTCTTTCCCTGTACTTACACTCTTCCACTTTCGCGTTGTATATGTTTTGTAATTCTTTATTTCGACTTTCTTTCTATATGGGTTGTTATAAGTTAAGAGGTACTTTCCATGGCCAGGACAAAAACATACTTTTTTTTAATACTAACTTTCTAATTAACCTATTTATTACTTACAACTAAATGTTTTCTTCATGCTGACTTAAATTTATTACAGAAATGTATGTAGTTTAGTCACAATAAGTTCATATATAAGAAAAAAGTCTCTCCCCTGGTCTGTCGTGTGTGTGTGTGTGAATGATGTACGCTGTTGGCCGCGAGGCCTTTACAGCTTCACCGGACTTAAAGGCGAGCGTGCAACCACTACGCTCTAGCCAGCCAGAAGGGCAAGAGGCGACATACTCGAGGGCGCCTCGAAGAGGTGCCCTCGGTTGGGACAGTCGCTGTAGGGGGACGGGTGCACTACTAAGTGCACCGGTCAACCGCCGGCTATAGGAGGGGATCTACTACTACGTCGTCGTCGTCGCCCGTATTCTGAGCGGAAAGAAGGGATGACAAAGCATCGGGGGGGTCGGTGAGAACATGTCGCGGCCGGCGGTGGCGGCAGGGGTCGGGGGGGAGATCGTAGTCGGCGGTGGCTACGATTAACGGATTCGCATGGGTAGATGCGTTCGCGAAGTGACGTGTTGACGCCTTTTTAATAAAGGCGCGAATAGGTTCGAGACCTAGATCGGAGTGGAGGTCGACGTTCCGTACGAACCAGGGGGCTCCTATGGCTTTACGGAGGAACCGGTTTTGACACACGCATAAGTCATGATGGGTCGAACGCAAGTTTTGTAAAGTGTCACCTTATTTTTAAGGGACGTTTTACTCCGCTTGCAGATTAACGAATGGAGACGACCGAGCACAAAGGATGCTCGGTGACGGACCCGCTTGATGTGCGGGCCGAAGGACATGGTACTGTTTAGGGTGACCCCTAGATATTTGACCTCTTTGACCCAGGGAATGGGTCGGTCGAACATGGTCACTTGGCCGAGATTACTTCTAGGGCGGCGCAGGGAGTGGCGCGGGGTGGCACCTCTGGAGAAGAACACCGCAGCGCTCTTGTCCGGGTTCACCTCAATACGCCACTTCCTGAACCAATTCCCTAGGGAATTGGCGGATGCCTGAAGGTGTCTGGTAATGAAACCCTTATTCCTATGCGAGACGTAGAGAGCGGTATCATCCGCGAATAGGGCTAGATGCGCCTTACTCGAACGAGGAATGTCGTTCGTGTAAAGGCTAAACAGGAGCGGAGAGAGAACTGAGCCCTGTGGGACTCCAGCACTGATGGAGTGGGAAGTGGAGCGCGTCATTTCGACGCGATAACGGAAGGCGCGATTCGACAAGAAGTCTCGTAAGATGAGCACGAGTCTGTCCGGCACACCCAATTGGTAGAGCTTGTAGATCAAGCCGTTTTGCCAGACTTTGTCGAATGCCTTCGCGACATCTAGGAAGAGGGCGCCCGTGTAGATGGGTTTGGGTCTATTGAGACCGGAGAGGATGTGCTCCGTGATGCGGTGCACTTGGTGGACGCAAGAGTGTTTGGCTCGAAAGCCAAACTGCTCGTCGATAAGGATACCCCTGGACGTTACGAAGTCTTTGAGCCTCGCCAGAAGTAGGCGCTCGTATATTTGGCCAGGGAGTTGAGGAGACTGATAGGGCGGTAGCTCGCGGGGAGATTGCGAGGCTTGCCGGGCTTGGGAATGCCTATGACGTCCGCCTCCTTCCACTTAGCGGGGAAGGTGCAGTTCGTCATGGCGGCGTTCAAAATGGCCACCAAGAGGCAGATGAGCTGGGCGGGCAGGCATTTCAGAACGCGATTCGAAATGCCGTCAGGGCCGGGGGCTTTTTTAGTTTTAAGACCCATAATCAGATCTTCGACCTCCGTTTGCGTGATAGGAGGCAAGGAATCGACGGGGGGGAGGGATGCCCTGCGCTCGACTTCCCTGTCTACCGCGTCGACGTGGGACTGGTCAACGGACTGAGAGCTGGGGGCGCACTGGCTCTCGAGGGAGTCAGCGAGAAGCTCGGCCTTTTCTTCGTCGTCGAAGGTTGGGGGTGCTGCTCCTGAAGGGCGGGACAGCGGGGGCATGTCAGTCGTGGAGTCGGATTTGAGGCTACGCGCCAGCTGCCAGTAGGCCAGATGCGACGGCGCGATGCCCTCTAGGAGGACACCCCACCGTTCCTCCCGGACCTCCGCGACACTACGCTTTACCTCTCGTTGTAAAGCGCGCATCCGGGCCCGATTGGCTTCGGTGGGGTAAGAGTCGTACGCTCGGATAGAAGCATTCTTGGTACGAATGAGATCCCTAACATCGTCCGGCAGTCGAAAGCGGTTGAGGTAGAGATCTTCCGCCTCGACTTGCTTGGACGATCGACTGACAGCCGATCGGATGTGCTCGGTGAAGGCATCTACGGCCTGATCGGTGTCCTGAGGGGACGGGATGGAGTCCGAGCTGAGAGGCAGGGGGGGAGGGTCGGCATCCGCCAAGGCCGTGCTTAGCGCATGCCAATCCACCACCGTCTTTTTGGGTCGCTGAGGGGCGGAAGGGGGGGAACCGAGTCTCATGACTACAGGTCGATGGTCAGAGTCGAGTTCCTGGACTACTTCCAAGGAGTGCAGCCGTAGGGTGACACCCTTCAGAAGCGCCATGTCCAGGACGTCGGGTCGGTGATTGGGATTGTTAGGATAGTGGGTAGGGTGCATGGGTGCGATGACGTCAAAGTCGAGAACGTCGACCAGGGCGTCAAGGCTCCTACCGTTAGGGGAAGTGGTGAGACCGTTCCAGGCCACGTGCTTGCTGTTGAAGTCGCCCGCCAGAATGACGGCGCTTCCCAGATTGAGGAGTGCTTCAAAGTCACTCCTGAGAACGGATTTAGTGGGGGAAAGGTAAACGGAGGCGATCACGATGGGCTGGTGCCCCGTGAGAGAGACGCGACAGACCGAGGCTTCGATGTTGGTGAGCGCGGGGGGATCGAGAGGGATGCAGTGCAGGGACCTCCTGTAGTAAATGAGAGTACCGCCTCCGCGGGAGCCGATTCTGTCATTGCGCACGAGGTTATAGTTTGCGATCCTAGGATCGCGTTGTGCGGGCTTCAGGAAGGTTTCCTGCACGAGGAGGATATCAAGTTGGTGATCTCGGAGGAAATCAGCAACCTGATCTCGCTGAGAGCGAAGGCCATCGGCGTTAAAGAACGCCAGGGATAGGTTGTGGGGTTTTTGGCGGGGAGATCGTAGATCCATTATTGGGTGCGGGGGGGTTGGGTTTTGAGGGACGCCAGGACGTCATATACGTCCCTGTATTCCGCGGCCAGGAGAACCTGGTCCGCCAAGTTGGTGGCGGCGCGGAGTCGAAGTGCGAGTTCGCGGACTCTGGGGAAAAGTGCGGGGCTTATAACCGCCGAGACGCTCATTATTAGGTCGACGTCCTGACTGACGTTAGAGGGCGGAGGGGGACAAGCCGCCACCGGCTGGATCGCCGGCGCGCGCTTCGGGGGGCGGGCAGGGCCCACTGACGCAGGGTGGGAGGCCGCGGTGTAAGGCAGCGGCTTCACCCACGCGTTGGCGCCGAGGGATGGCCTGAGCGGCGGGGGAGGGGGGGTCAGCTTCAGAGGCGCGGGAGCGCGGGGAGCCGTGGTCGCTGGCACAGAAGGCACCAGACGAGGGTGCGCTGAGGGCGCGGGGGGGCCCTGGTCTGTCCCCAAACCGACTTTATTTGTAAACCAGTTATTATGAATGTATTAAAATTCAATAATTACTTTATCATCGTTAATTTTATACAGAACAATAACTTAGTCACAGTGTCTTATAAGTAAAATTATAATATTCAAATTTTTTCATAAATAATATCAACGCCGAAATTTGTCCTCCGTGTTTCGTGTCTCGTACCCTGGCTTTTTTTTTCTTTTAAAAATCAGTTTTGTTTTGCTAGTTTGTGGAAGTTGTGACCTTGAGTACATAGGATGTAACGTGAAGCTAGCAGCAAGCGGCGCATAAGCCGACTGCGCAGCCATTTTATCGGCCGGTTTCAGTCACGCCGCTCGCTGGGTGTAGAAGTGTTGAGTGAATGCAGTCTTTCCTTTGATAAGTTTTATTTAGCAATTGTTTGTTAAAATACTAATATAGACTTAAATATTCACTATGAATAGTGCATACATTGTTACGTTTGATTGTGAATTGCGTACGAGAAACACTTTCACGGCAATTTTAGATATCAATCGAAAATGTATCTCCCCTGGCGTATTTCCTCTCTGACCTTGGCTCTTTTGAAGGCAGGGTAGATACTTAATGTTCAGGGGAGATATGTATGTATGCGTTTTCATGAATACTTCTACATTTTTCTCTGAACCTTTACTTGTCATTATGTATATCAGCTGCAAGACGCCAGTCGCAAACTATACGCTGCAGCAAGTTCACTTAGAAGACTGCGAAACTTTCTGCCTATTACCACTAAAATTGCTCAAGCACAATCTCTGTTGCTTCCTATTCTCGACTATGCTGACATCTGCTATCTAGATCTCACTGAAGACCAGTTAAATAAACTTGAGGGTCTTCAAAACTTTTGTATAAGATTTATATTTGGCTTGCGCAAATATGATCATGTATCTCAGTTTCGTTCTAAACTCAAGTGGCTCCCTATACGTCTTCGCCGGAATACTCATATCCTCTGTCTTCTGTACAATATTTTGTTCAGTCAGTCTTCCCCGCGCTACCTTAAGGAACGATTCAATTTCCTTCACTTTTCCAACTCGTATTCTTTAAGGTCATCAGAAAACTTGGCTCTCGTATTGCCTCTACACTCTAGCACCTTTTATGATAACGTACGGTCAAAGCCGTACGACTGTGGAACTCACTACCTGTTTCTATAAGGAGTGCTCCATCTATTCATATATTCAGAGGTCAAGTGAAAAAGTTCTACATCACCGATTAATTAAATTTGCTGGATGTTTTCTATATGCTCTTGCTAGTTGCTTAATATTATAGACTTATCTTTGACGCGTGTATATTATTTTTACTTGTGTATATATAGGTATATTATTTAAGTAGTTTATGATAGATTTATTTGTGTATTGTTATGTTCTTTTACCTGTGTACACCTCTAAATCTTGCGTTTTCTTTAGATCCTCTCCATCCAAAGGTTGCCTGGAAGAGATCACTATTAGTGATAAGGCCGCCCATTGTTACACTATGTTTCAATTGAAATACTGTATCTTTTTATTTCCTTCTTGTATTTCTGGTGAAACAATAAAGTATTATCTATCTATATCTTAGCTTCAGAAATTTAATATGACTTTTTTAAAGAAAAAATGGCACCTAGAAACATATGACGCGCGAAGAACGGCTCAAAAAAAAAGGATAGCAGAACGATTAAGATACCAAAGAATTAAAAATGACAAAGATAAGTACGCGCAACAAAAAATCAAGGAAAGGGAAAAATATGAAAAGAAAAGAGAGTTGATGAAGACAGTTCAGCAAATGAGTCGCAGAGAGCAGCGGAAGGTTATAAAAGTATAGAGAGAAAAAGCAAAAATTCGTAGACGTCGTTTAGCACTCCAAGATAATATAAGCAATGCTCCTGAAACACCACCATGTTCGGATAATGAAGACCCACCGCCCCCTAAAAATATAAACAGGCGAGCGCAGGCAGCACAGCAAAAGTCAATTCGAGCAAGAAAAGCAAGAAACCTTATAATAAAAAAAAAGGGGCTGAAATAGCTCAACTTAAGTCTGCAGTCAGTCTGTAATTTTAGTGAAAATTACCTAACAAAATACGCTGAAGACGTACAATCCTTTCATTTCGGAGGATCGAGACAGCAAATAAGTATGCACACCGTTGTAGTCTATACTAAAGATGTCGACCAAGAGCTAAAAAGCCAATGTTACTGCACTTTGTCACACAATTTATTGCACTCACCTCCTGCAATTTGGGCGCATTTACAGCCCATACTTGACTGTCTGCCGGCTACTGTTACTACTTTATATTTCTTGAGCGATGGGCCAGTCACCCAATAAAATGATGTTCAAGGTTTTGGCAACAATGCTAGAATATTTCTACCCTAACCTTCAAAATTTCACATGGAATTTTCATGAAGCAGGTCACGGTAAGGGAGCTCCTGATGGAGTGGAGAACTGCAGATAGATTAGTTGCGAGTGGCACCTATAATTCATCAATAGATGACTTAGCTAAAGCCCTTGAGAAAACCTGCCCGAATATTAAAATTTTCACCGTAGATGATGCAGACATATCTGAAAAAGCAGCAAAATTAGGTTCTACTGAAGGTATAAAGACTTTCAGGCACACTAAAGATTCACCAAGTTACCGGTAGCGTATTTATACCTAATTGCCTGGCATTGAAAAGTTTGAGCTGCTTCTGTGACTCGGAGCTATGTCGTCATTTTCAATTGGGTACTTTGGATTATCCACAAACACATCGTAAATTTAATCTACGTGTTGATGATATATACGGAGCTAGCGATTCAGAAGATGAACCACTAATAAATTTCACATCTCAAGAAAATAGGAAGAAGCCTCAAGAAACGCTGCAGCATTCTGTACCTACCAGTATTAAAACCAAACTGCACAAAGATGATTCAAAGCCCTCAACATCTGGAAAGAAAACATTCTGCAACGGGGACCTTGTGCTGGTTAAACTTCAAGATACAAAAACAGTATATCGTTATGTTGCAATGTGCACAGGTGTTGAAGAAGATGATGAACGTCAAGTTATATTTTGGAAAATCTGTGATGAAACTGGAAAAAAGTTCAGAATGAATGATGACGATATTTCTTTCATAACCTGGGATCAGGTTCTAAAAAAAAACTACCCTCCCCTAACTTAAAAATGAGAGGGCAGCGTATTTTTTATGCATTTAATGAATCTATTGATGACTTTGAACGCGGGTTTTAGAAAAATAATTTTTTTTTATTTACCTGTTAATTAAAATGTTTTTGAGTTTAAGTACAAGAAAAATTTAATACTGTTACTCAGAAACGTTTTTGTTTCTTTTTATTTCATTATTGACTATTGATAGTAAAGTTATAGATATTTTTATTTTAATGGAAAGGAAAAGTAAGAACCTTTTTATGTTTCGTACCTAGCGCTTGAGAAAAATTTAATTTTATAAACAAAGACTGCTAAGAAATGACAAGTCTGATTATAAATAATTCATAATAAAAATAAATAAATAAAGTTGATTCTTAAAAATAACCCTGTTTTAATATGTATATCTCTCTTCCCTGTCCATAAAGTATCCTCCCCTGTGCATTTTGTCTCTACCCTGTACTGAGTATTTACCCTGGTCACTTATAAAACGAGATGAAACCAATAAATTGACTGGCCACTTTGTAAACGTTTTCAACTTAGAAGTTTCCATAAAAAAGAAATTATACTTAAGTAAAAATATAAAAAAATACCATGCCGTCACTTCATACAACATATTACCTCTTAACTTATAATGACCCATATGCCTAAACCACTGAAGCACACCCTTTTTCATCTTTACACCGATACTATATTTCATATCTACATGCTTTCTTACTATGCTGTTGAGAATATGGTCTAAGATGATCAGTCATCAGTTAAAGATTTAAATATTTTTTTCAGCACAACCAATAGTTGATGCTATCAACTCATGTCCTGACCTGCAGTTCTTGACACTCACTGGCAATACGCTCGGTGTGGATGCAGCGGCAGCTATAGCCAAAGCCCTGGAGCACCATCCAGAGCTAAAGATAGCACGATTCTCCGATATGTTCACTGGGAGAATGAAGACGGAGATACCTCCTGCATTGGTTTGTTCACAATTTCTTTTAAATCTATATCTATCTCTATCTATATCATCACGCCAGCTCCCTCGCGGGGTAGGCAGAGAGTACAGAGTTCCAACAGGTTCTTTCCTTACATACCTCTCTGGCTTCCTCCACTCTCATAGTTCGTCTCATACACACTCGCCGGTTACGGAGACTCTTGACTTGCCCTTCAGCTAAGACACGGTCTATTTGGTCATGGTAAGATAGTCTAGGTCTTCCCTGGCACCTACATCCTTCCACTTTCGCATTGTATATCTGTTTTGTCATTCTTTCTTCTGGCATTCTTTCTATATGCCCGAACCAACGGAGCATACCGTTTCTCATCTTTACACCGATACTATCTTTCATACCTACTCGCTTTCTTACTACGCTGTTGCGAATACGGTCAGTCAGCGTGACTCCGCACATCTTCCGCAGACATCGCATTTATCCTGCTTTCGTTCTCCTTCTTACATACCCAACTCTCACTGCCATATAACAGCGTTGGGACAAGCACTCCGTTATGCATGGCCAGCTGCGCCTTTTGGCTTAAGTGCCGGCTCCCAAGTAGCCTTCCCATCGCACCACTCACTCTATTACCTGCATTCACTCTTCTCTCTATATCAGCGGTGTATTTCCCATCCTTACTGAAGGCGCATCCAAAATATACAAACTCATTCACTTGCTCCAGCACATCGTTACCAACCACAATCCTTGCATTCGTTCTGGTTTCTTCCCGTTCAAAAACCATAATTTTGGTTTGCTTCACATTCAAATGTAAGCCATTGTTCATGCAGTCGTCTTTCATAACTGTGACTAGTGTTTGCAGATCAGTGTGATCAGGTGTTGGCGCTATCAAAACCGCGTCATCTGCATACAATAGGTGGTTTATCACTAGATCACCCATTTTTACCCCTTCAGTCATCGCATTCAGTCTTTGAAGACTTTTATGCAGATACACTATAAACAGTCTAGCGGACAACACGCAACCCTGCTTGACGCCGATTTTAACGTCTAACCAGGGTGACATGTTACCACCAACCCGTACGCATGCCTTGCTGTCCACGTAGGTGGACTGGACGGCTCGCAACAGGGTGTCGTTTATACCATACTCTGGCAAAATGTCCCAAAGTCTCTTTCGCACGACTCTATCAAACGCCTTCTCCAGGTCCACAAAACCGCAGAAAACCTTCCGGCCTACTGCCAGATGCTTTTCTACGATGTTGCGGAGGGAGAAAACTTGATCCGAACATCCTCTTCCAGACCTGAAACCTCCCTGTGCTCACACAACACTCCATCGGACTTCTCGCGCATTCTCCGTTCAATTATTTTACCATACACCTTAGCTGCCAATCTGATCTTCTTTTAAATAATAATTATATTAGCCCTGTTAAGAAACTGTCCCACTGTTGGGCAGGATATTCTCGTAAACTGACAGGGTTTAGGCCATAGTCAACCATGCTGGCCCAGTGTGGGTTGGTGACCTTCACACACCTTCGAGAAACTCTTAGGCATGCAGGTTTCCTCACATTGTTTTCCTTCACCGTTAAAGCTAGTGATAGTTTTTTTTACATGCACATGCTCTCTAATAGACAGAGATGCATCCCTGGGTTTGAACCCGAGACCTCCGACTTTGCAGTCCAACGTTCCAACCACTAGGCTATCACTGCTCTTTCTTCTTTAAAATAATACACACACACACTCACTCCCCCTACTGGCTCAACGACCCAAAGTGAGTCTTGGCCTCCGAAACGAGATTCTGCCACTTCTCATGGTTCTGCGCGATTCCCTGCCAGTCTACGGCTTGGAGCTCACGCAGGTCCGCCTCAACCATGTCCTTCCAGCGATACCTGGGACGACCACCAACCGGTCGGCGGCCGATTGGTCGGTCCAGATAGGCCTTCTTTACACTACGGTCTTCTCCCATTCTTTGAATGTGGTCAAACCATCGGAGTCTGTACCCGTTGGTCTCCCCTATGATATTACGCCAGCCATGAGTTTGACTGTACATTTACGACGAAAACTTAGAGTTGGATGAATTGATGGAAGCAAAAAGTAATTTATTTTAAATTTCACCATCTCGACCCGCGTAGGTTTTCACAAAACACCTTCGCGGGTTCAGTTGAGGAGAGAATTAATTTAACAATATGAAGTTTAACCAGCTGACCCGCGAGGGACTAGATTTGTCGGGTGAGATAGTGACTAACTCTAAATAAGAATTTTACTTCCTCCTTTCTACTAATATTATTTATGCGAAAGTTTGTATGTTTGTTACTCAATCACGCAAAAATGGATAAACGAATTTAGATAAAATTTGGCATACACCTGGTTATTTGGTAGGAAATAAATCAATATTGTTTTATTTCAGAGTGCACTGGGTGATGGGATGATAGCAGCTGGCGCTCGCCTGAGCGTACTAGATTTAAGTGACAACGCATTTGGACCCATAGGAGTTGAGGGACTCGCCAAATTATTGCAGAGTGATGTCTGCAGTGAACTAGAGGTAATCATAGACCATTCTATATCTAAAGAAGAAGTCAATAGTAGATTATACTCTAGCATGCGGAAACAGTGTGGTGCGGTGGAGACAGACTTTTTGTATGTGTGTGTGTGTGTGTGTTTACACACCTGTACAGCTACACCATACAAAAGGGCGAGCGAGTAACTACTCTCGAGCCAGAAGGGCAAAGGGGCGACTAGCTCAAGGGCGTCTCGAGGAGGAACGGCCTCGGCTTGGGCAGTCGCTATGGGGGAGGGCGTATACTAGGTGTCTTGCCGTTGTGCTCTGCACCGGCCGGCATTCTTCGACCTTGCCGGCGAAGTCGGTGTCTGATCGTGGGTGCAGGCTCGTGAACACCTGCTGGTGGAACTTAGGAAGCCTATAAGGTCCAACTTGGCTTAACAACTATCACATCAAGTGGTGACCGGGACCAACTGCTTAGTGTATCGTGTTGTGCCTGACGAGCTTGGGGTATCGCTGCTTTGTAGACACACTCTGATCACCATCTTTGGGGTTCTGGTTTGGTCATGCTCACTATAATATCTCTGCTTGTGGTGGCTGTCTGGCGCGGGTCCACTCCCTTCCCTCCAATATGAGGGCAGGGGTGGCTATTCCAACAGCCATACCCGTGAACGGGTGCTGCTTGTGGGGACTGGTCTATCTGGCTCTGCGTGCTGGAGTATGACCTAATTACTCACCTCGATTCGTAAAAGGCCATAGCCCAGCAGTGCGCCAGTGTAGGTTAATTTATTGTACTGTTTATTGTTGTTTTTAGGAACTCCGACTGAATAACAACGGTCTCGGTATAACTGGAGGTCGTTTGCTAGCCACCGCGCTCTCTGCGCGACCGAGAAAGCTAAAAATATTCATAGCTGGAAGGAACAGACTGGAAAACGACGGAGCCACTGCGCTTGCTAAAGTTTTTAAGGTAAGTAGAAAATTATGAATAAATAGGGAAATATAGATCAATCAAATCAGCCTATTGCAGTCCACTGCTGGACATAGGCCTCTCCCAATTCGCGCCACAATACACGGTCCTCCACCTTCCGCATCCAGTCCCACCCTGCGATCTTCTTAAGGTCGTCGGTCCACCTAGCAGGGGGGCGCCCTACCTTACGTTTACCGAGTCGTGGTCTCCACTCTAGAACTCGTCTGCTCCCTCGGCCATCAGTTCTTCGACAGACATGGCCAGCCCAGTGCCACTCTGCGAGCTATGTCACCTACTTTGGTTCTTTGACGGATAACCCCATTTCGGAGTATATCCCTCAAAGAGACTCCGAGCATAGCCCGCTCCATAGCTCGCTGCGCCACTTTGAGCGTATGGACTAGCCCTACTGTAAGTATCCACGTCTCGGCACTATATGTCATGACTCAAAAAAATATAGAGGAATCCAAAATTTGGTGGAGGAGGATAAAAAACTTTCTTCGGCGATATTTGGGTATACACAGTAATCTGCCAGCCTCCTCTAAGGAATATAGGCATGTTGTTATTTAATTAATTTATTTTACAATGTTTGGAAGGCTATCAGCTAATATGGTATGTATTATGCGCGCACGTCACTTGGGGTACCACTGAAAATCGGCGACGTGATGTAGTTCACACTGCAACACAGCTTTACGCTCAGGGTTACCCCATTAGTGTGGCTAAATAGTTGTGCATATTTTTGAATATCATTGTTTTTTATTGTAGTATACTTGGCTGTTAGCCTAGCTAATAAGTATATCTTTCTTTGTTATAAGATACAACAGAGATAGACAGCGATTTACAAGTCTCCACTAATAGAAATTGAGTAGAATTAATCGATCCGACAGAAATTCCGTAGTGTAACAAAAAAAAAATATACCTATACATCGTTGAAAAGAAAATAAAGAAAAAAATAGTCCATCGGGAGTTATGGCGGGAAGTGGAAGAGTGATGTTGTCAATTTGTCTTAATTGAGAGCGTGTATGAGACGAACTTTGAGAGTGGAGGAAGCTAGAGAGGTATGTAAGGAAAGAACCTGTTGGAACTCTGTACTCTCTGCATACCCCGCGAGGGATCTGACGTGATGATATAGATAGATAGAAGTAGAGTACAGAAAACTGATAATTAGTGGCTGCGAATGGAAGTAAAGCATGCCTAGGTACATAGAAGTCAATTTTATTGAGCAACTCTGGATAGTCTGTAGCGGACACAACAGTGCGTGCGAGAAATAATAAATCAGCGATCTCCCAGCGCGCATGAAGTGGTAGAAAATGGTGATGGTTACAGGTGTGTGTGTGTGTGTGTTTGAATGATCTACGCTGTTGGCTGCGGGGCCTTTACAGCTTCACCGGACAAGAGGGCGAGCGTGCAACCACTACGCTCGAGCCAGAAGGGCAACGGGGCAACTAGCTCAAGGGCGCCTCAAGGAGAAACGGCCTCGGCTTGAGCAGTCGCTATGGGGGAGGGCGTATACTAGGTGTCTCGCCGTGGTAATGGTTACAGGTTGCTTTGAAGCTGTGTGAAATTATTTTAGTGCGATAGTTTAAATATCTCATAAAGGACATTGTTCTGCGCCCATACATGATTTGGCCCAGAACCAACAGCGAATAAAGTCTCTTAAGGCATTTATTATTAAACGGACAAGCGGGGGAATCGCAATATTGCACAAAAAGTATTAGATTTTGAGGTTATAATTCAGTAGCCATTAATACATCAATCAATCAATCAGCCTATCGTAGTCCACTGCTGGACATGGGCCTCTCCTAACACGCGCCATTGCACACGGTCCTAATACATAATATGAGGTTATTTTGTCTGGTGTTGACATTCAGTAAAGATGTCGGCGACTTCGATATAAGTACTTACAATAGTTTGAAATATTCGTTTCAGATTGCAAATTTTTCGTTAGATACGGATATTAGCCATAATTTTAATAAAATAGATAAATATTGATGGTATGCGTCAAATTTTTGTTGGTTCTGGGGCAATTTTCCATTCACAGCTTTCAGACTCTACGCACTTTACTTTCGGATTATTTGTTGCTTATTAGTATGTACACAGTATTATTCATATTATTTATCGCTTATCAGTGTCAGTATGTACAAAGAATTATTCACTCTTATTATACAATAAAAAAATTAATACCACTGTCACATACTATCGTTACTTGATTCATCAAAACACGTTTGAGTTTCGGCCGAATTAAAACTTAATAAAACATCAGATTTAACTAATAATCTAGGATCAGCTGTCTGAGTTTCAGTTGAAGTTAGATTAATACTAGCTGGACTCGACGATAGACTATCGAAAAGTCTAAAATTTGGTCTAGGTCTCTTTCATCTGGACATTTTCTATGCTAATAGAAACATACTTACATATATTTATATATGTAAGTATGTTTCAATTAGCGGCCAGCTTATGGACAAGACCTTATTAGGTCATCCGTCTTCACTGATCACTCGTAGAACTAATGGCCATTCGGTCAAAATGATTCACGAGTGAACACCATCTCGGAAGACACTGAGTGGACAGGACGCCCACAAGATGACGCGGTTTTTATCTATTTATATCAATATATAACAGCAGTGATAGTCTAGTGGTTAGACCATTGGATTGCAAAGTCAGAGGTCTCTTTTCGAAAGCATGTGCGTATTAAAAATTAACGATCATTTTTTTTAACGGTGAAGGAAAACATCGTGAGGAAACCTTCATGCCTGAGAGTTTCTCGAAGGTGTGTGAAGTTCGCCAACCCGCACTGGGCCAGCGTGGTGGACTATGGCCTGAACCCTCTCAGTTTGAGAGGAAACCCGTGCTCAACGATGGGATAGTTTCTCAACAGCGCTAATATTATTATTGTTGCGTTACGGGGTAATTAAATCTCGAATAACGTGCGAAGAACTTTATTAGGGGCTAGACGCACAAAACAGTACGTCGCTGAGTCACTCGTAGTATCCGTATATCGTTGCTAATGTCGCCGGTGTATTCCACATAGATCGCTTGTTCTCGATTTGATCGCTGTCGCTTCCGAAAAGAGACTTGCTAATGCATTTTATAATTAACATTCCCCGATAAAGGGTTTACGATATATCGGGGTGCATTGAAGTCGTAACATTTATCATCATCATCTCAGCCTATACCCTCCACTCCGATCTAGATCTCGAACCTATTCGCGCCTTTATTAAAAAGGCGACAACACGTCACTATGCGAACGCATCTACCCATGCGAATCCGTTAATCGTAGCCGCCGCCGACTACGACCCCCCCCCCCCCGACCCCTGCCGCCAACGCCGGCCGCGACATGTTCTCACCGATCCCCTTGATGCTTTGTTATCCATCCTTTCCGCTCAGAATACGGGCGACGACGACGTAGTCCCCATACAGCGACTGTATTGTATGTCGCCCCTTGCCCTTCTGGCTCGAGCGTAGTGGTTGCACGCTCGCCCTTAAGTCCGGTGAAGCTTTAAAGGCCTCGCGGCCAACAGCGTACATTACTCACACACACACACGCACTAAGCCTATACTTGTCCATTGCTGAACATATGCCTCCCCAATCGCTTTCCAGCGTAACCTGTCCAACGCCACCAGCATCCAACGACTTCCTGCGATTTTCACAAGATATTCGGTCCATCTGGCAGGCGGTCGTCCTGCGCTGCGCTTGCCAATACGTGTCGTAACATTATTATAATATATATATTTTTTTTCTTACAGAACATGGGGACCCTGGAAGAAGTAGCGATGCCACAGAATGGTATATACCACGTGGGTATATCAGCGTTGTCGGAAGCGTTTAAACATAATCCGAATCTAGGTCGGCTTAACCTCAACGATAACACGATAGGTGCCAAAGGGGCCGATGCTATCGCCGGCGCGTTGCCCAGGTAAGGAACGAGGGTACAAGCTTAAGCCGCTCCGCCTACTGTGTATAATAGTCGCGGGCTCGATTCCCGTACGGGACAAATCTTGGTGTGATCCACAATTATTTGTTCCGGTCTGGGTATTTGTGTATGTAAATTTTTTATCTATATCATCACGCCTGCCACACCTGTAACCATCATCTTTTTTTACCACTTCGTGCGCGCTGGGATATCGCTGATTTATTATTTCTCGCACGCACTGTTGTGTCTGCTATAGACTGACCAGAGTTGCTCAGTAAAATTGACTTGTACCTAGGCATGCTTTGTCGTAGGCCATTTTTTATTTTCCATTCGCAGCCACTGATTATCGCCAAAATAGTTTTCTGTACCGTACTTCTATCTGTCTATATCATCACGCCAGATCCCTTGCGGGAAAGTCAGAGAGTACAGAGTTCCAAAAGGTTCTTTCCTTACATACTTGTCTGGCTTCCTCCACTCTCATAGTTCGTCTCATACACGCTCGCCGGTTACGGAGACTTGACTTGTCCTTCAGATAAGATACAGTGTGAATTTTCATGTTTGTAAACGCACCCACGACACAGGAATAAATCCTAGTGGGGGCTGCGTTTTTTTCCTTAAATAAAAAAATATACCGACACCTATAGTGGGATTTTTTGGCCATGGATGACATTGACAGGAAGGCGTTTGTGTGAATTAGGGTTAGCACCGTCACGCCTATATTCCCCAAGCGGGGGTGGCAGAGGTCTACTGAGTACACCCACGTTTCGCCGACGATGTTAGGTCCCATGTAATAGGCGGCGAGCCTATTGACATATGCCGGGCACAATTCCAGACTCCGGACTCCTACTGGGAAGATTTTCGTTAGAAAAACTTCATTTGTCCGACCTAGGATTTTAACCAAGGACCTCGTGATCACCAAGCGATGCGCTTTGCCACTAGACCAACGAGGCAGAATATAGGTTAACAATTAGTAAAATTTACTTATTCAGTTGCCGGTTTAGAATGAACTACTTGTGTTAATTATAATACACCTTGATCTATTTGGATCTAACCCGCTAAGTTTCTCATCAGAAAGCATCAGCAGATCCCGTGGTAGATGTAAAAAATGATTGAAAACCCTACTCAGTTAAGCGGTATAAGTATAATCTAACAATAATTTATGAAGTCTTTCATTATCTCATTTTTTTTGTTTCAGATTAAAAAATCTAAAATGCATAAATTTCGGGGACTGTCTTCTTAAAAGTAAAGGTGCAAGTTCTTTGGCGAAAGCTTTTAAAGACAACTCAGTATTACTAGAGGTATGTTCTTCTATATACAAGGTTTAATATTAGCCCTGTTAAGAAACTGTCCCACCGTTGGGCACGGGCCTCCTCTCAAACTGAGAGGGTTTAGGCCATAGTCCACCACGCTGGCCCAGTGCGGGTTGGCGAACTTTACACACCTTCGAGAAACTTAGGCATGCAGGTTTCCTCACGATGTAAGAAAGAGGTGCCTGGGTTGGAACCCGAGACCTCTGACTTTGCAGTCCAACGGTCTAACCACTATGAAACGGCCTTTCACTATCCTTAAAGGCCCGGGACAGTATCTAGCTGTTGCCGACCCAAATACGTCGACCCTGCGTGGGTGAAATGAAGAGACAAGTATCGCTTCTATATTCCTTTATTCACAACTCAGCACAATATAATCTTGACTCCGCAACTCGACTAGAGAGTTCGCACGAGGTCTTCGCACACACCCGCAAGGGTGTGGGGAATCGGCTTCGGGGCGTGTTGCCCCCTGGCCGAGGTTTCTTCTTCGCCGCACATAAAAATATGCGGGGCCTTGTTTTTGTGTGTTAACACACGTGAGGAAATTTTGGGCGGGGAACTGTTGCTCCCGCGTTGTGGGCCGGCGAATCTCTTGCACTCCACCTGTGCGATCCCAACCCCACCGGGTTGGACCATTGGCGTACCAATGCGAAGCCCAGTGAGGCGATCCGCAGGGGGTGGAGTATCTTGAGTTGCCCTGTGTTCTTCGATCGTCCGCAGGGGTGGCGTCCTACCATGGGAGTGGTCGGACGGTGCGGACGAACTTTGGTGTGAGGGGATATGGAATTTTGGAAAGGGCGGGAATGTGTTGTTGAGATTGGCTGTGCTTGGAGTTGTTCGACGGAGCCAGGGTGTGGAATTCTAGGCGCTCCTTGTTGCCGCTGTGTTGCAATCGATTGGATTCTCCGCCTCCCGCAGGCTGGAGTCAGCGGGTGAGGTGCAGTGGCGACATAATTCGTCGCTTACGCACTAGTTCCGTCTCTGTTTGCTTTGGAGGTGGGCGCTGTCCTGCTTATTGAGTAGCCGTTCGGGAGGGCGAATTGGAGTTTAACCAGTCGCGAGGGTACAGCTTCTTGTCGGGAGGTCTGGTATGGTAAGGGGCCAGGTCCCTTATGTGGGACCACTCCGAGTGATCGACCCTCCCGAACATGTTGGTGGCGAGGCGTCCAACGTACTCCTCCAGGCCCTCCATCCCGAGGTCCCTGTGGATAGTCTCGTTCCTCACAAAACGCGGCGCGGCGACGATGGTTCTGAGAATTTTTGCTTGTAGTTGTTGTAGACGCTTCTTGTTTGAGGCACTTATGAGGTGGTACCATGCCGAGAGAGAGAGTTCGATAAAACACCCCTTACTTAACTACTCCAAGACTATACCGAGCAGAAAGCCGCACTCTCGGCTCGTTTGTAAACATACAATTTTCGCTATGGCTACGCGACATTATTATCAATTCGTAGATCGATGAAGTAAATTTTACATTTCTACATTTACTGTGATACTCTTAATATAAAAACACAAAAATATAACTAATACTAGGCACATCTATCTATATCATCACACCAGCTCCCTCGCGGGAAAGGCAGAGAGTACTGAGTACGAGAGGTATGTAAGGAAAGAACCTGTTGGAACAGGTTCTTTCCTTACATACCTCTCTGGCTTCCTCCACTCTCATAGTTCGTCTCATACACACTCGCCGGTTACGGAGACCCTTGACTTGCCCTTTAGATAAGACACGGTCTATTTGGCCATGGTAAGATAGTCTAGGTCTTTCCCGGTACCTACATCCTTCCACTTTCGCATTGTATATCTGTTTTGTCATTCTTTCTTCTGGCATTCTTTCTATATGCCCGAACCAACGGAGCATACCCTTTATCATCTTTACACCGATACTATCTTTCATACCTACTCGCTTTCTTACTACGCTGTTGCGAATACGGTCGGCACATATTTTGTACAATCATCAAATTAGTAAGAAAAATATTGCAATTCCAATTTTCGCTCATTAATTTTGATTTGCTCCTAAATCTTATATTATATATTATAAGCTGCCTGTCCTGTCACCGAACACTAGGCTACCACTACTCTTATATACCAAATAGACTGTCTAATCTAATGGGCAAGTCAAAGAGTCTCCGTAACCGGCGAGCGTGTACGAGACAAACTATAAAAGTGGAGGAAGCCAGAGAGGTCTGTAAGGAAACACTTGGAACTCTGTACTCTCTGCCTTCCTCGCAAGGGAGCTGGCATGATGATATAGATAGGTAGAGATTTAAGTGACATTTACAAAGATGTACGTTGTAGATTTTCTCGGGCCAGTATATGCCAAGAATCAAACCTAGTGATATGTATTTTTTTCAGTCTTTAGATCTAAGCCACAATGAGATCGGCAGAGATGCATGTATGGAAGTAGTGGATGCCATCACATTTCTGCCAGATAGTAATGACAGACTAACGCGGGTCGCACTCGCTGGTAAGTAAAATGTTTCATCATGTCAGCATATACTCATCCACAGCTGAACACAAGCCTCCCCAATCGCTCTCCAGCGCAACCGGTCCGATGCCACCTGCATCCAACGACATCCTTTTGGCCGTCCCACGCTGCGCTTGCCAATACGTGGTCTCCATTCTAGAATCTTTCTGCCCCAACGTCCGTCAGATTTTCGCGCTATGTGTCCCGCCCATTGCCACTTCAGCTTACTAATCCTATGGGCAATGTCGGTGACCTTGGTTCTTCTACGAATCTCCTCATTCCTGATTCGATTACGTAGAGAAACGCCGAGCATAGCTCTTTCGATAGTTCGCTGAGCAACTCTGAACTTTTTTATGAGACCAAGTAAATCTTTACTTTAAATTTTTACCTACGTCAACCATTACTACAGGAAACTATAATATTTTTCACATAGGATGAGTAGTGACAGTTCTAAGTGCCAAACGAAATTAATATTTAATTCAATGGTGTTAAGGCATAAAACCATAAGTATAGAAACGGGTTATGCCCATTATTGCCATTTAATAAAGTATAATTTCCTTTGGGACTTACTGTCACAGTACCCATCCATCTTAGATGAAAAATACTATACAGGAAAATGATCTTGGGAGACAATCCTTAACTTTTTGCGACATTATGAACAGCAGAGAGGTATATAAGGAAAGAACCTGTTGGAACTCTGTACTCCCTGACTACCCCGCAAGGGATCTGGCGTGATGATATAGATAGATTTTTTTTTTGGGACTAAGACCGCCACTCATTTTCACCATTTTAATTTCTGTAAGCCAGGATCCACAATAGTCTCCTTAGATGACGCCAAGGTTTGAACCTTGGGGTGTTCCGGGAAGCACTTTAATTGTCTTGGAACCCGCAACAAATTTAATTAGAAAGAAAAACAGGAGGAGTAGGAGATTTTTTTATTTATTTAGTACATCAACAATATACATATTATAACAAAACACACACACACACTAACTATTATAACACTTTTATATACCCTAATACTATTATAACACTTTTGTCATATATACGGTAAGAATATAGTCTTATATGCGTATCAATAACAGACGTACACAGCATTTACAAGAATAGTATGTAGGTAAGTATATTGGTACAGGTGAGAAGGAACATATTAGATTAATGATGATTACATATTTATATATATTATTTATAAGTCAAGAGTCTCCGTAACCGGCGAGCGTGTATGAGACGAACTATGAGAGTCGAGGAAGCCAGAGAGGTATGTAAGGAAAGAACCCGTTGGAACTCTGTACTCTCTGCCTACCCCGCAAGGGATCTGGCGTGAGGCTATAGATAGATAGATAGATAAAAATATATTATGTTTGTTCTGCAGGTAATAGTCTAGGTGGCGCCACTAACAAGAAGACTATGCGGGACAAACTCGGCGCTTCAGCAGAACTGAGTGACGGTGAAGGAAGCGATGACGAATGTAAGTTTTATATCCATAGGTCACTGGTTCAGAACCAGTTCAAGGGATAAAGTCAAAATCAAAATTCGTTTATTTATATAGGCCAATAAAAAGCGCTTACAAACATCAACATTATTACATTTTTACATCTACCACCGGATCAGAACGCGGCCTCACTCTAAGAAGATCCGACGGGAAACTCAGCGGGCATATCTTTTCGCTTAATTGTTTTATAGATATCGGTAGCATTAAAGGTTCTAAGCCGGCCAGAAGGATATGGCCGCTAGTTCAAACCTGGCTCGAAGGAAATAGCCGCTAGTTCAAACCTAGCTCGAAGGATACAGCTGCTAGTTCATAGCGGCTCGAAGGATACAGCCGCTAGTTAAAACCTGGCTCGAAGGGTACCACCGCTAGTTTAAACCTAGCTCGGAGGATATAGCCGCAAGTTCAAACCTGGCTCGAAGGATACAGCCGCTAGTTCAAAGCTAGACCGCTCGAAGGATCTCCAGGCGCTCTTTCTGAGGGCATAGGTTTATTCAAAGCCGGTTCAATCGACGGCTAGTTCAAGCCCGTTGGCGCAAACCCGGCTCAAAGAACATAGTGTCGCTCAAAGCCTGCTCAAAGGATCATTTTTGTTTTACATAGCTTCTCTAGTACGCCGTGCATAATAAGTCAATACCTGTAGTCGTCCTACCTGTTATGACTGACGGGGCCGAGACGTGGACACTCACAGTGGGACTAGTCCACAAATTCAAAGTCGCACAGCGGGCTATGGAGCGAGCTATGCTCGGCGTCTCTTTGAAGGATAAAATTCGTAACGAGGTAATCCGACGAAGAACCAAAGTTACCGACATAGCTCGCAGACTCAGTAAGCTAAAGTGGCAATGGGCTGGTCACATCTGCAGAAGGACCGACGGCCGATGGAGCAAGCGTGTCCTAGAGTGGAGACCGCGACTTGGTAAGCGTAAGGTAGGACGGCCCCCAGCTAGATGGACCGACGACCTCAAAAAGGTCGCTGGGACAGACTGGATGCGGAAGGCGGAGGACCGTGTGCAATGGCGCGTGTTAGGAGAGGCCTATGTCCAGCAGTGGACTGCGATAGGCTGATTGATTGATTGATTGAATAAGTCAATGTTCTATCTATTTTTATCATCACCCCAGATCCCTTGCGGGGTAGGCAGAGTACAGATTTCCAACAGGTTCTTTCCTTACATACCTCTGGCTTCCTCCACTCTCATAGTTCGTCTCATACACGCTGGCCGCTTACGGAGACTCTTGGCTTGTCCTTCAGATGAAACTCGGTCTATTTGGTCATGGTAAGATAGTCTAGGTCTTCCCCGGTACCTCCATCCTTCCACTTTCGTATTGTATATCTGTATTTGAAATATGTATTTACTTAACAGCATTCGTAAGTCGTAAATCGTAACAGTTAGTTTCATTTTGGTGCTTGCTGCTAACTTTCGGCCAAAATGGGCCGAAGTTTTGGCGTAAGCCGAAGTCTTGGGTGGACACTATATAAACTTAAACCTACTGAGAGTGTCAAACCATACTTTAAGAAACTTAATATTCTTACATTACCCTGTATTTATATATTCGAGATAGCAAAATTTGTCAAGGCAAACTTTCATCTGTTTGAAACACTGCATTCTAAAAGGCGTTTTAATGAAATTCAAATGCCTGCTCATACTACAGCTCTATATTCCAATAGCATTTTATATATGGCCCCTAGAATATATAATAAAATTCCTGGCTACATTAGAAACCACACTGATTTAAATGTATTCAAAAATAGCCTGCTCGAACTGCTAAATAAAAAGACATACTGTTCTGTGTGTGAATTTCTTAATGATACAATAACATCCTAAGGCAATAAGGGGTGACATTGGTTTTGTTATGAATAATGATTTATTATTAATTAAATAAATTGTAACTAATATTTTGTACGCCATTGGATGGCCAAACTTAAAAATTACTACCTCTTTAACCTATGTTTCACAAATAAATAATTTGAATTTGAATTCAATGTAAAAATCACATTATCTCATTGTGAACAGATGTGACAGATTCCGAAGAGGAACATTCTGAAGGAGAGGAGGAATCGGACGATAATTCCGAAGACAGTGCGCCGGAGGACGCACAGCATTTTGACACGGTGGTTGATTTCGCCGACGTCATATTAGATACATCAGGTATAATATTATTTATTTATTTATTTAAGTGCATGGAAAACTTACAGCATATAAACAAAGTACAATACACAACTTGTATAGGTAATGGAAAGCCAATGACAAGTCTTTACTTCTAGTACAATTTGATACATAGCTAGTGTGTGGCAATTTGGTATTAAGTAGTTATATTAGTACGTTCAAAAGGAATTATCAACATTATTCTATGGAAAATAAGTTATCGGAAAAAAGTGTGGCTTAAACACCTCCTCGCTGACGCTACATTAATTGCAAAGGGATCAAGATCAAATTGCTTACATAATTTATTGAAGTTTCTGCTTGCGCGCACAATGTAACTATTTTGCCTATAGTTTGTACTTGCATTTGGAATACGTAGAGGTGGATTAAAACGGGAAGATTTGCTGGGAACATTAAAATAAATTTTGGATAAGAGGTCAGGACAATCGATTTCATTATTGAGAATTTTTAATAGGAAAATATAATCCGCAATCTCGCGACGATTTATGAGCGGCAACAGATGGTATTTTTTACACAACTGTAGGTAATTTTCAGATCTGTACGGGATCCTTTGATGAAAGCATAGGTATTTAATGAAGCGTTTTTGTATATTCTCTAATCGATCAATATATTTAATATATCGTGGGTTCCATATTTGGGAAGCATACTCTAAATTGCTACGCACAAAAGTACAGTAGAGAATTTTTAAGGTTTTAGCCTCAGTGAAGCATTTTGAAATTCGCATTATGAACCCAAGTGATTTAGACGCTTTTTTGACAATTGCGTCAACTTGTGTGTCAAATGATAACTTGGTATCGTGGTGTACCCCTAAATCGCGAATGGTATTGCACTTAGGTAAACTATGGCCTCCGATGATATAGTTACCGCCTAGGATGGTTCTTTTTCTACTATAGGTAATTACTGAGCACTTAGAGGGATTAAGGTCTAATTTATTAACCCGACAATACTCCTCTAGTCGATACAGATCTGACTGTAGTGCTACCGTATCCAAGATTGATGATATAGGTGCGTAAATTTTCATGTCATCGGCAAAGCATAAGATTTTAGATGACTGCAGGCATAAGTCGATGTCGTTGACATAGATGACAAATAATAACGGACCTAGCAAAGAACCTTGAGGTACACCGCTGGGGACGGAGACCCATCGTGATGTGTAATTGTTGAGCACTACAGCTTGTGATCTGTTGTCGATATAAGACGAAAACCATCTTAATAGGTCTCCGTGTATACCTATGTGGTTAAGCTTTTTAATCAGTATGTCATGATCAATTCGGTCAAATGCCTTACTATAATCAGTATAGACAACATCGACCTGGCTGCCATCATTCATAGCACTAGTGATAAAGTCATTGAAAATAACGAGATTTGTGGCAGTTGATCGACCCTTCAGAAATCCATGTTGAAGAGGACTAAACGATGATGCAAGAGCAGGATATACTTGGTTATATATTAATCTTTCGAAAACCTTGGCTATGATACAAAGTTTAGATATTGGCCGATAGTTGTTAATTTCAGTTTTAGAACCTTTTTTATGAATAGGTACTATAAATGCAGATTTCCATATTCTGGGGACAATACACAAAGATAGGGATTTACGGAAGAGTAACGAAATAGGCAGCGAAACAGAAGATGAGCACTTTACAAGAAAGATGGGGGATATACTGTCCGGCCCAGCACCTTTAGATGTATCTAACTGACTGAGTAACTTGGTGACGTCATTAATTTTTACTTCAATACATGAAATGACCGATGATAAGGTGGACGGTGACGAATCACAAAGAGATGCTTGATTGTGAGAGTTACTGGTGGTGTTCCTAAGGAAAGAAGAGTGAAAGTAAGAGGAAAATGCGTCACAGATAGAATTGCCGGTTACAAGATGTTCATCTTCATATGAAAATGTATTAGGGACAGCATTAGAATTATAGCGATTTTTTACAAATGTCCAAAAGCACTTGGGGTTATTAGCTATTGACTTTTCAGTTAAACTGAGATAATTGGTGTAGCATGTAGACTCCATAGATTTGACTCTTGCACGCAATAGGTTAAAGGTTGACTCATCAGATTTGTTACCGTAAGTTTTAAATTTTTTAAAGTATTTGTGTTTTCTTTTATTGCTTTGATAAGTGCTGGACTGTACCAAGTGGGATAGGTCTTATTACGACTAAGCTTTTGTGGTATGAACTTTTTTTGTAAGTTAGTTACAGTTTGAAGAAAATATTCAACTTAATCATCCATTGACAGACATGACAACTGCTTCTTCCAATCAACTGCACAAATCTCCTCATTGAGAGATGGGTAGTCCCCTTTATTGTAGATATAACGTATATGTGGAGCGCGGTCTAAGTCGGGCAATACAGAAGCATCAAAATTAATTAGTAAAGCTGGATGATAGGGATCGACTGGCACTAATGGATCAGTACACTCAAGAACACTGACTATATCATTTGAAATAACTAGGTCAAGAATTTTACCGAAACTATTAACCACACCATTGTATTGGCTAAACCCTAACGTATGCAACTCGTCAGTAAGAGAGTACTCATCACCAGTTGTCAGATAAACTGGATCATACGATAAATCATGAGAGAAAACCCAAGAGATACCACTCATGTTAAAATCTCCCAGTATTAGGTATTTGTCGGTAGTAGTATTCATAGCCACATAGTTCAGTTTTGTTAAAAAGTTTTCAAGTTGAGAAGTAAAAGATAGGCCTTTATTTTGTTTACATAAATATACAACGCAGATATTGAGATTTAAACTAACGCGTTCATTTGATTTACCGAGGCGTATGCTCAGCCAAAGATCTTCAGCAGTAGAATGGAGAAGAGGTTGTGAAATAACTGGTAAGTCCTTTCGCGTCGCGATAAGCACACCACCACCTCGAGACTGCCCAGTCAGAGCGTAGTCTCGGTCACGGCGCCATACTATATATCGATCATCAAAATACTCCGAACTTAAAACACCATCTATTAGCCACGTCTCTGTTAAAACGATAATATCATAGCAATTTAGTAATACCTGGCGATAAAACGTGTCAGTTTTAGTTCTCAATCCACGTACGTTTTGGTAGTACACAGAAAAACGTTTATGATTTAAACCATTAATAGCCATTGAAATTGTAAACAACAACAGTATACCGAGAATAATAATGTGTAAAAGTAACCCAATTTATTGTTAAAATAGAAATTATGCATAAAAACAATCAATTTATTATGAAGTGGGTAAACATTCACGACTATTGCATTGTCATAAAACGATAATGTCGTGCGAGAGGGGCATAAATAGTTCACTAAGCGCGCAAGCACAAACGGGATAGACATATTCTTATGCTTTAAAGCTTCGCTGTAAGCAGTGCAATATGGAACGCAATAGTAGCCAGTGATAAAACAGACATAAACAAAACAACAATTATATAAAACTAGCCCTGTTAAGAAACTGTCCCACCGTTGGGCACGGGCCTCCTCTCAGACTGAGAGGGTTTAGCCCATAGTCCACCACGCTGGCCCAGTGCGGGTTGGCGAACTTCACACACCTTCGAGAAACTCTTAGGCATGCAGGTTTCCTCACGATGTTTTCCTTCGCCGTTAAAGCAAGTGATAGTTAATTTGCACATGCTTTCGGAAAGACAGAGGCGCGTGCCCGGGTTCGAACACGCGCCTCTGACTTTGCAGTCCAACGTTCTTAGGCTATTACTGCTTTGGTATTTGCATCAGGTAATCCAACTTCTCAAAAGGCGACCGCGAAAAACACGTGTTTTTCTTCTTTAATTTTTTTTTTATATGATAACACGATATCATTCATTCATTAATTTGTTTTGTTTACGAGGCTATCTAATAATGAAACACTCACTTTAAATTAGAATAGAAAATAAAACACTTAATCCAAAAGACCGCATCCGCGTGGAATGGTGGCAATGCTGGTGCGTTTCCTCGCTGAATAGACAGACCAATCTTTTGAGCGAGGAATGACCCAGCCATTTTGTCACCCGAGGAGGTGATCAGCGCAGGTGTTATTTTATTTATAAATTACTAGCAGTTTCCCGCGACTTGGTACCCAGCGCCACCTACCGGGACTATGTTATATAGCCTATGTTACGTCTGGATAAAGCAGCATTGCATTGGTGAAAGAATCGAATTAAAATCGGTGGCTACACGATTAAATGACATTTTTTCGATAGAAAAAAAATCTAAAGTCCTCTCTATTGGTTTACACTTTTATTCCAACGTAAAATGATTAAGAACTAATCAATAGAATTTAATTAAAAAACAGAGAATAATTTTAAAAACATCCTAAAAAATCACAAATTATAAAAATGAGAAAGGGTATGCGGCGGTTCGGGCATATAGAAAAGCTTTTATTTTTTTATCTATTATATAATAATATCAGCCTATACTGGGCAAAGCATACTCCAGCACGCGGAGCCAGTGCGATGCAGTGGAGGCTAAGACCGCACCGCGGTCGCATAGCGCTACCAGACAAATATATGTTATTTTTAGCGTCTTAAAGTAACTCCGGCCCCTTTAGGGGTCGTCGATTAATTTCGTGATGTTTTTAAGCAACTTTTTAACCCACCCCCTCTGGTGATACGTAGTGAGGTTTCGGAGTAACACCCAAACCGCCCCACCAAATATCAAATTTTTTTATAAAAAAAAATCAAAGGTCACGTGCCGCTTTTCGGTTTAAAAATCGCGCGTTCAACGAAAATGTTAATAACAATACATGTTATTAACATTTTCGTTGAACATAACAATACATGTGATGGCACACTCCACCCCCTTCCCTTCCCCTTGTGATATTTCGTGATTTTCCGAACCACCTCCCCCCTTTTGAGCCTTACGTGATTAATGGACGATAACTTACGAGCTGGACCAATGACTCGAAGGCCAATTCTCGTAATTAAAAATGTTCAAAATGCAGTCTCGATCCAATCTCAATGTCATAAATCTCTCGTAAAATATCGAATTAGGGCGAATCGAGATCGGATCAAAAGTTATACAAAATGTAAACGGTATTCCGATAAAATTTCGAACGGACATGAACAAAAAATATACAAAAACACGTCAAATTGAAGATTTCGGTTAGATATGTATTATTTAGACAGTGGCAGATTTTAACATGTAATCAACATTATGTTATAAAATAAAACCACTTGATATAATATCGAAATTGGTCTGAGATGATACTGAAATCGGATCGATACTGTAGTGGAGCAGAATACCAAATGTAAGGATTGTGGTTGGTAACGATGTGCTGGAACAAGTGAATGAGTTTGTAAATCTTGCATGCGCCTTCAGTAAGGATGGGAAGTACACCGCTGACATAGAGAGAAGAGTGAGTGCAGGGAACAGGGTGAATGGTGCGATGGGAAAGCTACTTGGGAGCCAGCACTTAAGCCATAAGGCGCAGCTGGCCATACATCACGGAGTTCTTGTCCCAACGCTGTTATATGGTAGCGAGAGCTGGGTATGTAAGAAGGAGAATGAAAGTAGGATAAAAGCGGACGAAACGCGAGCAATGCGGAAGATATGCGGAGTGAAGCTGACCGACCTTATTAGCAACAGCGTAGTAAGAAAGCGAGTAGGTATGAAAGATAGTATCGGTGTAAAGTTGAGAAAGGGCATGCTCCGTTAGTTCGGGCATATAGACATAATGCAAGATGAAAGAATGTGGAAAGTGGAAGGATGCAGGTACCGGGCAAGACCTAGACTATCTTACCACGACCAAATAAACCGAGTCTTATCTGATGGAAAAGTCAAGAGTCTCCGTAACCAGCGAGATTGTATGAGACGAACTATGAGAGTGGAGGAAGCCAGCGAGGTATGTAAGGAAAGAACCTGTTGGAACTCTGTACTCTCTGCCTACCCCGTAAGGGATCTGGCGTGATGATATAGGATACCAAATGTGGGTCAATTCATAATGAAATCTCAAATCATTCAATATTTAGTCAGTGTCATTTGAATACGAGAATTAGGCCCCAGGTGTGTACATCACGAAGTGTTTATCCAGCAGTGGGTGGCTTTCCACTAATGATAAATTTGTTCCAGGTGTTGAAGAAGTAGAGACGGACGTAGGAAGGTTCCTTCAGAACCCTACATTGGACAACCTTATGAAATTGGGAACGAGTGCTGCAGATGTCATAGATGCACATTTACAGGTAACATTATTAGTATTTATAAAGAGAAATAGAAGAATACTGTCACGCCTATATTCCCCAAGCGGTGTATTGAGTACCCCCACTTTTTACCGACCCATGTAATAGGGGGCGAGCCTATTGCCTTATACCGGGCACAATTCCAGACTCCAGACTCATAATGGGAAGTTTTCGTTGGAAAAACTACATTTGTCTAAACGCTTTGCCACTAGATCAACGAGGCAGATTTTTTTAAATAAAAGATGTATTCGATTTTATATGAACGCGAAGTTATTTCTTTAACAGTCAATCAAAGATCCAGCGGATATGATACAGGCGTACGTTGAAGCTACACTCAGTGTATCAGGCCTCTCAGAAGACAGTGTCTTAGCAGCTCAAACCTCACAGAAGCTGTACCCCATACTGATACAGAGATCTGGCCAACACCACGCCTCGCAGTGGCTTCTGGCTAACACCATGCTTCGAGCTCTTGGACTTATCAAGGTATCTATTTTGTCTTATCCACAGAGTATGTCAAGAGTCTCCGTAACCGGAGAGCGTGTATAAGACGAACTATGAGAGTGAAGGACGCGAGAGAGGTTTGTAAGGAAAGGACCTGTTGGAACTCTATACTCTCTGCCTACCGTGTAAGCGATCTGGCGTGGTGATGTAGATACCCAAATATCCCATAATATTTGTCATAATAATCAGCCCATAGAACTGACGTTCGTTGGGAAAAAAGGTTCTCGAGTGGCAATCACGTACCGGAAGACGTGGAGTGGGCAGGCCCCCTACAAGATGGACCGATGACTTGGTGAAGGTCGGGGGTAGAAGTTGGATGAGTAAAGCACAAAGTCGGTCGTTGTGGCGGTCTTTAGAGGAGACCTTTGTCCTGCAGTGGACGTCTTTTGGCTGATTGAGAAAGAGAAGTGGTTTACATGAATGAAAAATATTATTTTAAAAATACTTTTTAAGAACAAGCTTTAATGCAGCGGGTAATGGCGCAATTCAAAACGACCAATCAATATGAAATGTGTATACGAAATTTCGTGTATATGCTGTTTACCATTAAGGAATTCCTTCGTCTGGAGCCAATCCTGGGTATACAATCAGGTCATGCTCACCATAAAAATGTCATTGCAACTGAACCACCCTGTCATATTTGAACTCCGTAGGATAAGACAGTGGTTCTGATTAGGCTTGCAAGATCTGATCTAACCAAGAAACTTCCCACCAAAAAAACACCAGCCATGGGTACACTGACGTTTAGAATTTGATGGGTCTAGAAATTTGGTGAGTGTGAAATAGAATCGATTGAATATCGTATCGAGAAAATTTTTAACGAAGAATGAATCGATATTAATAAAATAATTTAGGAACAAAAAGAAATAAAATAAATAGTTTCATTATTTATTTACTAATCAAGCCATTGGTCAGAAAAATCGTCTGACAAATCGCTGGATTCGTTGCTTACGTGTTTTACAGTTAAAAAATCTATAAAACTTTGTTTTAATATGTCATTTAAGTCCCTAAAACGCAAATTGTTACAATTTACATAATTGAGTAATAGAGTTCTATTAAATTTTAAGTTTTTTAAATAATTACGCAAATTTATGAAGAGTATAGAGGCGCTCGTAGCGCTGTGCGACCGCGGTGTTCTAACCAATCACCAAGGTTAAGCAGCGTTCGACTCGGTCGGCCTGAGATGGGCGACTGTTTGTGGCATTTTCATATTCGAGCGTCTCCGTGCTTCGGATGGCACGTTAAGCCGCTGCTCCCGGTTACCACTTAATGTGGTAGTCGTTAAGCCGAGTTGGAAGCCTCATAGGCGGCTTGATAAGTTCCAACAGCAGGTGGCCACAAACCTGCCTCTGCCAATCCGCACTGGGTCTGCGTGGTGGAGTATGACCTAATCTCTCTCACCTCTAATTGTGAGAGAAGGCCTTTGCCCAGCAGTGGGTAGTATAGGCTGACATTATTATATTATATTATTATGAACAGTATATGATTTAAATGAAAACGAAAGTAGATTTTTGACGTATTTTTATTTTCCTGTTTATTTTTTAGATTCTATATTTTCAATATTCTTAAATACAATTTTCGTGATATGGAACATGATCTAACGTCACCGTACACATGTCTCGTGAAAAAGACGTTTATAACAAATATTGAAAGGGTATGCTCCTTTGGTTCGAGCATATAGAAAGAATGTCAGAAGAAAGAATGCAAAACTGATATACAATGCGAAAGTGGAAGGATGTAGGTACCGGAGAAGACCTAAACTATCTTACCATGACCAAATAGCCAGAGAGGTATGTAAGGAAAGAACCTGTTGGATCTCTGTACTCTCTGCCTACCCCGCAAGGGATCTGGCGTGATGATATAGATAGAGATAGATAGCAAGTGAGTTTTGGCGGGAGGTCAAAGAAGAATGTTGTCCATTTGTTTTAATTTACAAAACTCGTGTTATTTCGTATAATAATGTGTAATGTTGGTGGAATATTAACCATTATGTAATCTTATAGGTGCATAAGTGAAGGTAATTGTAACAAAGTGTTAAAACGCGCCTTTTCGACTTCTCTCAAAACGGCCGTCGCAATTGGTATGTAAAGTATCCACCGCTTTACTATCCAGGGTGGGGTACTTCATTAATTATCACCGTTGTCATCAAGTTCATCGGGGTCGAATTAATTTAAACAAAAACGATTACATATCTTATTGGATACTGGCAAAATACACTTAAAATTAGTGTAAAGCCATAACTTAAAGAAGAAGACATATTAAAACAAAGTTGTATAGATTTTTTAACAGTAAAACACGTAAGCGACGAATCCAGTGATTTTTCAGACGATTTTTCTGACCAATGGCTTGATTAGTAAATAAATAATGAGACTATTTATTTTATTTCTTTTTGTTCCTAAATTATTTTATTAATATCGATTCATTCTTCGTCAAAAATTTTCTCGATACGATATTCAATCGATTCTATTGCACACTCACATTTCTAGAAACGTCTGCGTACCCATGACGTGATTTTTGGTGGGGAGTTTCTTGGTTAGATCAGATCTTGGAAGCCTAATCAGAACCACTCTCTTAATTATCATTTAATTATCATCGTTGTCATCAAGTTCATCGAGGAGTATATAATTTATACTTAAAACACGATTATGCTTCTCACTGGACACTGGCAAAATATACTTAAAATTAGTGTGAAATTATGAGTGCTAAATTGTATTTATTTTTTAAAAAACGTTGCCCCACACTAGGATTATAAATAAAAGCTTTGTAACGTCTAATAATATTTGTGATGATAATCAGTCCATAAGGGCTGCTCAGCAAGGGTTTACTACAGATCAAGATGAGAGAAGTGATCAACATGAATGAAAAATCTTCTAATATTGTTTACAGTCAGAGAACAAGGACTACAAAATCCGCTGGTCCCTCCCGGCGTGTTACACATCATTGTCCCGTGTTCTGCTCGCCCCCTACTTCCCCGCGGCGCTGCGGGACACCCTCCGGTTCTTCGCCTCGAGCAAGCGCGCCTCGCTCCCCGAGAAGGCGCGGCTGGCTCTCGACAAGTGTCCTGAACTGATCAACAATCAATAATATACGATTTATGGGGATATGTTGTTTTATTTCTTCTACCAGAGATCTGTAAACTTAGAGCTTTCAAACTTCTGTCAATCCAGAGTGAGAATCTAAAGTAATCTATCTATCTATCTATCTATAACCTCACGCCAGATCCCTAGATCTAAAGTAATGATTTAACAAATCGCGGCGAAAATCGAAAGTAACGCTGTCATCTCGCGGCGAATATCCAAACTAACGCTGTCATCAAGTGAAATGTGACTTCACTTCATGACAATCGGAAAGTTGCCATTTGCTATAAAAGGACATCGTCAAAAATTGCTCCAGAACCAACAAACATTTGACCTATGCCATCATTATTTATCTATTTTATTAAAATAATGGTAAATATCCGTATCTAACGGACAATTTGCAATCTAAAACGAATTTTCAAAGTATTGTAAGTGGTTATATCGTACTCACCGATATCTTTACTGAATATCAACACACAATATAACCTCATATGTATTAATGGCTACTGAATTATAACCTCAAAATCTATTACTTTTTGAGCAATGTTGCGATTCCCGCTGGTCCGTTTAATAATAAATGCCTTAAGAGAATTGATAGGCGATTTGAAATCATACAAGCTATATTTCATTGCTGTTGGTTCTGGAGTAAATCATGTATGGGCGCAGAACAATATCCTTTAACAAAGTTCTTTACTTAGGAACCATGATGACCCACCTGTTGAAATATCTCCTTGGAAGTAGGAGAATTTAATTAAATGGTACCCTAATTTCACACCAACACTCCCCGATGTCACCCATGGGCCAAAAGTTCCTTGTCGCACTTCCACCTCGACTTGAGAAATATGTCAGAGAACAAAGTGAACGTAGTGATTATATTCTCTTTGGAACCAAGCTTACCTCCACCCTCCGGTTCTTCGCCTCGAGCAAGCGCGCCTCAATTCCCGAGAAGGCGCGGCTGGCTCTTGACAAGTGTCCTGAACTGATCAATAGTATAAGATTCATCATCATCATCATCTCAGCCCATACTTGTCCACTGTTGAACATAGGCCTCCCCAATCGCTTTCCAGCGTAACCGGTCCGATGCCACCTGCATCCAACGACTTCCTGCGATTTTCACAAGATCGTCGGTCCATCTGGCAGGCGGTCGTCCCACGCTGCGCTTGCCAATACGTGGTCGCCACTCTAGAATCTTTCTGCCCCAACGCCCGTCCGATCTACGCGCTATGTGGCCCGCCCATTGCCACTTCAGCTTGCTAATCTTAAGGGCTATGTCGGTAACCTTGGTTCTTCTACGAATCTCCTCATTCCTGATTCGATCGCGTAGAGAAACGCCGAGCATAGCTCTCTCCATAGCTCGCTGAGCAACTCTGAGCTTTTTTATGAGACCTATTGTAAGAGACCACGTCTCTGATCCATATATCATCACTGGTAACACACATTGACTGAAAACTTTAGTCTTAAGGCACTGAGGTATTTTGGATGAGAAGATATTGCGCAGTTTCCCGAACGCTGCCCAGCCGAGTTGGATTCGTCGATTGACCTCTCTCTCAAAGTTGGACCTACCTAACCGGACTACCTGTCCCAGGTAAATGTATTCGTCGACAACTTCAAGAGTAGAGTTCCCAACGGTGAGTGCGGTGGGTACGACATGGACGTTAGACATTATTTTGGTTTTGTCCATGTTCATTTTAAGACCCACTTGTTGAGATACTCTGTTGAGGTCACCGAGCATTCGTCCTAGATCTTCCAGCGACTCCGCCACGACCACAATGTCGTCGGCAAATCGAAGGTGAGTGATGTATTCGCCATTGATGTTGATGCCAAGTCCTTGCCATTCCAAGAGCTTGAAGGCGTCCTCTAAGGTGGCCGTAAACAGTTTCGGTGAAATGACGTCTCCCTGTCTTACTCCTCTTTTTATGGGGATTGCCTTCGTGCACTGCCCCTGTACTCGGACTGACATGGTGGCGTTATTATACAAGCACTTCAACACTTCGATGTACCGATAGTCAATGCGGCATCGCTGGAGAGATCTAAGAACCGCCCAAGTCTCGATCGAATCGAAGGCTTTCTCATAGTCCACAAACGCCAAGCATAGTGGCCGATTATACTCCTCGGTCTTCTGTATAATCTGCCGCAGCGTATGTATGTGGTCTATGGTACTAAAGCCTTTCCGGAAACCGGCTTGTTCGGGAGGCTGGAAGTCATCAAACCTGCGTTCGAGACGATTCGTAATGACTCTCGAAAACAACTTATAAACATGGTTCAGCAGTGTGATGGGCCTATAATTCTTCAGTAAAGTGTTATCACCTTTCTTGAAAAACAGTACCACCACACCCCTGTTCCATGCTTCCGGCGTTTTCTCTTCGAGCAAGACGGAATTAAACAGCCTCTGAAGGACTTTAAGTACTGGCGTTCCGCCCGCTTTCAGAAGCTCTACGGTAATTCCGTCTTCGCCCGGCGCTTTGTTATTTTTGAGTTGTTTGAGAGCCATCCTAATCTCGTACAGGCTGATGTCCGGGATATCTTCAGTGTAGTGTCGGGTTAGCTTGGCTCTTGGGTCTTTTACCAAGTCAACAACAGGTTCAGCTACTGAGGTATACAACTGCCCATAGAACCTCTCTATCTCCCTGAGCACCTCCGACCTATTCGACGTTACGTTTCCGTCCTCCATCTTCAGCTTTGTCAACTGGCTTTGCCCAATAGACGCGTCTCTTGCGAACACTTTAGAGCCCTTGTTCTGTGCTATGGTCTCCTCAATACGCCTTGTATTGAAGGACCGTAAGTCTTGTCGCAAGGACTTCAATATCTGTCCATTGAGCTGCCTATAGGACTTAGCATCATCGGAGGTTTGGAGCGTCATGGAACGTCGCTCAGCCATGAGGTTTCGGGTGTAGTTGGATAGTTTTTGAGGTCTATTTTTACGGTGGGGCTTAAAATACTTGGACCCGACCGTATGGACAGTCTCTACCAGCCTGTTGTTGATTTCGTCCACTGATGCGCTGCTGTCTAGCAATTCGAAGCGGTTTGCCAATTCGAGTTGAAAGTTCTCGGGGTTTTGGATATGTGCATTACAAGGTCGGAGCGTAGACTTCATCAGACGCGATCTTTCCATTTTGAAATTAATATTTAATGTGCCTCTGACCATTCGGTGATCACTGCCGGTTTTTACCCTGTGGATCACGGAGACATCATTAAATATTTGTCGCTTGGTGCTCATTATGAAGTCTATTTCGTTTTTGGTGGAACCATCAGGGCTCATCCAGGTCCATTTCCTATGAGGCGGCTTCTGGAAGAAAGAGTTCATCATAAAGAGTCCCTCCTTCTCCAGGAATTCGGCCAGCCTCTGACCCCTGGGGTTGCGCTGCCCATATCCAAATTGCCCCACTCTCAACTCATCATCGCCCCGTTTGCCCAGCCGCGCATTGAAGTCACCCATAACCACTGTAAAGTGTGTTTTGGAAGTATGTATGGCTCTACTAATGTCCTCATACATAACTTCGACATCATCATCTGAGTATGTCGAGGTCGGTGCGTAGACCTGTATGACCTTCAGCGAATATCTTTTGGATATTCTGAGTATCAGGTACGCTACCCTGCTCGACACACTAGTGATGGACACAACGTTGTCTATGAGTGACTTGTGGACGATAAATCCGACACCACCTTGGGACTGCTGTTCGCCCTCCCGGTAGTAAAACAAGTTGCCGGATTTTAAGGTTATCGTGTCCTCGCCCTCTCTTCGGACCTCCGATAAACCAACAATATTCCACCGCAACTTGTTTATCTCTTCTTCCAGCTCAACAAGCTTCTCATCTGTCCTCAAAGTGCGTGCGTTGTATGTCACCAGGGCCAATTTTCGTTTTTGGTGGTAGCCGAATCTCTGCCGGAGATTCTTAGCACCCCTTATCCTGTCGTTACCATGGCTGCTACCGTGGCCAGGACGAACAGGACCGCCGGGGACTAGGGGCCTGGTTTTCTTCTTTTCTTCCATAATATTGATTGGGGGATTTGCCATACTCGCCACGCTTGGCAGGCGGGTTGGCGAGCGCAGTTTTTGATCGCAGAAGTGTTAAGAGAACGCTGCTGCCCATTCCCTAGTTTTCCCTTAGTCGCCTTGTACGACACCCGATGGGATGAGATGGGTTGGTCCTATTCTAAGCCGGGAACCACGCGGCGATTAAGATTGATGGGGATATATTATTTGATTTTTTTACCAGAAACCTATAAATTCTAAAGGATAGTAATAAAATACAGCAGCGTTTCGTTTTACCCTTTTGCTATGTACTCAAAAAGCATCACAAATGACTTTGCTAAAGCTGATATAGACACATCCCTACTACTTTGGCAGTGGCATTTTAGCGGGGCGTCAAGGGATGTGTCAACATGGCGGCCCGGCTCGGCTGATAGCGATTGGCAGGAGGATCGACTATCGTGGCGTGGTGTTGCGTAGCTCAGCTTGTCGTGTCAAGTGACTTGGCGTAACAAAATCGACCTTGCCGGCGATTTCGAAGAATCTCTTGCCCGCCGGCACCACGACGAGACACCTAGTATACGCCCTTCCCCCATAGCGACTGCCCAAGCCGACGCCGTTCCTCCTTGAGGCGCCCTTGAGCTAGTTGCCCCCTTGCCCCTCTGGTACGTGCGTAGTGGTTGCACGCTCGCCCTCTTATCCGGTGCAGTTAAAAACGCCCCGCGGACAACCGCGTAGATCATTCACACACACACCTAAAGCTTTCAAAGTTTTTTTAATCGAAGTGAGAATCTAAAATAATAATGCTAGTTTTCGGGCGCCTATAAAATACGGTGAACTTAATGATGCCTCTTATCTTTGAACAAGTCATACCATAATATATAAATACAAGACTATGTTGAGCTTAAGCCGCTTCGCCTACTAGATCGAATCGAACAATCGATCGAAACAAGTCTGTGATCCACGAATGTTTGTTTCGGGTTGGTGTATGTTAATTTCATGTTTTTAAACGCATTCTCGACACAGGAATAATTGCTAAGGTGGGGCAATGACTTTTTCCTAGTATGAAAGTAAAGGAATGACAAAACAGATACACACTGCGAAAGAGAAAGGATGTAGGTACCGGGGAAGACCTAGACTATCTTACCATGACCAAATAAACCGAGTCTTATCTAGAGGTCAAGTCAAGTCTCCGTTACCGGCGAGCGTGTATAAGACGTACTATGAGAGTGGAGGAAGCCAGAGAGGTATGTAAGGAAGGAACCTGTTGGAACTGTACTTTTTGCCTAACCCGCAAGGGATCTGGCGTGATGATATAGAGAGAAAGTAAAGGACATCGTCGAAAACACCCCCAGAACCAACTAACATGTGCCTATACCATGATTATTTATCTATTTTATTTTAGTATTTGCAAATATCCGTGTCTTACGGACAATTTGCAATCCAAAACGAATATTTCAAAGTACTGTAAGTACTTAAATCGAACTCGCCGACATCTTTTCCGAATGTCAACGTTGTTATTACGGTTGGAGATGTCAATCCTATCAATCGGTTATATTTAATCGATTACATTTAACCAAAATCGATTTGACTATTGCTACTATATTTTTACTTAACCATTTTTCAGATGGATTGTTGGCTACTAAATTATGACCTAAAAATCTCGTTTTTTTCTTCTATAATGCGTTTTCCGCGCTTGTCCGTTTAATAATGAATACTTAAAGATTCATTATTAAACGGATCGACGGACGGATATTACAGTCGATTAGAAATCATACGAGCATTTTTTCATTGCTGTTGGTTCTGGGGCAAATTATGTAAGGTCGCAGAACAGTCCTCTAAAGAAAAAAATACAATTATAATCATAGTAACATTTTATTTAAAAATATATTTATCACATTTCATTTTACAAAACTATTTATTATGTACCTAATTTTAAACTATACTAGGTGACAACTATTCAGTGGATTGGACATTTTTATTTAATTAATCCCCCTGAGGTACTCCGGAATAACAATGCCTTCTGGACTTCAAACTCCTTAGTTCCTCCCGTGACCATGGCTGCTACAGCGCACTCGAAACGTCGGGTACTTTAGAACCACAAATAAGCCGCGACGAAATCCGAAATATTTTAATTGCAACGTAATTTTTTCACAGCGTCACGCCTTTATCCCCAAGCGGGGGTGGCAGATGTGTACTTCTCGCCGACGATGTTAAGTCCCATGTAATTATTACCATATACCATAAACCCCTATTGCCATACACCGGACACAATTCAAGACTCTTAACTAGTACTGGGAAGTTTTCGTTAGGAAAACTATTTGTTCGATCTAGGATTTGAACCCAAGACGTGGTGATCACATAACAATGCGCTTTGCCACTAGACAAACGAGGCAATCATAATTTTTCCATAATTAATTTATGCCCAACTCTGCTTCTATTCGAGTTATATGTACTGTATACACTGCATTTCTAGAGAAGACACCAACTAAAGTTTTGTAGCACAAGTAACTCAAACTCAAATAATTTATTTTGTATAAGCCATGCGGGGGCGCTTACAAATAATCAATTTACATATTTTTTTAATTTAACTACTAATCTGTGAACATGTCCTTGACCGCACCCGCCATAACAACAGATTTGATAGACCACAAATCCTCGTGAAAGAACACCGATTCCTACCAAGGATGGTTCGCGAGGCTATTGAAATTAAAAAACATCCTAATTTCAATAGAGAATATGGCTGGGTGCTTCCATCGTCTTGGGATCCGGTAATTAATATAATCAAATCCAAAACCAAGCATAACACTGCAAGACCTCAAGACACCGTGAGCTCATTCTGCGTAGATCGGACCAACAACAACAAAAATAATTAAGAAGTTTGAGGGTACCCCGGAACAACTATGCCTATTGGACGTCTAACACCTCAGTCCCTCCCGTGACCATGGGTGCTGCAAAGCACTCGAAACGTCGGGAACTAAAAATAAAAAAATAAACCGCGATAAAATCCGTAAAATAGTTTTATTTCATACTAATCTACCTCTGATCGGATCGCGGCCTCCACCGAGAAGATCTGGCGAAGAAACCCAGCGGGCTTGTCTTTATTATTTACTTTTCCTTTTTTCATTCATTTTTTTCAATCATTTTGTGTGGATACAATGTTTAGGTAACAATTAAATAGCTTACAATCTAGCTCCAGTGATGCCTTACGATCGGGATATGAATATAATGATGTTATTTATAAAGAGTGTCTAAAGGATTCCAGGTGGATCGATCCCCATAAGCAGCACCCGTTCACGAGTATAACTGCTGAAACAGCCATCACATCACAGTTAGAGTACATACACTCTAGCTTACTTTGTAGCAGGTGTTAAGTTCCTACTAGAACGCATTGGTGGAAAGTTCCTACTAGAACGCATTGTCGTAACCCGTGTCACCTATTCGCAACTATCAAGAGTCGCACAAATGCTGGCAAGCGATCGCCTTTGTGTCGCTTAGTTCAATCCTATAATGAATCCTTCAACTCAATTGACATTATGGCAACACGTTCGAGTACATTTAAAAATGATTTGTTAAAACTTCTAGGCTCTCACTAATCATATGATATATATCCAGAAATCTTATAAAATGTACGAAAAATTATATCACATGCAAGAACGCATATGTCTATAATGTAATTTGTGGTAAACGATGCTGGTGTCAAATTTATTTGTACGTGTGATAAAATGATGTACTTAACATTTCAATTTGTCACTGTTTGTTTTCCTAAATAAAAAAAAAAAAAAAAAAAAAAAAAAAAAGGTGCTTGCGACGTGACACGGTCCAGTGCTAAATTTTAATTCAAAAATATACCTTCATGCACTGAGATACTATTTAAAGGACTTCAAAAGCATAAAATTATTATCTATAAAGACACAAATACCCACGCCTGCCCCGTGGTCTTTTAGTTGCCCGCCATTTTTAACCGACTTCAAAAAAGGAGGTGATCCATTCCACCCGAATATGTATGTACGTTTGTATGTCCGCGGTTTTCTCAAAAGTACTGATCTGATTTGGATGGGGTTTTCGTTAATTGTTTTGTGAAGGCTAGTCTAGTACCTAGAACATATTTACAATATAAGTTTATTCATGTTGATTATTTGAATGAAATTTGTACCTAACAAACAGTCAAGAAAGCAAATGAATAAAACATAGTAACAATAAAACATTTGAAAACAATCTTAAACTAATTTGGAATGTTCATATTAGACATGTGTCGATTTTTACTGATAAGTTACAGTGACATGAAACATTGACAAAAACTACAAGATGATTGATGAGGTTCATTTGAAATCATACAAGAATTTTTCATTGCTGTTGGTTCTGGGGCGAACCATGTACGGACGCAGAGTCCTTTGGCAAGGAGATTGATTTTGTCTAGGTACCCTTTGTCTCAAAAAAATGCTTAAGGGTGTGAAATACACGCCTGAAAAGAACGCGAAATAACGGGCACTGCTAGTGTAAAAACTTTAAAGTATAATCAATCATTCAATCTTTATATTTGTGATACAGTTTCCACAGCATTAATTTTAAAAGGTATTTTGCATAAAAACTTCAAATCGTCATAATTTCTTTTACGAAATCTCTTAACGCCTATACACTCTACTTTTCTCATATTTTCTTCATCTCTATTCCTAATATCACTCAATTCATTCTCTTGTAAATCACAAGAGACTAATTCTAAAGGATCTATTTGTTTTTCCTTCTGTGTTATGATATTTTCTATATTTTTTTCTTCAGTGCTGCCATATATACCTTTGTCTTGGAGTTGGCATTCGAATTGATGTGGCAACACTCCGGATTTTAAAATCAAGCGGCCACCAACTAGATTATATTTTACATAGTTTTCGACGTCATTTTCTATCTGAAATATAAAAAAAAATATGAAAATCATATATATCATTAATCTCTCTCTCTCTCTCTCTCTCTCTCTCTCTCTCTTAATTAGCTTCGTCACTTCTATTCTAGACAATTATTTGCTCTTTTTTTTCGTCAAAGTACTTTCATTGCACATGTTGTGTTTTTCCATAACTGGTTGTACTGTTAGTTAAGTACCTCTTTTGCTGACCAAACTGTATCTTAAAACCATTGACAAACGTATTAAATAAATATATAAATCTATATCATCACGCCAGATCCCTTGCGGGCACGGTTGGGCATTTTTCAATTGTAGGATCAATCCATTGAAATTTCATTTGCAATTAAATTGATCCCTCTGGCGTACTCCGGAATAATGATCACGTTTAAGACATTGAACGCTTCAGTTCCTTCTGTCTTCACCTACTCCGCAAGAGATCTGGTTTGATGATATAGATAGATAGAAATATAACTAAATTATAGATGTTTTCTGGTAGCTTAAACGACTAAGTTGAAGTTAGGAAGCTCCTATTAATTGATAAATAGATGCATATCACTAAGATCAAAACCACAATTATATCTGTGAGTGGATTAAGACTTAGTTAGCTTCCTCATTATAATAAATATTATCTACCACAGCCTCGTCATGTAGTATGATCTGTTGACTAATGGCCTGTTTTTATAATATTCAACTCATAGATTTGGTTAGAGCAGTGATAGCCTGAGGCGCTCGTAGCACTATGCAACCGCGGTGTTCTTACTGATCACTAAGGTTAAGCAACGATCGAATCGGTCGGCCTGAGATGGGTGACCGTTTGTGGCATTTACATATTTGAGCATCTCCGTGCTTCGGAAGGCACGTTCAGCCTTTGGTCCCGGTCACCACTTAGTGTGGTAGTCGTTAAGCCGAGTTGGAAGCCTTAAAAACGGGTTGATAAGTTCCAACAGCAGGTGGCCACAAACCTGCCTCCACCAATCCACACTGGGTCTGCGTGGTCGAGAAAGACCTAACGTCTCTCACCTCAATTTGTGAGAGAAAGCCTTTGCCCAGCAGTGGGGTGTATAGGCATACAAAAAAAAAGTGATAGCCTAGTGGTAAGACCGTTGGACTACAAAGTCAGAGGTCTCGGGTTTAAACGCAGACATGGACCTCTGTCTTTTCAAAAGCATGTGCATATTAAAAATCACTTGCTATAACGGTGGAAGAAAACATTGTGAGGGAACCTGCGTGCCTGAGTGTTTCAAAAAGGTGTGTGAAGTTAGCGAACGCGCACTGGGCCAGGGTGGTGGATTATGGTCTAAATCCTGTCAGTTGGAGAGGATGCCCGTGCCCAACGGTGGGACAGTTTCTTAACAGGGCTAATATTATTATAGATTGAGTTACAGTTAGTAATATTTGGCTAAATTTTCATATAGGATATACCGAAATTCTACTGGCTAGTAACATACTTAGAATGGGCATAAGCCAATTCTATTATTAGTTAAATATAAAAACCAGAGATAAGTGAATTTATAGATATTCTAGATGAATAAAGAGGTTTTTTGAAATACATTTTGCAACTTTGGTTTCTCCACTTAGTACCGAAAAGTATCCTGGTTATATATAAGCGTTTAATAATTGACTTCGCCCTACAATTAGGTTCAGCTTTAAAAAAAAAAGTTTGTATAGACATAATGCCGAATGACGTCACCCTCGCACCACTCGTTTCTACAAAAAGGTACCGTGTGGATTTTAAAGAATTGCAAATAATTAACTCTATAATTGATTATTAACAGAACTTTGCTACACAGAATGGAAAATTTTAAAATTACGAATTTATAGACCTAGGTTATGTTTACAAAAATGTCATAATACATACATCGAAATGATCCTGACAGCAGTGCAGAGAGGTTTTATACGATAAAGGCTCTCTATCAATCCTTTTCATAGCATTACACCATTTTTTTCTTAATTTTTTGTGCCGTGGTACCGGAAAGAAGTATTTTTCTGGTGTACTACGATTTGTGTTCATACATTTAGGCACAAGACAGTATTTATAAGAGCCGAGCTTCTGTGTCATTTTATTAATTATATTTTACACGGTGTACATAGAGTTTTTCTGTAATTTCTGATATTTTCCAAAATGAACTCTCTCATAATCAACAAAGCAATACGGCCACAGATTAGTTTTGTTTATTTGACGTTGTCACCTAAAGAGAGTTGCCAACTTATTTCTCAACAAATCTACCTACAAATACGATAGTCGTAAATAGAACTTGAAACAAGAATTGCTAAGTTGCAAAAATCTCTTACCTTAGAACAACATCTTAGAACTTGCCTAGAAAAGTTACTAGTGGTAGAATCTTCTTCTCTTTGTATTACATAATGGCCATATACTCTTATAATTATTGTCGTAAATGTCTAAAAATAGAAACGATATGAATGTCAGATCCGCCTTGCCACAAAAACGTTCATATCATTTTCTCTGATTAATTCATCTGTCATGTATGTGACATTGAAGGAAGGATACATATTTAATATAGGATAAATAGTACCGTATTAGTGAATACGGAAATTCTTTTCTGCGTCTCTGAAATATTATTGTGATTTTTCAGTTCTTATTTCCAAATCATGATTGGAATTGTACCAAAAATCGATTATTGCAAGATGTTACCGATATACACCAATTGTATCTATAAATTAATTTTACAACAGCTTCTTTAAATTATGGCTTCACACTATTTTTAAGTGTATTTTTCCAATGTCCAGTGATATACATAATCGTGTTTCTAAATTAATTCAACTCCCCGATAAACTTGATGACAATGATGATAATGAAATTGATGAAATACCCCACCCTGGATAGTAAAGCGATGGATACTTTACATATCAATTGCGAAGCCGTTTTGAGGAAAATTGAAAAGGTTTATCACTTTGTTTCAATTACCTTCACTCATGCACACATAAATATACATAACGTATATTATAACCAAATATCCCAAATGAAAGTAATAACTAACAATAGGTAGTAAATCGTGATTACCCGGTATCCCAAATTACGCAACAAAGTTGGTTGACGTCGGCAAATTATCTGTGATCCTAATCTCTCTGTGTCAGTGACAATTTCGACAAACAGTGCGTGGTGCGCTTAAAAATTAAAATTGTGACGCAAAATTAGTTTAAAAGAAAATTCTCGATTTCCCCATTTACACAATCGGGATTCGGGAATTGTTTTCTACCTCTAGTTGTACGTGACTTGACACCTGTTAGCAATGGCGGGTATGTATTTTTTTTAATATCTTTATTTACTTTTAAAACTTTAGTAGTTTATATTAAAAAATATGTTAACGGAAGTGAATTAAGTATATATTGAAGTAAATTAAACCAAGGTCCTTTTTACTAAGCATATATTCTACATCCGCAGTAATCAATTTAATATGTACGCTTATTTACTTTTTGAATAAAATATTCGCTTCGTTACGTTTATTAGAATGTAATAGGTACTAATTTTTCTTTCGGATGTACTCAATTAGTTATGATAATGACTTCATAATTTTTGGGTTACTTTCGCATAAATGGATTTTTAAGGTTAATCGTAGCGAGATAGTTAATAGCACGTTAATGTGCGTCATGCTGCCTTGATAATTAAGTCTCTTTTGGCTTGAAATGTGTGTCTGTATAGCTTGGTTTGGTAGCCACTTATTCAATGAAATAAGGTAATTCAATCTTTTAGAAATGTCCGAGTAACATTGGTATGGGATTTCACAATAGCACCTTAAAATCTTATCAGATAAATTGGGATGATAATTAAAAAAAAATAGTACTTAGCATTTGTTATTGCGACTGAAATAATTTAGTAAAATCTATCTGTATCATCACTAATCTAATAAAATTTACGATAAAACGTGTAAAAAATATTTTTTTTAGTAATATAAGTAATACTAAGAATTTTTTTACATTTATTTTGTGACATTACGAAAACCGACAGCCCTTTCCTTTGGCCCAGCGACCCAAAGTGAATCTCAGGCCCGTATTACATAACGTAAATTTTTTTTTAAATAGAAAACGTAGGCCCACCTGCGTCGTCTATTCCTGTGTTGGAGGTGCGTTTACAAACATGAAAATTCTTCTACACTTCATAGGCAAAATATTGATATGATTTCGAATAAGTAACTAATCGAATACGAGAAATAATACAATATACAGCAGGAGTTTCCCCTCGTTCGCTCGGACGCTCACGCAACGGTTTGTGCCGAAGCGCTTTTCAAAAAATGTATAGTTAGCCGTTTGTTTCATTTAGCGCTTGATTAACGCGCATTAAGAAACGCGCTTGCTCGTAAGAATAAGGAGCGATTCGCTATTCCCAGCTCAAAGAATCCCCTGTCCGCCGTCCAGTGCAGAGCACCACGGCGTCAGGATCTGACACCGATCTCGCCGGCGAGGTCGAAGAATCCCTTGCCCGCCTGCCGGTGCAGACACAACGGCGAGACACTATACGCCCTCCTCCACAGCGACTGCCCAAGCTGAGGCCGTTCCTACTTTTGGCGTCCTTGAGCTAGTTGCCTTCTTGCCCTTCTGCCTTCTTCTTGCAGGGTAGGCAGAGAGTACAGGCAGAGTTCCAACAGTTTCTTTCGTTACATACCTCGCTGGCGTCCCCCACTCTCATAGTTCGTCTCATACACGCTCGCCGGTTACGGAGACTCTTGTCTTGACCTTCAGATAATACTCAGTCTCAGTTAAGTCAGTTGTGGGTAATTTTAATTATTTCGTTAATACAGTCAACATATTTTTTTAAAAATTTAGCCTACTTGTACCAAATTTCTTAGGGTTACTAAACCTTCGGCTTCCGCATCGTCCGAAGGTTTTCGCGATGGCCTATTAATCAGCTTCGGCCGAAAATTGACCTTCGTTCGGACACTACTTAATATAAAGATTTCTATGGTACTAGCTAAGTATAATGTAAGGATTGTGGTCGGTAACGATGTGCTGGAGCAAGTGAATGAGTTTGTATATCTTGGATGCGCCTTCAGTAAGGATGGGAAATACACCGCTGACATAGAGAGAAGAGTGAGTGCAGGGAACAGAGTGAATGGTGCGATGGGAAAGCTACTTGGGAGCCGGCACTTAAGCCGTAAGGCGCAGCTGGCCATACATCACGGAGTTCTTGTCCCAACGCTGTTATATGGTAGCGAGAGCTGGGTATGTAAGAAGGAGAATGAAAGTAGGATAACTCTGGCTTCCTCGACTCTCATAGTTCCTCTCATACACGCTCGCCGGTTACGGAGACTCTTGACTTATCCTTCATATAAGACTCGGTTTATTTGGTCATAAGGATGTCCCTACGTAAAACAAAGTAATCTATGAAACTGCTGATACGGTTCTAAAAATTCTTTCACTGACAAGAAGCATAATTAATCCTGAGTGCCATAGTCTTTTTGTAATAAAAATAGCCAAATTACAAAAAAGCCGCGTGCGAAACTGCGGGGAACACTAAGTGTTACGTCAATAACGATTGACTACATTCAATACGAATGTTTAACCAATAGCGGTGGAACCGATATATTAATATTCGCTAAGATATTAGTAATATCAGGTGTATTCATGTATTAGTAATCCGACGGATTCTAATATACTAATATTCTGATATTCTCTTTATTCATACAACGACCTCCTAACTACAGTCGATTTATATTCATATTAGCATACGTATCACTATCGGCACCCGAATACTAGCTTTAGTAAATATTCGTCGAATCTTCGGGTATTCAATGTCATAACGGATGCGAGCGAGCGAGAAAGAATAGATAATATCTTTACCCCTCGTTCGTAAGAACGCTTATTCAACGCGCGGGGGTGAAGCGCTGTAAGTGCTTTAAAAAAAATGTACTGTTAGCCGTTTGATTCATTTCAGCGTTGGTTACATATAGAAAGGGGTGGGGATTAATTTGTGATTTATTTATTATGACAAGGCGACCGCGGGAGCAGTATTTTTAAATACAACGATGCCGCCTTTAACTTTTTTAGTTCTAATTAATTTAAATTCATTTATATTAATAAAATTATTTACCATATTGTCATATTAGTTTCATTTCATGATTTCTCCAATACGATTGTGTTACAAGTTAACTATGTCTATATCACTATAAGATAAACGGAAGCAAAACTTAGTTGTTTAATTATTTTACATATACATAGGGTCATAATACTATCTACATAAATGTTATAAAATATTGAGATAATATTTTGCTGCAACGTTATTATTTTGGTTCTGAAAACTATCAATACATAATCTATAAATAAAAATATAAGGTTGACAACGGAGTTAAAAGTATTGATACCTCGGGGTTCAAACGGCGTAAAGGACATTTTAGCGGAAATGAGTTTTCAACCTTATCACAATAATGATAATGTTAAAAACTCATTTTCATCAAAATGTCCTTTACGCCCTTTGAACCCCGAGGTATCAAAAGTACACTTGTAAACAGATTCAAGTGGATTTGGTGAACAAAACTTAAACTTTTAATTTTTATTCATTTCTGAGTGCAGTCTTATAGTGTAACATGTTACATATTTGTTATTATTATAATTATTATATTGTGTGAAAGTTCATACAAAAATAGCGATAGTGTATAGTGTAACAGTTAAAAGTAAAATTTTACTAAAGTTAGGTATAAGTGGTCATATTTTAGTGAGATAGGTATGTACGTAAAAAAAAACTTTTATTATAAATATGAAGCGAGCGTAGATAGAGTAAGCGAAGTTTGGCATTATTTCATAGTTGATTCCGAACAAAATAAGCTTGCAAAATGTACTATTTGTGTCAAAATGTAGCTTTAAAGGAATTGTATCTAATTCAAATAGACAATTGGAAACTAAAAATTTAATTATTGCTGCGAATAAAAATGCAATTCAAGAACATAAGCTTATTCCAGTGAAGCCAAAAACACCTCAAATAAAAATATAATAAAAAATGAAAATATCATATGTTGCCAGTTATCTATGAGGGAGCAAACACTTTGCTCTAAGGAGTACATATTAAACAACTTGTTAATCCAATAATACCAATATCAATGTCAAATTAAAAGATAAATATAACCTTCATAATAAAAGATATCAGTAATATTCAAATATTAGTTTAAGTATTATAATATTACTTGGCGAATATATTCATATTACTAATACTGAAAAATATCGGTATTAACCCATCTTTATTAACCAAATTACTAGTCAATACTATTTAAGTATTAGCATAAATGTAAAATCACCATAAATTAAAATTTATCAACCTATCAATTTTGAACCCTGAACACTCTGTACATAGTTGATATTATCTTGATCAGTTACGTAACTAACGACCTTTCGACATCGTAAACGTTCAATGTTTACAGTTCTCATTGAATTCCTTTATTGTCACCTTTGAACTGCATTGGAAGTAACGAGTTACGGTGAAACTGTACGAATTAGCTATATATATCATCACGCCAGATCCCTTGCGGGGTAGGCAGAGAGTACAGAGCTACAACAGGTTCTTTCCATTCATACCTCTCTGGCTTCCTTCACTCTGATAGTTCGTCTCATACACGCTCGCCGGTTATGGAGACTCTTGACTTGTCTTTCAGATAAGACTCGGTCTATTTGGTCATGGTAGATAGTCCAGGTCTTCCGCGGTACCTACATCCTTCCACTTTCGTATTGTATATCTGTTTTGTCATTCTTTCTCCTGTAAATTCTGTACGAATTAATTATAAAATATATTATTTAAAGTAGAAATGTCTTTTTAGTCCAATGGCGCACGAGTGGCGATCATGAAGTCCTGGGTTTGAATCCTAGGTTGTACATACTAACAACCATTTACGGACGGACGATTTAGCGCAGTGGTTAAGAGCTTAAGCCGCTCTGCCCACTGCGTCTAATAGTCGCGGGTTCGAGTCCCGCACGGGACAAATCTTTGTGTGATCCACAATTATTTGTTCCGGTCTGGGTATTTGTGTATGTGAATTTTCATGTTTGTAAACGCACCCACGACACAGGAATAAATCCTAGTGTGGGGCTACGTTTTTTAAAGAAAGAAAAAAAAACCATTAATACAGTTCCACAAGGATTATTTGGCCCGCGGCCAAAATCGGTACTAACGCTGTCATCAAGTGAAATGTCCTTTCATGACAGTCGCAAAATTGCCTTTTGCTATAAAATTCACCCAAGTTCTTTTTTAATTCGTAACCGTGCACCTGTTGAAATATCTCCTTGGAAGCAGTGAAATGATATTATATGGTAACTCACACTATACACCAACGTCCGCCGTCCGCGGCATGTTCTCACCGACCCTCCTGATGTCCTCACATCCCTTTCGGATACGGATACCGCACACAGGATCAGACACCGACCTCGCTGGCGAGCTCGAAGAATCCCTTGCCCGCCGGCCGGTGCAGATCACCACGGCGAGACACCTAGTATACGCCCTCCCCATAGCGACTGCCCAAGCCGAGGCCGTTTCTCCTCGAAGCGCCCTTGAGCTAGTTGCCCCTTGCCCTTCCGACTAGAGCATAGTGGTTGCACGCTCGCCCTCTTGGTCTTTTACACACACACAAATTCACACCAACGTCCCCCTGTCTATGACATCTATGGCCGAAAAGATTCTTGTCGCTCTGTTTATTTTTCTTATAGATGTAGAAAAAATTACAGCCAAATAAAAGCTTGCTAAATACGACTTCCTTTGATAATACCTATGCTTCTTTACCTACTCGTGGCTAGCAACTGTAGATACTAGTTATAAATTATTAATGAGCTCCAAATTTTTTAATACAGTTATTTTTTGCGAGCATTTTAATTCGAATTTGTAGAGTTTTTACGTAGCAGTGATAGCCTAGTGGTTAGACCGTTGAACTGCAAAGTCAGACTATTAAATATTAATTATCACTTGCTTCAACGGTTATGGAAAACATCGTGAGGAAACCTGCATGCCTGAGAGTTTCTCGAAGGTGTGCGAAGTTCGCCAACCCGCACTGGACCAGCGTGGTGGACTATGGCCTAAACCCTCTCAGTGTGAGAGGAGGCCCGTGCCCAACGGTGGGACAGTTTCGTAACAGGGCTAATATTATTTTTATTTATGTAGCATTTTAACGCGTCTTCACGATCGATGTATGTAATTCGAAATAAGACCAGGATTATTCACAGACTCCCAAAACCAGTTAAATTTGTTGCGGGTTCCAAGACAATTAAAGTGCTTCCCGGGACACCCCAAGGTTCAAACCTTGGTGTCATCTAAGGAGACTATTGTGGATCCTGGCTAACAGGAGTTACAATGGTGGGAATGAGTGGCGGGCTTAGACTCCCAAAACCAATAGTTTTCGAAAAAATCTTTGATACATCAGTTTCCTTGACTTTCACGACAGTCATTTTCTTTTCCAAGACATCTATGATTAAGATTTAAAGTGTTGTGAGTTAGAAAAATAGTTACTGATTCAGAACAAACTACTTTCAGGTCTTGCGTTTACTGTTTCACCTTGTATATATATTTTTTTTTGTTTCAGTCACAAACAATCCATACAACAATCTTCTAAAGAGCATCGATATCAACGGGAAATCATATAAATACTATGATGTATCAGCATTCGGACCTAAGTATGGTAAGTTATTATTAGTTTTTATTTTTATTATTCATCATCACGGCCTTTCTATAATCCGTCTTTGGACTTAGGCCTCTCCATTCCGATCTCGGTCTCGAACCTATTCGCGCCTTTATTAAAAAGGCGACAACCCGATATTTTGCAAACGCGTCCAATCATAGTAATCCCCAAATCGTAGCCGCCGCCGACTACGAACCCGACTCCCCTCCTATCAACCGTTACCGTCGTCCGCGGCATGTTCTCACCGACCCTCCCGATGCATCCCTTACATCCCTTCTTTCGGATACAGATACCGCACACAGGATCAGACACCGACCTCGCCGGCGAGGTCGAAGAATCCCTTGCCCGCCGGCCGGTGCAGAGCACCACGGCGAGACACCTAGTATATGCTCTCCCCCATAGCGACTGCCCAAGCCGAGGCCGTTCCTCCTTGAGGCACCTTTGAGCTAGTTGCCCTTGCCCTTCTGGCTCGAGCTTAGTGGTTGCACGCTCGCCTTTTGTCCGGTGAAACTGTAAAGGCCCCGCGGCCAACAGCGTAGATCATTCACACACACACAAAACACTTGGGCCTCCTCTAAAACCTTTCAGTTTTATTTTATTTATTTTGGATTAATACTGGTCGGTCCAAAACACAAGTATTGACCAACAGCTTGACACTTAGGATCAACGTAGATGGGCAAGAAATACATTATGTGGATGAGTATGTTTATCTCGGCCAGATAGTTTCTTTCGACGACCGGCAAAGTAAAGAAATATATCGCGGCATCGATAATGCATGAAAAATCTACTGGTCCATAAAGCAACTTATGAAGGGTGAACTTTCTCTCTCACTCAAGCGTCGACTCATCGACGGATGTATCTTGCCTGTTTTATCCTACGGTTCACAGACTAGGTCACTGACCGAATCGCAAAAATCCAAACTCAAAGTATGTCAAAGGGCAATGGAACGCAGTATTCTAGGAATCAAAATATCTGATCGAGTCCGTAACACTATACTGCGTTCGAAAACTGGCACTTTAGACGTGGGCTACGAGACTGCCATGCTCAAGTACGGATTGGCGGGTCATTTGAGCAGAATGAGCCCAGATAGATGGGCAAAAATTACTACCGAATGGCGACCAGATAGACACCCACGCCAGGGAAGACCTACAAAAACATGGCGCGACGCCCTTGACGCCTATGGCGAGACATCGTCTGATATGGCCAAGGATCGGGTTAGATGGAGAATCATGGGAGAGACGTTTGCCAAGCAGTGGGAAGAAAGGGGTTAAAAAAATATGTATCTATATCATCACGCCAGATCCCTTGCGGGGTAGGCAGAGAGTACAGAGTTCCAACAGGTTCTTTCCTTACATGCCTCTCTGGCTTGCTCTACTCTCATAGTTCGTCTCATACGCGCTCGCCGGTTACGGAGACTCTTGACTTGTCCTTCAGATAAGACTTAAGTATTTATTTTTATTTAATTATATTAATATAACTAGTGATAGCCTAGAGGTTGGACCATTGGACTGGAAAGTCAGAGGTCTCGGGTTTGAACCCAGGCACGCACCTCTGTCTTATCGAAAGCACTTGCTTTAACGGTAAAGGAAAACATCGTGAGGAAAGCTGTATGCCTGAGAATTTCTGGAAGGTGTGGGCCGGTGTGGTGGTCTATGGCCTAAACTCTCAGTTTGAGAGGAAACCCGTGCCCAACGGTGAGACAGTTTCTTAACAGGGCTAGCATTATTATATTATATCATTTCATAGCATAGTAACAGTTGTAGTTACTGATGAATGTCGTGGTTCCCTATAAATGTGGTAGCATTAAATTATAGTTAGTTAACACTAGGCGTAAAATAAATAAACGTAGCCCCACACTAGGATTTATTCCTGTATCGTGGGTGCGTTTACAAACATGAAAATGCACGTACACAAATACCCAGACATTTTGTGTGTGTGTGTGTGTGTGTGTGTGTGTGTGTGAATGATCTACGCTGTTGGCCGCGGTGCCTTTACAGCTTCAACAGACAAGAGGGCGTGCAACTACTACGCTCAAGCCAGAAGGGCAAGGGGGAAACTAGCTCAAGGGCGCCACAAGCAGAAACGGCCTCTGCTTGGGCAGTCGCTATGGGGAAGGGCGTATACTAGGTGTCTCGCCGTGGTGCTCTGCACTGGCCGGCGGGCAAGGGATTCTTCGACCTCGCCGGCGGGGTCGGTGTCGGATCCTGTGTGCGGTATCTGTATCCGAAAGAAGGGATGTGAGGGCATGGGGAGGGTCGGTGAGAACATGCCGCGAACGACGGTAGCGGTTGATACTCGTAGGTGGGGAGTTGGGTTCGTAGTCGGCGGCGGCTACGATTAGCGGATTACTATGTATGGACGCGTTCGCAAAATATCGGGTTGTCGCCTTTTTAATAAAGGCGCGAATAGATTCGAGACCGAGATCGGAATGAAGACAGAGATCGGAATGGAATACCCAGACCTAAACACATAATGATGAGTCACACAAATATTTGTCCCGTGCGGGAATCGAATCGGCGACTATTTGACCCAGTGGGCGGATAGGCTGAAGCTCTTAACCACTGCGCCAAATTGGCAATTATTTTGACACATTCACGTTATGTTCGTCAAGATAGTAATTTTTATTTGGATCGACAGTTCAAGGTGGCGAGATAATTCTGTTACATTGATAAATCTAGGAATGGTGTTTCGTTTATCAATATATTGATAAAAGATGTACAAGAGTCCGTCTTTAGTCATCATTTCAGCCTATACTTGTCCACTGCTGAACATAGGCCTCCCCAATCGCTCTCCAGCGCAGCCGGCTCAATGCCACCTGCATCCGACGATTTCCTGCGATCCTCACAGGATCGTCGGTCCATCTGGCATGCGGCCGTCCCACGCTGCGTTTGTCAAAACGTGGTCTCGACTCTAGAATCTTTCTGCCCCAACGCCACTCCGATCTTCGCTCTATGTGGCCCGCCCATTCCCACTTCAGCTTACTAATCCTATGGGCTATGTCGGTGACCTTGGTACTTCTACGAATCTCCTCATTCTTGATCGATCACGTAGAGAAACGCCAAGCATAGCTCTTTACATAGCTCGCTCTCCATTTATAGTGAAAATATATAAATCAATCTTCTCCCATGAATCGAGTTCTGAAAGAATAGGTGACCAGCGTATGGAAACAGTGCGGTGCGGTGGAGGTCGTGGACAGCTGATGGAACTTAACAAGCCGTTTATAATTCTACCGACTTGGCTTAACGACTGCCAAATGAAGGGGTAACTAGGACCAACGACTTAACGTGCCTTGCGAAGCACGGAATATGAAAATTCCGCACTAGGTTACCCATCTCAAATCGACCAAGCCGGGTGAACACTAAGTACACCGCGGTCGCACAGCGCTACGGGCGCCTCTCAAATATTATATAGATAATGCATTTGATGTGAAAGAAAACTTTTTTTATACCTTACAAAACCGTACAAAGCGATTTTAATAACTGAAATTATGTAGCGACAACTCGATAAATATATTATGAACTAATTTGTTTCTTCAAGTATCAAAAGTTTCGATAACATTGTAATTGCCATAAAGCGACGATCCAATCGATCATAGACGTAAATGCCAAATATAAAGACATAAATATACTCAATTTGTATGTGATTATGTCAGATCCCTTGCTGTACGCAGAGAGTACAGAGTTCCAACAGGTTCTTTCCTCACATACCTCTCTGGCTTCTTCCACTCTCATAGCTCGTCTCATACACGCTCGCCGGTTACGATGACTCTTGGAGTGTTAAGAGGCCACCGCAAAAAGAACACGTGTTTTTGTAGTCCATTATTAGTAGGATTAGAGACTTAATATTTCGAAGTATGATTTTTGATGAGCAGTGATAGCCTAGTGGTTAGACCGTTGGACTGCTAAGTCAGAGTTCTCGGGTTAGAACGCAGGTACGCACCTCAGTCCTTTCAAAAGCATGTGCGTTTTAAAAATTAACTATCGCTATTACTTGCTTTAACGGTGAAGGAAAACATCGTGAGGAAACCTGCAAGCCTCAGAGTTTCTCGAAGGTGTGTGAAGTTCGCCAACCCGCACTGGTCCACCACGTTGGCCTTGACCCTCGCAGTTTGAGAGGAGGCCCGTGCCCAACGGTGGGACAGTTTCCTAATAGGGCTAATATTATTATGATTTTTGACTGTATATTTTAGATTCTGGTAAAAGGAATAAACGAAATCATCTCTAGAGAAAAAAATGTAAAGTCATTTATCTCTATTGCTTGACATTTTCAATTAAAAGAATAATAAGGGACGGATATATTGTGCCCGCGCGCTCGGAAATAATCGACGTATGTATTTGTAAAAACAAATTTTATCGTTTTCTAAAAAAAACTACACTATGGAATAAAAAACCTGCTTTACAAGAACTTTGTTACAATTATTTGGTATATTTTTATGAATCGTCAGAAAAGTAACAAAGACTCTACCGCCACTTCGGAATGTTGTTCCTGTGGAGAAGAAGGGCAAGAAACTCCACGGTTACTCTTTTAAAATAGTATTTTTACATAACATAACATTCTTTTCGTTTGTTGTGAGGTATAGGAGTACAATGTAGGCTGGTCTATCAGGTGGGTCTAAATTATCTATCTATAACCTCACGCCAGATCCCTTGCGGGGTAGGCAGAGAGTACAGAGTTCCAACAGGTTCTTTCCTTACATACCTCTCTGGCTTCCACGACTCTCATAGTTCGTCTCATACACGCTCGCCGGTTACGGAGACTCTTGACTTGTCGTTCAGATAAGACTCGGTTTATTTGGTCGTGGTAAGATAGTCTAGGTCTTCCCCGGTACATGCATCCTTCCACTTTCACATTGTATATCTGTTTTGTCATTCTTTCATCTGGCTTCTTTCTATATGCCCGAACCAACGGAGCAACCCTTTCTCATCTTTACACCGATACTATCTTTCATACCTACTCGTTTTCTTACTACGCTGTTGCTAATGCGGTCGGTCAGCTTCACTCCGCACATCTTCCGCAGAGCTCGCATTTCTACCGCATTTATCCTACTTTCATTCTCCTTCTTACATACCTAGCTCTCGCTACCATATAACAGCGTTGGGACAAGAGATCCGTTATGTATGGCTAGCTGCCAAGAATATCCTACATGATAAATAAAGCAAATAATGGTATTTGAATTTTAGGGGCCCCGATAGTCTAATGGAAAAATGCAATCATGAAGTCTTGGGATACTAGTCCTGAAGTCTTGGGAGAATAATTACCAGTATCAGTTCTCAGTTTGGCATTGTCTATCTATCTATCTATATCATCACGCCAGATCCCTTGCGGGGTAGGCAGAGAGTACAAAGTTCCAACAGGTTCTTTCGTACATATCTCTCGCTTCCTCCACTCTCATAGTTCGTCTCATATACGCTCGCCGGTTACGGAGACTCCTGACTTGTCCTTAAGATAAGAAACGGTCTACTTGGTCATGGTGAGATAGTCTAGGTCTTCCCCGCTTAGCCAGGAACACATCGCGCGCAAGCGCGTCGTCTAAGCCATCCTGCCGCCCTTCGGAGCCTGGCAACAGCGGAGGAGTGGGCGAATCTCCTACAGGCTTGCTCAGATAATCACCGGTCACCGGCTGTTTCGGGGATTATCTGAGCAAGATCGGACGCGAGGCAACGGCGACCTGTCACCATTGTGGTGGGGGCCGGGATTCCGCAGAACACACGCTCGTTGAGTGCCCAGCGTGGGCCTCTGAGCGGCGGATCCTGGTCGACCGGATCGGACCGGTCCTCTCCCTGCTGGCAGTTGTAGCGGCTATGTTGGCAGGGGAATCGGCGTGGGGGGCCGTATTCTCCTTCTGTGAGACTGTGATGTCCCAGAAGGAGGAGGCCGAGCGTGATCGGGAGAGCTTAAGAATACGGGCTAACTCGCGTCTCCCGCCGTAACATTTTGCGGGAGACCTCCCCTGCACCAACATCAGCAAGGGGGGCCTTCGGGGTCGCGGATGCAAGGGGCGGAGGCCTTGGGCGTCCTTCACCAGCGACCCCGAGGAGGACGGCGGCGTGGTGTGGCCCGCGTCGCCGTGAGCACCGCGTTGGTGCGGGGGGGGGGGGAGCGTGTCATTAAGTCGTCGTCCCCCCAAAGTCGGGCTCTTCAGAGCGTGGCCCAAGAGGGGCACCCGTGCGTTCCATACGGAGATCCCTAAGCCCCTACAAAGTGTTGATGTCGGCCACCCTGGGGTTTTTAGTCGGTAGGAATCCGACACGCCCCGCGAGCGTCCCCCGAGGCTCGCGGAAGTCTTATGCAGGATTTTCCCCAGGTAAAAAAAAGGTCTTCCCCGGTATCTACATCCTTCCACTTTGGCATTGTGCCCTGTATATTGCAATAGGCTCGCCCCCTATTACATGGGACCTAACATCGTCGGCTAAAAGTGGTTGTAGAGTTCGCCAACCCGCACTGGGCCAGCGTGGTGGACTATGGCCTAAACCCCCTCAGTTTGAGAGGAGGCCCGTGCCCATTGATGGGATAGTTTCTTAACAAGGCTAATATTATTATATTATATAGTAGTTAGTAACATTATAAATTAGGGCCCTTAAAACAAATAATAAAAATATAAATTGCCACTTACGACATTGTTCGTCGGCGTCAAAACTATTTTAGATTCTGTGCAGTTCAAATGTCAAATGTAATTAAAATAATTCAATTATATGTTATCGCTAAGTGTTATGGCGACGCAGTAACAAAAAAAATATATCACGAAGTATGATATTACGATCAAACTCAAACAATTTATTTTGTATAAGCCCTGCGGGGGCGCTTACAAATAGTCAATTAACATTTTTTTTAATCTAATAAAACTCCTAATCTACCACCGCGGAACGCGGCCTCCACTGAGAAGATCCGGCGAAGAAACTCAGCGCTTTTGTCTTTTTATATTTAATTCTCTTTCTCTTTTTTCTTTCTTTTCTTTAATAAGTTTAAGTTACAATTAAATAGTTTGCCAAAGGTAAGCACCGTTCGGCTCGGTCGGTCTGGGATGGGTGACCGTTTGTGACATTCTCTCGAGAGTCCCCGTGCTTCAGAAGGCACGCTTGGCAAGTGGGTCCTGTTTACCACCTAATTTGGTAGTCGTTAAGCCAACGGCTTGATCCTGTGGTTAAGAACTTGCGATCCGCTCATTGGATCGAGAAGAACGTTTGATGGCCGCACGGGATAAATTTTTGTGTAACCCACAAATATTTGTTTCGGTCTGAGTGCTTGGGTATGTGAATTTCATGTCGGTAAAACCACAACAGGAATAATACCTATTGTGGGGCTACGTTAAAAAAAAATGTGAAAGCCTTATAGGCGGCTTGATAAGTTCCACCAGCAGGTGTGCACTAGCCTGCCGCACTAGCTCCGCGTGCTGGAGTATGACCTAATCTCTCTCACTTTGATTTGTGAGCGATAAGGCTTTTCTAAAGAAAGTCCTAAAGACTAATTTGGGTAAATTTCTATTCCGAGTCTTATCTGAAGGGCAAGTCAAGAGTCTCCGTAACCGGAGTGTATGAGACGAACTATGAGAGTGGAGGAAGCCAGAGAGGTCTGTAAGGAAAGAACCTGTTGGAACTCTGTACTCTCTGCATACCCCGCAAGGGATCTGGCGTGATGATATAGATTCTGTTCCGTACTCCAAAAATAGTAAGTCCAAAAATGGGGAAGTAGGTTATTTATTAATCCAAGCGGCGGGCGCTTGCCTCCTTCGCCTAAACCGAATCTGCCGCCAAAACCAAAGCCGGTTTCGAATGGTCACGCAACAGATCGATCACGCTATTGTAACTCAATTCCGAGGGCTTCTTAGGACTAGCTAAGTTAATCAGCAGCTCTTAGGCTTCATCGTAGATTACCGCGTACAAAGTCGGCAGCTTGAGCTCATCACCGATTTTATGCGCCACAAAATACATCTCAAATCGTTCAACGTACAACGTCCATATTCCTGCCTTCATGTCGAACTCGCTCACTTTTTGACCGACATCCTCCATGCTGAGCAAGACTTAAAAACTCAATGCCTCCAATCACCACCTGATTTCGTTCATATCCTCTATTAATCCCCGTTCAGCAATGTAATGTTCGGTAGTATAAATAATATACTGGAATAATGACAGCATTATTCTGTGTTTATTAAATGACACACTTTTTTTTCTATTAATTTCAACAAAATTAACTATCACTTGCTTTAACGGTAAAGGAAAACATCGTGAGGAAACCTGCATACCTAAGAATTTCTCGAAAGGTGTGTAAAGTTCGCCCACCCGCATTGGGCCAGCGTGGTGGACTATGGCCTTAACCCTCTCAGTTTGAGAGGACGCCCGTGCCCAACCGTGGGACAGTTTCTTAACAGGGCTAATATTATTATTATTACAATAGACAGGATAAAGGAAAGACCAATCCCCAACCTGATATCTCCAGGGTTCTAGACACCACACCCAATTGTCTAACTATTCTTTTATTCCACAGATCGCCTACCCTACAGCGTGCGAGTTCTCCTAGAATCCTGCGTAAGAAACTGCGACAACTTCCAAGTACTGGAGAAGGATGTCCAGAATGTTCTGGAGTGGGAGACAAACCAGAAGGTCGAGGGAGGAGTCGAAATCGCTTTCAAACCAGCCAGAGTGATATTACAGGTAAGGCGTATAGATATACAATGTGAAAGTTAAACGATGTAGTTACCGGAGAAGACCGTTTTTTTTACTTGGTGAAATCCTCATGGACTTCCACCAGCCTCGGGGGAAGCTGGCGGGGCATGTCGGACTCTTATCGACTAAAACCCCACGATGACCGGCATCGACACTTTGGGGAAGGGCTCCGGGATCTCCGTTAGGAACGCACCGGTGCCCCTCTGTGTCGAAGAGCCAGCCTTCGGCGCCGCCGCCCGCTCGGGAGGGGGGAGCCTATGTTTCCGCTCCCTCTCTGCACCGTCGCGGTGCTCACGGTGGCATGGGCCACGCCACGCCGCCGTCCTCCTCGGAGTCGCGCGTGAAGGACGCTTAGGGTCCCCGCCCCAACATCCCACGACCCCAAGGGCTCCCCTGCGGATGTTGGTGCAAGAGGGGTCCCCCTCCAGATGTTGCGGCGGGGGACACAAGTTAGCCCGTATTATAAAGCCCCGGGCTACTGGGCTGGGGGGCCCGGGCGAGCTGTGCCTCCGCCCCGGCGCAAAATTTCAACTTAAGTGACAGTGGGCGGGGCACATCGCTCGTAGAACTGACAGCCGTTGGAGGAGAAAAGTTCTCGATAGGCGACCTCGTACCGAAAGACGTGGAGTGGGCAGGCCCTCCACAAGGTGGAGCGATGACCTGGTGAAGGTCGCTGGTAGAAGCTGGATGCGTACAGTACAACACCGGTCGTTGTGACGATTTTTGGGGAGGCCTTTGTCCTGCAGTGGACGTCTTTCGGCTGATGATGATAAGATTCGAATTTTAACATCAGACATCAGCCACTTTGATTTTAATTGCGAATACTCCAGTTAAGTCACTCAGCTGTAAAAATGTGATCTATTTTTTTATTGTTACTAATTTATCTAAAATAAGTCTTAGAAAAATCAAACTATGCGAAGTAAAGTATTTTCGCGTACTTTATGGTTCTCGTAAAGTATAAAGTATCACACACTACATTACCAGCCTATACTGCCCAATGCTGGGCAAAGGCCTTCTCTCACAAATCGAGTTGAGAGATCAAGTCATACTCCACCACGCGGACCCAGTGCGGATTGGTGGAGGCAGGTTTGTGGACACCTGCTGTTGGAACTTATCAAGCCGCCTATAAGGCTTCCAACTCGGCTTAAAGACTACCACATTAAGTGGTAACCGGGACCAACGGCTTAACGTACCTTCCGAAGCACGGAGACGCTCGAATATGAAAATGCCACAACGATCAGATGCTTAGTGATCAGAACACCGCGGTCCCACAGCGCTACGAGCGCCTCAAAGTATAAAGTATAATAATAATAATAATAGCCTTTATTTAACAATCTTACATAAAATATATTTACAATATAAACTTATTTACTCGTTTGACACCGGTCCGTGAAGATTGTCTTGCTGTCCAGCATAGGCCTCCCCTAGAGTACGCCACCGAGTGCGGTTGAGAGCTTGTCTTCTCCAAGTATACCCCGCTATTTTCACAATATCGTCTTCCCATCGTCGTCGTCGCTGTCTCCCTTTCTTTCTTTTGTGTTGTCTCGGGCACCATTCTGTTACATCCCTAGACCATTTATCTATGTTACTCCTAATCATATGACCTGCCCACCTCCATTTTAGTTTTTTAATGCAGTACGTGATATCTGTGACTCTTGTTTTGCTCCTTATAGTATCTAGCTTAATTTTATCTTTTAAATTAAAAGATTAAGGTACGGGTGGGAACCCTAATTATATCGGATACAATTTCAGCCTCAGGATTGATACTGGAAATTTTTTAATAACTGTACTTTGACCAGCTTGTTATGAAAATATTGCATAAGAGTAAGTTTATAGTTATGTTTTATCAGTGTTGACATATGATTACTGCAACAGTTACACCTCGTGGGTGAAAACCGTGATAATATTATTTAACTTTTAATATCAAAGTACTTGACTACTCATTAAGTAAGACTTATGATGAATTTCAAATTTTTGAGATCTTGACACTCCGAATTTTTGATCTTGACTTAACGATACAGGCTCAGCGTGTGTGTGTGTGTGAATGATGTACGCTGTTGGCCGCGAGGCCTTTACAGCTTCACCGGACTTAAAGGCGAGCGTGCAACCATTACGCTCTAGCCAGCCAGAAGGGCAAGAGGCGACATACTCCCCGCCGAGGGCGCCTCTTCGAGGCGCCCTCGGTTGGGACAGTCGCTGTAGGGGGACGGGTGCACTACTAAGTGCACCGGTCAACCGCCGGCTATGGGAGGGGATCTACTACTACGTCGTCGTCGTCGCCCGTATTCTGAGCGGAAAGAATCTTGTGGGGGTCCATGATTAATTGTTTCTCTGTGTGTCATGTTTCTTTCCAACCAAGATTATTATTTTATCTATATCATCACGCCAGATCCCTTGCGGGGTAGTTCTTTCCTTACATAACTCTTTGGCTTTCTCCACTCTCTTAGTTCGTTTTATACACGCTCGCCGGTTACGAAGACTCTTGACTTGTCCTTCAGATAAGACTAGGCATTTTTGGTCGTGGTAAGATAGTCTAGGTCTTCCCCGGTATCTACATCCTTCTACTTTCGCATTGTATATCTGTTTTGTCATTCTTTCCTCTGGCATTCTTTCTATATGCCCGAACCAACGGAGCACGCCCTTTCTTATCTTTACACCGATACTATCTTTGATACCTACTCGCTTTCTTACTACGCTGTTGCGAATACGGTCGCTCAGCTTCACTCCGCACAAGATTATTATTTTATACTCAAATTCTTCATTCTCGATTTTAAGAATTTATTTTAATGTAGCGAAAACAGGCTTAAACCAAGTGGATTTCATTTTGAGAATTTCGCTATTATTATTTATTTATTCCAAATTGCGGACGTTATGGGACATGGTGTATATCGTTGTTTAAGAGTCAAAATATTATCACCTCGCCGTCGTCAGGGCGGTGGGCGATATTGTCCGAATAGTGAGTGGGCTGCATAGGCGCCGTGACGTCAATGTAGACTGGTCGACCAGGGCGTCGAGGCTCCTACCATTAGGGGAGTGGTGAGGCGATTCCATTTTACGTGCTTGCAGTTGAAGTCGCCCGCCAGAATGACGGCGCATCTCAGATTAAAGAGTTCTTCGAAGTCACTCCTGAGGACAAGCTTAGTGGGAGGGAGATAGACGGAGGCGATTGCGATGGGCTGATGCCCTGTGAGGGAGATACGAGAAGAGAGGTGTACGGGAGTAGTTCGTCTCATACACGCTCGCCTGTTACGGAGACTCTTGTTCTTGTTTAAAACACGGTCTATTTGGTCATGGTAAAATAGTCTAGGTATTCTCTGATACCTACATACTTCTATTTTATATCTGTTTTCTTATAATTTCTTCGGATATTCTTTCCATATGCCCGAACCATCGGATTTTTTTCTTAGCTTTTTATTTATGCGTTATGCTCCAGGATCTGACTGGAGTCCCAGCGGTGGTAGACTTTGCGGCAATGCGGGATGCTGTAAAGGATCTTGGAGGAGACCCCCAGAAGATCAACCCCATCTGTCCAGCGGACCTGGTCATAGACCACTCAGTGCAAGTGGATTTCGCCAGAACGTGAGTATGAAATAAGTAAACTAGTTTGTGTAGCTACTAGCTCTGGTGAGTTACTTTGTGTGTGAAATTAATGCCTATGTTCTATCTGTCTATATCATCACGCCAGCTCCCTCGCGGGGTAGGCAGAGAGTACAGAGTTCCAACAGGTTCTTTCCGTACATACCTCTCTGGCTTCCTCCACTCTCATAGTTCGTCTCATACACGCCCGCCGGTTACGGTGACTCTTGACTTGATCTTCAGATAAGACACCGGATTACTAGACTAGTATTAGTAGACTACTAGACCAGTTTTTAGTTTGTCGACTATTAGTACATTTAAAAAAATGTAATTGGAATCAATTCAGTTACCGATTTAGCACAAATTACTATAGGTCTTTAGTTGATTATGTTATACCTTATATAACCTGTCAATGCTTACCCTAAGTTGTGAACTGGTGGTCAGAACAGAAATGTATCATATCGCTAAACGTGAGGTCCTGTAATTGGCTTACTGGTGTTATTCGAAATCTATATCTATACTAATATTATAAAGAGGAATATATTGACTGCCTCGTTGGTCTGGTGGCAAAGCGCATCGCTTTGTGATCACGAGGTCCTGGGTTCAAATCCTAGGTCGGACAAATGTAGTTTTTCTAACGAAATATTCCCAGTACGAGTCCGGAGTCTGGAATTGTGCCCGGTATATGGCAATAGGCTCGCCCCCTATTACATGGGACCTAACATCGTCGGCGAAACGTGGGTGTACTTAGTACACCTCTGCCACCCCCTCTGGGAAATTAGGCGTTACGGTGTTTTTCTTTTTTATAAAAAGGAAAGATTTGTATTTTAAAATAATAATAATATCAGCCTATACTGCCCACGGATGGGCAAAGGCCTTCTCTCACAAATCGAGGTGAGAGAGATTAGGTCATACTCCACCACGCGGACTCAGTGCGGATTGGTGGAGGCAGGTTTGTGGCCACCTGCTGTTGGAACTTATCAAGCCGCCTTTAAGGCTTCCAACTCGGCTTAACGACTACCACATTAAGTGGTAGTCGGGACCAACGGCTCAACGTGCCTTCCGAAGCACGGAGACGCTCGAATATGAAAATGCCACAAACGGTCACCCATCTCGGGCCGACCGAGTCGAGCGCTGCTTAACCTTGGTGATCGGTAAGAACACCGCGGTCGCACAGCGCTACGAGCGAGCTACTATTTTGTATGTAACGAATGAACTCCAAAACTACTGGGCCGTTTTCAAAAATTCTTTCACCGTTAGAATGCTACAATATCCCTGAGTAACATAGGCTATGTTTAAAAAATAAATATCCACCTGTGCGAAGCCGGGACGGGGCGCTAGTTATTAATAAGATTGCATTAAGCTGTTGGACTTCCATAAGAAATAAATAAATTCCAGTTATCAGGCTGGTGTATACTGTGTACCCAAATTTCGCGGAAGTATTTTAGTTCCAATTATTACAGAACTTGTTGGAACTCTGTACTCTGCCTGCCCCGCAAGGTATCTGGCGTGATGATATAGATATATAGATTATACAATTGGCTTGCGTTTGCAATGAATACCTGTCGTGCTAGATATCAGGCTGGTAGGCGTATTTTGTACATCCAAATTTCGCCAAAGTATGCTAAGTTCCAAGCAGTGATAGCCTGACCAGCAGTGATAGTTTATTAAAAAGGCGACAACCCGACATTTCGCGAACGCGTCCAATCATAGAAATCCGCTAATCGTAGCCGCCGCCGACTACGAACCTAACTCCCCTCCTATCAGCCGTCCGCGGCATGTTCTCACCGACCCTCCCGATGCCCTTTTTTACTACATCCCTTCTTTCGGATACAGATACCGCACACAGGATCAGACACCGACCTCGCCGGCGAGGTCGAAGAATCCCTTGCCCGCGGGCCGGTGCAGAGCACCACGATTAGACACCTAGTATACGCCCTCCCCCATAGCGACTGCCCAAGCCGCGGCCGTTCCTCCTTAAGGCGCCCTTGAGCTAGTTGCCCCCTTGCTCTTCTGGCTTGAGCATAGTGGTGTCCGGTGAAGCTGTAAAGGCCCCGCGGCCAACAGCGTTGATCATTCACACACACACTTTTTGAAAGCATGTGCGTATTAACAATTAATTATCACTTGCTTTAACGGTGTAGAAAAACATCGTGAGAAAACCTGCATGCCTGAGAGTTTCTCGAAGTTGTGTGAAGTTCGCCAACCCGCACTGGGCCAGCGTGCTGGACTATGGCCTAAGCCCTCTTTGTTTGAGAGGAGGCCCGTGCCCAACGGTGGGATAGTTTCTTAACATGGCTAATATTATTATTATGCTATAAATTACATACCTGTCATGCTAGTTGCCACACTGATAGGCGTACTCGGATTCTAGATCTTTCTAGACAGGTCGCTGGGGGACCTAAGTGTGTGTAATGCATTTTAAAATTTACATTCTCCGATAAGGGGTTTACGAGATATCGTACATTGAAGTCGTTACAATACACATGAACCTTTCTCTTGGATCACTTCGTCCATTTCTGAAAGCCGTATGGAAATTCGTTCGATAGTTATTGAGTTTATTGGGGTAAGACTGACAGAATTAGCGATGTAGTGAAGACGCAGTCGTATTGTGTATGATGTAAATACCTCTTGTATCAGACTGGTAGGTGTACTTTGTACACCGATTCGCCGTAAATAATACCCATCTATACTTATATTATAAAGAGGAAAGATTTGTATTTTGGTATGTTTATAACGAATAAACTCAAAAACTACTAGACCGATTTCAAAAATTCTTTCACCATTAGAAAGCTACCTTATCCAGAAGTAATATAGGCTGTATAACATAGACCAGGTAGGTGGCGCTTTTATCGACCGGGTACGAAGTCGTTACTGCTAGTTAAAAATAAATCTAATTTTGTTGCAGACCCGATGCGTTGAACAAAAATCAAGAATTAGAATTTGAAAGAAACAAGGAGAGATTCCAGTTTTTGAAGGTAATTTATAAGAATCATAAATAAAATTGTCAAACTTCCTTTTCTGTCCCACTGCTGGCAAAGGCCTTCTCTGCCAAATCTTAGCGAGAGAGATTAGGTCATATTCCAGCACGCGGAGCCAGTGCGGGGCGGTAGAGGCAGGCTTGTGGACACCTGCTGGTGGGACTTTTCAAGCCGCATGTAAGGCTCCTAAAGGGGCTTAACGACTACCACGTTAAGTGGTTACCGGGACCAACGGCTTAACGCGCCTTCCGAAGCAGGGTGACGCTCGAAAATGGATCTGCCACAGACGGTCACCCATCTCAAACTCACCTAGGCGAACGCTGCTTAACCTTGGTGATAGCTAAGAGAACCGCGGTCGCACAGCGCTACAAGCGCTTTGGAAGCGCGCTGCGGCGGGCTTAAAGCGATACGTTCAAAAACAAACACGTGCATTATGTTTTCCATGAATCTTGTAAAGTATGTCGATTAGGGAATTAATATTTCGAAATTTGTTTTTTGACTCTATATTCTAGTCTTATTTTTAATGGGACTAAGCCCTCCACACATTCCCACCATTGTAACTCCTGTAAGCCAGGATCCACAATGGTCTCCTTAGATGACGCCAAGGTTTGAACCTTGGGGTGTCCCGGGAAGCGCTTTAATTGTCTTGAAACCCGCAACAAATTTAATTAGAAAGAAAAACAGGACGAGTAGGATAAATAAAAATTCCACTCCCTCCTTTGCAAAGCGGGAGACAAAAAAAATGGCAGAATAGCCATCGGAGAAGGAGACTACAACTAGGTTAAGTCCAGTTGTAAAGCGCCACGGGTACGAAAAAATATTAACAGGGCCTATTTGGAAGCCTCGTGTTTGATTCCAGTAGTAGGTATGGCAAAAACGCTTGAACGCACGGAAATTATCCCGAGTTTCTACAAGATCCGTGTAGTAGATTACCCCAGACGTATTTCTCAGACTGTTTAACATGATAGTACGCTAGTTGTGCCAGAGACTGCACTCCCAAAGAACGTGGTGTGCTGATTGTTCATACTCGTAGTTAGACGTGGAACACTGACATAGCGGTGGAGGTACCAGTTTAAAAGAGAATAATTTACTCCTGTTGCCATGTCCAGTGAAAAATTGAGCCACATAGTGATCTACATCCAGCCTTGTTCTCGCCAAACGCTCACGTACAGATGGAAAGACCAAGTAGAGGTGACGGCTCCACTTCCACTTTCGCATTGTATATCTGTTTTGTCATTCATTCTTTTGACATTCTTTCAATATGCCCGAACCAACGGAGCATGCCCTTTCTCATCTTTACACCGATACTATCTTTTATGCCTACTCGCTTTCTTACTGGTAAAACACCCTAAAATGATTATAATATATAAGAACTCTGTATTTTGCATCTTCCAAAAACGCCTCGAAACGTTTAATTACCAGTCAATGGAGTTTATCTTCACAGATAAATAAAATTTAATTGTCAATTACGAAGGTTGTGGGTTGCAAAAAAAGCAATTTACTTTAAATTAAATTTAATAAAGGCACAAATTATATTAACTTATAATTAAATTTAAATTGGCCGATGTTAGATCCAAGAATGTCCTAAAATTATGTTGCATTTAAGTTGTCGAAACCGACGTCCGGTTCTCACCGATCCCCCCGATGCTTTGACATCGCTTCTTTCCGCTCTGGATACGGACGACGACGACGAAGTCGTAGATCCCCTAGCCCGCCGGCCGGTGCACTAATTACAGCCCCTCCTCCCGACTGTCCAAACCGAGGCCGTTCCTCCTTGAGGCGCCTTCGAGTATGTCGCCCCTTGCCCTTCTGGCTCGAGCGTAGTGGTTGCACCCTCGCCCTTAAGTCCGGTGAAGCTGTAAAGGCCTCGCGGCCAACAGCGTATATCACTCAAACAAAAACCGACGTCCGGTACATCGCGTTACGCTGCATCAGCGCCTAATGTGGCTGGTTGCCGCGATGCGCAATTAATCGGGTCAGGCGTAGCATACACCGTAGCATAATAAGGTGTCGTCAGCGGTGCTCGTGTCTCACCGTAGCGTAACATGTCTGTTTGTCTATGTCTAAATAACGGCTTTTTACTAAATGCATATGAAAGTATGTGTATCCATCTATATCATCACGCCAGATCCCTCGCGGGGTAGGCAGAGAGAACGTAAAATAAATAAAAGTATATGCGGTCCTTGTAACAAGAACAAATTATTTTTAAATTTTTATCCGTCTGTCTGTTCCGGCTCATCTTCAAAACGGAATGAATCGATTTTGACGGGACTTTCACTGGCAGATAGCTGATTTTATAAGGAGTAACTTAGGCCTCCTTTCATGTTTTGTTCGACGGACGATTTAGCGCAGTGGTTAAGAGCTTAAGCCGCTCCACCCACTGCGTCTAATAGTCGCGGGTTCGATTCCCGCACGGGACAAATCTTTGTGTGATCCACAGTTATTTGATCCGGTCTGGGTATTTGTGTATGTGAATTTCATGTTTGTAAACGCACTCGCGATACAGGAATAAATCCTAGTGCGGGGCTACGTTTTTATAAAAAAAAAAAAAAGAAAAAAAAAAAGAATTAGGCACAAAAATATTGAAGCCCATGAAAAACAGTTTTTTCACCCGGCCAATGTCGCGGAAAACAGCTAGTTTTAAAAAGAATAATTGTATCATAGTTCTTGTAAAACAGTGTTCTATTACGTAACTAGTGTGCGAACGAAGGTCGATTTTTGGCCGTCGCCAAAACCTTCGAAGCCTCCACTCCGATCTAGGTCTCGAACCTATTCGCGCCTTTATTAAAAAGGCGTCAACACGTCACTTCGCGAACGCATCTACCCATGCGAATCCGTTAATCGTAGCCACCGCCGACTACGATCTCCCCCCCGACCCCTGCCGCCACCGCCGGCCGCGACATGTTCTCACCGACCCCCCCGATGCTTTGTGATCCCTTCTTTCCGCTCAGAATACGGGCGACGACGACGACGTAGTAGTAGATCCCCTCCCATAGCCGGCGGTTGACCGGTGCACTTAGTAGTGCACCCGTCCCCCTACAGCGACTGTCCCAACCGAGGGCGCCTTTCTGGCTGGCTAGAGCGTAGTGGTTGCACGCTCGCCTTTAAGTCCGGTGAAGCTGTAAAGGCCTCGCGGCCAACAGCGTACATCATTCACACACACCTTCGAAGCCGAAGCTTTAATAAGCCTTAAGAAAATTGTCAATTTCGGTGCTTGCTAGAAAAATATATATAGTAAATATATAATAGAAGTTTTGTCGGAAGGTGGCTGAACCCGAAGCTAACTGTTTGGCCCATTTCCTTTTTTTTTCTGTTCTTAAGTAGTTGCATCATTCACTCATGATCTTGATCTCAAACCTAATCGCACCTTTATTAAAATGCGACAACCTGATATTTCGCGAACGCGCCCAATCATAGAAATCCACTAATCGTAGCCGCCGCCGACTACAAACCTAACTCCCCTCCTATCAGCCGCTACCGCCGTCCGCGGCACGTTCTCACCGACACTACCGATGCCCTTACATCCCTACTTTCGGATACAGACACCGCACACAGGATCAGACACCGACCTCGCCGGCGAGCTCAAAGAATCCCTTGCCGGCCGGCCGGTGCAGAGCACCACGGCGAGACATCTAGTATACGCCCTCCCCCATAGCGACTGCCCAAGCCGAGGCCGTTCCTCCTTGAGGCGCCCGCCAGCTAGTTGCCCTCGCCCTCATATCCGGTGAAGCTGTAAAGGCCCCGCGGCCAACAGCGTCGATCATTCACACACACAAAATTCACTCTCCCGGTCGATCAATATTTCGTTGATTTATTTTCGAGGTAGGACTTTAATATAACGTTGTTTTATTCTGTTACAGTGGGGTGCCCAAGCATTCGATAACATGTTGATCGTGCCACCCGGATCTGGTATAGTGCATCAGGTATGTGATTTATCAATGAAGAATAAACGAAATGAGTATTCGTATTAATATTTATACATTTGAAAGTAACTCTTGTCTTTGATTTTAAGTTCCTGACGTTTTGATAGACCACAAATCCTCGTGAAAGAACACCGATTCCTACCAAGGATGGTTAGCGAGGCTATTGAAATTAAAAAAAAATCCTAATTTCAATAGAGAAGATGGCTGGGTGCTTCCATCGACTTGGGATCCGGTAATTAATATAATCAAATCCAAAACCACGCATAACACTGCAAGAAAGCTCATTCTGCGTAGATCGGACCAACAAAAATAATTAAGAAGTTTGAGGGTACCCCGGAACAACTATGCCTATTGGACGTCTAACACCTCAGTCCCACCCGTGACCATGGGTGCTGCAAAGCACTCGAAACGTCGGGAACTTAAAAACTTAAAAATCAAAAATAGACCGCGATAAAATCCGAAAAATAGTTTTATTCCATGTGTAATATTCGCGTAAATCTAAGAACTCAGTAACTCTTGTCTGTCAGTCTGTCTGTTACCTTTTAACGCCAAACCTATGACAAGGTTTTGATCAAATTTGACATGAAGATGATTTTTTTTATTATTTCCTTTATTGTAAATGAGGGAACCATGTAGCCATTCTTATGCTCAATTTAACTTAGACTAACCTACATTGTTTCCCCATACCCCACAACAAAATCTAGATGGAAAAATTGTAGAATTTTTATTTTTAGTGTGTAACCGTGGAGTTTATTGCCCTTGTTCTCCACAGGAGTGACATTCCGAAGTGGTGGTAGTCTTTTTTTAGACGATTCTTAAATACTATTATGGTTTACATGAGTCATCATCTCAGCCTATACTTGTCCACTGCTGAACATAGGCCTCCCCAATCGCTTTCCAGCGTAACCGGTCCGATGCCACCTGCATCCAACGACTTCCTGCGATTTTCACAAGATCGTCGGTCCATCTGGCAGGCGGTCGTCCCACGCTGCGCTTGCCAATACGTGGTCTCCACTCTAGAATCTTTCTGCCCCAACGCCCGTCCGATCTACGCGCTATGTGGCCCGCCCATTGCCACTTCAGCTTGCTAATCTTAACGGCTATGTCGGTGACCTTGGTTCTTCTACGAATCTCCTCATTCCTGATTCGATCGCGTAGAGAAACGCCGAGCATAGCTCTCTCCATAGCTCGCTGAGCAACTCTGAGCTTTTTTATGAGACCTATTGTAAGAGACCACGTCTCTGATCCATATATCATCACTGGTAACACACATTGACTAAAAACTTTAGTCTTAAGGCACTGAGGTATTTTGGATGAGAAGATGTTGCGCAGTTTCCCGAACGCTGCCCAGCCGAGTTGGATTCGTCGATTGACCTCTCTCTCAAAGTTGGACCTACCTAACCGGACTACCTGTCCCAGGTAAATGTATTCGTCGACAACTTCAAGAGTAGAGTTCCCAACGGTGAGTGCGGTGGGTACGACATGGACTTTAGACATTATTTTCGTTTTGTCCATGTTCATTTTAAGACCCACTTGTTGAGATACTCTGTTGAGGTCACCGAGCATTCGTCCTAGATCTTCCAGCGACTCCGCCACGACCACAATGTCGTCGGCAAATCGAAGGTGAGTGATGTATTCGCCATTGATGTTGATGCCAAGTCCTTGCCATTCCAAGAGCTTGAAGGCGTCCTCTAAGGTGGCCGTAAACAGTTTCGGAGAAATTACGTCTCCCTGCCTTACTCCTCTTTTTATGGGGATCGCCTTCGTGCACTGCCCCTGTACTCGGACTGACATGGTGGCGTTATTATACAAGCACTTCAACACTTCAATGTACCGATAGTCAATGCGGCATCGCTGGAGAGATCTAAGAACCGCCCAAGTCTCGATCGAATCGAAGGCTTTCTCATAGTCCACAAACGACAAGCATAGTGGCCGATTATACTCCTCGGTCTTCTGTATAATCTGCCGCAGCGTATGTATGTGGTCTATGGTACTAAAGCGTTTCCGGAAACCGGCTTGTTCGGGAGGCTGGAAGTCATCAAGCCTGCGTTCGAGACGATTCGTGATGACTCTCGAAAACAACTTATAAACATGGCTCAGCAGTGTGATGGGCCTATAATTCTTCAGTAAAGTGTTATCACCTTTCTTGAAAAAGAGTACCACCACACCCCTGTTCCACGCTTCCGGCGTTTTTCCTTCGAGCAAGACGGAATTAAACAGCCTCTGAAGGACTTTAAGTACCGGCGATCCGCCCGCTTTCAGAAGCTCTGCGGTAATTCCGTCTTCACCCGGCGCTTTGTTGTTTTTAAGGTGTTTGAGAGCCATCCCAATCTCGTACAGGCTGATGTCCGGGATATCTTCAGTGTAGTGTCGGGTTAGCTTGGCTCTTGGGTCTTTTACCAAGTCAACAACAGGTTCAGCTACTGAGGTATACAACTGCCCATAGAACCTCTCTATCTCCCTGAGCACCTCTGACCTATTCGACGTTACGTTTCCGTCCTCCGTCTTCAGCTTCGTCAACTGGCTTTGCCCAATAGACGCGTCTCTTGCAAACACTTTGGAGCCCTTGTTCTGCTCTATGGTCTCCTCAATACGTCTTGTATTGAAGGACCGTAAATCGTGTCGCAAGGACTTCAATATCTGTCCATTGAGCTGCCTATAGGACTTAGCATCATCGGAGGTTTGGAGTGTCATGGTACGTCGCTCAGCCATAAGGTTTCGGGTGTAGTCAGATAGCTTTTGAGGCCTATTTTTACGGTGGGGCTTAAAATGCTTGGACCCGACCGTATGGACAGTCTCTACCAACCTATTGTTAATTTCGTCCACTGATGCGCTGCTGTCTAGCAATTCGAAGCGGTTTGACAATTCGAGTTGAAAGTTCTCGGGGTTTTGGATATGTGCATTAGAAGGTCGAAGCGTAGACTTCATCAGACGCGATCTTTCCATTTTGACATTAATATTTAATGTGCCTCTGACCATTCGGTGATCACTGCCGGTTTTTACCCTGTGAATCACGGAGACATCATTAAATATTTGTCGCTTGGTGCTCATGATGAAGTCTATCTCATTTTTTGTGGAACCATCAGGGCTCATCCAGGTCCATTTCCTATGAGGCGGCTTCCGGAAGAAAGAGTTCATCATAAAGAGTCCCTCCTTCTCCAGATATTCGGCCAGCCTCTGACCCCTGGGGTTGCGTTGCCCATATCCAAATTGCCCCACTCTCAATTCATCATCGCCCCGTTTGCCCAGCCGCGCATTGAAGTCACCCATAACCACTGTAAAGTGTGCTTTGGAAGTATGTATGGTCATCATCTGAGTATGCCGAGGTCGGTGCGTAGACCTGTATGACCTTCAGCGAATATCTTTTGGATATTCTGAGTATCAGGTACGCTACCCTGCTCGACACACTAGTGATGGACACAACGTTGTCTATGAGTGACTTGTGGACGATAAATCCGACACCACCTTGGGACTGCTGTTCGCCCTCCCGGTAGTAAAACAAGTTGCCGGATTTTAAGGTTATCGTGTCCTCGCCCTTTCTTCGGACCTCCGATAAACCAACAATATTCCACCGCAACTTGTTTATCTCTTCCTCCAGCTCAACAAGCTTCTCATCTGTCCTTAACGTGCGTGCGTTGTATGTCACCAGGGCCAATTTTCGGTGTTGGTGGTAGCCGAATCTCTGCCGGAGATTCTTAGCACCCCTTGTCCTGTCGTTACCATGGCTGCTACCGTGGCCAGGACGAACAGGACCGCCGGGGACTAGGGGCCTGGTTTTCTTACATTCTTCCATAATTGGGGGTGTTTGCCATACTCGCCACGCTTGGCAGGCGGGTTGGCGAGCGCAGTTATTGGTCGTCGAAGTGCTAAGGGAACGCTGCTGCCCATTCCCTAGTTTTCCCTTAGTCGCCTTGTACGACACCCGATGGGATGAGATGGGTTGGTCCTATTCTAAGCCGGAAACCACGCGGTTTACATGAGTAAAATTTTCGAATTCTGATTCATTTTAGCCGGAAAAACTTAGCTACTTTTTCTATCCATATCATCACGCCAGATCCTCTGCGGGGTAGGCAGAGAGTACATAGTCCCAACAGGTTCTTTCCAATGGCTACTTTTTTATTTAAACAAACACTGAATTATGTTTGTGTACTATATTCAGGTATGCATAAAATAGGAAACTGGTACTCCAAAATGGCTGCTAAACTTTCACTAGATATGAAATCTCATATGCAGTCATAAAAGAGGAGCGACAACACATGAACATTTGAAAATTTTCTAATTTTAATAAATTTTCTATTTGGAGTAATTTGTGTTCACTATTGTAGTCTGACTTCATATTTACTAAGTACACCAATGCCTGTCCATTTTAGAAAAACTGGCTTTACAGATATCTATCTATCTATATCATCACACCAGTTCCCTTGCGGGGTAGGCAGAGAGTACAGAGTTCCAACAGGTTCTTTCCTTACAGACCTCTCTGGCTTCCTCCGCTCTCATAGTTGGTCTCATACACGCTCGTCGGTTACGGACTGACTTGCCCTTCAGATAAGACTCGGTCTATTTGGTCATGGTAAGACAGTCTAGGTCTTCCCTGGTACCTGCACCCTTCCACTTTCACATTGTATATCTGTTTTTGTCATTCTTTCTTTATACCCAAACCAACGGAGCATACCCTTTCTCATCTTTACACCGATACTATCTTCCATACCTACTCGCTTTCTTAATACGCTGTTGCGAATACGGTCAGTCATCTTGACTCCGCACATCTTCCGCAGAGCTCGCATTTCGACCGCATTTATCCTGCTTTCATTCTCCATTTTACATACATACTTTACAGATATGATATATAATATTTCCAGGTAAATCTGGAGTACCTAGCTCGCGTAGTGTTCACCGGACAGATTCTTCACCCTGACTCCGTGGTAGGTACCGACAGTCACACAACCATGATCAACGGGCTGGGCGTCGTGGGATGGGGAGTGGGAGGTAAGCCTTTCTACTTTTTCTCGTACCGTCACTCCTATATTCCCCAGAGGGGGTGCCAGAGGTGTACTGAGTACACCCACGATTCGCCGACGATGTTAGGTCCCATGTAATAGGGGGCGAGCCTATTGCCATATACCGGGCACAATTCCAGACTCCGGACGCATACTGGGAATTTTTCGTTAGAAAAACTACATTTGTCCGACCTAGGATTTGAACCCAGGACCTCGTGATCACAAAGGGATGCGCTTTGCCACCAGACCAACGAGGCAGTCAGTCAGAGGTCTCGGGCTCAAACCCAGGCACGGCAACAGTCTTTACGAAAGCATATGCGTTTTAAAAATTAACTATCACTTGCTTTAACGGTGAAGGAAAACATCGTGAGGAAATCTGCATGCCTGAGAGTTTCTCGTGGTGGACTATGGCCTAAACCCTCTCAGTCTGCGAGCAGGCCCGTGCCCAACGGTAGGACTGTTTCTTAACAGGGCTAATATTATTTTTTTAACACTCATTTCACACCAACGCCCTCCTGTCAATGTCATCTACGGCCATCACTGCTTTATTGAGTGTTACCAATTACTAAAATGTTCCTACTTTCAGGAAGATATTTCAACAGATGGGTCCGAATAGTTGCTAGTTAAAAAAAGAACTTGGGTAAATTTTATAGCCAACTCGCAATTCGTCGATTGTCATGAAATGACATTTCACTTGAATTAGCATTGGTTCCGATTTTGGTATCCGATCTAGGTCTCGAACCTATTAGCGCCTATATTAAAAAGGCGACAAAACGACACTTCGCGAATGCATCTACCCATGATTAAAACCATATTATCTGTGTCGCTATAGCATTATTGTTATTTTAAAAAAAGCGTTTTGCAAATATCTCTTCTTCCCTTCATAGGCAAAATATTAATATGATGTTTCCCGCCGCGACATGTTCTCACCGACGCCTCCGATGCTTTGTCATCCATTCTTTCCGGTGCACTTAGTAGTGCACCCCGTCCCTCCACAGCGACTATCCCAACCGAGGGCGCCTCTTCAAGGCGCCCTCGAGTATGTCGCCCCTTGCCCTTCTGGCTCGAGCGTAGTGGTTGCACGCTCGCCCTTAAGTCCGGTGAAGCTGTAAAGGCCTCGCGGCCAGCAGCGTACATCACTCACACACACACGCACACACTCCGATTTTGGCCACGAACCCAAAAATTCTTGTCGCGCTCTAGATGTTTTGATTTTGATTTTCAGGTATCGAAGCCGAGGCTGTTATGTTGGGTCAAGCAATCAGTATGCTGTTACCTAAAGTGGTGGGATACAAGCTAGTGGGAGAACTGAACCCGCTTGTTACCTCCACTGATTTGGTGCTCACTATTACTAAGGTTAGTGTTCACTGCTGATAATGCGGACTGTCCTATTCATTGGTGATGAATTCACACATCACGATGGTGAATGTTGTGTTCACTGCTGATGACGACCGTCGATGATCGTGTTCACTGGCCATTAACTCACTGATGATGGTGACTGGTAATTACGGTTTAATTGGTGATGAATTTCCTGATGATGAATATTCACGATGGTGTTCAGTAGTGAGAAATTCACTGATGATTATGGTTATTAATTACATTATTCACTGGTGATGAATCTACTGATAATCATGCTGTTTTCTGAACCGAATGCGCTTGTTACATCCGCTGCTATAGTGCTCGCTATTACTAAGGTAAATGATAGGTGGTGATAAACATGATGGCTTTCATTGTTCAATTCACTAATAATAATAATGGTGTTCAGTGATGATGAAATTATTGATTAAAATAACAATAATATCTGTTTACGATGGTGTTCACTTGTGATGACTTTATTTATAATGCTGACTAAAATTGATGGTATTCACTAATGATGAATTCACTGATGATAATTGATGACTGTATTCACTAATGTTAATTTCAATGATGATTCCACAGCACCTTCGCTCGTTGGGCGTAGTTGGCAAGTTCGTGGAGTTCTTCGGTCCCGGCGTGGCCGCGCTGAGTATAGCGGACCGCGCCACAGTGGCTAACATGTGTCCAGAGTTCGGTGCCACGGTCGCGCATTTCCCGGTCGACAATCGATCTCTACAGTATTTAAGCCAGACCAGTAAGTAACTTTCTCTATAGTCTGTTGACTTTATCTATGACACTAATTCCGTTTATAATAATAATATTAGCCCGGTTAAGAAACTGTCCCACCGTTGGGCACGGGCCTCATCTCAAACTGAGAGGGCTTAGGCCATAGTTCACCACGCTGGCCCAGTGCGGGTTCGCGAACTCAACACACCATCGAGAAACTTAGGCATGCAGGTTTCCTCACGATGTTTTCCTTCACCATTAAAGCAAGTGATAGTTAATTTTTACTAATTTCATTTAGTCTATTATATTAATGGCCGCGTTCCGATCCAGTGGTAGATGTTAAAAAAATGTAATCGTTTTGACGTTTGTAAGCGCTTTTTGTATGGCCTATACAAATCAATTTTTGTGTTTGGCTTTGACTTTAATATTAAGAGGAACGATTTGTTTAATTAATATGCTGTCCCACCGCTGGGCATAGCTCTTCTCTCCCAAATCTCAGTGAGAGAGGTTAGATCATTCTCCAGCATGCGGAGCCAGTGCGGAAAGGTTTGTATTTTGTGATCGATAAACAACTGATTTTAATAATTCTATCACTATAACGAAGTGGCCTGTGGCCCGAACCAACGGAGCATACCCGCAGGCAATATTAATCGTTGTAAAATTTTATATTTGCAGACCGATCCAAGGAGAAGATTGACATAATTGAATCGTATCTTCGCGCCACCAATCAGTTCAGGGACTACTGTAATCCAGACCAGGATCCTATCTTCTCTGAGGTATAAATATTTTTACATCGACCCATATATTATTATTATTATTACATGGGACCTAACATCGTCGGCGAAAAGTGGGTGTACTCCGTACACCTCTGCCACCCTCAGTGTAATAATATTGTACAATTCCCAATCAAATCAAATCTTCATCAAGACATTATATCATTAATTTCCCTCGTTCTCAGGTGGTTGAATTGGATCTCTCTACAGTGGTGACGTCAGTCAGTGGACCCAAACGCCCACAAGACAGGGTGTCCGTGTCAGTCATGAAGAAAGACTTCCAAGAATGCCTCACCAATAAGGTAAGTCTAGAAATTAAATACAAGTGCAAAATATTTATTATAATTCATCTTACAATATGTAAGGTCTCATAAAAAAGCTCAGAGTTGCTCAACGAGCGATGCAAAGAGCGGCGCTCGGCGTTTCTCTACGTGATCGAATCAGAAATGAGGAGATTCGTAGAAGAACCAAGGTCGCCGACATAGCCCATAGGATTAGTAAGCTGAAGTAGCAAATTATGACGATGATCCCCACTCCCCTCGCCCCGTTTTAACAACATAAAGTAGCAGCGCGATCGGTATACTTCATTCGAGTTTCGACGTAGGGGATTGATCGGTCAAGAAAGTCAAATGAGTGAACAAATTCAAATTCAAATATTTATTTGCGGACTAAGTGTACAATAATATGAGATCTTAATATTATAAAGTGCTTATGACTTAGGGCCGTTTACGGGCATTGCAAATACAGTTGTAATAAAAATGTTAAGTAGGTATGACATAAATTAATGAAATAATATAATTAAGTTATTAATATAATTTAGTTATTATAATAGACTACAATTTCAATAAAGTTTCATAGTATATTGCAATCGTCATGTCAATGTAATATGTAATATAAAGTAAAATGTAATATAAGTAGGTAGGACTTTGGTGCTTTGGCGATTTTGGAAGTGAAAACTTCTTATGGGAGGGTAGACCGCTTCGTAACGTAACGCGTAACGGCGCCAGTCTGTCTGGCTTCCCTTTCTCTCACGCATACGGCAGCGGTAGGCATGCTCTTCCTCTCTCACTCTAACCCACAGCGCTCTTCCCTTTCTCTCACGCATACGGCAGCGGTAGGCAGGCTCTTCCTCTCTCACTCTAACCCACAGCGCTAGTTTAAGTTATCACTTCTGTCGGACGTCCAGAGACGCACTATTTTTTTTTTAATCTCTTGGGGAGAGCATCTGCCCCTTTACCCCCGCCCCCTTGGCGATGCCGTTGGAAATAAGTACCATCTACCTACTCTCCTATCCGAATATCATGGCTAGGGTGAAAATCCGGAACACCGAAGGTATCTACCGGCCAGCTGACGAGCCGCGCCGCCCCTCAGTGTCACTTTGCGCTTAGTATAGATGTTTTTAATTCACTGAACTATAGTATTTTTCATGTTCTGTGACAGTTGTATGTGTCAAAGAAAATTATACTTTATTCAATGGCAATAAGAGGCATGAGCCGTCTTCTTAACACCATTGAACACGGCGCATTGATTCACAGCACATTCGTGTTATATACGCATAGTCTATCTGCTCCAAAACTGTGCAGAACGGTGAGCGTGAAGTGGGTGAATGCGCCCCATTGCGTCGAATTATAATAATAATAATAATGAATTATCACGACGAACAACTACCGGAAGCACATCCTAAAGGACGGCACGGTTGACATTTGTCGGGCATGCCACCGTCCCGGTGAGTCTATTAGACATGCAGTTTCCGGTTGCTCTCGTCTCGCTAACGGAGAGTACTTGCACAGACACAACCGAGCGGCTAGGATTATCCATCAGCAACTTGCTCTTAAATCAACGTTAGTTATCACAACCTGACTTGGTAAAAACATCAAGCTTCTGTGCCATGTATCTGTATTTTTGGTTAATAAACTATTATTATTATTATTAAATATGGCCTTGTGGACTTTGAAGTACCGTACTACCATTACCAGCCTCTTCCAGTTCTCGGTTACTATTATAGCCAATAAACCTTATATCCTGATAATAGATCGATGCTTCGTGTAATGCTAGTTGATGTCAACATTTCGCATGATGAGAAACTTGTGAAGGCCGAAAAAGAAAAAATATCTAAATATTTGGAACTGGTCCATGAGGTTACCGCCATGTGGAATGTTGATTCAACTTTTATTATTCCGATGGTCGTTTCAGTCAACGGCCTAATAGAGAAGAGCTTCGATAAACACCTCGAGAAGCTCTCGCTAGGCAGTTGGGTGAAGGGCTTGATACAGAAGGCGGTAGTATTGGACACGGCGCGCATTGTGCGGAGGTTCCTCTTTTTGGAGCCCTGACCACCGTTAGTTTGGGCGTAGACCTCGCTGTCAGTGGATCACATTTTTTTATCCAATATCGTTAAGTATATTTGTATTTTGTATTGTTATATATATTTCATAAGAAATAGTATTTCAATAAATGCATAAATAGTAATAATTAATAATGACAGGTTTATAATAATCTGATGATCAGTGGTACTCAGCAGAAGTCATTACACACCCAGTGACAGGTTTATAAACTTGACTGCTGAGTATATGACAACTATTGCTCAGTTACATTAGAAATATGCAATAAAGTGACATCTTATAATGAAATGATAGTAAGTGTCTCTCAGCAGAAGTCATCACACTCCCAGTGACAGAGGAACTGACATGACAACTGAGTCTGTGACAACTATTGCTAATTACCATTAGAAATATGCAAGAAAGTGACACCTTATAATGAAATGATGGTTAGTGCTACTCAGCAGTAGTCATTAAACTCCCAGTGACAGAATTACTGACATGTCATTTGAGATTGTGACCTCTGTTGCTAAGTAACATTAGAAATATGCAATTATTGACAGGTTATAATGAACTGATGATAATTGTCACTCAGCAGCAGTCACCATACTCCCAGTGGCAGAATTACTAACATGTCAACTGAGATTGTAACAATGGTTGCTAAGTAACATTAGAAATATGCAATTATTAACAGGCTAAAATGAAATGATGACAAGTGTCTCTCAGCAGAGGTCAATACACTCCCAGTGACAGAATTACTGACATGTCAACTGAGATTGTAACAATTGTTGCTAAGTAACATTAGAAATATGCAATTATTAACAGGTTATAATGAACTGATGAAAATTGTCTCTCAGCAGAAGTCATCACAGTCCCAGTGACAGTATTTCTGACATGTCAACTGAGTTTATGACAACTGTTGCTAAGTTACATTAGAAAATGAAATGATGACAAGTGTCTCTCAGCAGAAGTTATCACACTCCCAGTGACAGAATTACTAACATGTCAACTGAGATTGTAACAACGGTTGCTAAGTATCATTAGAAATATGCAATAAAGTGACATCTCATAATAAAGTGATGGTTAGTGTCTCTCAGCAGAAGTCATCACACTCCCAGTGACAGAAGAACTGACATGACAACTGAATCTGTGACAACTATTGCTAATTACTATTAGAAATATACCTTATAATGAAATGATGGTTAGTGCTACTCAACAGATGTCATTAAAGTCCTAGTTACAGAATTACTGACATGTCAACTGAGATTGTAACAACGGGTGCTAAGTAACATTAGAAATATGCAATTATTAACAGGTTATAATGAAATGATGAGAATTGTCTCTCAGCAGAAGTCATCACAGTCTCAGGGACAGTATTTCTGACATGTCAACTGAGTTCATTGCAACTGTTGCGAAGTTACATAAGAAATATGCAATTATTTACAGGCTAAAATTAAATGATGACAAGTGTCTCTCAGCAGAAGTCATCACACTGCCAGTAGCAGAATTACTAACATGTCAACTGAGATTGTAACAACTGTTGCTAAGTAACATAAGAAATCTACAGATATGAACAGGTTATAATGACCTGATGATTATTGTCACTCAGCAGCAGTCATTACACTCCCAGTAAACGTATTACTGACATGTCAATTGAGTTTATGACAACTGTTGCTAAGTTACATTAGAAAATGAAATGATGACAATTGTCTCTCAGCAGAAGTCATCACACTCCCAGTGGCAGAATTACTAACATGTCAACTGAGATTGTAACAACTGTTGCTAAGTAACATTAGAAATATGCAATTATTAACACGTTATAATGAACTGATGAGAATTGTCTCTCAGCAGAAGTCATCACAGTCCCAGTGACAGTACTTCTGACATGTCAACTGAGTTTATGACAACTGTTGCTAAGTTACATTAGAAAATGAAATGATGACAAGTGTCTCTCAGTAGAAGTCATCACACTCCCAGTGACAGAATTACTGACATGTCAACTGAGATTGTAACAACGGTTGCTAAGTAACATTAGAAATATGCAATTATTAACAGGCTGAAATAAAATGATGACAAGTGTCTCTCAGCAGAAGTCATCACACTCCCAGTGACAGAATTACTAACATGTGAACTGAGATTGTAACAACAGTTGCTAAGTTACATTACAAATATGCAATCATTAACAGGCTAAAATGAAATGATGACAAGTGTCTCTCAGCAGAAGTCATCACACTCCCAGTGACAGAATTACTAACATGTCAACTGAGATTGTAGCAACGGTTGCTAAGTAACATTAGAAATATGCAATTATGAACAGGTTATAATAAACTGATGAGAATTGTCTGTCAGCAGAAGTCATCGCAGTCCCAATGACAGTATTACTGACATGTCAACTGAGTTTATGACAACTGTTGCTAAGTTACATTAGAAATATGCAATTATGAACAGGTTATAATGAACTGATGATAACTGTCACTCAGCAGCAGTCATAACACTTCCAGTGACAGTATTACTGACATGTCAACTAAGTTTATGACAACTGTTGCTAAGTTACATTAGGAAATGAAATGATGACAAGTGTCTCTCAGCAGAAGTCATCACACTCCCAGTGACAGAATTACTGACATGTCAACTGAGATTGTAACAACTGTTGCTAAGTTACATTAGAAATATGCAATCATTAACAGGCTAAAATGAAATGATGACAAGTGTCTCTCAGCATAAGTCATCACATTCCCAGTGACAGAATTACTGACATGTCACCTGAGTTTATGACAACTGTTGCTAAGTAACATAAGAAATATGCAATTATGAACAGGTTATAATGAACTGATGATAACTGTCACTCAGCAGCAGTCATAACACTTCCAGTGACAGTATTACTGACATGTCAACTGAGTTTATGACAACTGTTGCTAAGTTACATTAGGAAATGAAATGATGACAAGTGTCTCTCAGCAGAAGTCATCACACTCCCAGTGACAGAATTACTGACATGTCAACTGAGATTGTAACAACTGTTGCTAAGTTACATTACAAATATGCAATTATTAACAGGCTAAAACGAAATGATGAAAAGTGTCTCTCAGCAGAAGTCATCACACTCCCAGTGACAGAATTACTAACATGTCAACTGAAATTGTAACAACTGTTGCTAAGTAACATTAGAAATATGCAATTATTAACAGGTTATAATGAACTGATGAGAATTTTCTCTCAGCAGAAGTCATCACAGTCCCAGTGACAGTACTTCTGACATGTCAGCTGAGTTTATGACAACTGTTGCTAAGTTACATTAGAAAATGAAATAATGACAAGTGTCTCTCAGCAGAAGTCATCACACTCCCAGTGACAGAAATACTGACATGTCAACTGAGATTGTAACAACGGTTGCTAAGTAACATTAGAAATATGCAATTATTAACAGGTTATAATGAAATGATGAGAATTGTCTCTCAGCAGAAGTCATCACAGTCTCAGGGACAGTATTTCTGACATGTCAACTGAGTTCATGACAACTGTTGCTAAGTTACATAAGAAATATGCCATTATTTACAGGCTAAAATTAAATGATGACAAGTGTCTCTCAGCAGAAGTCATCACACTCCCAGTGGCAGAATTACTAACATGTCAACTGAGATTGTAACAACTGTTGCTAAGTAACATAAGAAATCTACAGATATGAACAGGTTATAATGACCTGATGATTATTGTCACTCAGCAGCAGTCATTACACTCCCAGTAAACGTATTACTGACATGTCAACTGAGTTTATGACAACTGTTGCTAAGTTACATTAGAAAATGAAATGATGACAATTGTCTCTCAGCAGAAGTCATCACACTCCCAGTGGCAGAATTACTAACATGTCAACTGAGATTGTAACAACTGTTGCTAAGTAACATTAGAAATATGCAATTATTAACACGTTATAATGAACTGATGAGAATTGTCTCTCAGCAGAAGTCATCACACTCCCTGTGACAGACTTACTGACATGTCAACTGAGATTGTAACAACTGTTGCTAAGTTACATTAGAAATATGCAATCATTAACAGGCTAAAATGAAATGATGACAAGTGTCTCTCAGCAGAAGTCATCACACTCCCAGTGACAGAATTACTGACATGTCAACTGAGATTGTAACAACTGTTGCTAAGTAACATTAGAAATATGCAATCATTAACAGGCTAAAATGAAATGATGACAAGTGTCTCTCAGCAGAAGTCATCACATTCCCAGTGACAGAATTACTGACATGTCACCTGAGTTTATGACAACTGTTGCTAAGTAACATAAGAAATATGCAATTATGAACAGGTTATAATGAACTGATGATAACTGTCACTCAGCAGCAGTCATAACACTTCCAGTGACAGTATTACTGACATGTCAACTGAGTTTATGACAACTGTTGCTAAGTTACATTAGAAAATGAAATGATGACAAGTGTCTTTCAGCAGAAGTCATCACACTCCCAGTGACAGAATTACTGACATGTCAACTGAGATTGTAACAACTGTTGCTAAGTTACATTACAAATATGCAATTATTAACAGGCTAAAACGAAATGATGAAAAGTGTCTCTCAGCAGAAGTCATCACACTCCCAGTGACAGAATTACTAACATGTCAACTGAGATTGTAACAACTGTTGCTAAGTAACATTAGAAATATGCAATTATTAACAGGTTATAATGAACTGATGAGAATTGTCTCTCAGCAGAAGTCATCACAGTCCCAGTGACAGTACTTCTGACATGTCAACTGAGTTTATGACAACTGTTGCTAAGTTACATTAGAAAATGAAATAATGACAAGTGTCTCTCAGCAGAAGTCATCACACTCCCAGTGACAGAATTAGTAACATGTCAACTGAGATTGTAACAACTGTTCCTAAGTAACATTAGAAATATGCAATTATTAACAGGTTATAATGAACTGATGAGAATTGTCTCTCAGCAGAAGTCATCACAGTCCCAGTGACAGTACTTCTGACATGTCAACTGAGTTTATGACAACTGTTGCTAAGTTACATTAGAAAATGAAATAATGACAAGTGTCTCTCAGCAGAAGTCATCACACTCCCAGTGACAGAAATACTGACATGTCAATTGAGATTGTAACAACGGTTGCTAAGTAACATTAGAAATATGCAATTATTAACAGGTTATAATGAAATGATGAGAATTGTCTCTCAGCAGAAGTCATCACAGTCTCAGGGACAGTATTTCTGACATGTCAACTGAGTTCATGACAACTGTTGCTAAGTTACATAAGAAATATGCAATTATTTACAGGCTTAAATTAAATGATGACAAGTGTCTCTCAGCAGAAGTCATTACACTCCCAGTGGCAGAATTACTAACATGTCAACTGAGATTGTAACAACTGTTGCTAAGTAACATAAGAAATCTACAGATATGAACAGTCCGGTCGTCGACCCCGTGGCGAGCGGTCGCTTTTGATACTTGCCTCTATTACGTTTGACCACGGAACCAGCGTATCTCAATCGTTTCGCGAACCGTATATTTACTAATTATACTAATAATGAACACGAGCAAGTGTGGCGCCTGTGAAGAACCCCTGTCCGATGGAGTTCGTTGCACTAGCTGTAATATAGAATTGCACTTCCATTGTGCTGGAATAACGGAGACTGGATATCGGAAGCTGGGTGACAGAAAATACACGTGGCGTTGCAGCAAATGTAAAATAGCTGGCTCTTCTCAGCTTCCATTGTCACCAAGATTAGAATCAGATTCGGTTATTCTAAAGGAAATAAGAGATCTTGCCAAGAAACTAGCCCCTTTAGAATATTTAAGAGAAGAGATGGCTGAGTTACGAACGGAGTTTGCTGACCTAAAGTCTTCGGTAAATGAAACGAACAAAGACCTAAGGGAGTTCAATGGAAAAATCAAGGAAATTGAGGCACGCCTAACACAAGTGGAAAAGTCTCAAGAGCAGGTGGATCATATTCGAGGTCGCTTAGATAAACTTGAAGCAGAGAATAACGCTCAAGAGCCGTGGACTCGATTAAACAACGTTGAAATAAAAGGTCTACCCCAGAACAGTCGTGAAAACCTGTATGATGTCAATTAGCAAAATTGGCATTAAAATTAATTATCCAGTAGCTAAGGCCCAGATAAACTTCATCACTAGGGTACCGACTCGTGAGAAAGATCATGCGAAACCCATTGTAGTCAGTTTCTGCAACCGATATGTGAAGGAGGACTTCATTGCAGCTGCAAGACTACTCTCTAAGGCCGCTCCTCTAACTACAGGGCAACTGAATCTTCCTGGCAACCAACGGATTTACGTCAATGACCACCTAACACTACATAATAAGGCCTTGCTCTCCAAAACTAAGAAACTGGCCTCAGAAATGGATTTTCGCTATGTTTGGGTGAAGCATTCCAAAATACATGCAAGGAAGGCCGACACGTCCCCTACAATAGTGTTAAAAACGGACAAGGACCTCGAAAAAATAAAGTGAATCTATTTCAAAATCACGCTAAACCTTTTCATAAAATAAGCAAACAAGTTACATCTAGCCGTGCAAAATTATGTGTTATGGATGGGATTGAGAACCGTATGCTGATGCGTGCTGCCAGCGTATTCCATCAATTTTTGTGTCGCTCATTGGTGCAATATAAATTATTATCTATAAAACTCGCAATTCAGACCATATTGGTAGAAATATAAAGCACAATTTTAATTGCTCTGACTTTCTCCTTTTAACTATTCGGGCCCGAGTCGTCTCTTTTGTTCCTTATTGTAATTTATCAGTTGCTATTGTTTTAAATTTGCGTGGTTTTAGTCACTGTGTTTTGCTGTGCTTAGAATATTCCTACATGATTCTGCTAGCTACCTTCAATGCATTTTATTATTATTCGTATTCCTTGAAATTATATCATTTGCTGAATTTAATATTTATTAGTTATTATTATAGGGTTATTAATATTGCTGTTGTAAAGTTTAAAAAATGATTTATATATATTATCAAAACGTGCGGGGTTTGCGCACGAAAACAAATAGTTTATATCGTAACGTTTGCCTAAGTTCGTACGATGTTATTATATTTACGGAAACATGGTTAGTAGATAACATCAGTGATAGTGAGTTGTTTGACGGACGATATCTTGTATGGAGACGGGACCGGGATTACTGCCGTACAGCACAAACACGGGGAGGTGGGGTGTTAATAGCAGTGAGGAATGATCTGACCGTTGTGGAAAGATGCAACTGGCGTACCTCCGCCGAAGATATATGGGTTTCCATCATTCTGAAGAAGACCAGGCCAGCGGTAAGTTATAATATAAATATCTGCGGCCTATATTTATGTAAGGAAAACGTTGGTAATTCGTTTACAGTTCAGCTGGAAAACTTACATCATAAACTTAACCACTTAATAACGGCCCATCCATTAGACACATTTATCATAGCTGGAGATTTTAACTTTGGGGGGGATGTTGATTGGGTTAATTCTAACGAGAGTCATGGATTATATCCTGTGAATGTGTCAGCCCGTTACATCCTAGATTTTATTGATACTATAAATACGTGTAACCTATCACAGCCGCGTGGTTCCCGGCTTAGAATAGGACCAACCCATCTCATCCCATCGGGTGTCGTACAAGGCGACTAAGGGGAAACTAGGGAATGGGCAGCAGCGTTCCCTTAACACTTCTACCATCAAAAACTGCGCTCGCCAACCCGCCTGCCAAGCGTGGCGAGTATGGCAAACACCCCCAATTTATTAAAATGGAAGATAAGAATAAAACCAGGCCCCTAGTCCCCGGCGGTCCTGTTCGTCCTGGCCACGGTAGCAGCTATGGTAACGACAGGACAAGGGGTGCTAAGAATCTCCGGCAGAGCTTCGGCTACCACCAACATCGAAAATTGGCCCTGGTGACATACAATGCACGCACGTTAAGGACAGATGAGAAGCTTGTTGAGCTGGAAGAAGAGATAAACAAGTTGCGGTGGAATATTGTTGGTTTATCGGAGGTCCGAAGAAAGGGCGAGGACACGATAACCTTAAAATCCGGCAACTTGTTTTACTACCGGGAGGGTGAACAGCAGTCCCAAGGTGGTGTCGGATTTATCGTCCACAAGTCACTCATAGACAACTTTGTGTCCATCACTAGTGTGTCGAGCAGGGTAGCGTACCTGATACTCAAAATATCCAAAAGATATTCGCTGAAGGTCATACAGGTCTACGCACCGACCTCGGCATACTCAGATGATGACGTCGAAGTAATGTATGAGGACATTAGTAGAGCCATACATACTTCCAAAGCACACTTTACAGTGGTTATGGGTGACTTCAATGCGCGGCTGGGCAAACGGGGCGATGATGAGTTGAGAGTGGGGCAATTTGGATATGGGCAGCGCAACCCCAGGGGTCAGAGGCTGGCCGAATATCTGGAGAAGGAGGGACTCTTTATGATGAACTCTTTCTTCCGGAAGCCGCCTCATAGAAAATGGACCTGGATGAGCCCTGATGGTTCCACAAAAAATGAGATAGACTTCATCATGAGCACCAAGCGACAAATATTTAATGATGTCTCCGTGATTCACAGGGTAAAAACCGGCAGTGATCACCGAATGGTCAGAGGCACATTAAATATTAATGTCAAAATGGAAAGATCGCGTCTGATGAAGTCTACGCTCCGACCTTCTTATGCACACATCCAAAACCCCGAGAACTTTCAACTCGAATTGGCAAACCGCTTCGAATTGCTAGACAGCAGCGCATCAGTGGACGAAAACAACAACAGGCTGGTAGAGACTGTCCATACGGTCGGGTCCAAGTATTATAAGCCCCACCGTAAAAATAGACCTCAAAAACTATCCAACTCCACCCGAAATCTCATGGCTGAGCGACGTTCCATGACGCTCCAAACCTCCGATGATGCTAAGTCCTATAGGCAGCTCAATGGACAGATACTGAAGTCCTTGCGTCACGATTTACGGTTCTTCAATACAAGGCGTATTGAGGAGACCATAGCACAGAACAAGGGCTCAAAAGTGTTCGCAAGAGACGCGTCTATTGGGCAAAGCCAGTTGACGAAGCTGAAGACGGAGGACGGAAACGTAACGTCGAATAGGTCAGAGGTGCTCAGGGAGATAGAGAGGTTCTATGGGCAGTTGTACACCTCAGTAGCTGAACCTGTTGTTGACTTGGTAAAAGACCCAAGAGCCAAGCTAACCCGACACTACACTGAAGATATCCCGGACATCAGCCTGTACGAGATTACGATGGCTCTCAAACAACTCAAAAATAACAAAGCACCAGGCGAAGACGGAATTACCGCAGAGCTTCTGAAAGCGGGCGGAACGCCGGTACTTAAAGTCCTTCAGAGGCTGTTTAATTCCGTCTTGCTCGAAGAGAAAACGCCGGAAGCATGGAACAGGGGAGTGGTGGTACTGTTTTTGAAGAAAGGTGATAACACTTTACTGAAGAATTATAGGCCCATCACACTGCTGAGCCATGTTTATAAGTTGTTTTCGAGAGTCATCACGAATCGTCTCGAACGCAGGCTTGATGACTTCCAGCCTCCCGAACAAGCCGGTTTCCGGAAAGGCTTTAGTACCATAGACCACATACATACGCTGCGGCAGATTATACAGAAGACCGAGGAGTATAATCGGCCACTATGCTTGGCGTTTGTGGACTATGAGAAAGCCTTCGATTCGATCGAGACTTGGGCGGTTCTTAGATCTCTCCAGCGATGCCGCATTGACTATCGGTACATTGAAGTGTTGAAGTGCTTGTATAATAACGCCACCATGTCAGTCCGAGTACAGGGGCATTGCACGAAGGCGATCCCCATAAAAAGAGGAGTAAGGCAGGGAGACGTCATTTCTCCGAAACTGTTTACGGCCACCTTAGAGGACGCCTTCAAGCTCTTGGAATGGCAAGGACTTGGCATCAACATCAATGGCGAATACATCACTCACCTTCGATTTGCCGACGACATTGTAGTCGTGGCGGAGTCGCTGGAAGATCTAGGACGAATGCTCGGTGACCTCAACAGAGTATCTCAACAAGTGGGTCTTAAAATGAACATGGACAAAACGAAAATAATGTGTAACGTCCATGTCGTACCCACCGCACTCACCGTTGGGAACTCTACTCTTGAAGTTGTCGACGAATACATTTACCTGGGACAGGTAGTCCGGTTAGGTAGGTCCAACTTTGAGAGAGAGGTCAATCGACGAATCCAACTCGGCTGGGCAGCGTTCGGGAAACTGCGCAACATCTTCTCATCCAAAATACCTCAGTGCCTTAAGACTAAAGTTTTTAGTCAGTGTGTGTTACCAGTGATGATATATGGATCAGAGACGTGGTCTCTTACTATAGGTCTCATAAAAAAGCTCAGAGTTGCTCAGCGAGCTATGGAGAGAGCTATGCTCGGCGTTTCTCTACGCGATCGAATCAGGAATGAGGAGATTCGTAGAAGAACCAAGGTCACCGACATAGCCGTTAAGATTAGCAAGCTGAAGTGGCAATGGGCGGGCCACATAGCGCGTAGATCGGACGGGCGTTGGGGCAGAAAGATTCTAGAGTGGAGACCACGTATTGGCAAGCGCAGCGTGGGACGACCGCCTGCCAGATGGACCGACGATCTTGTGAAAATCGCAGGAAGTCGTTGGATGCAGGTGGCATCGGACCGGTTACGCTGGAAAGCGATTGGGGAGGCCTATGTTCAGCAGTGGACAAGTATAGGCTGAGATGATGATGATGAACCTATCACAGTTAAATAGTGAGCGTAATGTGAACGATAGACTTTTAGATCTTGTTTTCTCCAATGGCTTAATTAAAGTGATCGAGTGTAGTAACCCTTTGGTGCCGATCGACGTATACCACAAACCGTTAATAATTAACGCCGAGTTTGTCGAAATTCATAAGTGCGTTGAGAAACACGGTGTGAAATATTTATATCACCAAGGCAACTATCCGGCAATTACCACAGCGCTAGATATCATAGACTGGGATGTGTTGCTGTCTAACGGACCATTGGATGAGGTCCTAAGCATCTTTTACACAAAACTATATGAGCTTAGGGACCAATACATTCCCGTTAAACCATACAAAAAATCGACATACCCTGTTTGGTTCTCCAGGGCTTTAATAAAAATTATAAAAGAAAAACACAAATACCATAACAAGTTTAAAAAATATGGCAATCTCTCGGACTACCATTCCTTCTCCCTGTTACGAAATCGAATTAAGCATTTAGAGATAGTGTGTTTTGAAGCTTACATGGAAAAAATTGAATCGTCTATAATCAAAAACCCTAGCTATATACCTTCTGGACGTATATCAAGAGTAAAAGAAGTTGTAGTTCATTACCTAGTGTTCTATACTACCAGGACACATCCGCAGACACTGGTGAGGACATCACTGAGCTATTTGCCTCTTACTTTCAATCAACTTTCCAAGACCCTGACTCTGGTGAACGGGGGAATAACGCAAATACTTACCCCACTAGCTCAGTGAACCTGAGTACAGTAAGCGTGTGTCCTGACACGCTATTGAAGTTACTGGAAAATTTGGACCCCTCTAAATCTGGTGGACCGGACTTAATACCACCTATTTTTATAATTAATTGTGCGAAAAGCCTAGTTGCCCCGGTTTGCAAACTGTTCGAGCGGTCTTTAAGGGAGGGTGTAGTCCCTAAGATATGGAAATCGGCATTTATCACACCGGTCTTCAAAAAGGGGGATAAGTCGAATGTGGAAAACTATCGTCCTATATCTAAATTATGCCTACTTGCTAAAGTTCTTGAACGAATAGTACACACGGAAGTTTATTCGGTTATGCATCGCCAATTTAGTGACGAACAACACGGTTTTATCAGAAATCGGTCTACCGCCTCCAACTTGATACTGTCCAATGAAATTATAACCTCTGCTATGGAAGAAAGAAGTCAGGTTGATGTCATATATACTGACTATAGCAAATGTTTTGATTGTATAGATCACCGTGTTCTTCTTCAGAAACTATTATCTGCCGGTATACACGGTGATCTATTCAGGTGGTTTCCTTCATATATGGATAATCGAACTCAGGCTGTAGTTTTACGAGGATACACATCCAGGTGGAAGTTTGTCCCATCTGGAGTACCCCAAGGCTCAATCTTGGGACCACTTCTATTCACAATATTCATTTCAGACATAAAGTGCTGCTTTAAAAATTCACGTATTCTACTATATGCAGACGACATGAAGGTTCTTAAACCTATACGCACGCTATCTGATACTGAGCTTCTTCAGTTGGACCTTGATAGATTTGTATTATATTGCAAAAACAATAAGTTACAACTTAATGTATCCAAATGTTTCCATATGGTATACTCTCGCCAAAAATATAATATTGGTCCGGGGTATAAACTAGATGGTAGCATTATAAATAAAATAAACAGCATCAGAGACTTAGGCGTAATACATGACAGCAAACTAGTTTTTGATGACCATACCGAATCCATAGTTAATAAGGCATTCAAAGCCTTAGGATTTATACAAAGAAATTGTTCTGCTTTTCAGTCCATTAAATCCATAAAAATCTTATATTGTTCTCTTGTTCGATCCCACCTTGAATACGTCTCCCAAGTATGGAACCCTCAATACGAGACCTACAAGTCTCGCATAGAATCGGTACAAAGGAAATTCTTACGATTCTTAGATTATAAGACAAAACAATCCTCAGTCGATTATGAACACCGCTGCAGGAGATATCATTTCTTACCGTTGGAAGTCAGAAGAAACATTAACGATATTTGTTTCCTAGCTAGCATTGCAAACGGTTCGATTGACTGTCCTGAACTACTTAATAAAAACTTATTACAACTAATCAAAATAAGTTAAGAAAGCGTCCCCTATTACACACAGGATTCGCATCGACAAACTACAGGCGTAATGCTTTCTGTATACGCGGTGCAGCAGCATTCAATAATTTATCATCACACCTGAACATTGATTTGTTTTGCACTAGTGAGCAACGAATTAAAAAAATAATAACAAATGAATACTTTGGCGGCTACCCTGAATAGCTACTTATCTTTAGTACTACGGTCACACATCTTTTTATTTCATATTTACCGATTGCACGACTCGACTAAATTCGTTTGCCAGTAACTGTTGTTTGTTATTTCTTATTTTGTTTTATTTTTCTATTACTGTTGTATACAATACATGTGGAAGCTTTTAATTAGCAAATTTCGTTACCTACAGTATAATTATGCTAAATTTGTTATTAGTCTGTAAGCTTTCTGTAAAATAAAGTAAATAAATAAATATTATAATGACCTGATGATTATTGTCACTCAGCAGCAGTCATTACACTCCCAGTAAACGTATTACTGACATGTCAACTGAGTTTATGACAACTGTTGCTAAGTTACATTAGAAAATGAAATGATGACAAGTGTCTCTCAGCAGAAGTCATCACAGTCCCAGTGACAGTATTTCTGACATGTCAACTGAGTTTATGACAACTGTTGCTAAGTAACATTAGAAATATGCAATTATTAACAGGTTATAATGACCTGATGAGAATTGTCTCTCAGCAGAAGTCATAAAAATCAGCAGCAGACTGAGAGACACTTGTCATCATTTCATTTTCTAATGTAACTTAGCAACAGTTGTCATAAACTCAGTTGACATGTCAGAAATACTGTCACTGGGACTGCGATGACTTCTGCTGACAGACAATTCTCATCAGTTCATTATAACCTGTTAATAATTGCATATTTCTAATGTTACTTAGCACCCATTGTTACAATCTCAGTTGACATGTCAGTAATTCTGTCACTGGGAGTGTGATGACTCAGAAGTCATCATTAGAAAATGAAATGATGACAAGTGTCTCTTAGCAGAAGTCATCACACTCCCAGTGACAGAATTACTGACATGTCAACTGAGATTGTAACAACTGTTGCTAAGTAACATTAAAAATATGCAATTATTAACAGTTTATAATGAACTGATGAGAATTGTCTCCCAGCAGAAGTCATCACACTCCCAGTGGCAGAATTACTAACATGTCAACTGAGATTGTAACAACTGTTGCTAAGTAACATAAGAAATCTACAAGTATGAACAGGTTATAATGACCTGATGATTATTGTCACTCAGCAGCAGTCATTACACTCCCAGTAAACGTATTACTGACATGTCAACTGAGTTTATGACAACTGTTGCTAAGTTACATTAGAAAATGAAATGATGACAAGTGTCTCTCAGCAGAAGTCATCACAGTCCCAGTGACAGTATTTCTGACATGTCAACTGAGTTTATGACAACTGTTGCTAAGTAACATTAGAAATATGCAATTATTAACAGGTTATAATGAACTGATGAGAATTGTCTCTCAGCAGAAGTCATCGCAGTCCCAGTGACAGTATTTCTGACATGTCAACTGAGTTTATGACAACTGTTGCTAAGTAACATTAGAAATATGCAATTATTAACAGGTTATAATGACCTGATGATTATTGTCACTCAGCAGCAGTCAACACACTCCCAGTGACAGTATTACTGACATGTCAACGAAGTTTATGATAACTGTTGCTAAGTTACATTAGAAAATGAAATGGTGACAAGTGTCTCTCAGCAGAAGTCATCACACTCCCAGTGACAGAATTACTGACATGTCAACTGAGATTATAACAACTGTTGCTAAGTAACATTAGAAATATGCAATTATTAACAGGTTATAATGAAATGAAGACAAGTGTCACTCAGCAGAAGTCATCACACTCCCAGTGACACAATTACTGACATGTCAACTGAGATTGTGACAACTGTTGCTAAGTTACATTACAAATATGCAATTATTAACAGGCTAAAATAAAATGATGAAAAGTGTCTCTCAGCAGAAGTCATCACAGTCCCAGTGACAGAATTACTAACATGTCAACTGAGATTGTGACAACCGTTGCTAAGTAACATTAAAAATATGCAATTATTAACAGGTTATAATGAACTGATGAGAATTGTCTCCCAGCAGAAGTCATCACAGTCCCAGTGACAGTACTTCTGACATGTCAACTGAGTTTATGACAACTGCTGCTAAGTTACTATAGAAAATGAAATGATGACAAGTGTCTCTCAGCAGAAGTCATCACACTCCCAGTGACAGAATTACTGACATGTCAACTGAGATTGTAACAACGGTTGCTAAGTAACATTAGAAATATGCAATTATTAACAGGTTATAATGAAATGATGAGAATAGTCTCTCAGCAGCAGTCATCACACTCCCAGTGACAGTATTTCTGACATGTCAACTGAGTTCATGACAACTGTTGCTAAGTTACATAAGAAATATGCAATTATTAACAGGCTAAAATGAAATGATGACAAGTGTCTCTCAGCAGAAGTCATCACACTCCCAGTGGCAGAATTACTAACATGTCAATTGAGATTGTAACAACTGCTGCTAAGTAACATAAGAAATCTACAATTATGAACAGGTTATAATGACCTGATGATTATTGTCACTCAGCAGCAGTCATCACACTCCCAGTGACAGTATTACTGACATGTCAACTGAGTTTATGACAACTGTTGCTAAGTTACATTAGAAAATAAAATGATGACAAGTGTCTCTCAGCAGAAGTCTTCACACTCCCAGTGACAGAATTACTGACATGTCAACTGAGATTGTAACAATGGTGCTAAGTAACATTAGAAATATGCAATTATTAACACGCTAAAATGAAATGATGACAAGTGTCTCTCAGCAGAAGTCATCACAGTCCCAGTGACAGTATTTCTGACATGTCAACTGAGTTTATGAGAACTGTTGCTAAGTAACATTAGAAATATGCAATTATTAACACGCTAAAATGAAATGATGACAAGTGTCTCTCAGCAGAAGTCATCACAGTCCCAAGGACAGTACTTCTGACTTGTCAACTGAGTTTATGACAACTGTTGCTAAGTTACTATAGAAAATGAAATGATGACAAGTGTCTCTCAGCAGAAGTCATCACACTCCCAGTGACAGAATTACTGACATGTCAACTGAGATTGTAACAACGGTTGCTAAGTAACATAAGAAATATGCAATTATTAACGGGCTAAAATGAAATGATGACAAGTGTCTCTCAGCAGAAGTCATCACACTCCCAGTGGCAGAATTACTAACATGTCAACTGAGATTGTAACAACTGCTGCTAAGTAACATAAGAAATCTACAATTATGAACAGGTTATAATGACCTGATAATTATTGTCACTCAGCAGCAGTCATCACACTCCCAGTGACAGTTTTACTGACATGTCAACTGAGTTTATGACAACTGTTGCTAAGTTACATTAGAAAATAAAATGATGACAAGTGTCTCTCAGCAGAAGTCTTCACACTCCCAGTGACAGAATTATTGACATGTCAACTGAGATTGTAACAATGGGTGCTAAGTAACGTTAGAAATATGCAATTATTAACACTCTAAAATGAAATGATGACAAGTGTCTCTCAGCAGAAGTCATCACAGTCCCAGTGACAGTATTTCTGACATCTCAACTGAGTTTATGACAACTGTTGCTAAGTAACACTAGAAATATGCAATTATTAACAGGTTCTAATGAACTGATGAGAATTGTCTCTCAGCAGAAGTCATTACACTCCCAGTGACAATTACTGTCATGTCAACTGAGATTGTAACAAAGGTTGCTAAGTAACATTAGAAATATGCAATTATTAACAGGTTATAATGACCTGATGATTATTGTCACTCAGCAGCAGTCATCACACTCCCAGTGACAGTATTACTGACATGTCAACTGAGTTTATGACAACTGTTGCTAAGTTACATTAGAAAATGAAATGATGACAAGTGTCTCTCAGCTGAAGTCATCACACTCCCAGTGACAGAATTACTGACATGTCAACTGAGATTGTAACAATGGGTGCTAAGTAACGTTAGAAATATGCAATTATTAACACGCTAAAATGAAATGATGACAAGTGTCTCTCAGCAGAAGTCATCACAGTCCCAGTGACAGTATTTCTGACATGTCAACTGAGTTTATGACAACTGTTGCTAAGTAACATTAGAAATATGCAATTATTAACAGGTTCTAATGAACTGATGAGAATTGTCTCTCAGCAGAAGTCATTACACTCCCAGTGACAGTACTTCTGACATGTCAACTGAGTTTATGACAACTGTTGCTAAGTTACTATAGAAAATGAAATGATGACAAGTGTCTCTCAGCAGAAGTCATCACACTCCCAGTGACAGAATTACTGACATGTCAACTGAGATTGTAACAACGGTTGCTAAGTAACATTAGAAATATGCAATTATTAACAGGTTATAATGAAATGATGAGAATAGTCTCTCAGCAGCAGTCATCACACTCCCAGTGACAGTATTTCTGACATGTCAACTGAGTTCATGACAACTGTTGCTAAGTTACATAAGAAATATGCAATTATTAACGGGCTAAAATGAAATGATGACAAGTGTCTCTCAGCAGAAGTCATCACACTCCCAGTGGCAGAATTACTAACATGTCAACTGAGATTGTAACAACTGCTGCTAAGTAACATAAGTAATCTACAATTATGAACAGGTTATAATGACCTGATGATTATTGTCACTCAGCAGCAGTCAGCACACTCCCAGTGACAGTATTACTGACATGTCAACTGAGTTTATGACAACTGTTGCTAAGTTACATTAGAAAATAAAATGATGACAAGTGTCTCTCAGCAGAAGTCTTCACACTCCCAGTGACAGAATTACTGACATGTCAACTGAGATTGTAACAATGGGTGCTAAGTAACATTAGAAATATGCAATTATTAACACGCTAAAATGAAATGATGACAAGTGTCTCTCAGCAGAAGTCATCACAGTCCCAGTGACAGTATTTCTGACATGTCAACTGAGTTTATGACAACTGTTGCTAAGTAACATTAGAAATATGCAATTATTAACACGCTAAAATGAAATGATGACAAGTGTCTCTCAGCAGAAGTCATCACAGTCCCAGTGACAGTACTTCTGACTTGTCAACTGAGTTTATGACAACTGTTGCTAAGTTACTATAGAAAATGAAATGATGACAAGTGTCTCTCAGCAGAAGTCATCACACTCCCAGTGACAGAATTACTGACATGTCAACTGAGATTGTAACAACTGTTGCTAAGTAACATTAGAAATATGCAATTATTAACTGGTTATAATGAACTGATGAGAATTGTCTATCAGCAGAAGTCATCGCAGTCCCAGTGACAGTATTTCTGACATGTCAACTGAGTTTATGACAACTGTTGCTAAGTAACATTAACATTGTATCATCAACTGTTGATATTGATCTGTAGAAGTTCTGGACAAACACGTGCTTACTCATCTAAAGTCCCTGGATCTTAATAAATCGGCCGGTCCAGACAATATCCCAGCTATCCTTATAGTGAATTGTGCCCGAAGTCTGACTTTTCCCCTCTCTATTCTCTTTCGCCGTTCTGTCACCGAAGGCGTAGTGCCGGACATATGGAAGACCGCATTTATCACACCCATACATAAGAAAGGTTCTAAGAATATGATTGTCAACTACAGGCCCATTTCCAAACTATGCCTATTCGCTAAAGTGCTCGAAAAGATCGTGTATGCACAAGTGTACTCGGCTCTAAAACATAGTCTCGACCAGAACCAACATGGTTTCATAAGAGGCAGGTCCACCACAACCAATCTTTTGCTGTGTAGTGACTATATTTCTTATTTCATGTCTGAACCGTCTCAGGTTGACGTAATATACACAGACTACAGCAAATGTTTTGACCGAATAGACCATGCGATTCTCTTGAACAAACTACAGCTCGTAGGTATTAGGGGCAATTTGTACAGATGGTTCTCTTCATATGTGCATAACCGGTGTCAAACGGTAGTACTTAACGGATATTCGTCTTCGCCCATGTATATTCCCTCCGGTGTTGCCCAGGGATCTTTATTAGGACCTTTAATGTTTCTAATCTTTATTAATGACATTTCTCAATGTTTTGAAAACTCAAAATTCCTTTTGTATGCTGACGACATGAAAATGCTTCACCCTATTAAAGATGTAAACGACCCAATTTCATTACAAGCTGACCTAGACAGATTCCAAGCCTACTGTAAGCGCAACAAGCTTGACTTAAGCGTGTCCAAATGTTACGTATGCTCGTTTACACGCAAAGCAACCCCTCTTCTATACAATTACACTTTAGAGGACACTGCTCTTATAAGAACAAATAAAATTAAGGATCTAGGTGTTAACTTTGACTGCAAACTCTTGTTTGACGAGCATATTAGTGATATAGCTACGAAAGCCTCTAAGGCACCTGGTTTTGTTATGAGAATGTCATCTGAATTCTTTAATATAAAAACAATAAAGATTCTATATTGCACCTACGTACGTAGTCACTTGGAATATGCAGTGCAAGTGTGGAATCCTTGTTATAATGTGCATATTACGCGCCTAGAAAATATTCAAAGAAAGTTTCTTCGTTACATACAATTTCGCGCTAAAACATACTTACCCAACTATACCGCCAGATGTCAAAAATTCCACTTTCTTCCTCTCTATGAACGGAGAAAAATTGCTGATTTGGTGCTTTCGTTTAAGATAGCTAATGGTGATGTGGACTGCCCTGATATTCTTGAGCAAATTAGACTTTGTACGCACACTACCTCACTCAGAAAACCTAGTCTCTTGTATGTCCCTCTAGTAAGAACTAATTATAGACAAAATTCGTTCATTATCAGGATAAGCAGATGTTTTAATGCTCTGGCCAGTGATATAGATATTGATCTATTTAATTGCTCCATAAGTCGGCTTAGAAAGCAGCTAAGCGACAAATTCTTTCAAGACCAACTAACAGGTAATTAACAGACCTTTTTTTTTTGCATATCCGAATCCATATATACCTCGGACTATGTATATGTATATCTATATATATATATATATATATATATATATATATATTATTCTTTCTTTTGGATACTACCAGCGGAATTTTATAAATGGCCCTCTATTATTGTATAAGCTGTCTAAGTACCTCTTACCTAGCCGTTAGATTCCCAAATATTGTAAAAATAAAAATAAAATAAAAATAAAATTAGAAATATGCAATTATGAACAGGTTATAATTAACTGATGATAATTGTCACTCAGCAGCAGTCATCACACTCCCAGTGACAGTATTACTGACATGTCAACTGAGTTTATGACAACTGTTGCTAAGTTACATAAGAAAATGAAATGATGACAAGTGTCTCTCAGCAGAAGTCATCACACTCCCAGTGACAGAATTACTGACATGTCAACTGAGATTGTAACAACTGTTGCTAAGTTACATTACAAATATGCAATTATTAACAGGCTAAAATGAAATGATGAAGTGTCGCTCAGCAGAAGTCATCACACTCCCAGTGACAGAATTACTAACATGTCAACTGAGATTGTAACAACTGTTGCTAAGTAACATTAGAAATATGCAATTATTAACAGGTTATAATGAACTGATGAGAATTGTCTCTCAGCAGAAGTCATCACAGTCCCAGTGACAGTACGTCTCACATGTCAACTGAGTTTATGACAACTGTTGCTAAGTTACATTAGAAAATGAAATGATGACAAGTGTCTCTCAGCAGAAGTCATCACACTCCCAGTGACAGAATTACTGACATGTCAACTGAGATTGTAACAACGGTTGCTAAGTAACATTAGAAATATGCAATTATTAACAGGTTATAATGAAATGATGACAAGTGTCACTCAGCAGAAGTGTCAAGCTCACTCCCAGTGACAGAATTACTGACATGTCAACTAAAATTGTAACAACTGTTGCTAAGTTACATTACAAATATGCAATTATTAACAGGCTAAAATGAAATTATGAAAAGTGTCTCTCAGCAGAAGTCATCACACTCCCAGTGACAGAATTACTATCATGTCAACTGAGATTGTAACAACTGTTGCTAAGTAACATTAGAAATATGCTACTAGTAACAGGTTATAATGAACTGATGAGAATTGTCTCTCAGCAGAAGTCATCACAGTCCCAGTGACAGTACGTCTGACATGTCAACTGAGTTTATGATAACGGTTGCTAAGTAACATTAGAAATATGCAATTATTAACTGGTTATAATGAAATGAAGACAAGTGTCACTCAGCAGAAGTCATCACACTCCCAGTGACAGAATTGAAACATGTCTACTGAGTATGTGACAGACTTTTGCTAGGCAGCGATATGATGAATGCTACAAATGATGATATTTGTCACTCAGCAGAAGTCATCACACTCCCAGTGACAGAATTGAAACATGTCTACTGAGTATGTGACAGACTTTTGCTAGGCAGCGATATGATGAATGCTACAAATGATGATATTTGTCACTCAGCAGAAGCCATGACACTCCCAGTGACAGAATTGAAACATGTCTACTGAATATGTGACAGACTTTTGCTAGGCGACGAAATGATGAATGCTACAAATGATACAAATGATGATATTTGTCACTCAGCAGAAGTCATAACACTCCCAGTGACAGAATTGAAACATGTCTACTGAGTATGTGACAGACTTTTACTAGGCAGCGATATGATGAATGCTACAAATAATACAAATGATGATATTTGTCACTCAGCAGAAGTCATCACACTCCCAGTGACAGAATTGAAACATGCCTACTGAGTATGTGACAGACTTTTGCTAGGCAGCGATATGATGAATGCTACAAATGATACAAATGATGATATTTGTCACTCAGCGGAAGTCATCACACTCCCAGTGGCAGAATTGAAACATGTCTACTGAGTATGTGACAGACTTTTGCTAGGCAGCGATATGATGAATGTTACAAATGATGATATTTGTCACTCAGCGGAAGTCATCACACTCCCAGTGCCGGAATTGAAACATGTCTACTGAGTATGTGACAGACTTTTGCTAGGCAGCGATATGATGAATGCTACAAATGATGATATTTGTCACTCAGCAGAAGTCATCACACTCCCAGTGACAGAATAGAAACATGTCTACTGAGTATGTGACAGACTTTTGCTAGGCAACGATATGATGAATGCTACAAATGATGACATTTGTCACTCAGCAGAAGTCATCAGACTCCCAGTGACAGAAATTAAACATGTCTACTGAGTATGTAACAGACTTTTGCTAGGCAGCGATATGATGAATGCTACTAATGATACAAATGATGATATTTGTCTCTCAGCAGAAGTCATCACACTCCCAGTGACAATTACTGACATGTCAACTGAGATTGTAACAACAGTTGCTAAGTAACATTAGAAATATGCAATTATTAACAGGTTATAATGTACTGATGAGAATTCTCTCAGCAGAAGTCATCACTGTCCCAGTGACAGTATTTCTGTCATGTCAACTGAGTTCATGACAACTGTTGCTAAGTTACATAAGAAATATGCAATTATTAACAAGCTAAAATGAAATGATGACAAGTGTCTCTCAGCAGAAGTCATCACACTCCCAGTGGCAGAATTACTAACATTTCAACTGAGATTGTAACAACTGTTGCTAAGTAACATAAGAAATCTACAATTATGAACAGGTTATAATGACCTGATGATTATTGTCACTCAGCAGCAGTCATCACACTCCGAGTGACAGTATTACTGACATGTCAACTGAGTTTATGACAACTGTTGCTAAGTTACATTAGAAAATGAAATGATGACAAGTGTCTCTCAGCAGAAGTCATCACACTCCCAGTGACAGAATTACTGACATGTCAACTGAGATTGTAACAACGGTTGCTAAGTAACATTAGAAATATGCAATTATTAAGACAAGTGTCTCTCAGCAAAAGTTATGACATTCCCAGTGACAGATTTATAAACTTGTTTGCTGATTTTGTAATAACTATTGCAGAATAACAGTAGTTATATGCAATGACCGATGACAGGTTATAGTGAAATGATGACAAGTGTCTGTCAGCAAAAGTCATCACTCTCCCTGTGACAGAATTGTTAACTTATCTACTGAGAATGTGACAGACTATTGTTAAATAACACTGGAAAAATTTATGTACTGAGCAGAAGTCGTCACACTCCCAGTGAGACAATTTAAACATGTCTACTGAGTATGTGACAGACTTTTGCTAGGCAGCGATATGATTTATGCTACAAATGATGATATTTGTCACTCAGCAGAAGTCATCACACTCCCAGTGACAGAATTTAAACATGTCTACTGATTATGTGACAGACTTTTGCTAGGCAGCGATATGATGAATGCTACAAATGATGATATTTGTCACTCAGCAGAAGTCATCACACTCCCAGTGACAGAATTGAAACATGTCTACTGAGTATGTGACAGACTTTTGCTAGGCAGCGATATGATGAATGCTACAAATGATGATATTTGTCACTCAGCAGAAGCCATGACACTCCCAGTGACAGAATTGAAACATGTCTACTGAATATGTGACAGACTTTTGCTAGGCAACGAAATGATGAATGCTACAAATGATACAAATGATGATATTTGTCACTCAGCAGAAGTCATAACACTCCCAGTGACAGAATTGAAACATGTCTACTGAGTATGTGACAGACTTTTACTAGGCAGCGATATGATGAATGCTACAAATAATACAAATGATGATATTTGTCACTCAGCAGAAGTCATCACACTCCCAGTGACAGAATTGAAACATGCCTACTGAGTATGTGACAGACTTTTGCTAGGCAGCGATATGATGAATGCTACAAATGATACAAATGATGATATTTGTCACTCAGCGGAAGTCATCACACTCCCAGTGGCAGAATTGAAACATGTCTACTGAGTATTTGACAGACTTTTGCTAGGCAGCGATATGATGAATGTTACAAATGATGATATTTGTCACTCAGCGGAAGTCATCACACTCCCAGTGCCAGAATTGAAACATGTCTACTGAGTATGTGACAGACTTTTGCTAGGCAGCGATATGATGAATGCTACAAATGATGATATTTGTCACTCAGCAGAAGTCATCACACTCCCAGTGACAGAATAGAAACATGTCTCCTGAGTATGTGACAGACTTTTGCTAGGCAACGATATGATGAATGCTACAAATGATGATATTTGTCACTCACCAGAAGTCATCAGACTCCCAGTGACAGAAATTAAACATGTCTACTGAGTATGTAACAGACTTTTGCTAGGCAGCGATATGATGAATGCTACTAATGATACAAATGATGATATTTGTCTCTCAGCAGAAGTCATCACACTCCCAGTGACAATTACTGACATGTCAACTGAGATTGTAACAACGGTTGCTAAGTAACATTAGAAATATGCAATTATTAACAGGTTATAATGTACTGATGAGAATTCTCTCAGCAGAAGTCATCACTGTCCCAGTGACAGTATTTCTGACATGTCAACTGAGTTCATGACAACTGTTGCTAAGTTACATAAGAAATATGCAATTATTAACAAGCTAAAATGAAATGATGAAAAGTGTCTCTCAGCAGAAGTCATCACACTCCCAGTGGCAGAATTACTAACATTTCAACTGAGATTGTAACAACTGTTGCTAAGTAACATAAGAAATCTACAATTATGAACAGGTTATAATGACCTGATGATTATTGTCACTCAGCAGCAGTCATCACACTCCCAGTGACAGTATTACTGACATGTCAACTGAGTTTATGACAACTGTTGCTAAGTTATATTAGCAAATGAAATGATGACAAGTGTCTCTCAGCAGAAGTCATCACACTCTCAGTGACAGAATTGAAACATGTCTACTGAGTATGGGACAGACTTTTGCAAGGCAGCGATATGATGAATGCTACAAATGATACAAATGATGATATTTGTCACTCACCAGAAGTCATCACACTCCCAGTGACAGAATTTAAACATGTCTACTGAGTATGTGACAGACTTTTGCTAGGCAACGAAATGATGAATGCTTCAAATGATACAAATGATGATATTTGTCACTCAGCAGAAGTCATCACACTCCCAGTGACAGAATTGAAACATGTCTACTGAGTATGTGACAGACTTTTACTAGGCAGCGATATGATGAATGCTACAAATGATGATATTTGTCACTCAGCAGAAGTCATCACAATCCCAGTGACAGAATTGAAACATGTCTACTGAGTATGTGACAGACTTTTGCTAGGCAGCGATACGATGAATGCTACAAATGATGATATTTGTCACTCAGCAGAAGTCATCACACTCCCAGTGACAGTATTACTGACATGTCAACTGAGTTTATGACAACTGTTGCTAAGTTACATTAGAAAATGAAATGATGACAAGTGTCTCTCAGCAGAAGTCATCACACTCCCAGTGACAGAATTACTGACATGTCAACTGAGATTGTAACAACGGTTGCTAAGTAACATTAGAAATATGCAATTATTAAGACAAGTGTCTCTCAGCAAAAGTTATGACATTCCCAGTGACAGATTTATAAACTTGTTTGCTGATTTTGTAATAACTATTGCAGAATAACAGTAGTTATATGCAATGACCGATGACAGGTTATAGTGAAATGATGACAAGTGTCTGTCAGCAAAAGTCATCACTCTCCCTGTGACAGAATTGTTAACTTATCTACTGAGAATGTGACAGACTATTGTTAAATAACACTGGAAAAATTTATGTACTGAGCAGAAGTCGTCACACTCCCAGTGAGACAATTTAAACATGTCTACTGAGTATGTGACAGACTTTTGCTAGGCAGCGATATGATTTATGCTACAAATGATGATATTTGTCACTCAGCAGAAGTCATCACACTCCCAGTGACAGAATTTAAACATGTCTACTGATTATGTGACAGACTTTTGCTAGGCAGCGATATGATGAATGCTACAAATGATGATATTTGTCACTCAGCAGAAGTCATCACACTCCCAGTGACAGAATTGAAACATGTCTACTGAGTATGTGACAGACTTTTGCTAGGCAGCGATATGATGAATGCTACAAATGATGATATTTGTCACTCAGCAGAAGCCATGACACTCCCAGTGACAGAATTGAAACATGTCTACTGAATATGTGACAGACTTTTGCTAGGCAACGAAATGATGAATGCTACAAATGATACAAATGATGATAGTTGTCACTCAGCAGAAGTCATCACACTCCCAGTGACAGAATTGAAACATGTCTACTGAGTATGTGACAGACTTTTGCTAGGCAGCGATATGATGAATGCTACAAATGATGATATTTGTCACTCAGCAGAAGTCATCACACTCCCAGTCACAGAATTGAAACATGTCTACTGAGTATGTGACAGACTTTTGCTAGGCAGCGATATGATGAATGCTACAAATGATGATATTTGTCACTCAGCAGAAGTCATCACACTCCCAGTCACAGAATTGAAACATGTCTACTGAGTATGTGACAGACTTTTGCTAGGCAGCGATGTGATGAATGCTACAAATGATGATATTTGTCACTCAGCAGAAGTCATCACACCCCCAGTCACAGAATTGAAATATGTCTACTGAGTATGTGACAGACTTTTGCTCGGCAGCGATATGATGAATGCTACAAATGATGATATTTGCCACTCAGCAGAAGTCATCACACTCCCAGTGACAGAATTGAAACATGTCTACTGAATATGTGACAGACTTTTGCTAGGCAACGAAATGATGAATGCTACAAATGATACAAATGATGATATTTGTCACTCAGCAGAAGTCATAACACTCCCAGTGACAGAATTGAAACATGTCTACTGAGTATGTGACAGACTTTTACTAGGCAGCGATATGATGAATGCTACAAATAATACAAATGATGATATTTGTCACTCAGCAGAAGTCATCACACTCCCAGTGACAGAATTGAAACATGCCTACTGAGTATGTGACAGACTTTTGCTAGGCAGCGATATGATGAATGCTACAAATGATACAAATGATGATATTTGTCACTCAGCGGAAGTCATCACACTCCCAGTGGCAGAATTGAAACATGTCTACTGAGTATTTGACAGACTTTTGCTAGGCAGCGATATGATGAATGTTACAAATGATGATATTTGTCACTCAGCGGAAGTCATCACACTCCCAGTGCCAGAATTGAAACATGTCTACTGAGTATGTGACAGACTTTTGCTAGGCAGCGATATGATGAATGCTACAAATGATGATATTTGTCACTCAGCAGAAGTCATCACACTCCCAGTGACAGAATAGAAACATGTCTCCTGAGTATGTGACAGACTTTTGCTAGGCAACGATATGATGAATGCTACAAATGATGATATTTGTCACTCACCAGAAGTCATCAGACTCCCAGTGACAGAAATTAAACATGTCTACTGAGTATGTAACAGACTTTTGCTAGGCAGCGATATGATGAATGCTACTAATGATACAAATGATGATATTTGTCTCAGCAGAAGTCATCACACTCCCAGTGACAATTACTGACATGTCAACTGAGATTGTAACAACGGTTGCTAAGTAACATTAGAAATATGCAATTATTAACAGGTTATAATGTACTGATGAGAATTCTCTCAGCAGAAGTCATCACTGTCCCAGTGACAGTATTTCTGACATGTCAACTGAGTTCATGACAACTGTTGCTAAGTTACATAAGAAATATGCAATTATTAACAAGCTAAAATGAAATGATGAAAAGTGTCTCTCAGCAGAAGTCATCACACTCCCAGTGGCAGAATTACTAACATTTCAACTGAGATTGTAACAACTGTTGCTAAGTAACATAAGAAATCTACAATTATGAACAGGTTATAATGACCTGATGATTATTGTCACTCAGCAGCAGTCATCACACTCCCAGTGACAGTATTACTGACATGTCAACTGAGTTTATGACAACTGTTGCTAAGTTATATTAGCAAATGAAATGATGACAAGTGTCTCTCAGCAGAAGTCATCACACTCTCAGTGACAGAATTGAAACATGTCTACTGAGTATGGGACAGACTTTTGCAAGGCAGCGATATGATGAATGCTACAAATGATACAAATGATGATATTTGTCACTCACCAGAAGTCATCACACTCCCAGTGACAGAATTTAAACATGTCTACTGAGTATGTGACAGACTTTTGCTAGGCAACGAAATGATGAATGCTTCAAATGATACAAATGATGATATTTGTCACTCAGCAGAAGTCATCACACTCCCAGTGACAGAATTGAAACATGTCTACTGAGTATGTGACAGACTTTTACTAGGCAGCGATATGATGAATGCTACAAATGATGATATTTGTCACTCAGCAGAAGTCATCACAATCCCAGTGACAGAATTGAAACATGTCTACTGAGTATGTGACAGACTTTTGCTAGGCAGCGATACGATGAATGCTACAAATGATGATATTTGTCACTCAGCAGAAGTCATCACACTTCCAGTGACAGAATTGAAACATGTCTACTTAGTATGTGACAGACTTTTGCTAGGCAACGAAATGATTAATGCTACAAATGATACAAATGATGATATCTGTCACTCAGCAGAAGTCATCACACTCCCAGTGACAGAATTGAAACATGTCTACTGAGTATGTGACAGACTTTTGCTAGGCAACGAAATGATGAATGCTTCAAATGATGATATTTGTCACTCAGCAGAAGTCATCACACTCCCAGTGACAGAATTGAAACATGTCTACTGAGTATGTGACAGACTTTTGCTAGGCAGCGATGTGATGTATGCTACAAATGATAATATTTGTCACTCAGCAGAAGCCATCACACTCCCAGTGACAGAATTTAAACATGTCTACTGAGTATGTGACAGACTTTTGCTAGGCAACGAAATGATGAATGCTACAAATGATACAAATGATGATAGTTGTCACTCAGCAGAAGTCATCACACTCCCAGTGACAGAATTGAAACATGTCTACTGAGTATGTGACAGACTTTTGCTAGGCAGCGATGTGATGAATGCTACAAATGATGATATTTGTCACTCAGCAGAAGCCATCACACTCCCAGTGACAGAATTGAAACATGTCTACTGAGTATGTGACAGACTTTTGCTAGGCAACGAAATGATGAATGCTTCAAATGATACATATGATGATATTTGTCACTCAGCAGAAGTCATCACACTCCCAGTGACAGAATTGAAACATGCCTACTGAGTATGTGACAGACTTTTGCTAGGCTGCGATATGATGAATGCTACAAATGATGATATTTGTCACTCAGCGGAAGTCATCACACTCCCAGTGGCAGAATTGAAACATGTCTACTGAGTATGTGACAGACTTTTGCTAGGCAGCGATATGATGAATGTTACAAATGATGATATTTGTCACTCAGCGGAAGTCATCACACTCCCAGTGCCGGAATTGAAACATGTCTACTGAGTATGTGACAGACTTTTGCTAGGCAGCGATATGATGAATGCTACAAATGATGATATTTGTCACTCAGCAGAAGTCATCACACTCCCAGTGACAGAATAGAAACATGTCTACTGAGTATGTGACAGACTTTTGCTAGGCAACGATATGATGAATGCTACAAATGATGACATTTGTCACTCAGCAGAAGTCATCAGACTCCCAGTGACAGAAATTAAACATGTCTACTGAGTATGTAACAGACTTTTGCTAGGCAGCGATATGATGAATGCTACTAATGATACAAATGATGATATTTGTCTCTCAGCAGAAGTCATCACACTCCCAGTGACAATTACTGACATGTCAACTGAGATTGTAACAACAGTTGCTAAGTAACATTAGAAATATGCAATTATTAACAGGTTATAATGTACTGATGAGAATTCTCTCAGCAGAAGTCATCACTGTCCCAGTGACAGTATTTCTGTCATGTCAACTGAGTTCATGACAACTGTTGCTAAGTTACATAAGAAATATGCAATTATTAACAAGCTAAAATGAAATGATGACAAGTGTCTCTCAGCAGAAGTCATCACACTCCCAGTGGCAGAATTACTAACATTTCAACTGAGATTGTAACAACTGTTGCTAAGTAACATAAGAAATCTACAATTATGAACAGGTTATAATGACCTGATGATTATTGTCACTCAGCAGCAGTCATCACACTCCGAGTGACAGTATTACTGACATGTCAACTGAGTTTATGACAACTGTTGCTAAGTTACATTAGAAAATGAAATGATGACAAGTGTCTCTCAGCAGAAGTCATCACACTCCCAGTGACAGAATTACTGACATGTCAACTGAGATTGTAACAACGGTTGCTAAGTAACATTAGAAATATGCAATTATTAAGACAAGTGTCTCTCAGCAAAAGTTATGACATTCCCAGTGACAGATTTATAAACTTGTTTGCTGATTTTGTAATAACTATTGCAGAATAACAGTAGTTATATGCAATGACCGATGACAGGTTATAGTGAAATGATGACAAGTGTCTGTCAGCAAAAGTCATCACTCTCCCTGTGACAGAATTGTTAACTTATCTACTGAGAATGTGACAGACTATTGTTAAATAACACTGGAAAAATTTATGTACTGAGCAGAAGTCGTCACACTCCCAGTGAGACAATTTAAACATGTCTACTGAGTATGTGACAGACTTTTGCTAGGCAGCGATATGATTTATGCTACAAATGATGATATTTGTCACTCAGCAGAAGTCATCACACTCCCAGTGACAGAATTTAAACATGTCTACTGATTATGTGACAGACTTTTGCTAGGCAGCGATATGATGAATGCTACAAATGATGATATTTGTCACTCAGCAGAAGTCATCACACTCCCAGTGACAGAATTGAAACATGTCTACTGAGTATGTGACAGACTTTTGCTAGGCAGCGATATGATGAATGCTACAAATGATGATATTTGTCACTCAGCAGAAGCCATGACACTCCCAGTGACAGAATTGAAACATGTCTACTGAATATGTGACAGACTTTTGCTAGGCAACGAAATGATGAATGCTACAAATGATACAAATGATGATATTTGTCACTCAGCAGAAGTCATAACACTCCCAGTGACAGAATTGAAACATGTCTACTGAGTATGTGACAGACTTTTACTAGGCAGCGATATGATGAATGCTACAAATAATACAAATGATGATATTTGTCACTCAGCAGAAGTCATCACACTCCCAGTGACAGAATTGAAACATGCCTACTGAGTATGTGACAGACTTTTGCTAGGCAGCGATATGATGAATGCTACAAATGATACAAATGATGATATTTGTCACTCAGCGGAAGTCATCACACTCCCAGTGGCAGAATTGAAACATGTCTACTGAGTATTTGACAGACTTTTGCTAGGCAGCGATATGATGAATGTTACAAATGATGATATTTGTCACTCAGCGGAAGTCATCACACTCCCAGTGCCAGAATTGAAACATGTCTACTGAGTATGTGACAGACTTTTGCTAGGCAGCGATATGATGAATGCTACAAATGATGATATTTGTCACTCAGCAGAAGTCATCACACTCCCAGTGACAGAATAGAAACATGTCTCCTGAGTATGTGACAGACTTTTGCTAGGCAACGATATGATGAATGCTACAAATGATGATATTTGTCACTCACCAGAAGTCATCAGACTCCCAGTGACGGAAATTAAACATGTCTACTGAGTATGTAACAGACTTTTGCTAGGCAGCGATATGATGAATGCTACTAATGATACAAATGATGATATTTGTCTCTCAGCAGAAGTCATCACACTCCCAGTGACAATTACTGACATGTCAACTGAGATTGTAACAACGGTTGCTAAGTAACATTAGAAATATGCAATTATTAACAGGTTATAATGTACTGATGAGAATTCTCTCAGCAGAAGTCATCACTGTCCCAGTGACAGTATTTCTGACATGTCAACTGAGTTCATGACAACTGTTGCTAAGTTACATAAGAAATATGCAATTATTAACAAGCTAAAATGAAATGATGAAAAGTGTCTCTCAGCAGAAGTCATCACACTCCCAGTGGCAGAATTACTAACATTTCAACTGAGATTGTAACAACTGTTGCTAAGTAACATAAGAAATCTACAATTATGAACAGGTTATAATGACCTGATGATTATTGTCACTCAGCAGCAGTCATCACACTCCCAGTGACAGTATTACTGACATGTCAACTGAGTTTATGACAACTGTTGCTAAGTTATATTAGCAAATGAAATGATGACAAGTGTCTCTCAGCAGAAGTCATCACACTCTCAGTGACAGAATTGAAACATGTCTACTGAGTATGGGACAGACTTTTGCAAGGCAGCGATATGATGAATGCTACAAATGATACAAATGATGATATTTGTCACTCACCAGAAGTCATCACACTCCCAGTGACAGAATTTAAACATGTCTACTGAGTATGTGACAGACTTTTGCTAGGCAACGAAATGATGAATGCTTCAAATGATACAAATGATGATATTTGTCACTCAGCAGAAGTCATCACACTCCCAGTGACAGAATTGAAACATGTCTACTGAGTATGTGACAGACTTTTACTAGGCAGCGATATGATGAATGCTACAAATGATGATATTTGTCACTCAGCAGAAGTCATCACAATCCCAGTGACAGAATTGAAACATGTCTACTGAGTATGTGACAGACTTTTGCTAGGCAGCGATACGATGAATGCTACAAATGATGATATTTGTCACTCAGCAGAAGTCATCACACTCCCAGTGACAGTATTACTGACATGTCAACTGAGTTTATGACAACTGTTGCTAAGTTACATTAGAAAATGAAATGATGACAAGTGTCTCTCAGCAGAAGTCATCACACTCCCAGTGACAGAATTACTGACATGTCAACTGAGATTGTAACAACGGTTGCTAAGTAACATTAGAAATATGCAATTATTAAGACAAGTGTCTCTCAGCAAAAGTTATGACATTCCCAGTGACAGATTTATAAACTTGTTTGCTGATTTTGTAATAACTATTGCAGAATAACAGTAGTTATATGCAATGACCGATGACAGGTTATAGTGAAATGATGACAAGTGTCTGTCAGCAAAAGTCATCACTCTCCCTGTGACAGAATTGTTAACTTATCTACTGAGAATGTGACAGACTATTGTTAAATAACACTGGAAAAATTTATGTACTGAGCAGAAGTCGTCACACTCCCAGTGAGACAATTTAAACATGTCTACTGAGTATGTGACAGACTTTTGCTAGGCAGCGATATGATTTATGCTACAAATGATGATATTTGTCACTCAGCAGAAGTCATCACACTCCCAGTGACAGAATTTAAACATGTCTACTGATTATGTGACAGACTTTTGCTAGGCAGCGATATGATGAATGCTACAAATGATGATATTTGTCACTCAGCAGAAGTCATCACACTCCCAGTGACAGAATTGAAACATGTCTACTGAGTATGTGACAGACTTTTGCTAGGCAGCGATATGATGAATGCTACAAATGATGATATTTGTCACTCAGCAGAAGCCATGACACTCCCAGTGACAGAATTGAAACATGTCTACTGAATATGTGACAGACTTTTGCTAGGCAACGAAATGATGAATGCTACAAATGATACAAATGATGATAGTTGTCACTCAGCAGAAGTCATCACACTCCCAGTGACAGAATTGAAACATGTCTACTGAGTATGTGACAGACTTTTGCTAGGCAGCGATATGATGAATGCTACAAATGATGATATTTGTCACTCAGCAGAAGTCATCACACTCCCAGTCACAGAATTGAAACATGTCTACTGAGTATGTGACAGACTTTTGCTAGGCAGCGATATGATGAATGCTACAAATGATGATATTTGTCACTCAGCAGAAGTCATCACACTCCCAGTCACAGAATTGAAACATGTCTACTGAGTATGTGACAGACTTTTGCTAGGCAGCGATGTGATGAATGCTACAAATGATGATATTTGTCACTCAGCAGAAGTCATCACACCCCCAGTCACAGAATTGAAATATGTCTACTGAGTATGTGACAGACTTTTGCTCGGCAGCGATATGATGAATGCTACAAATGATGATATTTGTCACTCAGCAGAAGTCATCACACTCCCAGTGACAGAATTGAAACATGTCTACTGAATATGTGACAGACTTTTGCTAGGCAACGAAATGATGAATGCTACAAATGATACAAATGATGATATTTGTCACTCAGCAGAAGTCATAACACTCCCAGTGACAGAATTGAAACATGTCTACTGAGTATGTGACAGACTTTTACTAGGCAGCGATATGATGAATGCTACAAATAATACAAATGATGATATTTGTCACTCAGCAGAAGTCATCACACTCCCAGTGACAGAATTGAAACATGCCTACTGAGTATGTGACAGACTTTTGCTAGGCAGCGATATGATGAATGCTACAAATGATACAAATGATGATATTTGTCACTCAGCGGAAGTCATCACACTCCCAGTGGCAGAATTGAAACATGTCTACTGAGTATTTGACAGACTTTTGCTAGGCAGCGATATGATGAATGTTACAAATGATGATATTTGTCACTCAGCGGAAGTCATCACACTCCCAGTGCCAGAATTGAAACATGTCTACTGAGTATGTGACAGACTTTTGCTAGGCAGCGATATGATGAATGCTACAAATGATGATATTTGTCACTCAGCAGAAGTCATCACACTCCCAGTGACAGAATAGAAACATGTCTCCTGAGTATGTGACAGACTTTTGCTAGGCAACGATATGATGAATGCTACAAATGATGATATTTGTCACTCACCAGAAGTCATCAGACTCCCAGTGACAGAAATTAAACATGTCTACTGAGTATGTAACAGACTTTTGCTAGGCAGCGATATGATGAATGCTACTAATGATACAAATGATGATATTTGTCTCAGCAGAAGTCATCACACTCCCAGTGACAATTACTGACATGTCAACTGAGATTGTAACAACGGTTGCTAAGTAACATTAGAAATATGCAATTATTAACAGGTTATAATGTACTGATGAGAATTCTCTCAGCAGAAGTCATCACTGTCCCAGTGACAGTATTTCTGACATGTCAACTGAGTTCATGACAACTGTTGCTAAGTTACATAAGAAATATGCAATTATTAACAAGCTAAAATGAAATGATGAAAAGTGTCTCTCAGCAGAAGTCATCACACTCCCAGTGGCAGAATTACTAACATTTCAACTGAGATTGTAACAACTGTTGCTAAGTAACATAAGAAATCTACAATTATGAACAGGTTATAATGACCTGATGATTATTGTCACTCAGCAGCAGTCATCACACTCCCAGTGACAGTATTACTGACATGTCAACTGAGTTTATGACAACTGTTGCTAAGTTATATTAGCAAATGAAATGATGACAAGTGTCTCTCAGCAGAAGTCATCACACTCTCAGTGACAGAATTGAAACATGTCTACTGAGTATGGGACAGACTTTTGCAAGGCAGCGATATGATGAATGCTACAAATGATACAAATGATGATATTTGTCACTCACCAGAAGTCATCACACTCCCAGTGACAGAATTTAAACATGTCTACTGAGTATGTGACAGACTTTTGCTAGGCAACGAAATGATGAATGCTTCAAATGATACAAATGATGATATTTGTCACTCAGCAGAAGTCATCACACTCCCAGTGACAGAATTGAAACATGTCTACTGAGTATGTGACAGACTTTTACTAGGCAGCGATATGATGAATGCTACAAATGATGATATTTGTCACTCAGCAGAAGTCATCACAATCCCAGTGACAGAATTGAAACATGTCTACTGAGTATGTGACAGACTTTTGCTAGGCAGCGATACGATGAATGCTACAAATGATGATATTTGTCACTCAGCAGAAGTCATCACACTTCCAGTGACAGAATTGAAACATGTCTACTTAGTATGTGACAGACTTTTGCTAGGCAACGAAATGATTAATGCTACAAATGATACAAATGATGATATCTGTCACTCAGCAGAAGTCATCACACTCCCAGTGACAGAATTGAAACATGTCTACTGAGTATGTGACAGACTTTTGCTAGGCAACGAAATGATGAATGCTTCAAATGATGATATTTGTCACTCAGCAGAAGTCATCACACTCCCAGTGACAGAATTGAAACATGTCTACTGAGTATGTGACAGACTTTTGCTAGGCAGCGATGTGATGTATGCTACAAATGATAATATTTGTCACTCAGCAGAAGCCATCACACTCCCAGTGACAGAATTTAAACATGTCTACTGAGTATGTGACAGACTTTTGCTAGGCAACGAAATGATGAATGCTACAAATGATACAAATGATGATAGTTGTCACTCAGCAGAAGTCATCACACTCCCAGTGACAGAATTGAAACATGTCTACTGAGTATGTGACAGACTTTTGCTAGGCAGCGATGTGATGAATGCTACAAATGATGATATTTGTCACTCAGCAGAAGCCATCACACTCCCAGTGACAGAATTGAAACATGTCTACTGAGTATGTGACAGACTTTTGCTAGGCAACGAAATGATGAATGCTTCAAATGATACATATGATGATATTTGTCACTCAGCAGAAGTCATCACACTCCCAGTGACAGAATTGAAACATGCCTACTGAGTATGTGACAGACTTTTGCTAGGCTGCGATATGATGAATGCTACAAATGATGATATTTGTCACTCAGCAGAAGTCATCACACTCCCAGTGACAGAATTGAAACATGTCTACTGAGTATGTGACAGACTTTTGCTAGGCAGCGATATGATGAATGCTACAAATGATGATATTTGTCACTCAGCAGAAGTCATCACACTCCCAGTGACAGAATTGAAACATGTCTACTGAGTTTGTGACAGACTTTTGCTAGGCAACGAAATGATGAATGCTACAAATGATACAAATGATGATAGTTGTCACTCAGCAGAAGTCATCACACTCCCAGTCACAGAATTGAAACATGTCTACTGAGTATGTGACAGACTTTTACTAGGCAGCGATATGATGAATGCTACAAATGATGATATTTGTCACTCAGCGGAAGTCATCACACTCCCAGTGACAGAATTTAAACATGTCTACTAGTATGTGACAGACTTTTGCTAGGCAGCGATGTGATGAATGCTACAAATGATGATATTTGTCACTCAGCAGAAGTCATCACACTCCCAGTGACAGAATTGAAACATGTCTACTGAGTATGTGACAGACTTTTGCTAGGCAATGAAATGATGAATGCTACAAATGATACAAATGATGATATCTGTCACTCAGCAGATGTCATCACACTTCCAGTGACAGAATTGAAACATGTTTACTGAATATGTGACAGACTTTTGCTAGGCAACGAAATGATGAATGCTACAAATGATGATATTTGTCACTCAGCAGAAGTCATCACACTCCCAGTGACAGAATTGAAACATGTCTACTGAATATGTGACAGACTTTTGCTAGGCAACGAAATGATGAATGCTACAAATGATACAAATGATGATAGTTGTCACTCAGCAGAAGTCATCACACTCCCAGTGACAGAATTGAAACATGTCTACTGAGTATGTGACAGACTTTTGCTAGGCAACGAAATGATGAATGCTTCAAATGATACAAATGATGATATTTGTCACTCAGCAGAAGTCATCACACTCCCAGTGACAGAATTGAAACATGTCTACTGAGTATGTGACAGACTTTTGCTAGGCAGCGATATGATGAATGCTACAAATGATGATATTTGTCACTCAGCAGAAGTCATCACACCCCCAGTGACAGAATTGAAACATGTCTACTGAGTATGTGACAGACTTTTGCTAGGCAACGAAATGATTACTGCTACAAATGATACAAATGATGATATCTGTCACTCAGCAGAAGTCATCACACTCCCAGTGACAGAATTGAAACATGTCTACTGAGTATGTGACAGACATATACTAGGCAGCGATTTTTTCTATGATACAATTACACTATTCTATTACCTATGCTTCCCAGTAATTTACAAAAAAATAACTGTAAGAAAACGACCAACTTGGGTAACGCAAGGTATTAGAAAGTGCTGCAAACGAAAGCGGCAGCTGCTGTGGCAGCTTCGTAAAAAACCTACCATACAGAATGAAAATGCGTTTAGATCACTCTCGTATAGGCTTAATCGTATAATAAAACTTACCCAAAAAAGCCATAATAATAACTACATCACAAGAGCAAAAAATAAGTGTAAAGCTACGTGGAAAATAATTAATAGTGCAAAATGTAATTTTTGCTAAAGGCGAAATTCATGACATTAAAATATCTGACGGAACAATCACTGATGACCCATTAACTATAGCAAATTCATTCAATGAGTTTTTCATTCAAAAACAATATCCCGGACCCAATAATATTGACACGTTTACTAACAGTATCCCTAATTCAATTTTTATGAGACCAACCACTTCTGACGAAATACATAGGATTATATCAAATCTAAAAAACACAAATAGTACTGGGCACGATGAAATATCCACAGTCATAATAAAACAAGTCTCATTAAATGTATCCCCTATTTTAAGTCATGTCATTAACCTTTGCATAACACATGGTAAATTTCCTGAAAAGCTGAAAATGACATTGATTAAACCACTATTTAAGAAAGTTGATAAACATTCCATGACTTGTTATCGGTCAATTGCATTAATATCTAACTTGTCAAAAGTTATTGAAAAGTCAGTACATGATAGGATTTACTCTTTCCTTGAATGTAACAATATATTTGCTAAAGAATAATTGGGATTTAGGAAAAATAAATCTATTAATATGGCAATTTATAATTTTTTAAAATTAGTCATGGAAAATGTTGACCATAAAAATCCCGTGTGTGCACTGTATATGGACCTTACCAAGGCATTTGACTGCGTAAATCATGACACATTACTAAAAAAACTACATGCATGCGGAATAAGGGGAAATTCTTTAAAGTTAATGAAATCTTATCTATCTGACAGGAAACAATGCACACAAATTACTAGAGTATGCCCTAAATTACAACAAGAAATACATTATGTCTCTACTCACAAGGAAGTCAAAGTTGGTGTTCCACAAGAAAGTGTACTAGGTCCATTATTGTTCAATATTTACATAAATGATCTTCCTAAGGTAACAAAGCATCCCACAATTTTATTTGCAGACGACAGCACTATTATATTCACCGGCAAAGAAAAATATTCTTTTGAGTTTGAAATAACCAAAACCATATATAATGTTATACAATGGTTGACAACAATAAACTTAAAAATTAATCTAGATAAAACAAACATAATGACATTTAAAAACAGACAATCGCAACTGGACAATATTAGCATTAGTTACGACGGGACCATGATCCAAGAAGTAAATATTACGAAGTTCTTAGGATTAAATATAGATAAAAGCCTTAACTGGAAATCACATGTAGAAAGTCTATGCATAAAATTAAACCAGCAATCCTATGCTCTCTATATGCTCGCTAAAATAGTAAACCAATCAGTAGTACTGACAGCATATCATGGTAATGTGGGATACATATTGAGATATGGTATAATGTTTTGGGGTAACTCGACAGACAAGGAACGAGTGTTTAAATCGCAGAAAAAATGTGTACGTGCTATATGCAAACTGCATCAAACGGATAGTTGTAAATTTTTCTTTATAAGTCTTAAAATATTAACAGTGCCATGTATCTACATATATGAAGCGATTTGTTTTATAAAGAGAAATTTTAATATGTACGTCAGTTATAAAAGTATACGCCACAAATTTAAAATTAATTGTCCCCCACACAAAACCGCAATGTTTGATAAGAGTATATTTTGTATGGGACCGCGAATGTATAACCATCTACCTACTAGTGTATTGCAAGTCACAAGTTATGAGCTATATAAAACTAAATTAAAATGTTTATTATTAGACAAGGCTTACTATAGTGTCGCCGAATATTTATCAGATAATTTGGAGGACAATTCATAACTTATGAAGGATAATGTAATAATGACAAACCTAATGACATTCATAAATTTCTTTTCACAAATTGACATAAAAAAATTATATCATGACCAGTAATTAATTTTAATCGATATGTTTATAATGATGGTTCAATGTAATTTAATTATGTTATGATACTATCATATATGATGAAAATTCTATGTATTTGCATGCCTAACAGCAGATTATGGCGTCACAACACCAATTTGTAACATCTGTAACACCCATATTCGCAAATAAATGATTTGATTTGATTTGATTTGATGAATGCTACAAATGATGATATTTGTCACTCAGCAGAAGTCATCACACTCCCAGTGACAGAATTGAAACATGTCTACTGAGTATGTGACAGACTTTTGCTAGGCAGCGATGTGATGAATGCTACAAATGATGATATTTGTCACTCAGCGGAAGTCATCACACTCCCAGTGACAGAATTTAAACATGTCTACTGAGTATGTTACAGACTTTTGCTAGGCAGCGATATGATGAATGCTACAAATGATGATATTTGTCACTCAGCAGAAGTCATCACACTCCCAGTGACAGAATTGAAACATGTCTACTGAGTATGTGACAGACTTTTGCTAGGCAGCGATATGATGAATGCTACAAATGATGATATTTGTCACTCAGCAGAAGCCATCACACTCCCAGTGACAGAATTTAAACATGTCTACTGAGTATGTGACAGACTTTTGCTAGGCAACGAAATGATGAATGCTACAAATGATACAAATGATGATAGTTGTCACTCAGCAGAAGTCATCACACTCCCAGTGACAATTGAAACATGTCTACTGAGTATGTGACAGACTTTTGCTAGGCAGCGATGTGATGAATGCTACAAATGATGATATTTGTCACTCAGCAGAAGTCATCACACCCCCAGTCACAGAATTGAAACATGTCTACTGAGTATGTGACAGACTTTTGCTCGGCAGCGATATGATGAATGCTACAAATGATGATATTTGCCACTCAGCAGAAGTCATCACACTCCCAGTCACAGAATTGAAACATGTCTACTGAGTATGGGACAGACTTTTGCAAGGCAGCGATATGATGAATGCTACAAATGATACAAATGATGATATTTGTCACTCAGCAGAAGTCATCACACTCCCAGTGACAGAATTGAAACATGTCTACTGAGTATGTGACAGACTTTTGCTAGGCAACGAAATGATGAATGCTACAAATGATACAAATGATGATAGTTGTCACTCAGCAGAAGTCATCACACTCCCAGTGACAGAATTGAAACATGTCTACTGAGTATGTGACAGACTTTTGCTAGGCAGCGATATGATGAATGCTACAAATGATGATATTTGTCACTCAGCAGAAGTCATCACACTCCCAGTCACAGAATTGAAACATGTCTACTGAGTATGTGACAGACTTTTGCTAGGCAGCGATATGATGAATGCTACAAATGATGATATTTGTCACTCAGCAGAAGTCATCACACTCCCAGTCACAGAATTGAAACATGTCTACTGAGTATGTGACAGACTTTTGCTAGGCAGCGATGTGATGAATGCTACAAATGATGATATTTGTCACTCAGCAGAAGTCATCACACCCCCAGTCACAGAATTGAAATATGTCTACTGAGTATGTGACAGACTTTTGCTCGGCAGCGATATGATGAATGCTACAAATGATGATATTTGCCACTCAGCAGAAGTCATCACACTCCCAGTGACAGAATTGAAACATGTATACTGAGTATGGGACAGACTTTTGCAAGGCAGCGATATGATGAATGCTACAAATGATACAAATGATGATATTTGTCACTCAGCAGAAGTCATCACACTCCCAGTGACAGAATTGAAACATGTCTACTGAGTATGTGACAGACTTTTGCTAGGCAGCGATATGATGAATGCTACAAATGATGATATTTGTCACTCAGCAGAAGCCATCACACTCCCAGTGACAGAATTGAAACATGTCTACTGAGTATGTGACAGACTTTTGCTAGGCAACGAAATGATGAATGCTTCAAATGATACAAATGATGATATTTGTCACTCAGCAGAAGTCATCACACTCCCAGTGACAGAATTGAAACATGTCTACTGAGTATGTGACAGACTTTTGCTAGGCAGCGATATGATAAATGCTACAAATGATGATATTTGTCACTCAGCAGAAGTCATCACACTCCCAGTGACAGAATTGAAACATGTCTACTGAGTATGTGACAGACTTTTGCTAGGCAGCGATATGATGAATGCTACAAATGATGATATTTGTCACTCAGCAGAAGTCATCACACCCCCAGTGACAGAATTGAAACATGTCTACTGAGTATGTGACAGACTTTTGCTAGGCAACGAAATGATTACTGCTACAAATGATACAAATGATGATATCTGTCACTCAGCAGAAGTCATCACACTCCCAGTGACAGAATTGAAACATGTCCACTGAGTATGTGACAGACTTTTACTAGGCAGCGATTTTTTCTATGATACAATTACACTATTCTATTACCTATGCTTCCCAGTAATTTACAAAAAAATAACTGTAAGAAAACGACCAACTTGGGTAACGCAAGGTATTAGAAAGTGCTGCAAACGAAAGCGGCAGCTGCTGTGGCAGCTTCGTAAAAAACCTACCATACAGAATGAAAATGCGTTTAGATCACTCTCGTATAGGCTTAATCGTATAATAAAACTTACCCAAAAAAGCCATAATAATAACTACATCACAAGAGCAAAAAATAAGTGTAAAGCTACGTGGAAAATAATTAATAGTGCAAAATGTAATTTTCCTAAAGGCGAAATTCATGACATTAAAATATCTGACGGAACAATCACTGATGACCCATTAACTATAGCAAATTCATTCAATGACTTTTTCATTCAAAAACAATATCCCGGACCCAATAATATTGACACGTTTACTAACAGTATCCCTAATTCAATTTTTATGAGACCAATCACTTCTGACGAAATACATAGGATTATATCAAATCTAAAAAACACAAATAGTACTGGGCACGATGAAATATCCACAGTCATAATAAAACAAGTCTCATTAAATGTATCCCCTATTTTAAGTCATGTCATTAACCTTTGCATAACACATGGTAAATTTCCTGAAAAGCTGAAAATGACATTGATAAAACCACTATTTAAGAAAGTTGATAAACATTCCATGACTTGTTATCGGTCAATTGCATTAATATCTAACTTGTCAAAAGTTATTGAAAAGTCAGTACATGATAGGATTTACTCTTTCCTTGAATGTAACAATATATTTGCTAAAGAATAATTGGGATTTAGGAAAAATAAATCTATTAATATGGCTATTTATAATTTTTTAAAATTAGTCATGGAAAATGTTGACCATAAAAATCCCGTGTGTGCACTGTATATGGACCTTACCAAGGCATTTGACTGCGTAAATCATGACACATTACTAAAAAAACTACATGCATGCGGAATAAGGGGAAATTCTTTAAAGTTAATGAAATCTTATCTATCTGACAGGAAACAATGCACACAAATTACTAGAGTATGCCCTAAATTACAACAAGAAATACATTATGTCTCTACTCACAAGGAAGTCAAAGTTGGTGTTCCACAAGAAAGTGTACTAGGTCCATTATTGTTCAATATTTACATAAATGATCTTCCTAAGGTAACAAAGCATCCCACAATTTTATTTGCAGACGACAGCACTATTATATTCACCGGCAAAGAAAAATATTCTTTTGAGTTTGAAATAACCAAAACCATATATAATGTTATACAATGGTTGACAACAATAAACTTAAAAATTAATCTAGATAAAACAAACATAATGACATTTAAAAACAGACAATCGCAACTGGACAATATTAGCATTAGTTACGACGGGACCATGATCCAAGAAGTAAATATTACGAAGTTCTTAGGATTAAATATAGATAAAAGCCTTAACTGGAAATCACATGTAGAAAGTCTATGCATAAAATTAAACCAGCAATCCTATGCTCTCTATATGCTCGCTAAAATGGTAAACCAATCAGTAGTACTGACAGCATATCATGGTAATGTGGGATCCATATTGAGATATGGTATAATGTTTTGGGGTAACTCGACAGACAAGGAACGAGTGTTTAAATCGCAGAAAAAATGTGTACGTGCTATATGCAAACTCCATCAAACGGATAGTTGTAAATTTTTCTTTATAAGTCTTAAAATATTAACAGTGCCATGTATCTACATATATGAAGCGATTTGTTTTATAAAGAGAAATTTTAATATGTACGTCAGTTATAAAAGTATACGCCACAAATTTAAAATTAATTGTCCCCCACACAAAACCGCAATGTTTGATAAGAGTATATTTTGTATGGGACCGCGAATGTATAACCATCTACCTACTAGTGTATTGCAAGTCACAAGTTTGAGCTATTTAAAACTAAATTAAAATGTTTATTATTAGACAAGGCTTACTATAGTGTCGCCGAATATTTATCAGATAATTTGGAGGACAATTCATAACTTATGAAGGATAATGTAATATTGACAAACTTAATGACATTCAAAAATTTATTTTCACAAATTGACATAAAAAAATTATATCATGACCAGTAATTAATTTTAATCGATATGTTTATAATGATGGTTCAATGTAATTTAATTATATTATGATACTAACATATATGATGAAAATTCTATGTATTTGCATGCCTAACAGCAGATTATGGCGTCACAACACCAATTTGTAACATCTGTAACACCCATATTCGCAAATAAATGATTTGATTTGATTTGATTTGATGAATGCTACAAATGATGATATTTGTCACTCAGCAGAAGTCATCACACTCCCAGTGACAGAATTGAAACATGTCTACTGAGTATGTGACAGACTTTTGCTAGGCAGCGATGTGATGAATGCTACAAATGATGATATTTGTCACTCAGCGGAAGTCATCACACTCCCAGTGACAGAATTTAAACATGTCTACTGAGTATGTTACAGACTTTTGCTAGGCAGCGATATGATGAATGCTACAAATGATGATATTTGTCACTCAGCAGAAGTCATCACACTCCCAGTGACAGAATTGAAACATGTCTACTGAGTATGTGACAGACTTTTGCTAGGCAGCGATATGATGAATGCTACAAATGATGATATTTGTCACTCAGCAGAAGCCATCACACTCCCAGTGACAGAATTTAAACATGTCTACTGAGTATGTGACAGACTTTTGCTAGGCAACGAAATGATGAATGCTACAAATGATACAAATGATGATAGTTGTCACTCAGCAGAAGTCATCACACTCCCAGTGACAATTGAAACATGTCTACTGAGTATGTGACAGACTTTTGCTAGGCAGCGATGTGATGAATGCTACAAATGATGATATTTGTCACTCAGCAGAAGTCATCACACCCCCAGTCACAGAGTTGAAACATGTCTACTGAGTATGTGACAGACTTTTGCTCGGCAGCGATATGATGAATGCTACAAATGATGATATTTGCCACTCAGCAGAAGTCATCACACTCCCAGTGACAGAATTGAAACATGTCTACTGAGTATGGGACAGACTTTTGCAAGGCAGCGATATGATGAATGCTACAAATGATACAAATGATGATATTTGTCACTCAGCAGAAGTCATCACACTCCCAGTGACAGAATTGAAACATGTCTACTGAGTATGTGACAGACTTTTGCTAGGCAACGAAATGATGAATGCTACAAATGATACAAATGATGATAGTTGTCACTCAGCAGAAGTCATCACACTCCCAGTGACAGAATTGAAACATGTCTACTGAGTATGTGACAGACTTTTGCTAGGCAGCGATATGATGAATGCTACAAATGATGATATTTGTCACTCAGCAGAAGTCATCACACTCCCAGTCACAGAATTGCAACATGTCTACTGAGTATGTGACAGACTTTTGCTAGGCAGCGATATGATGAATGCTACAAATGATGATATTTGTCACTCAGCAGAAGTCATCACACTCCCAGTCACAGAATTGAAACATGTCTACTGAGTATGTGACAGACTTTTGCTAGGCAGCGATGTGATGAATGCTACAAATGATGATATTTGTCACTCAGCAGAAGTCATCACACCCCCAGTCACAGAATTGAAATATGTCTACTGAGTATGTGACAGACTTTTGCTCGGCAGCGATATGATGAATGCTACAAATGATGATATTTGCCACTCAGCAGAAGTCATCACACTCCCAGTGACAGAATTGAAACATGTCTACTGAATATGTGACAGACTTTTGCTAGGCAACGAAATGATGAATGCTACAAATGATACAAATGATGATATTTGTCACTCAGCAGAAGTCATAACACTCCCAGTGACAGAATTGAAACATGTCTACTGAGTATGTGACAGACTTTTACTAGGCAGCGATATGATGAATGCTACAAATAATACAAATGATGATATTTGTCACTCAGCAGAAGTCATCACACTCCCAGTGACAGAATTGAAACATGCCTACTGAGTATGTGACAGACTTTTGCTAGGCAGCGATATGATGAATGCTACAAATGATACAAATGATGATAGTTGTCACTCAGCAGAAGTCATCACACTCCCAGTGACAATTGAAACATGTCTACTGAGTATGTGACAGACTTTTGCTAGGCAGCGATGTGATGAATGCTACAAATGATGATATTTGTCACTCAGCAGAAGTCATCACACCCCCAGTCACAGAGTTGAAACATGTCTACTGAGTATGTGACAGACTTTTGCTCGGCAGCGATATGATGAATGCTACAAATGATGATATTTGCCACTCAGCAGAAGTCATCACACTCCCAGTGACAGAATTGAAACATGTCTACTGAGTATGGGACAGACTTTTGCAAGGCAGCGATATGATGAATGCTACAAATGATACAAATGATGATATTTGTCACTCAGCAGAAGTCATCACACTCCCAGTGACAGAATTGAAACATGTCTACTGAGTATGTGACAGACTTTTGCTAGGCAACGAAATGATGAATGCTACAAATGATACAAATGATGATAGTTGTCACTCAGCAGAAGTCATCACACTCCCAGTGACAGAATTGAAACATGTCTACTGAGTATGTGACAGACTTTTGCTAGGCAGCGATATGATGAATGCTACAAATGATGATATTTGTCACTCAGCAGAAGTCATCACACTCCCAGTCACAGAATTGAAACATGTCTACTGAGTATGTGACAGACTTTTGCTAGGCAGCGATATGATGAATGCTACAAATGATGATATTTGTCACTCAGCAGAAGTCATCACACTCCCAGTCACAGAATTGAAACATGTCTACTGAGTATGTGACAGACTTTTGCTAGGCAGCGATGTGATGAATGCTACAAATGATGATATTTGTCACTCAGCAGAAGTCATCACACCCCCAGTCACAGAATTGAAATATGTCTACTGAGTATGTGACAGACTTTTGCTCGGCAGCGATATGATGAATGCTACAAATGATGATATTTGCCACTCAGCAGAAGTCATCACACTCCCAGTGACAGAATTGAAACATGTCTACTGAATATGTGACAGACTTTTGCTAGGCAACGAAATGATGAATGCTACAAATGATACAAATGATGATATTTGTCACTCAGCAGAAGTCATAACACTCCCAGTGACAGAATTGAAACATGTCTACTGAGTATGTGACAGACTTTTACTAGGCAGCGATATGATGAATGCTACAAATAATACAAATGATGATATTTGTCACTCAGCAGAAGTCATCACACTCCCAGTGACAGAATTGAAACATGTCTACTGAGTATGTGACAGACTTTTGCTAGGCAGCGATATGATGAATGCTACAAATGATACAAATGATGATATTTGTCACTCAGCGGAAGTCATCACACTCCCAGTGGCAGAATTGAAACATGTCTACTGAGTATTTGACAGACTTTTGCTAGGCAGCGATATGATGAATGTTACAAATGATGATATTTGTCACTCAGCGGAAGTCATCACACTCCCAGTGCCAGAATTGAAACATGTCTACTGAGTATGTGACAGACTTTTGCTAGGCAGCGATATGATGAATGCTACAAATGATGATATTTGTCACTCAGCAGAAGTCATCACACTCCCAGTGACAGAATAGAAACATGTCTCCTGAGTATGTGACAGACTTTTGCTAGGCAACGATATGATGAATGCTACAAATGATGATATTTGTCACTCACCAGAAGTCATCAGACTCCCAGTGACAGAAATTAAACATGTCTACTGAGTATGTAACAGACTTTTGCTAGGCAGCGATATGATGAATGCTACTAATGATACAAATGATGATATTTGTCTCTCAGCAGAAGTCATCACACTCCCAGTGACAATTACTGACATGTCAACTGAGATTGTAACAACGGTTGCTAAGTAACATTAGAAATATGCAATTATTAACAGGTTATAATGTACTGATGAGAATTCTCTCAGCAGAAGTCATCACTGTCCCAGTGACAGTATTTCTGACATGTCAACTGAGTTCATGACAACTGTTGCTAAGTTACATAAGAAATATGCAATTATTAACAAGCTAAAATGAAATGATGAAAAGTGTCTCTCAGCAGAAGTCATCACACTCCCAGTGGCAGAATTACTAACATTTCAACTGAGATTGTAACAACTGTTGCTAAGTAACATAAGAAATCTACAATTATGAACAGGTTATAATGACCTGATGATTATTGTCACTCAGCAGCAGTCATCACACTCCCAGTGACAGTATTACTGACATGTCAACTGAGTTTATGACAACTGTTGCTAAGTTATATTAGCAAATGAAATGATGACAAGTGTCTCTCAGCAGAAGTCATCACACTCTCAGTGACAGAATTGAAACATGTCTACTGAGTATGGGACAGACTTTTGCAAGGCAGCGATATGATGAATGCTACAAATGATACAAATGATGATATTTGTCACTCACCAGAAGTCATCACACTCCCAGTGACAGAATTTAAACATGTCTACTGAGTATGTGACAGACTTTTGCTAGGCAACGAAATGATGAATGCTTCAAATGATACAAATGATGATATTTGTCACTCAGCAGAAGTCATCACACTCCCAGTGACAGAATTGAAACATGTCTACTGAGTATGTGACAGACTTTTACTAGGCAGCGATATGATGAATGCTACAAATGATGATATTTGTCACTCAGCAGAAGTCATCACAATCCCAGTGACAGAATTGAAACATGTCTACTGAGTATGTGACAGACTTTTGCTAGGCAGCGATACGATGAATGCTACAAATGATGATATTTGTCACTCAGCAGAAGTCATCACACTCCCAGTGACAGTATTACTGACATGTCAACTGAGTTTATGACAACTGTTGCTAAGTTACATTAGAAAATGAAATGATGACAAGTGTCTCTCAGCAGAAGTCATCACACTCCCAGTGACAGAATTACTGACATGTCAACTGAGATTGTAACAACGGTTGCTAAGTAACATTAGAAATATGCAATTATTAAGACAAGTGTCTCTCAGCAAAAGTTATGACATTCCCAGTGACAGATTTATAAACTTGTTTGCTGATTTTGTAATAACTATTGCAGAATAACAGTAGTTATATGCAATGACCGATGACAGGTTATAGTGAAATGATGACAAGTGTCTGTCAGCAAAAGTCATCACTCTCCCTGTGACAGAATTGTTAACTTATCTACTGAGAATGTGACAGACTATTGTTAAATAACACTGGAAAAATTTATGTACTGAGCAGAAGTCGTCACACTCCCAGTGAGACAATTTAAACATGTCTACTGAGTATGTGACAGACTTTTGCTAGGCAGCGATATGATTTATGCTACAAATGATGATATTTGTCACTCAGCAGAAGTCATCACACTCCCAGTGACAGAATTTAAACATGTCTACTGATTATGTGACAGACTTTTGCTAGGCAGCGATATGATGAATGCTACAAATGATGATATTTGTCACTCAGCAGAAGTCATCACACTCCCAGTGACAGAATTGAAACATGTCTACTGAGTATGTGACAGACTTTTGCTAGGCAGCGATATGATGAATGCTACAAATGATGATATTTGTCACTCAGCAGAAGCCATGACACTCCCAGTGACAGAATTGAAACATGTCTACTGAATATGTGACAGACTTTTGCTAGGCAACGAAATGATGAATGCTACAAATGATACAAATGATGATATTTGTCACTCAGCAGAAGTCATAACACTCCCAGTGACAGAATTGAAACATGTCTACTGAGTATGTGACAGACTTTTACTAGGCAGCGATATGATGAATGCTACAAATAATACAAATGATGATATTTGTCACTCAGCAGAAGTCATCACACTCCCAGTGACAGAATTGAAACATGCCTACTGAGTATGTGACAGACTTTTGCTAGGCAGCGATATGATGAATGCTACAAATGATACAAATGATGATATTTGTCACTCAGCGGAAGTCATCACACTCCCAGTGGCAGAATTGAAACATGTCTACTGAGTATGTGACAGACTTTTGCTAGGCAGCGATATGATGAATGTTACAAATGATGATATTTGTCACTCAGCGGAAGTCATCACACTCCCAGTGCCAGAATTGAAACATGTCTACTGAGTATGTGACAGACTTTTGCTAGGCAGCGATATGATGAATGCTACAAATGATGATATTTGTCACTCAGCAGAAGTCATCACACTCCCAGTGACAGAATAGAAACATGTCTCCTGAGTATGTGACAGACTTTTGCTAGGCAACGATATGATGAATGCTACAAATGATGATATTTGTCACTCACCAGAAGTCATCAGACTCCCAGTGACAGAAATTAAACATGTCTACTGAGTATGTAACAGACTTTTGCTAGGCAGCGATATGATGAATGCTACTAATGATACAAATGATGATATTTGTCTCTCAGCAGAAGTCATCACACTCCCAGTGACAATTACTGACATGTCAACTGAGATTGTAACAACGGTTGCTAAGTAACATTAGAAATATGCAATTATTAACAGGTTATAATGTACTGATGAGAATTCTCTCAGCAGAAGTCATCACTGTCCCAGTGACAGTATTTCTGACATGTCAACTGAGTTCATGACAACTGTTGCTAAGTTACATAAGAAATATGCAATTATTAACAAGCTAAAATGAAATGATGAAAAGTGTCTCTCAGCAGAAGTCATCACACTCCCAGTGGCAGAATTACTAACATTTCAACTGAGATTGTAACAACTGTTGCTAAGTAACATAAGAAATCTACAATTATGAACAGGTTATAATGACCTGATGATTATTGTCACTCAGCAGCAGTCATCACACTCCCAGTGACAGTATTACTGACATGTCAACTGAGTTTATGACAACTGTTGCTAAGTTATATTAGCAAATAAAATGATGACAAGTGTCTCTCAGCAGAAGTCATCACACTCTCAGTGACAGAATTGAAACATGTCTACTGAGTATGGGACAGACTTTTGCAAGGCAGCGATATGATGAATGCTACAAATGATACAAATGATGATATTTGTCACTCACCAGAAGTCATCACACTCCCAGTGACAGAATTTAAACATGTCTACTGAGTATGTGACAGACTTTTGCTAGGCAACGAAATGATGAATGCTTCAAATGATACAAATGATGATATTTGTCACTCAGCAGAAGTCATCACACTCCCAGTGACAGAATTGAAACATGTCTACTGAGTATGTGACAGACTTTTACTAGGCAGCGATATGATGAATGCTACAAATGATGATATTTGTCACTCAGCAGAAGTCATCACAATCCCAGTGACAGAATTGAAACATGTCTACTGAGTATGTGACAGACTTTTGCTAGGCAGCGATACGATGAATGCTACAAATGATGATATTTGTCACTCAGCAGAAGTCATCACACTTCCAGTGACAGAATTGAAACATGTCTACTTAGTATGTGACAGACTTTTGCTAGGCAACGAAATGATTAATGCTACAAATGATACAAATGATGATATCTGTCACTCAGCAGAAGTCATCACACTCCCAGTGACAGAATTGAAACATGTCTACTGAGTATGTGACAGACTTTTGCTAGGCAACGAAATGATGAATGCTTCAAATGATGATATTTGTCACTCAGCAGAAGTCATCACACTCCCAGTGACAGAATTGAAACATGTCTACTGAGTATGTGACAGACTTTTGCTAGGCAGCGATGTGATGTATGCTACAAATGATAATATTTGTCACTCAGCAGAAGCCATCACACTCCCAGTGACAGAATTTAAACATGTCTACTGAGTATGTGACAGACTTTTGCTAGGCAACGAAATGATGAATGCTACAAATGATACAAATGATGATAGTTGTCACTCAGCAGAAGTCATCACACTCCCAGTGACAGAATTGAAACATGTCTACTGAGTATGTGACAGACTTTTGCTAGGCAGCGATGTGATGAATGCTACAAATGATGATATTTGTCACTCAGCAGAAGCCATCACACTCCCAGTGACAGAATTGAAACATGTCTACTGAGTATGTGACAGACTTTTGCTAGGCAACGAAATGATGAATGCTTCAAATGATACATATGATGATATTTGTCACTCAGCAGAAGTCATCACACTCCCAGTGACAGAATTGAAACATGCCTACTGAGTATGTGACAGACTTTTGCTAGGCTGCGATATGATGAATGCTACAAATGATGATATTTGTCACTCAGCAGAAGTCATCACACTCCCAGTGACAGAATTGAAACATGTCTACTGAGTATGTGACAGACTTTTGCTAGGCAGCGATATGATGAATGCTACAAATGATGATATTTGTCACTCAGCAGAAGTCATCACACTCCCAGTGACAGAATTGAAACATGTCTACTGAGTTTGTGACAGACTTTTGCTAGGCAACGAAATGATGAATGCTACAAATGATACAAATGATGATAGTTGTCACTCAGCAGAAGTCATCACACTCCCAGTCACAGAATTGAAACATGTCTACTGAGTATGTGACAGACTTTTACTAGGCAGCGATATGATGAATGCTACAAATGATGATATTTGTCACTCAGCGGAAGTCATCACACTCCCAGTGACAGAATTTAAACATGTCTACTAGTATGTGACAGACTTTTGCTAGGCAGCGATGTGATGAATGCTACAAATGATGATATTTGTCACTCAGCAGAAGTCATCACACTCCCAGTGACAGAATTGAAACATGTCTACTGAGTATGTGACAGACTTTTGCTAGGCAATGAAATGATGAATGCTACAAATGATACAAATGATGATATCTGTCACTCAGCAGATGTCATCACACTTCCAGTGACAGAATTGAAACATGTTTACTGAATATGTGACAGACTTTTGCTAGGCAACGAAATGATGAATGCTACAAATGATGATATTTGTCACTCAGCAGAAGTCATCACACTCCCAGTCACAGAATTGAAACATGTCTACTGAATATGTGACAGACTTTTGCTAGGCAACGAAATGATGAATGCTACAAATGATACAAATGATGATAGTTGTCACTCAGCAGAAGTCATCACACTCCCAGTGACAGAATTGAAACATGTCTACTGAGTATGTGACAGACTTTTGCTAGGCAACGAAATGATGAATGCTTCAAATGATACAAATGATGATATTTGTCACTCAGCAGAAGTCATCACACTCCCAGTGACAGAATTGAAACATGTCTACTGAGTATGTGACAGACTTTTGCTAGGCAGCGATATGATGAATGCTACAAATGATGATATTTGTCACTCAGCAGAAGTCATCACACCCCCAGTGACAGAATTGAAACATGTCTACTGAGTATGTGACAGACTTTTGCTAGGCAACGAAATGATTACTGCTACAAATGATACAAATGATGATATCTGTCACTCAGCAGAAGTCATCACACTCCCAGTGACAGAATTGAAACATGTCTACTGAGTATGTGACAGACATATACTAGGCAGCGATTTTTTCTATGATACAATTACACTATTCTATTACCTATGCTTCCCAGTAATTTACAAAAAAATAACTGTAAGAAAACGACCAACTTGGGTAACGCAAGGTATTAGAAAGTGCTGCAAACGAAAGCGGCAGCTGCTGTGGCAGCTTCGTAAAAAACCTACCATACAGAATGAAAATGCGTTTAGATCACTCTCGTATAGGCTTAATCGTATAATAAAACTTACCCAAAAAAGCCATAATAATAACTACATCACAAGAGCAAAAAATAAGTGTAAAGCTACGTGGAAAATAATTAATAGTGCAAAATGTAATTTTTGCTAAAGGCGAAATTCATGACATTAAAATATCTGACGGAACAATCACTGATGACCCATTAACTATAGCAAATTCATTCAATGAGTTTTTCATTCAAAAACAATATCCCGGACCCAATAATATTGACACGTTTACTAACAGTATCCCTAATTCAATTTTTATGAGACCAACCACTTCTGACGAAATACATAGGATTATATCAAATCTAAAAAACACAAATAGTACTGGGCACGATGAAATATCCACAGTCATAATAAAACAAGTCTCATTAAATGTATCCCCTATTTTAAGTCATGTCATTAACCTTTGCATAACACATGGTAAATTTCCTGAAAAGCTGAAAATGACATTGATTAAACCACTATTTAAGAAAGTTGATAAACATTCCATGACTTGTTATCGGTCAATTGCATTAATATCTAACTTGTCAAAAGTTATTGAAAAGTCAGTACATGATAGGATTTACTCTTTCCTTGAATGTAACAATATATTTGCTAAAGAATAATTGGGATTTAGGAAAAATAAATCTATTAATATGGCAATTTATAATTTTTTAAAATTAGTCATGGAAAATGTTGACCATAAAAATCCCGTGTGTGCACTGTATATGGACCTTACCAAGGCATTTGACTGCGTAAATCATGACACATTACTAAAAAAACTACATGCATGCGGAATAAGGGGAAATTCTTTAAAGTTAATGAAATCTTATCTATCTGACAGGAAACAATGCACACAAATTACTAGAGTATGCCCTAAATTACAACAAGAAATACATTATGTCTCTACTCACAAGGAAGTCAAAGTTGGTGTTCCACAAGAAAGTGTACTAGGTCCATTATTGTTCAATATTTACATAAATGATCTTCCTAAGGTAACAAAGCATCCCACAATTTTATTTGCAGACGACAGCACTATTATATTCACCGGCAAAGAAAAATATTCTTTTGAGTTTGAAATAACCAAAACCATATATAATGTTATACAATGGTTGACAACAATAAACTTAAAAATTAATCTAGATAAAACAAACATAATGACATTTAAAAACAGACAATCGCAACTGGACAATATTAGCATTAGTTACGACGGGACCATGATCCAAGAAGTAAATATTACGAAGTTCTTAGGATTAAATATAGATAAAAGCCTTAACTGGAAATCACATGTAGAAAGTCTATGCATAAAATTAAACCAGCAATCCTATGCTCTCTATATGCTCGCTAAAATAGTAAACCAATCAGTAGTACTGACAGCATATCATGGTAATGTGGGATACATATTGAGATATGGTATAATGTTTTGGGGTAACTCGACAGACAAGGAACGAGTGTTTAAATCGCAGAAAAAATGTGTACGTGCTATATGCAAACTGCATCAAACGGATAGTTGTAAATTTTTCTTTATAAGTCTTAAAATATTAACAGTGCCATGTATCTACATATATGAAGCGATTTGTTTTATAAAGAGAAATTTTAATATGTACGTCAGTTATAAAAGTATACGCCACAAATTTAAAATTAATTGTCCCCCACACAAAACCGCAATGTTTGATAAGAGTATATTTTGTATGGGACCGCGAATGTATAACCATCTACCTACTAGTGTATTGCAAGTCACAAGTTATGAGCTATATAAAACTAAATTAAAATGTTTATTATTAGACAAGGCTTACTATAGTGTCGCCGAATATTTATCAGATAATTTGGAGGACAATTCATAACTTATGAAGGATAATGTAATAATGACAAACCTAATGACATTCATAAATTTCTTTTCACAAATTGACATAAAAAAATTATATCATGACCAGTAATTAATTTTAATCGATATGTTTATAATGATGGTTCAATGTAATTTAATTATGTTATGATACTATCATATATGATGAAAATTCTATGTATTTGCATGCCTAACAGCAGATTATGGCGTCACAACACCAATTTGTAACATCTGTAACACCCATATTCGCAAATAAATGATTTGATTTGATTTGATTTGATGAATGCTACAAATGATGATATTTGTCACTCAGCAGAAGTCATCACACTCCCAGTGACAGAATTGAAACATGTCTACTGAGTATGTGACAGACTTTTGCTAGGCAGCGATGTGATGAATGCTACAAATGATGATATTTGTCACTCAGCGGAAGTCATCACACTCCCAGTGACAGAATTTAAACATGTCTACTGAGTATGTTACAGACTTTTGCTAGGCAGCGATATGATGAATGCTACAAATGATGATATTTGTCACTCAGCAGAAGTCATCACACTCCCAGTGACAGAATTGAAACATGTCTACTGAGTATGTGACAGACTTTTGCTAGGCAGCGATATGATGAATGCTACAAATGATGATATTTGTCACTCAGCAGAAGCCATCACACTCCCAGTGACAGAATTTAAACATGTCTACTGAGTATGTGACAGACTTTTGCTAGGCAACGAAATGATGAATGCTACAAATGATACAAATGATGATAGTTGTCACTCAGCAGAAGTCATCACACTCCCAGTGACAATTGAAACATGTCTACTGAGTATGTGACAGACTTTTGCTAGGCAGCGATGTGATGAATGCTACAAATGATGATATTTGTCACTCAGCAGAAGTCATCACACCCCCAGTCACAGAATTGAAACATGTCTACTGAGTATGTGACAGACTTTTGCTCGGCAGCGATATGATGAATGCTACAAATGATGATATTTGCCACTCAGCAGAAGTCATCACACTCCCAGTCACAGAATTGAAACATGTCTACTGAGTATGGGACAGACTTTTGCAAGGCAGCGATATGATGAATGCTACAAATGATACAAATGATGATATTTGTCACTCAGCAGAAGTCATCACACTCCCAGTGACAGAATTGAAACATGTCTACTGAGTATGTGACAGACTTTTGCTAGGCAACGAAATGATGAATGCTACAAATGATACAAATGATGATATTTGTCACTCAGCAGAAGTCATCACACTCCCAGTGACAGAATTGAAACATGTCTACTGAGTATGTGACAGACTTTTGCTAGGCAGCGATATGATGAATGCTACAAATGATGATATTTGTCACTCAGCAGAAGTCATCACACTCCCAGTCACAGAATTGAAACATGTCTACTGAGTATGTGACAGACTTTTGCTAGGCAGCGATATGATGAATGCTACAAATGATGATATTTGTCACTCAGCAGAAGTCATCACACTCCCAGTCACAGAATTGAAACATGTCTACTGAGTATGTGACAGACTTTTGCTAGGCAGCGATGTGATGAATGCTACAAATGATGATATTTGTCACTCAGCAGAAGTCATCACACCCCCAGTCACAGAATTGAAATATGTCTACTGAGTATGTGACAGACTTTTGCTCGGCAGCGATATGATGAATGCTACAAATGATGATATTTGCCACTCAGCAGAAGTCATCACACTCCCAGTGACAGAATTGAAACATGTCTACTGAGTATGGGACAGACTTTTGCAAGGCAGCGATATGATGAATGCTACAAATGATACAAATGATGATATTTGTCACTCAGCAGAAGTCATCACACTCCCAGTGACAGAATTGAAACATGTCTACTGAGTATGTGACAGACTTTTGCTAGGCAGCGATATGATGAATGCTACAAATGATGATATTTGTCACTCAGCAGAAGCCATCACACTCCCAGTGACAGAATTGAAACATGTCTACTGAGTATGTGACAGACTTTTGCTAGGCAACGAAATGATGAATGCTTCAAATGATACAAATGATGATATTTGTCACTCAGCAGAAGTCATCACACTCCCAGTGACAGAATTGAAACATGTCTACTGAGTATGTGACAGACTTTTGCTAGGCAGCGATATGATAAATGCTACAAATGATGATATTTGTCACTCAGCAGAAGTCATCACACTCCCAGTGACAGAATTGAAACATGTCTACTGAGTATGTGACAGACTTTTGCTAGGCACCGATATGATGAATGCTACAAATGATGATATTTGTCACTCAGCAGAAGTCATCACACCCCCAGTGACAGAATTGAAACATGTCTACTGAGTATGTGACAGACTTTTGCTAGGCAACGAAATGATTACTGCTACAAATGATACAAATGATGATATCTGTCACTCAGCAGAAGTCATCACACTCCCAGTGACAGAATTGAAACATGTCCACTGAGTATGTGACAGACTTTTACTAGGCAGCGATTTTTTCTATGATACAATTACACTATTCTATTACCTATGCTTCCCAGTAATTTACAAAAAAATAACTGTAAGAAAACGACCAACTTGGGTAACGCAAGGTATTAGAAAGTGCTGCAAACGAAAGCGGCAGCTGCTGTGGCAGCTTCGTAAAAAACCTACCATACAGAATGAAAATGCGTTTAGATCACTCTCGTATAGGCTTAATCGTATAATAAAACTTACCCAAAAAAGCCATAATAATAACTACATCACAAGAGCAAAAAATAAGTGTAAAGCTACGTGGAAAATAATTAATAGTGCAAAATGTAATTTTCCTAAAGGCGAAATTCATGACATTAAAATATCTGACGGAACAATCACTGATGACCCATTAACTATAGCAAATTCATTCAATGACTTTTTCATTCAAAAACAATATCCCGGACCCAATAATATTGACACGTTTACTAACAGTATCCCTAATTCAATTTTTATGAGACCAATCACTTCTGACGAAATACATAGGATTATATCAAATCTAAAAAACACAAATAGTACTGGGCACGATGAAATATCCACAGTCATAATAAAACAAGTCTCATTAAATGTATCCCCTATTTTAAGTCATGTCATTAACCTTTGCATAACACATGGTAAATTTCCTGAAAAGCTGAAAATGACATTGATAAAACCACTATTTAAGAAAGTTGATAAACATTCCATGACTTGTTATCGGTCAATTGCATTAATATCTAACTTGTCAAAAGTTATTGAAAAGTCAGTACATGATAGGATTTACTCTTTCCTTGAATGTAACAATATATTTGCTAAAGAATAATTGGGATTTAGGAAAAATAAATCTATTAATATGGCTATTTATAATTTTTTAAAATTAGTCATGGAAAATGTTGACCATAAAAATCCCGTGTGTGCACTGTATATGGACCTTACCAAGGCATTTGACTGCGTAAATCATGACACATTACTAAAAAAACTACATGCATGCGGAATAAGGGGAAATTCTTTAAAGTTAATGAAATCTTATCTATCTGACAGGAAACAATGCACACAAATTACTAGAGTATGCCCTAAATTACAACAAGAAATACATTATGTCTCTACTCACAAGGAAGTCAAAGTTGGTGTTCCACAAGAAAGTGTACTAGGTCCATTATTGTTCAATATTTACATAAATGATCTTCCTAAGGTAACAAAGCATCCCACAATTTTATTTGCAGACGACAGCACTATTATATTCACCGGCAAAGAAAAATATTCTTTTGAGTTTGAAATAACCAAAACCATATATAATGTTATACAATGGTTGACAACAATAAACTTAAAAATTAATCTAGATAAAACAAACATAATGACATTTAAAAACAGACAATCGCAACTGGACAATATTAGCATTAGTTACGACGGGACCATGATCCAAGAAGTAAATATTACGAAGTTCTTAGGATTAAATATAGATAAAAGCCTTAACTGGAAATCACATGTAGAAAGTCTATGCATAAAATTAAACCAGCAATCCTATGCTCTCTATATGCTCGCTAAAATGGTAAACCAATCAGTAGTACTGACAGCATATCATGGTAATGTGGGATCCATATTGAGATATGGTATAATGTTTTGGGGTAACTCGACAGACAAGGAACGAGTGTTTAAATCGCAGAAAAAATGTGTACGTGCTATATGCAAACTCCATCAAACGGATAGTTGTAAATTTTTCTTTATAAGTCTTAAAATATTAACAGTGCCATGTATCTACATATATGAAGCGATTTGTTTTATAAAGAGAAATTTTAATATGTACGTCAGTTATAAAAGTATACGCCACAAATTTAAAATTAATTGTCCCCCACACAAAACCGCAATGTTTGATAAGAGTATATTTTGTATGGGACCGCGAATGTATAACCATCTACCTACTAGTGTATTGCAAGTCACAAGTTTGAGCTATTTAAAACTAAATTAAAATGTTTATTATTAGACAAGGCTTACTATAGTGTCGCCGAATATTTATCAGATAATTTGGAGGACAATTCATAACTTATGAAGGATAATGTAATATTGACAAACTTAATGACATTCAAAAATTTATTTTCACAAATTGACATAAAAAAATTATATCATGACCAGTAATTAATTTTAATCGATATGTTTATAATGATGGTTCAATGTAATTTAATTATATTATGATACTAACATATATGATGAAAATTCTATGTATTTGCATGCCTAACAGCAGATTATGGCGTCACAACACCAATTTGTAACATCTGTAACACCCATATTCGCAAATAAATGATTTGATTTGATTTGATTTGATGAATGCTACAAATGATGATATTTGTCACTCAGCAGAAGTCATCACACTCCCAGTGACAGAATTGAAACATGTCTACTGAGTATGTGACAGACTTTTGCTAGGCAGCGATGTGATGAATGCTACAAATGATGATATTTGTCACTCAGCGGAAGTCATCACACTCCCAGTGACAGAATTTAAACATGTCTACTGAGTATGTTACAGACTTTTGCTAGGCAGCGATATGATGAATGCTACAAATGATGATATTTGTCACTCAGCAGAAGTCATCACACTCCCAGTGACAGAATTGAAACATGTCTACTGAGTATGTGACAGACTTTTGCTAGGCAGCGATATGATGAATGCTACAAATGATGATATTTGTCACTCAGCAGAAGCCATCACACTCCCAGTGACAGAATTTAAACATGTCTACTGAGTATGTGACAGACTTTTGCTAGGCAACGAAATGATGAATGCTACAAATGATACAAATGATGATAGTTGTCACTCAGCAGAAGTCATCACACTCCCAGTGACAATTGAAACATGTCTACTGAGTATGTGACAGACTTTTGCTAGGCAGCGATGTGATGAATGCTACAAATGATGATATTTGTCACTCAGCAGAAGTCATCACACCCCCAGTCACAGAGTTGAAACATGTCTACTGAGTATGTGACAGACTTTTGCTCGGCAGCGATATGATGAATGCTACAAATGATGATATTTGCCACTCAGCAGAAGTCATCACACTCCCAGTGACAGAATTGAAACATGTCTACTGAGTATGGGACAGACTTTTGCAAGGCAGCGATATGATGAATGCTACAAATGATACAAATGATGATATTTGTCACTCAGCAGAAGTCATCACACTCCCAGTGACAGAATTGAAACATGTCTACTGAGTATGTGACAGACTTTTGCTAGGCAACGAAATGATGAATGCTACAAATGATACAAATGATGATAGTTGTCACTCAGCAGAAGTCATCACACTCCCAGTGACAGAATTGAAACATGTCTACTGAGTATGTGACAGACTTTTGCTAGGCAGCGATATGATGAATGCTACAAATGATGATATTTGTCACTCAGCAGAAGTCATCACACTCCCAGTCACAGAATTGAAACATGTCTACTGAGTATGTGACAGACTTTTGCTAGGCAGCGATATGATGAATGCTACAAATGATGATATTTGTCACTCAGCAGAAGTCATCACACTCCCAGTGACAGAATTGAAACATGTCTACTGAGTATGTGACAGACTTTTGCTAGGCAGCGATGTGATGAATGCTACAAATGATGATATTTGTCACTCAGCAGAAGTCATCACACCCCCAGTCACAGAATTGAAATATGTCTACTGAGTATGTGACAGACTTTTGCTCGGCAGCGATATGATGAATGCTACAAATGATGATATTTGCCACTCAGCAGAAGTCATCACACTCCCAGTGACAGAATTGAAACATGTCTACTGAGTATGGGACAGACTTTTGCAAGGCAGCGATATGATGAATGCTACAAATGATACAAATGATGATATTTGTCACTCAGCAGAAGTCATCACACTCCCAGTGACAGAATTGAAACATGTCTACTGAGTATGTGACAGACTTTTGCTAGGCAGCGATACGATGAATGCTACAAATGATGATATTTGTCACTCAGCAGAAGCCATCACACTCCCAGTGACAGAATTGAAACATGTCTACTGAGTATGTGACAGACTTTTGCTAGGCAACGAAATGATGAATGCTTCAAATGATACAAATGATGATGTTTGTCACTCAGCAGAAGTCATCACACTCCCAGTGACAGAATTTAAACATGTCTACTGAGTATGTGACAGACTTTTGCTAGGCAGCGATATGATAAATGCTACAAATGATGATATTTGTCACTCAGCAGAAGTCATCACACTCCCAGTGACAGAATTGAAACATGTCTACTGAGTATGTGACAGACTTTTGCTAGGCAGCGATATGATGAATGCTACAAATGATGATATTTGTCACTCAGCAGAAGTCATCACACCCCCAGTGACAGAATTGAAACATGTCTACTGAGTATGTGACAGACTTTTGCTAGGCAACGAAATGATTACTGCTACAAATGATACAAATGATGATATCTGTCACTCAGCAGAAGTCATCACACTCCCAGTGACAGAATTGAAACATGTCCACTGAGTATGTGACAGACTTTTACTAGGCAGCGATTTTTTCTATGATACAATTACACTATTCTATTACCTATGCTTCCCAGTAATTTACAAAAAAATAACTGTAAGAAAACGACCAACTTGGGTAACGCAAGGTATTAGAAAGTGCTGCAAACGAAAGCGGCAGCTGCTGTGGCAGCTTCGTAAAAAACCTACCATACAGAATGAAAATGCGTTTAGATCACTCTCGTATAGGCTTAATCGTATAATAAAACTTACCCAAAAAAGCCATAATAATAACTACATCACAAGAGCAAAAAATAAGTGTAAAGCTACGTGGAAAATAATTAATAGTGCAAAATGTAATTTTTGCTAAAGGCGAAATTCATGACATTAAAATATCTGACGGAACAATCACTGATGACCCATTAACTATAGCAAATTCATTCAATGACTTTTTCATTCAAAAACAATATCCCGGACCCAATAATATTGACACGTTTACTAACAGTATCCCTAATTCAATTTTTATGAGACCAACCACTTCTGACGAAATACATAGGATTATATCAAATCTAAAAAACACAAATAGTACTGGGCACGATGAAATATCCACAGTCATAATAAAACAAGTCTCATTAAATGTATCCCCTATTTTAAGTCATGTCATTAACCTTTGCATAACACATGGTAAATTTCCTGAAAAGCTGAAAATGACATTGATAAAACCACTATTTAAGAAAGTTGATAAACATTCCATGACTTGTTATCGGTCAATTGCATTAATATCTAACTTGTCAAAAGTTATTGAAAAGTCAGTACATGATAGGATTTACTCTTTCCTTGAATGTAACAATATATTTGCTAAAGAATAATTGGGATTTAGGAAAAATAAATCTATTAATATGGCTATTTATAATTTTTTAAAATTAGTCATGGAAAATGTTGACCATAAAAATCCCGTGTGTGCACTGTATATGGACCTTACCAAGGCATTTGACTGCGTAAATCATGACACATTACTAAAAAAACTACATGCATGCGGAATAAGGGGAAATTCTTTAAAGTTAATGAAATCTTATCTATCTGACAGGAAACAATGCACACAAATTACTAGAGTATGCCCTAAATTACAACAAGAAATACATTATGTCTCTACTCACAAGGAAGTCAAAGTTGGTGTTCCACAAGAAAGTGTACTAGGTCCATTATTGTTCAATATTTACATAAATGATCTTCCTAAGGTAACAAAGCATCCCACAATTTTATTTGCAGACGACAGCACTATTATATTCACCGGCAAAGAAAAATATTCTTTTGAGTTTGAAATAACCAAAACCATATATAATGTTATACAATGGTTGACAACAATAAACTTAAAAATTAATCTAGATAAAACAAACATAATGACATTTAAAAACAGACAATCGCAACTGGACAATATTAGCATTAGTTACGACGGGACCATGATCCAAGAAGTAAATATTACGAAGTTCTTAGGATTAAATATAGATAAAAGCCTTAACTGGAAATCACATGTAGAAAGTCTATGCATAAAATTAAACCAGCAATCCTATGCTCTCTATATGCTCGCTAAAATGGTAAACCAATCAGTAGTACTGACAGCATATCATGGTAATGTGGGATCCATATTGAGATATGGTATAATGTTTTGGGGTAACTCGACAGACAAGGAACGAGTGTTTAAATCGCAGAAAAAATGTGTACGTGCTATATGCAAACTCCATCAAACGGATAGTTGTAAATTTTTCTTTATAAGTCTTAAAATATTAACAGTGCAATGTATCTACATATATGAAGCGATTTGTTTTATAAAGAGAAATTTTAATATGTACGTCAGTTATAAAAGTATACGCCACAAATTTAAAATTAATTGTCCCCCACACAAAACCGCAATGTTTGATAAGAGTATATTTTGTATGGGACCGCGAATGTATAACCATCTACCTACTAGTGTATTGCAAGTCACAAGTTTGAGCTATTTAAAACTAAATTAAAATGTTTATTATTAGACAAGGCTTACTATAGTGTCGCCGAATATTTATCAGATAATTTGGAGGACAATTCATAACTTATGAAGGATAATGTAATATTGACAAACTTAATGACATTCAAAAATTTATTTTCACAAATTGACATAAAAAAATTATATCATGACCAGTAATTAATTTTAATCGATATGTTTATAATGATGGTTCAATGTAATTTAATTATATTATGATACTAACATATATGATGAAAATTCTATGTATTTGCATGCCTAACAGCAGATTATGGCGTCACAACACCAATTTGTAACATCTGTAACACCCATATTCGCAAATAAATGATTTGATTTGATTTGATTTGATGAATGCTACAAATGATGATATTTGTCACTCAGCAGAAGTCATCACACTCCCAGTGACAGAATTGAAACATGTCTACTGAGTATGTGACAGACTTTTGCTAGGCAGCGATGTGATGAATGCTACAAATGATGATATTTGTCACTCAGCAGAAGCCATCACACTCCCAGTGACAGTATTGAAACATGTCTACTGAGTATGTGACAGACTTTTGCTAGGCAACGAAATGATGAATGCTACAAATGATACAAATGATGATAGTTGTCACTCAGCAGAAGTCATCACACTCCCAGTGACAGAATTGAAACATGTCTACTGAGTATGTGACAGACTTTTGCTAGGCAGCGATATGATGAATGCTACAAATGATGATATTTGTCACTCAGCAGAAGTCATCACATTCCCAGTGACAGAATTGAAACATGTCTACTGAGTATGTGACAGACTTTTGCTAGGCAGCGATATGATGAATGCTACAATGGATGATATTTGTCACTCAGCAGAAGTCATCACACTCCCAGTGACAGAATTTAAACATGTCTACTGAGTATGTGACAGACTTTTGCTAGGCAGCGATATGATGAATGCTACAAATGATGATATTTGTCACTCAGCAGAAGTCATCACACTCCCAGTGACAGAATTGAAACATGTCTACTGAGTTTGTGACAGACTTTTGCTAGGCAACGAAATGATGAATGCTACAAATGATACAAATGATGATAGTTGTCACTCAGCAGAAGTCATCACACTCCCAGTGACAGAATTGAAACATGTCTACTGAGTATGTGACAGACTTTTGCTAGGCAGCGATATGATGAATGCTACAAATGATGATATTTGTCACTCAGCAGAAGTCATCACACTCCCAGTGACAGAATTGAAACATGTCTACTGAGTATGTGACAGACTTTTGCTAGGCAGCGATATGATGAATGCTACAAATGATGATATTTGTCACTCAGCAGAAGTCATCACACTCCCAGTGACAGAATTGAAACATGTCTACTGAGTTTGTGACAGACTTTTGCTAGGCAACGAAATGATGAATGCTACAAATGATAAAAATGGTGATATTTGTCACTCAGCAGAAGTCATCACACTCCCAGTGACAGAATTGAAACATGTCTACTGAGTATGTGACAGACTTTTGCTAGGCAGCGATATGATGAATGCTACAAATGATGATATTTGTCGCTCAGCAGAAGTCATCACACTCCCAGGGACAGAATTGAAACATGTCTACTGAGTATGTGACAGACTTTTGCTAGGCAGCGATATGATGAATGCTACAAATGATGATATTTGTCACTCAGCAGAAGTCATCACATTCTCAGTGACAGAATTGAAACATGTCTACTGAGTATGTGACAGACTTTTGCTAGGCAGCGATATGATGAATGCTATAAATGATGATATTTGTCACTCAGCGGAAGTCATCACACTCCCAGTGACAGAATTTAAACATGTCTACTGAGTATGTGACAGACTTTTGCTAGGCAGCAATATGAAGAATGCTACAAATGATACAAATGATGATATTTGTCACTCAGCAGAAGTCATCACACTCCCAGTGACAGAATTGAAACATGTCTACTGAGTATGTGACAGACTTTTGCTAGGCAGCGATATGATGAATGCTACAAATGATGATATTTGTCACTCAGCAGAAGTCATCACACTCCCAGTGACAGAATTGAAACATGTCTACTGAGTATGTGACAGACTTTTGCTAGGCAGCGATATGATGAATGCTACAAATGATGATATTTGTCACTCAGCAGAAGTCATCACACTCCCAGTGACAGAATTGAAACATGTCTACTGAGTATGGGACAGACTTTTGCAAGGCAGCGATATGATGAATGCTACAAATGATACAAATGATGATATTTGTCACTCAGCAGAAGTCATCACACTCCCAGTGACAGAATTGAAACATGTCTACTGAGTATGTGACAGACTTTTGCTAGGCAGCGATACGATGAATGCTACAAATGATGATATTTGTCACTCAGCAGAAGCCATCACACTCCCAGTGACAGAATTGAAACATGTCTACTGAGTATGTGACAGACTTTTGCTAGGCAACGAAATGATGAATGCTTCAAATGCTACAAATGATGATATTTGTCACTCAGCAGAAGTCATCACACTCCCAGTGACAGAATTGAAACATGTCTACTGAGTATGGGACAGACTTTTGCAAGGCAACGAAATGATGAATGCTTCAAATGATACAAATGATGATATTTGTCACTCAGCAGAAGTCATCACACTCCCAGTGACAGAATTGAAACATGTCTACTGAGTATGGGACAGACTTTTGCAAGGCAGCGATATGATGAATGCTACAAATGATGATATTTGTCACTCAGCAGAAGTCATCACACTCCGAGTGACAGAATTGAAACATGTCTACTGAGTATGTGACAGACTTTTGCTAGGCAGCGATGTGATGAATGCTACAAATGATGATATTTGTCACTCAGCAGAAGCCATCACACTCCCAGTGACAGAATTTAAACATGTCTACTGAGTATGTGACAGACTTTTGCTAGGCAACGAAATGATGAATGCTACAAATGATACAAATGATGATAGTTGTCACTCAGCAGAAGTCATCACACTCCCAGTGACAGAATTGAAACATGTCTACTGAGTATGTGACAGACTTTTGCTAGGCAGCGATGTGATGAATGCTACAAATGATGATATTTGTCACTCAGCAGAAGCCATCACACTCCCAGTGACAGAATTGAAACATGTCTACTGAGTATGTGACAGACTTTTGCTAGGCAACGAAATGATGAATGCTACAAATGATACAAATGATGATAGTTGTCACTCAGCAGAAGTCATCACACTCCCAGTCACAGAATTGAAACATGTCTACTGAGTATGTGACAGACTTTTGCTAGGCAGCGATATGATGAATGCTACAAATGATGATATTTGTCACTCAGCAGAAGTCATCACACCCCCAGTCACAGAATTGAAACATGTCTACTGAGTATGTGACAGACTTTTGCTCGGCAGCGATATGATGAATGCTAGAAATGATGATATTTGTCACTCAGCAGAAGTCATCACACTCCCAGTGACAGAATTGAAACATGTCTACTGAGTATGGGACAGACTTTTGCAAGGCAGCGATATGATGAATGCTACAAATGATACAAATGATGATATTTGTCACTCAGCAGAAGTCATCACACTCCCAGTGACAGAATTGAAACATGTCTACTGAGTATGTGACAGACTTTTGCTAGGCAGTGATACGATGAATGCTACAAATGATGATATTTGTCACTCAGCAGAAGCCATCACACTCCCAGTGACAGAATTGAAACATGTCTACTGAGTATGTGACAGACTTTTGCTAGGCAACGAAATGATGAATGCTTCAAATGATACAAATGATGATATTTGTCACTCAGCAGAAGTCATCACGCTCCCAGTGACAGAATTGAAACATGTCTACTGAGTATGTGACAGACTTTTGCTAGGCAGCGATATGATAAATGCTACAAATGATGATATTTGTCACTCAGCAGAAGTCATCACACTCCCAGTGACAGAATTGAAACATGTCTACTGAGTATGTGACAGACTTTTGCTAGGCAGCGATATGATGAATGCTACAAATGATGATATTTGTCACTCAGCAGAAGTCATCACACCCCCAGTGACAGAATTGAGACATGTCTACTGAGTATGTGACAGACTTTTGCTAGGCAACGAAATGATTACTGCTACAAATGATACAAATGATGATATCTGTCACTCAGCAGAAGTCATCACACTCCCAGTGACAGAATTGAAACATGTCCACTGAGTATGTGACAGACTTTTACTAGGCAGCGATTTTTTCTATGATACAATTACACTATTCTATTACCTATGCTTCCCAGTAATTTACAAAAAAATAACTGTAAGAAAACGACCAACTTGGGTAACGCAAGGTATTAGAAAGTGCTGCAAACGAAAGCGGCAGCTGCTGTGGCAGCTTCGTAAAAAACCTACCATACAGAATGAAAATGCGTTTAGATCACTCTCGTATAGGCTTAATCGTATAATAAAACTTACCCAAAAAGCCATAATAATAACTACATTACAAGAGCAAAAAATAAGTGTAAAGCTACGTGGAAAATAATTAATAGTGCAAAATGTAATTTTCCTAAAGGCGAAATTCATGACATTAAAATATCTGACGGAACAATCACTGATGACCCATTAACTATAGCAAATTCATTCAATGACTTTTTCATTCAAAAACAATATCCCGGACCCAATAATATTGACACGTTTACTAACAGTATCCCTAATTCAATTTTTATGAGACCAACCACTTCTGACGAAATACATAGGATTATATCAAATCTAAAAAACACAAATAGTACTGGGCACGATGAAATATCCACAGTCATAATAAAACAAGTCTCATTAAATGTATCCCCTATTTTAAGTCATGTCATTAACCTTTGCATAACACATGGTAAATTTCCTGAAAAGCTGAAAATGACATTGATAAAACCACTATTTAAGAAAGTTGATAAACATTCCATGACTTGTTATCGGTCAATTGCATTAATATCTAACTTGTCAAAAGTTATTGAAAAGTCAGTACATGATAGGATTTACTCTTTCCTTGAATGTAACAATATATTTGCTAAAGAATAATTGGGATTTAGGAAAAATAAATCTATTAATATGGCAATTTATAATTTTTTAAAATTAGTCATGGAAAATGTTGACCATAAAAATCCCGTGTGTGCACTGTATATGGACCTTACCAAGGCATTTGACTGCGTAAATCATGACACATTACTAAAAAAACTACATGCATGCGGAATAAGGGGAAATTCTTTAAAGTTAATGAAATCTTATCTATCTGACAGGAAACAATGCACACAAATTACTAGAGTATGCCCTAAATTACAACAAGAAATACATTATGTCTCTACTCACAAGGAAGTCAAAGTTGGTGTTCCACAAGAAAGTGTACTAGGTCCATTATTGTTCAATATTTACATAAATGATCTTCCTAAGGTAACAAAGCATCCCACAATTTTATTTGCAGACGACAGCACTATTATATTCACCGGCAAAGAAAAATATTCTTTTGAGTTTGAAATAACCAAAACCATATATAATGTTATACAATGGTTGACAACAATAAACTTAAAAATTAATCTAGATAAAACAAACATAATGACATTTAAAAACAGACAATCGCAACTGGACAATATTAGCATTAGTTACGACGGGACCATGATCCAAGAAGTAAATATTACGAAGTTCTTAGGATTAAATATAGATAAAAGCCTTAACTGGAAATCACATGTAGAAAGTCTATGCATAAAATTAAACCAGCAATCCTATGCTCTCTATATGCTCGCTAAAATGGTAAACCAATCAGTAGTACTGACAGCATATCATGGTAATGTGGGATCCATATTGAGATATGGTATAATGTTTTGGGGTAACTCGACAGACAAGGAACGAGTGTTTAAATCGCAGAAAAAATGTGTACGTGCTATATGCAAACTCCATCAAACGGATAGTTGTAAATTTTTCTTTATAAGTTTTAAAATATTAACAGTGCCATGTATATATGAAGCGATTTGTTTTATAAAGAGAAATTTTAATATGTACGTCAGTTATAAAAGTATACGCCACAAATTTAAAATTAATTGTCCCCCACACAAAACCGCAATGTTTGATAAGAGTATATTTTGTATGGGACCGCGAATGTATAACCATCTACCTACTAGTGTATTGCAAGTCACAAGTTTGAGCTATTTAAAACTAAATTAAAATGTTTATTATTAGACAAGGCTTACTATAGTGTCGCCGAATATTTATCAGATAATTTGGAGGACAATTCATAACTTATGAAGGATAATGTAATAATGACAAACTTAATGACATTCAAAAATTTATTTTCACAAATTGACATAAAAAAATTATATCATGACCAGTAATTAATTTTAATCGATATGTTTATAATGATGGTTCAATGTAATTTAATTATATTATGATACTAACATATATGATGAAAATTCTATGTATTTGCATGCCTAACAGCAGATTATGGCGTCACAACACCAATTTGTAACATCTGTAACACCCATATTCGCAAATAAATGATTTGATTTGATTTGATGAATGCTACAAATGATGATATTTGTCACTCAGCAGAAGTCATCACACTCCCAGTGACAGAATTGAAACATGTCTACTGAGTATGTGACAGACTTTTGCTAGGCAGCGATGTGATGAATGCTACAAATGATGATATTTGTCACTCAGCGGAAGTCATCACACTCCCAGTGACAGAATTGAAACATGTCTACTGAGTATGTGACAGACTTTTGCTAGGCAGCGATATGATGAATGCTACAAATGATGATATTTGTCACTAAGCAGAAGTCATCACATTCCCAGTGACAGAATTGAAACATGTCTACTGAGTATGTGACAGACTTTTGCTAGGCAGCGATATGATGAATGCTACAAATGATGATATTTGTCACTCAGCAGAAGTCATCACACTCCCAGTGACAGAATTTAAACATGTCTACTGAGTATGTGACAGACTTTTGCTAGGCAGCGATATGATGAATGCTACAAATGATGATATTTGCCACTCAGCAGAAGTCATCACACTCCCAGTGACAGAATTGAAACATGTCTACTGAGTTTGTGACAGACTTTTGCTAGGCAACGAAATGATGAATGCTACAAATGATACAAATGATGATAGTTGTCACTCAGCAGAAGTCATCACACTCCCAGTGACAGAATTGAAACATGTCTACTGAGTATGTGACAGACTTTTGCTAGGCAGCGATATGATGAATGCTACAAATGATGATATTTGTCACGCAGCAGTAGTCATCACACTCCCAGTGACAGAATTGAAACATGTCAACTGAGTATGTAACAGACTTTTGCTAGGCAGCGATATGATGAATGCTACAAATGATGATATTTGTCACTCAGCAGAAGTCATCACACTCCCAGTGACAGAATTGAAACATGTCTACTGAGTTTGTGACAGACTTTTGCTAGGCAACGAAATGATGAATGCTACAAATGATAAAAATGGTGATATTTGTCACTCAGCAGAAGTCATCACACTCCCAGTGACAGAATTGAAACATGTCTACTGAGTATGTGACAGACTTTTGCTAGGCAGCGATATGATGAATGCTACAAATGATGATATTTGTCGCTCAGCAGAAGTCATCACACTCCCAGGGACAGAATTGAAACATGTCTACTGAGTATGTGACAGACTTTTGCTAGGCAGCGATATGATGAATGCTACAAATGATGATATTTGTCACTCAGCAGAAGTCATCACATTCTCAGTGACAGAATTGAAACATGTCTACTGAGTATGTGACAGACTTTTGCTAGGCAGCGATATGATGAATGCTATAAATGATGATATTTGTCACTCAGCGGAAGTCATCACACTCCCAGTGACAGAATTGAAACATGTCTACTGAGTATGTGACAGACTTTTGCTAGGCAGCGATATGATGAATGCTACAAATGATGATATTTGTCACTCAGCAGAAGTCATCACACTCCCAGTGACAGAATTGAAACATGTCTACTGAGTATGTGACAGACTTTTGCTAGGCAGCGATATGATGAATGCTACAAATGATGATATTTGTCACTCAGCAGAAGTCATCACACTCCCAGTGACAGAATTGAAACATGTCTACTGAGTATGGGACAGACTTTTGCAAGGCAGCGAAAGCATCATTTGTATCATTTGTAGCATAATGAATGCTACAAATGATACAAATGATGATATTTGTCACTCAGCAAAAGTCATCACACTCCCAGTGACAGAATTGAAACATGTCTACTGAGTATGTGACAGACTTTTGCTAGGCAACGAAATGATGAATGCTTCAAATGATACAAATGATGATATTTGTCACTCAGCAGAAGTCATCACACTCCCAGTGACAGAATTGAAACATGTCTACTGAGTATGTGACAGACTTTTGCCAGGCAGCGATATGATGAATGCTACAAATGATGATATTTGTCACTCAGCAGAAGTCATCACACTCCCAGTCACAGAATTGAAACATGTCTACTGAGTATGTGACAGACTTTTGCTAGGCAGCGATATGATGAATGCTACAAATGATGATATTTGTCACTCAGCAGAAGTCATCACACTCCCAGTGACAGAATTGAAACATGTCTACTGAGTATGGGACAGACTTTTGCTAGGCAGCGATATGATGAATGCTACAAATGATGATATTTGTCACTCAGCAGAAGTCATCACATTCTCAGTGACAGAATTGAAACATGTCTACTGAGTATGTGACAGACTTTTGCTAGGCAGCGATATGATGAATGCTATAAATGATGATATTTGTCACTCAGCGGAAGTCATCACACTCCCAGTGACAGAATTTAAACATGTCTACTGAGTATGTGACAGACTTTTGCTAGGCAGCAATATGAAGAATGCTACAAATGATACAAATGATGATATTTGTCACTCAGCAGAAGTCATCACACTCCCAGTGACAGAATTGAAACATGTCTACTGAGTATGTGACAGACTTTTGCTAGGCAGCGATATGATGAATGCTACAAATGATGATATTTGTCACTCAGCAGAAGTCATCACACTCCCAGTGACAGAATTGAAACATGTCTACTGAGTATGTGACAGACTTTTGCTAGGCAGCGATATGATGAATGCTACAAATGATGATATTTGTCACTCAGCAGAAGTCATCACACTCCCAGTGACAGAATTGAAACATGTCTACTGAGTATGGGACAGACTTTTGCAAGGCAGCGATATGATGAATGCTACAAATGATACAAATGATGATATTTGTCACTCAGCAGAAGTCATCACACTCCCAGTGACAGAATTGAAACATGTCTACTGAGTATGTGACAGACTTTTGCTAGGCAGCGATACGATGAATGCTACAAATGATGATATTTGTCACTCAGCAGAAGCCATCACACTCCCAGTGACAGAATTGAAACATGTCTACTGAGTATGTGACAGACTTTTGCTAGGCAACGAAATGATGAATGCTTCAAATGCTACAAATGATGATATTTGTCACTCAGCAGAAGTCATCACACTCCCAGTGACAGAATTGAAACATGTCTACTGAGTATGGGACAGACTTTTGCAAGGCAACGAAATGATGAATGCTTCAAATGATACAAATGATGATATTTGTCACTCAGCAGAAGTCATCACACTCCCAGTGACAGAATTGAAACATGTCTACTGAGTATGGGACAGACTTTTGCAAGGCAGCGATATGATGAATGCTACAAATGATGATATTTGTCACTCAGCAGAAGTCATCACACTCCGAGTGACAGAATTGAAACATGTCTACTGAGTATGTGACAGACTTTTGCTAGGCAGCGATGTGATGAATGCTACAAATGATGATATTTGTCACTCAGCAGAAGCCATCACACTCCCAGTGACAGAATTTAAACATGTCTACTGAGTATGTGACAGACTTTTGCTAGGCAACGAAATGATGAATGCTACAAATGATACAAATGATGATAGTTGTCACTCAGCAGAAGTCATCACACTCCCAGTGACAGAATTGAAACATGTCTACTGAGTATGTGACAGACTTTTGCTAGGCAGCGATGTGATGAATGCTACAAATGATGATATTTGTCACTCAGCAGAAGCCATCACACTCCCAGTGACAGAATTGAAACATGTCTACTGAGTATGTGACAGACTTTTGCTAGGCAACGAAATGATGAATGCTACAAATGATACAAATGATGATAGTTGTCACTCAGCAGAAGTCATCACACTCCCAGTCACAGAATTGAAACATGTCTACTGAGTATGTGACAGACTTTTGCTAGGCAGCGATATGATGAATGCTACAAATGATGATATTTGTCACTCAGCAGAAGTCATCACACCCCCAGTCACAGAATTGAAACATGTCTACTGAGTATGTGACAGACTTTTGCTCGGCAGCGATATGATGAATGCTAGAAATGATGATATTTGTCACTCAGCAGAAGTCATCACACTCCCAGTGACAGAATTGAAACATGTCTACTGAGTATGGGACAGACTTTTGCAAGGCAGCGATATGATGAATGCTACAAATGATACAAATGATGATATTTGTCACTCAGCAGAAGTCATCACACTCCCAGTGACAGAATTGAAACATGTCTACTGAGTATGTGACAGACTTTTGCTAGGCAGTGATACGATGAATGCTACAAATGATGATATTTGTCACTCAGCAGAAGCCATCACACTCCCAGTGACAGAATTGAAACATGTCTACTGAGTATGTGACAGACTTTTGCTAGGCAACGAAATGATGAATGCTTCAAATGATACAAATGATGATATTTGTCACTCAGCAGAAGTCATCACGCTCCCAGTGACAGAATTGAAACATGTCTACTGAGTATGTGACAGACTTTTGCTAGGCAGCGATATGATAAATGCTACAAATGATGATATTTGTCACTCAGCAGAAGTCATCACACTCCCAGTGACAGAATTGAAACATGTCTACTGAGTATGTGACAGACTTTTGCTAGGCAGCGATATGATGAATGCTACAAATGATGATATTTGTCACTCAGCAGAAGTCATCACACCCCCAGTGACAGAATTGAGACATGTCTACTGAGTATGTGACAGACTTTTGCTAGGCAACGAAATGATTACTGCTACAAATGATACAAATGATGATATCTGTCACTCAGCAGAAGTCATCACACTCCCAGTGACAGAATTGAAACATGTCCACTGAGTATGTGACAGACTTTTACTAGGCAGCGATTTTTTCTATGATACAATTACACTATTCTATTACCTATGCTTCCCAGTAATTTACAAAAAAATAACTGTAAGAAAACGACCAACTTGGGTAACGCAAGGTATTAGAAAGTGCTGCAAACGAAAGCGGCAGCTGCTGTGGCAGCTTCGTAAAAAACCTACCATACAGAATGAAAATGCGTTTAGATCACTCTCGTATAGGCTTAATCGTATAATAAAACTTACCCAAAAAGCCATAATAATAACTACATTACAAGAGCAAAAAATAAGTGTAAAGCTACGTGGAAAATAATTAATAGTGCAAAATGTAATTTTCCTAAAGGCGAAATTCATGACATTAAAATATCTGACGGAACAATCACTGATGACCCATTAACTATAGCAAATTCATTCAATGACTTTTTCATTCAAAAACAATATCCCGGACCCAATAATATTGACACGTTTACTAACAGTATCCCTAATTCAATTTTTATGAGACCAACCACTTCTGACGAAATACATAGGATTATATCAAATCTAAAAAACACAAATAGTACTGGGCACGATGAAATATCCACAGTCATAATAAAACAAGTCTCATTAAATGTATCCCCTATTTTAAGTCATGTCATTAACCTTTGCATAACACATGGTAAATTTCCTGAAAAGCTGAAAATGACATTGATAAAACCACTATTTAAGAAAGTTGATAAACATTCCATGACTTGTTATCGGTCAATTGCATTAATATCTAACTTGTCAAAAGTTATTGAAAAGTCAGTACATGATAGGATTTACTCTTTCCTTGAATGTAACAATATATTTGCTAAAGAATAATTGGGATTTAGGAAAAATAAATCTATTAATATGGCAATTTATAATTTTTTAAAATTAGTCATGGAAAATGTTGACCATAAAAATCCCGTGTGTGCACTGTATATGGACCTTACCAAGGCATTTGACTGCGTAAATCATGACACATTACTAAAAAAACTACATGCATGCGGAATAAGGGGAAATTCTTTAAAGTTAATGAAATCTTATCTATCTGACAGGAAACAATGCACACAAATTACTAGAGTATGCCCTAAATTACAACAAGAAATACATTATGTCTCTACTCACAAGGAAGTCAAAGTTGGTGTTCCACAAGAAAGTGTACTAGGTCCATTATTGTTCAATATTTACATAAATGATCTTCCTAAGGTAACAAAGCATCCCACAATTTTATTTGCAGACGACAGCACTATTATATTCACCGGCAAAGAAAAATATTCTTTTGAGTTTGAAATAACCAAAACCATATATAATGTTATACAATGGTTGACAACAATAAACTTAAAAATTAATCTAGATAAAACAAACATAATGACATTTAAAAACAGACAATCGCAACTGGACAATATTAGCATTAGTTACGACGGGACCATGATCCAAGAAGTAAATATTACGAAGTTCTTAGGATTAAATATAGATAAAAGCCTTAACTGGAAATCACATGTAGAAAGTCTATGCATAAAATTAAACCAGCAATCCTATGCTCTCTATATGCTCGCTAAAATGGTAAACCAATCAGTAGTACTGACAGCATATCATGGTAATGTGGGATCCATATTGAGATATGGTATAATGTTTTGGGGTAACTCGACAGACAAGGAACGAGTGTTTAAATCGCAGAAAAAATGTGTACGTGCTATATGCAAACTCCATCAAACGGATAGTTGTAAATTTTTCTTTATAAGTTTTAAAATATTAACAGTGCCATGTATATATGAAGCGATTTGTTTTATAAAGAGAAATTTTAATATGTACGTCAGTTATAAAAGTATACGCCACAAATTTAAAATTAATTGTCCCCCACACAAAACCGCAATGTTTGATAAGAGTATATTTTGTATGGGACCGCGAATGTATAACCATCTACCTACTAGTGTATTGCAAGTCACAAGTTTGAGCTATTTAAAACTAAATTAAAATGTTTATTATTAGACAAGGCTTACTATAGTGTCGCCGAATATTTATCAGATAATTTGGAGGACAATTCATAACTTATGAAGGATAATGTAATAATGACAAACTTAATGACATTCAAAAATTTATTTTCACAAATTGACATAAAAAAATTATATCATGACCAGTAATTAATTTTAATCGATATGTTTATAATGATGGTTCAATGTAATTTAATTATATTATGATACTAACATATATGATGAAAATTCTATGTATTTGCATGCCTAACAGCAGATTATGGCGTCACAACACCAATTTGTAACATCTGTAACACCCATATTCGCAAATAAATGATTTGATTTGATTTGATGAATGCTACAAATGATGATATTTGTCACTCAGCAGAAGTCATCACACTCCCAGTGACAGAATTGAAACATGTCTACTGAGTATGTGACAGACTTTTGCTAGGCAGCGATGTGATGAATGCTACAAATGATGATATTTGTCACTCAGCGGAAGTCATCACACTCCCAGTGACAGAATTGAAACATGTCTACTGAGTATGTGACAGACTTTTGCTAGGCAGCGATATGATGAATGCTACAAATGATGATATTTGTCACTAAGCAGAAGTCATCACATTCCCAGTGACAGAATTGAAACATGTCTACTGAGTATGTGACAGACTTTTGCTAGGCAGCGATATGATGAATGCTACAAATGATGATATTTGTCACTCAGCAGAAGTCATCACACTCCCAGTGACAGAATTTAAACATGTCTACTGAGTATGTGACAGACTTTTGCTAGGCAGCGATATGATGAATGCTACAAATGATGATATTTGCCACTCAGCAGAAGTCATCACACTCCCAGTGACAGAATTGAAACATGTCTACTGAGTTTGTGACAGACTTTTGCTAGGCAACGAAATGATGAATGCTACAAATGATACAAATGATGATAGTTGTCACTCAGCAGAAGTCATCACACTCCCAGTGACAGAATTGAAACATGTCTACTGAGTATGTGACAGACTTTTGCTAGGCAGCGATATGATGAATGCTACAAATGATGATATTTGTCACGCAGCAGTAGTCATCACACTCCCAGTGACAGAATTGAAACATGTCAACTGAGTATGTAACAGACTTTTGCTAGGCAGCGATATGATGAATGCTACAAATGATGATATTTGTCACTCAGCAGAAGTCATCACACTCCCAGTGACAGAATTGAAACATGTCTACTGAGTTTGTGACAGACTTTTGCTAGGCAACGAAATGATGAATGCTACAAATGATAAAAATGGTGATATTTGTCACTCAGCAGAAGTCATCACACTCCCAGTGACAGAATTGAAACATGTCTACTGAGTATGTGACAGACTTTTGCTAGGCAGCGATATGATGAATGCTACAAATGATGATATTTGTCGCTCAGCAGAAGTCATCACACTCCCAGGGACAGAATTGAAACATGTCTACTGAGTATGTGACAGACTTTTGCTAGGCAGCGATATGATGAATGCTACAAATGATGATATTTGTCACTCAGCAGAAGTCATCACATTCTCAGTGACAGAATTGAAACATGTCTACTGAGTATGTGACAGACTTTTGCTAGGCAGCGATATGATGAATGCTATAAATGATGATATTTGTCACTCAGCGGAAGTCATCACACTCCCAGTGACAGAATTGAAACATGTCTACTGAGTATGTGACAGACTTTTGCTAGGCAGCGATATGATGAATGCTACAAATGATGATATTTGTCACTCAGCAGAAGTCATCACACTCCCAGTGACAGAATTGAAACATGTCTACTGAGTATGTGACAGACTTTTGCTAGGCAGCGATATGATGAATGCTACAAATGATGATATTTGTCACTCAGCAGAAGTCATCACACTCCCAGTGACAGAATTGAAACATGTCTACTGAGTATGGGACAGACTTTTGCAAGGCAGCGAAAGCATCATTTGTATCATTTGTAGCATAATGAATGCTACAAATGATACAAATGATGATATTTGTCACTCAGCAAAAGTCATCACACTCCCAGTGACAGAATTGAAACATGTCTACTGAGTATGTGACAGACTTTTGCTAGGCAACGAAATGATGAATGCTTCAAATGATACAAATGATGATATTTGTCACTCAGCAGAAGTCATCACACTCCCAGTGACAGAATTGAAACATGTCTACTGAGTATGTGACAGACTTTTGCCAGGCAGCGATATGATGAATGCTACAAATGATGATATTTGTCACTCAGCAGAAGTCATCACACTCCCAGTCACAGAATTGAAACATGTCTACTGAGTATGTGACAGACTTTTGCTAGGCAGCGATATGATGAATGCTACAAATGATGATATTTGTCACTCAGCAGAAGTCATCACACTCCCAGTGACAGAATTGAAACATGTCTACTGAGTATGGGACAGACTTTTGCAAGGCAGCGATATGATGAATGCTACAAATGATACAAATGATGATATTTGTCACTCAGCAGAAGTCATCACACTCCCAGTGACAGAATTGAAACATGTCTACTGAGTATGTGACAGACTTTTGCTAGGCAACGAAATGATGAATGCTTCAAATGATACAAATGATGATATTTGTCACTCAGCAGAAGTCATCACACTCCCAGTGACAGAATTGAAACATGTCTACTGAGTATGGGACAGACTTTTGCAAGGCAGCGATATGATGAATGCTACAAATGATGATATTTGTCGCTCAGCAGAAGTCATCACACTCCCAGGGACAGAATTGAAACATGTCTACTGAGTATGTGACAGACTTTTGCTAGGCAGCGATATGATGAATGCTACAAATGATGATATTTGTCACTCAGCAGAAGTCATCACATTCTCAGTGACAGAATTGAAACATGTCTACTGAGTATGTGACAGACTTTTGCTAGGCAGCGATATGATGAATGCTATAAATGATGATATTTGTCACTCAGCGGAAGTCATCACACTCCCAGTGACAGAATTGAAACATGTCTACTGAGTATGTGACAGACTTTTGCTAGGCAGCGAAATGATGAATGCTACAAATGATGATATTTGTCACTCAGCAGAAGTCATCACACTCCCAGTGACAGAATTGAAACATGTCTACTGAGTATGTGACAGACTTTTGCTAGGCAGCGATATGATGAATGCTACAAATGATGATATTTGTCACTCAGCAGAAGTCATCACACTCCCAGTGACAGAATTGAAACATGTCTACTGAGTATGGGACAGACTTTTGCAAGGCAGCGAAAGCATCATTTGTATCATTTGTAGCATAATGAATGCTACAAATGATACAAATGATGATATTTGTCACTCAGCAAAAGTCATCACACTCCCAGTGACAGAATTGAAACATGTCTACTGAGTATGTGACAGACTTTTGCTAGGCAACGAAATGATGAATGCTTCAAATGATACAAATGATGATATTTGTCACTCAGCAGAAGTCATCACACTCCCAGTGACAGAATTGAAACATGTCTACTGAGTATGTGACAGACTTTTGCCAGGCAGCGATATGATGAATGCTACAAATGATGATATTTGTCACTCAGCAGAAGTCATCACACTCCCAGTCACAGAATTGAAACATGTCTACTGAGTATGTGACAGACTTTTGCTAGGCAGCGATATGATGAATGCTACAAATGATGATATTTGTCACTCAGCAGAAGTCATCACACTCCCAGTGACAGAATTGAAACATGTCTACTGAGTATGGGACAGACTTTTGCAAGGCAGCGATATGATGAATGCTACAAATGATACAAATGATGATATTTGTCACTCAGCAGAAGTCATCACACTCCCAGTGACAGAATTGAAACATGTCTACTGAGTATGTGACAGACTTTTGCTAGGCAACGAAATGATGAATGCTTCAAATGATACAAATGATGATATTTGTCACTCAGCAGAAGTCATCACACTCCCAGTGACAGAATTGAAACATGTCTACTGAGTATGGGACAGACTTTTGCAAGGCAGCGATATGATGAATGCTACAAATGATGATATTTGTCACTCAGCAGAAGTCATCACACTCCGAGTGACAGAATTGAAACATGTCTACTGAGTATGTGACAGACTTTTGCTAGGCAGCGATGTGATGAATGCTACAAATGATGATATTTGTCACTCAGCAGAAGCCATCACACTCCCAGTGACAGAATTTAAACATGTCTACTGAGTATGTGACAGACTTTTGCTAGGCAACGAAATGATGAATGCTACAAATGATACAAATGATGATAGTTGTCACTCAGCAGAAGTCATCACACTCCCAGTGACAGAATTGAAACATGTCTACTGAGTATGTGACAGACTTTTGCTAGGCACCGATGTGATGAATGCTACAAATGATGATATTTGTCACTCAGCAGAAGCCATCACACTCCCAGTGACAGAATTGAAACATGTCTACTGAGTATGTGACAGACTTTTGCTAGGCAACGAAATGATGAATGCTACAAATGATACAAATGATGATAGTTGCCACTCAGCAGAAGTCATCACACTCCCAGTGACAGAATTGAAACATGTCTACTGAGTATGTGACAGACTTTTGCTAGGCAGCGATATGATGAATGCTACAAATGATGATATTTGTCACTCAGCAGAAGTCATCACATTCTCAGTGACAGAATTGAAACATGTCTACTGAGTATGTGACAGACTTTTGCTAGGCAGCGATATGATGAATGCTACAAATGATGATATTTGTCACTCAGCAGAAGTCATCACACTCCCAGTCACAGAATTGAAACATGTCTACTGAGTATGTGACAGACTTTTGCTAGGCAACGAAATGATGAATGCTACAAATGATACAAATGATGATAGTTGTCACTCAGCAGAAGTCATCACACTCCCAGTGACAGAATTGAAACATGTCTACTGAGTATGTGACAGACTTTTGCTAGGCAGCGATGTGATGAATGCTACAAATGATGATATTTGTCACTCAGCAGAAGCCATCACACTCCCAGTGACAGAATTGAAACATGTCTACTGAATGCTACAAATGATACAAATGATGATAGTTGTCACTCAGCAGAAGTCATCACACTCCCAGTGACAGAATTGAAACATGTCTACTGAGTATGTGACAGACTTTTGCTAGGCAGCGATATGATGAATGCTACAAATGATGATATTTGTCACTCAGCAGAAGTCATCACACTCCCAGTCACAGAATTGAAACATGTCTACTGAGTATGTGACAGACTTTTGCTAGGCAGCGATACGATGAATGCTACAAATGATGATATTTGTCACTCAGCAGAAGCCATCACACTCCCAGTGACAGAATTGAAACATGTCTACTGAGTATGTGACAGACTTTTGCTAGGCAACGAAATGATGAATGCTTCAAATGATACAAATGATGATATTTGTCACTCAGCAGAAGTCATCACACTCCCAGTGACAGAATTGAAACATGTCTACTGAGTATGTGACAGACTTTTGCTAGGCAGCGATATGATAAATGCTACAAATGATGATATTTGTCACTCTGCAGAAGTCATCACACTCCCAGTGACAGAATTGAAACATGTCTACTGAGTATGTGACAGACTTTTGCTAGGCAGCGATATGAATACAAATGATGATATCTGTCACTCAGCAGAAGTCATCACACTCCCAGTGACAGAATTGAAACATGTCCACTGAGTATGTGACAGACTTTTACTAGGCAGCGATTTTTTCTATGATACAATTACACTATTCTATTACCTATGCTTCCCAGTAATTTACAAAAAAATAACTGTAAGAAAACGACCAACTTGGGTAACGCAAGGTATTAGAAAGTGCTGCAAACGAAAGCGGCAGCTGCTGTGGCAGCTTCGTAAAAAACCTACCATACAGAATGAAAATGCGTTTAGATCACTCTCGTATAGGCTTAATCGTATAATAAAACTTACCCAAAAAAGCCATAATAATAACTACATCACAAGAGCAAAAAATAAGTGTAAAGCTACGTGGAAAATAATTAATAGTGCAAAATGTAATTTTTGCTAAAGGCGAAATTCATGACATTAAAATATCTGACGGAACAATCACTGATGACCCATTAACTATAGCAAATTCATTCAATGACTTTTTCATTCAAAAACAATATCCCGGACCCAATAATATTGACACGTTTACTAACAGTATCCCTAATTCAATTTTTATGAGACCAACCACTTCTGACGAAATACATAGGATTATATCAAATCTAAAAAACACAAATAGTACTGGGCACGATGAAATATCCACAGTCATAATAAAACAAGTCTCATTAAATGTATCCCCTATTTTAAGTCATGTCATTAACCTTTGCATAACACATGGTAAATTTCCTGAAAAGCTGAAAATGACATTGATAAAACCACTATTTAAGAAAGTTGATAAACATTCCATGACTTGTTATCGGTCAATTGCATTAATATCTAACTTGTCAAAAGTTATTGAAAAGTCAGTACATGATAGGATTTACTCTTTCCTTGAATGTAACAATATATTTGCTAAAGAATAATTGGGATTTAGGAAAAATAAATCTATTAATATGGCAATTTATAATTTTTTAAAATTAGTCATGGAAAATGTTGACCATAAAAATCCCGTGTGTGCACTGTATATGGACCTTACCAAGGCATTTGACTGCGTAAATCATGACACATTACTAAAAAAACTACATGCATGCGGAATAAGGGGAAATTCTTTAAAGTTAATGAAATCTTATCTATCTGACAGGAAACAATGCACACAAATTACTAGAGTATGCCCTAAATTACAACAAGAAATACATTATGTCTCTACTCACAAGGAAGTCAAAGTTGGTGTTCCACAAGAAAGTGTACTAGGTCCATTATTGTTCAATATTTACATAAATGATCTTCCTAAGGTAACAAAGCATCCCACAATTTTATTTGCAGACGACAGCACTATTATATTCACCGGCAAAGAAAAATATTCTTTTGAGTTTGAAATAACCAAAACCATATATAATGTTATACAATGGTTGACAACAATAAACTTAAAAATTAATCTAGATAAAACAAACATAATGACATTTAAAAACAGACAATCGCAACTGGACAATATTAGCATTAGTTACGACGGGACCATGATCCAAGAAGTAAATATTACGAAGTTCTTAGGATTAAATATAGATAAAAGCCTTAACTGGAAATCACATGTAGAAAGTCTATGCATAAAATTAAACCAGCAATCCTATGCTCTCTATATGCTCGCTAAAATGGTAAACCAATCAGTAGTACTGACAGCATATCATGGTAATGTGGGATCCATATTGAGATATGGTATAATGTTTTGGGGTAACTCGACAGACAAGGAACGAGTGTTTAAATCGCAGAAAAAATGTGTACGTGCTATATGCAAACTCCATCAAACGGATAGTTGTAAATTTTTCTTTATAAGTTTTAAAATATTAACAGTGCCATGTATATATGAAGCGATTTGTTTTATAAAGAGAAATTTTAATATGTACGTCAGTTATAAAAGTATACGCCACAAATTTAAAATTAATTGTCCCCCACACAAAACCGCAATGTTTGATAAGAGTATATTTTGTATGGGACCGCGAATGTATAACCATCTACCTACTAGTGTATTGCAAGTCACAAGTTTGAGCTATTTAAAACTAAATTAAAATGTTTATTATTAGACAAGGCTTACTATAGTGTCGCCGAATATTTATCAGATAATTTGGAGGACAATTCATAACTTATGAAGGATAATGTAATAATGACAAACTTAATGACATTCAAAAATTTATTTTCACAAATTGACATAAAAAAATTATATCATGACCAGTAATTAATTTTAATCGATATGTTTATAATGATGGTTCAATGTAATTTAATTATATTATGATACTAACATATATGATGAAAATTCTATGTATTTGCATGCCTAACAGCAGATTATGGCGTCACAACACCAATTTGTAACATCTGTAACACCCATATTCGCAAATAAATGATTTGATTTGATTTGATGAATGCTACAAATGATGATATTTGTCACTCAGCAGAAGTCATCACACTCCCAGTGACAGAATTGAAACATGTCTACTGAGTATGTGACAGACTTTTGCTAGGCAGCGATGTGATGAATGCTACAAATGATGATATTTGTCACTCAGCGGAAGTCATCACACTCCCAGTGACAGAATTGAAACATGTCTACTGAGTATGTGACAGACTTTTGCTAGGCAGCGATATGATGAATGCTACAAATGATGATATTTGTCACTAAGCAGAAGTCATCACATTCCCAGTGACAGAATTGAAACATGTCTACTGAGTATGTGACAGACTTTTGCTAGGCAGCGATATGATGAATGCTACAAATGATGATATTTGTCACTCAGCAGAAGTCATCACACTCCCAGTGACAGAATTTAAACATGTCTACTGAGTATGTGACAGACTTTTGCTAGGCAGCGATATGATGAATGCTACAAATGATGATATTTGCCACTCAGCAGAAGTCATCACACTCCCAGTGACAGAATTGAAACATGTCTACTGAGTTTGTGACAGACTTTTGCTAGGCAACGAAATGATGAATGCTACAAATGATACAAATGATGATAGTTGTCACTCAGCAGAAGTCATCACACTCCCAGTGACAGAATTGAAACATGTCTACTGAGTATGTGACAGACTTTTGCTAGGCAGCGATATGATGAATGCTACAAATGATGATATTTGTCACGCAGCAGTAGTCATCACACTCCCAGTGACAGAATTGAAACATGTCAACTGAGTATGTAACAGACTTTTGCTAGGCAGCGATATGATGAATGCTACAAATGATGATATTTGTCACTCAGCAGAAGTCATCACACTCCCAGTGACAGAATTGAAACATGTCTACTGAGTTTGTGACAGACTTTTGCTAGGCAACGAAATGATGAATGCTACAAATGATAAAAATGGTGATATTTGTCACTCAGCAGAAGTCATCACACTCCCAGTGACAGAATTGAAACATGTCTACTGAGTATGTGACAGACTTTTGCTAGGCAGCGATATGATGAATGCTACAAATGATGATATTTGTCGCTCAGCAGAAGTCATCACACTCCCAGGGACAGAATTGAAACATGTCTACTGAGTATGTGACAGACTTTTGCTAGGCAGCGATATGATGAATGCTACAAATGATGATATTTGTCACTCAGCAGAAGTCATCACATTCTCAGTGACAGAATTGAAACATGTCTACTGAGTATGTGACAGACTTTTGCTAGGCAGCGATATGATGAATGCTATAAATGATGATATTTGTCACTCAGCGGAAGTCATCACACTCCCAGTGACAGAATTGAAACATGTCTACTGAGTATGTGACAGACTTTTGCTAGGCAGCGATATGATGAATGCTACAAATGATGATATTTGTCACTCAGCAGAAGTCATCACACTCCCAGTGACAGAATTGAAACATGTCTACTGAGTATGTGACAGACTTTTGCTAGGCAGCGATATGATGAATGCTACAAATGATGATATTTGTCACTCAGCAGAAGTCATCACACTCCCAGTGACAGAATTGAAACATGTCTACTGAGTATGGGACAGACTTTTGCAAGGCAGCGAAAGCATCATTTGTATCATTTGTAGCATAATGAATGCTACAAATGATACAAATGATGATATTTGTCACTCAGCAAAAGTCATCACACTCCCAGTGACAGAATTGAAACATGTCTACTGAGTATGTGACAGACTTTTGCTAGGCAACGAAATGATGAATGCTTCAAATGATACAAATGATGATATTTGTCACTCAGCAGAAGTCATCACACTCCCAGTGACAGAATTGAAACATGTCTACTGAGTATGGGACAGACTTTTGCAAGGCAGCGATATGATGAATGCTACAAATGATACAAATGATGATATTTGTCACTCAGCAGAAGTCATCACACTCCCAGTGACAGAATTGAAACATGTCTACTGAGTATGTGACAGACTTTTGCTAGGCAACGAAATGATGAATGCTTCAAATGATACAAATGATGATATTTGTCACTCAGCAGAAGTCATCACACTCCCAGTGACAGAATTGAAACATGTCTACTGAGTATGGGACAGACTTTTGCAAGGCAGCGATATGATGAATGCTACAAATGATGATATTTGTCACTCAGCAGAAGTCATCACACTCCGAGTGACAGAATTGAAACATGTCTACTGAGTATGTGACAGACTTTTGCTAGGCAGCGATGTGATGAATGCTACAAATGATGATATTTGTCACTCAGCAGAAGCCATCACACTCCCAGTGACAGAATTGAAACATGTCTACTGAGTATGTGACAGACTTTTGCTAGGCAGCGATGTGATGAATGCTACAAATGATGATATTTGTCACTCAGCAGAAGTCATCACACTCCCAGTGACAGAATTGAAACATGTCTACTGAGTATGGGACAGACTTTTGCAAGGCAGCGAAAGCATCATTTGTATCATTTGTAGCATAATGAATGCTACAAATGATACAAATGATGATATTTGTCACTCAGCAAAAGTCATCACACTCCCAGTCACAGAATTGAAACATGTCTACTGAGTATGTGACAGACTTTTGCTAGGCAGCGATATGATGAATGCTACAAATGATGATATTTGTCACTCAGCAGAAGTCATCACACTCCCAGTGACAGAATTGAAACATGTCTACTGAGTATGGGACAGACTTTTGCAAGGCAGCGATATGATGAATGCTACAAATGATACAAATGATGATATTTGTCACTCAGCAGAAGTCATCACACTCCCAGTGACAGAATTGAAACATGTCTACTGAGTATGTGACAGACTTTTGCTAGGCAACGAAATGATGAATGCTTCAAATGATACAAATGATGATATTTGTCACTCAGCAGAAGTCATCACACTCCCAGTGACAGAATTGAAACATGTCTACTGAGTATGGGACAGACTTTTGCAAGGCAGCGATATGATGAATGCTACAAATGATGATATTTGTCACTCAGCAGAAGTCATCACACTCCGAGTGACAGAATTGAAACATGTCTACTGAGTATGTGACAGACTTTTGCTAGGCAGCGATGTGATGAATGCTACAAATGATGATATTTGTCACTCAGCAGAAGCCATCACACTCCCAGTGACAGAATTTAAACATGTCTACTGAGTATGTGACAGACTTTTGCTAGGCAACGAAATGATGAATGCTACAAATGATACAAATGATGATAGTTGGCACTCAGCAGAAGTCATCACACTCCCAGTGACAGAATTGAAACATGTCTACTGAGTATGTGACAGACTTTTGCTAGGCAGCGATGTGATGAATGCTACAAATGATGATATTTGTCACTCAGCAGAAGCCATCACACTCCCAGTGACAGAATTGAAACATGTCTACTGAGTATGTGACAGACTTTTGCTAGGCAACGAAATGATGAATGCTACAAATGATACAAATGATGATAGTTGCCACTCAGCAGAAGTCATCACACTCCCAGTGACAGAATTGAAACATGTCTACTGAGTATGTGACAGACTTTTGCTAGGCAGCGATATGATGAATGCTACAAATGATGATATTTGTCACTCAGCAGAAGTCATCACATTCTCAGTGACAGAATTGAAACATGTCTACTGAGTATGTGACAGACTTTTGCTAGGCAGCGATATGATGAATGCTACAAATGATGATATTTGTCACTCAGCAGAAGTCATCACACTCCCAGTCACAGAATTGAAACATGTCTACTGAGTATGTGACAGACTTTTGCTAGGCAACGAAATGATGAATGCTACAAATGATACAAATGATGATAGTTGTCACTCAGCAGAAGTCATCACACTCCCAGTGACAGAATTGAAACATGTCTACTGAGTATGTGACAGACTTTTGCTAGGCAGCGATGTGATGAATGCTACAAATGATGATATTTGTCACTCAGCAGAAGCCATCACACTCCCAGTGACAGAATTGAAACATGTCTACTGAGTATGTGACAGACTTTTGCTAGGCAACGAAATGATGAATGCTACAAATGATACAAATGATGATAGTTGTCACTCAGCAGAAGTCATCACACTCCCAGTGACAGAATTGAAACATGTCTACTGAGTATGTGACAGACTTTTGCTAGGCAGCGATATGATGAATGCTACAAATGATGATATTTGTCACTCAGCAGAAGTCATCACACTCCCAGTCACAGAATTGAAACATGTCTACTGAGTATGTGACAGACTTTTGCTAGGCAGCGATACGATGAATGCTACAAATGATGATATTTGTCACTCAGCAGAAGCCATCACACTCCCAGTGACAGAATTGAAACATGTCTACTGAGTATGTGACAGACTTTTGCTAGGCAACGAAATGATGAATGCTTCAAATGATACAAATGATGATATTTGTCACTCAGCAGAAGTCATCACACTCCCAGTGACAGAATTGAAACATGTCTACTGAGTATGTGACAGACTTTTGCTAGGCAGCGATATGATAAATGCTACAAATGATGATATTTGTCACTCTGCAGAAGTCATCACACTCCCAGTGACAGAATTGAAACATGTCTACTGAGTATGTGACAGACTTTTGCTAGGCAGCGATATGATGAATGCTACAAATGATGATATTTGTCACTCAGCAGAAGTCATCACACCCCCAGTGACAGAATTGAAACATGTCTACTGAGTATGTGACAGACTTTTGCTAGGCAACGAAATGATTACTGCTACAAATGATACAAATGATGATATCTGTCACTCAGCAGAAGTCATCACACTCCCAGTGACAGAATTGAAACATGTCCACTGAGTATGTGACAGACTTTTACTAGGCAGCGATTTTTTCTATGATACAATTACACTATTCTATTACCTATGCTTCCCAGTAATTTACAAAAAAATAACTGTAAGAAAACGACCAACTTGGGTAACGCAAGGTATTAGAAAGTGCTGCAAACGAAAGCGGCAGCTGCTGTGGCAGCTTCGTAAAAAACCTACCATACAGAATGAAAATGCGTTTAGATCACTCTCGTATAGGCTTAATCGTATAATAAAACTTACCCAAAAAAGCCATAATAATAACTACATCACAAGAGCAAAAAATAAGTGTAAAGCTACGTGGAAAATAATTAATAGTGCAAAATGTAATTTTTGCTAAAGGCGAAATTCATGACATTAAAATATCTGACGGAACAATCACTGATGACCCATTAACTATAGCAAATTCATTCAATGACTTTTTCATTCAAAAACAATATCCCGGACCCAATAATATTGACACGTTTACTAACAGTATCCCTAATTCAATTTTTATGAGACCAACCACTTCTGACGAAATACATAGGATTATATCAAATCTAAAAAACACAAATAGTACTGGGCACGATGAAATATCCACAGTCATAATAAAACAAGTCTCATTAAATGTATCCCCTATTTTAAGTCATGTCATTAACCTTTGCATAACACATGGTAAATTTCCTGAAAAGCTGAAAATGACATTGATAAAACCACTATTTAAGAAAGTTGATAAACATTCCATGACTTGTTATCGGTCAATTGCATTAATATCTAACTTGTCAAAAGTTATTAAAAAGTCAGTACATGATAGGATTTACTCTTTCCTTGAATGTAACAATATATTTGCTAAAGAATAATTGGGATTTAGGAAAAATAAAACTATTAATATGGCTATTTATAATTTTTTAAAATTAGTCATGGAAAATGTTGACCATAAAAATCCCGTGTGTGCACTGTATATGGACCTTACCAAGGCATTTGACTGCGTAAATCATGACACATTACTAAAAAAACTACATGCATGCGGAATAAGGGGAAATTCTTTAAAGTTAATGAAATCTTATCTATCTGACAGGAAACAATGCACACAAATTACTAGAGTATGCCCTAAATTACAACAAGAAATACATTATGTCTCTACTCACAAGGAAGTCAAAGTTGGTGTTCCACAAGAAAGTGTACTAGGTCCATTATTGTTCAATATTTACATAAATGATCTTCCTAAGGTAACAAAGCATCCCACAATTTTATTTGCAGACGACAGCACTATTATATTCACCGGCAAAGAAAAATATTCTTTTGAGTTTGAAATAACCAAAACCATATATAATGTTATACAATGGTTGACAACAATAAACTTAAAAATTAATCTAGATAAAACAAACATAATGACATTTAAAAACAGACAATCGCAACTGGACAATATTAGCATTAGTTACGACGGGAACATGATCCAAGAAGTAAACATTACGAAGTTCTTAGGATTAAATATAGATAAAAGCCTTAACTGGAAATCACATGTAGAAAGTCTATGCATAAAATTAAACCAGCAATCCTATGCTCTCTATATGCTCGCTAAAATGGTAAACCAATCAGTAGTACTGACAGCATATCATGGTAATGTGGGATCCATATTGAGATATGGTATAATGTTTTGGGGTAACTCGACAGACAAGGAACGAGTGTTTAAATCGCAGAAAAAATGTGTACGTGCTATATGCAAACTGCAGCAAACGGATAGTTGTAAATTTTTCTTTATAAGTCTTAAAATATTAACAGTGCCATGTATCTACATATATGAAGCGATTTGTTTTATAAAGAGAAATTTTAATATGTACGTCAGTTATAAAAGTATACGCCACAAATTTAAAATTAATTGTCCCCCACACAAAACCGCAATGTTTGATAAGAGTATATTTTGTATGGGACCGCGAATGTATAACCATCTACCTACTAGTGTATTGCAAGTCACAAGTTATGAGCTATTTAAAACTAAATTAAAATGTTTATTATTAGACAAGGCTTACTATAGTGTCGCCGAATATTTATCAGATAATTTGGAGGACAATTCATAACTTATGAAGGATAATGTAATAATGACAAACTTAATGGCATTCATAAATTACTTTTCACAAATTGACATAAAAAAATTATATCATGACCAGTAATTAATTTTAATCGATATGTTTATAATGATGGTTCAATGTAATTTAATTATATTATGATACTAACATATATGATGAAAATTCTATGTATTTGCATGCCTAACAGCAGATTATGGCGTCACAACACCAATTTGTAACATCTGTAACACCCATATTCGCAAATAAATGATTTGATTTGATTTGATGAATGCTACAAATGATGATATTTGTCACTCAGCAGAAGTCATCACACTCCCAGTGACAGAATTGAAACATGTCTACTGAGTATGTGACAGACTTTTGCTAGGCAGCGATGTGATGAATGCTACAAATGATGATATTTGTCACTCAGCGGAAGTCATCACACTCCCAGTGACAGAATTTAAATATGTCTACTGAGTATGTGACAGACTTTTGCTAGGCAGCGATATGATGAATGCTACAAATGATGATATTTGTCACTCAGCAGAAGTCATCACACTCCCAGGGACAGAATTAAAACATGTCTACTGAGTATGTGACAGACTTTTGCTAGGCAGCAATATGAAGAATGCTACAAATGATACAAATGATGATATTTGTCACTCAGCAGAAGTCATCACACTCCCAGTGACAGAATTGAAACATGTCTACTGAGTATGTGACAGACTTTTGCTAGGCAGCGATATGATGAATGCTACAAATGATGATATTTGTCACTCAGCAGAAGTCATCACACTCCCAGTGACAGAATTGAAACATGTCTACTGAGTATGGGACAGACTTTTGCAAGGCAGCGATATGATGAATGCTACAAATGATACAAATGATGATATTTGTCACTCAGCAGAAGTCATCACACTCCCAGTGACAGAATTGAAACATGTCTACTGAGTATGTGACAGACTTTTGCTAGGCAGCGATACGATGAATGCTACAAATGATGATATTTGTCACTCAGCAGAAGCCATCACACTCCCAGTGACAGAATTGAAACATGTCTACTGAGTATGTGACAGACTTTTGCTAGGCAACGAAATGATGAATGCTTCAAATGATACAAATGATGATATTTGTCACTCAGCAGAAGTCATCACACTCCCAGTGACAGAATTGAAACATGTCTACTGAGTATGTGACAGACTTTTGCTAGGCAGCGGTATGATAAATGCTACAAATGATGATATTTGTCACTCAGCAGAAGTCATCACACTCCCAGTGACAGAATTGAAACATGTCTACTGAGTATGTGACAGACTTTTGCTAGGCAGCGATATGATGAATTCTACAAATGATGATATTTGTCACTCAGCAGAAGTCATCACACTCCCAGGGACAGAATTAAAACATGTCTACTGAGTATGTGACAAACTTTTGCTAGGCAGCGATATGATGAATGCTACAAATGATGATATTGGTCACTCAGCAGAAGTCATCACACTCCCAGTGACAGAATTGAAACATGTCTACTGAGTATGTGACAGACTTTTGCTAGGCAGCGATATGATGAATGCTTCAAATGATACAAATGATTATATTTGTCACTCAGCAGAAGTCATCACACTCCCAGTGACAGAATTGAAACATGTCTACTGAGTATGTGACAGACTTTTGCTAGGCAGCGATATGATGAATGCTACAAATGATAAAAATGATGATATTTGTCACTCAGCAGAAGTCATCACACTCCCAGTGACAGAATTGAATCATGTCTACTGAGTATGTGACAGACTTTTGCTAGGCAGCGATATGATGAATGCTACAAATGATGATATTTGTCACTCAGCAGAAGTCATCACACTCCCAGTGACAGAATTGAAACATGTCTACTGAGTATGTGACAGACTTTTGCTAGGCAGCGATATGATGAATGCTACAAATGATGATATTTGTCACTCAGCAGAAGTCATCACACTCCCAGTGACAGAATTGAAACATGTCTACTGAGTATGTGACAGACTTTTGCTAGGCAGCGATATGATGAATGCTACAAATGATGATATTTGTCACTCAGCAGAAGTCATCACACTCCCAGTGACAGAATTGAAACATGTCTACTGAGTATGTGACAGACTTTTGCTAGGCAGCGATATGATGAATGCTACAAATGATAAAAATGATGATATTTGTCACTCAGCAGAAATCATCACACTCCCAGTGACAGAATTGAAACATGTCTACTGAGTATGTGACAGACTTTTGCTAGGCAGCGATATGATGAATTCTACAAATGATGATATTTGTCACTCAGCAGAAGTCATCACACTCCCAGGGACAGAATTAAAACATGTCTACTGAGTATGTGACAGACTTTTGCTAGGCAGCGATATGATGAATGCTACAAATGATGATATTGGTCACTCAGCAGAAGTCATCACACTCCCAATGACAGAATTGAAACATGTCTACTGAGTATGTGACAGACTTTTGCTAGGCAGCGATATGATGAATGCTACAAATGATGATATTTGTCACTCAGCAGAAGTCATCACACTCCCAGTGACAGAATTGAAACATGTCTACTGAGTATGTGACAGACTTTTGCTAGGCAGCGATATGATGAATGCTACAAATGATGATATTTGTCACTCAGCAGAAGTCATCACACTCCCAGTGACAGAATTGAAACATGTCTACTGAGTATGTGACAGACTTTTGCTAGGCAGCGATACGATGAATGCTACAAATGATGATATTTGTCACTCAGCGGAAGTCATCACACTCCCAGTGACAGAATTTAAACATGTCTACTGAGTATGTGACAGACTTTTGCTAGGCGGCGATATGATGAATGCTACAAATGATACAAATGATGATATTTGTCACTCAGCGGAAGTCATCACACTCCCAGGGAGAGAATTGAAACATGTCTACTGAGTATGTGACAGACTTTTGCTAGGCAGCGATATGATGAATGCTACAAATGATGATATTTGTCACTCAGCAGAAGTCATCACACTCCCAGTGACAGAATTGAAACATGTCTACTGAGTATGTGACAGACTTTTGCTAGGCAGCGATATGATGAATGCTACAAATGATGATATTTGTCACTCAGCAGAAGTCATCACACTCCCAGTGACAGAATTTAAACATGTCTACTGAGTATGTGACAGACTTTTGCTAGGCAGAGATACGATGAATGCTACAAATTATGATATTTGTCACTCAGCAGAAGTCATCACACTTCCAGTGACAGAATTGAAACATGTCTACTTAGTATGTGACAGACTTTTGCTAGGCAACGAAATGATTAATGCTACAAATGATACAAATGATGATATCTGTCACTCAGCAGAAGTCATCACACTCCCAGTGACAGAATTGAAACATGTCTACTGAGTATGTGACAGACTTTTACTAGGCAGCGATATGATGAATGCTACAAATGATGATATTTGTCACTCAGCAGAAGTCATCACACTCCCAGTGACAGAATTGAAACATGTCTACTGAGTATGTGACAGACTTTTGCTAGGCAGCGATGTGATAAATGCTACAAATGATGATATTTGTCACTCAGCAGAAGCCATCACACTCCCAGTGACAGAATTTAAACATGTCTACTGAGTATGTGACAGACTTTTGCTAGGCAACGAAATGATGAATGCTACAAATGATACAAATGATGATAGTTGTCACTCAGCAGAAGTCATCACACTCCCAGTGACAGAATTGAAACATGTCTACTGAGTATGTGACAGACTTTTGCTAGGCAGCGATGTGATGAATGCTACAAATGATGATATTTGTCACTCAGCAGAAGCCATCACACTCCCAGTGACAGAATTGAAACATGTCTACTGAGTATGTGACAGACTTTTGCTAGGCAACGAAATGATGAATGCTACAAATGATACAAATGATGATAGTTGTCACTCAGCAGAAGTCATCACACTCCCAGTGACAGAATTGAAACATGTCTACTGAGTATGTGACAGACTTTTGCTAGGTAACGAAATGATGAATGCTTCAAATGATACAAATGATGATATTGGTCACTCAGCAGAAGTCATCACACTCCCAGTGACAGAATTGAAACATGTCTACTGAGTATGTGACAGACTTTTGCTAGGCAGCGATATGATGAATGCTACAAATGATGATATTTGTCACTCAGCAGAAGTCATCACACTCCCAGTGACAGAATTTAAACATGTCTACTGAGTTTGTGACAGACTTTTGCTAGGCAGCGATATGATGAATGCTACAAATGATGATATTTGTCACTCAGCAGAAGTCATCACACTCCCAGTGACAGAATTGAAACATGTCTACTGAGTATGTGACAGACTTTTGCTAGGCAACGAAATGATGAATGCTACAAATGATTCAAATGATGATAGTTGTCACTCAGCAGAAGTCATCACACTCCCAGTGACAGAATTGCAACATGTCTACTGAGTTTGTGACAGACTTTTGCTAGGCAACGAAATGATGAATGCTACAAATGCTACAAATGATGATATTTGTCACTCAGTGGAAGTCATCACACTCCCAGTGACAGAATTTAAACATGTCTACTGAGTATGTGACAGACTTTTGCTAGGCAGCGATATGATGAATGCTACAAATGATGATATTTGTCACTCAGCAGAAGTCATTACACTCCCAGTGACAGAATTGAAACATGTCTACTGAGTATGTGACAGACTTTTGCTAGGCAGCGATATGATGAATGCTACAAATGATGATATTTGTCACTCAGCAGAAGTCATCACACTCCCAGTGACAGAATTAAAACATGTCTACTGAGTATGTGACAGACTTTTGCTAGGCAGCGATACGATGAATGCTACAAATGATGATATTTGTCACTCAGCAGAAGTCATCACACTTCCAGTGACAGAATTGAAACATGTCTACTTAGTATGTGACAGACTTTTGCTAGGCAACGAAATGATTAATGCTACAAATGATACAAATGATGATATCTGTCACTCAGCAGAAGTCATCACACTCCCAGTGACAGAATTGAAACATGTCTACTGAGTATGTGACAGACTTTTACTAGGCAGCGATATGATGAATGCTACAAATGATGATATTTGTCACTCAGCAGAAGTCATCACACTCCCAGTGACAGAATTGAAACATGTCTACTGAGTTTGTGACAGACTTTTGCTAGGCAACGAAATGATGAATGCTACAAATGATACAAATGATGATAGTTGTCACTCAGCAGAAGCCATCACACTCCCAGTGACAGAATTTAAACATGTCTACTGAGTATGTGACAGACTTTTGCTAGGCAACGAAATGATGAATGCTACAAATGATACAAATGATGATAGTTGGCACTCAGCAGAAGTCATCACACTCCCAGTGACAGAATTGAAACATGTCTACTGAGTATGTGACAGACTTTTACTAGGCAGCGATATGATGAATGCTACAAATGATGATATTTGTCACTCAGCAGAAGCCATCACACTCCCAGTGACAGAATTGAAACATGTCTACTGAGTATGTGACAGACTTTTGCTAGGCAACGAAATGATGAATGATACAAATGATGATAGTTGTCACTCAGCAGAAGTCATCACACTCCCAGTGACAGAATTGAAACATGTCTACTGAGTATGTGACAGACTTTTGCTAGGTAACGAAATGATGAATGCTTCAAATGATACAAATGATGATATTGGTCACTCAGCAGAAGTCATCACACTCCCAGTGACAGAATTGAAACATGTCTACTGAGTATGTGACAGACTTTTGCTAGGCAGCGATATGATGAATTCTACAAATGATGATATTTGTCACTCAGCAGAAGTCATCACACTCCCAGTGACAGAATTTAAACATGTCTACTGAGTTTGTGACAGACTTTTGCTAGGCAGCGATATGATGAATGCTACAAATGATGATATTTGTCACTCAGCAGAAGTCATCACACTCCCAGTGACAGAATTGAAACATGTCTACTGAGTATGTGACAGACTTTTGCTAGGCAACGAAATGATGAATGCTACAAATGATTCAAATGATGATAGTTGTCACTCAGCAGAAGTCATCACACTCTCAGTGACAGAATTGCAACATGTCTACTGAGTTTGTGACAGACTTTTGCTAGGCAACGAAATGATGAATGCTACAAATGCTACAAATGATGATATTTGTCACTCAGCGGAAGTCATCACACTCCCAGTGACAGAATTGAAACATGTCTACTGAGTATGTGACAGACTTTTGCTAGGCAGCGATGTGATGAATGCTACAAATGATGATATTTGTCACTCAGCAGAAGCCATCACACTCCCAGTGACAGAATTGAAACATGTCTACTGAGTATGTGACAGACTTTTGCTAGGCAACGAAATGATGAATGCTACAAATGATACAAATGATGATAGTTGTCACTCAGCACAAGTCATCACACTCCCAGTGACAGAATTGAAACATGTCTACTGAGTATGTGACAGACTTTTGCTAGGCAACGAAATGATGAATGCTTCAAATGATACAAATGATTATATTTGTCACTCAGCAGAAGTCATCACACTCCCAGTGACAGAATTGAAACATGTCTACTGAGTATGTGACAGACTTTTGCTAGGCAGCGATATGATGAATGCTACAAATGATGATATTTGTCACTCAGCAGAAGTCATCACACTCCCAGTGACAGAATTTAAACATGTCTACTGAGTTTGTGACAGACTTTTGCTAGGCAGCGATATGATGAATGCTACAAATGATGATATTTGTCACTCAGCAGAAGTCATCACACTCACAGTGACAGAATTGAAACATGTCTACTGAGTATGTGACAGACTTTTGCTAGGCAACGAAATGATGAATGCTACAAATGATCCAAATGATGATAGTTGTCACTCAGCAGAAGTCATCACACTCCCAGTGACAGAATTGCAACATGTCTACTGAGTTTGTGACAGACTTTTGCTAGGCAACGAAATGATGAATGCTACAAATGCTACAAATGATGATATTTGTCACTCAGCGGAAGTCATCACACTCCCAGTGACAGAATTTAAACATGTCTACTGAGTATGTGACAGACTTTTGCTAGGCAGCGATGTGATGAATGCTACAAATGATGATATTTGTCACTCAGCAGAAGCCATCACACTCCCAGTGACAGAATTGAATCATGTCTACTGAGTATGTGACAGACTTTTGCTAGGCAACGAAATGATTAATGATACAAATGATGATATCTGTCACTCAGCAGAAGTCATCACACTCCCAGTGACAGAATTGAAACATGTCTACTGAGTATGTGACAGACTTTTACTAGGCAGCGATATGATGAATGCTACAAATGATGATATTTGTCACTCAGCAGAAGTCATCACACTCCCAGTGACAGAATTGAAACATGTCTACTGAGTATGTGACAGACTTTTGCTAGGCAGCGATGTGATGAATGCTACAAATGATGATATTTGTCACTTAGCAGAAACCATCACACTCCCAGTGACAAAATTGAAACATGTCTACTGAGTATGTGACAGACTTTTGCTAGGCAACGAAATGATGAATGCGACGAATCATACAAATTATATTTGTCACTCAGCAGAAGTCATCACACTCCCAGTGACAGAATTATGAACGTGCTTACTAAGTATGTGACAGACTGATGCTAAATAATAATAGAAATTTTAAATACCAGCAGTAGAGCAATAAGTAAACATGATAAATGTAACTCAGCAGAAGTCACATACCCAGTGACAGTACTAACATGTCTACTGAGTTTGTAATAGACTGTTGCTAAATAACAATAGTAAATATCCAATTATCAGTAGAAAATCGAATGAAGCTGATAAAATGTTATAAAGCAGAAGTCTTCACATACCCAGTAACAAAATGTTTAACTTTTCTACTGGGCTTGTAACAGACTGTTGCTAAATGTAAATACTAATATCTAATTATCAGTAGAAAAACGAATGAGGCTGATAAAATGTATCTCAGTGGAAGTCATCACACACCCAGTGATAATTACTTTAATATGTCTACTGAGTATGTAATAGACTGACGCTAAGTAACAATAGTAATATCCAATTATTACGAGAAACACGTCACACACCTACTGACAGTATGTGTTACATGTCTTATGAGTTTGTCATAGACTGTTGCTAAATAACAATATTAAATATACAATTAGCAGTAGAAAATCGAATAAAGCTGGTAAAATGCTGCTCAGCAGAAGTCTTCGCACACTCAGTGGCAATATGTTTTACATGTCTATTGAGTATGTAACAGACTGCTGCTAAATAACTATAGTAATATGCAATTACTAGTAGAATATGGAATGAAGCTGATAAAATGTTAGTCAGCAGAAGTCATCACACACCCAGTGACAGAATTACTAACATGTCTACTGAGTATGTAACAGACTGCTGCTAAAGAACAGAAAAATGTTAATACCACCATTAGAAAAATACCTACCTAATAGTTGATAAAATATAACTCGGCAAAAGTCACTTCCAGTAATGAAATCACTACCACCAATAGAATTCACTTTCACGAACTTTTTATAGCCTTTATTTCAGATTATAACTTTGTTTAATATTACGCGAAATTCTTTGGTTATTTGTTTGAAAAGTTTGATATTTTAATTGTTATCGTTACAACACTCAAATTGATACTGACTATATTTTGAAACCCCTTGGGTATATATACCGTTGTACTAATGGGTTACCTGTCATCTAATGAGTTATATTTCACTAATTAGTTAATAGACGGGATTAACTAATGAGTCTCCTTTTTAATCCTATATTTTTTTAATAATGTCATAATAGGTTCAGGTAAAAAGTAATTAAGTTCTTAGATTTAAGCTGATATTACACTTGAAGTAAAAATATTTTGCCGACTTTATCTATTATATTGTAATATGTATAGAACGGCAAGGATTGTTTGGCCCATAGATGACTGACAGGGCGTTGGTGTGAAATTAGGGTTAAGATTTAGTAAAATATCCCTACATCCAAGGAGATATTTTAACAGATGGGTCTGAAAGGTTACTAATTGAAAAAAGAACTTAGGTAAATTTCATAGCTAACGGCAACTCCGCGACTCTTATGAAGGTACATTTCATTCGATGACAGCGTTAGTTCGGATTTTGGCCGCGTGTTAAAAGATCCTTGTATGACTCTAGTAGAGAAGCTTTTTATTTATTTATTTTTGCTGCGGCACGCGGCTGTCAAACTGTAGTAAGGCTTAACAACTTATCCTTGCCTTAAACAAATATCTACACTTAACAATAATTTAAATATTTATGTATATTTGCCACTAGTTTCTCCTACGATGATTTTTTTTGTAAATTTATAGTTTTGTGATTGATTGTAGATTGTTGACCATTAGTTTTTAGAGCTATGTTTTATAAATTCTTAGAACACAGTTTGCTTTTATCTTGGTTTCTGCCTGTAGAAGCTTGTAATTAGCAACTTGTGCATTACAATAGATTTTTATTACTCTATAAGCTTCTCTAAAAATAATAATAATACATCAATCAGCCTATCGCAGTCCACTGCTGGACATAGGCCTCTCCTAACACGCGCCATTGCGCACGGTCCTCCGCCTTCCCCATCCAGTCTGTCCCAGCGACCTTTTTGAGGTCGTCGGTCCATCTAGCTGGGGGCCGCCCTACCTTACGCCTACCAAGTCGCGGTCTCCACTCTAGGACACGCTTGATCCATCGGCCGTCGGTCCTTCTGCAGATGTGACCAGCCCATTGCCACTTTAGCTTACTGAGTCTGCGAGCTGTCGGTAACTTTGGTTCTTTGTCGGATTACCTCGTTACGAATTTTATCCTTCAAAGAGACGCCGAGCATAGCTCACTCGATAGCCCGCTGTGCGACTTTGAATTTGTGGACTAGTCCCACTGTGAGTGGCTACGTCTCGGCCCCGTAAGTCATAAGTATAATATTACATAATATGTATTATTATTATTTTTAATGTTAAGAAACTGTCCCACCGTTGGGCACGGGCTTGCTCTCAAACTGAGAGGGTTTAGGCCATAGTCCACCACGCCGGTCCAGTGCGTAATTTTAAGTATTAAACTTTCCAAAATAATACTTTTAAAATTTCTATCTTGAATATTTAATGCCAGAGGAAAGAATGACAAAACAGATATACAATGTGAAAGTGGAAGGATGCAGGTACCGGGGAAGACCTAGACTATCTTACCACGACCAAATAAACCGAGTCTTGTCTGATGGAAAAGTCAAGAGTCTCCGTAACCGGCGAGCGTGTATGAGACGAACTATGAGAGTCGAGGAAGCCAGAGAGGTATATAAGGAAAGAACCTGTTGGAACTCTGTACTCTCTGCCTACCCCGCAAGGGATCTGGCGTGAGGTTATAGATAGATAGAATATTTATATTGCAAATGTTCTATACAATGGTAAATTGGATAAGTACAAAATATACACGAAGAGAAAACTTAGGATATGCTCTATAACGTGTTTGGATGACTTTTTTATTTTAATTAACAATATCTGAGTTATTTGAAAAAAATCTGCGTTTTGGGTCCTCCGGGAACACTTTTCCTGTTTTTAAGGTTATCTGAATTATTTGAAAAAAAAATCTGCATTTTGGGTCCTCCGAGCACACTTCACTGTTGTCAGAACATCGGACAAGGGAAATTTTAAACAAAAATTATCAAGGTCAATGACATTAGTAATTCCCTTAAAAATAAAACAAATTCTTTATTGAACCTTTAATTTCATATAACGTAATTTCAAGTAACACAAAAATAAATAGGTAATCCTGCGAGTAACACAAAAAAATATTATAAGTATCAAAACAAAATGATTATGATTACGATAAGGAAAGTTGTTTTTTCGTGAGTCATCGTTTACTAAGATATTTATGAATATTTTTCTACTAAATAATAAAGGAATCTCCAACTTGTTTACTAACATCGGTAACGCTAATGAGTTTGTTTACTATTTCAATTTATTTTTTTGAACTAATCCTTTTTTTGAACTATATTATATTTTGCCTGCGTTTTCGTCTGCGGTTTTTCGAAGGCTGTAAGGACAGTATCTGTTGGAACTCTGGAAAAGCTGTTGAAACTTATAATTTAAATTATTATTTTTAAATATTTGACCAGCGATTTAGCGCAGTGGTTAAGCTTAGCGCTTAAGGCGGAGCGCCGTATACTTCGCAGCAGTAGTTTTTTTCTAATTTTGTTTTAAACTTAGCTTTATTTCTGTGTCGTGGGTGCGTTTACAAACATGAAATTTACATAAACTAGCACCCAGACCGAAAACAAATATATGTAGGTCACACAAAGATTTGTCACGAGCGGAGATCAAACCCGCGACCACCCGATCCAGAGTGTGGAGCGGCTTAAGCTTTTAACAACTAAACTGAGTTGTCCGTCTTCGTCGTCGGTGTAATTATTTAGTTTTTGATTTTATTTTTATATACTTCCAATTCTTCTTGATGCAGGATTTACCTGGCAGAGCTATTCAGTGAATTAGCTTTATGATATATAAACGTTTTCACTTCATAAGCTAACTCACCAAATCGCACGGCCGGGAATTTGACTTGATCCGCCACTTCATAATTGTTGTACTACAAACTGATTGGCAAAGCTAGGGATTATTTATAAATAATAATAATAATATTAGCCCTGTTAAGAAACTGCCCCACCGTTGGGCACGGGCCTCCTCTCAAACTAGAGGGTTTGGGCCATAGTCCACCACGCTGACCCAGTGCGGGTTGCCGAACTTCACACACCTTCGAGAAGCTCTCAGGCATGCAGGTTTCCTCACGATGTCTTCCTTCACCGTTGAAGCAAGTGATAATTAATTTTTATTACGTACATGCTTTCGAATAGGCAAAGGTGCTTGCCTGGGTTTGAACCCGAGACCTGTAACTTTGCAGTCCAACGGTCTTACCACTAGGCTATCACTGTTCTTCAGGGATTATTTATAAAACTAATAATAATAAACACCTTCAAGCCTATATTCTTAAGCAGAGGTGTGCTGTGTACACCCATTTTTCGCCGACGATAAATCCCAATAATAGGGGGAGAGCCTATTGCCATACCGGTCACAATTCTAGACTCCCAACTGAGACTGAGGATTTTCTGATAGAAAAGCTACACTTTGTCCGATTTGAACGCAGGACTCCGTGATCGTCCTCACATTACGCCAATTGACCAACGAAGAGGTCAATTTAAAAAAAACTACCATCTATATTCTTCAAAAGAGGGTGGCAGAGGTGTACACTGGTACACCCACTTTTCGCCGACGATACTGGGATTTTTTCGGTAGAAAAGCACCTAGGAATTAACCCTGAACCCCGTGATGGCCATCGCATTTCAGATCGATTGCCCTCCCGATGCCCTTACATCCCTTCTTTCGGATACAGATACGGCACACAGGATCAGACACCGACCTCGCCGGCGAGGTCGAAGAATCCCTTGCCCGCCGGCCGGTGCAGAACACCACGGCGAGACTAGTATATACCTTCCTCCATAGCGACAGCCCAAGCCTACGCCGTTCCTCCTTGAGGCGCCCTTGATCTAGTTGCCCCCTTGCCCTTCTGGCTCGAGCGTAGTGATTGCACGCTCGCCCTCTTGTCCGGTGAAGCTGTAAAGGCCCCGCGGCCAACATCGTCGATCATTCACACACAAAGCCAGACTGAATTGTTATATCGAAATTTACATTTTGTTCGACATGGGATTTGAACCCAAGACCTCGTAGTGGCTACCTTCTCGCCAATAGACCAACGAAGCAGTAAAGTCAAAATAAAAATAATTTACATATGAACTCACCGAGACAATTTTCATAATGTTATGATTTCAAAATGGTGGTCAGAGACAAATATATAGGTATTTTAATATTAATATCTTATCAGTTTTGCGGTTTAGTTAATTGTTTTATAAATATCATATAATAATAGTATTGATAGCCTAGTGGTTAGACCGTTGGACTGCAAAGTCAGAGGTCTCGGGTTCAAACCTCTCAGGTACGCACCTCTGTGTTTACGAAAGCATGTGCGTATTAAAAATTAACTATCACTTGCATTATCAGTGAAGGAAAACATGAGGAAACCTGGATGCTTGAGAGTTTCTCGAAGGTGTGTGAAGTTCGCCAACCCGCGCTGGGCCAGAGTGGTGGATTATGGCCTAAATCCTCTCAGTTTGAGAGAAGGTCCACCCACTAGGCTATCACTGCTTAGCTAGTCGCTTAGTATGCCGAAAAAAATTACGTTCCTATCTCAAGTCAACGCGCCACAAAGTTCGCGGGTAGAACTTAGTTATAATATAAATCATCTGTACTGTCCTATTACTTAGAAAATGCCTTTCTTTCTAGTCTAGGAATTATTCCTACCATGGATGCGTTTACAAACACGAAATTCACGTACAGCAACACTCAGACCAAAAATAATTTCGGGTCACACAAAGATTTGTTCCGTGCGGGAAACGAGCCCGCGACCATTCGGTCCAGTGGGCAGAGCTGCCCAGCTATAACCAATAGACCAAGCGAATGGTGAACTCATCTACTTCTCTTATCTATTCCATTACCTTATCGATAAAGTTATTAAACCACATACAAAATAGGTCATTTTGTGTATAACCGCAAGCCTGATAAATACTCTAAACCAGAGGTTCCCAAACCCAAGACCTCGTGATCCCTAACTGCATCATATGCAGCTAAACCAAAACGCAGTCAAAAATATACTCGAATAATATCTATTTATCTTTATATTCAAGGCAAATCTCTTGCTGGGTAGGCAGAGAGTACAGTTCCAACAGGTTCTTACCTTACAGAACTCTGTGTCTTTCTCTACTTACACTCATACACGCTCGCCGGTGCTACGACTTGTCTTCAGATAAGACGCGGTCTATTTGTCTTAAGTTAGTTAAGTAAAAAATGATAATTAAGTAATATATTCTCGTGAAGTAAGCAATTAATACAAAGTTATAATAACATTTTCCAAGTTCCAATAACATAATTAGCTAATTACTAATGACCATTTTAAGTTGAACAATTAAGGAGATCAATTGTTTTGCAACATTCATTTAGTTTGAAAAGTACTTAAGTTATTGGAATATTATAACGATTTTATAATGAGTGGTAATTAATTATTATTGACATGATGTGGATGTACTTTGTAAATCCTACTCTTTTTTTAAGGATAACAATTCAGATATGGCTGTACTTTGTATAATTAATCGACTTCAAAAAAGAAGGAGGTTCTCAGTTCGACTGTATGTTTTTTTTGTATGTATGTAACGCGTTCGTTACGCCAGTTATGAATCGATTTTGATGTTTCTTTTTGCATTGGGTTCAGTATAGCTCCAAGGTGGTCTCATTCTTAATTCTTAATTCTTTATTGTACAAATAGTTACAAATTATAAAATTAAAATTAGAGAATAGGTAAATGTACAAAGTCACTGTTCACTCGTCACTTATAATATTAATATCAGCCTATACTGCCCACTGCTGGACAAAGGCCTTCTCTCACTAATCGAGGTGAGAGAGATTAGGTCATACTCCACCACGCGGACCCAGTGCGGATTGGTGGAGGCAGGTTTGTGGCCACCTGCTGTTGGAACTTATCAAGCCGCCTTTAGGGCTTCCAACTCGGCTTAACGACTACCACATTAAGTGGTATCCGGGACTAACAGCTTAACGTGCCTTCCGAAGCACGGAGACGCTCAAATATGAAAATGCCACAAACGGTCACCCATCTCGGGCCAACCGAGTCGAACGCTACTAAACCATAGTAATCAGTAAGAACACCGCGGTCGCACAGCGCTACGAGCGCCTCACTGGTCACTTAAAATTGTAAAATATTAAAAAAAAAAAAAAAGTAAACCCACTTTAAATAGTAAAAATAAATTTTTGAAGTCGGTGCCAAGTAGCCGACTGCACTAACCGGTACCGACTTCATATATTTTTTTTTTGCTTTGTGAAGTCGGTTTACCTTTTTTTTTAAAAGATTTTTTGTTTTGAGAAATCCTCTTTATCAGTGCCCAAGTCTGTTATTTTTTATGTGTTCTTTAATTATGACATGCTACAAAAATCGTTCAATTACAACTGTGCCAAAAGGCGGCAATTGTTTGAACTGGTACTTACGACTATGGAAATCTATAAGAATTATTGATAGGCACCATAAGAATTGGAAAGCATTGAATTAGTAGATTGAAAACCGTCAAAACTAACAATTATGATGTCAATGGTCAACAATTTTAACAACAGCGACGGACGATTCAGCGCAGTGGTTAAGAGCTTAAGCCGCTCCGCCCACAGTGTCTAATAGTCGCGGGTTCGATCCGCACGGACAAATCTTTGTGTGATCCACAATTATTTGTTCCGGTCTGGGTATTTATTATTTATGGTTTCTCATGTTTGTAAACGCATTCACGACACAGAAATAAATACTCTCTGCCTACCCCGTAAGGGAGCTGGCGTGATTATATAGATAGATAGAAAAAAAATATGTAAATTGACTATTTGTAAGCGCCCCCGCAGGGCTCATACAAAATATTTTTTTTTGAGTTTGAGTATTCGAGTGCCTCCGTGCTTTGGAAGGCACGTTAAGCCGTTGGTCCTGGTTACCACTTCAGGTGTTAGTCGTTAAGACAGTATACTTACAAAATATATATTATAAATTTAAATTATTTATTTGTGAACCATAGGTAAAAGACGTAGTATCTTTAAGTAGTAATTTATAAGTGCTATGTTTGGCTATTCAATGGCGTACAAAATATTAGTTATAAATTACAATAATAATCATTAAACATAAATTACAATTAATTAATAAATAAATCATTATTCAAAACAAAACTAATGTCAACACCCTTTTTTGCTATAGGATGTTGCTGTATCATTAAGAAATTCACACACAGAATAGTGTGTATTTTTATTTAGCAGTTCGAGCAGGCTATTTTTGAATACATTTAAATCAGTGTGGTTTCTAATGTATCCAGGAATTTTATTATATATTCTATGAGCCATACATAAAATGCTATTAGAATATAGAGCTGTAGTATGAGCAGACATTTGAATTTATTTGAATTGAATCTATTTATTTTTATAATGAAAATATTAATAAAAAATTACTTACCACACCAAATAAGTTGATATTTTAAGAACTTCAAGCACCGATACTGAATATTTAAAAACCACACTTTTTTTTAACACACTGTTTTAACTTTTCCTTTAATATTACAGAACTATAGATTATTTTACAGACCTCTCTGGCTTCTGCCACTCTCATAGTTGGTCTTATACACGAATATATACACGTATACTTTTAATCTCGTTCATGTAGTGGCAAAGCGCATCGCTTGTGATCACGAGGTTCTGGGTTCAAATCCTAGGTCAGACAAATGTAGCTTTTCTAACGAAAAATGTTGAGTACGAGTCCGGAGTCTAGAGTTGTGCCCGGTATATGGCAATAGGCTCCGTATTACATGGGACCTAACATCGCCGGCGAAAAGTGGGTGTACTCAGTACACCTCTGCCACCCCCGCTGGAGGAATATGGGCGTGACGGTGTTATACCTTAAATTTAGTTCAAATAAAATATGGACGGTTTGACAAGTTACCGTGCATAAAATATTACCAAACTTATTATAATCACCACTAAATGTCTCTGATCACTCTCTAACCACTAGTCGTGATGATAATTAAGCACGTTTTAAGAGATAGCAACAACTAAACGAGTTAATTCATACTGTATAATATTTATTTAGTGAGAAATTGTGTATAAGCATTATTTATCATCGCTTCCTTGATTGGTATATACTGAAAGAAATGTATGTAAGTCTGTTCGTTTGCTTCGGAAGGCACTTTAAGTAGTTTATTCCGGTTAACACTTTAGTGGTAGTGGTCGTTAAGCCTCCCCTCCTATTAGCCGCTACCGCCGTCTGCGGCATGTTCTCACCCTCCCAATGTCCAAACATCCCTTCTTTCGGATACAGATACCGCACACAGGATCAGACACCGACCTCGCCGGCGAGGTCGAAGAATCCCTTGCCCGCCGGCCGGTGTAGACACCACGGCGAGCCACCTAGTATACGCCCTCCCCCATAGCGACTGCCAAGCCGAGGCTGTTTCTCCTTGAGGCGCCCTTGAATTAGTTGCACCCATCAGGCTCGAGCGTAGTGGTTGCACGCTCGCCCTCTTGTCCGGTGAAGCTGTAAAGGCCCCGCGGCTAATAGCGTAGATCATTCCCACACACCCACACAAAAGTTGTTAAACCATCTTGAAAACCGTTAAATAATCATGGAAGCCTTATAGCCTTGCTGAGTTCTATCAGCAGACCTCCTAGTCAAGTATTGCAATTTTAATTAAATTGTTGACCATTAAAATGATAATTGTTAGTTTTGACAGTTTTTAATCTACTAATTCAATGCTTTCCAATTCTTATGGTGCCTATCAATAATTCTTATGGTTTTCCATGTCGTAGGTACGAGTTCAAAAAATTGACGACTTTTGGCAGAATTGTAATTGAACGATTTTTGTACCATATCATAATTACCTCTATCTATCCTTATCATCACGCCAGATCCCAACAGGTTCTTTCTTACATACCTCTCTGGCTTCCTCCGCTCTCATATTTCGTCTCATACACGCTCGCCGGTTACGGAGACTCTTGAGTTGTCCTTCAGATAAAACTCGGTCACTGGCTCCGCGTGCTGGAGTATGACCTAATCTCTCTCACCAAGATTTGTGAGAGAAGGCCTTCACCCAGCTATGGGACAGTATAAGACGATTTACAACGTTTTTTAATAAAGATAAAAACCGCTAAATTATTGTTAACTAGTTACTGCCCGCGACTTCATCCTCTCTGACTTTAGACAGGAACCTAACATTTTTCCGGGACAAAAGTGTTCTATGTGGTAAACCAGGTTATAAACTATCTGTGTGCTAAATGTCATCCAAGTCCGTTCAGCCGTTTTTGCGTGATTGAGTAACAAATATCCAAACATACAAACTTTCACGTTTATAATACTAGTTACTGCCCGCGACTTCGCGTCGACTTTAGACAGAAACCTAACATTTTTCCGGGACAAAAGTGTTTTATGTGGTAAACCAGGCAATAAACTATCTGTGTGCTCAATATCATCCAAGTCCGTTCAGCCGTTTTTGCGTGATTGAGTAACAAACATTCAAATTTATAATATTAGTAGTGGTAGGATTTAGCTCTCATTTGTTAAAAAAATCAAAGCAAAAATTGTGCAGGCTGTTCCGCGAACAAAACTTGTTATAACATTTTGCACAGAATTAATGAGAACAAATGTTTATTTCCGCTTAACCAAGCAGTTTCAGAGACCTTGCTGATCTGTGCGTTTTGTTTGTACATGTGTTATTTAGGCACGAAATGACATGATTATATGTTAATTTTGATTATAGTACTAAGTTTTAGGAAACTGGTTACTCATTTAGGCGAGCATTCATGACTATATCCAGTAAAAGGTGAGAAGTAAGCACGGGTACAATGCGAAAGTGGAAGGATATAGGAACTGGGGCAGACCTAGACTATCTTTACAGTGTTGGGCTTCATTCAATAATTTTTTTAATTGTAGGATTGACCACCAGCATCTCAGCCTATACTTGTCCAGTGCTGAACATAGGCCCCAAACGCTCTCCAGCGCAGCCAGTCCGATGCCACCTGCATCCAACGACTTCCTGCGACCTTCACAAGGTCGTCGGCCCATCTGGCAGGCAGTCGTACGTAGCACGCTGCGCTTGCCAATACGTGGTCTCCACTTTAGAATCTTTCTGCCCCAACAACTGTCCGATTTTCGCGTTATGTGGCCTGCACATTGCCACTTCAGCTTGCTAATCCTAAGGGCTATTTCTAGGCTAATCAATTAAAATTTCAAAAAGTTGGATTTGTCTTGAAGTGTACTCCTATGGTGTCCAAGGTCTGGTGATGGAGCCGGAAGGAAGCCATAGGAACTTCTTGGCTAAGCAATTTATTTTCGTTGTTAGCTATAAAAGCTCGTTTTTAAATTAAAATTATTTATTGTTAATACTAATTAATCTCTCACAGGTTGGCTTCAAAGGTTATGGTCTATCCCCTAACCAGCTGTCTGCGAGTGGCAGCTTCAGCTTCAGCGATGGAAAGACTTATTCTATCACCCACGGCTCCGTCATCATCGCGGCCATCACGTCCTGCACCAATACGTCCAACCCTAGTGTTATGCTGGGAGCAGGTGAGGATCACAAATAGTTTACCCTAGGGGTAATTATGCCCTCTTTGACGGGTTTATTTGGCCTCTTTATAAGCACCTTTGCCCCAAATAGTACTTTTACCCTATATAAGTAAATAGCAGATTCCCGCGACTTCGTACCCAGTCGACAACAGCGCCACCTACCGGATCTATGTTATATAGCCTATGTTACTTCTAGATAAGGTAGCCTTCTAATGGTGAAAGAATTTTTGAAATCAGTCCAGTCGTTTTTGAGTTTATTCATTACAAACACAAAAATAGAAATCTTTCCTCTTTATAATAATAGTATAGATAATTTTTTTTTTTTTTTGTAAACGTAGCCCCACACTAGGATTTATTCCTGTGTCGTGGGTGCGTTTACAAACATGAAAATTCACATACACAAATACCCAGACCGGAACAAATAATTGTGGATCACACAAAGATTTGTCCCGTGCGGGAATCGAACCCGCGACTATTCGGCACAGTGGGCGGAGCAGCTCAAGCTCTTAACCACTGCGCTAAATCGTCCGTCAAATATGAGACTGATCATCTTCTTCCCAGGTCTTCTTGCGAAGAAAGCAGTGGAGAACGGTCTAAGCGTTCTTCCATACATCAAAACCTCACTTTCACCTGGATCTGGTGTGGTCACGTACTATCTAAGGGTATGTTATATTTTGTACTATATGTAAATGAATTGATTTTACTTTACTATTTAGCGACCCTATAGCTATACCAACAGATGGCGCTGACGTTCAGCCATACATGTCTAGAACGCGATATGAGAGTTTGCACGACGGGTGACATATTTAGAAGCCTCCATACAACAGCTCTCGGGATTCTGGCTGGAGCGTAGTTTGCACGCTAGCCCTCTTAGCCGGTGAAGCTGTAAAGGCCCCGCGGTGAACAGCGTAGATCATTCACGAACACAACACCCGTCTGGCTGGAACATCTTCCCTATGCCAAATTTTGTCACAGCGTACCTTTTTTTTCCTCTAGAAATATGCGAGACTTCCGCGAACCTTGGGGAAAGCCCGTGGGGTGTGGATTCCTACCGACTAAAAAACCCCAGGGTGGCCGACATCAGCACTTTGGAGGGGCTCCGGGATCTGGCACAACATATATATAAAGTTTAAAAACTTATGAACTCAGACATTCTTCCTTATTTATCTTTCATCTGACATCAAAGTCGACATATAAAATTCAGTTACCCCCAGTGGTATGGATGTAACATTCTACAAAAGCCTAAACTCGCCTAAAAATCACTTAAACGAAATCGCGAGTAGAGCTTATATGTAAACATATATTTGGTCCGCAGGAATCAGGAGTTGTTCCATATCTAGAGAAACTGGGCTTCAACATCGTGGGGTACGGCTGCATGACATGCATCGGCAACTCTGGCCCCATTGACGACAACATCGCCAACACTATTGAAAAGGTATGTTTATATACGCATTTATTAAACTAGCATTGACTCTTTGTTGGTATGGTATTTGATGGTATTTAGTATTCAATTATGCAAAACTAGCTGTGTCCCGCTGCTTCACCCGCCATTTACCACGAAGCTAATACGGTGGCAACGCATCGCCCGCCCGTGCTGATACTTCGTTTTCGCTTGGCGTTCTTTCTGACTTTCTTTTTGCTTGGCTCCTAAGGGTCTTAGCGTGATGATAGGTTATACCTTCCTCTAGAATTGGACTTAGAAATGCAAATTTTTTTTTTATATCCGACTGGTAGAAACAGGTTACAGCGTTCATCAAACTCTTTAGCTTCATTATATAATTGTAAAGTCAAGAGTCTCCGTAACCGGCGAGCGTGTATGAGACGAACTATGAGAGTGGAGGAAGCCAGAGAGGTATGTAAGGAAAGAACCTGTTGGAACTCTGTACTCTCTGCCTACCCCGCAAGGGATCTGGCGTGAGGTTATAGATAGATATAATTGTAGATATATAAAATTCTAGCGACCCGCTCCGGCTTCGCACGGGTGAATTATGCACATAAACCTTCCTTTTTAAATCACTCCGTCCATTGGGGAAAACCGTATGAAAATCCGTTCGGAAGTTATTGAGTTTATCGCGTTCAAACAGACAGACGCGGCGGGAGGAGTTTATTTTATGAGATGTAGTGATCATTAAATCCAAAATCAAGCATATCACCTCAAGACACTATAGCCCGTATTACAGAACAGAAAATCCGTCGTGAATCTAGTTTTAAAACTAACGTTTTCATATATAAATGGAAAACGACCCACAGAACCCCATGCATGGCCACACCCCAATGCAGCAACAGCCGAAGAGCCAGCTTTATCAAGTGTGTCAACCCACTAACTTTCGAGCCATCAAAAGCGAGGTGCATCCTTTGGAGAGATTGAGTGCCCCTTCCAAATCCTTTTGTACCAACTGCAGAGCGTCTCCCACCTGGACATAAATTACCATGGCAGGTCTGGAAGCCTTTAAATAGACTTCGGACACCTTACATCGTGCTCAGCTTGCCCCAACTCCTCCACGCAGCAGGATTTGATGAATGCCACGGACAATGCGGTCGAGGTGGCTGCATTCTGGACCGCTTCTATATAGATTCGACATGTCTGCCGTCGAAACGATAAGAAGAAGTATATAAATCAGTTTTTAAAACTAGACTACCGACAGATTTATGTTCTGTAATACGGGCCTGAGCTCATTCTGCGTAGATCGGACCAACAAAAATAATTAAGAAGTTTGAGGGTACCCGAATAACTACGCTTTTTGGAAGTCAAACACCTCAGTCCGGGCCGTGACAATGGGTGCTGTAACGCACTCAAAATGTCTATATTAGTGTTGGGCATTTTTCAATTGTGAGATCAATCAATTGGAATTTGATTTGCAGTTAAATTAATCCCCCTGAGGTACTCAGGAATAACAGTGACATTTGAACGTCAAATGCCTCAGTCCCTTCCGTGATCATGGCTGCTGTGGAGCACTCGATATTTCAGGCACTTTGAAACCACAAATAAATAGTGTTGTAAAAACGTTCGAGTCGGGGCTTAAAACGCTCGGGTCTTCTACGTGCTTCAACGCTCCTAAGCGTCGACTCAGCGCTAAACGCTCGACTTCAGCGCTCATTTTTACAACACTACAAATAAGCCGCGACGAAATCTGAAGTATTTTAATTGCAGCTTAATTTTTATGTTAATTCGTGTATGAAACGAACTATGAGAGTGGAGGAAGCCAGGTATGTAAGGAAAGAACCTGTTGGAACTCTGTACTCTCTGCCTACCCCGCAAGGTATCTGGGGTGATGATATAGATAAATAGATTAATTTTTGCCTAATTCTGATACATATATTTCTTTTTTCCACAGAACGAGCTGGTCTGCTGTGGAGTTCTGTCAGGCAACCGTAACTTCGAAGGCCGTATCCACCCCAACACCAGAGCGAACTACCTGGCTTCCCCACTGCTGGTCATAGCGTACGCCCTGGCTGGGACTGTGGACATCGATTTTGAGACTCAACCTTTAGGTGAGAAATGTACATTGTACGCTCAGCCTGTGTCTACAAGCCTGCCTCCCCCGCTCCGCACTGGCTCCGCGTGCTGTAGTATGACCGAATCTCTTACTGAGATTTGTGAGAAGGCCTCGTTTCCAGCAGTGGGAAGGTATAGACTGATATTATTATAGACTACTAAATTGCAAGCTCTGCGGAAGATGTGCGGAGTCGAGCTGATCGACCGTATTCGCAACAGCGTAATAAGGAAGCGTGTATATGAAAGAGAGTATCGGTGTAAAGATGAGATAGGGTATGCTCCGTTGGTTCGGGCATATAGAAAGAATGATAAAACAGATATACAATGCGAAAAGGAGGATGTAGGTACCGGGGAAGACCTAGAGTATCTTACCATGACCAAATAGACAATCTTATCTGAAGGGCAAGTCAAGAGTCTCCGTAACCGGCGAGCATGTTTGAGACGAACTGTGTGGAGGAAGCCAGAGAGGTCTGTAAGGTTTCTTGCTCTTTTTATTATTATATGCTGTGTATTGTCAGGTACCCGCCCTGATGGCTCCAAGGTGTTCCTCCGAGACATCTGGCCCACCCGCTCCGAGATCCAAGAAGTCGAAAACAAACACGTCATCCCTGGAATGTTCAAAGAGGTGAGCGATGCAAGTCTAGATTGTTTATCTGTACAAGCAAAAAAGGACTTACGAACTTCGACGCCTACATTTTCGGGGAGGTGTGGTAAACCCATATTTTGCCGACGATGTTTAAATATTTTTTTAAGCATGGGCTTACTAAAATGTCTTTGCTGCAGTGGCTGTTTGGCGCAGGTCACTCTTTTCCCTCCAATATGGAGGGGAGTGATGGCTGTTCCAACAGTCATACTCGTGAATGGGTGCTGCTTGTGGGGACTGCTCCATCTGAAATCCTTTCCAAAATCCAAAAAAAAAAGACAAACTTACTGGAATTTCTCACCGGATCTTCCTAGTGGAGGCCGCATTTCGATCTGGTGGTAGCTTAGTAGTTAGATACATGAGACCTAACATCGTCGGCGAAAAGTGGGTGTACTCAGTACGTATCTGCTACCCTCGCGTGGGGAATATAGGGGTGACGGTGCTTTTTTTTTCGTAAGCTAATCTAAAATCGGGGCGGAGAGGTTCTCGAGTGGCGACCTCGTACCGGAAGACGTGAAGTGGGCAGGCTCCCTGTAAGCTGGACCGATTTCTAATTGACTGAGATTTACCTTGGCCGCCGGCCGGTGCAGAGCACCACGGCGAGACACCTAGTATACGCCCTCCCCCATAGCGACTGCCCAAGCCGAGGCCGTTCCTCCTTGAGGCGCCCTTGAGCTAGTTGCCACCTTGCCCTTCTGGTTCGAGCGTAGTGGTTGCACGCTCGCCCTGTTGTTCGGCGAAACTGTAAAGGCCCTGCGGCCAACAGCGTACGCGTTTATTATTTGGCCTTTTTCTGAGTGAAGTCAGGCAATAACTTATTTAACTTGGTACATTATGAGACCCTCGGACTTCTATTTAAAAATCTTAGAATAAATCCAGAAGCCGCGTCCAGTCGTTATTGCACGTCGCGCGGTGAAGCCAAAAATCCAACAAACGTCCCGCACTCGCCGCACTTCCCATCCGCATAATGGTGGCAGCCCGGAAAGATTTTTTGCAGCACTTTTTGGGGTAAATGTTGCTGACATTGGAGTGGATAAGATAATAAAATCATGATTGCGGTAACGTGTACTTTAATGCTTGTTAAACTCAAGACAATGATACATTTTAACTATTAAGGCTTGTATAGTCGTTTTCTCCAGTCATAGGGTCTGACGTTTAGAATTTGACGTTTCTAGAAATGTGGTGAGTGTGAAATAGAATCGATTGAATGTCGCATCGAGAAAATTTATAACGAAGAATGAATCGATATTAATTAAAATAATTTAGGAACAAAAGGAGAACAAAATAAAATTATCTCATTATTTATTATAAATTGCGTTAAACGAAATATCTGCATGGCTTAAAGACTGGCATATAAATCAATTCAAGTAACATTCACTACCCGACGGGAAACTTGTCCTCCAGTTGTTCTGAACAATATCCAGATCCCGCAATCTGAGGAAACAAAATATCTTGGAATTTACCTAGATAGGCGATTAACTTGGAGAAAGCATATATTTACCTAACGCCTAGTACTGGGCCAACAGAGCCGCAAAATATATTGGTTACTAAATAGAAAATCACAACAGTCTCTAGAATATAAACTGCTACTATATAAAAGCATAATTCAATAATCAAACATTAAAATCCTCCAAAGGTTTCAAAACAAGACGCTTAGGATGATAGTAGACGCACCTTGGTACATTTTAAACGACAGACTACACCACGACCTAAACATTAAAACAGTGATACAGGAAGTCATGGCCCAAACAACAGCCTACATGAGGCGAATACAAAACACCCAAATTTACTTGCACAGAATCTGATGACTGACAGCCGACACCCCAGAGATCGGAGGCTGAAACGTAAAATGCCACAAGATCTACTCCAGAGTAGATAATTGCCCGAGGGCTTGTCACTGGACCTGTTCCTCCCAAGACCTTAAAACATCCTAACCAATTGCTAAATGTCCCCTGCTCCGACAGATTGCAATAATAAAAGAAAAGAAATAATAATTTATTTACGAATCAAGCCATTGGTTAGAAAAATCGTCTGAAAAATCGCTTGATTCGTTGCTTACGCGTATTATTATTAAAAAAATCTATGAAACTCTGTGTTGTATGCGAAGATAGCGCATCCTTGTTTATTTATCAATGTATTGACCATGAGAGAGTTACAATTTACGTAATTGAGTAATAAAGTTTTATTAAGTCCTAAGTTTTTTTAAATAAGTACGCGACTTTATGAACAGTATATGAATTAAATGAAAATGTGGCAGAAACGTTGTGGCAGGATTTGTCAACGGGAAGATCTTCCAGCCAGACGGGTGTTGTGTCTGGCGGGGCCTGCCAACTCTCCCCAAAAGTTGTTGTCGGGGGCTTGTATATATTTTACACGTCGTGCGCACTCTAATATCGCGTTCTAGACATGTATGGCGAATCGTCAGCACCATCTATTGGTAGGTAGTCGCAACTATGTACCAATGTATAGGGATCGCTACGAAAAGTAAAGTATTTTTATATTACTGTTTATGTTTTGGATTCTATATGTTCAATGTTCTTAAACACAATATGCGTAAAATGGAATATTATCTAACGTCCCCGTACTTATGTCTCGTGAAAAAGACTGGTAATTTAATGTATTGAAATTAGGATGTTTTTTAATTTCAATAGCCTCGCGAACCATTTTTGGTAGGAATCGGTGTTCTTTCACGAGGATTTGTGGTCTATCAAATCTGATGTTATGGCGGGTGCGGTCAAGGACATGTTCACAGACTGCAGACTTCTTTGAGCGACGGTGTTTTAGGTCAGCTATGTGTTCTTTAACCCGAGTTTTTACCGGTCTTTTTATTTGTCCTATATAAGAGAGACCACATTCACAATCAAGCTTGTAAACTCCTGCATCTTGTAGAGGGATCTGACACTTGACAGATGGTAAAAATTGACTGATCTTCTTCGGCGGCTTATAAAATGTTTTAATCGAAGCACGCTTCAAGATGTAGCCAATCTTGTCCGTGACTCCTCTCATGTAAGGTAGTACAGCAGGGAGACGCTCAACTGTGGCTGGTTTCACTCGGTCACTGTGACGTTGGCGTGGGACTCGAAGCTTATTGTCGTGCAGGACTTGCTTGACATGTTGAAGCTCGGCAGCCAGATGTTTCTTGTCACAGATCCCTTGTGCTCTCTGAAACAAAGATTTACCCACGGTAGCTAACTGTGTTGGATGGTGGTATGATTCACCGTTTAAGGACCTATCAGTATGGGTCTTTTTACGATAAACCGTATGGCTTAACGGGAACTAAAAAAAAAAAAAAAAAAAACCGCGATAAAATCCGTAAAATAGTTTTATTTCATGATTCCATTATGTTCCTTTTTGAGCTCAACATCATTTTTACAGGCCGGAATGACATAAGACCGCATAAATAAACACCGTCACGCCTATATTCCCCGAGCGGGGGTGGCGGAGGTGTACTGAGTACACCCACGTTTCGCCGACGATGTTAAGTTCCATGTAATATAGGGCGAGCCTATTGCCATATACCGGGCACAATTCCAGACTCCGGACTCGTACTGGGAAGTTTTCGTTAGAAAAACTATGTCCGATGTCGTGATCACAAAGCGATCCGCTTTGCCACTAGACCAACCAGCCAAGACCGCATAATTTAATTTAATTTGACACGCGCAGAGCACTTATTTGGCACGACGGTCACAGAGTGAATACTCGCCTGAACATGTGACTACTTGCATTGCGTAGTAGTAGTGATTGCTTCAATTTGTTGCCCACCCGCGGCATCTGGATAATGTTCTATGTATTTATCTATCTATATCATCACACCAGATCCCTTGCGGGGTAGGCAGAGAGTACAGAGTTCCATCAGGTTCTTTCGTTACATATCTCTCTGGCTTCCTCGACTCATACACGCTCGCCGGTTACGGAGACTCTTGACTTGTCCTTCAGATACGACTCGGTATATTTGGTCGTGGTAAGATAGTCTAGGTCTTCTCCGGTACATACATCCGTCCGCTTTCGCATTTTATAACTGTTTTGTCATTCTTTCTTCTGACATTCTTTTTATATGCCCGAACCAACGTTGCATACCCTTTCTGATCTTTGCACCGATTATATTTATTCACATAACGTAACGCTCGTGTAAACGTTATCTTTCAGGTGTATGAGAAGATAGAGCTTGGTTCTCCATCATGGCAAGCACTTTCTGTCCCCCAAGGCAAGCTGTACGGCTGGGATCCCAACTCTACATACATCAAGAAGCCACCATTCTTCGACGGAATGACCAGGGTAAGGGATCTTAATTTTTTTATTAATTAGTATATTCCCTCGACTTCAAACCCCGGTCGACAATACTCGGCGGATAATTTGGCGCAGTGGTTAGGAGCTTCAGCCACTGGGTCGAATTGTGACCCACAATTATTTGCTTCGGTCTGGGTATTTATGTATGTGAATTTTCATGTTTGTAAATGCATCCACGATAAAGAATTAAATCAAAGATTAGGGCTACGGTTAGTTTAAAAAAAAAAAGAGAATATCGCCATCCGGATCCTAAGTCTACAAACATCACAAAGCCACAATTCTTCGACGGAGTGACCAGGGTAAGGGATCTTAATTTTTATATTAATTAACTCGACTTCGAACCCCGGTCGACAATACTCGGCGGATAATTTGGCGCAGTGGTTAGGAGCTTAAGCCACTGGGTCGAACAGAGGGCCATTAAAAGGTACGCTCTATCTGGTGTCGCCCCCTTTTACATGGGGCCTAACATCGTCGGCGAAAAGTTGATTTACTCAGTACACCTCTGTCACCCCCACTTGGGACAACGTGCAATTAACTTTCAATTTAATTTTCAGTGGCGCTCGTCGCGTTGTGCGACCGCGGTGTTCTTACCGATTACCAAGATTAGGCAGCGTTCGACTCGGTCGGCCTGAGATGGGTGACCGTTTGTGGCATTTTTATATTCGAGCCTCTCCGTGCTTCGGAAGGCACGCTAAGCCGTTGGGCCCGGCGACCACTTAATGTGGTAGTCGTTAAGCCGAGTTGGAAGCCTTAAAGGCGGCTTGATAAGTTCCAACAGCAGGTGGCCACAAACCTGCCTCCACCAATCCGCACTGGGTCCACGTGGTGGAGTATGACCTAATTTCTCTCACCCCGACTTGTGGGAGAAGGCCTTTGTCCAGCAGTGGGCAGTTATAGGCTGATATTATATAATTTTAAGTTACGGTTTTGGGTTGTTCTTTAATTTATAAGACATCTGTTCAACGTAAGTTTCTTATAGCACGCTATCTGTTCGCCTTGGTTTTATTGTGATTCTGTTTTGTCTCTCTTTATTTCTTCACTCTCTTAACAAGCTATATTGTAAAATCATAATTAAACGATCAGATCAAATCATTTATTCCGTGTACATAGGTAAATATAGGCTTAGGTGTTAACATTACAATAGGTCATTCCATGTACTGCCATACAGCATACGAAATTATCAATTGGTAATTATTAATAATAAATTAAGAATATAAAATTATAATTGAGTAAGATAAAATATAAGTAAATGTCAACACTATAATAACATTTTTCAATTAATAATAATGATAATTTGTGTTTAAATGTATTATTCTCTAGATTTTTTATGTCATTTGGCACCTTATTATAGATTTGAGGTGCCAGACCTAGGAGGCTCTTCTTTGATAAAGCCGTTTTACATTTATGGAGTCATATCATAATGGAATACTGCTTGCGAGCTGGGGCACCGCCTACTGGTGTATGTTATCATGTTATTTAGTTATTAAAAACATTTAATTGGTGTACTGTTTCTACCTAGTATTATTTCTGTTTCATATCACTGTTTGTTTTCCTAATAACAAAAATAAATATATATCTTTAAATATCCTATAATATCTTTATATTGCAAAATAAACTCGTGCGCAGCCGCAGGTAACATTTAATCTTATTATATGTATGGTTTTCCTGGTCTAGGATCTACCCCGTATCCAAGGTGTTCAGAACGCCCGTTGTCTCCTACTGCTGGGTGATTCCGTGACCACGGATCACATATCCCCCGCTGGATCTATCGCCCGGAACTCGCCGGCTGCAAGATATTTGGCTGATAGAGGGTAATTGGAAATTATAAATTTTAATAAGAGACTTTTTAAAAGGTCTTACTGATATTGAAAAAACAACATATCGCGACAAGGATCTTTTGGCATCTGGATGACATTGAACTTGGGTATATACCATAGCACACGGCAACTCCAGCGAATTGTCATGAAGTGACATTTCACTTAATGACATTTCACTTAACGTTCTGAGAAGAAACATTGGTAAATTCTATTACTTAGGTTAAGCTCCACCATGCAAGGTCGTTGTGAAGATGGGTGACCGCTTCTGAGGAGGAAAAGAAATAGGAAATCATATTGGCCAAGTTAAGCTACGCCGTGCGAGGTCGCTAAGAGGATGGGTGACCGCTTCTGAAAGGAAAAAAACAGAAGTAAATCATTTTAGTGGGTGACCGAGCCGGAAGGTGGCCACAGGCATTTCTAAGTTACACCAAAAAGCCTCGTCGTGTTTAGGTTCGTTGGATTTGGCATATCTAAAAGATCCTTGTCGGATTAAATAATCATCGGTCTATATCAGTCCACTACTGCACAAAAGTTTTGTCTTTTAAAACAAATTATAGTATACGACCAAAAAAAAGAACTTTGTTATTTTTCATAGCACGGCAACTCTAGCGAACTGTTTTGAAGTGAGATATCACTTGATGACACCGTTATCTTGTTATTGGCTTATCGGACCGAGGAGACCTCAAGCCCACTTCGACCCGATGGGATCTTTTGTGCTGTCTTTGCCCTGATGCTCTTAGGTACCTGAAGAACCAAATACTCCATGTATCAGGCTGTAGATTCCAGCAGGGGGGAAGAGCCGAAATTCCTCTGGGTTTGGATAGGCCACTCCCAGTAGCTTCATCCGCGCCGCCAGAGCGTCGCAGGGGCATAGGACGTGCTTCATGGTTTCAGTCTCTGTACCACAGTTCCTGCATGCCATGTCGCTGCAGAGGTTCATCATGCATGATGACAGGGTTCGTTACGATTCTAGCCACATGCGACAAGATCCTTGTTGGATTATTAACTTTTATGAACTTGCATACTATCCGGTACTTGGCCGTGGACAAAATTTCCCCGATTATCGACCTCGTCGATAGTCGCTGCTGCTCCATAAACGGATCTATATTTTTTCTTCCTCAGTCTAACTCCTCGTGAATTCAACTCGTATGGATCGCGACGTGGTAACGACGCGATCATGTCGCGCGGAACGTTCGCAAACATACGTCTGGTGAACAAGATGGCGCCGATCGCTGGACCTAGGACTACCCATTACCCTAGCGGCGACGTTATGGACATATTTGATGCTGCAGATAGGTATGTGGTTTAGTTAATTAGTAGCTTATATTGCAATAATGGATGCTGGGGACAAAGTAGGGAAGATTGACAGCAAAAATGGTAAGGTCAAGTCGTTAGCACGGGTTGTGAGTACGAGTGGAAAGGACGAATCGTCAAAACGTGTACACTACTCGTCCTGACGTCGGGCGTATCGTCAACAAGTGTGGTGAGAATGAGTCGTAAGAATGAGTTTAGGAGAACTTGTAAGCATGAGTAGTGGGAATGAATTATTAACACGAGTAGTGAGGATAAGTCATTACAACGAGTAGAAAGGACGAATCGTCAAAACGTGTACACTATTCGTCCTGACGTCGGGCGTATCGTCAACAAGTGTGGTGAGAATGAGTTTAGAAGGAGTTGTAAGCATGAGTAGTGAAGATGAGTTATCAACACGAGAGGTGAGGATAAGTCATTACGACGTGTAGAAAGGACGAATCGTCAAAACGTGTACACTACTCGTCCTGACGTCTGGCGAATCTTCAGCAAGTGTGGTGAGAATGTCATTAGAATTATTTAATAAATGTTCATTTATGTGTATTATATTTTTGTTCGTCAGGTATGCATCGGAAAATGTTCCACTGATCGCGGTGGTTGGGAAGGATTATGGTTCCGGTTCGAGTCGCGACTGGGCCGCCAAAGGACCGTATTTATTGGTAAGATAACTAACTGAAATAAAGAAAAAACAGATTATTTTAGCAACGAGTATGTAACAAAACCTTTTCTTTCAGGGTATCCGTGCAGTGATAGCGGAGTCTTTCGAAAGGATCCACAGGTCTAACCTGGTCGGTATGGGCATCATGCCTCTCCAGTTCCTGGGAGGGGAAAACGCGGAGACCCTGGGCTTGACCGGCAGCGAGAAGTACTCCATACTGGTGCCCGAGCAGCTGGCACCTGGGGACGTGATCACAGTACAGGTGAGGCATCAGGTTAAGCTGCACTATACGAGGTCGTTTTTGGATGGGTGCCCACTTCTGAGAAAAAAGTTAAATAGTCAAGTTAAGCTACACCATACGAGGTTGCTGGGGGGATTGGTGACCGCTGCTGAGGGAAAACTAGTCACTACAGGAAATTCATACTGGTCATGTTAAGCTAGACTATACAAGGTCGTTTTAGGATGGGTGACCGCTTCTGAGGAAAAGTAATCGGTACCTAAAACATATTGGTCAAGTTAAGCTACACTACACGAGGTCGCTATGATGATGGATGACCGAGCAGCTGGTCCCCGGTGTTACTTAAGTAGGATCCACAGGTCCAACCTGGTCGGTATGGGCATCATGTACCTCCAGTTCTTGGGAGCCGAGACCCTAGGCTTGACTGGTAGCGAGAAGTTAAGCTACACCGTGCGAGGTCGTTAAGAGAATGGGTGACCGCTTCTAAAGGAAAAAGAAATGGTCATTGCATAATAAAATCATTTTAGTGGGTGACCGAGCAGCTGGCCCCTGGAGTGGTGTCCAGGGTCTGAAGATAAACCTGAAAGGTGGCCATAGAATCTTCTGAACCAAACAAGATGGCGCATTCGTGTTTGGACTCGTTGGATTTGCTTTGACTAATATCTTAGCCCCAGATGGCGTCAAGGGTCTGATGATGAAGTTAAAGGTAACCAATGGAACTTCTGGACCAAAGCCCTGTCGTGTTTGGGCTCATTGGATTTCTCTTCGGCTCATTAGATTCATCTTGACCTATACCAATAGCCCTAGATGTTGTCCAGGGTCTGATGATGAACCCGAAAGGTGGCCACAAGCCTCGTCTTGTTTTAACTCTTTCAATTTCTCGTGAATAATACCAATAGGCCAACCCGCACTGGGCCAGCGTGGTGGACTATGGCCTAAACCCTCTCAGTTTGAGAGGAGGCCCGTGCCCAACGGTGGGACAGTTTCTTAACAGGGCTAATATAAAATACCAATACCCCTACGTGGTGTCCAGAATCTGACGATGAGGCCGAAAGGACCTCCTAAACGAAATAAGATGAACCCAGTCATGTTTGGGCTCGCTGGATTTGTCTTGACTAACGCCATAGCCCTATACAAGGTGTAACAATAAACGAAAGACCTGAAAGTAGTTTGTTCTAAATCGATAACTGAATTGATGTCAACTATTTTTAATGTATCATACATTTTTTTCAAATTTGCAAAAAATGCTTTTACTCCTTCAGTGCGCTATAAAAAACTAAATTTATTCTTGATTCATAGCACTAAGGTGATTACGAATGCATTCCTAACCTGTATTTCACAAAATGCACACATACACATACAATTTTCATTGTTGATTAGGGTATAAAAGTGCTTAAAAAGGGGGTAAAAACCATTAATTTTGGAAATTTGGTTTTCGTTTTGGATTTATGAAGCAATTCTCTAATCGGGGTGTCTGAGGTCTATGTTACACCTTGTATATTGCCAGGGTTTGATGATGAAGTTGGAAGGTAGCCTATGAATTTCTAAACCGTCATGTTTGGGCTCATTATTTATTTGTGTTTTTTTAAACGTATCTCCACACTATGGTTAATTTCTGTGTACACAAATACCCAGACCGGAACAAATAATTGTGGTCACACAAATATTGGTCCCGTACGGGAATCGAATCCGCGATCATTAGACACAGTGGGCGGAGCGTTTTAAGCTCTTAACCATTGCGCTATGTCGTCCGTCATTGTGTGTGTGTGTTGACAAGTATAATACCCCAAAGTGGTGTCCAAGGTCTGATCATGAAGTAACTTCTAAACCAAATAAGATAGCCCTGTCATGTTTCGGTTTCTTTCGGATACAGATACCGCACACAGGATCAGACACCGACCTCGCCGGCGAGCTCGAAGAATCCCTTGCCCGCCGGCCGGTGCAGAGCACCACGGTGAGACACCTAGTATACGCCCTCCCCCATAGCGACTGCCCAAGCCGAGGCCGTTCCTCCTTGAGGCGCCCGCCAGCTAGTTGCCCCCTTGCCCTTCTGGCTTGAGCGTAGTGGTTGCAGGCTCGCCCTCTTCACACACAACAGCGTAGATCATTCACACATACACACACACACACACACACACACACACACACACACAAAATGTTTGGTTCCCTAGATTTCAGAAGTACCCTATGGTGCTTATCTAAGGCTACCACCAGATAGTGTCCAAGGTCTGATGATGAAGCCGAAAGTTCATCAACTTGTTTTAAAAACATTTTTTTTTGCTTACAGGTTGACAACGGCAAATCATTCCAAGCGAAAGTCCGATTTGACACCGAAGTGGACTTAACCTACTTCAATAATGGTGGTATCCTCAACTATATGATTAGAAAGATGTTGTAAGCGTCATAATGATACCGAATTTATATTATGCCACTGCCGCCACTTCCGCAACAGTTAGACTAGCACTACAGAAGTTATCTTCTCCGAGGAGTTGCGCATGCATTGGATTTATTTTTAAAGAGTGGTCAGCGATTACCCGCTATCTCAGATCATACTTTTATGCTTGTGAAATCTTTCCACATCAGATTATTTTCCCCGAATTGTTTTTTTATTTCATACAATATATTTATGTACACAAAAATATAAAGACAAAAAAATATCGACCAGTTATGATGGTACAGTAAGGGGGACCTTATCGCTTAAGGGGTTACTTAAAAAAACACGTTTTTATACTTCATGCACTTAAAAAAGTATGGATTATCTATCGATCTATATCATCACGCCAGATCCCTTGCGAGTTAGGCAGAGAGTACAGAGTTCCAACAGGTTCTTTCCTTACATACCTCTCTGGCTTCTGGCTTGAGAGTGAAACAAGCCAGAGAGGTATGTAAGGAAAGAACCTGTTGGATCTCTGTACTCTCTCCCTACCCCGCAAGGGATCTGGCGTGATGATATAGATAGATATATAGATAGACTTTCTAAATATATTCTATAAAAAGGGGTCCAAACTAATACAAATCATTAGCAAGTAAGGGCAATTTAAATGCTTGACGATGTTTGTTCTTAACTGCCAACGAAGGGGAGCGCCGGGCAGTGAGGAAGGGAATGACAGCACGAGTGTCAAGTTTACACGTCAAGTTGCCGCTCACTTCCCGCGGGACACCGCAGAATATAAATTCGGTATAAAACTAGGCTAGATTTTTAGTAATATAAAATGTAGGAACAATTTGATAATGGTTGTATGTGTAACGCAGAATTGATAATACAATAGTTACTATATAGTATGTTACAAAAATGCTTTTGACAGCATCGAAATCTGATATTTTTTTTATTTTAATGCATATTAAATTTACGTGTTTTATGGAATGGTGATTCTAAATAGGAGAAAAAAAATCATTGTTTTGGATAGGTACGTACGTAATCTGCCATTAAAATGAAAATTAAAAAATAATTCCAAACATTTCAGACCTCGTTCAAGTTAAAGTCCATTTTTTTTATATTATCTATTTACTAATGCACTATGGGATCAGAACGCAAACTCTGTTGTGTAATCGCCTCAGTTTTTACAAATAGCGCTATAAAAACGCGCGTTAAAAAAGTAACTCGAAAGAAACAAATAAGGAAACTTTGTATTTAAACTGTGTATTTGTGGAGCGTTTTTAAAGCGCGTGTCAAAAAATGCGCTGGCCTGAAACATGAGAAACGGCACATTTTGCAAAGAGCGCTTGAAGCGCCCGTTAATAAGGCACTGGAATTAAACTAATGAGGAAACCCTTGTCTTAAAGAGCGCTTAAAAATCCACGTTAAAATGTGCTAGCCTGAAGCAACACTGGGAGAGGATACTTTTTTAAAGCCCGCATTAACAGCGCCGGCATGAAAAAATGGAAAACGGTATATTTTTTTAAAGAATGCTTTAAAAAGCGCTGTAATGAAACAAACAGGACACACGTAGAGAACGCTTTAAAAACGCTCGTTAATTAAGTTTTGTTATAAAATACATTAAATGAGAAACGGTACAATTTTAGAGGAGCGCTTAAAAACGCGTGTTTTAAAAGCGCTCTTGCGTAATAAATAATAAATCAGTAACTTTGTATTATCTTTTCTGCGTTTATTTCTATAATAGGAAAGTTGGTATAAGGGTACATTTGTATGTATTTATATTTATTAGTTGTCAAGTGAAATTGATTTCATACAGGCATGCTTCGTGTCAAAGTTGAAACTTTACAAATGCTAAAAAAACGCATTTTTATTTGCCCGCCCACTGTTTGAAAAGCTTGAAGGAATATCTCGAATGCATAAACGCGCTTAAACAATAACGCGATGATGCACCGAAATACGATTCTAATATTTTGCGGTGCAACAACGCACCGCAAAAAGAACGACGCAGCACTGTGATCTCACATTTAAACATTTATTCCTCAAAATAACGTGACCTCAGATACAATACTCGCTAGGAAAATGCGTAACATATTTGACGTTAGATTTTGAGTTAAAACTCTGATAAACAATGCTTAAAATCCAATGACAAGATGAGTGACTTCTAAGTGTCCGACCGAAGTTCGATTTACGGCCGCCGCTTACCGAAAGTTTAATAACCCTAAGAAATTTGGTTCATAATTGGCAAATTATTTAAAAATGTATGTTGACTTTTAACTTCTATCTATCTATTAAAACCGCGCTATTAAAACCACGTCATCTGCATAAAGTAGATGGTTTACCACTAAGTCACCCATTTGTACACCTTCATTCATCGCTTTCAGTCTTTGAAGACTTTTGTCCAGATATATTATAAACAGTCTAGCGGACAACACGCAACCCTGCTTGACGCCGATTTTAACGTCAAACCAGGGTGACCTGTTACCACCCACCCGTACGCATGCCTTGCATTCCACATAAGTGGTCTGGACGGCTCGCAACAGAGTGCCAACTATACTATACTCTGGCAAAATGTCCCAAAGTCTCTTTAACTTAACTTAACGAGATGATTAAAATAACCTACAACTGGTTATAAATAATAACCCAGAAATAATATCTATAAGTAATATTTACTTACTTAAAAGCATTCGTAAGTCGTAAATCGTAAAAGAACGTTCAATTTTGGTGCTTGCTGGAAACCTTCGGCTCGAGCCGAAGTTTTGACCGAAGCCGAAGGATTGGCCGAAACTGGTGTGTTTGGCCGAAGGCGCCCAAAGCAGAAGCTTTGGTCGGACACTACTGTCCATACTGTTTATAGACCTTGCCCAGATTTACATAAAGCAAATAAATTCCAAACAAAAAAATATTAACTTCGGCCCATTTTGGCCGAAGCCGAAGTGTTGGCCGAAAGTCTTTCTGGTCGAAGGAGGCCGAAGCCGAAACCGAAACTTCGGTCGGACACTAGTAACTTCCCATAATAACGGGGATTATTAATTTTAACGTACTAACTGAGAAACTGGCGACTCTTGCCTGGCGTTAGCGAATACGCTTGCTGTCACGTTAGTGTTTATTTAGAAAATTAGTAGTGTGACAAGGATGGCATGTCAACTCGCTATGGAAATAATTATTATTATTACGAGCCATTTGTGTGCCACTGCTAGGCAAAGGCCTCCCTCAACTTTTTCAACTCCTCTCTGTTCGTTGCCATGTCAGGCCAGTCTTTCAAAAAGTTGTCCATTTCGTCCCGCCATCTCCGCCTGGGTCTACCGCGTTGCCTCTTTGTATTTCGTGGGGACCAGTCAGTTATTATTTTGGCCCATTCGTTACTTTTCATGCGGCAGATATGGCCGGCCCAGTCCCATTTAAGCTTGGCGGCTTTTTGGCATACGTCGGCAATTTGCGTCATGGAGCGAAGTGTGGTGTTCTTGACGTGGTCTGTGAGTTTAATATTAAGAATACTACGCTCCGTCGACCGCTGACAAACCCCTAGCGTGGAGTTTTGATGTTTGATCAAGGGTATAAGCGAAACTAAAATAAAATAGTTACTCATACACACACCTCTTATTTACCCTCAAGTGTTCAAATGTAATGGTGGTGTTTAGATATAAGATGTACGTTTTGGAAATATATTTGTTATTATATTTTGTTTTTATTATGGTGTTTTATTTATTACATTCGAGACCAGTTATCGTCACCATCTCAGCCTATACTTGTCCACTGCAGAAGATAGACCTCCCTAATCGCTCTCCAGCGCAACCGGTCCAATGCCACTAACATCCAACGACTTCCTGCGATCTTCACAAGATCGTCGGTCCATCTGGCAGGCGGCCGTCCCACGTTGCGTTTGCTAATACGTGGTTTACACTCTAGAATCTTTCTGCCCCAACGTCAGTCCGATGTTTCAGCTATATGGCCCGCTCATTACCACTTCAGCTCGCTAGACCTTGTGCCTTGGTTCTTCTAAGAATCTCCTTATTCCTGATTTGATCACGTAGAGAAACGCTGAACATAGCTCTTTTCAGTATTAATGTTTAACAATACCAATGAGTGTTAAACGGTCCTTTTCTCATAAGAGGGGGTGGCAGAGGTGAACTGTGTACACATATTTTATTATTGTTGTTAGGCACTAATGTACCGATGCGTACCTATTCGCCATTATGCTGGGTATATTTTCACACTATCTGGCGTGCTAGATAAAGATTTGAGACTATCGATTATTCGAGAAAAACCCCTAGAACTGGCCGACCTGATTGGAACCCAGGGCGTCATAATCCGCCAACATCGTCCAACTAGATATTCCGACAAATATTTTCATTCATAAACGAAAATATCCCAGTGTTAGTCCGGAGTCTGGAATTGTGCCCGGTATATGGCAATAGGCTCGCCCCCTATTACATGGGGCCTAACATCGTTTGTGAAAAGTGTGTGTACACAGTAAACCTCTGCCACCCCCGCTTGGGGAATATAAGCGTGACTGTGTATTTTCATTCAGGTACGTGCTTTATACAAGGTGTAACATAAGAAACGCAAGACCTGAAAGTAGACATTATTAAAGATAGTGACCTGAAAAACGACCTGCAAGACCTGAAGTAGATATTATTATAGAATTACACTTTTTTTAATTTTCAAAAAATGTTTTTACTCCTTCAGTGCGTTCTAAATAACTAAATTTATTCTTCATCATCTCAGCCTATACTTGTCCACTGCTGAACATAGGCCTCCCCAATCGCTTTCCAGCGTAACCGGTCCGATGCCACCTGCATCCAACGACTTCCTGCGATTTTCACAAGATCGTCGGTCCATCTGGCAGGTGGTCGTCCCACGCTGCGCTTGCCAATACGTGGTCTCCACTCTAGAATCTTTCTGCCCCAACGCCCGTCCGATCTTCGCGCTATGTGGCCCGCCCATTGCCACTTCAGCTTGCTAATCATAAGGGCTATGTCGGTGACCTTGGTTCTTCTACGAATCTCCTCATTCCTGATTCGATCACGTAGAGAAACGAGCATAGCTCTCTCCATAGCTCGCTGAGCAACTCTGAGCTTTTTTATGAGACCTATAGTAAGAGATCACGTCTCTGATCCATATATCATCACTGGTAACACACATTGACTAAAAACTTTAGTCTTTAGGCACTCTCTTAATTTATTCTTGATTCATAGCAATAAGATGTCAAATGCATTCCTAAAACTTATTTCTCAAAACGCACACATACACGTAAAACTTTCATTGTTAATTAGGGTATAAAAGTGTTTAAAAAAAGTGTAAAAACCTTTAAATTTGGTAATTTGGTTTTCATTTCGAATTTATAAAGCAATTCTCTAATCGGGGTGTCTGAGGTCTTGCGTTTATTATGTTACACCTTGTATAAACAGTTAATATAATCGAAATAGAATATCCAACAAACGTTTACAATACAGTGCGACAAGGATCTCCTGGCCCTCGGTCAAAATCGGAAATAACGCTGTCATCAAATGAATGAGAGTCGCAGAGTTCCACTCCGATCTAGGTCTCGAACCTATTCGCGCCTTTATTAAAAAGGCGTCAACACGTCACTTCGCGAACGCATCTACCCATGCGAATCCGTTAATCGTAGCCACCGCCGACTACGATCTCCCCCCCGACCCCTGCCGCCACCGCCGGCCGCGACATGTTCTCACCGACCCCCCTGATGCTTTGTCATCCCTTCTTTCCGCTCAGAATACGGGCGACGACGACGACGTAGTAGTAGTAGATCCCCTCCCATAGCCGGCGGTTGACCGGTGCACTTAATAGTGCACCCGTCCCCCTACAGCGACTGTCCCAACCGAGTATGTCGCCTCTTGCCCTTCTGGCTGGCTAGAGCGTAGTGGTTGCACGCTCGCCTTTAAGTCCGGTGAAGCTGTAAAGGCCTCGCGGCCAACAGCGTACATCATTCACACACACACACACACAGTCGCAGAGTTGCCGATTGCTGTAAAATTTACCAAGGTTCTTTTTTTAATAAGTAACCGGACGTTGAAATATGGAGAGAAACTCAGCGGACTTGTAGATTTTGTCTAATGATACAATGTTATATGATACAAAATTAAGCATGCGCTGGATGCTAGAAACTGGACTCCAGTGTGATCCTTGCGACTGAGACATAAGACTAATAATATAATATTCGCCTTGTTCAGAACCTGTCCCACTTTTGGGTATGGGCCTCCTCTCAAATTGGGAGGGTTTAGGCCATAGTCCACCACGCTGGCCCAGTGTCGGTTGGCGAACTTCACACACCTTCGAGAAACTCAGAGCAGTCTTTACACGCAGCACCGATTCACGAAAATGAAGAGTTGAGCAGCCATCACGTCCCTCGACCATTTTAGAGGGAAGATAACCCGCACCAAATAGCCACTAAATTACTGGCCTGAGTTAACGGGTCCCAATGCTGGGCGATGGCCTTCTCTTACTAAGCTAGGTGAGAGAGAATAGGTCATACTCCACCACGTACGCGTACACCCACTTTTCGGCAACGACGTTACGTCCCATGTAATGGGGAGCGATCCTATTGCCATATACCGGGTACAATTTCAGACTCCAGACTGATACTGGATTTTATTGAATAGAAAACTACATTCGTCCGACCTAGGCTTTGATCCTATGACCACGTAATCGTAACGCTCATTATTCGATACTATACTAACGAGGCAGTCTGTCATAACATCTGCAGCCCTTATTTGTTTGTATCACAAACAACTATGTTTATTTACATTCATTTACAACAATAAAAATAATAACCAAATATTGTTTACAATAACAACATGTGTTTTAAACCAACAAATATATCTATATATAAATGAAGGATGGATTTCGCTAAGTAATTTTACGCACTGAGTGTTTGTGAATCGTTCTTGGTAGCTACTGTCGATCATTTAATTAAAGTGTTATTAAAAACCATACTTAAAAGCAAAAACAGTAGCCAATTGTGTTCATAATAGCGGCTTGTTCGGACCACGTGATATAGAATTTTTCTTTTAAAATTTAATCCCGTATCATTTTAAGCAGTGTTAATTTCAAGAAATAATAAATTCAACAATTAAAGCGTAAGTTCGATTGTTAGAGTTTAAAGTCAGAGGTCGGGCTAAAAATTAACTATCACTTGCTTTAACGGTGAAGGAAAACATCGTGAGGAAACCTGCATGCCTAAGAGTTTCTCGAAGGTGTGTGAAGTTCGCCAACCCGCACTTGGCCAGCGTGGTAGACTATGGCCTTAACCCTCAGTCTGAGGAGGCCCGTGCCCAACAGTGGGACAGGTTCTTAATAGGGTTAATAATTTTATCGTTTAAATCAGTGCTAATTTCAAAACGTGATCATGTTAAGCAATGGTCGTTTTAATCTTTCATTTTAGGCAGTGGTCCTTTCGCGGAGTCGTTATATTAAGAAGTAGTCATTTTAGTAAGTGTTCACTAGATTTCTTTATAAGACGTGGATGAATCAAGCAGTGGTCGTTGTTAGCACTGGACATTTTGAGAAGCAGTCATTTTTTAGAAGTATTTTTAAACAGTGGTCATTACATTAAGTGGTTATTTTAGACAGTGTCCTTTAAGAGAATTAGGCATTAATAAAGTATTTTTAAGTAGTGCATATTTCAAGCACTAGTCGTTTTAAGCACTGATCATTTTAAGAAGCGGTTATTTTTTAAGAAGTTTTCTATTTAAACAGTGGTCATTACAAGATGTGATTATTTTAGGCAGTTTCAAGAAGAGGGCTTTAATAAAAGCGCCTATTAAAGCAGTGGTATTTTTATCATTTGAAGAAATAGTCATAACAACCAGTAATTTGTAGAAGTGGTCTGAATTGTGGCTTAAGCCACTCAAAGAAAAAATATGATTAAATTAATAGTGTTGATATTAAAATTAAGATTGACGATGTCAATGGATGCAATAACAAAGGACTTGCTTACACCAATACAAGAATACGGCGAAGCTTGCGGATATATGGTAAGTTTACAACATAACTCTGCAAGTGATAATATAGATTAATCATAGAAGCAGTCATAGGTTCGAACCTAGGCCGAATAAATTGTGAGTTTGATAAATAGCTTTACAGCTACACATTACAATTAGATGTTTGGTGTCTGTTATGTTCATATGATTGAAAACAGATTAAGACTTTGAAAGAAAAAAAAAATCGTCACGGCTATATTCCCCAAGCGGGGGTGGCAGAGGTGTACTGAGTACACCCACGGTTCGCCGACGATGTTAGGCCCTTTATAATAGTGGGCGAGCCTATTGCCATATACCGGGCACAATTCCAGACTTCGGACTACTAGGAATTTTTCGTTAGAAAAACTACATTTGTCCGACCTAGGATTTGAACCCAGGTCCTCGTGATCACAAAGCGATGTGCTTAAGCCGCGTTTCGATCCGGTGGTAGATTATTAGTTAATATAGATTTTAAAAAAATGTAAATTGACTATTTCTAAGCCCCCGCAGTGTGTACCCAAAATAAATTATATATGTTTGAGTACATTAAAACCTATAATTATAGGCGAAATGTGGGCGTACGTACACAGTACTTTGAGAGGCACTGTTAGGTCTAGACACTGTGTTGTTATAAAAAAACATCATTTTGCATGACACTTATTTATTTACTGTTCCACAATTATCAATTTAACTAGACTTCGTAACGCGGTACCTTTGTCGCTCATACGCAAGACCTCTTGAAGGTCTTTGCAGAATTCAGACCCCTTTAGTAGCTTAATGTTCACTCTGAGCCAACCGGCAGGCAGAAACCAGGTCCGTAGTTGGGCAGCAATTAGACTAATTACCAAATGAGTAATGGCTAACTTTTATTAAAAACCCGGGGTGTATAAAGGCATATACAGCTGATTGGCAGTAACAGAATTGAAATAATTTGTGAACTGCAATTCAGCAATATAGCCGTGGGTGTTGGGGATGTAACGTTTGCAATTCGTCCTGGTTTTCGCTAGTCTTATGGGCAAACTGATAAGTTCCACTAGCATGTGACCACAATCCTGCCTCCAGAGTGGGCCCGATATCTTGATCTCACCTTGATATATGTGAGGAGAAGGCCTTTGCTCAGCTGTGGGACAAACCAGCCGGTTTTTTTATTATGTATTCGTTTAAATAAATATTTAATTTTGTTATTTGTTCTTGTCTGGTAATTCCAGAGCTGTACTAAAGTTGAAGAAGAAGCTTTGAATGTACATATCGTCCCACACACTCATGGAGAATTGGGATACACTAATACATTTTACGAGCACTATACTGGATGTAAGTTTGCCTGAATAACTCTTATGTGATGCTCCAACCTCTGTACTTAAAGGCTACTGTGAGAAAAACGTTTTTTTTTGTTTTTCATGCACTTCAAGAAGTATATGAATTAGAAACTTAATATTTCAAAATATGAATTTTGAGCACATATTTTAGAATCTAGTAAAAGGAATACACGATTAAACAAAAATTTCTCGATTGAAAAAAATCCGATGTCGTCTCGTATAAAGCATATCCCCACAGTAGGAAAGAAAACAAATTGAAAAAAACTAACATGAAAATACACTAATACCCAGACAAAAACACATAATTGTGGGTCACACAAAGAGTTGTCCCGTCCGGGAATCGAACCCTATTAGACACAGTGGGCAGAGCGGCTTAAGGTCTTTACCTCTGCGCTAAATCGCCCGTCTAAATTACACTATTGCTTTACATTTTCTGATTTTAACGCGAAATGGTTAAAAACTAATCAATACAATTAACTTAAAAACATAGCAATTAATTGTAGGAAAGTTCTTGTAAAGCAGTTTTTTTATTCCATAGTGTAGTTTTTTAGAAAATGATAAAATTTGTTTTCGCGCATACGTCGTTTATTTCCGAGCGCGCTCTCAATATATCCGTCCCTTATTATACTTTTGTAAAGTAATTCCATCACTGTCACGCTCCCGGTCGATAAATGGTCGGTCGCGGTAGGCCCTTAAAAACTATGTTCCGATTCGATTGGAACAAAACTTAAACACAGGAGACACTTGCCTTAAACCTTTTAACTGACTACATTTACTATTATTTAGTATTTTTGTTGTTTACACCAAATTTTACAAAAACAACGAAAGAGCTGAGAAGAACTAAAAGATTTGTGTGTGTGAATGATCTACGTTGTTGGCCGCGGCGCCTTTACAGCTTGACGGGACAAGGACAAAAACTGGAAAAGCACTTGCATCGACGAACCAACCCGAAGTGAAAATGGCTGACAAAATCCAACTTTTTTCTTTCTTTCTTTTTTTTTTTTTTTTTTTTTTTTTTTTTTTTTTTTTTTTTTTTTTTTTTTTTAAACGTAGCCCCACACTAGGATTTATTCCTGTGTCGTTGGTGCGTTTACAAACATGAAAATTCACAAACAAATACCCAGACCGGAACAAATAATTGTGGATCACACAAAGATTTGTCCCGTGCGGGAATCGAACCCGCGACTATTCGACACAGTGGGCGGAGCCGCTCAAGCTCTTAACCACTGCGCTAAATCGTCAAACTAAAACCACTGCGCTAAACTTAAACTAAAATGGCGACCTTCAAAGTCATTTAAACATATTTTTCCTTGATTTTTGCTTTCTATAATTTAATTACATAAAATCTGAGTAGGGCAATATGGACTAGGGTATAGGGTATATTACCATCTTGATTGTGTGTCACACACACATACACACACGCAATCAAGATGTTAATATTGTTCTGTGTGATTTAAAAATAAATTCTTTATTGATTTATTATTTTCAGATGACGAATACTATGAAAAAAGCGTTATAAATATGAAAAATATATTGGACGCCACAATAACGGAATTGTGGGCTGATGAAAACAGGAAGTAAGATATTTTCTTCTTTTATTTATTTACTAGCATTTAACCTGGCAACACTGTCAGTCTTTACCAATTAGTACAAGCCACTTAGAATCAGTTACTTGTCTATCTAGATCAGGGTTTCCCAACCTTTCTTTTGGTGCGCCCCCCAGACAGTAAATAATATTTTCATGCCCCATTCCCCTTTATTGTTTTTCATTACAATAAAAAAGCACATTATTTTAAAAACTACTTTCTTTTCTAATTCTACTTATTTTGATTGTAAGTTATACAAAATAACGTTATTTATTGAACTCATTTATGTAATTAAAATACTTCCTGAATTTCTTTTGAACGACGTCGTCGCATTTTAAAACAGTGACAAACAGAATGTGATCTTTAATTTACGCGTATTTTTTTGTGTTCCGCCCCTCTTCATATCTCTCGACGTACCCAATCAAGGGGTCGCGCTCACCTGCTTGGGAAGTTCTGATCTAGAAGAGCATCGTGCACGCTGAAACAGCATAAAATGTATCTACACATTGACAACTTTTGAACAAATCGAACACTGGCAACACGCACACATAGGCTGAGGCCGCTTTTAGGCGCCATTTTGTTAACAATGCTCAGTCTGGACAAGTATAAGTCTAAGTTTAGTTATTTGAATTCTTTTTTCAGGTTCACATTTTCCGATTTCCCATATTTCTTTCATTGGTGGAAGAGCAGAGACGACACTGGTATGTTTATGAAAATTGACTCAATATTATAGTAATAATATATACCATATATCAAAACAATATTCAGCGCATCGAAAACATTCAAAGGAAGTTCTTGAGAAGAATCTATATTATCAGGTATCACTCGTATGGTCAAAGGTTATGAGGATCGGCTTTGATATATATAGGCGAGGTTCTGGGTTCAAATCCTGGGTAAGACAACTGTAAATTTACTGGAGTCTGCAATTGTGTCCGGTATATGACAACAGGCTCGCCCCCTATTACATTGGACCTAACATCGTCGGCGAAAAGTGGGTGTACACACTAGGTACACCTCTGCCACCCACGCTTAGGGAATAGGTGTGACGGTGTTTATTTTTTATTTTACTGTATTAATTATTATTTATTGGAAATAAGATTCTCATAATTGTTTTTAAAGTCTGTAATTTAAAACCATATTTAACTCAGTTTCTACGTAATCTGTTTGATATAAATGTAATGTGTTTTAGTTGACAAGCCTTATAAATAAATAATTAATAAGCCCATTCTATCCCACTGCTGGGCAAAAGATACACATTAGTGTGTATCGAGATGAGAGAGAATGGACCATACTCTACCATGCAGACTCAGTGTGGTGCCGTGGAAGAAAATTTGCGGCCGAATGTGATAGTCGTTAATATATAATAACAATATTAGCCCTGTTAAGAAACTGTTCCAACGTTGGATCAGGCCTCCTCTCAAACTGAGAGGGCTTAGGCTACTGTCCACCACGCTGCCCTAGTGCGGGTTGGCGAACTTCACATACCTTCGGGAAACTCTCAGGCATGCAGGTTTCCCCACGATGTTTTCCATCACCGTTAAAGCAAGTGATAATTAATTTTTAAAACGCACATGCTTTCGAAATGACAGAGGTGCGTGCCTGGGTTTGATCCCGAGTCTTCTGACTTTGCAGTCCAACGGTCCAACACTAGGCTATTACTGGTATTAAGCCACTTAAAAAGCCTTTAAGGCGGCTTTAATAAGTTCTCACAGCAGATGGCCAGAAATCTGCCTCCACCGCACTTCGTCCGCGTGCTGGAGTATGACGCAATCTCTCTCACCTCGATTTGTGAGAGAAAACCTTTACGCAGTATTGAGACAGTATAGGCTGGTATTTACGACTACTTAATAATCCGAGTAATCCAGAAATCTGAGTGGTATAATCTGTCATGACTAAATCTAGTCATTGTCACCTTGTTTGTGTGAGACACTCCCCAGTGAGATTCTTGACTCATCACACAAGACACAATGAATTGGATCATTGTAAGACTGCCTACATCTGATCATAAGACAGCAGCAATTATTGCCGCACGAGACAAATCTCTGTATGACCCACAGCTATTTGTTTCGGTTTGGGTGTGTATGAATTGCATGAGTAGCGACCCCTATACATCGCTACATAGTTGCGACTACCTACCAATATATGACATATGCCATACATATCTAGAACGCGATATTAGAGTGCGCACAATGTGTAACATACAAGCTGTAACATAATAAACGCAAGACCTTAAAGTAGTTTGTTCTAAATCGGTAACTGAATTGATTCCAACTATTTTTAATGTATCTTACATTTTTTTTAAAGTTGCAAAAAATGCTTTTACTCCTTTACTGCGCTATAAAAAACTAAATTTATCCTTGACTCATAGCAATAAGGATATTTCAAATGCATTCCTAAAACATATTTCTCAAAACACACACGTACAAGTTTCATTGTTAATTGGGGTATAAAGTGCTTAAAAAAAGGGTAAAAACCTTTAAATTTGGAAATTTGGTTTTCGTTTTGAATTTATGAAGCAATTCTCTAATCGGGGTGTCTGAAGGCTTGCGTTTATTATGTTACAGCTTGTATATACAAGCCCCCGACAACAACTCTCGGGGAGAGTGGCAGCCCCGCCACACACAACACCGGCTGAAAAATCTTCCCCTTGACTTTAGACGTTTAGTGGGGTTTGGATCTTGGCAGCATGGAGCAAGAATCGCCTGTAAAAGTTAACCATCCCCAAGAAGCGCCTTAGCTGCTTAACTGTCGTTGGGGCTGGGAAATCTTTGATGGCCTGTACTTTAGATTCCAGCGGTTTGGTGCCGGACTCTGAGATTCGATAGCGAAGCGATAGATTCGAAGGTCACTTCACTAGCTCCAAAGATGCATTTGGCGGTATTGACGAGGGCACCATACTCCTACATGCAACTGAAAAGTTGCTGAAGGTGGAGGTCGTGCTGCTCCTCGTCCTTTGAAAATACCAAAAAATCGTCTAAGTAGCAATAAGGTTTCACCGTTGGAATGTCTGACCTGCATTTCTTAAACCAAAGGTCATAAACGGAAATTCATACAAACCAAAGGGTGTGCTAATAGCTGTCTTCTCTATATCATCCTCGTAGACCGGAATTTGGTTGTAGGCTTTTACCAAATCTATGGTGGAGAACACTTTGCAACCAGCAATACTATGGGAGAAGTCGTGTATTTGTCTGATAGGGTAGCGATCTGGGATGGTCCGGACGTTGATCATTCTATAGTCGCCGCAAGAGCGCCATCCATTATCTTTTTTGGGCTCTAAGTGTAGGGGTGATGCCCAGGAACTCCATGAAGAACGAGCTTCCCATTATTGAGCATGAGTTCAAATTCCTTTTTAGCTATCCTAAGTTTATCGGGTGCGAGTCTACGGGGTGTCCAGAAACCGGGAGGGCCGGGGATTGTTCGAATATGATGATCAGTAACGTGCTTTGGAATCCGTGGCGTGCTTGAAGGGCGTGTAATTTCCGGAAACTTACCTAAAAGCTCGAGATATCGTGTGTCGCCTGTCGAGACTTTGACAGAATGAACATTTGTACGTGCAACAGCTGCATTTGAAGACATAGTTGTGGTGTTGTCAATGGCAGTCGACAATCTAGTTGTAAAAGCTTAAAAAGTCGACACCTATAATAGCTTTAATAATAATAATAAGTCATTTAATCCAGGCAACTGAAATTTTACAAAAATATTTTTTTAAACTTTAGGGCCCATAGAATATAAACCTTACAGACTAACATATATATAATATATAAAAAACTTACAAACTAAGTAACACTTTGGTTACGTTAGCTACAGTAAAGCGCCAGGGAAAATTTCGTCTTTAACCTAAGTTTAAATTTAATTCCACCTAACCGAATGTGTCTATAGCGGTTCCATTGGCTGCATACAACTGGAAGTCCGTCTTGGATCGTCGTTCACGAAGCGCAGAACGTGGGTAGACACAAAGGATTTTAAGATCATCTGCATAAAGGTGATAAGAAGATTGTAATTGGTTTGGAATAGAGTTAATAAAACAGCGAAAAGTAAAGGAGAGAGAACGCCACCCTGTGGAACACTGGCACTAGTGTTGCACCAAGAAGATTAGGTTTCTTCAATGCGAACGCGTTGCCGGCGCCCAAAAAGGTAGTTACGAAACCATTCAATAGCCGTTGGGGATATGTTAATAGAGCGAAGAATACCGAGTAGAATGTCAAAGTCCACAGTATTAAAAGCAGTACTGAAGTTGAGCAATGCAAGTATAGTAAGATTACTGCTTTCCATTGCTGACCTTATATCATCCGTAATATTCACAAGAGCGGTAACGGTACTATGACCAGGACGGAAGCCGGACTGAAAAGGGTTAAGAAGGGAGTTCTTAATTAGGAATCGACTCAGTTGATCGTGGACAAGGCGCTCAAGAACTTTTGAAAGGACAGGTAATATGAATATGGGACGATAATCAGAGAACGATGTGGGATTAAATTTTTTGGGCAGTGGGGTTATTTGGGCTTCTTTCCAAGAAGACGGGAAGTGGCCGCTGGTTATTACAGACATGGCAAATTATAGGAAGGATTTCATCAAGGATAGAAAGGATAATATTATGGCTGATACTGTCACTGCCGACTGCATTGGATGTGATTGTTTCTAAGCTCTTTGAACATCACAATCGGAGAATTGACTAAAGACAAAAGGAGAAAAATCGGGTGCTGGAATGGATGAAAGATTAGAGTAGTTGATTTTAAGGTCTTATCAAAGTGAGACGAAGCAGAGAAATGTTCATTGAGGAGATTTATATCTCTGGTTCTTAGACATGTTGTCTTGACGCGACTTGTCGACACCCATTGATTTAAGAAATTTTCAGACTTTTGCTGGATTTCCGCTTTGTTCAGAACATGTTGGCGTTGAGCATTCCTACACACCTTATTGCAGTGATTTCTAATGGCAACATAGTTATTCCAATTAGAATCTGTGGATTTAGCTTTGAATTTGATTTAGTTGCCACTATTTTGCTCATTAAAAATTTTATATCATCAGTCAGCCATGGAGCAGGAAGATGTTTAACTTTAACTGGGCGAATAGGCGCATGCTGATAGAACAACCGAATAAGCGTAGATCTCTAAAAATTAACTTTATCATCCAATGACTCGGACGCTACCAAATATTCCCAGTCAATTTCCGCAGCATCTTCTCGAAGCATCGTAAGGTTAATGCTACTAAAATTGCGCTGCAATAGAATTTTAGCTTTGGCCTTAGGTGGCCAGACTTTATAGGATAGAAATACTAAGTCGTGATACGAAAAGGCGTCAGCTGAGCACTGGCCATGCTTAGCGACATGTTCGGTTGAAGAAATAAAAATAAGGTCAAGAAGTGACGAGTTGAGTTAGAAAAATTATGGATAGTTTGAAGTGGAAGATTGGTCACAGGAGTCAAGAATAGAATGGAGATTACGGGAGCGATAATCGTTTTTGAGCAGACAAGTGTTAAAATCCCCATGATAATGCTATGACTGTAAGAAGGGACTAATTTTTCCAACAAACTTTCAAAAGAAGAAAAAAGTCTATACCTGAGGAAGGACAGTAATATACACTAAGAAGCAGTTTAGTGTGATGAAGCTCAATCTCAATAAAAAATGCTCACCAGCATTAGGCGGAGGGGGTTGTGGCGACAATTCAATTAAAGAAAAGGATATATTCGATCGCAGATATATCGCCACACCTCCACCGCCACCAATTAAACGATTGTTCCTGATGAGATTAAAACCCGGCAACAAAAAGGGGGTCGACGGGAGACACGGCTTCAGCCAGGATTCGGAGACGAGGATAGCATGGATATTTTTACAGTCGAAGCTCGCTAGCATATCGGAATAGAGAGCCGGAATACTCTGAGCATTGATGTGAACGGCATTAAAGTTTCTAAGGACATCAGAGAACGTCGTCGTCAGAGTGTCAGTGAGGGATGGGACACTAACAAAACTTTCATCACTACTCTCTGCAGAAAAGAACGATTCTGAATCACTGTTTCTACCTTGATCAGACATTTTACTCTATATAATGTTTATAAAGTGTATATGTACACAAAACAATTAATACAACTAATAATTAATGCCACTGAAGTTGATGTTGCGGTCAACGAATTCAATACCATTATTAAAACCATCACAAATAAACATACCACTAGCCAACGTAAAAGTAGATCCCATTTCACTCTTAAGCCCTGGATAACTCCGGGTTTAATACGATGTATGAGACATAGAGATCGTTTGCATCTTGACCTGAAAGCAGTTGAGGGGCGGGTGAAGGTAGTGTTGTTTGCTGATGATACCTGTTTGATCTTTAAAGTAGGTAGACATGTAAATAACTTAGACGAGGTAAATGACGCTATTCTTCAAGTACATAATTGGTTCACATGCAACAATTTAGTGCTTAATAACAAGAAAACTAAATGTATACGGTTTTCTTTACCGAATGTGAAAAGTACTGCATGTGATATTATAAATAAAGAGAAACTTGAGTTTATAAATGATACAGCTTTCTTAGGGATTACGCTTGACTCTGAGTTGCAATGGGGCCCTCATATAAAAACTTTAGGTAACCGACTCAGTTCCGCTACCTATGCCGTAAGAAAAACCAGACAGCTTACTGATGTGGACACCGAGCGGTTGAACTACTTCAGTTACTTTCATAGTGTCATGTCTTACGGTATATTATTGTGGGGTAGGGCAGCTGACATTGACTCTATTTTTATTTTTACAAAAAAGAGCTATTAGGGCCATCTATAACTTAGGTAGTCGCGACTCTTTAAGAGAATTGTTTAAAGAAGCCAATATTATGACGGTCCCATGTCAGTACTTTTATGAAAACATAATGTACACACGGAAAAATTTAGATCTATTTAATCAGCTAGGTGATAGGCATTGCTATAACACGCGACATAGAAATAAATTGTATCAACTGCAATTTCGTCTGTCTAAAATTCACACGTCTTTTATGGGGTACTGTGTTAGATTTTATAATAAAATTCCACTTGACGTCACTCAACTTAGTGAAAATAAATTCAAATCCTGTATTAAACGTACGCTCTCCAAGCGAGCTTACTATACTCTAGATGATTATTTAAAAGATAAAAATTGTGCTGTTCCAGCTCCACCAGAATGTGGATAACATGTTCAGCTATTATTATTTATTATTCCCTCTCTTCCTTCTAGTAGTTCAATAAAATGATGATTTTTCTGCCTCGTTTCTTTATCTGTAAATAAGAGAACCATGAAGCCATTCACATGAATAGTTTAACTTGGTTAATTTAATTTAGACTCACCTGATACTACATTGTTCTCCCATACCCCACAACAAAATGTAGATGGAAAAATAATAAAAATACTATTTTAAAAGAGTAACCGTGGAGTTTCTTGCCCTTCTTCTCCACAGGAATGACATTCCGAAGTGGTGGTAACGTCTTGCTTACTATTTTGACGATTCATAAATACTGTAATGGTTTACATGAATAACAAATATTCTGATTCTGATTCTGAAAAAACACCCCGATGACCCAATTAGACAAATAACATACAAACGATACCGAAATTTTTGTAATGCTCTATTACGTAAAGTTAAAAATACCTACCAAAATCAGGAACTTGAACGTAACAAGAATAACCCTAAAGGACTGTGGAAAGCAATTAAAAAAGTTTGTGCTCTCAACACCAAAATCTCTGACCCTAGTGAACTCCTCAAAGTTGCGTCTGATAACACTACTTCTCTTAACATTTGCAACAATTACTTCTCAAAAGTTGGTAAAAACTTTTCACAATTTTTTTTAAATAAATCAGGTAAAACGGAACTTGAACTGGCAGAAACAATTAGTTTAGAAAGTTGCCCGTATTCATTCTTTTTAAGCCCAACAGAAATATACGAAGTAGATCTAATAATTAGTCAACTTAAAAATGATAGCTCACCTGGTATTGACGAAATTAAAATTAATGTGATTATGACCATTAAATCCTACATAATTAAACCACTGACCAATATTTTTAATCTCAGTTTGTCCTCTGGAGCCTTTCCATCTGCGTGGAAACTGGCTAAGGTAACACCTATACATAAAAACGGAACCAAATCACTACCTGAAAATTACATACCTATTTCACTCTTCGCAATCTTCTCTAAAATACTGGAAAAAATAGTTAACAAACGATTAACACACTTCATAGAAACTCAAAATAATCTTTCCAAACATCAATATGGGTTCTGTCGTGGCCTTTCTACTGAAAATGCTGTATCGAACCTAGTAGAGACCATAACTAAACATCTTGATGATAAGAATAATTGTATTGGTATCTTTCTCGACCTGGCTAAGGCCTTTGAAACAGTATCAATTTTAATTGTTCTTAAAAAAGTAGAAACTAGATTTTTTGAGTTCAGAACTTCCTGTTGATTATGGTGTCCCACAGGGTAGTGTTCTTGGTCCAACACTCTTTCTAATCTACATCAGTGATATTTACAAAATCCTCAATGACTAGCTCGAATATTATATGTTATGCCGATGACACAGTACTAATTTATCACGGCAAGTCATGGTCTGAAACTATACAAAATGCTGAAAAAGGTATGACTAAAATAGTTTCTTGGTTAGATAACAATTTGCAGACCTTAAATACTCTAAAAACCAAATTTCTATGTATCCATAAAACTAAAGTAACTGACCCTGTAGCGATCAAGCATATTAAAGTGCACGTAGCTTGTAACAACCTGACACATTGCAATTGTGAAACCATAACTAGTGGATATAACATAAAATATCTGGGCGTGACAGTGGCTGAAAAGCGCTCTTTTAAGAATCATATATCTGCCTTGGCAACTAAAGTCCGCAAACTTACACATGTCATGTGTCGGCTCCGTGAGGTCGCTGACCCCTATATTTTGAATTTAGTATATACATCGCTTTGTAAGTCCATTATCTCTTACTGCATCACAATTTGGGGTGGCGTTGGCGTGACCACTGTGATCGATTTAGAGAGAGCTCAAAGATCGGTTTTGAAAGTTTTACTTAAAAAACCTCGCAGATATCGTACACATACTCTATATAACGACGCTCAAGTTTTAGGAGTAAGAAAAATTTACATTTGTAAAGTAGTCCTTTTACAACATAAAAATACATTAAACTCTAACGTTTACCTGAAACTATTAAACAAAAGAACATTTAGTGTCCCTACGCCCGTAGTGAATTTTGTGAATACTCAGCATCATTTACACTTTTTAGACCCATACACATATAACAAAATAGTTCTCAAATGTGACATCAAAAAGAATTCAGTTAAAGAAGCCCAGGTAAAACTGAAACACCGGCTTCTACAACTATCATACGCAGAGATCGAAAATTTATTATGTATTGTTGCACCTGCCGAAGTGTTTAATAAAAGAAAGAAATTGAAATAACTGAAAAATAATAATAATATTTAAAACCACAGAGACAAAAAAAAAATTTCCTGATAAATACAACAAAATCATGCTACAAGCCAATGCCGCACGATAACGGAACGCAACAATATTTACTTGCAGGAAATAGGGCATAAGTAGGTACCTGGAACGCCATTGACATTGACAATTGATACTTTTGGCATTTTGACAGATAATTTATTTATTTATACCGACTTACAACTATTATTACGATATTGACTTTCAGTTAGCAGTTAGTAAACGTTATTTCGGCTTTTGTTTTTTGCCGTAATGGCGACAAGAAGCCAATTTTTATAATTTACTGTTGTACTCTATTACTAATTGACATTGGCGAAATACATTGTTAAAGTGTGCGGCCATTAATTAAAATAAGAAGAAGAAGAAGAACTATTATTACAGGACTATCCCAATACAATAGTGTAATTATATCTTAAGATTACCCGTTTACCGAAACAAAGAATGAGAAGTGAATATTATTACAATATTATTACAATATAAATAGCACAAGTTGGCACACACATATATAACTTTTTGGCGTTAGCCCGTTTGGACTTTGATACTGCGCCAGTCTTCACAGCAGTCGCTTTACTGGGATCCTGCGTGATGGTGTTTAAGTCCGCAAGACACTGTACTCGGACCCGTGTCCCATCCGAGCTCGACCATCTTCCTGAGCTGAGTAATGAAGATCTCTTGTATACGGTCAGCAAGATCTGCGAGTTGCTCCGTGGACTGGGTCAGCTGCGACGCCAGCTCAGCCTGAACGTTACCATGTTAACGGCTCGTTAATTTCTCGGAATCTTCCGTGATCTTCAGGAAATCGAATTGTGCTTCCAAGAGTACTGTTCAGGGTGTCACCAGTTTAGGGTTTGGGTGAGTGGTGGTGTTGGTGTGCGAGGTATTCGAGCGGCCTTGATACAGCGGTATTGAAGGCTGTACCCAGACAATGGTTCCTGCCGTCGGTATAGGCACCGAATATGACTGTGCTGTACTCACGGTTGGGTAGAAATAAGGAGTAGTCCAAATGGCGGTACACAAACGTTTATTCACAAGCACAGAAGGAAACACAAGGCACGAACAGTTTACAGATAGTCACACACTAAGTCCAAACACAGAAAATAGACGGCGTACAGAGTGAAATAGTTTAAGCAGTATAGCTGGTAAAAGCACGCAGGTCCAAGAGATGTTATGCGCGTAATTATTAAGGCTGTTGTCAAACCAGCAAGCGACACGGACGATGCTCCCGAGACGTACTGTTCGACTGACGGACGGGCGATGCATTGGAATGCGGTGCCCGAGCGCAGGTAAATTATGACCCTTACGAGAACAATAGGCGACCGTCCGCAGCGCGCGTTACCAATGCACGATATTGATTTAGCAAAATATTGGCGTAATATTAAATTATTATTATTTTTTATATATTTAGGTAATTTAATGGAGCAATATTACTATTTAATTAATTAATTAAATACGGAGCTATAATTTTGCTGTCTTATTATTTCAACTACCCGCAATTATTCCCACCTTCTTAAAGTCGCACGGCTTCACGCAGTGTTTGGCTTTTGCTCTAAATTTTGCGTGGTACCAACACATGGGATATTTCCGGTAACTCGAGTTAGATCTGGTTCTCTGACGCGAAGGTGACTGACGTTGGCGTGGTCGAGAGCGGTCGTGAGAGCGGTGAGAGTCACAATGATATTCCTCAAGCTTATGTGCAAGATGCTCCACCATCTTCCCGAGCTCAGTGATCTCGTTGGATGACTTGCAGGGCACTGGTCCAAATGAGGTCTCTCCGAACGTAGTGGCTCCCGACGATGTTGCCGCGACTACGACACGGGGAGAGGTAATGAAGATCTCCTGTATATATCCTGTATCTCCAGCCTAAACGTTACAATGTAAACGGCTGCTCCATATAGATCGAATAAAGTCATCGGGAACGGTAGGGCCGGCTAAGTCTTAAAGGTGTCACAAAAAATCTGACGGTTTGCGGTCGCGTAGCTCCTCGTGGGTGAGCAACTGCTTCACCTGTTTCTCGTGGGAAGCGGAGAGCCACCGCATCAGTTCGGTCTTGATCTTCTGGTAACTGCCCTTAGCCGGGGGTTACACGAAAATGTCCTTAACAGCCTTAGCGTTAAGCAAGTCCAAGTTGGTAATCACGCTCGTGAATTTCGTGGAATCTTCCGTGATGTTCAGGAAATCGAATTGTGCTTCCAAGAGTACGAAGCAAATTTCAGGGTCCTCAGGCGAAAATGGAGGTACCTTTGGCTTATTTCTGCAAATCCCAGATCGTCTATTGGAAACGTACACTTTCTTCGCACGCCGCGTAACTTTTTCAGCATCATTATTTGAACCGATAGTTTTTACGGACTCGTCGCTACTGGATTCATTCATTATCATGCACTGTTCTCGGAGTCACCAGTTTGGGTTTGGGTGAGTGGTGGTGTTTGCTAGGTTTCGGGCGGCCTCGGTACAGCGGTACTGAAGGCTGTACCCAGCCAATGGTTCCTGCCGTCGGTATAGGCACCAAATATGACTGTGGTGTACTCACGGTTGGGTAGAAATAAAGAGTAGTCCAAATGGCGGTACACAAACGTTTATTCACAAGCACAGAAGGAAACACAAGGCAAAAAAAGGACAACAACGAACAGTTTACAGATAGTCACACGCTAAGTGCAAAAATAGAAGGAGTACAGAGTGAAATAGTTTAGGCAGTACAGCTGGTAAAAGCAAGCAGGTCCAAGAGAGGTTATGCGCGTAATTATTTAAGCAGTAGGTCTACCATGAAAGGTTCAATCCGAAACTTCGGAGCCGAACGAAATACGATGCGTGTACCTACCGTGAAGTTGTATCGGATTTATTTCTTTCGGTCGGGCACCATAGACTGTGTTCGTGGATGAATGACAGATGAGAAGTATGTTTCCGTTTACTAAAAAAGTTAGGTAAATTAAGTCGTATAAACCAACGCATTCGTTTTTATCACACACATGGTAACTTAGAAACATTCCAAGATAGTCGTGTAAAATTTTTTAATGTCAATCTGTGATAATGACATAAAGGCGCAAACTATGAATATAATGTATCAAAGTTTCGCAAGCATTTATTAAACTGAAATAGCACATATAATATTAATAAACTGACTAAAGAAATCGATGTGAGTTCGAACCCACAAATATTGTTTTTATCTTTTTGTGTTTGTTATTTTACGTATGGGAATACAAGAAAGGCTATTTGATTATTTAAGAAAAGCAACTCGACAAGATTTATTATGTGAAACGAGCCACCGCAACCTAGCCGGATGCCCTTCTGCTTTCGATCTTTGAAAGGATTCTTACAAAATTCGTTCTATTTCGTATGCTTGTACTCTATATTAGAAATAACAATAATCTATATATATATATATATATATATATATATATATATATATATATATATATATATATATATATATAGCAGGATCGTGCTAGTTACAGTATTTATAACTAAAGAACGACTGGACAGATTTTAATGATATATGATTTGTTAGATTCCTCTCCGCCCCGAATAGCAGAATAACTATTAAAATATCGAAAAAATGCAATTGAAAATAACAAGAAAATTCAAAACTCAAAAATAAAATTTGACATCTTAAATATATATAAAAAAGGATCGTGTTAGTTACAGCATTTATAACTAAAGAACGGCTGGACAAATTTTAATGATATATGATTTGTTGGATTCCCCTCCACCCCGAATAGCAGAATAACTATTAAAATATCGAAAAAATTCAATTGCAAAAAAAAAAAAACGAAATTCAAAAATCAAATTTGACATCTATACTATATATAAAACAGGATCGTGTTAGTTACAGTATTCATAACTAAAGGACGGCTGGAACGATTGAAATGATATATGATTTGTTGTATTCCTCTCCGTCCTGAATACCAGAATAACTATTAAAATATCGAAAAAAATCAATTTAAAAAAACCGAAAATTCGAAATTCCAAAATAAAATTTGACATTTTAAATAAAAAAGGACAACTGTCAAATAAATTGGTCAGCATGAGTCAGTCATCCTGTCAGTATATAACCTAAAAGTTGTGAAAGTGTAATTATTTTTTTTACATGCTATATGATTTGTTTTGAAAAAAAAAGAATATATACATTACAGGGCAATCTTTTTGGTTTTGTGCAAATGTTATTAATAAATATTATTGTGCGAGCATAATTAATCAATGCCGTGACTAAGAAGATTTGATCTTTCCCAATAAAGCCGTCATGCAATTTGGCTTCAGAACATTGTAAATCAATCAACTGAAGAAGATCGAGAAATCGCACGAGAAGAGCTCCGCGTTAGTATGGCCCAACTTTGTGCTAATTAAACACAAGAGCAAAAAGAGGCAGCCCGTGAAACGGCTAGGATAAAAATGAGAAATCGTCGAGCTTATCGCAAAGATCGAAAACGAGATTATCTTCGACGCGACAGAAGAAATACTTCAAATGTTGATTTGAATCGAGCAGCGTTTATATAAGATTGCACAGTTGACTACAGCTTGCATCCTTTCGTTTGCAATGGTCCAATGGATGTTGTTTAGCATTGTGGCGCATTGAAGTTTGCTGGAGAAATACCAGGATTGTGCTGCCTTAATGGCAAAGTAAAATTGCCATTATTGACTCCGCCACCTGACCCATTGCATTCCTTGCTTCGTGGCAAAACACCAGAATCACGACATTTTCTAGCGAACACTCAAAAGTACAATGACTGTTTTCAAATGACTACATTTGGGGCAGACATTATCGAAAAACATGGATTTAATCCAACATTCAAGGTAATTTATGGTGAAGACAGTATGTTCATTTCCTTAAAAAAAATTACTACATTGTTAACCAACACGTCTGGGTATTTGTTTGTGAATTTTCATGTTTGTAAACGCACCCACGACACAGGAATAAATCCTAGAGTGCGGCTACGTTTTTTAAAAAAAAATACAAAAAAAAATACGTCTTTGAGAATACTCGATGCTGGATGTTTTCAATCGATGTAAAAAACGAGGGCTGCCGCATGCACACATTCTTATTTGGTTAGTCGAAAGAATTAGACCAGAACAAATAGATGAAATCATATGTGCCGAGATTCCTGTTACCGGGAACGAGCCAGTCCTACATGATATTGTAATTACGAATATGATTAATGGACCGTGTGGTACCATCAACCGCCAATCGCCGTGCATGGTCAACGGAAAGTGTTCCAAACGTTATCCACGAAAATCGAGGGCGGAGACTATCATTGGCAACGATGGGTATCCACTGTATCGGCGTCGATCACCGAAGGTGAAAGGAAACGAATTCAGGAGAACCACTCCTAATGTTGCCCTTGTTTTTATTTCAGGTAAGGAATCTACCAAGAAGGTTAGCTGGATGAATTATTATGCATATCCTTTGATGAATCGTCAAAATGCAGACAAACTATTTGTTCTGATTTCTTCGAAAAATGTGGTATACGAGTATCATAAGGTGATTCAATGAAGATGATTAACCCGAATACAACCCACACAGCACAATACACAGCTTAATTCAATCATGTCTTGCGTACACGCCATTAAAGTCCTTACCTTTTTAAACCTAAAATTTTTGAAAAATTCAATGGATTAAGTTCATAAAATACAAAATTAACTTCAGCAAAAAATTAAATTAGATTGATTGACTGTTAGGCGGTACGAAGTTCGCCGGGTCAGCTAGTAATATTATTCCATAAACACCAAATATTCCAGTTTGAACGCATTTATTGCTTTAAGATATCAACAAAATCACCACTAAACCACTCGTGTTTAAATTAAAACACCCAATATTATAAAATTTACACTTACGAAAGTAAAAAGTTACCTCTTAAGTTTTCGTATAATTTAGGTTAAAATCACGAAAGAAGTGCTGTCAAAATGGCGAAACTTCGTTTGTTCGGATCACTTCATGGTAGCGTTTCACGACTGACGAAACGTCACAAACCGTCTTCGGGACCGATTTCGGAACGAAAGTCCTTCGTGGTAGGAATCGCCCGAAATTTCGATCGGAAACTTCGGAATTACGTTTCATGGTAGACCTACAGTTGTCAAACCAGCAAGCGACACGAACGATGCTTCCGAGACGATCTGTTCGACTGACGGACGGGCGATGCATTGGAATGCGGTGCCCGAGCGCAGGTAAATTAGAACCCTCGCTAGAACAATAGGCGACAGTCCGCGGCGCGCGTTTCCAATGCACGATATTGGTTTAGTAAAATATTGGCAATATAATTATTTTATCTTTGATTTGTAAAAATGTACTTGTAAGTTCATTTATTATATTAATGTAAATGGGTAGGCAAATTTTGTAAATATTTGATTATGAAATAAATATCTATCTATCTATCAAACTAACTATAAACTTTAGCGTCTTCAAAATTTATGCATAAGATTTTTATTTGGCTTACGCAAATATGATCATGTATCTCAGTTTCGTTCTAAGCTCAAGTGGCTCCCTATACGTCTTCGCCGGAATACTCATGTCCTCTGTCTTTTGTACAATATCTTATTCAATCCGTCTTCCCCAAGTTACCTCAAGGAACGTTTCGAGTTCCTTCAATTTTCCAACTCGTATTCTTTAAGGTCATCAGATAACTTGGCTCTCGTAATGCCTTTACACTCTAGCATCTTTTACGACAATTCTTTTACGGTCAAAGCCATCCGATTGTGGAACGCACTACCTGTCTCTATACGGCGTGCTTCATCAATTCAAATATTCAGAAATCGGGTGAAAAAGTTCTACATTGAATAACGGCATTATATTAGCTGGATAATTTATATTTGCTGTTACTAGTTGTTTTATACTATAAATTTGTTTTTGGTGTTGTAAATCATTTACATATTTATTTATTTACTAAGTAAGTATGTATTATTTTTTACTCTTTCATATTATACATAGGTATATTATTAAGTAGTTTATGATAGATTTATTTATGCATTGTGATGCTTTGATTGTTAAGTACACCCCTAAATCTTACGTTTTCTTCAGATTCTCTCCATCCAAAGGTTGCCTGGAAGAGATCACTTTTAGTGATAAGGCCGCCCATTGTTACACTAACTTTCAATTTGTAATCTTGCTTCTTTTATCTCCTTTTTGTATCTCTGGTGGAACAATAAAGTGTTATCTATCTATCTATCTATCAATATCATCACGCCAGCTCCCTCGCGAGGTAGGCAGATAGTACTGAGTTCCAACAGGTTCTTTCCTTACATACCTCTCTGGCTTCCTCCACTCTCATAGTTCGTCTCATACACACTCGCCGGTTACGGACACTCTTGACTTGCCCTTCAGATAAGACACGTTCTATTTGGTCATGGTAAGATAGTCTAGGTCTTCCCCGGTACCTACATCCGTCCACTTTCGCATTGTATATCTGTTTACTCATTCTTTCTTCTGACATTCTTTCTATATGCCCGAACCAACGACGCATACCCTTTCTCATCTTTACAACGATACTATCTTTCATACTTACTCGTTTTCTTACTACGCTGTTGCGAATACGGTCGGTCAGCGTGACTCCGCACATCTTCCGCAGAGATCGCATTTCGCATTTATCCTGCTTTCGTTGTCCTTCTTACATATCCAACTCTCACTGCCATATAACAGCGTTGGGACAAGCACTCCGTTATGCATGACCAGTTGCGCCTTTTGGCTTAAGTGCCGGCTCCCAAGTAGCCTTCCCATCGCACCATTCACTCTATTCCCTGCATTCACTCTTCTCTCTATATCAGCGGTGTATTTCCCATCCTTACCGAAGACGCATCCAAGTTATACAAACTCATTCACTTGCTCCAGCACATAAAATAAATATGATGTATTTATTTAATGGTATGTGTGGATACGAATATCGTATAGCCCACAAATGTTTGTTTAAGTATCCACGCCGCAACAATAATTCAGTCAACATACTATATTATTATTAAGCCATTAATATTGTATGTCCCAGTGCGTCGTATGGTGTTCCAACTTCTGCGACAAGGAAGGTTGTTCTTCATCGGTGGAAGCTGGGGAATGAGTGACGAAGCTACCACAAGCTACCATGCGGTCATAGATCTCTTCACTTACTCTTTGAGGTAAGATCAGCAGTCATTGGACGTTTTGCTTACCATCGTTATCATCAGCATCATCTCAGCTAATACCCATCTACTATTGAACATAGGCCTCCCCAGTCGCTCTCCAGCGCAACCGGTCCGATGCCACCTGCACCCAATGACTTCCTGCGATCTTCACAAGATCGTCGGTCGATCTGGTCAGCGGCCGTCCCACGCTGCGCTTGCCAATACGTAGTCTCCACTCTAGAATCTTTCTGTTCAACAGCGTTCCGATCTTCGCGATATATTTTGCTTATATAATATATTAAACTTAAGCAGGTCAAGAAGATCTATCCAAGTTCAAAGCATTTCGTATTATTGCTCTCTTCCCGCAATCGACAGCGCTTTGTTCTGACCACTTCACTTTTATTTATGTGTTTACCGTCACGCCTATATTCCCTAAGCGGGATTGGCAGAGGAAATGAGTACACCCACGTTTCGCCGACGATGTTAGGTCCTATGTAATAGGGGGCGAGCCTATTGCCATATACCGGGCACAATTCCAGACTCCGGACTCATACTGGGAGTCTTTCGTTAGAAAAACTACATTTATATAAGATTTATATTTGGCTTGCGCAAATATGATCATGTATCTCAGTTTCGTTCTAAGCTCAAGTGGCTCCCTATACGTCTTCGCCGGAGTACAGAAGACAGAGGATATGAGTATTCATATCCTCTGTCTTCTGTACAATATTTTATTCAGTCAGTCTTCCCCGCGCTACCTTAAGGAACGATTCAATTTCCTTCACTTTTCCAACTCGTATTCTTTAAGGTCATCAGAAAACTTGGCTCTCGTAATGCCTCTACACTCTAGCACCTTTTATGATAACTTTTTTACGGTCAAAGCCGTACGACTGTGGAACTCACTACCTGTTTCTATAAGGAGTGCTCCATCTATTCAGAGGTCAAGTGAAAAAGTTCTACATCCCCGATTAATTAAATTAAATTTGCTGGATGTTTTCTATATGCTGTTGCTAGTTGCTTAATATTATAGACTTATCTTTGACGCGTGTATATTATTTTTACTTGTGTATATATAAGTATATTATTTAAGTAGTTTGTGATAGATTTATTTGTGTATTGTTATGTTCTGTTAGCTAAGTACACCCCTAAATCTTGTGTTTTCTTTAGATCCTCTCCATTCAAAGGTTGCCTGGAAGAGATCACTATTAGTGATAAGGCCGTCCATTGTTACAATATCTTTTAATTGAAATATTGTATCTTTTTATTTCCTTCTTGTATTTCTGGTGGAATAATAAAGTATTATCTATCTATCTATCTATTTGTCCGACCTAGGATTTGAACCCAGGAGCAAGTGATCACAAAGCGATATGCTTTGCCACTAGACTAACGAGGTAGTTACTTTTCTTTATAGAATTTAATATCCGTACATTTTTCGGATTCCTATTACATGTTTTAGAAGACAAGTTATATTTGACAAGTACTTATATTTTAAGGAGGTAAAGTTGAATGTATAGTGCGACAAGGATCTTTTAGCCCGGGAATGACATTGACAGGGCGTTGGTGTGACATTAGGGTTATCAGTTTGTAAAATTATCCTACTTCCAGGGAGATATTTCTGATTTAATTTAATTAAAAAAAGAACTTGGGTAAATTTCATAGCAAACGGCAACTCTGCGACTGTTATGAAGTGGCATTTCACTTAATGACAGGCTTAGTACCGATTTTTGCCGAGTGCCAAAAGATACTTGTCGGACTGCAAGTATGCTTGTACCTACTACGTATCTCTGGAACTACTAGGCCGATTCTGAAAATTCTATCAATTAAAACTAAAAAAACAGCCAAATTACAAAATAATCAATAATCACGTTCGAAGCTGCAGGCAACAGCTAGTGTTCGTAATTATTCTCCTCCTAAACAGTTTAGCCAATTTAGATGATTTTTTGGTACTCACGAGATCACTTTATTGGTTCTTAGCTTTGGCCTCGGTAGGAGGCGCTGATGTTGACAGGATGCGAAGTTATAAGTAACAACTAGCTTAAAAATAAAATCTTTTTGCAGGAAACTCAACGCCACTTTTTTGGAATGTGGCAGGCCCTTGGTGACATGGCAGGCTGACACTTTTGGTCACTCTCGGGAGTTCGCGTCACTTATGGCACAGATGGGTTTCGACGGACACTTCATTAACCCGATCAGCTACGAAGATGAACTGGAAAGAATGAACACGAAGAGCTTGGAGTTCGTTTGGAGAGGGAGTGACGATTTGGGTAAGCGTTAGACATGTCGATTCATTCTAAAAAAAACAGACTAGTGTTAACAGTGGCGGCGTTATCCATTGCGAGCCCCCCGGACGGAAGAGGTGTGCGAGGCCCTAGTTGTCTGTGCAAAGCAGAGATGGGATAATCAGATTAATGATTACAATTGCATTTTGTAGATTACAATCGTTGAAGATTACAAAATTTAATTGGAATCGTTAATCCTTAATACACCATCACGCCTATATTCCCCAAGCGAAGGTGGTTATTCATTAATCTGATTACCTGCCTGCTTGCCCATTAGTGAGACAATAATGGCTTATTATATAATAATAAGCCATTATTGGGATCGAATCCGGAACGAAGTTATTCGTCAGAGAACCAAGGTTACCGACATAGCTCAGCGAATTAGCAAGCTGAAGTGGCAGTGGGCAGGTCACATATGCCGCAGTACCGATGGCCGTTGGGGCAGACTGGTTCTTTAGTGGAGACCGCGTGTCGGCAAACGTAGTGTAGGGCGCCCTGTAGCTAGGTGGGGCGACGATATTCGTAAGGCAGCGGGCAGGAATTGGAGAAGGAGTGCTGAAGATCGAGCTCAGTGGCGTGCCATGGGAGAGGCCTACGTCCAGCAGTGGACTGACACGGGCTGATGATGATGATATAATAATATCCTTATTTCATCTTTTTATCTGAAGGACAACTCAAACGTCTCCATAAACTGCGAGCGTGTAAGCGTCAAATTATGAGAGCAAAGGAAGCCAGAAAAATCTGTAAGAGAAAAATCTGTTGAAACTTGGTGCTTTCTGTCCACCCTGCAATGGATCTGGCGTGATGATATAGAGTTATTGTTATAACTAATAAATTAACTTTTTTCTACTCGTATCGTCGTGCGAGGCTCCTGAAAGAGCGAGGCCCCGGGCAATAAATAACGCTGCTCGCCACCCCCTAAGCAGTGGCATGGGTGGCATCAAAAATGTTATAATAAATAAAAACCTGATATTTTAATGTTTTATTTATTTTTGTTACATAAAATGTTTACTAGTGGCATTTTTTTGCAAAAGGCTTTAGTGCTAAAGAAAGTTGCATCAACTTTTCTGCGGTTAGGTAACAGTTCCAATAGTATTCTGCAAATGATTGCCGCCCGCTATGACTGCCCTATCCAGAAGCACTGGATTGGGATAGTGATGGGGTCAATCAAATAATATATTGATAGTTTGAGAATTAATATGATCAAATTATTCAAATTATTATGCATATTTTTAATCTGAAATAAATGATTATTACAATGGCTGTTAACCAAGTACATCTATGCGGTCCCCGATTCCGACCAGCTTGGCTGGTCGTGCTTCCCCAGAGGAGATGGACCCCCAAGCAGTGATAGCCTAGTGGTTAGACCGTTGCACTGCAAAGTCAGAGGTCTCGGGTTCAAACCCAGGCACGCACCTCTGTCTTATCGAAAGCATGTGCGTATTTAAAATGAATTATCACTTGCTTTAACGGTGATGGAAAACATCGTGAGGAAACCTGCATGCCTAAGAGTTTCTCGAAGGTGTGTGAAGTTCGCCAACCCGCACTGGGCCAGCGTGGTGGACTATGGCCTAAACCCTCTCAGTTTGAGAGGAGGCCCGTGCCCAGCAGTGGGACAGTTTCTTAACAGGGCTGATTGATTGAAATGATTATTATTATTTATGCAATCTACCACAGCTTTGCGATTTTTAATAGACGGCACAACTGATGTAAGGGTAAGACTTTAGGATATTTATTTTGTGTGATTTTGTAATTCAGGGTCAGGTGACACCCGTCATCGCTAAACGCGTGGCATACGGTGCGATTTTCAACTGACAGTTATAATAATATACTATCTTGTTCCCAGGTCCAGAAACTGACATCTTCACGCACAAGCTATTCGATGGGTACTGGTCACCACCAGGGTTTTGCTTCGGAGGTCTCTGCACTGATCCTCTGATTATCAGATCAGATTCTCAATTCATGAACATCAAAGAAAGAGTAAGTTTCTATGATATCTTTAGTTTTCCTACCTATTATTGTTTCTTTAAGATATAACTCCTTATAAAATCAGCTTGTTCTGCTCCTCCGCTGGGCAAGGCCTTCACGCGGATCCAAAAAGGTGGTGGCAGGTTCGTGGGCATCTGCTGGTGGAACTTAGCAAGATGCCTATAAGGCTTCCAACTTGACTTAACGACATCAAGTGGTAATCGGGACCTAGGTCTTAATGTAACGAACGCTGCTTCGCTTTGGTAATGGCCGAGTAAAATTCAAACCAAAAAATCACCTGAGCGTTCGAGTTCCATGGAATCCTATAGAAGGGAGATATGGTTCGGAACGCGAAGAGCACCGCATTTGCGGCGGTGTCCGGATACTCTCTGCGGACCTTGAAAATTCAGGTGAGGGATGTACGTGGAGATGTCGCGCCGGTTCGTACCCATATCCGCAGCAGGTCTCCAAGGTGAAGAGCCTACAAAGTGCCCTCAATTTTTTTCAATGAATCAGCTTATTTATTTTTCGCCAAAAATAAAACATCTCTGAACAAAAGTTGTTCTTTAGGATGTTAGTAATATGTTTTTGCGAGGGGTTTAGTGTTTTACAATTAACACTTATACAACTATTATATACGAGGGGGATCAAAAAGTAGTGAGAATGAGATAGAATATAATGACTATTGATAACTTAATAATTTATTTTTCTACATAGTTTCCAAGTCTCTCTACACACCGAGCCCAGCGCTTTTCCAAGGCTTCAATCCCTTTCACAAAAAAAGTTTTGTCTTGGTCCTGCAAAAAGCTCTCTACGGCATCCATCACCTCGTTATCGTCTTCATACCTGTTTCCCCTTACGTATTTTTTCAATTTGGGGAATAGATAAAAATCGCTAGCCGCCAGATCTGGTGAATTAGGGGGTGGACAACCAATTTGAAGCCAGCTTGCTGAATAGCAGCCATCGCAACTGCCAACCTGTGCGCGGGTGCGTTGTCGTGATGAAACAGCACACCCCTTCGAAGTTTCCCTCTCCTTTTCTCTTTGATGGCATTCCTCAACTTGGGAATTAAAGCTGCATAATATTGGCCTGTAATAGTTGTTCCACGCTCCAGGTAATCAATCAACAATATTCCTTCTGAGTCCCAAAATATTGAGGCCATAACCTTGCCAGCCGATGCCACGATACGAAACTACTTCGGGGTCGGTGATGATGGCCGTTTCCATTGCGAAGATTGCTGTTTTGTCTCGGGATCAAAATGATGGACCCATGTTTCGTCCATTATTACGAAACGAGACAAAAAGTTTTCAGAATCTTCTTGAAACTTATCCAACAATATCTTCGAAATGTGAAGTCGATTTTGTTTCTGACTGTCGGTTAACATTCTCGGCACCCATCTTGCGGAGACTTTTCTCATATTCAAAGATTGTTACAATATGGATTGAATACTTCCATATGAAATGCCCGTTTCTTGAATTAAGTATCGGATCGTAACTCTTCGATCGCTCAATACAATTTGCTCGACTTACGCAACATTTTCTTGGGTGACTGACGTCGATGGACGGCCGCAACGATGTTTGTCTTCCGTGATCGTTCTCCCTACTCGAAATTGAGAAGCCCACCTTGCGACAGTGGAATACGGCGGAGCAGACTCTCCTAATGTTGCCTCCAAATCGCAATGAATCTCTTGCGTCGTTAACTTTTTTAAACAGAGGTATTTAATAACGGCTCGCACTTCGTTTTTCTCCATTTTCGAGAACACGTTCCGACACGATGCAAACAAATGACTACATTCAGAAAAAAACAACCGAGATACGAATATTTTTTTTTAATTAATATTCCGAATATGTATCTGAGCTATGCCTGCCAGTATTTTTTTTTTTTACCAAGGTGTATGTCGTTCTCACTACTTTTTGATCCCTCCTAGTACTAGGTGTAATTTTAGTCGCTCTGGAGCGAAAGCCCAGATGATGTATCCAATGTCTACTAACTACAAAAAATAAAACTTTAATAAATAACATCTACCTACTGACCTATCCGAATATCATAGCTAGTGTAAAAATCCGGGACACCGAAGGTATCTACCGGCCAGCTGACGAGCCCCGCCGCCCCTCAATGTTATTTTGCGCTTGGTATAGGTTAAAGGTTTAGTCAAATAGCCGACGGGGCGCGACAGGAGCGCTCGGGAAGCGCTCGTTCGGTCGTTCGTTTGCCGTCGCGTCGAACGCGCTGTGTGGCGGCTCTCGAACATTCAAATACATTACAACTCCCCCAGTCGCGTCACCGTCGCGCTCCCGTCGCGCTACGTTGCTCGTTTATTAATGCACTTAATTATAATTGTTATGGAGATGTGACTTATTGAAATGTTCTGTTTCTCTTTAGCACCAGTCAACAATAGGCATTGGATACATCACTTGGGCTTTCGCTCCAGGAGGACTAAAATTAAACCATGTATAAATAATAACTTATTACAGGCTAATGAGTTCATAAGATCTATAAGGAGGAGACAAGCTCCTCATTATAAGACTAAACACGTGATGGTTATGATGGGCCGAAGATTTGGATATTATGACGCGAAGACCTGGTTCGCAAACATTGATAAACTAATTCTGTAAGTATTCCAGCTTTGTTATTTAAATTAGTTGGAGCATCGCGCGCGCAGGAACGGCATAAAATTTATTTATATTTTACGAATGCACACATTGACACTAATTTTCAAAAAATTGATCACTGGCATCGCGCACACAGCACCACGCCGACATACCTAGTATTCACCCTCCCCTATAGCGACTGCCCAAGCCGAGCCCGTTCCTCCTTGAGGCGCCCCTGAGCTATTTGCCCTCTTGCCCTTCTGGCTCGAGCGCAGTGGTTACACGCACGCCCTCTTTTCTTGAGAAGCTGTAAAGCCCCGCGGCCAATAGCGTAGATCATTCGCACACACACCTCAGTCCTTCCCGTGACCATAGGTGCTGCAAAGCACTCTAAACGTCGGGACCATAAAAATCTTAAATAAACCACAAAAATAATCCGAATAAAAATCTTTTATAAAAAAAGGTAAACCGACTTCAAAAAGCAAAAAAATAAATATTTGAAGTCGGTGCTGGTTGGTGCAGTCGGTTACTTGGCACCGACTTCAAATATTTATTTTTTTGTTTTTTGAAGTCGGTTTACCTTTTTTTATAAAAGATTTTTATTTTACAATTTTAAGTGACCAGTGAATTCTATAGTAGGGTACCTATAGGATTGACGTAATACCCATAATATCGCAATTTACACATGCCTATTGTTTGTCGTTAAGGAGTTCCCTGGTGTATCTTCTAAGTCCAAGGTCCAATGTCAATAAAATTAATATGGGACCACCTTGGAGATATACTGAACCCAATGCAAAAAAAATTATCAAAATCGGTCCACAATTGACGGAAATATCGCTGAACATACATAAAAAAAAAAAAAAAAAAAAAAAAAGCATACATACAACCGAACATAGAACCTCCTCCTTTTTGAAGTCGGTTAAAAATAGTTTTATTTCATGTGTAATATTCGCGTAAATCTAAGATAAGAACACAATACTGGAAAGGTTTGTCAACAATGTGTCCACCGATATGTGATATGTGTAATTCTTCTTCTCCAAAACGGCTTCACTGACTTTAATGATTATTTTTTCCTTACCTAGATGATTCTTAGCTATAGCTGGATCCGGTAGGTGGCGCTGTTGTTGACCGGAATCGGACACATATAATAATAATAAGAATAGTACGATTTTTTTCATCTATGTAATAGTAATGAAGAATTTTCCAATCCTTAAACACTTGGCTACGGCCCGTGCCTATAGATGCACCTCTCCTCAACAGAGAGAGCAAAGAGAAATCTTAAACCAATTATAATACACTTTATTGCACCTAAAATATTATGACCGCTAGGATTTAGGTACCGAGGAAGACCTAGATTATCTTACCATGACCAAATAGACCGAGTCTTATCTGAAGGACAAGTTAAGAGTCTTCGTAACCGGCGACCGTGCATGAGAGGAACTATGAGAGTGAAGGAAGCCAGAAAGGTATTTTTATTTATTTTATTTTGTTATTTTAGGTAAGCTTACAGACTCTTAACGAAAATAATATGTCGAAACAAACAAATAACAATATTGCTAATTACAAGCTCACACAGATAAAATAAAAATAAAGGAAAACATAATGAAAATTACAGAAATTATGATAGTGAAATAATAATAAAAAATAGAAAAACTAGAAGAAAACAAAAAATAAATAAAACGCCAGTGAGAAAAAAATAAATAAATTAAAAACATAATAAAAACCAAAAAGCACTTATAGAACAGTACAGTCTGAGTAATGCCTGCTACAGTTATTTTCTAACTAAAGAAGAATTTTGTATTCATGCAGTTTCTTATTGTTTTGGAGCTAGTATTGAATAGATCGATATCCATGTCCGTCGGTAGGTTATTAAACCATATGGCACTACGTAAGAAGAATGCATTCTGTCTATAATTTGTCCTAACAAATCGCACATCTAAGATAGGTCGCGGCCTGAAACCAATTAGATTAGTGCGGAGAGATATATTGGCCAGAATCTCAGGGCAATCAATAGAACCATCCGCAATATTAACTAGAAGACAAACATCATTAATACGTCGCCGTTCCTGCAAAGGTAGGAAATGATATCGCCTACAACGATCATCATAGTCCACTGAAACAGTCTGTGATTTGTAGTCCAGATGCCGTAGTAACATTTTTTGTATGCCTTCTATTCGTAAGATATAAACTTGATATTGCGGATTCCACACTTGAGACGCATACTCTAGGATGCTTCGAACATATGAACAGTATAGGATTTTTACTGGCTTAAGAGAGCGAAAGCATGCCGTGGCTCTGATGATGAAACCGAGTGTTTTGGATGCTTTATTTACCATAATATCAACATGTTTATCAAACATTAGTTTACTATCTAGTGTTACACCGAGGTCCCTTATATGATTCACTTTACAAATGCTTTGATTATTGAGTGTGTAACCAGAACCTATGATTGATTTTTGTCTAGTAAAGATCATGAAAGAACATTTAGAGATATTGAGTTGGAGCTTGTTATCCGAATAGTATGAAACCAATCTGTTAAGATCATCCTGTAATTGTAAAGAGTCGGATAAGCAGCAGACTACTTTAAGAACTTACATGTCATCTGCATATAGTAAAATTTTAGAGTTTTTAAAGCATAATTTAACATCCGCGATAAATATGGTAAACAAAAGTGGACCTAATAACGAACCTTGAGGCACTCCGGATGGGATTGAGCACCAGCTTGATGTATACCCTTGTAGCACCACAGCCTGCGATCGATTTTTTATATAAGAGCAGAACCAGCGGTATAAATCACCATGAATACCAGCCCACAGCAGCTTACGCAACAGCACATGATGATCAATGCGATCGAAGCATTTGCTGTAGTCAGTAAATATTACATCTACCTGTGCTTTCTGTTTCATACCTTTCAGAATGATGTCATTACTTAAGATTAAATTTGTTGTTGTTGATCGTCTACGAATGAAACCGTGTTGCTCCTCACCCAAGCTATTACCGAGAGCTGAATAGACTTCATTGTAGACGATTCGTTCAAAAACTTTGGCAAATAAACACAGTGTGGAGATGGGACGATATTTCTCGACATTGGACTTGTCACCATTTTTAAAAACTGGCGTAATAAACGCTGACTTCCAAATCACAGGGACTACACCTTCATCAAGAGAACGCCTGTAAAGTATAGAGATGTAAGGAAAGAACCTGTTGGAACTCTGTAATCTCTGCCTATCCCGCAAGGGATCTGGCGTGATGATATAGATAGAAATATTACGACAAAAAGAAACCAAATGTTTATGAAAGTACAGCAAGGTAAAGTATCGCTTAAAGCGATTTCTTCCAGGCAACTTAATTTCTTAATTAATATTATTTTTATTGTATGTTCCAGTGCAGTAAATGATCTACAAAGAGATTTAAAAGATAAAATGTTGATATATTATTCAAGCCCCGCCTGCTATTTGAGGGCGGTTCATAATGAAAAGTAAATATTAAACGTTCTTTGTTGACTAGCTTTCTATATACAGTTCCACAAGGATCCTAAACCAATGTCCAAAATCGGAACTAACGCTGTCAAGTGAAACGTCACTTGAGTTTTTGGAGGGAAGTCGAAAAGTGATGTTGTCAATTTGTTTTAATTTCCAAAACTTGTGTTATTTCGACTGATGTGTAATGTTGGTGGAATATTAACCATTATGTGTTCTTATATGTCCATGAGTGAAGGTAATTGTAACAAAGTGATAAAACGTGCCTTTTCGACTTCCCTCAAAACGGCCGTTGCAATTGGTATGTAAAGTATCCACCGCTTTACTTACCAGGGTACTTCATTAATTTCATTATCATCGTTGTCATCAAATGCATCGGGGAGTCGAATTAATTTAATCAAACACGATTATATATCTCACTGGACACTGTACACTTATAATTAGTGTGAAGCCATAACTTGAAAAAGAAGAAGAAGAAGAATAAACGTCACTTCATGACAGTTGCAGAGTTGCCATTTGCTATTTTTAATAAGTAACAATGCGGACCCAGCTTTTGAAATTTTTCCTTGGAAATAGGAAAATTTTACTAAATGATAACCCTAATGTTACATTAACGCCCTGTCAATCTCATCCACGGCCCACAAGAGTTGTAGCACTATACTTTTCGAACTACCCGCTATCTTGGATTTTAACCTAATTTATTTAATTCATGTTACTCGTTCCTGAAACTATACTTCTGCCAAAATCTTACTCCCAATTTATGAGAATTATTTTATCAAGCCATATTTTTTTTGTATTTCAGACCAAGACTACCGAATAAGCAAGATGATTTCTTTCCATTCTCTTATGACAAAGATACCCATTTCTCAGGAATGTTTACATCTCGTCCAGTTGTCAAACACCAGGCCAGAGAGATACACAGATATGTACAGGTACACATCAGCTCATACTGCCCCACTGCTGGGCAAAGGTCTTCTCTCACAAATCTCAGTGAGAGAGATTAGGTCATACTCCAGCACGTGGTGCCAGTGCCAGGACGGTGGAGGCAGGCTTGTTGGAACCTGCGGAATTTTGCAAGCCAGGCTTCCAACTTAGCTTATCTACAACATTAAGTGGTAACCGGGACCAACGTCTTAACGTGCCTTCTTAAGCACGGAGACGCTCGAATATGAAAATACCACAAACGGTCACCCATCTCAGGCTAACCGTGCCGAGTGCTGCTTAGCCTTGGTGATAGCTAAGGAGAATCAAAGTAAGATAAATGCGGTGGAAATGCGAGCTCTGCGGAAGATATGCGGAGTGAAATTGGTCGACCGTATTCGCAACAGCATAGTAAGAAAGCGAGTAGGTATGAAAGATAGTCTGATATGATGTAAAGATGAAAAAGGATGCTCTACGAGTATATAAGGTTAGGGTAAATAGAAAGAATGTCAGAAAAAAGAATGACATAACACCATGACCAAATAGAGTCTTATCTGAAGGACAAGTCAAGAGTCTCCATATGGCGAGCGTGTATGAGACGAACTATGAGAGTGGAGGAAGCCAGAGAGGTATGTAAAGAAAGAACCTGTTGGAACTCTGTACTCTCTAGCTGCAAGGGGTGATGACATGGATAGCTCAGAACACCGCTCTCGCGCAGCCGAATCGTATAATCCACCGCAACACAAAACGGCTCGCCAATTTATAAAACAGTTTATAACACAAAACGATATTACAATACGGCTAACTTTCAGGCGTTTGACAACGACTTGGTCTCATAGTTAAGAGATTAAACCGCTCCACCTACTAGATCGAGTACCTGCGGGTTCGATCTCCGCATCGGACAAATCTTTGTGTGGCCCACAAATGTCTGTTACGGTCTGGATGTTTGTGTATGTGAATTTCATGTTTGTAAACGCACCCACGTCACAGGAATTGTTCCTAGTGTGGGACTTCGTGTTTTTTTTAATAGTGGTAACCGGGACCGGGATCGCAATGTCAGCCTAGTGATCAGACCGTTGGATTGCAAAGTCAGAGGTATCGGGTTCAAACGCAGGCACGCACCTCTGTATTTTCGAAAACATGTGCGTATTAAAATCTGCTTTAATGGTGAAGGAAAACATCGTGAGGAAACTTGCATGCCTAAGAGTTTCTCGAAGGTGTGTGAAGTTCGCCAACCCGCACTGGGACAGCGTAGTGGACTATGGCCTAAACCCTCTCAGTTTGAGAGGAGATAGATAGATTACTCTTTATTGTACACCAATAGATTTACATAGAGAAAAAATAAATAAATATAAACAAAGGCACAATTGGCGGTCTTATCGCTAATAGCGATCTCTTCCAGACAAACCTGAAAGAACAAGGCAAAAAGATATACAAAAATAGAGGGCAGTAGGTGGCGTACATTTATTAGTTTGGTTTTACTTTGATAGGTATAGGTATATAAATATATGCTTATAAATATATATGATACATAACAATATACAAATATAATAAAGATAGAAATAAAGAAACGGCATGATGGTAGGTGACTTATTAAAGAGTAAAAGTGGTGCTTAACGAAAGAAAGTGGTCCTTAACCATTCTTTTAAAAATGGCCAATGACTTTGCGCCTCTTACTGACACAGGCAATGCATTCCATAGACGAACAGCTTGGACTGAGAATGATTTATCAAGAAATATCTTGGAATGCATTGGTGTTTCCAGTCTGAGATTTTCCGACGACCTTAAGAACCTTGAATGTGACTCACGGAGAAACTCGAATCATTTTTTGAGGTATACAGGAGTATTAGGATCAAACAGAATGCTGTATAGAAGTGATAGTATGTAAACATTCCGGCGAAAGCGAATTGGTAGCCACTTGAGCTTAGCACGAAATTCAGACACATGATCATATTTCCGCAAACCAAATATGAATCTTATACAGAAATTTTGAAGTCGCTCATGTTTATCAAGTTGACTCTCAGTTATATTAAGATAGCTGGCGTCTGCATAATTGAGGATAGGAAGTAGAAGGGATTGTGCAAGAGCAATTTTAGTAGCAGTGGGCAGAAAATTTCGCAACCTTCTTAGTGAGCCAGCGGAAGCAAAAATCTTGCGGCTAAGTTCGTGAATCTGCGGGCCCCACGTAAAGTTGGTATCAATATAGATCCCCAAATTTTTTACTGTTTTACTTATAGGTATTGTGACACCGTCAAACATAATTTGGGGAAGTCGTGGCCAATCTAGACGTGCAGTAAGTCTAGAGATACCGATGATAATAGCTTGGGTCTTAGCTGGGTTGACTTTAAGACCATAGCTTTTACTCCACTCGCATATTTTTATCGTTATTCATAGTATTGACAGCCTCCGACAACCTGGTCAACGGTGCTTGAGTGTAAATTTGGAGATCATCTGCGTAAAGGTGGTAGGAAGAAAGTAGTTTGTTGGAAATCGAATTAATAAAGATAGCGAAAAGTAACGGAGACAAAACGCCACCCTGCGGTACACCGGCAGTAGTATAGCAATAGGAAGAGTAGGTTTCTTCGATGCGTATACGTTGCCGGCCCGTGGCACGAGGCCCGTGCCCAACGGTGGGGCAGTTTCTTAACGGGGCTACTATTATTATTTATTATTATTATAACCGGGACCAAGGACTTAAAATGCCTTAAGAAGTACGAAGTTATCGTAACTAACCGCATTATGTATTTATTTATTTATTCTTTATGCACATGTGTACATAGGCGGACTTAATGCCTGAGGCATTTAATTGATCATAGCGAATTATGTAATGCTAGTTTCTGGCCGCAACTTCATTCGCCTTGACTTTAGACCTTACATTTATCCGGGATAAAAAGTATCCTATGTGTATCCAGGAAATAAACTACATGAGTGCCAAAAGACAGTGTCGAAAATTGTCCTAGAACCAACAAAGATTTGACCCATTCCATCATTATTTATCTATTTTATTAAAATAATGGCAAATATACGTATCTAACGGACAATTTGCAATCTAAATCTAATATTGCAGAGTATTGCAAGTACTTATATTTTAGTTGTCGCCATCTTTACTAAATGTCAACACACAATATAACCTCATACGTATTAATGGCTACTGAATTATAACCTCAAAGTCTAATACTTTTTGTCCAATATTGCGATTCCCCCGCTTGTCCGTTTAATAATAAATGCTTTAAAAGAATTTATGGGTGATTTGAAATCATACAAGTATTTGTTCATTGCTATTGGTTCTGGGGCAAATCATGTATGGGCGCAGAATAATGGCAAATCCGTTCAGACGTTTTTGCGTGAGTGAGTAAAAAACATCTAAGCAAAGATTGTAATCTTTAACATTTATAATATTAGTAGAATGTATTAGAAGACTCCATATCGTGATTTCTCGTTCGCAGTTTTTGGCATAACAAAACTCGTAAAAACTCTTTTCAGATGGCAAAACAATTGCAGGTTCTAGCAAGATTAGGAAATAACGACAAGAAATTCGAAGACTTGATGTGGGTGGCTGGTATGTATGGTATTGTTACGTTTGCGGTGTAAATAAATGCCGAATACCGCGCGAAGTACTTTATAAGGCGCTGTATGCACAAAACAGTACGTCGAATGCAAGTACACACTAGTACTACTCTCGGTAGTACCCAAATACTGCTTCCAAGTCGCCGAATCACTCGTAGTATCCGTATATCGTTGCTAAAGTCGCCGGTGTATTCCACTTAGATCGCTTGTTCTCGATTTGATCGCTGTCGCTTCCGAAGAGAGACTGTGTCCGTTGCCGCCCTGAGTGTTCCTTTTATACTCGTATGAAAGTTCTAGAATGGACGCGAACCCTCTAAGTACATCGAACAATAGCCGGCGCTCCCCACAAAGCGGTATTATTATTACATACATATTTGTACGTGACCAAGTAGATACGTGTGTATCGTAACCGCGCGCCGGCGATAATTAAAGGGGAGGAACCTTCTAGACGTTTAAGCGCGGATTCTAGATATTTCTTAACGGATCGACCATCGCGTCCTGCGTCCTGCGCGAGTTATCTGGCCGGCGTCTGCACGCGCCATCATAGGTATAGGTGCCGATCAGTATAGGATACTGATCGGCACCGTGATCGCCGCCGGGCACGCCACCGCGGACGCGACTTAACGCAAATCTTTATACCTGCTAAAAGTACGGCCAAACTAACGCGTCCAGCCGCGTCCGCGGTGGCGATCAGTATCTCCCTATGACCGCGCGTGCAGACGCCGCACAGAACGCGCGTGGAAGACGCAGGACGCGTTGATGTGAACACAGCAATACTACTGCAGTTACTGATCGCCACGTGCACGCCATCGCGGACGGGGCAGGACGCGTTGGTTTGGCCATACCTTTAATGACCGAGTTGTCGATTATTTTTTAATTGTATTTTATTTAAGCGTAACCCCGCACGGACGATTTAGCGCTGTGGTTAAGAGCTTAAGCCGCTCTGCCCACTGCGTCTAATAGTCGCGGGTTCGAGTCCCGCACGGGACAAATCTTTGTGTGATCCACAATTATTTGTTCCGGTCTGGGTATTTGTGTATGTGAATTTTCATGTTTGTAAACGCACCCACGACACAGGAATAAATCCTAGTGTGGGGCTACGTTTAAAAAAAAAAAAAAAAAATATTTTCCGACCAAAACCGCCTACCAGCCTGCCACGCGACACAGCGACACTGACTGACTGGACTTAAGGTCAATTTCACTTAGACGTATAATATTTTTGTCAAAAGTCACGTGTTATATTATGCTCTAAGACAACCACATATGATCTATTTTTAAATGAGTGTCCAGTAATGAAAGTAATATATTATTAGGTTATTTATTATGTTCCGCGCCAATATATTTGTTCGTATAATACGTTATTTATAACGTGTTGGTTCCTACGTTGGATTATTTTTTTAATAAAATCAGTGCGGAGCACTGGCGTGATCTTGGATGACGTACTTATGCATTTATCGTGGGTTTGTGCGGGATTACGGGGTCGCGTGTCAAATTGTTTGCAAATAAATCGTTGGTTTGTTTATTGTAATAACTGTAAATAAAAGTTAGTTTTAGTTACGTGTAAATAATTAATTTATTAAATATACATTTCATTTTTATCGTTTAACAGCGCACGGCGGCGGCGCGGCGTGTTTTGCGGCAATAATCAAAAGGCGTCGTTCAGGAAGCGAAGAAATAACTATTATTAATAGCGTAAAAAATAATAGGCGTTTTAAAAGTAGCGTATCGTTATAACGCGTTTTTAATATATAGCCGTTGCGAACACTCCTAGTTACTGATCGCCACCGTGCACGCCATTAATGACCGAGTCGTCGATTATTTTTTAATTGTATTTCATTTAAGCGTAACCCCGCACGGAGGATTTGGCGCAGTGGGTAAGGGCTTAAGCCGCTCTGCCCACTGCGTCTAATAGTCGCGGGTTCGAGTCCCGCAAGGGACAAATCTTTGTGTGATCCACAATTATTTGTTCCGGTCTGGGTATTTGTTTGTGAATTTTTATGTTTGTAAACGCACCCACGACACTGGAATAAATCCTAGTGTGGGGCTACGCTTTAATAAAAAAAAAGCTTGGACAATTCCTTAATTCTGTGTGGTGCAATCAATCAACAATAAAAATCACATACACAAAAACCCAGACCGAAACAAATATGTATGGTTTTTACAACGATTTGTCTCGTGCGGGGATCGAACTCGCGTCTACTGACGATTCAGAAATATCTTAATGTTCGGAAAATGAATAAAAAATATTCTGTTTCTGGTATATTACGTGTTGTTTAAGGAAAGCGGCCATCTTAAAGATTAATTTTTTTTTCAGGTGTTTTACAAGACCATAACATAATTACGGGAGCAATGAGACCCCACGTAACTAGTTATTATCACGATAAATTTAGAACTGCCATGAAAGTGGCCTCAGATATTTACAGACAAGGTTTAAAGTAAGTACCTACCTATTCCTCACAGAGAGGCACCGGTGCCTTCCTTGCGGAGATTCCGGAGGCCCTCCGAAGTGTCGATGCCGGCGACCGCCGAAGCAAACGTAAAGAGTAGTCGGCCTAAGCAACTGTGCACTGTGTCTTCCAACTAAGTCCTGACGTCATCACGGCGTGGTTTACGTCAGTCTGTCATTCTAAGCTAGATGGCAAATATAGAAGTGGAATAACTCAAACTCATATATATATTTGTTATATTTTCATTTTGTTTACAAAACGTAGCCTCACACTTGGTTTTATTTCTGTGTCGTGGGTGCGTTTACAAACATGACAATTCACATACACAAATACCCAGACCAGGTCTGGAATTCATTGAGTATAAACCCTGCGGGGGTACTTACAAATTAGCTAAAAAAAAGCTACCACTGGACCGGAACGCGGCCTCCACATCCGGCGAGAAACTCAGCGAGATTGTCTTTTTTTTATTTAATTTTCTTACTCTTTTTTCGCTCGTAACGCTGTGCGACCACGGTGTCCTTACCGATTACCAAGGTTAAGCAGCATTCGACTCGGCTGGCCCGAGATGGGTGACCGTTTGTGGCATTTTCATATTCGAGCGTCTCCGTGCTTCGGAAGGCACGTTAAGCCGTTGGTCCCGGCTACCACTTATGTGGTAGTCGTTAAGCCGAGTTGGAAGCCTTAAAGGCGGCTTGATAAGTTCCAACAGCAGGTGGCCACCAATCCGCACTGGGTCCGCGTGGTGGAGTATGACCTAATCTCTCTCACCTCGATTTGTGAGAGAAGGCCTTTGTCCAGCAGTGGGCAGTATAGGCTGATATATTATTACTCTTTTTTCAATTTCTTTTTTATCATATTGTGTAAAACAATGTCTACGTTACAATTAAATAGTTAAATACAATTAAAGTAAGATCTAACTCCAGTGTGATGCCTCACGATTGAGATATGAGACTAATGATGTTAATTCTAAAGAGTAACGGTCTAAAAGATGGACCGTCCTCTTCGTCCCGCGCCACCCCGCCCAGTGACACGCTTGATCGTATAAGAAAATCTAATAATGCTCTACCCAGTGTGTGTTTTTAGCTGGTAGGAGTCCGGTAAACCCCACGAGCTTCCACCAACGCTTGCAGAAGTCCTATACAGGATATTCATCACGAGAAATAAACCTATTTCATCATCACCATCTGCTGTTGTGCAATCTGATTTATGATTTGTTATTCCAGATAAAAATAGTACTTTTCTTGTATGTTTTCAGTAAATTGCGGAACAATCCAGCTCGAATTCCTTACGCCATGTGTAGATTCAACATATCTTCGTGCATAACTCTGGAGGGGAATTGGTCCTATGTAAGTATATAAGAGCGGAGTCGGCGAGTTCGAAGAATCCCGCCGGCCGGTGCAGAGCACCACGGCGAGACACCCAGTATACGCCCTCTACCATAGCGACTGCCCAAGCCGAGGCCGTTCCTCCTTAGGTTCAATTGAGCTAGTTGCCCCCTTGCTTTTCTGGCTGGAGCGTAGTGGACTAGTGGTTGCCCTCTTTTGTTCTACAACAGGCTGAGTTGCACGAACCAGGGTGAGCTTTACCTATTGACAAACTCGAGGTAATAACGTTAAATTGTCTTTAACTTAACGCTATACCCTCCAGTTAGTCAATAGGTAAGTGGGCATTATTATTGCTCGCGTTTTTTTTCACTTTCCCATATCACTTAACTCGATCCCCTAATCAATTTGTATAGAATACTAGAAAAACAATGCGAAAAATGAAACATTGTGGAACCAATGTTTAGTCTGACGTAAAATGGATCATTTTCGGCATGATACACCAATTCCGAGTTACCCACTATAAAACTATGGCAATAGTCTCATTCTTGCCGCTGTCTTCGCCTGAACAATATTGCTTTGAATAAATTTATATATTTTTATCATTCATCATGGGATTAAACCCGCCACACATTCTCACCAGAGATGGGCAAAATGTAATCAGATTAATGATTACGATTACATTTCGTAATTTTCAATCATGATTGAAGATTAAAATGTAATTGTACTCGTTGAAGAAAACAAAATTTAATTATAAAATCGTTAAAAATTAATCTGATTACATTTTGCCTATCTCTGATTCCCTCCCACTTGCCATCACTGTAACTCTTGTAAGCTAGAATCCACAATGGTCTCCATAGATGACACCAAGATTTGAGCTTCGAGGTCCCGGGGAGCGCTTTAACTTAACTTAATTAACTTCTATTATCGGTAACAACTGACGAAAGTCGACCTGGATACAGGACCTACGAATCAGAATAAGAATCAAAATATATTTTATTCATGTTCAACATTCATGTTCAGCATTTTCGAACAGTTAGAAAAGTAACAAAGACCACCACTTTGGAATGTCATTCCTGTGGAGAAAAAGGAAAATAAACTCCACTATTACTCTTTACAAAATAAAAATTATCCTAAATTTTCCATCTAGATTTTGTTGTAGGGTATGAAAGAAAAATGTGGTCATCATGGTCTAAATTAAGCAAATTATACTGTTCATGAGAATGGCTACATGACTCTCTCATTTACAGAAAAGGAAACAAAAAAATGACACAACAGATATACAATGCGAAAGTGGAAGGATGTAGGTACCGGGGAAGACCTAGACTATCTTACCATGACCAAATAGACCGGGTCTTATCTGATGGACAAGTCAGGAGTCTCCGTAACCGGCGAGCGTGTATGAGACGGACTATGAGAGTAGAGGAAGCCAGAGAGGTATGTAAGGAAAGAGCCTGTTGGAACTCTCTGCCTACCCCGTAAGGGATCTGGCGTGATGATATAGATAGATAGATAGAAACAAAAAAAATGTCATTATGGTAAATTAACAGAAGGAAGAGAATCTATCTCTCTATCTATCTATATCATCACGCCAAATCCCTTACGGGGTAGGCAGAGAGTACAGAGTTCCTCTTTCCTTATATACCTCTCCGACTTCCTCTACTCTCATAGTTCGTCTTATACACGCTCGCCGGTTACGGAGACTTCTGACTTGTCCTTCAGATCAAACCTGGTCTATTTGGTCATGGTAAGATAGTCTAGGTCTTCCCCGGTACCTACATCCTTCCACTTTCGTATTGTATATCAGTTTTGTCATTCTTTCTATACGCCCGAACCAACGGAGCATACCCTCTCTCATCTTAACTCCAAAAGTATCTTTCATGCCTACTCACTTTCTTACTACGCTGTTGCGAATGCGGTCGGTCAGCTTCACTCCGCACATCTTCCGCAGAGCTCGCATTTCCACCGCATTTATCCTACTTTCATTCTCCTTCTTACATACCCAGCTCTCGCTGCCATATAACAGCGTTGGGACAAGCACTCCATTATGTATGGCCAGCTGCGCCTTTTGGCTTAAGTGCCGGCTCCCAAGTAGCTTTCCCATCGCACCATTCACCCTGTTCCCTGCAGTCACTCTTCTCTCTATGTCAGCGATGTATTGTCCATCCTTACTGAATGCGCATCCAAGATATACAAACTCATTCACTTGCTCCAGCATATCGTTCCCAACCACAATCCTTGCATTCGTTCTGGTTTCTTCCCGTTCAAAAACCATAATTTTGGTTTTCTTCACATTCAAATGTAAGCCATTTTTCATGCAGTCGTCTTTCATAACTGTGACTAGTGATTGCAGATCAGTGGCTGTTGGCGCTATCAAAACCGCGTTATCTGCATATAGTAGATGATTTACCACTAGATCAATGGAAGAGAATGTTTACTAATAATAGTTAAATAAGTTATCATTATAGCGTGATGATATAGATAGATATAGATTATTTAAGTGAAGCTGGAATAACATCTATCCAAACATTTTTATCATTATTCAAAATATATAAATAGTAATTATTGAAAAATAATGTAAAATGTATTTGTGGACTGTATACTGCTGGTAAATAACCGTATTGGGTGGAAAATAAAAAAACTTGCTGCCTACACGATGGCGTCTCAGGCGGAAGATATCCAATTTTATTGCAATATTAAAAAAATGTATAAACTTTGTGTTGGGTTGCCAACAATGATTGAAAAACTAAAATATCTTCTATTGAATAAGCTTGCTTACAAAGTTTCGGTTAACACAAGCTTTAAATTTATTTACACTAAGTTTAGTGACGTCAAGTGGAATTTTACTTTAAAATCTATCACAGTACCACTGCGATAATAGCCAAGTGGACTTTTTACGGTCGTTAACGCTTAAAGAAAACGAAAAAATGTACGGGAATGACACTTTACAAGGTAAATTCACGTGTTCAGAACAAGCGCTGTTGATTGCGGGAAGAGAAATAACACCGTCACGTCTATATTGTCCATGCGGGGATGGCAGAGGTGTACTGAGTGCACCCACTTTTCGCGACGATGTTAAGTCCCATGTAATCGAGGGTGAGCCTATTGCCATATACCGGGCACAATTTCAGACTCCGGACTCATACTGGGAAGTTTTCGTTAGAAAAACTATATTTGTCCGACCCAGGATTAGAACTTAGGACATCGTGATCGCAAAGCACATTATTCGCCACTAGACCACCCAGGCAGTCGTCAGTCTCTGTTAACTAACTAAATAGCTGTTTTACAGATTATCGTCTACAACCCTCTCGCGTGGCCAGTGACAATTCCCGTGAGGTTGCCAGTTAGAAAAAAGGCATACGTTGTCTATGATCATAAAGGTAAATCAATATTCTAAATTATCACGCCAAATCCCTTGCGAGATAGGCCGTAAGTACAGAATTCCAACAGGTCCTTCTTACAGACCTTTCCGGCTTCCTCCACTCCCATAGTTCGTCTCATACACGTTAGGTTACGGAGACTCTTGACTTGTCCTTCAGATAAGACACGGTCTATTTGGTCATGGTAAGGTACTCTAGGTCTTCCCCGGTACCTACATCCTCCCACTTCCGCATTATGTCTGTTTTGGCAATCTTTCTATAGTTTCTAGCTGCGAGTAGGTATAGATGCATAACTATAACCAAACACGTCTGTTTTTTTGCTGTCCCTTTGCTCTTAATCCATAATCTAATACGAATAATTATTGATGATTTTTTAAGACTCGGTCTCCCAGAGAGGTCTGCAAGGAAAGAACCTGTTGGAACTCTGTACTCTCTGTCTTCCCCGCAAGGGATCTCTCACTTATATTTTCTTCTCCAGGTAATGTAGTCGACTCAGTACTAATGAAACTGCCTTATCCAGTCATAAAACTACCGAACAGACAAACAATAGTAAAAAACGACTTGGTTTTCTTCGCGGAAAACGTCCCACCATTAGGCTACCACGGATTTTACATCGAAGTCGTCCAAAAAATATCAAGAACCAAACGTTCTATAATAAAAAAATTAGCTAAAAACAAAAATAAGAAATATATTACTAGACAGGCGAATAATATGAAAATTGATGATAAAATGCTTTTAAATGCTGATAAAATGGAGCCTGAATACGAATATTTCGATGAAATGACAACGACAGAAAAAACTACAATTGTTTTTGGGGAAGTTTCTGCAAGGAATAATACGGAATCTGATGTTGACATTTTGACTCCGCCGAATAAGATCATATCTACAACAGAAAGTGTTGCTACAACTGAATATGCTATTGCAACCGAAATTATTCAAGATGACAACGTTACTGACAAAATTGAAGAAGAATTCATAACTATGTAAGTTTGTTTAATATACGATGTAATTTCAGTCGCCCTGGAGAGAAAGCCCAGGTGATGATGTCTACTGTATACTGGTACAAAAAATGAAAAAAATAACATTTCAATAAGTAGTTTCGCCGACGATGTAAGGTCTCATGTAATAGGGGGCGGCCTATTGTCATAATACCGGGCATAATTCCAGACTCCGGACACGTACTGGGAATTTTTTGTTAGAACAACTACTTTTTTATTTATTTATTTTGGTATTCTTACAGAAGGCTTACAGACTAATAAACTTGTGTTCTAAGATACATAAATATAACTTAATTTGCCAATTACAAGCCTCCACTTATTATTATAAGTATATACCTTATCACGTACGCACCTTAAAAATTGAAAAAAAATATAAAAAAGAGATAACATGTCTTGTCCCAACTGTTATATGGTAGCGAGAGCTGGGTATGTAAGAAGGAGAATGAAAGTAGGATAAATGCGGTAGAAATGCGAGCTCTGCGGAAGATGTGCGGAGTGAAGCTGACCGACCGCATTAGCAACAGCATAGTAGGACAGCGAGTAGGTATGAAAGATAGTATCGGTGTAAAGATGAGAAAGGGCATGCTCCGTTGGTTCGGGCATATAGAAAGAATGCCAGAGGAAAGAATGACAAAACAGATATACAATGTGAAAGTGGAAGGATGCAGGTACCGGGGAAGACCTAGACTATCTTACCACGACCAAATAAACCGAGTCTTATCTGATGGAAAAGTCAAGAGTCTCCGTAACCGGCGAGCGTGTATGAGACGAACTATGAGAGTCGAGGAAGCCAGAGAGGTATGTAAGGAAAGAACCTGTTGGAACCCTGTACTCTCTGCCTACCCCGCAAGGGATCTGGCGTGAGGTTATAGATAGATAGATAACATGCTAAATATGAGATGAAAAAAAAACAAACTAAGAAAAGAATGTAGGTTTTGCAGATATGAGAACAACTGCTGGATTTGCCACTACCTACCCAAAGTATTCCTGTATCAATTTATGTCTCACTGAGGACACACTAGTACAAAACAAATCAATGTCTAGGTGTAGTGGTATATCATTAAAACTTGATGATCCACGTAAGAGAAAGGCATTACGTCTATATTTAACAGTGGACAAAGGCACATCTATTATTGGTTGTTTTCGAAGTGTTATTTGGTTAGTGCGAAGTGCGATCTTAGACAAAATTTCAGAGCATTCAATTGTACTACTAGCTATATTCATCAAAAGACAAATGTCACTTATTTGTCGTCTCTTTTCTAGAGGTAAAAAGTGATATCTGTTGCACCGCTGTAAATAGTCTACTGTTAATTGTCGAGCCTTAAAATCCAAGTATCTTAAATTTTTTTTCTGAATAGCTTCAATACGAGATTTGTAAATTTCATATGACCTAGGACCTCGAGACCACAAAGCGATGCGCTTTGGCACTAGATCAACGAAGTAGATCGTCGATTCATTATTTTAATCCTACTAATATTATAAATGTCAAAGTTTGTATGTTTAGATGTTTCTTACTCAATCACATAAAACCGCTGAACGGATTCGAATAAAATTTCGCACACAGATAGTTAACACTTGAATTATCACGTAAGAGACGTTTTTATCCCGGAAAAATGTAAGGTTCCTGCCTAAAGTCAACGCAAACGAAGTCGTGGGCAGAAACAAGTAATATATAATGATGATAATCCTTCCAACAGAACAACAGAAAAGATCGTACCGATACATTGGGATATTATGGAAACGAATGCAAGTTCTGCGGAAGAAGACGGCACACAATATGAAGAGGACGACATATCAACGACAACTCCGATACCAATGACACGAACGACAACGACATTACCTCCAACAACAACAGCACACGTGAATTTACGCGAATATTCGCGGAGAATGGATGAGAATATGTTCTTTAGTGTTATTTCTTCAGATTTGTTTATTAAGAATAAGGTAAGATATAATCAATAGATATATGGCAGATACCACGAAGCAAATATAAAGAGGAGATAGTATTATTAGAATACCCTATACAATTAAGCGTGTTATTGCGCGGGCTGGCGCGGGATGAAAAGGAACGTAACACTCCGCACACTTGTGTATTTGCCATGAAGATGATAAAAATCTTTTATAAAAAAAGGAAAACCGACTTCAAAAAATAAATATTTGAAGTCGGTGCTGGTTGGTGCAGTCGGTTACTTGGCACCGACTTCAAATATTTATTTTTTGCTTTTTGAAGTCGGTTTTCCTTTTTTTATAAAAGATATTTATTTTACAATTTTAAGTGATGAGTGAATTATTCTTTAGTAGGGTACCTATAGGATTGACGTAATACCCATAATATCTCAATTTACACATGCCTATTGTTTGTCGTTAAGGAGTTCCCTGGTGTATCTTCTAAGTCCAAGGACCAATGCCAATGAAATTAAAATGGGACCACCTTGGACATATACTGAAACCCAATGCAAAAAAAATCATCAAAATCGGTCCACAATTGACGGAAATATCGCTGAACAACCATAAAAAAAAGCATACATACAACCGAACATAGAACCTCCTCCTTTTTTTAAATTGGTTAAAAAAGGGTATGCGCCGTTGGTTCGGGCATATAGAAAGAATGTCCGAAGAAAGAATGACAAAACTGATATACAATGCGAAAGTGGAGGGATGTAGGTACCGGGGAAGACCTAGACTATCTTACCATGACCAAATAGACCGGGTCTTATCTGAAGGACAAGTCAAGAGTCTCCGTAACCGGCGAGCGTGTATGAGACGAACTATGAGAGTAGAGGAAGCCAGAGAGGTATGTAGGAAAAGAGCCTGCTGGAACTCTGTACTCTCTGCCTACCCCTTAAGGGATCTGGCGTGATGATATAGATAGATAGATAATATGTCGCCACCTAAACTTATACAATACAGACCTGTCGATTGATAGATTCAATCAACAACATTCTCAACTTTTCAAATCGTTCATCATCATCATCATCTCAGCCCATACTTGTCCACTGTTGAACATAGGCCTCCCCAATCGCTTTCCAGCGTAACCGGTCCGATGCCACCTGCATCCAACGACTTCCTGCGATTTTCACAAGATCGTCGGTCCATCTGGCAGGCGGTCGTCCCACGCTGCGCTTGCCAATACGTGGTCGCCACTCTAGAATCTTTCTGCCCCAACGCCCGTCCGATCTACGCGCTATGTGGCCCGCCCATTGCCACTTCAGCTTGCTAATCTTAACGGCTATGTCGGTAACCTTGGTTCTTCTACGAATCTCCTCATTCCTGATTCGATCGCGTAGAGAAAGGCCGAGCATAGCTCTCTCCATAGCTCGCTGAGCAACTCTGAGCTTTTTTATGAGACTTATTGTAAGAGACCACGTCTCTGATCCATCTATCATCACTGGTTCAAATCGTTAGTACTCTTTATTTTACAAATGTTGGTGAACATTATCACAACCAAATTATTAGCAAGGTAATCAAATATATTTGGATTTAAAAAACTAAACTTATGTTGCCGACCGTACTCTCCACAAAGCAAATACGAAAAGGAGATGACCTAAGCTAGTGAGCCTTTTGAATTTCATCAAACCTTGACGTCATCGTGATGGGGGAGGCTTACCTCAGTTTGTCATCGCTACTCGCTATCGCTTTATAGCTCCGTTCACACGTTCGCTCGAGTTCGCATAGCTATTAAATAATATCTATTTTTACTTAAAATAAAAACCTTAAAATAAGGTGATGTATCTTCACATGCAAATATTACTTAGATCGACATTCCGGTCACACAAATGGTATCACATTTCACTTTTAAGGATTTTTTTCGAAATTTATTACAATTAAAATGCCATCTACCGTAATATAATTGAGCTTATTAGTAACATTTACATGGACGAACCGTTTAGTTTTTATCATTCATCCATCTGGCGGAGAACACAAATGTGGGTGGGGCGTAATGTCCCTCTCGCCGTGTGCCACCCCGCGCAGTGCCACGCTTAATTGTATAGAAATATCTTATTAAGTCATCTCCTCTTCGTATTTCCTTCGTGGTATTTTTATCTCAAGTTTTGTGCCCCTATTCTTTACACCCTACCTGTATAGATACTTATAGATCTCTATATCTCTTGCTTGTAGTTATCTCTTGTAGCATATTCATAGATAATTTATATATTTCAGTACATCCAAATAAATCTGAACTCAAACAGAAAAGTATCAAGTATGACACTATCAAATGGAGTCAAGATGTCTTTAAACATAGATTTTTATTATTATGTCTCCGATGAACCGGAAAAATTAAACGCACCAGACCGCAGAAAACCTGGGGTTTATATATTTAGACCAATGGATCCAAGACCTGAACTAATTAATGATTATACAATCACAGAAGTATATAAAACAAGTTTAATTGAAGAGATACATATAAGATATTCTGATTTCGCATCTCTAGCTTTGAGAGTTTATAAAGATCTTCCTACAGTGGAATTGGATTGGGTAGTAGGTCCGATTCCAGAAGATGATGGCTTTGGAAAAGATGTTTTTATAAGATATGCCACTGATTTGGACAATAAAGGAGTTTTTTATACTGATTCTAATGGCCGACAGACGATGAAAAGGATACGGGATTCGAGACCTGCATATGTGCCTGTTAATTCTGATAGGATTCCAGGTAAGATATAGAAAGACCAAAGTAGCCAAACATATTCTTAAAATCATTCAGCTGTCATGTAAAAGACACCTCTACTATTTTTTTGTAGCTTGCGGCCTAGTTGCCTTACGGCCGGTTTTAATATTCAACTGAAGGGTAGATTTGCCTACTACGGATAGAATTTTGACATATTTTGCATGGAAAATCTGTCAAAATTCTACTGACAGTAAGCAAATCTATCCTGAGTTGAATATTAAAACCGGCCATTAGTCTGTGACAAGTACTTTTTTCCCTGGGGAAAATCCAACATAGGACTTCCGCGAGCCTCGGGGGAAGCTCGCGGGGCGTGTCGCATTCCTACCGACTAAAACCCCAGGGTGGCCGACATCAGCACTTTGGAGGGGCTCCGGGATCTCCGTATGGAACGCACCAGTGCCCCTCTTATGCCGCACTCCGAAGAGTTCGCCAACGGGGGGAGACTTAATACACGCTCCCCCCCGCACCGACACGGTGCTCACGGCGACGTGTGCCATACCACGCCGCCGTCCTCCTCGGCGTCGCTCGTGAAGGACGCTTAGGGCCTCCGCCCCTTGCGTCCGGGACCCCGAAGGCCCTGCTGATGTTAGTGCAGGGAGGTACCCCGCCAAGTATTATGGCGAGGGATATGAGTTAGCCAGTTTTCTTAAGCCCGGGGCTATTAGGCAGAAGGCCTGAGCGGGCTCTGCCCCGGCACCGCGCGCTTTCGTCGAGCAGGATCGGCCTTCTCCCGATCCCGATCGGCCTCCGCTTTCTGAGACATCACAGTCTCGCAGAAGGAGGATGTAACAAGTAGTTGCCGCAACGTGTCACGTTCATTTGCTAATCTTTATTTTAAAATATCCTTCTTGTGCACAGAGATATCTTTGACTTTGAACAACTCAAGATTTTTTTTATGATAACCGCACGCACACCCCTATGAAAACATCTCCGCTCACCTTGTGGTCATCAAGTAGCACGCCATGTTTGGTTTTGGTACATGATTACTTACGGCCGGTTTCAATATTTACCACAAGAATAAATTTGCCTACTACGGATAAAATTTTGACTTATTTTGTATGGAAAATCTGTCAAAATTCTACTGTCAGTAAGCAAATATATCCTTGAGTTGAATATTCAAACCGACCATTAATGTCTAAAATGGGGTCTTGTTATTTTCAATCAATCGATCAATCAGCCTATCGCAGTCCACTGCTGGACAAAGGCCTCTCCTAACACGCGCCATTGCACACGGTCCTCCGCCTTCCGCATCCAGTCTGTCCCAGCGACCTTTTTGAGGTTGTCGGTCCATCTAGCTGGGGGCCGTCCATTGTTATTTTAATTTCTGTAAATATAGTGTTCTTTTTTATGGGAGAAGTACTTTATAACATTAATACTAATAGAGTACGTTAAAATTCTAACTATTTACGGCGCAAAAAAAATACTTTTGATTGATCTAAATAATATTTGGCTGGCTGCTAAAATGTACGTGATGAATAAAATACATAAATAAAATACATAAATAAATTAATTATATTCACAGGCAACTACTACCCAGTAACATCTAAAATATACATCGAAGATATACAGAAGAACATAAGATTCTCAATTTTCAACGACAGAGCTCAAGGTGGGACTTCACTTACCGATGGACAAGTAGATCTGATGTTGCATAGAAGAATCTTCACCGACGACGGAGGAATCCAAGCATTTATGAACGAAACATTTAACGAAAAAGGTTTAATCGTTAGAGGCAAACATTACTTATACTTAACCAAAGCAGATTACAAACCAAATAAAATATTCGAAAAGAAATTCGCCAAAGAATTAGAACTAGGGCCATACGTTTTCGCATCCCCACATGCTTTGAGAATGAAATATGATTTTAAAGGTTGGTTTCTTTTGAAAAATGAATTTTCCGGACTTAATAAGAAACTACCAGTAGGTGTTCATATATTGACATTAGAAAAATGGGGTGATAATTTACTTTTGAGACTGGAAAATTATTTAGAAATAGCTGATGTGGTGAAATCTGGTGTCAAAAAAGTTTTTATAAGGGATTTGTTTAGTACTTTTAATATTGTTGATGTAAAAGAAACTTATTTAGGTGCAAATATTTGGTTAAATTATATAAAACCCGTTAAATGGAATACGGATAAGTTTGTTAAGAATTTCAATGAAGCTTATGGTTATATGAATACTAGTCTAGAATACAGTAATGATGTTGTTGATAAAAGTGATAAGAAAGTCAATATTGATGAAGGAATAGTTTTGATTCCACAGCAAATTAGAACTTTTGTTGTAAGTTATGTTAATAAATAAATAATTTTTATGAAAAATAATTGTCACTTGTCAAGTTACTACTAGTATGCTTTGGTCCCGGTTACCACTACATGTGGTAGTCGTTAATCATTGTTGGAAGCCTTATAGTTGGCTCGCCAAGCACCATCAGCAGGTGTACACAAACCTGCCTCCACCGCGCCGCACTGGCTCCGCGTGGTGGAGTATACTAGCTAGAATTTGATAGTGAATTGTCAGATATATATTTTACCAGTTCAAAATAGTATTGTTATAGTGCAACGTGCAAAAACTTTGGGATATGCCATTGGTGCAAATAGCGAAGGACTATTTGGCCGAAATTATCGTCAGTGACCGCGACCGTGCTCGTTTACTAGCGTTGGGTCAAAAGGAATCGGGTCATTGGCTTCATTCAATCCCTGCATCCAACCTTGGCACACTGCTGGATAGTGAAAGTTTCCGGATCGCGATAGGTATTCGCTTAGAGGCACCGATTTGTGAAGAACACAGGTGTCCGTGTGGAGCGGAGGAGGATCGATCCGGACTCCATGGGCTCTCTTGCCGCAAAAGTGCCGGCAGGTTTTCTCGCCACGGCTCGCTCAATGACATAATCAAAAGGACTCTTGCTACCATCAACATTCCTTCGGTGTTAGAACCGGCGGGGATTTTCCGATGGTAAGAGACCCAATGGGATGTCCTTGCTCCCTTGGGAACAGGGGCGGGCCCTTGTATGGGACGCCACGTGCGTCGATACATTGGCTCCGTCCCATCTCAGAAAATCAATATCTAGGGCGGGAGCTGCGGCTGAGAAGGCGAACCTGGGCAAACGGCGCAAATATGCTGCTATTAGCAACAATTATATATTTGTGCCGTTTGCCGTAGAAACATTGGGCCCATGGAGTTCGGCTTCAAAACAATTTATCAATAAAATAACACCTACGCTGATCACCTCCTCGGGTGACAAGAGGGCTGGCTCATTCCTCGCTCAAAAGATTGGTCTGTCTATTCAGCGAGGAAACGCAGCCAGCATTCTTGCCACCATTCCACGCGGATGCGCTCTTTTTGATTAAGGTCTTTTTTTTCTTTGTTTTATTTTATATTTTAGTTTAAAGTGAATTTTTTTATTCGTTTACGATTGGAATATGTTTTTATTATTTACTGATTGGTTCCGGTTACCACATCCCCGCAAATGGTTGTTATAAAAATAAAAACGTTTTTATAAATCACCATAGTTTCACTTTTCCTTAAATCTTCAAGTTTTAATGTATTAATAATGGCAATGGCTACGATAGGCCATTCTTGCCACAGTCGAGAATACATATATTTTTTTAATTTATCAATATTATATTAAGGGACCTTGTACGCTTTGCCTACCCTGCAAGGGAACTGGCGTGATGATATATTTTCTAAAACGACATCAAAGACACTGCTTAATCCAGTGGTTAAAAGCTTAAGCCGCTTTCGGCCCAGTCAATCCGAGATGAGCAACCGTTTATAGTATAAATGGTATTGGTAAGGCCATTCTGATACTATCTATCTTCAACATCAACCTTTAGACGTTCGCGGCAAGACAAAGGTCACCACAACGATCGGCTCTGATTTAAATGTTACAAAATAACAGTTTACAACATTTTATAAGGTGTCCTTCAAGGTAACATTTTGGGGCCAACTTAATAAAACAAATATTTGATTAAAAAATAAACTTTTATTTGGCTTTAATTATACATAATAAAATCACATTATAATATACTAAATTACACTATTTTTGTTACTGATTTTTGTACATAAACAGCTCATATTACTGAATTTAACAAATAGTAAATTCCTCAAATTAAGCTTGGTGACAAATGGAGCCATTCCAAGATTACAAGTATAATTACAATTACAGTTCATGCTAATTGAAAACTTAAAAATGTACAGGAATGACATTTTACAAGCGAAAGCCACGTGGACAGTAAAAGGCGCTGTCGGTTGCGGAAAGAGAATAGACACAAAATGCTTGCTACTTGGCTGGGATCGTAGATCTGTCAGATGTTTTACAAAAGTCAACTACAGTCCAACAAAAATCTTTTGATCCGCGGCTAAAATGGAAACTAACGCTGTCATCAATTGAAATGTCACTACATGACAGTCTTAGAGTTGCCCTTTGCTATGAAATTTACCCAAGTTCTTCTTTAATTAGTAACCATGCCGACTCACCTGTTGAAATATCACACTGGAAGTAGGAAACTTTTACTAAATGTGAACCCTTATTTCACACCAATGCCCCCTTGGTAATTTCATCCACGGGCCAGAAAATCCTTGTCGCACTATAAAATGGGCAGGCCTAAAACCTAGCTCACAGAAAAATTAATGTAGATAGACCTAATATCATTTTTTCTCACAATTGCAGGGGGAAACCTGATGATTTTCTGTCCTCAATGAGGAAGACTGGTATGTGGGAATTAAATTACCCCAATAAACCGACGGATACCGTAGTCGTAAATACCAATACTCATCATATTATACGCTTTAAAAGTATTAATTTATCAATTCGACTTTTAAGGTGCGGTAAAATACACAAATAAATAGTAAAATAACCACAATAAATTTAATATTTGGACTCAGTTGCAACACTTAAAGTAACCTTCACTCAAAACGTCGAAATCTTAAATATATAATGCAAAAAGAAGACGATAATGCTCGGGTATGCTCCGTTGGTTCGGGCATATAGAAAGAATGTCCGAAGAAAGAATGACAAAACTGATATACAATGCGAAAGTGGAAGGATGTAGGTACCGGGGAAGACCTAGACTATCTTACCATGACCAAATAGACCGAGTCTTATCTGAAGTCAGAAGTCTCCGTAACCGGCGAGCGTGTATGAGACGAACTATGAGAGTAGAGGAAGCCAGAGAGGTATGTAAGGAAAGAGCCTGTTGGAACTCTGTACTCTCTGCCTACCCCGTAAGGAATCTGGCGTGATGATATAGATAGATAGATAGATATAATGCAAAAAAAGAAAAACAAAATAAAAACAATTTAACAACCCTTTAAAAACAAGCTTTATAGCAAAAACACAACAAACATATCTTGCTTAGTTTAGAAGTTCCTATGGCTTCCTTCCGGCTCCATCATCAGACTCTGGACCGGGTCTAAAGTACTCATAAAGACAAATCCAAGAGCCCACACACAGCAGGGTTATATTGAGTAGTTGGATGGTACTATTGGCTACCTTTCGACTTCATCATCAGACCCTCAACACTATCTAGTTGTAAAGTACTTGTCAATACCAATCTAACCTAAAGAGGGGGTTGCGTTGTATATTTCACATGTTTCTATGGTCACCTTCTGACTCTATCATCCGACCAGCTCCATGGTACCATATTATTGACACCAAACTTACATACGTATGCCAAATTTTAGCTCAATCGGATACCAAGATTTGAACCGGAAAGACAGACAGACATACGAACATTGCAAGGTAAAAAAATCTTGTAAAAATAGTTTTATTTCATGGGAAATCGCGTAAATCTAAGAAATCAATATGATTATACAGTTAAATTATTATAACGAACTATTTGACGTTATTGTTAAATTGTGCAACTCGGCTTTATTTATTAATGTATAATATCATAATCTACAACAAACGTTCTTATTTGATTCGCTTGCAATTTAACATTAGTCATATCAAAATCGGTTGAATCAACCTTTTTCTCAGCACCCACGAAATCATTTTCAGTCCTCCATTTAAAATTACCGTTATCACCCAACCATTGATTAGCTGACAGTACTGTTTCTTTCACATTATTTACTTTAATGCCTTTAATAAGTTTAGTTAGATCGACATTTATATCAGAATTGTCACTAACATCTAAATAATTTTCAATTCTCAACAACAATTCTTTACCAAATGGTTCTAAAGTTAGCAGATGTAGCCCTTCAGGCATATCATTAATCATCCAAGAATAATCATTGTTCAGTCGTCTCCACTCATCATAACCTAACTTTTCAGCATCAGAGAAAGTCAAAATAGGAGGCAATTGCATTTCCAAAACGTGTTTTCTAGTATGAATATTATTACTTTGAGTGAATAAGATCGCATGTTTCCCTCTAGCAACTAAACCTTTATCAAACGCAGTCTCATTTAGAGGTTCTCCAACCCCAAAAGCATCATCATACAATAACCGTCTATGCAACATCAGTTCTACATTACCTTCTATCAAAGAAGTACCTCCTTCAGACCTATCAGTAATGACAACAACTTTCCTATCACCTTCTTTGATGAAAATCTCATTAGTTACTGGATAATAATTTCCAGCAACTGGTTCTTCTAGAGTAACATTCCATTGCGGACGATAATTCAGTTTTCTCCTCAACATTTGCCTACCGTTTGAATCAGTATAAAACTCTCCGTTATTTAAAATATCTGTTTCGTACCTAACTATATATTCTTTTCCAATACCATCTTCAATAGGGATCGGTCCAACAATCCAATCAACGTAAGCTACATCCAAATCATTGTAAATTCTAACAGCGTAGTAAGTATTTGGTAAAGATACTTGGTATTCTTGAAAGATAGAACCAGTTATAGTATTCCTAGATATTTCTTCGAGTTTTTTGGGGTGTACTTCATTAGGTCTGAATATGTAAGCTCCAGAAGCTCGATCGCTTGGTTTCTCGTTCTTACCTGCAGCTCCGGTATAGTAATACATGCTTATATTTAAACTTATTTCATTACCGTTTGCGGCAATTTTGATTTCATTCGTTCTTGTGTTGATTTGGTATGTCTGTAAAGTATTAAATTTATTAATTAATTTAAAGCTTATAAAAAAAGAACCACACAACCATATTTTCATAGTGGCAGAGTTGTTATGTGAACACCGATTTTTCACCGACGATGTTAGGTCCCATGTAATAGGAGGCGAGCCTATTATACAGTTATAACGCTTCCCGAAACACAAGTATTTAGGTTACAATTATATTACGTACATTTAAATGTAAATTCAGTATTATGACATGATTGTAATCGGTTTAACACCCGACGCAAAAAGATGGGTGCTATAAGTTTAACGTGAGTACCTATCTGTCTGTCTGTAGCATCGTAGCTCCTAAACGGATGAACCAATTTTGATTTCGGTTTTTTTTTTGTTTGAAAGGTGACTTGATCGCGAATCATCTTTGAAGGACGATTAGGCACAGTGGTTAGTCGCGGGTTCGATTCCCGCACGAAACAAATCTTTGTGACCAACAATTACTTATTTCGGTCTGGGTATTTGTGTATGTGGTTCTTCATGTTTGTAATCACGACAGGAATAAATTCTAGTTCGGGGCTATGTTTTTTTTGTACATCTTCCCTATGATTTATTTGAGTTAGTGCTTTTTTTAATTTTTAGTTTTATTTGTGTAATTGTTATTATTTCGTTGTTAATGTGTATGTGTGTGTGCTTGAATTAATGTTATCTTTCTTTCTTTTGAAGTTGAGAGATTGAAATTTTAACTTACCTGTCCACCGCGGTTGATGAACACAATCTCATCATCAAATCTCTCAACAACCATCGGATCATCACCCAACATCCTCATCTCATCATCACTCAAATCCGGATAATTGACTTTACCCATTCTTCTATTATCACCGTTATATTTTCTCTCCGATTCCTTAAGATACTGATCTATATGATCTAATTTATCGTTACTATGATCTTTTAATATATCAACATTAAATTTCTTATATTCAACAGGCTTAAGCGGTGTAGGTTCAAAGGGTATTAAGTTTTCTTTATTTACAGGTTTTTCTTCAATATTTCTGATATCAATATCAATCTTTTCTTTAATATCTTTCCAGTATTCGTTTATATTGTTATAATATACGTATTTTCTTTTAGTATTATCTCTTTTTGATCTAGATTGTTTGGTTATGTAGAAGGATTTGTATGACAGAGGTTTCAACTCTGTTAAAAATGTTATTTCGTGGGTTGCTACAGATTGTCTTGTTGGTATTTGTTTTATTTCGTCTGGCAATGTGTACAATTGATGTTTGATTGTGTTACCTAAAATTAAAATAATAATTTTAATATAAAAAGCCCTTTTTTTAATCAAGCTTTTATAGCCAAAACACACCGAAGATATCTTGTTTAATAAATAAGTTCCTGTGGCTTCCTTTCGGCTCTATCATTAAACCCTGGACTCCATCTAAAGTACTCGTCCAGATAAATACAACGAGCTCAAACACGGCAGGGTTTTATTGAGTATAGTTAGGTAGTTCCATTGGCCACCTTTCAGCTTCGTCATCAGACCCTGAATACTATCTGGTTCGTATAGTACTTGTCAATACCAATCTAACAAGCCTAAGCACGATGGGGCTACATTGTATAGTTGACATGTTCCTACGATCACTTTCCGACTCCATCGTCAGACCAACTCCATAGTACCATAGTACCACCATTATTGCGTTGTCTCTGTACTTTACACACGTATACCAAATTTAAGTTCAATCAGTTTAAATACTTGAAAAATGGATCACAAGATTTAAACCAGAAAGAAAGACATAAGAACAAGTTAATTAAAAGCTTGTAAAAAGTAAAATGAGAGTGGACGAAGCCAGAGAGGTATGTAAGGAAAGAACCTGTTGAAACACTGATCTCTCTGCCTACCCTGCAAGGAATCTGGCATGATAACTTAGATAGAGAATGAAAAAATGAACACACTGCCGCTTATACCTCCCAAGTGCGACTTATGGAGGTGTACTATGTACCCCCACTTTTCGTCGACGATATTAGGTCCCGTGTAATAGGGTTCCAGGCTATTGAAATTATACCTAGCGCAATTCATTACATCAGTAGACCGAGTCTTATATGAAAGGCAAGTCAAGAGTTTCCGCAACCGGCGAGCGTGTATGAGATGAACTATCAAAGTGGAAGAAGCCAGAGGCGTCTGTAAGGAAAGAATGTGTTGTATTTCAATAGACTGTGTCTTATCTGAAGGGCAAGTCAAGAGTCTCCGTAACCGGCGTGTATGAGACGAACTATGAGTAGGGGAAGCCAGAGAGGTATGTAAGGAAAGAACCTGTTGGAACTCTGTTCTCTCTGCTTACGCCGCAATGAATCTGGCGTGATGATATAGATTGAAAGATATATTAACTTACCTTGAGGGTCAAGGACGTGATAAGATCCTTCCATGACTGGAACTGAAACTGGTGTATTCACTTTCCAGGCTAATGGATTGTAAATTGTTACCTGTGAATAGAAAATATTAATACATATCGATATAAATACTGCTTTTTATTAAAGCTATTGAATAGAGTTTTTTTGCAAATTCTGTGTTGGAGTGAACAAATAATTATATTTTAATTAAAAAAGAACTTTTTAAATACAAGCTTTTTTGCTTCGTTGTGGAGTTCTATTGGCCACAGTCATCCGGCTCTGCAGAACTCGTCAAGACAGACACATGCTCTCATCTGCGACCACACACAACCATTCGCCGCCATCCACGACCACATGCGGCCATCCACGACCACGCGCAGTCTTAAATGACTATGTACAATCATCTGCGACTACGTGCAATTTTTGCGACCATATGCGGCCATATGCGACCATATGTGGCTATCTGCGACTACACGCGACCATCTGCGACCACATGGAGCCGTCTGCAACCACATGAGGTGTTTTGCGATCATGCGCGGTCATTTGCGACCACGCGCAGTCTTTAGCGATTATGTGCGTCCATCTGTGGTCATCCGCAGTCTTAAACGACTATGTGCGGCCATCTGCGACCACGCGCAGTTTTTAGGGACTATGTGCGGTCATCTGTGACCACGTGCAGTCTTTAGCAACTATGTGCGGACATCTGCAATCACTCGCAGTCTTTAGCTACTATGTGCGGCCATCTGCGACCACGCACAGTCTTTAGCGACCATGTGCGGTCATCTGTAACAACATGCGGCGATCTGCGAATATATGCGATCATCTGTAATCACGTGCAGACATCTTCAACCACGCGCGGTCTTCTGCGATTTTGTACGCCCATCTGCGTGTCTGTGACTGCATGTGGTCTTTTGTGACCTACAGTCATTTGCAGCCAAAAAACTAACTTACCATGAACTGTTCGCTGTTTTCAGAGATCTCACAGCTGGACTCATTCAGTCTGCATCTATTTACTCCAAGAACTATTGGCTTCGTTGCACTGCCTTGAGTTATTTTACTGAAACAAAAAAATGAAAAGTTAATTAAAATTCAGTTTTATCACAAGCCTGCCTCCGCCGCACCGCACTGGCTCCGCGTGCTGGAGTATGTCCTAATCTTTCTCACTGAGATTTGTGAGAGAAGGCCCAGCAGTGGGAAAGTATAGGCTGATATTATTACTTACTTGACAGCTTGTCTGGCTATGATAAGGGCGTCGTCGACCGCTTGAGTTAGTATTCTTTCGTAGTCATGGGTCACATGTTGCTTCTCTGTTCCAGTTATAGCGTCGTGATGTTGCATTATACCTGGTTTAAAAAGAAATAAACATCGTCATGCCTATGTTCTCGAAAGTGAAGTGGCAGAGGTATACGGTGTACACCCAAATCGCCGAAAATGTTAGAAGATGGCGAGTCTATTGTCATTCAGACACAATTCCAAACAGTTTTATTTCTGTTTTTTTTTTAAAAAGCATAGCCCCACCTTTGAAATTATTAGTGCGTCGTGGCTGCGTTCACAAACACGAAATTCACATAAACAAACAACCAGACCGGAACAAATATTTGTGGGTCACACGAAGACTTCCTGATGAAACCAACAAGATGACAACCAGGTACACTTTGAAGGATAAAGATAAGACTAAAAGCATAGAGATTATAAGCCCAGTTCAGTTGTACACTTTTTGTGGACACTTGGGCTACCGTTTAGGTAACCAATATAAAAATCTTTGTTCCTACATGGTTCGTACCATGGACATATTACAAATGGATTGAGCACTCTGCGAAAAAAACGTGATGACAGGGATACTCACTTAAGAGCCCTACGTCTCTTTCTAAGTAGGGTGACAAAATATTCGTACGATTATTTTAGGACTTGACATATAATTAACCTTTAATTCTCGGGCAGTGTTTATTGCCGTAATTCTTTCGTTCTACGCATATGCCACATCTTAAATGAGTAGTAGTATTGGATAAAATTTTCCATTTTTTGGCTGACTGTACATTTTTTACATATTCAGCTCCAAATATCGCAAAATTAAGGATAGTCTCCTAAGGCTGTTTTCCCGTATCTACAACGGTTGAGATAGCTGCCCTTACTGCCCCATCTTAATCCATCGTGTATATAAAGATAATTCGAGAACCTTGTTTGTTTTGAACTCGGTAATAAATGGTTTACAGCGTATTTAAACCATATCATAAATAGGTATAGTCCGTATTAGTTTTACCTTATAGTCACCGTATTGCATCGTAATGGGTGCGAGCGTGACACCGGGCTCAAGGTTATTGCTCTTACTCATCATGGTTTCTCGAGTTGATTAAATCATAGAAATTCAATGTTGCGTCTGTGAGTAAGAGTTTAATTTTCTTTAGCAATATTTTGACAGTACTCAATGCATTATAATATATCCATGGTTCGTACTTCATTTTTATTCAAACTATTATGGCTTGTCATTTTGACGTAGGTTGTACGCAATTTTATCGGTTAATATTTGTTTGTCTAGAGACTGTGTTCTCGGAGACTTTTTGTTTTCAAGTAATAATTAATGTCAAAACAAAATGTACAAGAGTGTAACTTCTTATCGACGGCAGACATGGCGAATGTATATGGAACCGCTTCCGCTATATAACTCACCCATAGCACTCTTCAGTTCGTTAAGAACGAACTCATTGTGTTGCTCCAAATCTGCTAACACTTGCAGTTGTTTCACCATCTAAATATGATAGCATATTAGTTTGTCAATTATGGTTGACAGATTCAAAAATATAGTGCGACAAGGATCTTTTGGCCTGTGAATAACATTGACATTCCAGGGAAATATTTCAGACGAGTCCTCACGGTTACTAATTAGAAAAGAACTTGGGTAAAGTAAATTGCCCCAGAACCAACAAACATTTGACCCATGCCATCATTATTTATCTATTTTATTAAAATAATGGCAAATATCCGTATCTAACGGACAATTCGCAATTTAAAACGAATATTCCAAAGTATTGTAAATACTTATATCGGAGTCGCCGACATCTTTACTAAATGTCAACACACAATATAACCTCATATGTATTAATGGCTACTGAATTATAACCTCAAAATCTAATACCTTTTGTGCAATATTGACATTCCCCCGCTTGTCCGTTTATTAATAAATGCCTTAATGGAATTTATGGGTGATATGAAATCATACCAGTATTTTTTCATTGCTGTTGGTTCTGGGGCAAATCATGTATGGGCGCAGAATAATGTCCTTTCATGTCATGGCATTTCACTTGACCCTTGTGATTGTATAATATCTATTAGCACTTTACTTTGTGTAAATATAGGTAGAGGTAGGTAAGGTGGACCTTATAATAATATTAAAACTTGACTGCCTCGTTGGTCTGGTGGCAAAGCGCATCGCTTTGTGATCACGAGGTCCTGGGTTCAAATCCTAGGTCGGACAAATGTAGTTTTTCTAAAGAACAATTCCCAGTATGAGTCCGGAGTCTGGAATTGTGCCCGGTATATGGCAATAGGCTCGCCCCCTATTACATGGGACCTAACATCGTCGGCGAAACGTGGATGTACTCAGTACACCTCTGCCACCCCCTCTGGGGAATATAGGCGTGACGGTGTTAAAATATTAAAACTAAAACATAACTCTTTCACGCTTAAATATTATATACTTGTACGGGACTACCATACGGGATTGATCATACCCAGGCAACAAATATCAAGAGGAGATGGTATTATTAGATTACCCTATACAAACAAGCGTGTCAATGCGCAGGGTGGCGCGGGAGTAGAGGTCGTTACACAACGCATACTTCCGCATTTGCCATCTAGCTGAAAGTGACATGCTGACGTAAACCACGCGCACCGCGATGACGTGAAGGCCTAGTTGGAAGACGCAGTGCTCGGTCCTTAGCCCCACTTCTCTTTATGTTCGCTTCGTAATCGTATTCATGTTAAACCCAATATTATTACGCCCATCTATTGCCGTTGCACCCGGCACAATTCCTCCACAGAGAATATTTCAATGGAGAAACCCGAACTTTAATTCAAATTATTTGTTTTGTACTAGTATCTGCCCGCGACTTCATTCGCGTTGGCAGGCACTTTAATTTTTTCCGGGGTATCCTGTGTATTATTCAGTATATACAGGTAATATATGTCTGCCAAATCTATCCAAAATTCATCCAAATCCGTACAGCCGTTTTTGCGTGATTGAGTACAAACATCCAAACATACAAATTGGCACATTTATAATAACAGTAGGATAAACCCTGAAGGGGTACTCACAAATTGTTAAGTATTTTTTAAGCTTACTAAGTAGTGATAGCCTAGTGGTTAGACCGTTGGACTGCAACGTCAGAGGTCTCGGGTTCAAACCCAGGCACGCACCTCTGTCTTTTCGAAAGCATGTGCGTATTAAAATTAATTAACAAGGAAAAAAATCTTGAGGAACCTGCATGCCTGAGAGTTTCTCGAAGATATGTGAAGTTCGCCAACGTGCACTGGGCCAGCGTGGTGGACTATGGCCTAAACCCTTTGAGTTTGACAGGAGGCCCATGCCCAACGATGGGGGTTCTTAACGAACTACCCTCTGATGTATGTATTAACATTAATAGAAAGAACATTAAAGATAAATTAAAATCCTTCTTGCACAATATTGCATAAATAAAAACATAATAGTTTAATTATATATAAGCTTGATGTTTTTAATACTTTTGTTATTTTTTGTTATTATTCTTATAAATATGGTGTTTCGATGTATTTAGCATTAATACAAACCATGGTGGTTTCTCAATGCATTTAGCATTAATACAAACCTTGGTGGTTTCTCAATGCTATGTGACCGACTTGTTGTACAAATTTTTTAAGTGATTTTTAAGTGAAAAAAAACACGGATATTATTATCAATCTACCACTAGATCGGAACGCGGACTCCACTGAGAAATTACGGCTAGCAATTCAGCGGGCAATGTTATTGAATTGACCACATACTCTAGTAAAAATCATAAATGCTCGCCTTTGTACATTTCTTTCTATTCTTTAATTTTAATTTTATTTTTTGTAACTATTTGTACAATAAAGAATTAATTAAATGCGGTCCCATACAATTACGCTAAAGGCTATTTACACACCTGAAGTATATCGTTGACTTCCCTTTCAAAGTATTTAGTAGTGGGTCTGGATGTAAAATATCCAGTCCAATACGCGGTTGGATCGCTCGCATACGGGAAGAAATCGTCTTGTTTCGTCGGCAGAATCGGGCTAAAAACATTAAATAATAATTAAATTAAAATAATAAAAAAGTTCAAAAAAGGAATAAGTAACAAACTTAAATTAGCTAATATTATATTATTATTAAAAAAATGGAGACAACACAAAGAGGTATGGAGAGAAGTATCCTAAACATAAGAAAAATACAAAAAGTCAGCTAGATGGACCGACGACCTCAAAAAGGTCGCTGGGACAGACTGGATGCGGAAGGCGGAGGACCGTGTGCAATGGCGCGTGTTAGGAGAGGCCTATGTCCAGCAGTGGACTGCGATAGACTGATTGATTGATTGAAAAAGTCAGGAGCAAAGTAATCAGACAGAAAACAAAGATACCCTCACATAAGCTCTAAAATTGAAATGGCAGTGGGCAGGTCACGTATCGAGATACACAGACAGCAGGTGAACAATCAATACTACAAGGTGGAAAGGCAATCGGCAAAAGAAGGGTAGGCAGACCGAAAAGACGATGGGCTGACGATATAACCTAATTAATAGGAAATGACTGGCAAACTATCGGCAAGGACAGAGATATGTGGAAAGGACTGGAGGAGGCCTTCACCCGAGGGGGGGGTCCATATCCAATAGCAAAAACTAACTCTTACAAACAATAAGACAACTAGCAAAACATTATGTAACTAACTTAATACTAACAAACAAATACCAACATTTGAAAAGGAAATTAAGGATAAGGAAACAGGCTATTTTCTTATTCTTTTATTATTAAAAACATATATTTTCAAAAACAACTTTCTATAGAGAAAACACGACAGATATATCTTGCTCAGTTAAGGAGAACCTTCCGGGTTAATCACCAGGCCCTGGTCACCATCAGGTTATGTGGAAAGTGTCAAGACAAATCCAACGAGTTTATGACCTTGACTTAAACTTTAGACTGTGACTTTAACTTTGACTTATGACTCACATTCAACTTTCGACTTACTTTTGAATTTAACTTTGCATTGACCTTTGACTTTGACCTTTCATTTTGACTTTGACTTCAACACACGAGAAAGGTCAGAGACCAAGAAATAAGTACTTACTTGGCATCTTGAACGGCTTTCAAATAACAAGTGGGTGTTGAATAAAACAGATTAATCTTTAATCCTTCTTTCGCTGCCTTCAAATTTGAGTATCTGAAATGTAAGAATCATATTAAAGTTTACAATTATAATAATATCAATCTCCTTTGAAATAGTCCAGTTTTTGTCCATCAAATCTCATTTACATAGTCTTTGTTCTCTTTCTTTAATTTACAATAGTCCTTACACCTGCTGGGCTCGGTTCATTTTTAGCTTTAATCTCAGCAGGTGAATCACATAACATTAACTTCCCGCGAAGAGCCTTTACGTGTTGGACCCATGTCCTATGCAAGCCTTTCAAAGGTCCGGGTCAAAGCCGAGAATCTCAGCGAGATACATCTAGGTATATAAATAACATTCAATTTCCAAATTTATGTAAGAGAACGTTAGAACGGTTGCAAATGTTTGGCTAATTCTTCATTTGTTGTCTTTGTAATCAAGGTTTGCATAAAAGAAAATGTTGAAAAATTGTACAGAAAAATGTCTCTTACAAAAAAAAGTCAATAAAAAAGCTCAGAGTTGCTCAGCGAGCTATGGAGATAACTATGCTCGGCGTTTCTCTACGTGATCGAATCAGGAATGAGGAGATTCGTAGAAGAACCAAGGTCACCGACATAGCCCTTAAGATTAGCAAGCTGAAGTGGCAATGGGCGGACCACATAGCGCGAAGATCGGACGGGCGTTGGAGCAAAAAGGTTCTAGAGTGGAGACCACGTATTGGCAAGCGCAGCATCGGACGACCACCTGCCAGATGGACCGACGATCTTGTGAAAATCGCAGGAAGTCGTTGGATGCAGGTGGCATCGGACCGGTTACGCTGGAAAGCGATTGGAGAGGCCTATGTCCAGCAGTGGACAAGTATAGGCTGAGATAATAATGATGATGACGGAAAACAGAAAATTTGGGGTAAAAAATCTACATATAAAAAATGAGCGATTAAGTGAGACAAAATAGTACGGAGATCTTAAAAAACATTGACAAAATAGTCTGATTATCTTCCTTCGTACACCTGTGCAAACGGGCGGATAGCTAATATATTAGAGGGGACAGCTAATACACAAACCGAGGTGGGGGAGATTAGGTCATACTCCACCATGCGGAACCAGTGCGGTGCGGTCTAAGACATATTTAATACAAATCAAAATCCATACAGTCTGTCCGCTACTAAACAAAGGACATGGTTCTACGCCCACACATGATTTGCCCCAGAACCAAAAGCAATGAAAAAAAATGTATATGATTTCAAATTACCCAAATGTTCTCTTAAGGCATTTATTATTAAACGGACACGCGGAGAAATCGCAATATTGCACAAAAAGTATTAGATTTTGAGGTTATAATTTAGTACGTATGAGGTTATATTGTGTGTTGACATTCAGTGAAAATGGCGGCGACTACGATATAAGTACTTACAATACTTTAAAATATTCGTTTTAGATTGCGAATTGTCCGTTAGATACGGATATCTGCCATTATTTTAATAAAATAGATAAACATTGATGGCATGGGTGAAACGTTTGTTGGTTCTGGGGCAATTTTCGACAATGTACTTGGATAAAGATTGTAAATAAGAAAAGTTGCAACCTGGGAAGGATATAGACTACCTTTGGCCTCTAAAAAAATTAACTCATATAAACTCGCCGTTATTAGCTAGTCTTGTATACAGGTTGTTTTGTATTCTCGCGAAATATACGGAATACGTAATAGATGAAGTACTTAACAATTCTACAAAACTTAAAAGTGGCTGTGTTTGTTTTAGGCTATATTTTTATAAATACTCACGCAGCCGCGCGTACCCGCGCGCTCCCGCGCACACACAGACACACACAGACGCACACGCGCGCACACAGACGCACACAGACGCGCACGCGCGCACACAGACACACGCGCGCACACAGACACACGCACACACGCACACATGAACACACGCACTTTTGCAAATTGCTCGAGTATACAAAACAACACCGTGTATATACTCACTTAATAAGTTTGTCAAGGTTTATATACCACATAGCGGCGTCCTGATACGTGAAATCACCTCCCATAGTAACTATCACATTGTTAGTTCTATAGTAACGACCTTCGTTTTTCACGTAATCTAAGAATTCTGAAATCTGATGATAAAAAAACCTTACTTTAATTTTCCAACAATGTTTTATATTTTTCGATGGAACTCTGTGTACAAGGCATCTGGCGTATTGATATAGACAGGCGTTTGTTTCTCTCTCTCTTTATCATCACGCGAGATCCCTTGCGGGGAAGGCAGAGAGTACAGAGTTCTCTTCTCTTTCTGGCTTCCTCTACTCTCATAGTTCGTCTAATACACACTCGCCGGTTACGGAGACTCATGGAGACTTGTTTCATTTTATTAAAGTTTGCTATAATAGATATCCGTGCATCAGTCCGTTGTATTGGAATAATTTTAGCTATAATAAATTTTTTTTCAAGCAGCTGGGGCTGTTGGATTGATTACTGTGTCGTGGGTGCGTTTACAAACATGAAAATTCACATACACGAATGCCCAGACCGAAACAAATATTTGTAGGCCACACAAAGATTTGTCCCGTGCGGGAATCGAACCCGCGACTATTCGACCAAGTGGTCTCTCAAAAGCAAAACGTCGATTTGTTTGCACTTCTTCAATACACACCTACATACAGGTTCCAGAGTTAATTTGGACATCTAATTTCTCATAAAAATGTAATTAAATCTTTGAAACTGTTTTCTGAAACTGAATTCTATCTATATCATCACGCCAGAACCCTCACGGGGTAGGCAGAGAGTACAGAGTTCCAACAGGTTCTTTGCTTTACTTTCCGTATTGCATCTTTAAAGCAATAATCTGATTAGGTAGTGTGTCTGAGGTCATGTGTTATTTACACTACATCTAGTAAGGATTAAAATATTAAAACCCCATGGTTGTGAAGTTAAACGGGGTTTTCAGCTGTAAAGGTTGCAAACTCTCTGCATTCTTAGCCCTCAGGGTACATAAATGTTGACATTTTAACAGCAAAATTTTTGGATTGTCATCAAAGATTAACCCAAACCCGAATTACCTTTAGACCTCCATTTAGTTTAAATTTCATACGCATTTGACCCCGTATGTAATATGGGGGAAGTCAAATTTTAATTATAAAAACAAATTCTTTGATTATTAAATATCCATATTGTATTTATTATTAAAATACTTCAACTTTAGTAATTAACTTTAAATTTCCCGCACGGGACAAATCTTTGTGTGATCCACAATTATTTGTTCCGGTCTGGGTATTTGTGTATGTGAATTTTCATGTTTGTAAACGCACCCACGATACAGGAATAAATACTAGTGTGGGGCTACGTTTAAAAAAAAAAAAATTACAGCAAAAATACGTGAAAGGTGCATTAAGATTTTAATTAAAAACTAAAGTGGACAAAAAAGACATTTATTGTTTGTGATTTAGAGCTTAAGCCGCTACGCCCACTGGGTCAAATAGTCGCGGGTTCGATTCCCGCACGGGACAAATCTTTGTGTGACCCACAATTATTTGTTCCGGTCTGGGTATTTGTATATATGAATTTTCATGTATGTAAACGCACCCACGGCACACGGAGAAATTCTAGTGCTACGTTTTTTTTAAGTCTACTCTTTTTATATATTTTGTTTTCTCTGCCTACTTAATTTATTAATATGCGATTGGATGTAAATAGAATGGAAATATATTTAACGAAAGCTATATTTTCCTCAAAACTACCAATATGTGAATTCGTTTCCTTTTGAAGGTCTACTTTCAAATTTTATGACCCCCATGTAGTAATGAAGTAAAAACCTTGACAAACTTATGTTTAGCTTTAAATATAAATTAACAATGAAATAAATGTATTTGCATGCCATGAAGCTGGATATGGTGAAACACCTCAAACACTGAAGATCTTATGTAATACATACCCATATTCGCAAATAAAGATATGATTATGATTATGATTATTATGATTATGAAATGGAAAAACCGTATTCTAAAACTAATATGAGAAATATCCTGCATATTTCTAATAGATAATATTATAATACAGACATGGAAATGGGATATCACGGGACGTTAATTTTGACACGATGGTAATAAACTATAAAAAAATGTATAGCCATCTCACCTAAATCTCACCTAATTATCTTATTTACTCTACTACACATTCTCTAAGATTCAACTTCAACCTTCCTTACACTTTTTTTCTATGCTTTTTATGTTACCTGTTCATATTAGCGCAAAGAAAATCATGTGGGGAAAACTATTTCATCATCATCATCATCATCATCTCAGCCTATACTTGTCCACTGCTGAACATAGGCCTCCCCAATCGCTTTCCAGCGTAACCGGTCCGATGCCACCTGCATCCAACGACTTCCTGCGATTTTCACAAGATCGTCGGTCCATCTGGCAGGCGGTCGTCCCACGCTGCGCTTGCCAATACGTGGTCTCCACTCCAGAATCTTTCTGCCCCAACGCCCGTCCGATCTACGCGCTATGTGGCCCGCCCATTGCCACTTCAGCTTGCTAATCTTAACGGCTATGTCGGTGACCTTGGTTCTTCGACGAATCTCCTCATTCCTGATTCGATCGCGTAGAGAAACGCCGAGCATAGCTCTCTCCATAGCTCGCTGAGCAACTCTGAGCTTTTTTATGAGACCTATTGTAAGAGAACTATTTAGTTAAATTTAATTTAAGCAGCTTATGAAATACTTATAAACCACTATTATATTGCAGGCTGAAGTCACCCTTAAGTACTTGTGCATTTAGTTAGAAAACCTTAGAAGATCCCTAATAAATTAAAAATAAACAAAGTCAGAGGTCTCGGGTCCAAATCCAGGCACGCACCTCGTGTCTTTTCGAAAGCATGTGCGTATTAAAAATTAATTATCACTCGCTTTAACGGTGAAGGAAAACATCGTGAGGAAACCTACATGCTTAAGTTTTTCGAAGGTGTGTGAAGTTCGCCAACCGCACTGGGCCAGCGTGGTGGACTATGGCCTAAACCCTCTCAATTTGAGAGGAGGCCCGTGCCCAACGGTGAGACAGTTTCTTAACAGGGCAATTATATTATATATCACGGCAAAATTTGCTGCATTTAGGTATTCATTTTAAAAAAGCTTTTGTTTTACTGCTTTATGCGTTTTTTTTTGTGATAATGCTTATAAGTTTTTCAGATTGACATATACAGGTTGACCCGAAATTAGGGTGTAACGTTATGAATGAATGAATGAATTGGAACATTGGTGGATTTATACATCAAACAACTTTTTATCTGTCTTTGTCATGTCATACCATAAGTCCTTGCCGTTTTAAACGGATTTAATAATATCTGCCTATACTGCCCACTGCTGGGAGAGATTAGGTCATACTCCACCACGCGGACCCAGTGCGGATGGTGGAGGCAGGTTTGTCGCCTGCTGTTGGAACTTATCAAGCCGCCTCGGCTTCCAACTCAGCTTAACGACTACCACATTAAGTGGTAACCGGGGCCAACGGCTTAGCGTGCCTTCCGAAGCACGGAGACGCTCGAATATGAAAATGCCGCAAACGGTCGCCCATCTCAGGCCGACCGAGTCGAACGCTGCTTAACCTTGGTGATCGGTAAGAACACCGCGGTTGCACAGCGCTACAAGCGCCTCAAGTCGAATTAGTATACCTATATTACAAAAAAAAATTAAATAAGAAAACCTTTTTTATAAACCACGTTTTTAAAAGAAGCTATCATACTAATATTTTAAATGTAAATGTTTGTATGTTTTGGATGTTTGTTACTCTCTCTATCTATCTATATCATCACGCCAGATCCCTTGCGGGGTAGGCAGAGAGTACAGAGTTCCAACAGGTTATTTCCTTACATACCTCTCTGGCTTCCTCCACTTTCATAGTACGTCTCATACACCCTGGCCGGTTACGAGGACTCTTGACCTGACCTTCAAACAAGACTCGGTCTATTTGGTCATGGTAAGATCTTGAGTCTTTTCTTTTTCATTCTTTCTTCTGATTTGTTACTCAATTACGCGAAAACAGCTGAACGGATTTGGAAGAATTTTGGCATACAGATAGCTTATTTATAACCTGGATACTTAACACATAGGATACTTATTATCCCGGAAAAATTTAAGGTTCCTGTTTAACGGAAAACGTGGGGCGCATTCAATAAATAGGAGAAATCACACTCATATTATTTTCACTACTATCAACACGAACCATAAAACACAAACTCTAATGGTAGATCAAAACACAATATGGTAGATACGGCATTAACCAAAAATGTACTCAGAATACACATGAAGGTTATATCACATGTCTTTTTTATTTGGATCTTATCTTAAATCTAAGTTTCTACAACATTACATGCATGCATGCGAACATATATGCGTGCAAATATATGCATACGAGTGTAATTTATGTGTGAAAGTGTAATTTTAAACAATGTTAGGTTAGCAATTTGGTACTTTTCCATACTAATACTTACAATGTAGCGAAACATTTCCCATAACATAGAAATTACGTCAATTTGGTTGGTTCACATCAAAACACATACATTAATACACTCTTAATAGCGGAACAGCCATTGTCTATTACGAAGAAATATGTTAATATTTAGAAGCCAGCAAATATTTAGAAGTATTGAAAAGTGTAATTGATTTTATAATCAGCTTACAAAAGGTTCCGACTACATCTTTGAGGTGCCGAAATTTCTAAGAACGACTACCTGAGGTCGTAAACAACTGCCTTGCTTTTGTTATTGTTAATTGCCTCGGACACTGTTCCATTACTCTCGGGTTACATTGTCTATAGGAAATTATGGTGGTTTAAGTTACTAGGCACCTATTATATTAAACCAAAAATACAAAACAAATATTGGCATAGCAAAAAAATTCAGGCAAAGTTAACAAAATGTATGCGTTTGGAATAATTTAATTATCTATTGAAAGAAATAAAATTGGTGAAATTTGGTTATTTTTCCTTTCCTGCGTATATCAAATATTCTTTATAACGAAAATAAATGCTCGGTCCTTAAGATTCGTTAATAAGCCTTTGAACTGTATATTTATACTATAAAAATCACTTTACCGGGCCAAAGTACTTACATTATATTAATATAAGTACATAGATATATGTATTTGTGCATATTTATGGGCAATATAATAAATAATAATAAAAAAAATAAAAACTGATTTCGGATTAGATTGGCATTAAAAACGTAATCACAAAAAAATGATGCGAGTATTTAATTGATTTCAGAAGCGATGTAATATCTTCTTCAACTTATTTCTTTAAAAAGGCAATGTAATTGTTAACTTTTCGGGTTATATACATATCAAATGTTTAAATTTTTGAACTATATGCATAATTATGTTATCAAAATTGCACGCATTTTGTATATATGCACGGTTTATGCATAGAAGTTTAAGCGCATAAGTATATGCATGCATGTGCATGTTATATGCATGCGAGTGTAATTTATGTGTGAAAGTGTAATTTTAAGCAATGTTAGGTTAGCAAGTTGGTACTTTTCCATACTAATACTTACAGTGTAGCGAAACATTTCCCATAACATAGAAATTACGTCAATTTGGTTGGTTCACATCAAAACCCTACAATATACTCTTAATAGCGGAACAGCCATTGTCTATCACGAAGAAATATGTTAATATTTAGAAGCCAGCAAATATTTAGAAGTATTGAATAGTGTAATTGATTTTATAATCGGCTTACAAAAGGTTCCGACTAAATCTTTGACGTGCCGAAATTTCTAAGAACGACTACCTGAGGTCGTAAACAACTGCCTTGCTTTTGTTATTGTTAATTGCCTCGGACACTGTTCCATTACACTCGGGTTACATTGTCTATAGGAAATTATGGTGGTTTAAGTTACTAGGCACCTATTGTATTATACAAAAATACAAAACAAATATTGGCATAGCAAAAAAATTCAGGCAAAGTTAACAAAATGTATGCGTTTGGAATAATTTAATTATCTATTGAAAGAAATAAAATTGGTGAAATTTGGTTTCTTTTCCTTCTCTCCGTATATCAAATATTCTTTATAACGTAAATAAATGCTCGGTCCTTAAGATTCGTTAATAAGACTTTACACTATATATTTATACTATAAAAATCACTATAAAAATCACTTTACCAGGCCAAAGTACTTACATTATATTAATATAAGTACATAGATATATGCATTTGTGCATATTTATGGGCAATATAATCAATAATAATAAAAAAATTAAAACTGATTAAGGATTAGATTGGAATCATAAAAATTATCAATTAATCATACAAAAAAAAATTATGCGAGTATTTAATTGATTTCAGAAGCGATTAAATATCTTCTTCAACTTATTTCTTTAAAAAGGCAATGCTGGAGTTAACTTTTCAGGTTATATACATATCAAATGTTTCAATTTTTGAACTACATGCATAAATATGTTATCAAAATGCGTGCAGGTTTATGCATAGAAGTTTAAGCGCGTAAGTATATGCATGCATGTGCATGCATATATGCATTTGCACTTACTCAATCAATTTATCGAGGTTTTTGAACCACATCGCTGCATCTTGATAGTTAAAATCTTCGCCCATCGTCACCAAAATATTATTTGTACGATATGCCTTTGACATATTCGCACAAATCTCCATAAATGTTGCAACCTTATAAACAATTAATATTGGATAATTATACAACGTGTAACGAAACTGATGCAAGATCTCAGACACCCCAATTAAATTATTGATTTACAAATTCAATACGAGAACCCAAATTCCAGTTTTAAGAAGTTAATTATCATTCTCTTAGGATATACAAATACTTTTGAAGGGGCTATATACATCGCTACAAAGTTCCGACTATCTACCCACACATGGCGCTAAATATAGACAACGTTTCTCCATACATATCTAAAACGTGATACAAATGACATACATATACAGCCCCAGACAACGACTCTTACACCCGTATCTATAGACATTTTATTACTGACTCTTAAGAATTTACTTAGCTAAGTAATGTCATGTGTTCAAAACTCTATGTTCGCTAAGAAAACTAAACTTAGAGAATTCTTGTTTTTGACATTTTCTCAATTATACTAAGTAAATACTTGTGTTACAGGGAAATGAGGGGGAAGCGGCAGGCCCTGTCTGACACAACACCCGTATGGCTAAAAGATCTTTCCTTTGACAAATCCTGCCACAACGCTCCTGCCAAACTTTAATATACAAATTAACTAAAAAACCCTTTATGTATGTTTACGTATTGAAAAGAAAAGAACCTGTTAGAACCTGTTAGAACTCTGTACTCTCTACTTACCCTGCAAGGGACCTAACGTGATAATATAGATAGATAGGTAGGTAGACGTATTGACAAATATTTTAGACATATAGAAAGAATATATGTCTAAAATATTTCTTATTTAAGGTTCGGGCATATAGAAAGAATGTCAGAAGAAAGAATGACAAAACAGATAGAAGATTTGAAAGTGGAAGGATGCAGGTACCGGGGAAGACCTAGACTATCTTACTACGACCAAACAGACTAAGACTTATCTAAAGGAAAAGTCAAGAGTATCCGTAACCGGCGAGAGTGTATGAGACGAAATATGAGAGTGGAGGAAGCCAGAGAGGTATGTAAGGCAAGAACCTGTTGAAACTCTGTACTCTCTGCCTACCCCGCAAGGGATCTGGCGTGATGATATAGATAGATAGATAGTATAGGTATTTATTGCACACATATATTTTATTGCGTCGTTAAAATCATTTAATTGAGGAGTCCAAGGCCTTGCGTTATTTATATAACACGTTGTATACACACGATTAAACAAAAAATATGGACATTCACATGGAAAATGTCCCGCCCGCATACATTTACATGTTCGCACGCATGCATGCATAGGCGTTAGCATATGCGTGCACTTACTGTATAAGTTTGTCAAGGTTTTTGAACCACATCGCGGCGTCTTGATACTGGAAGTCATCTCCCATTGTTACAAGTATATTGTTTGTTCTATAATGATTCGACATTTGGTGACATATTTCTAGGAAATCTTGTACCTATTAATACATAATAATAATAAGAACACTAAGGGAATTCATACAGAGTTATGAAACACCCCTAGAAAATAGCGACTAACAGCAATAATATCCACTGAAATGACGGTTACTTGGTTAAGACCGTAACCGCCATTAATTTATTAGCTAAAGAAGTATTCATAGAACACCACATAATAATAATAAGGTGATCGTAGCGCTGTGTGACCGCGGTGATCTTATCGATCACCAAGGCTAAGCATCGTTCGGCACGGTCGGCCTGAGATGGGTGTCCGTTTGTGGCTGTTATCTTATTCGAGCTTCTCCGTGCTTTGGAAGGCACGTTAGGCCGTTGGTCCCGGTTACCACTTAATATGGTAGTCGTTAAGCCAAGTTGGAATAAGTGGCAAAAGCAGGTGGCCACAAACCTGCCTCCACCGCACCGCATCAGCCTATATTGTCCCTAAATGTCCTGCTGGACACACACGTCTCACAAATCTTAGTGAGAGAGATTAGGTCATACTCCAGCACGCGGAGCCAGTGCGGTGCGGTGGGGGCAGGCTTGTGGGAACCTGCTGGTGGAACTTATTCCAACTCGGCTTCACGACTACCTCATTAAGTGGTAACCGGGACCAACGGCTTAGTGTGTGCCACAAAATGTGGTAGATACGGTATTAACCCAAAATGTACTCAGAATACACACGAAGGGGAATGTGTGTAGTAAACAATGTCTATTTTATTTTTATCTAAACTTAAATCATAGTAAATAAATAGTTCCTATAGCATTACAATTACATGCATGCATGCGAACATATATGCGTGTAAGTATGTGCATGCGAGTGTAATTTATGTGTGAAAGTGTAATTTCAAGCAATGATAAGATGACTGCCACGTTGGTCTAGTGACAAAGCGCATCGCTTTGTGATCACGAGGTCCTGAGCTCAAATCCTAGGTCGGACAAATGTAGTTTTTCTAACGAAAACTTTCCAGTATGAGTCCGGAGTCTGGAATTGTGGCCGGTATATTGCAAAAGGCTCGCCCCCTATTACATGGGACCTAACATCGTCGGCAAAACGTGGGTGTACTCAGTACACCTCTGCCACCTCCGCTTGGGGAATATAGGCGTGACGGTGTGATAGGATGATGATGATTAAGATAGTTGACATTAAGTGGTAAGCAGGATCAACGGCTTAACGTGCCTTGCGAAGCACGGAGATGCTGAAATATGAAATGCCACAAACGGCCACCCATCCCAGACCGACCGAGTCTAACACTAACCTTTATAATCGGTAAGAACACCGAGGTCGCCCAATGCTACGAGTGCAGACTTAAATAAAAGCTTGTAAAAATTATTACCTTTGATTCCACGTTGTTTATTGGTGAATTAGGATCGTCTATGATCGGTTCGTCGTTACATAGCACGTCGAAACAGAAGCCGGGTGGAGGAGAGTAAGTATTGTATAATACCCCAGTGAATATGTCTGATGATTTACCTGGAATATAAAGAATATGTTTTTAGTTGATCCCTCGCTGGTTTAGTGGCGAATAAAGGAGTAGGTAGGTAGGAGTAGGAGCACGCTTGTGGGGACTGGTCCATCTGGAATCCTTTAGACGCTCTTTACAGATATTATTAGATTCATATCTCGATCGTAAGGATTACACTGGAGCTAGGTCATAAACTATTTAATTATAACCTAAACATAGTATCCACACAATATGATTAAAAAAAGGAAAGAAAGAGAAGTAAATAAAAAAGACAAGCCCGCTGAGTTTCTTCGCCGGATCTTCTCAGTGGAGGCCGCGTTCCGATCCGGTGGTAGATTAGTAGTTTAATTAGATTTAAAAAAAATGTAAATTGACTATTTGTAAGCGCCCCCGCAGGGCTTATACAAAATAAATTATTTAAGTTTGAGTATTTAACAGCAGATTATGGCGGCAAAGCTAGCTGTATATACAAGCTGTAACATAATAAACGCTAGACCTGAAAGTAGTTTGTTCTAAATCGGTAACTGAATTGATTCCAACAATTTTTAATGTATATTACATTTTTTTTAAATATGCCAAAAATGCTTTTACTCCTACAGTGCGGTATAACAAACTAAATTTATTATTCATTCAAAGCAATATGGGGATTTCAAATGCATTCCTAAAACGTATTTCTGAAAACGCACACATACACGTACAAGTTTCGTTGTTAATTGGGGTATAGGTTAATTCGTGTGTGCGAATTAAGAAATACGTTTTAGAAATGGATTTGAAATATCGGTATTGCTTTAAATCAAGAATAAGTTTAGTTAGTTATAGGGCACGGAAGGAGGAAAAGCATTTTTTGCAAGTTTAAAAAAAAGTTAAATAGCTACATTTAAAATAGTTGGAATCAATTCAGTTGCCAATTAAGAACAAGTTACTGTCAGGTCTTTCGTTAATTATGTTACACTTTGTATATGTCTCTATGTCTGTGCGTCTAGGTCTAGAGGTCTAGGCTGCGAACCCAGCTAAGTAAAGCGTTATGTATCTAATCAGAGGCGATTAAATGTCGAGAGCGCCCTAGCAAGACCTCATCAGCGCCCCTCTAGTGGCCATAGATTATAAATGAGGCGCTCGTAGCGCTGTGCTGCCGCGGTGTTCTTACCGATCACCAAGGTTAAGCAGCGATCAACTCGGTCGGCCTGAGATGGGTGACCGTTTGTGGCATTTTCGTATTCGAGCGTCTCCGTGCTTCGGAAGGCACGTTAAGCTGTTGGTCCCGGCTACCACTTAATGTGGTAGTCGATAAGCCGAGTTGGAAGCCTTAAAGGCGGCTTGATAAGTTCCAACAGCAGGTGGCCACAAACCTGCCTCCACCAATCCGCACTGGGTCCGCGTGGTGGAGTAAGACCTAACCTCTCTCACCTCGATTTGTGAGGGAAGGCCTTTGCCCAGCAGTGGGCAGTATAGGCTGATATTATTTTATATTATAACCAATACTAGTAGGTCTCATAAAAAAGCTCAAAGTTGCTCAGCGAGATATGGAGAGAGCTATGCTCGGCGTTTCTCTACGCGATCGAATCAGGAATGAGGAGATTCGTAGAATAACCAAGGTCATCGACATAGCCCTTAAGATTAGCAAGTTGAAGTGGCAATGGGCGGGCCACATAGCGCGGAGATCGGACGGGCGTTGGGGCTGAAAGATTTAAGAGTAGAGACCACGTATTGGCAAGCGCAGCGTGGGACGACCGCCTGCCAGATCTTGCGAAAATCGCAGGAAGTCGTTGAATGCATCAGACCGCTTACGCTGGAACGCCTTTGTTCAGCAGTGGACAAGTATAGGCTGAGATGATGATGATAGTAGTACCCGTAGTAGACATTGATGACTGTAGTTGGCGCTATTACATGTGTAGTAGAGATTACTCCAAGTTGGAGTTGGTATTTCTTTACTTCAATTATAATATAGAACAGAGTGAATGGTGCGATGGGAAAGCTACTCGGGAGCCGGCACTTAAGCCATAAGGCGCAGCTGGCCATACATAACGGAGTTCTTGTCCCAACGCTGTTATATGGTAGCGAGAGCTGGGTATGTAAGAAGGAGAATGAAAGTAGGATAAATGCGGTAGAAATGCGAGCTCTGCGGAAGATTTGCGGAGTGAAGCTGACCGACCGCATTAGCAACAGCATAGTAAGACAGCGAGTAGGTATGAAAGATAGTATCGGTGTAAAGATGAGAAAGGGCATGCTCCGTTGGTTCGGGCATATAGAAAGAATGCCAGAGGAAAGAATGACAAAACAGATATACAATGTGAAAGTGGAAGGATGCAGGTATCGAGGAAGACCTAGACTATCTTACCACGACCAAAAAAACCGAGTCTTATCTGATGGAAAAGTCAAGAGTCTCCGTAACCGGCGAGCGTGTATGAGACGAACTATGAGAGTCGAGGAAGCCAGAGAGGTATGTAAGGAAAGAACCTGTTGGAACTCTGTACTCTCTGCCTACCCCGCAAGGGATCTGGCGTGAGGTTATAGATAGATAGATAGATAGAATTATAATATTTTTCACATTAGTACCAAACGAAATTAATATTTAATTCGGAAACGGGAAACGGCACATGCCTCTTATTGCCACTGAATAAAGTATAATTTTCTTTGTCATTTACAACAGTCATAGTACCTATCTTACATGAAAGATACTATAGTGGGAGATAACCTTAACTACACCTGCTGTTCTAGTATAGCGACCCCTATACATCGCTACATAGTTGCGACTACCTACCAATAGATGGTGTTGACGATTCGCCATACATGTCTAAAACGCGACATTAGAGTGTGCACGACGTATAACATACATACAAGCCCCCGACAATAACTCTTGGGGAGAGTGGCAGGCCCCGCCAGACACACCACCCGTCTGGCTGGAAGATCTTCGCTTTGACAAATTCTGCCGCAACATTCCTGCCACACTAGCAACCACATTATATTTCCGTGTACACACGCACTACCCTTAATCTTCGAGCGTATCAGAGAAGTATACGATAATTTTATAGCATTCATGTTGGTATTTTTTTATTGCATTTACTTGACACAAACCCTGGACATGTGAAACCCGTCTTGTGTCACGGCTGAGGCTCGCGATCGACGCGACGAACGCGCCAAATTACAGTTGTATATGACCTACTTCTATTATGAGTTCTGTTCGTCTATATTTTTTTATCTATCTATATCATCACGCCAGATCCCTTACGGGGTAGGCAGAGAGTACAGAGATCCAACAGGTTCTTTCCTTACATACCTCTCTGGCTTCCTCTACTCTCATAGTTCGTCTCATACACGCTCGCTGGTTACGGAGACTCCTGACCTGTCCTTCAGATAAGACCCGGTCTATTTACATCCTTCCACTTTCGCATTGTATATCAGATTTGTCATTCTTTCTTCGGACATTCTGTCTATATGCCCGAACCAACGGAGCATACCCTTTCTCATCTTTACACCGATACTATCTCTCAAACCTATTCGCTTTCTTACAACGCTGTTGCGAATACGGTCGGTCAGCTTCACTCCGCACATCTTCCGCAGAGCTCGCTTTTCCACCGCATTTATCCTACTTTCATTCTCCTTCTGACATACCCAGCTCTCGCTGCCATATAACAGCGTTGGGACAAGCACTCCGTTACGTATGGCCAGCTGCGCCTTTTTGCTTAAGTGCCGGCTCCCAAGTAGCTTTCCCATCGCGCCATTCATCTATATTTTTGTTTTTCTATACATATGTCTTTACATTATATACCACCGCATTTTACATTATCATAACTATTAATCACATACTTATTCAAAGCAATCTAACAATTGAATACGTTAGTAGTAATCTAAAAATATTCCTATACTGATATATAATAATAATATCAGCCTATACTGTCCCACTGCTGGGCAACGGCCTTCTCTCACAAATCGAGGTGAGAGATCAAGTCTTCCTATAGTAATACCGAGAGCAGTAGCCTAGTGATTAGTACAGTTTGACTGCAAAGTCAGAGGTCTCGGGTTCAAACCCAGGCACGCACCTCTGTCTTTTCGAAAGCATGTGCGTATTAAAAGTTAACTTAACTTGCTTTAACGGTGAAGGAACACATCGTGAGGAAATCTGCATGCTTATGAGTTTCTCGGAGGTGTCTGAAGTTCGCCAACCCGCATTGGACCAACGTGGTAAACTATGGCCTGAACCCTCTCGGTCAAAAGGAGAACCATACCCAACGGTGGGATAGTTTCTTAATAAGGCTAATAATATTAATATCAATATAGTAATACCGCACAATAAATACGACATTTAACACCAAAATCCATGCGTTAAGTTTTATTCGCATTCTGCAAATGACGCTTTTAATAATACCGCATCGCAATTTGTATGTAATTCTCTATCGTGTGGCTTTAATTCTGCGTGTCAGCTCTATTAGTATTCTGAAAAGATCTCCTAAAATAATACTGCGCCACAAATACCACATTTCACACCAATATCCAAGCGTTTAAAATTTGTGCATCTGTTTCTATGTGTCTGTGCGTGTAAAATATGAGGATCTTTAAATATCTTACCCAGGGCATCGTCTCCTCGCCAAATCATTTCCATATTCTTGTTGCTCATTCTGGCGCGCTTATCCTGGTAATCTATCCTGCCTAAGAATAGACCATCATAACCCATTCCAGCCATTAATGACGCCAGCTCTCTGGAATGACCGAATGGATCTATCTGCCAACCGACTCGAGGTAGACCGCATTTGCCGAAGGTCTGATTTAATTTGCTGTGAAAAACGGTATTTTTAGGGAAATAAATATCGTTACAAGCGCGAAGGGTAGTGTACTGCATAGGTATATCGATTCAAAATCAATTAATCGAAGAATTGTTTAAAGATCTGATGGTTAAAGTGGTTGGATGATTGAAGTAATTGGATGGATAGTTATTGGATAGGTTAAGTTTTTGGATAAATAAAGTAGTTGATAGAAAAATTGGTTGAATAATTTAAGTTCTTAGATGGTTGAAGTGGTTGGATAGATGAAATTGTTGAATAGATAAAGTTTTTGGTTGAATGAAGTTTTTGTACGGATAAAGTAGTTTGACGGACGAAGTGGTTGAATGGATGACGTCGTTACATTAATGAAGTGGTTGGATGGAAGAAGTGGTTGGATTGGCTGAACACTTACCTGAGTCCCCACGTGAACTGGTCGATAGTGCTATGGTAATGAGATGCCGCTTCATCGTTCATACTCCACGCTCCACCTACAAACTGAGATAAAAATTAATAATTATTACAAAGTCTGAGACTGGAGGAAGGCAGAGAGGTCTGTAAGGAAAGAACCTATTGGAACTCTGTACTCTGCCTACCCCGCAAGGGATCTGGCGTGATAATATAGATATGTACCTACATCCTTTCACTTTCGCATTGTATATCTGTTTGACAAATCTTTCCTATTCATAATATTAGTATATATTTCTTACCTGTAGCCTTCCCTCGCGGACCAAAGTGTGAACTTTCTGCTGTATTCTGTCCGGTTGCCGAACCCACCATTTCCAGAAGAATGCGGTCTCTACGTAAATAAACCTGAGACGAATAAATAATTTAAGTTTATATCCATTGAGTTAGTCCTGCATGCCTAAGAGTTTCTCGAAGGTGTGTGAAGTTCGCCAACCCGCACTGGGCCAGCGTGCTGGACTACGGCCTAAACCCTCTCAGTTTGAGAGGAGGCCCGTGTACAACAGTGGGACAGTTTCTTAACAGGGCTAATATCATCATCATCATACTAGCGACCAGCCCCGGCTTCGCACAGGAGAATTATACACATAAACCTTCCTCTTGAATCACTCCGTATGAAAATCCGTTCGATAGTTATTGAGTTTATCGCGTTCAGACAGACAGACGCGGCGGGGGGACTTTGTATTGTTTTATAATATTTTTTTTTTTTTTTTTTTAAAAACGTAGCCCCACACTAGGATATATTCCTGTGTCGTGGGTGCGTTTACAAACATGAAAATTCACATATACAAATACCCAGACCGGAACAAATAATTGTGGATCACACAAAGATTTGTCCCGTGCGGGACTCGAACCCGCGACTATTAGACGCAGTGGGCAGAGCGGCTTAAGCTCTTAACCACTGCGCTAAATCGTCCCTCTATGTATATGTAGTGACAGTAATTTCGTACCAGAGAATCTACGTAAAAAAATTGTGCGCAACTTGAAGACCGTGGTTTGGTGAAGAGCACCACGGCGAGACACCTAGTATACGCCCTCCCCCATAGCGACTGCCCAAGCCGAGGCCGTTCCTCTTTGAGGCGCCCTTGAGCTAGTTGCCTCCTTGCCCTTCCCCCCCGCACCAACGCGGTGCTCACAGCGACGTGGGCCACACCACGCCGCCGTCCTCGTCGGGGTTGCTCGTGAAGGACGTTCAAGGCCCTCGGCCCTTGCATCCGCGACCCCGAATGCCCCCCTGCTTATGATGTTGGTGCAGAGAGGGTTCGCCGCCAAATATTACGGCGGGAGACGTGAGTTAACCCGTATTCTTAAGCCCCGGGCTAGTGGGCCCGATCCCGCTCGGCCTCCTTCTTCTGGGATATCACAGTCTCGCAGAAGAAGGATACGGCCCCCTGCCAGCATAGCCGCTACTGCTGCTGGCAGGGACAGCTTCGGTCCGATCTGGTCGACCAGGATCCGCCGCTCGGAGGCCCACGCTGGGCATTCTTCGAGCGTATGCTGGGAGGAATCTTGGTGCCTCGCGTCCGATCTTTCTCAAACGGTCGTCCTAAGACAACTAAGGGGCAACACCAGTGTGAGCGGCTCAGGGGTGTAGAGCTAGTGTATTATTATTCCTTTCTGCGTTTCGTACTCACCTTCTTTTCGGATCCTCCCACAGTTCCTTAATGACCGAATCCAAAATATATTGTACTCCGGCTTTTTGGATGTTATTTCGACCTAGAAATAAAAATATTAATTGATTTCACGACGTCCAGTGGTCAAGAGCTTGAGTCGCCTATTGATCGAGTAGTCGCGGATTCGATTCCCGCACGGGACAAATTATTGTGTGACCTATAGATATTTAAAGGAGCATACCCTTTCACATCTTCACATCGATACTATCTTTCATACCTACTCGCTTTCTTACTACGTTGTTGCGAATACGGTCGGTCAGCTTGACGCCGATATCCTCCGCATTTATCCTGCTTTCATTCTCCTTCCTAGATACCCAACTCTCACTACCATATAACAGCGGTGGAAGAAGCACTCCGTTATGTATGGCCCGCTGCGAATTTTGGCTTAAGTGCCGGCTCCCCAATTAGCTTTCCCATCGCACCCCGTTGTCGGCACTTTCAATATTAAGCGTCTCCATACTTTGGAAGGCACATTAAGCCGTTGGGCTCGGTTACTACGTAATGTGGTAGTCGTTAAGCCTAGTTGGAAGCCTTATTTGCTTGCTAAGTTCCACCAGCAGGTGTCAACAAGCCTGCCTCCACCCCACCGCACTGGCTCCGCGTGCTGGAGCATGACCTAATCTCTCTCACTGAGATTTGTGAGAGAAGGCCTTTGCCCAGCAGTGGGAAAGTACAAACCGATATTATTTGAGATAGATATATTATCATCTTTATGGTATATCAACAGATGGCGCGAAATAGCATTAGTTTGTTTATTCATACTGTTTTTATTAAGTAAATACTTCTATCTATATCATCACGCCAGATCCCCTGCGGGGTAGGCAGAGAGTACAAAGTTCCCTCTCACATCGATAGACTTCAAATGGTTCAATCCCGTTTTCTCCGCAAAGCCGTCGGAACCCCGTGGTTCATACGGAATGTAGATCTCCATTCCGATCTCGATCTCGAACTTATTCGCGCCTATATTAAGGCGAAAACCCGATATTTTGCGAACGCGTCCAATCATAGAAATCCGCTAATCGGAGCCGCCGCCAACTACGAACCTAACTCCCCTCCTATCAGCCGCTACTGCCGTCCGCGGCATGTTCTCACCGACCCTCCCGATGCCCTTACATCCCTTCTTTCGGATACAGATACCGCACACCGGATCAGACAGCGACCTCGCCGGCGAGGTCGAAGAATCCCTTGCCCGCCGGCCGGTGCAGACACCACGGCGAGACACCTAGTATACGCCCTCCCCCATAACGACTGCCCTAGCCGAGGCCGTTCCTCCTTGAGGCGCCCTTGAGCTAGTTGCCCGCTTGCCCATCTGGCTCGAGCGTAATGGTTGGACGCTCGCCCTCTTGTCCGGTGAAACTGTGAAGGCCCCGCGGCCAACAGAGTAGATCATTCGCACACACACACACGCTCACACACACATACGCTCACACGCTCACACACACACACACACACACACACACGCTCACACGCTAACACGCGCACACGCTCACACGCTCACACGCTCACACGCGCACTCCCTCACACGCTTACACGCTCACACGCTCACACGCACACACGCGCACATGCTCACACGCTCACACTCGCACTCCCTCACACGCTCACACGCTCACACTCGCACTCCCTCACACGCTCACACGCTCACACTCGCAACCGCGCACACTCGCACACAAGCACACTCGCACACGCGCACACGCTCACACGTTCACACGCTCACACGCGCACTCCCTCACACGCTCACACTCACACACACACACACACACACTAAATAACAGTGTTCCAACAGGCTCTTTCCTTACATACCTCTCTGGCTTCCTCCACTCTCATAGTTCGTCTCATACACACTCGCCGGTTACGGAGACTCTTGTAAATCAAGTAAATACTTACTCCCATAATAGTACTGGTCCACTGTTTTCAGCCAGCCCACATCGTCGTGAGTGTGAGGAACTATGTGTACATTTAAAAACCCTTCCTTTGGCCCCGTGCAACTCTGAAAATATTTAAACAAATGTAATCAATCAATCAGCCTATCGCAGTCCACTGCTGGACACAGGCCTCTCCTAACACGCGCCATTGCACACGGTCCTCCGCCTTCCACATCCAGTCTGTCCCAGCGACCTTTTTGAGGTCGTCGGTCCACCTAGCTGGGGGCCGTCCTACCTTACGCTTACCAAGTCGCGTTAAATAAATACATGAGTGCCTCATTGGTCTGGTGGCAAAGCGCATCGCTTTGTGATCACGAGGTCCTGGGTTCAAATCCCAGGTCGGGCAAGTGTAGTTTTTTTAGCAATAACTTCCCAGTACGAGTCCAGAGTCTGGAATTGTGCCCGGTATATGGCAATAGGCTCGCCCCTATTACATGGGACCTAACATCGTCGGCGAATCGTGGGTATACTTAGTACACCTCTGCCACCCCCGTTTGGGGAATATAGGCGTGACGGAGTTTAAATACATTAAAAAAAATGCAAGCAGTGATAGTCTAGTGGTTAGACCGTTGGACAGCAAACTCAAAGGTCTCGGGTTCAAACCCAGGCACGCACCTCTGTCTTTTCGAAAGCATGTGCGTATTAAAAATTAATTATCACTTGTTTTAACGGTGAAGGAAAACATCGTGAGGAAACCTGCATGCCTAAGAGTTTCTCGAAGGTGTGTGAAGTTCGCCAACCCGCACTGGGCCAGCGTGGTGGACTATGGCCTGAACCCTCTCAGTTTAAGAGGAGGCCCGTGCCCAACGGTGGGACAGTTTCTTAACAGGGCTAATATTATTATTTTATTATTTCAAAATAGACCCCGAGAATCTGTTGTACGCTCTGCCTACCCCGCAAGGGATCTGGCATGATGATAGATAGGTAGAATAATTGAATTACGTCGTATGTAGGTAACATACATTCCCGAAACAGGGGTGGCAGCGGTGTACTTCGTACACTCAAATGGATTTTTTTTTAATAAAACGTATACTAACACTTGGATTTATTCCTGTAACGTAGGTGCGTTTACAAATATGTTAATTTACATACACAAATACCCAGACCGGAACAAATAATTGTAGGTCACACAAAGATTTGTACCGTGCGGGAATCGAACCCGCGACTACGAGGCATGCCTTTTAAGTTCTGTCGTTTCCATATTTCCCGGCAATTTTGAATTTGGAACTGTTCTATATTCAAATGTGTTTAAATTTTGAATCTCAAAACAGTTGAAAGTATTAGGATTAATGCTATTGTTTAGTCACAGCGTCGATTGGAATCTGTCAGGTTACGTACGAAAATGAATCTTTCTAAGGAAAATGTTCGTGCAATAATTTTCTACAACTTTAGAAGAGGCCTGACACGGCTTCAGTGTTTGAAGAGCTAACATCTGTGTTCAGTGATGAAGCCCCATGTCTGCGGGCTGTCGAACGCTGGTATTTAGAATTCCAGCGTGGATATACTAGTGTTAGTCACAAATCTCGCGAAGGACGCCCAAAATCCGCCTTCACTGAAGATAACATCATTGCTGTGAGACAACTAATTCTCGAAGATCGTCATGTGACGTATCGAGAGATAGAGGCTCTATTAGGCATCTCAGGGACAACCATTCAGAAGACCTTGCATAAAGCGCTTGGTGTGAGAAAGCTAGTTTGCCGTTGGATACCGCATCTGCTTTCCGACGATCACAAGGCGGCCCGCGTCAGATGGTATAAGAAAACTCTGCAATGGTTCAAACGAGGAGAGTCAAATCACGTCTACGACATCATCAGCGGTGACGAATCTTGGATCTATGCCTACGATCCTGATTCCAAACAACAATCTACAATCTGGGTCTTTCAAGACGAGCCAAAGCCGACTAAAGTTGTTCGTTCTCGAACCACTTCAAAGAAGATGGTGGCCACGTTCGTTGGAAAAACCGGCCATGTTGCGACTATTGCACTTGAAGATCGTAGAACGGTTAACGCAGAGTGGTATACCACAGTTTGTTTACCACAAGTCATCGCCGAACTTCGAAAATCTAACTCAAAGCGACGCATCATCCTGCACCACGACAACGCAAGCTCACACAGCGCTCGTCAAACGATTGAGTATTTGAAGCAGGAAAAAGTAGAAATTCTTGACCATCCTCCATACAGTCCTGACCTAAGCCTTAACGATTTCTTTGCATTTCCTAAAATTATGAAAAGTCTTCATGGTCAAAGGTTTCAGCCCGGTGAAGAAGCAGTCGACGCTTTCAAGTCAGTCAGCCATTTTGAACACCCCCACTTTAGAGTGGAATAAATGCTATAATAACTGGTTTGAGCGAATGGAAAAGTGTATTAAGCTACGTGGTGAATACTTTGAAAAACAATATAAAGTACTATAAGGTTCTAGTTGTGTTTTTCTCTTCAAACGACAAAACTTAAAAGGCATGCCTCGTATAAGACACAGTGGGCGGAGCGGCTTACGCACTTTACCACTGCGCTAAAGCCGTCTGTCAAATGAAAATGAAAGTCTGTAAGGAAAGAACCTGATGGAACTCTGTACTCTCTGCCCGCAAGGAAACTGACGTGATGATATAGATAGATAGAAAAAAGTGCATTATCAGAAATTTGGTATATGCCCGGTATAATGGCAATAGACATGCCCCCTATTACACGGGACTTAACATCGTCGGCGAAAAGTGGGTGTACACAGTATACTTCTGCCACCCCCGCTTGGGGAATATAGGCGTGACGGTGTTTAGTTTTTTATTATTCCATTCAAACAATAGTTCAAAAATCGAATAAACAGACGGACATAGGAAAACAGCAAAATATAGATACATATTTTACCGTATCTATATTTTCAGTTTCATCATTTCAGTGGAACTGATAATATTTGAACAGCTGAAACGATTTCGATTAAATTCGACGGGCTGGTGGATCTACGTAACACGATTTTGAAGTGTATAGTCATGCTTTAGCTAATAATTTCTATCTCTCTCTATCTATCTATATCATCACGCCAGATCCCTTACGGGGTAGGCAGAGAGTACAGAGTTCCAACAGGCTCTTTTCTTACATACCTCTCTGGCTTCCTCTACTCTCATAGTTCGTCTCATACACGCTCGCCGGTTACGGAGACTCCTGACTTGTCCTTCAGATAAGACCTGGTCTATTTGGTCATGGTAAGATAGTCTAGGTCTTCCCCGGTACCTACATCCTTCCACTTTCGCATTGTATATCAGTTTTGTCATTCTTTCTTCGGACATAACAATTCACTTCAATCTTCTATTCACATAAAAATACATATACACACACGAGCGCACGCACACATAGGCTTAAGGAATATAGGCGTGGTCATCTGTATTATCAGGATCAGACACCGACCTCGCCGGCGAGCTCAACGAATCCCTTCCCCGCCGGCCGGTGCAGAGCACCACGGCGAGACACCTAGTATACGCCCTCCCCCATAGCGACTGCCCAAGTCGAGGCCGTTACTCCTTGAGACACCCTTGAGCTAGTTGCCCCCTTGCCTTTCTGGCTCGAGCGTAGTGGTTGCACGCTCGCCCTCTTGTCCGGTGAAGCTGTAAAGGCCCCGTGGCCAACAGCGTAGATCACTCACATACAGAAGATCTTTATTTTTTCATCATCATGATCATCTCAGTGTACACTTGTAGCTGAAGATAGACCTCCCCCATCGTAATCCAGCGTAATCGGTCTGATGCCACCTGCATCCAAAGACTTCCTGCGATCTTCACAAGATCGTTGGTCCATCTGGTAGGCGGTCGTCCCACGCTTGACAATACAATTTCTGCCCCAACGCCCATCCGATTTTCGAGCTCTGTCGGTGACCTTGGTTCTTCTACGAATCTCCTCTTTCCTGATTCGGTCATATAGAGAAACGCCGAGCACAGCTCTTTCCATAGCGCGCTGATCAAAGCTCTGAGCTTTTTTATGAGACTTAATGTAATAGACTATTTTTGTTACCTCAGCCGAAATACATAACGAAAATGAACTGAGTCCCGGGCAATAACTTTAGAAATAAATAATAAATTATGGTATGGTATGTCACTAACATTCTGTAGATAACGAACTGACCTTTACTTTACTGATAACAATGTACGTACCTAACTTCACGACTGTTATTAGGGGTGGTGATCAGAGATCGAAACACATTCATACAGCAAAACGTCTACATTTGATGATTTGACGGACGGCTTGGTCCAGTAGATCAAGTAGTCGCGGGTTCGATTCCTGTGCGGGGAAAACTTATGTGTGAACCTAAAATGTTTTTTTCGGTCTGGGTTGTTTGTGGAATTTCGTGTTGGCAAACGCATCCACGTTTAAAGAATGGTACCAAAATGATTACAGATAGCCAAAGAAATAGAAGAATTGCGTCTTTGGTGTAGTGATAAATAATACGTGTAACGATCACGAGGGCCTGGGTTCAAATCCTGGGGCGGTAAACTGTAGTATTTCTATTAAAAAAAATTCTATATTAGTCCCGAGTCCGGCATTGTGCCCGGAAAATGGGACCTAACATCGTCGGCGAAAAGGGCGTGTACTCAGTACACCTCTGCCAGCCGCATGGATAATATAGTCGTGACAGGAATTTAAGGCTCTGTCCCTGCACGAATTGTAGGTATTTGAGGGGGTGAAGCAGAGGAAGCGGTCGACGGGTAGCCCGGCCCACTGCGGGGTGCCCGCACCCGTCCGTTGCCGCCGAAACGTTACTGTTGCTAAATCTAGAGATAATAATGTTTAATAATAATGTTTATTTATTTCTCAAAAGTTCCAGTACATTTTTTATACAAATATATATCCTAATCTTAGGCAAATGTACACAAAAGTGTTAGCATTTGAGGCTGAACTAAGCATAGCCTGTATTCCAGCCCTCAACGCCAATCCCCTTGAGTTACAAGAAAATAATGTAGGTATGTTTTTAGTGATCTCGCAAAATTGTACTAGTTAAAATTTAGATAACATGGAAGAAAATAGAAAAAAAAAAATAATAAAAAAAAGAAAAAAAAAAAGAAAACAATACTAGTAATACAGTTGTTGGGTGTGTAGTCTGTCCTCTCTTTGTGTGTTATGAAGTGTGCATGAGTGAGTGTGAGAGGGTGTGTGAAGTTAGAGCGCATGTGTTACTGTTACATTTTAATTAATTTGGTATATATGTATAATAATCAAATTGAGAGATGAGTCGTATTTATTAGAACAGATCCAAAGAACAGGTATTTACGAGAATAGGCGGCACCTAATCCAATTCTGGCAATACCTAATCCACCTAATATTCATATTCAATATAATCTAATGTTTAGCCGTTTAGCGCGCTCACTCACATCTGTTCCCGCGCTCTCTCACTCACTCATATGCTTATTGCTTTGCTATCCTTCTTACGTGTAAGGGAGCGAGACAGCGCTATACAACGCGTATTGATATGAAACAAATGTAAATATAATGAATTGAAATCTTTTAAATACGCCATCTTGCAAACGCTAAACTTTTGCGGAATATTTAATATCGCAAGACTCAACACTTCATACATTCGTAAGTTAACAGTCCTAAGCCTGTAAAAAGTATGATGGGAAGATACCAGTTCATCACTAATATTTCATTAAATGATATAATAGAAAACAAGTATTACTTTATTCAACCAATTTCGTGCAGAAATATCTAATCTAATCAAAAAAAAAAAATGCTTCCATTTTGAAACTTCCATTTTTTTAAAAGTGTTTTATTATGACTCAATATAACAAAACAATTTAACATTAAATTAATTCAAATATCGATAATTCGATATCAGGATTTGATATAGAATAGGCGGATTGAGATCACTAAGTAACGGTATGTGTATGAGATCATTGAGATTAGGTGGATTAGGTGGAATAGGTATTTGGATTAGGTATTTATGCAGACTAGGAACAGGTGTACTTAGTACCTGATTTACCTAATACAACCCATCTCTAGCTAAGTCTGTATTCAAGGACACCGGATCTTTTATTGTTGTACTATACTTTCAACCAAGTTTCTAGGCACTGCATCTTATTTTCTGTGACCTTTTGCGTTATAGATTAGGTACCTCAATATTTCGGGAATATTTATTATTTTTATTATTTATCGTGTAAGTTTCAAAATCATGTTCTATATAAATATTCGTCATAAAATGAATTCAAAGTGTCAAAAATTGGCTATGTTTGGATTTTTTTTCTATCAAGCGAAGTTATTTAAATCGTGTATAATAATATTAGCCCTGTTAAGAAACTGTCCCACTGTTGGGCACGGGCCTCCTCTCAAACTGAGAGGGCTTAGGCCATAGTCCACCACGCTGGCCCAGTGCGGGTTAGCGAACTTCACACACCTTCGAGAAACTCTTAGGTATGCAGGTTTCCTCACGATGTTTTCCTTCACCGTTAAAGCAAGTGATAATTAATTTTTAATACGCACATGCTTTCGAAAAGACAGAGGTGCGTGCCTGGGTTTGAACCCGAGACCTTTGACTTTGCTGTCCAACGGTCTAACCACTAGACTATCACTGCTTATCGTGAATCGATCTTTCAAATTGGATGCATAAACTACTTAACTCCACCATCTATTTTTTCCATTATCCCTACTTCAAGAAATGATGACGAAAAACGGAAAGAAACAATGTACTTTTTTGGAGTTGGAGGCGACCAGATCGGTCCTTCACACCGTCACGCCTATATTCCCCAAGCGGGGTGGCATGTTAGGTCCGATGTAATAGGGGGCGTGTCTTTTGCCATATTCCGGGCACAATTCCAGACTCTGGACTGATACTGGGAGTTCTTCGATAGAAAAACTACATTGGTCCGACCTAGGATTTGAAACAAGGACCTCGTGATCGCAAAGCACATTATTCGCCACTAGACCAACTTAAACTCAAACAATTTATTTTGTATAAGCCCTGCGGGGGCGCTGACAAATAGTCAATTAACGTTTTTTTTTAATCTAATTTAACTACTAATCTTCCACCGGATCGGAACGCCTCCACTGAGAAAATCCGGCGAAGAAACTCAGCGGGCTTGTCTTTTTTCATTTAATTCTCTTTCTCTTTTTCACTTTCTATTTTTTTAATCATATTGTGTGGATACAATGTTTTGGTTACAAATCCGCCCACTGTGCCTAATAGTCGCGAGTTCGATTCCCGCACGGGACTGGTATTCCGGTCTGGGTATTTGTGTACGTGAATTTTCATGTTTGTAAACGCACCCACGACACAGGAATTAATCCAAGTGTGGGGCTAAGTTTAAAAAAATAAAATAGTTCGCGATCTAGCTCCTGTGTGATCCCTTACGACCGAAATATAAGACAACGGATTTATATTGTTTTAAATAGAAAAAGATGCACATAATCTGTCCAGGCAGAGTTTGGCAAAAATTAATTAAAAAAAAAAGTAAACTTCATTTTAAATATTTCGGATTTTATCGCGGTTTATTTTTGGTTTTTAAGTTCTCGACGTTTCGAGTAAGGGTGGGCGATTATGAATGATTTACATAATCGAGACTTTTACTAATTACTAATATTGATAATCGATCATGAAATTAGTAACTTACTAATTTCCATAATCGAATGACTATACTAATTAGTATTACTAACAATCAATCAATCAGCCTATCGCAGTCCACTGCTGGACATAGGCCTCTCCTAACACGCGCCATTGCACACGGTCCTCCGCCTTCCCCATCCAGTCTATCCCAGCGACCTTTTTGTGGTCGTCGGTCCATCTAGCTGGGAGCCGTCCTACCTTACGCTTACCAAGTCGCGGTCTCCACTCTAGGACACGTTTGCTCCATCGGCCGTCGGTCCTTCTGCAGATGTGACCAGCCCATTGCCACTTTAGCTTACTGAGTCTGCGAGCTATGTAACTTTGGTTCTTTGTCGGATTACCTCGTTACGAATTTTATTTATATTTATTTTGTTTGGTAAAAACTTTAAGTTTCTATTTTTTTGTTAATTTTAAGTTTGTTCCTAACTAACATTAATATAACTAATGAAACAATGATAAGCATTTACTTAATAATTTGTTTTCTTTGAAGTTTATACTGTAAAAGTACAACCAGAAAGTTAAACGAAAACAAAAATGTATGAACAACTAGACCGGGTCTTATCTAAAGGACAAGTCAGGAGTCTCCGTAACCGGCGAGCGTGTATGAGACGAACTATGAGAGTAGAGAAAGCCAGAGAGGTATGTAAGGAAGGAACCTGTTGGAACTCTGTACTGTCTGCCTACCCCGTAAGGGATCTGGCATGATGATATAGATAGATAGATAGAAAAACGTATTAATTAAAGATTGAACACTTAGTACTTTGTCTCTTATTTATATTGAACCAAAAATTATGATTAAATATCTTATAGGATACCTTTTAAAGGCAAGTTCATGAGTAGTAATATTTATTTTATTTTTATAATAAGGGACGAAAAACAGTTACATGTTCTGTGTTACATAAAAAAAACGGGTTGATTGATATTGGATAAACATATAACCCACGGAATAAACTAAAATGCTGTTAAAAAGAATAATCATGTGCGCTGGCCGACCGACATGTAGTAGTATGAAAAAAAGAATCAACAACTAGAGATTGCCACTTCTAGACGAGCTAGTTTATTTTGATCATCTTTTTAAATTGATACTCCGAGTGGGCAAAGATGTCAACATCAGGAAAGTGCGTGTTATATGTTTCCAAGAGCCGACGTAGCGGGACCCGCACACCAGCATTAGTTCTGCACCTAGGTGTATAGAACTAACAGAGTGCACGAACCCCACGCACCATCGCAGTTCTAGGTACAACATAACATATGTCATTCGTGAGGTCATTACAGTCGAACTTATTATTACATAAGCCAAAGAGCATCATACTCATAAGCAAAATACGCCTAGACTCCAAGATAAACAAATCATAACGCATTAATAGTTGAGAATAGGGGATCCTAGTGAGAAAACATTTATAGTGCATGAAACGCAGAAACTATCTTTAATTAAATATCTAATTAAACACGTAAAAAATACTTTTACAACTCTATTACTCAGGAGCGTACGTCGCTGGCACAGAAGGTACATACATTTTGTGTGTGTGTGTGTGTGTGTGATCTACGCTGTTGGCCGCGGAGCCTTTACAGCTTCACCGGACAAGAGTGCGAGCGTGCAACCACTACGCTCTAGCCAGAAGGGCAAGGGGGCAACTAGTTCAAGGGCGCCTCAAGGAGGAACGGCCTCGGTATGGGCAGTCGCTATGAGGGAGGGCGTATACTAGGTGTCTCGCCGTGGTGCTCTGCATCAGCCGGCGGACAAGGGATTCTTCGACCTCGCCGGCGAGGTCGGTGTCTGATCCTCGCATCGGGAGGGTCGGTGAGAACATGCCGCGGACGGCGGTAGCGGTTGATAGGAGGGGAGTTGAGTTCGTAGTCGGCGGCGGCTACGATTAGCGGATTACTATGATTGGACGCGTTCGCAAAATATCCGGTTGTCGCCTTTTTAATAAAGGCGCCAATAGGTTCAAGACCGAGATCGGAATGGAGATCCACATGCCAGCAGGTACATACAGCCCGCGCCAAGCGCCTTCGCATCATTCGCATCGGCCATGCCGCCGCGCGTGGCGCGTAATCGAACTTAGCTATTGACTACTAATTCATTACTAATGGTTTATAATCGAGATATCTCGAGACATTTTCATAATCGAATAATTCCATTAGTATATCTCATAATCGCCCATCACTAGTTTCGATTGCTCTGCAGTAGCCATCTTCACGGGAAGGACTGAGGCGTTAGAAATCCAAAAAACATTTTATTCCAAAGCATCTTAAGAGGATTAATTTGATTGCAGTCGATATTTCAATTAATCGCACTATATTTATCAACTTTACCTCATATCCACATTTTTCTGTTTTCCTAGTAGTTTTTTCTTGGATCGGTACGGAATGAGTTATACCGACTGCGCAGAGAAGGAGTAACGGTAACATGATAGCCTGGAAACAAAATAACAATACATATTATAATCATAAATTTACATTAAAACTGACTAACTGAGAGACAAGAAACACTCCTATTTTTATTTCGGTCTTAACTCAAATAAATCTTTCTTTTTATGAAGACCCCACACTGGTATTTATTTCTGTCTCGTGGGTGCATTTACTAACATAATAATTCACATACAGAGATTTGTCCCATGCGGAAATCGAACCTGCGACTATTAGACACAATGGGCTGAGCGACTTAAGCTATTAACGACTGCGCTAAATCGTCCGTCAAATTAATTCTGTATAAACCATGCGGACGTACTATCAAATAGTCAATTTCATTCTTTTTATTCTACTCTACCACCGGATCGAAACACGGCGTCCACTGAGAAGATCTGGCGAAGAAACTCAGCGGGCTTGTCTTTTTTATTTAATTATATTTTACGATCTAGCTCCAGTGTGATGCCTTACGATGGAGATGTGAGACTAATTATGTTATTAATAAAGAGTGTTTAAGGGATTCCAGATGGTCCAGTCCCCACAAACAGCCCCCGTTCACGAGTATGACTACTGGAACAGCCATCATTTCCCTCGACCATATTGGAGGGAAGGGAGTGACCCGACAGACAGCCACCGCAAGCAAAGACATTATAGTGAGCATGACCAAACCAGATCCCCAAAGTGTCTAAAAAGCAACAAGGTCTCGAACGTTTCATATATTTATATTAATAAAGTTGGAAGCCTTATAGCCAGCTTGATAAGTTCACACTGCAACAGCTTCCAACACTGCAACAGCTTCCAACACTGGTTCTGCGTGCTGGAGTATGATCTACTCTCTCACTTCTTACAGCAAACATGATTATAATTATATGAATGCATCCTAGAACAGCCATCAATCCTGCAAGCATGCAAGTGTTAGGGCACGCCATGTTCTGAGGTTCTTAATAGGAAATTGTTTGGGATACTCTCTCAGATCATACAAGAAAACGATCTAAAGTTACTCCAATATATATATATATAATACCTTATATATATTAAACGCAAGACCTGAAAGTAGTTTGTTCTAAATTGATTAACTTAATTGATTCCAACTATTCTTAATGCATATTACATTTTTTTGAAATTTGCAAAAAATGCGTTAGCGTGCGTACCTTTAGTGCGCTATAATAAGCTATATTATTTCTAGATTCACAGCAATACGGAGATTTCAAATGCATATTTCTCAATTCGCAAACGTTTTCATACAAGTTTCATTGTTAATAGGGAATATGCGTGTAATTTAAATAAGGGTAAAATAATTTTTTTTACAAACTTTATCGCATTAGAGTAATGTCTATACCAATATATTTTTAAATAACATTACTTTTTTATTAAGAAAATAATTATTGAATGTACAAAAAATGAGTGGGAAATTCAAAGTAGCTGGAACGCCACGCTATTGGTCAGATCGAATATGATTGTTATTATAGACTTTGACGTCACGCCAAGCACGCCAAAATGGCGGGCGTTAAAAGTGCTCTTATCTGTTTGCTATCTTCAATATTTTTTTTTTGGTCTTTACATTTTGTTTTTGACGCTTAAATTTCTTTTGCAGTTATATATTGATGTAATGTATCATATAAAAAAATACACGCATATTCCCTATTGGGGTATAAAAGTGCGTAAAAAAGGAGTTAAACATTTTAAATTTGGATATTTTGTTTTGGTATGGAATTTGTGAAGCAATTATCTAATCGGGGTGTCTGAGGTCTTACGTCATTTATGATATATAAATGACGTAAGACCTTGCATATATAAACACACCAGATAGGCTGTCTGTGAATTTCCACTCTGATTTTTATTCTCTCTCTCTCATAGAATTTGAGATAAGCCTTTTGCCCAGCAGCAAGGCAACACAGGTTCATTTATAGGTACTAGTAGTCGCCCATAGGTCGATATTCGACCTACTCTTTCATCGTTTGCTGGTTATGTTTGACATTCAGTAAGACTATAGACAAATAATATTAAAGACAAACATCAATTTGACGTGTATTGTGTCAAATACATGGTAGTGTGTGTAATGTTTTTTTCATTGATTTAATGTATGTTTTATGCATAGTTTAAAAAAAATATTAGCATTCTGCACTCCTTCTCTATATAAACTATAAGTGTGGGAAATTTCATACTCCTCCGTCCGTGCAATTTTCGTAAAAATGTGTACAAAGTTTTTGCTTCACGTATTAATATATAGATTTATGCAATATTAAGATACATAATATAGAGTCTTTGCGAAAGTGAAAGGATATAGGTACCGGGGAAGACTTAGACTATCTTTCCATGACCAAATAAAATAGAGTCTTATCTGAAGGACAAGTCATGGGTCTCCGTAACCGAGCGTGTATGAGAGTGGAGGAAGCCAGAGAGGTATGTAATAAAAGAACCTATTGGAACTCTGTACTCTGCCTACCCCACAAGGATCTGGCTTGATAATATAGATAGATAGAGAATATAGTGTCGCAATAACGATTTATATAGTAAACCAATGTGGCAACTTATTTATAGGTCAAAAAACAATTTAATCTGATAATCAACCCACTTGAATTAATCTCGAATATTGCATAAATTGAAATCCTTTTGAAGCAATATTATTACACAATGGAGATATCTTTTACACATGATATCGGGTAATATAGTAATCTGTATTGCCTCATCTTTAGACACTTAAATGTATTAGCCTATATTATCTCACTGGGCTAAGGCCTTCTCTCAAAAATCTCAGTGAGAGATTAGGTCATACTTTAACACGCGGAGCCAGTGCGGGCCGGGGGAGGCAGGCTTGTGGACACCTGCTGGGGAACTTATCAAACCGCCTATAATGCTTCCAACTTGGCTCAACGACTACCAGATGAAGTGATGGGACCAACAGCTTAACGTCCGAAATACGGAATCGCTCGAACGTCATAATGCCACAAATGGTCTACTTCGGAAGGCACGTTAAGTACCAGTTACCACTTGAATGTGATAGTCATCAAGCTAAGTTGGAAGTCCCCTCCTAGCAGCCGATACCGCCATCCGCGGCATGTTCTCACCGACCCTTCCGATGCCCTTACATCCCTTCGTTCGGATACAGATACCGCACACAGGATCAGACACCGATCTCGCCGGCGAGCTCGAAGTATCCCTTGCCCGCCGGCCGGTGCAGAACACCACGTCGAGAAATCTAGTACCCTCCCCCGTAGCGACTGCCCAAGCCGAGGCCGTTCCTCCTTGAGGCGCCCTCGAGTTAGTTGCCCCCTGCCTTTCTGGCTCGAGCGTAGTAGTTGCACGCATGATGGAGTCGGAAGGAACATGTAAACTTTACGAAGTAACTCCCTCGTGTTTAGGCTTGGTAGATTGGTACTGACATACAACCCGATAGTAATCAGGGTCTGATGATGAAGCTGAAAGGTGGTCAATGGAACCCCCTAACTACGCAATAACCCTGCTATGTTTGGGCTCGTTGGATTTGTCTTGAGGAGTACTTAAAACCGGGATAGTGTCCAATGTCTGATGTTGGAGCCGGAGGGAAGCTATAGGAACTCAACTTAGCAAGATATCATCGTTGTATTTTTTCCTATAAAAGCTGGTTATTAAAAAGGTATTTTTAAATCCAAATTATTTTGTGAAAAATCTGTTAAGCTATTTGCGCGTGAAAAGTTAACAGACAGACAGAGTTACATTCCAATTTATAATATGAGTATGGATGTATCACACTGTAAGTTTAGGGATACCAAATAAGTTCATTGTATCAAAATGAAGTATTATTTATTCCAAATAAAGTATTATTTATCATTTATTGACTGCCTCGTTGGTCTGGTGGCAAAGCGCATCGCTTTGTGATCACGAGGTCCTAGGTTCAAATCCTAGGTCGGACAAATGTAGTTTTTCTAACGAAAAATTCCCGGTACATGTCAATAGGCTAGCCCCCTATTACATGGGACCTAACATCGTCGGCTGAACATGGGTGTACTCAGTACACCTCTGCCAACCCCCGCTTGGGGAATATAGGCGTGACGGTGATTTATTTCACTTTACTATTTTGTTTAAAAACATATTTTTTATTACTTGTAGTAATTTTTAATCACTTTTATCACCGCGCTGTACGAGGCGCTCGTAGCGCTGTGCGACCGCGGTGTTCTTACCGATTAGCAAGGTTAGGCAGCGTTCGATTCGGTCGGCCTGAGATGGGTGACCGTTTTTGGCATTTTCATATTCGAGTGTCTCCGTGCTTCGGAAGGCACTTTAAGCCGTTGGTCCCGGCTACCACTTAATGTGGTTGTCGTTAAGCCGAGTTGGAAGCCTTAAAGGCGGCTTGATAAGTTCCAACAGCAGGTGGCCACAAAACCTGCCTCCACCGCACCGCACTGAGTCCGCGTGGTGGAGTATGACCTAATCTCTCTCACCTCGATTAGTGAGAGAAGGCCCTTGTCCAGCAGTGGGCAATATAGGCTGATATTATATGTAAAATCTTAGAAAAATCAAACTATGCGAAATAAAGTATTTTCGCGTTCTTTAGTTCATAAAGTATACTTGCCCTAAATAACGCACAATACTGTAGCGACCCCTATACATCGCTACATAGTTGCGACTAACTACCAATAGATGGTGCTGACGATTCGCCATACATGTCTAGAACGCGATATTAGAGTGAGCACGACGCGTAACATATATACAATCCCCCGACAACAACTCTCGGGGAGAGTGGCAGGCCCCGCCAGACACACCAACCGTCTAGCTGGAAGATCTTCCCTTTGACAAATCCTGCCACTATACTTTATTATAATGTACCTGTTGGAACTCTGTACTCTCTGCCTACCCCGCAAGGGATCTGGCGTGAGGTTATAGGTAGATAGATAGATAGATAATGTACGGATGGCAACCCTACGCACGTCCTATTTCTTTGTCAGCTGTAACCTAAACAATTATCTAATTAAGTAAATGACTGCTTATAATTAGTTTTTAATGAGTGTCAATGAACGTAATGAATATATAGAGATAGTAGAGTTCACTGTTTACAAAATAATTGTTTTTACAAGCTTTTATTTAACTTCCAGTGTTTGTTCAGGTCAAATCTTGCTAGCTGCATTAGAACCACTTCCTCTTCATCTTCTTCTTCTTTAAAATATGGTTTCACCTGCCTTCAAGCGGTTCAAAACCGCTTCCTCCGTAAAGCCGTAGGAGCCCCCTGGTTCGTACGGAATGTCGATCTCCACTCCAATCTAGGTCTCGAACCTATTCGCGCCTATATTAAAAAGGCGACAACACGACACTTCGCGAACGCATCTACCCATGCGAATCCGTTAATCGTAGCCGCCGCCGACTACGATATCCCCCCATTTGACTATTTGTACGTGCTCCCGCAGGGATTATACAAAATAAATTATTTTAGTTTGAGTTTATGGAAAGCATGACCTGATTCCCCACCCAGGATAGGTTGCAGACGAAGGTACTCTTAAACGGTCAACACATACACTAAATTTTGATTGGCCGTTAAAATTAAACCATTAACAGATTCCTTGCGGGGTAGGCAGAGAGTACACAGTTCCAACAGGTTATTTCCTTACATACCTCTCTGGCTTCCTCCACTCTCTAGTTCGTATCATACAGACTCATCGATAACGCAGACTCTTGACTTGCCCTTCAGATAAGACACGGTCTATTTGGTCATGGTAAGATAGACTAGGTCTTCCCCGGTGGGGTGCTAGGTCAGACAACCTCCCCGTGGTGCACCCTGGGCGTCGCCAGCAGCCCCCTCGCTTTCCGGAGTGACTGCTGACGGCGGCAAATGGTCTGGCGCGTGATGAGTGTGTCGCGCTGTTCCCTGCACTCTCCAGTTCGGAGAAGGCAGAGTGCAGCTGGCGATGTTGTGATTGAAAGGAGGGACGGCAAAGTTTCCTCCACGTCGTGCAATTAACTGCTCTTTGTGGTGTGTACGCTTCAGTTGAAGAGAGAACCATTGTCGTTATTGTCCCTGGGAGCCACCTAACCGTGGCTTGATGAGCATACCGTAGACCCTTCGGGGAGCGGGGGTCTTGCCTTAACTGGCCGGACTGCGAGGAGACAACCTCTATAAAAAATCCCCTAATTCCAGCACAGCGGTACGTGGTGTCGGGATGCTTGGTGTCAGTGCCCGGTACTCCTGCCGGACACTGATATCAAGAGGCTGGCGGGTTGATCAGCTGCTAGCGGCCCACCCCGGGGTACCTCCCGCCCCCCCGGGCGTATTAGGGTTATCGGGGCAATCGGGTCCCTGCCTCGACGGACTTGTTATTTACCTAGATACTCGTGGGATTAACTATGAAGTCTCTTAAAAACAAAAGTCAAAACTTAGATGATGGTAGAGAGTTAGAAAAAGTGGAAGGAGGGAAGAAAGCAGAGGAATTGAAGATAGCACAAGAAGAAGAAGCGAATAATGAAGAACGGAGGGCAGAAACGGCTTCAAAAGAGCCTGAAGTGGCTGTTAGCGTTGACCAGATACCAGCTGCTGGCCGACCAGTAGTAGTTCTCGCGCGAGACCGGCGTGGGCGTTTTGCACGCCCTAACACGATTGCTAGGCTCGCGGAAACGGATGGAGGAGACTCGGACGCCTCCTTAACATCTTTGGCATCGACGGCAGCGTCGGAGGTTTCCTGTTCAAGAAAACGACCAAGATCCGGAAGTGTTGAACGACAAAAGCAACCGAAACTCGTAATTGAACAGTCGGACGACGACGAACTGTTTAGTCCGTTTTCACGCCCGACGAATACTAGGGCTAAAAAGAGCCTCCCTAAGCCTCAAGAGCTGGCCCGGGAGATGCAAGCGCAACCAAGCCTCGATCTCGATTCCTGCGTAACTAACAACCTAGATATTATAGAGACAATTGCGGACCAGTCCCGAAATATGAAAGGGACCCACGTCCGCGGACTCAGGATGGCTACGCGCAAAGTTAAGGCGGCTTTCGACGAGCTGACACGCCGAGCACCTGTAGATGCGAACGTGGAGCGACTAGAGCGCGAGAATTCAGAACTCCGCGCACAGCTAACCAGCCTTACAGCCGAGATCCGTAACCTGACTGAGCTTGTTAAGACTCTAAGGAACCAGACGGATCTGCAGACTGGCTTGAGTCAGCCAAAATCGGCAGCTCAACCAGTGCCAGCTCTTCAAATGCCCGCAATGTCCACAGACATGGCAGAGCAGATCGGCGCTATAGTGGAAAGGAAATTAGCTGTCCTTAAGACGGAGATATTCTCCAAACGGGCCCCCAGGCTTTCCGCGGGTAACCACAGGGGAGCAGAAATGGAAATGGCCATTCCGTCGGCGGTGGAAACGGCATCGCTGCCAGCGCCCCAAAACAAACAGAGAAAGGCGAGAAAGGCTAATGCTCTGGCACACCCTCCGGTGCCGGACCTGCCAGCGGTGCCTACCCCTGTGCCCATAAACTCAAACCCGGGCCCATCGCAGATTAAGGAAACCTGGGCAACTGTTGCTAAAAGGCCCCAAAAGGCCAAACAAATAAAAGTTGACCAAGCGGTGACTGGAAATCGCCCCTCAGAGCGCAAAGGCAATAAGGACGGAAGGAGGAAACTGCCGAAAGTCCCGAAGACAGCTGCTGTTTCTGTGACGGTCCTACACAGCACGACTTATGCGGAGGTAATGGCTAAGGCAAGAAGCCAAATAAATCTGGGAGACATCGGCATCGAGTCCGTCGGCCAGAAAAGGGCTATTACAGGTGGTCTCCTCCTGGAAATCGCAGGAGCTGAGTGCGAAGCAAAGGCAAACCGCTTGGCTGAGCGAATGCGAGAGGCCCTAAAAGACCTGTAAGTTAAAATAGCTCGCCCAAGCAAAACGGGTGAGGCAAGGATACGGGGCCTTGATGATGCTGTGACCCCAGAAGAGGTAGCGTCGGCGGTCGCCGACGCAGGAGGGTGCATTGCGGCTGACGTCCGTGTTGGACCAATCCGCCGAACACCCACAGCATTGGGCACCGCATGGATCCGGTGCCCTCTCGCAACTATGCGAAAAATTATTGCGGAGAAAAATATTCGTGTGGGTTGGGGGACTGTCAAAATAGAGGCACTGGAAGCAAGATCCTTGTAGTGTTACCGGTGCCTCGAAAAGGGTCATGTGGGCCAAAGATGCCCTAACAACGTAGACCGCAGCACCCTTTGCTTTATATGCTCTGAAACGACTCACAGGGCCAGAGAATGTAAAGCGCGGACGCCTAAGTGCCCCTTGTGTAGCAGCAAGGGGTGTGCAGCCGATCACCGGCTGCACACGAAAAAGTGTACCCCCCCAAAGGGAACGGGGAAAAATCAGGTATCCCCACAAACACAAACCCTGGAAACCACCAAGGCAACGGGCACGTGTAGCCTGTCGAAGGAGGCCCCGATGGAGGCTTAAAATTCCCTCCGCAAAGAATATTGCAGGGCAACTTGAACCACTGCCGCAACGCGCAGGACCTGTTACTGCAAAGCGTTGCGGAGTGGTCGGTTGCCTTGGCGGTGATGGCGGAGCCATACCGCGTACCGGACCATCCGCGGTGGTTCGGGGACGACACGGGCACCGTCGCCGTATACTGGGGAGGAGGAGAGGGTGCTCCACCCTGCTCCTTCCTGGAAAGGGGGCAGGGTTTCATAGCTGTGCAGTGGGGAGGAATGGCCATAATAGGCTGCTACGTCTCTCCCAACAGGTGCCTCGCCGACTACGAGGTGTACCTGGACGGGTTGGCGAACTGCATCCGCAGATGCCGGCCCCGTCCATCGATCGTCCTCGGGGATTTTAATGCCCACGCCAGAGCGTGGGGCAACCCTAGGGATGATCCGAAGGGAGGGACGTTGCAAGAGTGGGCGGCTGGGCTGGACCTCCGGCTCGTGAACCGGGGGTCCATCAGCACTTGCGTGCGATGGCAGGGGGAGTCGGTCGTCGATCTAACGTGGGCAACTCCCTCTGCCATGAGCACGCTGTCGGGGTGGCGCGTTGCAGAGGAGGTGGTCACACTGTCCGACCACCGCCACATCGTCTTCGATGTGGCCCTCCGCCCACCGGACTGCCCCAGCCGTCGTGCAGGCAGCCCCCCGCGACGCTGGTCTCTCAAGCGGCTTAATCGAGATCTTCTCGAAGCCGCAGCTAGCGTCGCGGCATGGCCAGAAAACACCGATGAGGTCTGGTCCGATCCGGAAAGGGAGGCGACCTGGTTCCGGGGCAGGATGACGGCGATATGCGATGCCGCCATGCCCCGGACCAGCTGCCCCAAGCGAACGGCAGTGTACTGGTGGTCGCAGCAGATAGCGCAGTTGCGCGAAGTCTGCTTGCGCGCGCGTCGCCAGTACACTAGAGCTCGAAGAAGAAGGCGAGCCACCGAGGAGGAGAAGGCCGAAGCATACGAGCGCTATCGAGCGGCTACAAAGGCGCTCCAAATCGCCATTGCGAATGCCAGGTCTCGGTCCTGGAGGGAGCTCCTAGGGGGACTTGATAGGGATCCATGGGGGCGCCCCTACAGGGTGGTGTTGGGCAAGCTTCGCCCCTGGGTGCCCCCCCTGACGGAGACCCTAGACCCCGGACTGCTGCGTCGGGTCATCAACGCACTATTTCCGACAGTCCGGGGCAGTCCCTCAGTCCCTCCAACGGTGTTGTCGGCCCTTTACACCGACGAGTTGGGGGTGACCGAACAGGAGCTGGACCGAGCCATCAGCCGCTTGCGCGCTCGTAACACCGCGCCCGGCCCCGATGGTATACCAGGGCGGGCATGGGTGATCGCTCTGGCCACCCTGGGGGACAGGCTGAGGCAGCTGTTCAACAGCTGCCTCCGACATGCCAAGTTCCCCACGGCCTGGAAGGAGGCTCGCCTGGTTCTCCTAAAGAAGGAAGGCAGGACTGCAGACTCTCCCTCTGCGTACCGTCCGATATGCCTGCTGGACGAGAGCGGCAAGTTGTTCGAGAGAATTCTTGCCGCCCGTCTCAGCGGGCATCTGTCGCGCTTCGGTCCCGACCTAGCTGACAGCCAGTACGGCTTTCGACAGGGGCGCTCGACAGTGGACGCGATCCTTCGCGTCCGCTCCCTGTCGGCGCAGGCCTTGTCCCGGGGTAGAGTGGCGTTGGCGATAAGTCTCGACATCGTCAACGCCTTCACCTCCCTGCCCTGGGACACGATCCGGGGGGCGCTAGAACATCACCGCGTCCCTCCGTACCTGCAAGCCGTGGTCGGGGACTACTTGCGCGACAGGTACATTCAGTATACCGGACAGGATGGTACACTGCACCGGAGGGAGGTGTCCTGCGGGGTTCCGCAGGGGTCTGTGTTGGGCCCCCACTTATGGAACCTCGCCTACGATGCAGTCTTGCGTGTCGATCTCCCCCCTGGCGTCAGTGTCGTCTGTTACGCCGACGACACTCTAATAGTCGCTGAGGGGGACACTTTCGAGAGGACCGTTGAGCTCGCCGAGCGTGGGGCAGAGGTCGTCGTCGCCAAAATCCGCGAGTTGGGCCTGCAGATAGCGCCTCATAAGACCGAGGCGCTATGGTTCCATAAACTGCCTAGGAGCAGGGAACCGCCCGACTCGTGGGTTCGCGTCGGATATTCGTCAGTCCGGGTGGGGCGGTACCTAAAGTACTTGGGCCTCACCCTGGACAGTCGCTGGGGCTTCGAAGAGCATTTCGAGCGCCTTGTCCCCCGAGTTGAGAGGGTAGTGGGTGCCATGCATAGACTGCTACCCAACCTCGGGGGACCGTCAGAGGAGGTACGCCGCCTCTACGGGGGGGTCGTGCGGTCGGTGGCCCTGTATGGGGCGCCCGTATGGTCACACCGACTGTCGGGCGTCCGGCGCTGCAGGACCAAGATCTATAGCCTGCAGCGCAAGATGGCCATCCGCATCGCACGAGGATACCGGACCGTATCCTTTGAGGCGGCAACCCTCCTGGCACGCTTTCCGCCGCTCGATATCCTGGCGGACATGGACGCGAGAGTCTATGACCGGATTCGCGTCGTCCGCCAAAGCGGCGAGAGCGTGCCCGCGCTTGAAATCAGACGGCAGGAACGACGACGCGCTCTAGAGGAGTGGCGCGCGAGGCTTAGCCAGGAGCACATCGCGCGCAAGCGCGTCGTCCGAGCTATACTGCCGTCCTTCGAAGCCTGGCAACAGCGGAGGAGTGGGCGAATCTCCTACAGGCTTGCTCAGATAATCACTGGTCACGGCTGTTTCGGTGATTATTTGAACAAGATTGGACGCGAGGTGACGGCAGCCTGTCACCATTGTGGTGGGGACCAAGATTCCGCAGAACACACGCTCGTTGAGTGCCCAGCGTGGGCCTCCGAGCGGCGGATCCTGGTCGACCGGATTGGACCGGACCTCTCCCTGCCGGCAGTAGTAGCGGCTATGCTGGCAGGGGAATCGGCGTGGGGGGCCGTATCCTCCTTCTGCGAGACAGTGATGTCTCAGAAGGAGAAGGCCGAGCGGGATCGGGAGAGGGCTGATCCCGCTCGGCGAAGGCGACGGCGCCGGGGCGGAGGCACAGCCCGCCCAGGCCCCCCAGCCCAATAGCCCGGGGCTTTATAATACGGGCTAACATGTTTCCCCCGCCGTAACATCTGGCGGGGGACCTCCCCCCCGTACCAATATCCGCAGGGGGGCCCTTGAGGTCGTGGGGCGCTGGGGCGGGGACCCGTAAGCGTCCCTCACGTGCGACCTCGAGGAGGACGGTGGCGTGGTGTGACCCATGCTGCCGTGATCACCGCGACGGTGCAGGCGGGGAGCGGGTCCATAGGCTCCCCCCCCCCGAAGGCGGGCTTTTCGGAGCAAGGTACAAGGGGGCACCGGTGTGTTCCTAACGGAGATCCCGGAGCCCCTCCCTGAAGTGTCGATGCCGGCCACCGTGGGGTTTTAGTCGGTTAGAGTCCGACATGCCCCGCCAGCTGCCCCTGAGGCTGGCGGAAGTCCATGAGGATTTCCCCACGTAAAAAAAAAAAAAAAAGGTCTTCCCCGGTACCTACATCCTTCCACTTTCGCATTGTATAGTATCTGTTTTGTCATCCTTTCTATATGCCCAAACCAGCAGAGCATACCCAACTATTAATTATTTCTACTATTAACTTATTATAAAACAAGATTACTGAACACCGTCACGACTATATTTACCAAGTGGGGGTAGCACAGGTATCCTATGTACACCCACATTTCGCCGACGATGTTAAGTATATTATTCATATATCATATCGTTATATCATTCATACGGAGAATACGGATCACGAACGAACTAATAGCCAACAAGTAAAACCAAAATTAAAGCCACAAACTCAAATGAATCATAGCTAAAAACACTCGATCAAGTCACCTTTCAATCAAACAAAACCTTAATCAAAATCGGTTCATTCGTTAAGTAGCTACGATGCCTCGAACAGATATACACGTTAAACTTATAACACATATAATACCCCCTTTGAGTCACAGGAATAATTCCAAGGTCTGTAAGAAAAGAACTTGTCGGAACTCTGTACTCACTACCTACCCCGCGAGGGAGCTGGCGTGATGATATATATAGAGAGAGAGAAAGGAATAATTCCTAGCTACGTTTTATTTATTGACCTTACATCGTCGAAGATATAATCATTTTAATTTAATAAGACCTTTTTAAGCAGTGATAGCCTAGTGGTTAGACCGTTGGACTGCAAAGTCAGAGGTCTCGAGTTCAAGCCCAGGCACGCACCGCTGTCTTTTCGAAAGCATGTGCGCATTAAAAATGAATTATCACTTGCTTTAACAGTGAAGGAAAACATCGTGAGGGAACCTGCATGCCTAAGAATTTCTCGAAGGTGTGTGAAGTTCGCCAACCCGCACTGGGCCAGCGTGGTGGACTATGGCCTTACCCCTCTCAGTTTAAGAGGAGGCCCGTGCCCAACGGTGGAACAGTTTCTTAACAGGGCTATAGTAAAAAAAAGACCTTTTTAAATCAAGCTTTTATAGCAAAAACACAACGAAGATATCCTTTTTAGTTGAGGAGTTCCTATGGCTTCCTTCCGGCTGTATCATCAGACCTTGGGACACCATCCGGGTCTAAAGTACTCGTCCAGACTAATCCAACGAGCCCAACACGAGGATATATTGAGTAGTTGTGTGGTTCCATTGGCCACCTTTTGGCATCATCAGACCCTGAACACTATCTGGTTATATAGTACTTGTCAATACCAATCTAACAAGCCTAAACATGAGGGGGTTACGTTGTATACTTCACATGTTCCTATGGCCACCTTCTGGCTCCATCATCAGACCAGCTCCATAGTACCATATTATTGCATTTCAACCAGACTTATATATGACGGACGACGACATTTGACGGACGATTTAGCTCAGTTGTTAAGAGCTTAAGCCGCTCCGCCCACTGTGTCTAATAGTCGCGGGTTCGTTTCCCGCACGGGACAAATATTTGTGTGATCCACAATTATTTGTTCCGGTCTGGGTATTTGTGTATGTGAATTTTCATGTTTGTAAACGCACTCACGATACAGGAATAAATCCTAGTGTGGAGCAACATTGATGAAAAAAAAATGTCAAATTTCAGCTTAATCGGATACCCGCAAGTGCTTGATAAATTGGTCACAAGATTTGAACCGGAAAGACAGACAGACATACGAACATTGACAGTTAAATCCTTATTCATCAGCCCCTTATACGGCAACTACTAAATATACGAGTAGTTTGTAAAATAATTCCAATTTTGTAAAAAAAATAATGAATAATAAATAGAAAAGCCAGTCCAGTTAAATTAAAAGCCTAGCCCGCTGAATTTCTCCGAGGATCTTCTCAGGGTGAGGCCGCGTTCCGATCCGGTGGTAATTGTAAAAATTTAATAATTTTTGACGTTCGTAAGCGCTCTTGTCCGCCTATACAAATAAAATATTTTGACTATGATTTTAAATAAAATCTTATAAAAAGTATGCCTCTGTCAACCTCACTTGGGGGGATATAGGTGTGACGAGGTTTTCGGCCTGCAAACCCATTGACCCATGGGTACCATATTAAAAGAAAGTTTCTTATGTAGGTACGTGTGTTAGTGGTTAAATCGAAAACTAATGAACCAATTTTAGTGGAATACCACGCTTTCTTTGGATTCATTTGATGATAGCTTGTAGTGGTTGATCAAACACCCAGGTTAAGCAGCGTTCGGCTCGGTCACTCCGCGATGGGTAACCTTTTGTAGCAATTCCATGTCCCAACGTCTTCGTGTTTCGGAAAGTACTTTACACCCAGATCAGTCCCACAAAAACGAAGCAGGTTCAAACTCCGTATAACCGTCACGCCTATATTCCCCAAGCGGTGGTGGCAGAGGTGTACTGTGTACACCCACTTTTCACCGACGATGTTAGGTCCCATGTTATAGGGGGCGAGCCAATTGCCATATACAAGGCCAATTGCCATATACACAATTCCAGATTCCGGACTGATGCTCGGAGTTTTTCCAGATTCCAGATTTTCGTTAGAAAAACTTCATTTGTCCGACCTAGGATTTGAACCCAGGAACTCGTGATCACCAAGCGATGCGCATTGCCACTAGACCAACGAGGCAGTATAATCTGTTAAATATATATTCCAATGCCACGAAATTTAATAAAATATCTTCTTAGGAGGGGTATTATATAAATTATGTAGAATTGTATAGAAAGATAACATCTAGCGTGTATCAAAATCAGTTCATCTAAGTCTATGGTTCACTAAAGAACAATAGGGGACATTAATCTCGGTATTGCCTTCTCGCATCTCTCGTCTCGTGTTCGACCGAGACGAAGATGGCGTGACGACTTGGACCCTTTTGCGGGAAATACATGGCTACTACTAACCCAGGATCGATCTATGTGGAGAAGTCAAGGGCCTCCCCTTGACATCTCCACATAGATCGTCCAGCAGTGGGACACAGGATAGGCAATTAAAAAAACAGTGTTGCCAAGGCCCTAAGTCCGCTTCTGCAATTTTAATTTTTATATTTTAATTGTTAATCATTAACTTCGTAATTGAGAGTTTTGACATTTTTTGATGTACTAATTCAATGCTTTCCAAATCTTATGGTACCTATCATTAATCATTATATTAATACGTGAAGCAAAAACTTTGTACCCCTTTTTACGAAAATTGCGCGGACGGAGGAGTGTAATATTTTCCACACTTATAGTTTATATAGAGAAGGAGTGCAGAATGCTAATATTTTTTTAAAATTATGCATAAAGTACATTAAATCAATAAAAAAAAAACTAACACACACTACATGTATTTGACACACATGCATGGATACTCTTTTGTTTATTCCATGTCCCAACGTCTTCGTGTTTCGGAAAGTACTTTACACCCAGATCAGTACCACAAAAACGAAGCAGGTTCAAACTCCGTATAACCGTCACGCCTATATTCCCCAAGCGGTGGTGGCAGAGGTGTACTGTGTACACCCACTTTTCACCGACGATGTTAGGTCCCATGTTATAGGGGGCGAGCCAATTGCCATATACAAGGCCAATTGCCATATACACAATTCCAGATTCCGGACTGATGCTCGGAGTTTTTCCAGATTCCAGATTTTCGTTAGAAAAACTTCATTTGTCCGACCTAGGATTTGAACCCAGAAACTCGTGATCACCAAGCGATGCGCATTGCCACTAGACCAACGAGGCAGTATAATCTATTAAATATATATTCCAATGCCACGAAATTTAATAAAATATCTTCTTAGGAGGTGTATAATATAAATTATGTAGAATTGTATAGAAAGATAACATCTAGCGTGTATCAAAATCAGTTTATCTAAGTCTATGGTTCACTAAAGAACAATAGGGGACATTAATCTCGGTATTGCCTTCTCGCATCTCTCGTCTTGTGTTCGACCGAGACGAAGATGGCGTGACGACTTGGACCCTTTTGCGGGCTATACATGGCTACTACTAACCCAGGATCGATCTATGTGGAGAAGTCAAGGGCCTCCCCTTGACGTCTCCACATAATGTCTTTAATATTATTTGTCTTTAGTCTTACTGAATGTCAAACATAACCAGCAAATGATGAAAGAGTAGGTCGAATTTCGACCAATGGGCGACCACTATAGTTACCACTATAGTTCTTATAGATTTCCATAGTCGTAAGTATCAGTTCAAACAATTGCCAACTTTTGGCACAGTTGTAATTGAACGATTTTTGTAGCCTGTCATAATTACATAACACTTAACAAATAGCAGACTTAGGGCACTGGTGGTGAAGAAAAGTTAGTACCCATTTAATTAATTTCTACTCTTTTTGGTTGGACTGTACAAATAAAATATATCGATGCCTGTACAAATAATCTGTTGGAGCTCTGTAATTTGCCTACCCCGCAAGGGATCCAGCGTGATATAGATAGGTAGTTAAAAGTACCAGGATAGCATAAATGCATTGGACATACGCGTCGAGACCACAGTTAGACGACACACATTTTTTCTTACCTTCGCTCTAGTATGTGCTTTTCCTGTTGTGTTAGTTATTTATTGAATCAATGTGACACTTATTTATGATATCCTAGTTGTTGACCGCGGCTTCACACGCATTTAATACTAACTAGTCATGCCCGCGATTTTGTTCGCGTTGATTTTAGACCTTACATTTTTCCGGGATAAAAAATTTCCTATGCGTTAAGCAATGATAGCCTAATGGTTAGACCGTTGGACTGCAAAGTCAGATGACTTAGGTTTAAACCCAGGCACGCACCTCTGTCTTATCAAAAACGTGTGCGTATTAAAAATTAATTATCACTTGCTTTAACGGTGAAGGAAAACATCGTGAGGAAACCTGCATGTGTAGAGTTTCTCGAAGGTGTGTGAAGTTCGCCAACCCGCACTGGGCCAGCGTGGTCGACTATGGCCTAAGCCCTCTCAGTTTGAGAGGAGGCCCATGCCCGACGATGGGACAGTTTCTTAACAGGGCTAATATTATTATAGTATTATTATATAAAAAAATATATTTCTTTCCCATCCAACGAACTGGTGAAGTTAACTAATTAAACTTATCAACTGATAGTTAGTTGGAGTGGAATACCGGATTTTCGACGGGGTCTTACTTCTTACTCCAAGACGGCTTAGTCTAGTGGTGAAGGCATTTAAGCCGCTTTGCCCGCCTGGTTCGAATAGACGCGGGTTCCATTCCCACGCGGATTAGCGGATTCTTTGTGTGACCCACAATTAGCTTTTTCGCCCATGTCTGCATAGGGGCCAATTGCTGATCAGACCTCGATAAATAAAGATGGTAGCGCTAACAGCAAGAATAATTATTATGTATCTATCTATCTATAACCTCACGCCAGATCCCTTGCGGGGTAGGCAGAGAGTACAGAGTTCCAACAGGTTCTTTCCTTACATACCTCTCTGGCTTCCTGGACTCTCATACACGCTCGCCGGTTACGGAGACTCTTGACTTTTCCATCAGACAAGACTCTGTTTATTTGGTCGTGGTAAGATAGTCTAGGTCTTCCCCGGTACCTGCATCCTTCCACTTTCACATTGTATATCTGTTTTGTCATTCTTTCTATATGCCCGAACCAACGGAGCATGCCCTTTCTCATCTTTACACCGATACTATCTTTCATACCTACTCGCTGTCTTACTATGCTGTTGCTAATGCGGTCGGTCAGCTTCACTCCGCACATCTTCCGCAGAGCTCGCATTTCTACCGCATTTATCCTACTTTTATTCTACTTCTTACATACCCAGCTCTCGCTACCACATAACAGCGTTGGGACAAGAACTCCGTTATGTATGGCCAGCTGCGCCTTATGGCTTATGTATATGTATATATAATAGTATGTACAGATATACAATGCGAAAGTGGAAGGATGTAGGTACCGGGGAAGACCTAGACTATCTTACAATGAACATATAGACCGTGTCTTATCTGAAGGGCAAGTCAAGAGTCGCCTTAACCAGCGAGCGTGTGAAACGAACTATGAGAGTGGAGGAAACCAGCTTGGTAAGTAAGGAAAGAACCTGTTGGAACTCTGTACCCTCTGCCTACCCCGCGAGGGATCTGGCATGATGATATAGATAGATAGAGATAGATAGAAACAGTCGAATTCTAGAATAAACCGCAGAACAATATGGCTAGCCGCTTTATAAAACAGTTCCACCAAAAAGAAATTATAGTACGGCTGATTAATGTGCAGCTGTTCGCGAACGAATTATTCCAGTGGCTTTAATAGTTTAAGAGCTTAGGCCACTGCGCCCACTGGATCGATTCGTCGTGGGTTTGTTCCGGTCTGGGTTTTTTTTTATGTACAGCGTCAGAAACACCACCCAACTAATCCTACTAATATAATAGTATAGTAGTGAAAGTACCAGGGAAGACCTAGACTATCTTACCACGACCAAATAAACCGAGTCTTATCTGATGGAAAAGTCAAGAGTCTCCGTAACCGGCGAGCGTGTATGAGACGAACTATGAGAGTCGAGGAAGCCAGAGAGGTATGTAAGGAAAGAACCTGTTGGAACTCTGTACTCTCTGCCTACCCCGCAAGGAATCTGGCGTGAGGTTATAGATAGATAGATAGATAGTGACAGTTACGTTTCCTTCTTTGTTTCTTTAAAAAAAAACGTAGTCCCACTCTAGGATTTATTTCTGTCGTGGGTGCGTTTACGAACATGAAAACTCACGTACACAAAGACCCAGACCGCAACAAATAATTATGGATCACAAAATGATTTGTCCCGTGCGGGAATCGAAACCGCGACTATTAGACACAGTGGCCGGAGCGGCTTAAGCTCTTTACCACTGCGCTAAATCGACCGTCGTGTTTAGATGGTTGTTACTCAATAACGCAAAACGGGTGAACAGATTTGGATGATATTGAGCACATAGATAGTTGATTTCTGGATTAACACACAGACTATTTTTTATCGCAGAAAAATGTAAGGTTCCTGTCTAAAGTCGCGGACGAAGTCACGGGCTGAGACTAGTAAGCTATAAAGGTTGGTTAAATTTAAAGTGTCCCCATTGTATGTTCGCCGAAAAGGGCACGATTTAATATTCTTACACACATTGTTGCACAGCTCATTAGATTCACCTTACCTACTAAATTTATTGAATTTCAATACTAAATTACCGTATCCCTGATAAAACATCTCATCTCCATGTATGCAAAAATAATACCTCTTTCTATAATCCAATTACAAGAATGTGTCGCCTTTACAACGAGCTATCCATCAAATCTAACCACTTCGATGTCTTTAACAGCAGACGAACTTCTTTTAGAAATACTGCCAGACAGATCCTTCATCAGGCCTACATCACTTCTTAGTACTAAATTTTATGATTTTTCCTTTTATTGTTTCTGCTCATTTGCTTTCTAGCTCTTATTGTGTCACAAAATTAACCTACTTATCTTAATGTGTTAACATATTTAGAATTACAGTCTAGTTTATATTCCTTTTCACTATCATACTGACTTAGTCTTTGATTGTGATCTGTTTTGTTGACCAAATAAAAATATAATATTTATAAAGATACATACGCAGAAGCCGCAGGCGGCCACTAGTAAAACATAGTACGTTGATATCAAAGCCAGAGCCTTGCATTTTGTTGTTAATTTCGGTTACAATTCACAATATTTCCGTTTTAACTGCCAATTTAAAATAACTACATCGCCTAAGCAAATTAGTTTCCTGTTCATAAACCACGCGATAATACAAGGATAAACATTAATAAACAATTACTTACCATGCTCCTTCGCTTTGCTACATATAATGTAAACAATATTAATACTCTAATAACGTAAATATTAATAAAACGAAAAATATAAAACGAAACGACCACCCCTCACTGTTGTTAAAACATTACTGAATGACAGTAGATGCGCTTGGTGTTACCAGCTTATATACTTTACCAATAGATAAAGGGTTCTCATTACGTTATAATGAATACCCTTGAATGCAATGTTTTTTTTATTTATGATAATACTATCGTAGTTTTATTATGGGTATTAGTGGCTTTTAAATCAAATTAATGATTGCAAATTGCCTAGTCTAGTAGTTAAAACGTAGGCGGCGGCTCTTGAAATTGAGTAGTCACTCGTTAAATTTTGCAAGGGGGAATTCTTTTGAATACAAATTCATTGAAATACAAACATTTGTTGCGGTCTGGGTCCTATTTGATAAAACTGAAAATGTAACATATTTGTGAGATAGTGTTAAAATTGTCACAATAATAAATCGCGTGAAGAGCGTGCAACCACTACGCTCGAGCCTCAAGGGCTAGGGGGCAACAAGCTCAAGGGTGGCTCAAGGAGAAACGGCTTCGACTTCGGCAATCGCTATACGAGAAGACATATACTAGGTGTCTCGCCGTGGTGGTATACACCGGCCGGCGGGCAGAGAATTCTTCGACCTCGCCGGCCAAGTCTCATCCTGTGTGCGGTATCTGTATTCGAAAGAAGAGAAGTAAAGGAGGGTTGGTGAGAATATGTTCTACTAGTTAAAGCATAGGGCGCTCATTGGATTTTAAGTAATCGAGCGTTCAATCTCCACTCCACTATACTTGTCCACTGCTGAACATAGGCCTCCCCAATCGCTTTCCAGCGTAACCGGTCCGATGCTACCTGCATCCAATGATTTCCCGCGATCTTCACAAGTTCGTCGGTCCATCAGGCAGGGGTTGTCACACGCTGTGCTTGCCAATACGTGGTATCCACTCTATCTTTCTGCCACAACGCTCGTCCGATCTTTGCGCTATGTGGCTCGCCCATTGCCACTTTAGCTTGCTAATGCTGTCGGTGACTTGGTTCTTCTACGAATCTCCTCATTTCTAATTCGATCACGTTAAGAAACACCTAGCTCTTTCCATAGCTCGCTGAGCATCATCAATCACCTTGTATTTACCCACTGCTGAGTGAAAGCCTCTATACGCCATTCGTGTCGGTCCTGTGCTTCATTATTCCACCATTTGCAGGCCACCTTCTCAACATCATCACTCCATCTTTGGTTTCGTCCCGTTCTAGGCCATCACTCTGTCACGGCCTTGGTCCACCGGCCATCTTCTAGTCCCATCACGTGTCCTGCCCATATCCCCTTTACCCTCGTGACCAATATCTTTAATTCCTGTTCGTCTTCGAATTCTTGTTTTGTTTCTTCATTCGTACTAATATTATAAATTCGAAAGTAACATTGTCTGTGTATCTGTTACCTTTTTTCGCCCAAACCGCCGAACAGATTTTGATCAAATTCGAAAAGGACATAGGCTACCGTTTGTCACAAAAAAACTTCTATCTACCTATATCATCACGCCAGATACCTTACGGGGTAGGCAGAGAGTACGGATCTGCAACACGTTCTTTCCTTGCATACCTCTTTGGCTTCATGCACTCTCATAGTTCGTCTCATGCACGCTCGCCGGTTACGGAGACACTTGACTTGCCCTTCAGATAAGACACGATCTATTTGGTCATGGTAAGATAGTCTAGGTCTTACCCGGTATCTACATTCTTCCACTTTCGCATTATATATCTGTTTTGTCATTCTTTCATCCGACATTCTTTCTATATGTCCAAACCAACGGAGCATACCCTTTCTAATCTTTACACCTATACTATCTTTCATACCTACACGCTTTCTTACTAAGCTATTGTGAATACGGTCGGTCAGCTTCACTCCGCACATCTTCCGTAGAACTCGCATGTTGACCGCATTTATCTTGTTTTCATTTTCCTTCTTACATACCCAGCCCTCAGTGCCATATAACAGCGTTGCGACAAGCACTCCGCACAAAAAACTTAAGGGTGTGAAATACACGCCTGAAAATAACGCGAACGATGTAACGGGTACAGCTCCGTTCATATTAGTCAGAACCGTTCATAAGCATACCAGATGGCGCCTACAGAGGCGCGCTCTACAAATATGCCCAAGAACAACACAGGAAAGAGTGGGAAACAAATACAGAGCTCTCTCAGAGAATTTCTCTCCACATGGTGTGACAGCCACAGCAAGAGACTACTAAAACACAGTGGACTACAATTAAGGCAACTAATTGGAGCTTATTTACAGGCCACTATTGCACAAAAGAACATCTACACAAGATGAACCTCTCCAGCGACGTGGTATGCAGGAACTGTGGTACAGACACTGAAACCATGAAGCACGTCCTCTGCCACTGCGACGCTCTGGCGGCGCGGCGAATGAAGCTACTGGGATTGACTATCTAAACCCAGAGGAACTACGGCTCTGCCTGCTGGAATCTACAGCCTGATACATGGAGTATTTGATCCTTCAGGTATGTAAGAGCATCAGGGCAAGGACAGCACAAAAGATTCCATCGGGTCGGAGTGCGCCTGAGGTCTCCTCGATCCGATAAGCGAACAATAAGATAAGATAAATGGGTACAGTTAGTATATAGTAAAGAACAATCTTGCATACTCACGACCCAGATTAAATGGCCGCCTTACCATTATAAAAAAATAAAACTGTTTCTGTCTGTAAGAGAACTGTCTAATTTTTCTTCTACCAAACCTCTAAGTACAATTCTACTTAAAATTATTAAATCTTTGATTTAAATTAACTATTTTATAATTTTATGCGGGTATCCATTTTGACTAACTATGGGCCAACTGAACAGACCAACTAGTCGTGCAGAATGGAACACGATAATGCAATTTGTTCCGATCAGATCGGAGTAGGCAGAGAGTACAGAGTTCCAACAGGTCTTTTAATTACATGCCTCTCTGGCTTCCTCCGCTCTCAAAGTTCGTCTCATACACGCTTGCCGGTATAGAGACTCTTGACTTGGCCTTTAGATAAGACTCGGTCAATTTGGTCGTGGTAAGATAGTCTAGGTCTTTCTCGGTACCTACATCCTTCCACTTTCGCATTGTATATCTGTTTTGTCATTCTTTCTTCTGACGTTCTTTCTAAATGCCCGAACCAACGGAGCATACCCTTTCTCATCTTTACACCGATGCTATGTTTCGTACCTACTCGCTTTCTTACTACGCTGTTGCAAATACGATCTGTCGCGAATAACCCTTTTTAGTTTATGGTTGCGAAAAAAAGTACGCAGTAACGGTCAAGATGACAGACGAAAATTTGTTGTTTGTATTTTCAATTGAATACTATGTGCCAGCGATCGATGCGTCGGGTTGTTTACGGATAACGGTCAGATTCGGAGGTACTGTAGTAAAATCAGCGTCAGGTACAAGCAAGGCTTGCGGTGGCTGTAAGGGGAGGTTGGAGGGCACTATGGGCTGCGCCCGCATGACCGTGGCGTCGCGGTGGCTTAAGGACGTTGGTGAGAGTCCGAGGGACGTGCATGTCCATGGCTGAGATATTTCGAAGGCTCTCGAAGGGGGGCGCAAGTTTATTAAGGAAGGCTCTCGAAGTGTGCGCCCAAGGCCGTAATGTCGCGGAGGTCCGAGAGTGTTCTTGGGATTTAAAGGGGCGTGCGCGTCACGGAGATCCCGAAGGGGCCTGATGTTCAATATGGGCGCTAATGAACGTAATGTTATAATGCTTTCGATGGTTATAGGGCTCGGATAGGTAGGTGACATGCCGGCCGGCTTAAATATTCGTTGAGCAGCAAAGTTTCGGTGCTTGGCGAAATGGTCAAGATGCTGCGATCTGGTTTGTATTTCAATGTCCTAGTCATACAAACTTGATGGAGATTTTTATTTTGCAGGCGGTTATTTACGAATAAAGAAGTTTAACTGTTTATGTGTGCCAAGTTAATCAGTAATGTAGTAAACATATGCGATAAAAAGGTTAAGATAATGTGCGCAAGTGAACGCATTGCAATAAGTTTGGCCATCATAATCAAGCACTATGCCCCACTAAATTCGGACATTCAGTCAGTTGAAATTGATATCTAGAACTACGGGTATTTCCATACTGTTGCAAATTAGTATTGTTATGGTAAACCATCCAGAAAGAAGTTTTTCTGCGAACTATATTTAATACTTCCAGTGTGTGTACTAGATCCGAATGAGTGGACTCTTATGAGAGGCGAATCAAAGGACGAAGGTTTATTAAATTTAACCAAATTCAACGGCCTATCGAATTTAGCAATGAATAGAGCAATTTCCAATGTTGTGCATTGGTTTGAAATCAATAACCTACTAAATGAGAAGAAAACTAAGTGCATCAAATTGTCGACACCTAACGTGAGGCAAGTAGGAACAAATGTAGAACTAAATGGAATCGAGTTGGATCTTGTTGAATCAACTTCATTTCTAGGTATTACTATAGATGCCAAATTGTAATGGGGCGAATATATTCATAAATTATCAAGTATGTTAACCTTTTAGGTCGGAATATGGGAAAAGTATTGTCTCAAATGATATCGGGGAGAATCCATTTTTCCCCGACGTTTGCAAAAAAAATTAAAGTCAAAGGTCATTTATTTGTTTAGGCCAATACATAAGCACTTACAAACGTCAAAATTATTCATTTTTTATATCTACCACCGGATCGGAATGCGGCCTCCACTGAGAAGATCCGGCGAGAAACTCAGCGGGCTAGTCTTTTAACTTAATTTGTTTGGCCTTTCTGAAAACCATTTTTTTAAACGATATTGTATTATACAGCATTGTTTAATTTTTCTGATTGAGAAGCTACTCAAACCCAATCTGTTTTATCGTCAAGATAACCGAAATTTTGTAATACCATTTCTTACACAGTCTAGTTTAGATTACCTTTTTAAATTTATTGATAGGCATGTTTCGGATATCTATGGGTAATTTGTTAAGAAGCGTATACATTGCCCCATGAAAGAATTACTAAATCAGTAGAGACGAGTAGAATGTACAATAAGATCATCTTTGTTCCGTGTATATGTTCTGTAATACAAAGAATATCTAATTTACAACCATTCATGAATAATTCAATTTCCAAATCTTTACCCGTCACACTGGATATTTTGATGGACCAGGTTAATTAAATTTTGTGTTTTGCTAAATACTTCATGAGTATTAGAGGAAGAGGATGTCTCTATTGTCTTAAAGTGTAATTTAAATTATAAGAAATGTCAAAATTTTCATTATTAAAAATATCTGAATTTAAATTACATATGTCAATATTAAATAATAAAAATATGGTAACGAACTAGCTATCTGTCTTTTATAATATTTAGAAAGATAAAAATTATCTTTTGTCAATTAGTGTGTCTTATTAACATAACTATTAATGTCAATGAAATGCATTTTGTCACTATTATTATAGGTATTTTGTGTTTCTAAATTGTGCAATGTCATATTCAGCTTATAAATAACTTCAATTTCCACCTGTGGCAAGCTTCTGCTGTAGGGAAATGTAAACATTACAATTTTTGCTACCTTTAAATTTTGTAACAAGTCATTTATTTATTTTTATTTATTTATTTATTTTACATATTAGTACGGATTAACCAATTACACTAATGTGTCTAAAATTCATAATATTAATATTAATTAAATACAGACTTATCTACGAAATAAACAAATTAATCACAAAGAATATCATAGTAAAAATTAAAGTAATCATAAAATTAAAAATAATAAAATAATAATTTAACGACGATTTAGCGCAGTTGTTAAGAGCTTGAGCTGCTCCGCCCACTGTGTCTAATAGTCGCGGGTTCGATTCCCGCACGGGACAAATCTTTGTGTGATCCACAATTATTTGTTCCGGTCTGGGTATTTGTTTGTGAATTTTCATGTTTGTAAACGCACCCACGACACAGGAATAAATCCCAGTGTGGGGCTACGTTTTTATAAAAAAAAAAAAAAAAAAAGCATTGAGCATACGTCACGCCTTTATCTCACAGTACTGCAGGCAGACTGACAGTATCACGTTCCATTCATCTGCGAACAGATCGCAATGTGGCGTAGCGTCCAGGAGGGCATTGAGCGCAGCGAGTGTACGTGGTACAGGTGACTTAGATCGAGCCACTGTGCGGCTTGAGGGAACAGCAAAGAGCCTGTGATGTCTGCCCCGTCGGTAATCGTTGGTTATTATAGTGTAATAATTCTTTCTTGTTAACATTTACCCTATTTTCAATAAATATTATTAATGTATGGCCGGGACTAAATTCAAATTCCAAAATTTTCTGCATTATCTCATGCCCCTTGTCTGACAAAAGAGTACCCATATCTTTACCAATTTCATCACTAAACATCATAATTTTATTTTGCACTACATAAGGTTTAGTTTTAACTATTGGGGTGTCTAAATTTATAGCACATAGAGGGGATACTTGATATGGTGGCATTGGAGTGCCCACTCTTCGAAGCACATATAGGCGATGAACGATCTAGCGACAGCCGGTTACTGATGTTTTTTGGCTATCTTTGTCAAGCTTATTAGATGTATCCTTAACTAGCTCATTCATCGCCAATTCGCTCTTTAATTAATTTTTCAGAACTTTCGTATTTTTGGTCATAACTTTTAATTTGGAGCGACCCTTATACATCGGTACATAGTTGCGACTACCTACTAATAGATGGTGCTGACGATTCGCCATACATGTCTAGAACGCGATATTAGAGTGCGCACGACGCGTAACGTATATACAAGCCCCCGACAACAACTCTCGGGGAGAGTGGCAGGCCCCGCCAGACACACCACCCGTCTGGCTGGAAGATCTTCCCTTTGACAAATCCTGCCACAACGTATCTGCCACAAATTTATCTAAAATGATAATTCATAAACTATAGCGAGTTTTCACTTGAAATAAAAAATAAACGATTTTGTGATGATGACGTGTTTTATTTAAGCTCAATTCAATACAAATTATCACTTAATACCATTAACATTCTTAGCTCAAACACAATTTTTAGGAATATTTTCAGAAAACTTTGACAAATAATTTATTGTGTTTTCAAATCGTAAATAACCCGTTTATAAACCTGCATTTCTAATTTTATGTCATCTAGATAATAAAACAGCTAAAACCGTCCAAAGAAATTACCTAATTTCGACCCAATGGCGACCTTGAAAAACGATAAAGTTTTTACAATAATAGTATAAATAGTAAAGGTATACGACCTAAATTTTGGTCAAAAACAAACAGAATACGTCCTTTTATAACATTATACACCACCTTCGATTTGCCGACGACATTGTGGTCATGGCGGAGTCGCTGGAAGATCTAGGACGAATGCTCGGCGACCTCAACAGAGTATCTCAACAAGTGGGTCTTAAAATGAACATGGACAAAACGAAAATAATGTTTAACGTCCATGTCGTACCCACCGCACTCACTGTTGGGAACTCTACTCTTGAAGTTGTTGACGAATACATTTACCTGGGACAGGCAGTCCGGTTAGGTAGGTCCAACTTTGAGAGAGAGGTCAATCGACGAATCCAACTCGGCTGGGCAGCGTTCGGGAAACTGCGCAACATCTTCTCATCCAAAATACCTCAGTGCCTAAAGACTAAAGTTTTTTAGTCAATGTGTGTTACCAGTGATGATATATGGATCAGAGACGTGGTCTCTTACTATAGGTCTCATAAAAAAGCTCAGAGTTGCTCAGCGAGCTATGGAGAGAGCTATGCTCTGCGTTTCTCTACGTGATCGAATCAGGATGAGGAGATTCGTAGAAGAACCAAGGTCACCGACATAGCCCTTAAGATTAGCAAGCTGAAGTGGCAATGGGCGGGCCACATAGCGCGAAGATCGGACGGGCGTTGGAGCAGAAAGATTCTAGAGTGGAGACCACGTATTGGCAAGCGCAGCGTGGGACGACCACCTGCCAGATGGACCGACGATCTTGTGAAAATCGCAGGAAGTCGTTAGATGCAGGTGGCATCGGACCGGTTACGCTGGAAAGCGATTGGGGAGGCCTATGTTCAGCAGTGGACAAGTATAGGCTGAGATGATGATGATGATGATAGCATTATACATATGAAATACATGTTTATTTTACGAAACTATAACCTAAAAATACAAAAAGGTTACGTACCACGTATAGTTACTTTTCCGTTGAGAATCCACACAATCACTTATTATCACACACCCGTTTCAATTCATGATAACAGTCATGTACACAAACGTTTAATTAACCTATTATACGAGGAGGGATCAAAAAGTAGTGAGAACGATATATTCCTTGGTAAAAAAAAAATACTGACAGGCATAGCTCAGATAAATATATTTGTAATATTAATAAAAAAAAATCTACGATTCTCTTTGTTTTTTTCTGAATGTAGTCATTTGTTTGCTTCGTGTCGGAACGTGTTCTCGAAAATGGAGAAAAACGAAGTGCGAGCCGTTATTAAATACCTCTGTTTAAAACAGTTAACGACGCAAAAGATTCATTGCGATTTGGAGGCAACATTAGGAGAGTCTGCTCCATCGTATTCCACTGTCGCAAGGTGGGCTTCTCAATTTCGAGTATGGAGAACGAGCACGGAAGACGAACATCGTTGCGGCCGTCCATCGACGTCAGTCACCCAAAATTTTGCGAAAGTCGAGAAAATCCGATACTCAATTCAAGAAACGGGCATTTCATATGGAAGTATTCAATCCATATTGAAACAATCTTTGAATATGAGAAAAGTCTCCGCAAGATGGGTGCCGAGAATGTTAACCGACAGTCAGAAACAAAATCGACTTGACATTTCGAAGATATTGTTGGACAAGTTTCAAGAAGATTCTGGAAACTTTTTGTCTCGTTTCGTAACAATGGGCGAAACATGGGTCCATCATTTTGATCCCAAGACAAAACAGCAATCTTCGCAATGGAAACGGCCATTATCACCGACCCCGAAGAAGTTTCGTGTCGTGGCATCGGCTGGCAAGGTTATGGCCTCAATATTTTGGGACTCAGAAGGAATATTGTTGATTGATTACCTGGAGCGTGGAACCACTATTACAGGCCAACATTATGCAGATTTAATTCCCAAGTTGAGGAATGCCATCAAAGAGAAAAGAAGAGGGAAACTTCGAAGGGGCGTGCTGTTTCATCACGACAACGCACCCGCGCCCAGGTCGGCAGTTGCGATGGCTGCCATTCAGCAAGCTGGCTTCGAATTGGTTGACCACCCCCCTTATTCACCAGATCTGGCGGCTAGCGATTTTTTCTTTTCCCCAAATTGAAAAAATACTTAAGGGGAAACAGGTACGAAGACGATAACGAAGTGATGGATGCCGTGGAGAGCTTTTTGCAGGACCAAGATAAAACTTTTTTTGTGAAAGGGATTGAAGCCTTGGAAAAGCGCTGGACTCGGTGTGTAGAGAAACTCGGAAACTATGTAGAAAAATAAATTATAACGGCACTTGAAATCCACTTAACGAGCACGCGCGCTTATCGGATGTTTACGTTATCTATTCTCAATAGCACATACACAGACTGCAAAGTATTGTACATCAACAGAACGACCATATCATCCTCTACATTTTGTTAAAACATTATTTATGGCTGTTATTTAGTGCGTTGCCACAAAAAAAATCGATAAACAAATCGATACCGTAACGTACATATATGTACTTTCCCCGAGCTTAATGAGGATAACATATAACGTAAATATATGTATGTCCCCCGAGCCTAAGAGTTAACCAGTTTGCTTGCAGAGTGACGCTAATGAGTGACAAGTGACAAGTGAGTGATGAACGCACTTCACTCGAGGGTCGCCCACAGAATCAAATAAACATTTGTTGGTCGAGAAAGTCCTTCCGGTGAGGCGATCGAAACCGAAACTTCCTGATCCAGTGAGAGATTCCCTAATTGCTAGACCAGAAGTTCCCAACCAGGGGAGCACCCCCTCCCTTGGAAAGCGTAGTGAGATATTAAGGGGGGCTGACAACAAACAAACTTAACGCGTAAATTAAACAATACAATATCACTGATTAACACATCATTGATTGTTTGTCACTGTTTTAAAATGCGACGTCATTGTTCAAATGTTCGATAAAGTACGTTTTAAATTTGTTTTCTAGTCTATTTTGTATAATTTAAAATTAAAATAAATATTAGTTGTTAAAATAATGTACTTTTCCAATTGGAATGAAAAAATTAAAGGGGAATGGGGCATGAATATATTTTTCATGATCTTGCTCAACAAAAGGAAGGTTGGGAAACCCTGTGCTAGAATAATGTCCGGTTTGAATATTTAACTTATAGATAGATTTGCCTACATTTTCCATACAAAATATGTCAAAATTCTATCCCTCGTCTCTTATTTTTATTTACTGGATAATAATTAAACATATAGCTTTTTATTACAATGCTTTGTAATTAACATTTTACTCTTTTATTATTTACTAAACCTACGTTTATTATTTACTAAAAAATCTTTAAAAAAACATAGGTAAACCGACTTCAAAAAGCAAAAAATAAATATTTGAAGTCGAGCCGGTTGGTGCAGTCGGTGCCAAGTAACCGACTGCACCAACCGGCATTAATATTTATAAATTTAATTCAAATATTTATTTTTTGCTTTTTGAAGTCGGTTTACCTTTTTTTTTAAAAGGTTTTTATTTTACAATTAATTGACTAGTGAATTATTTAGTAATATGTATATACTGATATTATATAATTTTGCTGAGTTGTACAGTAAGGTACCTACAGGATTAATATAATGACTATAATAACGGAATCTATACATTCGTGCTGTTCGCCGTTAAGGAGTTCCCTCTTGTATCTTCAAAGTCCAAGGTCCAATACCAATAACATTAAAATAGGACCACCTCAAAACTATATTAAACCAAATGCAAAAAGAATCATCAAAATCGGTTCATAAGCAAAGGAGTTATAAAAAAAGGACGAATTATGAACCTCCTTTTTTGAAGTTGGCTATATACTGCTTAGTTCTATAGTAGGGTACCTATAGGATTGACGTAATAACCATAATATCTCAATTTACACATGCCTATTGTTTGTCGTTAAGAATTTCCCTGGTGTATCTTCTAAGTCCAAGGTCCAATGCCAATGAAATTAAAATGGGACCATCTTGGAGCTATACTGAACCCAATTCAAAAAAAATCATTAAAATTCAGTCCACAATTGACGGAAATATCGATGCACATACATAGAAATAAAAAGCACATACAACCGAACATAGAACCCTCCTCCTTTTTGAAGTCGGTTAAAAATAACCATATATAAAGTATTAAAACTATAGTAAAATAACCCCTCGTTCGCACGGGTGCTTTTTCAATGTGCGGTGTGTCTGTGTGAATGATGTACGCTGTTGGCCTCGAGGCCTTTACAGCTTCACCGGACTTAAAGGCGAGCGTGCAACCACTACGCTCTAGCCAGCCAGAAGGGCAAGAGGCGACATACTCGAGGGCGCCATCGGTTGGGACAGTCGCTGTAGGGGGACGGGTGCACTACTAAGTGCACCGGCCAACCACCGGCTATGGGAGGGGATCTACTACTACGTTGTCGTCGTCGCCCGTATTCTGAGCGGAAAGAAGGGATGACAAAGCATCGGGGGGGGTCGGTGAGAACATGTCGCGGCCGGCGGTGGCGGCAGGGGCCGGGGGGAGATCGTAGTCGGCGGTGGCTACGATTAACGGATTCGCATGGGTAGATGCGTTCGCGAAGTGACGTGTTGACGCCTTTTTAATAAAGGCGCGAATAGGTTCGAGACCTAGATCGGAGTGGAGGAGATTATTAATGCGTCAACATGACTCCGCATCAAGTTCTTCTTCAAGTTCGGATGAGGAATGGGAATTATTACATACTAGAGACAAACGAGAACTTCGACCTCGTATTACAAATTACGGATGTGTCGTCAATCATTATTCTGATGAAGACTTTAAAAGCCATTTCAGGTAAATTGGGTTTATTAGGTATCTATATAATATATATTACAACGGACTATAGTTAAATTAATTTTTAGACTTCACCGAAGTACTTTTGAGTACATAAATAATTTACTAGCAGATGATCTCATCCGACCTTCATCAGGGTGCTCAATGATTCCGCCTAGCCATCAATTAAAGATTACGTTATGGAAAATGGCTACTATGGATTCATACAGTTAAGAATTAATTAGATATTCGAAAAACGGATAAAATGATGATCGAACCATGGTATTAATTTTGTTTCTTAAAACACCGTCACGCCTATATTCCTCAAGCAGGGGTGGCAGAGGTGTATTGTGTACACCCACTTTTCATCGATGATGTTAAATCCCATGTAATAGGGGGCGAGCCTGTTGCCATATACCGCGCTCAATTCCAGACTCCGGACTGATACTGAAAGTTTCTATAGAAAACCTACATTTGTTTGACCTAGGATTTGAACCCATGAGCTCGTGATCACAAAGCACATTATTCGCCACTAGACCAATGAGGCAGTCTATCGAAAAGTTACATTGATCCAGCAATGTATGAGTAGGTATTTAAAAAAAAAACATGTAATGGCTAGCAATATATTTCTTGCATTGTGATCTATTGCCTCTCGAGGTGTCGGTCTCGGCATGAACTTGGATAAAACCAAGATCATGTTTAATGAACATGTCACGCCGGGACCGATCTACGTCGATGGTTCGATGCTCGAAGTTGTTCGGGAATATGCCTACCTTGGACAAGTTGTCCAATTTGGTAGAAACATCTTCGAGAAAGAAATCAACCGCAGGATCCAATTGGGTTGGGCAGCATTTGGCAAACTACGTCACGTTTTCTCTTCGCCTATACCGCAATGCCTGAAGACTAAAGTCTATAACCAATGCGTCCTACCTGTTATGACTTACGGGGCTGAGACGTGGCCACTTACAGTGGGACTAGTCCACAAATTCAAAGTCGCACAGCGGGCTATGGAGCGAGCTATGCTCGGCGTCTCTTTGAAGGATAAAATTCGTAACGAGGTAATCCGACAAAGAACCAAAGTTACCGACAGCTCGCAGACTCAATAAGCTAAAGTGGCAATGGGCTGGTCACATCTGCAGAACGACCGACGGCCGATGGAGCAAGCGTGTCCTAGAGTGGAGACCGCGACTTGGTAAGCGTAAGGTAGGACGGCCCCCAGCTAGATGAACCGATGACCTCAAAAAGGTCGCTGGGACAGACTGGATGCGGAAGGCGGAGGACCGTGTGCAATGGCGCGTGCTAGGCCTATGTCCAGCAGTGGACTGCGATAGGCTGATTGATTGATTGATTGTAGATCGTTTTGTGACAGATTTAACGTAGGGAGGGCTACTGCAGTAAGAGCTGTATGACGCGTTACTCAGGCTTTGTTCCAAAGAGCACTCAGTTTTATTAAGTAACCTACTGGCGAGTATGCTACAGAAGTCATGCACGGATTCCTAAGAAAGAGCGGCTTCCCGAAAACGATAGGGGCTATAGATGGGACTCATATAAAAATTAATGTACCAAAAAGGAATCCAGCAGACTATGTAAATAGAAAAGGTTATCATTCCATTCAGTTGCAGGTATACTTACAAGATTCAAGATAGGTGAATCCTATTGATAATTAAAAACACTTAGTATTGTGGGGATGGATGTATGGATGTCTGTTACTCTTTCACGTATAAACTACTGAACGGATTTGATGAAACAAATAGACACACCGACTAAAATGTATAAAGATATTGCAAAATAAACGCGAGTAACTGCTATTACTGAAAATGCTTGTAAACCATTCGTAAAACGAACCTGTCATCAACGTGATGTCTTAGTCTAATGCTTACTAGAAACTCGACCGACGTCTAGGTCATTGGATCGAGTAGTCGAGGATTCGGACAGTGTGGCCCACAATTTATATATTTGCTTTGGTCAGGACCCTTATGTACTATGATTAATTAATCACTTAACCCGGTACGTTATATCGTTAAATGATCGTTTAATCGTGACATACAGAATACCATTAGATGATCATTTTACAAAGTTAACGTGACACACTGCGTTTGGGCATGGGAAAAAACGGCTCAGGATGGTTGTCTGTGTATGTGAATTTCAAGTTTGTGAACGTACCTACCCACGACGCAGGAATGATTCCTAGATTGGGGGCTATGATTCTCTTTTTAACCGAATTTAAAAAGGGGGGAAGTTGTATATCTATTTCTATATATTTTTTGAATGGGTATAAAAAGAAAATATTGGTTATTGATCGTCAAATTTTACGACATTGTACATAAGTAGCATTTTTTGCAGCTTGTGTGTGATCACAAAACCCTAATCATACATTGTTATGCGGGACACCCCGGTTCCATCCACGATCATAGGGTTTTTCGGCTGTCGGAAATCGCAGAATATGTAATGAACGACGACAGTATTCCCGAAGATAGCCATCTAATAGGCGACGCTGCGTATGAGATCCACCAGCACCTACTCACGCCTTACCGGGACAATGGCCATTTATCCCAACGCCAAAAGAAATATAATTACGTTCATTCAGCAGCTCGTGTAACAGTAGAGAGATAGATCGTGCATTGGCTTATTAAAATGCCGAATGAGGAGCCTTTTGCACTCTTTACCAATGTCACGGGTGGATTTAATGGCACAATATGTAGTCGCCTGCTACGTAGTGCATAATATTTGCATATTACGAGAAGATGACTTATCGATTCTAACTATACCAGAATCTAGTCATGAAAATGATATAGGTACACTTTTCACCTCAAATTAGACGAAATGCAGGAATACTCAAAAGAGACCTTATTATTTTGTAAATACTATTAGAAATATCTTTTAAATTCTTATCCTATTTACCTTTTAATAAACCTTTTACTATTTTTAATTTGTTTTTTATATTTTAATATAATCATCATTTTACTTTGATATGAGACCATATTAACTTTAAGATGATGCCAAAGTCAAATATCCAGGGGTCACCCTAAATGCTATAGTGGCATTAGGGTCCTTCGATTTTCGTATTAAACGATTCCACAGCCGAACCGCCTTTGTGGGTGGCTGGCTCTTAGAGGGCATTCATTACTTAAGTGAGCTTTGAAATGCGGGGGGGGGGGGGGGGAATCTAACGTCAATCTATCTATCTATCTATCTATAACCTCACGCCAGATCCCTTGCGGGGTAGGCAGAGAGTACAGAGTTCCAACAGGTTCTTTCCTTACATACCTCTCTGGCTTCCTCGACTCTCATAGTTCGTCTCATACACGCTCGCCGGTTACGGAGACTCTTGACTTTTCCATCAGATAAGACTCGGTTTATTTGGTCGTGGTAAGATAGTCTAGGTCTTCCCCGGTACCTGCATCCTTCCACTTTCACATTGTATATCTGTTTTGTCATTCTTACCTCTGGCATTCTTTCTATATGCCCGAACCAACGGAGCATGCCCTTTCTCATCTTTACACCGATACTATCTTTCATACCTACTCGCTGTCTTACTATGCTGTTGCTAATGCGGTCGGTCAGCTTCACTCCGCACATCTTCCGCAGAGCTCGCATTTCTACCGCATTTATCCTACTTTCATTCTCCTTCTTACATACCCAGCTTACATACTTCTTACATATTTCATTATTCTTACATACTTCTTCTAACGTCAACTTTTGGAAAACATTAATAAAAAAAATATATCAATAATTTCTCTAATGTTTTAGAATAAAAAAAAAACAGTTTTTAAAACTAGATACATGCCTGATTTACGATATGTAATACGGGTATTATATTTCGTACCCAAAAAATCTCATGGCAATAGCCATGGCAAAAGACTATATTCAGTTCAGAATTTAGTCTTTCCACACCTAGAGCGTAAATATCACGTAAGGGGGATGGGAGGTCCTACCAATTCTCACTAAGGCGGAAGGAGGGGTCCAAATAAAAAGAAAAACAGCTCACGTAACTAATAGATGCCCCCTTACCCCAATACGGTGACGCTTTACTTATATACTTGGGCCGGCCCATTATAACGTACTCATGTGAGGTGTCCGGCACATCCCCGGACTCAAATTGATGTTCTTCGGACTGTTCAGTGCAGATTCCCCGTGGTACATGCAGAAAGTAGATTTCCTTTAGGATCTCGGTCTTGAACCTATTCGCCTATATCAAAAGCTCTTTTTCAATTAAAATTATTACATTTTTATCCTTAAACACATGACCATGGTCAATATTTTTTTATTTTTTTTAAACGTGCCCCATACTATGATTTATTTCTGTGTCGTGGGTGCGTTTACAAACATGAAAATTCACAAACAAATACCCAGACCGGAACAAATAATTGTGGATCACACAAAGATTTGTCCCGTGCGGGAATCGAACCCGCGACTATTCGACACAGTGGGCGGAGCAGCTCAAACTCTTAACCACTGCGCTAAATCGTCCGTCAATGCCATGACCATGGTCAATTAGACATCATCAGACTTTGAACACTATCTGTTTGCATAGAACTTGTCAATACCACTAACAAGCCTAAACATGAGTGAGTTCCATTGTATATTTCACATGTTCCTATGACTAACTTCCGACTCCATCATCAAACCAGCTCCATGGTACCATATTATTGCATTCTCAATTTGTCAAATGCTTGATAAATGGATCACAAGATTTGAACCGGAAAGACAGACACAGACAGACATACGAACATAGCAAATTAAATAAAAGCTTGTAAAAGCTGGTCAGAGTCATTTAAGGCACCGAAAAAAAAGCGCCTATATTCCCCAGAGGGGGTGGCAGAGGTGTACTGAGTACACCCACGTTTCGCCGACGATGTTAGGTCCCATGTAATAGGTGGCGAGCCTATTGCCATATACCGGGCACAATTCCAGACTCCGGACTCATACTGGGAATTTTTCGTTAGAAAAACCACATTTGTCCGACCTAGGGTTTGAACCCAGGACCTCGTGATCACAAAGCGATGCGCTTTGCCACCAGACCAACGATGCAGATATATATTATAGACTTGCCGTGACCCGCGGCTGCGGACGCGTTTATCTTGTAATGACTTTGTAAATTATAGCCTATGTGTTATTCTGATGTCGAAAGTATATTACTTTAATCCAAATGAACTATGAGAGTGGAGGAGGCCAGAGAGGTATGTAAGGAAAGAACCTGGTAGAACTCTGTACGATCTGCCTACCCTGCAAGGGATCTGGTGTGATGATATAGATAGATAAACTAAATACGTTCAGTAGCTTTTGCGTGAAACAGTGACGAACATCCATACATCCATCCTCACGAACTTCCGCGTTTATAACATAATTAGGTAGTAGGAAATAGGATGAATAAGCTTATAAATTGAAGTCACTCGTGTAAATAGTACATTGTAGGTACCATCACTTTCTTGAAGATCCGAATAAACTATTGTATTTTCAAGTGTCGAGTTTTGTTCCTGTTGTAAACTTTTAAAGACTTGTGCTGCAAAATCTGGATCTACAAAAAGATCAAACAAAAAAGATTTTTATTGTAATATGTGACTACGTAGTACTTCAATCAACAAATTATACCTATATATCTTTCTTTCTTTTTTAAAAAACGTAGCCCCACACTAGGATTTACTCCTGTGTCGTGGGTGCGTTTACAAACATGAAAGTTCACACACACAAATACCCAGACCGAAACAAATAATTGTGGATCACACAAAGATTTGTTCCGTGCGGGAATCGAACCCGCGACTATTAGACACAGTGGGCGGAGCGACTTAAGCTCTTAACCAGTGCGCTAAATCGTCCGTCTATATAAAACCTCACATTAAAACCTACTCTAACAAGTACTTTTATACGGACGTAAATATACCTATGGTATATGGAATATGACCAGAGGTATGTCAGGAAAGAACCAGTTGGAGCTCTGTACTGTCTGTCTACCCCGCAAGGAATCTGACGTGATGATATAGATACATAAAGATAAATATACCTAATCAGTCAGTTTCAAATGTTTACCTTCATAAGCTCGTGCAGCATCAACATCGGAAACATACCCTTCTACTGTAACATCGTTTTCTTTATCGTATAACATTATTTTTGTCACCATTGTTGTATTTCTGCCATCTTATCTGATGGAAAAGTCAAGAGTCTCCGTAACCGGCGAGCGTGTATGAGACGAACTATGAGAGTCGAGGAAGCCAGAGAGGTATGTAAGGAAAGAACCTGTTGGAACTCTGTACTCTCTGCCTACCCCGCAAGGGATCTGGCGTGAGGTTATAGATAGATAGAGATAGATAGATTGTTGTATTTAATTAAAAATAATTTCTAAAAAATTTGTTGCAGTAATAAAACAAATAAAGAAACATCGAATTTGGCGGCAAATTTGACATTAAGTTTTGACTGCGCTCACGGCGACCCACCTCCCGAGGTGGGTCACCGTGAGCGTTTTGTGAGCGAAATTAATGACGTCATCGATGCGATCACAACAATCGCGGGCGCCAAGTGGAACGCCTGAAATGACGATATTTTCGATAGTTACAGCATGTGGAACGCACCCAGAGTACGTTCCACTTGGTATAAACATAGAAATTTTCGCCATTTCAGGCGTTCCACTTGGCGCCCGCGATAGATGTGATCGCATCGATAACGTCATAGGGTGCGTTCCACTTGTAACCCACGCCGACCACGCTCCCAATTGTGACAATTGCCGTTCCACAAGGTTGACAGCGCCGCAATCGTTCACGCAAGTGGAACGTACCATGGGACCATAGTGATCGATTTGTCAAATACAAATGGCGGGATTTTAGAATATTGTTCCTCTTAGTATATTTTTTTGTTACAGTAGTAAATTAACATATATATTCATAACAAAACGGTCTATTGTAAAATACCTATAAGGTATTTCACATATGATTATAATTTCAGTGAATCTAAATTGCAAAAAAAAAGGAAGTAGTTATAAAATTTAATGTTTAATTTTTTGTGTTTTTAATCAATTATAATTATAATGATTCATTCTAGCAACCTGTTTCTCCAGTTCGAATCAAGAATTGTGAATTTGTTATTACGAAATCAAGAAGTTCGATAAGTATTATTGAATTACAAAAGTGAAGGACAAGCCTCCAGCTATAAACAATGGCTGAATGAATATCATGCTCTGAATGTGTGTAATAGATGCCTACCATCCTTATTATAATTGGTACAAATTGTAAAGATTAAATCTTACTATGGAATACAATAGAAACCACAATGCTATGATGTAATTATATAACATTATAACAAAAAAATGCAATTGATTGTAGGTTTACAATAAAGAAAATCTTTAAAAATATTGTTTTAACTTAAAACTATATCGAATATGAATAGGTAAATACTGAGATGTATGGAAGGTAATTATAATAATATACAGTAATTTTAAATTGTGACTATATAGGTACTATAAAACCTTGTGTGGTGTTAGTCAGGACTGCAGACACATGATAGTAAAACAGACCACTCCTATATCTTGAAAATGTATAGCAGTTAAAAATAGCTTGAAATAAAACCACCACTTAATTTTTGGGTTGTTCGTGTTTATATTGGTGAAAAGTGCATATTTACAATAGTAGTGTTTCCATTCTAAATATCTCTGACGATTCCTTGCAGTGTAATGGTCGTGGTCATTTATGCATTAGCTAAATTTATTAACATAATAATTTATTAACCGTTGGGAACTCTACTCTTGAAGTTGTCGACGAATACATTTACCTGGGACAGGTAGTCCGGTTAGGTAGGTCCAACTTTGAGAGAGAGGTCAATCGACGAATCCAACTCGGCTGGGCAGCGTTCGGGAAACTGCGCAACATCTTCTCATCCAAAATACCTCAGTGCCTTAAGACTAAAGTTTTTAGTCAATGTGTGTTACCAGTGATGATATATGGATCAGAGACGTGGTCTCTTACAATGGGTCTCATAAAAAAGCTCAGAGTTGCTCAGCGAGCTATGGAGAGAGCTATGCTCGGCGTTTCTCTACGCGATCGAATCAGGAATGAGGAGATTCGTAGAAGAACCAAGGTCACCGACATAGCCGTTAAGATTAGCAAGCTGAAGTGGCAATGGGCGGGCCACATAGCGCGTAGATCGGACGGGCGTTGGGGCAGAAAGATTCTAGAGTGGAGACCACGTATTGGCAAGCGCAGCGTGGGACGACCGCCTGCCAGATGGACCGACGATCTTGTGAAAATCGCAGGAAGTCGTTGGATGCAGGTGGCATCGGACCGGTTACGCTGGAAAGCGATTGGGGAGGCCTATGTTCAGCAGTGGACAAGTATAGGCTGAGATGATGATGATGATGATGATGATTAACATAATAAAAATAATAAAGTATTACTTACTGACTCGTTGGTCTAGTGGCGAAGCACATCGCTTTGAGATAACGTGGTCCTGGGTACAAAACCTAGGTCGGTATATTGTAGTCTTTCTAACAAAAACTTCCCAGTATGAGTACGGAGTCTGGAATAGTGTCTGGTATATGGCAATAGGCTCGCCCCGTATTATATGGGATCTATCATCGTCGGCAATAAGTAGGTGTATACAGTACACCTCTGCCACCCCCGCTTGGAGAATAAAGGCGTGATGGTGTTTATTTTTTTATTTATTACTTATAAACTTAATAACTACGAGAAAATCGTGAAATTACAAAGATAATGTTCATTTGATAGCTTCTTCGATACCTGTATACTTCCAGATTTTTAATTCACATTGGCTATTCATGACTTTTTATTTTGTACATCTATTATTGTTATTCTATGGTACATCTCCCCCTTTTTTGTTAATCTTTTTCTTAAATAGATGTAAGTAACAGTTGTTATAATGGGTAAACTCTGAAATCAAAATGAGTTTATTAATTCAGTAATTATTAAATAACTACTATTTCCTCATCTATCTTTCTAGGTCTCTGACCCTCTCCTCTGGGGTAACAGTTGTGATAGTATGTTCCACATATTTTTAAGTATTTGCTGATATAACTAATTGAATGCCAATCAATATCAGGATTATGAGTTAGTTTGCTGAATGGATAGACACCACACATTTATTGGTAGAAACTTAAAAAGAAAATTTAGCATGAAAACAACAAAAAGTAAAGGCAAAATAGGCAAAAAAACTATCATTGTAAGGCCAAACACTTGTAAGTTATTGCATATATTTACAGTGAATATCACATTAAACAATGTTTACTTATTAAACTAATATCTTGTTAACTAATATCATGATATTTTATAGTTTCTATGTATGTTGATATATCTAAGAATACAAGTGTAAAAAATATTTTAAGTACAATCTATCTACTATATCATCATGCCAGATCCCTTGCAAGACAGGCAGAGAGTACAAGACATTTATAAATAATACAACTAAATTTTTGTGCTCATTTTAATAACGTAAGGTGTAGTTACTACTACACATTCCCTACCTATATTAAATACTGCTGCTAACGTAATATTATTAAATAAGGTACCTCGATTTACTTGTTGCTTACTGCAACATCGTGTGTCCCCAAAGTTCGTATTATTATCCTCCGATGATTATCTACCCGTGTCGAGTTATTTTTACACAATTGCGTTTCTTCTATACATTTCGTTTCACCCTTTTACAGCTCATTTCGCGGTTTTTCGAGTTATATTATATGTTTGATACCTATAATTTATCAAAATAGCCTTGTTAAACTTAAGATAAAAATTCTATAATTATTTTTCAAAGTTTAATATTTACCGCCTATTTTGACACTGACAGCACATTGACAGCGCCCACCGTGACCCACCTCTTGAGGTGGGTCACCGTGAGCGTCTTGTGAGCGAAATCCATGACGTCATCTATGCGATCACATCGATCGCGGGCGCCAAGTGGAACGCCTGAAATGGCGAAAATTTCGACGTTTATACCAAGTGGAACGTACTCATAGATGACGTGACCCACCTCAAGAGGTGGGTCACGGTGGGCGCTGTCAATATGCTGTCAGTGTCAAAATAGGCGGTAAATATTAAACTTTGAAAAATAATTATAGAATTTTTATCTTAAGTTTAACAAGGCTATTTTTATAAATTATAGGTATCAAACATATAATATATCTTGAAAACCCGCGAAATGAGCTGTAAAAGGGTGAAACGAATTGTATAGAAGAAACGCAATTGTGTTAAAATAACTCGACACGGGTAGATAATCATCGGAGGATAATAATACGAACTAAACTAATGCCAATACTAGGAGCATTACGTAAAATAGCAAATTGCATACCAAATAAAGTACGCAATATTATCTATAACTCCTTAGTGAAATCGCATCTAGAATATTTAATAGAAGTGTGGGGGTCGGCTGCCACGACTAACCTTAACAGATTGCAAAGAATGCAAAATAAAATCATTAAAATATTATTCCACTATCTTACTCCTACAAAGGAATTGTATCAAAAAACCAAATTATTAACTGTCACTCAACTTTATATATATTACACTTGCATTCTAATAAAAAAGATTACTACAAACTCCATACAATCTAATATACAGCTCCATAAAAAAGTTATCACACATAATGTGAGAAACAGAAATAAACTTGCGCTTATAAATATACGAACTAATTACGGAAAGAAATCAATAATGTTTGAAGGAGTACAGCTGTATAATACCCTACCAAACGATATAAAGGATTGCAATGATATTAAGACATACAAAATAAAAACTTAAAACATACGTCCAGACTCTTTGAATAACTCAAGTAACCTTATTTAACGCTAACACAGAAAAATCAGTACCTATTTATGAAATTTGTATCTCATTATAAAAGAACTTAATGTTTTTATGAGAATAAATTCTTTAAACCCAAACCCAACTTTAGGGACACACGATGTTGCAGTAAGCAACAAGTAAATCGAGGTACCTTATTAAATAATATTACGTTAGTAGCAGTATTTAATATAGGTATTTGATACTACATTCCCAGTAGGAAATGTGAAGTAGTAACTACACCTTACGTTATTAAAATGAGCACAAAAATTTTGTTGTATTATTTATAAATGTCTTGTACTCTCTGCCTATCTTGCAAGGGATCTGGCATGATGATATAGTAGATAGATTGTACTTAAAATATTTTTTTACACTTGTATTCTCAGATATATCAACATACATAGAAACTATAAAATATCATGATATTAGTTAAATAAGTAAACATTGTTTAATGTGATATTCAATGTAAATATATGCAATAACTTACAAGTGTTTGGCCTTACAATGATAGTTTTTTTGCCTTTACTTTTTGTTGTTTTCATGCTCAATTTTCTTTGTATGTTTCTACCAATAAATAATAATAATAATATACTTTATTGCACACAAAATAAAAATAAAAGGACAAAAAAAGTATTTTACATAGTTGGTGGTACAGTAAGGCGGCCTTATCGCTTAAAGCGATTTCTTCCAGGCAACCTTTAGGCAGAGGACAGCGATGCTTATGATAAAAATTTAAAAAGTGCAACAGTTCAATAGATTTAAACTAAATAATAAAAATAAACAATTTAAGGGATATAAATGAAAGAGTCAATTTTACCTATAAAACATAAAACAATATATATAAGAGTTAAGAAGTAACGAGTGAATAACGAGCGAACCAAAATTTTGAGGAGGAAGGGAAGCTTGTATTAAATTTGAAGGAAATGTGATTTAATTTCACGCTTAAAAATTTCCAAGGACTTTGCGCGTCTTATAGACTCAGGTAAGGAGTTCCACAGACGGACACTTTGAACAGTGAAAGAATTAGTACAGAAGTTGGAAGAATGGGAAGAAATTATAAGGCGAAGTGTATCAGAGGAACGAAGGTCACGAGACTGAGTGGAAGCAAGAAAGGAGAAACGTCGCTTCAGATACATAGGAGTGCGTGGGTTAAATAAGACAGAGTAAAGTAGAGCAAGGACATGTACGTGTCTACGACGATGGACAGGAAGCCACTTAAGTTGAAAACGGAATTCGGATACGTGGTCATACTTGCGTAAGCCGAAAATAAAACGAATACAGAAATTTTGAAGCCGTTCCAATTTATTAAGAAGATCCACGGGCAAGTCGAGGTAACAAGAATCAGCATAGTCAAGAATGGGCAACAGGAGGGATTGAACAAGCGCAATTTTAGTACGAATAGGTAAGAAATTTCGCAGGCGTTTAAGAGAGGCTCTTGAAGCAAAAATCTTTCTACTAACCTCAGTAACTTGTGGTCTCCACGATAAAGTATTATCAAAGAAGACACCAAGATTTTTAACCTTGTCGCTGTATGGAATATGGACCCCGTTGAAATTAATGACAGGAAGTTGATCAAAGTTGATTCTAGAGATATACCAAGGACTGCCTATAACAATAACTTGTGTTTTAGCTGGATTAACTGTAAGGCCATGCGACTTACTCCAAGAATGAATACGATTTAGGTCGAAATTCACAGTTTGGATGGCAGTTGATAAATGAGCAAGATCAGCCTGTGTGTATATTTGTAAGTCGTCAGCATAAAGGTGATAGGACGATGTTAGCTCGTTAGTAATTCTGTTGATAAAGACTGCAAAAAGCAGCGGAGATAGCACACCCCCTTGCGGTACGCCGGCAGAAACTTCACACCAAGAGGAAAAAGTATCGTCTATGCGAATACGTTGCCGACGTCCACACAGATAGCTACGAAACCAGTCGATCGCCAAAGGAGAAACATTAAGGGAACGCAGCGTGGCAAGGAGAATGTCATGATCAACTGTATTGAACGCATTGCTAAAATCAAGAAGAGTGAGAACAGTTAGCTGCTGGTTTTCCATTCCAAACCGAATGTCGTCGGAGATATTCACTAATGCAGTAGTCGTACTATGACCAGGCGAAAAGCAGATTGATACGGATTTAGAATATTATGAATATTTAAAAAACGACTAAATTGATTTTGAACAAGTCGTTCAAGAATTTTTGATAGGAAAGGGAGAATAGAGATTGGACGATAGTCTGAAAAGGAAAGAGGATCAGCTTTTTTTGGCAATGGAGTTACTTGCGCGTCTTTCCAACAATTTGGAAAAACGCCAGTTGTGATGGAGGAGTTCAGAATATGAGTTATAACAGGACATAAGGTGTCAAGAATAGGTATGATCATAATACGACTAATAGAGTCACTTCCGACGGCATTTGAAGTAATGGAAAGAATGCTCTTTTTGACATCAGTAACAGAAGCCATTGTGAAAGAAAAAGAAGGATAATCAGGGGCAATCTGTGCAGAAAGTGAGTGAAGCGTGTCAGCTTTAATACTATCATCTAGAGCTGTCGACTTAGAGAAATGCTGATTAAGTTGCTCCATATCAATGTCACTTGAGGCAAGATCTTGTCGGGATTTACCTATTCCTAAGGTCCGTAGGAACCTCCAGACTTTAGCGGGATCCCCGTTTTCAACAGAGCGATGGATGTGACGCCTCTGTGCATCCCTGCAAGCTGTATTGCAGCGGTTTCTAGCGCGATGATATTTGTCGCGGTATTTATCCCTAGAATCAACCTTATACCTCGCTTTAGCTCGATTTTTCTTTTCCATAAGAACCTTAATGTCCTCATTTAGCCAAGGAGCAGGAAGATGCTTCATCTTTACCTCTCGGATAGGGGCGTGTGTATCAAACAGTTCAGTGAGTAATTTATTGAACACTGTGATTTTGGTGTTAACAGTTTCTTCCTGCTCAACTATGGACCAGTCGATTTTATTGGCATCTTCTTGAAGACGATCAAGGTTCATTGCACCAAAATTGCGCTGAAGAAAGGTTTTTGGTTTAGATTAAGGGGGACGAATCTTATAAGATAGAAATATCAGATCATGGTAAGTGTACAGGACAACGTCTGCATAATGTGTATAAATAGATTATAATAGATTAAGTTACTGTAGTACATTATGTAATTTAAGTTAGAAATAATAATGTCATAGAATCCTAGCGCATAAACACTAGGATAATAGAAGAGTGTAACCCCGAAAGGGATAGCAATAGTAAGAAGAGTGCAACCCCGAAAGGGATAGCGATAGTTGTATTCTGATTGGTTGTTTGATTAATACACTCGGTACAAAGCCCACTAGTTGTGACACACCAAATAGTATTTAAGAGCGCGAAAAATCACGCCAGACACGTTCGAGCGACTGGGCATTGGAAGATGTAGGAAGAAACTCTACACGAAGAGGGTCACAACTGGTGGGTAAAGCACTGTTTCAAGACTATTCGGCTTTCATTGAATTCTCCTTCACGACGCATACCAGCCACAGCAGCAACAGGACGCACGACGTACTATTCGTCCTGTTCATTTGGTCCTTCGAGCCGGATTATCGTCGTCAAGAGAATATAGAAGACGCAAGAGAATATAGAAGAATCAAGCTGAAAAAGGAAGAAAATAGAAAAAAGAAACATGCCAGTCACACGCTCCACCACCAGTAGACCAGCAGCATCGGCCCCAGTCGCCGAATCGTCGGGGTCGACTACAGCGACAGAGTCGACCGCCACGTCAGAGTCGACCGCCACGACAGAATCTACTGTCATGACGGAAACAACCGCCACGGCAGACACTTCCGCGACGGAGAAAACTAAAAAGCCAGTGTCCAAGAGGACTGGCACAAAGAAGACGCTCTCAACAAGGACACGAAGATTGAAGCTCGCCCGCGCCAAGGAGGAGCTACTAGAATTGCAAGTCCAATTAGCAGCCGCGAAAATATCACGAATCGAAGCCGAAGATGAAGAAAGCGAGAGTGACGCAGACACGTGCATATCAGATGACCAAGAAACAGAGAAAAGAGTCGGGAGCTGGCTGAACGACTCGCGACCTCACGTCCTGGCCATCGCCGACAGGCCACACGACATAGACGTGGGGCGCACCATCGATGCAGCGCCGCGGGCGACAACGCCGTTGCCCCCTGCACCGATCCAGCCACCACCCATCGCCGTGTCGAAGAATGTAGAAACGACAGTCGCGACGCCGCCACAGCAAATCGACTTGCGTGAGCTGGCGTCCGCAATCACCCTCGCCGCCCGGTCCGGGAGCACCCCGCACCACCGCTTCGCTACTGAGTTGCCGTACTTCAGTGGGTCACACCAAGAGTGGCTCACCTTCAAAGCTGCTTATGAAGAATCTGCGCCGAGCTTCACGGACAACGAGAACGTCGCGAGACTACGAAGAGCGCTAAAAGGTAAAGCTAAAGAAACCGTCGAGAACTTACTCATATACAACGCCAAGACAGCAGACATACTCCGGGCGCTCGAAGCACGCTTCGGCCGACCAGATTGCATCGCGCTGGGCGAACTAGAACGCCTGCGCGCGCTGCCCCGACTCAGCGACAACCCGAGAGACATCTGCGTGTTCGCCACGCGGGTGATGAACATCGTCGCGACGCTACGCGCACTCAACCGCGTGGCGTACCTGTACAACCCGGAGGCTGTCAAGACGACCATTGAAAAGTTCACACCGGCGCTCAAGTATAGATGGTTCGACTACGCAGCGGAAGAACAGACAGAAGAACCCGACCTACTGAGGCTCTCTGATTTCCTCAGTAGGGAGGCCGACAGGTGCGGGCGCTACGCACCTCCCGAACACGTGACACCCGAACGGGAACATACAGCGAACAGAAGACAGACTAACAAGACTTATAGCACCGCTGTATCGAGCCCAAGGAAAGAAAAATGCGCGGCGTGTCACGACACAGAGCACGAGGTAACCAAGTGCAAGAAATTCATTGAGTCGACGGTCAACGACAGATGGGATATCGCGAAGGCACGAAGACTATGCTTCGCGTGTCTACGCTTCAGAACGAAGAGTCATCACTGCAAGAGGATCACTTGCGATACCGACGGGTGCAAATACTCGCACCACAGACTGCTTCACCACGTCAAAAGCGAAAGGGTCGCCGAAGACGACAACGCGGAGAAGCAGACAGTCGCGTCAACGTGGACAAGAGGCTTCGCATCGTATCTCAAGATAGTGCCGGTACACATTTCCGGACCGGCGGGAGGTGTAGACACTCACGCCCTCCTCGACGACGGGTCAACAGTGACGCTCATCGACGCCGAGCTCGCCAACCAGACAGGCGCGCGCGGCCCCCGCGAGTCACTGCACATCGAGGCGATCGGCGATTGTAACGTCCGGTCATCGAACTCCCGTCGGGTCCAGCTGACGTTGAGAGGTACGTCCCAGCGCGCACATCGGATTCAAGCGCGCACCATTGAAAATATGAAGTTGTCACCACAAGCCGTCACCGTGCAAGACATCGCTGATTGCAAGCATCTGCGGGAAATAGAAAGCGATATCACCTACAGAAGAGCGAAACCCCAGATACTCATCGGCCAAGACAATTGGCACCTGCTAGTGACGTCGGAGGTACGCCGGGGACAACGACACCAACCCGTTGCCTCCCGGACTCCTCTCGGCTGGGTATTACACGGCGCGCGCTCACGACTCACTGTACAAGATGCGCACAAAGTCAACTTCATCGCGGACAAGAGCGAAAGCGAAGACATGGACGATCAGCTGAGACACTACTTCGCACTCGAGTCACTCTTCGTCGAGCCCAGAAACCCGAAGAACAGCCCAGATCAACGCGCGCTTGACAAGCTCGACAAAGAAGTCCGTATCGACAGCGGCGGGAGATATGAAGCCCCTCTACTGTGGAAAACCGACACTATTAAGATGCCCGAGAATTATGAAAATACACTGAAGCGTTTACACAACATAGAAAAGAAGATTGACCGCGATTCGACTCTGAAAACGAAGTACACAGAACAGATGGACGCACTTATCCAGAAGGGATACGCCGAGCCCGCACCGAAAGATAGAACTGAGAATCGAACGTGGTACCTCCCGCACTTTGCAGTACTGAACGCATTGAAACCGAACAAAGTGCGAATAGTCCACGACGCCGCCGCTAAGACGAAAGGAGTGTCACTCAATGACCATTTATTGACGGGTCCCGACTTGCTGCAGTCACTCCCCGGCGTCCTCATGAGGTTCCGACAGCACAGAATAGCCGTGTCTGCCGACATCAAGGAGATGTTCATGCAGATAAAAATCAAGACAGAAGACAGAGACGCGCTGCGGTACTTGTGGCGCGGCGATCGGCGCGATGAACACCCGCCCGAAGAGTACAGGATGACGTCACTCATCTTCGGGGCCACATGTTCACCGTCCATCGCAATCTACGTGAAGAATCACAACGCAGAGAAGTATAGGGACACCCATCCAGAAGCGAGCCGCGCCATCGTTCGCAATCACTATGTCGACGACTTGTTACACAGCTTCGACGACGAAGACAGCGCCATCAACATCTCAAAACAGATCGACGAGATACATCGGGCGGCGCACTATGAGCTGAGACAATGGTCGTCTAACTCCACGGCGGTACTACAGACTCTCGAACCGGGCGCGACACAGCGGGCGATCGGAATTAATGAAGAAAGGAAGACAGAACGAGTGCTTGGGTTAGAGTGGAGGCCGGACACCGACGACATCGGGTTCAACCTTGACCTGGCGCGCCTCCCCCCGGGCATACTCGACAAACCGACGCCGACGAAGCGGGAGACACTCCGCATACTGATGTCTCTGTTTGACCCGCTCGGAATCGCTTCGCCCATCACCATACGGGCCAAGCAGATACTGCAGGAGATATGGCGGCGCGGCACAGGATGGGACGACAACATCGACGATGACCTAGCACAACAGTGGGTCGAGTGGACCCAACACCTGCGGAGTCTGCGGGACCTGAAGATACCACGATGCTACCACGGGTACACGCACGCCGAGACGCTCGAGTTGCACGTGTTCGTGGACGCGAGCGAGTCAGCCTACGCGACAGCGGCGTACTGGAGAGCCACCACGAGCGACGGCGAGGTACATATAACCCTCGTGGCGGCGAAGGCGAAGGTGGCACCGCTCAAGCTCACATCGATCCCGAGACTCGAACTGCAAGCCGCCGTAATGGGTAGTCGCCTGGGTGCGACTATCATCGCCGAACATGACAAGAAGCCAAGCTCAGTGACCTACTGGACGGACAGCCGTACCGTCATGACGTGGCTGAAGACGGGCGCGCGATCCTACCGCCCGTTCGTCGCACATCGCATCGCCGCGATAGAAGAAAACAGCGCCATAAGTGATTGGAGGTGGGTGCCCACGAAACTAAACGTGGCTGACGACGCGACGCGCGAAGTACCCAGGGACATCGGCTCTCATCACCGATGGTTCCTTGGGCCCGAGTTCCTGCGCGAGCACCCATCAACATGGCCGGCGGAGCGACCGACACTCGACGCAGCGACGGGCGAGGAACGGACACACACTATCACCGAGCAACGGCCCGTCTCACCGCGATCAGCTGTTCCGGATCCAGCGCGCTTCTCTACGTGGGAGCGCCTGCTACGAGCGACGGCGCGCGTGCTGCAGTTCATCGACCTGTGCAGTGTGAATAGACAATTAGTGAACTATAAGAGACAGGCTAGGAATCGTGAAAAGGACCCACAATGGAATAGTGTTAAGAATAGGAATAAGCGTATCGATAAGTGTAGAATTAAGTTTGGTGATAAGGACAGTGTCAAGTGTTTACCGCTCAGTGCAGAACTATTGATAAGAGCGGAGGCGTTGTTAGTGCGTGTAGTACAACACGACTCGTATCATAGCGAACTGAGTAATAGTGATAGACTATCGAAGGGCCGCCTCCGCCCCTTATCAGCGCAGATTATCAGTGGAGTGATAAAAATCAGGTCGCGAATAAGTGCGACACCGGACATCAGCGACGAGCTACGGTGCCCCGCAGTGCTGGACGGAGATCATCGCGTCACCCGCCTGTACATCGAGCACGTACACCGACAGCTGCACCACGCCGGAGTAGAGGCGACCATCAACGAGTGTCGAGCAAGGTATTGGATAACTCGATTACGTACTGTAGCCCGGATGGTCATACACAAGTGCTACAGCTGTCGCCGAAGAAGAGACGCGCCTCCAGATCCGAGCACCGGGAACTTGCCGCCCTGCAGACTGGCTCACCATCAGAGGGCCTTCACGTACACCGGCATCGACTATTTCGGACCTCTGACTGTGACAGTGGGTCGGGGCACACAGAAGCGCTACGTAGCCCTCTTCACCTGCCTGACTTCACGCGCCGTACACCTGGAAGTCGCCGCATCACTCAGCACCGAGTCAGCTGTGATGGCCCTACGACGATTCATCGCCCGCCGCGGCTGTCCGACTGAAATATGGTCGGACAACGGGACCAATCTCCGCGGCGCCGACAGAGAGCTACGGGAGGCGCTGGACAACGCCACCCGGGAAGAGGCCACGAGAAGAACCATCAGCTGGCGCTTTATTCCCCCCGGCGCCCCGTTCATGGGTGGCGCATGGGAAAGACTGGTGCGCAGTGTGAAGACGGCCCTATACGCGATCCTGACGGAGAGGCACCCGACAGAAGAGGTTCTCACCACACTGCTGGCGGAGGTCGAGTTTACACTAAACAACCGACCGCTCACTCACGTACCCGTCGACCCTGAGGACCCAGAGGCGCTGACACCGAACCACTTTCTGCTCTACGGCCCAGCGCGCAACCCGACACCAGGAACCTTCACTGACACTGACCTCATCGGCCGCACCCATTGGAGAGCGGCACAGAGACTCGCGGACATGTTCTGGGAACGATGGATAAGGGAGTACTTACCTGGACTTCAGTACCGGCGGGAGCCCCATGGACGCGGCGCCGCCCTGAAAGAGGAGGACATCGTCCTCATTGTTGACAACGTACTCCCCAGGAACATGTGGCCTCTTGGGAGGATAATAAGGACCTTCCCTGGAGAGGATGGGATTGTACGTGCGGTGGACGTCCGCACCAAGGGAGGAGTTCTTCGGAGGCCAGCGAAGAAATTGATAGTGTTGCCGACATCGTCCCTCCACGAAGACTTACTTATGAACCGTCAGTGAAGCCGACAGTTCACGGCGGGAGAAATGTACAGGACGACGTCTGCATAATGTGTATAAATAGATTATAATAGATTAAGTTACTGTAGTACATTATGTAATTTAAGTTAGAAATAATAATGTCATAGAATCCTAGCGCATAAACACTAGGATAATAGAAGAGTGTAACCCCGAAAGGGATAGCAATAGTAAGAAGAGTGCAACCCCGAAAGGGATAGCGATAGTTGTATTCTGATTGGTTGTTTGATTAATACACTCGGTACAAAGCCCACTAGTTGTGACACACCAAATAGTATTTAAGAGCGCGAAAAATCACGCCAGACACGTTCGAGCGACTGGGCATTGGAAGATGTAGGAAGAAACTCTACACGAAAAGGGTCACAACTGGTGGGTGGAGCACTGTTTCAAGACTATTCGGCTTTCATTGAATTCTCCTTCACGACGCATACCAGCCACAGCAGCAACAGGACGCACGACGTACTATTCATCCTGTTCAGTAAGAGAAGGCATCAGCACTATATTGGCCATATTTAGCAACATGTTCAAGAGAAGAGACTATGATTAAGTCTAATAAGGAAGGAGTACAGTTAGGGGCATAATGAGTTGCTGTAAGTGGGACAATATGCATGTTACTAGCGTCTACTAAACCCTTAAGATTGCGAGCCCGAAAATCATTCTTAAGTAAACAAGTATTGAAGTCCCCCATGACAATGGAATGATCATATGATGGAGTTAGGTCTTCAAGGAGAGATTCAAAAGAAGAAAAATAGTTGATATGAAGAGAGGGGCAATAATAGACACCTAGAAGGACTTTGTGATGGTTTAAAGTAACTTGTGTGGTGTCTATCCATTCAGCAAACTAACTCATAATCCTGATATTGATTGGCATTCAATTAGTTATTTCAGCAAATACTAACACACATGTGTAACATACTATCACAACTGTTACCCCAGAGGAGAGGGTCAGAGACCTAGAAAGATAGATGAGAAAATAGTATTTATTTAATAATTACTGAATTAATAAACAAACTCATTTTGATTTCAGAATATTATTATTACCTATTATAACAACCGTTACTTACATCTATTTAAGAAAAAGATTGAATAAAAAGGGGGAGATGTACCATAGAATAACAATAATAGATGTACAAAATAAAAAGTAATGAATAGCCAATGTGAATTAAAAATCTGGAAGTATACAGGTATCGAAGAAGCTATCAAAAGAACATTCATCATCTTTGTAATTTCACGATTTTCTCATAGTAATTAAGTTTATAAGTAATAAATAAAAAAATAAACACCGTCACGCCTTTATTCTTCAAGCGGGGGTGGCAAAGGTGTACTATGTACACCTACTTATTGCCGACGATGTTAGATCCCATATGATAGGGGGCGAGCCTATTGCCATATACCAGACACTATTCCAGACTCCGGACTCATACTGGGAAGTTTTTGTTAGAAAGACTACAATTGTCCGACCTAGGATTTGTACCCAGGACCTCGTTATCTCAAAGCGATGTGCTTCGCCACTAGACCAACGAGGTAGTCAGTAAGTAATACTTTATTCTTTTTATTATGTTAATAAATTTAGCTAATGCATAAATGACCACGACCATTACACTGAAAGGGATCGTCAGAGATATTTAGAATGGAAACACTACTATTGTAAACATGCACTTTTCACCAATATAAACACGAACAACCCAAAAATTAAGTCTATCTATCTATCTATAACCTCACGCCAGATCCCTTGCGGGGTGGGCAGAGAGTACAGAGTTCCAACAGGTTCTTTCCTTACATACCTCTCTGGCTTCCTCGACTCTCATAGTTCGTCTCATACACGCTCGCCGGTTACGGAGACTATTGAATTTCCATCAGATAAGACTCGGTTTATTTGGTCGTGGTAAGATACTCTAGGTCTTCCCCGATACCTGCATCCTTCCACTTTCACATTGTATATCTGTTTTGTCATTCTTTCCTCTGGCATTCTTTCTATATGCCCGAACCAACGGAGCATGCCCTTTCTCATCTTTACACCGATACTATCTTTCATACCTACTCGCTGTCTTACTATGCTGTTGCTAATGCGGTCGGTCAGCTTCACTCCGCACATCTTCCGCAGAGCTCGCATTTCTACCGCATTTATCCTACTTTCATTCTCCTTCTTACATACTCAGCTCTCGCTACCATATAACAGCGTTGAGACAAGAACTCCGTTATGTATGGCCAGCTGCGCCTTATGGCTTAAGTGCCGGCTCCCGAGTAGCTTTCCCATCGCACCATTCACTCTGTTCCCTGCACTCACTCTTCTCTCTATGTCAGCGGTGTATTTCCCATCCTTACTGAAGGCACATCCAAGATATACAAACTCATTCACTTGCTCCAGCAAATCGTTACCAACCACAATCCTTACATTCGTTCTGGTTTCTTCCCTTTCAAAAACCATAATCTTGGTTTTTGAAAGGGAAGAAGAAAAATTAAGTGATGATTTTATTTCAAGCTATTTTCAACTGCTATACATTTGAAAGATATAGGAGTGGTTTGTTTTACTATCATGTGTCAGCAGTCCTGACTAGCACCACACAAGGTTTTATAGGGGCATTATATGTGCTATTTATATACCTATATATTCACATATAAAAATTATTGTATATTATTATAATTACCTTCCATACACATTCTCAGTATTTACCTATTCATATTTTATATAGCTTTAAGTTAAAACATTAAAACAAAAATCAATTGCATTATTTTGTTATAATGTTTTATAATTACATCATAGCACTGTGGTTTCGATTGTATTCCATAGTAAGATTTAATCTTTACAATTTGTACCAATTATAATAAGGATGGTAGGCACCTACTACACACATTCAGGGCATGATATTCATTGAGCCATTGTTTATAGCTAGAGGCTTGTCCTTCACTTTTGTAATTTAATAATGCTTATCGAACTTCTTGATTTCGTAATAACAAATTCACAATTCTTGATTCGAACTGGAGAAACAGGTTGCTAGAATGAATTATTATAATTACAATTGATTAAATGTTATGACTAACTTCCTTTTTTTTGCAATTTAGATTCACTTAAATTATAATCATATATGAAATACCTTATAGATATTTTACAATAGACCGTTTTATGAATATATATGTTAATTTACTACTGTAACAAAAAATATACTTAGAGGAACAATATTCTAAAATCCCGCCCTTTGTATTTGACAAATCGATCACTATGGTCCCATGGTATGTTCCACTTGCGTGAACTATTGCGGCGCTGACAACCTTGTGGAACGGCAATTGTCACAATTGGGAGCGTGGTCGGCGTGGGCTACAAGTGGAACGCACCCATAATGTACTCTGTGCATCAATCTTAGAACATTTCCACAAGCAATCAAAGAATGAACAGTTCCTTCTTGCGAATACAGATGGAGCTGTAGCCCATATTTTTATTATGTTTTTACAACCTTCGGTACTAGTCTTTTGATGGCAGAATTATCCTCAGGGATGCCCCGTAATTATTGGATTAGATTTAGTAGTTCCTTTATGTTTTAGTGTCAATAAAGTTTAATGCGTTTTGCATTTATTTTTAGTATATAAGCTCTTATTTTCCTTAAAATGCTAGTGTTTTAAACGATCATCGCCATAGACTACCGAAATTATAGCATTCACTGTAAAATTGGTAGAAACCAGAAATTTGTTTTTTAACACCATAAAGTTTTTTGAAATTGCAAGGACAACAAACTTTTAAAATAAACTGTCATGGTTGCCGTAATGTGTTAAGTTTGTTTATCTTTAAAAGTTTTCTGTACACTTCAAGTATAATATTACCACAGACTTTACAAAAACTAATGAGCAGGGCTAATTTACATGCACACCAAAAGAAAATATTTTTTTACAATTAAAACAAGCTGAAAAAATGAAAGATTCTGAGAAATTGTGCATATTATTATATGATGAGATGGCCCTGAAAGGCGGTATTACCTATAATGAGCAAAAGGACAAAATTATTGGCTTTGTATCTAATGGTCACGACACAGTGAAAGAATTCGCAAATCACGCACAAGTATTTATGATTCGTGGAGTATTAAAAAATTATAAACAACCCATTGGGTACACTTTTTCTTCATCAGCTACAAAGGGTCCTTAATTAGCTGGACAAATAAAATAATTTATATCAGAATTAATGAAGGCTGGGTTCACTGTGGTTGCAACAGTGTGTGACCAAGGCTCTTGAAATAGAAGCGCATTGAAACTTTTATTAGAAGAGTCCAGAATGACATATTTGAAAAGAGGTGAAGAACCTAAGAATGTAATTGCTTTTAATAATACAGAAATTGTGGCATAAGATGATACACCACATTTAATAAAATGTGTCAGAAACAATTTGATTACAAAGAATTTAAAATATGCCATTAACGGTAAAAATAAAATTGCAAAATGGTCACATTTGGAACAACTATATGATATAAATCCAGCTTATCAAGGTACAAGACTCATACCAAAACTTACGGAGAATCACGTGAAGCCTGCCAAAATAAGTAAAATGAAGGTTAAATATGCAACCCAGATTTTCAGCCAAACTGTGGCTGCGAACATGGGCTTTCTTGCAGGTATGGGTGACCACACTTACATATCGTGGGCGTATTTCTAATGTAGTGTAAATTGAATATTTAATTTGACTATTGACTATAATAAAATAATAAAAAAAATAATATTGACAGCCGGTTAGGATTTAAAAAAACATTTGTATTTTCATTTCGGCCCCAGTAAATATGTATTATTTCAAGCATTGTATTCCTTACCTTTTCATACAGATATCGAAAAGTAAAGTAACAATTAGATGTAGTTTAGACCAATCTATTGAAATTGTAAAAAAATTGTAATATGGCTAAATTGTAAGTAGCACTATTTAGAATTACGCCGATGTTATGTTCTTAGCTTCTTAAAGCAGTGATAGCCTAGTGGTTAGACCGTTGGATTGCAAAGTCAGTGGTCTCTGGTTCAAACCCAGGCACGCACCTCTGTCTTTTCGAAGGCATGTGCATATTAAAAATTAACTATCATTGCTTTAATGGTGACGGAAAACATTGCGAGGAAACCTAAATGCCTGAGACTCCACTGCTGAACATAGGCCTCCCCAATTATTGATTTGGGGGGTTTGCCATAACTCGCCACGCTTGGCAGGCTTAAGGGAACGCTGCTGCCCATTCCCTAGTTTTCCCTTAGTCGCCTTGTATGACACCCGATGGCATGAGATGGGTTGGTCCTATTCTAAGCCGGGAACCACGCGGTCAGTATAGGCTGATATTATTATTATAATTATAAAGTAATTCCGTAGCATTACCATCGATATGGGTAGGTATAATTTGTACTAGATTAAGTAATTAATAAATTTATACTAATTTCTATAGTTACTAGTTACGAGTATACGGCGACAAGGATCTTTTGTCCCACGGTTTACCATTTAGTAAAATGTTCCGACTTCCAGGGAAATATTTCAACAAGTGGATCCGATCCGTGGAAGAACTTGGATGAATTTCATAGCAAACGGCAACTCTGTGTCTGTCATGAAGTGACATTTCACTTGATGACAGCGTTAGTTCCGATTTTGGCCGCAGGCCAAAAGATCCTTATATAACTGTATATCCAAACGCGGCCGTTTTTTGACTGTCATTTTGTTCGCGATCCGTAATTTAGTAGATAAGTAGATATCAAAGGTCAATACAATCAAGAAACGCCGTAATATAACCCTCCAGTCGCACGAGCGCATTTTCAACGCGCGTTAGTAAAGCGCTAGAATTAAATAAATGGCTAACATTACATTTTTTCAAAGCGCTGTACGGCACTTCAGCACCGCGCACTAAAAAAGCGCCCGTGCGAACGACGGGCTATTTTACTATAGTTTTTATACTTTATATATGCATATTTTAGTAAATAATAAACGTAGGTTTAGTAAATAATAAAAGAGTAAAATGTTAATTACATAGCATTGTCATCAAACCTATATGTTTAATTATTAACCAGTAAATAAGAATAAGAGACAAGGGATAGAATTTTGACATATTTTGTATGGAAAATGTAGGCAAATCTATCCATAAGTTAATATTGAAACCGGTCATTATTCTAGCACAGTGTTTCCCAAGCTTCCTTTTGTTGAGCCCCCCAGATTATGAAAAATATTTTCATGCCCCATTCCCCTTTAATTTTTTATTTTTTACTTACTTTAATACAAAATAGACTTAAAACAAATTTAAAACGTATTTTATCAAAATCATTTATGTAATTAAAATACTTCCTGATCTTCTTCTGAACGATGAAGTCGCATTTTGAGACAGTGACAAACAGAATCAATGAATGTGATCAATATCACATAACATATCACATAACACGCGTTATAGTCCGACCCATAAATGTTTATTTGATTCTGTGGGCGACCCTCGAGTGAAGTGCGTTTTAATTAGCGTCACTCGCCAAGCAAACTTGTTAGTTTTATAGTCGGATAGGTCTTCTCAGAAATTGTGAAATTCTTACATAGACTTAATTGTAATTTTAATAGCCCCCTTCAGAATTTACTCGAGGGTATTAAAAGAAGCCCTAAATTAAAATATTCACACAAATTTTAGTTTCATTTACGAAACAGGAATAGTTTTTAGTACAACGCTTCTAGCCACCTGTTAAAAGAAAACAAACTTCTCATTTAAGTAAGAATAAGGGCGGTCCATTATTTTTAAAAGAACAATGTAAAACTGTTTATTATAAGGTATTTTAAATAGAACTTTAAAACGTATTTTGTTGTTACTGTTAATCCTTATCGTAAAGTTAGATTACAATTCTTGGAATAGATGGTTAGAATCAGTTTGCCGGCTTGGCCCAGTGGCCGCCCCCTGATCGAGTAGTTTGTTTTTGTTTTTCTTTTTTTATACGTAGCCCCACACAAGGATTTATTCCGGTGTCGCAGGTGCGTTTACAAACATGAAAATTCACATACACAAATACCCAGACCGAAACAAATAATTGTAGGTCACACAAATATTTGTCCCGTGCGGGGATCGAACCCGCGACTATTAGACACAGTGGGCGGAGCGGCTTAAGCCCTTAACCACTGCGCTAAATCGTCCGTCAGTTGAAGGTGCGATCCCCACACAAGACAAATCTTAGTGTGACCCACGAATATTTGTTTCGGCATGGGTGAGTGCATGTGAATTTCATGCTTGTAAACGCACCCACGACACAAAAATAATTCCTGGTTCGAGGATACGTTTTTACGTGAAAATAATACTATATCATCACGCAAAATCCCTTGCGGGGTAGACAGAGAGTACAGTTCCAATAGGTTTTTTACTTGAACTCTCTAGTTTCTTTTGCCCTCACTCCATTTTCATAATATTCACCTCTCAGTAATCTAAAATGTCATATTTGCTACGCTCGCGGAGTATCGTGGTTAGCATATAATAAATAAAAACAAGCTTTTGTAGCAAAAACACTACGAAGATGTCTTGCTTACTTGAGGAGTTCCCATCGCCGCATTCCGGCTACATCATCAAGTCCTGGACACTATCTGGGACCATACTGATTGTCGAAATAAATCCAACAAGCTAAACACGAAGGAGTTATGTTGTGTAATTGACTTGTTCCTATAGCAACCTTTCAACTGCGGCATCAGACCAGCCCCATGGTACCATATTATTGCATTATCACCGAACCGAACAACGACGGATGATTTGGGGCAGTTGTAGCAGCGGGCCCACTGAGTCGAGTAGTCGCGGGTTCGATCCCCGCACGAGACAAATCTTTGTCTCACCCACAATTATTTGTTTCGATCTGGGTATTTCAGAATGTGTATTTTCATGTTTGTAAACACATCCACAACACAGGAATAAATCCAAGTGCGGGACCCTACGTAACGGTTTCTTAAAAAAAAAACCTCCATACGTTTGCCAAATTTCAACTCAATCGGATTACTGCAAGTGCAAGGGTTAAGTTAATCACAAGTTTTAAACCGAAAATACAGACAGACAGACAGACATACGTGATACGAACAGTGCAAGTTAAATAAAAGCTTGTAAAAAGTGAGTTATATGAGATTTCAGCGTTTAGTGGAACGCACTGTTAAGGTCTTTGCATGGTCTTTGCTAAAGATTCTGTCAGGTTTTGGCGGGAAATCGAAAAGTGATGTTGTCAATTTATTTTAATTTCCAAAACTTGTGTTATTTCGAATTATAATCTGTAATGTTGGTGGAATATTAACCATTATATATTCCTATATGTGCATCAGTGAAAGTAATTGTAACAAAGTGATAAAACGTACCTTTTCGATTTCCCTCAAAACGGCCGTTGCAATTGGTATGTATAGTATCCCTCGCTTTACTATCCAGGGTGGGGCACTTCATCAATTTCATTATCACCTTGGTCATCAAGTTCATTGGGGAGTTGAATTAATTTAGAAATGAATATTCGTAAACTTTGTACAATGGCATACTGTAAACGCAATTCCCACAAAAAAAAAGTTCTGTCAAGTTGCCAGCATATTGACGAACCAATTGGTTTTTTACCAACGTGAACATTGTTTAGTTTCCCTGTAAATAATTTTAAAAAATATTTTTTAAGATACATATAGCAGAACATTCAATTATGGCTGATTGGAAGTTTTCATCATCATCTCAAATTTTATTACAACGATGTTTAAACGCTGCAGCACCATACGATAGCTCAAATAAATGGATACAGCTCTTCGGTCCAAAAAACAATGATTTGATTGAGAGAAACAACGATACTATACTTCTTGAATCTATCTATCTATCTATAATCTCACGCCAGATCCCTTGCGGGGTAGGCAGAGAGTACAGAGTTCCAACAGGTTCTTTCCTTACATACCTCTCTGGCTTCCTCGACTCTCATAGTTCGTCTCATACACGCTCGCCGGTTACGGAGACTCTTGACTTTTCCATCAGATAAGACTCGGTTTATTTGGTCGTGGTAAGATGGTCTAGGTCTTCCCCGGTACCTGCATCCTTCCACTTTCACATTGTATATCTGTTTTGTCATTCTTTCCTCTGGCATTCTTTCTATATGCCCGAACCAATGGAGCTTGCCCTTTCTCATCTTAACACCGATACTATCTTTCATACCTACTCGCTGTCTTACTATGCTGTTGCTAATGCGGTCGGTCAGCTTCACTCCGCACATCTTCCGCAGAGCTCGCATTTCTACCGCATTTATCCTACTTTCATTCTCCTTCTTACATACCCAGCTCTCGCTACCATATAACAGCGTTGGGACAAGAACTCCGTTATGTATGGCCAGCTGCGCCTTATGGCTTAAGTGCCGGCTCCCGAGTAGCTTTCCCATCGCTCCATTCACTCTGTTCCCTGCACTCACTCTTCTCTCTATGTCAGCGGTGTATTTCCCATCCTTACTGAAGGCGCATCCAAGATATACAAACTCATTCACTTGCTCCAGCACATCGTTACCAACCACAATCCTTACATTCGTTCTGGTTTCTTTCCTTTCAAAAACCATAATCTTGATTTTCTTCACATTCAAGTGTAAGCCATTGATCATGCAGTCGTCTTTCATAACTGTGACTAGTGTTTGCAGATCAGTGGCTGTTGGCGCTATTAAAACCGCGTCATCTGCATAAAGTAGATGGTTTACCACTAAGTCACCCATTTGTACACCTTCATTCATCGCTTTCAGTCTTTGAAGACTTTTGTCCAGATATATTATAAACAGTCTAGCGGACAACACGCAACCCTGCTTGACGCCGATTTTAACGTCAAACCAGGGTGACCTGTTACCACCCACCCGTACGCATGCCTTGCAGTCCACATAAGTGGACTGGACGGCTCGCAACAGAGTGCCATCTATACCATACTCTGGCAAAATGTCCCAAAGTCCCTTGCGCACAACTCTGTCAAATGCCTTCTCCAGATCTACAAAACCGCAGAAAACCTTCCGGCCCACTGCCAGATGCTTCTCTACGATGTTGCGGAGTGAGAAGACTTGATCCGAACATCCTCTTCCAGACCTGAAACCCCCTTGTGCCTCGCACAACATTCCATTCTTGAAGACTTCCCAAATGTTGAAAATATATCTACAATTAACAATACTGAAGAAAGTGCAGATATATCAACGTTAGAAGAGATGTTTGATAACGAAACTGATGTGTTAACAAGATTCGATGAACTTCAAAAAATGTCATTAAAGAAGCCAAGAATGCTAACAAAATTAGCCGAAAAACTACCAATCGGTATTGTACAGTAAAGCATGATGAGTTTCTTGGTTATTTCTTTGAATATTTTTTACCTGCATTCATAAAACGTGATAACTCAAGAATATGTACAGATTTACTGTTGAAAACTTACGAAATATATCCTGAACTCTTTAAAAATGTTATAAAATTGTTAATTAAAGATTCTAGTGCTAAAAATAATGTTTTATGTGACTTTGTTGTACAAGAAAATGAATACAATCAAACAGAATTTGTCAATATTCTGATGAATATAGATATCTCTTCAGAAGAGTTCGTACGCAACTTATTTACGATTTATACAGCTTATAAAACTTGCAATAAGACAGATAATATACAAAATTTCATATTTAGCTGTTTAAAAAAGTTTAATAAAATTTGTGAGAACGACAAAAGTTATGGCCGTCTTATGTTGGCTTATTTGCAGACTGAAAGAAATTTGGATAGGCATATTGATTGTACAGTTATAAATGAGCTTTTAGAAATCCATAGATCACCATTTAAAAGACCATGTTTGGCTATTTTGAAGGAAATAAATTAATTATAGTGTCTTAATTTTTTTTTTTATTAACATACTTTGTCCCACTGTTGTGCAAAGGCTATGGTCACAGTGTAGCAAAGGGTGTGCAAACATTTGAAACTAAAAAAAACAACAATTTTAAAATTAAAAAATCTGTCATGCCTATATTCCCCAAGCAGGGGTGGCAGAGGCTGTGTCCACCCACTTTTTGTCGACAATGTTAGGTCCCATGTAAAAAGGGCAAGCCCATTGCCATATACCAGGCACAATTCCAGACTCCGGACTGGTACTGGGAGTTTTACGATAAAAAAAATTTCATTTGCATATCCTACAATTTAGACCAACGAGGCAGTCCAAAATAATTTTTTTTTTACCAAAAAGCTTTACCTAATCAAGCCTACAAGATCCGGGGGGGGGGGGGGGGCGAGTGCAAGTGGTAGGATTCACTGAGACCTTGGGGTCAAGGTATCAACTATGTTTCTTGATTTTTTTAAACGTAGCCACACATTGGTTAAAAATAAAATAAAAATACCCAGACCGAAACAAATGATTGTGGGTCACACAAAGATTTATCTCGGAATCAAACTCGCGTGTCTGTGTGTGTGTGTGTGTGTGTATGTGTGTGTGTGTGTGTGTGTGTGAGTGATGTACGCTGTTGGCCGCCCAGCCTTTACAGCTTCACCGGACTTAATTAAGAAATGAAACTTAATTTAGAAATGAATATTCGTAAACTTTGTACAATGGCATACTGTAAACGCAATTGCCACAAAAAAAAAAGATCTGTCAAGTTGACAGCATATTGACGAACCAATTGGTTTTTTACCAACGTGAATATTGTTTAGTTTCCCTGTAAATAATTTAAAAAAATATTTTTTAAGATACATATATCAGAACATTCAATTATGGCTGATTGGAAGTTTTCATCATCATCTCAAATTTTATTACAACGATGTTTAAACGCTGCTGCACCATACGATAGCTCAAATAAATGGATACAGCTCTTCGGTCCAAAAAACAATGATTTGATTGAGAGAAACAACGATACTATACTTCTTGAAGACTCCCCAAATGTTGAAAATATATCTACAATTAATAATACTGAAGAAAGTGCAGATATATCAACGTTAGAAGAGGTGTTTGATAACGAAACTGATATGTTAACAAGATTCGATGAACTTCAAAAAATGTCATTAAAGAAGCCAAGAATGCTAACAAAATTAGCCGAAAAACTACCAATCGGTATTGTAGAGGAACTATTACAAGTTGTTTTCGATGGTACAGGAAAGAATGATGAGTTTCTTGGTTATTTCTTTCAATATTTTTTACCTGCATTCATAAAACGTGATAACTCAAGACTATGTACAGATTTACTGTTGAAAACTTACGAAATATATCCTGAACTCTTTAAAAATGTTATAAAATTGTTAATTAAAGATTCTAGTGCTAAAAATAATGTTTTATATGACTTTGTTGTACAAGAAAATGAACACAATCAAACAGAATTTGTCAATATTCTGATGAATATAGATATCACTTCAGAAGAGTTTGTACGCAACGTATTTACGATTTATACAGCTTATAAAACTTGCAATAAGACAGATAATATACAAAATTTCATATTTAGCTGTTTAAAAAAGTTTAATAAAATTTGTGAGAACGACAAAAGTTATGGCCGTCTTATGTTGGCTTATTTGCAGACTGAAAGAAATTTGGATAGGCATATTGATTGTACAGTTATAAATGAGCTTTTAGAAATCCATATATCACCATTTAAAAGACCATGTTTGGCTATTTTGAAGGGAATAAATTAATTAGTGTCTTAATTTTTTTTATTAGCATACTTTTTCCCACTGTTGTGCAAAGACTATGGTCACAGTGTAGCAAAGGGTGTGCAAACATTTGAAACTAAAAAAAAAACAATTTTAAAACTAGAAAATCTGTCATGCCTATATTCCCCAAGCAGGGGTGGCAGAGGCTGTGTCCACCCACTTTTTGTCGACAATGTTAGGTCCCATGTAGAAAGGGCAAGCCCATTGCCATATACCAGGCACAATTCCAGACTCCGGACTGGTACTGGGAGTTTTACGATAAAAAAAATTTTATTTGCACATCCTACAATTTAAACCCAGGTCCTCGTGATCGCAAAGCACATTATTCACCACTAGACCAACTAGGCAGTCCAAAAGATTTTTTTTTTACCATAAATCGTTACCTAATTGTAATGGCCATCAAAATACATAATAAGCTACCCGAGTCAATAAGAAATGAAGTTGATACCAAATTATTCATATAACATCTAAAATCATTTTTAATCAATAAAGCCTAGTAGGCTTAATAGTATTCTATAAATGAATATATGTCTGACATATAAGAGTATGAACAAATTAAAATACAATTAAAATATTAATAAATAATAACTCTAATAATTACACAATAATAAATTCAAATACAAATCTATTTATAATAATATCCTCCTCTCTCCTACTTTGTATCTTTTGCTGTGCCCTGCTGGGTCTACAACTGTCTCATTAGCAATGTAATTTACCATGTACTGTACACAATATGTACGTATTGTGGAATGCAAATAAATGAATATAATCGTAGTCGGCGGCGGCTAGGATTAACGGATTCGCATGGGTAGATGCGTTCGCGAAGTGTCGTGTTGTCGCCTTTTTAATATAAGCGCGAATAGGTTCGAGACCTAGATCGGAGTGGAGATCGACATTCCGTACGAACCAGGGGGCTCCTACGGCTTTACGGAGGAAACGGTTTTGAACCGCTTGGAGTTTATCAATGTGAGAGGGGGCCGAATGCCCGAACACAACGCACGCTTAAGTCATGATGGGTCGAACGTAAGTTTTGTAAAGCGTCACCTTATTTCTAAGGGACATTTTACTCCGCTTGCAGATTAACGAATGGAGACGACGAACACAAAGGATGCTCGGTGACGGACCCGCTTGATGTGCGGCCCGGAGGACATGGTACTGTTTAGGGTGACCCCAAGATATTTGACCCAGGGAATGGGTCGGCCGAACATGGTCACTTGACCGAGATTACTTCTAGGGTGGCGCAGGGAGTGGCGCGGGGTGGCACCTCTGGAGTAGAACACCGCAGCGCTCTTGTCCAGGTTCACCTCAATACGCCACTTCCTGAACCAATTCCCTAGGGAATTGGCGGTTACCTGAAAGTTTCTGGTAATGAACCCCTTATTCCTATGCGAGACGTAGAGAGCGGTATCATCCGCGAATAGGGCTAGATGCACCTTACTCGATCGAGGAATGCCGTTCGTGTATAGATTAAACAGGAGGGATGAGAGAGCTGAGCCCTCTCCAGCTCCAGCTGAGCGGTCTCCAGCTCGGGTGGAGTGGGGCGCGTCATTTCGACGCGATATCGGAAGGCGCGATTTGACCAGAAGTCTCGTATGATGAGCACGAGTCTGTCCGGCACACCCATTTGGTAGAGCTTGTAGATCAAGCCGTTGAGCCAGACTTTGCCGAATTCCTTCGCGACGTCGAAGAAGAGGACGCCCGTGTAGACGGGTTTGGGTCTGTTAAGACCGATAGGATGTGCTCCGTGATGCGGTGCACTTGGTGGACGCAGGAGTATTTGGCTTGAAAGCCGCACTGCTCGTCGATAAGAATACTCTTATCAACGAGCAGTTCGGCTTTCGAGCCAAACACTCCTACGGTCTTAACAGTCTTAATTCTTACAGAAGTAGGCGCTCGTAGACCTTAGCCAGGGAGTTGAGAAGACTGATAGGGCGGTAGCTCGCGGGGAGATTACGAGGTTTGCCGGGCTTGGGAATGCCTATGACGTCTGCTTCCTTCCACTTAGCGGGGAAGGTGCAGTTCGTCATTGCGGCGTTCAATATGGCCACTAAGAGGCAGATGAGTTGGGCGGGCAGGCATTTCAGAATGCGATTCGAAATGCCGTCAGAGCCGGGGGCTTTTTTGGTTTTGAGACCCATAATGAGATCTTGGACCTCCGTTTGGGTGATAGGAGGTAAGGAATCGGCGGGGGGGAGGGATGCCCTGCGCTCGACTTCCCTGTCGACCGCGTCGACGTGGGACTGGTCGACGCGGTCGATACGACGTGGAACGAATGAGATCGCTAACATCGTCCGGCAGTCAAAAGCGGTTGAGATCTTCCGCCTCGACTTGCTTAGACGATCGACTGACAGCCGATTAGATGTGGTTGGTGAAGGCATCTACGGCCTGATCGGTGTCCTGGGGGGACGGGATGGAGTCCGAGCTGAGGGGGAGGGGGGGAGAGTCGCCATCCGCCAAGGCCGTGCTTAGCCAATCCACCACCGTCTTTTTGGGTCGCTGAGGGGCGGAAGGGGGGGAACCGAATCTCATGACTACAGGTCGATGGTCAGAGTCGACCTCCTGGACTACTTCTAAGGAGTGCAGCCGTAAGGTAACACCCTTCAGAAGCGCCATGTCCAGGACGTCGGGTCGGTGGTGGGGATTGCCGGGATAGTGGGTAGGGTGCATAGGTGGGATGACGTCAAAGTCGAGAAGGTCGACCAGGGCGTCAAGGCTCCTACCGTTGGCGAAAGTGGTGAGACCATTCCAGGCCACGTGCTTACCGTTGAAGTCGCCCGCCAGAATGACGGCGCTTCCCAGATTGAGGAGTGCTTCAAAGTCACTCCTGAGGACGAGCTTAGTGGGGGAAAGGTATACGGAGGCAATCACGATGGGCTGGTGCCCAGTGAGAGAGATGTGACAGACCGAGGCTTCGATGTTGGTGAGCGCAGGGGGATCGAGAGGGATGCAGTGAAGGGACCTCCTGTAGTAAATGAGAGTACCGCCTCCACGGGAGCCGATCCTGTCATTACGCACGAGGTTGTAGTTTGCGATCCTAGGGTCACGTTGTGCGGGCTTGAGGAATGTTTCCATCACTAGAAGGTGATCTCGGAGGAAATCAGCAACCTGATCTCGCTGGGAGCGAAGGCCATCGGTGTTAAAAAACGCCAGGTATAGGTTGTGGGGCTTAAGACGGGAAAGTCGTAAATCCATTATTGGGTGCGGGGGGGTTGGGTTCTGAGGGACGCCAGGACATCAGAGACGTCCCTGTATTCCCCGGTCAGGAGAACCTGGTCCGCCAAGTTGGTGGCAGCGCGGAGTTTAAGGGCGAGTTCTTGGACTCTGGGGATCAACGCGGGGCTTATTGCTGCCGAAACATTCATAATCAGGGTGAAGTCCTGGCTAACGTTTGTGGACAGAGGGGGACAAGCTGCCGCCGGCGGGATCGCCGGCGAGCGCTTTGGGGGACGGGCAGGGCCTACTGGCGGGCGGGAGGCCGCGGTGTAGGAAAGCAGCTTCACCCACGCGTTGGCGCCGAGCGACGGTCTAAGCGGGGGGGGGGGGGTACTTCAGCGTCTGAAGCGAGGCGCGGGGAGCTAAGGTCCCTGGGGTGAGGGGCGCTAAAGGCGCCGGGTGGGGGGTGCGGGGGGGCGTAGCGCTGAGGGCGCAGGGGGGCGGGCATCCGCGGTGTGCCCCTTGGCGCAGAGGACGCAGCTGGGGGGCTCGACCGCCGTCTCCCTAGAGCGGGTGCATTGGGACGACGCGTGGTCCCCGATGCATTTCACGAATCGAGGGCGCGCGTGACAATTGTGGGCAGAGTGCTCGTAGAGCTGGCAATAATGGAACTGCCCGGGCGTGCCACGTTTTTGGGGGGCCTCCACTGTGAGGCCAGAAATATGACATACGGCCGTAAGGTTAAATACCTTACGACCGGACTCGGTGCGGTCGAGGACGACCAGCACCATGTCGTAGGGCTCCTTAGAGCGGCCATTGACCATCCTGTGCACCTGGCGCACAGGAAGGTCCTGGGACAGGAGGTCCTCCTTAATGACGGCGGTGTCCAGCTCTTTAGGGACACCGCGAATGACCACCCGAAGTTCGCGTTCCTCCTCTAACGCGTAGGTATGATAAGCGATCTTGTTAGATCGCAGGAACGCAGATAGCCGTTGATGGTCGTCCGAGAACGCCACCTTGACGGCTATGCCTTGCGCGGTTGAACGCGCATGGGTGTAGTTAATTTGGCGATTACAAATCGCCTTGGATATACGCTCCCAGGCGCTCTTGTCCTGAATGACAAGCGGCGGGGGAGTGAAAGTCAGACGTGTGAGGCGCGCGGGGGGGAGGATCTCGCGGCCGCGTTATGAGACGGCTGAGGGGCGGAGGGGCCGGGACGAACGACGTCGATCCCGGCCTTTTGAATTTTCGGAAGTGGCGAGTCGCGCGGTTTACGCGCTCGCTTCCCATTAGAAATGGGAATAAAGTCGTCTTCCGACGAGGATGGCGATGACAAAGGTGAGGAGTCGCGAGCTCAACCTCCATGTCAGAGTCCGAGTGAGGCTTGGAGCCGAATGCAGAGACGGGGCGGGCAGCGGGGGTCGGGGGTGGCGCGGTGATCGGCGTGGCAAATGGGGTCGCGGGGCGCGCAGAAGGCGCGGGGTGCGCGGGAGATGGGGGCGACGCGTGCGCAGGCGACGCGTCGGGCGAGGCGAGCGAGTACGTCGCGGAGAACTGCCGGACGATGTCCGGGCAGTTCGCCGCGACGTACCTCAGGAACTCCCTGACGAACGTCCGCCATTTCCTGAGGGAAAATGGCAGGGCGGGTGGACTTAACCTATGACCCGGGCGATAGTGCCCAGATCCCCCCAGCGGGTGGCGGGGGGAGGGGCACCACCGGGGTGACCAGGTGTGACCTTTCGCGTTATGGTCGCCTTATGGGCGAAAGAGCAGGCACCAAACCCTAGCTGTACCGGGGCCAAGAGAACCGCCGCACGGAGAATAGAATGGCGGGATGGGTGTAGGTAAGGTCCTGGAACAATCAAGGCCTGGCTAGGGAAGCCCCCAAGGCCAGAGCTCAAGCCCTTCCGAGTTGGCCGCCCTCTGAAGGAGGGAGGCGAGCGCTCGGTTCCCGCTCAAGACTGGCTTAGTGACACCGTTAGGCGTCCACCAGTCTTACCACGAACGGACAAAAATCGTGGTTTTAAAACCAAACACTACTACCTAATCGAAAACCGTTACAAAAAACACGGGAAAGGTCGACCGCGCCGTTAGAACGGCGCGTCTACCTATCGACCCACGTAATTAGTTACGCGCGAGCGAAACGCACAGACGTAATCACACAAAGACGTAGTTGCATACGCGCGAGCGAATGAAAATACGTAATTACACAAGTACGTAAGCGCGGCGAGACGAACTACGTAGGTACACGAAACCGAAAAAACCGTTACGATAACGCGGGAGAGGCCGACCGCGCCGTTAGAACGGCGCGTCTACCTATCGACTCACGTAATTAATTACGCGCGAGCCAACGCAAAGACGTAATTACATATGCGCGAGCAAATGCAAAAAACGTAATCACGCAAGCGCGGGCGAGACCAACACAAATAGATCGAAACTAAATACGCGCGAGAAATAGCGAGGCGGGGCGAGGGCGGGCTGCGCAGTGACACGACCGAACGCGGGGCCGGCACAGCCAGAACTCATCAAACTCGCGATTATTGGACCCAGTGGGCGGAGCGGCTTAAGCTCCTAACCACAGCGCCAAATCAACCTTCACCTATGTGAATGAAGTAAGACAACCAAAGGTTTGTAAAGATATAGAATTAACAAACTAGATGGTAAAATATAAGTAAATCAAATCAGTTTATTTGCAAAAATGGGTTACAGTGGATGTTAAAATTACATAGGTCGTACGCCATATTGTAAAAAATAAATTCTTCTTCTTCTTATTCGCTTCACTCTTGACAGAGTGGTCGTGGTCACAATGAGGTTTAGTTCCTGAAGGCTGATGTAGCTCGCCTTACGATATCTCTCAACTTAGTTCGATAATTTAAGATTTTGGTGCATTTAAAGCATCTCCCACTACGGACTTAATTTGGTCTGTCCAGCGCATTGGTGACCTCCCACGTGGTCTAGTTCCTTCTACTTTCCCCTGTACAACCAGACGCACTATGGAGTCGCTGTTACGCCTCGAGACATGGCCGAAAAATTTGAGTATGCGAGACTTTACTACTGCTGATAGACGCTGTTTGATGCCGAGTTCTTGAAGTATGGAGACATTCGTGCGAAATTCGGTCCACGATAACCCAAGCATAAAAAAAGGAAAAAAGAAACAGTAGGGAATATATATAAATAGAATGACAAAACAGATATACAATGCGAAAATGGAAGGATGTAGACACCGGGGTAGACCTAGACTATATTACCACGACCAAATAGACCGAGTCTTATCTGAAGGCCAAGTCAAGAGCCTCCGTAACCGGCCAGCGTGTATTAGACGAACTAGGAGAGTGGAGGAAGCCTAAGAAGTATGTGAGGAAAGAACCTGTTTGCGCTATTTACTCTCTGCCTACCTCGCAAGGGATCTGGCGTGATGATATAGAATTAATATAAATAGTAAACTACCAAAAACCGATTGCTTACAGCGCCACCTACCGGGTTTATGTTATACAGCCTATACTCGTATTACTTCTGGGTAATGTAGTTATCTAATATCAAAAGAATTATATAAATAGCTTTAATAGTTTCAGAATTTATCCATTACCCACTAGAAATGTTTCATCATTGTACTTATTTACTAACATTTTAGCGATGCGCGACTGCGAATGATTTCATTCAACTTTATAGATCATTCAAATTATTCGAATGATTCACGAAAATTAGCAATTAGTTACTAACTGCCTCCCATTCGAGTTGCTGGACTGAATGAACGAATAATGAATAAGTTTAAGTAAAAGTTCGGCGAACGAATAATGAATTTACCAATCGGTAGCACCAGACAAAGGAAAATAAGTTAAGATCATGCACACCGCAGCTTACAACACCCCACGTTCGCACGGGCGCTTTTTGTGCTGAAGCACTAAAAGCGCTTTTAATTAAATGAACTATTAGCTGTTTGTTTCATTCCAGCACTTGATTACCGCGCGCGGATTATATTTAAAATCTAAACTAGAAACTTTATTAAAACGCACTTTTACACAAAGCAGCAGAAGTGTTATTATTTGGTTTAGTTTTTACTACTCATTCGCAGACGTAATTTGTTTTGGCGCGGAAATGGCGCGAGAAGCTGCGAATCGTTCGAATAATTGATTCATAAATAGTCGGAGAGTCGCAGATAATCTAATCGAATCGCCATTAGTAGTTACTAATAAGCAGTCGTCATTCTGTAAGGTTCGGTGTCGACCTTTTTAAGTACAAGACTGTACTAGTTTCTTCAAGGTACACATTTTATATTTGATTGGTAGGCCTACCATTTATTTATCTTCATTCATTTAATTATGCAGGATACAAGGAAATACTTATTACATTATTGTGCGCACATTCCTCATAAAACAAACAATTATTTTTACTAATTCAGGCAGTTCATTTAACACTTCCTTTTTTTTAAATCATACCATGTGTCCAAGTTAACTTCACAAGTGGTAGCTCGACCGAATTATGATCAGATTAACAAGGATTCCGTGCCTGCCTTGTATCCTGGTGTACCTTGCTATCATTGGGGCTAGCTCGCTCAACAGTGCCTCTCGGGCTACTGTTTATAGCGATTGCTATTTCCCTACTCCCCATATATTATTATTATCAAATTCCATCAATATATAAAATACCTATCAGTTCCTTACAATAATCTCAACCCTATTGAATTCTATGGCGCTTATAAGGATATCAAAAAATGACTTAGGTGATCAGGCTAAGCTTTCGTTGATACCTTATAGGCTTATTATCCATAAGAATCCCCATCAAAATGTATATGCATTCTAAAATCTATCTTTGCCACCTCTTAAGATAACCTTTCCATTATTCCATATCTCCTAAATCCATTCCTTCCCAGTCACATTTTTATTCAAACTATTCATGTCATTCCAATTCAAACTTCAACCAAACTACCTAAACCAGCAAATACAACATTATACCAACACCTTACTTACAATATCAAATCCAAAACCTATCAACCATCTACTCTTATAGTAGACAAACCTTCCGATTACATATAAGTAACATTATTCATTACGTCATTACATAACTATTGCTATACATGGTCCTTTTACTTGAGAAGTACATTCAGAGAAACTACCACATAATACTCAGTACTTTTCCGACATAATTATTTAATAGTAATTTAAATAAGTATAAAAATATATCTAAGTTTAATATTTCGTTATAATTGCAACTAGTTTTAAAATACATGACGCTTGTGTATGCATTCCAATCCTGTTATGGTTATCTTCAAATAAACAAACCTACCTCATGAAATTGACCACACACGATTATTGTAACGTGCCTTAAATGGAATGGAATGTTTGAACGTCTCAATTTCTTATACTTTGCGCTAGATGAGACACCCGTATCAACTAACGAATGACCTAAGTAATTATTTACAGATAACTGCATTGTATAATAAAAATCAAACATGGAAATGTTCATTACTATATTTACGAACAAAATTTGACTCGAAAGTTCAGGTCTTTATGATAGTGTTGTATGTTTAATAGGAAAACAAAGGGCTTTGAGGCATAATTAATTTTTCCTCGAAAAGCATGTTAATATATTATAGACATCTGAATTATTATAAACGTATCTACTAGTAATGCGACTTTAAAGACTGGATTCAATTGTGACGTTGAGTAACGTTTCCGAATTGGAAACTTCTAAGCCGCGCCTATAGTCAAGTTGACAATCTACAGTCGTTAACGCTAATAGAAAGCGGAAAAATGTATGGGAATGACATTTTGCAACGAAAAGTCACGTGGTCAAAACAATGAGCTATCGATTGCGACAAGAGAATAGAAACAAAACGTTTGCAACTTGTCTAGGCCCTCTGTACACTGAACAAAAAAGACTTAAGTTTATATAATTACAAACACAAAAAATATGCAAGTTTTTATACCACTGATCAAATAGATTAGTAAAAATTCTGTACCAAACGCCAAATGTATTTTTTTTTATTGTGTAATGATCATTTCCATTATACTGAATTAGTACCGAATACTCGCATTACTCTTCAGGTGTATTTAAAAAAAAATAGCCGATAACTTATAAGACCTTGCCTGTTTCTGACCGCAATTTTTTTTTTGTTTACATATTATTTCAAAGGTTTTAAAATGTTTGTAAGTCATACAATTTACCAACAATATTGGACATGTCTAAATGGCTGAAATAGAAGATTCGCATCTGAATAGCTCAAATCGTAAACTAACGCTTAAGAATAGCTTAAAGAGAAAGTAGTACATAGAACAAATAGTAATGATATACAAGAAATAGCAGCACTCAAATCTTCTTATAAGAATTTATCAAGTAATTATTGTGTGCCTGTAGGTAGCGACAATGAATAAAAGAAGCGACAGTTATATAATTTTTCCATATTATATTAGCTATATGAGATAACGTATATATTGACTCGCCAAAAAAAAACAAATACTTGTAATTTGACACGTATGGTAAAATAAATTAAGCGAGAAAAGTGTCGTGGAATGAAAATATTACAATCAAAAGTATGCGAAAGAACTTTCCTTGGTAACTGTAACTGCTAATGGACATTCTGAGTGAAGGATGATTATATTTCTTCTTAAAAAAAAACTGTAATAAACTAAATGTTTATACATGTCACGCCTTGATAAACTAATGGAAATCACAACCGGGAAGATCGTGCTCTTTGCATATCATGCCAAGGTTGCATCTGTATACTAAATTTTGGCATATTATTATGGGTAATCTACAATAATTTTCACATAATTGCTACTTAGACATTTTGCAGAATCTTACCGAAGAACATAAAATTCAAACACTGCCCCATATGTAGTATGCCCCAATATTTTGTTAATGAAAGCAAGTAAATAACTAAAATAATACTCGCAAAATTATTGCTATAGGTGCAATAACGTTCCGAAAACTCTCAAAGTAAAATGTTATTGTTACACAGTGCAATTTTATACACCTCCATGGATTACTAAATGTGAAAGGATCAGTAGTTCCATTAGAATTAATAAAAAAAATTTGATATTCTGAATTCTTTAAATTTATATCTTGATATTTGATTGGACATGGCATTTTGAGTTTATGCTGAGATGTTTATAGCAGTATTATGACAAAACTTAAAAAACATAATCCAATTCGTTACGATTATTCTTTTTTTTTTTATTAAATAAAATACATTATGTAATAGTAAAATAAAAGATAATTTTGCATAACTATTATGTTAACCTTGCGGAACATTGTGTTGATTGCAAGTAAGTAATATAGATATAATATTCCTGTAATCGAAAGTAATTAATTCCATGATTTCTATACAAAAAAATACGACATACCTGTTACGCTATCATCCTTATAAGCATTAAAAAGTACCCTTTTTTGTAACACAGAAAACATGTGTAGATTATAAGCAAAATAACACTAAGAAAAGGGCATCCACATCTTGCTCTTTTCGAAATTTGAATAATCAAAATGCAAAATAAAACATGCAATTTTCCTTTCACACTGAGTAGTTTTACCTCATCAAAATCGAAAGCCTTACATTAAATTTCATTTGAATCATACCATGGATTATTAATAAGGATTAATTTCTGAATCGAATACAACACAAGCATTTTTGTAATTCGTTGGTACTTAACATTTTTCTAACCATATTATAAAATTCAAGATACACATTTATAAAATCGGCAAAATCGATCAATAATTAAAAAAAATATATGTTGCGCTTACATAGATGCGTTAAATGGCTTAACTGCTCAAAATATAACTACAATACTTCATGTTATATATTATACCTACCTAAACATACTACGGCTATATTTCCACTAATCACTATTTCCTCTACACTACACTTAGCACTCCGGGTCCACACAAAGATCGTCCGGGACTTTCACTACTAGCGCCGGAACCAACTGCCTGATACTGGCACCACATTGCTTGCATTTCCTGATCATCGGCATCAAAATCGCCTTTTTCTTTTAAACTGTAATTCTTCTGTGAGCTACAATACCTCTAGACCCTGAGCGGGAGGGAGGGTCGGTCCATCTCGCGTGACTTTTGTCCGCATGTCTTCTCTTTTGCGGAAAATCTTGAACATTCTTCATACGTTTCGTCTTTTTTTTATATTCATTTTTCTTTATTTTATTACGCTTTACACAACGGTACAAATACATCAATAAGTCCTTTTAAAGCAATGGAATTTGCACTCCGCGGTCGCTACCCGACACCTTAAGACGCCCGCGTCGGCGGCGCCTGCCTGGCAGGGTCGCCATGTAAGGTTCGGTGTTTGCAATAAAAGATGTTTACTGTTCAGTGCACAAGTTTATTCTAAGTCATATAGTATGGGTTGCAACAGTATTTATATTGGCCCTAACTACTACACTACAATTCGAATAAAAAACTAGTATATTACTTACGGCACTCTGTTGCGAGCCGTTCAGTCCACCTATGTGGACAGCAAGGCATGCGTACGGGTGGGTTACGTTACGGGGTACGTTAAAATCGGCGTCTAAACAGGGTTGCGTGTTGTCCGCTAGACTGTTTATAGTATATCTGGATAAAAGTCTTCAAAGATTGAATGCGATGAATCATCATCATCATCATTTCAGCCTATACTTGTCCACTGCTGAACATAGGCCTCCCCAATCGCTTTCCAGCGTAACCGGTCCGATGCCACCTGCATCCAACGATTTCCTGCGATTTTCACAAGATCGTCGGTCCATCTGGCAGGCGGTCGTCCTACGCTGCGCTTGCCAATACGTGGTCTCCACTCTAGAATCTTTCTGCCCCAACGCCCGTCCGATCTTCGCGCTATGTGGCCAGCCCATTGCCACTTGAATGCGATGAATGAAGGGGTAAAAATGGGAGATGTAGTGGTAAACCACCTATTGTATGCAGATGACGCGGTTTTGATAGCGCCACGTAACAGCCACTGATCTGCCAACACTAGTCATCGTTATGAGAGACGACTGCATGAACAATGGCTTTTATTAGAATGTGAAGAAAACCAAAATTATGGTTTTTGAACGGGAAGAAACCAGAACGAATGCAAGGATTGTGGTTGGTAACGATGTGCTGGGGCAAATGAATGAGTTTATACAAACTCATTAATTTGCCCCAGCACATCGTGGATGCGCCTTCAGTAAGGATGGGAAATACACCGCTGATAAAGACAGAAGAGTGAATGCAGGGAATAGAGTGAATGGTGCGATGGGAAGGCTACTTGGGAGCCGGCACTTAAGCCAAAATGCGCAGCTGGCCATGCATAACCGTGTGCTTGTCCCAACACTGTTATATGGCAGTGAGAGTGGGGTATGTAAGAAGGAGAACAAAGCAGGATAAATGCGGATGAGATGCGATATCTGCGGAAGATGTGCGGAGTCACGCTGACCGACCGTATTCGCAACAGCGTAATAAGAAAGCGAGTAGGTATGAAATATAGTATCGGTGTAAAGATGAGAAAGGGTATGCTCCGTTGGTTCGGGTATATAGAAAGAATGTCAGAAGAAAGAATGACAAAACAGATGTACAATGCGAAAGTGGAAGGATGTAGGTACCGGGGAAGACCTAGACTATCTTCCCATGACCAAATAGACCGTGTCTTATCTGTAGGGCAAGTCCAGAGTCTCCGTAACCGGCGAGTGTGTACCAGATAGGTATGTAAGCAAAGAACCTGTTGAAACTCTGTACTCTCTGTCTACCCCGCGAGGGAGCTGGTGTGATGATATAGATAGATAGATATTACTAATGTTCAAGTCGAATCAGAAAATTAATAGTTGTAGATGATTCGAAAAATTATTTGCAGTCGCGCATCTTTACATTATTTTTTACCTATGGTGTGGTAGCTTATAAATGCCTTATATTAACTATGACAGTATTTAAATATTGACGTTAATTGCTGTAAGTTATCCAAATAAACTAAAAAAAAAACCGCGGTTAGCACCCGGTCGTCAACAGCGCCACCTACTGGGTCTACGTTACTTCTAGATAATGTAACTTTCTAATGGAGTAAAAATTATTAAAGTAGTTTCAGAGTTGATCGATTGCAAAACAGCTAACAAATCCTCCCTCTTTATAATATTAAAAACACACGAGGATCTTTGGCCCGCGGCCAAAATCGGAACTAACGCTGTCATCGAGTGAAATGTCACTTCATGACAGTCGCAGAGTTTCCGTTTGCTATGAAATTTACCCAAATTCTTATTTTAATTGGTAGCCGTGCAGTCCCACCTGTTAAAATATTTCCCTAGAAGTAGGAAAATTTTACTAAAGCTCTGTCTATATCATCACTCCAGATCCCTTGCGGGGTAGGCAGAAAGTACAGAGTTCCAACAGGTTCTTTCCATACCTCTCTGGCTTCCTCCACTCTAATAGAGCATCCAGGCGTCTCTCTTTCATCACATCAATTATCTCATGCATCTTATCTTCCATACCACCCCTTACATTCCAAGTGCCTTTTCGGCACTCTGCACCCCAAAACTCGCCAGTTCGAGCCCGGCGTGATGGGTGGCGGCCCCCATCGCCGCTTCCACCTATATTCGTACCGACGGGGGCGGGCCGGTACGCGTCGCCTCGGGGTAACGCCCTAGCCCGCACTGCGGTACGTCTTTGGTCCAAGATTACAGCCATAATGACTGGCAATTACTAAATCATAACCCTAATTTCACACCAACGTCATCCACGAGCTAAAATATTCTTGTCGCACTGTATTTGTATAACCGACTGCCATTTTAACAGACCGATATTGGCACGTTATTTTCATGGTTATGGAATGTCCATAAATATTACGTCATTGGGAGTTACCGTATTCTACGACCACATTAAACTATTGAACGGTAAAATTATTGAACGGAGAATGCGCGTGAAGTCCGATGGAATGTTGTGCGAGGCACAAGGGGGTTTCAGGTCTGGGTTTCAGGTCTGGAAGAGGATGTTCGGATCAAGTCTTCTCACTCCGCAACATCGTAGAGAAGCATCTGGCAGTGGGCCGGAAGGTTTTCTGCGGTTTTGTAGATCTGGAGAAGGCATTTGACAGAGTTGTGCGAAAGAGACTTTGGGACATTTTGCCAGAGTATGGTATAGATGGCACTCTGTTGCGAGCCGTCCAGTCCACTTATGTGGACTGCAAGGCATGCGTACGGGTGGGTGGTAACAGGTCACCCTGGTTTGACGTTAAAATCGGCGTCAAGCAGGGTTGCGTGTTGTCCGCTAGACTGTTTATAATATATCTGGACAAAAGTCTTCAAAGACTGAAAGCGATGAATGAAGGTGTACAAATGGGTGACTTAGTGGTAAACCATCTACTTTATGCAGATGACGCGGTTTTAATAGCGCCAACAGCCACTGATCTGCAAACACTAGTCACAGTTATGAAAGACGACTGCATGATCAATGGCTTACACTTGAATGTGAAGAAAACCAAGATTATGGTTTTTGAAAGGGAAGAAACCAGAACGAATGTAAGGATTGTGGTTGGTAACGATGTGCTGGAGCAAGTGAATCAGTTTGTATATCTTGGATGCGCCTTCAGTAAGGATGGGAAATACACCGCTGACATAGAGAGAAGAGTGAGTGCAGGGAACAGAGTGAATGGTGCGATGGGAAAGCTACTCGGGAGCCGGCACTTAAGCCATAAGGCGCAGCTGGCCATACATAACGGAGTTCTTGTCCCAACGCTGTTATATGGTAGCGAGAGCTGGGTATGTAAGAAGGAGAATGAAAGTAGGATAAATGCGGTAGAAATGCGAGCTCTGCGGAAGATGTGCGGAGTGAAGCTGACCGACCGCATTAGCAACAGCATAGTAAGACAGCGAGTAGGTATGAAAGATAGTATCGGTGTAAAGATGAGAAAGGGCATGCTCCGTTGGTTCGGGCATATAGAAAGAATGCCAGAGGAAAGAATGACAAAACAGATATACAATGTGAAAGTGGAAGGATGCAGGTACCGGGGAAGACCTAGACTATCTTACCACGACCAAATAAACCGAGTCTTATCTGATGGAAAAGTCAAGAGTCTCCGTAACCGGCGAGCGTGTATGAGACGAACTATGAGAGTCGAGGAAGCCAGAGAGGTATGTAAGGAAAGAACCTGTTGGAACTCTGTACTCTCTGCCTACCCCGCAAGGGATCTGGCGTGAGGTTATAGATAGATAGATAGACATTAAACTAAGGAGGTAGTACTTATAATGGAAGAAATAATTCCTATACCTATCAAATGGAAGAATTAAAACAATTATTCATCCAAAACAGTACATTTTAATCAGTCGAAAATGGTTTATTGTATACCAGAGACAGTTAACAATCAAAACATCATTTCAACATAATATCATAAATCATTTGTGGAACATTTACTATAAAACAATATTTTTTGGCACTGTAATTTAAAATAACGTACTTTGGTAACCCGAATGAAAAAAAATCGGTTCAGGTATTTGACATTGACATTTAGCCACAAGCAACTTAATTTAGAGCGCCTCTCTAATTTGTCTGTAAATTGCACTGTAAATTCACAGAAAAATATTTAAAAATCAGTTTTAGAGGTAGATGCCTCTAATATTTTAAAGTCATATTGTTCTTTTTTTTTAAACTTTTACTGAAAATTTACCGAGAAATGTATGAATTTAGAGGCAGATGCTGCTCTTAATGATGAATATCATAATGAGTGTGATGAATATCATTATGAAAGTCATAATGAGTGCCCTTCTATTATTTAAAGCTTTTACCTTACTGACAAATATTTGATCAATTTTAGAGGGAGGTGCCCTTAAGATAGTTTTAAAGTTAGGTGCTCTTTTTAACTTTTGACATGCTCCACAAATGATATTTTTACAATGATATGATTATGAATTAAGAACACGTTTTTTATGGATCACAGATGGTACCCGAAAGGTATTTAGCATGATAACTTATATAATAATAAATTGAAGAAATTATTAAACACAGAAGAGAGCTCTGTAAGGAAAGAACCTTTGGTAACCCCGTACGCACTGCCTACTCCGCAAGAAATGTGGAGAAAGAGTGGAGGGAAGACACGGAGTAGGGCGGCGTCATACTTGGTGGACCAGGAGAAGGTAGGTGGAAGTATTCTGCACAAAGCCGGTCGCCAACATTCTTTCGGTAGACGTTTTTCGGGTGATACTAATGATAGCATTGATAGGAGAGAAGGAAAAATCTTGGTGTTGTAGCATTTATATTTGTAAAGGTGCTCACGACTTGAGATAAAATATAAGGGTATATTATAAAATTACGATATATGAGGCCGTCAGAATCAAAGTTAAGCCCATTTCCAAAATTATTGTAGTCCAATTTGATTAAAAAATCCTTTCTAATAATACATTGACAGACAAAACTTTATTTTCTCTTAATATTGGTAAGGCTATTCTGGTTCTAATGAAATCATATTATGGACTAGCCGTTATCGGCGACTTAGCCCGCGTGGAATTCAACAAAAAAAATCTTTTTCTAAAATAAAAGTAGCCTAATTTACTCCTTATAACATCAGGTATCTGCCAGGATAAGTCCTGTCAAAATCGGCCCAGCCGTTTCTGAGATTAGTGGGAACAGGCAGACAAAAAATTTTAAAAATTGTGTTTTTGTTATAAGTTCCGTATATACTTTCATATGCATTTAGTAAAAAGCTTTTTATGTTGACATTACAAACACTTCGATTTTATTTACTTGTATAGATTAATAATTAGAAAAAGAAAGGTACTCAAGTGGCAACCTTGCTTCGGGAAATGTGGAATGGGCAGGTCTTCTACAAAGTGTTCCGATGACCAGGTGAAGGTCAAGAGTAAAATTTCGATAGGTCAGCACAAAATCGGTCGTCCTGGATATCTTTGGAGGAGGCCCATGTTCTGCAGTGGACGCCTTTCGGCTGAAGAGATAATTATAGAAAAAAGGAGTAGTAAGTATAGAGAGTAAAAAGAAATTATTATATAAGTCACCACATTAATATTAATTACAACAACTATTTTTAACAACAATTTTGCATCCTATCAACAGTTTGAATCACAGTTTTTGTTCTTTTTAAAGGCCGGTTCCTGATTATAGAATTTCATAATGAGCGTCGATTAAACTTAATTTTATTTATTAAATTTAGGTCCTCAACGCACTTGTGACAATGAATCCCGACTTACAGGACGCAGTTGAATGGATGAAGGCCGTTCTGGATCAGATCCAGAATGGCCTCTATCCATTTCACTGCGGATCGATGACACAAAGTCTTCGGTAAGTCTCGGGGACCAGTTAATAGGTACTGTAACCCGTAACAAATGTATTTAAAGCTTAAATCCGCACTAGAAACAAACGTGATCAACAGTACATGGGGGCGTCTATCGTTTGGAGTAGTAAAAATATTAAATAAAAAAAAACAATTGAGAGATTAACTCTATCTTAAAATAGGTGACGCTTATATTGAAATTCTCAAATTTTAAACCGGCTTATGTCTATTTTTAACAAATACCCTTTTGCGTAGAACACATTTTAGCCTCATCTTTTAGGTTTAGCGCCAGTAATATGATTATATGTAGATTATTATACACTGACATATAACTTAATGTATATGGTTACATTATAAGATACATTACTAACATGAATACCTACCTATAAACATGTACATTGATGCCTTCGATATTAAAAAAAAAAATCATATTTTTCGCTATTAAAAAAATGATCGCCAAAGGTCTAAAAATACTTCTTGTCCTAAGCTTACCTTGTCAAAAAATTATTCAGTTTTTAGGTGTTACAAAAAATATCTTTAAAAGTCAGTAGCCTAAGGACTAAAATAATCTTTCTTCTGTGCTATGCTAATTGCCAAATACAAAATAAAAAAAAATCTTTATAAAGAAATATACACATCGAGATATGAATAGGGTCGATTCTGATTTAATAAGTTAAAGCTAAGCGACACTTAAGTAACATTTTTTTTAAATTTATAACGTTATATATGAACTGACACTATCGACTCTTAACTAGAGTCAGTGGCATCAGTTCAAGGGATCAATCTATTAAGAAAATTCCGCTTTAACTGAATAACAACAGCCTCTGGGCCTTTATCAGCTATAACCAAGCGCGAAGGGATACGTCGCATAATGAAATTCCGTACACGACTGGACGTACCATAATTAATCAAAGTCAAGGCGAAACGTAGTGTAGGGCGCCCTGTAGCTAAGTGGGCGGACGATATTCGTAAGGCAGCGGGCAAGGACTGGAGGAGCAAAGCTAAAGATCGAGCTCAGTGGCGTGCCATGGGAGAGGCCTACGTATAGCAGTGGACAGACACGGGCTGATGACATCATCATCATGATGGTGAAGAAGGCGAAACCGCACTGAGCGACACTATACTGCAGCGGAGCAACGCGGCCGATTTTCTCAGTTGCTTTACTTCGCAGCGCCATATCGCGCCGCGTAGTTCCGCGGGCGCGTAGTGCGTTATATTTCATACAATTTCATATAAAGAATACTTGGCCCCGTCGCTCCGCTGCAGTGTAGTATCACTCAGTGCAGTTTCGTCTCTATGGTATACAGCGATTGGTCATAGCGAATAAGTCCCCCGACCTAACATACTTAAGCAACGCTTACCTGATAATTCTCAAATCGGAAACCGACTAACACATAAGCTGATAATTAAAAATAACTACCTTACATTTTTTTTATATTTTCTTTAATATTTACTTAAGTTATAGCTAAATCGATTACATGCATTAATATAAGAGTAATCTAATTTAATGTATTACGCAATTTGGTTAGATTAATTGCTTTTTAGCTATAATTTTAATTATTGTATGTCTCTTTCACAAAATTACGTATCAAAATAGGCGGTAGGCAAAATTACAAGATTTTATTGTTATTTTCTATAACAGCCTCCGATTAAGTGTACTTACTGCTCCAATCATAATTCCCCATCACTATTTTTAACTGAGCAATGTTATTGGGTAAAATCAGTCTTAGAGACAGCTGCCCTTAGGAGACAAGTTAGGTGCCCCTTAGTGAGTTAGACACATTTTTCAGTGAATCCTTGATATTGCACTGTACATAAATAGAAGAAATGCAATAATCCCAATTATTAGTTTTGTAGACTCTCCTTAGAGCTAGGTGTTCCTTAGAAAATCATTAATTTGACTCATTTTGAAGTTAATATCTTGATAATTTACATTGTATAAATAGAACAAATCCAAAAATGGCGATTTAATTTTACGAGACTCTCTTTAGAGTTAAGCGCTCCTTACAAAATTGACTTTTTTTTAAGTGAATCCATGATATTCACGTTGTGTAAATAGAAGATATCAATAAAATGCCGATTAAAAATGAGGAGACTGTCTTTAGAGTTAGGTGCCCATTTGTTTGGTGCCCTAAAATTATGATTATGCATATAAGTCAATCAGACACTGATAACTCATTACAATGGTATTTTTAGCGTTTATTTCAATACACAATTAACTTATATTAGCGCATAATATTACTTTTAGTACTAATTTACTAGACTAATTTACTAGAAATAAACTAGTTTAGCATAGGCGGCAATTGAATGACGGAAAATATGTAAAATATTTAGTAAAAATAAGAAAAAATGGTACAAAAATATAATAATCAAAAATGTATAGAAAAAGAAAAAAAAGCAGATTATAACACAACCTCCACCGCACCGCACTGGCTGAGCGTGCTGGAGTATGACCTAATCTCTCTCAATGTTCAGTGAGACAGAATTATTATAACACACATTTTTCATAGTTTTAGCCCCTTGCATAAGGTAAGGGCAACTGAGTACCATAATATGTGAAGATATCTAAATTCAGTATTTTGTACGGACAATAAATGTCCATTTATTAGGGGCAACTAAGGTGCCTTTATAGGTACATTTAAGGGCATCTAAATGCCTACTGTAAGAACATCTAAAAGCCAGTTCCAAGATTTAACTAATAAAGATAACAGTGAACTGTCAGCAGAGATGGGCAAAATGTAATCAGATTAATGATTACATTTGCATTTTGTAATATTCAAACATGATGCAAGATTAAAAGTGTAATCGTAAACGTTGAAGATTACAAAATGTAATTATCATACACTACAATACACCGTCACACCTATATTCCTCAAGCGGGCCCATCTCTGACTGTCAGTAGTATTTTGCCAGATTTAAATCTACTAGTAATTTTATCGTTAAGTTAAATATTGTAACCGATAGTATCCAAATATTGATTACTTTGCAATACATAATTGTTTTAATACTGTATTATTTAACCTTTAAACCGCTTGATTTCATATCTATTGTCCTGTCCATGGCGTTCGCTTAATAAATCGAAAAATTAATGCAATACGTTATTTTATTTCTAAATATGCCAAGCCATGTATTGTGTTTGTTAGATATTCTATCTCTATTATATTAACTGTGTTGAATGAACCAAAAAACAGACCAAATATGTTGGACATACAAGGTGTAACATAACAAATGCAAGACCTGAAAGTAGTTTGTTCTGAATCGGTAACTGAAACGATTCCAACAATTTTAATGTACCTTAATTTCTTTTTAAATTTTAAAAATATGCTGTTAATACTTCAAAGCGTTCTGACAAATTAAATTGATTCTTGATTCAAAGCAATACGAAGATTTCAAATGCATTTCTTCAACTTATTTCGCAGTACGCACACATGCACGTACAAATTGCGTTGTTAATTGGGGTATAAGTGTTTAAAAAAGGGGTAAAAAAACCTTAAATATGGAAATTTGGTTTTCATATTGAATTTCATAAGCAACCTTGTATACGACAGGGGCGGTACAGATACGATAATATTAGTCGGATAAATCAACAAATGACAAATAAAATATATGATATTGGCATAATACGAATATACATATCTCACACAAAGATCTCTCAATAAATAGTCAGGATCAAAGTATATTTAGGTATATAATTGATAGGTCTTTAGATAAATCCAACAGGGGCGTTCAACAGGTTAACTAGTGGGTAAATTACTTTCCAATACAAATGAAATTCATATTAAAATTCATTTCATCAATAACAGTAAAAATAGACTTAGGAAACAAGTGTCGAAAAAAGAAAGTATATAACATAAAGAGACATTCTTAAAAACATATCACAGATTTTGTTCTTTCAAATTTTTACTAATTAATTTTTCAATGACTTTCAGTTTTGTTAGTAAAAATGGCAGCACAATTCAGTCTTTTGTGGTCTTTTTGAGGCTTTTGAGATCAGTATGTAATTAATATTATAATTTCTAAATATCCTTAAAACATAATTTATAATTTTGACAAAAAACTTTTGACTAATTTAAAATAAAGTATTATTTAATATCCTTGGACATAAGTTTGGAGAATTCATGTTATCATGTCAACGATGTCGACTACGGTCTGACATTGGATGGGTGACTGTTCAACATGCTGGTTTCTATTTAGCCTCTCACAACAATGATCATATACCCTGTTTAAACACTGCCCACTCCCGCATGAAGTGAAGGAAACCGTATAGACGCCGCACTTACGCTCTACTTCCCTTCCCACACTAACACTGCCTGGCGTTCCCTTCATTGGCGGTTTTTTGACCGGGAGTCGAAGGGCTAAAAGGTCACACCCATTCGGTGTTGCCGGTTTGAAAATCATTTTGCAATTATGGAGAGGTAATAATTTTGGAAAACAATTGAGGGTTGAAACATACAATTCTAAAAAGATATAAGGATGAAGCATCAGAAAAATCATGAGAAAGTTAGTACAAAAACTGTTTTTGCGGATACTTTTATGAAAACAGTATCATTCCAGGTACAACATTTGAGGTAGTGTGAACAGCTGACGCTGCCGCGGTACTGCTCAATGCTCTATGCGCGGAATGGCGGCAGTGGCATAATTTAAACCTGGTATATGCGTTACCGTTTAATTATGTACAACTATGGTGGAAACTTGGAGTGGACAGGCCCAGAACAAGATGGGCCGATGACCTGATAAAGGTGGCAATCTTTGGGGTTTGTGGCAATCTTTGGGGGAGGCTTATGTACCCTCCCGATTACCACCGTTCTGTCGGGTACAGATACTGCACACAGGATTAGACACCGACTTTGCCGGCGGCAGAGCACCACGGCGAGACAGTATAAACCCTCCCCCAAAGCGACAGCCCAAGGCCGTTCCTTCATGCGACGCCCTTGAGCTAGTTGCCCCCTTGCCCTTCCAACAAAAACGTAGTTATACGCTCGCCCTCTTGCCTGGTGAAACTGTAAAGGAACCTGCGGCTAACAGCGTAGATCATTCACACACTACCAAAAGGGGACATACATCAAACAGTGGACGTCATTAGGCTGATATAGAAAACGCGAAACAGTCACATATCTATGTTACCCTGCTCAAAGTTTGGTCAAAATTCTTTTACAAAATGGCGACTTCAAACATACATTTCATATTACTTAAGTTTAATACACCTAGGCGGTTAATTAGCGCTTATTCTACGTTACATATTCAAAGAGTATAGTTAATTATTTAACATTAAACGAAATATATGTTAAAAATAATATTAGGACCCTGTTTTTTTTTTAATATAGTTATTTTATTGTGGGTATCGCTTTTTCGTGTTTCTTAAATTAAAAGCTTAGACGAATTACTTGTCTATGATCAAAATTATAATAATCGAGATAATCATCCTATGACATTTTTCATTCCGAGAAAATACCACGAAAAAGCGAAAAAATTGACAATTAGTTTTATTAATGTCATGGCTATTTTATTTTTTTAATAATATTTTGACTAAATTGCGGACAGATGTTGAATGTAAAGGAACACATATTTGATTTTTTTTCTATTAATTAAAAGCTAAATATTATGAGCACCTTAATTATACCTTACCTATTTTTAATTAATAAACACTAAAAATTTATATATATTGCTGGCCGAATGATACAATGACATACCCCAAGAATATGAATATTCGATTAACCACTTTATTTCAATAACTCAAAAGTATAATTTCGGCTGTTTCTGCTTTTTTATGTGTCACTTTTCCATTCGGCCATATATGTTATTAAAAGTATTACCTATCACTTTTTTCGAAAAACAAAAAGGGATGGTGAAATTATATGATCTATTATTATAAAAGTACCTATAAATATTGCTTTTCTGAGATCTAATTGGAGAAAATAATATGAAGTGGATTCCAAAATAGTCACTGCCACAACCAAAATGTCAGTAACACTGATAAAGGGTCCAAAGGTTCAACTGTATAAATAAAAAATATGGTGAATTTGGCCCAATCCAGTATTTACTTTATTAAATATCGCAACTTAAGACGTAAACGACTCATCTCAAAATAATAAAAACACGCGGTCTCACACCCATTCGCCACGTATGTTTAGCCCCTGATAGCATAAAAAAACCCATTCTCCGCTTGAAAGTTAAGATGGTCCCGTTCGCCCCTCCTTTAAAGTCTATGTCAATATATATTTTAACATAGACTTTGTTCTGCAAAAATTTCCAACTTAAAATAAACTGTATGCTGAGTGGAATAAAATTCAGATTACAATATTCACTTATTATGAAAAATAATGCTTATATCGAAAGAGGGGCGGGACGGGGCGGGCGAACGGGTGCTTTATAGATATTAAAAATAAGTTCGCTCCATATTAAGGGGCGAACGGGTACCGTGGAAACGGGAAAAGACGCTTTTAAATAACAAGGGGCGAAAGCACGGGGCAAACATATACAAGCCCAAACTTTTAAATAATTTTGCTTGTTTGATTACGTAATTACTGAAGTCTTAAATAAATTTCTTAAGCTTTTACTCCAAAATTTTTGAGTTTAGAACATTATTTAAGAAAAAGTGCGATATTTATTTTGTGAAAGAAATATAGGGTCCTTAATCGCTATAACCAAAGGCGACACGTTACGAAAACTTCGTGAAATATCGTGTTATGCTATTCTGTAAGCCACTAAAGTACCATTAAGCAATCACTCCACGAAGTCTCCATAACAGCATGCTACTATTTTAATAGGTTATATCAAATAATGGCCGTGTACTTGAATATTTCACTTATTTATCCAATGATATCGTATAAATACTATCAATATTTTACCTCTTCAATCAATCAACTCATCCAGTTTCTCTTTTCTCTCGATATGGGTCGATTCTCCACAATGAGCCATCAATATTGACTCTCCAACGATCAAATTTGTAAAGCAGAGCGAACAAGCATACATCGCATCACCGAAACAGACAATCTTATTATCATCTCGGTACATTTTCATCGGATTCAATACTGTACTAGGCTGAATTTCCTTTCCAGAGGCAACACACTTCTTAATATAAGCGGTTTTATACAAGAAATGGATCTTCTCGCAATGTTTTTGACTCAAAATGTGTCTTAGAAGACCATCTTCATCGGTTTCCGTGACCTCACAGGCTGGGCAATAGAAAGAAATTGCATTTTTTGATTCATAACTATCGACGGTTTCACATTTTAATTGTATGCTGTGGACTTGTACGTAGAAAGTGATTCTTTCTATAGCTGGTTTTTGCAGTAGAGTGTTAAGAAGACTTGTGTCTTGAAAGCTGTTGTAACTTATGATTTGGTCCAGAGATTCAGAGTATGCAGATAATGTAGTGGAATCCAAAGTGAAGTTGCCAATAGAAGAAGTGATAGATTGGTTTGATAGATTATCTGTTTTTGTTGTCAATCCAGAATCTGATTGATTTAGTGACTGATTATGACACTGACAACTGCATTTAGGCTCCGATTCATGATTTATATTGCCTGTTATATCATTTTCATCAATTTGGGATTCCGATTTAAAAAGATTGAGGAATGCATCTCTCAGGTCTGGGAAATCAAAGTGCTTGATCCGTTTCTTCATTGTAAGTTTGTTAATTTTGTGCATCCGTTTGCCTTTATGCAGGTCGAAAGTTAGACTTTTTTGAACTCTTTTGATGCCTAAATTCTCTTTATTTTGTAAGTATATTCCAGTGAAAGAATCTAAGCAGTTTTTTAGAGATGTTAATTGTTTACGGATTTTGAATTTGGCTGCGGTGTCTTCTTTTTCTATAGTTATATTCCAGGATTCAGTGGGACTGTCACTTTTCACATTATCCATGTATGTAACTTGCCCTAGATTCTTTGGTATGTTGGTAATATCCGTCCCAGGCAGAGAAGTAACAACAGACCGGCTTTTAAATATCTTAGACACTTCAATATGGAACTGGAACTCAGCAAGTAACTTTTTTAGAATACATTCCATTTTTTCAAATTTCATTTGATAGTCTAAAAGCAATGAGATTCTTTCTTCTTCATTACGGTCAAATTCCACATCTCCGAATGATTCTGGAGTTGTTGAAGGGACTAATTGGTTATCACATTCAGAATCAACTTTCCTGCACATTTTTATTTCAGTCTTCTCATTATCTTTAGCTGAAAAATCTGAGTCCGACACTTCAGACAGTGATTCCAAATCAATATTCTCTTCGGACGTATCTGAACTGACTTCAAAATCGAAAGATTGACTGAAATTCAGTTTCTTAAATTTCTCACTGAACAAATCTGCGCTTCTACAATCAAGGAGTTTATGTTTTGGTGTGTTCTCAACATTAGTATTGTCTGATCGAGATGTACATTCAGTCATAGACTGACTTGCTTTCTTTATATCAAGCTTTAAATTCTTATTTTTGATTCTACGGTTTTTTGGTTCGTTATTTATAGTAAGAAGATCAGTGTCGGATAAAGAACCTTTGTTTTCGGCAAATTTTTTCACAGACTCAGGTAATTTAAGCCTGTTTGCATTTTTTGATGTGGAATCAGCCTCAGTGTGGGATACCATTTTTCTCGATGTCTCGTTATAAGACTGCAATGTGTTACGATGCCGGCTCAAATTTAGGTCGTCGGGATCATCACAGCCTGGGCTAGATCCATCTCCAGATTTCGAAAAATAAGAAATATTTGAGAACATTTTTCGTAATGAAAACGCCATTATTATCGGCTTATTTGAATTCCCAGCTCGATAAAAGTATACAATCACCGTTTTTCACTCGTTAAATCAAGCTGAAGGCGAAATAAACACGATTTTATAGTTTTTTTTCGATATAACAAAGAAATGTAAAGTAGTAATTCAGTAATGATTTTTTACCTTTGACGCAGTATTTCCGATGGTGTTAACACTTTTCTTGGTCTCACTTCATTTTGATATCAATAAAAAGGTGAATTAATAGTAAATACCCTCATAATTATTTAAAAACAACATAACTCTTCGCAAACAAAAACTGATTACTTCGCTCATCTGGCAAAGTGACAAAGCTTGCTCTTTTACTAGTCTGTGTGTGTCTTTTACAAGTCAATAGTAGTCGATAAACATCATAAACATAATGACAATTAGTTTATAGTTTTTTTTTCATCCTGGTACTGAATATACTGATTATTTAGTCGATAGGTTTCTATTTAGTAATACGCATTCAAATAACACTATCAAAGGAATTCATAGCATGGTCCAAATTAACGCGTTTTACATATGATTTAAGAACGTTCTGCGTTTCAAGGAACGTCATTGTCAAATGTCAAACAAAAAAATCATTGTTTTTTTACATTTTTCTGAATCTCGACAAATTGTGATTTATCCAAAGCAAGTGATAAATACATTCTAAGAACATGAAACCGATATTAGATATTGACTCGCTCCGCACGGAGCACGAATCTGATGAACAATGGGAAGTCCGCAGAAGTTTTATGGTGGAACATAAAGACGATTTCGAGGAATCCGAACTAATTACTTTAGCTCAGCTGTTTACTAATATTGAGTTTTTGGGATGTCGGTAAGTCTCAATCTATCTATCTTATTCAACACCCCAGATCCTTTGCTATATGCCATATGTATATGCCATATGCCTATGCTTTCCTTTGTAAGCAGAGTGTACAAAGATCCAACAGGTCTTATTTACAGACCTCTGGCTTCCTCCACCCTCATAGTTCTAATCTCATCAGCGTAATCATCTAATGGAGTTGAGGCAAATTCTTGTATTTAATTGACACTCGAGACTGAATGAATTGAGATTTAATTATGAATTAACCCACATTTGCTATTCTGCTTTTCTAAAATATCAATCCAATTTCATTGTCATCTCAGTCTAATTTCGATATGCTGTCAAGTTATTTAATTTAATTTAAAATATATTGTGATCACATGTTAATCTCAGCTTCCACAGTCTAAATAAAAAATATCTAACTGAAATCTTCAATTTGATATTTGTTTTGTATATTTGTTGTTCGTGTCAGTCCAATTTTTTTTTGTTATATTTTGTTCAACTTTCATTCCGATCTGAATTCTGTCGATGTAGATATTTTACGGGAATACCATTTGTGAATTTTATGACATTGAGATCAGATTGAGACTGCATTTCGAACATTTTTAAATACGAGAATTGACCTTCTGGTCATTCTACACAACCAAATTCACAGTGGACGGAGTTTACATTGATACTGTGTCACCATGACCAAATACTATCTTATCTAAAGACCATTTCAAGTGTCTCTGTCCATAATGTGTGAATAGGTATGAGGCAACTTGGCTGTGACCTAAACATCTATGATGTGTAAACAGGAAATAAATAAACCAACAGGAAATACATATAATAAAACTGTAAGGGAGCCGAATCTATACACTGAATATTTTTCGAAAATTTTAATTGAGCTACTCTTGTTTATACAATTTTTTTTTTAAATTATTGTCTGTCTGTCTTTTTGTGTTTCAATCACACAAAAACTACCGAACGGATTTCAATGAAACTTGGTATGGTAATAACTTATACCCTAGGATACTTTCATCCTGGAAAAATCAAGCAATCCCAGATATACTATATAATAAAACTGTAACTGAGCCAAATATGTAGTGAATATTTTAATTGAGGTACACTTCCTTATCGATATAAACGCCGAACAATTTTGTTTGGAATTATTGGCAGTCTGTCTGTGTGTTTGTGTTGTAATCACGCAAAAACTACCGAACAGATTTCAATGAAACTTGGTATGTATTATTTTTATAATAAAAGACATTTAACAATTCACATGTTTACTGCTAGGTAACATACACAATCCTGGCCGATTGACAGTTTATCTCTATCTACCCTACATTGTATTAATTATTTAGATAAATAAGAACACAAGTACCTACTTTATATGTAAAATACCTTTCCCGCAAGAGATTAGATCATTGAGATTAGATGGATTAGGTGGAATAGGTATTTGGATTAGGTATTTATGCAGACTAGGAACAGGTGTACTTAATACCTGATTTACCTAATACGACCCATCTCTAATTCTTAGAAACTACACATTTAATTATTAGCTGTAGGTTTTATATATGGTGATTTAGATACCCCAGGCACGGCCACACGCCAGTGCAGCAACGGCTGAAGAGCCGTAAAAGCGAGGTGCAACCTTGGGACAGACAGAGTGCCCCTTCCAAATCCTTTTGTACCACCTGCTGAGAGTCTTCCACCTGGACATAAATTACCATGGCCGGTCTGGAAGTCTTTAAATAGACTTCAAACTCAGGTCGGCCCGAGCAAGGACAACATGTTCAGGTGGAGACTCACAAACAATACCAATCTTAAGTGTTTATGCGGTGTTACGCAAACAATGGCCCACATTACATCGTGCTCTGAATGCCCCAACACCTGCACGCGGCAGGATTTGATGAATGCTACCAACAATGCGGTCGAGGTGGCTGCGTTCTGGGCCGCCTCTATATAGATTTGACATGTCTGCCGTCGAAACGATAAGAAGAAGAAGATAGCCTATATTGCCTATTCCTAAATCGCCTACTCGCATAGTTAGGTTCTGCGTCCGATGAACTGGGAATACCCAACATCTCCTCCTATTTGTCTGAATTAGGAATTTCTATAATGTCTTGAGTGTCGAGAGCGTTATCTATTCCTGCTTGTCCCTATATTTATTATAAGAATCCTCTTCCACCATTTCCGAAGCTTCCTCAGTCCGTAGTTAAGTATGCTGTTCCGTCTCATTAATTTTAATTAGCTGATCTATATGCCTGTTCACAATGTCTTCTTTAGTTTCGACTCTATAACGGAAAAATGCATGATTCCAGCAGGATAGTTTACCAATACGACTGAACGGTTTTTAAAGCATCTTAGTATGGAGGTGTCTTAGGTCTTGGAATAATATACAGGATTCCTATTCTAGAAAAACCAACTTTGTCCAATTACAAAATTGACGCGTGCGTAGCAGCGGGTAACAGCAGTAATAAATAAATCTTTAGAATCAGGCCAAAACATGCAAAGTTGACTACAAATCTTAAATAGTTTGAAAGGTATATCAAGTAAAAAAAATCAACAAAATGCAAAAAGACCGACACGGATCTTTTGGCTCTTGGATGACATTGATAACGGGGGAGGCGCTCATAGCGCTGTGCGACCGCGGTGTTCTTACTGATCACCAAGGTTAAACAGCGTTCCACTCGGTCGGCCTGAGATGGGTGACCGTTTCTGACATTTTCATATTCGAGCGTCTCCGTGCGTCGGAAGGCACGTTAAGCCGTTGGTCCCGGCGGCTTGATAAGTTCCAACAGCAGGTGGCCACAAACCTGTCTCCGCCAATCCGCACTGGGTCCGCGTGGTGGAGTATGACCTAATCTTTCTCACCTCGATTTGTGAGAGAAGGCCTTTGCCCAGCAGTGGGCCGTATAGGCTGATATTAACGGGTGCTGTTGGTGTGAAATTAGGGTTACCATTTAGTATAATTTATGCATGCATGGTGTAACTAACTTGAGAGAATTGATGCACGGTCCCATAGAGCAAAGGTACAAATGCCAAACAAAATGAATGGCATTTGTAACTTTGTGCCCGTTTTTAAGGCTATTTAGACCAAATATAAATACTGGGCTGAAAGTAGGATAAATGCGGGATAAAAGGTGGAAATGCAAGGTCTGCGGAAGATTTCCGGAGTGAAGCTGACCGACTGTACTCGCAACAGCGTAGTAAGAAAGCGAGTAGGTATAAAAAAAAGTATCGGTGTAAAGATGAGAAAGGGTATGCTCTGGTTCGGGCATATAGAAAGAAAGTCGGAAGAAAGAATGACAAAACGGATATACAATGCGAAAGTGGAAGGATGTAGGTACCGGGGAAGACCTAGACTATCTTACCATGACCAAATAGACCCGAGTCTTATCTGAAGGACAAGTCGTAACCGGCGAGAGTGAGTGAGACGCACTATGAGAGCGGAGGAAGCCAGAGAGGTATGTAAGGAAAGAACCTGTTGGAACTCTGTACTCTCTGCCTATCCCGCGAGGGATCTGGTGTGATGATATAGATAAATAGATATAAATACTGGATTATACGACTTCGTACACTGGACACGTCAACTTGTTCAACAAACCTAATCAAACTACACCATGTACAAGCAATCATAGAACAAATTAAAAAAAAGTCTTTTTTTTAAAAAAAAAAAACGTTGCCCCACACTAGGATTAATTTCTGTGTAGTAGGTGCGTTTACAAACATGAAAATTCACGTACACAAATACCCAGACCGGAACAAATAATTGTGGATCACACAAAGATTTGTTCCGTGCGGGAATCGAACCCGCGACTATTAGACACAGTGGGCGGGCGGGCTAAGCCCTTAACCACTGCGCTAAATCGTCAGTAAATCATTCCAGCTTATTAAAAAAGAATTTGGGTAATTTCATAACAAACCGCAACTCCAGCAAATTGTTATAAAGTGATATTTTCTAGATACTTGATGATAGCATGAGTTCCGATTTTGGTTCATGCCAAAAGCATCCTTTTCATTCATGCTGGTTCATGCCATCCTTGCCGCACTAAATTAAACTTTATTTTTTCAGCTACCCTCCACAGACAATGAAAAGGATAGCCAAGTTATCAGAGAAGGTGTCATCAAAATACAGAGATAGCCGGAAGAACAAGCTGAAACGAACATTTGTGCAAGCCAGTGACGCCGCTGAACAGAAAGCCAAGAGGACTTTCAAATAAAACTGTTGATATTTATGAGTATAAATAAATAAATAAAAAGCCTTATATTTCTCGCAAATTATAAAAAGACAAACAAAACATTATGAAAAGTATTAGTGTTTAAGCAAGAACCCCTCTACAGGTGAAGGCCTCCTCCAGAGATAGCCATACGTCTCGGTCTTGAGCTACTTGTAACCAGTTACGCCCCGCCACCATTCTAATATCGTCTTCCCATCGTGTGTACGGTCTTCCTACGCACCTCTTGCCCTGTGGTCCTTTCCATGATGTTACCATTAAAGTCCATCTCTGATCTTCAAGTCGTGCTAGGTGGCCCGCCCACTTCCATTTTTGTTTTTCCGCGTGCTGGACTGCATCTGTTACATTGGTTATCTGTCTTATTTTTGAGTGCCTTATCTTTTGGATTTTCTTTATATTTAGCATTAGCATGCTAAATATAAAGATATTTATGATTAAATGATAAATATTATTAAGACAACCCACCTCCTTTTGTTTACTAACAAACAAATAAATATTTCTTAATATTTGTATAGATTCATATATAGATATAAGGAGAGGTATGTAAGGAAAGAACCTGTTGGAACTCTGTACTCTCTTTCTACCAAGAGAACTGGTGTGATCATATAGATCCTTAGTCCCCAAAGTGGTCCAGGTGGACCCCAGGAGTCTACGGGAAACTCGACGGGGGTATACGATGGCGTGACAAAAAAAATGGGGGTTCACAATTCGTAAGCGGGGGTCCACGAAAATTTATTTGCTGTCAATACATCAAGTACATCCCTCCCATTTAAATTATGACTATTTTGTGACTGTCATTGCGTGATGATATAGTTGTAGTATAAAGAGATCACGAGGTCTTGAGGTTGTATCTTGCTCACGCGTTTCCGTATCCACAGCCACAGCGACAAGTTGCTCGGTGGGGATTTTAGCCGGTAGGAGTCTCGACATAACCTCTCCCTTCCCCCTTAGCAGGCAAACCTAACTTCCCTCCTATCAGTCGCTACCGCCGTCCGTGACACGTTTCTCTCGGATACAGATACCGCACACAGGATCAGACACCGACCTCGCCGGCGAGCTCGAAGAATCCCTTGCCCGCCGGCCGGTGCAGAGCACCACGGCGAGACACCTAGTATACGCCCTCCCCCATAGCGACTGCCCAAGCAGAGGCCGTTCCTCCTTGAGGCGCCCTTGAGTTAGTTGCCCCCTTGCCCTTCTGGCTCGAGCGTAGTGGTTGCACGCTCACCCTCTTGTCCGGTGAAGCTGTAAAGGCCCCGCGGCCAACAGCGTAGAAAATTCAACACACAAAAATCTATGTGGGATTTCCCCCAACCAAAAAAAAAGGTTTGTGGCCACTTGCTGTTGGAACTTATCAAACCACCTATAGGGCTTTCAACATGGCTTAATGACTAGCACATTAAGTGATAACTTTTTTTTCCGGGGGGAAATGCCTAGCGCATACAGCCACATGGCGGGTTTTGATGATGTGGCAGTTATGTGGGGCTCGAACCCACTAAAACCCCACGGCGTCCGTCCCTTGCCTGAGTGCCCTGCCACAGGAATCACCAGTGGCATAACATCTGCGGCGCGGGCGGGCCTGGTCTGTTTCGCACAGACCTCGGCGACATAAGTGGTAACTTGGGCCAACATCTTAACGTGCCTTCCGAAGCACGGAGAATTTATTCGGGTTAAAAAGTATTCTATGGGTTAATCCAGGGAATAAACTATCTAATGTCATCCAAATCCATTCGGCTGTTTTTGCATGTATAATATTAATCAGATTTTACTTTCTGCCTACCTCGCAAGAGATTTGGCGTGAGGATATAGATAGAAATCATTATATTAATACGTGAAGCAAAGCGTCCAGTCCACTTATGTGGACTGCAAGGCATGCGTACGGGTGGGTGGTAACAGGTCACCCTGGTTTGACGTTAAAATCGGCGTCAAGCAGGGTTGCGTGTTGTCCGCTAGACTGTTTATAATATATCTGGACAAAAGTCTTCAAAGACTGAAAGCGATGAATGAAGGTGTACAAATGGGTGACTTAGTGGTAAACCATCTACTTTATGCAGATGACGCGGTTTTAATAGCGCCAACAGCCACTGATCTGCAAACACTAGTCACAGTTATGAAAGACGACTGCATGATCAATGGCTTACACTTGAATGTGAAGAAAACCAAGATTATGGTTTTTGAAAGGGAAGAAACCAGAACGAATGTAAGGATTGTGGTTGGTAACGATGTGCTGGAGCAAGTGAATGAGTTTGTATATCTTGGATGCGCCTTCAGTAAGGATGGGAAATACACCGCTGACATAGAGAGAAGAGTGAGTGCAGGGAACAGAGTGAATGGTGCGATGGGAAAGCTACTCGGGAGCCGGCACTTAAGCCATAAGGCGCAGCTGGCCATACATAACGGAGTTCTTGTCCCAACGCTGTTATATGGTAGCGAGAGCTGGGTATCTAAGAAGGAGAATGAAAGTAGGATAAATGCGGTAGAAATGCGAGCTCTGCGGAAGATGTGCGGAGTGAAGCTGACCGACCGCATTAGCAACAGCATAGTAAGACAGCTAGTAGATATGAAAGATAGTATCGGTGTAAAGATGAGAAAGGGCATGCTCCGTTGGTTCGGGCATATAGAAAGAATGCCAGAGGAAAGAATGACAAAACAGATATACAATGTGAAAGTGGAAGGATGCAGGTACCGGGGAAGACCTAGACTATCTTACCACGACCAAATAAACCGAGTCTTATCTGATGGAAAAGTCAAGAGTCTCCGTAACCGGCGAGCGTGTATGAGACGAACTATGAGAGTCGAGGAAGCCAGAGAGGTATGTAAGGAAAGAACCTGTTGGAACTCTGTACTCTCTGCCTACCCCGCAAGGGATCTGGCGTGAGGTTATAGATAGATAGAGATAGTGAAGCAAAAACTTTGTACCCCTTTTTACGAAAATTGCGCGGACGGAGGAGTATGAAATATCCCACACTTATAGTTTATATAGAGAAGGAGTGCAGAATGCTAATATTTTTATTAAATTATGCGTAAAAAATACATTAAATCAATAAAAAAAACCATTACACACACTACCATGTATTTGACACAAACACGCATATATACACTTTTGTTTATTGTTAATAAGTCTGTGGTCAAATTGAGAATAGATTTTTATTATTTGTAGAGACAAGACTAGAGAGGCTTACTGAATGTCAAACATAACCAGGAAACGATGAAAGAGTAGGTCGAATTTCGACCAATGGGCGACCACTAGTATTATTAAAGACATCTATATCGACGAATATGTCCATTATTGTATAACATGGACTGCCGTGATAACAAAAAGAACTATTTTAGAACTAAATAAATAATATGTTCAAATATGTTCACAACCACATTCAATGTGCCATTGCAATTAATACTCTAGCTAAATAGTAGGACGGAAAGACCGCGCTTACGATCACCTAGCCGATGATACGAAAAGAGAAACAGAACACAGGACGATATGGAAGGATGGCGTCAAAGCCATGGAGGTCTTTCAAGGACGTTTATAAATAAAGAGCGTAAAGATTATATCGCCACGGCAAATCCTTGCGAGTGAGGCAGACTACAAACACAGTCTATACAAACTTCCAATAAGTTGTTTTCTGGCAGACCTCACTTGCCTTCTCAGCTCATAATTCACAGTCGTCGGTAACCTATACTTGTCTATCAGAAAAGACATGGTCTATTTCATAGGTTTTCAACCTTTTTATGCCCACCGCCCTCTACTTGAATATTTTTGTTCTAGAGCTCCCAAGTTTTAATGTGGGTATATCGGAATGTTATGAACTCTTTCAGTTCAATTTTAATCCACTCCCGAAATATGCGAATATTCGCACACGTGATAAAAATGATGTTTACAATACATACAATAATGAAAATAACTATGAGAATTATTAATTAACGAACTATGAGAGTGGGGGAAGCCAGAGAGGTATGTAAGGAAAGAACCTGTTGGAACTCTCTGCCTACCCCGCAAGGGATCCGGCGTGATGATATAGATAGATAGATAGAAAATTACCCAATATTTAAACTTACTTTAGTACGTAATTAGCTTGTTCCTTTTTGTCTTTTTAAACGATATTTTTTTATTCCCCTCACGTCCCCTCTGTGCCATCTCAACGGCCCCTAATCTTCTCCGGGTCTTCCACTGCCCCCTTGAAAGTCTCAAACGCCCACAAGGCAGCATTATCGCCTACGTTGAGAACCTATGGTCTGTTTGGTCATGGTAAGATTGTGTAGCTTTCTCCCGCACCTACATCCTCCCACCTCCCACATTCGCATCGCATCTGATTGGATGTGATGCCGTTACCTTACGGATACAAATACCGCACAAAGGATCAGACACCGACCTTGCCGGCATGGTCGAAGAATCTCTTGCCTGCCGGCTGGTGCAAAGCATCACGGCGAGACACTTAGAATACGTCTTCCCCCATAGCGTCTGCCCAAGCCGAGGCCGTTCCTCCTTAAGGCGCCCTCGAGCTAGTTGCCCTCTTGCCTTTTCAGCTGCAGTGTAGTTGTTGCAGGCCCGATGAGGCTGTTAAGGCCCTTCGGCCAACAGTGACAATTATTCACACTGCATCCACCCACTGGTACCGACTTCAAATATTTATTTTTAACTTTTTAATTATAAGTAATGTAAAATCTCAAAAAAAGTAACTATCACCTATAATATTAGTCCTGTTAAGAAACTGCTGCACCGTTGGGCACGGGCCTCCTCTCAAACTGAAAGGGTTCTGGCCATAGTCCACCACGCTGGCCCAGTGCGGGTTGGCGAACTTCACACACCTTCGAGAAACTCAGGCATGCAGGTTTCCTCACGATGTTTTCCTTCACCGTTAAAGCAAGTGATAATTAATTATTAATACGCACATGCTTTCGAAAAGACAGAGGTGCGTGACTGTTTGAACCGGTTTGAACCCGAGACCTCTGACTTGACTGAACCTATTAGAACTCAGTACTCTCTGCCTACTCCACAAGGGACCTGGCGTGATAATATATACCTCTGACTTTGCAGTCCAACGGTCTAACCACTAGGCTATCACTACTTTCTACTTATCACCTAGTTTTAAATAATTAAAAATACAGTAAAAAGTAGCAAAATATAAGACACTATTTACAACTGTGCCAAATCGCTGGCGTTCGGGAAAGTGTCCAGAAAGCTGGCAGCGTTCCCGCGCTGGATAGCAATGCTGATTCTTTGCGAGAGATACGTGCCCGCCTCTGATAACGTGTAGTGTCGACCAGTCTTTTAGACAGTACCCCAAAGATATGATGGGCACTTGAACCCCATGGGCCCAAGGTCTTCACACCAAACAGTTCAAATAATCATCCTTTATCCAGGTTGCTGTATTTTGCGCAAATCCGTTTCCGTCACAATCTTGTTAATTAGCTTCGGTGTCTTACATTTGCGTTTTTGAAGTAGGTTTCCCTTTTTTAATTTATTTATAGCGCGACAAGGATATTTTGGCCTGTGGATGACAGGATTGGTGTGAAATTAGGGTTATCATTTAGTAAAAGACCATTGTTCTGCGTCCATACATGATTTGCCCCAGAACCAACAGCAATGAAAAAATGCGTGTATGATTTCAAATTACATGCAAATTATCTTCATGCATTTATTATTAAACGGACAAGCGTGGGAATTGCATTATTGCTAAAATAAAATATAACATGTTGAGGTTATAATTTAGTAGCTAACAATATATTTGTAAAATCGTTATGTAGAAATACACTAGCAATAATCAATTCGATCATTATTGAATGTGATCGATTGAATATAGCCGATTGATAGGATTGGCATCTCCAACCGTAATTCGTTGACAAAGTTGACATTCGGAAAAGGCGTTGGCGACTTTGTTTTAAGTACTCACAGTACTTTGAAATATCCGTTTTGGATTGCAAATTGTCCGTTAAATATGGATGTTTGCAACTACTATAATAAAACAGATAAATAATAATGGTATAGATCACATGTTTGTTGGTTCTGGGGCCATTTTTAACGATGTCCTTTTCCTACTTTCAGGGAAAGAAACATTTCAACAGTTGGGCACGGTTATTAATTAAAAAAGAACTTAGGTAAGGCAACTCTGTGACAGTCATGAAGTGACATTTCACCTGATGACCGCGTTCCGATTTTGGCCGCGGACCGAAACATCCATGTATTACTCTATTTTATGACTAACGGGGCCACTTACAGTTGGACTAGTCCACAAATTCAAAGTCGCACAGCGGGCTATGGAGCGAGCTATGCTCGGCGTCTCTTTGAAGGATAAAATTCGTAACGAGGTAATCCGACGAAGAACAGCTACCGACATAGCTCGCAGACTCAGTAAGCTAAACTGGCAATGGGCTGGTCACATCTGCAGAAGGACCGACAGCCGATGGAGCAAGCGTGTCCTAGAGTGGAGACCGCGACTTGGTAAGCGTAAGGTAGGACGGCCCCCCAGCTAGATGGACTGACGACCTCAAAGAGGTCGCTGGGACAGACTGGATGCGGAAGGCGGAGGACCGTGTGCAATGGCGCGTGTTAGGAGATGTCCAGCAGTGGACTGCGATAGGCTGATTGATTAACTGTATTTTTGCTTTCAGAACCCCAGAGGTTTATAAAACCCTTGACCTTGCGAAAGGCAAAAATATAAATACAAAATTTATAATGATGAATATCAATAAAACAACCACATTTGATTTCATAGCGAAAAAATTTTTTTTTATTAATAAATGTAAATGATTCTATATTTTACAATTTCTCTGCTTTTCACTTAAAAATACCCTTTTTAAATACTTACATTAACATGGTAGCAGACATGGGCAAAATGTAATCAGATTAATGATTAACTACCCCCGCTTGGGGAATATAGGCGTGTATTAATGATTACAATTACATTTTGTATTCTTCAACGTTTACGATTACTTTTAATATTAAATCATGATTGAATATTACAAAATGTAATTGTAACCATTAATTTGATGACATTTTGCCCATCTCTGTATAGTAGATACATTTAATTTGGATTACGGTAACAATACCATATGCAGTGTCCCAGTCCTGGGCTAAGGCTTCTCACAAATCTCGGTGAGAGTGTATCGGTCATACTCGACCACGCGGAGCCAGTGCGGTGGGGGGGAGGCAGGCTTGTGGACACCTGCTGGTGGAACTTAGCAAGCTAACTGTAAGGCTTCCAACTGTGGTAACGGGGACGAACGGCTTCACATGTCTTGCGAAGCACGGACGCTCTAATATGAAAATACCACAAACGGTCACCCATCTCAGACCGACCGAGTGGAACGCTGCTTAACCTTGATGATCGCTCAGAACACCGCAGTCGCACAGCGCTACATGGGTTAATAATTGTCAATGGGACTGATCTATCTATTTATATCGTCACGCCAGATTCCTTGCGGGTTAGGCAGAGAGTACAGAGTTCCAACAGGTTCTTTCCTTACAGACCTCTCTGGCTTCCTCCACTCTCATAGTTGTCTCATACACACTCGCCGGTTACGGAGACTCTTGACTTTTCCTTCAGATAAGACTCGGTCTATTTGATCGTGGTAAGATAGCCTAGGAACTGGTAATTGTACTAATAGGAACTCTGTTATATTCCCTAAGCGGGGGTGGCAGAGGTGTACTGGGTACACCCAATTTTCACCGAGGTTTATAGGCCCAATGTAATGGGGGCGAGACTAGTGCCATTATACCGGGCACAATGGGTCCCTAAGGTCGTCGGAGAATCTAAAGCTGAAAACACCAATGCATTCCACAAATTGCTTTGATAAATCCTTCACAATTCAAGCTGTCCGATTGTGGAATGCATTGCCTGTATCAGTTAGACGTGCACTGTCGTCAGCTTCCTTCAAAAAGATGGTCAAAGACCACTATCTCTCTGCTTGCTGACAAAATAAGATGCATCATAGTCAGTCCCTTTTTGTTATACTTTTCTGGAAGTATGTATGTAGTTAAATATGTTTTGTACTTATTTACGTATATATGTATTTATTTATCTTTTATACATATTTAAATACTTGTATATACCAATGATAGCGTACGCCACCAACTGCCCTGATTACTTTTTTTTTCTAGTATTTTGTATTTAACCAGGTTGTCTGGAAGAAATTGCTCTTAGCAATAAGACCGCCTATTGTATCAGTTTCTTACTTTACACGTTGTTTTATAATTTTGTTGGTGTACAATAAAGAGTATTCTATTCTAATGCCAAACTATGGCCTGTACTGGATTTTTTTCTGTCGAAAAATTAATTTTTACCTACCTAAGATTTGAAGGATTTAGGTACCGGGGAAGAACAAGACTATCTTACCATGACCAAATAGACCGAGTCTCATCTGAAGGGCAAGTCAAGAGTCTCCGTAACCTAACGTGTATGAGACGAACTATAAGAGTGGAGGAAGCCAGAGAGATCTGTAAGAAAAGAACCTGTTGGAACCAGAGATGGGCAAAATGTAATCAGATTAATGATTACAATTGCAATTTGTAATATTCAAACATGATTCAAGATTAAAAGTGTAATCGTAAACGTTGAAAATTACAAAATGTAATTGTAATCGTTAATCATTGATACACCATCACGCCTATATTCCCCAAGTGGGGGGTGGTCAATCATTAATCTGATTACATTTTGTCCATCTCTGGTTGGAACTCTGTACTATCTGCCTACCCCGCAAGGGATCTGGCGTGATGATAATAGATAGATAGGATTTGAATTCAGGATCTCGTGATCGCTACACGCATTATTCGCCACTATATCAACAATATCAGTATCACTAAATATTATGAACCCAAGTCTCCCCGCCGCGTCTGTCTGTCTCAAAGCGATAAACTCAATAACTACTGAACGGATTTTCATACGGTTTTCCCCAACGGACTGATTCAAGACGAAGGTTTGTGTGTATAATTCACCCGTGCGAAGCCGGGGCGGGTCACTAGTATTTACAATTACAATTTACAATATAGTATTGTAACCGTCATCTTCGTCAAAACAATGTCAAAGGGCATTGTTCTGCGCCCATACATGATTTGCCCCAGAACAAACAGCAATGAAAAAATGCGTGTATGATTTCAAGTACCTTGAAATTATCTTCATGCATTTATTTATAAACGGACAAGTGGGGGAATCGCAATATTGAACAAAAAGTGTTAGCTTTTGAGGTTATAATTCAGAAGCCATTAATACATATTAGGTTATGTTGTGTGTTGACATTCAGTAAAGATGTCGGCGACTTCGATATAAGTACTTACAATACTTTGAAATATTCGTTTTAAATTGCAAATTGTCCGTTAGATACGGCTATTTGCCATTATATTAATAAATTAGATAAATAATGATGGCATGGATCAAATTTTTGTTGGTTCTGGGGCCATTTTCGACGATATCATTTTACCCTATAAATCATGAAGTAAATTGATTACTTAAATCATATAAGTATCTTCTGTGTTACACTTTTTTAATTTGATAGATCAAAATCATAAGGAAACATTTTAAAACACATTTTAAACCTTAGATTGAGTAACTTGTTAGACGAAGCATCGCGCGCGCGGAAACGGCATAAAATTATACATAATAGTGCGCACACGCACGCGCACGCGCACGCACACATTGACAGCTTTTGAACAAATTGAACACTGGCGTGTGAGAATGATCTACGCTGTCGACCACGGGGCCTTTACAGCTTCATCGGAGAAGAGGGCGAGCGTGCAACCACTACGCTTGAGCCAGAAGGGCAAGGGGGCAACTAACTCAAGGGCGTCTTAAGGAGGAACAGCCTCGGCTTGGGCAGTCGCTATGACGAACACTGGCATCACGCACACATAGCGCGTACAGTGCGACAAGGATCTTTTATCCGGTGAATGACAAATAATGTTTACCATTTAGTAAAATTTTCCTACTAGGGAAATATTTCCACAGGTGGGACCTCGCGGTTATCTATCTATATCATCACGCCAGATCCCTAGCGGGGTAGGCAGAGTACAGAGTTCCAACAGGTTCTTTCCTTACATACCTCTCTGGCTTCCTCCGCTCTCATAGTTCGTCTCATACACTCTCGCCGATTACGGAGACTCGACTTGTCCTTCAGATAAGACTCGGTCTATTAGGTCATGGTAAGATAGTCTAGGTCTTCCCCGGTACCTACATCCTTCCACTTTCGCATTGTACATCTGTTTTGTCATTCTTTCTTCCGACATTCTTTGTATATGCCCGAACCAACGGAGCATACCCTTTCTCATCTTTACACGGATACTATCTTTCATGCCTACTCGCTTTCTTACTACGCTGTTGCGAATACGGTCGGTCAGCTTCACTCCGCAACCGCGCTTCACGGTTACTAATTAAAAAAATAACTGGTAAAATTCATAGCAAAAGGCAACTTTGCTATCATGAAGTAACATTTCACTTGATGACAGCGTTAGTTCATATATTTGGCGCTGGCCAAAGATCCTTGTGAGACTAAAATTGGGGCCGCTTTTAGGCGCCAAATTTGTTAGCAATGCTCAGTATAGGCAAGTCTAACACCCTTATTCTTACCCTTAGTCTTAAGAGTTTACTTAGCCGATTAACGTCATGTGTTCAAAATTCTATAGACAAAACTTGCGTTCGACCCATCATGACTTATGCGTGTGTTGTGTTCGGGCATTCGGCCCTCTTACACATCGATAAACTCCACGCGGTTCAAAACCGCTTCCTCCGTAAAGCCGTAGGAGCCCCCTGGTTCGTACGGAATGTCGATCTCCACTCCGATCTAGGTCTTGAACCTATTCGCGCCTATATTAAAAAGGCGACAACACGACACTTCGCGAATGCATCTACCCATGCGAATCCGTTAATCGTAGCCGCCGCCGACTACGACATACTCGAGGGCGCCTCTTCAAGGCACCCTCGAGTATGTCGCCCCTTGCCCTTCTGGCTCGAGCGTAGTGGTTGCACGCTCGCCCTTAAGTCCGGTGAAGCTGTACACAATATACAATAAAAATGGTGTGCTAAGTATCTACTTGAATAAAAGTAAGTAACTAGACATGTGTTATAGTCTGTGTAAAACTAACAATAGGAAACTAAATATACACCGTCACGCCTATATTCCCACGGGGGTGACAGAGGTGTACTGAGTACACCCACGGTTCGCCGACGATGTTAGGTCCCATGTAATGGGGGCGAGCCTATTGCCATATAGCGGGCACAATTTCAGACACCGGACTCGTACTGGGAAGTTTTCGTTAGAAAAACTACACTTGTCCGACCTAGGATTTGAACCCAGGACCTCGTGATCACAAAGCGATGCGCTTTGCCACTAGATCAACGAGGAAACTTATTCTATAATAAATTATTTACAACACTATCTTATTATAATAATAACAATACATTTCAAGACGGTTGTCCCTGTAGAATTGGGTGTTCATTATACACCTATTTCGCTGAATTTAGGTAGTTTTTCATTGTGAGAGCTATCGCTATTTTTATATAAAATAAAATTACTATCACGCCTATTTTCCTCAAGAATGGATTGCAGAGATGTTTGATGAGAGATGTATGTTTATGGCATCACGACGACGCGTATTTTGCCATGGACCATCGACCATCGAGTTGGGATCCGGTAATTAATATAATCAAATCCAAAACCAAGCATAACACTGCAAGACCTCAAAACACTGAGCTCATTCTGCGGAGATCGGACCAACAAAAAATAATAAAGAAGTTTGACCCCCCCGGAACAACTATGCCTTTTGGACGTCTAACACCTCAGTCCCTCCCGTGACCATGGGTGCTGCAAAGCACTCGAAACGTCGGGAACTTAAAAATCAAAAATAAACCGCGATAAAATCCGAAAAAATAGTTTTATTAAATGTCTTTTCTTTTTTTCTTTCTTCCTTTATTTGTTCGATCTTGGATTTTCCATACAAAATATGTCAAAATTCTATCCGTAGTAGACAAATCTAACCTTGGGTTGAATATTGAAACCGGTCTAAGTCAGCTGGGTTGATTATAGTATTTTTCATGAAGGGTACTGCGACAATTATAAGTTTCAAAGAAAATTACACTTTATTCAATGGCAATAAGAGGCATGACCCGTTTCTATACTTCTGGTGTTATGCCTTAATACCATTGCGTTAAATATTAATTGAGGCGCTCGTAGCGCTGTGCGACCGCGGTGTTCTTACCGATCACCAAGGTCAATCAGCGTTCGACTCGGTCGGCCTAAGATGGGTGACCGTTTCTGGCATTTTCATATTCGAGCGTCTCCGTGCTTCGGAAGGCACGTTAAGCCGTTGGTCCCGGCTACCACTAAATGTGGTGGTCGTTAAAGGGGGCTTGATAAGTTCCAACAGCAGGTGGCCACAAACCTGCCTCCACCGCACAGCACTGGGTCCGCGTGGTGGAGTATGACCTAATCTCTCTTACCTCGATTTGTGAGAGAAGACCTTTGCCCAGCAGTGGGCAGTATAGGCTGATCAATCAATCAGCCTTTCGCAGTCCACTGCTGGACATAGGCCTCTCCTAACACGCGCCATTGCACACGGTCCTCCGCCTTCCGCATCCAGTCTGTCCCAGCGACCTTTTTGAGGTCGTCGGTATAGGCTGATATTATTTATTATAAATATTAATATCGTTTTGCACTTAGAACCGTCACTCTTCTTATGTGAAAAATATTATAGGGATGTCTTACACAATGCAAGATTTATAAATACTATGTTTTAATTATATATTATCAGTCTCTTGTTCGCAGTCCCCATATAGATGTTCTCCTAGTACCAACTGTGGGCCTCGCGATGGCGCTGTTAACGAAAAAAAATATATTAGTAGTGATGCCAACATAGAAATTGTAATGACGGATGATTTAGCGCAGTGGCTTAGAGCTTAAGCCGCTCCACCCACTCTGTCTAAGGCCTCGGACACGAAGTCAGCGGGAGCAGGCGGCGGCGGTGGCGGCGCGGGGAGCGGCGCGTTTCAATGCATACATTTATATGGAACTGGCCTCGAAGGCAGCGGCGCGGGGAGCGGGCGGCGAGCGGCGTACGAGCGGTGCGTACCAATCTAGCGGTGCCCGCGCGTCTGAATTAACGTAGTGATGAGTTGTAGTATTCTTTTTTGCTTTTTAACGATCGAAGTTTCAAAATGCCCGCCGACGTGTTGGAGCAAATAATTCAAATTCAAATATTTATTTGCGGCGGCGGCTAAGTGTACAATAATATGAGATCTTAATATTATAAGGTGCTTATGACTTAGTGGCCGTTTACGGGCATTGCAAATACAGTTGTAATAAAAATGTTAAGTAGGTATGACATAAATTAATGAAATAATATAATTAAGTTATTAATATAATATAGTTATTATAATAGACTACAATTTCAATAAAGTTTCATAGTATATTGCAATCGTCATGTCAATATTAATATTAATATATAAGTATGTAATTGTACTTTGTTCCAATGTTTGATATTATGTTATCGTGGCAATTCTAAATATTCTGATAGTGAATAGAAACAGTTTTGAATTAAGTAAGATTTTCGTCGATCGATTATTGAATGATGTTAATTTAGTTTCGGTTTTGATATAATGTAGTAGTTTATTGTATATTTTTACAGCCATATAGTGTGGACTTTCGTTAAGCATTTTGATACGTGATTGTGGAATATATAACCTATTTTTGTGACGCGTATTTCTATTATGGGTGTCAGAAATTTTGGAAAATTTAGAAATATTTTTAAAAACGAGAAGGCATATTTCGTGAATATGTATTGACGGGAGTGTTAATAAATTGTATTTTATAAAATAAGGTTTGCAACTTTTGAAAATTATTACAATGATTTTTGATAGAACACCGATATGGAACAGCAAAGACGGTCTAAATTCGGTACTTATTTCTCGCAACACTACGCCGCTTTAGCGCCGTGCGATCTGCCCGCTGGCTTCGACACCGGGTACAGCGTTACCGCGCCGCTCCCCGCGCCGCCACCGCCCCGCTCCTCTTACTTCGTGACCGAGGCCTAATAGTCGCGGTTTCGATTCTCGCACGAGACGAATCTTTGTGTGAACCACAATTATTTGTTTCGGTCTGGGTATTTGTGTATGTGGAGTTTCATGTTTGTAAACGCACCCACGACACAGGAATAAATCCTAGTGTGGGGTTAGGTCTCAAAAGATAAAAAAAAATATTTTTATTTAGTAATAAGTTACTAGAAGTGAAAAATTATTAAAATTGCTATAACGGACTTGGGGCCCTGCGAGCGCTTACAAATAGTCAATTTACATTTTTTTAAATCTAATTTATCTACTAATCTACCGCCGAATGGGAACGCGGCCTCCACTGAGAAGATCCGGCAGAGAAAGTCAGCGGGCTTGTCTTTTTTATTTAATTCTCTTTCTCTTTTTTCCTCTCAATTTTTATTTCAATCACATTGTGTGGATACAATGTTTAGGTTACAATTAATAATTAATTACAATTAATATACGTTCTAGCTCCAGTGTGATGGATGCCGTCGACCGAAATGGGAGACTAACGATGTTATTTATAAAGAGTATCTGAAGTATTCCAGATGGAGCAGTCTCTACAAGCAGCATCCGTTCACGAGTATTGGTATAAAAGATTTTTTATAATTGCCCATTTTATTACTAACTCTATTATATTTTTTCAAAATTTTTAAATGCATCTTAATATTTTGCAATAAATTATGGATAGTCTCCTAAGGCCCACTGCACGGACTAGTGTTACCTTTACTTATTGACTAACTCAAGGTTATACTGTTAAGTGGCCTTCAAATTAGCGTTTTAACCTCTAGTTAGTCACTTACCTATCTATCTATCTATAACCTCACGCCAGATCCCTTGCGGGGTAGGCAGAGAGTACAGAGTTCCAACAGGTTCTTTCCTTACATACCTCTCTGGCTTCCTCGACTCTCATAGTTCGTCTCATACATGCTCGCCGGTTACGGAGACTCTTGACTTTTCTATCAGATAAGACTCGGTTTATTTGGTCGTGGTAAGATAGTCTAGGTCTTCCCCGGTACCTGCATCCTTCCACTTTCACATTGTATATCTGTTTTGTCATTCTTTCCTCTGGCATTCTTTCTATATGCCCGAACCAACGGAGCATGCCCTTTCTCATCTTTACACCGATACTATCTTTCATACCTACTCGCTGTCTTACTATGCTGTTGCTAATGCGGTCGGTCAGCTTCACTCCGCACATGTTCCGCAGAGCTCGCATTTCTACCGCATTTATCCTACTTTCATTCTCCTTCTTACATACCCAACTCTCGCTACCATATAACAGCGTTGGGACAAGAACTCCGTTATGTATGGCCAGCTGCGCCTTATGGCTTAAGTGCCGGCTCCCGAGTAGCTTTCCCATCGCACCATTCACTTTGTTCCCTGCACTCACTCTTCTCTCTATGTCAGCGGTGTATTTCCCATCCTTACTGAAGGCGCATCCAAGATATACAACACTCACACACTCAGTCACTTCCTTCCCTCTAATATGGTCGAGGGAGGTGATGGTTGCTCAAGTAGTAGTACTCGTGAACGGGTGCTGCTAGTGGAGACTGCTCCACCCAGAATCCTCTAGTTTTTCATTATAACACACACCGTCACGCCTATATTCCCCAAGCGGGTGTGGCAGAGATGTACTGAGTACACCCACGTTTCGCCGACGTTGTTAGGTCCCATGTAATAGGGGGCGAGCCTATTGCCATACACCGGGCAAAATTCCAGACTCCGGACTCATACTGGGAATTTTTCGTTAGAAAAACTACATTTGTCCGACCTAGGATTTGAAACCTCGTGATCACAAAGCGACGCTTTGCCACCAGACCAACGAGGCAGTCATTATAACATATGTTTAAAAATATTATTATTAGTTATGACAAATGACAGAATGACAAAACAGATATACAATGCGAAAGTGGAAGGAAACAAATAGACCTAGTCTTATCTGAAGGACGAGTCAAGAGTCTCCGTTACCGGCGAGCGTGTATTAGACAACTATGAGAGTGGAGAAAGCCAGAGAGGTATGTAAGGAAAGAACCTGTTGGAACTCTGTACTCTCTTCTTACCCCGCAAGGGATCTGGCGTGATGATGTGTTGTTATTATTAGTCTTATATCTCAGTCGAAATGCATCACACTGGAGCTGGATTGCATTATTGATTTTGTATGATATAAAAATGTATGTCTATATACAGAAATAATGAAAAAAAAATGAATGGAGAATACGATTTATGGACACTCCCGCAGGGTTCATGCAAGATAAACGATTTAAGTTTTGAGTTTTTAGTCAATAGGTAAGGCTAACACTTCGTTCCTGCAAGTGGGACTAAGATTTTTCAGAAGATAGCTGCCCTTACTGCTTCGGCTCAAAAATCCACCCAGTATAGCTGCTTACAATGTCTGTATGTCTGTCTGTTTTTTCCGGTTCAAATCTTGTGATTATATTTCAAACACTTGCGTGGTATCCGATTGCGCTGAAAGGACATTGTTCTGCGCCCATACATGATTTGCCCCAGAACCAACAGCAATGAAAAAATACTTGTATGATTACAAATCACCCATAAATTCTCTTAAAGCATTTATTATTAAACGGACAAGCGGGGGAATCGCAATATTGCACATAAAGTATTAGATTTTAAGGTTATAATTCCGTAGCCATTAATACATATGAGGTTATATTGTGTGTTGGCATTCAGTGAAGATGTCGGCGACTTCGATATGAGTACTTAAAATACTTTGAAATATTCGTTTTAGATTGCAAATTGTCCGTTAGATACGGATATTTGCCATTATTTTAATAAAATAGATAAATAATGATGGTATGGGTGTAAGTTTTGTTGGTTCTGGGGCAATTTTCGACAATGTCCTTTGGTATGCGTAGCTAAGTTTGGAGACAATGCAATAATGTGGTACCATGGAGCTGGTCTGATGCTGGAGTCGGAGCATGTGAACTATACAACGGAACCCCCTCGTGTATAGACTTGTTAGATTGCTATTGACAAGTACTATACAACCAGATAGTGTTCTGGGTCTGATGATGAAGTCAAAAGGTGGCCAATGGAACCACCCAACTACTCAATATAGCCCCGCCGTGTTTGGACTCGTTGGATTTGTCTTGGCGAGTACTTTAGACCCAGATGGTGTTTAGGGTCTGATGATGGCGCCGAAAGGAAGCCATAGGAACTCCTCAACTGAGCAAGATATCTTCGTTGTGTTTTGCTATAAAAGCTTGTTTTTAAAGTTTCGGACGATTTAGCGCAGTGGTTAACAGCTTGAGCTGCTCCGCCCACTGTGTCGAATAGTCGCGGGTTCGATTCCCGCACGGGACAAATCTTTGTGTGATCCACAGTTATTTGTTCCGGTCTGGGTATTTGTGTGTGAATTTTCATGTTTGTAAACGCACCCACGACAGGAATAAATCCTAGAGTGGGGCTACGTTTAAAAAAAAGATTTGAAGACCTAGAACTACATACAGACTTTTATAATATTGGACATTATAATATGAGTAGGATAATATTATCTCACGCTTTCGGGACGACATGTTAAAATCCTTAACCGACTAGGCACAATATTAAAATTAAAAATAACTGAGTTCTTAGATTTACGCGAATATTACACATGAAATAAAACTATTTTTTCGGATTTTATTATTTCGGATTTCTTGAAGAGATGCAGAGACCACAATCTCATTCCTACGTGTGTCAAGATATCCACCAAGAAAGGCATACGAGGAAGCGCTAAGATCCTAAACCAGGCAAGTAAAAAGTTGTTACGAACGGTGATTCATCAAACGCGTTCCGATCTACACCACCTCAGCAGAAATATAGAGATTTCATCCAATGAATTAAAGACAGTGTTAACTACATTTGATTTTAATAAATGCATTGATACTTTAAATAAGCGTGAAACATCTAAATATAATGAATGCAAAAATAAACACATAATAAAATATAATAAATTAACAACTAAATCAAATGTCAAGAACAAATCATTACGGTGTAACGAAACGCAACCGTGCACCATAGACAACGAATCACGCGCAGTCATCAATCTGTCAAAACAAACATTGGATGGAAACATCGTAAAAGTCCTATCTAAAGGTTTAAATGGTTTTTTGCCGTTATGGCGACAAGAAGCCAATTTTTATAATTTACTGTTTATACTCTATTACTACTTGACATTGGCGAAATACACTGTTAAAGTGTGCGGCCATTAATTAAAATAAGAAGAAGAAGAAGGTTTAAATTATGCTGTAACACCTCGAAGGATACCGTATGAGGAAATTATCAGCGCCGTTGAAGACGTCCTATCCAAAAATAGTATAGGGAGGGAAGATTCGGAGGCAATACGTCAGGATGTCTCATCCATGTTACGTCGAAGTTCAGTGCCCAAACTAAATCTTCCTAAAAATCAATATTTAGCGTTGAAAACCTTACGCAATAGAAAGGATATCACTATTCTCCGCGCGGATAAAGGTAATGCTACGGTCATAATGGATACGTCAGATTACAATGTCAAAATACAAGAACTTTTATCGGATGCAAACACATACAAAAAGGTCAAGACAGACCCAACCACCAGTATATTAAAACAATCTAATGATTTAATAAAGAAACACTCCGACACATTGAATCTGGACGTCAAATCACTAATACATTCGTGCGCAAAACCACCACAGTTGTATGGGCTCCCAAAAATTCATAAACCGAATGCTCCCCTACGTCCAATTGTTAGCCAAATCGACACACCAACCTACAGATTGGCTCAGCACGTAGCGAAAATGCTCTCGCCACTCAGAGGACACACAAGAGCACATGTTAAGGATTCATACCATTTTGTTAGTGAGATCAAAAATCTACATCTCACTGACAATGAAACTATGGTCAGTTTCGATGTCCAGTCACTATTCACATGCTTACCTGTACAAGACTGTGTCGAAATTGTAGAAAGGAAACTAGCGGAGAACAACATGCCAGCGGAATACTCAGAACTATTGAGACACTGCCTTACATCTGGCTACCTACTGTGGAAGGAGCAGTTCTACAAGCAAGTAGATGGTGTGGCGATGGGCTCCCCTGTATCTCCCATTGTTGCCGACATATTCATGGAAGACTTTGAGGAGACAGCCCTTCGTACCTCACCTGTAAAGCCAAGTTTCTACAAGCGGTACATAGATGATACTTTCACAATATTACCATCTGACAAAATTAATGTATTCCTTAATCATCTTAACTCCATTAACCCTAAAATTCAGTTTACAATGGAGTTGGAGGCAAACAATTCCCTAGCTTTCCTAGATGTCTCAGTAATCCGTAACCCCAACAACACCTTAAGCCATACGGTTTATAGAAAAAAGACCCACACTGATAGGTACTTAAACGGTGAATCTCACCACCATCCATCACAGTTAGCTACTGTGGGTAAATCTTTGTTTCAGAGAGCACAAGGGATCTGTGACAAGAAACATCTGGCTGCCGAGCTTCAACATGTCAAGCAAGTCCTGCACGACAATAAGCTTCGAGTCCCATGCCAACGTCACAGTGACCGAGTGAAACCAGCCACAGTCGAGCGTCTCCCTGCTGTACTACCTTACATAAGAGGAGTCACAGACAAGATTGGCTACATCTTGAAGGGTGCTTCAATTAAAACATTTTATAAGCCGCCAAAGAAGATCAGTCAGTTTTTACCATCTGTCAAGTGTCACATCCCTCTTCAAGATGCAGGAGTATACAAGCTTGATTGTGAATGTGGTCTCTCTTACATAGGACAAACAAAAAGACCAGTAAAAACTCGAGTTAAAGAACACATAGCTGACCTAAAACACCGTCGCTCAAAGAAGTCTGCAGTCTGTGAACATGTCCTTGACCGCACCCGCCATAACATCAGATTTGATAGACCACAAATCCTCGTGAAAGAACACCGATTCCTACCAAAGATGGCTCGCGAGGCTATTGAAATTAAAAAACATCCTAATTTCAATAGAGAAGATGGCTGGGTGCTTCCATCGTCTTGGGATCCAGTAATTAATATAATCAAATCTAAAACCAAGCATAACACTGCAAGACCTCAAGACACCGTAAGCTCATTCTGCGTAGATCGGACCAACAAAAATAATTAAGAAGTTTGAGGGTACCCCGGAACAACTATGCCTTTTGGACGTCTAACACCTCAGTCCTTCCCGTGACCATGGGTGCTGCAAAGCACTCGAAACGTCGGGAACTTAAAGATCAAAATAAACCGCGATAAAATCCGAAAAAATAGTTTTATTTCATTAAAAATAACTGCCTACACACCAAGGGATCTGGCGTGGTTATAAGGTGTAACTTAATAAACGCAAGACCTGAAAGTAGTTTGTTCTAAATCGGTAACTGAATCAATCCCAAGGTATAATAGGTATAATAGGTACCGGGGAAGACCTAGACTATCTTACAATGACCTAATAGACCGGGTCTTATCTGAAGGGTAAGTCTCCGTAACCGGCGAGCGTGTATGAGACGAACTATGAGAGTGGAGGAAGCCAGAGAGGTATGTAAGGAAAGAACCTGTTGGAACTCTGTACTCTCTGCCTACCCCGCGAGGGAGATGGCGTGATGATATAGATAGATAGGTAAAACCGTTAATTTTAGAAATGTGGTTATTGTTTTGAATTGATTAAGCATTTCTCTAATTGGGGTGTCTGAGGTCTTGCGTTTATTATGTTACAGCTTGTATAGATATATTTATTATCGGAGACGTACCTGAACATGTATTGGTTGATTTGTATAGCCGGGAGAGCTGCTCGTAGCGCCGTAATGGATTGTGTTTGAAGCATCCCCCATACTTCTAAGAACTGGAGTGATGGCATACTGTGGAGTTTCCTATAACAACGAAAGAAAACTAACTTTAAACTTGCTATTATATAACTTGCTATTATATAATAATAAAATAAAATAAAAAATAAAATAAAATGAAGGACAAGTCGAGTCTCCGTAACCGGCGAGCGTGTATGAGACGAACTATTTGACGGACGATTTAGCGCAGACTGACTGCCTCGTTGGTCTGGTGGCAAGGCGCATCGCTTTGTGATCACGAGGTCCTGGGTTCAAATCCTAGGTCGGACAAGTGTAGGTTTTCTAACGAAAACTTCCCAGTATGAGTCCGGAGTCTGGAATTGTGCCCGGTATATGGCAATAGGCTCGCCCCCTATTACATGGGACCTAACATCGTCGGCGAAACGTGGGTGTACTCAGTGCACCTCTGCCACCCCCTCTAGGGAATAAAGGCGTGACGATGTTTTTTTTATTTGTTTTAACAAGCTAAGGTACTTACGTGAGTGCATGAGCGGGAAGTAAGTAGCATCTGCTGACGGCTAAGTGTTCGAGTCTTCTCAGCGTTTGTACAGCAGGTACTGCGCGGGCGCTTAGCGAAGAACAATCTGACACGTCTAGTTCTAGTAGTCGAGGACAGCGGGATGCTAGTCTTTCTAGCACTGGAAGGAAGACTGACCGGTCACATTTGATTTATACATTTATTTATTTACCATTACATACATTTATATCCCACTGGGGTAGGTAGAGATTACAGTTCGCCACATACTACGATTCTAACACAGCTATCTATCTATATCATCACGCCAGATCCCTTGCGGGGTAGGCAGAGAGTACAGAGTCCCAACAGGTTATTTCCTTACATACCTCTCTGGCTTCTTCCACTCTCATAGTTCATACACGCTCGACGATTACGGAGACTCTTGACTTGTCCTTCAGATTAAGACTCTGTCTATTTGGTCGTGGTAAGATCGTCTAGGTTTTTTTCCCGGTACAACTTAACATATATCTGTTTCGTCATTCTTTCCTCTGACATTCTTTCTATATGCCCGAACCAACGGAGCATGCCCTTTCTCATCTTTACACCGATACTATCTTTCATACCTACTCGCTTTCTTATTACGCTGTTGCGAATACGGTCGGTCAGCGTGACTCCGCACATCTTCCGCAGAGATCGCATTTCATCCGCATTTATCCTGCTTTGTTCTCCTTCTTACATACCCCACTCTCACTGCCATATAACAGCGTTGGGACAAGCACTCCGTTATGCATGGCCAGCTGCGCCTTTTGGCTTAAGTGCCGGCCTTTCATACCTATTCGCTTGTTCATGTTTAAGATACACTCAACATTGGTGAAATTAGGACCAGTATTGCAAGCTTATGAAAACGTAAAAAAATCACTCTCCGCTTTCATAAGACAGACTCAAGGGAATATCAGACAAATAAAACCCCTCACTATGGGCTACTTCAGTTAGTCTGCCTAAAGGATGATTTGTTATTTTAATATGACGAACGATTTAGCGCAGTGATTAAGACCTTGAGCCGCTCCGCCCACTGTGTCTAATAGTCGCGGGTTCGATTCCCGCACGGGACAAATCTTTGTGTGATCCACAATTATTTGTTCCGGTCTGGGTATTTGTGTATGTGAATTTTCATGTTTGTAAACGCACCCACGATACAGGAATAAATCCTAGAGTGGGGATACGTTAAAAAAAAATTAAAAGAATATAACGAACGATTTAGCGCAGTGGTTAAGAGCTTAAGCCGCTCCGCCCACTGTGTCTAATAGTCGCGGGTTCGATTCCCGCACGGGACAAATCTTCTTTGACCCACAAATATTTTCGATCTGGGTATTTGTGTATGTCAATTTTCATATTTGAAATCAGGAACTACACAGGAATAAATATTAGTGTGGCGCAACGTTTTTTTTTTAAAAAAAAAAAAACCTACTGTCATCAGTCATAATCCTGGCGCCTCCAACATTGAGTCTCTGCAGTCGTGGTGGTAACAAAGTCACTAATACTTCTAACGCCTCCTCGCTTAGATTGCACCATGATACATTCAATGCCTGTATGCTGGAACAAATCATATAGGGTCCACAAATAGTCACTACTACTTCGGACCCACTGGGGGTCAACGGGTACTCACTAATTACATTTGGGCCACCTGAGGTCCACAGACAATATTACATTTGGGCCACCTGGGGTCCACGAAAAATATTACATTTGGGCCACCTGGGGTCACCGGACAATATTACTTTTGGGCCACCTTGGGTCCACAGACAATATAACATTTTGGCCACCTGGGGTCCACGGACAATATTACATTTGGGCCAACTGGGATCCACGGACAATATTATATTTGGGCCACCTGGGGTCCACGGATATTATTACATATGGACCTCCTAGGAGATCTAGGAATAGTGGCGGCCAGCAAAATTAAGTATCCCTGAACCCCCCAGGAGGTTGAAAATTCAAAAACTATGTGTGGCCGTCTCCCCAAGACGTCCGAATATAGAAGTATGCGTAGTTCCCAATATTCTAGGGGGTCCAACTGTCATAGGAATACCCATAGCCTCCAGGACCTAATATAATAGTGAGTACCCGTGGACCCCTAGAGAGTTCAAGTGTGGGTTTCAGGTAGAAATAACACGTATTTGTTTGAAGATAATAAATAATAACTGTGCCTACCGAGATAACTTACTTTGTACATCCCTTCAGTATAGAAGTAAGACCCTCAGGGGTCACGCCTTGAGCCATTGTTAAATTTAGTGTTTCTAGATTCGTGCATTTTGCTGAAAAAGAAATAACATTTTTATTAAGACCTAGACTATCTTACCATGACCAAATAGACCGTGCCTTATCTGAAGGGCAAGTCAAGAGTCTTCGTAACCGGCGAGCGTGTATGAGACGAACTATGAGAGTGGAGGAAGCCAGAGAGGTCTGTAAGGAAAGAACCTGTTGGAACTCTGTACTCTCTGCCTACCCCGCAAGGGATCTGGCGTGATGATATAGATAGATAGACATGAGTTGCTCGTCTACGTATGTTGGCACCGATATCGGAGCAAATCTAATTTTTGTTATGCTCAATAATATATACCTACAATTAATGTTATATCTCTAAAACACCGCTGACATAGAGAGAAGAGTGAGTGCAGGGAACAGAGTGAATGGTGCGATGGGAAAGCTACTCGGGAGCCGGCACTTAAGCCATAAGGCGCAGCTGGCCATACATAACGGAGTTCTTGTCCCAACGCTGTTATATGGTAGCGAGAGCTGGGTATGTAAGAAGGAGAATGAAAGTAGGATAAATGCGGTAGAAATGCGAGCTCTGCGGAAGATGTGCGGAGTGAAGCTGACCGACCGCATTAGCAACAGCATAGTAAGACAGCGAGTAGGTATGAAAGATAGTATCGGTGTAAAGATGAGAAAGGGCATGCTCCGTTGGTTCGGGCATATAGAAAGAATGCCAGAGGAAAGAATGACAAAACAGATATACAATGTGAAAGTGGAAGGATGCAGGTACCGGGGAAGACCTAGACTATCTTACCACGACCAAATAAACCGAGTCTTATCTGATGGAAAAGTCAAGAGTCTCCGTAACCGGCGAGCGTGTATGAGACGAACTATGAGAGTCGAGGAAGCCAGAGAGGTATGTAAGGAAAGAACCTGTTGGAACTCTGTACTCTCTGCCTACCCCGCAAGGGATCTGGCGTGAGGTTATAGATAGATAGATAGATAGATCTCTAAAACCTTGCAAATGTAGGCAGAAATAACAAAAAAAACTGACAAAATAGGACGTGTCTATATTTTTTTCCTACCTATCCGTATCATCACGCCAGATCTCTTGCGGGTTAGGCAGAGAGTACAGAGTTCCAACAGGTTCTTTCCTTTCAGACCACTCTGGCTACCTCCACTCTTGTCACATACACGCTCGCCAGTTACGGAGATTCTTGACTGGCCCTCCAGATAACACAAAGATTTATATCTGACGCAGGAAATTTAACTTTCAAGCCCAAATTCTAAACGGCATTAGGGTTATATGTATATGCCCTTAAATTGTACCATTATAGTATTTTTTAAGATGGGTACTGTGACAGAAGTGTCAAAGATAATTATAGTTCAACAGCAATAAGAGGCATGACCAGTTTCTATACTTACGGTTTTATGCTTTAATACCATTGAATTAAATATTAATTTCGTTTGGCACTAAGTACTGTCACTGCCCATCTTATGTGAAACATATTGTAGCTTTTTAAAACTAGTTTAAAAAATAAAAAAATTTTAAAGATGAGAAAGGGCATGCTCCGTTGGTTCGGGCATATAGAAAGAATGCCAGAGGAAAGAATGACAAAACAGATATACAATGTGAAAGTGGAAGGATGCAGGTACCGGGGAAGACCTAGACTATCTTACCACGACCAAATAAACCGAGTCTTATCTGATGGAAAAGTCAAGAGTCTCCGTAACCGGCGAGCGTGTATGAGACGAACTATGAGAGTCGAGGAAGCCAGAGAGGTATGTAAGGAAAGAACCTGTTGGAACTCTGTACTCTCTGCCTACCCCGCAAGGGATCTGGCGTGAGGTTATAGATAGATAGATAGAAAGATATTTTTTTTATATTATAATATTTTACAAGCTTTTATGTTACTTGCAATGTTCGTATGTCTGTCTGTCTTTCCGGTTCAAATTTTGTGATCCATTTTTCAAGCACTTGCGGGCATCCGATTGAGCTGATATTTGCCATAGGTAAGTTCAATGACAATGCAATAATATGGAGCTGGTCTGATGATGGAGTCGGAAGGTGGCCAATAGAATCACCGAACTACTCAATATAGCCTCACCGTGTTTGGGCTCGTTGGATTTGTCTTGATGAGTACTTTAGACCCAGATGGTGTTCAGGGTCTAATGATGGAGTCAGAAAGAGAACTCGGGAACTAAGCAAGATATCTTTGTCCTGTTATAGTAATAACAACTGTTTCTATATTCCCCAAGCGAAGGTGACAGAGGTGTACTGAGTACACCCACTTTTCGCCGACGATGTTCGGTCCCTTGTACTTGGGGCGAGCCTATTGCCATTTACCGGGCACAATTCCAGACTTCGGACTCATACTAGGAAGTTTTTGTGAGAAAAACTACATTTGTCCGACTTAGGATTTGAACCCAGGACCTCGTGATCACAAAGCAATGCGCTTTGCCACTAGACCAACGAGGCAGGCTTTTTATATTAAAGTTATTTTAGTTTTCAAACACAAATCGTTTATTTTGCATAAACCCTGGATTACAAATTGTCATGTTTACATTTTTTTTTAACTTACTTATCTCCCACCGGATCGAAACGTGGCCTCTACTGAGAAGATCCGGCGAGAAACTCAGCGGGCTTGTCTTTTTTGTCTTATTCTCCATTAATTTTTTCATTTTTTTATTGTAGAGATACATAAATTTTTATATTATACAAAATCATTAATGCGATCCAGCTCCAGTGTGATGCCTTACGACTGAGGTATAAAACTAATAATAATATTTTTAAATATATATTATATTTAAAAATCTAGAGGATTCTGGGTGGAGCAGTCTCCACAAGCAGCACGTTCACGAGTACGACTACTAGAGCAGCCATCACCTCCCTCGACCATATTAGAGGGTGTCACGATTTCCGGTTACAAATGTTATATTTTGAATTGTAAAAGTATTTTGGAAATTACGTCGAGAATTTTTTCCTGTGTCGTGGGTACGTTTACAAACATGAAAATTCACGTACACAAATACCCAGACCGGAACAAATAATTGTGGATCACACAAAGATTTGTCCCGTGCGGGAATCGAACCCGCGACTATTAGACACAGTGGGCGGAGCGGGTTAAGCTCTTAACCAATGCGCTAAATCGTCGGTATTTAACGTGTTTTATTTACATCGCCCATTCCACAAAGCCTAAAGACAAAAGTCTTTAATCAGTGCGTCCTGCCCGTTATGACATATGGAGCCGAGACGTGGACACTCACGGTTGGAATGGTTCTTAAATTTAAAGTCACTCAGCGAGCTATGGAAAGGGCTATGCTCGGAGTTTCTCTGAAGGATAGAATCCGGAACGAAGTCATTCGACAGAGAACCAAAGTTATCGACATAGCCCACCGGATTAGTAAGCTGAAGTGGCAATGGGCCGGTCACATTAGCCGAACAACCGATAACCGCTGGGACAAACGAGTTCTTGAGTGGAGACCGCGGACTGGCAAACGTAATGCAGGACGCCCTCAGGCTAGGTGGAGCGATGACCTTCGTAGGGCGGCTGGCAGAAACTGGATGCGAGTAGCCGAGGATCGTACCCAGTGGCGTGCACTTGGAGAGGCCTATGTCCAGCAGTGGACTGCTATAGGGTGATGATGATGATGATGATGTATTTTATCTCTGACTTTTAATTGTTAAAGAAAATTAATAGTTCATTTGATTTGTTGATTTAACGTAAGCGGTATCTGATTTGACTCTACTAAAAGTATAAATTGATCAGGCCGGCCAATTTTAAGTTAGTTCGATTCGAGCGCTCGAACGGAGCAGATGTAGTAAACGAATTACCGAGAATTGTTAAAAAGTATATCGTGTACCCACACGGAATTAATGTTCGAGATTAAAGGTATGATAACTTTATATTTAACGTGTTTTATTCGCTTCTTTACAAGGGAAGGAAGTGACCCGCACCAAATAGCCACTGCAAGCATAGACTTTTTAGTAAGCATGACCAATTAGTTCAACTTACCAATTAGTTCGCAGGTAGAATCATCCAATTGTATACTCTCCAAACTTAGTTTCTTGACGGTCGGGCATCTTTCCAAGAGACTGTTTAAGCTCTGGATGTCAATTGTAGTCATACTCAAGTCTAAGAACTGGATTCGGGACGGAGTACACGGCGGAGATGGATGCCACTCTCCTATCTGTAATAGATATAGAATTCTTCTTTATTTTTATTTTAAAAGGGCATCTGAAGGTCAAGTCAAGTCTCCGTAACTGGTGTATAAGACGAACTATGAGAATGGTAAGAGGTCTGTAAGAAAAGAGCCTGTTGGAACTCTGTAATACCGGTGCACTTAGTAGTGCACCCTGTCCCCCCACAGCGACTGTCCCAACCGAGGGCGCCTTGAAGAGGCGTATGTCGCCCCTTGCCCTTCTGGCTCGAGCGTAGTGGTTGCATGCTCGCCCTTAAGTCCGGTGAAGCTGTAAAGGCCTCGCGGCCAACAGCGTATATCACTCACACACACACACACACACAACTCTGCAATCTGTCTACCCCGCAAGGGATTTGGCGTGATGATATAGATAGATAGATTTTCTTTAAAAATAAACCCTGTTTAAGAGCTGGACAACAATTAACTGTCAAAAAATGAAATTGCAATTGAAATATTTTGAATTTCATGGGGTTTCGTTTTGGTTTTTAAGTTCCAGACGTTTCGAGTTCTCTACAGCACCCATGGTCACGGGAGGGACTGAGGAGTTTGACGTCCAGGCCATCGTTATTCCGGAGTACCTTAGGGTAATTAATTTAATTTTGTTTTTCAAAATCGTAGATCAATACTACTATTTATTCCTTTGTCGTGGGTGCTTTTACAACTTTTTAAAAACTTTTACAATTTGTGTGACACAAAGATTTTTCCCGTGCGGGAATCAAACCCGCAACTACTCGATCCAGTGAGCGGAGCGGCTTAAGCCCTTAACCACTGGGCCAAGCCGTATTTAAGTTCAGTGACAGCAGAATAATGTCAGTATAAGACAGCAAAGGAGGCGGCAGAACGGGAGCGTACCCCGTCCGCGGCATGTTCTCACCGACCCTCCCGATGCCCTTACATCCCTTATTTCAGATACAGATACCGCGCACAGGATCGGACACCGACCTCGCCGCCGAGCTCGAAGAATCCCTTGCCCGCCGCCCGGTGCAGAGCACCACGGCGAGACACCTAGTATACGCCCTCCCCATAGCGACTGCCCAAGCCGAGGCCGTTCCTCCTTGAGGCGCCCTTGACCTTCTGGCTCGAGCGTGGAGGTTGCACGCTCGCCCTATTGTCTGGTAAAACTGTAAAGGCCCCGCGGCCAACAGCGTTAATCATTCACACACACACACACACACAGGCAAACACGCAGTCACACGCACACACAGCAACAGACAGACACACACACACACACACACACACAGATACATACACAAACACACATACACACATGCACGCACACCAACACACACACACACACGCGCACACATACACACACACACACACACACACGCACGCACGCCCGACCGCCCGCCCGCACCTTGTTGACCAACATCATATTATAATATGATGTTTTTAATTACGCAACTTATCTAAATTGAATTCATCAGTCCTGGTATTATTTTAACTGTCACTATTATAATTAATATTACGATAATTAACATTAATATAATTGTTATCATTAAAACAGTGGTATTAATTCAATTGTACATATTTCATTGTATATTTAACTTTTAATTAAATAATTGATAAATGTCCGATACAATTATTAGGTTTTCTTAATTGTTAGGTACTTTAAGTTCTTGGATTATTCCTAATGATATGTGCATGCCTAAAGGCAGAATATGGCGTACGACCATTGTAATTTTAACATCCACTGTAACCCATTTTCGCAAATAAACTGATTTGATTTGAGAGCTGTGAAACTTCTCGTACCAATGCTTATTATTTTTTTTACAAAGACATCACATTCATAGATATATAAGCATGGTAATGTCAAAATATTTAATGTCTTAAAGCTCTTATACATTTCTTTTTACATTTAAAGGCAGGTTCTTTCCGTAGTTTCCCCAAAATATTATCCCATACATTAAAGTCGATACCGCAATACGCCGTCATTACCGTATTATTACAATTTTAGATAGCATATACAGTGCATAAGAAAACTGACTTAATTTGCCAAAGCCCGGAATGTGCGTATATTGACGTGTGTGTGTGTGTGTGCGTGTGTGTGCGCATGTGTGCGCGTGTGCGTGTGTGCGCGTGCGCGCGTGCGTGCGTCTGTGTGTCTCTCTCTGTGTGTGTGTGTGTGTGATGTACGCTGTCGGCCGCGAGGCCGTTACAGCTTCACCGGACTTAAGGGCGAGCGTGCAACCACTACGCTCGAGCCAGAAGGGCAAGGGGCGACATACTCGAGGGCGCCTCTTGAAGGCGCCCTCGGTTGGGACAGTCGCTGTGCGGGAACGGGGTGCACTACTAAGTGCACCGGTCAACCGCTGGCTATGGGAGGGTATCTACGAATACGTCGTCGGCGCCCGTATTCTGAGCGGAAACGAATATTGACGTCTGTATATTGTATCAAATAATTTCCATTTTGTATCTTACCTCAGAACTAGCTAATCTGATAATGATAGGTTTTCTGGCTAATATTCGTCCTAGAGCGTCTTTGGAGAGTGTCTTGTTGCCTAAGTCTAATCTCTGCCACAGTGTCTCATCGCACGCAACCCTGTACCATCTGTAACAAAAAAGAATTAGTCCATACATGTAAAAAGAGAATGAAAGCAGGATTAATGCGGCCAATCTGACCGACCGTATTCGCAACAGCGTAGTAATAAAGCGTGTAGGTACGAAAGATACTATCGGTGTAAAGATGAGAAAGGGTATTAAACGGAAGAGAAAACGACAAAATAGATATACAATGCGAAAGTGGAAGGATGTAGGTACCGGGGAAGACCTAGACTATCTTACCATGACCAAATAGACCGTGTCTTATATGAAGGGCAAGTCAAGAGTCTCCGTAACCGGCGAGCATGTATGAGACGAACTATGAGAGTGGAGGAAGCCAAAGGTATGTAAGGAAAGAACCTGTTGGAACTCTGTACTCTCTGTCTACCTCGCAAGGGATCTAGCGTGATGTAGGCATGTCGATTTAAAATCGATTAATCAACAACTTGTTTTTTTCAAGCCAACTAATCGATTTTTAGATCGATCTGAACCACTGAATCGATTCAGTAGATCGATTCCGAAAGCCGTCGAATCGGATCGATTCACGATTCAATCATGAGAAAGTGGTAATCGAAAATATGACCAAGCAGGTTGTATAAATCAGGGATATAAAAAATGGCAAAACACATTTAATGCTATAAATACTACGTTCAAAACATGAGTTTATTTTAAGTCAGTTGTCTTTTGAACTCTAAATTGAACGTATCAAGAAATTATGATAAGGAAGGATTCCAAAAAAAAAACTCATTCAATGGACAAATTAATAAGAATCGATTAATCGAGAATAGCTCTTTTGATCTTTGATTTAATCGCGAATCAATTCTTACGCGTTCGATTCGAATCGATACAAAGATTGATTTTCCTTCAAATGAATCGATACACCTTTAACCGGCGAGCGTATATGAACGGTGAAAGGATTGGTAGAAAGAGAGGACTGTAAACGAAGAACCTGTTGGAACTCTGTGCTCTCTGCCGACACTGCAAGGTATCTGGCGTGATGATAAAGTCAGACAAAGCAAGTTCCTATGTCTGCCTGTTTGATTTTTAAAAGAAATATCTACATACCTCTTGCACACCAACATGCAATGTACCAGCGTTCGTTTAGGCAGCCATCGGAAGATGCTTAGAATCATCTCATCTGATAGAACGCTGAAGGAATCCGCGCCGAGGGGCTCAGATTTGTTCCGTCTGCTTATTATTAACTCTTCTTCTAAGCCGAGAGCTGAAAGAGAATTTAGTCAAGTGAGAATTAGATTGACATTTGATGAGTTCGTACTATTTTGGAAGAGAAACTCTGGTGGGGGCAATTGGTCAGTGTTCAGCATTAGGTATTCAATCATTTTCACAATCTTTTAACTAACTTTTATATGTCTCTGTCTTCAAATCTTGTGATCCATTTTTCAAGCACTTGCGGGTATCCGATGAAGCTGAAATTTGGCATACATATGTAACTTTGGTGACAAAATCAAAAGTTTTTATTCATGTAGACCAAAAGGCAATTATATATACATATAGTCGAAAGAAAATCATTTTTACTTTTTTTATTTATTCCAGGATTTATTCCTGTGTCGTGGGTGCGTTTACAAACATGAAAATTCACATACACAAATACCAAGACCGGAACAAATAATTGTGGATCACACAAAGATTTGCCCCGCGCGGGAATCGAACCCGCGACTATTAGACACAGTGAGCAGCTTAAGCACCAAATAATTGCGCTAAATCGTCCGTCTACTTAAGACTTTACCGTTCGGAGTCATTCGGAAAGACAATACAATATGGTACCATGGAGCTGGTCTGGTGATGGGAGTCTGAATGTGGCCATAGGAACATGTGAAATACATAACCTAACCCCCTCGTATTTAGGCTTGTTAGATTGGTATTGACAAGTACTATACAACCACCTCTGGTGTCTGTAAATGTTTTGGCTAGCTTTTTTTTTGTTTCTCTTTGTTATTATTTTAAGTTATTATTTTCGTTATTAATTTTAGTATCTCAATTATTATGTGAGTGTGGTTGAATAAATGTATTTTCTTACTTTCTGTCTTTCACTTGACGGACGATTCGTCGATAGTCGTGGGTTTGATTCCCGCACGCGACAAATCTTTGTGTGATTCACAATTATTTGTTCCGGTCGGGGTATTTGTGTATGTGAATTTTCATGTTTGTAAACGCACCCACGACACAGGAATAAATCCTAGAGTGGGGTTGTTTTCTTTTAAAAAAATAAAATATTCTCGCTATAGATACCTACCTATGTCAAAATTCAATTAAGCGTACGCAGCCGCGGGTAACAGCTAGTTTAATATAAAAAGCAGTGAACTTACGAGTAAACCTCCCATACCGCTTCCCATCACTGCTGGTACTGCTGGCGCTGTACACGGGACCCGCTGGAAGATACTCAGCACTGACCGACTGAGCCAGCGGTGTTTCTTCATCTATCAGATAATCATCTAACAGTGTTGTTTCTAGGAGATGTTGGTCTGTTGGTTGTAGGGGTCTTACTGTAACAAGATAGAAATGTTTTTTTTAACTAAGCCTGTCCCACATTCCCGCCCGTAACTCCTGTAAGCCAGGATCCACAATTGAAAAGAACCTGTTGGAAGTCTGTACTCTCTGCCTACCTCGCAAAGGATCTGGCGTGATGATATAGATTGATAGAAAATTAGGTGGCAGTGGAGCTGATTTGTTGTAGGAAATTCATTTTGTTTAAAACAGTTTTCTGAGCCAATAAAAAGGTCAATATTATTAAATTTACGATTGTACAAGCAAACAATCGGTTCCAACAAGTTTCCTCCCCTCTCATAGTTTGTGTCATGCACGCTCGCCGGTAACGGAGAATGACTTTCAGATAAGACACGGTTTGTTTGGTCATGGTAAGATAGTCTAGGTCTTCCCGGCACCTGGGGCCGTATCCTCCTTCTGCGAGACTGTGATGCCCCAGAAGGAGGTCGAGCGGGATCGGGATTGGGCCGATCCTGCTCGACGAAGGCGACGACGCCGGGGCGGAGGCACAGCCCGCCCAGGCCCCCCAGCCTAATAGGCCGGGGCTTTTAAATACGGGCGAGCTTACGTCCCCCGCCGTAATATATGGCGGGGGACCCCCCTACAACATCAGCAGGGGGGCCTTCGGGGTCGCGGACGCAAGGGGCGGCGGCCTTGAGCGTCTTTCACGAGCGACCCCGAGAAGGCGTGCGACGTGGTGTGGCCCACGTCGCCGTGAGCACCGCGTTAGTGCGGAGGGGAGCGTGTCATCAAGTCTTCCCCCGATGGCGGGCTCTTCAGAGCGCGGCACAAGAGGGGCAGCAGTGCGTTCCATACGGAAATCCCAGAGCCGCTGTAAAGTGCTGATATCGACCACCCTGGGGTGGTCGGTAGGAATCCGACACGCCCCCGTGGCTCGCGGAAGTCCTATGCAGGATTTTTCCCAGGAAAAGAAAGTCTTCCCGGTACCTACATCCTACAAAAGCTGTTATAACATTCTACTTACGTTTCTCGGTGCTTCTAGGGCTTTTAGGCTTCGAAGGACCAGGTCCTGGGCTGCAGATCTTCGCTCTAGGACTCTTGGGGCTGAACTTCCGCGGTGACATTATCATATTAATGTTTGGATTCACATTCTCTATGTCCCGTTTCCGTTTCACTGCTTTGTGGTGAGTCTGGAATCATTGATTTATATTAGTGAAAGGCGTAGCCACTAAGCAAATATAAAGAGTAGGTATTATTAGATTTCCTTATACAATCAAGCGTGTCACTGCGCGGGGTGAAGGGTACGTTACACCCCGCACACTTCTGTATTTTCCATCTAGCTGAGAATGACAGACTGATGTAAAACACGCCCACCGCGATGACGTCATGGCCTAGTTGGAAGACACAGTGCACAGTTGCTTAGGTCGACTCCTCTTTACATTTGCTTTGTGGGCGTAGACACATAGGAATCGTAATAAGCCCGAATGCATAGGAATAGAACATCAATCCATTGAACAGAAGCCTCTGGAATAATAAGTAGAGACTAGGGCCCATATTACAGAACGTAAATCTAATTTTAAAACCAACGATTTGGACAAAAATCAGTATTTAAAACTAGATTCAGGACTGATTTACGTTCTGTAATACGGGCGCGGTGTGTGTGTGGGAATGATCTACTCTGTTGGCCGCAGGGCCTTAATAGCTTCACCGGACAAGAAGGCAAGCGTGCCACTACGAGCCAGAAGGGCAAGGGGTCAACTAACTCAAGGGCGCCTCAAGGAGGAACGGCCTCGGCTTGGGCAGTCGCTATGGGGGAGGGCGTATACTAGGTGTCTCGCCGTGGTGCATTGCACCGGCCGTAAGTCGTATAGCTGCGTGAAATAATCGCCACAGATGTGAGAAAAAGTGGTTAAGAGCTTGAGTCGCTCCGCCCATTGGATTGAGTAATCGCGGGTATGATTTCCGCACGGGACAAATCATTATGTAACTCGCAATTATTGGTTTCAGTCTGGGTGTTTGTGTATATGAATTTCATGTTTGTAAACGCACCCACGACCCAGAACCAATTAATAGTGAGGGCGTTTAAAAAAAAATGGTATCAGCCAGGAGTCTAGAATTGTGCCCGGCATAATAGACTCGCCGTCTACATATAGTCAGGATGGTTTTTATAATAATAATAATGTTTCGTTTCAGTCAACGGCCTTATAGCGAAGAGCTTCGATAAACACCTTGAGAAGCTCTCGCTAGGCAGTTGGGTCAAGGGCCTGATACAGAAGGCAGTAATGTTGGACACGGCACGCATTGTGAGGAGGTTCCTCTCTTTGGAGCCCTGACCACCGGTAGCTTAGGTCGTAGATCTTGCTGTCGGTGGAGCACATTTTTTTTTATACAATATATATAAGAATATTTGTATTTTATATTTTTATGTATATTTTATAAGAAATTATACTTAATAAATATATACATAATAATGTTAGCCCTGTTAGGAAACTGCCCCACGGTTGGGCACGGGCCTCCTCTCAGACTGAGAGGGTTTAGGCCATAGTCCACATGGCCCAGTGCGGGTTGGCCAACTTCACACACCTTCGAGTAACTCTCAGGCATGCAGGTTTCCTCACGATGTTTTCCTTCACCGTAAAAACAAATGAGTGTTTTTATTTTTTTCAGTGGTAGATTTAGTGACCTCCAACAATCTTAAAAGTCCATCTTGTGTTGTCCAATGTGGTACAGAAACTGCGTTTCTACCATTAAGCATATATAAAGAGGAGTCGTTCTAAGCAACTGTGAACTGCGTCTTCCAACTAGGCCGCGACGTGATCGCAATGGGCGTGGTGTACATCAGTCTGTCACTTTCAGCTAAATAGCAAATACAGAAGTAGGCGGACTGTAACGTCCACTTCATCCCGCGCAGTGACACGCTTGATTGTGTATGGAAATCTAAAGTCCATTTTTTCTTAAATGGCCAATTTGGTAAAAGACCATCTTTACATGATTTATTACAGAAATCATATTATTATGCGATAAAACTCACTAAAACTTGTTTACCAAATTGGTCATCTAAGAAAAAATGGACTATAATGGCCCTGACGGCATCGCAGTGGTTTGCGGTCAGTGTCGTTTTAAGCTAGATGGCAAATACAGAAATTGCGGGGTGTAGCGTCCTCTTCATCCCGCGCCACCCCGCGCAATGACACGGTTAATTGCATACGGAAATCTAATACCATCTTCTCTTTACATTTATTGTAGTTCCTACTCTGACACCAATACATACCATTCCAGAAATGCCTGCTTCGTAAGGACTCTCACAGTCATCTGGTTCCAGTAGACTAACACCCATATCTTGTAATATCTGCAAACATATTTCTATGAGAGGAGGAAGCCAGAGAGGTCTATAAGAAAAGAACCTTTTGGAACTCTGTAGTCTTTGCATACCCCACACGGGATCTAAAACACGCATTATTTGCAAGTGAATATGATCTCAAAACTATCTACCTAGTCATGGGAAGAGACCCATGCCCAGCAGTGGGATGTAATAACACACGCACACCGTCACGCCTATACTCCCCAAGCGGGGGTGGCAGAGGTGTACTTTGTACACTCACTTCTCGCCGATGATATTAAGTCCCATGTAATAGGGGCGAGCCTATTGCCATATACCGGCCACAATTCCAGACTCTGGACTGATACCGGGAATTTTTTGATAGAAAAACTACTTTTGTCCAACCTAGGATTTGAGCCCAGCATTCGTGATCGCAAAGCACATTATTCGCCACTAGACCAACGAGGCAGTCATGTGGGATGAAATAAGTTAAAAGAATGAGAATCAGAAATAGAATATTTTTTATTTATGTAAACCAGGCATGTCTAACATGCGGCCCACTGAGCATTTTACTGCGGCCCGAATTAATTTTGAAAACAGCCAGATAATGCGGCCAGGGAGCTTGTTAAAAACCGTTTTGAAAATTTAATCGACTGCTTCGTTGGTCTGGTGGCAAAGCGCATCGCTTTGTGATCACGAGGTCCTTGGATTCAAATCCTAGTTCGGACAAATGTAGTTTTTCTAACGAAATGTAGTTTTTCTAACGAAAAATTCCCAGTATGAGTCCGGAGTCTGGAATTGTGCCCGATATATGGCAATAGGCTCGCCCCCTATTACATGGGACCTAACATCGTCGGCGAAACGTGGGTGTACTCAGTACACCTCTGCCAATCCCTCTGGGGAATATAGGCGTGACGGTGAAAATTTAACAAATATTCTATCGTATCGTCCCATATAATAGCACTAAAGTGGCAATGGGCTGGTCACATCTGCAGAAGGACCGACGGCCGATGGAGCCAACGCGTCCTAGAGTGGAGACCGCGACTTGTTAAGCGTAAGGTAGGACGGCCCCCAGCTAGATGGACCAACGACCTCAAAAAGGTCGCTGGGACAGACTGGATGCGGAAGGCGGAGGACCGTGTGCAATGGCGCGTGTTAGGAAAAGCCTATGTCCAGCAGTGGACTGCGATAGGCTGATTGATTGATTGATATAATAGCACTGTATTTCGCTAAGATTTTCAGTTATTTGTCTTCTTTAAGATTAGGTTTTGCGGCCCATCTTGTCTACGGTCTTCATGCTTTTGGCCTACCAGTGACTTTGAGTTTGACATGGCTGATGTAAAAAGTGTTGTAAAAACGCTCGCGTCTTCTACGTGCTTTAACTCTCGTAAGCGTCAACTCAGCGCTAAACCCCCAACTTAAGGACTCATTTTTACAACACTAATATCCTAGTGGTGAGACCGTTAGACTGCAAAGTCAGAGGTCTCGAGTTCAAAGCTAGGCACGCACCTCTGCTTTTTCGAAAGCATGTGCGTATTAAAAATTAACTATCACTTGCTTTAACGGAGAAGGAAAACATCGTGAGGAAACCTGCATGCCTGAGAGCTTCTCGAAGGTGTGTGAAGTTCGCCAACCCGCACTGGGCCAGCGTGGTGGACTATGGCCTAAGCCCTCTCAATTTGAGAGGAGGCCCGTGCCCAACGGTGGGACAGTTTCTTCCCAGGGCTAACATTATATATAAATTATAGATGTAAAGCATTACAGTAATTATAAATCATCAGAAAAGTAACCAAGTAATAAATATAAATTTATCTACCTACCCTGTAAGATCCCTTACAGGGATCTGAGTTTTGTATCCACAAAACTAAGATTAATTTTTCTGATACCTGTCCAATCCTTCTCACTTTCTCTACACCCAATTTCCACACTGCTCACTTCACGTGGGAGCGAGAGAAGGTTAGTCATATAAACGCGCCAATTACGCTCTACTTCCCTTCCCACACTATCACTGCCCGGCGCTTTGTTGGCGGGTTTGTGAGTGGGAGTCAAAATACTGACTGGCCATGCTGACTCAGTGTGGCTGGTTTAGAAATCTTTTTGGAATTATTCGAAAAACCTTAAGGCTAAAAAAAAATATATAAAATAAAAAAAAATCTGAGTGTGGTGCATCAGAAAAACAGGTGAAAGCTAGTATAAAAATTGCCTTGGGGATATTTTTATGACAACAATTTAGGTTCAGGGGTAAAAAATCTGATGTCGGGAAATTTTTGCAAACAGCTATGCTTGATTTTTTGTTGGGTGTGTGTATCTACGCTGTAGGCCGCGGGACCTTTACAGCTTCACCAGACAAGAGAGCGAAGCTTGAAGTGCGAAGGGAATATGTGAACAGTCAATGCTGCCGTGGTACTGCTCTTGGCTTTTGGCGGGAAGTGGCTGCAGGAGCAGTGTATAAACAGGGTGTTAGGCTGCAGCAAAATAGTGCTGAACAAATATATTAAGTGGTGAGACCGTTAGACTGCAAAGTCAGAGTTCTGGGGTTTGAACCCAGGCACGCACCTCAGTCTATTGGAAAGCATGTGTTAAAAAAGAAAAATTAACTATCACTTGCTTTAACGGTGAGGGAAAACATTGTGAGGAAACCTGTATGCCTAAGAGTTTCTTGAAGGTGTGTATAGTTTGCCAACCCGCACTGGGCCAGTGTGGTGGACTATGGCCTAAAACCCTCTCGATCTGTGAGGAGGCCTGTGCATGATATAGATAGATCATTTATTTTTTATCAGAAAAGTTTAAAAGACTCACTTTTCACTGGGTTAATTTACCATTCTCTTTTTCAATTAAGTTTAGAAAAGAAGGCAGTTTTAGCAATTTAAATCTAATATAGACAGTCAAAGTGTTAGTGGATAGTCCTACACCAGACCTCTTAAGAAATAAATAGTCATGGCAAAAGTGTCACACTGTTCACATTCAGTCACTTGAATCTGAAACAGTGCAAAAATTCGAATTTGAATATGTCTCATTTGGAACATTTGAATCAGCTAAATCAATCACCAACTGACATTGCCTCTCATAATTGTTCGTTCTGTGAGACAGTAAGTTTAGTAAATGTAAGATCGAGATTCAGATTGCAAAGAACTATAAAGCATTTTGTTTGTTCTGCATGATTAGCACCTTTGTATGACTAGTGAATGTAAGATCGAGATTCAGATACAAATGAAGCATTTATCAAACAGTTGTATGTTTCGAATCCTGTAGTTCTCATTCATGTTTCATATCACTGTATCAGTAAAGATCGACACATGTCTAATGGGCACAACATGCCTGCAGATTCTGTCCTCCCATACCTCTTTCAGCTACTCTCTTATAAATTTTCTCACACGCTTCAAAAACCCATGAACTGATCAGCTGGATCACGGAATATTGGTTTAGGACTCATTATTAATGCAGAAGAAAATACAATACAATAATTTCTAATGAGGCCATGCACCGATGACGTAAAACGCTTATCCCGCCCAAATTAGGATTAGTCGTCTATTCCTGTATTTAATACAAAACCTAATGAATATTCACTGAAAATATCACGTTTGACGGGTAATAGAGACAATTTTAGCACTATTTACGAGTTCAATTAAGGATTGGAACGGTTATTATAACCAAAAATGTGCACAAAAAAAGCGGGAAGAATTGACACCTCACCTCATGATCAGTTTTTCTATCCATTAAACTCCAACTTTTCCGGCCTGTATTATCCATCCGCATCCGTTTCCTGCGAAAATAACACTTTATTTAGCACACAGAACTATATATTCGCGAAATATCTTATTTTTCAGACCCGTGATATTTCGCGCCTTTTGACTTTCCCGCGAGACAATCAGCTGTCATACACCAACAACCAAGTTCGATGATTCTACGATGGAATTAATATATTTACCGAGGGCTTCCTATTTCTTCTTCGGTTCTAGAGGTAGAGATTCCATCTTCTGCAGTGTTTGAGGTCATTATTGTGTTTTTAACTGATGGTTTATTAATTAATTCGAAAACAGTTCAATTTCCCGTCCGACACATAAAATATTTTTTCACAGACTAGAACATCTTCTTCAAACTTTTTTTAACTACCATAGAGTCAATGTAGAATTACAAAGGTCATTGAATGTTTGACAGTGATGACAGTCATAAGCTGGGCTGCCATATAATTATGTTGTAATCACGGATATATTACAATGGATTAAGTGCTGTCAAAATATTGCTAAAGCAAAATTTAACTCTTACATGCTTGCGATATTTGGAGCTGAATTTACAGATTCTGAAAAAAATGTACAGTCAGCAAGACTCATCTAGGATGTGGCATATGCGAAGAAAAAAAGAATTACGGCAATAAACAGTCCCCGATAATTATATATTCATTATATGACAACAAGTCCATAATCTACCAATGTTTGAAAGAAAAGAAAGAAAGAAAAATCATTTATTTTGTGCTCACACAACTAAACACAAAAGAATGAAATGCATAACAAATGTAATTAAAATGACAAAAGAGTAACAATAAAAATGGTAGAAATGCAAAGCAGTGATTGTGTGAGACCCAAAATTGGTCCCAACCTCAGCTAATGCCGCAGCTGTATTATGCTGCAGCGCTGATCTTCCGGCAGCGCCATATTTCGGTAACATCACGGGCGGTCTCATTTAGATATAGATATAGATGTATTAAAGTCTAAATCTACTAAGGCATATATATATATATAAAGCGCTCGAGCAACCGAGGTGTTAACAAACTAGAATGAAAATAAGAAAAATAAGAAAAATTGCCCTGTGTAAACCTAATCTTCCAAAAGATCTTTTCAAAAAATATATATTTATTGTCTGTGGACATTTTGTAGTTTTTTTTTTTTTTTGTTAATTGGCAGCACTGTTTCGTTTTGCTGTCAATCAATGTCAATCCAAGGTGTGCCCAAGCAAAATGGCGCGTACGACGTGGCAAATCGATAAAACGATAAATCGTGGCATCTGCAATCGTTTGGTCACCTTACTTAGAAAGAGACATAAGGCTCTAGGTGATTATCCTTGTCGTCTCGTTTTTTTCGCATGGTGCTCAATCCATTGTAATATATCTGTGGGTTTCAGTCAAAGTTGCAATCATGGCTCTTCTTCTTTTTCTATAAATTATGGCTTCACAATATTTTTAAGTGTATTTTGTTCATGTCCAGTGAAATGCATAATCGTGTTTATAAGATTTCTACACTCCTCGATTTAAATTCTATTGAAATAATGCAAACAGGCAAAGAAGAAACTTTTATCAGTATTATATACTTTGATTTTTGTCTATTTGAATCTGTGTTTCAACGATGAGTGAGTCCGATTCGCATGAGATTTATTGACGCGTGTTGAAAAAGCACTCGTACGGATGAGGGATAATATTATTACAAATTTAGCAAGTGTGATATACAATGCGAAAGTGGAAGGATGTAGGTACCGGGGAAGACCTAGACTATCTTACCATGACCAAATAGACCGTGTCTTATCGGAAGGGCAAGTCAAGAGTCTCCGTAACCGGCGAGTGTGTATGAGATGAACTATGAGGGTGGAGGAAGCCAGAGAAGTATGTAAGGAAAGAACCTGTTGAAACTCTGTACTCTTTGCCTACCCCGCGAGGGAGCTGGCGTGATGATATAGATAGATAGATTAGCAAGTGTGAATACTATCCACATTTTGTAATAATGCAGCTTAGCACTTTATCTGGACATGAACAGAAAACTTTTCAGTTCATTTCGAGCTTTATATGAAGTAAGCGACAACAGCTCAAAAATAACTATTTTACTATACATTCCTTCCGTTGGACAAGTTAATTGTCTTCTCAGATTTATTGTATTAGGCATCCAATGCTAAATTTGACCCTATTCACCCCTAAATCCTATTTCCCCGTAGTTAGTATTGGAAGGTCTAGGAAAGTTCAAATATTTAGATTATTTATATTATATCATCCAGGAAAGACCAGGCAGCCAGCGTTCTTGCGACATTTTGGATTTTTGCCAGTGTTCTAAAGGTATTTCATGAAGTAAGAATTATCGCGGGCAGGAGAGTTTATACTTGATACTAATACAGTTCCCTTTTGCGGTGCTGTAGTGCTGTACAGCGCTTTCAAAGAAATGTCCTGTTAGCCATCTGTTTCATTCCAACGCGTTGAAAAAGTGCTCATGCGAACGTAGGATAACAGTAACAGGCATTGAATAAAGATGATAATAAATTAACACTCCATACGATAGGCATTTTATGCGAGTTTTAATGTGCCACTTCTTACATGAATACATTCCACGAATAAACGGAAATAATAAATTGTTTTATTTTTAAAAAAATAGTGAAAGTGTTGTCCTTCAATTATTTTTCAACTGGCAGCATAGCTTTTTGTTTTCAAATTTTCCACCAATCACATCTCAGTATTTTAACGTTTTATGATATCATTGGCCACGTCGAACTCAAGGATACCCAATCAGAAGCATTTTGCGATTCGCACGCCGCTGTCATAGCGGAATAGAATCAAAACAACGTTGGCAAAAAAGAAAACAAAGACAATTTGAAGTGGTTGTGTTCTTTGTGTGAAAACGTACGAAATACGCAGAAATTTCATTCGAAGTGTATTATTTCATCTAAATAACTGTCCAGTAGTGCTGTGTACTTGTTTATCGTGAAAATGACGACTCGAAAGCTGAACACCATCGAAGATTTGAGCGGTGAGTACAGCCAGACATAAATAAACAACGAATGTTAATTGTCAACAAAACTTGTGTGAGCTTTGTTTGGTGTTCTATTGCGAATTGCGAGTTTAAAAAACTGCACAGATCAGGAAAGAATATATCTGGCACTATAAAATGATTATAATTTCCAAAAAAAGCTTTGTGACGCAGTCAGTAATCCTTTGTATACATTTGTGCAGCTATAATTAATTATGAACATAATTGGTAATTTATATCGAAAATGTGTTTATAATTTTCAATATGGCGTCATCAGATGAACTCTCGAGGTCAAGCAATATTTATGTTTAATTTGCGTCATATGAAATGAACTACGATTAACCGACAATATAAATAGATGCTGCTATCTTGTAAGGAAGTACTGTAACGAACGACTTCCTAATTTTATCGGATTATACCTGTGGAACCTGTTTTTAATATTGATTGATAGTAAAATCTGCGCCTTCAATACATCATAACATCATTATTATTGTCAATATTCTATTGACTGCCCCGTTGGGGCTGGCGATCACAATACGGTCCAGGTATCGAATATGGTATAATTTTATAATATAATCTATCTAAGTGGAAGGATGTAAGTACCGGGGAAGACCTAGACTATCTTACCATGACCAAATAGACCGTGTCTTATCTGAAGGGCAAGTCAAGAGTCTCCGTAATCGGCGAGTGTGTATAAGACGAACTATGTAAGGAAAGAACCTGTTGGAACTCTGTACTCTCTGCCTACCCCTGAGCTGGCGTGATGATATAGATCTATCTATATTATCGCGCCAGATACCTTGCGGGGTAGGCAAAGAATACAGAGTTCCAACAGGTTCTTAATATAATAATATAAGCCTATATACTCTCCCACGGCTGGGCATAATCCTTATCTCACAAATCGTGGTGAGAGAGATCAGGTCATATTGCACGCGGACCCAGTGCGGATTGTTGGAGGCAGGTTTGTGGCCACCTGCTGTTGGAGCTTATCAAGCCGCCTATAAGGCTTGGCTTAACGACTACCACATTAAGTGGTAATCAGGACCAACGGCTTAGCGTGCCTTCCGAAGCACTGAGACGCTCGAATATGAAAATGCCACAAACAGTCACCCATCTCAGACCGGCCGTATCGAACGCCGCTTAACCTTGATGATCGCTAAGAAGACCGCGGTCGCATGGCGCTACGAGCGACCTGCCAAATCGAATAGATTGGACAAAGTTATTATTCTATAGAAAGATTGGAGTCTGGAAAAGTCTTAGTCTGGAATTATACCTGGTATCATAGCGACAGCAGCGCCATCTATTATCATCATAGCCTATATTTGTCCACTGCTGAACATAGGCCTTCCCAATCGCTCTCCAGCGCAACTGGTCCGATGCCACCTGCATCCAACGACTTCCTGCGAACCTCGCAATATCGTTGGTCCACCGGCGTCAACTCTATAAATAAAATCGTCGCCATTATGTGGGTGTTCATAGGACATCTCTGTCGCCCCCGCTTAGGGAAGGGGTGATAGTGTTTATTCTTCTTTAAAATTGCGTTGCAAAGTTTATCAAAGGAAGTCTTTAAATAAATTGAGGATATACTCGTGGGATGCATCTTAAATGATCGATGGGTGTTATTTGAGGCAATGATACTTTTTAAATTTGGCACATGCATACTGAGAGGGGACATACAGGCAGGCAGGGACTCAAGAGTAAAAAACAAACAAAATCATCTTAGATAAAACACAGCGTGTTAAAATAAACACCGTCACGCCTATATTCTCCAAGCGGGGGTAGCAGAGGTGTACTGTGTACACCCACTTTCCGCCGATGTTAGGTCCGATGTAACAGGGGGCCAGTCAATTGCCATTTTACTGGGCGCAATTAATGACTTCGAACTCATACGCGGAATTTTTCGAGAAATGACCTAGGACCACCATAGTCATGACCATTGTGATCGCTATGTATAACATTTTAAGCGTTTGGACGAAAGCAAACTTGCTACTCTTAGCATCCGCGCCATCTATCATCATAATAGCCTATACTTGTCCATTGCTGAAACTAGGCCTTACCGATCGCTCTCCAGCGCAACCGGACCGATGCCACCTGCATCCAACGACTTGCTGCGATCCTCACAAGATCGTCCGTCCATCTGGCGCTATCTATACCAACTCTATAAATAAAATCGGAACTTCGATGCCGCATCCGAACCGAACGCTTTCGACCGCACACATTAAAACTCCACTTGCGATGATCATGACGCCTTTGAGACGCTTGTGCAGGGACTGAACGCCCTCCCGAGTGCCGTTACCTCCATCCTTTTGGATATACATACCGCACACAGGATCCGACATCGACCTCGTCGGCAAGCTCGAAGAATCCCACCCGCCGCCGGCCGGCGCAAAGCACCACGCCGAGACACCTAGAATACAACCCGATTCAGTGCCTTCTTTACCATAAGGGCACACGGGGCCCGGGCAAGTGCATGTTCACATGTTCCTATGGCCACCTTCCGACTCCATCATCAGACTAGCTCCATGGTACCATATTATTGCATTGTCGCCGAACTTACATAAGTATGCTAAATTTCAGCTCAATCGGGTACCCCCAAGTGCTTGAAGAATAGATCACAAGATTTGAACCGGAAAGACAGACATACACACATTGCAAGTTAGATAAAAGCTCGTAAAAATAAACACAGACCCTTTACAGCTTCACCGAAAAAGTTGGCCATCGTGTAACCACTACGCGCGAGCCAGATGGGCAAGGGTGCAACTAGCTCAAGGGCGCCTCTAGGAGAACGGCCTCAGCTTGGGCAGTCGCTATGGGGGAGTGCATATGCTAGGTGTCTCGCCGTGGTACTCTGCACTGGCCGGCGGGCAAGGGATTCTTCGTCCTCGCCGGCGAGTTCAGTGTCTGATTCTGTGTGCGGTATTTGTATCCGAAAGAAGGGAAGCAAGGGCATCGGTAGCGTCGGTGAGAACATGCCGCGGACGGCGGTAGCGGCTGACAGAAGGGGAGTACACAGACTCATTTACACCCACAATGTTAGCTGTTAAAAGTATTTTCAGTTACAAGTTTTGGAAGAATTTAAGACCAACTTTAGCCAATGTATCATATGAATGGTCCACGCAGTCTTGAAGCATTTTGTGTTAATATTCTCACATATTCGGCAAATTCGCGTCTATTAAGATTTCTATGGCCATTAAACTCGACCGTCTTCTTAATAACTGCATTCGATTCATATTTAATTTACTTTTGCGGAATCATCTCAATATTAATTTCGTTTATGTATCTATCTATATCATCACGCCAGATCCCTTACGGGGTAGGCAGAAAGTACAGAGTTCCAACAGGTTCTTTCCTTACACACCTCTCTGGATTCCTCCACTCTCATAGTTCGTCTCATACACGCTCGCCGGTTACGGAGACTCCTGACTTGTCCTTTAGATAAGACCCAGTCTATTTGGTCATGGTAAGATAGTCTAGGTCTTCCCCGGTACCTACATCCTTCCACTTTCACATTGTATATCAGTTTTGTCATTTTTTCTTCTGACTTTCTTTCTATATGCCCGAACCAACGGAGCATACCCTTTCTCATCTTTACACCGATAGTATCTTTTATACCTATTCGCTTTCTTACTACGCTGTTGCGAATACGGATAAATAATGTCGTTTATCTATATGTGTACTTATTATTTATATTATTATATGTATACATTATATCGTTATATGTCAGTTCGATATAATATTAAAAAAATAAAAAAAAACACCGTCACGCCTATATTCCCCAGAGGGGGTGGCAGAGGTGTACTGAGTACACCCACGTTTCGCCGACGATGTTAGGTCCCATGTAATAGGGGGCGAGCCTATTGCCATATACCGGGCACAATTCCAGACTCCGGACTCATACTGGGAATTTTTCGTTAGAAAAACTACATTTGTCCGACCTAGGATTTGAACCCAGGATCTCACGATCACAAAGCGATGCGCTTTGCCACCAGATCAACGAAACAGTCAGTCAGTATTTATTCTACTGATTATATATATGTTACATGTTTTCCTCTTCATTTCTTTATATTTGGTTCTATGGTTCTGCACCTACTTCAGTCGTTTCTGCATCACCCTAAGGTAGACTGGTAGATAGTGCCTTAGGCATTAAGTCCGCCTTTGTACCAATAGTGCATGAAGAATTAAATAAATAACTCGGACATAATAGTTTGACAACTAACAATGACATCATCCCACGAATGCTAAAATCATCCAATATAGCATAATAGCAGTGCGAAGACCCTCGCTAAATATAGCCACGACTTGGGTTTTATTGCTAAATTGCTTGCTATTTTAATGCTATTGTGTGGGGGCAGTTCAAATCAACGAGAATGAGACCGGTCACGCTCTACATTTATACGGGTACTTAGGCGTTTCGCTTCACGAGGCGAATTGTCCAAGTTATAAATTTGTATGTGATGTTTTGACCCTGATGTGGGGAGAATCCGCGAATGCTGGAGTTGAGGACGTTAACATTCTCTGAGAACCGGGAAACTAGAAATCTATAAATCAAAGTTGGAAATAAAATGCCCAAAGAGCAATGCAAAAAGAATCACCGAAATCGGTCCACAATTGACGGAAATATCGATGAACATACATATAAAATGCATACATACAGACGAACATAGAACCTCCTCCTGTTTGAAGTCTGTTATAAATTAATTAATATATCTGGTTCCAAACCCCAATCTAAATAAACCGCGATAACTTCCGAGAAATTTTGCTTAATAAAAACCCAGGCTTTAAGTCGGACAAATGTAGGTTTTCTAACGAAATCTTCCTGGTATGAGTCCGGAGTCTGGACTTCTGCCAGTCTCTCCGATCCTCCCGATGCTTTGTCATCCATTCTTTCCGCTCAGAATACGGGCGACGACGATGTCGTCGTAGATCCCCTCCCATAGCCGGCCGTTGACCGGTGCACTTAGTAGTGCACCCTGTCCCCCACAGCGACTGTCCCAACCGAAGGCGCCTCTTCAAGGCGTCCTCGAGTATGTCGCCCCTTGCCCTTCTGGCTCGAGCGTAGTGGTTGCACGCTCGCCCTTAAGTCCGGTGAAGCTGTAAAGGCCTCGCGGCCAACAGCGTACATCACTCACACACACACTGGACTTGTGCGCGGTATAAGACAATAGACTCGCTCCCTATTACATGGGACCTAACATCGTCGGCGAAAATTGGATGTACTTAGTACACCTCTGCCACCCTCGCTAGGGGAATATAGGCGTGGTGTTCTTTAAATTGCAGTTCATTTTTCCACGATTAATTATGTCTAACTCTGATAGGTACATACCTAAAGTAATATTGTTATCTTGTCGGCTGATCAAAAAAACGTTAAACGATCATAATATCTGAAATGCAAGGTCACTAAATCTACTTCTGAGCTACGCTACAGGAGTATTAGATAAGGTATTTAGTATTATATTATCAAGGTTTCCAACGTTTCTGATAACACACCTCTTATAATGTGCGTATTTTTTTTATATTAACATTTTTGCCCCGCGCTAGAAATAATTCCTGTGTCTTGGGTGCGTTTATATTATTATTGTCTAGCCGTTGGTGGCCCACTGCTATGTTAAGGTTGTCCTGCCATCGTTTCCATGGGTGCTTTTTCAGTCATTAATATAGTATACAGTCTTCGTCCGGCGAGCGTGTATGACACGAACTATAAGAGAGAAAGCCAGATATGTCAAAGGAAAGAACCTGTTAGAACTATACTTTCTGTGACTGGATTGATGATGAGAGCGGAGGAAGCCAGGGAGGTGTGTAAGGAAAGAACCTGTTGGAACTATAGTTTCTGTGTCTGGACGAACTATGAGAGTGGAGGAAGCCAGGGAGGTGTGTAAGGGAAGAACCTCTTGGAACTATATTCTCTGCGACTGGTCGAACTATGAGAGTGGAGGATGCCAGGGAGGTGTGTACGGGAAGAACCTGTTAGCACCATACTCTCTGCGACTGGACGAACTATGAGAGTGGAGGAAGCCAGATGTCTGTAAAGAAAGAACCTGTTGGAACTATACTTTCTGTGACTGGACGAAAGATGAGAGCGGTGGAAGCCAGGGTGGTGTGTAAGGAAGGAACCTGTTGGAACTATACTCTCTGTGACTGGACTAACTATGAGAGTGGAGGAAGCCAGGGTTTAAGGAACGAACCTGATGAAACCCTGTACGCTCTGCCTACCCCGCAAGGGATCTGGCGTGATGATATAGATAGATAGACCAAACATGTGTTTATCATTATGATCTAAAAAAATGGTTTCACGAGTTCGCATCAATATTATGCGATGACGTGTCGGTCGCTTCATTAAATATAATGTATTTTATTGGCCGTTATAAATGTTCAATATCTATATCTTCTTGTATATCTTTATATCTATCTATCTTTATATATAAAAACCCGACGTGCGTATGTTCGTAATTCTTCTAAACGGCGCGGCGTGACCGATTTTGATGATTACTTTTGTACTTATTCGTTTAGCAAACAATCGACAACAGCGCCACCTACCGGGTCCAACTATAGCTAAGCCTCATTAAGGTGAACTCGAAATACAAAAAAAAACATCAAATTTCAAAATCGGTGAAGCCACACACGCTCATGGATATAAATAAATAAAAAACTAATTTCAGTTAGTAGCACAAAGCAAACGTAAGGAGGAGTCTGCCTAAGCAACTGTGTACTGTGTCTTCCTACTAAGCCAGGACGTTAAATCGGTGAGCGTGGTTTACGTCAGTCTGTCATTCTCAGCTAGATGGCAAATGCAGAAGTGAGCGGGGTGTAGCGTCCTCTTCATACCGCGCCACCCCGCGTACTGACACGCTTTATTGTATGGGAAAATTTAATAATGCCATCTCCACTTTACGCTTCATGGTCATTAGACACGGTTCCAATTTTTCAATAGCAAAACCTTAGTTTAGGCAGTGATAGCCTAGTGGTTTGACCGTTGGACTGCAAATTCAGAGGTCTCAGGTCCAAACCCAGGACGCACCTCTGTTATTTCGTAAGGATATGCGTATTAAAAATTAACTATCACTTGCTTTAACAATAAAGGAAAACATCGTGAGGAAACTTGCATGCCTAAGAGTTTCTCGAAGGTGTGTAAAGTTCAAACTCAAACTCAAATAATTTATTTTGTATAAGCCCTGCGGGGGCGCTTACAAATAGTCTATCTATCTATCTATCTAAATCACGCCAGCTCCCTCGCGGGGTAGGCAGAGAGTACAGAGTTCCAACAGGTTCTTTCCTTACATACCTCTCTGGCTTCCTCCACTCTCATAGTTCGTCTCATACACACTCGCCGGTTACGGAGGCTCTTGACTTGCCCTTCAAATAAGACACGGTCTATTTGGTCATGGTAAGATAGCCTAGGTCTTCCCCGGTACCTACATCCTTCCACTTTCGCCTTGTATATCTGTTTTGTCATTCTTTCTTTAGGCATTCGTTCTAAATGCCCGAACCAACGGAGCATACCCTTTCTCATAAAAGGGTCAAAAAGTCAAATAGTCAATTAACATTTGTTTTTTAAATCTAATTTATAAAGAGTGTCTGAAGGATTCCAGATGGATCAGTCCCCACAAGCAGCGCCCGTTCACGAGTATGACTACCAACCTGCACTGGGTCAGCGTGCTGGACTATGGCCTAAACCCTCTTAGTTTGAGAGAAGGCGTGCCCAACGATTGGACGGTTTCATACCAGGGCTAAAAATATAAAACCTTAGTTGGATCTAGGGCCTATAAGGCAGTCTTTCCAAAGCAATAATAATTAAACGTACTAACAATACCTTTTATGTATCTGTATTATATTTCATATACATCTGGCCGGTTTCCAAGCTCTGTCATAGCATGCGATCACCTTATATTATTATGGACGCACCGTCAGCAACGGCAGTCACTAAAAAATGGATAATCTCTCTCTGTTTATCTTAATCATCACGCCAGATCCCTTGCGGGGTAGTCAGAGAGTACAGAGTTCCAACAGGTTCTTTCCTTACAGACCTCTCTGGCTTCCTCCACTCTCATAGTTCGCCTCATACACGCTCGCTGGTTACGGAGACTCTTGAAATAAGATAATAATATTGAGGTTATATTCTGCTGCTTACGCAGGCCCTAAGAGTACCTATGTAAATTCAACACTCTAGCTGTCATTCCCTCCCGTTCTCTCACCGTCACTGCGTAGAAAGCAAAGGAATACCGCTACCCTGACTTCCTTACTTACCTTATAGTAATTTTTGAGAAGAAAGTCATTTCCGAGGAAATTGGGGATGAAAATGTAAAAAAAAAGATTTATGAACATAACGAGAAACATACGCGACCCTCCCGTAGTCTCATTTAGTTGTCACACCGGTGTGACAATGAACAATGCTTGCAGTTAAGAAATTTTCAAAGGACTAGGCTGACACGTTCATCATTTAATGACCAATAAATAACGTTAAAAAAATTCTAAATGAAAATAAAGGACATTGTCGAAAATTGCCCCAGAACCAACAAACATTTGACCCAAGGCAGCAGAATTTATCTATTTAATTAAAATAATGGCAAATATCCGTATCTAACGGACAATTTGTAATTCAAAACGAATATTTCAAAGTATTGTAAGTACTTGTATCGAAGTCGTCGACATGTTTACTATATGTCAACACACAATATAAGCTCATACGTGTTAATGGCTACTGAATTATAACCTCAAAATCTAATACATTTTGTGCAATATTGCGATTCCCCCGCTTGTCCGTTTAATAATAAATGCCTGAAAAGAATTCATGGGTGATTTGAAATCATACAAGTATTTTTTCATTGCTGTTGGTTCTGGGGCAAATCATGAATGGGCGCAGAACAATATCCTTTGCACGTGTGAGTTTTTTTGTTGTCTGTACCATGTGCTTATTAATGTGAACGCACTTTATAACGTCACGTATAATATCAATGCCAAAAACGCAGAAAGTGAAATCATTTTAACACTTTCGCAACATTAGGTATATGTGCTTACCAAAAAAATATTGCACCTGTTTTAGTAATACTACTGTTGGAACTCTTTACTCTCTGCCTACCCTGTGAGGCCTTAGTTCCCAAAATGGTGCAGGTGGACCCCCAGGGGTCCACGGAAGACTCGATGGGGGTCTACATTGGCGTGACAACAAAATGGGGATTCACAATTCGTGAGCGGGTATCCACGAAAATTTATTTGCTTTCGATAGTGAAGATCCTATACCTATCAATGTGGGCAGATAATATTTTAAGAAGCTCAGCGACTGTTACTTGTAAAAACTTGCATATTCCATATTCAGTACAACGTGTCGAGTCTTGCAAAGCGCCACCGCCGTCTGCAACGCTTGTTCAGGCGTGCAAAGGGACGAAATACGACTTGTGGTGTGTGTGTGTGTGTGCTTGCAAACGAAAACTTAATTCGTGGTTGGAACTCGGCCGCCACGCAAATTTCCATAGTTAGATCCAATCTTCATATTTATGTCAAGTTTTGGGAATATGGTAGAAATGTAGCTGCAGGGGGCCCACCGGAACCAGCTAAATTTTGAAAGTGGTCTATGAGAGAAAAAAGTCTGGGAACCTCTGCTGTAAGGGATCAAGCGTGATGATTTAGATAGATTATTGTCCGGTCTCTAAAGTCAGCCTTCTACGACTATAATTTATTTTATTTTGACACACAACACAGATTACAATCAAACATAACTCTTAATTCTAAGTAATACAATAGATCTGGATTGCAATCCAAAACATGTGCGTTCAGCTAAATAAATTTAATAAGCAACTAACGAAACACAAAAAAAAATAAGACAGAAGTAAACAACACATTATCCAAGAAGAAACACAGAACCAGGTAAACATCTAATTATATAAAAACACAATATTTATAAGGATGGGTAACATAATATTACACAACATGACATTATGTAGCATAAATGATATCTTTGACAAAATTATTAAATTTTACAATTTTAATTTTATTAAATTATCAGTTCACCTAACTACATTTCATTTCATCGTACTCTAGCAGTCATACGCGGCTGCGCACGCGTTTATTTTGTAATCGCACTAATATTATGAATGTAAAAGTTTGCATGTTTAGATGTTTGAATGTTAATATGTATGGACATTTGTTACTCAATTACGCAAAAATGGCTGAATGGATTTGTAAGAAATTTGGCACACACATAGCTTATTAGCTTGATTAACACATAGGATACTTTTTATCCCGGAATATGTACTTGTCTAGAATTTTCAAACTTTTCAATTTGGTCGTCCATACAAAGTTGACTAGTCATCATGAACGAGAACCGTCAAAATGGGCTTTCGTGGTAACTGTAGCAAAATATAAGCGACCGTCTAACTCAGCCATTTAGATAAGGCTCGAAATATACATAGTGCGGACTGGCACGACGGGGGAAGCTGATAACGACGTACGTTGGTCGATACACGTAGAGTTGATAAGGCGTGGTTTGACCTGCCACTCGAAAACTGATTATTGCTTACAAGATTGTAACCGTGGTTTTATTCCCCAGCCTATAGCTTCAAAAACATCGCTATCGCTACATATTATAAAACAAAGAGGTCCCTCTGCGTCTGTCTGTCTGTTTGAACGCGATAAACTCAATAACTACCGATGGGATTTTCATACGGTTTTTAATAATGGACGGAGTGATTCAAGAGTAAGTTCATATGTATAATTCAGCCATGCGGAGCCGGGGCGGGTCACTAGTTTTACATAAATTTCAATTTGATACTTTTACGCGTTCTTAAGACAAAGGGCCTTAACCGTCGGACATATAGACCGACAGACAAACAACAAAGTGTCAATCCTATAAGGGTTCAGTTTTTACAGATTGAAGTACGGACCTCTAAAAACACCGTCACGCTTATATGCCCCAATTGGGGGCAGGTGTATTTAGCAGCCTGACTTCGCTAGAAGAAGTTAATGTAACACCTACATTTTGCTTAAGATTTTAAGTTCAATAGGGGCAAACCTCTCTCCACACTACCACAAAGTATTTCGTTAGAAAAACCTTATAACACTGTGCGAATCAGGATTAGAACATAGAACTTCGCTATTGCCAGCCGCACCATACGCCATTACATTTACAAGGAAATAAGCACTAAAAAAAGAAATGTAATAGCCGAAAGTACCAGGAGATTAGTAATCACAAAGAGTTCTCTCGAACGACCAGTTCGTTAACCTATACAGTATTACGACCTTGCATACGCCCCGGTCGATACTAAGTAACAACCGAAAGTACCAGGAGAAAAGCAATCACGGAGAGGTCGGTGCGATATCCAAGTTCGTTGACCCGTCACGTAGAACAAGCCAGACGTCTAGCGCATGACCTTGCATTGTTGACCCTTCGATCGATACTGTCCTGTACTTTGAAGGGTTGTATACTATTGATGATTTCTGTTGTCCTGGTCAATTCCCTTGGGTTATTATTTTTTATTTTGAAAGTTATACTGCTTAGAGTCAGATAATTTATGGTTTTAGAGAAGATCCCTTGAGGGGTTGGCAGAGAGTTTAGTGCTTTAACAGGCTCTTTCCTTACATACTTCTCTGGCTTCCTCCACTCTCATAGTTCGTGTCATACACGCTCCTCGGGTACGAAGACTTGATTTGCCCACCAGAAAAAAAACACGATCCACACACACACAAAATTAGACCTTAAAATGCCTCGTTGCGAGAGCGATTAAAAATAATTATTATGACTATAGCATAGAAAATAACTCGTGTTGTTTATCTTTTAGCGGTAGCTATAGGTAAGTTGTACCTGTACCACGAAGTATTATTACCTATACACCCACCTTAGGTGAGTGCCGGGCCAAAAGCATGAAGACCGTAGACTAGATGGGCCGCAAAACCTAATCTTAAAGAAGGCAAATAACTGAAAATCTTAACGAGAAAAAGTACTATTACAGGACATATTTATTTATAAAATTTCCAAAACGGTTCTTTACAAGCTCGCGGACCGCATTATCTGGCTGTTTTCAGAATTGATTCGGGTCGCAAGAAAATGCTCAGTGGGGCCCATGCGGCACCGACCCTCCCGATGCCCTTACATCCCTTCTTTCGGATACAGATACCGCACACAGGATCGGATACCGACCTCGCCGCCGAGCTCGAAGACGCCGTTGCCCGCCGGCCGATGCAGAGCACCACGGCGAGACACCTAGTATACGCCCTCCCCCATAGCTACTGCCCAAGCAGAGGCCGTTCCTCCTTGAGGCGTACTTGAGCTAGTTGCCCCCTTGCCCTTCTGGCTTGAGTGTAGTGGTTGCACGCTCGCACTCTTGTCCGGTGAAGCTGTAAAGGTCCCGTGGCCAACAGCGTAAATCATTCACACACACACCCACGGGCCGCATGTTTGACATGCCTGGTCTAGACGCAGCCTCGTGAGCGCGGAAGCGGCATAACAATTTATCTACATAGGGTAGATAAATTGTCTCGTACGCACACACACACTGACAGCTTTTGAACCATTTTTCAAATAATCGATCACTGGCATCACGCACACATATTACGTAACTGAGACTTTTTTTGCGCCAATTTTGTTAGCAATGCTCTAAACAAGTTAACTCTAAGGTATATTTCATAAATATAATTTGTTCTCAATATATTTTATATTTCCAACTCCACCTGTTTTTCTTTCTAATTAAATTTGTTGCGGGTTCCAAGACAATTAAAGCGCTTCCCGGGACACCCCAAGCTTCAAAAGTAGGCGTCATCTAAGGAGACCATTGTGGATCCTGGCTTACAGGAGTTACAATGGTGAGACTGTGTGGCGGGCTTTGTCCCATAAAAAAAAATATCTGCCATATTATCTCTCTATCTATAACCCCACGCCAGATCCCTTGCGGGGTAGGCAGAGAGTACAGAGTTCCAACAGGTTCTTTCCTTACATACCTCTCTGGCTTCCTCGACTCTCATAGTTCGTCTCATACACGCTCACCGGTTACGTAGACTCTTGACTTTTTCTTCAGATAAGACTCGGTTTATTTGGTCGTGGTAAGATAGTCTAGGTCTTCCCCGGTACCTGCATCCTTCCACTTTCACATTGTATATCTGTTTTGTCATTCTTTCCTCTGAAATTCTTTCTATGCCCGAACCAACGGAGCATGCCCTTTCTCATCTTTACACCGATACGAGGCATGCCTTTTAAGTTTTGTCGTTTGAAGAAAAAAACACAACTAGAACCTTATAGTACTTTTTATTGTTTTTTAAAGTATTCACCACGTAGCTTAATATGCTTTTCCATTCGCTCAAACCAGTTATTATAACATTTATTCCACTCTAAAGTGGGGGTGTTCAAAATGGCTGACTTGAAAGCGTCGACTGCTTCTTCACCGGACTGGAAACTTTGACCACGAAGACTATTCTTAATTTTAGGAAATGTAAAGAAATCGTTAGGGCTTAGGTCAGGACTGTATGGAGGATGGTCAAGAATTTCTACTTTTTCCTGCTTCAAATACTCAATCGATTGACGAGCGCTGTGTGAGCTTGCGTTGTCGTGGTGCAGGATGATGCGTCGCTTTGAGTTAGATTTTCGAAGTTCGGTGATGACTTGTGGTAAACAAACTGTGGTATACCACTCTGCGTTAACCGTTCTACGATCTTCAAGCGCAATAGTCGCAACATGGCCGGTTTTTCCAACGAACGTGGCCACCATCTTCTTTGAAGTGCTTCGAGAACGAACAACTTTAGTCGGCTTTGGCTCGTCTTGAAAGACCCAGATTGTAGATTGTTGTTTGGAATCAGGATCGTAGGCATAGATCCAAGATTCGTCACCACTCATGATGTCGTAGACGTGATTTGACTCTCCTCGGTTGAACCGTTGCAGAGTTTTCTTACACCGTCTGACGCGGGCCGCCTTGTGATCGTCGGAAAGCAGATGCGGTACCCAACGGCAAACTAGCTTTCTCACACCAAGCGCTTCATGCAAGATCTTCTGAATGGTTGTCTCTGAGATGCCTAATAGAGCCTCTATCTCTCGATACGTCACATGACGACCTTCGAGAATTAGTTGTCTCACAGCAATGATGTTATCTTCAGTGAAGGCGGATTTTGGGCGTCCTTTGCGCGAGATTTGTCACTAACACTAGTATGTCCACGCTGGAATTCTAAATACCAGCGTTCGACTGTCCGCAGACATGGGGCTTCATCACTGAACACAGATGTTAGCTCTTCAAAACACTGAAGCCGTGTCAGGCTTCTTCTAAAGTTGTAGAAAATTATTACACAAACATTTTCCTTAGAAAGACTCATTTTCGTCCGTAACCTGACAGATTCCAATCGACGCTGTGACTAAACAATAGCATTAATCCTAATACTTTCAACTGTTTTGAGATTCAAAATTTAAACACATTCGAATATAGAACAGTTCCAAATTCAAAATTGCCGGGAAATATGGAAACGACAGAACTTAAAAGGCATGCCTCGTATACGTTATGATATGTATTTATGGTTTTATTCAGGGTTAGTGTATTGAGTTCTTAGATTTACGCGAATATTACACATGAAATACAAACATGTCAAGCAAGTCCTGCACGACAATAAGCTTCGAGTCCCACGCCAACGTCACAGTGACCGAGTGAAACCAGCCACAGTTGAGTGTCTCCCTGCTGTACTACCTTACATGAGAGGAGTCACGGACAAGATTGGCTACATCTTGAAGCGTGCTTCGATTAAAACATTTTATAAGCCGCCGAAGAAGATCAGTCAATTTTTACCATCTGTCAAGTGTCAGATTCCTCTACAAGATGCAGGAGTTTACAAGCTTGATTGTGAATGTGGTCTCTCTTATATAGGACAAACAAAAAGACCTGTAAAAACTCGGGTTAAAGAACATATAGCTGACCTAAAACACCGTCGCTCAAAGAAGTCTGCAGTCTGTGAACATGTCCTTGACCGCACCCGCCATAACATCAGATTTGATAGACCACAAATCCTCGTGAAAGAACACCGATTCCTACCAAGGATGGTTCGCGAGGCTATTGAAATTAAAAAACCTCCTTATTTCAATAGAGAAGATGGCTGGGTGCTTCCGTCGTCTTGGGATCCGGTAATTAATATAATCAAATCCAAAACCAAGCATAACACTGCAAGACCTCAAGGCACCGTGAGCTCATTCTGCGTAGATCGGACCAACAACAACAAAAATAATTAAGAAGTTTGAGGGTACCCCGGAACAACTATGCCTTTTGGACGTCTAACACCTCAGTCCCTCCCGTGACCATGGGTGCTGCAAAGCACACGAAACGTCGGGAACTAAAAAAAAAAAAAAAACCGCGATAAATTCCGTAAAATAGTTTTATTTCAGGGTTAGAGTACTTATCACCCGAGCTGCTACGGTCAGCGGGTTGGGGCAAAGAAACCTCTTCGGGATTATAAGAGTGGGGAATTGGGTCCCCTCAGGCAGACTTATACGCGTTCCACCCCCGCTTGGGGAATATAAGCGTGGCAGTGTTTATTTAAAGGTAGTCTGTACTTGCAGTATTGAATTTCAATCTTATACTGATATTTAATACTTCCTGATATATTGATCTACCATCTCAGTTACCCTATACAATACAAGGTGTAACATAATAAACGCCAGAACTGAAAGTAGTTCTAAATCTATAATTAAATTCCAACTATTTTTAATGTTTTTTATTAATAAGGCAGATTTTTTTTTAGTCGCTCGTAGCGCTGTGCGAACGCGGTGTTCTTAGCGATTACAGAGGTTAAGCAGCGTTCGACTCGGTTGGCCCGAGATGGGTGACCGTTTGTGGCATTTTCAAATTCGAGCGTCTCCGTGCTTCGGAAGGCACGCTAAGCCGTTGGTCCCGGCTACCACTTAATGTGGTAGTCGTTAAGCCGAGTTGGAAGCCTTAAAGGCGGCTTGATAAGTTCCAGCAGCAGGTGCCCACAAACCTGTCTCCACCAATCCGCACTGGGTCCGCGCGGTGGAGTATGACCTAATCTCTCTCACCTCCATTTGTGTGAGAAGGCCTTTGTCCAGCAATTGGAATTGGAATTTGTGAAGGAACGGGAAGAAACCAGAACGAATGCAAGGATTGTGGTTGGTAACGATGTGCTGGAGCAAGTGTTTGTATATCTTGGATGCGCCTTGAGGAAGGATGGGAAATACACCGCTGATATAGAGAGAAGGGTGAATGCAGGGAATAGAGTGAATGGTGCGATGGGAAGGCTACTTGGGAGCCGGCACTTAAGCCAAAATGCGCAGCTGGCCATGCATAACGGAGTGCTTGTCCTAACGCTGTTATATGGCAGTGAGAGTTGGGTATGTAAGATGGAGAACGAAAGCAGGATAAATGCGGTCGAAATGCGATCTCTGCGGAAGATGTGCGGAGTCACGCTGACCGACCGTATTCGCAACAGCGTAATAAGAGAGTAGGTATGAAAGATTGTATCGGTGTAAAGATAAGAAAGTGTATGCTCGGTAAAGGGTTCGGACATATAGAAATAATGTCAGAAGAAAGAATGACAAAATAGATATACAATGCTAAAGTGGAAGGATGTAGGTACCGGGGAAGACCTAGACTATCTTACCATGACCAAATAGACCGTGTCTTATCTGAAGGGCAAGTCAAGAGTCTCTGTAACCGGCGAGCGTGTATGAGACGAACTATGAGAGTGGAGGAAGCCAGAGACGTATGTAAGAAAAGAACCTGTTGGAACTCTGTACTCTCTGCCTACTACCGCGAGGGAGTTGGCGTGATGATATCGATAGATAGAATTTGTGAAGCAATTATCTAATCGGGGTGTCTGAGGTCTTACGTTATTTACGATACACCTTGTATATCTTTGGTAACGGCTTGATCCAATGATTAAGAGCTTAAGCCGCTCCACCCACTGAGTAGTCGCGGGCTCTATACCCGCCGGAGACAAATATTAAATACCAAAGCGTTAATTAGTACAATTGAAACTAGACATGGCAAAATTGTCTCACTGTTCAGATTCGATCATTTGTATCTGAAACAGTGCAAAGGATCGAATCCCAATATACCTCATGTAGAAGATTCAAATCAGCTAAGTAATTCAAACACGAATTTCGTTAATTCTATGAGACAGTAAGTTTAATGAATGTTAGATCGAGATTCAGATTGGAATGAACTATGAAACATTTTGTTTGTTCTGTAAGATTCGGTCCTTTGTATACTGAGTGGTGAATGTAAGATCGAGATTCAGATACAAATGAGGCTTTTTTTTTGTACAACTGTTTCGAATCTTGTTGTTCTCGTTATGTTTCATATCATTAAAGATCGACACATGTCTTCCGACAAGTGTCCAAGTCGTCACCGCATCTTCATATCGGTCGACTAAGGCATCTGTGAACGTCTTTAGGGCTCCATACCATGACGATCTTTGCCCACCTATGCGGGTCCATACAAAAAGGTCTTAATCGACGGAAATGCATTAGATGTATGAACGTAGATGATGCAAAAGAGGTATGTGTGTGTGTGTGTGTTTGAGTGATATACGCTGTTGACCGCGAGGCTTTTACAGTTTCACTGGACTTAAAGGCGAGCGTGCAACCACTACGCTCGAGCCAGAGGGGCAACTTACTCGAGGCGCCTCGGGGAGGAGGACGGCCTCGGCTTGGGCTGTTACTATGGCGGAGGGGGTGTACTAAGCGCACCGGTCGGCGGGCTAGGGATTCTACCACTTCGTCGTCGTCCGTTTTCGGAGTGTGTCAGAATCGTAGCATGTGGGGAACTGTAGTCTCTGCCTACCCAAGTGGGATAAAGGCGTGAGTGTATGTATACACGGTGTAAATTTAGTGGTCCTGGAGCGAAAGGCCAGGTCATATATCTTATGCTTACAGATCACTGGTACTAAAAATAAATAAAAAAGTACACTACAATAAGTAACATCCCCATAACCAGAGATGGGCAAAATGTAATCAGATTAATGATTAACCACCCCCGCTTGGGAAATAGGCGTGATAGTGTATTAATGATTAACGATTACATTTTGTAATCTTTAAACGTTTGCAATTACACTTTCAATCTTGAATCATGATTTAATATTATAAAATGCAATTGTAATCTTTAATCTGATTACATTTTGCCCATCTCTGTCCATAACAATACTGATTTAGTGCATTAAAAACATCTAAAACAAGCGCGTATTGACTTGAGGGACCTTCCGCCAATTCCCTAGGGAATTGGTTCAGGAAGTGGCGTATTGAGGTGAACCCGGACAAGAGCGCTGCGGGGTTCTTCTCCAGAGGTGCCACCCCGCGCCACTCCCTGCGCTGCCCTAGAAGTAATCTCGGCCAAGTGACCATGTTCGACCGACCCATTCCCTGGGTTAAAGAGGTCAAACATCTAGGGGTCACCCTAAACAGCACCATGTCCTTCGGCCCGCACATCAAGCGGGTCCGTCACCGAGCATCATTTGTGCTCGGTCGTCTCCATTCGTTAATCTGCAAGCGGAGTAAAATGTCCCTTAGAAATAAGGTGACACTTTACAAAACTTGCGTTCGACCCATCATGACTTATGCGTGTGTTGCGTTCGGGCATTCGGCCCCCTCTCACATCGATAAACTCCAAGTGGTTCAAAACCGCTTCCTCCGTAAAGCCGTAGGAGCCCCCTGGTTCGACGTCGACCTCCACTCCGATCTAGGTCTCGAACCTATTCGCGCCTTTATTAAAAAGGCGTCAACACGTCACTTCGCGAACGCATCTACCCATGCGAATCCGTTAATCGTAGCCACCGCCGACTACGATCTCCCCCCCGACCCCTGCCGCCACCGCCGGCCGCGACATGTTCTCACCGACCCCCCCGATGCTTTGTCATCCCTTCTTTCCGCTCAGAATACGGGCGACGACGACGACGTAGTAGTAGATCCCCTCCCACAGCCGGCGGTTGACCGGTGCACTTAGTAGTGCACCCGTCCCCCTACAGCGACTGTCCCAACCGAGGTCGCCTCGCCCTCGAGTATGTCGCCTCTTGCCCTTCTGGCTGGCTAGAGCGTAGTGGTTGCACGCTCGCCTCTAAGTCCGGTGAAGCTGTAAAGGCCTCGCGGCCAACAGCGTACATCATTCACACACACACACACACACACACACACTTGAGGGACCGCGCCTTTATTAAAAAGGCGACAAGCCGATATTTTGCGATCGCGTCCAATCATAGTAATCCGTAAATCGTAGCAGCCGCCGACTATGAATCCAACTCCCCTCCTATCAACCGCTACCGCCGTCCGCGGTATGTTCTCACTGACCCTCCCGATGCCCTTACATCCCTTCTTTCGGATACAGATACCGCACACAGGATCAAACACCGACCTCGCCGGCAAAGTCGAAGAATCCCTTGCCCGCCGGCCGGTGCAGAGCACCACGGCGAGACACCTAGTATACGCCCTCCCCCATAGCGACTGCCCAAGCCGAGGCCGTTCCTCCTTGAGGTGCCCTTGAGCTAGTTGCCCCCTTGCCCTTCTGGCTCGAGCGTAGTGGTTGCACGCTCGCTGAAGCTGTAAAGGCCCCGCGGCCAACAGCGTAGATCATTCGTGTGAATATATATTATATATATATATATTCACACGAATGATCTACGCTGATTGATAGGCTGATTGATTGATTGATTGATCAGCCTATACTGCCCACTGCTGGGCAAAGGCCTTTTCTCACAAATCGAGGTGAGAGAGATTAGGTCATACTCCACCACGCGGACCCAGCGCAGATTGGTAGAGGCAGGTTTGTGGCCACCTGCTGTTGGAACTTATCAAGCCGCCTTTAAGGCTTCCATCTCGGCTTAACGACTACCACATTAAGTGGTAACCGGCACCAACGGCTTAACGTGCCATCCGAAGCACGGACACGCTCGAATATGAAAATACCACAAACGGTCACCCATCTCAGGCCAAACGAGTCGAACTCTGCTTAACCTTGGTGATCGGTAAGAACACCGGGGTGGCACAGCGCTACGAGCGCCTCGGTCGTTAATACACATGTATAATTAATTATATGTAACTAGTGGTCGCCCATAGGTCGATATTCGACCTACTCTTTCATCGTTTGCTGGTTATGTTTGACATTCAGTAAGACTATAGACAAACATCAATTTGACGTGTATTGTGTCAAATACATGGTAGTGTGTGTAATGATTTTTTTTATTGATTTAATGTATGTTTTATGCATATTTTAAAAAAATATTAGCATTCTGCACTCCTTCTCTATATAAACTATAAGTGTAAGAAATTTCATACTCCGTCCGCGCAATTTTCGTAAAAAGGCGTACAAAGTTTTTGCTTCACGTATTAATATATAGATTAAAATAAATGATTTGAATGTTAGGTACAAAACAGATTGTCTGCGCAGTTAATCAGCTCGTGAAACAATAGCTCCGACTAATTACGATTGCGAAATGTTTTAATTGGCATTGTAACAATACGCCCTTGAATAATCGACCGTAATGTACATATGATTACATTTGAAAGTCGCACAAATCACACTGAATGTGTCTATCTATCTATATCGATACGCCAGATCCCTTGCGGGATAGCCGAAAGTACACAGTTCTAACAGATTCTTTCCTTACAGACCTCTCTGGCTTCCTCTACTCTCATAGTTGGTCTTATACACACCCCGGTTACGGAGACTTGACTCGCCCTTCAGATAAGATATGACCATGGTACATATATTTGTATAATGGTATTACAAGTGGGTAGGCAGAGAGTACAGAGTTCCAACAGGGTCTTTCCTTACATACCTTTCTGGCTTCCTCCACTCTCATAGTTCGTCTCATACACGCTCGCCGGTTACGGAGACTCTTGACTTGCTCTTCAGATAAGACACGGTCTATTTGGTCGTGGTAAGATAGTCTAGGTCTTCCCCGGTAGCTACATCCTTCCACTTTCGCAATGTATATCTTTTTTGTTGTTCTTTTTAGAGAAATAATGCGCTTGGGGTATATAGGCGTGACGGGTGTTTTGACTTTCTTAATATATTTGTATATGGAAATATTATACATACACACCAGTATGCCACAGATCGCCTCGTTGGTTTAGTGGAGCATAGTACGGCTGGAGGTCACAAGGTTCTGGGTTCGAATCCTAGGTCCAACAAAGTGTGGATCTATCGAAAATACTCAGTAACAGTCTGAAGACTGGAATTGTGTCTGGTGTAATGGCAATGGTCTTTGGGGGAAGCCTTAAGATTATAATGCCGATAGGCTCACCTCCTTTTACATTGGAACTTAACGTCAGCGATATATGAGGGTACACAGTACACCTCTCACTCCCGCTTGTGGAATATGCAGTCCCACAAGGATCTTTTGGCCCGCGGCCAAAATCGAAACTAACGTTGTCACCAAGTGAAATATCACTTAATGACAGACGCAGAGATGCCGTTTGCTATGAAATTGACCCAAGTTCATTCTTTTAATTAGTAGCCGTGCCGACTCACCTGTTGAAATATATCGTATGTATACTGAGTTCTTAGATTTACGCGAATATTACACATGAAATCAAACTTTTTATCGTGGTTTATTTTTGATTTTTAAGTTCCCGACGTTTCGAGTGCTTTGCAGCACCCATGGTCACGGGACCAACAAAAATAATTAAGATGTTTGAGGGTACCCCGGAACAACTATGCCTTTTGGACGTCTAACACCTAAGTCCCTCCCGTGACCATGGGTGCTGCAAAGCACTCGAAACGTCGGGAACTTCAATCAATCAATCAATCAGCCTATCGCAGTCCACTGCTGGACATAGGCCTCTCCTAACACGCGCCATTGCACACGGTCCTCCGCCTTCCGCATCCAGTCTGTCCCAGCGACCTTTTTGAGGTCGTCGGTCCATCTAGCTGGGGGCCGTCCTACCTTACGCTTACCAAGTCGCGGTCTCCACTCTAGGACACGGTTGCTCCATCGGCCGTCGGTCCTTCTGCAGATGTGACCAGCCCATTGCCACTTTAGCTTACTAAGGGAACTTAAAAATCAAAAATAAACCGCGATAAAATCTGAAAAATTGTTTATTTCATATATCGTATGTAGGTAAAATCTTCTAAATGTCAACCCTATTTTACACCAACACCCCCCTGTCAATGTCATCGATGGGCCGCAAGATCTTAGTCGCACTTTACTTAGGTGACAAGGTTTATTTTATTTTTTGTTATATTGACTAATTGAATGACGAACAAAAAACCTTGCACCAACGCAACAAATAATTTAAAAAATAATTCTCTTCCTTTCTTACAACACTGTTCCAAATTCAAAACATCCACTTCCCGCCTTGGTCATCGCGCTGTCAATATCGAAATTAAAAAAATATGCATTTGCCGCGTGACCTTCAAAGCGAGCGCACGTCTGATATAAAAATATATTGTTATTATGAATTCTGTGTAAACAAACCGAAGGTGAAAACATGTTTGTGTTCAGGTGAAAATGCTTTGTTATTCATACATTCCGTGTTTACGTAATCTTTTCTACTTGGTTGCCCGCTTGACATGACTTTGTTGACATTTCGCTGGGTTTTCGTCTTAATAAAGGTTTTTCGCTTGAATACACGTGTTATGAGCTATTGTATCTGAAGCTAACAACACGCTAGAACTATGTAGAGTTATTTATTGAATTTTATATTCTAAAATAGGTCCCGTACCCGTTCATGGTTTGCCCCCTGTTTTGTCCTGCGCGAGCTGTCTTTTTTTTAATAAAGTCCTAGCTTTACATAGGATTTATTCCTGTGCCGTGGGTGCGTTTACAAACATGACAATTCATATACACAAATACCCAGACCGGAACAAATAATTGCGGGTCACACAAAGATTTGTCCCGTGCGGGAATCGGACTCACGACTATTAGACAGTTGGCGGAGCGGCTTAAGCTCAACCGCTGCGCTAAATCGTCTGTCAGAATTTATTAAATTATTTATTTTTAAGTCTCGCACCCATTGGCCCCTTGGTTTGTCCTGCGCGAGTAGTCTTCTCGCTCGTGTCATTGCAGACAGCTGATCAGGGCAAAAATTAATTGTGATAAAATAAAATTCCACTACATCACCCATGATCACGGAAGGGACTGAGGCGTTTGACATCCGAAAGTCATTATAATACCGGAGTACTTCAGGGAGATTAATTTAATTACTAATTAAATGTCAATTGGTTTATCCTACGATTGAAAAATGCCCGACAATGGCACACAGTCAGCTACAGGGACTGTGATCACTATGCTTTATTTCGATATCTTAATGTTTTCCGCACACAATGATGTGAAAATCACGTTATCTGTATGATAATGACCGATATACATGATCATCTGTCGCGCACATAACTTGTTTACACTATAACATTGACAAAACATGTTATCGAGATGGAATATACTGCGCAATACTCTATGCATAGGTGACAACGAACAGCTGACATACCTGTATGTATTTATTTATTTATTTATTCTTTATGCACTTTTATGTACATAGGCGGACTTAATGCCTGAGGCATTTTCTGCCAGTCTACCTTGGGGTGGTGTAGAGACAAGTGTGGCAGGTGCGAAATTAAACGAATTGGAGAGGGTAAAGAAAAAAAACAAAAAATATGTAAATAACAACTAATTAACTATACATAATACTTAATATATACAAATTATATATAACGATAATATACATATTTATATATATCACAAATATATACATATATAAATAATTATACAATGTATACATAAACTAAAACTGTGCGACATAACAACGTGAAGCGACTAACATTGAGAGGGGTTCAACCTTTTGTGTAAATAGTCTTGTAGACTTTTTTTAAAAGAGGAACGATTAGTGGCCATCCTGAGTTCCAGAGGCAGAGCATTCCAAAGAAGGATAGACTGCACAAAGAAGGAAGAATGAATGAAATCAGTACTATGAGGGGGGCACTGAAGAAGACGGTTATTTACAGAACGAAGATGTTTATCGTGGTTAGAACATAAATATTGAAATTGGGAAGTAAGATAAGCGGGCGAGACTGGAGAATGAAGGATGGAAAAAAGCGTAGTCAGTGCCCTCAGAGTTCTACGCTGCCGAATGGGCAACCACTTTAATAGTGATCGCTGCTCCGACACGTGGTCGTATTTACGCAAGTTGAAGACGAATCGAATGCAGTTATTGAGAAGGCGGTCCAGTTTGTTGAGTTGATCTGCATTCAGGTCGAAATAGCACACATCACCATAGTCGAAAATAGGAAAGATCAGGGATTGTACAAGCATTGCTTTTGTGTTGGAAGGAAGCAAGTTTTTCAACCGATACAAGTATCGTAACGTACCAGTAACCTTTTGACCGACGGCCATAACTTGTGTTTGCCAGCTAAACGAAGTGTCAAGGTACAAACCGAGATCCTTAACACTAGAGCTTAGGGGGATAACTGTCCTGTTGAATTTAAGTGTAGGCAATGAATCAGTATCCACTCTGCTCAAAAGTCTAGAACTTCCCAGAAGAATCGCCTGGCACTTTGTGGGATTCACCGTGACACCAAACCTGTCGGACCAGTATTTTATAGCCTCTAAATCCTGATTTAGTTTGATGATAATGTCTGGAATTTTATCAACCGTATTTTGCGAATATAATTGCAAGTCGTCAGCATATAGATGATACGTGCACTGAAGTTCTTGAGTTATCAGATCAATGAATATGGAAAATAGAAGAGGAGAAAGTATACCGCCTTGGGGAACGCCAGTGTCGAGGCAGCACCAAGCTGACGATGCGTCATCACTCAAAACGGACTGCTGACGTTCTCGAAGATAAGAGGAAAACCAATCCAGCGACTTTTGTGAGCACAAATGGAAGGAGAGAATGGACAGAAGGATGTCGTGACTAACGGTATTGAAGGCATTCGAGAAATCAACTAACACGAGGACGGTAACTTTGGTATCTTCCATGCCTGATCGGATATCACCAGTTACTTTAAGAAGGGCAGAAACGGTACTATGGCCGGGCCTGAATCCAGATTGAAGAGGGTTAATTAAATTGTTGATATATATAAAATGGGAAAATTGCTTGTGAACGCAGGTCTCGAGCACTTTTGAAAGAAAAGGGAGAATGGATATTGGACGGTAGTGGCTAGGAAGGGTGGGATTAGGGATCTTTGGCAGGGGGCGGACAAAAGCTTTCCGCCAGAGAGATGGGAATACACCGGACTCTAAAGAGAAATTGACAAGGTGAGTAATCGCCGGAAGGAGATGGTCAAGTACTGATATGATCATGAATCTGCAAATTTTATCACAACCCACAGCCTTGGATTTGATAGACATAATAATATCTATCTATATATATGTATGTCTTTACTTATCCTATTATTATTGTCAATGTGGAAGTTTGTATGTTTGGATGTTTGCTACTCAATCACGCAAAAAGGGCTGTACAGTTTTGGATATTTGAAAAATAATTCTGCAAGGACATAGAGGCTAGTGATGCGACTGGAGCCATATTTTCACTCGAGTAACTCGAGTGAATTTGTCTAACTCAGTACTCTGGAGTACGTGCGTACGTACGAAAATAAATTTTACTCGATTCCGCTTGTACTCGAGTTACCTTATTATTCAAAGTTAACTCGGCGCATCGAGCAGATTCGGTGAGCGCTAGATAAATGTTACTTCACTTGTTCACTATAGTCTATGTCGCGCCGCGCGAGATGTTAAAATGATCAAACAGGTTCAAACTTGCGTATTCGAAAGTAAACAAACATGCAACTTAGTTTGATTTGTACAATGGTTCCACTATAATTGTTTTTTTGTTCACTGTGAATTATTTTTTTGTTACTTAGCATTAGTGGTGCGTGTAAACATAAAAGGTGACATATTATCTCATATTTTTTATTTAATAAAGGTACCAATTTAAGAATGCTCTAACTGCAGTAATCGAAACTCTCAACTCGATTGATAAATTTCACGGGACGGGACTGTAGATAGCGAACTAGAAAACTCTAGTATAATTCGAGTGGCCTGATAAAATAACTCTAGTGACTCGAGTCACAAAATCCTACTCGGGTCGCATCAATAACATAGGCTTCCTTTTGTCTCAAAAAAAAACGTAAGAGTGTGAAATACACGCCGTTTTAGGTCGGGGGTTTGCCTTGACCAGTACTTTCTCGACCCAAATGGTGTAAGGTTTGATGATGGACCCGAAGGAGGCCATAGAAACTCCTGAACTAAACAAGATATCTTCGTATAACAGCTTGTTTTTAAACAGTTCTATTTAAATTACCAGTGAACATTAGGCATTGGTTAATCACCTGGGCTTTCGCTCCAGAACGACTAAAATTACATCGATATTAATACATACAAGGATTTGTGTAGGAAGCGATTTACTGCTCACACATGCGTAGGCGCATAAAATTCGCGCTTAATGTAGCTGTTTATAGTTTGATTCGTTCCGGGTGCTTGCAAATGTCACTACACGCTTTTAAGAATTTTCTGGTTATCCTGACTGTGACAATAGTCTCGAAATGCGTTAGGTCGATTAGAATCTTCGTTGTGGAATTATTTTGTGTTAATATTAAACAGAGAGGGTTTAGGCCATAGTCCACTACGCTGGCCCAGTGCGGGTTGGCGAACTTCACACACCTTCGAAAAACTCTTAGGCATGCAGGTTTCCTCACGATGTTTTCCATCACCGTTAAAGGAAGTGATAGTTAATTCTACGAAGCAGCGATAAGCTGGTGGTTAGATCGTTGGACTGGAAAGTCAGAGGTCTCTGGTTTAAACCCAGGCAGGCACCTTTGTCTTTTTGAAAGCATGTGCGTATTGAAAATTAACTATCACTTGCTTTAACGGTGAAGGTGAAATGGCCTTAAACCCTCTCAGTTTGAGAGCAGGCCCGTACCTAACAGTGGGATAGTTTCTTAACAGGGCTAATATTATTATTATATTATTTAACCTGTTGGAACTCTGTACTCTCTGCCTACCCCGCAAGGGATCTGGCGTGAGGTTATAGATAGATAGATAGATATTATTTAATCTAACTACTAAGGTACCACCGGATCGGAACATGGCATCCACTGAGAAGATCTGAAGAGAAACTCATCGGGCTTGCTTGATGGCATCGGTCAAATGTTTGTTCGTTCTGGGGCAATTTTTGACAATGTCCTTTCGGATTATTTCGATTATTAAACTGATTGGGTTTGAGCAGCTCCTCATTCAGATCATGGCGTACATGATTCACCAGTCTATACATGTTTTTTACTATATCGAATGATTCATAGTCTTGTGTACACACAATAACTAGGGTCGTCACCTGTTTTTATAGAAAAGCATGAATTTAATTTTCTATCTATCTATCTATCTATCTATCTATCTATCTATAACCTCACGCCAGATCCCTTGCGGGGTAGGCAGAGAGTACAGAGTTCCAACAGGTTCTTTCCTTACATACCTCTCTGGCTTCCTCGACTCTCATAGTTCGTCTCATACACGCTCGCCGGTTACGGAGACTCTTGACTTTTCCATCAGATAAGACTCGGTTTATTTGGTCGTGGTAAGATAGTCTAGGTCTTCCCCGGTACCTGCATCCTTCCACTTTCACATTGTATATCTGTTTTGTCATTCTTTCCTCTGGCATTCTTTCTATATGCCCGAACCAACGGAGAATGCCCTTTCTCATCTTTACACCGATACTATCTTTCATACCTACTCGCTGTCTTACTATGCTGTTGCTAATGCGGTCGGTCAGCTTCACTCCGCACATCTTCCGCAGAGCTCGCATTTCTACCGCATTTATCCTACTTTCATTCTCCTTCTTACATACCCAGCTCTCGCTACCATATAACAGCGTTGGGACAAGAACTCCGTTATGTATGGCCAGCTGCGCCTTATGGCTTAAGTGCTGGCGTGATGTTATAGATAGATATATACATAGAAAAGTGGCAACCCTAATAATGACACGCAGATATGTACACAAGTGGGCGTGTCAAGGCTGAATTCTTAACCTTAATGGTATTGTTTTGGTTTTTACAATCACGTTACAGTAGCACACACAGTATGTAAACAATAGTGTCACATCTTAGTACTAGTGAACGAATAAGAATCCCGCTCACAAACGCGCGCTCTACGCGGCTTCTCTAAAATGTTTAGCGAATAGTGCGAACCTGCCGCGACTCCATTCCGATCTCTGTCTCTCTCTGTCTCCTTTATTAAAAAGGCGACAACCCGATATTTCGTGAACACGTCCCATCATAGGAATCCCCTAATAAACCCCTAAGTTCGTAGCCCTCCTATCAGCCGCTAGCAACGTCCACGGAATGTTCTCACCCGATGCCCTTATATCCCTTCTTTCGGATACAGATACCGCACACAGGATCAGACACCGACCTCACCCGCGAGCTCGTAGAACCCCTTGCCCGCCGGCCGGTGCAGAGCACCACGGCGAGACAACTAGTATATGCCCTCTCCTATAGCGACTGTCCAAGCCAAGGCCGTTCCTCCGTGTGGTCCTCCCGAGTCTGGTCAGTGAATGCCGCGCCAATCAAGATTTTAATGAAGCGTCCTAAACTATTCCTTCTCGCTCACACAGATTAAACCAATTTATTTTACGAGCGCGATGAAACGAGATCCCACGTTCATTCTGAACATTATTTTTTATTAAAACAACTTGTATTCGTCTTATATAAAGGGAAAGTCAAGAGTCTCCATACCCGGCGAGCGTGTATGAGACGAACTATGTACGAGTTCCAACAGGTTTTTTCCTTAAATACCTTTCTGGCTTCCTCCACACTCATAGTTCATCTCATACACGCTCGCCGGTTACGGGGACTCTTGACTTGTTCTCCAGATAAGACTCGGTCGATTTGGTCGTGGTAAGATAGTCTAAATCTGTACTCTCTGCCTGCAAGGGATCTAGCGTGATGATATAGATAGATGAATATGAGGATAAAATGTACAGTTTTGTAGTTCTTCATATCATCTTGCCCTGAATATACTGCCGACCATTGCGGTCCCGACCATGACCCCATCTATCGAAGCTATTCGGACTATTGTCTCAGATTAAACAAACACTTTAATTGCGACGATTTAGTGTCGACATCTGCCCTATTTCTTTCGCATTAATTAGACAAGGACGAACGAATTGACGATTGGGTATTACGTATTTCAATGTTTGTGTCTTAACCTCGGTTCAATTCTGGCCACTTGCGTAGGAGTATGAAATGTAGTCAAAAATGGAGATTTATTTATTTATTCAGAAACACGCCAACAGTATATATAAACAACATTGTGTTTAACAGGTATTCAGGTTAAAACAACAAAAACACGGACTGAAGTTAGTCAAATTAGGAAATATAATAACAAAGTCACGCCTATATTCCCCAGAGAGGGTGGCAGAGGTGTACTGAGTACACCCACGTTTCGCCGACGATGTTAGGTCCCATGTAATAGGGGGCGAGCCTATTGCCATATACCGGGCACAATTCTAGACTCCGGACTCATACTGGGACTTTTTCGTTAGAAAAACTACATTTGTCCGACCAAGGATTTGAACCCAGGACCTCGGGATCACAAAGCGATGCGCTTCGCTACCAGACTAACGAGACAGTCTGGAGACATTTAATAACAAAGTAGGAGATTAAATATAGTATAAATTTAGCAGTGTGTTTTTTTATGATAATGTATTGTTTGAGCAGTGATAGCCTAGTGGTTAGACCGTTGGACTGCAAAGTCAAAGGTCTCGGGTGTAAACTCAGACACGCACCTCTGTCTTTTATAAAAGCATGTCCGTCATCATCATCAGCCAGTATCAGTCCACTGCTGGACATAGGCCTCTCCCAAGGCATTGAGCCCGATCTTCGGCTCTTCTCCTCCAACCGCTGCCAGCCACCCTCCGTATATCGTCGCTCCATCTAGCTGCAGGGCGTCCCACACTACGTTTGCCAAACATGTCCGTATTACAAATTAATTATCACCTGCTTTAACGGTGAAGGAAAACATTGTGAGGAAACCTGCATGCCTGAGAGTTTTTCGAAGGTGTGTGGAGTTCGCCAACCCGTGCTGGGCCGCGCGAGTTTGAGAGGAGGCTAGTGCCCAACGATGGGACAGTTTCTTAACAACGCTAATATTAATAATAATTGTTTGAACTATGAGAGTGGATGAAGCCAGAGAGGTATGTAAGGAAAGATTCTGTTGGAACTCTGTACTCTCTAGATAGATAGACGTTTTGGGTATTTTAAGTAGTTCTGCAAGATATTTAGTTTTACCATTCATCATATTGTAGTCATTCCAAGCTTGCACAAAGGGTGAATTTAATCCGACATTAATTCTTACGGCTGGTTTCCTGCAAACATTTTGGACTCCATCATCTTACCTTCTCAGTATTCTGAAAGATTTTGGTCGCATTGCCAAAAACTTAATTACAACCTAGGATATAATAATGATGACTGGGAAAGTTGATGGACGGAAGCATCTACGCCACAGCCCAGCACGTCAGTCTGCCCAGGTTCGTTCCTTTTTGGACACCACAGTCTTCGACGCGTAGTTTTTTTTTTTTACAAAACCTAGCCCCACACTAGTATTTATTCCTGTGTCGTGGGTGCGTTCACAAACATGAAAATTCACATACACAAATACCCAGACCGGAACAAATATTTGTAGGTCACTCAAAGATTTGTCCCGTGCGGGAATCGAACCCGCGACTATTAGACACAGTGGGCGGAGCGGCGTAAGCTCTTTACCACTGCGCTAAATCGTCCGTCAATTTAGCCGAGGACTATGACAAAACATCTTAAGAGGGAGACCTGGGAGAAATGTGAGTTGAGAAATAGGATCATCTTTCTATTCTATTTTTAATGCCTAAAAATCATCTGACTGCCTCGTTTGTCTAGTGGTGAAAGAGACCTGGGAGAAATGTGAGTTGAGAAATAGGATCATCTTTATATTCTATTTTATAATGCCTAAAAATCATCTGACTGCCTCGTTTGTCTAGTGGTGAAAGCGCTTTGCGATCACGAGGTCTTAAATTCAGATCGGATCGGATAAAAATTTAATTTTTCGGTTAAATATGATCCAGGATGACGGACGGCTTGGTTAAGAGCTTGAGTCGCTCCGACCACTGGATTGAGTAGTCGCGGGTTCTTTTTTTTTCCCGGGGCAAATCTTTTGATCCACAGATATTTGTTCCGGTCTGGGTGATTGTGCATGTGAATTATATGCTTGTAAACGCACCCACGACACAGGAATAATTCCCAGTGTGGGGCTACGTTTCTTAAAACAAAATATCAGTCCGTAGTCTGGTCTTGTGCCCGATATAATAAAAATAGACTCGATCCCTATTACATTTTCGTGTTTTAAAACGTAACCCCTACTAGGATTTATTCCTGTGTCGTGGGAGCGTTTACAAACATGAAAATTCATATAGAAAGAATGCCAGAAGAAAGAATGACAAAACAGATATACAATGCGAAAGTGGAAGGATGTAGGTGCCGGGGAAGACCTAGACTATCTTACCATAACCAAATAGACCGTGTCTTAGCTGAAGGGCAAGTCAAGAGTCTCCGTAACCGGCGAGTGTGTATGAGACGAACTATGAGAGTGGAGGAAGCCAGAGAGGTATGTAAGGAAAGAACCTGTTGGAACTCTGTACTCTCTGCCTACCCCGCGAGGGAGCTGGCGTGATGATATAGATAGATAGATAGATAGAAAATTCACATACACTAATACCCAGACCGGAACAAATAATTGTGGGTCACACAAAGATTTGTCCCGTGCTGGAATCGAACCCAGTGGGCGCAGCGCAGCGGCTTAAGCTCTTAACCACTGCGCTAAATTGTCCGTCACATGAGACCTAACAGCGTCGGCTAAAAGTGTGTATATACAGTATACCTTTAGGCGAGACGGTATTTCTTTTATCAACTCTTCTGACGACATCTTCATAATTGGTAACTGCCTGACCTGATCCACTCCATCCTCCCAACACCACCATTCAAAAGTTTTCAGGTATTTCCCTATCTCAATTAGCTCATTTAAATATTGTTTCTCACTGTGCGGCTTGTCCACCAGTTCAAGGTCGCTCAGCGAGCTATGGAGAGAGCTATGCTCGGAGTTTCTCTTAGGGATCGAATCCGGAATGAAGTTATTCGTCAGAGAACCAAGGTTACCGACATAGCTCAGCGAATTAGCAAGCTGAAGTGGCAGTGGGCAGGTCACATATGCCGCAGAACCGATGGCCGTTGGGGCAGACTGGTTCTTGAGTGGAGACCGCGTGTCTGCAAACGTAGTATAGGGCGCCCTGCAGCTAGGTGGGGCGACGATATTCGTAAGGCAGCGGGCAGGGATTGGAGAATGAGAGCTGAAGACCGAGCTCAGTGGCGTGCCATGGGAGAGGCCTACGTCCAGCAGTGGACCGACACGGGCTGATGATGATGATGATGAAATATTGTTACGACCCGAACATACCCGATATCTTGAAAAGTCTTTATCGGGGGATGTCGACTCTAAAACGCATAACACACCCTTAGGTCCCCCGGTGATCTGAATAGGAAGATCTAGAATCCGCGCTTAAGTACTGAAACGTCTAGAAGGTTCCACCCCTTTAATTATAGCCGGCGCGCGGGCGCGGTATAAAAGTACCTATTTGTTCACGCACTATTAGGTATGTAATAATAATACCGCTTTGTGGGCCGAGTCGGCTATTATTCGATGTACTTCTATCGATGTACTTAAAGGGTTCGCGTACGTTCTAGAACTTTCATAGGAGTATAAAAGGAACACAGAGCGCGGGGACGGACACAGTCTCTTCTCGGACGCGATAGTGATCAAATCGGAGAACAAGGGATCTAAGTGGAATACACTGGCGACTTCAGCAACGATATACGGATACGACGAGTGACTCAGCGACTTGGAAGCAGTATTTGGGCACTAACGAGAGTAGTACAAGTGTGTGATTGGTTCGCGTGTGTATTTTTTTTTTTTCATTTTTTTTACTTAGCCCCACACTAGGATTTATTCCTGTGTCGTAGGTGCGTTTACAAACATGAAAATTCACATACACAAATACCCAGACCGGAACAAATAATTGTGGATCACACAAAGATTTGTCCCGTGCGGGACTCGAACCCGCGACTATTAGACGCAGTGGGCAGAGCGGCTTAAGCTCTTAACCACTACGCTAAATCGTCCGTCCTTTGCATTCGTCGTACTGTTTTGTGTGTTAAGCGCCTAATAAAGTACTTCGCACGTTATTCGGCATTTAATTACCCGGCAAACGTAACAATATTGTAATAGAGATTATGCGTTATCAGTAAAGTTATCTGTAGAACTCGTGACCGCGAGACGCCTGTTAACCACAATGTATATATGAAGATTTGTATTAATATTTGGCTAGATAAGACGAGACCTACCTTTTTTCGGATACAGATACCGCTCACAGACACCGAACTCGCCGGTGAGGTCGAATAATCTCTTGCCCGCCGGCCGGTGCAGAGCACCACGGCGAGACACCTAGTATACGCCCTCCCGCATAGCGACTGCCCAAGCCGAGGCCGTTCCTCCTTGAGCCGCCCTTGAGCTAGTTGCCCCCTTGCTTTCTGGCTCGAGCGTAGTGGTTGCACGCTCGCCCTCTTATCCGGTGACGCTGTAAAAGCCCCGCGGCCAACAGCGTAGATCATTCACACAAACACACACACACAAAAAGGTGTACAATACACCAACATGACGCGATAGATGTTAGTTAGGTCATAATTTGAAGACTATATTGCTTAACTAAGCGCAATTCCAGACTGATTCTAAAAATTTCAAAAGAAAAACTACATTTTTCCGGCCTAAGATTTGAACCCAGTTCTTCGTGAGCGCAAAGCGCATTATTTGCCACTAGACCGAGGTAGTTTTCTTTTATTTCTATTGTTACGTAGCGTGATAAATTAAATGCTGAATGACATGCGAAATACTTTATTAGGCGCTGTACACACAAAACAGTACGTCGTATGCAAATACACACGTGAACTAATCACACACTAGTACTACTCTCGTTAGTACCCAAATACTGTTTCCAAGTCGCTGAGTCACTCGTAGTATCCGTATATCGGTGCTAAAGTCGCCGGTGTATTACACTTAGATCGATTGGTCTCCGATTTGATCACTTTTGCTTCCGAGAAGAGACTGCGTCCGTCCCCGCGCTCAGTGGTCCGTTTATACTCCTATGAAAGTTCTAGAATGGATGCGAACCCTCTAAGTACATCGAATAATAGCCGGCGCGGCCGACAAAGTGGTATTATTATTACATACCTACTCGTACGGAAATGAATAGGTACTTGTATACCGCGACCGCGCGCCGGCTATAATTAAAGGGGTGGAACCTTCTACACGTTTCAACACTTAAGCGGGGATTCTTGATCTTTCTACTCAGATCACCGGGCGACCTAAGGGTTTGTTATGCGTTTTAGAATCGACATCCCCCGTAAAGACTTTTCAAGATATCGGGGTATGTTCGGGTCGTAACACTATGTAATCCGAGGAATCTTGTTTAATTTCGTGCTAACCTCGTTCCGGTGGTATTAATTACGCGCAAAACAACCGGTTTCGTTCCAACCAATGCGAAAGATGTATTTATGACCCAGGTGTACAAGTCGACGTTTTTCTTTAAGAAATTAGCCATCGGGAAATATACACGTGTCGTAATTATACACATGAAATTCGCATACGAAAACACCTTTGTACACTCTGCCTACTCCGCAAGGGATGCGGCGCGATGGAATAAATAGATAGATAAACAAAAGTCCGATGAAATAATATATGGTAGCGAGAGCTGGGTATGTAAGAAGGAGAATGAAAGTAGGATAAATGCGCTAGAAATGCGAGCTCTGCGGAAGATGTGCGGAGTGAAGCTGACCGACCGCATTAGCAACAGCATAGTAAGACAGCGAGTAGGTATGAAAGATAGTATCGGTGTAAAGATGAGAAAGGGCATGCTCCGTTGGTTCGGGCATATAGAAAGAAGCCAGATGAAAGAATGACAAAACAGATATACAACGTGAAAGTGGAGGGATGCAGGTACCGGGGAAGACCTAGACTATCTTACCACGACCAAATAAACCGAGTCTTATCTGATGGAAAAGTCAAGAGTCTCCGTAACCGGCGAGCGTGTATGAGACGAACTATGAGAGTCGAGGAAGCCAGAGAGGTATGTAAGGAAAGAACCTGTTGGAACTCTGTACTCTCTGCCTACCCCGCAAGGGATCTGGCGTGAGGTTATAGATAGATAGATAGATAAACAAACACATATACTAAATTAATTGTTTTAGGGAATAAAATTGTGTTGTGTGTGAGGGCGAGCACAGGATTTCTCGACCCAGTGGGCGTAACGACTGAAACGCTCTAAGCATTATACAAGGTGTAACATAATAAACGCAAGACCTCACACCCCGATTAGAGAATTGCTTCATAAATTCGAAACGAAAACCAAATTTCCAAATTTAAAGGTTTTTACACTTTTTTTAAGCACTTTTATACCCCAATTAACAATGAAACTTGTACGTGTATGTGTGCGTTTTGAGAAATACGTTTTAGGAATGCATTTGAAATATCCTTATTGCTATGAATCAAGAATAAATTTAGTTTTTTATAGCGCACTGAAGGAGTAAAAGAATTTTGTGCAAATTAAAAAAAATATTAAAATACATTAAAAATTATTGGAATCAAATCAGGTACCCATTTAGAACGAACTCCTTTCAGGTCTTGCGCTTATTATGTTACAGCTTGTATAGAGTTATGGGGTTAAAAACTAAAGGTATCACCACATAGCCAACGCAGCGTATATATATAGTTGTCGCCAGAAATTGGCAAAATGTAATCAGATTAATGATTAATTACCCCGGCTTGGGAAATATAGAAAGAAAGAAAGAAGAGAAAGAAAGAATTTTGTTTTGTCACAGCATGGGAGACAAAGACAGAGATATTATAAAATTACAAAAACTATAATATTAAGTCTACAACTAATGCATCCTACCTGTTATGACCTACGGGACCGAGACGTGGCCACTCACAGTGGGACTAGTCCACAAATTTAAAGTAGCACAGCGGGCTATGGAGCGAGCTATGCTCGGCGTCTCTTTGAAGGATAAAATTCGTAACGAGGTAATCCGACAAAGAACCAAAGTTACCGACATAGCTCGCAAACTCAGTAAGCTAAAGTGGCAATGGGCTGGTCACATCTGCAGAAGGACCGACGGCCGATAGGAGCCAACGCGTCCTAGAGTGGAGACCGCGACTTGGTAAGCGTAAGGTACGTCGGCCCCCAGCTAGATGGACCGACGACCTCAAAAAGGTCGCTGGGACAGACTGGATGCGGAAGGCGGAGGACCGTGTGCAATGGCGCGTGTTAGGAGAGGCCTATGTCCAGCGGTGGACTGCGATAGGCTGGTTGATTGATTGATAAAATTTAAAGGAAAAAAAATATATAAAAATGGAACACAACAAAGTAATACACATGAGTATGAGTCTCACAGCTGAGCCAAATAGGTATCCAGATCAACTTAATGTCAGGCACAAGTGCGAAACGCTGATTATAGGCGTGTTGGTGTATTAATGATTAACGATTACAATTACATTTTGTAATCTTCAACGTTTACATTTACACTTTTAATGAATTCTGATTGAATATTACAAAATGCAATTGTAATCATTAATCTGATTACATTTTGCCCATCTCTGGTTGTCGCCTTATTAATAAAGACTCAAATTATCACGGGCGATTTAGCGCAGTTGTTAAGAGCTTATGCCGCTTCGCCCACTGTGTTTAATAGTCGCGGGTTCGATTCCCGCACGGGACAAATCTTTGTGTGATCCACAATTATTTGTTCCGGTCTGGGTATTTGTGTATGTGCATTTTCATGTTTGTAAATGCACCCACGCCACAGTAATAAATCCTACTGTGGGGTTACGTATTTAAAAAAAAAAGAAAAGAAAAAAAATCGGTTCGAGACTGAGATCGGGTTGAGAATACTGTACACCTCTGCCACTACCTCTTGGGGAATATAAGCATGCCGATATTTATTTATTTTATTTTTCTAAAGAGAGTATAATAGTATATCTGCAAACACTAGTCACAGTTATGAAAGACGACTGCATGATCAATGGCTTACACTTGAATGTGAAGAAAACCAAGATTATGGTTTTTGAAGTGGAAGAAACCAGAACGAATGTAAGGATTGTGGTTGGTAACGATGTGCTGGAGCAAGTGAATGAGTTTGTATATCTTGGATGCGCCTTCAGTAAGGATGGGAAATACACCGCTGACATAGAGAGAAGAGTGAGTGCAGGGAACAGAGTGAATGGTGCGATGGGAAAGCTACTCGGGAGCCGGCACTTAAGCCATAAGGCGCAGCTGGCCATACATAACGGAGTTCTTGTCCCAACGCTGTTATATGGTAGCGAGAGCTGGGTATGTAAGAAGGAGAATGAAAGTAGGATAAATGCGGTAGAAATGCGGGCTCTGCGGAAGATGTGCGGAGTGAAGCTGACCGACCGCATTAGCAACAGCATAGTAAGACAGCGAGTAGGTATGAAAGATAGTATCGGTGTAAAAAGATGAGAAAGGGCATGCTCCGTTGGTTCGGGCATATAGAAAGAATGCCAGAGGAAAGAATGACAAAACAGATATACAATGTGAAAGTGGAAGGATGCAGGTACCGGGGAAGACCTAGACTATCTTACCACGACCAAATAAACCGAGTCTTATCTGATGGAAAAGTCAAGAGTCTCCGTAACCGGCGAGCGTGTATGAAACGAACTATGAGAGTCGAGGAAGCCAGAGAGGTATGTAAGGAAAGAACCTGTTGGAACTCTGTACTTTCTGCCTACCCCGCAAGGGATCTGGCGTGAGGTTATAGATAGATAGATAGATAGAGTATAATATGGTAATGGTACTGGACGGGAGTGATTAACGTTCCAATAAATAAATCTTGACCTTCATTCGGAGACTGTTATAAATAAACTCTCATCTGATCTGTGTACTTGTAAATGTACACGGTGATTACGTACTGCATGTTTTCATTGTCTACATATCTACAGCATCAAGCCAGATCCCTTGCGGGGTAGGCAGAGAGTACAGAGTTCCAACAGGTTCTTTTCTTACAGACCTCTCTGGTTTCCTCATCTTTTAGTTCGTCGTACATGCGCTTGCTGGTTACGGAGACTAGACTTGTCCTTCAAAAAAGACGCAATCTATTTGGTCATAGTATGATAGCATAGATATATATATATATATATAAATATATATATATATATATATAAATAAAATAAAAATAAAAAAGCCTTTTATTCCTAAACTAAAAAAAAGAAATCTTTACAAAATTTTTACAAATCATATTTATAATTTTAAACAGGAAATCATTAAAAAATTAATCTCGGTTCGTTTATTAGTATAATTCAGGACCCCTTCTGGGTGAAGGCCTCTTCCAGCTTTTTCCATTTTTTTCTGTCTTGTGCTGTTTCTAACCAATTTGGTGCTGTTCGCAGAAATTCATCGGACCACCTAGTTTTTGTGTTTAGTGTTTAGTGTGCGACCGCGGTGTTCTTACCGATTACCAGGGTTAAGCAGCGTTCGACTCTGTCGGCCCGCGATGGGTGACCGTTTGTGGCATTTTCATATTCGAGCGTCTCCGTGCTTCGGAAGGCACGTTAAGCCGTTGGTCCCGGCTACCACTTAATATGGTAGTCGTTAAGCCGAGTTGGAAGCCTTAAAGGCGGCTTGATAAGTTCCAACAGCAGGTGGCCACCAGTGTTGGGCAAAAATCAATTGATTAAACAATTGACAATTAACAATTGATCAATTGTAATTGCAGTGTAATGCAATTAACAATTGATCAATTGTAATTGCAATATTTTGCAATTAACAATTGATCAATTGTAATTGCAAAACATTGCAATTACAATTGATCAATTGTTAATCGTTTTATGCACATTTACGATTAAACAATTAACAATTAATTATCAAAAAACCGTCGGCGCAATGTAGGTGTTAAAAGCACCCTTAACGTTGGCGCAATGTGGGAGTGTACAATGTACACTTCTGTCTGGTGTTGTAAGGCTTGAATCGGGAGTACGATGATTGAGTGAAAGCTTGCCTTCTAAAAAGACTCAAGACAAAACAATAACTAAAATGGCGTTAATTTTTGGATCAAAGATGGCGGTCGCGACATCTTATGAATAATCAATATGGGGTTTAAGAGTATGCTGATTACGAATATGGGTTGATTACGAACAAATTAAACACTATATTCGTTATCAGCATCCCCTAAAACCCCAAAAATAATAACCATATTAATTTAACACCAATATCAATCTACTTGTACTTGTCAGTATCAATCTAACCAGTCTAAACACGAGGGGTTTCGTCCATTTCACATGTTTCTATGGCCACCTTCGAACTTCATCATCAGACGAACCCAATGGTACCATATTATTGTATTGTTACCGAACTTACATACGTATACGTCAATTTCAGCTGATTCGGATACCGTAAGTGCTTGAAAAAGGTTCAGAAGAGTTGAACCGGAAAGACAGACAGACATACGAACAGTTCAAGTTAAATAAAAGCTTGTAAAAAATTAAGTATTTCTATTTTGTCCCTATAAGAATTGAATATTTTACAAGTTCCAGTTCCATATAAAAGCATTTGAAATTCGTTCAATACACTGCACCCCTCTGCCAACCCCCCGTGCTATCAAAATGTTTGTTTATAAATAAGTACCTAAACTTTAAAGAAACGCGCGCGCACTTGTCGCCTTTCGGCAGCGGCACGAACCGACAAGTGCGCGCGCGTCAGTAGTAGGGTTGCCACCTTTTATTTGAGCAATAAAGTACATTGGTTTTTAAAGGAAGGTAAAAAAGTACGTTATATCTAAATAAAGTATTATTTATTTCACTTTACTATTTTCTTTAAACACATATGTTTTATTACTTTTAGATCTTTTCAATCACTATTATCATAGCTAAACACCTTCACAGCATGTTGACAGTCTATGATAACTTAAATAGATTGGAGAAAGAATTTAAAAGTGCTTATAGTATTTAATATTTTCTTTAAGTTAGAGAAGTTGTACATGTAACAATGTTTTTTTCTTAAATCTAGCTTACCATATATTCGGATTCTAACACCAGACATCATCCACTTTGCTTTTAATGCGATCAATTATTTTCTTTTTAATGATTTAAATGAATCTTAAAAAATCAAATTTAGCGTACTTTACAGTTCTCATAAAGTACTTTATAATAAACTATGGGTGGCAACCCTAGTTACTCGTCGCCTTTCGGCGCCGACAGGAGCCGACAAATTGCACGTGCGTAGGTAGGTAAAGTCGGTCGGTAGTGCCACAGTATCTATCTATTCAGTAACTCATCTAAGCCGTTTTAGTGGCATAATTACCTACACTCCCGTCAGAACGTTGTTAAGTTTAGCACCTGTTTTTTTGGATTTTTTTTTGTCATTTATTAAAATTAATCTACTGCTGTGGTTATAAGCCTGTATTTTTTCGATATGAGTGCAGCGTAATACAATTTAACATATACATTGTGTAATAACAGCATAATGAAAATTGCAAATTGTTTCTAGAAACACGTTTTCTCCTTTTACGAATAAGAATTCTAATTGTATATAAGTATTCTCGAATCTCATTCTTATTGAGAGTTTTTATGATAGATTACTCGGAAATTGTATATAAGTATATATGTTAAAAACCACATGAGTTACTAAATATAAATTTGGCGATTCGAGTGGCGATTATTTTAATTCTAATAATAGATACATATTGAGAAACCATACAAGTAACTAATAAGTTTAAAGTGGTCATTTTATTCTAAATATTAAGGCCTAATAGCACAAAAAGACAAAATATTTAAATTTGTATTAATTTTCTATCTATCTATATTGTCACGCCAGATCCCTTGTGGGGTAGGCAGAGAGTAAAGAGTTCGAACAGGTTATTTTTTCACAGAACGTTCTAATGTTAGTTGTTAAAAAAGTGTCCGTCTCGGACGTGCATGCCACCGCGGCTTATTACATGCGGAAAACTATCGAGAAGGCGCGTAGAGCGCGCGTCTGTGTGCGTGGGTTTGATTCGGACCGTAACTACTAAGATGTTTTACTGTATTATAGTACTCTGTGGTAAGGCACCCCACATACCCCGCGCACTGTGACCGCGTGTCTCAGTTCGATCGTTTAGGACGAAAATATTGTCATAACGGTCTGGGTATTTGTGTATGTGAATTTTCATGTTTGTAAACGCACCTACGATACAGGAATTAATCCTAGTGTGGGGCAAGGTTTTTTCAAAAGAAAAATAATATACTTTTTTTCGGAGCGCAAAGTATCGCCTATATTTCGACACGATCACACTTCAGGGTACTTTTGTGTGTGTACTTATAGTTGTAGGTATTTAAACTTACGAATTTTCACAAACATAGAGAGTGAGTGTGAATCGTGCGCACACAGGAGGGACTTGATTGTAGGACTGGGATTGTAGGGACTTGAATTAATTTTTATAAAGTATATTCGAATATTTCAACGAATATTTCCACACACTTTTGAATATTATAGTCATTATGGATGAAAAGGAATATAGTTATATGTCAGATAACACGTCGGATACGGACATCAATGAACAGGTAGATCGAGATGGGCAGTCTTCAGGCCGAGCTAAATCACGTCAATATCTTCACCCCCGCGTCTTCCACTTGCACATATAATCACAGCTCTGTGTCCTAAATGCTCGCCTTTCACTACTAAAATCAGAGGATTCGACAACTGTACGTCCAATTTTCTGAGTCACCTCAAACGGAAACATGGATAAGATTGTGTAAATGAATATAAAAGATACATAAATACAAAAACACCGTCACGCCTATATTCCCCAGAGGGGGTGGCAGAGGTGTACTGAGTAAACCCACGTTTCGCCGACGATGTTAGGTCCCATATAATAGGGGGTGAGCCTATTGCCATTGTGCATAATTGTGCCCGGTATGCACAATTCCAGACTCCGGACTCATACTGGGAATTTTTCGTTAGAAAAACTACATTTGTCCGACCTAGGATTTGAACCCAGGACCTCGTGATCTCAAAGCGATGCGCTTTGCCACCAGACCAACGAGGCAGTCGTTGGTCTGGTGGCACATAAATGGTACATAAATACAAAGAAAAATAATAAAAAAGGTGCAAAAATTCGCAAAAAATTCCGACAAGGGGCTTAAGAAAAGTTGAAGAGGTCCAGCCATATACACAAGAAAAATTTGCACAAAATATGATACTACTAACGAACTATAAACCCCAAAAATGAAACCCATATCGATTTAACTCCAAAAGTCGCGTCCGCCATCTCAGATTTCAAATTTATCGGTATATTTGTTACATGCATTCCCTAAACCCTGAAATCGATACCTACATAGATTTTCATAAAAAGTCGCGTCCGCCATCTTGGATCCAGAAACTAATGCCCTATTCGTAATCAGCATCCCCAAAAACCCCGAAATCGATACCCATATTGATTTACATAAAAAGTCGCGTCCGCCATCTTGGCCTTTAAAATTAACTTTATATTTGTTATCAGCATCCCCTAAAACCCCAAAGTCCATACTCATATTGATTTTCATAAAAAGTCGCGGCCGCCATCTTGGATTTTAAAATTAACACTATTTTCGTTATCAACATCCCTCAAAACCATAAAAGTGACACGCATATTGATTTTGTTAGAAAAGTCACGTCCGCCATCTTAGATCCAGAAATTATTATCATATTCGTAATCAGCATGCCCTAATATCCCAAATGTGACACCCATATTGATTTTACTTCACTCCAAAAATTCACGCCATATTCGCAATCATTATTCCCGAAACCCCAAAAGTGACACCCATGTTACTTCAAAGGTCACGTCCGCCAACTTGGATGTGTTTAAAATATTTTCTGTCGTGTGTTTAATTGTTAATTGTTTAATCGTAAACATGCAAAAAACGATTAACAATTGATCAATGGTAATTGCAACGTTTTACAATTACCATTGATCAATTGTTAATTGTGAAAACCTACAATTAACAAATAATTTTTCAATCGTCAATTGCAATTGATTTTTTCTGCGATTGAAATTTCAATTGTTTGATCCTACAATTGAACAATTAAACAATTAGTGCCCAACACTGGTGGCCACAAACTTGCCTCCATCAATCCGCACTGGGTCCGCGTGGTGGAGTATGAACTTATCTCTCTCACCTCGATTTGTGAGAGAAGGCCTTTGTCCAGCAGTGAGCAGTATAGGCTGATATTATTATAAGTTTAAATTTATTAATCATAATGCTTGATGATCCTGTAACAATGAAACCGAAACGTAAGGTGAAGGACGCTAACAGGTTCCGTCAACTCTACGTGACTCGTGGAGCGTGCGCGGACGCATCCTTTGTCTGGGCGGCAAGGACGCATTTTGTGTGTGTGAATGATCTACGCTGTTGGCCGAGGGGCCTTTATAGCTTCAAGGCAAGAAGCCGAGCGTACAACAACTACTCTCCAACCGGAAGGGCAAGGGGCAACTAGCTCAAGGGCGCCTCAAGAAGGAGCGGCCTCGGCTTGTGCTGTTGTTATTGGGGAGGAAATAAGTGTCTCGCCATGATGCTTTGCCTCGGCCAGCGGGTAGGATTTTTCGAGCTCGCCGGCGAGGTCGATGTCTGTTCCTGTGACTACGGCACTCGTGGAGCGTGCATGCACGCACCGTACTGTCTGGGTGATGTGGACGAATTTGTGTGTGAATTATCTACGCGGTTTTTTTTTTTATTAAACGTAGCCCCACACTAGGATTTATTCCTGTATCGTGGGTGCGTTTACAAACATGAAATTTCACATGCACAAATACCCAGACCGGAACAAATAATTGTGGATCACACAAAGATTTGTCCCGTGCGGGAATCGAACCCGCGACTATTCGACACAGTGGGCGGAGCAGCTCAAGCTCTTAACCACTGCGCTAAATGGGCCGCGGGGCCTTTACAGCTTCAAGGCAAGAGGGCGAACGTGCAATAACTACACTCCTACGGGAAGGGCAAGGGCAACTAACTCAGGGCGCTTAAAGGAGGAACGACTCGGTCTGAGCTGTCGCTATCGGGGAAGATATAAGTGTCTCGCCATGGTGCTTTGCGGCGGCCAACGGAAGGTATTTTTCGAGCTCGCTGGCGAGGTTGGGCCCGATCCTGTAACTCGCGGAGCGTGCGTGGACGCAACATCCTTTGTCTGAGCGACCAGGACGCATTTGTGTGCGAATGATCTACGCTGTTGGCCTAGGAGCCCTTACAGTTTCCCCAGGCAAGAGGCAACAACTACGATCCAGCCGGAAGAACAAGGGCCAAATAGCTGAAGGTCTTATCGTGGTGCTCTGCACCGGCTGGCGGGACTCTCCGAGCTTACCGGTGAGGTCGTTGTCTGATCCTGTGTCTACGTGACTCATGGAGTGTGCGCACACGCACCGTCCTTTGTCTGGGCGACTAGGACGGACTGAGGTCGTCTTTGTCGCCCAAATGATAATACATCTCCTGTCATCTATGTTTTAAGGCACAAATGTGTTAAATCATTGCGAAATAGACGTCCGCATGTACTTTATAAATAAACAGTACATTATTTATATACTCTGTGACGTCAATTATCGAAAGTGACTTCGCCACGTGCGCCCGTAATTCCGAGTCACGATTGCCTCCACAATGTTGATCGTACATTGCTGATTATACTCTATAGGTACCGAATTTATATTATGACATTGCCTACAATTTTAAAATGCAAATTGCCTAAATGTTAACTAGAACGCTTACCATCTAAACAAATATATAGAATTGAGTAGACCGATTGTGATTTCGAAATAAAAACTTTTTTAAATATAACTGTTTGCACGATTAGACTTCCTCGTTACTTTTTCTAACGAAAACTTCCCAGCTCATACTGGGAGTCTGAAATTGTGCCCGGTATATGGTAATAGGCTCGCCCCCTATTATATGGGACCTAACATCGTCGGCGAAAAGTGAGTGTACTCAGTACACCTCTGCCACCCCCGCTTAGGGAATATAGGGGTGACGGTGTGCACGATCCAAAAACCCAAACATGCGTTTTTTTTTAAATTTTGTCTGTCTCCGTTCGTTTGTTCCGGCTAATCTCCGGAACGGCTGAACCGATTTTTACGGGACTCACAGATTATTTTTATCTTGAAAAAGTGCACAGTTCCTGCACCACTAGGTACTTTGATATAAGTATGGGCCTGTACCCATAGGGAGAGTATTTAAAATTTAATATCAACCTATGTTAGCGATGCGCGACTGCGAATGATTGCATTCGAATCATTCGACTTTATAAATATTCATAAAATTTGACGGACGATTTAGCGCAGTGGTTAAGAGCTTAGCCCGCCCCGCCCACTGTGTCTAATAGTCGCGGGTTCGATTCCCGCACGGGACAAATCTTTGTGTGATCCACAATTATTTGTTCCGGTCTGGGTATTTGTTTATGTGAATTTTCATGTTTGTAAACGCACCCATGACACAGGAATTAATTCTAGTGTGGGGCAACGTTTAACAAAAAAACCATTCGAATAATTCGAATGATTTTTTTCACGAAAATTAGTTACTAACTGCCTCCCATTCGACTTTGACTTGCTAGACTGAATGAACGAATAATGAATAAAAGGTTCGCCGAACGAATAATGAATTTACCTGTCGGTCGAACCACAGACTACAAAGGAACGTAAGTTAGCATCATTCGGACCGCAGCTTACACCCACTTTCGCACAGGAGTGCTGGAGCACTGTAAGCGCTTTTGAAAAAATATACTATCTATCTATCTATAACCTCACGCCAGATCCCTTGCGGGGTAGGCAGAGAGTACAGAGTTCCAACAGGTTCTTTCCTTACATACCTCTCTGGCTTCCTCGACTCTCATAGTTCGTCTCATACACGCTCGCCGATTACGGAGACTCTTGACTTTTCCATCAGATAAGACTCGGTTTATTTGGTCGTGGTAAGATAGTCTAGGTCTTCCCCGGTACCTGCATCCTTCCACTTTCACATTGTATATCTGTTTTGTCGTTCTTTCCTCTGGCATTCTTTCTATATGCCCGAACCAACGGAGCATGCCCTTTCTCATCTTTACACCGATACTATCTTTCATACCTACTCGCTGTCTTACTATGCTGTTGCTAATGCGGTCGGTCAGCTTCACTCCGCACATCTTCCGCAGAGCTCGCATTTATCCTACTTTCATTCTCCTTCTTACATACCCAGCTCTCGCTTCCATATAACAGCGTTGGGACAAGAACTCCGGTATGTATGGCCAGCTGCGCCTTATGGCTTAAGTGCCGGCTCCCGAGTAGCTTTCCCATCGCACCATTCACTTTGTTCCCTGCACTCACTCTTCTCTCTATGTCAGCGGTGTATTTCCCATCCTTACTGAAGACGCATCCAAGATATGCAAACTCATTCACTTGCTCCTCCAGCACATCGTTACCAACGATAAAAATATACTATTAGCCGTTTGTTTCATTCCAGCACTCTATTACCGCGCGCGGGTTATATTTAAATTCTGAACTAGAAACATTATTAAAACGCACTTTTAAACACAATTTTTTTATTTAATTTAGTTGTTACTACTCACTCGCACACGTAATTCGTTTTGGCGCTAGAAGCGGCGAATCATTCGAATAATTCATTTATATCGGGTGAGAGTCGCAGATAATCTAATCGAATCGGCCATTAGTAGTTACTAATTAGTAGTCGTCATTCGAATATAAAAATTAGTATATTACTAATGTTCAAGTCGAATCAGAGAATTAGTAGTTGTAGATGATTCGAATAGTCGGATTATTCGCAGTCGCGCATCTTTTACCCTATGTCAAGTTAAAAACGACGAGACGTGGTCTCTTACAATAGGTCTCATAAAAAAGCTCAAAGTTGCTCAGCGAGCTATGGAAAGAGCTATGCTCGGCGTTTCTCTACGTGATCGAATCAGGAATGAGGAGATTCGTAGAAGAACCAAGGTCACCGACATAGCCCTCAGGATTAGCATGCTGAAGTGGCAATGGGCTGGCCACATAGCGCGAAGATCGGACGGGCGTTGGGGCAGAAAGATTCTAGAGTGGAGACCACGTATTGGCAAGCGCAGCGTGGGACGACCGCCTGCCAGATGGACCGACGATCTTGTGAAAATCGCAGGAAGTCGTTGGATGCAGGTGGCATCGGACCGGTTACGCTGGAAAGCGATTGGGGAGGCCTATGTTCAGCAGTGGACAAGTATAGGCTGAGATGATGATGATGATGATGAAGTTAAAAAAATAAAACGCTTGTGTAGTCCAGTCATTATAGTAAGTTCACCTCGAAATTCGAGATACCCAGCTGTAAGTCTGTAAATACTTGTATATTGACACCCTAAAAGTTGTCTCAAAATCTACATATGGTAGGGTGTAAGCAACTATTAAATTTTAAGGTCAAAGGTCACAAAAATCGTTTTTTTTTGCGCTTTCTTTGGAAATATCTCATTTCCTATGGGTTTTTTGCTATTTGTATTTATTATCAATATTGTAGAATACAAAATTCTCTACAAATTTTGTTTAAAACATTTTTTATACGGTGAACCGTTTTCGAGATAGAGGACGGAGAGCGCGCGGTCACAGGATCACTTCAGGTCAACCGGTGCCTCCGGTCGAAAACGCGCCATATATAGTTGAACTATCGATAAATCAATGATTATAAATATTTGTCAATTTTTATTAACTATTATATTATAATTTATTATTTTTTTCCTAACCTATCCACTTTTTATTCAATCAATCAATCAATCAATCAGCCTATCGTAGTCCACTGCTGGACATAGGCCTCTCCTAACACGCGCCATTGCACACGGTCCCCCGCACTTACACGCACGGTCACTTTTTATTCAGTATTAATTTATTTAACAACACTTACCTGCCCATGTAATTGTTAATGAAAATATAGGAATTATATTTGAATTTTAACCTAATTAATATTAATAACTTCTTACATGAAGAAAAAAAAAACAAATAAATTATGAATTAATCTTTTTATAAAAAATTTTCATTCAATACATTTATTTTTATTGAAAGTAAAAAAATGGAATAAAGGGTACAAAAACTACAATTTATAATTTTAATCATCTTCTTCCTTTTCATCGTCATCTTCTGGCTGCTGGTAAATTTCAAACTGGTCTTCATTACCGTCTTCAACGACATTTGTCTCAAGTTATTCCATGATTTCGGGGTCAAAGGTTCCATCTTCGTTAATGTCGCTCTGATATGGTAGACCATTAAGACAAGCTTGCCCATTACATTGGCCACAAGCTAAAGAGCATCGCAAGCCCGCTTTCCTGCATCCGCATCGCGAACCACAACCACTCTTGCAGTTGCAGAAAATTGTATTTAGCAAATCTTCTGGAGCCGGTGGTAAAATTGTCATGATAGGCTCCAGAAAATCGTTTCGCATTGCCCAACCCCATACCTGGGGTTCCAAATCATGTCTTAACCAAGTTTGAACTTGATAATATACACGGTTGAAATGTTGATGAGCAGCTGCACTTGTTGGTGGAATATTTGAAAGCTGCACAGGTTTATTAAGTTCGTTTCGCTCGACACTTGCAGTTCGTAGAGTTTTCATACCGCGCACTACTTCAACAAGCGATTCACCTCCCGAATCTGACTTATTACATAGAAAACACAAATCAGCCGTAGTTCTTGAAATTGTACGTCTGTGGTTTACCAAGATACGATTCAAACTGAAGGAAAGAGAAGACGGTCGTAACTATACAATACAAATGAACATCTGTCCCGACTGGCTATAAATAGAAAGGTCCTTAGTGTATAATAGGGGCCCGTATAATTCCCAGGTATAATTTTTGACGTAGTGGAAGAATTTTAAAATTGACAGATTTTAAAGAGGCACTAAATTATTTACTATTTAAAATGTCATTAGTGTAAATGGGAATATAATTATATTATGACTTAAGTTCTTCTCTTAATTATTTTTTAATTTTAGTAAACGGTTTATCAGTATTATTGAATAGATATAGATTTAATGCATGAAGAAAATGATAAAATATAATATAATAGTTAATAAAAATTGACAAATATTTATAATCATTGATTTATCGATAGTTCATCAACTATATATGGCGCGTTTTCGACCGGAGGCACCGGTTGACCTGAAGTGATGCTGTGACCGCGCGCTCTCCGCCCTCTATCTCGAAAACGGTTCACCGTATAAAAAATTTTTTAAACAAAATTTGTAGAGAATTTTGTATTCTACAATATTGATAATAAATAAAAATAGCAAAAAACTCATAGGAAATGAGATATTTCCAAAGAAAGCGCAAAAAACCGATTTTTGTGACCTTTGACCTTGAAATTTAATAGTTGCTTACACCCTACCATATGTAGGTTTTGAGACAACTTTTAGGGTGTCAATATACAAGTATTTACAGACTTACAGCTGGGTATCTCGAATTCCGAGATTCTTACCTAATTAAAGCTTAAATGACTGGACTATGTGCTCGCAGGAGAACTATAGTCACTGACATAACGCCCAGAATTGATTATTACAGCCTGGATGTTTGTGTATGTGAATTTCGTGTTTGTAAACGCACCCACGACACAGGGATTATTCCTAATGTGGGGATACGTTTTCTTTTTAATTAAAAACAATCGACGGCTTGACTAATTTTGATGCTTTGTGTACTTTTGGGGTCACGTGGACTTTTGGGGTCACGTGGACAGTTCATAGCTAGAGTTGGGCATGGTAGGTACAACCGGTCGCCCGAACAGGCCCGTGAAGGAATCGCGCGTTCTGCGAGCCCTCACACAGAAGAGCACGGGATGTAGACGAGGTCTGTGCGAAACAGGCCAGGCCCGCCCGCGCCGCAGATGTTATGCCACACGGACCCCGGGGGGTTCTAGTGGGTGCGAGCCCCACATAACTGCCACATCAAAACCCGCCATGTGGCAGTATGCGCTAGGCATTTCACCCCGGAAAAAAAAGGCCATGGTAGGTAGCGCTGTTGGTGACCAGGTACGAAGCCGAGGGAAACTGCTAGTGTTTTTTCATAAAACTACAGAAGTAATGGATGTGCCAGCTTTCAATTCCATACGACACTTGGTACAGGGGATTTTGGCAAATAAATTTGATTGCGGAATTAATTTAGGGAAGTTGAAAAGGCCATGTGCGGTCAATCCCTGAATCAGAAGTTCCTTCAACCGAAAATTTATAATTTTGTAACTAAAATGAAACTGCCTCGTTTGTCTAAAAGTGGCGGTGCGCATCGCTTCGTGATCACGAGATCCTGGGTTATAAAATCATTATCTATACAAGCTGTAACATAATAAACGCAAGACCTCAGACACCCCGATTAGAGAATTGCTCCATAAATTCAAAACAAAAACCAAATTTCCAAATTTAAAGGTTGTTACCCTCTTTTTAAGCACTTTTATACCCCAATTAACAATGAAACTTATACGTGTATGTGTGCGTTTTAAGAAATATGTTTTAGGAATGCATTTGAAATCTTCTTATTGTTATGAATCAACAATGACGGACGATTTAGCGCATTGGTTAAGAGCTTAAGCCGCTCTGCCCACTGCGTCTAATAGTCGCGGGTTCGAGTCCCGCACGGGACAAATCTTTGTGTGATCCACAATTATTTGTTCCGGTCTGGGTATTTGTGTATGTGAATTTTTATGTTTGCGCACTGAAGGAGTAAAAGCATGTTTTGCAAATTTAAAAAGAATGTAAGATACATTAAAAATAGTTGGAATCAATTCAGTTACCGATTTAGAACTACTTTCAGGTCTTGCGTTTATTATGTTACACCTTGTATATCTAATCAAAATTAAGCGGTTTCAATAAATTTTTTTTTACTTTTTCATGAAATTCGCCGTCGTGCGCCAGTAGAGGGCCTCGCGAAATATAATTTGCCCACATCAAATTTAGCTCTTGCCCCGCCACTGTCTCACAGACGTTTGCGCGTCGCAACAGGTGCTCTCCTTATTACATTGTTTATACAGTAACCTCCTTTACCCTTGGAAAATACAGACTTAACGGTGTTTCTAAATTTCTATTAGGATATAGCAAGGCATCAATCAGTCAATGCAACAAGTTACCAGCGTTATTGCCTCGTATAATTAATTACAACGCAGTTTGACCGAGATTACGAGCTGTTACGTAGCGAGTATTCGATATGCATCGAAACGAGACGACACTCACGTAGCTTGTGCAGTTAGCGTGGAAGGGGGTCGAAGGAATCTGATCGCTACGGCAAGTGCATCACGTTCGCAGTACGAAGTAGGACGATTTTTACTGGCTTTTATCTTATATTGGCTTGCCGGACCGAGGATACCTCTGGCGCACTTCGACCCATGGGATCTTTTGTGCTGTCCTTGCCCTAATGCTCTTACGTACCTGAGGTGTCCAGTACTCCCTGTATTAGGTTGTAGATTCCAGCAGGGGGACAGAGCCGTAGTTCTTCTGGGTTTGGATAGGCCACTCCCAGCAGTTCCATTCGCCGCGCAGCCAGAGCGTCGCAGTGACAGACGACGTGCTTCATGGTTTCAGTTTCTGTGCCACAGCACCTGCATACCACGTCGCCGCATAGGTTCATCTTGTGTAGATGTTCTTTCGTACCATAGTGGCCTGTAAATGCTCCCGTTATTTGCCTTAGTTGTAGTCTACTATGTTTTAGTAGTCTCTTGCAATCGCTTTCACACCATGCGGAAAGGAATACCTTTGAGTGTCGAAGCCCTGTGTGTGTTTCCCATTCTTTCTTATATTTACTGGCTTTACCATGGTGCGGTGGTATTGGTTGACTTAAGTTGAAAACATTTGGGGGTTTTTTTTTGGAAGGGAGGGCTTGCGGGTTGTCGTGAATGATCTACGCTGATAGCTTCGGCGCCTTTACAGCTTCATCGGACAAGAGGGCGAGCGTGCAACCACTACGCTTGAGTCAGAAGGATAAGAGGGCAACTAGCTTGAGGGCGCCTCAAGGAGGAACGACCTCGGCTTGGGCAATCGCTATGGGAGAGGGCGTACACTAGGTATCTCGCCGTGGTGCTCTGCACCGGCCGACGGGAAAGGGATTCTTTGAGCTCGCCGGCGAGGTCGGTGTCTGATCCTGTGTGCGGTATCTGTATGCGAAAGAAGGGATGTAAGGGCATCGCGCGGGTCGGTGATAATATGCCCCGGACAGCGTTAGCGGCTGATAGGAGGGGAGTTAGGTTCGTAGTCGGCGGCGGCTACGATTAGCGGATTTCTATGATTAGACGCGTGTGCGAAATATCGGGTTGTCGCCTTTTTAATAAAGGCGCGAATAGGTTCGAGACCGAGATCGGAATAGGGGTTGTCTAATGGTGATCACCACCATATCAAGTATTAGATCCTTATGTGTGATACTTACTTTTAAACTCAGAAGTGGAATGGGTTACGGAGAAGTCGTCAGGATAGCAGCATACTATATCTATACCATCACGGCGGATCCCTTGCAGGGTAAGCAGAGAGTGCAGAGATCCAATAGGTTTTTTTCTTACAGACCTCTCTGGCTTTCTCCATTCCCAAAGTTCGTTTCACGCTCGCCGGGTACGGTGACTCTTGATTTGCCCTGGCAGCAAACATCTATTTTAATCTGTTTCACGCAGTCAAAAACAGGAACCTTAAACAATTACCTACGTGATATTACAATTTTAAAATACTTCTTCCACATTGGAACCAACAAAGAGTCTAAACTACAAAGAGTATTCTTCTCTATTTTGAGGTGTGACATTATATTATTTTATCGCTATTTTCGCTAAAAATCATGTGGAAGCAACAGTCACCGCTACTACATATGTATCAGAAATGTCAGTCACCGATGCCTTACCGGCCTTTTAAAATGACATTGACCTATTTCTTGAGGGTCGTCAGAAGGCCAATTCTCGTAATTAAAAGTGTTCAAGAGAGCGTGTATGAGACGAACTATGAGAGTGGAGGAAGCCAGAGAGGTATGTAAGGAAAGAACCTGTTGAAACTCTGTACTCTTTGCCTACTCCGCAAGGGATCCGGCGTGATGATATAGATAGATAGAAAAGTGTTCAAAATACAGTTTCGATCTAATCTGAATGTCACAAACAATATACTCGAAAAATATAAAATCTTGACATCGACCAAATCGAGATCGAACCGAAAGTTAAACAAAATCTAGGCGGTATTTTGAAATTTGAACTAACTTGAATAAAAAATACAAAACGGAAGTCGAATTGAAGATTTTAGTTATTTATTTTTTTATGTTTAGACTGGTAAAAATCGGATATCTCAGACACGTGCTGCGCCACGATAGACGTCACATGCTTCAATTGATTATGCTGGGCAATATTGAGGGCAAAAGACGCGTTGGACGACGGAATAAATCATGGATGCGCAACATTAGGGAGTGGACCAGAATTGCCAGCGTTGAGCAGTTGTTCCGTATGACTCAAGAAAGAAGCACATACGCAAAGCTGACGGCCAAACTCCAGTAATGGAAAGGCACTTGAAGAAGAATACTGTGGTGGCTGAGATTAACGTGCGATCAAGAATAATATTTTATATTGAATGACTTGACATAATATCGAGGTTAGACTGAGATGATACTGAAATCGGATCGATATTTTAGTGGAGCAGAATACCAAATATGAGCCAATTCATAATTTAATATCATTTAGTTAACATTCAGTCTTAGTATAAATTAAATACGAGAAAGGCCTTCAGGTCGTGATTGTTTGAAAAAACTATGTGGGAGCTGATTTCACAATTAGTATAGGCGGCTTGATGAGCTTTCTCAGCAGGTGCCCACAAACCTGCCTCCACTGAGTCCGCGTGGAGTGTGATTTTTTCTCTAATGTCGACCTTTAATAACCTATGTGTTATTTCAGCTTCTAGTCTTAACTACCAAATTTCTTTCATATGATTTTTTCTCTAATGTCGACCTTTAATAACCTATGTGTTATTTCAGCTTCTAGTCTTAACTACCAAATGTCTTTCATATCTGTTTAATTGTTTTGATTTGACTTAAGTTACTTATGTTCTAATACCTCTTTGTCTGCATGTCCTGTAGCGAATAGTAAGGCAGATGATCAGGAGATCTAAGGTGGGATTGCTTTTTTTGTGTGTGTGAGTGATCTACGCTGTTGGCAGCGGGGCCTTTACAGCGTCACCGGTCAAGATGGGATAAAGTATTATTTGGGTTTTCTTTCGAAAATTTCTCAGGAGCAGTCCAGAATCTGGTATAGTGGTGCATTATATGGTTCGATATTAAATTGTAAGCAAACAACATCGGCGAAATGTAGGTGAACACTGTACACCTCTAACACTTGAGAAACTTGACTTGACACTTGACTGTGTTAAATAACAAATAAACAAAAAAAAATAACAACTCTCGCATTTGTCAATTAAGTACCAAAGGAAGTCTATTGAAAAGAAATCTATTGCTAAATTCTTAAAGAACAATCACCTATGCGCAAACAACACAACGTGTAAACGAACTCCAAGGACGACGCGTCTGCGCCCACGCATCACGCCACGCTTTGTTTACGTACGTGATGTTCTAAAATTGAAAATTAAAATCAGTAGCGCACTGACTGCCGTCGCGTGTGGACGTCTCTTACACTCGTCTGTCGTACAAACACGTTTTTGTAATCAAAAGTGATTAGTTATTTACGCAGTTGATATAATACAGTGTATATTTGTTAGTGATTGTGTATTTTAATCGGAAATATGACGGAGCCACTGAGCTCTACGCCTGTTGACGAGTTAGGTATTATAATATTTCTTTGTTTATAAACGTGTATTTGTTTATCGGTTTTTGCAAGAGCAGTAGGTGTGACGAAATTGAAAGTGAGACGTAGATTATATTGTTGGTTCGTTTGCGGTTCAGTTGTAGTTTGCAGTCGTTTATCTAGAAAGATTTCTGGAGGCTCTTGCTTGTGATTTCGTTCGGTGATTATTAGGTCGTAAGAAATCAGTCATGACTGTATTCCCAAGCAGAGGTGACAAAAGTGTGCTGTATATCCTTTTTGCCGATAATATTAGATCCATTTTAATAGGTTTTCGCCGAGTTTTTCGCCGGCTCTGAAGGGCTACATTTAGGTTTGCCATCTTTTATTTGAGCAAATAAAGTACATTGGTTTTTAAAGGAAAGCAAAAAAGTACATTGTATCCAAATAAGGTATTATTTCTTTCACTCTAATATATTTGAAATAAAACTATTTTACGGATTTATCGCGGTTTATTTTTGATTTTTAGTTCCCGACTTTACACTCGAAACGTCGGGAACTAAAAATCAAAAATAAACCGCGATAAAATCCGTAAAATAGTTTTATTTCATGTGTAATATTCGCGTAAATCTAAGAACTCAATATCTAATATATTTGTTTAAATACATTCTTTTTAATAGTTTGAACAATTTTCAATCACTTTGATCACTGCTACACAGCTTCACAGCATCTTTAAAGATAGTAGCAAATTGGAAGTGTTTATAGTATTTATTATTTTCTTTAAATTAGTGAGGTTAGATATTACAATGAACTTTCTAAAACCTTACCTTGAATACGGATTTTAACACCAGTCATCAGCCACTTGGCTTTTAATTGCGAATAGTTCAGTTAAGTCACTCGGCCGTTATACATAAAATTGCGATTTCTTTTCTTTTTGATGATTTATGTAAACTGAATCTTCGAAAAATAAAACTGCGAAATGAAGTATTTTCGCGGACCTTAAAGTTTTTATAAAGTATACTTACCCTAAATAACTTACAATACTTTATAATAAAGAAAGGGTAGCAACCCTAGCTACATTCTGATCCGGAAATAGTATGTTATAAAAAGGTCAACTTGACAATTGGTAATTGACCCCGCAGTGTTTGTGCAAAATTAATAATTGGAATTTCAAATTGGATGGCAAGCGTCATTTCAAGCTACGGACTGCTAAAGAAAATTTTCTTATAGAAAAAACCCTGGACTGAACTGTCTCACATGCAATTTGTCTAGTGCTTCATAATAGCACAGCCCAGGCCGGTCTAGCTATCAGCTGCAGGTAGCTGTTGGAGGTGCCGCGCAACCAGCGCTGCAGCGATGCAACTCTTGCGCAATATCGCTGCGAACCCGTCCACGTATGCTTCATTTCATATTAATGAAATGGGTGTACTACTATATACCTTTTCTATCAGACGATCCTCTTAGATCAGAGAGTGAGTTTTCGAGATTGTTTTTTGTATATTTTGTGTAGTAAATTCTACAGACTTTTTTTTTTTCTTTTTTTTTTTTTTTTTTAAACGTAGCCCCACACTAGGATTTATTCCTGTGTCGTGAGTGCGTTTACAAACATGAAAATTCACGAACAAATACCCAGACCGGAACAAATAATTGTGGATCACACAAAGATTTGTTCCGTGCGGGAATCGAACCCGCGACTATTCGACACAGTGGCCGGAGCAGCTCAAGCTCTTAACCACTGCGCTAAATCGTCCGTCAAATTGTGTCTAGGGTTGCCACCCCTACTTTATTATAAAATATTGTACGTTATTTAGTGTAAGTATACTTTATAAGTAGTTAGGGTAAGTATAATTCTTTCATGGGGCAATGTATACGCTTCTACAACAAATTACCCATAGATATCCGAAACATGCCTATCAATAAGTTTAAAAAGGCAATTAAAACTAGACTGTAAGAAAGAGTATTACAAAATTTCGGATTATCTTGACGATAAAACAGATTGGATTTGAGCAGCTCCTCAATCAGCAACATTTATCAATGACGTATGATACAATTTTGAAAACAAAGAAAATTGCTGTCAGAAATGCCAAACTAATTAAATTAAAAGACTGCCCCGCTGAATTTCTCGCCGAATCTTCTCATTGGAGGCCGCGTTCCGATCCGGTGGTAGATGTAAAAAATGTAATTATTTTGACGTTTGTTAGTACTATTGTATTGGCCTATACAAATAAATGATTTTTGACTTTGACTATACTTAATGAGAACTACAAAGTCTTGTTTTTCAAAAATTCATTTTGCATTATACAAAAAAAAAAATTGATCGCAATTTTACGTATAACGGCTGAGTGACTTAACTGGAGTATTCGCAATCAAAAGCAAAGTGAACTGATGTCTAGTGTTGATATCCGAATCTAAGGTAAGCTAAATTTAAGAAAAAAATATTGTTAATCTAACCTACTACCAAAAATGGTTAATACTATAAATACTTCCAAATTGCTCCTACCTTTCTCCAATCTATTCAAGTTATACTACTGTAAAGATGCTGTGAATCATTTAGCAGTGATAAAAGTGATTGAAAATTGCTAAATGTAATAAAAAATATGTTTTAAATCTATCTATCTATATCATCACGCCAGATCCCTTGCGGTGTAGGCAGAAAGTACAGAGTTTCAACAGGTTCTTTCCTTACATACGGACCTACGGAAATACGGAAAGAAAGGTCAAGTATTCTATCTACCTGCGTCTTAACTTCTAAAGTAGAAAAAACATTGCTGAGTTTAATAATATCTATACAACGGGTAAAGTAAATAACGCTACAACTTAATTAGGCTATTGCTTTCAAAGTCAATTTATTGGCCAGGGCCAAAAATGTAAAAATATTATTTAAAGAGTAACCGTGGAGTTTCTTGCTCTTCTTCTCCACAGGAATTACATTCCGAAGTGGTGGTAGTCTTTGTTTCTTATCTGACGATTCATGAATACTGTAATGGTTTCAGGGATGGGACATCAGGGATTCCCAAAGTGGTCGATATCGATCCCTTGGGGTCATTGTCCCATTCATCTATTGCTGGGCAAAGGCCTTCTCTCACAGATCTCAGTGAGAGAGATTAGGTCATACTCCAGCACGCGGAGCCAGTGCGGTGCGGTGGAACTCATCAAGCCGCCTATAAGGCTTCCATCTTGGTTTCAAGTGGTAACCGGGACCAACGGCAAGCACGAAGCACGGAGGCGTTCGAATATGAAAATGCCACGTTCGGTCACCCATCTCAAACCGACCGAGCCGAACGCTGCTTAACCTCGGTTATCGCTAACTACATCACGATCGCACGGCGCTACGAGCACCTAGTGTTTACGTATATGTTTCGCGACTTATATATAAATATATATGTTAAAAGCATACTAATATTTGCCAAATAAATGGCGTCTCTCAGCCGCTAATAAGGTGATAATCATCTTTAAACCAGAAACCCAGTACTAATGCTTCGACCAACGAACTCGCACAACAAAGCATTGTTATTTTCACAACAAAGTTTTGTGTAAGAGTGAGTCGAACTCATTAGTAGGGTTGCCACCCGTAGAATAGAATAGAATACTCTTTATTGTACACCAACAAATTTATAAAACAACGTGTAAAATAAGACACTGATACAATAGGCGGTCTTATTGCTAAGAGCAATTTCTTCCAGACAACCTGGTTAAATACAAAATACTAGAAAAAGTAAAGTAATCAGGGCAGTTGGTGGCGGACCCTATCATTGGTATATACAAGTATTTAAATATGTATAAAAGATAAATAAATACATATATACGTAAATAAGTACAAAACATATTTAACTACATACCTACTTATAGAAAGACAACCCAGATAACCATCAACACCCAGACTGAAACAAAGAATTGTGGCTCACACAAATATTTGTCCCGTGCGGGAATCGAACCCGCGACTATTAGACACACTGGGCGGGAGCGGCTTGAGCTCTTAACCATGGCGCTAAATCGTCGTGCGCTAATTTTGATACAATACACTTTTTTGCCTACCTTTAAATACCAATGTACTTTATTGAATCAAATAAAAGGTGGCAACCCTACTTGTGAGTCACCGTGACATTGGCCCGGCTAAAGATATCACGCTGAGAATACAGGGTGCAACATAATAAACGTAAGACATTCGCGCCTATATTAAAATGGCGACAACTCGACACTTCGCGAACGCATCTACCCATGCGAATCCGTTAATCGTAGCCGCCGCCGACTACGTTCCCCCCGACCCCGGCCGCCCCCGCCACCGCCGGCCGCGACATGTTCTCACCGATCCCCCCCGATGCTTTGTCACCCTTTTTTCCGCTCCGAATACGGGCGACGACGACGACGAAGTCATAGATCCCATCCCGTAGCCGGCGGTTGACCGGTGCACTTAGTAGTGCACCCCCTCACCCCGCAGCGACTGTTCAAGGCGCCCTCGAGTATGTCGCCTCTTGCCCTTCTGGCTCCAGCGTAGTGGTTGCACGCTCGCCCTTAAGTCCGGTGAAGCTGTAAAGGCCTCACGGCGAACAGCGTACATCACTCACACACACAAACGCAAGACCTGAAAGTAGTTTGTTCTAAATCGATAACTGAACCGATTCCAACTATTTTTAATGTATATTATTGTTGTTTTGTTTAACTAACCTATTGTGTCCCACTGCTGGGCAAAAGTCTCCCCCTCCTTCCTCCAAACAGTCCTATTCTTGGCCAGTAATGGCCACTCAGGCCGATATGCATCGAGATCATCGCGCCACCGCTACTTAGGCCTACCACGACGACGATCTCCGTGTTCTGGGACACCCATTCGGTACTTCTTTTAGCCCACCTGTCGGCGTTAATTCGGATCAGATGACCGGCCCAATCCCAATGTATATTACATTTTTTTTATATAAAATAGCCAAAAACACTGTCACGCCTATATTCCCTAAGGAGGGTGGCAGAGGCGTACTGTATACACCCACTTTTCGCTGACGATGTTAGATCCCATGTAATAGGGGGCGAGCTTATTGCCATTTACTGTGCGTAATTCCCGACTCCGGACTGAGACTGTGTACGAGTTAATAAGTTAAAGCCGCTCCGCCCACTGTGTCTAATAGTCGCGGGTTCGATTCCCGCACGAAACTAATCTTTGTGTGATCCACAGTTGTTTGTTCCGGTCTGGGTATTTGTGTATGTGAATTTTCATGTTTGTAAACGCACCCACGACACAGGAATAAATCCTAGTGTGAGACTAGGTTTTTTTTTTATTTTAAAAAGAATAAATAAAAGAAAGAATTAAGAGGTGAGCTCTTGTCGGTGCAGCTGCGGGTGCTCTTTCTTCACTCAATCCTTCCCCAAGGCGTACTCTTTGAGATCCATATACGACTTGACAGAAACTTTCTCCTTTATTCACTGGTGTTGCTTATCCTGGGCATTATTCTTCCTCTCTTTCCTTCGACTTTCCCTTTCAAAATGTTTTGAATAAAACTGTCGTCTTCCCTTTTCTATTCTCTATTATTTCTTATAGTAATCAGTTATATATGATTGACACTTATTAGTACGTCTTCATTTGTAACTTTTTCTTTCCAACTGTGTCTGTGATGTCTTCCATCCTCACCTCGATTACCCTCCAGAAATCACATTGACCCTGACCTCAAAAGTTCAATGCACTCTTATCGCAGTGATTGCGTAAACATTTACTATCAGTAAAGGCATTGTTCTTATCATTGAGATTTATGAAAGAACTGTCTATTTTGTATTTCAAGATTGGCATTTCTTTTGATATCGTTCAGTTGCGAATGTCTGAAGATAGGGAACACCTACAGTTCGCTGACGATATCAGATACCAATTTCATACGAAGGGAGCCTATTTATTTATTACAACTTACAGCTAATCTATCTGTATCATCACGCCTGATCCCTTGTGGGATTGGCAGAGAGTACAGAGTTTGAACAGGTTCTTTCCTTACAGACCTATCTGGTTTCCTCCACTCTCATAGTTCGCCCTCATACACACTCGCCGGTTACGGAGACTCTTGACTTGTCCTTCAGATAAGACTCGGTCTATTTGGTCATGGTAGACCTACCAGGTGGGTCTACCAGAAGACTGAAAGCCAATAACAAGCCTTATAGAAATATTTTAGTAATAGGTGATCAAACAAAGAATAATCTTATCATAATATCAGCCTATACTGCCCACAAATCGAGGTAGGACAGATTAGGTCATACTCCACCACGCGGACCCAGTGCGGATTGGTAGTGGCAGGCTTATGGAACTCATCAAGCCGCCTTTTAAACTTCTAACTCGGCTTAAGGACTACCACACTTAAATGGTAGCCGGGACCAACGGCTTAACGTGCCTTCCGAAGGCCGGAGACGCTCAAATATTAAAATGCCAAAACGGTCACCTATTTCAGGCCCACCGAATCAAACGCTGCTTAACCTAAGGAATCGGTACGAACATCGCCAAGCGCCTCTGTATTAATCTTACAAAGGTGCAAAAAAGTTGCCGTACCTCTTTGAAGCGTGCTGGAGCTAGTTGCCACTTTGTTTCTCTGGCTCGAGTTTAGTGTTTGTACGCTCGCCCTCGTCATGTCGGCTCGTCTTTATTTTGTTTTAAGAACGTAGCCCCATATTAGGATTTATTATTCCTGTGTCGTGGGTGTGTTTAAAAAAGTAATTTCACATACACAAATACGGGAAAGCGGGAGACACAAAAAAAAATAATTATTTTTTTTTGTGTCTCCGCTTTGCAACGGAGGGAAGTGGAATTTTTATTTTTCCTACTCCTGTTTTTCTTTCTAATTAAATTTGTTGCGGGTTCTCAGACAAAGTGCTTCCCGGGACACCCCAAGGTTCACACCTTGGCGTCATCTAAGGAGACTATTATGGATCCTGGCTTACAGGAGTTACAATAGTGGGAATGAGAGGCGGACTTAGCTCCAAAAAAAACAATACACAAATACCCAGACCGAAACAAATTATTATGGGTCACACGAAGATTTGTCCCGTGCGGGAATCGACGCGACTATTCAACCCAGTGGTGAGACCGGCTTAAGCTCTTAACCACTGCGCTAAATCGTCCGTCATGCGCAAAATTTTCTGGTGAAGCTGTAAAGGCCCCGCGGCCAACAGCGTAGATCACACTCAAAACTACTCTTGAAGCTGTCTACGAATACACGTACCTGGGACCGGCTAGGTATGTCTTACTTTGAGAGAGAGTTCAATCAACGAATCCAACTCGGCTGGCCAGCTTTCGGGAAATTTCGCAACGTCTTCTCATCCAAAATACCTCAGTGCCTTAAGACTGAAGTTTTTTGTTAATGTGTGTTGCCTGCGAAGGCGCCTCTAAACATTCTCTTTATTATAACCGTGGCCTGTACGAAGGGTCAAGTTGATGAGGAAGGCTTCATCAAGGTGGAGAAGAAGAAGAAGCCTCCCCGACGAAACCGGTGTGGGACCGCACCAGTAGAAGATGGCATACTCCTTCGCTCAGCAGTGCTAACAATACTGTTGTACCTGTCTCGGCTACACTGCACCACTTAAGCCGAGGACGTTGCGGAGTACGCCCGTAAGAAGACCGTCTGCACTCTGAGGGTCGAGAAGCAGAATTCGCAAAACAATGGGGCATTAAATTCCTTTGTTGTGCGTGTTCCCGCCGCCAAGCTGGAGACCTTCATGAGCGAGGAGTTCTGGTCGAAGGGTGTCGTATTCCGAAGATTTCGGGCACAGCGCAACATGTCGCCGCTAACACATGTATCTTAGTTTAAAAGTTTTTATATTTATGTTAGTCTGTAAGGTATATATTCTATGGGCCTGTAAGTTAAACAAAATTATTTTTGTAAAATTCAGTTGCCTGATAATAAACGAGTTATTATTATTATTAATAATGCCAATAATATTGTATTTATAAACCCAGCCATACACGTTATCACATAGTACATGCTTCATAGTATCGGTACTCAGTAGTTAAAATAAAACAAACAACTTTAACAATAGGACGATAAGAAATACATTTCGCTCACTCTCTAATTGAGATAAGGGGACTTTGGAACCCATTTCTTGCACTAGTGTGACCCCACTAGGCATATACACGTAGATTCATTATAAAATAATTTTGAAAGATTTTTTTTAAAACAAGCTTTTGTAGCCAACACACTACGGCTGATCTTGCTTTGTTGAGAAACTCCTCCTCCTTCCAGGGAAACCATCTGGGTCTACAGTACTTGTCAAGGATAAATCCAACGAGCCGAAACACGGCGGGGTTATGTTTAGTAGTTGGGCGGGGTTCCATTGGCCATCATTCGGTTTTATCAGCAGACCCTGAACACCATCTGGTTGTACTTGTCAATACCAATCCGACAAGCCTAACACGAGGGGGTTATGTTGTGTAGTTGACATGTTTCTATGGCCACCCAAAGGCATTCCTCTAATTGTATCATTTTTGGAAGCTTTCAATTTAGAGATTATCAAATAGACAACAGATTTGAAAAATCTTAAGTATTTTTAGCAATAAACCTATTTTGTGATTATATAAATCCTAGGAGTACACAACTTGAATAAGTCATATTGTCAGTTAGAACTTTTTGTTTGGCAATTTTGTTTGGGTCTCCTGAAGATTTCCTGAGCAATTCAAAAGGAGAAGCTTGTATGTTTGTCTATATGTATGCTTTTTTTTATAATGTATGTTCGCCCATATTGCCATCAATCGTGGACCGATTTTGATATTTTTTTGCATTGGATTCAGTATAGCTCCAAGGTGGTCACATTTTAATTTCATTGGTATTGGACCTTCGACTTTAAAGATACACCAGGGAACTCCTTAACGACAAATAATACGAATGTTGGAATTGAGATATCATGGATATTACATCAATCCAATAGATATCCTACTAAAGAACTAAGAAGAATGTTAACAGACTTTAAAAAAGGAGGAGGTTCACTTTTTTCCAATTCTCGTATTTAAGTGAGACTGAGACTGAATTGAGATTTAATTATTAATTAACTCACATTTTGTTTTCTGCTGCACTAAAATTTCGGGATCATCTCAGTCTAATTTCGATATAATGTCAAGTTATTAAATTTAAAATATATATTGTTGATGTATAAGTAGTGATAGCCTAGTGGTTAGACCGTTGGACTGCAAAGTCAAAGGTCTCGGGTTCAAACCCAGGCACGCACCTCCGTCTTTTCGAAAGCATGTGCGTATTAAAAATTAATTATCACTTGCTTCAACGGTGAAGGAAAACATCGTGAGGAAACCTACATGCCTAAGAGTTTCTCGAAGGTGTGTGAAGCTCGCCAACCCGCACTGGGCCAGCGTGGTGGACTATGGCCTAAACCTTCTCAGTTTGAGAGGAGGCCCGTGCCTAACAGTGGGGCAGTTTCTTAACAGGGCTAATATTATTTTTATATTATTGATTATGTGTTGATCATATGTTATCTCAGCTGCCACATTGTAAATAAAAATATATCTAACTACAATCTTCAATTCGACGCTGGTTTTGTATATTTGTTATTTATGTCAGTTCAAAATTTTATCAGAATTCCGTTTACAGTTTGTTCACCTTTCAGTCCGATGTGGTTTCGGTCGATGTCGATATTTTACGAGAATACCATTTATGAGATTTATGACATTGAGATTGGATCGAGACTGCATTTTAAAACACTTTTAATTACGAGAATTGGCCTTCTGATCCCACCTAGTGCAAGGACTAGAAGAAATCAGAATGTTTAGAATGAAAGAGATGAGAATTAACTATCTATCTATCTATAACCTCACGCCAGATCCCTTGCGGGGTAGGCAGAGAGTACAGAGTTCCAACAGGTTCTTTCCTTACATACCTCTCTGGCTTCCTCGACTCTCATAGTTCGTCTCATACACGCGCGCCGGTTACGGAGACTCTTGACTTTTCCATCAGATAAGACTCGGTTTATTTGGTCGTGGTAAGATAGTCTAGGTCTTCCCCGGTACCTGCATCCTTCCACTTTCACATTGTATATGTGTTTTGTCATTCTTTCCTCTGGCATTCTTTCTATATGCCCGAACCAACGGAGCATGCCCTTTCTCATCTTTACACCGATACTATCTTTCATACCTACTCGCTGTCTTACTATGCTTTTGCTAATGCGGTCGGTCAGCTTCACTCCGCACATGAGAATTAACCCTATTAAAAATCTAAATAAAAATAATAGCCCTGTTAAGAAACTGTCTCACTGTAGGGCACGGGCCTCCTCTCAAACTGATAGGGCTTAGGCCATAGTCCACCACGCTGGCCCAGTGCGGGTTGGCGAACTTCACACCCCTTTGAGAAGCTCTTCGACATGCAGGTTTCCTCACGATGTTTTCCTTCACCGTTAAAGCAAGTGATAATTATTTTTTAATACGCACATGCTTTCAAAAAGACAGAGGTGCGTGCCTGGGTTTGAACCCGAGACGTCTGACTTTGCAGTCTAACAATTACAGACTGCAGCTGCTATTACAAATCTAGAAACAAATTAGCTTAACCGCTTGCAGTACGTAATTGTGGATCTCTGTTATGGCAACCGGATGTGAGAAAAACCATGTTGCGTGACGTGATACCATTGTTCTATGATATGATTAAATCTAATCATATCTGACTAGGAGATACGCTCTAAACATCGGTATAAAAACAATATTTGGTTGGCGATATATAGTGACACAATTGAACAGCGAAAACAAAGAAAATCAATCTTGAGTTGTTAAATTTAAAGTGTAATTTCTAATAATCAAATTTTTTGAGTTGCGTCGTTATAATATAATATTCGGTAGTGTAGATATTAGCATATTCAACGTGCATAGTTCACCAAAAATATCTCAAATGGCCTACGTGGCGTGTGTGAAACTTACTAATTTCCTCTCCTATCAGCCGCTACCGCCGTCCGCGGCATGTTCTCACCGACCCTCTCGATGCCCTTACATCCCTTCTTTCGGATACAGATACCGCACACAGGATCAGACACCGACCTCGCCGGCGCGGTCGAAGAATCCCTTGCCCGCCGGCCGGTGCAGAGCACCACGGCGAGACACCTAGTATACGCCCTCCCCCTAAGCGACTGCCCAAGTCAAGGCTGTTCCTCCTTGAGGCGCCTTTGAGCTAGTTGCCCCCTTGTCCTTCTGGCTCGAGCGTAGTGGTTGCACGCTCGCCCTCTTGTCCGGTAAAGCTGTAAAGACCCCGCGGCCAACAGCGTAAATTATGCACACACGTAAAATAACTACGGTTCGTTGTACAAGTGAAATTCATTTATATAAACGCACCCACCACACGACGATAATACATAGTGAGGGGCTACATTCTATAAAAAAAATGTTTAGCTACATAGTTCCAATTGTACGAGTAGTATACGATGCCTCTCGTAGGCACACTGGAGCTATGACCAGTTGTTTTGTACGCGCTCTTTACGTATTTTATAGTAACACTTTCTCTTACTATTATTATTATGCTTTTTATTATATACCTCTACAACATCTCTATTTTGTAAATGAGAGGTCTATGTAGACACTGACCAATATCATGAATCTAAGTACACTTATGATTAATCTATACTTAAGCACATCTATTTAGCTCGTTCTGCATTGTTCTCCCATACTCCATAAATGCAATGTATACAAAAAGAATTGTAAAACTCATTTTTAAAAAAGAGTGACCGTGGAGTTTCTTGCCCTTCTTCTCCACAGGAATGACTTTCCGAACGGGTGGTAGAGTCTTAAGTGATTAATAATTTTCTCTTTTTGACTATTCATAAGTGCCTTTTGGTCTACATGAATAAAAAACTTTTGATTTGATTTGATTTGATCTCCATAGCCCCTTTGATCGAGTCTCTCTGAGACCGGTTCTATTAACGTAGGATCACGTATAATTTATGACCAACTGACCTACCGCGGGGAAGAGCTTTCTGGCTATTAATTTTATGAATCTATGCTTTTTTATTTAATTTCATAGTAGAAAGCAGTTGATTAGACGGTGTGGCAAGTTTGGAGTTTTTTTTGTCTTTTATGGAAATGATAATATTTTGACTGTCTTGCTGGTCGAGTGGCAAAGCGCATCGCTTTGTGATCACGAGGCCCTGGGTTCGGATAAATGTAGTTTTCTAACAAAAAAATTCCAGTATGAGTCCGGAGTATGGAATTGTGCCCGGTATATGACAATAGGCTCGCCTCTTATTACACGGGACCCAACATCGTCGGCGAAAAGTGGGTGCACTCAGAACACTTCTGCCACCCGCGCTTGGGGAATATAGGCGCGACCGTGTAAATTTTGGAAGTCTCTTTGAAGAATTTTCATTGAAGCCAATGTTCAGGTGCCGTACATGCAGGCCTAGCTAAGTGTAAAGCATTTTGTATATATTCTCTTTCTGCAATTGATAACTTTCTGTTCTGACGACGTTTATTTTTACCTGGAAAAATGTCACAGTCGTATATTCTCCGTTTTCTATTAGCGTTTACGACTGTAGAAAGTCAACTAACCTACAAAAAGTTCATTTCTCTAACTATTTCTGACTACGTAACATGAATTTTATAACATTGTAATAAGTTGTTTTACAAGCTTTCATTTAACTTCGAATGATCGTATGTCTGTCTGTCTGTCTTTCCGGTTCAAATCTTATGACCCATTATTCAAGCATTGCGGGTATCCGATTGAGATGAAATTTGGCATACGTATGTAAGTTCGGTGACAATGCAATAATATGGTATCATGGAGCTGGTCTGATGGTGGAGTCGGAAAGTGGCCATAGAAACATGCGAATTATACTACGTAACCCCCTCGTATTAAGGCTTGTTAGTTTGGTATTGATAAGTACTATACAACCAGATAGTGTTCAGGATCTGATGATTAAGCCGAAAGGTGGCCAATGGAACCACACAAGTACTCAATTTAACCTATGCTATAAAAGCTTGTTTTTAAAAAGGTCTTTTAAATTAAAATTAAAATTATGACGTACGTACTTAGCCCGTCTTCTTTGAATGGAGGGTTACGGAGGAATCGGCGCAAACGGCAGACACTAGCCAAACCACATTCAGAACAATAATACGATGATTGTTGCAACATTTATTCTTCAGACGATAGACGTCCACTGCAGTACAAAGACCTTGTCTCACATATCGAATGATAGACATCAGGTCATACTCCAGCACGCGGACCAAGTGCGGATTGGTGGAGGCAGATTTGTGGCCCTCTACTGTTGCTACTTATCAACCCGCCTGTACGGTTTCCAACTTGTTTTAATGACTACGACATTCACTGATAACCGATCCTTTCCGAAGCAAGGAAACGCTCAATAATAGAATTGCCACAAAAATCACTCATCTCAGACCGAACGAGCCAATCCGTACTTAACCTTGGTTATTGCTTAGAAAACTATCTTGCTATTGCAAACGCTTCGCTCTAGAATAATCTTGTCATTAAATCTTATGAAGAACAATTTTCTTGTTCCAGAATCATGGGTGGAACTGAATTCAGGCGGTGGATTAGCCGCCGTCGAGAACGAGTACATCAGATTACTGCGCGAAGCTCAGCGGGAGAGCCGGGACTCTTCGGTCAGGCACTCGAGAGCCTCCAGCGTTAAGGGCAGGTTAGTAACCTGAATTAATTAGACTCAGAATGGCCATTTTCTCAAAACATTTTTACATAGTAATATAGAGTATTGAATAAGACTTAACATTCTTAAGTTAGAAACTAAATGACCCATAACTCTTTAAAGGTTAGGAGGACGCAGCCGAATAGAATTTTTAAGAGCTCTTTACTAGTGTTAGAATAATGGGATTTCATGAAAATTAGGTGTGTTAATCTATAACATCACGCCAGATCCCTTGCGGGGTAGGCAGAGAGTACAGAGTTCCAACAGGTTCTTTCCTTACATACCTCTCTGGCTGCCTCGACTCTCATAGTTCGTCTCATACACGCTCGCCGGTTATGGAGACTCTTGACTTTTCCTTCAGATAAGACTCGGTTTATTTGGTCGTGGTAAGATAGTCTAGGTCTTTCCCGGTACCTGCATCCTTCACCTTTCACATTGTATATCCGTTTTGTCATTCTTTCCTCTGGCATTCTTTCTATATGCCCGAACCAACGGAGCATGCCCTTTCTCATCTTTACACGGATACTATCTTTCATACCCACTCTCTTTCTTACTACGCTGTTGCTAATGCGGTCGGTCAGCTTCACTCCGCACATCTTCCGCAGAGCTCGCATTTCTACCGCATTTATCCTACTTTCATTCTCCTTCTTACATACCCAGCTCTCGCTACCATATAACAGCGTTGGGACAAGAACTCCGTTATGTATGACCAGCTGCGCCTTATGACTTAAGTGCCGGCTCCCAAGTAGCTTTCCCATCGCACCATTCACTCTGTTCCCTGCACTCACTCTTCTCTCTATGTCAGCGGTGTATTTCCCATCCTTACTGAAGGCGCATCCAAGATCTTTCAACTCTTTCACTTGTTCCAGCACATCGTTACCAACCACAATGTAGATACATAACCACAATGCGTTAATGTAGATATTAAATAAAACTATTCTTATTGATTTTATAGCAACATATTTCTGGATTTGAATTCCCATCGTTTCGAGTTTCTCACAACAGTCATGGTCACTTGAAGGATTGAGATCTAAGCCTTTCGGTTTTTTGTTATGATTCTTGTAGGCCGATCTATGCAGAATCATCATCTCACAGTGTCTTGATATCTTGCAGTGGCTAATTAGGGTCCCGAGTCGAAAGAAGCACCCAGATATCTTAATTGGAATTAGGGTGCTTTTTAATTTGGATTTGGATGAAAGTTTGCACACAGATACTTTTCTATCTATATTATCACGCCAGATCCCTTACGGGGTAGGCAGAGAGTACAGAGTTCCAACAGGCTCTTTCCTTACATACCTCTCTGGCTTCCTCTACTCTCATAGTTCGTCTCATACACGCTCGCTGGTTACAGAGACTCCTGACTTGTCCTTTAGATAAGACCCGGTCTATTTGGTCATGGTAAAATAGTCTAGGTCTTCCCCGGTACCTACATACCTCCACTTTCGCATTGTATATCAGTTTTGTCATTCTTTCTTCGGACATTCTTGCTATATGCCCGAACCAATGGAGCATACCCTTAATAACTTACCCTTACCATACTTTATTACCTTTATTAACACATAGGATATTTTTTATCCCGGAAAAATGTTAGGTTCCTGTTTAAAGTCAACCCGGACAAAGTCGCGGGCAGCAGTTAGTCATATTGTCGATTACCACTTGTTTATTATTCAAACCTGAATCGATTCTTTTCGAGGATTTTCAGATTTTCAGAATCGATTTAATATTTCATATCGATCTAAAAAAACGATTATTTGACGCAAGAATATCGATGATACCGATGGCGATCTCGATTAATTGATATTAAAAAAATCTTTAAAAAAAAAAGGTAAACCGAGGAAGGTTTACCTTTTTTTTAAAAAGATTTTTAATTTACAATTTTACGTGACAAGTGAATAATTTACTAATATTTAAATACCTATATTATATTATTTTGCTGAGTTGTACAGTAAGGTACCTACAGGATTAATATATTAACTATAATAACGGAATCTATACATTCGTCCTGTTCGCCGTTAAGGTGTTCCCTGGTGTATCTTCAAAGTCCAAGGTCCAATACCAATAACATTAAAATAGGACCACCTCAAAACTATGCTGAACCCAATGCAAAAAAAAACATCAAAATCGGTCCACAATTGACGGAAACATCGCTGAACATACATAAAAAAAAGAAGAAAAGAAAAGCATACATACAACCAAACATAGAACCTCCTCCTTTTTGAAGTCGGTTAAAAATACGTTCCTACCCGCAATGACGTGTGCGTGATGACAAGGGACGTTTATATGATGCCAATACGTTATACGTTTGCGAAAGAGCTCGGGATTCGCAACGCCCTTTGTCTCATTATGTGGCTTCCTATTGCATTGTTAACTAATTAGCTATGCTTCGTGCGCCGATGCGACGCCATTTTCTTTATTCAAAATTGCCCTTGTTATATTTGCCCTTTGTCCGCATTGGCATATATAGTGTTGTTATATTTTGTTAATTAAAAAACAAATTATCACTTGCTTTAACGGTGAAGGAGAACATCGTGAGGAAACCTGCATGCCTAAGAGGTTCACGAAGGTGTGTGAAGTTCGCCAACCCGCACTGGGCCAGCGTGGTGGACTATGGCCTGAACCCTCTCAGTCTGAGAGGAGGCCCGTGCTCGACAGTGGGGCAGTTACTTAACGGGGCTAATATGAGTATATTATTGATCGGCGGGGTTCTGGCACGTACTTGCGAGTTTTGACCAACCATAGCGTCTCCAACCTTTAGTATGTAATTGAAAAAATACAATTGCACAATACTGGAATGTGAGAGTTCAGTTGCGTGTGTTAAAAATACAGACCTTTATGACACGTGATATATTGCAAGTACCTATCCCAAGTTAAAAACAATAGCCTTTTAACAGCTGGGATTTGACAGCAGAAAAGAAATAAATAGGTACTTACTTCAACCCTACATAATCTTGAAATGCCTAATTGTGCATATCTTGGACTTGTATCAATATGCGAAAAAAATATTAACAAAAATCTGAGAACTCTTAGGAGTAGGTATTTATAGGGGCAAATCGTTCGGAATCCAGTTAAAAATTAAGTTTTTTATTAAAATGACGCTGAAAACCGATGCTGAAAGTCGAACCAGTTAACTCAGTTTTTCAGGTTTTGAACGGTAACCTTTAACTAGAAACGAAAATCATTTCAATTTGGGGTCAATGTCCGAAACTGGATTGAAAAATTAACCGGTTTCCGACCCCTGGGAGTCAGTGCACTTTTCACAATGAAAAATAAATGGAATTAGCATTCGCTGAAGTAAATTTCAATATTTTAAATTTAAAAAGACTTTTTAAAAATAAGTTTCTAAAGCAAAAACACAACGAAGATATCTTGCTTAGTTGTGTAGTTCCTATGGCTTCCTTCTGGCTCTAACATAGGACCTTGGATACCATCCGAGTATAAAATACTCATCAAGACAAATCCAGCGAGCCCAAATACGGCGGGGTCATATTGAGTAGTTGGGTGGTTCCATTGGCCACCTGTCACTTATTCATCAGACCCTGAACACTATCTAGTTGTATAGTACTTTTCATTACCAATCTAACAAGCCTAAACATGAGGGGGTTACGTTGTATAGTTTACATGTTCCATTGGCCACCTTCCGACTCCATCATCAGACCAGTTCCACGGTACCATATTACTGCATTATCACCGACTTTATATAAAAATGGATCACAAGATTTGAACCGAAAAGACAGACAGACAGACATACGAACATTGCAAGTTAAATAAAAGCTTTTAAAAAACCTACATCAGAAATAACCCTTCTGGTATAAACCCTGAATTGTCGGATTTACATAAGTACCTGTCATCGTCAACGAAAAGTGGTGTAGTCATTTACACCTCTGCCATCCCTGCTTGGAGAATATAGCCGTAACGGTGTTAAAAATATAACCAAAACACAAAAACTTACCAAAACACGAATGCTTGAAACGGGTTCCCAGACGACCAAAAGCCATTATTTTCAAAATTAAAAAAAATCTTTCATACATTAGTTACCACGACTTCCATTAATAATTTCAAAGTAGTCACAGCTAGAAAAATATTTTTATGAAGTAACAATATTTTAGGAGGCGATTGCTCTTGGACCTATTACTTTTATACAAAATTTGTCATGATAACTTTGATTGTAACCAACGTACAAGCCAAATATACTTCCACTCCGATCTAGGTCTCGAACCTATTCGCGCCTTTATTAAAAAGGCGTCAACACGTCACTTCGCGAACGCATCTACCCATGCGAATCCGTTAATAGTAGCCACCGCCGACTACGATCTCCCCCCCGACCCCTGCCGCCACCGCCGGCCGCGACAATTTCTCACCGACCCCCCCGATGCTTTGTCATCCCTTCTTTCCGCTCAGAATACGGGCGACGACGACGACGTAGTAGTAGATCCCCTCCCATAGCCGGCGGTTGACCGGTGCACTTAGTAGTGCACCCGTCCCCCTACAGCGACTGTCCCAACCGAGGGCGCCTCGAGTATGTGGCATGGTTTAGGAGCAAAAATGCGCTTAGTGTGCGTTTCTCGTATGCGCTGTGAACGGCTTGGTGTGCACAAGTATATTTGGTGTGTGTGTGTGTGTGAGTGATGTACGCTGTTGGCCGCGAGGCCTTTACAGCTTCACCGGACTTAAAGGCGAGCGTGCAACCACTACGCTCTAGCCAGCCAGAAGGGCAAGGGGCGACATACTCGAGGGCGCCTCGAGGCGCCCTCGGTTGGGGCAGTCGCTGTAGGGGGACGGGTGCACTACTAAGTGCACCGGTCAACCGCCGGCTATGGGAGGGGATCTACGACTACGTCGTCGTCGCCTGTATTCTGAGCGGAAAGAATGGATGACAAAGCATCGGGGGGATCGGAGAGAACATGTCGCGGTCGGCGGTGGCGGCAGAGGTCGGGGGAAGATCGTAGTCGGCGGCGGCTACGATTAACGGATTCGCATGGGTAGATGCGTTCGCGAAGTGTCGTGTTGTCGCCTTTTTAATATAGCTGTTTAAAGATATCTTTTTCGTAATTATAATCATAAATATTACCTTAAATAGTAGTAGCCTATTTTTTCATATATATTTCGAGAGTAACGGTGTTGGGTATGTAATTAGTACTTACTATTTGATATTTAGAGTCATCTAATTTAATCTTATTGTTTACCTGTTTGTTACTCCAAAGATAATAATATAAAATAAATAAATAAAAGTATTTTTTAACAACTAATTTTGTGTGTGTGAATGATCTGCGCTGTTGGCCGCGGGGGCGTTGTTAAAGGAAGCTGTAAAGAGCTTCCTTTAACAACGAAGTTTATGAGTATGCATTAAAATAAAAATAGGAGGACAAAAAAGAAGCCACAAAAAAAAATCTATCTATATCTATATCATCACGCCAGATCCCTTACGGGGTAGGGAGAGAGTACAGAGTTCCAACAGGCTCTTTCCTTACATACCTCTCTGGCTTCCTCTACTCTCATAGTTTGTCTCATACACGCTCGCCGGTTACGGAGACTCCTGACTTGTCCTTCATATAATACCCGATCTATTTGGTCATGGTAAGATAGTTTAGGTCTTCTCCTGGTACCTTCCACTACATCCTTCCACTTTCGCATTGTATATCAGTTTTGTCATTCTTTCTTTGGACATTCTTTCTATATGCCCGAACCAACGGAGCATACGCTTTCTCATCTTTACACCGATCCTCTCTTTCATACCTATTCGCTTTCTTACTACGCTGTTGCGCGAAAAAATCGATAATAATTTTTAAGGTAAAATCTACTGGCGCTATTGGCGATTATCATAATAAGATGAATAACGAATAATATGAAAAATGACTGCGTCGTTGGTCTAGTGGTAAAGCGCATCGCTTTGTCATCACGAGGTCCTGGCTTCAAATCCTTGGTCGGACAAGTGTAGTTTTTCTATCGATAAACTCCCAGTATTAGCCCGGAGTCTGGAATTGTGCCCGGTATATGGCAATAGGCCCTCTATTACATGGGGCTTGACATCGTCGGCGAAAAGTGAGTATACACAGTACACCTGTGCCACCTTGGGGAATATAGGCGTGACGGTGTAATGAAAAATGGCTACTTAAACAAATATCCCCATTAATGCCATGTAGTTATCAGCGAAAGCCTTTTTCTCCCCGTTCGTGATAACTATACTATATCCATCTATATCATCACGCCAGATCCCTTACGGGGTAGGCAGAGAGTACTGAGTCCTAACACGTTCTTTCCTTACATGCCTCTCTGGCTTCCTCCATTCTCATAGTTCATCTCATACACGCTCGCCGATTACGGAGACTCTTGACTTGTCCTTCAGATAACACTAGGTCTTATTGGCCATGGCTTCCCAGGTACCTACATCATTTCACTTTAGCTTTGTATATCTATTTCTGTTCATTGTATACTAGGTATTTCTTTGAAGTGGTAGGAATTTCGGAAGTCTGGGAACTACCCCTTGAAGCATCTGAAGCGATTTCTATAATCTATCTAATCGTCAAGAAGCAAATCACCGATATACGACCGGTTTAAATATTTAACTCAAGAATAAGTTTGCATATTACGAATAGAATTTTGACATATTTTGTTTGGAAAATCTGTCAAAATTTTACTGTCAGTAACTAAATATATCCTTGAGTTGAATATTGTAACCTGAGTATCTTAAAAAAGTATAGTAATCTAACCATCTCTGTGGCTGCAGCCTGATTCCATAGCTAGACTCGATCAAAACTGGTATAACTGGACTGAAAGCACATCCCGAGTAGGGTTTCCAAGCCCGAAGATACAAAAGCCGGATTCGGCGTTTTTGCCGAAAGCTGCACATATCTTTTTTAATAACAAAACATATTTTTTTAAATGCTGGACTTAAGTTGTTAAACGTTTGGTCGTATAGCCGATGGAGCGCGACGGAAGCGCGACAGAAGCGCTCGGCTAAGTTCGGTCGTGAAGTTTGCCGTCGCGCCAAGCGGGGCTTCGCTGTGTGACGTGTCGCGTACATTTCAGGACATTACAACCCCCCAAGCCGCGTCGAGCGGCGCTGGTCTGTGTGGCGGCTTCCGTACATTTCATTACAACTCCCCCAAAACGCGCCGAACGGCGCTGCGCTGTGTGGCCTCTTCCGTACATTTCAGTACATTACAACTCCCCAAGCCGCGCCACCGTCGCGCCAAGCGGGGCTGCGCTGTGTGACGTCTCCCGTATATTTCAGTACATTACAACTCCCCAAGCTGCGCCGAGCAGTTCTACGCTGTGTGGCGTCTCCTGTACATTTCAGTACATTACATCTCCTCAAGCCGCGCCTAGGTCGCCCCGAGCGGGGCGGCGCTGTATGGCGTCTCCCGTACATATCAGTACATTACAACTCCCCAAGCCACGCTACCGTTGCGCTCCCGTCGCGCTGTGTCAGCTATGCGGCGAAACCTTAAAACTACACGTAGTTTTAGATAAAATAAAATTCCAGTGTGCGTGTGTTTGTAATTCTCCTTCTAAACGGATTTATCGATTTTGATAATATTTGACTGCCTCGTTATTCTAGTGCCAAAGCGCATCGCTTGGTGATCACGAGGTCCTGGTTTCAAATCCTAGGTCGGGCAAAAGAATTTTTTCTGACAAAAACTTCCCAGAATAAGCCCGGAGTCTGGAATTGTGCACGGTATATGGCAATAGGCTCGCCCGCCGCATTATTGTCGATCAGATGGTCTCGGAAAACTACTAGTTAATGATGAAAAAAAAAACTCAATGAGTTTCGTGAATTTGTAAAGAGGAATCGGTTTTGATACGATATCAAGCGGCTCTAATAATATATAATATCAGCCTATACTGCCCACTGCTGGGCAAAGGCCTTCTCTCACATATCGAGGTGAGAGAGATTGGGTCATACTCCACCACGTGGACCCAGTGCGGATTGGTGGAGGCAGGTTTGTGGCCACCTGCTGTTGGAACTTATCAAGCCACCTTTAAGGCTTCCAACTCGGCTTAACGACTACCACATTAAGTGGTAACCGGGACCAACGGCTTAACGTGCCTTCCGAAGCACGGAGACGCTCGAATATGAAATGCCACAAACGGTCACCCATCACAGGCCGACCGAGTCGAGCGCTGCTTAACCTTGGTGATCGGTAAGAACACCGCGGTCGCACAGCGCTACGAGCGGCTCTAAGTAACTATCAATACCTATAATTACCGACCTTTATCTATCTATCACGCCATAATGGAGGGAAGGAAGTTACCGCACTACATAACCACCGCTAGCAAAGACCGTATTGCTTTTCTAGGTATCCTAGTAATATTATAAATGTGGAAGTTTGTATGTGTGTAAAAACGGCTGAACGGATGAATGGATTGGATAAAATTTGGCACACAAATAGTCTATTACCTGGAGTCCATTTTTCCGGGATAAAAAGTATCTTCTTCTTCAGCTGAAAGACGTCTACTGCAGGAGAAAGACCGCCACAACGCCCGGTGTTGTGCTGTACGCATCCAACTTCTACCCGCGACCTTCACCAGGTCATCGGTCCATCTTGTAGGGAGCTTACCCACTCTACGTCTTCCGGTATGTAGTAGATGTGCCCCGCCCACTGCCACTTAAGTTTAGCAATTCTGAGTGCTATGTAACTTTCGTCCTCCTGCGGATCTCCTCGTTTCTGATTCGATCCCGAGCATAGCTCTCTCCTCTAAAAAGTATCTTATGTGTTAACTTAGGATACTTTTTAGCCCGGGTAAATATTAGGTTCATGGCAAAACTCAACGCGGTCGAAGTTTAGGGCAATAGCTTGTTAACAATATTTTAATTTGGTTAAAAAAATCTAAGAAATGATGGCTATGATTATCCATTTTTAACCGACTTCAAAAAAGGAGGAGGTTCATCATTACTCATGGCTTTTTATTTGTTCCATTTTAATTGTATCGGTATTGGACCTTAAAGATACACCACGGGACTCCTTGACCGCAAACATCAATGTGTAAAATCAGTTACTATGAGCATTATATCAATCCCTAAGTACCTTACTGTATAATAATATAATATAGGTATATAAATAAACATAATGAATTCCTCATCACTGAAATGTAAAAACTTAAAAAAAAAGGGAAACCGACTTCAGAAAGCAAAAAATAAATATTTGAAGTCGGTGCCAAGTAACCGACTGCACCAACCAGCACCGACTTCAACAACGACAATATTTATGTTTTGCTTTTTGTAGTCGGTTTCACTTTTTTTTCAGTTTTTTATTAGTATTTCGTTTCTATATCATCACGCCATATACCTTACGAGCTAGGGAGAGAGTACAGGGTTCCAACAGTTTCTTTCCTTGCAGACCTTTCTGGCTTCCTGCCCTCATGACTCGTCCCATACACACTCTCCGTTTACCGAGATTTATATAGTAATGATCCGGCCCGGCTTCGCACGGGTGAATAATACACACAAACCTTCCTCTTGAATCACTCCGTCCATTGGTGAAAAACCGTATGTAAATCTGTTCGGTAGTTATTGAATTTATCGCGTTCAGACACACAAACAGACGCTGCGGGGGGATTTAGTTTTATAATATGTAGTGATTTATTATTTATTTAATCACCTATTTATTATTTACTAACGGTGAAGGAAAACATCGTGAGGAAACCTGCATGCCTGAGAGTTCCTTGAAGGTGTGTGAAGTTCGCCAACCCGCACTGGGCCAGCGTGGTGGACTATGGCCTAAACCCTCTCAGTTTGAGAGGAGGCCCGTGCCTAATAGTGGGACAGTTTCTTAACAGGGCTAATATTGTTGTTGTTGTATTTACTAGCAGTTTCCCGCGTCTTCGTACCCGGTCGACAACAGCGCCACCTACCGGGTCTATGTTATATTATAGCCTATGTTACTTCTGGATAAGGTAGTATTCTAATAGTGAAAGAATTTTTGAAATCGGTCCAACGGTACAAATAAACAAATCTTTCCTCTTTATAATATTAGTAAAGATTTATCTTGTCTGACTTACCAGTATACTTATTAGCTTCGATAAGACTTGACATATATTATAAGGGCATAAATAGCCGATCATGTCCGACTAAAGGCGGACGCCTGGTAACTCTTATCTCGACAAGTCGCTACACCGACAAACACTAGTCAGAATAGCTAACATAAACAGGTTTATGTGTGATATCTTTAGAATACAAATATGTGATATCTGTGTGATTGAATAATAATGTCGCTAGCCAAAATGAAGTGGCAATGGGCGGGACACATAGCGCGAAGATCGGACGGGCGTTGGGGCAGAAAGCTTCTAAAATGAAGACCACGTGTTGTGTCAAGCGCAGCGTGGGACGACCGCCTGCCAGATGTACCGACGATCTTGTTAAGATCGCAGGAAGTCGTTGGATGCAGGTGGCATCGGACCAGTTACGCTGGAAAGCGATTGGGGAGGCCTATGTTCAGCAGTGAACAAGTATAGGCTGAGATGATGATAGCCAAAATCTTCATTTTACTACATTTTGTACAAGACTGCCCTTGTGTCAGTGAATTATCCACTAAAAAAAAACAAGGACGTCTTCCGGCTGAAAATAGAAAATAATCTTTTTACAGACGATTTGCGCAATGGTTAAAAGTTTAAGCCGTTACGCCCATTGGGTCGAATTCCCGCACCGTGACACATAATTATTTCTTTGTGTAGTGAATTTTCCTTTTTGTAAACGCACCCATGACAAAGGAATAGATGCTAGTATGGGTCTGTGTTTTTTTTAAATAGCCCATTGATCAGTGAATAGATTGTTGCGTGTCTTGTTAAAAGGACATTGTCGAAAATTGCCCCAGAACCAATAAACATTTGACCCATGCCATAATTATTTATCTATTTTATTAAAATAATGACAAATATCCGTATCTAACGGACAATTTGCAATTTAAAACGAATATTTTAAAGAATTGGAAGTACTGATATCGAAGTCGCCGACATCTTCACTGAATGTCAACACACAATATAACCTCATATGTATTAATGGCTACAGAATTATAACCTCAAAATCTAATACTTTTCGTGCAATATACCGATTCCCCCGCTGGTCCGTTTAATAATAAATGCCTCAAGAGAATTTATGGGTGATTTGAAATCATAGCAGTATTTTTTCATTGCTATTGGTTCTGGGGCAAATCATGTATGGGCGCAGAACAATGTCCTTTGTTTATTTATTACTGCGGAGTCGGCGGTGGAGAAATAAGTAATCAAAACTTTTTACTTGTTATGATGTTTACTTTATAAACATGGTAAGAGTTAATATTAATTAAGTTATTAAACTAGCTTGTACGTTAAATTTTTGCTAGGTTTTAGTGGCGTTCAATGGCGGTCAGGCCTGGGAGCGGCGCTCGCGCCGACTAATCCCCGCGCGTCGCCAGTGATGTGCTCGCAGTTTAGTGTGGTGCCTTAACAATCAGATTGACTTAGCTATTTTGTTTAGTAGAGGAGATCACACTGTCTATATGTACATCGATGCAACTTGGCTGGCGCCGCGACGTCGCCCACAAACCGCATGCAATCTGATACCCATGCTTGTAAAGATTATTTACTATACAGACTGTTAAAGTTTTTTATAAAATGTGTAATATAATCAACGCAAGACCCCAAGTAGTTTGTTAACTGAATTGATTCCTACTATTTTTTAAGTTATTTTATCTATTTATATAATTACGACAGATCTCTTGCGGGGTAGGCTAAGAGTACAGAGTTCCAACAGTTCCTTACATACATCTCTGCCTTCCTGCTCTCTCATAGTTCGTCTCATACATGCTCGCCGGTTACGGAAACCGACCTAGAATTTCAACCCAAAACCTCGTCACCAAGCAATGGGCTTTGCCGCTAGACCAACGGGGCAGTAAAAAAAACAATGAATCAAATTTTATTTTATTACAAATTATGCGTCTTCGAGTGTGTAATATGAAGTATTTTTGTATAAGAAACTATTTTCTGATAATTTTGTTTTCTCTTCCAGCCCAAAATCGCCACCGAACAGTCCGAACCTGGAACCGTCCACGGAGGACGAGCTAAAAGGAGTCTATATCAACTGCTGGAAGGTGAGTTAATACGGAAACTTATACCATCCCACCGGTGCGCAAAGGCCTCTCATAAAAGGAGGCAATAGGCATTGGTTCATATTCCACCACTCAGGTTTGTAGCCACTTTTTGGTGGAACTTATTAAGCCCCCAATACCAATTTATGTGGGATGGCTGTCGAAATAAGCGAATCGAGTATTCATTCTTAATTTATTATAAAAAAACAACCTCTCATTGTAGTTTAAATTAAACAAGTCCCTCATGACACAACTCACACTTCACATCTCCAGTGAAAGGTGTCATTGATTTCTCAAGATCGTTAAAGGAAATTCTCACAACTGGTTCAACAAGGGATGTAGACTCTTAAACTCCTCAGATTCTTTTTGTCCAACTTTCTTTAACGGCATTTTATAATATTGATTAGTCTTCTAGTCTTATGAGTCGTAAGTCGTATATGATAAAATCCGCAGAATGTAAAATCATCAATATTTAAGAGAATCCCTATGTACGAACCATATATCTTCAAATTTTAGCAGATTCATCCAGCAAATCAAGTCTTCATAGGGCGTATTTCATTTCATTATTTTATAATCTTCTTCAACACTCGAACTCGATATAACTCAGCATCCCGGACGAGCCCCGATAATACTTCCAACTGGGCTTAACGACTACTATTTTAAACGACAGTTAGCGATTAGCCCGCGGCATATTTACACCGACCCTCCCGATGCTCTCATCTCCCTTCTATCGGATATAGATGCCGTTACACAGCATCAGGCACCGACCTCGCCGGCGAGCTTGAACAATCCCGCCGGCCGGTGCAGAGCACCACGGCGAGACACCTAGTATACGCTCTCCCCCATAGCGACTGCCTAAGCCAAGACCGTTCCACGTTAAGCTGCCCTTGAGCTAGTTGCTCCCTTACCCTTCTGGCTCGAGAGTAGTGGTTGCGCGAGCGTCCTAGTGCCCTGTGAAGCTGTAAAGGCGGCAACTGCATAGATCATTCAAACACACACACGTGCGTGAAATTAAACAAGTGCATATATTCTGCGTGTTATTTTCGGCTTTACACTGTCATTCTTATCATCATCATCATCTCAGCCTATACTTGTCCACTGCTGAACATAGGCCTCCCCAATCGCTTTCCAGCGTAACCGGTCCGATGCCACCTGCATCCAACGACTTCCTGCAATTTTCACAAGATCGTCGGTCCATCTGGCAGGTGGTCGTCCCACGCTGCGCTTGCCAATACGTGGTCTCCACTCTAGAATCTTTCTGCCCCAACGCCCGTCCGATCTTTGCGCTATGTGGCCCGCCACTTCAGCTTGCTAATCTTAAGGGCTATGTCGGTGACCTTGGTTCTTCTACGAATCTCCTCATTCCTGATTCGATCACGTAGAGAAACGCCGAGCATAGCTCTCTCCATAGCTCGCTGAGCAACTCTGAGCTTTTTTATGAGACCTATAGTAAGAGACCACGTCTCTGATCCATATATCATCACTGGTAACACACATTGACTAAAAACTTTAGTCATTAGGCACTGAGGTATTTCGGATGAGAAGTGTCATTCTTATACAATACTTAAATCATATTTTTGGTGTTCCAGGATGATTCCAACGACTGGGTGTGGGAGTGGAGCAGTAGACCCGACCAGCTTCCGCCTAAGTAAGTTACCCATTACATATATTATTATCCCGTTCGTTTAGCAAGTGTTGTGAGGCAGAGCTGGCAATTACGACGCCCTAAGTTCCATAGAATCCTAGCTCAGACAACTATTGGTGGTTGAGGAGAGTGATGGCTGCTTCTCAAGTCATGCTCGAACGGGTGGTGCTAGAGGGGACTGGTCCGTCCTCTATCCTTTGACTGAATAAACATGTACTGTAGTAATTTTGAGTTTTGCCTCGTTCGGCATCACACTGTACCAATTATTTCTCACGCACTCTACATATTTAATATATAATATCAGCCTATACTGCCCACTCCTGGGCAAAGGCCTTCTCTCACAAATCGATGTGAGAGAGATTAGGTCATACTCCACCACGCGGACTCAGTGCGGATTGGTGGAGGCAGGTTTGTGGCCACCTGCTGTTAGAACTTATCAAGCCGCCTTTAAGGCTTCCAACTCGGCTTAACGACTACCACATTAAGTGGTAACCGGGACCAACGGCTTAACGTGCCTTCCGAAGCACGGAGACGCTCGAATATGAAAATGCCACAAACGGTCACCCATCTCAGGCCGACCGAGTCGAACGCTGCTTAACCTTGGTGATCGGTAAGAACACCGCGGTCGCACAGCGCTACGAGCGCCTCTCATATTTTATAGTAAACTTTTTTTCTCTTATTATACTTTTCATTATATACCTTTACAATCTCTATTTTGTAAATGAGAGGACTATGTAGACACTGATCGATACCATGAATCTAAGTACACTTATGATTAATCTATACTTAAGCACATCTATTTAGCTCGTTCCGCATTGCTCTCCCATACCCCATGAATGCAATGTATACAAGAATTGTAAAACTCTCATTTTTAAAAAGAGTAACCGTGGACTTTTTGCCCTTCTTCTCCACACGAATGACTTTCCGAACAGGTGGTAGTCTTAAGTAATCAATAATTTTCTTATTTTGATTATTCATAGGTGCCTTTTGGTCTACATGAATAAAAAACTTTTGATGTAGATTTTATTGGGAGTATTTTTTATCGAGAAATTCCGAATAGCAGTCCAGACATCGACATTGTGATATAATGCCAATATGCGAAATGTGGGCGTACTATACAAAGTGTAACATAATAAACGCAAGACCTGAAAGTTGTTTGTTCTAAATCGGTAACTGAATTGATTCCAATAATTTATAATGTATATGCTGCTTCTCCTTCAGTGTCATATAACAAACTAAATGTATTCTTGATTCAATGTAATACAGATATTTCAAATGCATTTCTAAAACGTGTTTCTCAATATGCACACATACACGTACATGTTTCATTGTTAATTGGTGCATAAAAGTGCTTAAAAATGGGGTAAAACAATTCAAGTTTGGAATTTTGGTTTTTGTATTGAATTTTTGAAGCAATAATATAATCGGGGTGTCTCTTGTCTCTGCTTACTTCTCTGGTGGAAAACTGTCGCGAGAGATATGGGAGAGGTGTATCTACGTTTCGGCAACGATGTTAAATCTTAATGTAACTGATCCCATGATCTTATTGCTATAACGGGGCATAATTCCTAACCCAAGTTTTGATACCAAGAATTCGTTCTAGCTGTATCATACTCCACTAGGCTAACGAGGGATATATGTTTTGAATTACTACCCTCTCGACTAATTGTCGTGAAAGTATCAAATATAAAATTAATTAATATTAGCCCTGTTAAGAAACTGTCCCACTGTTGGGCACGGGCCTCCTCTCAAACTGAGAGGGTTTAGGCCATAGTCCACCACGCTGGCCCAGTGCGGGTTGGCGAACTTCACACACCTTCGAGAAACTCTTAGGCATGCAGGTTTCCTCACGATGTTTTCCTTCACCGTTAAAGCAAGTGATAATTAATTTTTAATACGCACATGCTTTCGAAAAGACAGAGGTGCGTGCCTGGGTTTGAACTTGAGACCTTTGACTTTGCAGTCCAACGGTCTAACCACTAGGCTATCACTGCTTATCAAATATAGTAGAATTTATATAACTTTTATAAGTTTTTTTGATTGATTGGTTCTTGCAATCAGGCGCAAGGAATTTGGAGTGATGGTGTAGATAAGTGGTTCCCAAAGTAGTTGGACCGCGACCCACCTAACAAAAACTTCGAAATTCGGGTTCCAAATCCGTCTTGGTTTTCATGAAGAAAAAGGAGTCATAACTATGCGCATGAAGATGTGTTCAAACAAAAAATAAACGGTTCAGCTCCAATCGATAATTTTAATACTTAAATACAATTTTAATTTTTAAATGACAAGATTTTACATATTTTCTATTTATTGTCGTTATTGCTTTAGGATCAACTTCAATTTTAATTTTTAATCTGTATAAGTTGGATACGTCCACTTTATTTCGGTATTTAGTTTTAATATTAACTATAGCCGAAAATCCCGCCTCATATAAGTTAAGGTACTGATGGGAAGGAGGGTTTTCATGGCTTCATCAAACAGATAAGAATAATAATAATAACCCTGTTAAGAAACTGTCCCACCGTTTTGCACGGGCCTCCTCTCCTCCACCACGCTGGCCCAGTGCCGGTTAGCGAACTTCACACACCTTCGAGAAATCCTCCTCCACCTTTATCGTTAAAGCAAGTCATAGTTAATTTTTAATACACACATGCCTTCGAAAAGGCAAGTGCGGAATGCCAGGAGGTCTGGGTTTAAAACCGAGACTTCTCACTTTGCAGTCCAACGGTCTAACCACTAGACCTGGGATTCCCAAACTATTTTGGGCACTCCTTGTCCAAAATGAACTGATACCTCAGACCCAGATAGCCTAATTACTTTAAAAATCTATTTCTAGTTTTTTTTTCCTATTGATACAAAATTCCTACTAAAATATTAGTCATTCTTAACAAATTGGTACCCGTAACACAACTTATACATTAATATACTGTAAGTGTAAAGTTTTAAATAAGAACTCGGGTTAATAAATAGGGGTCGATTTTTAGACCTCGTCGACCCCCAAAATCAGTTTTCCATTATGTCGACCCCCTCTAGGAAACCAATATCGACCCCAACGGGTCGATATCGATATGCAGAGATTCCCAGTGTTGGGAATCCCTGCACTAGACTATCTGCGACTAAACGTTATTACATAAATAAAAAGTATTTTGATTATGATGTTTGTCCTCCATAAGGGACTGGCGCTTCAAGCACCCGGCGAGTGCCCGCGGGCCTCCGTCGGCCACGTCGTCAATCGAGGTGCTGGAACAGCAGCTCGTGGCTCCCGCCGTGCAGCAGGTAACCACGATACAGCTTGAAAACAAATAAAACAGCAGTTTTTAAGAGCTTAAGCTGGCGCCCACCTTGTCTAATAGTCGCGTGTTATAGCGTAGTTGTGTATGTGCGTGGGTGAAAAGCCGATATTATTATTATTTTTTTGACTGCCTCGTTGGTCTAGTGGCAAAGCGCATCGCTTTGTGATCACGAGGTCCTGGGTTCAAATCCTAGGTCGGACAAGTGTAGTTTTTCTAACGAAAACTTCGCAGTACGAGTCCGGAGTTTGGAATTGTGCCCGGTATATGGCAATAGGCTAGCCCCCTATCACATGGGACCTAACATCGTCGGCGAAACGTACTTAGTACACCTCTGTCACCCCCGCTGGGGGAATATAGGCGTGACGGTGTTTTTTCTTTAATATATTTTTTAAAAACTTAGCCCCACACTAGGATTGATTCCCGTGTCTTTGGTGTGATTACCTAGGCCGAAGCAAATAATTGTGGATCACACAAAGGTTTGTCCCGTGCGGGAATCGAACCCTTGACTATTAGACACAGTAGGCGGAGCGGCTTAAGCTCTTAACCACTGCGCTAAATCGTCCGTCGTAATTCGATATTTTGTCGTAAGATTCAGACGAATATTTTATTTAATAAAAAACTATTTTTTTTTAATGTAAACAAGTTTCATTCCGCCAATCGACAGCCATAGTCCATTATTCGCGGGTTCGATTCCCGCACGGGACAAATCTCTGTGTGACCCACAATTATTTGTTCAGGTCTGGGTATTTGTGTATGTGAACTTTCATGTTTGTAAATGCATAGGAATAAACCCTGGGTGTGGGGCTACTAAAAAAACACCGGCATGCCTATATTCCCCAAGCGGGGGTGGTTAATCATTAACGTGATTACATTTTCCCCATCTCTGCTTCTATGTAAACAATCCAGTCAGATCCCTAGGGGGGTAGGCAGTGAGTACAGACTTCGACTTTGGTATTGACAAGTACTATACAACCAGATAGTGATCAGGGTCTGATGATGAAGCCGGAAGGTGGCCAATGGAAAGACCAGATTACTCAATATAATCTCACCGTGTTTGGACTCGTTGGATTTTTCTTGAAGAGTACTTGGTGTCCTAGGTCTGATGATGGAGCCGGAAGGAAAGCATAGGTTCCTCCTTTCCTCCCACTTTTCGCCGACGATGTTAGGTACCATGCAATAGGGGACGAGCCTATTGCCATATACCGGGCACAATTCCTGACTCCGCATGATGATACTGGGAGTTTTCCGATAAAGAAATTAAGATTTGTCCGACCTAGGATTTGAACCAAAGACCAACGAGTCACATCGTCACACCTATATTCCCCAAGCGGGGGTGGCAGAGGTGTACTGAGTACACCTACGTTTCGCCGACGAAGTTAGGTCCCATGTAATAGGGGCGAGCCTATTGTCTTAGACCGGGCAGACCAACGAGACCGTTCAAAATAAATTAATCCATAATAATAATAATATTATTAGTCCTGTTAGGAACTCTCCCACTGTTGTACACGGCACGGGCCTCCTCTCAAACAGAGGGCTTAGGCCATAGTCCACCACGCTGGCCCAGTGGAGCTTATTCTAACCCTTCCTCTTCCTCTCTTTCCTTGAATTTTCCCTCCAAGGTGATTTGAATAAAATTGTCATAAATAATAATAATAATAATAGCGCTGTTAAGAAACTGTCCCACTGTTGGGCACGGGCCTCCTCTCAAACTGAGAGGGTTTAGGCCATAGTCCACCACGCTGGCCCAGTGCGGGTTGGCGAACTTCACACACCTTCGAGAAACTCTCAGGCATGCAGGTTTCCTCACGATGTTTTTCCTTCACCGTTAAAGCAAGTGATAATTATTTTTTAATACGCACATGCTTTCGAAAAGACAGAGGTGCGTGCCTAGGTTTGAACCCGAGACCTTTGACTTTGTAGTCCAACGGTCTAACCACTAGGTTATCACTGCTTGAAAATGAATCCATAATAGATATTTAATTTTCTTATTCGCAGAGCCACTGCCTGTCCGTCCGGCGCACGTGCTTATTTAGCCGGGGCGCCATAGCGGCTGTGCTGGTCACCAACATCGTGTCCCTGCTCTTGGGAGCCGGCATCGGGTGAGTTCACACTAATCTATCTATCTATATCATCACGCCAGACCCCTTGCGGGGTGGGCAGAGAGTACAGAGTTCCAACAGGTTCTTACAGACCTCTGGCTTCCTCCACTCTCATAGTTCGTCTCATACACGCTCGCCGGTTATGGAGAGTCTTAGTCTTTAAATAAGACTCAGTGTATTTGGTCATGGTAAGATAGTTTAGGTCTCCGGTACCTACATCCTTCCACTTTCGCATTGTATATCTGTTTTGTCATTCTTTCATCCGACATTCTTTCTATATGAACGAACCAACCAACCCTTTCTCATCTTCACTGAAATCGTAGTAATATATATTATCACGCCAGATCCCTTGCGGGGTAGACAGAGAGTACATAGTTCCAACAGGTTCTTTCCTTACATACCTCTCTGGCTTCCTCCGCTCTCATAGTTCGTCTCATACACGCTCGCCGGTTACGGAGACTCTTGACTTTTACATCAGATAAGACTCGGTTTATTTGGTCGTGGTAAGATAGTCTACGTCTTCCCCGGTACCTGCATCCGTCCACTTTCGCATTGTATATCTGTTATGTCTGTTTTGTATTCATCACATTTGCTCGATATATTCCTTTCGTTAGCCGCCTGTCACACATCCTCGCCACATGCCTATACCAGCCCTAGGAGAACCTATCACAACCAAATTAATAGTCTCTTGAAAAAGGGTCAATTATGTAGCACTCTTATTCGACGGAAATGCATGAAGAGATTTATGAACGTAGATAAAGTGAAAGAGGTGTGTCAGAATCGTAGTATGTCTATCTGTAGTCTCTGCCTACCCCAGTAGCATAAAGGCGTGAGTGTATGTATGTTACAATTGCATTTTGTAATATTCAATAATGATTCAAGATTAAAAGTGTAATCAAATCAGTCAATCAGCCTATCGCAGTCCACTGCTGGACTTGGCCTCTCCTAACACGCGCCATTGCACACGGTCCTCCGCCTTCCGCATCCAGTCTGTCCCAGCGACCTTTTTGAGGTCGTCGGTCCATCTAGCTGGGGGCCGTCGTACCTTACGCTTACCAAGTCGCGGTCTCCACTCTAGGACACGCTTGCTCCATCGGCCGTCGGTCCTTCTGCAGATGTGACCAGCCCATTGCCACTTTAGCTTACTGAGTCTGCGAGCTATGTCGGTAACTTTGGTTCTTCGTCGGATTACCTTGTTACGAATTTTATCCTTCAAAGAGACGCCGAGCATAGCTCGCTCCATAGCCCGCTGTGCGACTTTGAATTTGTGGGCTAGTCCCACTGTGAGTGGCCACGTCTCGGCCCTGTAAGTCATATAATGTAATGTAATGGTAAATGACTGCCTCGTTGATCTGGTGGCAAAGCGCATCGCTTTTGCGATCACGAGGTCCTGGGTTCAAATCCTAGGTCGGACAAATGTAGTTTTTCTAACGAAAAATTCCCAGTATGAGTCCGGAGTCTGGAGTTGTGCCCGGTATATGGCAATAGGCTCGCCCCCTATTACATGGGACCTAACATCGCCGGCGAAACGTGGGTGTTCTCAGTACACCTCTGCCACCCCCTCTGGGAAATATAGGCGTGACGGTGTAATGGTAAATGTAATTGGAATCGTTAATCATTAATACACCACCACGCCTATATTCCCCAAGTGGGGGTGGTTAATCATTAACATGATTACATTTTCCCCATCTCTGCTTCTATGTAAACAATCCAGTCAGATCCCTAGGGGGGTAGGCAGTGAGTACAGACTTCGACTTTGGTATTGACAAGTACTATACAACCAGATAGTGATCAGGGTCTGATGATGAAGCTGGAAGGTGGCCAATGGAAAGACCAGATTACTCAATATAATCTCACCGTGTTTGGACTCGTTGGATTTTTCTTTACTTGGTGTCCTAGGTCTGATGATGGAGCCGGAAGGAAAGCATAGGAACTCCTCAACAAAGCATGATATCGTCGGTGTGATTTTCTTGAAAGAAAAGCTGGTTTTTATAATTATTCTCTTTTGTCTTCCTTCAGGGTATGGCTGAGTAAGAAAGGCATGCTTCCACCCAGACTGATAGTCTTGAACTGAACGCAACACAAGACTGACACGTGCGGGGCGTCGGCGGAGCGGCTGCGACGCGACCTGATGGCAAGCGACGGGTGGCGAGGACGCGAAATGGATGGGTGTACAATACGAGGATACATGTCGTGATTTCGCTCTAACAGTGTTTTAAGACAAGGATTAAGATTTTTGGTCTATTTTTTTACTATTATGGGGATTTAGCGTATTCTCTTTAGCAATATTATTGTAATATTATATTGTCGTGAGAGACTTGAGTGTAAACGGTTTAAAGTTCCCTTTATTTGTTAGGTACTGCAGTGTAAGATTATAATAATAATGCTAAGCTAAAGAGATTATGATAGACTTCCAGATCCAAAATTGAAATATAAAAAAGTTGCTGCAACTCAAAATCATTCGAAATTTGAGTCCAGTAATTATTAATTAATCTACTAAATCTCTTTTGATAAGTGTTTAAAAGTTCTACGTAACCTAAAATTTTGAGTTATGACACTGTTTGAGCGAAAATGCGATGCATTTTTCGTTTGCTCCAGTTGTGTCGCAGTCGGTTTTGTATATGTGCGAGATATTGTTTGAACACAAATTAATATTATATAATTTAATACACACACTGTTAATTTAATGGTTTTTGAGTTAACACCTATCAAATATATAAATCAGTCTATTCTGTCCCACCAGTGTTAGGCATATTTGTTAATTATAGGATCAATCAGCTGAAAGGACATTGTTCTGCGCCCATACATAATTTGCCCCAGAACCAACAGCAATGAAAAAATACTTGTATGATTTCAAATCACCTATAAATTCTCTTAAGGCATTTATTATTAAACGGACAAGCGGGGGAATCGCAATACTGCACGAAAAGTATTAGATTTTGAGGTTATAATTCAGTAGCCATTAATACGTATGAGGTTATATTGTGTGTTAGCATTCAGTGAAGATGTCGGCGACTTCGATATAAGTACTTACAATACTTTGAAATATTCGTTTTGATTGCAAATTTTCCGTTAGATACGGATATTTGTTATTATTTTAATAAAATACATAAATAATGATGGCATGGGTCAAATGTTTGTTGGTTCTGGGGCAATTTTCGACAGTGTCCTTACAATTCTAATGGTCGGACGATTTAGCGCAGTGGTTAAGAGCTTAAGCGGCTCCGCCCACTGGTTCTAATAGTCACAGGTTCGTGGCATCTCTTTTTATATTACTATATTATGGAAAATCCATTAAATTATCTAATATTAATTTGTAAGAATGCGTGTACGATAAGGAATGAATATTATATATAAATAAAAATATAAACTATAGTAATATGTATTTCCTAGTGTTTTAAGTATCAGTTTTTTTGTAATTTCTTACATTTTCAAAGTCTCCTTCGAGCGGGGCGATTTGTCAATAGTATACTTTAATTCAAGCAGTTAAAATACATTTTTTCGCGAAGCCTATCTTCTTAGGGGTTAGAAAATAGTTTTAAGGCTCATTTTTCGGTGATTCCATACATTTGCGCGATTACTCCTTCCATACAGAGTGCTGACATGCGCAAAAAACTAAGTCTGCTTCGAATTTCATACTTAAAAAGTATATATTAATAGAGTTCTTTATGCAGTGACACCAAAAAACCACAGAATAAAATGTCTTACTGAGCCTAAAATTATTATCAATATAGGTTTGTCAATATTACACTTTGATGCAAGCAGTTTAAAATCCATTTTCGAGTGAATCCTATCTTTATGGGTATTATCAGAAAGTTTTAAGGCTCATTTTGCTGTGTTCCCGTCCATTTAAGTAAGCGTAAGGAGGCTATATCAGCTTCATTAAAGGACATTGTTCTTCGCCCATACATGATTTGCCCCAGAACCAACAGCAATGAAAAAATACTTGTATGATTTCAAATCACCCATAAATTCTCTTAAAGCATTTATTATTAAACGGACAAGCGGGGGAATCGCAATATTGCACGAAAAGTATTAGATTTTGAGGTTATAATTCTGAAGCCATTAATACTTATGAGGTTATATTGTGTAGTCAAAAGTATAAAGAGTGGATTTAAAGATTAATTATGTTTTTATAGATACCTAACGACACACTAAGGAACTATCTATATAAGTACTTACAATACTTTGAAATATTAGTTTTATATTGCAAATAGTCCGCTAGATACGGATATTTGCCATTATTTTAATGATATAGATAAATAAGGATGGTATGGGGCAAATGTTTATTGGTTCTGGGGCAATTTTCGACGAACGACGAACGAATCAGTCGTAAGCCGTTTGCTGGTGGAGAAAGGCCTCCCCCCAAAGCTCCCAGGCTTGGTGCTGTTCGGAGTCAGCTTACCCGCGACCGTCACCAGGTCTGTCCACGTCCTCCGGCACGTGGTCGCCACTCTAGAATCTAAGATATAATATTGACGAATCGTGACGCATTAATTTTAGTATAACTATTGAATATTTTTTATATCTACATTAGAATTTAGGCAGACACATGTTAAAGTATTGTATTCGTTATGATTGCATTTAATAATAATACGTGTGTCCTGCGGTTTTACCCGCCGTTCACGAAACTATTTTTTTATTATATAAAACCTAAAACGACCAAATTAATAGTCTCTTGGAAAAGGGGTCAAGTGCGCAGCACTCTTAATCGACGGAAATGTTTGAAGAGATGTATGAACGTAGATGAAGCGAAAGAGGTGTGTCAGATCGTAGTATGTGCCGAACTGTAGTCTCTGCCTACCCCATTGGGATAAAGGCGTGAGGGTTTGTATGTATAAAACGTAGTTCCTGAGTCGTGGGTGCGTTTACGAACATGAAAATTCACATACACAAATACCCAGACCGAAACAAACAATTGTGGGGTCACATTTGTCCCGTGCAGGAATCGAACCCTCTCTCTATCTCTCTCGCTCTTAACCAGTGCGATAAATCGTCCGTCAATACGCCCGCGTTGTTTCTTCGGTTTGGCTTAGCGTTCGTTCTGATATTTCGCCTTTTGCTCGGCTCCTAAGAAGCATAGCGTGATGTTAAATAATCATATGACTTTCCACAAGAATTGGGCTATCAAATGCAAACAGAATTTCTCTATAACTATTCGGTCTGAGTGTTTGTGTATGTGAATTACATATTTCAAAAACACACCCATGATAAAGGAATAATTCCAAGTGTGTGGCTACTTTTTTTTATTAAAAAAAAACATTATCTATCTATATGATCACGCCAGCTCCTTTGCGGGGTAGGTAGAGAGTACATTTACAACAGGTTCTTTCCTTACAGTCCTTTCTGGCTTCCTCCACTCTCATAGTTCGTTACGAAAACTCTTGACTTGCCCTTCAGATAAGAAATATCCCCTTCCTTAGATTCTATTTAGGCTACGATTTGAGATATTATCTGCAATCATAATAAATATAATTAAAAAATGTATTACATCTCTTTGTAAGCATAATATATTTTATTAAACTTTCCACTCGAAAAAAAAATCTTGCATTCAGCTTTTACTCTGTGATTATTAAAGTCTTATTTATTTTAATTTCGGATGTGTTGCCATGTCTTAAAAGTAATAATTTTTGTTTACGGTATTGTATCATTTTAAAAAAATATATTTGACAGTTCTGTGGTTCTACCATGAGTTGTTTTTACGCGCGTATTTTAATATCCTATCGAGTATTTCAATACTCGAGACGAGTACCGCTGAAGTCTACGGTACTTTCTCGTCTCGTCTTTTTCGGTCTACAGTACAGTATCTATAGACTGTCTCGTTGGTCTAAAGGCGTATGGTGGAGCTGGCGGTCCTCGGTTCAAATTAGTGGTGTAAAAATGAGTGCTGGACGTCGAGCGTTTAGCACTGAGTGGACGATTTCGACCTTTGAAGCACGTTGAAGATTCGAGCGTTTAAGCGCCGACTAACGTTTTTACAACACTATTTCGAATCAGTGGTTGCGGTTTTTTCTATTAAACTTTTTCAGTATCAGTTTGGAGTCTGTAATTATGCCGGTATTAAATGCCAATAGGTTCGGCCCCTACGCCATAGGGACGACATCGTCGGCGAACTGTAGCTATACACCTCTGCAACTTTCACTAGGGGAAGGCACGACGGTGTGGAATTATTCTCTTTCTTAACAATACCTCATGGTTAAACCACAATTATTTACAGTGTCGTATATGTTTTAGGTATAGAAAAAATGTTTTTATGTTTTAACAATATAATTAGAAGAATAATTTGATTCGGCTAGAGGATTCGTTTTTATTTCGCGTTCAAACAAAGAGTTGAACTGTCATGACGCCATTTTGTGTATACAGTCCCACGAGGATCTTTTGGTCCGCGGCCTAACTCGGAACTAACGCTGTCATCAAGTGAAATGTCACTTTATGACAGTCGTAGAGTTTCCGTTTGCTATGAAATTTCAATCAATCAATCAATCAGCCTATCGTAGTCCACTGCTGGACATAGGCCTCTCCTAACACGCGCCATTGCACACGGTCCCCCGCCTTCCGCATCCAGTCCGTCCCAGCGACCTTCTTGAGGTCGTCGGTCCATCTAGCTGGGGGCCGTCCTACCTTACGCTTACCAAGTCGCGGTCTCCACTCTAGGACACGCTTGCTCCATCGGCCGTCGGTCCTTCTGCAGATGTGACCAGCCCATTGCCACTTTAGCTTACTGAGTCTGCGAGCTATGTCGGTAACTTTGGTTCTTTGTCGGATTACCTCGTTACGAATTTTATCCTTCAAAGAGACGCCGATCATAGCTCGCTCCATAGCCCGCTGTGCGACTTTGAGTTTGTGGACTAGTCCCACTGTGAGTGTCCACGTCTCGGCCCCGTAAGTCATAAATGAAATTTACCCAATGTATTTTTTTATTAGGACCTATCGGATGAAATATATCCCTGAAAGTAGGAAAAGTTCAATGATAACCCTAATTTCACGCCACTCGCGCTCAATGTCAACCAAGGGCAAAAATATCCTTGTCGCACGTTGTTTTCGTAGTTATGGCATGTCCATATATATTACGTCATTGATGCTGACTCTCTCGCCTTTGTATTTCCGTCTAATAAAGCCACTTAAGATGGCAGTACAATATTGTAATGTTTAATAATATTGTGGGCAAGTTCAATTCTTCGTTTGAACGCTTTAACACTGTGATAGTAAATTAAAAATGTTCTAGTTGGCAACACCTTGATTCCCTACAGCTGACAGTTCCTCCTTGAGGCCCCCTCAAGCTAGTTGCCCCTTGCCCTTCTGGCTCGAACTGGTTGCACGCTCGCCCTCTTGTCCGGTGAAGCTGTAAAGGCCCCTCGCCCAACAGCGTAGATCATTTAATCACGATTGGGATTTTTTAGCAGCAATGGCGACAATAAGGTTTAGTGTTATACTCCATAATTTCTGACATTGACGAAATGTACTGTTAAAGTGTGGACCATTTTAATAAAAATACTATGAAATTGGCCGTCTTCATTTCAAGGCCATAAATTCAATGTAGCATAAAAAAAATAAAGTTGTCATAATGTATTTTTATGTATTAATAATAATGTAATTAGGTAACCAAATATTTATAGGCTATATATATAGCTTTGTTGAGTTTGAATAATGTTTTTATTTTTTTTTATATAAATATAATATTGATCAAAATGATATGGGTTAAAAAAATAATCTGTCATTAATACAGCACGCCAGATTCTTTACGGAGTAGACAGAGAACGTCGATTGCCAACATATTCAAATAGGTTTTCTATTGAGGTCCTGGTCAGCTATTGACCTTACCCTCACCTGATGGGATGTGACAATGAAGCCGAAGAGGAGACTCGCTCACTCAGTAATAACCTTCGAAATAGTCTGAGGCCCACTTGCACAAACCAGGGTGAGCGTTAACTATTGACTATCTATCTATTTATATCATCACGCCAGATTCCTTGCGGGGTAGGTAGAGAGTACAGAGTTCCAACAGGTTCATACCTCTCTGGCTTCCTGCACTCTCATAGTTCGTCTCATACACGCTCGCCAGTTACGGAGACTCTTGACTTGTCCTTCAGATAAGACTGTCTATTTGGTCGTGGTAAGATAGTCTAGATATTCCCCGGTACCTACATCCTTCCACTTTCGCATTGTATATCTGTTTTGTCATTATTTCTTCTGACATTCTTTCTATATGTCCGAACCAACGGAGCATACCCTTTCCCATCATTACACCGATACTATCTTTCATACCTACTCGCTTTCTACTACGCTGTTGCGAATACGGTCGGTCGGCTTCACTCCGCACATCTTCCTATTGACTAACTCAAGGATTTACCGTCAACTTGACGTTATAACTTTCAGTTAGTCAATAGTTAAAGTTAAGTCTGCTTTGTGCAAGTGGGCCTGAGGTGATCAAAGTTACACCGAGTCCCAAATCATTACATACCTTCGTCGTTTTTAATTTACTATCGCAAAAAGATTTATGTAAATATCATAATATTATGTTATGTGTCATTTTAATCATTAGTGTTAAGCTGCTTTAATATATAAGAATATGCATTTTTATTTGCGAAATTGTTTTATTTATTCCTAGTACCTGTACCAAATCAATATGATAATTAATCCAATTTTATTGTTTGGTTTTGCGTGTACGGTGCGCGGGTTGTGTATGGACCCTACAAAAAATAGGCGAGTGACTACAGGATAGTTTCTCTTCGGACATATCACTAGAGCAGTGTTTCAAAATGATTAAAATCTTCATTCTCAAGAATATCGTCCACGACCCCAATTTTTTTCTATGTGCATATGTGGCGTAGTAGCTCAGTGGACGAGATGGTAATAAAACGAGTTCAGAGTATACAGTAGTAGTCGTGTCTACGGTACTGATCGTAAACGAATATTAATATATGTGCGAGAAAGTAGGAACGCGGGTGCACGGCCTCGTGTGTATCAGCTGACTGGCTGAGGTGCGGGCGCCAATTCAAATTGACGCAACTTGTTAGTAATTCGACTCATTACTACGTGCGGGCTAGTAAACTGATAAAAAATTGCCCTCGGTCCACTCTGGTGAATTCGGTTTTACTAGATACCCCCTCAGTGGCGATGAGCAGGTGGACCACGGGTTCGACCCGTAACGAATAATTCAAAATTAAAATATACAGTGTTATGTAAGTCGCGGATGATTTATTTATTTCTATCGAGGTAGTCATTGGTTGCGTGGTGTACGGCCAGACTTTAAATTGTTCAGACAACCTTATAACTAATTTCTTTTGAGTACCGTAGTGGACGACAGACCTGATGTGCGTTCTAAGTGACAGCGCATATCGAAGGAATCCTCTCGCAAAAAAGTAATACTCGAGAAGTAAAATCATTCGGAGTTCAAGAAGGCGCGCACTAAGCTTTCGTGTATTCCTACGCTCTATAGTTTGCTTCCGCGATGAGCCATGATCAGGAAGCTCAAATGTACATGCTAGAAATTAAAGCCTTCAAAAATAACATTTAAATAGCGTTCCACTAGCTTCATAAGAAGCATGTTAGCTACATGTTCCTTTGATCTAAATAATAATCTGTATTAAAAGTAGACCAAATTGATAAGATATCTTCTCGCATAGGGCCCATTCATAATTCAGCGTTAGTTTCACGCTACCATAAATTACTAAAAGGGTAGCCCTATGTTCGTACGAGCGCTTTTTCAACATGCGTTAGTAAATAGCCGGAATTATATACACGGATAACGGTACATTTTTTGAAAGCAAAGCGCTCATGCGAATGTAGAGTTATAATATGTAAAACTATGTGTAATTTTTCAAATGATTATTACACATTTACCTATTTAGATTGCAAAAGAATGTTTTGGATTTTGGTAGCTTATTTTTCTCCATAATTTAATACCACAATAATATATTAACTAAACGCAAAACCATAAACTTCAACTCTCCCAATACATAATCTGTGGCTGTCAAAAGTTCAATGGCGGATGTGCACACATCGAGGAAAACATATTTCACGTTCACATTTTAACTAAACAATATCGCTACATGATATTAATTTCCACCATATAAACATTAAAAACGGATTATAATGTCCATCGTCGTGTCAGATTGCTTCACAATCGGCAGTATAGTTGCTACGAGAACGTGTTATAATGAAAATATCGAGGGAGAAGTACTGGCTTTCGATCCTCAAACTAAGATGCTAATTCTCAAATGTCCGTCTTCTAGCGGCAATCCTAAACGGCATGACGTGAATATTGTGAACTTATCGCTTGTTAGCGATGTGCAAATCAAGAAGGAAGTGACGACGATGCCTGAACCACCTCAATCTTTGAATCTGCATAGACTTAACACTCGAGTCAGGAACTCTATTGAAAATAAGCGAAGACTAGTGAGTATGAGAGATTTTGTACATATTTACGTGTTATCACGACCATAGTTAAGTTTACGAACTGTGAGAGTAGAGAAACCGAGAGGTCTGCAAGGAAAGAAGCTATTGGCACTGTTTTCGCCTAACCTCTAATGATCTGGCGTGATGATATTAATACATTACCACCATAAAGTGGAAGGATGTAGATACTGTAGATGATTTAGACATTGTACCATGGTCAAAGGTCAAGTCAAGAGCCTCCATAACCAATGAGTGTCTATAAGATGAATTATCAGAGTGAAGGAGGCAAGAGATGTTTGTCGGAAATAACTATACTCTGCCCGCTCTGCATGGGGTCTGGTGTGTTGATAGATAAAAGTTTCATACAAAATGTTGACAATACTTCTATCTATCTATATCATTATGCCAGATCACTTACGGGGTAGGCAGAGAGTATAGAGTTCCAACAGGCTCTTTCCTTACATACCTGATGATACTTATTCTACTAAAATGTTAGAAATTGCTTTTTTATCATTTCTAATAAAGAAAGCGTTACTATAGAAAATGTTGAAATTTCACCATAATTTAAATATTTCATCATCCTAACTTGACCTCCTATAATAAAGACCTCTCTCTCTATATCATCATGCCAGATCCCTTGTAGAGTAGGCAGAGAGTACAGCGTCAAACAGTATCTTTGCCTACATACTTCTCTGGCTTCCTCCACTCTCATAGTTTGTCTCATTCACGTTCGCCGGTAAGGAAAGAACCTGTTGGAACTCTGTACTCTGTGCCTACCCCGCAAGAGATCTGGCGTGATGATATATATAGATAGTATTAAATTTGATGAATCAGCACATACTGTTCCACTGCTGGGCAAATGCCTTTTCTCACACATCAAGGTGAGAGAAAGTTTTCACTCCAGCATGAAGAGCCAGTGCAATGCTTGGAGGCAGGATTGTACAGAACTTAGCAAGCCACCTATAAGGCTTCCATCTTAGCTTAACGACTGCCACATTACTTGATAACCAGACCAGCATGACCAATCCCAGACCCCAGAGTGGAGTCAGAAAGTCTACAAAAGGAGCAGTACTTCGATCTCGTTTGAATGAATTGTGTTCAGTCTCTTTAAGTAAATTGTGTTCCTTCTAGGTATCAGCACTATCAGCATGCCTCGACCCTGAGGGTCAGCGACTCTTCATGGCGATCGCGCGGGTGATCGACGACGTCTCCTGGGCTGGACAGAACATCAGGGTGTACAATGAAGTTATTATCACCCCACCATACAAGGTACGAAGGTATTTAAGACCGCCTGGACATTGCATTGACATGTCTGCTGCATGTCGAATGCGCTTTGGAATAAAACAACCACACACTGGGTCCCATCAGGTGGGAAACGCCAGCGCGGCCCAGAAAGAGGTGGCGAGATGAGCTGGTTTCTATGATAAGACTGGCATCAGCTTGCACTCGATCCCGACATCACCTTGCAGTGGGGCAGTATAGGCTTTTATAATAATAATACAAGGTATGGTTAAGCTGTTGGTCCCAGTTATCACTTAACGGGGTAGCCATTAAGCCAAGTTGGAAGCCTTATAGGCGGCTTGATAAGTTCCAACAGAAGGTGGCCACAAACCTGCCTCTACCAATCCGCAGTAGCTCCATATGCTGGAGTATGACATACTCTCTTTCACCTCAATTTGTGAGAGAAGGCCTCTTATGTTACAATCACAAGGATCAGCGGGGCGGAATGCGCAATAGCTTTTAAATATTTACAATTAGATTTCATTAATTGATGTATTTTACATCATAATTAATAGTCGATTATCTAATATTTCGTTTTTAGTTTATGTTCAATTCATAATATAAATGTTGGCAACACTGATTTTAAAATTGTATAAATTACTGCCTCGTTGGTCTAGTCGCAAAGCGCATCGCTTTCTGATCACGAGGTCCTGGGTTCAAATCCTAGGCCGGACATGTGTAGTTTTTCTAACGAAAAACTTCCCAGTACGAGTCCGGAGTCTGGAATTGTGCCCGGTATATGGCAATAGGCTCGCCCCCTATTACATGGGACCTAACATCGTCGGCGAAACGTGGGTGTACTCAGTACACCTCTGCCACCCCCGCTTGGGGAATACAGGCGTAACGGTGAAAAAAAAATATAAATTACGAGTGACGGATATTTAGTGTTCTTGGCTGGAACAGCAGATAAAGACTGTCTGGAATCAGCGTGTCTTCTTGTTCCATCTCTGCATCCCACGCTCTGCAGCTGCTCCGCTAAAACCACGAGGAAATAACCCTATGACGAATTCTCTTCGTAATTTATGCTCAGCAGTGGAACTGTAGACTGATTTAAATACAATATCAGTTAACAAGCTTCATATTTGTATATGTATACTCTCTCTCTCTCTCTATCTTGTCTATACTCTCTCTCTCCCTCTCTCGTCTATACTCTCTCTCTCTCTCTATCTTGTCTATACTCTCTCTCTCCCTCTCTCGTCTATACTCTCTCTCTCTCTCTCTATCTTGTCTATACTCTCTCTCTCCCTCTCTCGTCTATACTCTCTCTCTCTCTCTCTGATCTTGTCTATACAATTTATATAATATATTCTTTCTTCTGCAGGTGGACAACGTTATAGGCGAGAAAGACTCAAAACCATACAATTACATAAAGAAATTCGTCGAGAGACATTGGCGCGACGACCGCGAACACCCGATCACACCGAACACAAGTCAACACCAATAAACATATGTATTTATTATATTATATTTATTATATTATACAGCCTGTGTTGTATCTTCGCGGAATTTCCATTTGTACTGGTAATAGTGAACATAAATTCATGAAAAAATAAACATGAGACGAAAATTATCCATACTTCTGTACTATTACTAACAGTTTCCCGTGGCCTTGAGGTCGACAGTAGAGTTCAACTGGATCCAATGATAGGTAAAGACTATGAAGCACATATAAGGAGTCAGCCTAAGCAACTGTTCACTGTGTCTTCCAACTAGGCCCTGACGTCATCGCGATGGGCGTGGTTAATGGTCAGTCTAATACTCAGCTAGATGGCAAATACAGAAGTGGGCGGAGTGTGACGTCCTCTTCGTGCCTCGCCACCCCGCGCAGTCAAAATCAAAAGTTTTTTATTCATGTAGACCAAAAGGCACTTATGAATAGTCAAAAAGAGAAAATGATTTTACTTAAGACTCTACCACCCGTTCGGAAAGTCATTCCTGTAGAGAAGAAGGGCAAGAAACTCTTACGGGTACGCTTTTTAAAATGAGAGTGTGAAAGTTTGTATGTTCAGATGTTTGGTTATTTGTGACTCAATCACGCATAAACGACTGAACGGATTTGGATGAAATTTTGGCACACGGTTAGTTTATTATCTGCATTAACACATAGGATACTTATTATCCCGAAAAAATGTTACTTTCCTGTCTGAAGTTAACGCCTACGAAGTCACGGGCAGAAACTAGTTATTCATAAATAAATAATCGTTGCCCGGTCCGCGTGCTGGCCCCCCTTCGCGGTCGTTTACGTTCCTACCGCGTTGTAGCGTATCTTTCGCTTCAACTAACGTTATTCTGATTTACTTTCAAATGAGTATTGGTAAAAAAATGGGCTAAAACAAACCTAGACAGTTCTTTGCAGAATTATTAAATAGTAGAGAAGAAATAAGACCTAGACTATCTTATCTCAAATAGACCGAGTCTTATCTGAAGGACAAGTCAAGAGTCTCCGTAACGGGCGAGCGTGTATGAGACGAACTATGAGAGTGAAAGCCAGAGAGATATGTAAGGAAAGAACCTGTTGGAACTCTGTTCTCTCTGCCTACCCCGCGAGGGATCTAGCGTGATGATATAGATAGAGATAGATTAAATGCTAGTTTCTGCCTGCGACTTTATCTGCATTGACTTTAGACAGGAGCCTTATATTTATCCGTGATAAATTCTGGTAATAAACTGTGTCAAATTTCATCGAAATTCGTTCAGCCGGCTTTACGTGATTGACTAACAAACAGACATTCACATTTATATTATTAACTAGTTTCTACCCGCTACTTCGTCTGCATCGACTTTAGATAGGAACCTTACATCTTTCCGGGATAACGATCCTATGTTGTGAGTGCCAAACGAAATTAATATTTAATTCTATGATATTAAGGCATAGAACCATAAGTACAGAAACAGATCATGCCTTATTGCCATTGGATAAAGGAATATTTTCTTTGACACTTACAAGTTTCTTTGACGGACGATTTAGCGCAGTGGTTAAGAGCTTGAGCTTGAACCCACTGTGTCTAAAAGTCGCGAGTTCGATTCCCGCACGGGACAAATCTTTGTGTGAGCCACAATTATTTGTTCCGGTCTGGGTATTTGTGTTTGTGAATTTTCATGTTTGTAAACGCACCCACGGCACAGGAATAAATCCTAGTGTGGGTACACGCTTTAAAAAAAAATAAAAACAAAAAAAAATCTGTCGCAGGACCCATCCTTCACGAAAACTATTATAATTAATACCGTTCTGCCGGTTTTGCGTGTTAAAGTAACAAATATCCAAATATACCCACTCACATTTAAATTATAAGTAGGACTCCATTTATTAAGAATTGAATAAATTCCGCGAGAATACAAACAAACAGACTGTATATATAACATGTATTTGGTGATTCTACTCGATTTGACCACTAAGATATACTTTCATCATCACCCTAAAGATGTCCACTGTTGGAGAAATGCCCTCTCTCCAAAGCTCGCCACGACCACCGGTGCTATACGCAGCCAGGTTTAACCCGTGACCTGCACCAGGTCATCGGCTCTACGCGACACGTCATCATCATCAGCCCGTGTCGGTCCACTGCTGGACGTAGGCCTCTCCCATGGCACGCTACAGCTCGATCTTCAGCTCTCCTCCTCCAATCCCTGCCCACTGCCTTACGAATATCGGCGCCCTAACTAGCTACAGAGCGCCCTAGACTACGTTTGCCGACACGCGGTCTCCATTCAAGAACCAATCGGCCCCAACGGCCTTCGGTTCTGCGGCATATGTGACCTGCCCACTGCCACTTCAGTTTGCTAATTCGCTGAGCTATACCGAACTTGGTTCTCTGACGAATAACTTCGCTCCGGATTCGATCTCTAAAAGAAACTCGGAGCATAGCTCTTTCCATAAGTCGCTGAGTGACCTTGAACTGGTGGCATTTTCATATTTGAGAGCCGGGCTTCGGAAGGCACGTGGAGCCGTTGGTCCCGGTTACCACCTAATGTGGTAGTCGTTAAGCCGAGTTGGAAGCCTTATAGTCTGCTTGCTAAGTTTCACCAACAGGTGTCCACAAGCCTGCCTCCCCCGCTCCGCACTGGCTCCGCGTGCTGGAGTATGACCTAATCTCTCTCACTTAGATTTGTGAGAGGGCTTTGCCTATCAGTAGGACAGTATGGGCTGATTTTTTTTTAACATTACCTATTAAGTACATCGATCCAGTATGGCCACCAATCATAAAATATACACTCCCAAAATATTCCCATAGATTTTTCAAGCTTAGTTTTTCAAATGAAATCCATTTTATTGTTTTCTTTTTACAACAAATAATTTTTGAAAACAGCAGTACCCAAAAAATTGTATCATATTGTATTTTATTTGTAAAAAATTTAGTCCAAAAATAATAGTTTTATTTCCAAAATTTAGGTTTCTTTTTCCTTGTGTAATTTCAGATTTTTGAGGCTTGTATCATTAAGGAGTGTGTTACCATTATATAGAATTTAAAATTCTACCAAATTATATCGAAATGTCACTTTCACACAACTTTCATAAATCGTGTTCAGATCTATAGTACGTACATTTAACATCATAAGTAGCTTAACATAGTTTTTTAAATAAATATTACTCTATATTTTACAGAAGTTGGTGAACATTGTCAAAACCCAATTATTAGCAACATAAATTCAAATATATTTAGATCAACACAAAATAATGGATGAAAGCAAATTTAAAAAGTGTGAATGTTAATCGACTTATGTTGCTACCCCTATCTACCTTACTTATGTTTTTATTAATTAATTAATTACAGATTTTGTGTTCTTACAAAAATATATTTTAAACTGATGGTAATACAGTTCTTTTTGACTTGGCATCGAGATTTGAAGTTATATTCAAGTATATATTGACTAGTATTTATATGATGTTGGATAAGTAATAGTGAAAAAAATTATTTAAAAAAAAATGAAAAATTGTTTCTGCTTGTTTTATTTACAATTCCTTGTATACTCTGACCAACGAATATTCAACCCAGAAAAATGGTGGCACCTTAAAATAGCAGCAGATAGCTACTAGAGATAGATATTTTAACTGACAACGTTAGTTAGGTTATTGAGAACGGCTGTAAGACTTGCGACGTTAATCCGCTTAGCCCACGCTCGCCTTAAGTCCGGTGAAGCTGTAAAGGCCTCACGGCCGACAGGTATATCACTCAGACACACACACACACACACCGCTTATCCCACTGGTTCGAATCACTGGCTCAATCTGTGCACAGGACGTCGTCTTTGTGACCCACAAATATCAATATTTCTGGGATGTTTGTGCGTGTTTTTTCATGTTTGTAAACGCACCCACGACAAAGGAGTTATTTAAGTAAGGGGCTACGTTTTAAAATAAAATAAAACACCCACTGTGTACTGGTAAAAAACTATTTTTTAACCGACAGCCCTTAGGATTAGCAAGCTGAAGTGGCAATAGGCGGGCCACATAGCGCGAAGATCGGACGGGCGTTGGGGCAGAAAGATTCTAGAGTGGAGACCACGTATTGGCAAGCGCAGCGTGGGACGACTGCCTGCCAGATGGACCGACGATCTTGTGAAAATCGCAGGAAGTCGTTGGATGCAGGTGGCGTCGGACTGGTTACACTGGAAAGCCATTGGGGAGGCCTATATTCAGCAGTGGACAAGTATAGGCTGAGGTGATGATGATAATTTTTTAATATCCCTTAAATTCATAATCCTATTCATAGCCTTCAGTAAGGATGGGAAATACACCGCTGACATAGAGAGAAGAGTGAGTGCAGGGAACAGAGTGAATGGTGCGATGGGAAAGCTACTTTGGAGCCGGCACTTAAGCCATAAGGCGCAGCTGGCCATACATAATGGAGTTCTTGTCCCTACGCTGTTATATGGTAGCGAGAGCTGGGTATGTAAGAAGGAGAATGAAAGTAGGATAAATGCGGTAGAAATGCGAGGTCTGCGGAAGATGTGCGGAGTGAAGCTGACCGACCGCATTAGCAACAGCGTAGTAAGAAAGCGAGTGGGTATGAAAGATAGTATCGGTGTAAAGATGAGAAAGGGCATGCTCCGTTGGTTCGGGCATATAGAAAGAATGCCAGAGGAAAGAATGACAAAACAGATATACAATGTAAAAGTGGAAGGATGCAGGTACCGGGGAAGACCTATACTATGTTACCACGACCAAATAAACCGAGTCTTATCTGAAGGAAAAGTCAAGAGTCTTCGTAACCGGCGAGCGTGTATGAGACGAACTATGAGAGTAGAGGAAGCCAGAGAGGTAAGTAAGGAAAGAGCGTGTTGGAACTCTGTAGTCTCTGCCTACCCCGCAAGGGATCTGGTGTGATGTTATAGATAGATGGATAGAAATTTATAATCTTTATCAATCGGCCTGTATTTAGCCACTGCTGAGTGTAGGCCTCTTTTATCACGCCATTCGTTCCTGTCCTGTGCTAGCCTATTCCACAATTTTCCGGCCTTCACGATGTCATCCCTTAAATTACCAATGTTAAATAGTTTTAACTATAGTATTTTTCCACATAGGATGGGTAGTGACTTCTAATTGCCAAACGAAATTAATATTTAATTCAATGCTGTTAAGGCATAATACCATACGTATAGAAGCAAGTCATGCCTCTTATTGCCATTGAATTAAGTATAATTTCGTTTTGCAATTAGAACTGTCACTGCCAATCCTATGTGAAAAATACTTTATGTTTGTGCAGTGTATAGTGTCTAATAGAGATGGCTTGTATTAGGTAAATCAGGTACTAAGTACACCTGTTCCTAGTCTGCATAAATACCTAATCCAAATACCTATTCCACCTAATCTCAATGATCTCATACACATACCGTGATTTCAATCCGCCTATTCTATATCAAATCCTGATATCGAATTATCGATATTTGAATTAATTTAATGTTAGATTGTTTTGTTACTATATTAAGTCATAATAACACTTTTAAGAAAATGGAAGTTTCAAAATGTAATCAAATTATTATTTTTTTGATTAGATGAGATATTTCTGCACGAAATTGGTTGAATAAACTAATACTTGTTTTCTATTTTATCATTTAATAATTGGTATCTTCCCTTCATACTTTTACAGGCTTAGGACTGTTAACTTACGAATGTATGAAGTTTTGAGTATTGCGTTATTAAATATTCCGCAAAAGTTTTGCGTTTGCAAGATGGCGTATTTAAAAGATTTAAATTCATTATATTTACATTTGTTTTATATCAAAACGCGTTGTGTAGCGCTGTCTCGCTCCCTTACACGTAAGCGGGATAGCAAAGCGATAAGCATATGAGTGAGTGAGAGAGCGCGGGAACAGGTGTGAGTGAGCGCGCTAAATGGCTAAACATTAGATTATATTGAATATGAATATTAGGTGGATTAGGTATTGCCAGAATTGGATTAGGTGCCACCTATTCTCGTAAAATACCTGTTCTTTGGATCTGTTCTAATAAATACGACTCATCTTTAGTGTCTAAGTGATAATTAACAGCATAATTTTTTTTAAATAACCGTGAGTAGCTAAAGAAATCAAAAGCAGAAATAGTGCAAAGCTTTCAATCTAGCTTGTCCCTTTATAACTATATATATGGTTACGCAGCCTTCGACTAGGTCGGCCCGAGATGGGTGACCGTTTGTGGCATTTTCATATTCGAGCGTCTCCGTGCTTCGGAAGGCACGTTAAGCCGTTGCTCCCGGCTACCACTTAATGTGGTAGTCCTTAAGCCGAGTTAAAAGCCTTTAAGACGGCTTGATAAGTTCCAAAAGCAGGTGGCCACAAACCTGCCTCCATCAATCCGCACTGGGTCCGCGTGGTGGAGTATGTATGACCTAATCTCTCTCACCTCGATTTGTGAGAGAAGGCCTTTGTCCAGCGGTGGGCGGTAGAGGCCGATATTATTATATATAGTCACGTCAAATACTCAAAAAGAGCTATATAAATAATATTAGCTCTGTTAAAAAACTGTCCCACCGTTGGGCCTCCTCTCAAACATAGGGTTTAGGCCATAGTCCACCACGCTGGCCCAGTGCGGGTTGGTGAACTTTACACACCTTTAAGAAACTCTTAGGCATGCAGGTTTCCGCACAATGTTTTCCTTCACCGTTAAAGTAAGTGATAGTTAATGTTTAATACGCACATGCTTTTGAAAAGACGGAGCTGCCTGCCTGGGTTCGAACTCGAGGCCTCTGACTTTGTAGTCCAACGGTCTAACCACTAGGCTATCACTGCTCTCTTCATCATTTTCAGCCGAGACGTCTACTACCGAACAAAAACATTTATTTATTTATACTTTATTGTATACAGTTAGAAGTAAAAGAAAAAAGTTTACATTTAGGCAGTATACAAAAAGGCGAGCTTAACTCAAATATGAGTTATCTTCCAGCGAACCTTTGAGTGTTGAGAGATGAAGAGAAGAATAAGAGGGCAGTTATACAATATAACGTCAGAAGATATAAAATAAATACTGTATTTTCAAATAAATACATATATTTAGTACTTACGATACAAATATTAATATATATAATTATAATATATACATAAACATAAATATCTAAATGAAATCAAGATAGGAAATGTTCTTTGATTCTTCTTCTGAAAACATCCAGAGAAGAGCTTGCACGAATGGAATAAGGAAGTAAGTTCCATAGACGCACAGCACGCACAGTGAAGGACCTGTCGTAACGACTGGAATAATGAAGAGGGGTACGAAGAAGGAGAGATGTAGCTGTACGGCAGGGTTTGTCCCTTGGAATCAGGAAGTCAAAACGCTCTCGGAGGTAAACTGGGGATTTAGGATTATGTAGAATGGAGTAGAGAAGAGAGAGAATGTGCAAGTCCCGTCGCAGCCGGATAGGTAGCCATATCAGTTACGATCGGAATTCTGATATGTGATCAAATTTACGTAAACCGAAAATGAAACGAATACATAAATTCTGCAGACGTTCGAGCTTATTGACCAGTTCTTCAGTAGCATCTAGGAAGCAAACATCACCATAGTCTAAAAGTGGAAGAAGGAGAGACTGAGCAAGACTTATTTTAGTTTGATAAGGCAAAAACTTTTGCAGACGCTTGAGAGAATGAAAAGTGCCGTAGACCTTTCTGCTTACTTCCGCTATGTGAGAGCTCCAGGCAAGATTGGAGTCTATAAGAACACCTAAATTCTTAACAGTATTACTATAAGGTATAGGAACAGAATCAAGGACAACTGAAGGGAGTGTTTGTAGATTTATATTAAGGGCGTTCATGTAGTGTTTGCCACCAATGATGAGAGCTTGAGATTTGGCAGGATTGACCAAGAGACCGAACGTTTTCGCCCAATTACTGATGTTTTCGAGATCATCATTGATGGCGCCAATCGCATGATTGATTTCCCCAACCTTAAAGTGACGATAAAGCTGCAAGTCGTCTGCATACAGATGATAATGAGAAGTAATGACTTTAGTGATAGAGTTTATAAAAGTGGAGAAGAGAAGAGGAGAAAGGACGCCACCCTGAGGCACACCCGCAGCTAGATTACACCATGCAGAGAAGTTCTCTTCAGAACGAACCGCCTGCGAGCGCCCCCTATGGTAAGAGTTAAACCACGCAATTACAGGACATCCGTGACATGTCGTTGACGTTTCGTGGGTTATTCCCGAAATCCCCATAGAGTTGCTCCATCAATTGCCGGCTGATCTCCTTGTTAATGGGGATTTTTGGACAAAAATTCCATAAATCCCCATTGATGCAGCAAGGCAAGAGATTTGTGGATAAAAATTCCACAAGTTCCCATCAACTGATAATTTACCAAGCAATTGGATTTTTTGTATTAAATACAAACAACGGGTTTCACGATAATCACAGCACTCCTTATTTCTTATACGTAACTAATAACAATAAAAGTACATACATTCATTTAAAAGATTCTTTTAAGACACTCAAACTCAAATTGTTATTTGGGGTATATACATTTTATTTAACCTACAAATCTAACTTTGGGTGAAGCGATAACCAGAGGCACAAATAAAATCCGTGTGTCACAAACTTCAGATAAAAGTACCAGGACCACAATAGACAAGGAGATCTTAGCTCATGAACGATACATTGGAAAAAGATAGGGGGGAGCAGGATATTCTACTTTTGCGGTCTGCCGACATGCAAGTAGCTGAAGACCTCTGTGCTGCTTTGATATCCTGATACTTTTTTATAATATAATAGGGATTTCGTTCAAAGTGATCACCCATATTTATCGAGTACCTTGGTTATGAGTATATCGTTTATATGATTTCCTAATATGTCATGATGTCCTAGCACTTGACCAAAGAATTGCTTGGCGAATTATCAGTTGATGGGAACTCGTGAAATTTTTAAACAAAAATAAACACCTTCACGGCTATATTCCCCAAGCGGGGATGGCAGAGGTGTACTAAGTACAACCTCTTTTCGCCGTCGATGTTAGGTCCCATGCAAGAGAAAGCGGGCCTATTGCCAGATACTGGGCACAATTCCATACTCCACTCATATTGGGAATTTTTCGTTAGAAGAACTACATTTTTCCGACCTAGGATTTAAACCCAGGACCTCGTAATCACAAAGCGATGCGCTTTATCACAAGACCAACGAGGCAGTCATCAAACAAAAATCTTTACTGTATTTCTGCATCAATGGGGATTTATGGATTTTTTTGGTCTAAAAATCCCTATCCACAACTCAATGTGATTTTAATGGGAATTTCTGGAATAACTTCGTTTAGTCATAGCGACGAAGGGACACGCACACGCCCACACACACACACACACACAAACCAACGTGTTTATTTGGTCGTGGCGATAAGGGTCTTCTGCGGTACACGTTAGAAACCAAGAAAATAAAACGGCCATTTTTAAAGCTTGCAACATTTATTCCTACAAGAACCAACTACATGATTACACATAATTATAATATAATGTTTTAATATATTATTAAATATTCGAAAGAACAATAATGGCAACACTGAAATAACTGGCAATATGTGCTGACCGTAGAAACAACAACAAAAAATATCGACTAAGTTTTTTTTTGGCGGGAAACCGAAGAGTGATGTTGTCAATTTGTTTTAATTTCCAAAACTGGAATATTAACCATTATGTATTCTTATATTTGCACGGGTGAAGGTAATTGTAACAAAGTGATAAAACGTGCCTTTTCGACTTCCCTCAAAACGACCGTCGCAATTGGTACTATACGTGTCGTCGTGATGCCATAAACAAAAAAAAATCATGACTATGATTTTACAGACATTTCCAGATTAAATATAAAAAATAATGAAAAGCAACTTTTCTTCTTCTTCAAGTTATGGCTTCACACTAATTCTAAGTGTATTTTGCCAGTGTCCAGTGAGATATATATATTCGTGTTTGTATAAATAAATTCGACTCCCCGATGAATTTGATGACAACGATGATAATGAAATTAATGAAGTACGGGCTTTACTATCCGGGGTGGGCCCCGGATAGTAAAGCGGTGGATACTTTACATACCAATTGCGACGGCCGTTTTGAAGAAGTTGAGGAAAGTTGAAAAGGCACGTTTTATCACTTTGTTACAATTACCTTCACTCATGCTCATATAAGAACACATATGACCTTCGGCCCGCACATCAAGCGGGTCCGTCACCGAGCATCCTTTGTGCTCGGTCGTCTCCATTCGTTAATCTGCAAGCGGAGTAAAATGTCCCTTAGAAATAAGGTGACGCTTTACAAAACCTGCGTTCGACTCATCATAACTTATGCGCGTGTTGTGTTCGGGCATTCGGCCCCCTCTCACATCGATAAACTCCAAGTGGTTCAAAACCGACTAAGATTTCCCCCCCGACCCCTGCCGCCACCGCCGGCCGCGACATGTTCTCACCGACCCCCCCGATGCTTTGTCATCCCTTCTTTCCGCTCAGAATACGGGCGACGACGACGTAGTCGTAGATCCCCCCCCATAGCCGGCGGTTGACCGGTGCACTTAGTAGTGCACCCCGTCCCCCCACAGCGACTGTCCCAACCGAGGGTGCCTCTTCAAGTCGCCCTCGAGTATGCCGCCCCTTGCCCTTCTGGCTCGAGCGTAGTGGTTGCACGCTCGCCCTTAAGTCCGGTGAAGCTGTAAAGGCCTCGCGGCCAACAGCGTACATCACTCACACTCAAGAACACATAATGGTTAATATTCCACCAACATTACACATTATTAGTCGAAATAACAAAAGTTTTGGAAATTAAAACAAATTGACATCACTCTTCGACATCCCGCCAAAACTCCAAGCAACTTTTTTGGCGGGTAATAGGGTAGTAAAGCATTATGTTTGATTTTTTTTTTGTATTCGAACAACTAGCCAAATGCATTTTTATGCAAAAATAAGCCGTGCACCCGATAAGATTGAACAAATATATGTCTTTAAATTCCATATGATTTACACAGAGCGAAACATTTCGCGTGACATTTCAGTTGTGCGGTCAGCAAAGGTAAATATAATAATTATAATTAAAAATGTCTTCAGATAAAAAAAGTAATAATAGGATTACCATGAAGAAACCATTTCAGTTATTAATGTCAAAAATAAAATTGTAGAATGTTATTGTCTACCACACTATCATCTTGAAATGAAATAGGTATTATTCGTACTTAAAGAAGAAGAATTTTAAACGCATGACATAACTCGGCTATGTAAATTACTAAGACTAAGTAATTAAATATCTACAGATACTGGTGCAAGACTTATCTAGACGGAGAATTGCTAACAAAAATGGTGCCTATGGTTAGATACATTTTATGTCGTTTCTGAGCGCGATGCTCCATCTAAACATGGAATTCATCTAAGTCATAGAATACAACAATAATCCAGAAGCCGCGTTCTGTCGTAATTGCACGCCGCGCGGTGAAGCCAACCAAGCCAAGTTCAAAGATTATAAAAACATTATTGTTTATTTCAGGCGGTATCATGTATCTTTACACATATTAATGAAAGAAATAGACGTAATTAAGTAGGTTATTAAAATAAACCACGATTCCATTAGCAGTAAGTTAATAATGATTTTTTAAAAGTTAATATATTTTTTTATTTGTGTCTGCGTTGCAATCACGTGGTTCTGGGATCGATTCTAAGAACGGAAAAAGTGGAATATTATTTTTAATATCCCTTTTGTTGAATCATATTTTTTAAATACTGCCTAAAATGTGGGTGTACGCAGTACACCTCTGCCACCGCCACGTGGCGAAATATGTTTTAAGTATCTAACGTCGTCGGCAAAATGTAGGCCTGTGATTCATCCGGTTTATCATGGACTACTAGGAATAAAATTATATCCCGACTTTAATTACTGCGCCATAGATATAAAAGCGTCATTACATACAGCTTTTAGTAATTAAAAGTGGAAAAAGTACTTTCGGCATCGTAACTAATTGGATAAATCATTATGTAATTAGTAACTTAATAGTAAGTTAGCACTATAACAACTAAGGTCCATAGTAAATAAAAGTAGGCAAAAATTACACTGCGGTATTGGCAACACTGACAAAATGGACGCATCATTTTCGGTGAATATTATGAACAGAACATTTAATTCAATGTTTAAATAATACGATGTCAAATTGCGCAACTTACACATGGAATGTAATCCCATCCTGTTTCTTTTTGAGCTTAACGGAATTGTTACAGGTAGGAACGCCGCAGGACGGCATAATTAAATTTAATTTGACACGCGTAGAGCAGGTTGTTCCGCGCGACGGTCGCCGAGTGACTAATCGCGTAAACGCGTGACTACTTGCTTTGCAGGTACTAATTGTTGCTTCAACTCGATGCGCGCCCGCGGCTTCTAGGTTATAGTTATTCTAAGATCTAAGTATCCAATATAATACTCACGTAAAAAGGTATAACAATATCGTAAGTGGTGGACTATTCTCTCTCTCCTTGTCGAAAGGAGAGACCAATAAGATTGATAAAGAATATAAAAGAAATACATTGGAATGATTCCATACATTATTCTATTTTATAAAGTTTATAGAATGTATCTCTTGAAGTATTAAAAACGCTTTGAAAACGAGAATCCGAATAAAGTCATCATATTTTAAAACGGTTTTTAACTTCAAGATACGAATTGAATAACAATATATATATATATATCATAGACCGGTTTAAATTGATAGACTGAAGCTATGTAATAAATTGTAACCCGCAAATTATTTATTATGCAAAGATATACTCGTATATGCGCTGACTCTCGACCAAGTTATATAATTTACTTCTTCAGTAAATCCACAATATAATTTTGTTAGCTTTTTAGCACAATAATAAAATCGAAATCAGCTAATACAGTACCACTGCTGGGCAAAGGCCTACTCTCACAAATCGCAGTGAGAGAAATTAGGTCATACTCCAGCACGCGGAGCCAGTGCGGTGCGGGGGCGACAAGCTTGTGGAGACCTGCTGGGGGAACTTAGCAAGCTAACTATAAGACTTACAACTCGACGTAACGACTACCATATTAAGTGGTAACCGGGACCAACGGTTCCACGTGCCTTTCGAAGCACGGAGGCTCTCGAATATGAAAATGGCATACGGCGCCGAAACGTGGCCACTCACCGTGCGGCTAATCCACCAGTTCAAGGTCGCTCAGCGATTTATGGAAAGAGCTGGATGCCTGGAGTTTCTTTTAGGGATCGAATCCGGAACAGAGTTATTCGGTTAACCAGGACCGACGGTTTCACATGCCTTCCAAAGTACAGAAATATATGACGGACGATCTAGGGCAGTGTTTAAAAGCGTAAGCAGCTCTGCCCACTGGGTCGAATAGTCGCAGATTCAATCTTTATGTGGTTTGGGTATTCGTGTATGTGAAACTTCATGTTTGTAAACGCACCCACGACAGAGGAATAAATCCTAGTGGGGCTACGTATTTATTAAAAAAGAAAAAGAAATCCACTAATAAATACGAAGCTTAGATCTATTTAGTTATACTGGTCTCTGATAATAGTTGTTTCTACAAGATATTAAATGTAGTATTTGGATAATTCACGACTAAACTACATTATAACCGTGTTTATAATATGATCGTTGAATAGTCGATTTTAGTTGACTAATTTAGTTACGTAGTTGCTTGGAAATAGGCCGGTCATGCCTCGGAGTTCACCTGCAAAATGAAAAAAAAAAACATTACTTACTGACGATTTGGAGATTTTTGACGGACGATTTGGCGCAGTGATTAGGAGCTTAAGCCGCTCCGCCCATTGGGTCGAATAGTCGCGGGTTCGCTTCCCGCACGGGACAAATCATTGTGTGCCCCACCCACCCCAATTATTTGTTCCGGTCTGGGTATTTGTGTATGTGAATTTTCATGTTTGTAAACGCACCCACGACTCAGGAAAAAATCCTAGTGCGGAGCTAAATAAAAAAAAAATACTGGACCAAATTGGCAAAGCACATCGCTTTGTGATTACGAGGTCCTGGGTTCAAATCCTAGGTCGGACATAAGTAGCTTTTCTAACGAAAAATTCCTAGTATGAGTCCGGAGTCTGGAATTGTGCCCGGTATATGGCAATAGGCTCGCCCCCTATTACATGGGACCTAACATCGTCGGCGAAACGTGGTGTACTCAGTAGACTTCTGCCCCCCCCGCTTGGGGAATATAGGCGTGACGGTGTGTAAATTAAAAGTAATGCATTAGTTGAAAGCTTAAATCACAATTATACACACATAAATTATGATTGAATACAATGCTTATTCATTTTCTTTCGTGATATATAATTTTAATGAATTAATCTATCTATCTATCTATATCATCACGCCTAATCCCTCGCGGGGTAGGCAGAGAGTACAGAGTTCCAACAGGTTCTTTCCTTACATACCTCTCTGGCTTCCTCCACTCTCATAGTTCATCTCATACACGCTCGCCGGTTACGGAGACTCTTTACTTGCCCTTCAGATAAGACTGTCTAATTGGTCATGGGAAGATAGTCTAGGTCTTCCCTGGTCCCTACATCCTTCCACTTTCGCATTGTAAATCTGTTTTGTTATTCTTTCTTCCGACATTCTTTCTATATGCCAAACCAACGGAGCATACCCTTTCTCACCTTTACACCGATACTATCTTTCATGCCTACTCGCTTTCTTACTACGCTGTTGCGAATACGGTCGGTCAGCTTCACTCCGCACATCTTCCGCAGAGCTCGCATTTCCACCGCATTTATCCTACTTTTAATCTCCTTCTTACAAACCCAGCTCTCGCTGCCGTATAACAGCGTTGGGACAAGCACTCCGTTATGTAAATTTAATAATAATTTAAAATAATGAATAAATTAAGTTACCTTGCCACCACGCCGGATCCTGACTTCTGTCCGTCACAGCTATAATATCATCCTTCTCGAAGCTCAATTCGTCTGCATTTTGAGCTGTGTAAGGATACAACGCTATCACCTGGGAATAAATAAAAAAGGCGTTGGTGTAAAATTAGGGTTGTGTGTGTGTGTAAGTGACGTACGCTGTTGGCCGCGAGGCCTTTACAGCTTAACCGATCTTAAGTGCAAGCGTGCAACCACTACGCTCGAGCCAGAAGGGCAAGGGGCGACATACTCGAGGGCGCCTTGAAGAGGCGCCCTCGGTTGGGACAGTCGCTGTGGGGGGACGGGGTGCACTCCTAAGTGCACCGGTCAACCGCCGGCTATGGGAGGGGATCTACGACTACGTCGTCGTCGCCCGTATTCTGAGCGGAAAGAATGGATGACAAAGCATCGGGGGGATCGGAGAGAACATGTCGCGGCCGGCGGATCGTAGTCGGCGGCAGCTACGATTAACGGATTCGCATTAGGGTTGTGAAATTGTCCTACTTCCAACGAAATATTTTAACAGGTGGGTCCGTTGGTTCCGATAATGGCCGCGGGCCGAATGATCTTTGTACGTCTGTACATAGTCTGCTTTTTCTTAAATGGTCAAATTTGGATGGATGGGTAGTGACAGTTCTAATTGCCAAACGAAATTTATATTTGTAGCGACCCCTATACATCGCTACATAGTTGCAGCTACCTACCAATAGATGGTGCTGACGATTCGCCATACATGTCTAGAACGCGATATTAGAGTGCGCGCCACGTGTAACATATATACAAGCCCCCGTTAACAACTCTTGGGGGAGAGTGGCAGGCTCCAGCCTGCCAGCGGGTCTTATTGCCATTGAATAAAGTATATATCTTTGAACGAGAAGAAACCAGAACGAATGCAAGGATTATGGTTGGTAACGATGTGCTGGAGCAAGTGAATGGGTTTGTATATCTTGGATGCGCCTTCAGTAAGGATGGGAAATACACCGCTGACATAGAGAGAAGAGTGAGTGCAGGGAACAGAGTGAATGGTGCGATGGGAAAGCTACTCGGGAGCCGGCACTTAAGCCATAAGGCGCAGCTGGCCATACATAACGGAGTTCTTGTCCCAACGCTGTTATATGGTAGCGAGAGCTGGGTATGTAAGGAGGAGAATGAAAGTAGGATAAATGCGGTAGAAATGCGAGCTCTGCGGAAGATGTGCGGAGTGAAGCTGACCGACCGCATTAGCAACAGCATAGTAAGACAGCGAGTAGGTATGAAAGATAGTATCGGTGTAAAGATGAGAAAGGGCATGCTCCGTTGGTTCGGGCATATAGAAAGAATGCCAGAGGAAAGAATGACAAAACAGATAAACAATGTGAAAGTGGAAGGATGCAGGTACCGGGGAAGACCTAGACTATCTTACCACGACCAAATAAACCGAGTCTTATCTGATGGAAAAGTCAAGAGTCTCCGTAACCGGCGAGCGTGTATGAGACGAACTATGAGAGTCGAGGAAGCCAGAGAGGTATGTAAGGAAAGAACCTGTTGGAATAGATAGATAGATAGAATAAAGTATAATTTCGTTTGGCAATTAGAACTGAAGTGCCCATCCTATGTGAAAAATACTATAAAATTATCAATGTGTAAGTTTGTATGTTAAGATGTCTGTTACTAACTCACACAAAAACGAGTTAACGGATTTGGATGAAATTTGGCACACATATAGTTTATTACCTGGACATAGGATACTTTTTATCCCGGAAAAATGTAAGGTTTCTGTCCAAAGTCAATGTGGACGAGGTCGCGGGGAAAAACTAGTGAATGAATAAAATAAATTAATTTTGCATCGTATCATTTTTATAGTCTGTAGTTATTAAGCAATATTTATTGCCACTTAATTAAAAACAGACAGATTTATCTATTTTAGTTTCGGAGATTCCATACTGACCCCTTCAAGGTTATACCTGGTGTACTTACTTTATCAATGACGGTTTCCGGTGGCAAGGTGTCCATTTTTGATAATACTGGTGTAGTTCTGCCAGAGGTCCTTCCGGACGACTGCAGAATCTGTAATGATAATAAAATAAAGTCATTTATACGAAATTTCCGAGGCTTTAGTAGCGCTGTGCGACCGCGGGGTTCTTAGTGATCACTAGGTTAATAATAATAATAATCAATCTATCTATCTATATCATCACGCCAGCACCCTCGCGGGGTAGGCAGAGGGTACAGAGTTCCAACAGGTTCTTACCTTACATACCTCTCTGGCTTCCTCTACTCTCATAGTTCGTCTCATACACGCTCGCCGGTTACGGAGACTCTTGACTTGCCCTTCAGATAAGAAACGGTCTATTTGGTCATGGTAAGATAGGTACCTACATCCTTCCACTTCGCATTGTATATCTGTTTTGTCATTCTTTCTTCAGAAATTCTTTCTATATGCCCGAACCAACGGAGCATACCCTTTCTCATCTTTACACCGATACTATATTTCATGCCTACTCGCTTTCTTACTGCGTTGTTGCGAATACGGTCGGTCAACTTTACTCCGCACATCTTCCGCAGAGCTCGCATTTCTACCGCATTTATCCTACTTTCATTCTCCTTCTTACATACCCAGCTCTCGCTGCCATATAACAGCGTTGGGACAAGCACTCCGTTATATATGGCCAGCTGCGTCTTTTGGCTTAAGTGCCGGCTCCCAAATAGCTTTCCCATCGCACCATTCACTCTGTTCTCACTCACCCTTCTCTATGTCAGCGGTGTTTCCCATACTTCCTGAATGCGCATCCTAGATATATAAACTCATTTACTTGCTCCAGCACATCGTTATCAACCACAATCCTTGCATTCGTTCTGGTTTCTTCCCGTTCAAAAACCATAATAATAATGTATTTAATTCAGGCAACAGAAATTGACATAAATATATTTATACAACTTACTGGCCCATAGATACCTTACAGACTAACACACATATAATAATATATTGAATTTATAATCTTAGTAACATTTAATTTCGGCGACATGTTGCGCTGTACATGGGTGTCTCTCAGACTTCCACGAAATCTTCTGAATACGTCACCCCTCCGTCAGAAGTCCTCGCTCATGACGGTCTCTAGCTTGGCAGTAGGAACTCGCACAGCAAAGGAATTAAAAGCCGTATTGTGTTCCGAATTCATCTTCTTGACCCTCAGAGTATACAAGGACTTCTTGCGGGCATACTCCGCAATGTCATCAGCTTTGGTGGTGTAGTGTAGCCGTGACATGTACAGCAGCGTCGTCGGTGCCGCTGAACGCAGGAGTGTACCATCATCGACCGATGCAGACACCGGTTTCTTCGAGGAGGCCTCTTCTTCTCCACCTTGATGAAGCCTTCCTCATCAGCTTGACCCTTTGTGGAGGTCCGAGGCACCTTACGTGCCTTCTCAGTCGGCTCTCCTTTGGGTTGAAGCCGTGTTTACGTTTGACGTCACCGGTGGGGCTGGAGCTGACGCTGGTTAAGCAGCGTTCGACTCGGTCGGGCTGAGATGGGTGACCGTTTGTCGCATTTTCATTTTCGAGCGTCTCCGTGCTTCGGAAGGCACGTTAAATTGGTTCTGGCTACCACTTAATGTGGTAGTCGTTAAGTTGAGTTGGAACAAAGTTGCCTTATAGAGGCCCAGGCCCCCCAGCCCAATAGCCCGGCGGCGTGGTGTGGCCCACGTCTCTGTGAGCACCGCGTCGGTGCGAGGGGGAGCGTGTCATCAAGTCTCCCTCCGATGGCGGGCTCGTCAGAACGAGGCACAAGAGGGGCACCGGTGCGTTCCATACGGAGATCCCGGAGCCCCTCCAAAGTGCTGATGTCGGCCACCTTGGGGTTTTTAGTCAGTAGGAATCCGACACGCCCGGCGAGCTTTCCCCGAGGCTCGCGGAAGTCCTATACATGATTTTCCAGAGGTAAAAAAAAAAGGTTGCCTTATAGAAGGTGAATCGTAAATAATGCAAGACCTCAGACACCCCGATTAGATAGTTGCTTCACAAATTTAATACAAAAACCAAACTAACAAAGGACAATGTCGAAAATTGCCCCAGAACCAACAAACATTTGACCCACGCCATCATTATTTAACTATTTTATCAAAATAATGGCAGATATCCGTATCTAACGGACAATGTGCAATCTAAAACGAATATTTCATGTTGTAAGTACTTATATCGAAGTCGCCGACATCTTCACTGAATGTCAACACAATATTACCTCATATGTATTAATGGCTACTGAATTATAACCTCAAAATCTAATACATTTTGTGCAATATTATGATTCCTCCGCTTGTCCGTTTAATAATAAATGCCTTAAGAGTATTTATGGGTGATTTGAAATCATACAAGTATTTTTTCGTTGCTGTTGGTTCTGGGGCAAATCATGTATGGGCACAGAACAAAGTCCTTAAATGTTTTTTACCCCTTTTTTAGCACTTTTATACCCAAATTAACAATGGAACTTGTACGTGTATGTGTGCGTATTGAGAAATTTGTTTTAGAAATGCATTTGAAATCTCTGTATTACTTTGAATCAAGAATAAATTTAGTTTATTATAGCGCACTAAGAGATTAATTAACTGTTTGAATTTATGCAAATTAAAAAAACGTAATATGCATTAAAATTACTTTCAGATCTTGTGTTTATTATGATACACCTTGAAGATAGATACTATCTATCTATCGATATCATCACGCCAGATCTGGGTAGGCAGAGATACTAGGTAGATACTATCAATAGTGATATAGTACTATTTTCAAGGTCGGCCTTTGATAGTTGAGTGGAAATCCAAATAAATAAAATTAAAACAATTTTGCACCTGTGCCGGTCGTCTTGGCGATCGCCGGCGAATTTTGAATAAGATAAATAAAGAATATGGAAGCCAGAGAGGTATGTAAGAAAATAACCTGTTGGAACTCTGTACTCTCTGCCTACCCCGCAAGGAATCTGTCGTGATGATAAACAGATAATAAAATGGTTATCAGACCAAACAAAGAAAGCTAACTGACTAGCCCGCTGAGTTTCTCGCCGGATCTTCTCAGTGGAGGCCGCGTTCCGATCCGGTGGTAGATGTAAAAAATGTAATAATTTTGACGTTTGACGTGTTCTTTGCCCTTATAAGAGTAATCTGTACTGCAGTGGTCTTCTTTCAGCTAAAGACAAGGAGATAAATAACTAAGATGGGGGTAATACCTTCACATAGCTAGCGGGGAACCAGCCAACTTGTCGGTTCCTCCCCTTAGCCTGGAGTTCTCCCTCCCACCAGCCGCTGTCCGCCTTCTTGCGGACTACAAGAAGCTGACCCTTTTGCAGAGAGAGTTGTTCCGAACTGTAACAATAATGAAGAAGATTGATACTTATTGAAGTGCTTAGGGATGGAAATAATACACACCATGTGGCCACTAATATCAGATTGGTTTATTCGAACATGCGTCATGCCTACCCGACATTATTTAAGCCCCCAGAAGTATTCGAGTACTCCTTGACACCTGTAGACCCCCGTGTCATATTTTTTTCTTTTTGTTATGTTCCCAGTTAAATTTCGATAATTTTTTATTTAATTTAATTATTTTTCAATAATAAAATCATATCGCATTCTGTCAGGTTGAATGTAAGTACCATTTAGGTATTAATACACACACACCGTCTCGCCTATATTCCCCAGAGGGGGTGGCTGAGGTGTGCTGAGTACACCCACGTTTCGCCGACGATGTTAGGTCCCATGTAATAGGGGGCGAGCCTATTGCCATATACCGGGCACAATTCCAGACTCCGGACTCATACTGGGAATTTTTCGTTAGAAAAGCTACTTTTGTCCGACCTAGGATTTGAACACAGGACCTCGTGATCACAAAGCGATGCGCTTTGCCACCAGACCAACGAGGCAGTAGGTATAAATATCACCTATTATACAAGATGTAACTTAATAGACGCAACCCCAGACATCCCGATCAGGGAATAGCCCTATAAATAAAAACGAGAACCACATTTCCAAATTTAAAGGTTTTTACCATTTTTTAGCACTTTTATACGCCAATTAAGAATGAAACTTGTACGTGTTTTGATATGAATGCATTTGAAATCTCCGTATTGCTATGAATCAAGAATAAATTTAGTTTTTTATAGTGCACCGAAGAAGTAAAAGCATTAGTTACAATTTAAAAAAAATATTACTACCCAGTTACTCCGCTGGCTTAGCGACCCAAAGTGAGTCTTGGCCCCCGAAACGAGATTCCGCCACTTCTCGTGGTTCTGCGCGATTCCCTGCCAGTCTTCGGCTTGGAGGAGCTCACGCAGGTCCGCCTCAACCATGTCCTTCCAGCGATACCTGGGACGACCGACCGGTCGGCGGCCGATTGATCGGTCCAGATAGGCCTTCGGTCCAGATAGGCCTTCTTTACACTACGGTCTTCTCCCATTCTTTGAATGTGGCCAAGCCATCGGAGTCTGTACACTTTGGTCCCTCCTATGATATTAGGGCCAGCCATGAGTTCTAGGATTTTCGTTATTGCGGACTCTCCAACTTCACTCTGAGTTTCGGACGGGACCCAAGATTTTCCGAAGAATCTTTCTTTCCGCCACAAGTAGATTGTTTTCCTCTTTTATTTATTTAATACTTTATGCACTACAGGTACAAAGGCGGACTTAATGCCCGAGGCATTCTCTACCAGTCTACCTTAGGGTGATGCAAAGACTAGTGAAGTAGGTGCAAATCCATAGAAGATAAAAATAAAGAGATAGAAAAAATATAATAAGATACATATATATGGTATATATAGATATATATAACTAATATATACATAAAATAATAAATACACAAATGAAATTAAAATTGAGATCATTCTGCTAAAGTTTTGAGAAGAGAATCCTGCACTTTGTTTTTAAAAGATAAGCGATTTGTGGCCATCCTGATATCCTGGGGCAGTCCTTTTAGTGTTAGTGTTCAAGTTTCACACCCATACAATAATATTGAGATACATTAAAAGTTTCATTCTTTTTTGAAAGGGAAGAAACTAGAACGAATGTAAGGATTGTGGTTGGTAACGATGTGCTGGAGCAAGTGAATGAGTTTGTATATCTTGGATGCGCCTTCAGTAAGGATGGGAAATACACCGCTGACATAGAGAGAAGAGTGAGTGCAGGGAAGAGTGAATGGTACGATGGGAAAGCTACTCGGGAGCCGGCACTTAAGCCATAAGGCGCAGCTGGCCATACATAACGGAGTTTTTGTCCCAACGCTGTTATATGGTAGCGAGAGCTGGGTATGTAAGAAGGAGAATGAAAGTAGGATAAATGCGGTAGAAATGCGAGCTCTGCGGAAGATGTGCGGAGTGAAGCTGACCGACCGCATTAGCAACAGCATAGTAAGACAGCGAGTAGGTATGAAAGATAGTATCGGTGTAAAGATGAGAAAGGGCATGCTCCGTTGGTTCGGGCATATAGAAAGAATGCCAGAGGAAAGAATGACAAAACAGATATACAATGTGAAAGTGGAAGGATGCAGGTACCGGGGAAGACCTAGACTATCTTACCACGACCAAATAAACCGAGTCTTATCTGATGGAAAAGTCAAGAGTCTCCGTAACCGGCGAGCGTGTATGAGACAAACTATGAGAGTCGAGGAAGCCAGAGAGGTATGTAAGGAAAGAACCTGTTGGAACTCTGTACTCTCTGCCTACCCCGCAAGGGATCTGGCGTGAGGTTATAGATAGATAGATAGATTAAAAATTGTTGGAATCAATTCAGTTACCGATTTAGAACATACTACTTTCAGGTCATGCGTTTATTATGTTACAGCTTGTATAGGCGTTTAACCAATGTCACGTTTTCACTTCCCCTCTTGATTTTTGCATGGTGTATACAAATTGGTGGTAAATTGGTATATACATGGTGCATACAACAGACTACCTCGTTGGTCTAGCGGCAAAGCGCATCGCTTTGTGTGCACCTGTCCCCCCACAGCGACTATCCCAACCGAGGGCGCTTCAAGGCGCCCTTGAGTATGTCGCCTCTTGCCCTTCTGGCTCGAGCGTAGTGGTTGCACGCTCGCCCTTAAGTCCGGTGAAGCTGTAAAGGCCTCGCGGCCAACAGCGTACATAACTCACACACACACACACACACACACACACACGATATAAGACTAATAATAATATTTTTAAATATATGTAATAATGACTGCCTCTTTGGTCTGGTGGCAAAGCGCATCGCTTTGTGATCACGAGGTCCTGGGTTCAAATCCTAGGTCGGACAAATGTAGTTTTTCTAACGAAAAATTCCCAGTATGAGTCCGGAGTCTGGAATTGTGCCCGATATATGGCAATAGGCTCGCCCCCTATTACATGGGACCTAACATCGTCGGCGAAACGTGGATGTATTCAGTACATCTCTGCCACCCCCTCTGGGGAATATAGGCGTGACGGTGTGTGTAATAATGAAAAGCTAGAGGATTCTGGGTGGAGCAGTCTCACCAAGCAGCACGTTCACGAGTACGACCACTTGAGCAGCCATCACCTGCAAGGAAGTGACCTGCACCAAATAGCTACTGCAAGCATAGACTTTTTAGTGACCATGAAATCTATACATTCCAATTTGTCCAACTTGTGTTCTTGTCCAGCTATATGTAATATCTGACCCCCATGTCATATACCGACCCTTCCCACATACCTGTTTGCAGTATAATCAGCAATAGCTTGTGCTATCTCGTTCTTCCGTCGTCCGGAGACTGAGTCCCGGCCGGAGTCCCGTCGCGCGGCGGAAGCGGGCCGAGTGGGTCCACTTGCCGACTCCGTAATGGCGGCCACTTCTGATGATATGGGGGTCGAGGATTTTTGCTCCTGGAGGGAGAAAACTGGGCTTAAAAAAGTTAAAAAATATATATAATATTATAATATCAGCCTTGTTAAGAAACTGTCACACCGTTGAACACGGGCCTCCTCTCACACTGAGAGGGTTTAGGCCATAGTCCACCACGCTGGCCCAGTGCGGGGTGGCGAACTTCACACACCTTCGAGAAACTCTCGGGCATGCAGGTTTCCACACGATGTTTTCCTTCACCGTTGAAGCAAGTGATAGTTAATTTTTAATACGCAAATGCTTTCGAAAAGACAGACTTGCGTGACTGGTTTTGAACCAGAGACCTCTGACTTTGCAGTCCAACGGTCTAACCACTAGGCTATCACTGCTAATGAAAAGCAATCACTGCTAAATTAAAAAATATATACAGACGAATTGATAACCTCGTACGCCCTTTAACTCGGTTCATAAAAGACAATTAACGATAACTATGAACGGTCATTACGTTACGGCGAGCGTGTATGAGACGAACTATGAGAGTGGAGGAAGCCAGAGAGGTATGTAAGGAAAGAACCTGTTGGAACTCTGTACTCTCTGCCTACCCCGCAAGGGATCTGGCGTGATGATATAGATATAGCTAGCTTTAATAGTAAAAAAGGAAATATCTTCACACCTGTACAGGAGGCGAGGTGGGCGGTGCGGGTTCGTGTGTGGGCGCGGGCGGCGGTTGCGGCTGCGGTTCGGATTCGATGGGTGGCTCCACGGCTTCTGGGATGGAAGCGATGGCTTCCGTCGTGGAAGTCGTCGCGTCCTTCGTCACGTAGTTGGATGGGAAGATGCCGGTTCTAGAATAAAAATAGAAGTTTCACGTGGATCTTTTGGCGTGTAAGGAAAAAACCTGTTGGATAGCTATACTCTCTGCCTACCCCACAAAGGATGTGGCGTGATGATATAGAATAAAATAAAGGCGTTGAAATATGAAGATGCAACACACGGCCACCCATCTCAGACCAACCAAGCCGAATACTATGATTGGTTTTTTACTTAAGTAGCTAATGTTATAAACAAATATTGCGTGATAACTAAAGGCAATTAGTGACAACTAAAGGCAAATAAAGTTGTTTCAAAATTAATTAATTTATTGATTTACTTTGACTAACAATTTTAGTGTTTTTAATTGCCACACCATATCCATACATAATAATATTAGCCCTGTTAAGAAACTGTCCCACTGTTGGGCACGGGCCTCCTCTTAAACTGAGAGGGTTTAGGCCATAGTCCACCACGCTGGCCCAGTGCGGGTTGGCGAACTTCACACACTTCCAGAAACTCTCAGGCATGCAGGTTTCCTCACAATGTTTTCGTTCACCGTTAAAGCAAGTGATAATTAATTTTTAATACGCACATGTTTTCGAAAAGACAGAGGTGCGTGCCTGGGTTTGAATCCGAGACCTCTGACTTTGCAGTCCAACGGTCTAACCACTAGGCTATCACTGCTATACATACAAATAAATATTTGTCTGTCTGTAATGTCAAAATAACAGCTCTTTACTAAATGCATATAAACATATATACGATCCTTACAACAACAAAAAAAAAACAATTTTTAAAATCTGTCTGTTAATTCCAGCTAATCTCCCAAACTACTGACCCGATTTTGACGGGAGTTTCACTGGCAGATAGTTAAAGTTATTAGGAGTAACTTAGGCTACTCTTTTGTAGTACACAAAATAATTTTTGTTAAATTCCACGCCAGCGAAGTCGCAGGCAAAGTTAGTTCAGAAATTGGCCAGTTCAGAACGACAGACTATTTAACCTTTGTGATCGATTTGTGAGAGGCCCTTTGCCTAACCACTGCTGTATAGGCCAGACAGTATAGGCTGTTATACAAGTGTTACCTTATGCCTATTCGTCCGGTCCACCAGTCTCCGTCCCGTCGAACCACTTCTATTCTCTCGCCGGCTTCGAAGGTGAGGTCGCCGGGCTCCGTGGAAGTGTACGGGTATGCTGCTATATAGAAGTCTCCACCTTCTGCGGGAGATAACACTGGAATGTATTTTGTACGCATTTGCGTAGCTAGGGTTGTAGCGTAGGACGCTGGGTAGAGGCGTGGCTGCCTCGTTGGTTTAGTGGCAAAGCGCATCGCTTTGTCATCACGAGCTCCTGTGTTCAATATCTAGATTAACGATGGGCGATTATTACTAAAAACAATCGAATCATTCGATTGTTCCGTTTATTCGAATACAATCGAATGACAATCATAATTGTTCGATTGTAGGCCGATTTTTAGATTGATGCTCAGCGTTTCGACCGCGCGCGCCTAACTTTAGTAACGGGTACGCAATTAACAGACGAATACGGTTTACGGTTTAGAGTTCTTTATTTTCTCATAAAAGATTACAACGAATCACTTACATGAGAACCTTAACTAAAAATTAAATTACTAGTGAGCGGAACATGTTTTACAAAAATGACAAAAGCAAAGATAAAAACAAAAAAAACGACAAAAACGGAGAGTAGTTACAATTACAATAAATGTTCGATTACACCATAATCGCAAACTGTTGTTAATATCTAGACGGCGGCTAGTTATTACATAAAGAAGAGAAAAATAAATAAAGTTTTTTATTTTGGACAGAAAACCTTCATAATATGCTGCTTTAAGTATTTTTTGAAAACATGAATGGATTTGGCTTCTTTAATTTCATTTGGAAGTTTGTTATATATCTGTACTCCTTCATGCATAATATTCTTTTTACCATAATTGGTACGGGGTGCATATAGTTTGAGGTGATTGGCATTTCTCATTAGACATTTTTGTATCTGTGATTTTTTTGTAAATACTATGTGACTATGTATATCCTTGTTTAATATTTTCCTAATTAGTAAACATGTTTTATATATGTAAGTTTGTGTTAAATTCATTATCCCGGTTTCATTATATATTTTGTGAGATGGTGCCAAATAGCTATAATTAAATAATAATTTTACTAATTTGTTTTGTTTAATTTGCAATTTTTGTAGATTAGTTTTACCGGCAGTACCCCAAATTTCAATGAAATAATCAATGTGTTAAGTAGCCAATGCATTATAAATAAGCTTTCGTACTTTCGATGGTAAGCAACGAACCCCACCACGTAATTTTTGCATCGTTCAAAAGATTTGGATCGGAACTTGCTTTTTAATTTTTCATATAATAATTTATATGCATTATACTTATAGAAAATTAATTCCAAAATATTTTTATGAATTATATAATATAATTTACTATTAGTAAATAGGTATACTTATATTCTATTAGAAATAAGTCATCATCATCATCATCATCATCTCAGCCTATACTTGTCCACTGCTGAACATAGGCCTCCCCAATCGCTTTCCAGCGTAACCGGTCCGATGCCACCTGCATCCAACGACTTCCTGCGATTTTCACAAGATCGTCGGTCCATCTGGCAGGCGCCGTCCCACGTTGCGCTTGCCAATACGTGGTCTCCACTCTAGAATCTTTCTGCCCCAACGCCCGTCCGATCTACGCGCTATGTGGCCCGCCCATTGCCACTTCAGCTTGCTAATCTTAAGGGCTATGTCGGTGACCTTGGTTCTTCTACGAATCTCCTCATTCCTGATTCGATCACGTAGAGAAACGCCGAGCATAGCTCTCTCCATAGCTCGCTGAGCAACTCTGAGCTTTTTTATGAGACCTATAGTAAGAGACCACGTCTCTGATCCATATATCATCACTGGTAACACACACACAGAAATTAGAAATAAGTAGGATTCATAAAAAATACTTTGAAATTTGTGGTCTATCATAACGTCAAATCTCCTGCAGGGTAGATTTAGTGATTATAACTACGTTACATTTGTCTATATTTGTCTATAATTCAGTCGATATTTCCAACTTAACCTAAGCCCTTTATCAACACGACGTTCACCGACATCAATTACTGATCAACTAAAAATTATATTGCGAACAATCGAAACGTTTCCCCCGTGTCAACTATACCCTGCGCGTTAGAAGCGCACCGTCGATTTATATTCGTTCGTCGATTTTTATTCGATTGTATTTTTGTGAGGACGAATGAATTGACAATCGAATGTGTGTAACTACAATTGTCGATTCATTCGATAGTTTTTTTCGCAACAATCGCCCATCGCTAATCTAGATCGGACAATTATTATGTTTTTTTTTTTATAAAAAAACATATCGCACTTAAAATTTATTCCTGTGTCATCGGTGAGTTTATAAACATTATAATTCACATACACAAATACCCGGACTGGAACAAATACTTGTGGGTCACACAAAGATTCGTCCCGTGCGGGGATCGAACCCGCTACTATTCGACGCAGTAGGCGGCTTAAGCTCTTAACAATCGTCCGTCAATGTGTTTTTTTTTTACCTAAAATCCCAGTGTGAGTTTGGAATTGTGCTCGGTATACGGCAATAGGTTCGCCCCCTGTTACGTGGGGCCTAACAACGTCGGGGAAAAGTGGGTATACACAGTACACCTCTGCCACCCCCGCTTGGGAAATATGGCATGATGTTTGGATACGAGTGTGTGTGCGTGTGATTCTCGGTGGAGGTGTAGGGGTACGCTGCTACGAGTATGTATAAATCTCCGCCTTCTGCGGGGATAATACTAGAGTATGCATGAGCTAGTGGGCGACTGTCTGTATGTGCGTGTAAGCCTGTGTGTGCAAATGCAAGTGCGTGTGAGATAGAGAGGGAGAGAGAGAGGGGTGGAGAGAGATGGAGGGTGAGATAGGGCTGTGAGGGAGAGCGAGAAGGGGAGAGGAGAGAGAGAGGAGAGAGAGGAATGAGAGAGAGGAGAGAGGTAGAGAGAGAGGGGTAGAGATATAGAGATATAGCAAGTACGTGCGAGTGTGAATTTGTGAGTGAGCAGGCGTGTTACATTCATTTTTCAAAGAATTACTAGTCCAATAAGCCTTTTAAGCTATTTAATGGAGATCTTTAGTAAGTTCACTTACCGACTACTGGCATGGCGCCTCCTAAATCGTTCGATATTTCGGCTTCGGGAACTTCGGCGATACCTGAAAAGAGAAAAAAAAATTGTATTTTGGCTAATGTCTATTTATTAGGCATCTGGATTTAGTTGTATACGTATTTTTCGAACCTGCAACTTCTCGATCCAGAAGGCACAGCGACTTTAATTCTTAACCACTAGAGCAAGCCGCCGGCAAATTCACATTAAAATAAGAAGATGATCAAATACTAAATTTGCTAAAATTTATATTTTTATTTTAAAAAAAACGTAGATTTTAATATTAAAAAACAGTGGAAGAATCCAGAGAGGTTTGTTAAGAAGTTGGAAGTCCTGTTGGAATCTGGATCTAAATAAATCTGCTGGACCTGATGGCTTGCCAGCAACATTCTTAGTGAACTGTGATGATGAATTATATCTTCCCGTTTCTAATATTTTTACAAGGTCTCTACAAGAAGGTGTTATGCCGTCTAGGTGGAAGTCCGCTTTTATAACGCCAGTTCACAAGAAAGGCCCCAAAGATTCTGTAGAAAAGTATCGACCCATTTCAAATATCTGTTTGCGAGCTAAGATTCTTGAACGAATTGTCTACAATAAAGTGTATAATAGTTTAAAACAATGCTTTAGTCCCAAGCTACATGGATTTATAAAATATAGGTCAACTGTTACTATCTTGGTGGTTTTCACGGACTTTATTACAGATCAAATGGATCATGGCAATTAAATCGACGCTATATATACGGATAATGTGAAAGCCTTTGATAGTTTAGATCATAAGATGTTATTATTGAAGCTTCAGGGAATCGGCATTATAGGTGATCTCTTCAGATGGTTTACTTCATATATCAGGAATAGGTCTCAAGCAGTCGTACTTAATGGATTTATATCTTCCTGGTCGAGTATACCATCAGGAGAGCCACAGGGATCTCTGTTGGGACCTCTCTTGTTTACAATTTTCGTTAATGATATTGACCAATGCTTCCTACTTTCAAATTATCTTCTATTTGCTTACGACATGAAAATTTTTCATGTTGGAAATAATGACTCTAATGCATTGAAACTACAGGAAGTTCTGGAAAGTAAGTAAATGTTTTTCTATGAGTTTTAGTCGAAAAAAAAATGCGCATTGTTATACCTACAAAATCATAAGTTCGATAAACAACACGAGGTAAAAGATTTAGGAATTATCCTAGATTCTAAATTACAATTTTGTAATCATATTACTGCTGCTACCAACAAAGCATTTAGAGCGTTAGGATTTATAATGCGTATGTCTTTCAAATGTATGATAACCATTAAAATCCTTTACTGTGCTTACGTCCGTAGCCATCTCGAGTATGCTAGTCAAATTCGGAATCCATGTTACGAATTATATAATCTTATGATTGAAAGGGTTCAAAAAAAGTTTACACGATTTCTTAGTTACAAATTTAAGATACCTAAACTTGCTTATGACGAACGCTTTGCCAAGCTTCATCTCTTACCTCTTTCTGCTAGACGTAATATAGCAGATATTATATTACTCCTCATGTTAATAAGGGGAGATGTTGATTGTCCGGCTTTGCTAAGCAAAGTAACTTTTAAAATACCCGTAGTAGCACCTCGGAACAGGTATAAACCAGCCTGAAGTTTGCTTACACAAACTATAGACAAAACAGCTTCCTTATTAGAACCAGTAGGACATTTAATGATCTTGACGATATAAGTTTGGATTTGTTTCACAACAGTATCGGTAGGGTAAGAAACAAATTGTTAAGACCAATGGGCACGTCTAAACCTAATTAACATTGTGTTTATGTATATTTTTGCTTTGTAGTTAGTTTGTATTTTTTTCTTTTTTGACTTTTATTTAGTTTGTATCTTTTAAATGTGCTTTTTTAAAAAAGAGAAACAAAAAACATTGTGACTGTTATTCATAGTTGTTTTCTACATGTGATAGCTTATAATTAGCTTTTAGTTGCTACTTTGTGTCTAACTAGAATACTCATAAGCTGTGAGCTATCCTAATAAAACAAAAAATAAAATAAAATAACTCTGTACTCTCTGCCTACCTTGCAAGGGATCTGCCGTGATGATATAGATGAATATTAAAGCTGTCTCACCTTCGAGTTGAGTTTTAGTCTCCATGGGTTCGATGACCTCTGTGTAGGCAGCTGGAGCGTTGATATCTTCGACGTACGACTCTGGGAACCATCCAGATTGACCTGTATAGAAAAAACTTAAATTAACTTAATGTATATCTTGGATGCGCCGTCAGTTAGGATGGGAAATACACCGCTGACATAGAGAGAAAAATGAGTGCAGGGAACAGAGTGAATGGTGCGATGGAAAAGCTACTTGGGAGCCGGCACTTAAGCCATAAGGCGCAGCTGGTCATACATAACTGAGTTCTTGTCCCAACGCTAGTATATGGCAGCGCGAGCTGGGTATGTAAGAATGAGAATGAAAGTAGGATAAATGCGGTGGAAATGCGAGCTCTGCGGAAGATGTGCGGAGTGAAGCTGACCGACCGCATTAGCAACAGCGTGGTAAGAAAGCAAGTAGGTATGAAAGATAGTATCGGTGTAAAGATGAGAAAGGGCATGCTCCGTTGGTTCGGGCATACAGAAAGAATGCCAGAGGAAAGAATGACAAAACAGATAAACAATGTGAAAGTGGAAGAATGCAGGTACCGGGGAAGACCAGCTTAGACTAGCTTATAGTGTGATATAGGATAGCAACTTAATATAATGTATAAACCCTTACAAATGGTCATATTGACATATTTTTTGGGGACTAGGGGAATTCGTATGGCCATGAGACGTAGAAATCGTGCGTTCCGTAAGTTAAAAAAAGACCATACGGAAGAAAACTGGGCCTACTTCAAAATTGCAAGAAACCGGTGTAATATGATGATACGTGACGCTAAACGCCGCCACATTCTTAGTAATATCACATCTTCTTCGCCTGCCAATATTTGGAAATTCCTTGGTACTTTAGGTATTGGTAAGGCTCGATGTCAAGATATACCAAAAACAATAAGCTTAGATGATCTTAATCGCCATTTCTCCACTACTCCTCCTTTTGACCATCTAACTATTCAGCAAACTCTGGCCATCTTGGGTGGTCTTAGACGTCCAAACATTAACGCTTTTCACTTTTCTCCAGTCGACTCTTGTGACGTTACGAAAATTATTATGTCTATTAAGTCCAAGGTTGTTGGTTGTGATAAAATATGTAGAGATATGATCGTAGCAATACTGGACTGTCTCCTTCCGGCAATTACTACTACTTGTCAATTTTTCTTTTGAGTCCGGCATATTCCCTTCTCTCTGGCGAAAAGCCTTTGTCCGCCCCTTGCCAAACGTTCCCAATCCTTCCCTTCCTAGCCACTTTCGTCCAATTTCCATTCTTCCTTTTCTCTCGAAAGTGATTGAGGCCTGCGCTCATAAACAACTCTCTCAATTCATTTATAGCAACAATTTAATTAATCCTCTCCAATCTGGGTTCAGGCCTACCCATAGTACCGTTTCTGCCCTCCTTAAAGTGACTGGCGATATTCGATCAGGCATGGAAGATACCAAAGTTACAGTCCTTGTGTTAATTGATTTTTCCAACGCCTTTATTACCGTTAGTCATGATATCCTCCTGTCTATTCTTTCCTATCGTTTGTGCTCTCAAGAGTCGCTGGACTAGTTTTATTTTTATCTTCGGGAACGCCAGCAGTCAGTTTTGTGTGATGAAACGTCGTCTGCTTGGCGCTGCCTCGATACTGGTGTTCCCCAAGGCGGTATACTTTTTCCTCTTTTATTTTCAATTTTCATTGATATGATAACTCAAGAACTTCAGTGTACGTATCATCTGTACGCTGATGACTTGCAATTATACTCGCAAGACAGTGCTGATCGAATCCCTGATATTATCAGCAAAGTTAATCAGGATCTTGGGGCAATTGAGAATTGGTCCAAAAGGTTCGGTCTCACGGTGAATCCTACCAAGTGTCAAGCGATTCTTGTGGGGAGTTCTAGATTGATATGCAGGGTGAATATTGGAACTTTACCTCCACTTGAATTCAACGGGACAGTTATTCCTCTAAGTTCTAGTGTCAAAGACCTTGGTCTGCATATTGACACGACGCTAAGCTGGCAGACTCAAGTTACGGCCGTTGGTCAAAAGGTAATCGGTGTATTGCGATACTTATATCGATTAAAAAATTTGCTCCCTTCCCATACTAAAGCAATGCTTGTACAGTCCCTAATTTTCCCTATCATCGACTATGGTGATGTGTGCTACTTCGACCTGAATGCAGATCACCTCAACAAACTAGACCGTCTTCTCAATAACTGCATTCGATTCGTCTTCAACCTTCGTAATTATGACCATGTGTCGGTGCATCGTTCTCAATTAAAGTGGTTGCCTATTCGTCAGCGTAGAACTCAGAGGGCACTGACAATACTATTTACTTATCTTACTTCCCAATTTCAATATTTGTGCTCCAATCACGAGAAAAATCTTCGCTCCTCAAGTAATCGTTTTCTTCAGTGCCCTTCTCATCGTTCTGATTTTATTCACTTCTCCTTCTTCGTCCAATCTATCCTTTCGTTGGAATGCATTGCCTCAGGAACTCAGGACGGTAACGAACCGTCTCTCTTTTAAAAAAAAACTACACGTGTACCTACTCGAAATGTTGGCAGAATCCTCTCAATAATAGTTTTACGTCATTATGTATATGTATATATATATATATATATATATATGTTTATATGTTATTATGTATAACATTATTATTATTTTCGCACCTACCACACATGTTTCCACACCACCCTAAGGTAGACTGGGAGAAAATGCCTCAGGCATTAAGTCCGCCTTTGTACATACATATGTGCATAAAGAATAAATAAATAATTTTTTTTTTACTTACTAATCTACCACCGGATCGGAACGCGGCCTGCACTGAGAAGATCTGGCGAGAAAATCAGCGGCTTTGTCTTCTTTTCCTAATTCTCTGTTAATATTTTTCGATAATCATTTGTATCGATGCATTGTAATATTATACAAAATCAATTTTGCAGTCCAGCTTGAGCGATGCCTTACGACTGAGATATAAGACTTATAATAATAATCATCATTATCTCAGTCTATACTTGTCCACTGCTGAACATAGGCCTCCCCAATCGCTTTCCAGCGTAACCGGTCCGATGCCACCTGCATCCAACGACTTCCTGCGATTTTCACAAGATCGTCGGTCCATCTGGCAGGCGCCGTCCCACGCTGCGCTTGCCAATACGTGGTCTCCACTCTAGAATCTTTCTGCCCCAACGCCCGTCCGCTCTTCGCGCTATGTGGCCTGCCCATTGCCACTTCAGCTTGATAATCCTGAGGGCTATGTCGGTGACCTTGGTTCTTCTACGAATCTCCTCATTCCTGATTCTATCACGTAGAGAAACGCCGAGCATAGCTCTTTCCATAATGCTTTTTATTAATTCTTTTCCATTGCCAGATGGGCAGGCGGTCGTCCTACGCTACGCTTGCCAATACGTGGTCTCCACTCTAGGACCAATAATAATATTACTAAAGAATGGATAAGCTAAAGGATCCTGGGTGGACCAGACTTCACAAGCAGCACGTTTACGAGTACGAATACTTGATCAGCCATCACCTCCCTCGACCACATTACAGGACGGGAAGTGTCCTGCACCAAATAGACACTGCAAGCATAGACTTTTTAGCGAGCATGACCAATTCCAGACCCCAGAGAGCAGTCAGAAAAAGTCTCCTAAAGGAGCGGTACTTCGAGCTCGTTTGGCACGATACGCTACGCTTCGAATTTTTTGTTTACATTAAAGACGAGCTTTATGACCAATATCTATCTATCTATATCATCACGCTAGCTAGCTCCCTCGCGGGGTAGGCAGAGAGTACAAAGTGCCAACAGGTTCTTTCCTTACATACCTCTCTGGCTTCCTCCACTCTCATAGTTCGTCTCATACACACTCGCCGGTTACGGAGACTCTTGACTTGCCCTTCAGATAAGTCTCAGTCTAGGTCTTACCCGGCACCTACATCCTTCCACTTTCGCATTGTAAATCTGTTTTGTCATTCTTTCTGCTGACATTATTTCTATATGCCCGAACCAACGGAGCATACCCTTTCTCATCTTTACACCGATACTATCTTTCATACCTACTCGCTTTCTTACTACGCTGTTGCGAATACGATCGGTCAGCGTGACTCCGCACATCTTCCGCAGAGCTCGCATTTCGACCGCATTTATCCTGCTTTCGTTCTCCTTCTTACATACCCAACTCTCACCGCTATATAACAGCGTCGGGACAAGCACTCCGTTATGCATGGCCACAAATATTCGCCAATAAAATAAATAGACATTCCGGTGGAGATAGAGGGAGAATTTCCCTTAACTAGTTATAAGTAGGAGAACTATGAGAGTGCAGGAAGACATAGAGGTATGTAAGGAAAGAACCTGTTGGAACTCTGTACTCTCTGCCTACTTCGCAGGGGATTTGACGTGATGATATATCGATAAGTAGAAAAGATTTGTTTGTTCATATGCGGCACATTCATCCAGGGTTTTCACTCCGAGGTGACGTAATGAAAAATAGATGGGATATTACCTCTCGCAGTTCCCCATCTCCAACCAGGCTCCGCATCCCCTCGAGGCGTGGGGGCATCGCTTACCTGTACCATTCAAAACAAAAAAAAATCATTTATATTATGTGCAGTGATACCCTAGTGGTTAGACCGTTGGACTGCAAAGTCTGAGGTCTCGGGTCAAACCCAGGCACCTCTGTCTTTTTGAAAGCATGGGCGTATTAAAATTAACTATGACTTGCTTTAACGATGAAGGAAAACATCGTGAGGAAACCTGCATGTCTGAGTTTCTCAAAGGTGTGTGAAGTTCGCCAACCCGCACTGGGCCAGCGTGGTGGACTATGGCCTAAACCCCCTCAGTTTGAGAGGAGGCCCGTGCCCAACAGTGGGACAGTTTCTTAACAGGGCTAATATTATTATTATTATTATATTATGTACTACGCACTGGAGAAGACACTTCAACTATTTTTTTTGTAGCAAATGTTAGAGTACATACATACACTTTGTGCCAGTTTTATGTCATTAATAAAAACACCCTTTTTAAAACAAGCTTTTATAGCAAAAACACGAGAAAGATATAATGCTCAGTTGAGGAGTTCTTATGCCTTCTTTCCGGCTTCATCATCAGACCCTGGACACCATCCGGGTCTAAAGTACTCGAAATCCAATGAGTCCAAACATGGCGGGGTTATATTGTGCAGTTGGGTGGTGCCATTGGCCACCTTCCGGTTTCATCATCAGACCCTGAACACTATCTGGTTGTATAATACTTGTCAATACCAATCTAAAAAGTCTAAACACGAGGGGGTTACGTTGTATAGTTTACATGTTCCTATGACCACATTCCGATATCATCATCAGAGGAGCTCCATAATACCATATTATTGCATTGTCACCGATCTAACATACGTTTGCACACAAGTGCTTGAAAAATGGATCACAAGATTTGAACCGGAAAGACAGACAGACATCTATCGAAATCTTTACCTTCAGTAAAAAGTGATGGAAGTCGAAAATCATAGTTTTGAGAACATCGACTTTAAAAGTTTTAAAAATTCCTCCCACTTTTTCTACTGCACATAATTCAATGTTCATCATCATCATCTCAGCCTATACTTGTCCACTGCTGAACATAGGCCTCCCCAATTGCTTTCCAGCGTAACTGGTCCGATGCCACCTGCATCCAACGACTTCCTGCGATTTTCACAAGATCGTCGGTCCATCTGGCAGGCGGTCGTCCCACGCTGCGCTTGCCAATACGTGGTCTCCACTCTAGAATCTTTCTGCCCCAACGCCCGTCCGATCTACGCGCTATGTGGCCCGCCCATTGCCACTTCAGCTCGCTAATCTTAACGGCTATGTCGGTGACCTTGGTTCTTCTACGAATCTCCTCATTCCTGATTCGATCGCTTAGAGAAACGCCGAGCATAGCTCTCTCCATAGCTCTCCATAATTCAATGTTGATTACGGCTATTTATAGACACTCGATCAAGGACTCAAAAAATATATTTTAAGCAGTTTTCTTAATCTATCTATATCATCACGCCAGATCCCTTGCGGGGTAGGCAGAGAGTACAGAGTTCCAACAGGTTCTTTCCTTACATACCTCTCTGCCTTCCTCCACTCTCATAGTTCGTCTCATATACGCTCGCCGGTTACGAAGACTCTTGACTTGCCCTTCAGATAAGTTTTCTTAATATTAAGTAAAATGTACACTTGTATTGTTTTACACAATGATTTCTTTCATACTCTATTGTGTAATGTTGATTTACATCAGGGATTCCCAAAGTGGTCGATATTGACCCCTTGGGGTTGATATTTCCCAGGGGCAAAATAAACGAAAACTCATTTTGGGGGACGACGAGTTCTAACAATCGACCCCTTTTAATGTTATAATGCAAAAAGAGTTGATTACCATTAACCGAGACGAGGAGCTTAAGCAGAAGTTCAATCAAGGCTATCTCTGGAACCAAGGAAGTTCTGGTTGCAATGCAACATTGAAACACAGTATCCTGCATTGTGGAACATTGTTGAAAAATACCTTATCGCTTTTCCATCATCATACCTAGTCGAAAGCTCAGCAGTGATAGCCTAGTGGTTAGACCGTTGGACTGCAAAGTCAAAGGTCTCGGGTTCAAACCCAGGCACGCACCTCTGTCTTTTCGAAAGCATGTGCGTATTAAAAATTAATTATCACTTGCTTTAACGGTGAAGGAAAACATCGTGAGGAAACCTGCATGCCTAAGAGTTTCTCGAAGGTGTGTTAAGTTCGCCAACCCGCACTGGGCCAGCGTGGTGGACTATGGCCTAAACCCTCTCAGTTTGAGAGGAGGCCCGTGCCCAACAGTGGGACAGTTTCTTAACGGGGCTAATATTATATTATAATATTACCTAGACGAAAAAGGCTTCAGTGTGGCTACAAACATTTTGACAAAGACACACCTGGCAGAAACTAGATCCGAGTAGCCGAGGATCGTACCCAGTTGGCTTGGAGAGACCTATGTCCAGCAGTGGATTCATATAGGCTGATGATGATGAAAGAAACAAAGGGATCTGGCTTGATGACAGATAGATAGAAAGAAACCGTTTGAAAATCAGCGAACGAGGAGATTTAAAGTTGCAATTCACCAATATTGAACCGGATTTAGCTGAATTGATATAAAGTCACCGAATTCACACATCACATCATTTGGAAAAGGAGTCTCTTGCCCAAAATAGTTTGGAAATCCCTGATTTACATAAATCACACTTGGTTGGTATAAGTATTGGATATGTAAAATGCTATCTAAAAATGGATTCACCTACTGTATCACATTGGTGTACACTAATACACGTGCAATTATATCAATTTGCATAATTTTTGATCTTTTCCTGCTGATAAAGGGTTAATTCAAGTTGAATCCCCATGTTTCTAAGGCTTAAAACGGGAGAGTACATTTTTATGCATCTTAAAAAAATACACAGTCACCTATTTCCCTAAGCGGAGGTGGGAGAGGCGTACTGAGTACACATTTCGCCGACGAAGTTAGGTCCCATGTAATAGGGGGTGACCCTATTGTCATATACCGGGCACATTTCCGGACTCCGGACTGATACTGGTAATTTCTCGATAGAAAAACTACATTTGCCCGACCTAGGATTTGAACCCAAGACCTCGTGATCGCAACGCGCATTATTCGCCAACAGACTAATAGGCAGTGATCGGCATAAAACTTAAATAATTAATATAAATAGGCGCTTACCAAATCTCCTGGTTGTAGGCTCAGCTCGTCGACCGTGCGGGCGGTGAATTCGTAAACACAGCGCCATCTGGGAGCGCTAGTTGTAGTTACAGCTTCAGTAGCTAAAAATAAACGACAATAAGTTTTTATTTTGAAACGTAGCCCCTAGGCTTGTCGATTCATTCCAAAAAAAACCATCTTTTGATCGATTCAAATCGAACGCGTCAGAATCGATTCTCGATTAAATCGAATATTAAAAGATCGATTCTCGCTTAATCGATTCGAAGTCGATTCTAATTAATTTTTCGATTGAATGAAACTAGTTTTGTTTGGATCCCTCCCGTTTTTATAATTTCATAATGCGAATGAATTTTTTGGACATACGTCGTTTTTTTCCGAGCGCGCGCTTAATATAGCATCACAGTCACTCTGCCGGTCGTCCTCCACTCTGATCTCGGTCTCGAACCTATTCGCGCCTATATTAAAATGGCGACAACTCGACACTTCGCGAACGCATCTACCCATGCGAATCCATTAATCGTAGCCGCCGCCGACTACGTTCCCCCCGACCCCTGCCGCCCCCGCCGGTCGCGACATGTTCTCACCGACCCCCCCGATGCTTTGTCATCCCTTCTTTCCGCTCCGAATACGGGCGACGACGACGACGAAGTCGTAGATCCCCTCCCCTAGCCGGCGGCTGACCGGTGCACTTTGTAGTGCACTCCCTCACCCCGCAGCGACTGTCCCAACCGAAGCCGCCTCTTCAAGGCGCCCTCGAGTATCTCGCCCCTTGCCCTTCTGGCTCGAGCGTAGTGGTTGCACGCTCGCCCTTAAGTCCGGTGAAGCTGTAAAGGCCTCGCGGCCAACAGCGTACATCACTCACACACACACACCTGCCGATCGTTAATTGCTGGATCGCGGTAGGCCTTTAATAACTAAATTGGTGCGTTCCATTGCTCTTTGGCAAACCTTAGGTCTGGATTTCTGTTATTCAGTCCGCGACTAAGTTTGAGAACCGTAGGTTAGGACGGGCCGAATCCACATATCGACGACTCTACACTTTTTTTAAGTTTTTTTTTAAACGTACGGTGTTGTGCGTTTACAAACATGAAAACGAATACTTGTGGATCACACAAAGATTTGTCCCGTGCGGGAATCGAACCCGCGCCTGTTCGACCCAGTGGGCCACTGCACTAAATCGTCTGTCATGAGGGAAAAACTCATAAAGTAATACCATAAACTAGTATCTCTTCGGCTAGCTTTGTCTCAAAAGGGTAGGCAGAGATGTACAAAACACTCACATTTAGCCGAGGTATTTTTGGTACCATTAGACGGTCCCTTGGTAAACAAGTTACACGAATTTTATCTTTTTTTTGGAGCCCCCCCCCCCCCCCCCACGTTTTTATCTCTGACATACTCCACTCTCATTTTGACGAACGATTTAGCGCAGTGGTTAAGAGCTTAAGCCGCTCAGCCCACCGTGTCTAATAGTCGCGAGTTCGATTCCCGCACGGGACAAATCTTTGTGTGATCCACAATTATTTGTTCCGGTCTGGGTATTTGTGTATGTGAATTTTCATGTTTGTAAACGCACCCACGACACAGGAATAAACCCTAGTGTGGGGCTACGTTATGTTTAAAAAAAAATTTCTTTCTCTCTCTCTCTATCATCACCACAGATGCCTTGCCTCTGTACTCTCTGCCTATACTGGCAAAGAGTACAGTGTTCCAACAGGTTCTTTCCACTCCCATAGTTCGTCTCATCAGGGTCGCCGGTTACAGAGACACTTGACTTGCCCTTCAGATAAGACACGGTCTATGGTTGGTGGTAAAGATATTTACCAGTAGTAGCAGGCGCGTCTCCCCAGGCATCTTCGGCAGCAGCTGGTTCACCCCATGCATCATTCGAGGTACCCCAATCAGCTTCTGTGGACAAACATAACACATATATCATTTTCAGCCGAAAGAACACATATACTATCTTCGTCCACTGCACACCAAGGCTGCTGCTGCACCCAAAGGAAAAATAAAGGCAGAAAGGTTATCGAGTACTGACGTGGAGTGGGCAGGCCTTGCACAAGATGGGCCGATGACCTGGTGGGTGCTGGAAATCATTCGAAACGTCAGGAACTTAACAATCAAAACGACACCGCGATAAAATCCGAAAAATCTGTCCTCACAACTATATTCCCCAGAGGTGAACTGAGTACACCCACGTTTGGCCGACGATGTTAGGTCCCATGTAATAGGGGGCGAGCCTATTGCCATATACCGGGCACAGTTCCAGACTCCGGACTCATACTGGGAATTTTTCGTTAGAAAAACTACATTTGTCCGACCTAGGATTTGACCCCAGGACCTCGTGATCATAAAGCGATGCGCTTTGCCACCAGACCAACGAGGCAGTCAGTCAGTCTGTCCTCTTTTTGATAATTAGTACAGACTAGTATAGAGTTGGCATTTTGAGAATTGGGCATTTATCGGAGAGAGAATTACGGTGTCTTATCTGTAGGGCAAGTCAAGAGTCTCCGTAACCGGCGAGTGTGTATGAGACGAACTATGAGAGTGCAGGAAGCCAGAGAGGTCTGTAAGGAAAGAACCAGTTGGAACTCTGTACCCTCTGCCTACCCCGCAAGGCATCTGGGATGATGATATAGATAGATAGATTCTTTGGTTGTAAACGATTAACTATGAAACTACTGAACCGATGTAAAAACTTCTTTCACCATTGCAAAACTACATTATCCAGAAGTAACAGAAGCTATATAATATAGACCCGGAAGGTGGCGCTGTTGTCGGCAGGTGCGTACCCGAAACTGCTGATAATTTTGCAGTCGTTAAGTCAAGTTGGAAGTCTCACCTATTTGCTAAATTCCACCAGGCCACAATCCTGCCTCACCGTAGTATGACCGGACCGTAGTACCCGAGTATGACCTAATCTCTCCCACCGAGATTTGTGAGAGGTCTTTACTCAGCAGTTGGACAGTATAGGCTAATGTTATTATTAACGTGACTTCTGATGGCGTATCTCATATAACTGCCTGTTTTTCCCACTGTCCAGTCCACGTCAGTACGTGGTCGGCACTCGAGAGCCGTTCTGCCCCAACGGCCGTCAGTTCTAAGAGCGATGTGCCCCGCCCACTTCCATTTAAGTCTCTACCCGGTAAAGCCCATACCTCAAAACACCTGTTTGTAAAAGAACCAATTCCCACAGAGAAACTCCCTTCAAAGCCCTATATGTGACTTTAAGCCATCTTATAAGGCTCATCGTAAGTGACCTCTCGAATACGAACTGTCACGTACCTGTAGCAGGCCAGGCGCTCTCAGCAGCAGCTGAACTCCTCGCGAGGTACTCCTGACGGCGTGTCTCATATAACTGCCACACTCTTTCACACTTGTCTCCTAACTCCGCGACCGTACTGCTCAAGTCTGATAGCTGAGACTTGTTAGTCTCCAAGTCTTGCTTCTTAGTCTCGACCAGAGCTTTGGCTGCCTCCACCTGAGGATATATTTGGTTTGGAAATTTGTATATTGTGGGGTTGAGAAATCATGTCCCTCCATATTCGTGTTCACAAACGGACAACTTGACAGGTGCGAATGTCAAAACTAAAAGAAATGTGGACTAAAGACTAAAGTTTACAACCAATGTGTCCTACCTGTTATGACCTACGGGGCCGAGACGTGGCCACTCACAGTGGGACTAGTCCACGAATTTTTAGTCGCACAGCGGGCTATGGAGCGAGCTATGCTCGGCGTCTCTTTGAAGGATAAAATTCGTAACGAGGTAATCCGACAAAGAACCAAAGTTATCGACATAGCTCGCAGACTCAGTAAGCTAAAGTGGCAATGGGCTGGTCACATCTGCAGAAGGACCGACGGCCGATGGAGCAAGCGTGTCCTAGAGTGGAGACCGCGACTTGGTAAGCGTAAGGTAGGACGGCCCCCAGCTAGATGGACCGACGACCTCAAAAAGGTCGCTGGGACAGACTGAATGCGGAAGGCGGAGGACCGTGTGCAATGGCGCGTGTTAGGAGAGGCCTATGTTCAGCAGTGGACTGCGATAGGCTGGTTGATTGATGATTGATTGAAAAGAAATGTTGCCAACTTAAGACGACTAGTGTAGAAATAACAATTAAACCGTGACCGTGCGCGACTCCTAGCGTTAGGTCAAAAAGAATAGGGCCACTGGCTGCACCCTACTCCATCAGCCAACCTCGGCACCCTGCTCGACGATGAAAGCTTCAGGGTTGCGGTGGGTTTACTGTTGGGCGCGCCTGCTGCGAACACATATGTCCGTGTGGAATGGAGGTAGACCGGTCAGGTCTACCTCCATTCCCACCACAGTCTTTCATGCCGCAAAAGTGCCGGCAGGTTTTCTCACCACAGTTCCTTAAACGATATTATTAAAGGGCTCTTGCCACCAACGTTGCTGCAGTCTTGGGACCGGTAGGAATGTTCCGTGATGATAGCAAGAGACCCGATGGCATGACACTGATCCCCTGGGATCGAGGGCGAGCCCTTGTGTGAGACGCCACGTGCGTTGGTACATTGGCTCCGTCTCACTTCAAGGAATCAGTGCCTAAGGCAGGAGCTGCGGCTGAAAAGGCGGATCTGGGCAAGCGGCACAAGTATGTATCTATTAGTAGAGATAACATTTTTGTGCCGTTTGCGGTGGAAACGCCAGGCCCATGGAGTAGTTGCGCAAAAAGTTTTATAAAAATTATAACACCCAGATTGATTGCCTCTACAGGTGCCAAGAGGGCTGGCCTATTCCTCGCGCAGAAAATTTGCTTAGCTGTTTTTTTTTTAGACGTAGCCCCACAGTCGAATTTATTCCTGTGTCGTGGGTGCGTTTACAAACATGAAAATTCACATACACAAATACCCAGACCGGAACAAATAACTGTGGATCACACAAAGATTTGTTCCCGTGCGGGTATCGAACCCGCGACTATTAGACACAGTGGGCGGAGCGGCTTAAGCTCTTAACCACTGCGCTAAATCGTCCGTCGTGTTTAGCGAGGCAATGCGGCCAGCGCTCATGCCACCATACCACGCGGACAAGATTTAGATTTATGATTAATGTTAGTATTTCGTGCTGCTTTTTTATCTAGAAAAAAAATATATCTAGAAATGAAATATATTTGATGATTTTATATATGATTCAATGTAAATAAAGTTTTAGGTAACAACTAAATAGATCGACGATCGAAAAATATATAGAAAAAAAGCGTTAAAAGTACGGTTTCCTCGCGGGGCTCTTCATAATGTAGAGTACATCGGATCTAACTCGTTGACAACTGTCTAGAGTCGATTGTAATAAGGTTGAAATTGGCCTGCTTTGCAATAGAGTTTCATTTAATGAAAAGTAAAAATGTAAAGTGTCAACCTTTTGTTATTGTCTAAGCTTATATGTTAAAAATTGAATGCAGTTATGCAACAATCGTTCATTATATATATCTGGATTATAACGAAATTGGATTTAAATTACCACACATAAAGTTCATTTTAGTAAATTCAATTATATTATTGAAACATTACTGCATGACTCCTATTAATAATGTTACTTACCTTATCTCTGAGCTGTTTAAGAGTTATCTCCATCATGTTAAGCTTGCCATCTTCACCGGCGCCTTCAGAGGCTTTGGCCTGCAACAATATAAAAATTATTCATTCTATGATAATAATATTAGCCCTGTTAAGAAACTGTCCCACTGTTGGGCACAGGCCTCCTCTGAGAGGGTGTAGGCCATAGTCCACCACCACGACACATGCTTTCGAAAAGACAGAGGTGTGTTCCTGGGTTGAACCCGAGACCTCTGACTTTGCAGTCCAATGGTTATCACTGGTAGTATTGATACTGTTAAAAAGTGTGTCCAGCAGTGGGGGCTTTCGACCGATGATGGGTTGTGACCAACCTTAGCATCCAATTCAGCTTTTTCTTTGTTCAGAGCGATCTGCTTTGCGTTCAGTTCTTTCACTTTGGATTTCAGCTGTTGCATTTCGGCCATACTTGTGTCGCGGTCTGACCTGAAAATTCAAATTTTCAGTCCACTCTCGAAAGCCTTGAATCCTACAAGGTGTATCATGAATAACGCAAGACTTCAGATACCCCGATTATATAATTGCTTCCATCCATAAGAAAACAAATTTTCCAAATTTATAATGTTTTACGTCTATTTTATGCACTTTTATACCCCAATTAACAATGAAACTTGTACGTGTATGCGTGCGAATTGAGAAATACGTTTTAGAAATACATTTGAAATCTCCGTATTGCTTTGAATCATTAATAAATTTAGTTTAATAAAGCACACTACGGGAGAAACAGCATTAGATACAAATTTTTAAAAAATAATTATTATTATTTCAGCCGATACTGCCCACTGCTGGGCAAAGGCCTCCTCTCACAATTCGAAGTGAGAGAGGTTAGGTCTTACTCCACCACGCGGACCCAGTGCGGATTGTTGGAGGCAGGTTTGTGGCCATTTGCTGTTGGAACTTATCAAGCCGCCTTTTAGGCTTCCAACTCGGCTTAACGACTACCACATTAAGTGGTAACCGGGACCAACGGCTTAACGTGCCTACCGAAGCACGGAGACGCTTAAATATGTAAATGCCACAAACGGTCACCCATCTCAGGCCGACAGAGTCGAACGCTGTTTAACTTTGGTGATCGGTAAGAACACCGCAGTCGCACAGCGCTACGAGCGCCTTTTAAAAAATGTAATACGTTAAAATAATTGGAATCAATTCAGTTACCGATTTAGAACAAACTACTTTCAGGTCTTGCGTTTATTATGTTACAGCTTGTATATACGCTATGTATCACACACTTACCTACCATATTCCTAATCCATAGTTTTAAAATCCAATTATCCAGCTCCACAATCAGCACATATTCAAAATCGACGGATGAAACTAGCCCTCTGATTGTAAGACCGATTTATATAAAAGTATTAAATATATATTTCCTCAAAAAAGCCTTTAGTTAAATCCTTATAACAGATCGATCATTCAAACATAATCATGCACAAACAATCAACCATACACGAACAATAAATCACACACAATCACTCATCACCCCAATCACGCACACACAATCATACACGATTATCCATCCTCTATTCATGTAAAAACAATCAATCACGCATCCAGAATCACCCATTCACGCACGCACAATCATACACATGCCGTAACCTATTATTTGATAATCAGACAATGGAATGGCGAGAAGTTATTTTCATTTTGGTAACATTGTAGTCTTGTCATAGACATACTCTATGATTGCTCGAGTGTGGTTAGTTGTGTAGCGATGACAGATGATATCCGTCAGATGACGAATCACCGATGACAAATAGTCGATGTAAAATGGCGGACGGCGCTGAGTTATTAGTCTATTGGCAACGGGTCAAGCGGTCGGACGTACTGCGGAGCAGCTAACCTCACTGCATTCCATGTGACAATATTATACCGGACGAGACCTCAGTGTTATTTCAAGATTTTATTTATGTTCGACCACCATGCCATCACCATCCACCTTTCACCATTACCAGCATTGAACCGGCCATCCAGAAAACCCAAACCCCGTTACACACATCACCAATCACGCACGCACAATCACCCATCACTCACCCACGCTCATCTATCTACTTACCTCATCCCATCAATAGTGCACTTGGCGGCCGCCACAGCAGTCCTGGTTTCCCGGATGTCTTTCGCCAGGTTGCTGGCTCGAAGTGTGACGGAGCTGAGTTCCGCGGATAAAGCTTGGCTTTTAGCTTTGAGACTTAAGACCTTGGTCTGTTCTTCTGTTCGCATCGTTTCGAGTTCCCGAGTTCTATAATAATAAATTAATTGTAAAAAAAACAAATTTGTTCAGGTAATGGTGTGGTTTTGTTTTGGCGCAGTGGCTCAGTGCTTAAGCCGCTCCGCTAACTGGATCGAATAGTCGCGGGTTCGATTCCCGCTCGGAGAAAATCTTTGTGTGACCGACAATTATTTGTTCCGGGTATTTGTGTTTGTGAACTTTCGTGTTTGTAAACGCACTCACGACACAGAATTAAATCCTAGTGTGGGGGAGCAACTTTCTTTAAAAAAAATTTAATCGGCTGCCTCGTTGGTCTAGTGGCGAATAATGTGCTTTGCGATCAAGAGTGCCTGGATTCAAATCCTAGGTCGGACAAATGTATTTTTTCTATAGAAAAAAACTTTTCAGTATCAGTCCGAAGTCTGGAATTGTGCCCGGTATATGGCGATAGGCTCGCCCCCTATTACATGGGTCCTGTACATTGCACGTGAAAAATCCAATGTGTTTCAGCATATATATAGTTCAGTCGATTTAAAACGCGTTAGTAAAGCAAAAACAATTCATTTTTTGACTAAATTCACTTCTCACACTCTTCGAAATAGTATCAAACACGTTGTATATGCCCAATCAACACCACTCATTTAAAACTAAATAATTCGGAGCTAATTGAGGCGCTCGTAGCGCTGTGCAACCGCGGTGTTCTTACCGGTTACCAAGGTTAAGCAGCGTTTGACTCGGTTGGCCCGAGATGGGTGACCGTTTGTGGCATTTTCATATTCGAACGTCTCTGTGTTTCGGAAGGCACGTTAAGCCGTTGGTCCCGGCTAGCACTTAATGTAGTGGTTGTTAAGCCGAGTTGGAAGCCTTAAAGGCGGCTTGATAAGTTCCAACAGCAGGTGGCCACAAACCTGCCTCCACCAATCCGCACTGGGTCCGCGTGGTGGAGTATGACCTAATCTTTCTCACCTCGATTTGTGTGAGAAGGCCTTTGTCCAGCAGTATAGGCTGATATACACATTAAGTGGTAATCGGGACCGACCGCTTAAGATGCCTTCCGAAGCACGGAGACGCTCGATTATGAAAATGCCACAAACGGCCACCCATCTCAGGCCGACCGAGTCGAACGCTGCTTAACCTTGGTGATCGGTAAGAACACCGCGGTCACACAGCGCTAAGAGCACCTCTTTAACCTCTTGAACCGAACCCGCCTCTTGAACGTTTAAATTTGGAAATTTGGTTTTCAAAATGTCGTTTTTGGTTTTATGAGGAAATTATCTAATCGGGGTGTCTGAGATCTTGCATCATTCATGTTACACCTTGTATAAAAACAAATCGAATTTGAGGTTTTTCGACATAAGTATTTTTTCTAAACCTATCCCCACACTAGTATTTATTCCTGTCGTGGGTGCGTTCACAAACATGAAAATTCACATACACAAATACCCAGACCGGAATAAATAATTGTGGATCACACAAAGATTTGATTTGATTTGCGGGAATCGAACCCGCGACTATTAGACACATTGGGCGGAGCTCTTCACCACTGCGCTCAATCGTCCAGTGATTTTCTGGGTTTATTTAACATTTTCATACCTTTTCTTCTCCCATTCCAATTGGCATTGTCTCTCCATCTCTTTCCGAGCCGCCTCTCTTTTTTCCTAAAACAAATGTAAACACAAATCATTTATTTTGTATAAGCCCTGCGGGGGCGCTCACAAATAGTCAATTTACATTTTTTTTTTCAAATATAAAATATCTAGTTATCTACCACCGGATTGGATCGCGGCCTCTACAGAGAAGATCCGGCGAAGAAACACAGGAGCCTTGTCTATTTTTTTAATTTTATTCTCTCTCTCTCTTTTACTTTCTATTTTTTTAAAATCATATTGAGATATTACAATTTAGCAACTAGGTTACAATTTAATAGTTTACGAGTAATAGTTGTAAAAGAGTATCTGTGCGAATCGAACGGAATGCGCTCGAAAAGGGCCGCTTCGTTCCATACCACAATCGGTAAAACGGAACCCTTATAGGATCACTTCGTTGTGTCATATTTACATATTTTCGATCCGAACGCGGCCTCTACTGAAAGATCTTGCGAAGAAACTAAGCGGGCTTGTCTTTTTTTATTTAATTCTCTTTCTATATTTCTTTATGCATATTATGTGTACCCAATATTTAGGATACAATTAAATAGTTTACGATCTAGCTCCATTGTGATGCCTTACGACCGAGATATGCGACTAATGTTATTTATAAAGAGTATCTAAAGGATTCCAGATAGACCAGTCCCCACAAGCAGCGCCCGTTCACGAGTATGAATACTGGAACAGCCATCACTCCCCTCGACCATATTGGAGGGAAGGGAGTGACTCTCTGAACTCTGTGCTGCGTTCCATGACCCGTGTAAAAGTTGTGGGCGTAAATACAGCTATGTTTAAGTGGGATTGGGGTGGTCACATGACCAGAATGTACGCTAACAGGTGGGCTAATATAATCACTAAATGGTGGTGAATGGCCAGAACACGGACGTCGTCGTAGGGCTAAAAAGGGGTGGCGCGACGATTTCGATGCATATCAGCCTGAATGGCCATCATTGGTCAAGGATTGACGGAGGAAGGAGACGGGGGAGAGCCTAGCCTAGCATTTTGTGTGTGTGTGTGAATGATCTACGCTGTTGGCTGCGGGGCCTGTACTGCTACACCGTACAAGAGGGCGAGCGAGAGAGAGCAACCACTACGCTCGAGCCAGAAGGGCGAGGGGGCAACTAGCTCGAGGGCCATCAAGGAGGAACGGCCTCGGCTTGGGCAGTCGCTATGGGGCAGGGCATATACTAGACGTCTCGCCGTGGTGCTCTGCACCGGCCAGCGGGCAAGGGATTCTTCGAGCTCGCCGGCGAGGTCGGTATCTGATCCTGTGTGCGGTATCTGTATCCGAAGTAGGGATATAAGTGCATCGGGAGGGTCTGTGAGAATATGCCGTGGACGGCGGTAGCCGCTGCTTAGCCCAGCAGTGGGATACAATAGGTTCGTTCAAACAAAATCATAACTACTCACGTGGACTTGGGGACGTTCTTAGTATAACTTTTAAACGGGACAGTTTATCTATCTATCTATCTATATCATCACGCCACATCCCTCGCGGGGTAGGCAGAGAGTACAGAGTTCCAACAGGTTCTTCCCTTACATAGCTCTCTGGCTTCCTCCACTCTCATAGTTCGTCTCATACACACGGGAGAGTTTATCTTGTATATATCGATTTTCTTTTTTTCTTTATTGTAATTTTGACTCCAAGGAATTTCTCTCCGATGGTGTGATAGCGACAGCAAGAGACTACTAAAACACAGTAGACTACAACTAAGGCAAACTAACTGGAGCATTCACAGGCCACTATGGCCCAAAAGAATATCTACACAAGATGAACCTATGCAGCGACGTGCTATGCAGGAACTGTGGTACAGAAACTGAAACCATGAAGCACGTCCTCTGCCACTGCGATGCTCTGGCGGCAGGGCGAATGAAGCTAATGGAAGTGGCCTATCCAAACCCAGAGGAACTACGGCTCTGCCCCCCTGCTGGAATCTGCAGCCTGATACAGGGAGTATTTGATCCTTCAGGTACGTAAGAGCACGGTACGTCGAAGTGCGCCTGAGGTCTCCTCGGTCCGGTAAGCCAACAATAAGATAAGATTAGCTTGTAATTTTTCTTTTTTTTTGACCGACTTCAAAAGAGGAGGTTTTCAATTCGATTGTATGTTTTTTTTTGTATGTATGTTATGTTGACTGCCTCGTTGGTCTGGTGACAAAGCGCATCGCTTTGTGATCATGAGGACCTCATGATCACAAAGCGATGCGGTTCAAATCCTAGGTCGGACAAGTGTAGTTTTTCTAACGAAAACTTCCCAGTATGAGTCCGGAGTCTGGAATTGTGCCCGGTATATGGCAATAGGCTCGCCCCCTATTACATGGGACCTAACATCGTCGGCGAAAAGTGGGTGTACTCAGTACACCTCTGCCACCCCCTCTGGGGAATATAGGCGTGACGGTGTGTTATGCGACCATTCCGCCAATTATGGATTGATTTTGATGATTCTTTTTGCATTGAATTCAGTATAGCTCCAAGGTGGTCCCATTTTAATTTCAGCTGTACTGGACCTTGGACTTCGAAGATACACCAGGGAACTCCTTAACGACCAACAATACACATGTGTAGTATAAGATATTATGGGTATTACGTCAATCCTATAGGTACCGTACTAAAGAACTAAGCAGAATATTAACCGACTTCAAAAAAGGAGGAATTTCATCATTCGTTTATGCTTTTTATAACTTCTTTGCTAATAAACCGATTGTGATGATTCTTTTTGCATTGGGTTCAGTATAGTTTCGGTGTAGTCCTATTTTAATTGTATCGGTATTGGATCTTGAACTTTAAAGATATACCACGGGACTCCTTGACCGCAAACAGCAAAGTGTAAAATCAGTTACTATGAGCATTATATCAATCCTGTAAGTACCTTACTGTACAATAATATAATATAGGTATATAAATATACATAATTAATTCCTAATCACTTAAAATTGAAAAATAAAAAACTTTTTAAAAGAAAGGAAACCTGGTGCTGGTTGGTGCAGTCGGTTACTTGGCACCGATTTCAAATATTTATTTATTGCGTTTTGAAGTCGGTTTTCCTTTTTTTTAAAGATGTTTTTATTGATGATTTAAACGTAGCTCCACATTAGAATTTATTCCTGTGTCGTGGAGGTGTTTACAAACATGAAAATTCACATACACAAATATCCACACCGAAACAAATAATTGTGGATAACACAAAAATTTGTTCCGTGCGGGAATCGAACCCGCTACTATTAATCACAGTGGGCGGAGCGGCTTAAGCTCTTAACCACTGCTTTAAATCGATGAACAAAAATAATGTTACGACCCGGACATACCCAGATATCCCGAATAACCTTTATCGGGAAATGTCGATGCTAAAACGCATTACTCACCCTTAGGTCCTCTATGGATCTATCAAGAAAGATCTAGAATCCGCGATTATTAATTATAGAGACTGTCATAGGTCTTTTTCTCGCAGTGGACGGCTTATGATGACTGAATAATATTTAGATAACATACCTGTTCTTCTTTCTGCTTCCGTAGCAACTCCTCTTGCTCCCTCTTCTGCGCTTCCAAGCGTAGTTTCTCTCTCTTTTCCGCTTCTTCCCTTTCTTTCCTCTCTCTTTCCGCCTGTGTAATAAATACAAATAATTAATTTCCTAATTTGTTCATACAGGGGTACTCGTAGCACTGTGCGACCGCGCCTTTATTAAAAAAGATTCAACCCGATATTTCGCAAACGCGTCCATTCATAGGAATCCGCTAATCGTAGCCCTCGCCGACTACGAATCTAACTCCCCTCCTATAAGCCGCTACCGCCGTCCGCGGCATGTTCTCACCGAACCTTCCGATGCCCTTACATCCCTTCTTTCGGATACAGATACCGCCCACAGGATCAGACACCGACCTGGCCGGCCAACAGCGTCGATCATTTACACACATAGTACTGTGTGACCGCGGTATTCGTAGCGATCACTAAGGATAAGCTGCATTCGACGCGGTCGGCCTAAAATGGGTGACTGTTTGTGCCATTTTCATATTTAAGCGTCTGAAGTCTCGTCAAGTTAGTCCCGATTATCACTTAATGTGGTAGTCGTTAAGCCGAGGTGGTAGTCGTTAAGCCGAGTTGGAAGTCTTATAGATAGCTTGCTAAGGTTTCTCCAGCAGGTGTCCACAAGCCTGCCTCCCCCGCCCCGCACTGGCTCCGCGTGCTGAAGTATTTCCTAATCTCTCTCACCGAGATTTGTCAGAGATCTTTGCATAACAGTCAGGCAGTATGGGCTGATATTATTATTCTATCTATCTATATCATCGCGCCAGATCCCTTGCGGGGCATTATTATCTAATGTTATAAATTCAAATAACTTTTGTCTGATAGCCAATAACAGTGATAGCCTAGCTATTAAAAATTAATTATATCATGCTTTAACGGTGAAGGAAAACACCTCCACTCCGATCTAGGTCTCGAACCTATTCGCGCCTTTATTAAAAAGGCGTCAACACGTCACTTCTCGAAGGCATCTACCCATGCGAATCCGTTAATCGTAGCCACCGCCGACTACGATCTCCCCCCCGACCCCTGCCGCCACCGCCGGCCGCGACATGTTCTCACCGACCCCCCCGATGCTTTGTCATCCCTTTTTTCCGCTCAGAATACGGGCGACGACGACGACGTAGTAGTAGATCCCCCCCCATAGCCGGCGGTTGACCGGTGCACTTAGTAGTGCACCCGTCCCCCTACAGCGACTGTCCCAACCGAGGGCGCCTCTTCGAGGCGCCCTCGAGTATGTCGCCTCTTGCCCTTCTGGCTGGCTAGAGCATAGTGGTTGCACGCTCGCCTTTTAGTCCGGTGAAGCTGTAAAGGCCTCGCGGCCAACAGCGTACATCATTCACACACACACACACACACGTGAAGGAAAACATCGTGAGGAAATCTGCATGCCTAAGAATTTCTCGAAGGTTTGTATAGTTCGACAACCCGCACTGGGCCAGCGTGGTGGACTATGGCCTAAACCCTCTCAGTTTGTGAGGAGGCCCGTGCCCAACACTTTCATAACAGGGCTATTATTATAATTATTATTTTGTCTCATAATTGAATAATTAAATATTCCTCTATCTCGTAGAACTAGTAATGTATAGTATAGCTGGCGATCACGAAGTCCGCTTCGGATCCTAGTCAGATAAACTGTGGTTTTCTTATAGAAAGATGAAAGGACACTGTTCTGCGCCCATACATGATTTGCCTCAGAACCAACAGCAATGAAATAATACTTCTTCTTCTTCTTCAGCCGAAAGACGTCCACTGCAGGACAAAGGCCTCCCCTAAAGACCGCCACAACGACCGGTTTTGTGCTGTACGCATCCAACTTCTACCCGCGACCTTCACCAGGTCATCGGTCCATCTTGTAGGGGGCCTACCCACTCCACGTCTTCCGGTACGTGGTCGCCATTCGAGAACCTTTCTGCCCCAACGGCCGTCAGTTCTACGAGCGATGCGCCCAATGCCACTTAAGTTTAGCAATTCTGAGTGCTATGTCAGTGACTTTCGTCCTTCTGCGGATCTCCTCGTTTCTGATTCGATCCCGCAGGGTAACTCCGAGCATAGCTCTCTCCATCGCCCTTTGGGTGACCTTGAGCCTTCTTATGAGGCCCATCGTAAGCGACCATGTCTCAGTGCCGTAAGTCATCCCAAGTCGTAAATAATACTTGTATGACTTCAAATCACCCATAAATTCGCTTAAGGCATTCATTATTAAACGGACAAGCGGGGGAGTCGCAATATTGCACAAAAAGTACTCGATTTTGAGGTTATAATTCTGTAGCTATTAATACATATGACTTTATATTGTGTGTTGACATTCAGTAAAGATGTCGGCGCCTTTGATATAAGTACTTACACTACTTCGAAATATTCGTTTTAGATTGCAAATTGTCCGTTAGATACGGATATTTGCCATTATTTAAATAAAATAGATAAATAATGATGGCATGGGTCAAATTTTTGTTGGTTCTGGGGCAATTTTCGACAATGTCCTTTGTAGCCTATGTATTTTTATGGGGCATTCGTTACTATACACCCCATGGTCTATGTCGTTTGCGCAGTTCTTACAAGTCGCCCCTCGACCAGCCGCCAGCTTGGGGCAGTCCGACCTTACATGTTGCTCACCGCAGTAGGTGCATGAATCTCTGTCCTCCTTGCATGACCTACGACCGTCTCTTTCCTCCTTGCATGACCTACGGTGTTCTATGTCGTGAAGTTTTTCGTTTGCGCAGTTCTTACAAGTCGCCCCTCGACCAGCCGCCAGCTTGGGGCAGTCCGACCTTACATGTTGCTCACCGCAGTAGGTGCATGAATCTCTGTCCTCCTTGCATGACCTACGGCCGCCTCTTTCCTCCTTGCATGACCTACGGTGTTCTATGTCGTGAAGTTTTTCGTTTGCGCAGTTCTTACAAGTCGCCCCTCGACCAGCCGCCAGCTTGGGGCAGTCCGACCTTACATGTTGCTCACCGCAGTAGGTGCATGAATCTCTGTCCTCCTTGCATGACCTACGGCCGTCTCTTTCCTCCTTGCATGACCTACGGTGTTCTATGTCGTGAAGTTTTTCGTTTGCGCAGTTCTTACAAGTCGCCCCTCGACCAGCCGCCAGCTTGGGGCAGTCCGACCTTACATGTTGCTCACCGCAGTAGGTGCATGAATCTCTGTCCTCCTTGCATGACCTACGGCCGTCTCTTTCCTCCTTGCATGACCTACGGTGTTCTATGTCGTGAAGTTTTTCGTTTGCGCAGTTCTTACAAGTCGCCCCTCGACCAGCCGCCAGCTTGGGGCAGTCCGACCTTACATGTTGCTCACCGCAGTAGGTGCATGAATCTCTGTCCTCCTTGCATGACCTACGGCCGTCTCTTTCCTCCTTGCATGACCTACGGTGTTCTATGTCGTGAAGTTTTTCGTTTGCGCCGTTCTTACAAGTCGCCCCTCGACCAGCCGCCAGCTTGGGGCAGTCCGACCTTACATGTTGCTCACCGCAGTAGGTGCATGAATCTCTGTCCTCCTTGCATGACCTACGGCCGCCTCTTTCCTCCTTGCATGACCTACGGTGTTCTATGTCGTGAAGTTTTTCGTTTGCGCAGTTCTTACAAGTCGCCCCTCGACCAGCCGCCAGCTTGGGGCAGTCCGACCTTACATGTTGCTCACCGCAGTAGGTGCATGAATCTCTGTCCTCCTTGCATGACCTACGGCCGTCTCTTTCCTCCTTGCATGACCTACGGTGTTCTATGTCGTGAAGTTTTTCGTTTGCGCAGTTCTTACAAGTCGCCCCTCGACCAGCCGCCAGCTTGGGGCAGTCCGACCTTACATGTTGCTCACCGCAGTAGGTGCATGAATCTCTGTCCTCCTTGCATGACCTACGGCCGTCTCTTTCCTCCTTGCATGACCTACGGTGTTCTATGTCGTGAAGTTTTTCGTTTGCGCAGTTCTTACAAGTCGCCCCTCGACCAGCCGCCAGCTTGGGGCAGTCCGACCTTACATGTTGCTCACCGCAGTAGGTGCATGAATCTCTGTCCTCCTTGCATGACCTACGGCCGCCTCTTTCCTCCTTGCATGACCTACGGTGTTCTATGTCGTGAAGTTTTTCGTTTGCGCAGTTCTTACAAGTCGCCCCTCGACCAGCCGCCAGCTTGGGGCAGTCCGACCTTACATGTTGCTCACCGCAGTAGGTGCATGAATCTCTGTCCTCCTTGCATGACCTACGGCCGTCTCTTTCCTCCTTGCATGACCTACGGTGTTCTATGTCGTGAAGTTTTTCGTTTGCGCAGTTCTTACAAGTCGCCCCTCGACCAGCCGCCAGCTTGGGGCAGTCCGACCTTACATGTTGCTCACCGCAGTAGGTGCATGAATCTCTGTCCTCCTTGCATGACCTACGGCCGTCTCTTTCCTCCTTGCATGACCTACGGTGTTCTATGTCGTGAAGTTTTTCGTTTGCGCAGTTCTTACAAGTCGCCCCTCGACCAGCCGCCAGCTTGGGGCAGTCCGACCTTACATGTTGCTCACCGCAGTAGGTGCATGAATCTCTGTCCTCCTTGCATGACCTACGGCCGCCTCTTTCCTCCTTGCATGACCTACGGTGTTCTATGTCGTGAAGTTTTTCGTTTGCGCAGTTCTTACAAGTCGCCCCTCGACCAGCCGCCAGCTTGGGGCAGTCCGACCTTACATGTTGCTCACCGCAGTAGGTGCATGAATCTCTGTCCTCCTTGCATGACCTACGGCCGTCTCTTTCCTCCTTGCATGACCTACGGTGTTCTATGTCGTGAAGTTTTTCGTTTGCGCAGTTCTTACAAGTCGCCCCTCGACCAGCCGCCAGCTTGGGGCAGTCCGACCTTACATGTTGCTCACCGCAGTAGGTGCATGAATCTCTGTCCTCCTTGCATGACCTACGGCCGTCTCTTTCCTCCTTGCATGACCTACGGTGTTCTATGTCGTGAAGTTTTTCGTTTGCGCAGTTCTTACAAGTCGCCCCTCGACCAGCCGCCAGCTTGGGGCAGTCCGACCTTACATGTTGCTCACCGCAGTAGGTGCATGAATCTCTGTCCTCCTTGCATGACCTACGGCCGTCTCTTTCCTCCTTGCATGACCTACGGTGTTCTATGTCGTGAAGTTTTTCGTTTGCGCAGTTCTTACAAGTCGCCCCTCGACCAGCCGCCAGCTTGGGGCAGTCCGAACTTACATGTTGCTCACCGCAGTAGGTGCATGAATCTCTGTCCTCCTTGCATGACCTACGGCCGTCTCTTTCCTCCTTGCATGACCTACGGTGTTCTATGTCGTGAAGTTTTTCGTTTGCGCAGTTCTTACAAGTCGCCCCTCGACCAGCCGCCAGCTTGGGGCAGTCCGACCTTACATGTTGCTCACCGCAGTAGGTGCATGAATCTCTGTCCTCCTTGCATGACCTACGGCCGTCTCTTTCCTCCTTGCATGACCTACGGTGTTCTAGGTCGTGAAGTTTTTCGTTTGCGCAGTTCTTACAAGTCGCCCCTCGACCAGCCGCCAGCTTGGGGCAGTCCGACCTTACATGTTGCTCACCGCAGTAGGTGCATGAATCTCTGTCCTCCTTGCATGACCTACGGCCGTCTCTTTCCTCCTTGCATGACCTACGGTGTTCTATGTCGTGAAGTTTTTCGTTTGCGCAGTTCTTACAAGTCGCCCCTCGACCAGCCGCCAGCTTGGGGCAGTCCGACCTTACATGTTGCTCACCGCAGTAGGTGCATGAATCTCTGTCCTCCTTGCATGACCTACAGCCGTCTCTTTCCTCCTTGCATGACCTACGGTGTTCTATGTCGTGAAGTTTTTCGTTTGCGCAGTTCTTACAAGTCGCCCCTCAACCAGCCGCCAGCTTGGGGCAGTCCGTCCTTACATGTTGGTCCACCCGCCGCCGTCATGCGTTGCCGCAGTAGGGGTCCACCTGCAGCACTATATGGCACTGCAGCTGATTTTGCACTCTCCTGCGGTATTTTACCGTAGTGGCGTTTTACCGTAATGTCTTCGGCGGACAGACGCCGCATGAACTCTGTGTTTTGGTTAATCATCATCATCATCTCAGCCTATACTTGTCCACTGCTGAACATAGGCCTCCCCAATCGCTTTCCAGCGTAACCGGTCCGATGCCACCTGCATCCAACGACTTCCTGCGATTTTCAAGATCGTCGGTCCATCTGGCAGGCGGTCGTCCCACGCTGCGCTTGCCAATACGTGGTCTCCACTCTAGAATCTTTCTGCTCAACGCCCGTCCGATCTACGCGCTATGTGGCCCGCCCATTGCCACTTCAGCTTGCTAATCTTAACGGCTATGTCGGTGACCTTGGTTCTTCTACGAATCTCCTCATTCCTGATTCGATCGCGTAGAGAAACGCCGAGCATAGCTCTCTCCATAGCTCGCTGAGCAACTCTGAGCTTTTTTATGAGACCTATTGTAAGAGAACACGTCTCTGATCCATATATCATCACTGGTAACACACACTGGTTTTGGTTAATGATGGCCTTTAATACATCTTCATCGGTATTGTAGGCCATCATGTACTTCAGGATTACTTGTGGGTTTTTATTTTTAGCGTCTTCAACCCTCAGCAGCTGAATTGCCTTGATTTTGCCCTGGTTTTGCAGCTGAGGACCACCTTTTGGTCCTTTACCTTCCTTATAGACTGAATTTGTAGGCCCGACTCCACTTTTTTGTGGGTTTTTCTGTCTTCCCTTCGGCCTCCAACTCTTTTACTAGTTGGTACAGCCAATCCACGGCCTGCGCGACGGCAGTTTTTATTTCCGTCTTTAAGTTCCTGGAATTTCAAAGATGGAGTTTGGCACGGTTGAGTTGTTCCCCGCCGTAATATCTGGCAGGGGACCCCCCCTGCAACAACATCAACAGGGGGGCCTTCGGGGTTGCAGACACAAGGGGCCGGGGCCCTGACCGTCCTTCACGAGCAACCCCGAGGAGGACGGCAGCCTGGTGTGGCCCACGTCGCCGTGAGCACCGCGTCGGTGCGGGGGGCAGTGTGTCACCGAATCTCCCTCCGATGGCGGGCTCGTCAGAGCGCGGCACAAGAGAGGCATCGGTGCGTTCCATACGGAGATCCCGGAGCCTCTCCAAAGTGCTGATGTCGGGCACCCTGGGGTTTTTAGTCGGTAGGGAACCGACACGTCCCGCGAGCTTCCCCCGAGGCTCGCGGAATCCTATGCAGGATTTTCCCCAGGAAAAAAGGCCCTGGCCTCGGCTGCTTTGGTCGGGTATGTTAATTCAGACGTCCCCTCTTTCGCGTCGGCGGCCGTCTCCCACTCGCCGATGCTGCGCCTCACGCTTGTGGTCTGAGTCACGGTCGCTTCGTCTGTTTCCCACTGGATGTTTGTTCTGCCGGAGTGCGGAACATATTGTGGGGGGTTTCTCCGGAATCTGTCAAAGCTCTACTATAGCTGTATATGGGCTGTCTAGTTTTAGTTTTTATATAGAAGCATTAGCTGTTACTCGCGGCTTCGCTCTCAGTATTTATAATTTGGTTAAACTCAAACTCAAATAATTTATTTTGTATAAGCCCTGCGGGGGCGCTAACATAAAGTCAATTTAAATATTTTTTTAATCGACTTTTCTACCACCGGAATGAAACGCGGCGTCCACTGAGAAGATCCGGCGAATAAACTCAGCGGGCTGTCTTTTTTTATTTAACTCTCATTCTCTTTTATTCTTTTAATCATATTGTGTGATTATATTTATCACAATAATATAGCTAAGAACACTTAGGAATAACGTAAAAGAATTTTCAGAATTAGATCAGTAGTTCCGGAGATCACTTGTTACATACATACATACTAACAATTTTACCTCTTTATGATATAAGTATAGATAAAATAATAATAATAATTTGGGGAGGCCTATGTTCAGCAGTGGACAAGTATAGGCTGAGATGATGATGATGAATAATAATAATAGCCCTGTTAAGAAACTGTTCCACCATTGGGCACGGGCCTCCTCTCAAACTAAGAGGGTTTAGGCCATAGTCCACCACGCTGGCCCAGTGCGGGTTGGCGAACTTCACACACCTTCCAGAAACTCTCAGGCATGCAGGTTTCCTCACGATGTTTTCCTTCACCGTTAAAGCAAGTGATAGTTAATTTTTAATACGCACATGCTTTCGAAAAGACAAGAGGTGCGTGCCAGGGTTTGAGCCCGAGACCTCTGACTTTGCAGTCCAACGGTCTAACTTGGCTATCGATGCTTTTTTTGTATAGATTAATAAAAAATGTGCTTACTTCTGCCTCCTATGTTGCATTAAAACAAGAAAAAATGTCTAATTATATAATTATTACAGTAAAACTCCTTAATTTTCTTTTTTAAAACGTTGTCCTACACTAGGATTCATTCCTGTGTCGTGGGTGCGTTTACAAACATGAAAATTCATATACACAAACACCAAGACCGGAACAACTAATTGTGGGTCACACAAAGATATGTCCCGTACGGGGATCGAACCCGTGACTACTCGATACAGTCACACTTAAGCTCTTAACTACTGAACCAAGTTGACGTAATAATTTTAAATATTCTATATTAATTATACAAGGTGTAACATAATAAACGCAAGACCTGAAAGAAAACACACACACACACATACCGTCACGCCTATATTCCCCAAGCGGGGGTGGCAGAGGTGTACTGTGTACACCCACGTTTCGTAGTTGTACTACCTACAAAGTAGTTTGTTCTAAATCGATAACTGAATTGATTCAATTGATGCAAAAAATGCTGCTACTCCTTCAGTGCGCTATAATAAACAAATATTATTTTTGATTCAAAGCAATACGGAGATTTCAAATGCATTTCTAAAACTAATTTCTCAATACTGTGCGTATTGAGATACACATACAAGTTTCATTGTTAATTGGGATTTAAAAGTGCGTAAAAAAGGCTTTGAAAATTTTAAATTGTCATTGGTTTTCATATTGAATTTGTAAATCAATAATAAAATCGTTCAAAAACTGATATGCAATGCGAAAGTGGAAGGATGTAGGTACCGGGGAAGACCTAGACTATCTTACCATGACCAAATAGACCGTGTCTTATCTGAAGGACAAGTCAAGAGTCTCCGTAACCGGCGAGAGTGTACGAGACGAACTATGAGTGTGGAGGAAGCCAGAGAGGTATGTAAGGAAAGAACCTGTTGGGACTCGGTACTCTCCGCCTACCCCGCAAGGGATCTGGCGTGATGATATAGATAGAGATAAATAGAATAATGAGGTCTTGCGTTATTTACGATACACCTTGTATATATTAATTATTTTACATATTCAAAGCAATAGATTGCATGTTCACATAAGAATCTTGTTTACTTTATAGAGAGAAGAGTGAATGCAGGGAATAGAGTGAATAGTGCGATGGGAAGGCTACTTGGGAGCCGGCACTTAAGCCAAAAGGCGCAGCTGGCCATACATAACGGAGTGCTTGTCCCAACGCTGTTATATGGCAGTGAGAGTTGGGTATGTAAGAAGGAGAACGAAAGCAGGTTAAATGCGGTCGAAATGTGATCTCAGCGGATAATGTGCGGAGTCACGCTGACCGACCGTATTCGCAACAGCGTAGTAAGAAAGCGAGTAGGTATGAAAGATAGTATCGGTGTAAAGACGAGAAAGGGTATGCTCCGTTGGTTCGGGCATATAGAAAGAATGCCAGAGGAAAGAATGACAAAACAGATATACAATGCGAAAGTGGAAGGATGTAGGTACCGGGGAAGACCTAGACTATCTTACCATGACCAAATAGACCGTGTCTTATCTGAAGGGCAAGTCAAGAGTCTCCGTAACCGGCGAGTGTGTATGAGACGAACTATGAGAGTGGAGGAAGCCAGAGAGGTATGTAAGGAGAGAACCTGTTGGAACTCTGTACTCTCTGCCTACCCCGCGAGGGAGCTGGCGTGATGATAAAGATAGACAGATAGGTAGTTTTCTTGTTAATAAAAAATAAATAAAGTAATAACATATAGGCTCGAATAAATATCGTGAGTGGGTGAATGAATTCACGAGCTTAAATTCTTTCATTCACACAATACGTGGAATGAATGAATTATGAGAATAATTACCGAATAAATGTATTTTATATTAAAATAATGTATTCATAACAATTAAATTCATAAGAAAAGTATTTATAGTTTTTTTTTTCAATAAATGAATGTCAATGTCGTAATCAAGAAGCCCACTAGTAAAAGTAAAAAGTGTAATATTTCTTACATCTACCACCGGATCGGACCGCGGCCACGGCTGAGAGGATCCAGCGAGAAACTCGGCGGATAAGTCTTTTAACTAAGTTTTATTTAACTGGGCTTTGTGGTAGCCAATTTCGGTTTTTCGCAATGAATGTTTGTTTAAGAATGTGTTTATAAAAATTATCATGTGACTGGATGAACGAACGCATGAACAAATAACTTATAGAACGATTTCAATGAGCCTAAATCAATAAGACCGATTAATATATTAAGAACAAACGAATGAGTGAGCAAAAGAAAGAACGAATGAACGAACCTTTTCCTTGAGCTGTGCGTCAGCCAACTGCGTCCTTCTCCTCTCGAGTTCTGCTTGTCCGCGCGCCATGTTCTCTCTTCTTCTCTCTTCGTACGACTTGTTACTACTGGTCGATGTTACTGACTCTCGTCTGTGGTAATAAAATATAGACATCACATAATTAATAATAATAATAATTTATTTCAGATACTTGATCAATAATGAACGATTTGACGGACGATTTAGCGTAGCGGTTAAGAGCTTAAGCCGCACCGCCCACTGTGCCTAATAGTCGCGGGTTCGATTCCCCGGGAAAAATCTTTGTGATCGACAATTATTTGTTTCGGACTGGATATTTGGGTATGTGAATTTTCATGTTTGTAAACGCACAGGAATAAATCCGAGCGGGGCTACGTTTTTTTAACAAAAAAAAATCAAATAATTATATACATAATTGCCAGTCTCTCAGAATTGCCAAACTCAAAATGCAGAGTGTGGGGAAATCGCTCCTAGAACTGACGGCTCTTAAATTAAGACTTGTTTAGACGGAGCATTGCTAACAAAAATGGCGTCAAAAGCGGCCTCAGTTCAGCACTACGTGTGGGTAACTAAGGCAGACCGACTAAACCACGCCCACCGCGATGACGTCATGGCCTAGTTGGAAGACACAGTGCACAGTTGTTTAGGCCGACTCCTCTTTACATTAGCTTTGTGGCACTATCATAAAAGAAATTTTTATTAATATTATAAAGAGGTAAAGTTTGTGAGTTTGGATGTTTGGAGTAATCTGCGGTACTACTGATCCCATTTTAATCACCATTGGAAAGCTACCTTATCCAGAAGTAACATAGGCTATAACATAGACCCGGTAGGTGGCGCTGTTGTCGACCGGGTACAAAGCCGCAAAAAACTGCTAGTATTAAAATAAATACGACCTAAATTGTATTTCAGAGGTTTTCTCTCATGTACCTGAATGTAGGCGGTATCAATTCTGGAGGCAGCTTTGCTGGTACAGGTTCGCCTTGCGTTGCTTTTTCGCACAGATACATAGCTAGGACGAATTCTTCACAACCTAGAAATAAATAAAGCATAAAAAATACTTGTCGGCGATCGGGATGGCAAAAGGCGCCATGTCACAGCTGGATAAAATATGGAGAGGCAAACACATTCTGTCTGTGTGTGTGTGTAAATGATCTACGCTGTTGGCCGCGGTGCCTTTACAGCTTCACCGGACAAGAGTGCGAGCGTGCAACCCCCACGCTCGAGCCAGAAGTGTAAGGGGGGCAACTAGCTCAAGGGCACCTCAAGGACGGCCTCGTCTTGGGCATGGGGGAGCGCGTAAACTAGGTGTCTCGCCGTGGTGCTCTACACTGGCCGGCGGGCAAGGGATTCTTCGACCTCGCCGGCCAGGTCGGTGTCTGATCCTGTGTGCCGTATCTGTATCCGAAAGAAGGGGTGTAAGGGCATGAGACAGAAACATCTCTACCAACACCAAGAACAAGTTAGTCCGAGCATTAGTGTTCTCCATATTTATAGACGGTGCCGAGATATGGACCCCCAAGAAGGCTGACCGCGACCGTATTGATGCCTTTCAGATGTGGTGCTAGAGGATGGACAGCACACCGCACTAATGTGATCCTAGCTGAACTCAAGATCCAAATTCGAATGTCCACTAATTGCCTATGCAGGGTACTGGAGTATATGTGTGTGTGAATGATGTACGCTGTTGGCCGCGAGGCCTTTACAGCTTCACCGGACTTGAGCGGACGGAGCGTGCAACCACTACGCTCTAGCCAGCCAGAAGGGCAAGAGGCGACATACTCTTCGAGGCGCCCTCGGTTGGGACAGTCGCTGTAGGGGGACGGGTGCACTGCTAAGTGCACCGGTCAACCGCCGGCTATGGGAGGGGATCTACTACTACGTCGTCGTCGTCGGTACTGGAGTATTTTGGTCACATTGCTAGGAGAAAGTGACAACCTGGAAAATCGATGGTAACTGGTAAAATTGAAGGCAAGCCACGAGGAAGGTGCCCAACACGCTGGTCGGATCAGACTCGCACAGCTCTTGATACCACGGTTGACGATGCTCTTCACTCGACTGCAGATAGGAATAGACGGCAACTCATCATCCGTAGAAAACTGTTCCTAAGATATGAACACGACCCTCAGTAATGAAAAAACTGATTCAAGGAGAAGGAAATAAAACATGATACAATATCTATAGTTTTAGACCGAAAACCCAGTTTAAGTTTCCTAGCATACTGTTAAATGGTAATGACTAATATTATAAAGAAGAATGCTGTTATATTGCAGTGCGAGCTGGGTATGTAAGAAGGAGAATGAAAGCAGGATAAATGCGGTCGGAATGCGAGCTCTGCGGAAGATGTGCGGAGTGAAGCTGACCGATCGTGTTCGCAACAGCGCAGTAAGAAAGCGTGTAGGTATGAAAGATATTATAGATGTAAAGATGAGAAAGGGTATGCTCGGTTGGTTCGGGCATATCGTAAGAAAGTCAGTCATTGCGAAAGTGGAAGGACCGTAGGTACCGGGGAAGACCTAGACTATTTTACCATGGCCAAATAGACCGTGTCTTATCTGAAGGGCAAGTCAAGGGTCTCCGTAACCGGCGAGCGTGTATGAGACGAACTATGAGAGTGGGGGAAGCCAGAGAGTTATATTAGGAAAGAACCTGTTGGAACTCTGTACTCTCTGCCTACCCCGCAAGGAATCTGGCGTGATGATATAGATAGAGATAAAGAAGAATGATTTGTTTGTTTGTTATCCAGGTTATCCTCTTGAAAGGTTGAGGGTGCCCCAGAATAACTATGCCTTTTGGACGTCAATCACCTCAGTCCCTCCCGTGACCATGGATGCAGCAAAGTACTTGAAACGTTGGGAACTTTAAAATCAAAAAGAGCCCGCGATAAAAATCCGAAAATATTGTGTTACGACTTTGATACAGCCCGATATCTCGTGAACCGTTTATCGGGGGAGGTTAATTTTAAAACGCATTACACGCCCTTAGGTCCTCTATCGATCCGTCAAGAAAAATCTAGAATCCGCGTTTGAGTGCTAAAACGTCTAGAAGGTTACTCCTCTTTTATTATCGCCGGCACGCGGCCGCGCTAAACAAATACCTACTTGTTTACGTATAAATAGGTACGTAATACTAGTACGTAATACCGCTTTGTGGAATGCGCCGGCTATTGTTAAATGTATCTTTTCTATCGATGTACTTGTACCGTTCTAGAACTTTGATACGAGTATAAAAGGAACACTCAGCGCGGCGACGGACACAGTCTCTCTTCGGAAGCGACAGCGATCAAATCGAGAACAAGCGATCTAAGCGGAATACACCGGCGACATTAGCAACGATATACGGATACTACGAGTGACTCAGCGACTTGGAAGCAGTAATTGGGTACTAGCGAGAGTAGTACGAGTGTGTTTAGTACTTGCATTCGACGTACTGTTTTGTGTGTACAACGCCTAATAAAGTATTAGGCACATTATATCTCATTTGTAATATTCGCGTAAATCTAAGAACTCGATTAAAAAAAGATTTTTCTTACCCAGTTTTCCGTCTGAGTCTAAATCCGCAAGTGCCCATATCTGGGCTAGGGACTGCTGTGGGAGTCTGGATTGAAGCATTATTGAGCGAGCTTGAGCGCCGGAGACGGAGCCGGTTTTCGCTCGGTCCGTAGCGTTGTATAGTTGAGTATACCTGTAGAATAATGCATAGAATATTTGAGTTAAGCAGCGTTCGACTCGGTCGGCCTGAGATGGGTGACCGTTTGTGGCATTTTCATATTTGAGGGTCTCCGTGCTTCGGAAGGTACGTAAAGCCAGTGGTCCCGGCTATGACTTAATATGGTAGTCGTTAGCCCGAGTTGGAAGCCTTATAAACTTAATAAGTGCCACGAGCAGGTGTCTCCAAATCTGCCTCCACCGCTACAGCTCTAGCTCCGTGTACTGGAGCATGACCTAATCTCTCTCACTGAAATTTGTGAGAGACGGTTTTTGCCCAGCTGTGAGCAGTATAGGCTGGTATTAATATATTATATTTAATTGAGAAACTCAGAGGGATTTTTTAAGCGACTTTATGGAGGGTTGTATGGAGGTTCCATGTATTTTTCCTTGAATTTTTTATACTATCGACCCGAGTAGCTATTTGGTTGTTAAGGATATTTTCGAGTGTATATACTTAGCAGCAGCTTACTAAAAAAACAGTGACAGCCTAGTGGTTAGACCGTTAGACTGCAAAGTCAGGGGTCTCGGGGTCAAACCCAGGCACGCACCTGTCTTTTCGAAAGTATGTGCGTATTAAAAATTAATTGTCACTTGCTTTAACGGTGAAGGAAAACATCGTGAGGAAACCTGCATGCCTGAGTTTCTCGATGGTGTGTGAAGTTCGCCAACCCGCACTGGGCCAGCGTGGTGGACTATGGCCTAAGCCCTCTCAGTTTGAGAGAGGGCCCGTACCCAACGGTGGGACAGTTTCTTAACAGGGCTAATATTATTTATTTATATATACTTACTTAAGTTTCTGCGGTTGGGGTATACCCCACTCTACGGCTGGGGGCGGACTCATGACCCCAAGTGGAACCTCCGTAGGACTCGTCACTACAGACCCCGTTAGAGAACCTGTATAATAATTAAGAAAAGATTATTTTCTTCTATACCAAAATGTATTTATGATTCAGAATAAGAATATTTGTAAACCATCATAGTATTTATGTTCGTCAGAAACGTAACAAAGACTCTACCACCACTTCGGAATGTCATTCCTGTAGATAAGGGGGCGTTCATTAATTTCGTGGGGTGTTCAAGGGGGGTAGGGGTCGAGTCGAATCTCATCTAATCTTACTTTAGGGAGAAGGGGGGGGGGGGGGCTCGGCAAATATCACGTAATTTATTTTCGCAAGAAACAGTAAAATTGCGGGAAAATAGTATTTAATTAATTAAAAGATTTACTAAAATATGGCCAAATCATATTCAATAATACTCAATTAATCGACAAAATCACCTCACGTAATTAATGGACGTCCCCTAAGAAGGGCAAGAAAATTCATGGTTACCGTTTTAAAACAGCATTTTTACAATTTTTTCCATTAACATTTTATTGTCAAGTCAAGAGTCTCCGTAATCGGCGAGCGTGTATTAAACGAACTATGAGAGTGGAGGAAGCCAGAGAGGTCTGTAAGGAAAGAATCTGTTGGAACTCTGTACTCTCTGCCTACCCCGCAAGGGATCTGGCGTGATGATATAGATAGATAGATAGATAGAACATTTCATTGTGTATGGGAGAACAATTTAGGGTGGCCCATCGGGTGTGACTTAGTTGAAATAACCAAATTATACTATTCGTGAGAATGGCTACATGGTTCTCTCATTTACAGAGGAAGAAATGATAAAATAAAATAAATAAAATGTCTGCCTCGTTGGTCTAGTGGCAAAGCGCATCGCTTTGTGATCACGAGGTCCTGAGTTCAAATCCTAGGTTGGACAAGTGTAATTTTTCTAACGAAAACTTCCCAATACGAATCCGGAGTCTGGAATTGTGCTCGGTGTATGGCAATAGGCTCAATAGGCTCACCCCTTATTACATGGGACCTAACATCGTCGGCGAAAAGTGGGTGTACTCAGTACACTGCTACGTACGTCTGCTACCCCCACTTGGGGAATATAGGCGTGACGGAGTTAATTTTTGTATCATTTCATTTAAAGAAACACAAGGGCGACCCTATTGCTATATATCGGGCCCAATTACTAACTACTCCGGACTCATACTGGGAATTCTTCGTTAGAAAAACAACATTAAATTAACTCCGTCACGCCTATATTCCCCAAGCGGGGGTACCAGAGGTGTATTGAGTACACCCAGTTTTCGCCGACGATGTTGAGGGCGACCCTATTGCCATATATCGGGCCCAATTCCAGACTCCGGACTCATACTGGGAATTCTTCGTTAGAAAAACATTTGTCCGACCTAGGATTTGAACCCAGGACCTCTAGATCACAAGCGATACGCTTTGCCACTAGACCAACGAGGCAGGGAGAAAGAAATGAGAAAACAAAAATATCCGTCTGGGTGTTAGTACAAATATGTGAATATCATGTTAGTAAACAAACAGTCTTATCTGAAGGAAAAGTCAAGTCTCCGTAACCGGCGAGCGTGTATGAGACGAACTATGAGAGTGGAGGAAGCCAGAGAGGTATGTAAGGAAAGAACCTGTTGGAACTCTGTACTCTCTGCCTACCCGCAAGGGATCTGGCACGAGGTTATAGAAAGATAGATGTTAGTAAACGCACCCACGAATAATTCGTAGGTGTACCTGCGACTGAGTTCGCGTAATTTTCATACATGTTAAGGCATTTTGTAGAAGATGTCAATTTTCTATCTATCTATATACTCTAGCTTCCTCCACTCTCATAGTTCGTGTCATACACGCTCGCCGGTTACGGAGACTCTTGACTTGTCCTTCAGATAAGACCACCGCATTTATCCTACTTTCATTCTCCTTCTTACAAACCCAGCTCTCGCTGCCATATAACAGCGTTGGGACAAGCACTCCGTAATGTATGACCAGCTTCGCCTTTTGGCTTAAGTGCCGGCTCCCAAGTAGCTTTTCCATCGATCATTCATCACCACTGTTTCCTGCACTCACTCTTCTCTCTATGTCAGCGGTGTATTTCCCATTCTTACTGAATCTAAGATATACAAACTCATTCACTTGCTCTAGCACATCGTTAATGTCAATTTTCGTGTATATAAGATGAAGAACCCGCATGCAGTTTCATTAAAATCCGTTTGGTAGTTTTTGTGTGATAAGGTTTATAGTACGAACAGTCCAATTGTATGAACTTCATACCCTTGGGCAGATAGACATCAAAGCCAAAAATTGTAGATTTGTGTAGAAACACCGATATTTTGATACCCCTGGGGTGTCATTTCGGAAAAATATTCCATGTACAAACACGCCTTCATTACAGTTTAATTATAAGTATAGATAAAAAGTTAACAAACTTACCTGGTTTCGACATGCTGTCACTCTTCACAGCCATAATTGGGGTCGAAGTGATAGGTTGAACGATTGACCCCGAAATAGTATTCACCCCCGGTTTTGGAGGACTACTTATCAATGATCCCAAAGTAGTACCGGTTGGAATTTGTGGCTGGGACGATGGTATTAACGGGGTAGGACCTACTAAAGGTTGAGTTGGCATTATGGGGGTCGAATTTTGCATTAAAGGAGCGGCATTTTGGTTCAAAAGTGGTTGAGAAGGGATAATTGGTTGACTAGATATCAAAGGTTGGTTAGAAATCAATGGTTGGGATGTAGAAACCAATGGCTGTGGATCAATCAACTGAGAACCGATTAACGGTTGCGTAGGAATCAGTGGCTGTACACCAGCAACCAGAGGCTGTCCCATCATCTGTTGTGGTTTTACACCGGATATTAAATCCGGTACCGTATTTGGTATTATTGGTTTCGTGGGAGATACTAAAGGCGGTATATTTGGTACCAATGGTTGTGAAGGACCAGTGTTGATAAGTTGTTGTCCAACTAAGTCGCCAAGTAGTGATTGGCTGGTTGGTTGCGTGGTTGTTGGCAAGCCGGTTATCAATGGTTGTTGTGGTGGGATTGATGGCATTGGTGGGATTGGGGGTTTAGTTGGGGGGAAAGCCTGTTTTTGGGGACCTGTTGACAAAATTTAATATTATTTGTATTGGTAAAGAAAATATAAATTTAATAAAAAAGCAATTAATGAGGTAATTTAAAATTAAGAAATAAAATAAAATTTGGCAAGAGACCCGCTGGCATGACGCTGGAGGATGGGACGACCGTTAGTGAGGGACGCCACAAGCGTCGATACCCTTGCTCGGTCTCATCTTCCGGCATCCTCGGTATGGGCAGGCAGCGCTGCATTGAGCGCAGAATGCCTCAAACGCCGCAAATATGATTCACTTGGCTCGGGATACATATTTGAGACGTTTGGGGGTACAGACATTGGGTCCGTGGGGGCCGCGAGTTCACTGAATGTTTTGAGAAATTTCGAAGCGTCTGGTGGAGTGTACTGGAGACCAGAACGCTGGTATATGTAGTTTGGTTAGCATTTAAGCATTGCTATTCAGCGCGGCAATGCTGCCAGCTTTCTAGGTACACGGCCAACTAACAGCAACGCGAATCCATTTGGCCCTATGTAAATATATATGTATATTTTTTACACCCTTTTCTTTGTTGCTGTTTTTTTTCGTAGAACATTGTACATATTATATATTTAAATACCTCCACTTGTGATTAAATAAATGTGTATATGCATTAAAATATTGATGTAGATAAATAGTTTTTAACAAAATAGTAATTAACTCTTTGTACCGGAAGTATGGTTTGGTACTGAATTTTGTATAGCAATAATCGATATAACGGACGATTTGGCGCAGTGGTTAAGAGCTTAAGCCGCTCCGCTCACTGATCCAAATAGTCGCGGGTTCGATTTCCGCACGGGACAAATCTTTGTGTAACCCACAATTATTTGTTTCGGTCTGGGCGTTTGTGTATGTGAATTTTCACCCATGACACAGGAATAAATCCTAGTGTGGGGCTACGTTTAAAATAAAAAGAATCATAAATCTAAATCAATTTTTTACATACGTCGATACTTTATGTCGACTGAATTCGTGTCTCTTCACTAGCTGTTTTAAGCGGCCATATTTTTTTTGTTTTGACATTTGGACCTGTCAACTTGTCGCCGGATTTGTGAACAAGACTATGACGTGTCTGTATCGGGTCGTTAAAATGGCGGTCAGCCATACCATACCAAATCATATAGTTTTTGACCGAAGATGACAGATAACCATAGTTAGACCTGTGCCCCAAGTCTGCTATTTTTTAAGTGTTATATAATTATGGCATGCTACAAAAATCGTTCAATTACAATTGTGCCAAAAGTCGGTTTTTTTTAACTGGTCCCTCTATGGAACCTCTATGGAAAACCATAAGAATTAGTGATAGTCACCATAAGAATTGGAAAGCATTGAATTAGTAGATTGAAAACTGTCAAAACTAACAATTATGATCTGAACGATCAACAATTTTATGAAAATTGCAATAGCAGACTTGGGGCCCTGGACGGTTAAAATGGCGGACCAGCTAAAACTTGATTATTCCCCTAGACAAAAACATTTCCTGTTCATATTGTTACGAGCCTAATATACCCCGATATCTTGAAAAGTCTTTATCGGGGGATGTCGATTCTAAAACGCATAACACACCCTTAGGTCCCCCGGTGATCTCACTAGAAAGATCTAGAATCCGCGCTTAAGTGGTGAAACGTCTAGAAGGTTCCACCTCTTTAATTATCGCCGGCGCGCGGTCGCGTTGTATAAGTACCTACTTGTTCACACGCACGAGTAGGTATGTAGTAATAATACTGCTTTGTGGGCCGCGCCGGCTATTGTTCGATGTACTTCTATCGATGTACTTGGAGGGTTCGCGTCCGTTCTAGAACTTTCAAACAAGTATAAAAGGAACACAGAGCGCGGGTACGACACAGTCTCTTCTCGGAAGCGATAGTGACCAAATCAGAGAACAAGCGATCTAAGTGGAATACACCGGCGACTTTAGTAAGGATATACGGATACTCCGAGTGACTTAGCGACTTGGAAGCCGTATTTGGGTACTAACGAGAGTAGTACTAGTGTGTGATTAGTTCGTGTGTGTATTTGCATTCGACGTACTGTTTTGTGTGTACGGCGCCTAATAAAGTACTTCGCACGTTATTCGGCTATTAATTAACCCGCAAACGTAACAATATATATAACGTTATTGGAACATACAACATTTTGGTTCTTGCGTTATTGAAGTTATATTATTCTGTAGGTTTAACACTTACCCGTAGGACTCAAAGATGATAGCAAAGATGGCGGCAAGACTTTGGGTACTTCGATACCATGAAGTTTTAGATTAATTATCTGTAAAAAAATATATATAGTAAGACAGCGAGTAGGTATGAAAGATAGTATCGGTGTAAAGATGAGAAAAGGCATGCTCCGTTGGTTCGGGCATATAGAAAGAATGCCAGAGGAAAGAATGACAAAACAGATATACAATGTGAAAGTGGAAGGATGCAGGTACCGGGGAAGACCTAGACTATTTTACCACGACCAAATAAACCGAGTCTTATCTGATGGAAAAGTCAAGAGTCTCCGTAACCGGCGAGCGTGTATGAGACGAACTATGAGAGTCGAGGAAGCCAGAGAGGTATGTAAGGAAAGAACCTGTTGGAACTCTGTACTCTCTGCCTACCCCGCAAGGGATCTGGCGTGAGGTTATAGAGAGAAAAAAAAAATCACTTTTTATATACATACTAGCCTAATAGACTGCTTCCTTCGTCTAGTGGCAAAGCGCATCGCTCTGTGATCACGAGGTCCTGGGTTCAAATCCTAGGTCGGACAAATGAAGTTTTTCTAACGAAAACTTCCCAGTATGAGTCCGGAGTCTGGAATTGTGAGTATATGGAAATAGGCTCGACCCCATTTACATGGGACCTAACATCGTCGGCGAAAAGTGGGTGTACACAGCACACCTCTGCCACCCCCGCTTGGGGAAGATAAGCGTGACGTCGTAACCTCAGACACCCCGATTAGATATTTACTAATTCAATACAAAAACCAAATTTCCAAAATTTAAAGTTTTTTACCTTTTTTTAAACACTTTTATACCCAAATTATCAAGAAACCCATGAAACCATGAACCATTGAAAGTTTTTAACCTTTTTTAGCACTTTAATGTCCCTAATTATAATAATAAATAATTACTAATGAAATTCGTACGTGTATGTGTGCGTATTGAGAAATACGTTCTAGAAATGCATTTGAAATCTCCGTATTACATTGAATAAATATTTTTTTTGGATATAACACACTGCACTTAAGCCAAAAGGCGCAGCTGGCCATACATAATGGAGTGCTTGTCCCAGCGCTGTTATATGGCAGCGCGAGCTGGGTATGTAAGAAGGAAAATGAAAGTAGGATAAATGCGGTGGAAATGCGAGCTCTGCGGAAGATGTGCGGAGTGAAGCTGACCGACCGTACTCGCAAAAGCGTAGCAAGAAAGCGAATAGGTATGAAAGATAGTATCGGTGAAAAGATGAGAAATGCTCCGTTGGTTCGGGCATATAGAAAGAATGTCAGAAGAAAGAATGATAAAACTGATATACAATGCGAAAGTGGAAAAATGTAGGTACCGGGGAAGACCTAGAATATCTTACCATGACCAAATAGACCGGGTCTTATCTGAAGGACAAGTCAGAAGTCTCCGTAACCGGCGAGCGTGTATGAGACGAACTATGAGAGTAAAGGAAGCCAGAGAGGTATGTAAGGAAAGAACCTGTAGGAACTCTGTACTCTCTGCCTACCCCGTAAGGGATCTGGCGTGATGATATGGAAGAATCCCTTGCCCGCCGGCCGGTGCAGAGCAACACGGCGAGACACCTAGTATACGCCCTCCCCCATAGCGACTGCCCAAGCCGAGGCCGTTCCTTCTTGAGGCGCCCTTGAGCTAGTTGCCCCCTTGCCCTTCTGGCTCGAGCGTAGTGGTTGCACGCTCGCCCTCTTGTCCGGTGAAGCTGTAAAAGCCTCGCGGCCAACAGCGTAGATCATTCACACACACACACACACACGTGCAATTACGACTGCGTGCGACTTTTAGATATATTAAAATCTAAAACTACTGACTTATAAAAAAAAAAGAGAAAAAAAACTGAACAAGTAAAAAAAAAAATGTTATTTAAACTTACCTTACAGGCAATAGAGAACTCTTTTAGGTCTAGTTTTCCATCGGCATTTGTGTCTGCTAATGACCATATCTGACCAAGAATTGGTGGCGGTAGTTGGGACTGTAACAAAAAATGTTTTATACTAAAGAGAATATTTACAGAGGTACTCAGTGCCTAATGAAGTAAGTCGGTTTTTAGCGGGAAGTCGAATAGTGATGCCGTCAATTTGTTTTAATTTCCAAAACTTGTGTTATTTCGACTAATAATGTGTAATGTTGGTGGAATATTAACCATTATGTGTTCTTATTATGCATGAGTGAAGGTAATTGTAACAAAGTGATAAAACGTGCCTATTCGATTTCCAACAAAACGGCCGTCGCAATTGGTATGTAAAGTATCCACCGCTCTACTATCCAGGGTGGGGTACTTCATTAATTTCATTATCATCTTTGTCATCAAGTTCATCGGGGAGTCGAACTAATTTAAACAAACACAATTATATATATCACTGGATACTGGCAAAATACGCTTTTAATTAGTGTGAAGCCATAACTTGAAGAATAAGAAGTTGTAAGTCTTTACCAAACATTTTTCCGTGTGACCTCGGTATTCTTACTGATTACTAAGGTTAAGCGGCGTTCGACTCGGTCAGCCTGAGATTGGTGACTGTTTGTGGCATTTTCATATTCAAGCGTATCCGTGCTTCGGAAGGCACGCTAAGCCGTTGGTCCCGGTTACCACTTAATATGGTAGTCGTTAAGGCGAGTTGGAAGCCTTATAGGCGGCTTGATAAGTTCCAACAGCAGGAGGCCACAAACCTGCCTTCACCAATCCGCACTGGGTCCGCGTGGTAGAGTATGACCTAATCTCTCTCACCTCTCACCAATGAAAAGTTGTATGCAAGTATCGTCATTTTTAGAGCTAGAAGCTTGAGACTTATTTTTTAGGCTGTTGATATTCGATATAAATAAATATGATATACAAAGTTTGTAAAAGTTTTACCCTCAAGGGTGTAAAATAACAATATGGTATAAGGGATGAAAGTTTGTATGGAAATATGTAAGGTTTGTGTGAATGTTTTATAAGTTTGCGACAAGAGATAAAATATTAAATGCTACCCAAAGACATTATTCCACGAACGAAGTCGCGGGCACAACTAGTAAACGATATGCGTGCCAAATTTCAACCAAATCCGTTTTGGCGCGATTGAATAACGATCCCCATCATGACGTACGTTTGTGAGGTGTTCGGGCACGCCGCCCGCTTTCACATCGATAGACATAGTTTCCTCTGCATAGTCGTCGGAGCCCCGTGGTTCATACGGAACATCAATCTCCATTCCGATCTCGGTCTCGAACCTATTCGTAAAAAGTGAAAAATTTCCGATCTCGGTCTCGAACCTATTCTTAAAAAGAGTAAATCCTTTATTAAAGAGGCGACAACCCGATATTTCGCGAACGCGTCCAGTCATAAGAATCCACTTATCGTAGCTGCTGATGACTACGAACCTAACTCCCCTCCTATCAGCCACTACCGCCGTCCGCGGCATGTTCTCACCGACCCTCCTGATGCCCTTACATCACTTCTTTCGGATACAGATACCACACACGGGATCAGTATAGCCTAGTACCTACGTAGTATACGCCCTTCCCCATAGCGACTGCCCCCTTGCCCGTCTGGCTCGAGCGTAGTGGTTGCCCGCTCGCGCTCTTGTCCGGTGGAGCTGTAAAGGCCCTGCGGCCATCAGCATAGATCATTTACAAACATACAAATTTCACATTTATAAAATTAGTAGAATTAGGTACCTGGAGCATAAATCTCTTAGCTTGTTCCCCAGTGAGTGTTCCATTCACTGGTCCCAGGTTCCGGAAGTGTTCCGCAAACTTGGCATGCTCGTGGGCTTGTACTACCCACGGATCCGCTGCCATTTTGCTAGAAAAGAAGAGAAATACATACTTATTGAGTATAAGATATACGGATATATTACACATGAAATAAACCTATTTTATGGATTATGACAGTGACCATGGGTGCTGCAAATCACTTGAAATGTCGGGAAATCAATAATAAACTGAAAAATGACCCAAGAAAAGGTTTATTTTAATTGGTGTCCCATTGAAGCACCGAAGCCGAAGCCGATTAATAGGCCATTGCTAAAATTTGCTTCAGCAGACAGTTTAATAATCCTAAGAGATTTTTAACCGACTTCAAAAAGGAGGAGGTTCTATGTTCGGTTGTATGTATGCTTTTTTTTTTTTTTATGTATGTTCAGCGATATTTCCGTCAATTGTGGACCGATTTTGATACTTTTTTTTGCATTGGGTTCAGTATATCTCCAAGGTGGTCCCATATTAATTTTATTGACATTGGACCTTGGACTTAGAAGATACACCAGGGAACTCCTTAACGACAAACAATAGGCATGTGTAAATTGCGATATTATGGGTTATTACGTCAATCCTGTAGGTACCCTACTATAGAATTCACTGGTTACTTAAAATTGTAAAATAAAAATCTTTTATAAAAAAAGGTAAACCGACTTCAAAAAGCAAAAAATAAATATTTGAAGTCGGTGCCAAGTAACCGACTGCACCAATCAGCACCGACTTCAAATATTTATTTTTTGCTTTTTGAAGTAGGTTTACCTTTTTTTATAAAAGATTTTTATTTTACAATTTTAAGTGACCAGTGAATTCTATAGTAGGGTACCTACATGACTGTATTAACTTAAGAGATGATTAAAATTACCTACTACTAGTCAAAAATGGAATATTCACTTATAATCATGAATAAATCATAATAGGTAGATCATTTTGGCAGCCGAAGGTGGTATTTTTGCCCAAAGGTGGCGCTACCCATAGACGAAGCTTCAGTTTGACACTAATTTCAATACATATTTATATAAAATAAAATATTTTTGTTCACAGAATGTTGTGTCATAAATAAATTTAAGATCCAACATTTTTTATTTACATAGACTCTGGATAGAGTAATAATGGGTTTGATCCCAAGTAGTGAGTTTGATTGGTTGTTGAAGATATGTCATCTTGGTGTGACCCACAAATATTTGAACTGGTCTGGGTGCCAGTGTATGTGAATAACAAGATTGTAAAAACACTGATGACAGGAATAATTCATAGTGCGATGCTAGGGATTAAAAATTAAAAAAAAATTCAAGCCACCACCTTAACTTTTTTTTTAAACACCTTAACTAGTTTTTAGTTCTGTTTTTTGGTTGTTGATTATTGGTTTCCTTCCCGCCACTACATTCCTAGCAGTGTGACACTATTATAATTTATAATCTATCTATCTCCATCTATCTATATCATGACACCAGATCCCTTGCAGGGTAGGCAGAGAGTACAGAGTTCTAACAGGATCTTTCCTTACAGACCTCTCTGATTTTTTCCACTCTCATAGTTTGTCTCATATATGCCCGCCAGTTATGGAGACTTGACTTGCCCTTAACATAAGACTCGTTCTATTTGGTCATGGCTTGGCATGGCACCATATAATAGCTAGTAGATACAGGGAATCAGTTTTTGTTACATAATAAAAGTTATTATGTTTGCAAAAGCCATTTGTTATTGCCTTGTATTTTCAAATTGAAAAAGTAGAAATTGGGCTGCATGAGTAAATGTTTATGCTTTTCTTGGTCAAAAAAAAAGATATAATTTTAAAAAAGCTTTCAACTATTTTATTAGGAAGATTACCACTCGTGTTTCTTTTCCTTCTTAGGTTTTAGTAGTATTTTGATACATAATTATGATAGATCGGTATATACGTTGTGCAAATAATTATATCATTTTACTTAAGTAATGTAGGTACAACTTTCTAAAACCATATACGTAGAAAAAATGACTTTGTATCGTTTAAAATATATTAGAATAGAAACACTTACGTGTTGTTCGTAGTTCCGCTGATAAATCGTGAATGCAACGCCCCTTCTAAAGAGATATTTGATTTAAAAACTTGTGGAAATATCTCGTTAAAATATTGATCGGATTATGAACTGTCAAGTGTATTATGCTAGATTTGAACAAAACTAAAGGATAGCTTATTACATTTCCTGATAGTGCGAAAGAGCTAGTTTAATCTAAAGGCTCAAAAAGTTTGTACGAGTAGATATCGGAACGACACACAAACAGTTGACATATACAGGTATGGTTCAAAAATTACCTAAACGTCATTACGCAAAAAAGTCAGTTCTATTTATTTTGTATACAAAAATAAAAGCGAACTCAGATATCTTGAGTTTTATCTGAAAATATCTAAATTACGGAAGTAGGCTGTGGCATCGTCGATCTTGAATAAAACTCATACCTCAAAGGTATTGAAAAAAATGGACTTCGAAAATACAGCTTTCTAAATGCAGTTGAACGGCGAGCGTGTATGAGACGAACTATGAGAGTCGAGGAAGCCAGAGAGGTATGTAAGGAAAGAACCTGTTGGAACTCTGTACTCTCTGCCTACCCCGCAAGGGATCTGGCGTGAAGTTATAGATAAATGCAGTTGAAAGTCGTGAGGATATAATAAAAGAAGAAGAGAATGTGTTTCAGTTTCTAAACGTACACCTAAAAGTCAAGCAAACGTCAAATTCACAACACAATATTTACTTTTACTTACAATTTCCAGCATTTTCCTTGCGAAAATTAATAAAATACCGCCACAACCATGACCAAAATAGCTGACAACATCAACCCTAACGTATACGAGAAGGAATCTGAGCGGGAAACAACATCCGCGGACTACGACGAAGATATTGAAGACGAATTTGACGAGCGCGAGATATTTGATATGATACGCAATATTAACGATCCAGAGCATCCGTTGACTCTGGAAGAGCTGAGGGTGGTGGAGGAGAGTAATATAAAGGTTTTGAACAAGGAGAATGTTGTTAATGTTACTTTTACGCCTACGATACCACATTGCAGTATGGCTACTTTGATTGGTAAGATTTGCAACATATGCGACTTGGTGTAGCTTCTAAACTATAAACTACAGCCAGAAAGATCTGTGAGGAAAGAACCTGCAGGAATCCTGTATTCTCAGCTTACTCCACTAGGGACCTGGCATGATGTTATAGATTGATAGATAGAATAATATAAAAATATAACACTGACACACAAATATTCGTTTTCTTTTCTTTTTTTAAAAACGTAGCCCCACACTAGGATTTATGCCTGTGTCGTGGGTGCGTTTACAAACATGAAAATTCACATACACAAATACCCAGACCGGAACAAATAATTGTGGATCACACAAATATTTGTCCCGTGCGGAAATCAAACCAGCGACTATTCAACACAGTGGGTGGAGCAGCTCAAACTTTAACCACTGTGCTAAATCGTCCGTCAAATTATTCAACAAGCTGAGTTGGCTATGTGTCTATCTAATATATCATCACGCCAGATCCCTTGCGGGGTAGGCAGAGGGTGTAGTTCAAACAGGTTCTTTCCTTAAAGACCTAGGGGCTGAGTCTATTGCCAATACCGGGCACAATTCCTAATTTTGGACTGACACTTAAAAATTTCTTAAAAAAATTACATTTATGTCTGATATGATTCGAATCCAGGACCCTTTATGCCAGACTTTTATAGTAGTTTTTTTATAGTAAAACTCAAACTTAAATCATTTATTTTGCATAAACCTGGTGGGTGTGTTTACAATTTGTCATATAAACATTTTTTTCTTAACTTACTAATCTATCACTTGTTCGGAACGTGGCCTCCACTGAGAAGATTTTTACATCACTTTTTTTTTTATTTTTTTATTTTAGTGAAGCTTACAGACTAATAACAATCTATAGTAATGTAACATGTTATACAAGTTGCTAATTACAAGCTTCTACAAACAGATAATAACAAAAACAAGCTGTGTTCTATTCTAGGAGTTCGCAAAACATAGTTCGAGAAACTAGTGGTCAACAATCTACAGTCAAACACAAAACTACTTATTTCACAAAAAAAAAACTTAGTAGTACGAACTAGTGGCAAAACACATAAATATCTAAATTATAGTTAAGTGTAGATATTTTTAAGGCAAGGTTAAGTTATTAAGGCATACTACAGTTTAACAGCCGCGTGCGGCAGACAAAAATAAATAAATAGATAGGTGCAACTATAAGTAACTTAGGTTAAAGATGGTTTTTGTATAGATACATACATTTTTATATTATTCAAAATCATTTAGGCGGTACAGCTCTAGTGTGATGCCTTACGACTGAGATATAAGACTAATAACAATATTTTCAAATATATGTTATAATGAAAAGCTACAGGAACCTGGGTGGACCAGTCTCCACAAGTAGCACCCGTTCACGAGTACAACTACTTGAGCTGCCATCACCTCCCTCGACTATATTAGAGGGAAGTAAGTGACCCGCACCAAATAGTCTTTTTAGTAAGCATGACCGGATGGGTCCAAAGTGCAGTCAGAATATGTCTATAAAATGAGCTGTACGTGCTCGTTTGGCAACTACATGTCTAACATAGGATTTGAACCCAAGACCTAGTGACTATTACTCACTTTAAACACCAATAAAACACGCACGCACGCACGCACGCATTCACACACACACACACACACACACACACACACACACACACACACACACACACCCACATACACACATACACACATACACACATACACACATACAATACACACATACCCACATACCCACATACACACATACCCACATACCCACATACCCACATACCCACATACACACATACACACATACACACATACACACATACACACATACACACATACACACACACACAAATACACACATACACACTTACACACACACACACATACACATATACACATACACATATACACATACACATATACACACATACATCCATACATACAGACACACACAGACACACATACACACAGAGACACACATACACACACACATACGCACGCACGCACACGCGCGCACGCACGCACGCACGCACGCACGCACGCACGCACGCACGCACGCACGCACGCACGCTCGCACGCACGCACGCACGCACGCACGCACGCCCGCACGCACACACACATCAAATCAGGCATCAGAAATTGTACAATTTACAGGTCCATATAATATACCTTACAGACTAACATACATAAAATATATTAAACTAATAACCTAAGTAACAAGTTATTTCGGCGACATGTTGCACTGTGCAGGGGCGTTTCGTGTTCTCCCACGAAATCTCCTGAATACGACACCCTTCGGCCAGAACTCCTCGCTCATGAAGGTCTCTAGCTTTTCAGTGGGAACTCGCACCACAAACGAATTAAACGCCGCATTGTTTTTGGAGTTCAGCTTCTCGACCCTCCGAGCGTCCTTAGGCCGACCCCTTTTTGCTTGGGGATGCCTATAGATGATCTAATGTATATTGCTTATTCTTTTAGGTCTCTCCATCCGAGTTCTTCTCCTCCGGGCATTACCGAGCCGTTTCAAAGTGACGGTCGAAGTGACAGAAGGGACGCACGCCTCAGAGCATGCTGTCAACAAACAACTAGCGGATAAGGAGAGAGTGGCTGCCGCATTGGAGAATAAAAATCTAGTTCAGATCATCAATCAGTGTATCGGCAGCATCTGAATGGACTTAAATTGATTAGTATGCATACTACAATCTCTTTAATAAAACTATTATAATCTTACTTCTCTGTAAAAAATAGATGTGAATATATACAAGGTGTATCCTAAATAACGCAAGTGTGTGTGTGTGTGTGTGTGTGTGTGAATGATCTACGCTGTTGACCGCGGGGCATTTACAGCTTCACCGGACAAGAGGGCGAGCGTGCAACCACTACGGTCGAGCCAGAAAGGCAACTTGTTCAAGGGCGCCTCAAGGAGGAACGGCCTCGGCTTGGGCAGTCGCCATGGGGAGGGCGTATACTAGGTGTCTCGCCGTGGTGCTCTGCACCGGCCGGCGGGCAAGGGATTCTTCGAGCTCGCAGGCGAGGTCGGTGTCTGATCCTGTGTGCGGTATCTGTATCCGACAGGAAGGGATGTAAGGGCATCGGGAGGGATATAACGCAAGACTTCAGACACCCCAGTTAGAGGATTACTTCACAAATTCAAAACGAAAACCATATTTCCAAATTTAACGGTTTTTACCCTTTTTTAAGCACTTTTATACCCCAATTAACAATGTAACTTGTACATGTATATGTGCGTTTTGAGAAATACGTTTTAGAAATGCATTTGAAATCTCCTTATTGCTATGAACCAAGAATAAATTTAGTTTATTATAGCGCACTGAAGAAGTAACAGCATATTTTGCAGAGTAAGATACATTCAAAATGGTTGGAATCAATTCAGTTACCGATTTAGAACAAAATACTTTCAGGTCTTGCGTTTATTATGTTACACCATGTATAGTTCTCTCTTTTCAAGGTTAAAATTAAAACAGTTTTAAAATGGAGTCGCATTATCTTTGATCTGTGAGTATTTTTTAAATTTACTTTAAGAGGGAGTTAAAATCGTACACACAGTCAATACATTGGCTGAGTGTAATGCACTCAACTGCTGACATGCATTGGCTGAGGGGAATGCACTCAACTGCTGAGATATTATACAATGAATAACTAGCGGGCAAGGAGAGAGTGGCTGCCGCATTGGAAAGTACAAATCTAGTTCAGATCGTCAATCAGTGTATCGGCAGTATTTAATTAGTAGGATATACATTAAACTTATAGCAATTTAAAAAGGAGTTGGTTTATCATCGATCAGCAAACATTGTTTGTAGTTGGGAGTTCCATTTAATTTTTTTATTTATATTATAAAAAACCATAGCTCCACACTAGGGAGTAGTCCTGTGCCGTGAGTGCGTTTATGAAAATTAAATTTACACATACAAATCTTCGTATAGACAGTATATTGGTACGATATTTATTTTTGGACTTATAGTCTTGATCCCGCCATCTTGATGCGTCAATATGGCGGGTTCACTATTTATATTGAATATCAAGCTACTTATTTTTTAATCATCATCATCATCTCAGCCTATACTTGTCCACTGCTGAACATAGGCCTCCCCAATCGCTTTCCAGCGTAACCGGTCCGATGCCACCTGCATCCAACGACTTCCTGCGATTTTCACAAGATCGTCGGTCCATCTGGCAGGTGGTCGTCCCACGCTGCGCTTGCCAATACGTGGTCTCCACTCTAGAATCTTTCTGCCCCAACGCCCGTCCGATCTTCGCGCTATGTGGCCCGCCCATTGCCACTTCAGCTTGCTAATCTTAAGGGCTATGTCGGTGACCTTGGTTCTTCTACGAATCTCCTCATTCCTGATTCGATCACGTAGAGAAACGCCGAGCATAGCTCTCTCCATAGCTCGCTGAGCAACTCTGAGCTTTTTTATGAGACCTATAGTAAGAGACCACGTCACTGATCCATATATCATCACTGGTAACACACATTGACTAAAAACTTTAGTCTTTAGGCACTGAGGTATTTTGGATGAGAAGATGTTGCGCAGTTTCCCGAACGCTGCCCAGCCGAGTTGGATTCGTCGATTGACCTCTCTCTCAAAGTTGGACCTACCTAACCGGACTACCTGTCCCAGGTAAATGTATTCGTCGACAACTTCAAGAGTAGAGTTCCCAACGGTGAGTGCGGTGGGTACGACATGGACGTTACACATTATTTTCGTTTTGTCCATGTTCATTTTAAGACCCACTTGTTGAGATACTCTGTTGAGGTCGCCGAGCATTCGTCCTAGATCTTCCAGCGACTCCGCCATGACCACAATGTCGTCGGCAAATCGAAGGTGAGTGATGTATTCGCCATTGATGTTGATGCCAAATCCTCGCCATTCCAAGAGTTTGAAGGCGTCCTCTATGGTGGTCGTAAACAGTTTCGGAGAAATGACGTCTCCCTGTCTTACTCCTCTTTTTATGGAGATCGCCTTCGTGCACTGCCCTTGTACTCGGACTGACATGGTGGCGTTATTATACAAGCACTTCAACACTTCGATGTACCGATAGTCAATGCGGCATCGCTGGAGAGATCTAAGAACCGCCCAAGTCTTGATCGAATCGAAGGCTTTCTCATAGTCCACAAACCCCAAGCATAGTGGCCGATTATACTCCTCGGTCTTCTGTATAATCTGCCGCAGCGTATGTATGTGGTCTATGGTACTAAAGCCTTTCCGGAAACCGGCTTGTTCGGGAGGCTGGAAATCATCAAGCCTGCGTTCGAGACGATTCGTGATGACTCTCGAAAACAACTTGTAAACATGGCTCAGCAGTGTGATGGGCCTATAGTTCTTTAATAAAGTGTTATCACCTTTCTTGAAAAAGAGTACCACCACACCCCTGTTCCATGCTTCCGGCGTTTTTCCTTCGAGCAAGATGGAATTAAACAGCCTCTGAAGGACTTTAAGTACCGGCGATCCGCCCGCTTTCAGAAGCTCTGCGGTAATTCCGTCTTCACCCGGCGCTTTGTTGTTTTTAAGTTGTTTGAGAGCCATCGTAATCTCGTACAGGCTGATGTCCGGGATATCTTCAGAGTAGTGTCGGGTTAGCTTGGCTCTTGGGTCTTTTACCAAGTCAACAACAGGTTCAGCTACTGAGGTATACAACTGCCCATAGAACCTCTCTATCTCCCTGAGCACCTCTGACCTATTCGACGTTACGTTTCCGTCCTCCGTCTTCAGCTTCGTCAACTGGCTTTGCCCAATAGACGCGTCTCTTGCGAACACTTTGGAGCCCTTGTTCTGCTCTATGGTCTCCTCAATACGTCTTGTATTGAAGGACCGTAAATCATGTCGCAAGGACTTCAATATCTGTCCATTGAGCTGCCTATAGGACTTAGCATCATCGGAGGTTTGGAGTGTCATGGTACGTCGCTCAGCCATAAGGTTTCGGGTGTAGTCAGATAGCTTTTGAGGCCTATTTTTACGGCGGGGCTTAAAATGCTTGGACCCGACCGTATGGACAGTCTCTACCAACCTATTGTTGATTTCGTCCACTGATGCGCTGCTGTCTAGCAATTCGAAGCGGTTTGACAATTCGAGTTGAAAGTTCTCGGGGTTTTGGATATGTGTTTCAGAAGGTCGGAGCGTAGACTTCATCAGACGCGATCTTTCCATTTTGACATTAACATTTAATGTGCCTCTAACCATTCGGTGATCACTGCCGGTTTTTACCCTGTGAATCACGGAGACATCATTAAATATTTGTCGCTTGGTGCTCATGATGAAGTCTATCTCATTTTTTGTGAAACCATCAAGGCTCATCCAGGTCCATTTCCTATGAGACGGCTTCTGGAAGAAAGAGTTCATCATAAAGAGTCCCTCCTTCTCCAGATATTCGGCCAGCCTCTGACCCCTGGGGTTGCGCTGCCCATATCCACATTGCCCCACTCTCAACTCATCATCGCCCCGTTTGCCCAGTCGCGCATTGAAGTCACCCATAACTACTGTAAAGTGTGCTTTGGAAGTATGTATGGCTCTACTAATGTCCTCATACATAACTTCGACCTCATCATCTGAGTATGCCGAGGTCGGTGCGTAGACCTGTATGACCTTCAGCGAATATCTTTTGGATATTCTGAGTATCAGGTACGCTACCCTGCTCGACACACTAGTGATGGACACAACGTTGTTTATGAGTGACTTGTGGACGATAAATCCGACACCACCTTGGGACTGCTGTTCGCCCTCCCGGTAGTAAAACAAGTTGCCGGATTTTAAGGTTATCGTGTCCTCGCCCTCTCTTCGGACCTCCGATAAACCAACAATACTCCACCGCAACTTGTTTAACTCTTCTTCCAGCTCAACTAGCTTCTCAGCTTCCCCCCTTCCCCCCGGACCGCGAAAGCGAATAGTCGTGTGCTCCCGTGCCAGTTTTTTCAATCTATTTAAATATAATTGTTTTAAAAATTAAAATTAAAATATTTTATAAAGTACCAGGAGGCCATAATAGACAAGCACGTAGTCAGTGAAAGTACAGGACAACAACACCGCTGATAGAAGTCAACAGCTGAGCTACTCTGCGCACGCGACACACCCCCTGTCTGTCGCCCCTACCACACTACTGCGAGTACTTTGCTTGCCACAAGCCAAAGGCGTCAGCGATTAGCGGGTGGATGAGAGTGTGGTCCAAGTGAAAAAAAATAAAAAGGTGACTTTCTTTATAACTTAAATAGTGCATGTTACTATAGTGCAATATACTAAATATTAAAATTTTTATAGTCTTGTGTTCGCCTTAGAGGCGCAAAACCGTTTTTGAGCGTTCGGTAATTATTCACCGTTTAGTATGCCATTTCATCGATCACCGCCCTCCTCTATACGCGGTAAGGAGCGCAATGTCGCTGCCACCACAGCCACTGCTGGAGTTGCGGGACCATCGCAGACATATGATTCGGATACGCCCTCAGAACGAAGTGGTAGTGGCAATATTTGCATGCGACCTAAGCGCAGACGCGAGGTGGATGATGATGTTAATGAACTCCAAGCTGAAATATCTGGCATGATAACAACGCTGTCAACTTCCATTGAGCAGCGATTTGCTGAAATTAAACAGCAAAATGCTGAATTACAAACAAGCTTGAATTTCATGTCTGATAAATACGATACTATCCTCAAGTCACTCATAAATCTAGAGGAAGAAAAAGCAAAGGACAAAAAGATGATAATAAAGTTGGAAGAAAAAATAGAAATGTTGGAACGTAAAACTCGATCTACGGCCATAGAAATACGCAATGTACCTAGTAAATTATCTGCTGTAAAAAGAATCGAAACTAAAGAAGATGTTAGTGAAATTGTAAAGTCTTTGGCCGAAGCAGTGGAAATTGAGTTACAGGATTGTGACATTAAAGATGTGTACAGAGTCACCTCTAACAAAGAAAACATAAAACCAATCATCGCAGAGTTGAATAGTGTCATCAAAAAGGAAAAAATAACCCAAGCTGTTAAGAATTTTAATAAGTTGAAGGTAAATGGAGATAAACTGAACAGTCTCCATCTTAAAATAGAGGGGCCCGCTAGACCAGTATATGTTTCTGAGGCATTAACATTTAAAGCCCAACAGCTCTTTTACTTAGCTCGCCAATTTGCAAGAGAAAATGGATATAAATATTGCTGGACTGCAAGAGGAATAGTGTACCTGCGTAAAGACGACGGCACACCTTTAACTCGTATTGAAAGCGAAAGTGATATCACAAAGCTTAGCAAGAAAAATTGACTATTTTGTGTGTTATTTTGCAGCTTGCCTTCATTTACGTCTATTAATCATATTATGTGTATACATATTGTGTCAAACTTACCTTTGTTACTTCTTTTACTCACTATTTTCCTAATATTGTATTTAGAGTATTTCGCAGAATTCCGAATTATCCCATCAAATACCATATACAAGCAATCATCATCACTCACACACATTCATTCATACATTTTATTACACTTGGACAAGAAAAATACAACTACAGCACATATTTTTCATCTTACTGAATTACATAATACACTGAATGCCCTGTGGTCTAGAGTAATGCCAAAACCTAAATGGGATAAAGTCTATTATAAACTACGAACATCCTTAATGTACAAATATATATTATGTATTAAAATTCGATATCCTGGATAATAATATTAATGATATTGATGAACTAAGAGTCTCAGATTGTCATAGATCGGAACCGGAAGATTGTGAACGTTATATTGCCGTCAAGTCTCTAAAAATAATGACCCAAAATATTCGCAGTATTTCTGCAAATATATCGAGCCTTATAACGCTATTGACGAGAATATCTATACCACAGGACATTATTATACTCACTGAGTGCTGGTTATACTGCAATCCCAATATTCCACTACTAGATGGTTATACATTTTATCTGACTAATAATAGGCTAAACAAAAACGATGGCGTAGTTGTTTATATTAGAAATAATATTACGAACTTCAAAATAGTTGAACCTGATTTCATGGATGCCACTTGCATACAAATAAATATTGGTAAGGATACATGCATTCTGGCAATATATAGATCTCCATCGTTCAAAGACATTACAAATTTCTTATCCTCTATTGACCAGTTGTTGTCTATCAATTCTGCATTTAAAAATATTGTAGTGATTGGAGATATCAACATAGACATTTCTGATAGTAATACAGATAGTAAAACTCAGGAATATTTGAATTTGATTGCTAGTCATGGTCTCATACCAGCTCACTCTCTACAAACGCATGGTAACACAGTTCTTGATCACGTTCTACTTAAAACCAAGCTTGCAGCTACTACCGTAGTCGTTGATTCTGTTGTCACTGATCATAATGCAGTTATCCTTGCACTAGGTAAAGATATTCCCAACTATACGGGTTTTAAAAAAATAAAAATCGATTATTTAAAATTGGATAAGCATTTGAGAAGTACAAATTTTTTTAAAATATATGAAGCCACGGACGCAAATATTGCTCTTGAATACTTTTTTAATTCATTGACCAGAGCCCTAAAAATAAGTTCAAAAGCCTATAACGTACCTCATCGCTTAAGGATAATTAAACCGTGGATTACGCCGGGAGTACTCAGATGTATGAGAAATAGGGACAGAATGTACAAAAAAATGAAACGTTCACCTCTTAATGAAACCCTTACAATTACCTTTAGAAGATACCGCAATTTTTGTAATAATTTACTGAAAAACCTTAAAAAAGAATACGAAAGGGACAAATTAAACAAAGCTAAAGCTCATCCTAAAAAACTCTGGAACGTTATAAAAGAAGTTACACAAACTAAAACAAATAATTCCACTGCTTCCGCTTTACTTACAATAAGTAATTCTGCCAATGAGTCAGTCAATGTAGTTAATAATTTTTTTGTTGATGTTGGAAAAGAATTAGCCAATTCAGTCAAAAGAGATTCTATAGCTAGACATATCCCACATAAAAACCAGCTTACGATACCTTCGAGTAAATCAATGGTTTTCTTAAATACGGATGAACAGGAAGTGGAGCAAATGATACTAGCGTTGCGAACTGACTGTGCTATTGGTGTTGATGGCATTTCATCCAATGTTCTAAAGCAGTTTAAAGAAATCTTGATACCACCCATTACTCATATAATCAACTTATGCATACATGATGGAGTATTCCCGGAGTCACTTAAAAAAGCTTTAATTTATCCTATCCATAAATCTGGGGATGCAGATTGTGTCAGTAATTACAGACCTATCTCAATATTACCTGCATTGTCAAAAGTTTTGGAAAGAATTATGAATAAGCACCTAAAGAGTTACTTGGAAACTAACAAATTTCTATCAAATAGACAGTACGGTTTTCGCAATAACTTATGTACAAATGATGCCGTACATGACTTGACCAATTATGTGGTCGAGTCACTGGATAAAGGCAAAAAAACTGTTGCTGTCTTCCTTGATTTAGCCAAGGCATTTGACACGGTCTGCATCCCTACTTTACTCTCCAAATTAGAAAAACTCGGAATTAGGGACAAACAACTGAAGTTGTTTAGTAGCTACCTTTCAAACCGCACTCAATGCGTAAAAATAGGTGAGAATGTTAGTGGTGACCTTCCGATTGAGCATGGTGTTCCGCAGGGTAGTATTCTTGGTCCTACTCTCTTCCTAATATATGTGAATGATATGTGCCAATTAAACATAATTAATGGCAAGTTATTTGCATTTGCGGATGATACAGCACTATTATTTACAGGTAATGCTTGGGAAGAAGTTTTTCGCTCCGCTCAAATTGGATTGAATGAAGTAACACGATGGCTTTCTGATAACACGTTGTCACTTAACGTGGATAAAACTAAATACATAAGATTCAGCATTAAAAAACCAAAGGCAGTCGACATTAACAGATACACTATAATCGCCCATAAACATCCGTGCAATTCGTTGTTAAATTGCTTATGCCCTAAAGTTGATAATGCTACCACCGTGAAATATCTAGGTGTAATTATAGATGAGAAATTGAGTTTTAGGCCACATATCGAACTTCTGACCGTGAGAATTCGCAAATTAGTTTACGTATTCAAACATTTAAGATGCATTGCGGAACCTAGCATACTAAAAATGGTATATTATGCTTTATGCCAATCGCTGATTGGATATTGTATTTCTTCATGGGGTGGTGTTTGTAAAAGTAATCTTATAGGACTTGAACGTGCTCAGAGAGCAGTATTGAAAGTATGCACATTCAAGCCCTTTCGATTCCCAACAAGGGATCTTTATGAGTATTGTGAGGTCCTAACAGTTCGACAATATTTCATACTTCAAGTTATGTTAAGACAACATTCCACAAACTCCAAGTCCGGTCTTCCTTATTCTGCTTCGAGGCAACTGGCTCGTAGGTTTAGAGTCCCCCAGTCAACCACATCGAGAACCACTTTCAGCCAAAGATTCTTTTACTTTCTTGGGAGCTTTATTTATAAAAATATCAATAAAGATTTAACCATCGATAGCAAAAGTAAATACGAATGTAAAAGAATTGTAACTAATTGGCTACAAAAACTCAACTACGAACAAACAGAAAATCTTCTCCATCCATTAGTATAACGAGCATGCCCATACATAGTCACTCACGCATAGTCATACATACGCAATCACAACACACGAACATACACACACAAACTCACTCACATGCATGCACACTCGCACACACACGCACACACGCGCGCACAAACACTCACGTACTCATGCGCGCACACACACACACACACACACGCAAGCACACGTACACGCACATGCTTATGAATGTAGATTAATGTTACATGTTACTTTATATCTTAAAGATGTTAAAGTGTACTGAATCGCTATACCTGTGTCATGGAAGGATGCTAGTACTTATAGCTCAGGGTACTTCCCTTTTTTAAGTACTAGCAGTACAATAAATTAAATATAGTGATTTGTTGCTAGAAACAGTGTACCTGCATTTCATGTAAATTTATGAACAATAAAACATTTTATTATTATTATTATTATTATTATTATTATCTGTCCTCAATGTGCGTGCGTTGTATGTCACCAGGGCCAATTTTCGGTTTTGGTGGTAGCCGAATCTCTGCCGGAGATTCTTAGCACCCCTTGTCCTGTCGTTACCATGGCTGCTACCGCGGCCAGGACGAACAGGACCGCCGGGGACTAGGGGCCTGGTTTTCTTGCTTTCTTCCATAATATTGGTTGGGGGTGTTTGCCATACTCGCCACGCTTGGCAGGCGGGTTGGCGAGCGCAGTTTTTGGTTGTAGAAGTGTTAAGGGAACGCTGCTGCCCATTCCCTTAAGGGAACGCTGCTGCCCATTCCCTATTTTTTAATATAGGTACCAAATAGCACCGATTTGGTACTAAACACTGGTAATTAGATTTTCAAAAAATAAGTTATGATTCCGCCATTTTGACGTTCACACGTCGATTGAAACACATTTATCGGTCATACTTTCCGTGCGGGGACCGAATCGCGAGTACCCGACCCAATGGCTGGAGCGGAAGCTCTTAATCACTGGACCAAGCCATCCATCATATAAGCACGTACTTATACACACACTCACACGCATGCACACATATACACAAACACACGCACACACATTTGCTGAGGGGTACGCCATCACCAGCTGAGAATGGGTATGCACAGATCTACTGCGCATGCGGTAATCAAACAACTACGAGAAAAGGAGTTTAAGTACTTTGTTCAGATCATCAATCAGTGTATCGGAATTAATTAGACTCAAATTAATAATTTTTTTACCCTACATTTATATTATTTATCTTTAAGATATACGCAAGTAGGTATCAAAATAAGGAGTTCTCAGCGTCTGTATCATTTAAGTGACGTTTGAGTATTCGGCCGGCATCATCATCATCTTAGCCTTTACTTGTCCACTGCTGAACATAGGCCTATCCAATCGCTCTCCAGCGCAACCGGTCCGATGCCGCCTGCATCCAACGACTCCCTGCGATCCTCACAAGATCGTCGGTCCATCTGGCAGGCGGTGACTGTCCAAACCGAGGCCGTTCCTCCTTGAGGCGCCCTCGAGTATGTCGCCCCTTGCACTTCTGGCTCGAGCGTAGTGGTTGCACGCTCGCCCTTAAGTCCGGTGAAGCTGTAAAGGCCTCACGGCCAACAGCGTATATCACTCAAACACACACACACACTGGTAGATGGCCGTCCCACGCTGCGCTTGCCAATATGTGGTCTTCACTCTAGAATCTTTCTGCCTCAACGCCGGTATGACTTAACAAAAAGGAAATCTATCTATTTATCAGGCCATATTCCATGTGGGGTGGGCCGAGAAGACAAAGTTCCAACAGGTTCTTTCCTTGCAGATTCCTCGCTTCCTCCACTCTCATAGTTCGTCTCATATACGCTCGCCAGTTACGGCAAGGCTACGGGGACTCTTGACTTGTCCTTCAGATAAGTCACGAAAGCGCAAGAATTTTTTTTGTAAAAAAATATATTATGTATATTTCATACAATGATCTGTTTTTATAAATATATGTAAATATGTAACAAATGTGATTGTAATAAATAATATTTATATCTTAAGTTACAAAATGTGTTTTATTTGGAGTTGGCGGCTTTCGCTTCGTTCTTGATGTCTTCGTATGAAGTAAGGTTCTGTAAAAAAACGTTTTTAACATTAGCTTCATTGTTAAACCAGGACATTTAAATTGGTTTAATTATAACTGGACAAGTGCGAATAGTTCCCTATAAGGGCTACTAGATGACGGATGTGCCCCACCCACTGCCACTTAACTTTGGCGATTATGAGAGCTATGTCGGTGACTGCCACTTAAATTTGGCGATTCTGAGCGCTATGTCGGTGATGGCCACTTAAGTTTGGCGATTCTGAGAGCTATGTCGGTGACAGCCACTTAAGTTTGGCGATTCTGAGAGCTATGTCGGTGATTGCCACTTAAGTTTGGCGATTCTGAGAGCTATGTCGGTGACTGCCACTTAAGTTTAGCGATCCTGAGAGCTATGTCGGTGACTGCCACTTAAGTTTGGCGATTCTGAGAGCTATGTCGGTGATTGCCACTTAAGTTTGGCGATTTGAGAGCTATGTGGGTGGTTCTCCTGCGAATAACCGCACACGGCTACTAAGCTATCTATTTCTATCTATCCATATCATCATGCCAAATCCCTTGCGGGCTAGACAGAGAATATAGAGTCCAAGGTTCTCTCCTTACAAACTTCTGGCTTCCTCTATTCTTATAGTTCGTCTAGTAAGCTAGTAAATTGACATAAGGTTACTTGCCTCCCACATATCGTTGTCCCACTCTGGGAAGAGTTTCTTGAAGACGCTGGGCTCAGCTCCTTGTTTCACCATAACCACGAGAGCCGAGTCGAATGTTCTGTCCATACCGTCATCTTCTATGTATTCCTGGTAACAGAGGCAGGTGTTAAGTAAAACCTGGAAAGTTTTGACAGCCTCCTTGGTCCAGTGACAAAGCGCATCGCTTTGTGATCACGAGGTCATGTGTTCAAATCTTAGGTCGGACAAATGTAGTTTTTCTAACGAAAACTTCCCAGTATGAGTCCGGAGTCTGGAATTGTGCCCGGTATATGACAATAGGCTCGACCCCTATTACATGGGATCTTATATCGTCGGCGAAACGTGGGTGTACTCAGTACACCTCTTCCACCCCCGCTTAGGGAGTATAGGCGTGACGGTGTTTATTTTTAATTTGTTTTTTATGAAATTTTAGCAGAAACACCTAACAGATTTGCATCATATTTATCCCCTATATTACCACGCTAGAACCCTTGCTGGGTGGGCAAAGAGTATAGTTTCAAGAGATTCTTTACAGACCTCTCTGACTTCTTCCACTTTAATAGTGGATGAAACCAGATGTTATTTTCAAGGAAAATAGTATTACTTCTGGTATCTTTACTACCTTCAAGATAACTTGGGTCTTCAACTGCTCGGCTAAGGTATCAGTAATTAAGTATCTCTATAATTGGTCATAAACACATCAGGGACAGGACCATTCACAGGATTCTTTATAGCTTCACCGGACAAAAGGGGAGAGGGCAAGCACTACGTTTGAGCCAGAAGGGCAACGCGTGTGACTAGCTCAAGGCCCCTGATGTCTATCTTACCTTAATGATGTCATTTCTTGCTTGCTTGACTCGTTCTGGCATGTTCTTTCCCTGCCATAGGTATAGTTCTTCGCCAGTGTCCAAAATATAAACACCATCTTCAGATAAGTCCTAAAATAATACGACAATATTAACCATATAACTGCTTCTGTGTGTGTCTTTGTATCTCTGTATGCCTGTGTGTGTGTCCTTGCGCGCATGCGTGTGTGTGTGTGCTTATGCTGTTGGCGGAGGGGCCTTTACAGCTCTACCGGGTAAGGGGACGAGCAACAGCCACGCTCCGGCCGGAAAGGCAAGGGGGCAACAAGCTCAAGGACATCTCAACGAGGAACAGCGTCGGTTTGTGCTGTTGCTATGGGGAAGGGCATATACCAGAGGTCTCGCCATTGTGCTCTGCACCGGCCAATGGACTTCTTTGACCTCGCCGGCGAGGTCGCTGTCTGATCTCTCTTGTACACGTTTTGGGGCACAGGGGGCAGGCCAGTAAGTACGACTAGTCTGTGAGGTCAAAATACAAACACAGTTTATTATTTTTAACTTGCCTGTTGTGTGTACTCCGTGTCCAAGTCTTCAAATCTAATCTTGCTAGTAACACTAACTGTGACGGCGCTCAGGGTGTGAGGAGTGGTCACCCTTCGGTTCACCGCGAGACGCCAGCCGGAAGGGTCCGCCTTCTCTTCTAGTTGCCCACCTAAAAACAAGAGTTCGTCCATTAATCACATAATGTTATTTAGTAACTTTTTAACCTCTTCCTCCTCCCTGGTGGTACGCGGTGAGGCTTTCTATCTATCTATAACCTCACGCCAGATCCCTTGCGGGGTAGGCAGAGTGTACAGAGTTCCAACAGGTTCTTTCCTTACATACCTCTCTGGCTTCCTCGACTCTCATAGTTCGTCTCATACACGCTCGCCGGTTACGGAGACTCTTGACTTTTCCATCAGATAAGACTCGGTTTATTTGGTCGTGGTAAGATAGTCTAGGTCTTCCCCGGTACCTGCATCCTTCCACTTTCACATTGTATATCTGTTTTGTCATTCTTTCCTCTGGCATTCTTTCTATATGCCCGAACCAACGGAGCATGCCCTTTCTCATCTTTACACCGATACTATCTTTCATACCTACTCGCTGTCTTACTATGCTGTTGCTAATGCGGTCGGCTTTGGACTATAAAAATCAAGTGTACTTTGGTACAAAGTACTTTTAAATTTTCAACGACGATTTTTATACGAGTCAAGGTCACGTGCCTCTTTTTGATCAAGAAATCGCGCGTCTTCGGCACTCAGTTGTCATAAAAAACAAACTAGCTAGACACTTATTTATTATTCGTTCCACAATTATTCTTCACTAACTACATTGGTAACGCGGTACTTTTGTCGCTGACACGCGAGACCTGCAGGTCTTTGCCGAATTCAGACCCCTTTGGTAGCTTAATTTTCACTACTGAGCCAACCGGCAGGCAGATACCAGGTCCGTAGTTGGGCAGCAGTTAGGCTTATTATCAAATGAATAGTGACTGCCTTTTGTTGAGAACCCGGGGCTTATAAAGGCATATATTGCTGATTGGATTTAACAGGATTGGAATAATGTGGAAACTGCAATATAGCCGTGGGAGTTAGGGATGCAACAGTTCAACGAAAAACACGCGATATCTGACTACTAGCCCCCTCTCCCCTTGTGATATGTTGTGATTTTTTCTGAACTCCTTCCCCGTTTTCGAGCCTCGCGTGATTAATGGACGACGAGTGATAGTTGACGGACGATTTAGCGCAGTGGTTAAGAGCCTAAACTGCTCCGCCCACTGTCTAATAGTCGCGGGTTCGATTGCCGCACGGGGCCAATCTTTGTGTGACTCACAATTATTTGTCTCGGTCTGGGTATTTGTGTATGTGAATTTTCATGTTTGTAAACGACAAAGGAATAAATTCTAGTGTGGGGCTACGTTTTTTAAAAAAGAAACAAAAAGAAAACAATAATATCAAGGTCTCCCCCCATAGCTCGCCATGACGACTGGCTTTGTGCTGGACGCAGACAGCTTTCACCCGCGATCTTTACCAGGTCAGCGGGTAACCTGGTCTGTCCACTCCATGTTTTCCATTACGCGGTCGCTTTCGAGAATCTTCCCCCCCAAAGGCCTTCAGTTCTACGATGTGTCCCGCCCACTGCTACTTAAGTTTGGAAATTCCGAAAGTTATAACGGTGACTTTGGTTCTCCTGCGAATCTCCTCATTTCGGATTGGATCTCGCAGGGAAACTCCGAGCATAGCTCTCTTCATCGCCTTTTGGGTGGCCTTGAGCCTTCTTATGGGGTTCATAGAGAGTGATCAAGTGAAAGTTTGTAAGGATGTATTTTTGATTAAATTTAACAGTAATATAGTTCATACATCAAAATGACCCATAGGCTATCCTACTCATATTATAAATTTGAAAGCTATTATATTTCGGTGTTTGGATGTGTGTTACTTAATTACGCAAAAACGGATTTGAATGAGGTCACCCAAAGGGCGATGGAGAGAGCTATGCTCGGAGTTACCCTGCGGGATCGAATCAGAAACGAGGAGATCCGCAGGAGGACGAAAGTCACTGACATAGCACTCAGAATTGCTAAACTTAAGTGGCAGTGGGCGGGGCACATCGCTCGTTGGACTGACGGCCGTTGGGGAAAAAAGGATCTCGAATGGCGACCACGTACCGGAAGACGTGGAGTGGGTAGGCCCCCTACAAGATGGACCGATGACCTGGTGAAGGTCGCGGGTAGAAGTTGGATGCGTACAGCACAAAGCCGGTCGTTGTGGCGGTCTTTAGGGGAGGCCTTTGTCCTGCAGTGGACGTCTTTCGGCTGAAGAAGAAGGATTTGAATGAAATTTGGCACACAGATAGTTCATTACCTGCATTAACACATAGGATACTTTTTATATCAAAAAAAATTAAGGTTCCTATCTAAGTCAATGCGGACGATGCCGCGGGCAAAAATTAGTAGGCTATAATTTATAAAACTATTTTTTTTTTAAACGTTGCCCCTCACTAGGATTAATTTCTGTGTCGTGGGTGCGTTTACAAACATGAAAATTCTCACACAAATACCCAGACCGGACTAAATATTTGTGGATCACACAAAGATTTGTCTTGTGCGGGATTTTCCCGGGATAAAAAGTATCAAACTCAAATAATTTATTTTGTATAAGCCCTGCGGGGGCGTCAAATAGCCAATTTACATTATTTTTTAAATCTAATTTAACTACAAATCTACCACCGGATCGGAACGCGGCGTCCACTGAGAAGATCCGGCGAAGAAACCCAGCGGGCTTGTCTTTTTTTATTTAATTCTCTTCCTGTTTTTACCTTTCAATTTTTTTATCATATTGTGTGAATACAATGTTTAGGTTACAATGAAATAGCTTACAATCTAGCTCCAGTGCGATGCCGTACGACCGAGATATGAGACTAATGAAGTTATTTATAAAGAGTGTCTGAAGGATTCCAGATGGACCACATGTGTATATCATATGTGTTAATCAAGGTTATAAACCATCTGTGTGCCAAATTAAATCCAAATTCGTTCAGCCGTTTTTGCGTGATTGAGTCACAAACATACAAACACAAACTTCTACATTCATAAGATTAGTAGGAAGTAGGATTACAAAATAAACGCGTTCGCAGCCGCGCGTAATGGCTAGTATTTGCTATGGCATAAATGATGGATAGCTTGGTTTTGTGTGTGAATGATCTACGCTGTTGGCCGCGGGGCCTTTACAGCTTCACCAGACAAGAGGACGACCGTGCAACCACTACGCTCGAGCCAGAAGGCAACTAGCTCAAGGGCGCCTCAAGGAGGAACAGCCTCGGTTTGGGCAGTCGCTGTGGGGGAGGGCGTATACTAGGTGTCTCGCCGTGGTGCTCTGCACCGGCCGGCGGGCAACGGAGTCTTCGAGTTTGCCGGCGAGGTCGGTGTCTGATCCTGTGGGCGGTATCTGTATCCGAAAGAAGGGATGTAAGGGCATCGGGAGGGTCGGTGAGAACATGCCGCGGACGGCGGTAGCGTCTGATAGGAAGGGAGTTAGGTTCGTAGTCGGCGGAGGCTACGAGCTTAAGGCACTCGATTAAGTAGTCGGTACAATCTCCGCACGGGACGAAACTTTGTGTGACTTACAAATATTTGCGTCGGCCTGGGTGTTCGTGTATGTGAATTCAAGTAAACGCAGTAAGTAAAAGCACCCACGACACCGGAATATTTTCTATTGTGGGGCTCTGAACCACATATATTACCTAAAACCTCCCAGAAGTCTTCCGGCTCGTCTCCCTGCTCCACGGTAGTGATCTCCTTGGCATCCCCAACTACTAAGTGGACGAAACTAGCCGCTGCCTCTTGTTCCGTTGTGTTAGACTCCTAGGAGACATAAAAAAATTGTAGTCTCTCTGGACAGCGTTTGTAGTCTCTGTGTGTTTTATTTTTATGAGCTATCATTTGAGGCGCTCGTAGAGCGGGGCGACCGCGGAGTTCTTAGTGATCACCAAGGTTAAGCAGCAGCGACTTGGTCGGCCTGAGATGGGTGACCGTCACGCTAAGCCGTTGGTCCCGGTTTTCACATAATGTGGTAGTCGTTATGCCAAGGTAGAAGCCTTATAGTCAGCTAGCTAAGTTCCCCCAGCAGGTATCCCCCGCCCCGCACTGGCTCCCCGTGCTGGACGTATGACCTCATCTGTCTCACTGAGATTTGGAGGAGAAGGCTTTTGCCCAGCATTCGGGCAGCTTAGGCTGACATTATTTGTATATTTGTTATATATTTGGTTATATTTATTTGATTTTGATATACCAAGACTCGAATTGCAGCCAGCACTCCTATTAGGTAGAAAAAAAGATCCAGTATGACTCTGAAGTTTCGCATTGTGCCCGATATAATGACAATAGGCTCACGGTAAGCAGATGTTGCAGAGGTGCGACCGCGGTGTTCTTACCGATTACCAAGGTTAAGCAGCGTTCGACTCGGTCGGCTCGAGATGGGTGACCGTTTGTGGCATTTTCATATTCGAGCGTCTCCGTGCTTCGGAAGGCACGTTACGCCGTTGGTCCCGGTTACCACTTAATGTGGTAGTCGTTAAGCCGAGTTGGAAGCCAACAGCAGGTGGCCACAAACCAGCCTCCACCAATCCGCACTGGGTCTGCGTGGTGTAGTATGACCTAATCTCTCTCATCGCGATTTGTGAGAGAAGGCTTTTGCCCAGCAGTGGGGCAGCTTAGGCTGATATTATAAGATATAATAAGCAGATGTTGGGCTCACGATGTTAGTGTGAGCGGCTCGCCCCTATTGCAAGAAACCTAACCCTTGCCGGGAAAAGTGGTTAAACGCATTACACCTCTGCCACGTCTTCTTGAGGAATATAGGCATGACAGTGTTTCTTATTTCTAACCTAACTAAAATTTTTCCCAAGCGAAATTCGAAGTCCGGATCTAATCGTTAGTATATCTGAGTGTGAATGTTGACCTTCTCTGTTGGCCGCGGGGCCTTTACAGCTTCACCGGACAATAGGGCGAGCGTACAACCTCTACGCTCGAGCCAGGAGGGCAAGGGGGCAACTAGCTCAAGGGCGCCTCAAGGAGGAACGGCCTCGGCTTGGGCAGTCGCTATGGGGGAGGGCGTAGACAGTAACAATATTACCTTTCCATTCCACACGTAAACCAATTCTTTAGTTTCCAACACGTAGACATCGTCGTCTTCCAAAGAATCAGCTGTCTCGGGGAGTTGTGTGGCTCTTATGTCGACTCCTAGTTCAGTTCCTTCAATCTAAAAAATATCAAGGTTATACACATTTTTGACTTGTATTCTGGCATTTGCTAGAGTCTGCACTGCTCATATAGAACACAAGGGACATCGTCGAAAATTGCCCCAGAAGCAACAAACATTTGACCCATGCCATCATTTTTTAGCTATTTTATTAAAATAATATCCGTATCTAACGAACAATTTGCAATCTAAAACGAATATTTCAAAGTATTGTAAGTACCTCTATCGTAGTCGCCGACATCTTTACTGAATGTCAACACACAATATAACCTCATACGTATTAATACTACTGAATTATAACCTTGAAATCTAATACTTGAGCAATATTGCGATTCCCCCGCTTCTCCGTTTAATATTAAATACCTCAAAAGAATTTATGGGTGATTTGAAATCATACAAGTATTTTTTTATTGTTGTTGGTTCTGGGTCAAACCATGTATGGGCGCAGAACAATTTTGGATGCTTTGTTACTCAATCACGCAAAAACGGCTGAAGTAATTTAAAAAAAACTTCGCACCCATATAGTTTATTACCTGGATAACACATAGGATACTTTTTGTCCCGGAAAAATGTAAGGTTCCTGTCTAAAGTTAACGCGGACGAAGTCGTGGGCAGAAACTAGTTGCTAGTAAAAATAAATTCTCAGTGCTGATCGATTCCCGATCCAGTGGTATATTATCTATATCATCACGCCAGATCCCTTGCTGGGTAGGCAGAGAGTACAGAGTTCCAACAGGTTTTTTCCTTACATACCTCTCTGGCTTCCTCCACTCTCATATTTCGTCTCATACACGCTCGCCGGTTACGGAGACTCTTTTCCTTCAGATAAGACTCGGTTTATTTGGTCGTGGTAAGATAGTCTAGGTCTTCCCCGGTACCTGCATCCTTCCACTTTCACATTGTATATCTGTTTTGTCATTCTTTCCTCTGGCATTCTTTCTATATGCCCGAACCAACGAAGCATGCCCTTTCTCATCTTTACACCGATACTATCTTTTATACCTACTCGCTTTCTTACTACGCTGTTGCTAATGCGGTCGGCCAGCTTCACTCCGCACATCTTCCGCAGAGCTCGCATTTCTACCGCATTTATCCTACTTTCATTCTCCTTCTTACATACCCAGCTCTCGCTACCATATAACAGCGTGATGATATAGATAGATGGTATATGATCTGGTAGATTACATTCCAAAACACGGTAGAGACTTACAACCTGGATCATAACAAAAGAGGTATATATCATGAGTATATCCGTACTATGTGTCAACCTGTGGAATACCGCTTAATAAGTTCTGATCGAGATCTTATAAGTAATAATTCCTTTCTTTTAATGGCCAAGATTTCAAGATCATCAGTCTTATTATTAATTATCTGTGGTCGGTGCAATATATTACAAACATTTACAAGGGCCCGGCGAGTCGTGGGGTGCAGAGTGCCGAATAGGCACTTGGGAGGAAGCCAGAGAGGTATGTAAGAAAGAAAGAAAGAAAAGACATTTATTGAACCACACTCACATAGTAATTGGGATACTAAAATTAATAACGAAAATAATAACAAAGATATTAACAAATAGAAAAACAAAATGCATTAAGGAAAGAACCTGTTGGAACTCTGTACTCTCTGCCTACCCGGAAGGGATCTGGCGTGATGATATAGATAGATTTACAAGGGCTTACAGTCGTACAAGGATCTTTCGGCCGGCGGCCAAAATCAGATCTAACGCTGTCATCAAGTGAAATTTCACTACATGACAGACACCGAGTTGCCGTTTGCTATGAAATGTAGCCAAGTCCTTTTTTCATTAAGTAACCGTGCGGGCCCACCTGTTGATATACCTTCTTGAAGGTAGGAAAATTGAACTAAATGTTAACACTAATTTCACACTAACCCCCCCTGTCACTGTTATCCATCTGCCAAAAGATCCTTGTTGCACACATTATTGAAAGATATTTCTCTCTTTCTTTTTACGAAGACAGATCATCGAAATGTAAATATCACTGTCACGCCTATATTCCCCAAGCGGGGGAGGCAGAGGTGTACTGAGTACACCCACGTTTCGCCGACGATGTTAGGTCCCATGTAATAGGGGGCGAGCCTATTGCCATATACCGGGGACATTTCCAGACTCCGGACTCGTAGTGGGAAGTTTTTCGTTAGTAAAACTACATCCGACCTAGGATTTGAACCCAGGACCTCGTGATCACAAAGCGATGCGCTTTTCCACTAGACCAACGAGGCAGTCATGTAATTATCATCAGTATAAACAATTTTGTTATTGTTTGCGAGCGGACTAGACCGGACGCTAACCAGTGCCTATAGCCAAGTGGTCTTTCTACAGTCTTGAAAGCAAATAGAAAACGGAAAAATGAATAGGAATGACATTTCACAACGATACGTCTCGTGGTCAAAACAATGCGCTAGCGATTGCGACAAGAGAATAGAAACGAATCGCTTGCCACTTGCCTAGGCCCTCAGATGTCAACTCTACACGGGCTAACAGTAACTCAACATAGAACGAAAATAAGAAAAATAACCTAAAGATACTTACTCTAAATAAGCGTATGTTGTCGTCATCATAAGTTCCTTTGGAATTCTCTGCTTTATATTCACTGTCTTGCTTCCCAAAGATGATAGCAAGGTTTCCTGTAAAAAGAATTTAAGACATAAGAAAATACATACTGTCACCTATATTTAATAAGAGGAGGATTGGCATAGGTGGGACGGCCGCCTGCCAGATGGGCCGACGATCTTGTGAGGATCTCAGGAAGTCTTTGGATGCAGGCGGCATCGGCCTGCTGCGCAAGTATAGGGTGAGATGATGATGAGTCATAAGTGTACTCTGTACAACCATATTCGGCCGAGGATATTAGGGCCCAGGGTAATATGGGGCTATCGTCATTTCACCAGACACTTCAGACTTCGGAGTGCTACTATAAATATTTACAATCATATTGATTTAGTAATTTTTTTAAAACGCACATGCTTTCGAAAAGACAAAGCTGCGTGCCTGGGTTCGAACCCGAGACCTCTGACTTTCCAGTCCAACGGTGTAACCACGAGGCTATCACTGCAAAACAAATAACTATAACTTGCTTTAACGGTGTAGAAAAACATCGTGAGGAAACCTGCATGCATGAGAGTTTCTCGAAGGTGTGTGAAGTTCGCCAACCCGCACTGGGCCAGCGTGGTGGACTATGACCTAAACCCTTTCAGTCTTAGCAGAGGCCCGTGCCCAACGGTGGGACAGTTTCTTAACAGGGCTTATATTATTATATTATTTATTGCTTTAATAGGTACCGCAGTCTTCGTGCTAATCACGGTTTAGCAGTGTTTGACTCGTTCAGCCTGTGATGGATAACCATTAGTGATTTTTCCATTCTCAAGAGCGTGCTTCGTAAGGTATATTAATGTGTTTGTCTTGGTTACCACTTCATATGGTAATCGTTAAGCAAAGTTACAAGACCTTAGTTTGCTAAGTTCCCCCAGCAGGTGTTCACATACCTGCCTCTACGGCACCGCACTGGCTCCGCGTGCTGAAGTATGACCTAATCTTTCACCGAGGTTAGTGAGAGAAGGCCTTAGCCCAGCTATAGAATACAATAAGCCTATAGAAATTATCAGCAGGGAGCAGAATTAAGTATTTATGTAAATAAGAATTGAAACCTTTGAAAATGCTTAAGAAATGTTTGGGCTCCATTCCTTGGGGGACCTTCACGAGTGTAACGGGTCCTTCCAGTTCGTCTTCCAGTTGGTCTGCCAGTTCCCACCCTGAAGCTTTATCAGCATCATCAGCTTCTGAACCCTGAAAGTATAAAATCTTAGTAATTAAAAAAACGTAGCTCCAATTTGGGAATTAGGTTTTCCTGTGGGTGCGTTTAGAAACATTAATTTCGCATACACAAATATTCAGACCAAAAATTGTGTGACACACGAAGATTAGTTCCATGCGGGCATCGAACCTGCACGCGGACTTGCGTCGTCGACTACCACATTAAAGGGATAATTGAGATCAATAGCTTAACGTGCTTTCCGAAGCACGGAAACGCTCGAATATGAAAAAGGCACAAACGGTCACCCATCTCAGACAGACTAAGTCGAACGCTGCTTAACCTTGGTGATCGTTAAAACCACCTCGCGGCCGCACAGCTCTATCTGTGTCATGACGCTAGATGCCTTGCAGGGTAGGCAGAGAGTACAGAGTTCCAACAGGTTCTTTCCTTACATACCTCTCTCGCTTACTCCACTCTCATAGTTCGTCTCATATACGCTCGCTGGTTACGAAGACTCTTAACTTGCCCTTCAGGTAAGACACGGCCGATTCGGTCATGATATTTATTATCAAAAGAAACTTTAATACTTACAATCCAACAATAAACCACATAAGCGTCTTGTCCATCCTCGTTGGTATACTGGTATTTTACCACGTAGACATCACCCTGGTAGAAGACTGAAAGACCAGACGTGAACTTCTCAGTTACGTCTTCTTGGTCTTTTGAAATCCTGCAAAATTGATCATAGTTGAGCCATATTGATGCATCGCAATTTCTGTGTGATTCTTCTTTGTTTCTTCCAGGAAATGGTTCTAAACAAAAATTTCTTATAACAATATTTTGCCCCAGAACCAACAGCAATGAAAAAACACTTTTATGGTTTCAAACCACGCATAAATTCTCTTGAAGCATTTATTATTAAACGGACAAGCGGGGGAATCAGAATATTGAACAAAAAGTATTAGATTTTGAGGTTATAATTCAGTAGCCATTAATACGTATGAGGTTATATTGTGTGTTGACATTCAGTAAAGATGTCGGCGACTTCGATATAAGTACTTACAATACTTTGAAATATTCGTTTTAGATTGCGAATTGTCCGTTAGATACGGATATTTGCCATTATTTTAATAAAATAGATATATAATGATGCCATAGCAATTTTCGACATTGGCCTTTAAATGTTTTTATAATTCGATCAAACTCTGCCATGTTTTTATTATGACTAAATCACTTATAATGGGGTTCATGAGAAGGCTCTGTCATCGATAAAGCAATGGAAAGAGCTATGCTTGGAGTTTCCCTGCGAGATCGAATCAGAAACAAAGAGATCCTCAAGAGATCCTAAGTCACCGACATAGCAGAATTAAGTGGTAGTGAGCGGGTACATCGCTAGAACGATGACGGCCGTTGGGGCAGAAAGGTTCTCGAGTGGCGACCACGTACTGGAAGGGGTCGAATGGGCAGGGCTCGACAAGATGGACCGATGACCTGGTGCAGGTTGTGGGTAACAGCTGGCTGCGTCCAGCACAAAACTGGTCGTCGTGGCGAGCTATTGAGGGCCTTTGCCCAGCAGTGGACGTCGTTTAGCTGATTTTGATGATGAAGTTGTTTCTCTCACTATTATTGTAGGATTTTGGGCCTTATTATTTAGAGTCCCCGTCTAATCGACCTCCGAATACGAGAGTGTTGGCGCCCGCTCCACCAACAGAACGCGGCGCTAGTGTGCTTGGAAGTATCGTGGCGCGCGCAACCGACGACTCGCAGCTCCGTAAAAATAATTAAAATTACTCTTAATGTAAAGACTACTAAAAGTCATAATCATAATAGAATTATAGACGTGAGTGCTAGTGATAATGTGCCCGTCACCCCGTCCCGGGACGTGAGTTTCAACCCAGGCGCAGAGCTGGTCGAGGCGGGTAAGTCCCGCCACCGCCGGCCGCGACATGTTCTCACCGATCCCCCCGATGCTTTGTCATCCCTTCTTTCCGCTCCGAATACGGGCGACGACGACGACGAAGTCGTAGATCCCCTCCCCTAGCCGGCGGTTGACCGGTGCACTTAGTAGTGCACCCCCTCACCCCGCAGCGACTGTCCCAACCGCAGCCGAGTATGTCGCCTCTTGCCCTTCTGGCTCGAGCGTAGTGGTTGCGCGCTCGCCCTTAAGTCCGGTGAAGCTGTAAAGGCCTCGCGGCTAACAGCGTACATCACTCACACACACACACGCGGGGTAAGTTGAAGACCCAGAAGTTATTGCACAGTCCACCTGAGCTATCGAATCGTACAATTATTATTATACCTTTACAAAGTCTCTATTTTGGAAATGAGAGGACTATGTAGACACTGACTGATACTATGAATCTAAGTACACTTAGGTTTAATCTATACTTATGCACATCTATTTAGCTCGTTCTGCACTGTTCTCCCATATCCCATGAATGCACTGTATTCAAAAAGAATTGTAAAAATCTCGTTTTCAAATAGAGTAACTGGGAAGTTCTTGCCCTTCTTCTCCACCGGAAAGACGTTCCGAACGAGTGGTAGAGTCTTAGGTAATCAATAATTCTATTTCAGACTATTCATAAGTGCCTTTCATTCTACAAGATTAAAAAAGCTTTTGATTTTTTGATTTTGAAACTGTAATTACTAACCTAGTCACAGAAAGGCTGCCATCACCCTGGTCTGGCATGTATCCTCTGGCAGATGCGCTCTTGCCAATCAATTTGGCAGTTGTTGCAACTTGTTCAGCGTCCTCCGAGAAGTAGCCAGCATCTAAAAAGGATTCTTGAGATAAGTTTGTGGTAAATAAAAAAAAAGCCATTGAGTTATATAGGTAGTACCTACGTATAGTCTTACAAGGATATTTTGGCGTGTGGATGATATTGACAAGCGTTGGTGTAAAATAAGTGTTAAAACTCAGTAAAATGTTCCTACTTCCAGAGAAATATTTTAACAGGTGGGTCGGTGGCACGGTTACTAATACAAAAAAAAACTTGGGTAAATTTCATAACAAATGGCAACCCTGCGACTGTCATGTAGTGACATTTCATTTGATGACAGCGTTAGTTCTGATTTTGGCCGCGGGCTAAAAGATCCTTGTAGGACTGTACCAGAGAAGTTATGTCAAACGAGTAATGGAGCGTAACTTGATGACCGCAGGGTTAGCGGGGATGTTTGTGTTTTCATAGATGATAAATAAGAGCAAGGGCCAGGGCAAGAAGGGCACGTCAAGAGTCTCCGTTCCCAGCGAGCGTGTATAAGACGAAAAGCGAGAGAGGAGGAAGCCAGAGAGGTCTGTAAGGCAAGAAACTGTTGCAACTTTATGCTCTCTGCCTACCCCGCAAGAGATCTGGCGTGATGACTATATCTTGTTAAACTTAATTCTTTTTTTTCTTGAGTTGTTCACACAGTATTTCAGTGCGCAGAAAGGCATATTTTTTTTATTAAAACTTAAAGTACTCGAATCGATAGGAGATAGAGTGTCAGCACTCTAACTTTTGCTACAAAAAAACGAGGTGTCTTCTCGAGTACGAATTCAGTACTTGAGAAGACACCTTAACAATATTATAACATAAAAAAAGACATGAAATAAAACTATTTTTTCGGATTTTATCGCGGTTTATTTTTTGATTTTTAAGTTCCTGACGTGTCGAGTGCTTTGCAGCACCCATGGTCACGGGAAGGACTGAGGTGGTTTTTGTTGGAAAACGAAACGAAACGTCGGGAACTTAAAAAACTTAAAAACCAAAAAATAAACCGTGATAAAATCCGATAAAATAGTTTTATTTCATGTGTAATATTCGCGTAAATCTAAGAACTCAGTATAAAAAAAGACATCAAAAATTTTCTCAACTCAAATCAGTTTGAAAGCTTACAAGACTTATAGTCGAAACGGAATATTGATAACAAAAATGGCGCTTTTTGTGTGTGTGTGAGCGTGGGTATAAATGATCTACGCTATTGGCCGTGGGGCCTTTATAGCTTCACCGGATAAGAGGCCGAGCGCGCAACCAAAACCAGAAGGAAAGGGGGAAACTAGCTCAAAGGCGCGTCTCAGAGGAACGGCCGCGGCTTGGGAATTCGCTATGGGGGAGGGCGTATACTAGATGTCTCGCCGTGGTGCTCTGCACCGGCCGGCCGGCAAGGGATGTCGAAGGTCGAAGAGACCTCGCCTGCGAGGTCGGTGTCTGATCCTATGTGCGGTATTTGTAGGCCGCTTTTAAACGCCTAAAAGTGGCCGCAGTTACGCACTATGTGTCCGTGAGGCCAGTGTAAGATTTTTTGAAACTTTGTTCAAAAGCTGTCAGTGTGTTCGCGTGCGTGCTACAATTTATCTACCCTTTCAGTATTAAATTGAATGCCGCAAGATGCTCTATTCAGACCATTTATGTAAGCTCACAATCATACCTGAATCAGTCACCAATCCTCTAGAGGAAACGACGATAGTTTCCCAATTGTGGAAGAATTGTTTAAACGTCGAACTTTCGGCGCCTTCTGTTACCCTGGTTACGTTCACCTGAAATTCATAAATGTTTTACTTAAGATCCTAAGCCTTAAGCAATATTATTGTAATCTTACTTTGCCATAAAAAAGTCATTGATATACCCAGTATAGACCTTTGTCTCTTTCCCACGATAAAGTTAAATTATAATAATACTGCTGAAGATTGTGGTTATCCCCCCAGACCTATGTGACTTAATGAAAGCTTGATATAGACCGTGTATTATCTGAATCTGTCGAGAGTCTTCGTAACCGGCGAAAGCCAGAGAGGTGTCTAAGGAAAGAACCTGGTAAAAATCTGAACACTCTGCAATTCTTCATTGCCACCTAATATGCAATACACGCTACTATCATAGTGTAATAGACAGGCGAGTGAATTGTCATTATACCGGGCATAAGTCTAGCTATCGGACGGCTATTGAGGTCTTTTGTTAAAAATACAATACTTTAACAAAATATAAAAAATCATTACGATATTATTTCTCATTGGTTTACTAGCACCTGCTATTTTCTATACATTAGCTGTTACATCTACACTTGATATGAAAATTATGAAAACGCATTTCATTTGACCTCGCTGAGAGCGGAAGAAGCCAGAGAGGTCTGTTAGGAAAGAGCCTGTTAGAACTCCGTAGTCTTTGCCCACCCCACAAAGGATCTGGCTTGATGATGTAAGGACAACATTTTATTTTATAGTGATATTCACATACCAAATTTCACAGGCAATGAATCTTATTCGATAAGAGCTAGTGTTAAGTAGAATCGCATTTGCTATTAATGGCTACTAAATTGAAGCATGAATAATTTATGATCGATCTGCTACTTATTGCTCTTATCGAATCAGAATCAGAGGTTTATTTGCAAATAGGTACATAAGTTGGTTGTTGGTAAACTTAATAGTCCTATCTATGTTTTGCTCTACAAGCATACTATTGAGATTCATCACTATGAAACAAAATGTTCTACTTATATCATCACGCCAGATCCCTTATGGGGTGTTCAAAGAGTACAGAGTTCCAACAGGTTCTTTCCTTACATACCTCCCTGGTTTCCTCCACTCTGATGGTTCGTCTTATACACGCTCAACGGTTACGGATACTCTTGACTTACCCATCTTTCATCGCCTTAAGATGTCCTACATTTAATCGATTATCATACAATAACATAAAATTATAATTTCATTAAATGAGAAGATGAGAAAGGGCATGCTCCGTTGGTTCGGGCATATAGAAAGAATGCCAGAGGAAAGAATGACAAAACAGATATACAATGTGAAAGTGGAAGGATGCAGGTACCGGGGAAGACCTAGACTATCTTACCACGACCAAATAAACCGAGTCTTATCTGATGGAAAAGTCAAGAGTCTCCGTAACCGGCGAGCGTGTATGAGACGAACTATGAGAGTCGAGGAAGCCAGAGAAGTATGTAAGGAAAGAACCTGTTGGAACTCTGTACTCTCTGCCTACCCCGCAAGGGATCTGGCGTGAGGTTATAGATAGATAGATAGATTAAATATGAATTAATTAAAAATAGCAATAATTTCCATGCGTAGTCGAAAGCTTAAAAATCAAAGTCCTCACCCAAGATGGATAGCCTTTCGCATTCAGATATTTGTCAGCAATCTCATGGTAGGTCTTCTTAACATCGGCTTCGACTCCTGCGCCGATCCATACAAAGACACCTGAGCACGGAGTATCTAGGATGTAGATCTCCTGAAAACATTTGAAAATTAAAACTGTAATCAAAATATCTATTTAAAAAGAATATTTTATAGCGGAAACAAGTCGGAGATCTTGCTAAGTTGAGACGTTCCTATGGTCACTTCCCGACTCCCTTCAAAGACCCTGGACACCATCTAAGGCTATATACAAGGTGTAACATAATTAATGCAAGTCCTGAAAGTAGTTTGTTCGAATTCGGCAACTGAATCAAAATCAACTATTTTCACAGTAAGTTAAAAAAAATAATTGCAAAGTATGCTGTTATTTCTTCAGTTCGCTATAACAAACCAAATTTCTTCTTGATTTGAAGCAATACAGGCATTTCTAAAACGTATTTCTCAATACACATACAAACACGTACACGTTTCGTTGTTAATTGAGGTATAAAGTGCTCAAAAAAAGTTAAAAAGTTTTAAATTTGGTTATTTGGTTTTCGTATTGATATCGTAAAGCAATAATCTAATCGGGGTGTCTGAAGACTTGCGTTATTTACGATACACCTTGTATAGTACTTGTCAAGACAACTTCAATGAACCTAAAACAAGAGGGTTATGTTGTATAGTTGACATGTTCTTATAGCCACTTTCCAGCTTTACCATCAGACCAACTCTATAGTATCATATTATTGCATTACCTGTCACCAAAGTTACATACGTATGCCGAAGGAAATCGTCGAAAATGGCCCCAGAACCACCAAAATGTCATCAATGTAGTGGCAAATATCCGCATTTAACGGAGAATTTGCAATCCCAAATGAATATATCAATGAACTGTAAGTACTTAAATCGAATTCGTCGACATCTCCGAAAGTAAACGTTGCCAATCTTATCAATCGATTATATTCAATCATAATTGTTTTGATTATTGGTAATATATTTTTACATAACGATTATATAGATGTAATGTTTGCTACTAAATTATTATAACCTTAAAATCGAATACTCTTTTAGCAATAATGCGAGTCCCCATCTTGTAAGCTTATATGAAGATAATTTATAGGTGATTTGAAATCATACAAGCTTTTTTCATTGCTGTTGGTTCTGGGGCGAACTGTGTGCGGACGCAGAACAATGTCCTTACAGCCCAGTCGGATGGGAATGCTTGAAAATTGTAACACAGAATTGGAACCGGAAAGATAGAAATATAAATAAAGCAAGTTTAATAAAGGCGTGTAAAAATGTACACATATAATACAAACAGAATGAAAACATCTGTCATAAAGCAATTTTTTCATTAATTTCAGTTTTGTGTATATGTGTGTGTGTGTGTGTGAATGGTCTACGCTGTTGGCCGTGGGGCCTTTACAGCTTCACCCAGCGTAGTGGTTGCACGCTCGCCCTCTTGTCCGGTGGGACAAGAGGGCGAGCGTGCAACCACTACGCTCCAGCCAGAAGGGCAAGGAGGCAACTAGCTCTACTATGGGGGAGGGCGTATGCTAGGTGTTTCGCCGTGGTGCACTGCGGGCAAGGGATTATTCGAGCTCGCCGACGAGGTCGGTGTCTAATCCTGTGTGGGGTATCTGTATCCGAAAGAAGGGATGTAAGGCCATCGGGAGGGTCGGTGGGAGGAGGAACGGAAGCTTGGGCTGTCGCTATAGGGGAGAACATATCTATATATTAATATGTGAAGCAAAAACTTTGTACACATTTTTACGAAAATTGCGCGGACGGAGGAGTATGAAATTTCCCACACTTATAGTTTATATAGTGAAGGAGTGCAGAATGCTAATATTTTTTTAAAATTATGCATAACACACATTAAATCAATGAAAAAAACATTACACACACTACCATGTATTTGACATAATACACGTCAAATTGATGTTTGTCTTTAATATTATTTGTCTATAGTCTTACTGAATGTCAAACATAACCAGCAAACGATGAAAGAGTGGGTCGAATATCGACCTATGGGCGACCACTAGTATGATCAGATATTTGTTCTCCCCTATACCGATTCGATTCGTGAGAAATCTAAAGATAGTTTTCAGAAATTGTCTACAAAGAAATTATCCCATTCTGATGACATTTAAAAAGAAAACTAATACATTTTTTTTACTTAAATTTGAACTACTTAGGAGGAACAGTTCAATCAGTGCAAACACACACACGCACGCACGCACACGCATACACACTCAAGCACAAGTATTCATAACAATTTTTTTTATTTTCTTTTATTATTTTACTATTATAATATGTCATTAATTTCCGGCTCGCGTTAATAATTGTAATTATATTAAGTCGACTCATAGTTTAACTCTACGGGGTCCCAAGATACAGAGTTTTCGTCTAGTTTTTGGGGCTCAAAGACATTGGCACTTAGATGCCAAGTCTTTTTGAAACTATGAATTATTAAAGCTTGCGGTGGCTGTCTGGCGCGGGTCATTCCCTTCCCTCCAATATGGTCGAGGGGAGTGATGGCTGTTCCGGTAGTCATACTCGTGAACGGGTGCTGTGGTCCATCTGAAATCTTTTAGACACTCTTTGTAAAAAACACCATTATTCTCATATCTCGGTCGTAAGGCATCACACTGGAGCTGGATCGCATTAATGATTTTGTATAATATAAAAATGTATGTATCTATACAAAAAATGATGAAAAAATATTAATGGAGAATTAAACAAGAAAGGCAAGCCCGCTGAGTTTCTCTGGATCTTCTCAGTGGAGACCGCGTTCCGATCCGGTGGTAGATTAATAAGTTAAAAAAAAATGTAAATATGACAGTTTGTAAGCACCCCCGCAGGGTTAATAGAAAATAAACGATTTGAGTTCAGGTTTCACATATGATATATTATCACAAAATGCTTCAAGACTAAAGTTGGTGTGAAAGTCTTCCAAACGTGTCACTGTACTTATAATAATATTAGCTCTGTTAAGAAACTGTCCCACCGTTTAGCACGGGCCTCCTCTCAAACTGAGAGGGCTTAGGCCTTAGTCCACCACGCTGGCCCCGTGCGGGTTGGCGGACTTCACACACTTTCGAGAAACTCTTAGGTATGCGGGTTTCCTCACGATGTTTTCCTTCACCGTTAAAGCAAGTGATAATTAATTTTTAATACGCACATACTAACGAAAAGACAGAGGTGCTTGCCTGGGTTTGAACCCGAGACCTCTGACTTTGCAGTTCAACTGTACTTATAAGGTAATACAAATCTACAATAATATGAGTGTATATGCGTCTGTTCCTAGTCTAGACCTATGCTCTGCGTTTATCTACGTGATCGAATCAGGAATGAGGAGATTCGTAGAAGAACCAAGGTCACCGACATAGCCCATAGGATTAGCAAGCTGAAGTTGCAATAGGCGGGTTATATAGCGCGAAGATCGCATGGGCGTTGGGGCAGGAAGATTTTAGAGTGGAGAACACGTATTGGCAAGCGCAGCGTGGGACGGCCGCCTGCCAGATTGACCGACGATCTTGTGAAGATCGTAGGAAGTCGTTGGATGCAGGTGGCATCGGATTGGCTACGCTGGAAAGCGATTGGGGAGGCTTAAATTCAGCAGTGGACAAGTAAATGCTGAAATGATAATAATGATGATGCCTCTGTGTCATTTTTTTCCTTCTGTGCATGTATGCCAAAGCGACGACAGTGCTTTAGAACACATTCCTACACTCGTAGTATTTTATAATTGCGATATCTTTTTTGTTATTATTTTTGTCGTTTACAAACATGAAACTTCACATACCCAAATACCCAGACCAGAACAAATAATAGTGGATCACACAAAGATTTGTCCCGTGCGGGAATCGAACCCGCGACTATTAGACACAGTGGGCGGAGCGGCTTAAGCTAACCACTGCGCTAATTCGCCCGTCAAAGCCTGTTGTCATAGATATGTTTATATTACTAAATACTTACATCCGAAGACAGCTGACTCTGTTTATAAGGTTTGCTTATAGAAATAAGCTCCAAATCGTCTCCAACCAACACTCTGTACAGATATACAGCTGAAATGTCTTCCCTTGTGTAGTTCTGTAACAGAAACAGCAGAAATTTAAAACAACAAGTATCAGAAATACCCGGACCATGGGGTTCAGCTTTAGAGAAGCAATTCTTCTCAATTTCTGTTCACCTGTTAGGTGACAGAAAGTTGGTTCATTCCTCGTTCAAAAATTAGTTCGGCTAACCAGCGAGAAAATGCAGCCAGCGTTCTTTTCACCATTTCATGCGGATGTAATCTTATTATTCAAATTTTAATTTTTCTTTTGAAATGTAATAAAACACTTCTTTATGCCTGAAACGGGTGTGGCAGGGGTGTACAGTGTATTACAATTTGCCAATGATGTTGCATCCTAAAGTAATATGAACATTATATCGGACACAATTCCAGTCAAAATATAATGTGAGTTATCACACCTATGAAAAGCAGTGATAGCCTAGTGGTTAAACCGTTGGACTACAAAGTCAGAGGTCTCGGGTTCAAACCCAGGCACGCACCTCTGTCTTTTCGAAAGCATGTGCGTATTAAAAAATAATTATCACTTGCTTTAACGGTGAAGGAAAACATCGTGAGGAAATCTGCATGCCTGAGTTTCTCGAAGGTTTGTGAAGTTCGTTAACTCGCACTGGGACAGCGTGATGGACTATGGTCTAAACCCTCTCAGTTTGAGAAGAGGCCCGTGCCCAACGGTGGGAGAGTTTCTTAACAGGGCTAATATTATTATTATTTGTATCTCACTGAGAATCACAGGCTTTACCCGGACCTTTGAAAGGCTTGCATGGGGACATGGGTCCAACACGTAGAGGCTCTTTGCGTGAAATTAACGTTATGTAAGTCACTTGCTGCTGAGATCACTTGCTGAAAAGTAAGAGACATGACCAGCGAACTGACCCCGGCAGGTGCAAAGACTATTGTTAATTATGGAAAGAAAACAGGGGCTATGTAAATGAGGTTTGCTGGACACAAACTGGAATAATTTCAAGAGGACAGACACCGGCCATAATTAGCGATACCTAACTACCAGCGGTGACTCGCCGCTTACTAGATGGGCCCTCAAAAGGTTGCCCTTTTTTACCTGGGGAAAATCCTGCATAGGACTTCCGCGAGCCTCAGGGGAAGCTCGCGGGGCGTGTCGGATTCCTACCAACTAAAACCCCCAGGCTGGCCGACATCAGCACTTTGGAGGGGCTCCGGGATCTCCGTATGGAACGCACCGGTGCCCCTCTTGTGCCTCGCTCTGACGAGCCCGCCATCGGAGGGAGACTTGATAAACGGTTGCCCTAAGACAACTGAAGGCAACACCGGCGTGAGCGGCTCAGGGGTTTCGAGAGGTGTGCTGCGCTTTCTACGAAGTTAATCGCGGCGTTATGCCCTTTAACACTTACACCCCTGGTCTACATCGATATAGAAATGCATTATCTTCCTACGTCGATATAGCTCTCACGGCTCCTCTCTGGACGGCCAATTAAGGCAAGTCAGTGCCGAGAGTCCTAAGGGCACCCTTTGGTTTCTACTAGACCGACGAAGTAATGTCTTTTGTTACGATTTCTGTGCGTAACCTTGTTTCTTTACCAATATCATGATTCCAGGTCAACGAGAAGTTTAGTTTTTGATCAGTGATTTGAAATGGCCTTATATTTTGTTTATGTTGAGGAATTTAATTTTTTTACACCGACAAGGGACTGTACGGTAAGGGGCGGTAAATAATGCACATTGGCTAAAGAGGGAGATAATCGCCTCCTTTCGGCTTCATAGAGCGTTCGTCTGTCGTTGTTATCACATAATCTCTCAGTCTTCTGTTCCGATGCGATTCGATTAGCTGTAAGTCTTCCATATTGTAATACTACTACTACTATATCATTACGCCAGATCCCTTACGGGGTAGGCAGAGAGTACAGAGTTCCAACAGAGTCTTTCCTTACATACCTCTCTGGCTGCCTCTACTCTCATAGTTCGTCTCATACACGCTCGCCGGTTACGGAGTCTCCTGTCGTTCAGATAAGACCCGGTCTATTTGGTCATGGTAAGATAGTCTAGGTCTTTCCCGGTATCTATATATTGTAATAAATAAATAAATATTCTTAGGGTTTCGAAGGCAAACGTGATTATAATTTTATGGATGCGGCCGAGAAGGTGGCCTCACTGATTGCATTGTCGGTAGCAGACATCAAATCATGGCGCGTGCAGGTGATAGGGCACGCAGAGCATGATATAAGGTTGGACATCGTGTGAATCCCCACGTAATCATGTTTTCCTTGCTTCGGCCGACCTGGGTCTGAAGTCTATTTAAAGACTTTCAGACTAGCTATGGCAATAAATAAATAATGTACTGAGTGACAGAAATGATGCTCTACGAGGTCGAACATAGCCGATTACCTCCCTCTTTAACCTATGAGAAGTATTTACATCGGCTTATAGTAGATTTCTGTATATGTCACTACACAAAGTCCCCTCGCCGCGTCTGTCTGTCTGAACGCGATAAGCTCAATAACTACCGAAAGGATTTTCATACGGTTTTCACCAATGGACGGAGTGATTCAAGAGGAAGGTTTATGTGGATAATTTACTCGCATGAAGCCGCGGCGGAAAGCTAGTACGATAAAAATTTAAATTTGATTCCTTGGTTTCCTGAGAAACGGGACCTTAATCATCGGACCGACGGAAGACAAAAAGTATATTACACTTACAGAAGTAGAGTCATCACTAGCGAGGTCATCTTTAGATCCAGAGCCCAAGGCTTCAAAGAACTGCGCTACGTCTTCATCTGACGAGAATTCATCTGAAAAATATTGTAACATAATAAAAACGAAACTGTTGGACATCAGAAAAATATTCTATCTACATCATTACGCCAGATTCCTTGCGGGGTAGGCAGATAGTACAGAGTTCCAAGAGGTTCTTTCCTTATATACCTTTCTGGCTTCTTCCACTCTCATAATAATATTAAAAATTCTATTCTATTCTATTCTATTCTATATCATCACGCCAGCTCCCTCGCGGGGTAGGCAGAGAGTACAGAGTTCCAACAGGTTCGTTCCTTACATACCTCTCTGGCTTCCTCCACTCTCATAGTTCGTCTCATACACACTCGCCGGTTACGGAGACTCTTGACTTGCCCTTCAGATAAGACACGGTCTATTTGGTCATGATATTAAAAATATTAATACTAAGAAGAGAGATTTGAGTCTCCGTAATCCGCGAACTATGAGAGTGGAGGAAGCTAGAGAGGTATGTAAGGAAAGAACCTGTTGGAACTCTGTGCCCTCTGCCTACCCTGCAAGGGATCTAACGTGATGATATAGATAGATAGATAGAAATCAAGCCTATAAATACTGTCCCACTGCTGGGCAAAGGGCTTCTCTCACAAATCGATGTGAGATTAGGTCATACTCCAACATGACAGAAAAATTGCCACGAAATATTGGATGACGATAGAATTAAGCATGAAAATGATTGCTACTTTTCATGGTTTTTTATTTGATGAATAATTTTCTCATAATAGTAAAATGAACACCGTCACGCCAATATTCCTCAAGCGGGGTTGGCAGAGGTGTATTGTGTGCAGCCACTGTTCGACAACGATGTCAGATCCCGTGTTATAGGGTATGAGACTATTTCCATTTTCTGACCGCTGTGACATAGTTTAAAATAGTATAATCAATCAATCAATCAGCCTATCGCAGTCCACTGCTGGACATAGGCCTCTCCTAACACGCGCCATTGCACACGGTCCTCCGCTTTCCGCATCCAGTCTGTCCCAGCGACCTTTTTGAGGTCGTCGGTCCATCTAACTAGTATAGTCGTCAACGATAATTACTTTATTATATATAATTGATTTTACTGGTTACAACTAGAATAAGAGCTATTTGTATAACTTATGGTGGAATAAATTAATTTTGAATTTTTAAAGAACAGTAATTTCACACACTCGTTTCTATTAGACAGACTGACAATAAAGCTTATGTAATAGCGCATTTAATATTACGCTATAGTCATTGCCCACCAAAGAGTAAAAAAAAAACTGATTTTGGAAATTTTTATATTGAAATATTTCAGTATTGATTTCTAGGATTTTATTCGCCATTAGCCCAACGAGGTAGTCAATGACTGAGAAGGCAATTACTAAATTATTGATTAATTTAATGTCAATACGGTAGAAATCAACAGAGGCCTAAGCATGAACTTGACGTTGTCTAGAAAGCGTGTTGTTCCGTTCATCTTTGTTTAGTTAATTTGTTGTGAACTTGAAATGATAAAAAAGAAACAAGTTTGAGTTATGACACGTTTTAAGCGGAGACACGATACGTCGATAACCTTACCTATAATTTCAATAGTAGCCCTTCCATTATGGTAATCATCTCGTAAAGTATTAGCAACACTTATGATCTTTCTCCTCTGCGTAGCTTTAGCGCCTTCGGGCATCAAAACAAATATGTCATGATCAACTTCCAAGATGAAACAATGGTCTTTTGTAAGAGATGATGCGTCAGCTGCTACCTGAAAAACAATGAATTTCTTTCAAACAGCCTTAAGTCTGTCGATTTAAGCGCGGAAGGCATGCTATATGCTAGAAGATCAGCCTACACTGGTCAATTACTGGTCAAGGCCTTCTCTCACGAATCTCAGTGAGAGAGATTGGGTCATACTCCAGCACGCGGAGTCAGTGCGGTGCGGTGGAGGCAGGTTTGGGGCCACCTGCTGATGGGACAATCTGTTTGTAAGGCTTCCTACTTGTGGTCTTTTGTGTGTGAGTGTGTGTGTGAATGATCTACGCTGTTGGCCGCGGGGCCTTTACAGCTTCACCGGACAAGAAGCAACTTCTGGTCGTTTATATTCTAATCATTAAAATTCTCATCTCATCTCATCAACATTCCTATCTCTTGAAAATACTGTTATTTTTCTTTATCTATCTTTATTATCACGCAAGATCCCTTGCAGGGTAGGCAGAGATATACAGAGTTCCAACAGGTTCTTTCCTAACATACCTCTCTGGCTTCCTCCACTCTCATAGTTCTCTCATACACGTTCGCCGGTTACGGAGACTTTTGACTGGTCCTTCAGATAAGACTCGACTTCTACCTTATATCCAATAACTGATATTACGCTCGCCGGTTACGGAGATTCCTGACTTGTCCTTCAGATAAGACCCGGTCTATTTGGTCATGGTAAGATAGTCTAGGTCTTCCCTGGTACCTACATCCTTCCACTTCCGCATTGTATATCAGTTTTGTCATTCTTTCTTCGGCCATTCTTTCTATATGCCCGAACCAACGGAGCATACCCTTTCCAATTACTGATAACTGAATATTGATTATTAACCGATAACTAAAAATATTTCTTTTAAAAGTATAAATTAACACCCCAATTTAGAAATAGCATGCTATTATTTATGGCGAAAGTATTTATGATATAACAGGTTGTTCTCACTAAATAGCGAAATTGCTTTAATTTTGAAATTGAATATTATAATGCCATAGTGTGTTGTTTTAATCTCTATCTATCTATCTATATCATCACGCCAGCTCCCTCGCGGGGTAGGCAGAGAGTACAGAGTTCTAACAGGTTCTTTCCTTACGTACCTCTCTGGCTTCCTCCATTCTCATAGTTCGTCTCATACACGCTCGCCGGTTACGGAGACTCTTGACTTTAATCTCTATCTATCTATCTATCTATCTATATCATCACGCCAGCTCCCTCGCGGGGTAGGCAGAGAGTACAGAGTTCCAACAGGTTCTTTCCTTACATACCTCTCTGGCTTCCTCCTCTCTCATAGTTCGTCTCATACACACTCGCCGGTTACGGAGACTCTTGACTTGCCCTTCAGATAAGACACGGTTTAATCTCTATGTTTTATTAATACTACGAAATGATCAATATTCAGTGATTAAAATAATAATTAATGATTTATCGAATGTGCAATCTTATTGAGTGCGTAATATCAAAAACATTAAAATAATTATCAATACATTCAATTTACATATCAAATTTGCAATCTTATCGGTAACGCAGTTGCGCCAGTTCTCATGTTTTATAGTATTTTTCATCTAAGCAGTGATAGCCTAGTGGTTAGACCGTAGGACTGCAAAGTCAAAGGTGTAGGGTTCAAACCAAGGCACGCACGTCTTTTCGACATCATGTGCGTATTAAAAATTAAGCATTAAAAATAATTATAATATTTTTCACATAGGATGTGTAGTGACAGTTCTAATTGCCAAACGAACTTAATATTTAATTCAATGGTGTTAAGGCATAAAACCAAAAGTATAGAAACGGGTCATGCCTCTTATTGACATTGAATAAAGTATAATTTTCTTTGACACAGTACCCACCGTAAATGAATAATAATATAATATTAGCCCTATTAAGAAACTGTCCCACCGTTGGACACGGGCCTCCTCTCAAACTGAGAGGGCTTAGGCCATAGTCCACCACGCTGGCCCAGTGCGGGTTGGTGAACTTCACTTCCCTCCGAGAAACTCTCAGGCATGCCGGTTTCCTCACGATGTTTTCCTTCACCGTTAAAGCAAGATATAAATAATTTTTAAAAGACAGAGGTGCCGTGCCTTTGGACGCTTGAACCCGAGACCTCTGACTTTGCAGTCCAACGGTCTAACAACTAGGCTATCACTGCTGTTGCTGTGAAACATTATATGAAACTATTTTTATACACACTACTTTGTTGTTGTACGATGTTTAATTGTATACTGAAGTAAGTTTTAATGTAATTAAGGTGTAGCGGTAGAAACTGCTGGGAAAGGCTCATTAGCACTGGGCTGTAAAAGACTGATAATGAATGCACCAGCTCGTTAACTGAAGAGGTGATCAAGAACATTACCTCTTCAATCCTCATGTTCTCGCAGCCAGATAGCTTGAGGAGTCGCTTTTCAGCACCAGCATTTGTCTCCACTTCGGTAAACCCTGATTCATTTCCTCCTTCCATATACCTGATGGCTGAAAACCAGATTAACATTACATTACATCATAAATAAAGCGCTTGAGTCGCTACGGGACTGATATGTTCTTTTATCGAATTTATATATACTGTAAAGAGAGTGGAGGAAGCTACAGACGTAGGTAAGGAAAGAACCTGATGGAAATCTGTACTCTTGCTTACCCCCTCAAGGGTCATGTGTGATGATATATGTATACAAGGTGTAACATATTAGACCTGAGACACCCCGGTCAGAGAATTGCTTCATAAATTCAAAACGAAAACAAAATTTCCAAGGTTTTTACCCATTTTCTGAGCACCTTTCTACCCAAATTAACAATGAAACTTCTACGTGCATTTGAACGTTTTGAGAAATACGTTTAAGAAATGCATTTGAAATCTCCTTATTGCTATGAATCAAGAATTTATTTAGTTTTTTATAGCGCACTGAAGGAGTAAAAGCATTATTTACAGATATAAAAAAATGCAAGATACATTGAAAATTGTTGGACCAATTCAGTTACCAATTTAGAACAAACTACTTTCAGGTCTTGCGTTTATTATGTTACATGTTGTATGATAGATCTACACATACTATTGATTTGTATTCTCTTTGTATTTATAAATGTGTGTAATAACTAGGTACACAGTAAGCAAGTGCTGGACACAGCACAATAAGTAAAGTCCTAATAATGAAATACTTATGAAAATTGGATCAATAGTTTCAGAGTTTATCAATTACAACCAAACAAATCTTGCCTCATTATAATATTAGTATAGTCTATACCAGAATCCGAATCAGAATGTTTTTTATTCATGTAAACCATTACAGTATTTATGAATCGTCAGGAAAGTAATCAAATCCAATCAAACTTTAAAACAAACCAAACCCCATTTTTAGAAGTTTTAGTTGTGATTGCAATCTGTAACAAGTGTAATATGGGCGGCAGTATCATCATCATCATCATCATCAGCCTATAGCAGTCCACTGCTGGGCATAGGCCTCTCCAAGTGCACGCCACTGGGTACGATCCTCGGCTACTCGCATCCAGTTTCTGCCAGCCGCAGTATATCCGAAGACATCGTAATGAAACTGCTGTGAGCAAGAAATCGACGTTTTTATGTTGAGTGAAAAAAGTTTTAAAGAATGATTTCCGCGACTTCGTATCCGGTCGACAACAGCGCCACCTACCGGGTCTATGTTATATAGCTTTATTATATTAGTGTAGATAAAAATAAGTTGGAATATGGTGTAATATTTTCTTGTAGACTTATGTATGATACGAGTATGAATTTGTATATCTTAAAACAGGTATTTGTGTTGTAGCGATCCCTATACATAGTTACGACTACCTACCAATAGATGGTGTTGACGATACGCCATACATATCTAGAACGCGATATTAGAGTGTGCACGACGTGACACACCACCCGTCTGGCTGGAAGATCTTCCCTTTGACAAATCCTGCCACAGTATTATATACTGTGTTTTCATGAAAATATTTTTTTTAGTATTGCTATTAAGTATATAGACCCTCGGGGTGCTGTTTTACCGCAGCGTTTTACAATTATCACCAAGGTTGAACAGCGTTCGGTTCGGTCGGTGTGAGATGGGTGACAATTTGTGGCTTTCCCATTGAAACTTAAACTCAAACAATTTATTTTGTATACGCCCTGCGGGGGCGTTTTCAAATAGTTAATTAACATTTTTTTTAAATCTTATTTAACTACTAATCTACCATCGGGTCGGAACGCGGCCTCCACTGAGAAGTTTTGGCGAAGAAACTCAGCGGGGTTGTCTTTTTTATTTAATTCTCTTTTTATTTTCCTTTGTTTTAATCACAGTATGTGGAAACAAAGTTTAGGTTACAATTAAATAGTTTATAATCTAGCTCCAGTGTGATGCCTTACGATCGAGATATGCATCTAATGATGTTATTTATAAAGAGTGTCTAAAGGATTCCAGATGGACCAGTCCCCACAAGCAGCCCCCCTTTCTCGAGTGACTTCTGGAACAGCCATCACTCCCCTCGAGCATATTAGAGGGAAGGGAGTGACCCGCTAGACAGCCACCGCAAGCAAAGACATTATAGTGAGCATGACCAAATCCAACCCAAAGACAGTTTTTTTACATTTTAAGTTACGGAAGGTACGGTAAGCAGTTGTTTCCATGTTGGTTCGTACGTTCCTTAAATTAGGTTATTATTGGTTAAGTATAGTTCATAATCAGTCAAAATATATCTTTAGCAGGGCAAAGCCCCTAAAAATGCCACACCGACCGACTTTAATCCGCAGTCTTAATCAGGCCATCGCTCCATTTCGTTTCTGCACACTCAACGTCAACGCCAGTCACGAATACCGGTTACAAATCATTTATTTTGAATTTTAAAAGTATTTTATCCGACTTTTAATTGTTAAAGAAAATAAATAGTACTTTATTTGTTTTGTTGATTTAACGTAAAAGCTGATTTTAAATGACTTAACTCAAAGTATAATTTGAAGCCGGCCATTTTTAAGTTAGTTTGATTCGAGCCCTCGAACGGAGCAGACGTAGGAATCGGGAGACCAGATTTGGTTAGAAAGTGTATCGTGTACCCAAAGGGAATTAATGATCGAGATTAAAGGTATGAAAACCATATATTGAAGGTGTTTTATTTGCTTCTTTACACAAGAACGGTTACCTGGCTTAAAATATCCCAGGAACAAGCTCGACTCGTGACCTTGGACCTCCCTGTGGTGCACAGCTCTCCCCCCCAGCATATCGTCCAGGGTTATAGTCCAGATGGCTGCAGAACCCATCTTATCCTGAGTGGTTTTGCTACCAAGCCAAAAATGGGCATCATGATTTAACGAGGAAGTATCTTGTCCTGTAGTCTGGAAATATAAAAACAACATCTTTATTAAAGTTCTTCTTCATCATCTGCCAAAAGATTTTGTCAGCTGCACTCTCTTCTATAAACCTCTTATTTGTAAAAAAAATCATAAAACAAAAGTATAAAAAAAAAAATTGTGCAAAGTTTTGTGTCGAGGTTGTTAAAGAGTTTACTTCAGAAGAGACAATTCTGACTGCATCATCGGTTCATACAAAAAATTACATCTGAGTATCTAAATCAAATGTGTATAACCAATTTCGAGCGCGTGCTTGAAGAGTTTCTCCGTGAGCGGACGAATCCAAGAGCAATATCAGTTCATGAAGGAATTCATATGCAGGCAAAATTACACATTTCGACGTAAAATTGAAGCTCGCAACTTATAATAATAAAAATATAAATGTTGAATATTTTATCCCGCGATAACCTCGGATTGCTTCTTTTTTCCGAGGTAAAAAGTATCTAGTTTAAGATTTTAAGTTAGGGTGTATATACCCTTACTGGTTATACTTATGTAAAATACCAAATTTCACTGAAATCCGTTCGGTCGTTGTACGTGATTGAAACACAAAGAGACAAACAGACAATTATTCCAAAAAAAAATTGTTTCGGCTTCTATACCGATAAGAAAGTGTACCGCAATTAAAATTTACAAAAAATATTCAAAGTACATATTCAGCTTGGTTACAGTTTTATTATATCTATAGATAAATTATTTTAAGTTTAGATGGTGGTTTTGTATAACAATAGGCATGTTTCTGATGATAGAGGTACATGAGTTTTTGATGTGAATACATCTTTAAAGTTGATTACATAGTGGGAGGCAAGTCAAAAAAACGAATGATAACAAAATCGGGGGATACAGTTTGGTGTTGCAGCTTCATGTCTATCATCTCCATCCTAAATTCAATTATAGAATTGGATAGCTTACGGATCAAAGAATTCATTACGCCAAGTGAAGACTGTGACGCATCGCGCGCGGTCAAGGGGGAAGCGCCGCCATTTTGAGGTCATTTTTCTGCATATCGAGATTTACACTTAGTATAACATTTGACTCTGAAAAGCTACGACGTTCGTTTGAGTTTCAATCTTCAGCTCTCGTCAAAATCTATCAATTGTATACAAAACATTAGTGTAAAATAGTAACAGTAAGAGCAATCGAATGGTATCAATAAAACACCATATGACCGAGTCAAGCAGTGCCGGGAACGTAAAAGAATGAACGCGGCCGAGCGGATCAACGACGGTGCCAGAACATCTGCAGCTGGGGCGGTTGAAATTATGCAATTAGATGAATAAAAGATAATAGTTGCCACCATAAACAAAACATGGAAACCCGGAGGACTTCTTAGTGTTCAAACATGATTATAATATACATATATAATAATATTTTATATAGAAAATATTTATTTTATTTTATATAAAAAATTAACAATTTGTAAATTTTATTTACTTTTTTATATTTTATTTTTAGGTTAAGTTCCATAAATTGTAACTATTTAATTTTTCCAATTTACTTTGTCAATTTAATATTTTCTAATTTCTAAAAAAATCCATTTTTTAAGTTATTATAAGTATGTGCTTCATGTTTGTGACCTTTTAATTTTATATTACTTAGTTTGCTTTTTATTTCAATTGTACGGCAAAATTTATTGAGAATTTTGTATACACCTATAATAGTGTTTCGCTTTAGACGTAAATTTGTGTATTGTATACATTTTGAATGATTCGGCGATAATGCTGATGGTGTATCTTGTTAAATAAATAAATTACCCTTTACGTAAATGTATGCATGTAAAACACACGGCCGTGTCCATGACACAGCCACACCCTGTCTTTTTTTAAATAATTTACCCCCACTATTGGTTACTCGTGTCGTGGGAATCGTGGTAATTCAGATACGCAAACATCCATCCAGAACGAAAAACATTTGTGGGTCACACGAATTATCGTGATTACTAGCTCTTAATCACTGGACCAAGTCGTCCGTCACACACAATATTACAAATATTAAGGATTTTATACATACCTTAAGTACAATATAGGAATCTCCGTTGTAAAATTTTCCATAAAGTTTGGATTCTACAGGTACAGGTTCGAATTTCTGTAAAAAAACGAACAGGATCAAAATCAGAATTAGATATGGGGGACCCAGAGAAATTCCTTGCGTTAACTCAGTAATTCAAGCTCAATTTACTGCGCCGGCTCAACAAAATGGAACTTGACGAGTGAGCAGCGAAACGCGCGCCATATGCACGCCGCGCTCACAGGTACTTAGCACAAACAGCGCGCGGATTGCGTTGGCTAATTATTTACTAAGCGAGTGAGTGAGAGAATGAATGAAATCGGGCGCGGTGACGCTTAACAACTCAACAACTTGACATTTTTCAATTTTCCCGGTCCTGCGCTGTGCGTCAACACATTTTGAAGAAATGAGTTGACACATCCGGCGCAGTGAACTGCAGAATCGTTTTTGATTGGCATGCGGGAAACTGTCAAATTGGTCTAGTGGCAAAGCGCATCGCTTTGTGATCACGAAGTCCTGGGTTCAAATCCTAGGTCGGACAATAGAAGATTTTTTAACGAATAATTTCCAGTATGAGGCCGGAGTCTGGAATTGTGCCCGGTATATGGCAATAGGTTCGCACTGTATTACATGGGACCTAACATCATCGGCAAAAAGTGGATGTTCTCAGTACACCTCTGCCACCCCCGCTTAGGGAAAATAGGCGTGACGGTGTTTATTTTGTAAAGGTAAAAAAAGAGTTTAAAATAAACAGAGCCAATGCAGTGCGGTGGAGGCAGGTTTGTGGACACCTGCTGGTGAAACTTAGCAAGCCGATAAGGCTTCCAACTTGGTTTAACGATTACTACATTAAGTGATAACTGGGACCAACGGTTTAACGTATCTTCCGATACACGGAGACAAAAAAAAATTACTACAAACGGTCACCCATCTTAGGTCGACCGAGACGAACGCTGCTTACCCTTGCGCTAAAAACACCGCGGTCCCACAGTACTACGGGCGCCTCTTTTAAAATCTAGCAGTTTTAACTGGTCTACAACAGCGCCATCTGCGTGGGTCTATGTTATTTCTGGATAACGCTTTCTAATGGTGAAAGAATTCTTCAAATCGGTTCAGTAGTTTCAGAGTTTATTGATTACAAACGGACAAACAAATAAATCTTTCCTCTTTATACAAGACTAGCAGTTTTCCGCGACTTCGTACCACAACAGCGCCACCTACCGGGTCTATGTTATATAGCCTATGTTACTTCTGGATAAGGTAGCTTTCTGGTGGGGAAAGAATTTTTGAAATCGGTCTAGTAGTTTTTGAGTTTATTCGTTACAAACATACAAATATTTCCTCTTTATAATATTAGTAAGGGAGTGGGCCGGGATTGGAGGAGGAGAGCTGAAGATCGAGCTCAGTGGCGTGCCGTGGGAGAGGCCTACGTCCAGCAGTGGACTGACACGGGCTGATAATGATGATAATATTAGTATAGATGTAACATATTAAACGCAAGACCTGAAAGTAGTTTGTTCTAAATCGATAACTGAATTGATTGCAACAATGTTTAATGTTAATAAAAAAAAAAAATATGCAAAAAACAGTGACTCCTTTGGTGCGCTAAAAAAAACTAAAATTATTCTTGATTCAAAGCAATACGGATATTTCAAATGCATTTCTAAAACGTATTTCTCAATTCGCACACATACGCGTACAAGTTTCATTGTTAATGCGGGTATAAAAGTACTTTAAAATGGGACTGCCTCGTTGGTCTGGTGGCAAAGCACATCGGTTTGTGATCGCGAGATCCTGGTTGAAATCCTAGGTCGGACAAATGTAGTTTTCTAACGAAAATTCCCAGTATAAGTCCGATGTCTGGAACTGTGTCCAGTATATGGTGATAGGCTCGCCTATTACATGGGACCTAACATCGTCGGCGAAAAGTGGGTGTACTCGGTACACCTCTGCCACCTCCGCTTGGGGAATATAGGCGTGACGGTGTTTTTTTTTAATTTATAAACATAATGCTTGGATAATTGGTTTTCATATTGAATTTATAAAGCAATTATCTAATCGGGGTGTTTGAGGTCTTGCGTTATTTACGATATACTTTGTATATATTAGTATCACTATATATTATAAAACAAAATCCCCTCGCCGCGTCTGTCTGTCTGTCTGAACGCGATAAACTCAATAACTATCGAACGGATTTTCATACGGTTTTCACCACAGGACGGAGTGATTCAAGAGGAAGATTTGTGTATTTATCCGTGAGAAGCCGGGACGGGTCGCTAGTAGATAATAAATTATAAGGGTTCGACCGAAAATTTTGCTTCGGCCACCTCCGGCCAAAAATACCACCTTCGAAGTGTTGGCTGAAGCTGAAGGTTTCCAGCAAGCACCGAAATTGAACGATCTTTTACGATTTATAGCTTACGAATGCGTGAGAGCGCGGCGGAAGAGGTGACGCGCGGGGGCAGGGGTCACTTTGCGTTCCGCCGGCTGGCATTGCCAGTAAATATCCATCAGTGCTGGAGTCCCACAGGGCTCAGTTCTTTCTCCGCTCCTGTTTAGCCTTTACACGAACGACATTCCTCGTTCAAGTCAGGCGCATCTAGCCCTATTCGCGGATGATACCGCTCTCTACGTCTCGCATAGGAATAAGGGTTTCATTACCAGAAACCTTCAGGCATCCGCCAATTCCCTAGGGAATTGGTTCAGGAAGTGGCGTATTGAGGTGAACCCGGACAAGAGCGCTGCGGTGTTCTTCTCCAGAGGTGCCACCCCGCGCCACTCCCTGTGCCGCCCTAGAAGTAATCTCGGCCAAGTGACCATGTTCGACCGACCCGTTTCCCTGGGTCAAAGAGGTCAAATATCTAGGGGTCACCCTAAACAGCAACATGTCCTTCGGCCCGCACATCAAGCGGGTCCGTCACAGAGCATCATTTGTGCTCGGTCGTCTCCATTCGTTAATCTGCAAGCGGAGTAAAATGTCCCTTAGAAATAAGGTGACACTTTACAAAACTTGCGTTCGACCCATCATGACTTATGCGTGTGTTGTGTTCGGGCATTCGGCCCCCTCTCACATCGATAAACTCCAAGTGGTTTAAAACCGCTTCCTCCGTAAAGGCGTAGGAGCCCCCTGGTTCGTACGGAACGTCGACCTCCACTCCGATCTAGGTCTCGAACCTATTCGCGCCTTTATTAAAAAGGCGTCAACACGTCACTTCGCGAACGCATCTACCCATGCGAATCCGTTAATCGTAGCCACCGCCGACTACGATCTCCCCCCCGACCCCTGCCGCCACCGCCGGCCGCGACATGTTCTCACCGACCCCCCCGATGCTTTGTCATCCCTTCTTTCCGCTCAGAATACGGGCGACGACGACGACGTAGTAGTAGATCCCCTCCCATAGCCGGCGGTTGACCGGTGCACTTAGTAGTGCACCCGTCCCCCTACAGCGACTGTCCCAACCGAGGGCGCCTCGAAGAGGCGCCCTCGAGTATGTCGCCTCTTGCACTTCTGGCTGGCTAGAGCGTAGTGGTTGCACGCTCGCCTTTAAGTCCGGTGAAGCTGTAAAGGCCTCGCGGCCAACAGCGTACATCATTCACACACCAGTAACTAACCAAATCAAATCAAAACAAGTTCGTTAACCGACAACATTACTTTTTAAAATCCAAAGCCATCTATGCAGCAATCATGAACCAAATTTCTTAGGGTTATTAAACCTTCGGCTTCGTTCTAAGGTTTTGGCGATGGCCTTGACCTGACCTTCTGACTTCTGACCTTCGCTCGGACACTATACATTATACTTACATCTATAGTCCATATTTCTATGCCTGGGTTTACTCCAGCTTCAGAAAATGCTGGATGATCCATCCTTCAAGATTTGATTCCTACTGATTCTTAGTTTCCTATACGCCGAAGATATATCTTACTAATGTTAAAAACGCGAATTTTACACAAAAACCAGTCAACGGATTTTGATGAAACTTTACACTGATATAGATTATACTTCAAAATAACACAGACTTTAATTTATAAAGATACGTAAGCTAATTTGCGGGCGGCCGCTAGTAATTTTATGTGTTAACTTTGAAAAAATCGCGTCCAACTGCGCAGAATTACATATTTAAGCGAATACTCGGCGATACGATAATCAACTCGGTGAGTCATCTTGATAACCATGACTAATAACGTTATACAAGGTGCTGTTAAATCAAGAGATAAGATTAAGGCTGTAACAATGAACGCCTAAAAATACCGCGGGGTTAGTGGGAATGTTAGTATTTTCATAGGTAATCAAATCTTGTTTCTCAAGTTTCAGTGGATGTAAAGCCACATTTTTACAAGCTTTTATTTAACTTTCAGTGTTCGTATGTCTGTGTGTCTGTCATTCGGGTTCGCAGAGATGGTATTGTTTGAGTCTCGTGGTATCTCAATATTTGTGACGCGCAATTTTATTTTTCATCTGTTGCTTAGTTATTTGCTATAAAGTATTATGGTGAGTTTTAGATATAAATGTAATTTTTATCTTCACTTTTTAAAAATATAATTTAATATAAGTACGTTACGGTGCATACAAATTGGGAATTAAGTTTTGTAGACTGAATAAGATAATTTTTAAGTGTCTGAGAAAGAGAAAGTGACAGGGATACTGTTTTTTTTTCTCTTATAATATTCTGGCCTCATTAAAAGCCATTGCTGTGTTAGGGTATTATTATTGCCTTATCACTGCATTTAGCGAAATGAGGGTCCCTTTTTGCTGGCGAGGCTTGGGCAATATTATTATGTTTTTACTACAAGTCAAGAGTCTCAGTAATGCCGATGCCAGCAGGCCAGCGTGGTGAACTATGGCCTAAACCCCCTCAGTTTGAGAGGAGACCCGTGCCCAACGGTGGGACAGTTTCTTAACAGGGCTAATATAAAGATAATATAAAATTTCACACCCACGCCCCCTGTCAATGTCAGATCCTTGTCGGACTATAGCTCAATACTTGATGTGTCTTCTCCAGTTCCAGTATATATAATATCAGCCTATACTGCCCACTGCTGGGCAAAGGCCTTCCCTCACAAATCGAGGTGAGAGAGATTAGCTCATACTCCACCACGCGGACCCAGTGCGGATTGTTGGAGGCAGGTTTGTGGCAACCCACTGTTGGACTTATCAAGCCGCCTTTAAGGCTTCCAACTCGGCTTAACGACTACCACATTGGTAACGGGGGCTAACGGCTTAACGTGCCTTCCGAAGCACGGAGACGCTCGAATATGAAAATGCCACAAACGGTCACCCATCTCAGGCCGACCGAGTCGAACGCTGCTTAACCTTGGTGATCGGTAAGAACACCGCGATCGCACAGCGCTACGAGCGCCTCAGTTTCAGTACCAGCACATAATAAACTCAATAAATCAAGGCCATTACACAAGTATTTTGAAACATGCTGTATGTTTGAATTACGTTATCATTGTCTATCAGATAAATATGGGTTCATATTATATCTTATCCAAGTTTTATTTAGTTCAATCACGATCAATAATAATGTGTAAAATAAAAATGCCGGCTTCAAAGGACAATGCCCAAAGCCGGGCTAAAGATGCGACATAATGCAGGGACATTCTTTAGACATCAATAACTTGAATCTGAATTATAAGTCCCTGTTGATAATTTTAAGCTCAATTAAGCACAACGCTTAAAAAAACTTTTTAAAAAAAAGGTAATTCGACTTCAAAAATCAAAAAATAAACATTTGAAGTCGGTGCTGTTTGGCGCAATCGGTTACTTAGCAAGTCGGTTTTTTTTTTAAGTTTTTATTTTACAATTTTAAGTGACGAGTGAATTATTTAGTAATATTTATATACCGATATTATATTATTTTGCTGAGTTGCACAGTAAGGTACCTACAGGATTAATATAATGACTATAATAACGGAATCTATACATTCGTGCTGTTCGCCGTTAAGGAGTTCCCTCTTGTATCTTCAAAGGCCAAGGTCCAATACCAATAACATTAAAATAGGACCACCTCAAAACTATACTGAACCCAATGCAAGAATCATCAAAATCGGTTCATAAGCAAAGGAGTTATAAAAAAGGACGAATTATGAACCTCCTTTTTTGTGTGGTACCTATAGGAGTGAACTGAACTGACTGAACCCAATACAAAAAAAAACATCAAAATCGGTCCACAATTGACGAAAATATCGCTGAACATACATAAAAAAAAGAAAAAAAAAGCATACATACAACCGAATATAGAACCTCCTCCTTTTTGAAGTCGGTTAAAAATAAAATATAAACATAACTTCCATTGATTTATTCACTGTGACGATAAGCGCAGACGCCGCTATCTTCAAACTATAGCTGTCAAAATCATCATAATAATAATTTTATATTATACTGTGTCCTTCGTTCTCGATATAAACATGCAGCTCTCTCTACTCGCTTGGCAAGCCGCTAAATTTTTTAGAAACGTCAACGCCTCCTCTATGGTATCTGTGGACATAACCTCTGCGACCATTCTTTCTTTTAGCGTGGCAGCCGATGCCTTGTAATAAAGTTTTGGTCGACATTTAATTTAATCAAATAATCGTAGCAGTGAAATTATATAACAAAAGGGTTTTATATACTCAAGTGATGTTGTGAAATAAATTTAAAACATCGTATAGGCAAATTCAGAAATAATTTACGTCTTGACAAAAAAGTACATTCCAAAAAGATCAACTGATAGTTGTTTAATTGTGGCGTTTTCAGCTTAACATGTTTATGTATAATAATATCGAATATTTGGAGACGTGAGTTTTATTATAAAGTAAAGTCTTCACTCGAAAAGTAAACTTACGAAGTCTCATGTCCCTCTTCGTGTAAAAACAGTTTAACACGCAATATACCTGCAAACAATTATTAACCGTCTATAAATTGGCAAGGTAAAACCTCTAATGAGAGAAATTAGCGGGGACATTAATCAATAATGATTGTTAAGGATCGATGCCAATTTAAGGACACGGGCTATGTACGAGATGCATCGACGTGGTCCGCAAGACTTAACGGTAATTCAAGGACACGAGCGGTGTACGAGATGCATCGGCGTGATCCGCAAGACTTGGGGCCCATACGAGATATGTGCTGAAGGTCATACTACTCATAGGTTTCACCCATGAGGTGCTCCTGTGCTGTTCACATTTCTACAATGGTAAGAAACTAAAATGTTACCCAACATACATACCTTAAACAGTAAATACAAAGACTATTGCTATAAACTATAAGCAATTTGTGATATTATATCTCCTAAAGGAGACTTTCTGAAAGGGTAACTAAAGGGACATTGTTTATGAATTTATGAATAACAAGACATTATTAATAACATAAGCCACCCCTTTGCAGAAACATAATGTTTTGCATTGATTTCATTATTAGACATACTTGTATAATAATCCTAAAATAGCCCAAAGTGGAGCTTATTACACAAAGAATTGTGCAATATTATGAGCACTTGTATTAAAAAGGTAAACCTTGCAATATTTATCCCTGAACAGGGTTTATAAACAGATGAGCCAAAGTAGTCTCTACTTATAACAATGCCTGTTATAACTGACAAGCAACAGAATTGTGGAAATATTCCAAATATAATATCACAGTCTACCGATGCTGAGACAGGCAAGTTGTACAATAATTTGTGTTACACACATACATCCTTAAAATATAATATAAAATACCTGGTCTATCCAGTTAACATAAAACTAATAATTATCAATATTATCAGCCCAGACCCCTTGCAGGGTAGCCAGGGAAGATGAGTCCTAACAATACAGTCATGAAACATTGATTGGGATAAGAACCTTTGTGGTCAGCAGTATATATTTTGTATTAAATAAGGTTAATATAGTGGAGTACCAAGATGGAATTATAACTAGCTATTCATAAGCAGTAGTTTAAATTTCAAGAAACCACCAGTGTTGTAACCAATATGGAACAACAATCCTCATCCGGTGTGTAAAAATGTACATCTATCCACAAATGTATGTATAAATGTACCTACAGTGTACCTATCAGCCCACCAAAAACAAATCACAATGGACATTGGAAGTCTCCTACCAGAGAATGTGAGGTAAGAAAAGCTTGCTAGGCTTTTTACATAAAGGCTTGTTTTGTTTTTTTTATGTTACTGAAAAAATCAGTTAAACATTCAGGAATACAACATGGCTGTTACAAATAAACCATAATATTGGAGGCTAAAGGTATTCACTGACTTTGGTATGTAACAATGTATCTATGACACTAATAAAAATGTGTGTCTGTCTGCCTTCAACGGCAAACATAACTTTATGGGTTTTGTGCAAATACTGCAAGTAATCCAGACAAGTGAAGGTTAAATAAATCTGGTCCTACATATATTTAACATTATGTATAGAAACATTATTATTAGAAACATAATTTTTAATAATTGATATACAATTTATAGCCATTCTCATTAGAATTTAATTAAAGATGGATGATCACAACTGTGCTATAATCCTTATCCCACAAAGAAACTCAATGCTAATAATAGACATTAGAGTCATATTAAATATACTAATAAAAAATTTATTAGGAGCTATTCAGCTTTCTATTGGGTAATGAGTCCAATAGTTTTGGTTTTTGGTTGCGTCCTGCATCATTTATAGTGTAATTAATACATTAGAAATTTGAGACACACAGAGGAAAGATTATACATCAATTCATGAATTGAAGAATTAGATGTTTTTATTGTACTTTTGTTTGATAATATTTTAATCAATTAATAATATATAATCAAATAAAATTATTCAAGTAATTAATAACTATAAAAAATAGGTTTGTGTTTAGTTTTGAATGTGCACATTTATATTGAGCACCAGTGATGTTTCTGGTACAGTTAGGATATCGGAGATATGACACAAACACAACCTGCTACTATTATGGAAACAGGTGGTTTTAGAGCACTATACATGCTGTAATTTATTTAAAGGTGGTTCAGTGTAAAAGTATTGAATTGGAAATGTCATACAAAAAATTTGCATTTTTCATATTGTTACATTTAAATTATTACATCCACATGTTACATGTATCTTATTAATGTATCTATATATAAAAAGAAAATAAAGTCATGCAAATGACTTAATAATAATACCTATTTAAAAATTGTTGATGAAGTTGATGAAATATTGAGTTACAATATTTAAAAGTATAGATTATCTTAAACAAGAATAATCAAAAGTATATTTTTATCTCAGGTATGATAAATATTAGGTAGTATCAGCAATAACCTTAGTCTTAGGGAACTTGATATTATTTATTTATTAATAATTATAAGACCACGCCAGATCCCAAGTGGGTAGGCGAGGGCGCAAAACATATTATTATGATATTAAATGAAATATGAATGATACGTAGGTACTACATGTATAAGTTAAGTGACACTCAATCCTCACGGTTGGAAATCTAGAACTAACTAAAAAGTTACTCACTACAGTTGCTACTTATAAAAAACAACCACATACAAAGAAGCAGAGGAAGTGTGGCATTTAAGGGTATGAAAAAGTTAAGTTATGAATAGGATTCCCAATATCATAAAGTTATAGTCCGTGGTTTGGTCTAGTTGCCTGTGATTTATTCGCTACTTAAGTCATTACTAAATTAGTAAATTTGAGTGTAATTTTCATCAGCAATATAACGGGTCAGGGGTGGCCCGATCGTATTGCCAAAAATGAATGTTCGCGGGCGTTATTGCGCAAGAACGAATTGTTAAGTGATACATAAATATTTAGATGGACATAAAAATGATATCCGGGATAGTTTCGGAATATATAATAATAATAGTAGTATAGTTTAACAGTGGGGCAAGTTAAATTAGGTTACCACACATCAGCACTGCCCTTCGTTCCAAACCCAAAAATGGGGGAGGGGGGGGGGGGGGCGAGATCATATAGTTAAGGTACATAGCCTTATGTGAGGAATAGCTCTAGATAAGGACATTAGTACAAAGGCCTCTAGTACAAAAATGTTAAATTTTGGTATATGTGCATCTTTAAAGATTATAAATATAACTAACATTAAATATAACCGAACTTTGACATAAAGGAAAATACTTTATCATAAATTAAATAAGTAATTATAGCAAAGCATCCTTATAATCACCAATAGAATTGGTAGCCTTTGTCTGGTACTGTACTCACAAAAGAGAACATTTGACAAAAAAAAAAAAAAAAAAAAACACATAAAGCCCCACATGCCACTTGGAAGACACGTTAGTGGGGAAACAGGTTTCCCTGTCTTATTTGTCTTATATTGTTATAGATTGGGTACTAATATAGTTTGTTTCTAGATCTAGTACACAGTAAGAGTTTTCTATCGATCTCTATCTATATCGTCACGCCAGACCCCTTGCGGGGTAGGCGGGGGGGTGCGGGGTTCCAACAGGTTCTTTACTTACTGGCTTCCTCCACTCTCATAGTTCGTTTCGGAAGGGTTTTCTATGATACAAGAATTATTATAAAGGGATTAATTTCATATAAACAAAGTTCTGGATCGGTAATTCCTCAACTCTCGTTATATAAAGGGACATCTATAAAAAAAAAAAAAAAAAAAACTTTATATAGAAGACATAACAGATGGAGAATGCACTGATATCTTGATAAGTAATGATTGATTATTATTACCCGGTAGTAATGAGTTAAGGACAACAGGTGTGCTATAACAGGTGCTTTAAAGAATTTTGTTGGGATGGATCTACGCTATATAACATAACATGTTATAGAATTTGATTAAATAAATTTATTTTGAATAAGTTAGACAGACTGGTTGTAAGAAACAATATAGGTGTATATATACTCGTCTGTATATATATATATATATATGTTGTATTTGTGTTGTATAGCAATGCAAACAACGGGAATGTGTTATACAAATGTACTCATGACATATTATGTTTTAGAGCTCACGCTTAAAAATGACATTCATGTGGTATACTTCAACTTTACCCTTATAGCTCTAAACAGCTGCATGTTTATATCGAGAACGAAGGACACAGTATAATAAGTGATCAAACGAACTTACCTGAAGTGAAGTTCGATCATTATTATACGAAGTCCTTCGTTCGAAGATATAAGTACCCAACCCGCCCTGCCCGTTGGTAAAGTTGAAATGTACTACTTCTAAAAGGAATGGTCGCAGAGGTTATGTCCACAGATACCATAGAGGAGGCGTTGACGTTTCTAAAAAATTTAGCGGCTTGCCAAGCGAGTAGAGAGAGCTGCATGTTTATATCTTCGAACGAAGGACTTCGTATAATAATGATCGAACTTCACTTCAGGTAAGTTCGTTTGATCACTTATTATACCTTTTTAAAAACAAGCTTTTATAGCAAAAACACAACGGAGACCGATAAGTACTATGGTACTTGTCAAGACAAATGCAACGAGTCCTAACACGTCGGAGTGATGTTGAGTACTTAGGTAGTTCCATTTGCCCCCTTCTGGCTCCATCATCAGACGCTAAAAACCATTCGGATTTACAGAACTCGTTAAGACTAGTCCAAAAGTGTGTTATTTCTTGATCCTAACGGACGGATACGATATTCACTATTATGCAAATAGGTAGTTTCATTTCATATGATATAAAAAGCGACTGCAAGAACAACGGCTTACATTTGAATGTGAAGAAAACAAAAATTATGGTTTTTAAACGGGAAGCAACCAGAACGAATGCAAGGATTATGGTTGGTAACGATGTGCTGGAGCAAGTGAATGAGTTTGTATATCTTGGATGCGCCTTCAGTAAGGATGAGAAATACACCGCTGATATAGTGAGAAGAGTGAATCCAGGTGAATGGTGCGATGGGAAAGCTACTTGGGAGCTGGCACTTAAGCCAAAAGGCGCAGCTGGCCATGCATAACGGAGTGCTTGTCCCCACGCTGTTATATGGCACTGAGAGTTGGGTATGTAAGAAGGAGAACGAAAGCAGGATAAATGCGGTCAAAATGCGAGCTCTGCGGAAGATGTGCAGATGTGCGGAGTCACGCTGACTGACCGTATTCGCAACAGCGTAGTAAGAAAGCGAGTAGGTATGAAAGATCGGCGTAAAGATGAAAAAGGGTATGCTCCGTTGGTTCGGGCATATAGAAAGAATGTCAGAAGAAAAAATGACAAAATAGATATACAATGCGAAAGTGGAAGGATGTAGGTACCGGGGAAGACCTAGACTGTCTTACTATGACCAAATAGACCTTGTCTTATCTGAAGGGCAAGTCAAGAGTCTCCGTAACCGGCGAGCGTGTATGAGACGAACTATGACAGTGGAAGAAGCCAGACAGGTATGTAACGAAAGAAGCTGTTGGAACTCTGTATTCTCTGCCTACCCCGCAAGGGATCTGGCGTGATGATATAGAGATAGAAGTATATAGGATTGTTATATGTGTATACAGGGGTGTGTCATAATGAAGTTTATTAAAACCTAAAAATATATTCGAAAAAACTTGATTCTTTAAATATCCCACTAAATATAATTATTTAACGCACCGTCACGCCTTTATTCCCCAAGCGGGGGTGGCAGAGGTGTACTGAGTACACCCACGTTTTGCCGACGATGTTAGGTCCCATGTAATAGGGGGCGTGCCTATTGCCATATACAGGGCACAATTCCAGACTCCGAACTCGTACTGGGAAGTTTTCGTTAGAAAAACTCCTCTTGTCCGACCTAGGATTTGAACCCAGGACCTCGTGATTACAAAGCAATACGCTTTGCCACTAGACCAACGATGCAGTCTTTAATTATTAAACTTTTTTAAATTACTTCCTAGGAATTTACCTACCCTAATGACTACTCTGAAGAGATGCAAGATTAGCCGGGGCTTCCATAGCATTTTGGGCATTGTCCTTTTCTCTCGCTTTTTCGGGAGACACAGAATTATAAAATATTTTAATTGGCACAATTTTAACTTATTTGACCTAGTCAAAAATATTTTACTTGTACATTCAAATTGCTCGTCAAAGTAACAATAAACTGACGACGAATTGACGATGGGGAGCGGGTTTGATCCCCGTACGGAACAACCGTTGTATGACCAAATGTTTCCTTCAGTCTGAATGTGTGTATAGAAATTTCATGTTTGTAAAATTCTCGACACAGGAATACTTCTAGTATGAGACTACGTTCTTTAAAATAATCAAATAACAGAGTAAATGCATGGAATAATTATCATCATCATCTCAGCCTATGCCCAGCCCCCGCCCACTGCTGATATGTTCAGCCTCCCCAATCGCTCTTCAGCGCAGACGGTCCGATGCCACCTACATCCAACGACATCCTGAGATCCGTCCAAAATCGTTGGTCTATCTGACAGCGACCGTCCCACGCTGCGCTTTATACGTGGTCTCCACTCTAAAATCTTTTTGCTTCAACGGTCGATAAATAGTGAAACAAAATATTTGATATATTTATTTAATCCACATAACAATTTTTAACGCTACTATCTTTAGAATCATTAAATTATAAAAAAGGACCACCATTTTGTTATTTCAAAAATAAACCGTGCAAACACTATATCGATATAGAAAATCGACATTGACGTTACAGATATCGATTAAAACTTCAAGAACCGGATTCTTGTGCAAGAATCTTGTAAATTACAAATCGACATGATTTTTTGACAGAATTAGACTAAAAATAGCTTGAATTTTAATAAGGTAACGCTAATAACATAGTTAAATAAATATATACGTTATTATTGATGGATTTCGAAGCCGAGTCTGAAGGTTTCCCTTCCTGAAACAAAAACTATTATTATAATGGAATTATTTCCTTGAGGCCTCGGAGACGAAGTTAGCGGCAGCGGGGCGGCGGCGGCGGCGGCAAGGGAGCGGCGCGTTTCAATGCATATATTTATATGGAACTGGCCTCAAAGGCAGCGGCGCGGAGAGCGGGCGGCGAGCGGCGTACGAGCGGTGCGTACCAATATAGCGGTGCCCGCGCGTCAGCATTGACGTAGTGATGAGTTGTAGTATTCTTTTTTTGCTTTTTAACGACCGAAGTTTAAAAATGCCCGTCGACGTGTTGGAGCAAATTAATACAATGATTTTTATAGAATTTGATTTGATAGATTTGCTTCCTCGCCCGGTTGTAGGAATTTACATCTTTTGCCCACAATAAATCAAACTTTAGGAAGGAATTAGTATCAAAAAGATGTTGTCGTCGCTATTTAGACATTTCGTTCACGAACAAAGATACTCATTTCTCGTAACACAACACTACGCCGCTCTAGCGCCGAGCGGTCTGCCCGCTGGCGTGTATGTGTGTGAATGATGTACGCTGTTGGCCGCGAGGCCTTTACAGCTTTACCGGACTTTAAGCGAGCTTGCAACCACTACGCTCTAGCCAGCCAGAAGGGCAAGAGGCGACATACTCATACGCCTCTTCGAGGCGCCCTCGGTTGGAACAGTCGCTGTAGGGGGACGGGTGCACTACTAAGTGCACCGGTCAACCGCCGGCTATGGGAGGGGATCTACTACTACGTCGTCGTCGTCGCCCGTATTCTGAGCGGAATGAAAGGATGACAAAGCATCGGGGGGGTCGGTGAGAACATGTCGCGGCCGGCGGTGGCTGCAGGGGTCGGGGGGGAGATCGTTGTCGGCGGTGGCTACGATTAACGGATTCGCATGGGTAGATGCGTTCGCGAAGTGACGTGTTAACGCCTTTTTAAAAAAGGCGCGAATAGGTTCGAGACCTAGATCGGAGTGGAGGTCGACGTTCCGTACGAACCAGGGGGCTCCTACGGCTTTACGGAGAAAGCGGTTTTGAACCACTTGGAGTTTATCGATGTGAGAGGGGGCCGAATGCCCGAACACAACACACGCATAAGTCATAATGGGTCGAACGCAAGTTTTGTAAAGTGTCACCTTATTTCTAAGGGACATTTTACTCCGCTTGCAGATTAACGAATGGAGACGACCGAGCACAAAGGATGCTCGGTGACAGACCCGCTTGATGTGAGGGCCGAAGGACATGGTACTGTTTAGGGTGACCCCTAGATATTTGACCTCTTTGACCCAGGGAATGGGTCGGTCGAACATGGGTGCCCGCTGGCTTCGAGAGCGGGTACAGCGTAGCCGCGCCGCTCCCCGCGCCGCCGCCGCCGCCGTTCCGCTCCCGCTGACTTCGTGACCGAGGCCTAAGATATTTTTTTAATTGGATACATTATAAATCGATTAACATCAGTAGTAGACTTATATCGATTTTTGACAATTATAAGTATCATCACATCAGATCCCTTGCAGTTTGGTCAGAGAGTATAGAGTTCCAGGTTCTTTCTCTCCAACAGAGTTTTGGTGGGAAGTCAAAGAGGGATATTGTCAATTTACAAAAGTCGTGTTATTTAGAATAATAATGTGTAATGTTGGTTGAATATTAACCATTATATATTCTTATATATGCATAAGTGAAGGTAATTGTAACAAAGTGAGAAAATGTGCCTTTTCGATTTCCTTCAAAACAGCCGTAGCAATTGGTATGTAGAGTATCCATTACTATCCAGGGTGGGGTACTTCATCAATTTCATTATCATCGTTATGATCAAGTTCATCGGGGAGTACAATTAATTTATACTTGAAACACGTGTCACGATTTCCGTTTACAAATTATTTATTTTGAATTATAAGAGTATTATATCTGACTTTTTAATTGTTAAAGAAAATAAATAGTATTTCATTTGAGTTGTTGCTTTAACGTAAAAGCTGATTTTAAACGGTATCTAATTTGACTTAAGTACAAATATAATTTGATAAGATCAGCCATTTTTAAGTTAGTTCGATTCGAGCGCTCGAACGGAGCAGACGTAGGAATCGAGTGAACAGGATTTGTTAAAAAGTGAGGTTAAAGGTATTATATTTTTATTTTTATTATTAAAGGCGCAGCTGGCCATGCCTAACGGAGTGCTTGTCCCAACGCTGTTATATGGCAGTGAGAGTTGGGTATGTAAGAAGGAGAACGAAAGCAGGATAAATGCGGTCGAAATGCGATCTCTGCGGAAGATGTGCGGAGTCACGCTGACCGACCGTATTCGCAACAGCGTAGTAAGAAAGCGAGTAGGTATGAAAGATAGTATCGGTGTAAAGACGAGAAAGGGTATGCTCCGTTGGTTCGGGCATATAGAAAGAATGCCTGAAGAAAGAATGACAAAACAGATATACAATGCGAAAGTGGAAGGATGTAGGTGGAAGACCTAGACTATCTTACCATGACCAAATAGACCGTGTCTTAGCTGAAGGGCAAGTCAAGAGTCACCGTAACCGGCGAGTGTGTATGAGACGAACTATGAGAGTAGAGGAAGCCAGAGAGGAATGTAAGGAAAGAACCTGTTGGAACTCTGTACTCTCTGCCTACCCCGCGAGGGAGCTGGCGTGATGATATAGATAGATAGATAGATAGATTATTAACCCTGTTAAGAAACTGTCCCACTGCTGGGCACGGGCCTCCTCTCCAACTGAGAGGGTTTAGGCCATAGTTTACCACGCTGGCCCAGTGCGGGTTGGCAAACTTCACACACCTTTGAGAAACTCTCAGGCATGCAGGTTTCCTCACGATGTTTTCCTTCACCGTTAAAGCAAGTGATAATTAATTTTTTAAAAAAAGGTATTTTGATAGCGATATATTAAAGGTGTTTTATTTGTTTCTTCAAACACGATTATGCATCTCACTGGACACTAGAAAAAATACTCTTAAAATTATAGTGAAGCCATAACTTAAAAAAGAAGACCTCTCTGGTTTTCATGTAAGAACTTTCTTTAGTATAAAATATTTTGCCATTACTTTTGAATGAAGGATGAGGGATTGGGGTGATGAGAGTTGCAATTAAAAGCGGTGATTTTTGAGGAGTTCTTTGTCCAGCAGTAGACGTTTCGGCTGGTAATACGAGTTTAAAGTGGGAAGTGGTCAACTTACACCAGAAAGCTTCTGTGTCACGCGGTTCTCGCAACTTATCTCGTCTATAGAAGTTCTGAATTTCTCAACTTCTGCATTGTTGTTGACGTCGGGCTGGAATTTGAAACTGAAACAAAGAATAGCGTTGAAAATGGTCCCAGAACCAACAAACATGTGATCTATACCATAATTATTCATCTATATTATTCTAGTAGTACTGAGTTCTTAGATTTACGCGAATATTACACATGAAATAAAACTATTTTTTCGGATTTTATCGCGGTTTATTTTGATTTTTAAGTTCCCGACGTTTCGAGTGCTTTGCAGCACCCATGGTCACGGGAAGGACTGAGGTGTTAGACGTCCAAAAGGCATAGTTGTTCCGGGGTACCCTCAAACTTCTTAATTATTTTTGTTTTTGTTGGTCCGATCTACGCAGAATGAGCTCACGGTGTCTTGAGGTCTTGCAGTGTTATGCTTGGTTTTAGATTTGATTATATTAATTACTGGATCCCAAGACGATGGAAGCACCCAGCCATCTTCTCTATTGAAATTAGGATGTTTTTTAATTTCAATAGCCTCGCGAACCATCCTTGGTAGGAATCGGTGTTCTTTCACGAGGATTTGTGGTCTATCAAATCTGATGTTATGGCGGGTGCGGTCAAGGACATGTTCACAGACTGCAGACTTCTTTGAGCGACGGTGTTTTGACACCGTGATAGAACCGTCGGGAACTTAAAAATCAAAATAAACCGCGATAAAATCCGAAAAAATAGTTTTATTTCATATTCTAGTAGTGTCAAATATCCGTATCTAACGGACATTTTGCAATCCAAAATGAATATTTCAACGTATTGTAAGTACTTAAATCGAAGTCGTCGACATCTTTTACGAATGTCAACGTTGTTATCGAATTTTGTTTGGAGATGCCAATCCTATTAATCGGTTATATTCATTCGATTACATTCAACCGTAATCTCTAAAGTTTGGATTATTGCTAATATAGTTTAACATGACTATTATATAAATGTATTGTTTTCATATAAATATATGAATATAATTTATAGGTGATTTGAAATCATACAAGCATTTTTCATTGCTGTTGGTTCTGGGGCAAACCATGTATGGACGCAGAACAATGTTCTTTACCTTTTTTATTTTTTAAATGTACTTTTAACATTAAAGGTAATAAAATCCGATCAATCTCTTTCTCTCTTCTTATTTAAGAGTTATTCCCTTGTCAGTGTAGGTGTTGTATTCTGTCCACTGCCAGGCCTTCTCTCACATTTGTCAAAGTAAAAGAGATTAGGCCATGCTCCCCCATGCGGAGCCAGTGTGAAGCAGTGGAGGCAGGTTTATGGCCACCTGTTGGTGGTCATTATCAAGCCTATAAGGGTTTCAACTTAGCACAACGCCTACCACATTAATTGGTTACCGGGCCCAACGGCTTGCTGTGCCTTTTTAAATACGGAGACACTTGAATATGAAAATGCCACAAACGGACACCTATCGTCGAACAACCGAGCGGAACGCTGCTTAAGCTTGGTGGTCGTTAAGAATACCGCGGTCGCACAGCATTAAGATCGCCTCTGATAATAGACCTACGTCATTTTATAAAAGCTAGAATTTTGAGTGATGTGCGGAGTCAAGCTATCCACCCGTATTCGCAACAGCGTAGTAAGAAAGGGAGCAGGTATGAAGATAGTATCGGTCTAAAAATGAGAAAGGGTATGCTCCGTGGGTTCGGGCATATAGAAAGAATGTCGGAAGAAAAAATAATAAAACAGATATACAATGCGAAAGTGAGAGGACCGCGGAAGACCTGGACTATCTTACCATGACCAAATAGACCGTGTCTTATCTGAAGGGCAAATCGAGTCTCCGTAACCGGCGAGCGTGTATGAGACGAACTATGAGAGTGGAGGAAGCCAGAGAGGTATGTAAGGAAAGAACCTGTGCCCCCTGGCGTGATGATATAGATGGAGAGATAGATAGAATTTTGTATATGAATGTGTAATATGTAGTTCGGAACGGATGCATACTCGCTAGCTTCACACTGGGGCTACCTCTAAACAGGCAGGCACAAAATATGCAGAAAAATGGTTCTAACCCATGTCTAGTATGAAAGCCGGTTTTTATAGATAGATGGATAAATAAACTCTTTATTGTGTACCAATAATGTAACAAATAGTTATTGGGCATAAACAACATTACAAGTAACACAAAGGGCGGCCTTATCGCTAATGAGCGATCTCTTCCAGGCAACCTTAGGATAGAGAATTTTCAAGTGATAGTAATGTACGGGGGTGCACCAAATTAGAATGATAGTAATGAGAATTATTAATATTCCTTAAATACAATAACAACAAAAGACGTTGAGTTAAATAATACAGAAAATAAAATTATTATAAACACTAATAAATACTAGGGTAAACAAATACATATTTGAAACATGACGCGAAACTATAATAAAGGTACTAATACCGGATCTGGTAAGCGGTCTGATAAGTAAAATTCCTTTACTTGTTCTTTAAGGCGTTCTAAAGTCGACGTGCGCCGTATAATGACAGGCAAAGCATTCCAAAGTCTAACAGCCTGGACAGCAAAATACCTAACATAGAAACTGCTACTATGCAAGGGCATCTTTTAGGTTTTCGGAGGGCCTTAGACATTGAGCACCAGAGTTTTAGGAATACTCGAAACATTCTTTGAGATTAGATGGAGAGGAAGAGTATAACGATATATAATATATATAAAGGAGAGAAAGAATATGAGTATTCCGGCGTACTCGAATCGTCAGCCACTTCAGTTGAGTACGAAATGTGGACACATGGTCATATTACCGCAAGCCGTAAATGAACCTGCTCGCAACGTTTTGCAGTCTTTCTAGTTTATTTAGTTGGTCTTCTGTTAAATCTGGATAGCAGGCGTCAGCATAATCTACAATCGGGAGCAAAAGAGATTCTGCAAGAGCAACCTTAGTGGCAGTGGGTAAGAAATTGCAAAGTCTTCTTAAAGATGCTGCTGTAGCGAACACTTTGGAACTAATGGATTCTAGTTGTGGACCCCAGTTTAGGCAGCGGTCTATCAAAACATCAAGATTTTTGACAGTGTCACGGTATGGAATGCGAATCTCGTCAAAAGTTATGTGTGGAAGCGTCGACCAGTTAATTCTTGAGATCATCCGGGAGCTGCCACGATGGTGACTTGCGTTTTTCCAGGGTTTACTTAAAGACTGTAAGATTAGCTCCATTCAGTAATTCTGCACAAATCAAGGTTTGTATCTTCAATAGCTTTATTAAGATGCGCAAGTGGGGCTTGGCAGTAAATCTGTAGATCGCATATACCTATATGCGATCTACAGATTTACTGTCAAGCCCTCAGGCATCTCAGGGAGTCGAACACTGCTTAACCTTGGTGATCGGTAAGAACACCATGGTCGCACAGCGCTACGAGCACCTCATATCCCACAGCAAAATGTAAAGATAGAAAACGGTTTAAATTTTTTATTTTAAAATAATAAGCGTGGAGTTTCTCGACTTTTTCTCCACATAAATTACATTCCGTAGTGGTGGTAGTCTTTGTTATTTTTCGGACGATTCAAAAATTCTATAATGGTTTACATGCATAAAAAATATTCTGATTTTGATTCTGATTCTGTATAGAGATGTGTGTGAATGTCCTACGCTGTTAGCCATGTAGCCTTTGCAGGTTCACCGGGCAATAGGGCCAGCGTGCAACCACTACGCTCCAGCTAGAAGGGCAAGGGGGAAACCAGTTCAAGGGTGCCTCAAGGAGGAACGGCTTCGACTTGGGCTGTCGCTATGGGCAAGGGCGTATACTAGGTGTTTCGCCTTGGTGCTCTGCACCGGAGTGGGCGAGAGATTCTTAGACCTAGTGTGGTATAAAGGATGACCAAACACTAGTTTAGGACGGTCAGCTGGTTTGGGAGAATTACACAGAATTTGTCTTCCAGTCTCTACAGGGAGAAGAAGCGTCCGGTGTTATTGTTACTTACTTAACTTTTGATCGTTCTATGGGCACGTCCTCTTCTTCAGAAGTCTTCGGAAGAGTAGTGGTATCCGTCTCCTTATTAGATTCCGCGCTATCAGCTTTGTAATCTGTAAGAAATTAGATTTGATTCCGGATTTTATATTTGTATTAATAAGATTTATCTTATTTTCTATCTATGTATACCATCATGTTAGATCCTTTGCGGTGTTCGCAGGGAGTACAGATTACCAACAGGTTCTTTCCTTACAGACTTCTCTAGACGACATTGTCTCTGCGCTCTCCGGTTACGAAGACTCTTGAGTTGCCCTTCAGATAGGACATGATCTATTTGGTCATGGTAACATAGGTCTTCCCCGGTACCTTCATCCTTTCACTTTTACATTGTATATCTGTTTCATCATTCTTTACTTCGATATTATTTTTATACTGGCTGTTACTCGCGGCTATGCACGCGTTTTTTTTATATTGGACATAGAGAACAGCCTTTCCAAGATGGTACAGATTCTGTACTAAGACACCTCCATACTAAGTATCTTTAAAATCCTTAGTATGGAGGTGTCCATACTATCACTAGTATGGAAAAAATTAAAACTTCCGCAAGAATGGTGCACTTTTTCCTTAAAGAAACAAATATGCAAAGTTTGGTATCCGGGTCATTCATCGTTAGACTTCACTTCCGAAGAGACAATCTTAACTGCATCATCGGTTCATGGAAGAAATTATATCTGAATATCTAAATCAAATATGTATAAACATTTCGGTGGCGTGCTATTAACCACTGAAGAGATTTTTCATAAGGAGATGAACCCTAGTCCATTATTAGGGCATCGAGAAATTTTTGTGTAGGCATATCACACATTTTAATGGAACATTACAGCTTGCGGCTAACAATAATAAAGTTTTGTGGTTTATCCCGCGATAATCTCGGATATTTTAATTTTTCCGGGATAAAAAGTATTTAATATTTTAAGTTCAGGTATAAGTTATTACCATAACAAATTCCATTGAAATCCGTTCGGTAGTTTTTGCGTGATTGAAGCACAAAAGGATAGATGGACAGACAGACAATAATTCAAAAAAAAATGTTTCGACCTCGATAAGGAAGTGTACCCCATAAAAATTTTAAAAAAGTATTTAAAATACAGATTTGGCTCGCTTACAGTTTTATATGTATAGATTATATGTATAAATAGAAGATGTACGAGCTTACACTCTATCATCTCACAAATATAATCACGTGTAATGAGGATGTCACAGGTGATCACATAACTTTATTTCTTAAGGTTTTTGTTAAGTACAGTAGAAGTATAGACATTAAATACTTTAGGTATAGCGCGACAAGGAAATTTTGGTACGTAGCCAAAATCATTGACCACTTCCCTCCCCCTTAAGGTGTGAAGCAATATATGGATACCCCGGAGGAAATTAATCATGCTGTATATGCGTTCTTACCAGCTGTATCTTTGTATATTTCAGCCAATTCTTTCTCGATCCTCGCCTCTTCATCCTCCTGACTCAAGCCGTCGATTTTTTCAATGTCTTTATTAGATTTCCTTCGAGTTTCTGCTATCTGCAAAAGAAATGGATGGAAATTAGCTACTGTATTTTAGAGTGAATAGACTGCTCTGAACATTGAGCTACCGAAGCAGGTAGCTGTGTTGGGGAATTTTTCTTTCTCAATCTTAAACTCAAATAATTTATTTTGTATAAGCCCTGCGGGGTACTTACAAATTGTCAAATTACATTGTTTTTATCTAATTTAAGTACTAATCTACCACGGAATTGGAACGCGGCCTCCACTGAGAAGATCCGGCGACGGAACTCAGTGGACTTGTCTTTTTTTTAAATTGTCATTCTCTTTTTTCAAATTTAAATCATTTATTTGTGAATGATAGGTTAGGTAGGATGTTAAATGTATACGAGTATAATTATAAGTTCCACTATATCCTGCCATGCATCAGGCGTACATAATTATTAGGTATTATAAAAAACATTATAGTCAAATTTATTTAAGAACAAATGTCATATTATTATTAAATTAATTTACATATTATATTGATGATTGCATTATTAGTAGTTACAAATAATGGTGCTATTTTCCCTCTATAAATTCATCAATAGAGTGTACTCTTTGTCTAAAAACAATATTTTAATATTTAGTACCCATTATCTAAAAAAATAATTCCTTATGTGTAGGGGTATTTTATTATAAATAGTAGGCCCCATACAGACTATACTGTTATGCATAAGATGTATTTTACGAGGCATTGGGTGTATGTTATGTTCACTACGGCTTCCTCCAGGATATATTGTAAATATACATACTTTCTACAAAAGCTGCAACATCGCAGATGTAAGGAGAGGGTACAGTTATTATCCTTAAACGCAAGCACACACCTTTTTTGAGCTTTAAATACCTGCATCTTATCGGTTGAGTTACCCCAAGAAATTATACCGTATCTCATATCTCAGTATAGAGGCTACATGTCCATGATAGATTAATCCAAGATAAATTAACTACCCATGATAGTTTGTATAACGCAAATGAGTATTGGTACAGTTACATATATTTTGGATATGAAGTTTCCATTTTAGTTAATGGTCGATTGTGAAACCTAAGAAATGCGTTGATTCGATTTCGATGATTTCTGTATTTGAAAATTTAATGTCAAGTTTTTACATTTTACGTTACTGCTTGAAATCCATTATGTGTTTTTGTCAAATGTATTTTCAAGTTGTTCAATGTCAACGAGTTCTTAATGCAAGTCAAAGTATTAATTATTTCGCCATTTACGTTGTCCGAATTATTTTCAATAAATAAAATAGTACTATCGTCAGCAAATAATATCATGTCATAGTAAGTTACATTAGGAATGTCATTAATATATATTAAAAATAACAGTGGTCCGAGAACACTTCCTTGTGGAACTCCATGACAAACTGGTGTTGCTTTTGTTAAATATGTTGTCTGTAAGTGTTACAAGACATACTTTGCTTAGCTGCGCGATTTGCATTCAATTACTCAAGTATGATTTCAATAACCTATATGCATTCCCTCTAACTCCATAGCCAAACACTTTTGTCAGTAGAAGATCATGTCTCACATGGTCAAACGCCTTTGAGAGCCATAGCGTTATACATGGATATAACCCATGTATGGACGCTATTGCTCTCTTTTTTAATCTACTACTGTCATTTCTTTTAGTAAGAAGTCATAAATTGCTGCTTATTCTGATAACTGTCATTTTCATTGCCCTCAGCATTTTCGGCGAAGTAGGTATTAAAAACATTAGCTAGCTCAGTAGGGTCAGTTATAGGCTTGTTTTCCTAATTTACCTTTAAAATCATTTCTTTGGTTCTTTTTGCAAATAGTTGTTGACAAAATTCCACGTGGCTTTAGATTTATTTTTGGCATTTATAATATGGTTACCATTTTGTGACTTTTTTTGTATGCTTGTTAATTTGTTAATGTTGGTGACGGTCTATATTTCCATAGCAGCTTTCTCTTATTACTACTATCTTTTTTAAATCCTTTAAACCCACCTTCTCATAAGACGTTGCGGCATAATCGCTGGGAGGAGGGTGACCAGCCACGTGTAGCCTACTACCAGTGAAAAATGCAGTCTAATTGGAGTGTCTGAGGTCTTGCGTCTGTAGTGAAACTACACATTGCTACAAAGTTGTGACTGACCCATAGATAGCGCCGAATATAGACAACGATTCTGCATACATGTCTAGAACGCGATATGAGAGATTGCACGACGCGTAACATATAAAAGGCGTAACATATATATCGCAAGACCTCAGACACCCCAATTATACATTATTGCTTTACGAATTCAATACGAATAGCAAACTTCCAATTTTAAGGAGTTTACTACCATTTTCTAAAGCTCTTTGGTACCCAATTCACCATGAAAGCTGTATTTTTGTGTGCAAATTGAGATACTCGTATATGTATTCGAAATGCATTTAAAGTAGCCGCTTTGCTTTGAATAATGATTAAATTACAAGGAGTTACACCAATTTTTGTTAATTTAATTTAATGTAATATACTTTAATAATAACTGGAATCGATTCAGTTGCTGATTTAGAACAAACTACTTTCCGGTCTTGGGTAGATGTAACGTACTGAAATGTACGAGAGACGCCACACAGTGCAGCCCCGTTCGGCGCGACGGTGGCGTGGCTTGCGGAGTTGTAATGTACTGAAATGTACGGGAGATGCCACACAGCGCAGCCCCACTAGTGTGACTTGGGGAGTTGCAATGTACTGAAATGTACGGGAGACACCACACAGCGCAGTCCCGCTCGGCGCGGCTTGGGGAGTTGTAATGTACTGAAATATATGGGAGGCGCCACATAGCGCAGCCCCGCTCGGCGCGTCGGCAAAAGTCACGACCCGCCGCCGTCGCGCTCGACGCGATTACAAAAGAAGCACGGGGGCAGTGAGACGCCAATACGCGTGCGAGCGAGTCGCTAGTATCGGGCGTAGCCCCGGCCGCGAGACGTCGCTCCCGCAGTGTGTGCCCCGAGCGATTCCGTCGCGAACCGTCGGCTATGTGACCAAACCTTAAAACTTACAGTGGTTGTTTTCTTCACTTCCTTCTTAGTAGCTGGTGGGATGGTATTGCTGGATCGTTTATCATCGTCTTCAGCCTCAGCTGATGGTTCTTCCTCTAACCCTGGAGGCAGGTCTGAAAAGTAAATAAAAATACGCAGTCCCACACTAGGAATAATTTCTTGACGTGCATTTACAAATATAAAATTCACATACACAAACACCCAGACCGAAATATTTGTGGGTCACACAAGGAATGGTCCTATGTGGGAATCGAACCTGCAACTCCTCGATCCAGTGGGTGGTGCGGCTTAAGTTCTTAACTATTGGACCAAGACATCGTAAAACTAAATAATCTAAATAAAAAATCATTAATACAATTCAATCAATCTTTCTTTTTGTGTGTATTTTATACATATTTGTTCTGCCTTTAAATAGACAGAGGGAATTGTTAATAAGTATTTTTTTTGAAATTTCAGTATTATTTAAATAAAATAAGTCCTGTTAAGAAACTGTCCCACCGTTGGGCACGGGCCTCCTCTCAAATTGGCCCAGTACGGGTTGGACAACTTCAGACTCCTTCGAGAAACTCTCAGGCATGCAGGTTTCCTCACGATGTTTTCCTTCACCGTTAAAGCAAGTAATAGTTAATTCTATAATACGCACATGCTTTCGAAAAGACGGAGGTGCGTGCCTGGGTTTTGCGAGACCTCTGACTTTGCAGTCCAACGGTCTAACCACTAGGCTATCACTGCTATTTTAATTCAAAACATTGTGTTTACCATATTCTAATCTTCATTTTCATATATACATCTTAAACAAATAGGTAGGTAGCAGATTCTACAATAATCTTCTGTAAATTGGGCGCAATTTTAGTAGTTCACCGTTGTATTAGCCTTAAAAGATTGTTCTTTAAAAGCAGAACAAAGAACCAAATGGAAGCCGCAGAGGGATCCTTTTTTCTAACGTTGGGATAACTATTAATGAACAATAAAATAACAGCTGACCGACCGTATTGGCAACACCATAGTAGGAAAACGTGTAGGTATGAAAGATAGTATCAGTGTAAGATGAGAAAGGGTATATAGAAAGAATGTCGGAAGAAAGAATGACAAAACAAATTTACAATGCGAAAGTGGAAGAATGCGGATACTAGGGAAGACCTAGACTATCTTACCACGACCAAATAGACCCAAATAGACCGTGTCTTATCTAAAGGGTAAGTGAAATAAAACTATTTTACGGATTTTAACGCGGTTTATTTTTTTATTTTTAGTTCCCGACGTTTCGAGTGCTTTGCAGCACCCATGGTCACGGGAGGCCATGGTCATGGTCATGGTCATGGTCATGGCCATGGGTGCTGCAAAGCACTCGAAACGTCGGGAACTAAAAATAAAAAAATAAACCGCGATAAAATCCGTAAAATAGTTTTATTTCATGTGTAATATTCGCGTAAATCTAAGAACTCAATAAAGGGTAAGTCTTGAGTCTCCGTGACCGGCGAGCGTGTATGAGGTGAACTAAGACAGTAAAAGAAGCCAAAGAGGTCTGTAAGGAAGGAATCGGTTGGAACTCTGTTCTCTCTACCTATCCTGCAAACGATCTGGCGTGATATGGATAGATAAATAGATAAAATAATATGAAGTAACCGGTTAAGCAAGGATTAGACTCAGTCGGTCTGAGATGGGTGGTAATTTATGGGATTTTCGTGTTTGAGTCTCCGTGCTTCGGAAGTTTGAATGTTAAGGTCCTGATTACCAAATGTGGTAGTTTTTAAACAAAGATAGAAGCCTTATAGGCTTGATAAGTTCCATCAACAGGTGGGCACAAACCTGCCTCCACCAATCCATACTGGTTCCGCATGTTGGAGATGAACCTAATCTATCAAATCAGTTTTTGAGACAAGGCCTCTCTTGTGGGGCAGTATAGGCTATTTTATAAGTAACCGGAACACTTGGAGTGGGCAGGCATCCATGGGATGGACCGATGAAGGTCGCGGGTGAAAACTGGCTGCGTACAGGACGAAGCCGGTTGTCGTGACGAGCTTTGGGGGGTGGCCTTTGTCATGCTGTGGACGGCTTTCTGCTGAGGATATACAAGGTGTAACATTATTAATGCAAAACCTGAAAGTAGTTTGTTTTAAATCGGCAACTGAATCGATTCCAACTATTTTTAAAGTATAGTACATTTTTTTAGTAATGATCAAAAACTGATGTTATTCGTTCAGTTCGCTGTATTAAACAAAATTTAATCATTATTCATAACAATGCGGCTATTTTAAATGCATTTCTAATACACATACCTCAATGTGCACAAAAATCACAGGTTTCGTGGTTGATTTGGGTCATTGGTATCCAAATCAACCACGAAACCTGTGATTTTTGTGCATATTGAGGTATGTGTATAAGAAATGCATTTAAAATATGGTAGAAACTCCTTAAAATTGGCAGTTTGATTTTAGTATTGAATTCGTAAAGCAATAATCTAATTGGGGTGTCTGAGATCTTGCGTTATTTGTGTTACACCTTGTATATATGAACCGAAAGACTTGCAATACAAGATCGCCCCAAAGACCTGTTTTGGGCTCTTCATATCCCGCTACCTTTACCAGGTTGTGACAGAAATATTGTGGCAGGTTTTGTCAAAGGAATCTTCCAGCCAGACGGGTGTTGTGTCTGGTGGGGCCTGCCACTTCCCCGAGAGTTGTTGTCGGGGGCTTGTGTATATGTTACGCGACGCGCGAACTCTCATATCGCGTTCTAGACATGTGTTGAGAATCGTTATCAATTTGATATTGGGCGCCATCTGTGTGTAGGTGGTCACAGCTTTGTAGCGATGTATAGGGGTCGCTACAAGGTGTGTGTGTGAATGATCTACGCTCTTGGCAGCGGAGCCTTTATAGCTTCACCAAGGTCATCCGTCTATCTTGCAGGGAGTTTGCCCACTCCACGTATTACGGCACGTGGTCGCCAGTCGAGAGCCTTAATACCACAACGGTCGTCAGTTCTACGAGCTATGTGCTCCGTCCACTGCCACTGAACTTCTCCCAATCGAGAGGTACGGCGGGCGATCTTTGGGAAGAAATATACTGCAGGGAAAGGGCCTCCCCTTTGTCTTTACATACCTTTTACAGGAGCTCCAATCTCTATTACTTCCTGACCCATAGATTCAGTCAAAGATTTCACATTATTTTTGCAAAAAACACAACATAGAAATGTTAAAAACACAATATATATTAATACGCGCATTATTTTATATATCCTAATTATGTTTTAGTTAATTTTTATGATGAGTAATGACGGAATACTATTTTGTTTTGCAAATTACTGGATTATTTTCGGTTTAAATCTAGATGGCTGAGTTTTAAATAAATTAAAAACCTTGAATAAGGTAAGTTTCTTTGGATACCGTAGTGTTCTTAACGATCGGTTAGTTTAGGCAGCGTTTGGTTTAATCAGCTCCCCTTCTATCAGTTGCTCTCGCCGTCCGCGGCATATTCTCACCAACCCTCCCGATGGCCTTACTTCCCTTCTTTCGAATACAGATACCGCACACAGGATCAGACACCAACCCCGCTGGCAATGTCAAAAAATCCCTGCTGCCAGCCGATGCAGAGCACCATACTGTGACGGTATATGCCCTCCCCCATAGTGACAGTCCAAGCAGCTGTTCCTCCTTGAGGCGCCTTTGAGGTAGTTGGGGCTGCAGCATAGTTGTAGTACGCTCGGCCTCTTGCCCGGTGAAGCGGTGAAGCCTCGACCAACAGCGTAGATCATTTACATACACAAATATTTAATCGTTTAAGAAGAACTTAACTAAATTTGATTTGAAATGTTTTTATATTCCAGCATCTTCGTGCTTCGGAAGGCATATTATGCCGTTGATCCCGGTTACCACTTAATATTGTGGTCGTCAAGCTGTTGGCCTAACTGAAGCTTTATGGACTTGCTAAGTTTCACTAACAGGTGTTCACAAACCTGCCTTCACCGTACGGCACTGGCTCCGCGTAGTGAAGTATGACCTAAGCTCCCTCACCTCGATTAGTGAGAAAAGGCGATTTACCTATAATCGAGTTAAAATATATTTCAGCCATCGTTGTTTGTGTTATTGTTTGTTTTTTTCTGATTAAATTAAGATAGTCAAGAGATTACCACGCCTATCCCTTCATGTAACTTTATGTACCCCCAGGGGTACGTGTACCAATAATTGAAAAACACTGGCCTAGAATATACATACCTCTTGGATGCCAAAAGTTAAGTGGCAGTGGGTGGGGTACAACTCTCGTAGAACTGACGACTGTTCGGGGCAGAAAGGTTGTCGAGTGGCGACCACGTGTAACATATACAAGCCCTCGAGGACAACTCTCGGGAAATGGCAGGCACCGCCAGACACAAAACCCGTCTGGCTGGAAGATCTTTCCTTTGACAAAACCTGCCAAGGCATTCTAGTCACAACCTGATAAAAGTGGCGGGACATAGAGAGCCCAAAACCATCATTGTGGCGATCTTTCGGGGAGCTCTATGTCCTGTAGTGGATGCCCTTCGCCTGATATAGATTATATGACTCATGCAGAAGCAAAACCAGCAACATACATAAAAGTCGATATAAATGTTTTCATACGCTGCTGGTTTTCCTACATATCTGCCACCCCCGCTTGGAGAATATAGGCATGGCGGTGTTACTATAAGAGACTAGAATCTCTTCTCTAAAATTTCCCTTCAGAAGCAAAACCAGCAACATTCATATCATTTGATATGGACGCTGCTGGTTTTCATACACCTCGTTTTGCTTCTACATGACTTATATTCTATATATCACTATTGACGATCGACAGTGTTGTTATCTCTTATAGTAACACCGTCACGACTATATTCCTTCAAGCGGGGGTGACAGAGGTGTAAGAAAACCAGCAACATCCATATCGATCGATTTGGTTTTGCTTCTACATGACTCGTGTTCTAGATATCTTCAGCTGAAAGACGTCCACAACAGAGAGAAACAGACTATCAATGTTTCTAGGGCCAACTACTCCTACTGAAGTAAATCGAACTATACAAGATTTAAAAAATAAATCAAGCGTGGGATATGACGGCATCTCGACAAGAGTACTAAAATTTGTTTCGGATGTAATATCAAGTCCAATTAGCTACATCATAAACCTCTGTATATGTTCTGGCATTTATCCTAAAAAACTAAAACCAACCATAATAAAACCATTGCACAAGAAAGACGATAAGACCAACATACAAAATTATAGACCTATTGCACTTATTTCAGTAATTTCTAAAATATTTGAAAAAGTCATCTATCATGATATGTACTCCTATTTTCCCAAAAATAATATTTTAGCGAACAAAAAAGTTTAAAAAAAAAAATCCATAAATATGGCCATATATGACTTTCTTGATATCGTAATGACAGATATGAACCAAGGAGTCCCAATTAGTGCTATATTTATGGATATGACCAAAGCATTTGACCTTATAGATTATAATGTATTACTAAATAAACTTTATCTATCTATCTATCTCTATCTATATCATCACGCCAGCTCCCTCGCGGGGTAGGCAGAGAGTACAGAGTTCCAACAGGTTCTTTCCTTACATACCTCTCTGGCTTCCTCCACTCTCATAGTTCGTCTCATACACACTCGCCGGTTACGGAGACTCTTGACTTGCCCTTCAGCTAAGACACGGTCTATTTGGTCATGGTAAGATAGTCTAGGTCTTCCCCGGCACCTACATCCTTCCACTTTCGCATTGTATATCTGTTTTGTCATTCTTTCTTCTGGCATCCTTTCTATATGCCCGAACCAACGGAGCATACCCTTTCTCATCTTTACACCGATACTATCTTTCATACCTACTCGCTTTCTTACTACGCTGTTGCGAATACGGTCGGTCAGCGTGACTCCGCACATCTTCCGCAGAGATCGCATTTCGACCGCATTTATCCTGCTTTCGTTCTCCTTCTTACATACCCAACTCTCACTGCCATATAACAGCGTTGGGACAAGCACTCCGTTATGCATGGCCAGCTGCGCCTTTTGGCTTAAGTGCCGGCTCCCAAGTAGCCTTCCCATCGCACCATTCACTCTATTACCTGCATTCACTCTTCTCTCTATATCAGCGGTGTATTTCCCATCCTTACTGAAGGCGCATCCAAGATATACAAACTCATTCACTTGCTCCAGCACATCGTTACCAACCACAATCCTTGCATTCGTTCTGGTTTCTTCCCGTTCAAAAACCATAATTTTGGTTTTCTTCACATTCAAATGTAAGCCATTGTTCATGCAGTCGTCTCTCATAACTGTGACTAGTGTTTGCAGATCAGTGGCTGTTGGCGCTATCAAAACCGCGTCATCTGCATACAATAGGTGGTTTATCACTAGATCACCCATTTTTACCCCTTCAGTCATCGCACACAGTCTTTGAAGACTTTTATCCAGATACACTATAAACAGTCTAGCGGACAACACGCAACCCTGCTTGACGCCGATTTTAACGTCAAACCAAGGTGACATGTTACCACCCACCCGTACGCATGCCTTGCTGTCCACGTAGGTAGACTGGACGGCTCGCAACAGGGTGCCGTTTATACCATACTCTGGCAAAATGTCCCAAAGTCTCTTTCGCACGACTCTATCAAACGCCTTCTCCAGGTCCACAAAACTGCAGAAAACCTTCCGGCCTACTGCCAGATGCTTTTCTACGATGTTGCGGAGGGAGAAAACTTGATCCGAACATCCTCTTCCAGACCTGAAACCTGAAACCTCGCTGTGCCTCACACAACACTCCATCGGACTTCTCGCGCATTCTCCGTTCAATAATTTTACCATAAACTTTATAATTATGGAAAAAGAGGGAACGTACTTTCCCTTATAAAATCCTACCTTACTAACAGAACGCAGTATACGGAAATTAGTCGAATATGTAAAAAAGCTAAAAGAGAACTCAAATACGTTTCTGAAGAACATGAAATAGCTTGTGGAGTCCCACAGGGCAGCGTATTGGGACCACTCTTATTTTTAGCTTATATTAATGACTTTCCAAAACATGTAAGTTTCCCTATGGTGCTATTTGCTGATGATAGCACAATAATAGTAAGGCACGATAAAGAAAGTGACTTCAAATGTGATATAAATGATGCTTTACGCCAGTCTATTGAATGGCTGGAACAAAATAATTTAATCTTAAATATAAATAAATCAAAAATTATTACTTTTCGACAAATAACTATTGCACCGGATATTAATCTAATTATCAATAATGAAAGAATTGAAGAAGTACATTATACCAAATTTATAGGTTTAACAATTGACTATAAACTGACGTGAAAAGAAAATGCAACTATTCTAATTAAAAAACTGAGTAAGTTCTCGCTTGCTCTGTACAAACTTAAAAAAGTTGATAACCAGGCAGCTGTCGTCACTGCCTATTATGGTTATGTCGAGTCCATTTTGCGATACGGAGTTGTATTTTGGGGATATACCTGCGAAAAATCCTCCATTTTCAAAGCGCAGAAAAGATGCATTAGATCAATATGTAACTTGACACCAATTGATAGTTGCAAATCTCATTTTACTTTTCTTACAATATTACCATTGCCATGTCTTTACATATATGAGACCGCACTGTTTGTGAAAAAAAAATAGTGATCTTTTTATAAATATAGCCGAAAAGCGATCTAGAAGAGTGAGACAGAAATATCGGCATGAATGTTTGAGACCTTCCAAAACTGCACTTCTGCACAAGAGCATACTATGCATGGCCCCAAAAATTTTAAATAAAATCCCGAATGACATCAAAGACCTAAACTTGACACAATTTAAACAAAAATTAAATATATTTTTATTGGACAACATATTATACATATTATACAGTTTACGAATTCCTTTTTGACAAATCACTTACTAGAGATGAGTCGTATTTATTAGAACAGATCCAAAGAACAGGTATTTTACAAGAATAGGCGGCACCTAATCCAATTCTGACAATTCCTAATCCACCTAATATTGATATTCAATAAAAACTATAAACTAATGTTTAGCCGTTTAGCGCGCTCACTCACACCTGTTCCCGCGCTCTCTCACTCACTCATATGCTTATCGCTTTGCTATCCCGCTTACGTGTAGCGGTGGAGGGAGCGAGACAGCGCTATACAACGCGTATTGATATAAAAAAATGTAAATATAATGAATTGAAATCTTTTATTATGGTATGTAAGGAAAGAACCTGTTGGAACTCTGTACTCTCTGCCTACCCCGCGAGGGAGCTGGCGTGATGATATAGATAGATAGATAGATAGAAATCTTTTAAATACGCCATCTTGCGAACGCCAAACTTTTGCGGAATATTTAATATCGCAAGACTCAAAACTTCATACATTCGTAAGTTAACAGTCTAAGCCTGTAAAAAGTATGAAGGGAAGATACCAATTCATCACTAATATATCATTAAATGATAAAATACAAAACAAGTATTAGTTTATTCAACCAATTTCGTGCAGAAATATCTAATATAACGAAAAAAAAATATTCTAGATTCCATTTTCTTAAAAGTGTTATTATGACTGTACCCGTTCTTAACTAACAAAACAATTTAACATTCAATTAATTCAAATATCGATAATTCGATATCAGGATTTGATATGGAATAGGTGGATTGAAATCACTAAGTAACGGTATGTGTATGAGATCATTGAGATTAGGTGGATTAGGTGGAATAGGTATTGGGATTAGGTATTTATGCAGACTAGGAACAGGTGTACTTAGTACCTGATTTACCTAATACGACCCATCTCTATCACTTACACACAAGAAATAATAATATTATGTAATGTTGAAAAAGTAATAATGTAATTGCATGTATTTTAACTACCTAAACAGTGTACGCCCAATGGGTAGATTTTTGAGAAACTTAAATGTTAAACCAAGATCATATTGTATCACCAAAAATCACACTGAATAAATGATTTATGATTTATTTATGATTTAACATGTCAAAGAACTTCCCAAAGGCGCCACGAGCACCGGTTTCGTGCTGTGTGCAGCCAGCTGTTACCCGCGACCTGTACCAAGTCATCGGCCTATCTTGAGCGTACCCACTCCGTATATCGGCGGTCCCATAGAAAAAGTTACATATGCCGAACAAAATAAATGGCATAAACAACTCTCGTGCCCGTCGATACGGTTATTTATACCAAATATAAATACTGGATTATAGGACTTTGTTTGTTGGACACGTCGATAGACTATATTCACTCAACAACCATTTACCGTCTTCTATCTGAAGGATAGGTCGGGAGACTCCGTAACCGGCGAGCGTGTATGAGACGAACTATGAGAGTGGAGGAAGCCAGAGAGGTCTGTAAGGAAACCGGTTGGATCTCTGAACTCTCTACATACGCCGCAAGGGATCTGGCGGTATAGATAGAACAATTTATTTTAAATACTTTAAACCATACGACACTAACAAGATTTAAAACTAGGTTTAGACCTAGATAACTGAAGAAATTCGTGTCACAGTACTCTTTGCCAAATATTGCGCGCAGTTAAATTTTAACTGTCCGTTAAGACGGACCTCTTATAGTGCTCATTTAAAGGTAATTAATTATTTCTTATTTACTCGAATACTTTTACTGATAAATCGTCACCGTACAGTGAACACCTTGGATGCGCGAAAGAGGTAACTTTACAAGAGTAAGATACTGCTCGCTACCCTCTTTAAAATTATGATCTTTTTTTTGTGGCCATGATTCATATTTGTCTCGCTAATGGCCGGTTTCCATATTCCACTCGAAGATAGCTTTGCTTACTGTCAGTAGAATTTTGACAGATTTTCCATACAAAATATGTCAAAATTCTATCCGTAGTAGGCAAATCTATCCTTGAATCTATCTCAATCACTATGGGTGTGTGTGAATGATCTACGCCGTTGGCCGCGGGGCCTTTACAGTTTTATCGGACAAGAAGCTCAATCATGCGATGTATTGCTGCGCTCAGCTCTTCCCTTCTACAGTGGTGGAGCACTAGGGACAGACCAGCATGTGCGACATAGTATATGAGATCGCACCACAGTCGCAGGCTATTAAATTTGGATCTCTGAACCCCATGTGCACAAATTTTGCCTGCATCTTCTTCCTACTAATATTATAGATGTGAAAGTTTGTATGTGTGGATGTTATATGATTGTTACTCAGTCACGCAAAAACGGATTTGTTTTTTTACCTATATCAAAGCATAGGATACTTTTATCCCGGAAAAATGTTAGGTTCCTGTTTAAAGTCAACGTGGACTGCGGGCAATGTAGTATATATCTATGAATTTAATGTTAGTTTAAATTATAATTCTGTGATGTCGTCCATATTAAGGGACTCGAAAGAAGTTTTTTTTTATGTGGAAAAGTATAAGAACTAGTTTATCTCGAAAACTAATAGATTGCCCGTTGTTTTGTGAAAGTTTGTATGTTAAGATGTTTCTTAATCACACAAAAATGGCAGAAAGGATTTGGATGAAATTTGGCATACAGATAGTCTAAACCTGGATTAACACATAGGATACTTTTTTAGATACTTTTCGCTTTGTGATCACGAGGCCCTGGGTTCAAATCCTAGGTCGGACAAATGTAGTTTTTCTATCTATCTATCTATAACCTCACGCCAGGTCCCTTGCGGGGTAGGCAGAGAGTACAGAGTTCCAACAGGTTCTTTCCTTACATACCTCTCTGGCTTCCTCGACTCTCATAGTTCGTCTCATACACGCTCGCCGGTTACGGAGACTCTTGACTGTAGCTTTTCTAACGAAAAATTCCCAGTATGAGTCCGGAGTCTGGAATTGTGCCCGATATATGGCAATAGGCTCGCCCCCTATTACATGGGACCTAACATTGTCGGCGAAAAGTGGGTGTACACAGTACACCTCTGCTACCCCCGCTTGGGGAATATATACGTGACGGTGTGACTTTTCATTCCAGAAAAGTGTTAGATTCCTGTCTAAACTCAATGCGAACGAGGTCGCGGCTAGAAACTAGTGAGTCCTAAATATTGATAACTACCAGCTTATTCAATGATTTATCTTTTAAAGTGCAATAAAGATGAGTGTTTCTTCTTCTTCTTCAAGTTATGGCTTTACACTAATTATAAGTGTATTTTGCCAGTGTCCAGTGAGATATATAGTTTTGTTTGTTTAAATTAATTCGACTCCCCGATGAATTTGATGACAACGATGATAATGAAATTAATGAAGTGCCCCACCCTGGACAGTAAAGCGGTGAATACTTTACATACCAATTGCGAGGGCCGTTTTGAGGGAAGTGGAAAACGCACGTTTTATCACTTTGTTACAATTACCTTCACTCATGCACATATAAGAACACATAATGGTTAATATTCCACCAACATTACACATTATTAGTCGAAATAACACAAGTTTAGTAAATTAAAACAAATTGTCAACATCACTCTTTGACTTCCCGCCAAAACTCTCCAGATGAGTGTTTAATGCATACGAGATAACGTAAACATTTACACCCCTTCGAGAATCTACGGCTTTCCCCCACATCCCTCGACATGTAGCCTTGTGAACGTCCAGGGGTGTGAAATATTTCGGATTTTACCGCTGTTTATTTTTGGATTATTAGTTCCCGACATGACAACAAGCAGTGATAGCCTAGTGGTTAGACCGTTGGACTGCAAAGTCAGAGGTCTCGGGTTCAAACCCAGGCACGCACCTCTGTCTTTTCGAAAGCATGTGCGTATTAAAAATTAATTATCACTTGCTTTAACGGTGAAGGAAAACATCGTGAGGAAACCTGCATGCCTAAGAGCTTCTCAAAGGTGTGTGAAGTTCGCCAACCCGCACTGGGCCAGCGTGGTGGACTATGGCCTAAACCCTCTCAGTTTGAGAGGAGGCCCGTGCCCAACAGTGGGACAGTTTCTTAACAGCGCTATTATTATTATTATTATTTATGACAATTTTATTCAAATCACCTTGGAGGGAAAATTCAAGGAAAGAGAGGAAGAGGAAGGGTTAGAATAAGCTCCACCAGTCAATTAAAAAAGTCAATCAATCAATGGAGAAAGTTTCTGTCAGGTCTTATAAGAAACTCAAACGCTTTGGGAAGTGGTGAATGAAGAAAGATGCATCAGCTGCAGCGACAAGATTTCTATCTATCTATCTATCTATATCATCACGCCAGATCCCTTACGGGGTAGGCAGAGAGTACAGAGTTCCAACAGGCTCTTTCTTTACATACCTCTCTGGCTTCCTCTACTCTCATAGTTCGGCTCATACACGCTCGCCAGTTACGGAGACTCCTGACTTGTCCTTCAGATATGACCCGGTCATGAAGAAGATTTCAACTCTTAAATAAGAATGAATGAAGTTCCTGACATTTTGAGTGCTTTCAAGCACCCAGTTACGAGAGGGGCTGAGCCATTTGACGTCCAAAAAGTCATAGTTATTCCGGATTACCTCAGGCGGATTAATTTGCGGAGAAAAATGCCAATATCTGCCTGCCATAGCGTTTAAAGTTAAAAATATCTATTTGTTATTCTAGATGGCGTTAGATGTTCATTTGCAACGGGTTGGTGATGAAGATTGGGGCTTCGAGATCCTGGGAGGAGCTGATGAGGCACCTTTAAGAGTGGAAAAGGTATATAGAAAAATATCTTTGATATTAATAAGTAGCTGTTACACGTGATTTCGTATACGGTTAATTTGTTGGACACGAAAGCTTCTTTAGAATGAAATTTTATAAAAATGTGTTCATTGACTGCCTCGTTGATTTAGTGGCAAATAATGTGCTTTGCGATCACGGGGTCCTGGGTTCAAATCCTAATCCGTACAAATGATTTTTTTCTATCGATAAATTCCCAGTACCAGTCTGAAGTATAGAATTGTGCCCGGTATATGGCAATAGACTCGCCCCTATTAAATGGGACCTAAAGTTGTCGGCAAAAAGTAGATGTACACAGTACACCTCTGCCAATCCCGCTTGGAAAAAATGGGCGTGACGGTGTGTTCCGTGGGTTAGGCGTAAAAGGTGTGCGTGCGGGGCTTTTACAGCTTCAACGGACAAGAGGGCGAGCGTGCAGCCACTACGCTTGAGCTGGAAGGGCAAGGGGGCAACTAGCTCAAGGCGCCTCAAAGAGGAACGGCCTCGGCTTGGGCAGTCGCTATGGGGGAGGTATACTATACTAGGTGTCTCGCCCGGGTGCTCTGCACCGGCCGGCGAGCTAGGAATTTTTGACCTCTGCGAGGTCGGTGTTTTGTGTGTAAAAAGGGATAAGCAGTAACTTTAGTATATTTACTAGCAGTTTCCCGCGACTTCGCACTCGTTCGGCAGCAGCGCCACCTACCGGGTCTATATTACTCCTGGATAATGTAGCTTTCTATTGGTGAAAGACTTGACAAATTCGGTTCAGTAGTTTTAGAGTTTATTGATTACAAACAAACAAACCTTACCTCTATACAATATAATAATATAAAATAAGTTTGTTTTAAAAATATTTTTTAAGAAAAAGGGTCTATGCAACAAGTAAAGGTGCAATTTGAAACAGCCAATCAACATCAAATTTGTATACAAAATTTCGTGTCTATTCTGTTCACCGGTGAGGAGTTCCTTCGTCTGGAGCCAATCCTGGAAGTAGAAATAGGTCATACTTACTATAAAAATACTTTGTCATCGGAATTGAATTATTATTTGAAATTTCAACTCAGAAAATAGTTCTAATTCAGCATTCACAAGATTTGTATTTTTTTAATAATACCACCGTTGGGCACGGGCCTCCTCTCAGACTGAGAGGGTTTAGGCCATCGTTTTTTTTTGACCAGGGGAAAATCTTGCATAGGACTTCCGCGAGCCTCGGAGGAAGCTCGCGGGGCGCACTTTGGAGGGGCTCCGGGATCTCCGTATGGAACGCACCGGTGCCCCTCTTGTGCTGCGCTCTGAAGAACCCGCCATCGGGAAGAGGCTTAATAACACGCTCCCCTCGCACCGACGCGGTGCTCACAGCGACGTGGGCCACACCACGCCGAGCATGTGGCAAGATTTGACCTGAACCAACTAACTATATGTCGTCACGCCTACATTTTCCCATGCAGCGTGGTACATTCACTTTTTGTTGACGAGGTTAGGTCCCATGTAATAGAGGGCGCGCCTAATGCCATATACCGGGCACAATTCCATACATAGGACTGATACTGGGGATTTTTCGATGATTAGAATCGGTTTAGTAGTTCGGAGATTATCGATTACAAGAATATCAGGCTATACTGCCCACTGCTGGGCAAAGGCCTTCTCTTACAAATCGAGATTGAGAGAGTGGTGCTCATACCCCACCACGCGGGTTTGCTGTTAGAAATTATCAAGCCGCCTATAAGGCTTCCAACTCGGCTTAACGACTACTACTTAACTTGCCTAGACTTAACGTGCATTCCGAAGCACGGAGACGTTTGAATAGGAAAATGCCACAACGGTCACCCATCTCAGGCCGACCGAGCCGAACGTTGCCTGACCTTGGTGATCGGTAAGAATACCGCGGTCGTACAGCACTATGGGCACCTCATAGATTACAAACATCGATCAAATATACTCTCGCCGCACGAAAAATGGCACCAGCATAAGGCAGGCAAAGTGAACGGTGCAAAAAATAATAGGCTTCCGTTTTTTAACTTTAAGTGGAAGGACGTAGGTACCCGGCAAGACCTAGACTATCTTACCATGACCAAATAGACCGAAAGTAGGATAAATACGATCGAAATGCGGTCTCTGCGGAAGATGTGCCGAGTCACGCTGACCGACCGTATTCGCAACAGCGTAGAAAGAAAGCGAGTAGGTATAAAAGATAGTATCGGTGTAAAGATGAGAAAGGGTATGCTCCGTTGGTTCGTGCATATAGAAAGAATGTCAGAAGAAAGAATGACAAAACAAATATATTCTTTTTTCTTTTTTTTTTACGTAGCCCCATACTAGGCTTTATTCCTGTGTCGTGGGTGCGTTTACAAACATGAAAATTCACATACATAAATACCCAGACCGGGACAAATAACTGTGGGTCACACAAAGATTTGTCCCGTGCGGGAATCGAACCCGCGACTATTAGACGCAGTGGGCGGAGCGGCTTAAGCTCTTAACCACTGCGCTAAATCGTCCGTCAAATATACAAATATACAATGCGAAAGTGGAAGGACGTAGGTACCCGGGAAGACCTAGACTATCTTACCATGATCAAATAGACCGAGTCTTATCTGATGGACAAGTCAAGTGTCCGTAACCGGCGAGCGTGTAGGAGACTATTAAAGTGGAGAACGCCAGAGAGGTACGTAAGGAAAGAATCTGTTGGAACTCTGTACTCTCTGCCTACCCCGCAAGGGATCTGGCGTGATGATATCTGTATCAGATAGAATCTGTATTAGATAGAAAACTTTAAGTGATCTGAGTAAGGTACAATATGCCCTAATTTACGTTTACATCATAACTATATGCACGTGGATTTGGGGACGTTTTTAGTGTAACTTTTGAACGGGACTGTGTATCTTGTTATAGTATGTCCCACTCCGATCTAGGTCTCGAACCTATTCGCACCTATATTGAAAAAGCGACATACGATCGCCTACTACGGTCCCCCCCCCCCCCCCCCCCCCACCCCTGCCGCCACCGCCGGCCGCGACATGTTCTCTCCGATCCCCCCGATGCTTTGTCATCCATTCTTTCCGCTCAGAATACGGGCGACGACGACGTTGTCGTAGATCCCCTCCCATAGCCGGCGGTTGACCGGTGCACTTAGTAGTGCACCCCGTCCCCCCACAGCGACTGTCCCAACCAAGTCAAGTATGTCGCCCCTTGCCCTTCTGGCTCGAGCGTAGTGGTTGCACGCTCGCCCTTAAGTCCGGTGAAGCTGTAAAGGCCTCGCGGCCAACAGCGTACGTCACTCACACACACACGTAATAGTATGTCGATGGTTACAATCAAATCGACGTATCCAACGAACAAAGTCCTATAATCCAGTATTTATATTTGCCATAAATAACCTTATCGACGGGCACGAGAGTTGTAAATGCCATTTTTTTTGTTTGGTGTATGTAACTTTGTTTTATGGGACCGTCGAATCTTTCCTCTTCAAAATATTAGTTATATAATAATAATATTAGCCCTGTTAAGAAACTGTCTCACCGTAGGGTACAGGCCTCCTCTCAAACTGAGAGGGCTTAGGCCATAGTCCACCACGCTGGCCCAGTGCGGGTTGGCGAACTTCACAAACCTTCGAAAAACTCTTAGGCATGCAGGTTTCCTCACGATGTTTTTACCGTTAAAGCAAGTGATAATTCTTTCTTAATACGCACATCCTTTCGAAAAGGCAGAGGTGCGTGCCTGGGTTTGAACCTGAGACCTTTAACATTGCAGTCAACGGTCTAACCACTAGGCTTTCACTGCTCAAAATATTAGTATAACTAAAAAAATCACCCTAGCGGGGGTGGCAGAGATGTACTATGTACACACACTTTTCTCCGTCGATGTTAGGTCCCATGTAATAGAGGGCAAACCTATTGCTATAGACCGGGTTTAATTCCAGACTCCGTACTCATACTGGGAAATTTTCGTTAGAAGAACAACATTTGTCCGACCTAGGATTTGAACCCAGGACCTCGGGATCACAAAGCAATGCGCTTTGCCGCTAAACCAACGAGGCAGACATAGATTAAAAATATCCAGTTAATGCAATTAATTATCAATTAAATTGTAAGCGGGCTTCGAGATCTCCAAACAGATCGAACCTAGTGATAAATTGTTACATATCAATCAGATGCCTATCTAATAATACGGCGACGCTTGCGCAAGTTCAGACATCACGGCCAGCTAGTGATTGACTGCCTGCCAACTAATCGACACTGGTCGATTTATTTGTCGACTTAATTCAATGTCGATCAAAGACAAAGTTCGATTGCTCATGCATTTATTTATATCTCTTAGCGGTAGGCAGAGTGTACAGAGTTCCAACAGGGTCTTTCCTTACATACCTCTCTGGCTTCTCTCATATAGTTCGTCTCATACACGCTCGCCGGTTACGGAGACTCTTGAGGCTTGGATTTAGAGGGGTTTGGCTGAAAATCAGCGTGGAAAGAGACCGTACTCCCCCTCCAGCACAAGGGGAGGGGGAGTACTTTCGGCACACCTCACACCGCAGCAAACAATATTGTATTTTATTCTTTGATTGTTTGCTTCTTTTTACTCTTGTTTTTGTGCTGTATGCATAAATATTTTTAATTTCATTTACATTTTTTAATTTCAATTTTTTTTTATATTTAAAAAAAATGAAGGCCCACTCTAGGATTTATTCCTGTGTTGCGGGTGCGTTTACGAACATGAAAATTCAGATACACAAATAACCAGACCGAAACAAATAATTTTGGATCACACAAAGATTTGTCCCTTGCGGGAATCGAACCCGCGACTATTAGATGGTGGGCGGACCGGCTCAAGTTCTTAACTACTGCGCTAAATCGTCCGTCAATTTATATCTAGTCTATATCACTACGGCAGATCCTTTGCGGGATAGGCAAAGAGTACAGAGTTCCAACAGGTTCTTTCCTTACATACCTCTCTGGCTTCTCTCTCTCATAGTTCGTCTAATATACGCTTGCCGGTTACGGAGACTCTTGAGACTGTTGGATTTATTTATTTTGTGTTCCACAATATAGATGGTTACATCAATCAGCTTAAAAGCTAGGTTAGTAACAATCACGGACCCCGGGCACTAATTTAAGACAGGGTGGCTATTGGGGATTTTTATATTGAAAATAATAATTAATATAGTCTGTAAGGAAAAACCTGACTGCCTCGTTGGTCTAGTGGCAAGGCGCATCGCTTGGTGATCACGAGGTCCTGGGTTCAAATCCTAGGTCGGACAAATGAAGTTTTACCAACGAAAAAACTTCCCAGTGTGCGTCCGGAGTCTGGAATTGTGCCCGGTATATGTCAATAGGCTCGCCTCCTATTACATGGGACCTAACATCGTCGGCGAAACGTGGGTGTACTCAGTACACCTCTTCCACCCGCGCTTAGGAAATATAGACGTAAAGGTGTTTTTTTTTTAATGAATGAACCTTTTGAATCTCGGTACTCTTTGCCTACCCCGCAATGGTTCCGGCGTGATGACTTTTTTTATGAAACTAGCCCCATGCTTCACATACACAAATACCCAGACCGGAACAAATAATTGTGAATCACACAAAGCTTTGTCCCGTGCGGGAATCGAACACGCGACTATAGGCACACTGGACGGAGCGGCTCAAGCTCTTAACCACTGCGCTAAATCGTCCGTCCGATTTAAATCAGCCATGTGAAACTCAAAGTCACTGGTAGGCCGTAGACTAGGTGGGCCGCAAAACCTAATCTTAAAAAAGCAAAAAATTAATATTTGAAGTCGGTGCTGGTTGGTGCAGTCGGTTACTTGGTACCGACTTCAAATATTTATTTTTTGCTTTTTGAAGTCGGTTTACCTTTTTTTTTTAAAGATTTTTATTTTACAATTTACGAGTGAATTATTTAGTAATATTTATATACCGATATTATATTATTTTGCTAATTTGTAAAGTAAGGTACCTACAGGATTAATATAATGACTATAATAACGGAATCTATACATTCATGCTGTTCGCCATTAAGGAGTTCCCTCTTGTATCTTCAAAGTCCAAGGTCCAATACCAATAACAATAAAATAGCACCACCTCAAAACTATATTGAACCGAATACAAAAAGAATCATCAAAATCGGTTCATAAGCAAAGAAGTTATAAAAAAAGGACGAATTATGAACCTCCTTTTTTGAAGTTGGCTAATATACTGCTTAGTTCTATAGTAGGGTACCTATAGGATTGTCGTAATACCCATAATATCTCAATTTACACATGCCTATTGTTTGTCGTTAAGGAGTTCCCTGGTGTATCTTCTAAGTCCAAGGTCCAATGCCAATGAAATTAAAATGGGACCACCGCGAAGCTATACTGAACCCAATGCAAAAAAAATCATTAAAATCGGTCCACAATTGACGGAAATATCGCTGAACATACATAAAAAAAAAGCATACATACAACCGAACATAGAACCTCCTCCTTTTTGAAGTCGGTTAAAGAAGACAAACTACTGAAAATCTTAACGAAAAAAGTACTATTGGAGAACGTGTATATTTATTAAATTTCGAAAACGGTTTTTAACATGCTCGCGGGCCGCATTATATGGCTGTTTTCTTAGTGGAAATTTCTTAGTGGAAAATTCTTAGTGGGCCGCATGTTTGACATGCCTGATCTAGATAGATAGATAGAGGTAGGCTTACACTATACCACAGCTGGGCAGGCCTTCTCTGACAAATCTAGGTGAGAGATATTAGGTTATAATTCACCACGCGGAGCCAGAGCGGTGTGGTGGAGGCATGCTTGTGGCCTGCTGTTGGAACTTATGAAGCCTATAGGCTTCCAACTTGGCTTAACCAAGGTCCCAGTTTCCACTTAATGTAGCAGTCGTTAAGCCAAGTTAGCCACGAAAAAACAGCACTGATAGCCTAGTGGTTAGACCATTGGACTGCAAAGTCAGAGGTCTCGAGCTCAAACCCAGGCACTCACCGCTGTATTTTCGAAAGCATGTGCGTATTAAAAATTAATTATTACTTGCTTTAACGGTGAAGGAAAACATCGTGAGGAAACCTGCATGCTCTAAGAAATTCTCGAAGGTGTGCGAAGATCGCCAACCCGCACTGGGCCAGCGTGGTGGACTATGGCCTAAAACCCTCTTAGTTTGAGAGGAGGCCCGTGCCCAACGGTGGAACAGTTTCTTATCAGGGCTAATATTATTATTATTTCGCTAAGATTCACGGGCTTAACCCGGACCTTTGAAAGGCTTGCATGGGGACATGGGTCCAACACGTAGAGGCCCTTTGCGAGAAGTTAATGTTATGTAAGTCACCTGCTGAGATCACTTGCTGAAAATGAAGAAACATAACCAGCGAACTGACCCCGGCAGTTGCAAGGACTATTGTAAACTATGGAAAGAAAACAAGGGCTATATAAATGAGGTTTGATGGGCAAAAACTGGACTGTTTCAAAGGAGACGGACACCGGCCATAATTAGTGATACCTAATTACCCGTGGCCGGCGGTGACTCGCCGCTTACTAGATGGGCCCTCAAACGGTCGTCCTAGAACAACTGAGGGCAACACCGGTGTGAGCGGCTCAAGGGTGTAGAGAGGTATGCTGCGCTTTCTCCGAAGTTACTCGCGGCGTTATGCCCTTTAACACTTTCACCCCTGGAGTACATCGACGTAGGACCGCATTATTTTCCTACGTCGATATAGCTCTAACGGCTCCTCTCTGGGCTGCCAATTAAGGCTAGCCAGAGCCGAGAGTCCTGCGGGCACCCTTCGGTTTCCTTTCGATCGACGAAGACTCGACGAAGACACGCCGAGTTGAGGGCTCTGACCGACTCTCTGAAGCACTCGGGTCCGTGGTGTAGTTACTCACCAACAGCTCGCCACAAGCTGCCCTGCGGGCATATATACATATTATTATTATTTGCTGAGATTCACAGATTTTACCGGGACCTTTGAAAGGCTTGCATGGGGACATGGGTCCAACACGTAGAGGCTCTTTGCGAGAAGTTAACGTTATGTAAGCCACCTGCTGAGATCACTTGCTGAAAATGAAGAAACATAACCAGCGAACTAACCCCGGCAGGAGCAAGAACTATTGTAAATTATGGAAAGAAAACAAGGGCTATCTAAATGAGGTTTGATGGACAAAAACTGGACTATTTCAATGGCATTATTTATTATTATAATTATTATTATCTACACTTTGTCGATCAAGCATTCGAACCCAGGATCGTTACGCGCATTATTTGTCACTATAACAACGACTTTTTTATTTTCCAGGTAGAACCAAACTCGCCAGCAGATAAGGCAGCCCTACAGAATGGCGACACGATTCTTTCGATCAACGGTGCTGAGGCGATCGACATGTCGCGGGTCGACGCGCGTCGGGCAGTCGCTGAGTGTGGAGACATCCTTAAGCTTGGAGTGATGCGGTGGGTATATAATCTATGAAGCAAATGTAAAGAGGAGATGGCATTATTAGATTTTCCTATACAATCAAGCGTGTCACTGCGCGGGGTGGCGCGGGATGAGGAGGACGTTCCACCCCGCCTACTTCTATATTTGCCATCTCAAAAACTCAAATCGTTTATTTGCATAAATCCTGCGGGGGTGTTTACAAAGTGCCATATTTACATTTTTTTTAACTTACTAATCGACCGCCTGATCGGAACGCGGCCTCCACTGAGAAGATCCGGCGAGAAACTCAGCGGGCTTGTCTTTTTTGTTTAATTCTCCATTCCTTTTTTTTCACCATTTAATGTATAGATACATACATTTTTTCTATATTATACAAAATCATTAATGCGATCCAGCTGCAGTGTGATGCCGTATGACTGATATCTAGCTGAGAATGACAGGCTGATGTAAACCGCGCCCATCGCGATGACATCAGGGCCTAGTTGGAAGACACAGTGCACAGTTGCTTAGGCTGACTCCTCTATATATTTGCATCGTGATATAATCTATCTATCGTTCTATATCATCACGCCAGGTCCCTTGCGGGGTGGGCAGAGAGTACAAAGCTCCAACAGGTTCTTTTAGTTCAGTTACTTGTATAGGTATGTCGCTGAATAGTTGCTGAATGATATGTAAACTCTTAGCAGTATACATATTGGTTAAAATAAGTAAATATTACACATAAAGTACGGACAGTTTGGTCCAGTGGTTAAGAACTTAAGCCGCTCCGCCCACTCAATCGAGTAGTTGCGGGTTCGATCCCCGCACGCTTAGACTAATACTTGTACAGACACGCTATTGGTAACAATCATGGCACCGGAAAGCGGCAACACTAATTTTAAGTGTATTTTGCCAGTGTCCACAAAGATACATAATCGTGTTTGTTTAAATTAATTCAACTCCCCGATGAACTTGATGCCAACGATGTTAAGGAAATTGATGAAGTGCCCCACCCTGGATACTAAAGCGATGGATACTTTACATACCAATTGCGACGGCCGTTTTGAGGGAAATTGAAAAGACACGTTTTATCACTTTGTTTTATTTACCTTCACTCATGCACATATAAGAACACATAATGGTTAATATTCCACCAACACTACACATTATTAGTCGAAATAACAAGTTTTGGAAATTAAGACAAATTGACAACATCACTCTTCGACTTCCCGCCAAAACTTCCGTTACCATGATTACCCGCCATGTTTCTAAAAGTAGGGTAAAGGATTGTTTACCCTACTTTTATAAAATTTTGAAATCATTTAATAATACAAATATAGAAACAGTGGATGCATTCACTCTATTAGGACTTACCATCGACACACATATAAACTGGAAAGCACACGTACAAAATATAACAACAAAAATTTCAAAATTCATTTATGCGTTACGCGAAATCAAAAAAACGACAGACTTACAAACCGCATTATCAACCTATTACGCCTATGCATATGCTTGGCTCAGCTATGGAATTATAATGTGGGGAAACAGTACAAATGCAACTACACTTTTTATTCTACAAAAGAAGCTAATACGCATCCTGGGTAATATCAAACAAACCGATAGTTGCAAACCTCTGTTCCAAAAACATAAAATATTAACATTACCGTGTATTTACATATTTGAAATATGCAAATTTGTCAGGAAGCATAGCACTTTTTTCACAACACGAGCAGACACACACAAAAACCGATCCTTGAGACATGGAAACAGACTGGTTCAACCTGCTTCTCGGATAACACTGCACTCAAATAGCCCATACGTGATGTCTATAAAGATATACAATAAACTACCCGACTCAATACAAATTGAACCTAACTTTAGTAAATTTATGAATAAAACAAAAGAATTACTAATCACAAAAGCATTTTACACAGTTGACGAATATATGAATGACAAAGAAATGCTCATCGCAAATAAATTCACTACCTATAACACCAGAATATTTTAAATTGCGTGTGACGTAGACTAAACTATATTAACTATATTAATATAATAATAAATATAATTTACGCTGGCATAAAAGATAACTTAATATATTAGACATTTTATAATAATAATAATAGACATTTATAATAATAATAATAGATATTTATAACAATAATAATATACATAATAAAAATAGATATTTATAATAATAATAATAATAGACAATTATAATAATAATAATAGGCATTTATAATAATAATAATAGATATTTATAATAATAGTAATAGACATTAATAATAATAATAATAGATATTTATAATCATAATAATAATATACATTTATAATAATAATATACATTTATAATAATAATAATATATCTATAAAAAAAACTAATATAAATGACATAATATATCTATTAAAAAATCTATCACTACTGACTTTCTACCAACAATAACAGTTCGTAGCTAAGTATTTCAATAAAAAAATTTAATAATATTACTTTCAAACTAAAATTCCTACTAGTCTTCCTCTCTCCTAAACACTTTGCTGTGCCCGACAGGGTCCATGATTGTTACCTAGCTTTTAAGCTGATCAATGTTACCATCCAATCAAAATTGTGGAACGCAAAATAAAATATGAATATGAATAATATGAATATGAAATATATTATTTAAGTATAAGTATATTATTACAATTAAATATTATGTGTGATTTAATTACATTGTGATGTACAGTCGCCTGCACTAATATGTGCATAATCTATAATTTAAAAATATCGACATTATTTTATCTATCTATCTATCTATAACCTCACGCCAGATCCCTTGCGGGGTAGGCAGAGAGTACAGAGTTCCAACAGGTTCTTTCCTTAGATACCTCTCTGGCTTCCTCGACTCTCATAGTTCGTCTCATACACGCTCGCTCGCCGGTTACGGAGACTCTTGACTTTTCCATCAGATAAAACTCGGTTTATTTGGTCGTGGTAAGATAGTCTAGGTCTTCCCCGGTACCTGCATCCTTCCACTTTCACATTCACATTGTATATCTGTTTTGTCATTCTTTCCTCTGGCATTCTTTCTATATGCCCGAACCAACGGAGCATGCCCTTTCTCATCTTTACGGCGATACTACATTATTTTAATGCACCGGTATACAGAATGATTAGGAATTAGGGTATTGTAGCGAAAGTTAATATTACTTTTTGTACAATACTACGAATATTTTCATATAATAAAACACAAAATATTTTTTATACTTTTTTTATGAAGAATAAAATTTTATCGCAAATCCGTTAGCTATGTTATCTAATGTGCAAATGCTATGTTATGTAAATAATATCAGCCTATACTGCCCACTGCTGGGCAAAGGCCTTCTCTCAAAAATCGAGGTGAGAGAGATTAGGTCATACTCCACCACGCGGACCAAGTGCGGATTGGTGGAGGCAGGTTTGTGGCCACCTGCTGTTGGAACTTATCAAGCCGCCTTTAAGGCTTGTTATGTAAAAATATTATAAATTTTTAGTTTCTGCCTGCGACTTCATCCTCGTTGACTTTAGACAGGCCCCTTACATTCCTTACATCCAAGTATTAAACTCTAGGTGTCCCAAATTTAATTCAAAACCGTTCAGCCGTTTTAGCGCGATTGAGAAACAAACATCCAGACATCTAAATATAAAAACTTTCACATTAATAATATTACTAGTTTCTGCTCGCGACGTCATCCGCGTTGGCCTTAGATAGGAGCCTTACATATTTTCGGGATTAAAATCTTATGTGGTTATCACTATAACATGTGTGTGTGTAACTACTTAATTCAGGTGCCAAATTTTATCCTAATACGTTTAGCCATTTTATGCGTGATGGTCTAACAGACATCCAAACATACTAACTTTTACATTTATAATATTAGTAGGATGAGTATATTAGTAGGATGTTAATAGCAATGCAACAGCTGTTAAGAATTCTCAATTTTTTGTTGTTGTGGCAATTGCGTTTACATTATGCCATTGTACAAAGTTTACGAATATTCATTTCTAAATAAATTCGACTTCCCAATGGACTTGATGACAAAGATGATAATGAAATTGATGAAGTGCCCCACCCTGTATAGTAAAGTGATGGATACTTTACATACCAATTGCGACGGCCGTTTTTAAGGGAAATCGAAAAGGCACATTTTATCACTTTGTTACAATTACCTTCACTCATGCACGTATAGGAATACATAATGGTTAATATTCCACCAACATTACACATTATAATTCGAAATAACACAAGTTTTGGAAATTAAAACAAATTGACAACATCACTCTTCGATTTCCCGCCAAAACTCTCATTCTCAATATTAATAATTCATATAAAGTGTACTTTATCTTTTTATTGTTCAGACCCTTCTAAGATGTTTTTATTTACACTAAGAAAGTACTCTAACATCACCTTAAACCCTGTTTTCGATGGTAAAAATAACCAAAAATAATATTTAAATCATACTTAAACAAATTTCAAGCAAATCATGTATGAGCCCAGAGCAATGACCTTTACATTGTTCTGCGCCCATACATGATTTGCCCCGGAACCAACAGCAATGAAAAAATACTTGTATGATTTAAAATCACCCATAAATTCACTTAAGGCATTTATTTTCAAAAGGACAAGCAGGGAATCGTAAGACTCCACAAAAATATAAGAATTGAGGTTATAATTCAGTAGCTATTAATTTATATGAGGTTATATTGTGTGTTGACATTCAGTTAAGATTTCGGCGACTTCGATATAAGTATTCACAGTACTTTGAAATATTTATTTTGGATGACAAATTGTCCGTTAGATACGGATATTTGCCGTTATTTTAATAAAATAGATAAATAATGATGAAATGGGTTAAATGTTTGTTGGTTCTGAGGCAATTTTCAACATTGTCCTTTCCCGTTATTTTGATAAATTACCCCATTTCTGAATTGGCAGCACCGGCCAATTTTACAAACCTACAAAATATCGAAATTAATATTGGTGTTTTTATACAAAATCAGAAGAAAATCTTAAATATAACCGATGGAAAGTAATCTTCTTGTTATAATTATGTTTTTCTCTTTTCTCACAAACGCATTGTTTTTTTTACGAGCACTACAATGTGTTCCTGCCAAAGTGACATTGACGTACGGGAAGAATCTATCGACCATTATGGTGCATAAATTTTATGTCGTTTTTGCGCGTGGGATGCTTAATCTAGACAAGTCATCTATCTAAGCCCGCACGGTATAATATTTGTTTCCACGTGTCCACGACACAGGCATAATTACTAGAATTTACATATAGTTAACTACACCTGAGTGTACATTATGCGGGAATGCTCGCAGAGAAGACTCATATGTATTATTAAGCTGATTTGATCATGACCAGATATTTCAGTCACATCCCCTGCCAAAAGTAATCAGTACAAAAATAATGAATGACAATCTTCTATAAATAACTTTTAATGTCCTTATCTGTCTCATTAGAGTTAAATAGTTATCAGCTAACCGCAAAAAACTTTTCATTTCATTTGCCATTCGATTTCGGCGGCAAAACGAACGATTTAAATAGATTTTCTTTTTATTTTTTTATGTTTTAAGAACAATGAAGTTCTACTTGGTCTATAAAAATCAGTGAGTGTTTTATCATTTGTTTTTATTTTTTTTGTGTTTTTAGTGTTGCCATTTTGGGCATTATTTTTGGTGACGAATTAGGATAAATGTTATGATTAATTAGTTTTTTGACGTTTTAAGATATTGACTTTGAGTATGTAATGTTAATAATATTATATTGTGTAGTAACTTACGAATATTATTATATAGAGTGATGGTTTTTATTGAGGATACCAGAGAGGTATGTAAGGAAAGAACCCGTTGGATTGGAACTTAGTACTCTCTACCTACCCCTAAGGGATTTGGCTTGATGATATAGATAGATGATTTTATAAGCTCATAATATAATTTGTAGTCTTTGAGGCAAGTCGGGAGTTTTATGAATTGAATTATACTACGTTAAAATATTGGTGGATTTAAAAATGAGTTGTGAAAATAAAAGTGAAGTGACATTGTTGGCAATAGTTATATCAAGATATTATAATAATAATTATAATGTGGGTATTTCAAACTTTTATTCGAAGGTCAATTCTCGTAATTAAAAGTGTTCAAAATGCAGTCAGAAATGGTATTCTCGTTAAATATCGACATCGACCGAATCTAGATCGGATCAAAAGTTGAACAAAATATAAACGGTATTCCGGGAGTTTTGGCGGGAAGTCGAAGAGTGATGTTGTCAATTTGTTTTAATTTCCAAAACTTGAGTTATTTCGACTAATAATGTGTAATGTTGGTGGAATATTATCCATTATGTGTTCTTATATATGCATGAGTGAAGGTAATTGTAACAAAGTGATAAAACGTGCCTTTTCGACTTCCCTCAAAACGCAACGGCCGTTTGTATTTCAGTTGGTATGTAAAGTATCCACCGCTTTACTATCCAGGGTAGGGTATTTCATTAATTTCATTATCATCGTTGTCATCAAATTCATCGGGGAATTGAATTAATTTAAACAAACACGATTATATATCGCACTGGACACTGGCAAAATACACTTATAATTAGTGTGAAGCCATAACTTGAAGAAGAAGAAGAAACGGTATTCCAATAAAATTTTGAACTGACATACACAACATTATTTAAAAAAAAACATCAAATTGAATATTTCAGTTAGATATTTTTTATTTAAACTGTGGCAGCTGAGATTAACATGTGAGCGACACATAATCAACAATTTATTTTAAATTAAACAACTTGTCATAACATCGAAATTGGACTGAGATGATAATGAAAACTGATCGATACTTTCAATTCATAATTAAATCTCAATTGAGTCAAGATTCTGTCTCAGTGTCAATTAAATACTAGAATTGGCCTTCAGTTTAAAATTTAGAGTTTTCGAAGTAAGCTGAGAATTGATGTTAGTGTGACCGCGTGGTCCAACTGCTAAGTCGTTCTGTTACATCCTTAACTCCCACGGCTCTATTGCTGAATTGCAGTTCCCTCATTATTCCGTTTCTGTTAATACCAATCGGCAATATATGCCTTTATAAACCTTTTTTTAACAAAAGTCAAGCATTATTCATTTGGTGATTAGGCTAATTGCTGCCCAACTACGGACCTGCCGGTTAAATCAGCAGTGAAAACTAAGCTACCAAAGTCTGAATTCAGCAGACCTTCAGGAGGTCTCGCGTATGAGCGACAAAGTACCGTGTTACCAGTGTAGTTAGCTTTAATAACTGTGGAATAAATAAGTGTCTAGTAATCCAGTTGTCTTTTTATGACAACTGAGTGCCCAGACCTACTCGTAAAAGGACGTACCACTTTGCCTAATACTGTGTACTTTTTTTATCTCTTTACAAAACGTAGCCCCACACTAGGATTTATTCCTGTGTCGTGGGTGCGTTTACAAACATGGAAATTCACATACACAAATACCCAGACCGAAACAAATAATTGTGGGTCACACATATATTTGTCCCGTGCGGGAATCGAACCCGCGACTATTAGACACACTGGGCGGAGCGGCTTAAGCTCTTAAGTCGCGCCAAATCGTTTGGTAGAATTATAATCATTGTAGATATATACGTTTGGGAAAGTGCATGAGTAAAGGTATTGGTAAAGAGTGATGATATGTGACTCTCTCATTTTCGTCAAAACTTCTGTGGGAATTGGTTTATATAATAATAATTGGGAATAGGTCTTGTGTTTTTATTTTTTTCTATCTATCTATCTATATCATCGCGTCAGATCCCTTGGGGGGTAGGCAAAGAGTACAGAGTTCCAACAGGTTCTTTCCTTACATACCTCTCTGACTTCCTTCACTCTCATAGTTCGTCTCATACACGCTCGCCGGTTACGGAGACTCTTGACTGGTCCTTCAGATAAGACTCGGTCTATTTGGTCATGGAATTTCTTATTTTCCAAAAATAACATAGCTTATACATTTACACAAATTTGTTTGTACCAATGCGAACTCAATTTGAGTTTCTTTAAACTCACTTTTTTCCCATGCGATGTCATTTGAATTTTGCCACTTCCTGTAGCGACGTTTGATCTTGTTGCAAATAATATCGAAATAATATTGATGTTATCGGGTGGTTGCCGCACGCGCTAAGACTATTGAAACCCAACGGTAAGAGCTCATGGAGCACCTGTAGGCCAGCGTATCCTATCGCATTTGGAGGGCGCCGCAGACTACGAATCTAACTCCTCTCCTATCAGCCGCTACCACCGTCCGCGGCCTATTCTCACCGACCCACTCGATGTCATTACATCCCGTCTTTCGAATACAGATACAGACACCGGCAAGGTCCAAGAATCCCTTGCTCGCCGGCCGGTGCAGAGTACCACGGCGAGACACCTAGTATACGCCTTCCCCCATAGCAACTGCCCAAGCCGAGGCCGTTCCTCCTTGAGGCGCCCTTGAGCTTGTTGCCCCCTTGCCCTTCTGGCTCGAGCGTAGTGGTTGCACCCTCGCCCTCTTTTCCAGTGAAGCTGTAGAGGCTCCGCGGCCATTCACACACACAAAAACTTTGAGGGCCGGATGGTGAGCCACGAACGGTACTTCGTGTCTTCGCCTTTGCCAAAACCGGCTAGATTGTTTTAATTGAATATCGATGTTATTTTTTCAATATTATTATAGCCAAACATAGAACCGAATGGCAACCCAATGGTGGGACGATAACGGCTAATAAAAAATATAGATAGTGTATGTAAATATCGATATTAAATTTATTGATATTTTTGTGATTTCCTTATCTCTAATTTTTCATTTGTCTTGTTCCAGCGGTCTCTACGACCCAGTTTTAGACGACCAAGAGCCGATCATCGAAACGTTCGAACCGGGCGATTCCGACCTACCATCGGAACCGACTGAGGTACCATTCAAAATACAACAATTCATAGAAGCACCAGAACCTTTACAATTTCTAGAACCTTCTCCAATTAACGCTCCCTCTCCATTTACAGAAAGTAGATCCTTAACTTCCTCACCTTTTTTAGTTAACGTGAAACCGTATAGACCTTTTTCTACTGAACCTATTTTGGAAGTGCCACCGCTGGAAGAACCGATTATTTTAAACCCAAATTATAAGGACCAGTTTGGTTTTGGTAATGATGAGTTGAAACCCGATGAATTGTTGGGTTCTTACTATAAAGATGCGTTTGAAAAAGCTGAAAGAGAAGGAAAATTTAAACTGCCTGTGTCGGAACAGTATGACCCAGAAGGGAAAAAGATGAAAGTAGATATCAATATTGAGAAAACTTTTAAATATATTGAGTTTTATGAGAGTATGTGTAATGAAATTAGAAATGTTAGTAATGATGTAAAAACTAGAGATGTTAAGACTTCTGATGTTAAAAAGCCTAGTACTGAAAGTGTCTCAAGAGATAAAAGAACAGATGTTAAAGAAAGTATTTTAAAAGAAACTAAAGTTACTGAAAAGGTTTCATCAGACGCTAAGTATCCAAAAGAAAGGATGAAAAAGGAATCTCACTATGAAGAAATAGATGAAGAGATGATGAAAGAAGAACTAAAATATATTGAGAAAATGAAACAAGAGATTGATATTGATAAAATTGAAGAAACAGCACTTTCTGTGGTTGATGAGAGCATAGAAAGAGCAGTTTCAGTGGCTGAAGAGATTAAACAAGAAATTGATAACGAGTTAAGTACTGAAGAGAAAGAATCTGTCATAGAAAAAGTTTTTGAAAGAGATGAAATTAAATCTGAAAAAAATTTTGAAACTGTAGATCAGACAAAGACATTTGAACACAATTATGAAGCTTACGAGGATAGTCACACAGAGAAAAAGACATGTGAGGACAAAACGTACGAAGAAAGTCACAGTGAGAATATAGAATATGAATCTAAAGACTATGAGTATAAGGAAGCAATTATTAAATCAGATAAAGATACTCAAATTGTAGAGCATAAACCTAAATATGAAGACAGTCCCAGAAGAGGATCGAGAGTTTTCGAAGAAACAGAAATTAAAGAACAACGTAAAACATCTATTAAAGAAGATAAAAGAATTGTTGAACCTATAATTGAGAAGGAATATAAATCCACCAAAGAAGAACGGATGTATGTACAAGAAGAGAGAAGAAGAGAGCAAGATGTAGACCCTAGAGTAAAAGGAGAACGTACTAAAGCTACTTATGAAGAGAAAGAATCGAAAGAGGAACTCAATAAAGTTAATAAAACGGTACACAGTGCTGTGAGAAATGAGAAGAGTGAAGTAGAACAAAGAATATACGCAATAGGACTTCAAACTATACCTAACATTAGAGGCGTAGTGCACTCTTCTTATCATTACGATTTACTTCTTAAAACATTTTTTATCCATCTCACTGATGTAATGGTAGCATTATCTAGATTTATTATAACTCAGCCTGTTTTTAATACTGAAACTATTGACTCACATGAGGTAAGAGCAACTCATATGTCTGATACTCAAGCCACTCACGTTAAGAAACATATTGAAGAATCGACTAATCAGAAGAAAAGGCTGATTGAGGAAAAACCAGCCGTAATTAATGAAAGAAAAGAGTTTAAAGTCGAACAAGATGTGAAATATCAATCGGCCCAGGATAAGAAAGCTGAAGCGAAAAAAGAACAAGTAGTAAAGCCGGTAACAATTAAAGAAACTAAACAAAATATGCTACAGAAAGATCTAAAACAGATGAAAGTAGAATCAGTTCAAGAGAAAGTTGAAGTGAAACCTGCAGTTGTTAAAGAAATGAAAGCCCAAGAAACTGTCAAAAGAGCAATTGATGTTAAGAAAGAAACGAAAGTTGATAAATCTGAGGATATAAAGCAAGAGAAACATGAAAGAAAAACTTTTGTAGCTAAAGATAGAGCGATGGAAGTTGTTGAAAAGAGAAAAGTAACAGGATCATCAATGGCGCAATTATCAGAGAAGAAACTCCCACAAGATCTTACTCAGAAAATGGATGCTGTAGTCGCCGAGTTTCAGACTAAAGCTACAGCGGATTCAGTAGACATGGTGGAAGTTAAGAAACAGATGGTTGAACGAAGACGAAGATCGAGAAGTAGGAGTCAAGTAGAGGAAGAAGTTATGAGAGAGAGTGATCCTTTAGAATGGCTAGCTAAAGTGGACAGTAGGAGAGCATCTCAAGAACGCATGGAAGTTACTAGAAAAGACTTTTCATCTACATCAGAAACCATGGAAAAGAAAAGATTTGAGAGCAGTTACGAGAAAAGACAGACTAGAAAACATAAACCACCGAAACAAATGTATGTAGCTATAGTAGAAGCTCACGTTTACACGAATAAAGACGCTATATTCGAGGAGCAAGTGTCTGAATTGTCTGAAACTTCATCAATACAAAGTGCAGAAGAGATTAACACAGCCTTTGAAGCTATACAGATTGAATCAACAGAAAATGTTACTATTGAGAATGCTATTAAGGAGCTAGAATCCGCTAAAACTCTAGTAGAAGAGTCATACTTAGATAAAGCAAGTGCTAAGAGTGAAGCTACAGTAGAAATGATAAAGGAAACAGTCCAAAATATCAAAGAAATCGAAAAAGCAATGGATTTTATGAAAGAAGACAAAGCCGTAGTTAAGAATGAAATTCAAGAAGTGGTAGTTCAAGAAACGAAAGAAATTATAGAACCAGTGATTGAAATTGAGGAAACTAAATATGAAAAGGTTGATATGGATATCAGCCAATCACTCACTACTGCGGAATCTCATGAGGTCAATGTAACAGAATCTAAAAAGGAATTTACTAATGTTGAAGAAGTTAAGAAGGAAACGGTTTCTATTGTAAAAGAAGATTATAAAGAAAGCGCTGTTACAACAGAAATGATAGCAGATGATTTCACTGAAACAGCGCAAGTGCAAGAAACTGAATTAAAATACGAAGTTATTAAACCTGAATATCAAATAGTTGAAGAAGAAGAAGTGACTGAGAGAGTAGTCATAAAATCAGATAACGACAAGAAATATAAAGTAGTAGAAGCGTCAGCTGAACTGAAAATCGTTAAGGAACTTGAGATTGAATCTCAAGCTGAAATAATTGAGATTGAGGATGAAAATGAGCTGGTTAGAGAAGGAGGAGTTGACGCTCAATCTGTTATTAATAAATTACAGATATTGAAAGCTCTAGAAGTTGAAGATAATGAAATCACCGAGAAATCGATGATTACAACAGATATTGATACTAAAAATGTAAGCCAAGAACTAGCTGTAATAAAACAAAAATCTGAATTGAATAAATCAGCTGAATTTGAGTCTATGAACAAATCAGAAGTATCAAAACAAGCAATAGGAGCGTCTAAATTTGAATCGAGATCTGCAATTTCGCAAATGACTCAAGAATCTCAATTAGAAAGTCACAAACAAATTGCATCTTCAGAATTTGAATCACAATCAATCAGTCAATTAACTATTTCAGGACTCGACCAGTCAGTGTCGTCTAAGTCCTTATCACAGCACCAATCAACCAATCTAAAAGCACCTTCAGAATCGATAATCAACAAATCTGCCACGAAAATGAAAGCCGTGTCAAGCGAAGCGATTTACGATGAAAATAGTCAAGAATCATCATTCACAGCAAAATCAGTTGATAAAAAACTTTCTCTCCAAACAGATCTAGCTTTGAATCATCAAATATCAGTTCATAGTGACGAAAATAACAATATAGATACACCAACACCTTCCACAGTACCTCCCACTCCTTTAGTAGATGAATACATTTTTAAATTAACAATTCCTTTACCTAAAAGTAGAGGATCAACACCTGTACCTCGAGATTGCACACCACCTAGTGAAGAAGACCCTCATATTGTTAAAAAGAAATTGATTCCTTATATTGAGACGACGATTGAGGAGGTGGTATATGATTGTCCTTTACCAACCCCTCCTGGAAGTAAAGTTCAGTCGCCTGTGTATACTAAGCCTGGATTAAGAGGTGGAGCTGACAGGCCAGAGTACAGAAGCAATAGGAAGGTATGTATATCAAATAACTTAATTTCATTCCAGAAACTGCATTTATTGCTCTTATATAGGTAGTCCTTCAAGCTGCCGATTTACTTGACTATAGTAAGTTAGCTTGTCATACTCGTCCACTACATAACAAAAGTCTTATCTCACAAAACAAGGCAAGAGAGATAAGATTATACTCAACCACGTGGGCCTACTGTAGTGCCATAGAGGCATGTTTGTAGGTAATATTCAGTAATGAAACCAATAATTAACTGAAACGGGTAGCACGAGAAATGTACATTACATTGCGAGCTTTAAAATTTTAAATTATTATTTTAATGCTTTTCTTATTTTTAAAGACGTAGCCCCACACTAGAAATTATTCCTGTGTCGTTGGTGGGTATAACATGAAATTCACATATACAAACATCCAGACCCAAAACAAATATTTGTAGACCATACATAGATCTGTCCCGAGCAGGATCGAACCCGCGACTACTTGATGGACATAACAGCTAAAGCTCTTAACCACTGGCACTGGAAGCCTTCTGTGCTTAGTATATTTCTTTTCTTTTCTTGGACTTTTGGTGTTTTTCTATAACTCGATTAATTATCATTTTAAATGTAATTTAGGAGGAGATAAGAGAAATAGAAAGAAAATCATCTCTACTAGCATCAGCTATCGATGAAACAATTAAGAGTATAGAAGAATATAAAGAAGAAGTTGGAATCGAAACGAAAAAGAATATCAAAGTCCAAGAATTCAAATCTGAACAAGTGAGCAAGTCTTTCGAAAGTAGTTATAGTAAGAAAGTTATTACACAAAATGGGACAAATGAGATTGAGTCTAAAATTGAAGAGAATAAAGACCAAATTACAAAACCTATTGAGATCGAAGCCGCGATAGCGGAAAATAGTGTTAACGAGTCATTTGCTGATGTTGAAGAAAGTACGAAAGCTATAAAGAACGTAGATATTGAAGAAGATTCTAAAAATGGAAAAATACGTTCAAAAACGGACGAAATTGATTATAAAACTGAAGATAAAAAATCTGAGTCTGGAGCTACAGTTACTGAAACAGCAAAATCAACTAAAACACAAAATGAATTTAATTCTGAAGAAAAAATCACAGAAGAAATAACATTAGACACAGAGAAGATAGATATTAACGTCGAAAAAGCGGATTTACTCAATGATAATAATCAAATAGATGAAAAGTCAGTAGATATAGAAGAAATCTCCATTAAAAATAAAACTGTGAATGAAAGGCAAAATAATACAGAAATTAATGAATCAAAAGAAGATGTTAAAAAAATGGCTTATGACATGAAGATTGATGTATCTGAAACGAAAATAACAGAAAAGAATGAAGATGTGACTGATAAAGAAAAACCTAATCCGTTGCTTGGTTTTCGACCCGTAGTGTTTGACCCTGAGGCGATTTCGAAACGGGAAACACCGTTCTTACAGGTTCCTGTAAGTTATTTATTTATTAAATATATTATGAATTTACCATAGATGATTCTGCCAACGTTAAACTTGATAAGTTTAATAGACAAACAGTAAATACATTTTTAAAGACAAGCCTGCAAAGTAGCTAGTTAAAATTTAGTGTCTATGATGTTGGCCGTTAAGGAATTCTTTCGTCTGGAGCCAATAGAGGATGTGCAATCAGGTCAAGAAAACGCGTATTCATTAGAACTAAACCAATATGTCAAATTATCAACGTAAGATTACCGTAAAAAAAGAAAAACATTGCAAGTTAAATAGAAGCTTGTTAAAAAAAATGTGAAAGCTAACAAATTAGATGGTAGTTTCATAATTCATAGAAAGAAAGAAAGAAAACTCATTTATTTTGAATAACAACACAAGTCCACCGTCACACCTATATTCCCCAAGCGGGGGTGGCAGAGGTGTACTGAGTACACCCACGTTTCGCCGACGATGTAAGGTCCCATGTAATAGGGGGCGAGCATATTGCCATATAACGGGCACAATTCCAGACTCCGGACTCATACTGGGTATTTTTCGTTAGAAAAACTACATTTGTCTGACCTAGGATTTGAACCCAGGACCTCGTGATCACAAAGCGATGTGCTTTGCCACCAGACCAACGAGGCAGTCAAGACCAACGAGGCAGTCATACATAGCTGATTTTCAATAAGGGCCCTAAGTGACATGCGAGCATTGAGTCAAACCAATTTGTCGTGGTGTTTGGAATGTATTACAATTTAACGTATTACATTTATTACAGTGTATTTATTAACTCTTACGCTTGGGCAAGGTACAATTTTGTACGTAACGATCTTATGGCACTGTGCCATAAGATCAGTAAGTGCAAACAGTCACGCATCATGCTCCGCCAACCTGCGGCCTGCCGCGGGGCACCCCGAGAGCAAGCATCGCATACCGTGTACGCACTGACGTTTCACTCTTTTTCAGGAATTAGAAGAGATACAGCCATCACAAAATGGAAGACAATCGCCTTATCTGACAGACACTGGTGATTCTATAGGCACAATTCAAGGCATAGTGGATGGACTTGAGGAAGCTGTTATTGATCCAGAAGTTGCAAGTTAGTACTTTCTCTCCTAATTTAAGGGTCCATTATCTCAAACGAGCTCGGAGAAGAGCGTTTGATCGTATTTCAAATAGAGCTTTAAGACATAGTGGTAAGGCTTTTTTTACAAAACGTATTCTCAAAATAGGATGTGTCGTTTTACAAACATGAAATCCATATACACAAACACCCAGAACAACATAAGGTTTTGGGGGGTTCAAATAATCGACTATTCGAGTCAGTGGGCGGAGCGGCTTAAGCTCTTAACCACTGGATCAACCCGTCCGTCATAGAATTCTTCTTCTTATCGTTTCGACGGCAGACATGTCAAATCTATATGGAAGCGGTTCAGAACGCAACCACTCGACCGCATTGTCGGTGGCATTCATCAAATCCTGCCGCGTGCAAGTGTTGGGGCTTGCAGAGCATGATGTAAGGTGGGTCTTCGTTGGGGTATCACCACACAAACACGTCATAGAATTGAAATCATCATAAAAGGTGAAGGCTTGCTGGCGCTCTGTTATCAGAGAAGATGGGAAATCCGACTGCCTCGTTGGTCTGGTGGCAAAGCGCATCGCTTTGTAAACACGAGGTCCTGGGTTCAAATCCTGTAGTTTTTCTAACGAAAAATTCCCAGTATAAGTCCGGAGTCTGGAATTGTGCCCGGTATATGGCAATAGGCTCGCGCCCTATTACATGGGACCTAACATCGTCGGCGAAACGTGGGTGTACTCAGTACCCCTTTTTTTTTTACTAAAATCCTGCATAGGACTTCCGCGAGCCTCGGGGGACGCTCGCGGGGCGTGTCGGATTCCTACCGACTAAAAATCCCAGGGTGGCCGACATCAGCACTTTGGAGGGGCTCCGGGATCTCCGTATGGAACGCACCGGTGCCCCTCTTGTGCCACGCTCTGAAGAGCCCGCCTTCGAGGGGAGACTTAATAATACGCTCCCCCCCGCACCAACGCGGTGCTTACGGCGACATGGGCCACACCACGTCGCCGTCCTCCTCGGGGTACTCAGTCCCCCTGTCCCCCCAGTCCCCTCTGGGGAATATAGGCGTGACGGTGTGATGGGAAATCCAAAACTAAATCATAACAAAATGACTGCCAAAGTGGTGCCACAGTTGCATCACTGTAGTGTCACCTCGAAAATCTAATTCGAAGGCTATAGTCTTCTTTTGCATTTTTTTTGTATTTTTTAAGACAAAATATTATGACCGAACCACCAAATTCAGGAACAATATATTTTACACAATTTTGGATCATTTGCAGTTTTCATTCAGTAGTTAATAACTGTATATCTATTACAGAGGAGCTTGGAAAACCAGGAATACCTGAAGAGAAGATTGCAGAGTTAATATCTGGAGAATCGGAAATGTTAAGAGAAGCACACGTTATGGGGTGAGTTTATTATGGGTACATTATTGGCGTCAGCTTACATATTACCTACTTATGCGATTTGGACACAAATAAGCAAAAATGCAGTGATAGCCTAGTGGTTAGACCGTTGGACTGCAGTCACGCACCTCTGTCTTTTCGAAAGCATGTGCGTATTTAAAATTAATTATCACTTGCTTTAACGGTGAAGGAAAACATCGTGAGGAAACCTGCATGCCTAAGAGTTTCTCGAAGGTGTGTGAAGTTCGCCAACCCGCACTGGGCCAGCGTGGTGGACTATGGCCTAAACCCTCTCAATTTGTGAGGAGGCCCATGCCCAGCAGTGGGACAGTTCCTTAACAGGGCTAATATTATTATTATTTTAAGCAAAAATGTGTCATACATTAACATTGTGCTATTGAAAATTGAATTTTGTCGTTATTCAATGAGAGTATTGATTTAAATGCCACGTTGCATTTGGTTGACATGTTGTTGCTTATTGTGTTTATTTATCCCTCTTTTACACTTCCTTTCATAAATACACATCATGTAGCAAATATAAGGAGGAGTCGGCCTATGCAAGTGTGCACAATGTCGTCTAACTAGGCCCTACCGTAATTGCAGTGGGCGTGATTTACGGTCTGTCACTCTCAGCTAGATGGCAAATACAGAAGTGGGCGAGGTGTAACGTCTTATTCGTCCCGCGCCACCCCGCGCAGTGACACGCTTGGTTGTTAAATGAGAAATCTTATTATGCCATATCCTTTTTATATTTGCTTCATGATACAAACCCTTTTTTCGAAGCGCGTGCAATGTAAACGTACAATGATTTGCTAGCAGCGTTGGGCATTATTCAATCAATTTTTCAAGTGTAGGATCAATCGATTGAAATATCATATTCAATTAAATTAATCCCGGTAAGGTATTTTTTTAGACGTAGCCCCACACAAAGATTTGTCCCGTGCGGGAATCGAACCCGCGAATATTAGACTCAGCGGAACGTCTTAAGCTCTTAACCACTGCGCTAAATTGTCCGTCAAATATAATTACGGAATATTTCGGAATAACGATGACTTTTGGACGTCAAACGCTTGTCTCTTTTGTGATCGTACTGTAGAACATTCGAAATGTCAGGACCTGAGAAACTAAAAAAAAAATGTATTTTAAATCCGAAATATTTAAATTAAATCAGAATCAGAAATCATTTATTGTTTGAAACATGGTTACAGCGGTATTACAAACTTAACACGTTCACGGACAGTACGTCGAGAGACGTAAATTATGACCCTCATAAAATGGCACTACGGCTGTAGGCGGCGATTTAAAATACACCAAAAGTAGAACTCCGTCCACGGCCGACTATTTCTCATAGCATTAATAGGAAGGATATGGCTCTGTGCCGTTTTAGGCTATAATACAGAACGCTAGTGCCACAGCAAACACTGCTGCCAGCACACAAGTTACCTCTGTCACGCACACATTGAAAGAACACGTATTCTGACACTACGTCTGTGGCCGGAAGATTTACATACACATTCGACCGACCAGTCGCTGCGTGCCGTTAGTGCCTTAACACATGGTTTAGAATTCACTAGGTATGAATGCTACAGACGGTTACATCTCTGATCGTTACTGCCGCAACACATACTTTTAAAACCCAGTAATGTGGCAATCCGTCCCCAGACGAGATGCCTCTTTGAATGGAAAGTTTGTGCGTTATATCACAAATTATTGAGAATGATTTTGTGTCCGTGAACGTGTTAATTATAGTTCAACATGTTTCGCCAAATAATTGGCATGCAATATTTAATAAAACTAAGAATACATTAGCTTTTCATCAATAATTCAGATTCAAACATACATGTCAATCACTCATTAGTATTATTTACATAGATCATAAATGTCGAGAAGAGTCAAGAAATCACGAATTAAATATAATTAGCGTATGTTTAAATGAATGAATAAAATACCATTAATATATTTTTTCACAATACATTTTTGCCCAACTCTATTCGATTGTGTGGTTAATCTTTTATTATACATGCCCAATGCACTTTAAATTATTAGAAGGAACGGTGGGGCGCGTCTCGTGTAACTGATTTTTGAATATGCACTCACAAGCGGCTTCGCTTAGTATAAACATCTCACGATAAATGGACACATGATGTTTTTGTGGTGTGTCAATGATCTACGCTGTTGATCGCAGGGCCGTTACGTTAACCATGCCTATACGTAACGTCTCTGTCGACATCTATCGTCTATTTTTTCTTAAGTGGCCACTTTTATGAACAAATATTGCGTGATAACTGAAGACAATAAAATTGATACAGTTCAAGATTAATTTATTTTATTCATTAATTGATTTCCCGACCCATGCTTTCTGTCCCAACCGCATCAATTTGAGTGTCTTTAGTTGTGTGTGTGAGTGATCTACGCTGTTGGCCGCGGGGCCTTTACAGTTTCACTGGACAAGAGGGCGAGTGCGCAATCCCTACGCTCGAGCCAGAAGAGAATGGGGGCAACTAGCTCAAGGACGTCTCAAGGAGAAACGGCCTCGGCTTGGGTAGTCGCTATGGGGGATCGCATACACTAGGCGTCTTGCTGTAGTGCTCTGCACAGGCCGGTGGGCAATGGATGTGTCTTTAGTTGCCACACCATATTTGTTCATAAAATTGGTCACTTAAGAAAAAGTGGTTAGGGTTGCGTTGCGTGTTGTCCGCTAGACTGTTTATAATACATCTGGACAAAAGTCTTCAAAGACTGAAAGCGATGAATGAAGGTGTACAAATGGGTGACTTAGTGGTAAACCATCTACTTTCTGCAGATGACGCGGTTTTAATAGCGCCAACAGCCACTGATCTGCAAACACTAGTCACAGTTATGAAAGACGACTGCATGATCAATGGCTTACACTTGAATGTGAAGAAAACCAAGATTATGGTTTTTGAAAGGGAAGAAACCAGAACGAATGTAAGGATTATGGTTGGTAACGATGTGCTGGAGCAAGTGAATGAGTTTGTATATCTTGGATGCGCCTTCAGTAAGGATGGGAAATACACCGCTGACATAGAGAGAAGAGTGAGTGCAGGGAACAGAGTGAATGGTGCGATGGGAAAGCTACTCGGGAGCCGGCACTTAAGCCATAAGGCGCAGCTGGCCATACATAACGGAGTTCTTGTCCCAACGCTGTTATATGGTAGCGAGAGCTGGGTATGTAAGAAGGAGAATGAAAGTAGGATAAATGCGGTCGAAATGCGATCTCTGCGGAAGATGTGCGGAGTGAAGCTGACCGACCGCATTAGCAACAGCATAGTAAGACAGCGAGTAGGTATGAAAGATAGTATCGGTGTAAAGATGAGAAAGGGCATGCTCCGTTGGTTCGGGCATATAGAAAGAATGCCAGAGGAAAGAATGACAAAACAGATATACAATGTGAAAGTGGAAGGATGCAGGTACCGGGGAAGACCTTGACTATCTTACCACGACCAAATAAACCGAGTCTTATCTGATGGAAAAGTCAAGAGTCTCCGTAACCGGCGAGCGTGTATGAGACGAACTATGAGAGTCGAGGAAGCCAGAGAGGTATGTAAGGAAAGAACCTGTTGGAACTCTGTACTCTCTGCCTACCCCGCGAGGGATCTGGCGTGAGGTTATAGATAGATAGATAGACTTAAGAAAAAACAGACTTTAAGTCTACGCTATACGAATTCGTGCTTCACTTGTGCTCAGCTCGTACTCAGTTCGTTTAGCATAGGCCCGGCTATTTAGTATATTAAGGGCCTCGTTCACCACCCCCCAGTAAAGTGCTGGTTAGTAACTTATTCACTAGCGTGACTCGGAAATTACTACTACTTTATTGAGTTGTGTACTAAGTACTAGAAAAACTAGAGTCTGTCTTATGAAAGCTGCAAGTGAAAATGGCGGTAAATTTAAATGAACAGGGAATAAATAGATTCGATATTTGAACACTTTAGTAAAAGAAAAATATAAATTAGTTTTATGATTTAGAGGAATATAATATATACACACAGGAGAGTGGAGAAACAAGGTAGGAGAAAGAGTTAGGTGGGAGTTATATATAAATTATAGTATTCCAATTTATCTTATTCTTTCGTGTCAATGGTTTATAAGACGTTGGTTATCTGCTACGAGAAACTAATACTTGTTGCGGTTCCTATATGATAATCGAAGTATTTAATTTTTTTTTATTATCATGTAAATTGTGTGAAGACTCAAAGTGTCATCCATTAGGTATTAAACATAACATATGTAAAATTTTATAGAATTATAAAATAACATCAAATAAAACTAGCGTGTATCAAAACTAGTTCCTTTGTCTGTGGTTCACAAGATCAATAGGTGACATTAGCTCGGTATTGCCAGCTTATAAAAAGGCAAAAAAATTACTCGCAGCTTTCATTCGACATACTCTATGTTAAACAAAAAATGGCGCCTAGCTATATGACCGCGGAATTAGCGGGAATTGTGTTTTCATAAATAATAAAATTTTATATTTCTGTAGTTGTTTAAATAGTATCTTAGTGCACATGAAGGCATACTTTTACTAACTTAGCACTCGAACGTGTCACGGTGCGCACAAAGTGAACTTGAGTGTACACACTCTAAATTTTCCTACAAAAAAAATAGTTGAGGTCTTTCCTAGTATATATTAACTCAATAGGCTAGTTCAAACGTTGGTTAGGGCTACTCAGAGATGGTGAAATTCGTTGATTTACTTGCAATTTTAACTGTCGATTAGTTAACTTCAGACTTTATTCGTTGGTGGTGAAAAAGGCCCTATGACTAATTTAGGCTGCATTTTCAACCATTTTGTACATGTTCACTTTTCACAACCATCTCCATAAATATATCATTCATTATTACATAAACATAGACTCATGTTCCTAAATTAGCATTAAAAGCGACATAACTTAAATGGGAATCCGTATCGAAGGACGGTTTGAAAGCTGATAATCAGATCCTGGGTTTAGAATTTTAAGTCAGAGAAAGTAAAATTGATAAAGATTTTCTGTCGAAATTATTAGTGGTCTGTCATATTTGCCCACAATTACATTGAGACCAAATAACGGTGCTTTGGCGCAGGTTTGTGTCCACCTGCTGTTGGAACTTATCAAGCCACATGAGGCTTCCAACTTGGTTCAACGACTACCAGATTAAGTAATAACCAGGCTGACTTAAGGTGTCTTTCGAAGCATGGAGACGCTCAAATATGAAAACGCCACAAACGGCCACCCTACTCAGACCGACCGAGTGGAAGGCTGCTTGACTATGGTTAGAGCTAAGAATACCGCAGACATACAGCGCTACGAGCGCCTTAATGCATTTTAAAAATTATACTTAATTTCTTTATAACCAGCCTAAACACGTCCTTGCAGGACAAATGCATCGCCCAAGGATCGCTTCATAGACCCACTTTGCTTACTTAATTTCTTATTACTACCTAATACTTCAACATAAACACTAAACACAACTCTATTTTTTCCCCAAAATGGTTGAAAACAGCTTGTCTCGAGTGCTCAACTCACACATGCATCGTGTCGACGACAGCGTCGATTTCCAGAAGATAAAGCCAATGATAGACTCGCTGAAAGACTCTGAAGTTTTAAAAGCCTTGAATGAAGACTTAGCGAAGGCGAAAGAAGAAGAAAAGAAGAAAGAAGAGAAGAAATGGACGAAATTTTTGCAGAAACCGAAAAGGCCAGTCCCTAAAGCGAAGTTCGGATATCAAGGTTGGACGGCACCAGAGAGAGAAATAATTGAGGTTAGTTGTATATTACTAGAACGTAACTGTACTAACATTCCGCTAAAATTAAATCTTAAGTAGTCTTAAGTAATAAAATTTGACAAGGTAAGTTAAGGTGACAAGCAATACCTCTGTGATTAAAATGTAATAATGGCAATGTAACATAATCAGATCACAATTGACAGCCACTCAAAGCTATTTCATCCATTATATTTTTTCTGTACGAGGCGGGTGAGGTCGGAAAGATATCAATACTCATAAACTTACTGTTGTATTCGTTTTACATGGAGTAGGTGCAAATAGATAACGTTTGCGAGTCTCTCGTGTTCAATGAGATCTATGTGGTACGCATATGAATATTTGGTTAACTAACTTGTTACAATCAAATTTGTTGTGCCAAATACCAAATATAGTACAAGAATTTGATCTATTAGCAATCTTCTCATCCTGAGTGGTAGTATAAAAAAATATTTAAAAGTACATCATAGGAGGACTTAGAACGAAAACAACGATAGGTCATGGCAAAAATTTCTGTTGTACCATTTCTAATTATTACTCATATTTAACATAGAATGGGTTCCAAACAGTCGTAGCAAACTCTAATCTTATAAGGGATTTGTAAAGTAGGAGAAAAGAAGCAGGGGTTTTAAATGGCACACAGGTTCTCATCACAAAACCATACATTTTATAAGCTTTATCTGTAATGTGATTTATATGAACGTTAAAATGAAGTTTCAAGTCTATAAGTAAGCCTAGATCCCTTATCAGTTGCACTTTTTCTAAAGAAGTGCCATATAATGAATAATTAAAATTATAAATATTTTGTTTTTTAGTAAAAGTAATAGACTTACATTTTATTAGACTGAGATATAACTTATTTCATCATCAGCCCGTGTCAGTCCACTGCTGGACGTAGGCCTCTCCCATGGCACGCCACTGAGCTCGATCTTCAGCTCTCCTTCTCCAATCCCTGCCCGCTGCCTTACGAATATCGTCGCCCCACCTAGCTACAGGGCGCCCTACACTACGTTTGCCGACACGCGGTCTCCACTCAAGAACCAGTCTGCCCCAACGGCCATCGGTTCTGCGGCATATGTGACCTGCCCACTGCCACTTCAGCTTGCTAATTCGCTGAGCTATGTCGGTAACCTTGGTTCTCTGACGAATAACTTCGTTCCGGATTCGATCCCTAAGAGAAACTCCGAGCATAGCTCTTTCCATAGCTCGTTGAACGACCTTGAACTGGTGGACAAGCCGCACAGTGAGTGGCCACGTTTCGGCTCCGTATGTCATTACAGGTAGGACGCACTGATTAAAAACTTTCGTTTTTAAGCATTGGGGTATGGGCGATAAGAAGACTCGACGGAGTTTCCCAAATGCTGCCCAGCCCAGCTGTATCCGTCTCTTAACTTCCTTGTCGAAGTTGTTTTTACCCAGTTGGAGCACCTGCCCTAGGTATACGTACTCAGAAACAACTTCGAGGGGGGCTCCGTTTACGGCGATCGGTCCCGGGTCAACATGCTTGTTGATCATAACTTTAGTTTTATCTAAGTTCATCCGGAGACCGATTCGCTGAGACGAATTAGCAAGGCTGTCCAGCATCTGTTGTAGGTCTTGCAACGTTTCAGCCATGATGACGATGTCGTCTGCAAATCGCAGGTGAGAGATGTATGCGCCATTTATATTGATGCCGCGACCTTTCCAGTCCAGCGTCTTGAACATATCCTCCAGTGCATTGGTGAACAGTTTTGGTGATATTACATCACCTTGGCGCACTCCGCGGCGCAGGTGGATATGTTCAGTCCGCTGGTTCTGTACTTGGACGGTCATCGTTGCAGCTTCAAAAAGGCATCTCATCACCTCGATGTATCGCCAATCAACTTGGCATCGTTGCAAGGAGTCCAGAACTGACCAGGTCTCGACAGTGTCAAAGGCCTTCTCATAGTCCACGAAGGTTAGACATAGGGGCAGATTATACTCTGCAGTCTTCTGTATAATCTGCCGCACTGTGTGGATGTGGTCTATGGTGCCGTAACCACTTCGAAACCCGGCCTGCTCCGGGGGTTGAAACTCGTCGAGCCTTCGCGCAAGACGGTTCGTGATGACCCTTGAAAACAGCTTGTATACATGGCTCAGAAGCGATATGGGTCGATAGTTTTTCAAAAGGGTTTTGTCACCCTTTTTGAAAAACAGGACGACCACGCTTCTGTTCCATGCCTGCGGAGTTCTCCCAGTGTAGAGGACAGTGTTAAATGACTTCCGAAGCTCCTTAAGTACTGGGGTACCTCCTGCCCTCAGAAGCTCAGTCGTGACGCCGTCCTCACCCGGGGCTTTTCCATTTTTAAGCTGTTTAAGGGCCAACTCGATCTCATCCAGGTTGATCTCGGGCAAGTCTTCTGTGAAGTGACGTGTAAGGGTGGCTCTGGGATCTCCTCTAAGAGATTCGGGTCGAGGTGCGTGTGAGGCGTAGAGCTGGCTATAGAAATTCCTGACTTCCGAGAGGATTTCCGGCCTAGAAGCGATCACAGTACCCGCTTGTGTAGTCAACCTTGTAAAGTGGTTTCTCCCAAGTGACTGGACGAACACTTTCGACCCCCGGTTCTGCTCGATGGCTTTCTCAATCTCAAGCTTGTTGAAAGCTCAGAGGCCGCGTCGGACCAGCTTTGTGATCTTTTTATTTAAGGCCCCGTGTTCTGACAAGGTTGAGGCTGCATTTCGGCTTCGTTCGCTCATAAGCTCCAGAGTCCCCCCCGAAAGCTTAGATTTCCTGCCTGTACGCCTCGTTTCGCATAATTTAGTACCCTCTTCTCTAAGAGTCTGTACCACCTGCTCGAATTTCTAATCAACGCTGTCAGTGGTTTCCAAGGCAGCGAAACGGTTTTCCAACTTTAACTGAAAAGCTTGGGAATCCATAGCGGCTTGGAGCAAATTCGGTCGGAGACTGGACTTCATCAAGCGGACTCTTTCTTTCTTTCTTCCATTGTATATTCAGAGTGCCCCGTACGAGCCGGTGGTCGCTTCCGGTTTTAAACCTTGCGATCACTGAGACATCTCTGAATATGCGCCTCTTGTCCGCCATGATGAAGTCGATCTCATTTTTTATTTTACCATCGGGGCTTTGCCACGTCCACTTTCTTTGGGGCTGTTTTTTAAAGAAAGAGTTCATCATAAACAGCCCTTCTCTTTCGAGAAAGTTGATGAGCGTTTGCCCCCTGTCATTTCTGCTGCCAAAGCCGTATGGTCCTACTGAGGATTCGCTGACAGTTTTTACTCCCACTTTGGCGTTGAAATCTCCCATGACAACGTTGTAGTGTGCCCTAGGGGTATTATGAAGGGCCTTAGAGATGTCCTCGTAGAGTACCTCTATGTCCTCGTCCGAGTGTGCCGAAGTCGGTGCATAAACCTGCACGATCTTGAGGGTGTACCTCTCGGTCAGCTTAATTATGAGGTATGCTACCCTTGTCGACACACTGGACATTTCTAAAACGTTGTCAGCGAAGACTCTATGGACCAGAAACCCGACGCCACCCTGGGAAAGTTGGTCTCCCTCTCTAAAGTACAAAAGATGGCCAGATTCTAGGGTTATGGTGTCTTCTCCCTCTCTTCGAACTTCACATAAATCCCGAACGTGCCATCTTATGCACTTCAGTTCTTCTTCCAACTGCAGAAGATGCTCATCCAGTCGCAGCGTGCGTCCGTTATACGTAGCCAGGGTCAGTTTATGTTGGCGGCCTACCGTAGCCCGGAGATCTTCGCACCCCCTGCCCCGCCGGAACCGTGACCGCCGCCGTGGTCAGGAATAGCGGAGCGACCGGAAACTGGGGGCCGTGGCATATTCCGACTTGCCATGGAAGGTTTTGCCCATAATCGCCACGCTGGGCATGCGGGTTGGCGAATAATATATTTTGATTTTTAAGTTGCCGACGTTTAAACAACAAAACCAAAAATAATTTCATAAAATAATTAAGAAGTTTGAGGGTACCCCGGAACAACTATGCCTTTTGGACGTCTAACACCTCAGTCCTTCCCGTGACCATGGGTGCTGCAAAGCACTTGAAACGGCGGGAACTTAAAAATCAAAATAAACCGCGCTAAAATCCGGAAAAATAGTTTTACTTTCATGTGTAATATTCGCGTAAATCTAAGAACTCAGTATGACAATAATTTGTTTGGCGGTTTAAACCGTCTTGCAATTTGTGACAATCATCTAGAGTGGTGATTGCACGATATATTTTAAGGTCATCAGCATATAATAAAAAGTGTGTGTGTTTAAAACATTGATTGATATCGTTAATGAATAAGACGAAGATCCAAGGACATAATATGGAACCCTGTGCCACGCCTGATGTCGCTTTAATGATGTCAGAATTATAGCCATTGATAGAAACTCGCTGTGTTCTATTTCTGATATAAGAAGAAAACCATCTGAGCCGGTTTCCTCGAATGCCATTGAACGCTAGCTTCTGTAGAAGTAGTTCATGGTCCACCTTATCGAAAGCTTTGCAAAAATCTGTGTAAACGGAGTCTACTTGTGTGCGATTATCCATACGCTGAAAAAGATAATTTGTATACAAGGTTAGATTACTAATGGATGAAAGTTTTTTAACAAAACCATGTTGTTCTTCAATTATAATTTTATGTAAAGATGGATATAAGTAGTTGTGTACGAGTCGTTCGAGAACGTTCGATAAGGTGGATAGCAAGGAGATTAGATGATAATTAGCAATATCATTTTTGCAACTACATTTATTTATAGGCGTTATGTTAGCAGTTTTCCATATTTGGGGAACTACACCTTCACGTAGGCTTCGGTTAAATAATATGTGCAAAGGAATCACTATACAATCAGCTGTATGTTTAATAATGAAGGGGGAAGTATGTCAGGCCCAGGCCCTTTAGTGTGTATTTTTTAGTTATGTATTTTTAATCGTTCCACTCCAGGACAAAAGCCTCGCTCAAAGATCATCATGACGACCGGCTTTGCGTTTTACACATCCGCTTTCTTGCTTAAACACTTACACACTGCTAAGAGGCAGCTCTTGCTTAAATTGATAGCAAGAGCTGCCTCTTAAGAAGACGTGTGTAACTCTTTAGAGAAACAACTCGGTGTTCCGTGACGTTAATGGGAGCCGAAAGATTAGAACAGTTGTGTAGAAATAAATGTACCATTTGGAATTATTTCGATCACTTCATTCATGACTTCACTCACTCTGGTCGGGTCTGGTGGTCGCCGGTCGGGTGGTTGCGTCGCGAAACGAATCACTCGCCGGATGTAAGCGAGATGAAATCAAGTATATAACGTGCAAGTATGTAAATAGAGCAATGTCTATGAGACTTCGTGAGGGCGAAATGCAAATCTTAGCTTGGACTAAGTGCAAACCAAAACAAACCAGTTAGTTTGTGTTGTTAGTTTTGCGAGATTGGTGTGAACGAGTTTTGTTGAAGTTTTAAACTAATAATGCATTTAATGACGTGTAAATGTTGTAAATATTAATAATAGTATTTAAAAAAACCCTAGATTTGTGTAACTGTATTTAAAGTACTAAAGTATGAAGGAAAATCGATTTTCTATTATATCAATAGGTATATTCATATAAAAAATGTTTCTTAATTTTTATTACGTTTCATTCACGTTCCATTATTGTTTTTTGAGTCACTCAAAACATAAATCGTTAGTGTTTCTTTCTCCCTCTGAAATGATGTTCCAAATGATACATATCACTGATCCGGAACTTGGTACTGTGCCAGATACAATTGTTCCAATCTGGCTAAAGAGACATTTTTAGCACGTCTTCTCTTAGTTTAAGCCAAATCTCTCAGTCTATTTGCTGAACACAGATGTACTGACGCTTCAGCTTTTTATATATTCTTCTCTTGTTTATACATATTTTGACGGACGATTTAGCGCAGTGGTTAAGAGCTTGAGCTGCTCCGCCCACTGTGTCGAATAGTCGCGGGTTCGATTCCCGCACGGGACAAATCTTTGTGTGACCCACAATTATTTGTTCCGGTCTGGGTATTTGTTTGTGAATTTTCATGTTTGTAAACGCACCCACGACACAGGAATAAATCCTAGTGTGGGGCTACGTTTAAAAAAAAAAAAAAAAATAAAAAAAAAAAAAAAAAAAAATAAATAAAAATAAAATACAGGCTAATTTCCAGTTTCAACTTTCAATAAAGTTTTACGTCGTCGTCTCAACTGATTTGCTAAACTTCTGTCACTTCATCTTGCTAAATCTCTCTTGGTGAAATGTTCTTTATTTTATAAATAATGTTAAAAATAATAAAAAATGACAGATATAATATCTCCAATTTATAACAGTTTTAAATAAAAAAAGAAAATGATGTGGCTTAAAACAATAAACAATCAATCAATCGATAACCAAGATACATAATTTAAAATAATATTTTTTAAAAACAATGCAATATATATAATCCATCAAAAATAAAATGAAAATTTATATATGTTATCAATTTATGACTAACATAACAATTTATAAAAGATTTAAGTTTTTCATGAAAGATATCTAGATCTAAGGCTAAACAGAGACCGTTATAAGTCTGACCATTCTGGTTAGGGGAGAGTTCAGTCCTGAATTTGTTTTATGTGACCGAACATTGAACAGTTTATTAACTTGTGGTCGAGAAAATTTTTGATAGAGCAGAGATGTTTATCCGCGCCAGCAACTCAGGACTGTGCAATGGCACAGTTAAGTAACTTGTATAGGAACAATAAATCCATAATTTTGATATTATCCACAAGAGACAGCATATTAAAGTATTTGAATCGAGGTCTATAGGACTTAAGCGAGTGACGGATCCCAAGATTATACGCAAGAAGATTAAGGAATCGCTTCTGTGTCATCTCAACTCTATTTTTATATACCTCGTAAAAAGGTGACCATAACTGCGCAGTAGGAACTATATTTAATATAAAACCCTCTCAGTTTGGGAGGAGGCCCATGCCCAACAGCGGGACAGTTTCTTTACAGGACTAATATACCTGCGCAGTACTCTAGGTTAATAAGCTGCACCAAGACATAGTATAGCAATAGTTTTGTTCTTGCATGCTTGATTTATTTTTGTATTACTTGCAATGAAACCAGACATATTGGATGATTTCAGTAAAATATTATCTAAGTGTGCATTAAAAGATCGTTTACTGTCTATAACCACACCTAGATCACGTATATTTTCGACTTGCTGGAGTGCGCTATTATTGATGGCGTATGATATTCTTTTTTCTGATCAAAGATATTTGATTGCATTTGCTAACCTTCAAGAACATCTCAATGCCTACACACCATTCAGAAAGTCTGTTTATATCTTCCTTAAGCAAATCGCGGTCCCCAATGGCCCTTATTGGTTTCATGATTTTGAGGTCATCAGCAATCAAATATGCCGTAGTATTAACGAGGCATTCTCTTACGGAATTAATGAGTATCAAAAATGAAAGGGGCCCCAGGTGTGATCACTGTGAAACTCCCGATGTAGCTATGAACTTGTCAGACTAAGTATCATTTACTTTCACGTAAGATCTGCGTTCTGTAAGGTATTATTGAAACCATTTCAAGATGGAGCCATTGACGCCATATCTCTTCAATTTCAACAAAAGCGTACCATGGTCAACTCTATCGAAAGCTTTCCTAAAATCAGTGTGTACAGCGTCAACTTGAATGCCGTGATCGATAGAAATGGTGTCAGTGAAGGCTCCTAGATTTGTAGTAGTGGAGCTATTCTGAATGAATCCATGTTGTCTCTCAGTGAGTTGAGTTTTAACTAAACTGTGTGTTAGGCATAAATAAACTTGGGATTCAAAAATCTTAGGGATTAATGACAAGAAAGAAATTGGTCTGTAATTTTTATGTTAGTTTTTATCCCTTCCTTATGAATTGGTAAATCTTTAGCTACTCGTCAAACTTTGGGAAACAGTCCAGTTTAAAGGAATGGTATAAAAATGTATACAAGTGGAATAGACAGTTATTCGGCACAGCGGAATAGAAATATAGGTGGAAGACCAGCCAGATAGTTGACCATTTTTATTTATTTTATAATCTTTTTTTGTACATTATTCGTATAGGAGTTGTTGAATGAGGAGCTGCTCAAATCCAATCAGATTAATCGTCAAGATAATCCGAAATTTTATAATATCCTTTAATAGTCTACTTTTGATAGCCTTTTTGAACTTATTAATAGGCACGTTTCGCTTAGCTAGTGTAATGCTAGCTAGGGTAATTTGTTGTAGAAGCGTATACATTTCCTCATGAAAGAGTTACTAATTCTATGGAGACGAGCAGAATGTACAATAAGATCGCCTTTGTTACGTGTATTAATAAGCTGGGTTGGTTCCTCTAAAACGATAAGTACGTCTATTCATTGCCATTAATACACGCGGAAGGACCGTTATGATTAAGTTTTTATTCTATACCCGACAGACGTACTATCCAAACACCTTGAGTTTTTTATAAAATTCCCATAAAAAAGCTTTCAGTTTCTCCCGAAATTTCCAAGGCTCTAGGCAATTTTTCTTCTCCTAAAAATTCTTCTCAGGCTATTACGGACATTTAAAAAAGGTGTTTTCAAGTGATGTTCTTACCAACAAATAGTATTTTGTTTTTGTTAATACCTTTAAATATTTTGATTATCTATATCGACTACCTAAAATTGATGGTTTTAAAACTTTTACCTCGTCGCAGAGACGTTCTTTAAATTATAAATATTAATAGCCAATCTTTCTTTAAATTATATAATGAAAGATTAGCAATGAATGTTATCTTTAAATTTAAAGAACTATCCTGGAACTGGGCGTATATACTTCAAAACTGGAGAATTCTAAATCAATTGAGTTAGTGAGTCTTCATTTCAAGAATAAAAAAGTCAACATTATTTAGTGTGCATAGACAAGTTTGTGACCTTTTCATGGTCAAATAATGCATTATTTAACATCTATATTTATTCTCATTTCCTTATTGACAATCGATGCGATAACTTATGTGGTATTGATAATAATATTTCATGAATTCTTGGCGAGTATTCAATGAGAAAAAAAATACTTTGGCTGTAAGTTCTGTGATAAGGTTTAGTATGCTTTGTTTTGTGTTAATAGACAGTTGTGTTTCGAAGTGTTAGATTGTGTAATGTGAGTTTTTTTTTATTTGTTAGGACAGATGCTTAATAGATCTGTATCAAGTAATCAGATTAGGTACTAAAGTTGGTTAATTCCATCGTATCCTCTACCATCGAGCTACGAGTATCTATATCATCATGCTTGACCCTTTTCTGTTTCTACTAGTAGTTCGATAAACTGTTTGGTCAAATCACAGATCGATAAACTGTTTGGTCAAATCACAGATATTAATAAGATAAAATTTACTTACCAAAGATTTAATAATTTAAGGCGTAACTTGTATCTACCTATTAATTCGTAGGGATGTTTGTATTATAAAATCCTTCGCTTGTAGCAATCTCGCGTCCGGGCTCTACACACGCAGAGAACACAAAACGTATTCTATAATAAAATATAATAACTAATTTCATTTGTTGGCTTTTTTATTTGTTCGTGATTAATTTTTAATTAGCAGTTATAGCCTAGTGGTTAGACCGTTAGACTGCAAAGTCAGAGGTTTCGAGTTGAAACCCAGACACGCACATCTGTCTTTTCGAAAGCATGTGCGTATTAAAAATTAACTATAACTTGATTTAACGGTGAAGGAACCCGCACTGGGCCAGCGTGGTGGACTATGGTCTAAACCTTCTCAGTTTGAGAGGAGGCCTGTGCCCAAAGGTGTAATAGTTCTTAAGAGGATTAATAGTATTTATTTTATTATATTTTTCAATTAACAGTACAGCTACTTCGGCAAATACCTCGAGAATAACAAACAATTATTTGTATAATAGTACACACCACCATTACGCCTATATTCCCCAAGTGGGCGTGACAGAGATTTACTGTGTACATCCACTTTTCGCCGACGATGTTAGGTTCCATGTAATAGGGGGCGAGCCTATTGCCACACACCGGGCAAAATTCCAGACTCCGGACTGATACTGGGAATTTTTCGTTAAAAAAACTACATTTGTCCGGCCTAGGATTTGAACCCAACACCTCGTGATCGAAAAGCGATTTTTCACCACTTGACCAATGGGGCGACCTTGACCATTATAATATTTTAACGTAATTAAATAAAATAAAAAAATGTCTGGTGACCGTATCCTTTGAAATAGACAAGTTTGTATTCTTCGAAACTTCATTCACATAGTACCTTTTCTATATCTATATCATCACGCCAGATCCCTTGCGGGGTAGGCAGAGAGTACAGAGTTCCAACAGGTTCTTTCCTTACATACCTCTCTGGCTTCCTCCACTCTCATAGTTCGTCTCATACACGCTCGCCGGTTACAGAGACTCTTGACTTGTCCTTCAGATAAGACTCGGATATTTTATTTGTTATGAACAATCCAGTAATACAAGCATTTCAGTTATCTGGTACCCTAGATTCAATAGTGCCGGATTAGTAAGACTACTGTATGGGTCATATATGCCAAGAAGAGTATACAAGTTATGAAGTAACTATAGTCAGTGTGTGTTTAAATAAATGAATAAAAAGTTTGTTAAAGTCAAAGTCGAAATTCGAAGCTTGTTTTAAGGCTCGCCCTTTTACACGTGACGGACGACGGCGAAAAGTGGGTTTACACAGTACACCTCTGCCACTGCTTGGGGAATAAAGGCGCGACGGTGTTTTTTTTACTATTTTTTTTTTCACCTACGTTTATATTGTTTCAGGAACCTTATACAGTGAAAATTGTGAAGCAACCAAAACCAAAAGTCGCGCCAGATTATAAACCCGAGGTAAATTAATAAAAACTAATGTTGTATTAACTAAAAACTAAAAATCGTTGTAATAACATTTATTACAGTTATTTCTTTATTACTTTTAATGTTTGACATACCTTGTATTTATATTTTTTATACGCGGTGTAATTTTAGTCGACCTGGAGCTAAAGCCCAGGCGATGTATCCAATGCATTTTAGTAAAAAGTAAAAAAGAAAAAAATATCAATAAGTACCATCTGGAGTTTTGGCGGGAAATCGAAGAGTGATGTTGTCAATTTGTTTTAATTTCCAAAACATGCGTTATTTCGAATTATAATGTGTAATGTTGGTGGAATATTAACCATTATGTGTTCCTATATGTGCATGACTGAAGGTAATTGTAACCAAGTGATAAAACGTGCCTTTTCGATTTCCCTCAAAACGGCCGTCGCAATTGGTATGTAAAGTATCCATCGCTTTACCATCCAGGGTGGGGTACATTCATCAATTTCATTGTCATCGTTATCATCAAGTTCATCGGGGAATTGGATTAATTTAAACAAACACGATTATGCTACCACTGGACACTGGCAAAATACACCTCAAATAGTGTGAAGCCATAACTTAAAGAAGAAGAAGTACCATCTCGAAGTTTTGGCGGGAAGTCGAAGAGTGATGTTGTCAATTTGTCTTAATTTCCAAAATTTGTATTATTTCGAATAATAATGTGTAATGTTGGTGAAATATTAACCATTGTGTATTCTTATATGTGCATGAGTGAAGGCAATTGTAACAAAGTGATAAAACGTTCCTTTTAGATTTCCCTCAAAACAGCCGTCGCAATTTGTATGTAAAGTATCCATCGCTTTACTATCCAGGGTGGGGTACTTCATCAATTTCATTATCGTCGTTGTCATCAACTTCATAGGGGAGTTGAATTAATTTATGCAAACACGATTATGCATTTCACTGGAAACTGGCAAAATACACTGTAAATTAGTGAGAAGCCATAACTTCAAGAAGAAGTAACATCTCCATAGCAATACTAATTAAGTGCAAGTTTTAACTTTTTTTTTACGAGGGGAAATGCCTAACGCATAGTGCATACCCCCGGGCCTAGGGTACGGCCCGGGTGATTATGTGGGGCTCGCACCCACTAAAACCCCTCGGCGTCCCACTGCCCTTTTGCCGGCTCACAGGAATCATCACCAGCATGACCTCTGTGTGCAACTTTTAACCTACACCAAGCACGATGATATTAAGGGGCGCAGCTCGTGAGTTGACCCGTAGATTCGGTGTTCCAGATTTTTACCCTATCTATATACAAGCTGTAACATAATAAACGCAAGACCTGAAAGTAGTTTGTTCTAAATCGGTAACTGAATCTATTCCAACAATTTTTAATGTATTTTACATTTTTTTTAAATTTGCAAAAAATGCTTTTACTCCTTCAGTGCGCTATGAAAAATTAAATTTATTCTTGATTCATGGCAAGAAGAAGATTTTAAACGCATTCCTAAAACGTATTTCTCAAAACGCACACATACACGTACAAGTTTCATTGTTAATTGGGGTATAACAGTGTTTAAAAAAATGGTAAATCCTTTAAATTTAAAAATTTGGTTTCCGTTTTGACATTATGTAGCAATTCTCTAATCGGGGTGTCTGAAGTCTTGCGTTTATTATGTTACACCTTGTATATACCCTAATACTAGTGAACAGTATTGGATACATCACCTTCGGCTTTCGCTCGAGGACGACTAAAATAACACCTTGTATAATTAGTTAGATATTCCGTTTACTGCCATTCAAATAAATTTATTTTTCAAAATATTATATCAAAAAAAAACAATTTAACCATAAATACATTGAGATTAAAAATTAAATGTTTATATCATTGTTTTTTTTTTGATTTTGGCTGTTAATGTTATATAGATTTTTTTATTTGTTAATTTTAAAGAATGTGTTCAGAATTATTTAATTTTTACTTGCCTGTATGCATTATTGCTATTTACTATAATTAATGTACACGAATAATGAATGTTATAACCAAATAAATTACAATTGTGTTAATTTTAAGTATTAAATTTATTTAATAAGCTCCTACGGTTTATTTCCCTAATAATCAGCATCCATTGCATTCGCTTATTATACAAGGTGTAACTTCATTAACGCAAGACCTGAAAGTGGTTTGTTCTAAATCTGTAACTGAATTGATTCCAACTATTTTTAATGTATCATTTTTTTAAATTTGAAAAAAATGCGTTTACTCCTTCAGTGCGCTATAAAAAAATAAACTTATTCTTAATTCAGAGCAATAAGGAGATTTCAAATGAATTCCTAAAACGTATTTCTCAAACTGGACACATACACGTGCAAGTTTCATTGATAATTGCGGTATAAAAGTGCTTAAAAAAAGGGTAAAACCGTTAATTTTGGAAATGTGGTTATTGTTTTAAACTGATGAAGCATTTCTCTAATTGGGGTGTCTGAGGTCTTGCGTTTATTATGTTACTATGTTAACTATAATTTGTGGTCTCGCACCCGTTCGCCCCTTGTTATTTAAAAGCGCCTTTTGCCACTTTTTACAATACCCGTTCGCCCCTCAACACGGTGCGAAGTTATTTATAATATTTATGAAGTACCCGTTCGCCCTACGTTTGATAAAAGCTGTATATTGTCTATCTATCTATCTATAACCTCACGCCAGATCCCTTGCGGGGTAGGCAGAGAATACAGAGTTCCAACAGGTTCTTTCCTTACATACCTCTCTGGCTTCCTCGACTCTCATAGTTCGTCTCATACACGCTCGCCGGTTACGGAGACTCTTGACTTTTCCATCAGATAAGACTCGGTTTATTTGGTCGTGGTAAGATAGTCTAGGTCTTCCCCGGTACCTGCATCCTTCCACTTTCACATTGTATATCTGTTTTCTCATTCTTTCCTCTGGCATTCTTTCTCTTTCCGCAGAGCTCGCATTTCTACCGCATTTATCCTACTTTCATTCTCCTTCTTACATACCCAGCTCTCGCTACCATATAACAGCGTTGGGACAAGAACTCAGTTATGTATGGCCAGCTGCTTCTTATGGCTTAAGTGCCGGCTCCCGAGTAGGTTTCCCATCGCACCATTCACTCTGTTCCCTGCACTCACACTTCTCTCTATGTCAGCGGTGTATTTCCCATCCTTACTGAAGGCGCATCCAAGATATACAAACTCATTCACTTGCTCCAGCACATCGTTACCAACCACAATCCTTACATTCGTTCTGGTTTCTTCCCTTTCAAAAACCATACTCTTGGTTTTCTTCACATTCAAGTGTAAGCCATTGATCATGCAGTCGTCTTTCATAACTGTGACTAGTGTTTGCAGATCAGTGGCTGTTGGCGCTATTAAAACCGCGTCATCTGCATAAAGTAGATGGTTTACCACTAAGTCACCCATTTGTACACCTTCATTCATCGCTTTCAGTCTTTGAAGACTTTTGTCCAGATGTATTATAAACAGTCTAGCGGACAACACGCAACCCTGCTTGACGCCGATTTTAACGTTAAACCAGGGTGACCTGTTACCACCCACCCGTACGCATGCCTTGCAGTCCACATAAGTGGACTGGACGGCTCGCAACAGAGTGCCATCTATACCATACTCTGGCAAAATGTCCCAAAGTCTCTTTCGCACAACTCTGTCAAATGCCTTCTCCAGATCTACAAAACCGCAGAAAACCTTCCGGCCCACTGCCAGATGCTTCTCTACGATGTTGCGGAGTGAGAAGACTTGATCCGAACATCCTCTTCCAGACCTGAAACCCCCTTGTGCCTCGCACAACATTCCATCGGACTTCACGCGCATTCTCCGTTCAATAATTTTACCGTACACCTTGGCTGCCAAGCTGATCAAACTGATGGCTCTGTAATTGGCGCAGTCATATTGTGAACCCTTGCCTTTATACAAGGGTACTATGACTGCGCGGCGCCAATCTGTAGGGACTCTACCGGTCCTCCAGCAAAGGTTTGCAAGGGCCCGGAAAGCGTCCCGGACGCAAGTTCCACCATATTTGATCATCTCGGCAGATATCATGTCTACTCCCGCAGCTTTACCGTTTTTCATACTTCCTATCGCCCATTCAACTTCTTCCATAGTGATGTCCTCCGTTGATTCTGGTGCCGCAATCTCGCCTTTAGGCACGTCTGCGGCATCAGCATCCGGGTCATCTCCATACATTTCTCCAAAATATTCACTCCACCGGCTTAGCACAGCTTGTGTGTCTGCAAGAATGTCACCATCTTTAGATTTTATCCTTTCCATTCTGGAGCCTGACGAATCACCTCGAGCCTTTCTCACCTTGCTCCAAAAGAGTTTGGTGTTGTTCTCGAAGTTCTTCGCCAGCCTCTCCTCCTCAATCATACTGGTTCTTTCACGCTTTTCTTTCACTAAAGTTTTAGTGGCATTCTTGCATTGCCGGTATATTTCTTTCCTCATCTCTGTCATACTGGCATTCAGGTTCAAAGAAGATACATAGTCCTGCCACGCTTTCTTCTTACTTTCTACGGAGCTTTGCAACTCCGCATCCCACCATGCATCACCTTTTGCTGTAATATGCTTCTTTGAGCAACCACATACTTCTTTCGCGGATTCCACCAAACTCTCTTTCAGGCTATTCCAGCATTCATCTACATTTGAGTCCGAAGAGCCTGCTGTCAAAAGCTTGTCCCGGACTCTGTCTTCATACATTCTCCTCACGCTCTCATCTTGCAACTTTTCAACCTTTAATCTTTCAAGGTCTCCGAAGGGGATACGCTCTCGCCAGTGCCTCCACTTCCTGAACAGACCACTAAACCGCGCAACTACGAGATAGTGGTCTGATTCCAGAGTGGGGCCTCTATACGCACGCGTATCTTGTAGTTTGCTTCGGAGACGGTTATCAACCAGGATCAGATCTATCATGCTTTTTTGTTCATTCCTTCTCCACGTATACATATGTATGTCCTTATGCTGGAATATCGTATTAGACACAAGGAGACCCCTTTCCAAACAAACATCTACAATGAGCTTACCTGCATCGTTCACTCTCTTATCACCATAAGGACCCAGAGCAGCGTCGCAAGTTTGCCGCCTGGTTCCTACCCATCCGTTCAGATCGCCACACAGAATCACCTTTTCGTTAGCCTCAGCCAAATCCAGAACTTCCCTGACATTATCCCAAAACTTCTCAAGGTCCTGGGGTGTCGACGAGCTTACGGGAGCATACGCTGCGACCAAAAATACTCTAGTGACACCCAGTTTTAAACGGACCCTGAGAAGTCTCGCATCGCACAGGCCATAATCTCTCACTCCAGAGGCCAGGCGACGGGACAGCAAGATACCCACCCCCATGCTGGCACGACTGCTCTGCGGTACACCAGACCACAGAGTCATCGTTCCATCAGGCAGATCACAGGTTTCACTGCCCCTCCGCTTAGTTTCTGTTACACACAGAGCATCCAGGCGTCTCTCTTTCATTACATCAATCACCTCATGCATCTTATCTTCCATACCACCTCTTACATTCCAAGTGCCTATTCGGCACTCTGCACCCCACGACTCGCCAGTTCGGGCCCGGCGTGATGGGTGGCGGCCCCCATCGCCGCTTCCACCTATATTCGTACCGACGGGGGCGGGCCGGTACGCGTCGCCTCGGGGGGACGCCCTAGCCCGCACTGCGGAACGTCTTCGGTCCAAGATTGCAGCCATAATGACTGGCAGGGGTCGCGACGAGCACGCTCTTGGACAGACCCCCTGTATATTGTGATCTGAATTTTGTTTCACTGCGACTTTTGACAATTTGTTTGAGTTGAGTATGCTGACATAGACTAAAGGAGGGGCGAAAGGGACCATTTTAACTTTTAAAAAGCGAACGGGTTCTGATAATCTATCAGGGGCGAAACATAAGAGGCGCTTTCCGCAACGCGAGTCGTTCGAGTGTAACTTTTATTTTAATAATATGCCTTCATGCGCAATGAGATACTATTTAAACCACTCGAGAAACATGAGGTTATTTATCTGTGAAGTATAAACACACGCGCGTGCCCCGCGGTCGTCAAGTTGCGCGCCATTTTTTGTAATAGCTTCTCTAGCATCTATCTATATATATATAACATCATGTCAGATCCCTTGCGGCGTAGGCAGAGTACAGAGTTCCAATAGATTCTTTCCTTCATACCTCTCTGGCTTCCTCCACTCTCATAGTTCGATTCATACACGCTCGCCGATTACGGAGATTCTTGACTTGTCCTTCAGATAAGATAGTCTAGGTCTTCCCCGGTACCTACATCCTTCCACTTTCGCATTGTATATCTGTTTTGTCATTCTTTCTATATGCTCGAACCAATGGAGCATCTTCCTCCTTTCTCATCCTCTCTAGTACCTACGTAGTAGAATAACTCAATGATATATTGGCGCATTGCATATCAGAATGTCATCTCTGTGTCATTAAAAATCAATTATAGTTCGACAAGGGTATTTTGGCTCATAGATGACAGTGACAAGGTGGTGGACATGGACAGGTGGTGTGAAATTAGGGTTATTATTAAGTAAAATTTTCCTACGTCCAAGGAGATATTTTAATATGTAGGTCCGCACGATTACTAATTAAAATGAATTTTAGTAAATTTCATAGCAAACGGCACGGATTGAGGCCGCGGGCCAAAAGATTCTTGTCAGTCTGTATTTAGCTTTCGCTTCATTAACAGTGCTTTATTTTTAAATAAATCAGTATATTGATGAAGAACTCAGAAAACTACTTATGAATAGTCAAGAAAGAAAATGTTTCCGTCATTCCGAACGGTTGCAACAAATTTAACGCTTACTCTTTTAAAAATGAGAGTTTCACAATTGTATACATTACGTTCATGGGGTACGGAGGAACAATCCAAAACAAACTTGCCTGCCGGCCAGAGCAGAGCACCACGGCCAGACACCTAGTATATGCCCATACCGACTGCCTAAGCCGAGGCCATTCCTCCTTGAGGCGCCCTTGAGCTAGTTGCCCCCTTGCCCTTCTGGCTCGAGTGTAGTGGTTGCACGCTTGCCCTCTTATCCGATAAAGCTGTGACGGTCCCACGCCCAGCAGCGTGAGATCACTCACACACACAAAAAAAGCAGAACGAACAAGCTAGATATATCTATCTTACTTACTTATGCTTAAGTCGATAGGCTTAAGTATAGATTAAACGTAAATGTACTTACACTCGTGGTATCAACCAGTGTCAATCATTTAAAAAATAAGATTTTGTAAAGCAATGCAGAGTGTATTTCTTTTTAGACGGGGCATTAAGGGCTACCTTAACCATTGTGGCTACATAAAAACGGTCTGAGGAGACTATCTTTAAATTTGTTTTAAAACATTTTGAGTTAAATAATCTTCTCCTTCTTAAAGTGCCTCTCCATTACTGGAGGTAGGCCGTAGGCTTGAGCCATACGGAACAACTGCTCAACGCTGGCAATTCCGGTCCACTCCCTAATGTTCCGCAGCCATGATTTCTTCCGTCGTCCAACGTCTTTAGCCCTCAATTTTGCCCATCCAAATCTGTTGAAGCAGGTGATATCTATCGTGATTTTTCGCTTTTTGATGGTTTGCTTCAATATTCGGGTCATATCAATACGCTGGAGCACTCTATCATTGCTGACCTTCTGGACACTAGCTTATTTGGAACATGCGTTAAATATACAAATTAAAAAAAAGTTAGTCATCAAGAAAATCGGCAATTTTCGCCTAAACTTTTTTGATGCCAATCGATCCTGTTTCCGATAATACTTCTATTAAAAAAAATAAGTTTGGAGTACTAGGCAAGTCAGATATCCCAAAAAACTTTTCCCAAACATCGTGCCTTCGATAATCTTGAAGAATTGATATCATAATAATTCTTTCTACATTTTACCATGCCATCTGCCATCATTCATATCATGACCATTCCATCAATCTACAGGACTTCGATACCGGGCCTTTGCCGTGGGAAGAAAGAGAAGTCATCGAAGCCTCATTACCTCCAATAGAACCAGAAGAACCGATTTTAGTGCCGGAAGAAGGACCTGAGTTCTTAGAAGCTGTTGATCCTTTGCCTGAGAGTGAAGTACCAGATTTGGAGGATACTGGTAAGAGGGTGGTAGTCTCGTGTTATAGTAATAATATCAGCCTATACTATTACTGGTGGGCAAAGGCTTTCTCTGACAACTCGAGGTAAGAGAGATTAGGTCATACTCCAGCATGCGAACACAGTGCGGGGCGGTGGAGGCAGCTTTGTGGCCACCTACTCTTGGAACTTATCAAGCTGCCTATAAGTTTTCTAATTTGCTTTAACGACTATCACATTAAGTGGTAACCGGGATCAGCGGCTTAATGTGCCTTTCGAAGTACGGAGACGTCCAATTATGAAATGCCATAAACGGTCACCCATCTCGAGCCGATCGAGTCGAATGCTGCTTAACATTTGTGATCGCCAAGAACACCGCGGTCGCACAGCGCTACGCGCGCCTCGTCTCGTGTTTGGTTTAATAATCTATTTAGAATCACGCTAAGCCTAAGCCCTTTTAGTTTGAAAGTAGGCCTAACGGTGGGACAGTTTCTTAAGAGGGCTAATATTATAGCATCATGCTAAATCCTTTGCGGGTAGGCAAAGAGCACAAAGTGCCAAGAGGTTCTTTCCTTACATTCATTTATTCTTATAATTCGTCTCATACACGCTCTTGTCAAAGTTCCTACAAGCTCTCAAGGGCAAGTTAAGAGTCTCCGTAACCAGCGGGTATGTATGTGACGAATTATGAGAGTGGAGGAAGCCAGAGAGGTCTGTAATCTATAAAAATAATAAACCAGTCTACTGTCCCACTGCTGGACAACGGCCTTCTCTCACAAATAGAGAGGTAAGAGAGACTAGATCTTACTCCAGCACGCGGAGCCAGTGCGGTGCGGAGAAGGCAGGTTTGTAGGCACCTGCTGGCGGAACTTATTAAACCACCTAAGGCTTCCAACTTGGCTTAATGACTACCATATCCACTGGTAACCGGAGATGTTTGAAAATGGAATGCCAAAAACGGTCACCCATCCCAGACTGACCAAGTCTAACGCTGCTTAACTTTGGTGATCATCAGGAACACACATGTTTGCAGCGCTATAATCAGATACCCGCAACTTCTTGAAACTGGAAAGACAGGCAGGCAAACATACAAACAAAGCAAGTTAAATAAAAGCTTTTAAAATAACTCTTTCTCTTTCTTAGGAATTCCACTGCCTCCAATCCAGACTGATCTCCCACCAGTACCAGTTATCACTCAAGTCTTACCCCCTGTGCTAACAGACGTACCAGAAGAACAGATCCAAGAAGAGATAGTAGAAGTTAAAGAAGAAAAGAGAGAAGAAATGGATAATACATTGGCAGAACAGCTTGTTAGAAGCGTGCAGAGTATGGTTGGTAAGTGGGTAAAACACAAATAATTTATTTTGTATAAACCCTGCGGGGCATCTAGAAATTGTTAGATTTACGTTTTTTTAACGTACTAATCTATAGTCGTCAACAAGGATCTTTCGGCACGTGGTCAAATCGTAACTAATTATAACTCATGACATTTAGCCGGACTTGCCGTTTGTTATGAAATATGAAATTTGTTACGGTAAAACCCTGCCGCACATCTTCTTTCCTTCTTCTCCGCACTCCCCATCACACTTCTAGCCTTTATAGTGGTTCGTTTACTGTTCGTGCAGTGCAGCTTTGGAATACACTCCCACACACTATACGCGATAGTGTCTCACTTCTAGTGAAAGACGTCTACGTCTTTAAGAGGAAAATTAAAGAGCATTTCCTTTCATCATGATTTATATATGTAAATATGTATGTATTATTATTGATATATATGTATTTTTTTATGCATCGATAAATGTGTATGTATATATTATTTTGTTAGGTTTGTATGTATATGTTATATACGAGTATTGTATAATTATGTATAGTTAGTTCTTTGCACATTTTACTTCGATTGTACTCTTGGTACTGTCCTCTGTATTTTCATCTCTCTATGCCTATTAGGTTTGCTGTAAGAAAACTCAATTTTGAGTTAAGCTCGCCTTTGTACATAAACTTTCCTATCTTGTTGTTGTTATAATTAAACGTGTACAATAAAGAATAAATAAATTTACCCAAATTTTTTAATTCGTAAGATTGTTTTAAAACACATTGTTTTTTATTTCGTTGTATAATTCAGTTTGATCTACTGCATCAACGTTGTGCAGATTGATGTCTCGAGTCAGTTACACCGTGTAGACCTGTGTACACCTGTTAAAATATTTCCCTGGAAATAGGAAAATTATACTAAGTGGTAACCCTATTTTCGTAACAATGTCATCCACGTGCCAAGAGATCCTTGTCGCGCTATACTACCGGTTTGGAACGCGACCACCACTGAGTAGATCCGGCGTAAAACTCAGCGGGCTTGCCGTTTTTATCTATCTAATTTCCTTTTCTATTTCAAAACCATCTTCATTTATGATCCCTTAACTTTGCACCATTAATGAAAGTCTCGAAAGCACGAAGCTGCTGTACGTATTTGTAGGAGAAAACCTAAACAGATTTATCTATAGAATAAAATGTGTCACTGCGCTGGGTGGCACAGGGCAAAAGGCCCGTTACTTCCAACCCACATTTGTATTTGCCATCTGGCGGAGACTGGTAAGAACTAAACAGTTCGTCCATATCAATGTTACTTGTAAGTTCAATTATATTACGGTAGATGGCATATTTCATAAAGAAGTATTCTAATAAATTACGGAAAAAATACTTAAAAGAGAAATGTGATATTTGAGTGATCAGAATGTCATCCAAGTAATTTTTGTATGTTAAGATACATCACTTCATTTTAAGGGCTTTATTTCTAGTAAAAATAGATAATATTTGATAGCTATGCGAACTCGAGCGGACGTGTGAATCGCCAACCATGATGACGTCAAGGCTTTTAAAATCAAAAGGCTTGTTAGCTTAGACCACCTCCTCTTCGTGTTTGCTCAGTGCTCGAATGCACTTAAAAATGCCTTTAAATTCTAATGGAAAAATTCAGTACAAGGGTCCTTCTAGTAACTTTTAAATTGCAAAAGGACAAATAATTGAATAAGCTGTAGTAGTCGTAAAGATGAGAAAGGGTATGCTCCGTTGGTTCGGGCATATAGAAAGAATGTCGGAAGGAAGAATGACAAAACAGATATACAATGCGAAAGTGGAAAGATGTAGGTACCGGGGAAGACCTAAACTATCTTACCATGACCAAATAGACCGTGTCTTATCTGAAGGGCAAGTCAGGAGTCTCCGTAACCGGCGAGCGTGTATGAGACGAACTATGAGAGTGAAGAAAGTCAGAGAAGTCTGTAAGGAAAGAACCTGTTAAAGCCGTGTACTATCTGCCTACCCTGCAAGGGAACTGGCGTGGTGATATAGATAGCTGTATTAATCAACATGTTGAAGTGTGTAGGGAGCAGTTTTTCTTATTCTTGTAAAGTTTCCTTTTCCTTACATCCAAGGTTTACACTCTCAGGCGACGATTTATGTAAATTTCTTCTTCCAGATCCCAATGCAACATTGGAGCAACAATTGGCTCAAATGCGAGCCCAACTTGCAGCGTTAGCCCAACTGCCTGGAGTTATCCAACAAACTTTGGAACTGGTCACCAAACAGCTTAGCCAGATTGGCCAAAAGGCAAGTAGATACTCCCTTTTTTCAGGTTTTGGCACTTATCCGATGTGGCGGGATAATAACGCGATACCGACGAGATGTGGGTAGTTGCACGAAGTGATTATAAAGAGGAGTCGCTTAAGTAACTTTATACTGTCTTCAAACTAGGCCTTGACGTCATCGCGGCAGAACCCATGATCCCTCCCGTGACCATGGGTGCTGCAAAGCACTCGAAACGTCGGGAACTAAAAATCAAAAATTAACCGCGATAAAATCCGTAAAATAGTTTTATTTCATTATTGTATTCTTCTTTAAAAATAACAATCTATGGTTTTCAGGAAGCCCACATGGAGTTCTCCTCACAGACTAAAACCGAAAGCTATCAACAGGTAGAAGGTAAGAATTAAATCGATCTCTATCTATCTATATCATCACGCCAGATCCCTTGCGGGGTAGGCAGAGAGTACAGAGTTCCAACAGTCTCTTTCCTTATATACCTCTCTGGCTTCCTCTACTCTCATAGTTCGTCTCATACACGCTCACCGGACATACAGACAATTAAATAAATAAAATAAACACCGTCACGCCTTTATTCCCAAGCGGGAGTGGCAGAGGTGTACTGTGTACTTTTCGCCGACGATGTTAGGTCCCATGTAATGGGGGGCGAGTCTATTGCCTTATATCGGGCACAATTCTTGGACGGATACTGGTTTTTTTCGATAGAAAAAGATTTGTCCGGCCTGGATCTGAAAGCAAGACCTCGTGATTGCTACTCGCATTATTCGTTACTAGACCAATGTGGCAGTCAAATGAGACGAAAGTAGGACAAATAAATATTACCAAATTAATATCTAAAAGTTTGATCCCTGGATCTTGTAAATAGAAGGCGACTATTATTCTCAGCTTTCACTATTTTGTGTAGAGAAGACACCTGAACATTTTTTTTTCTAGCACGCATTAGCAAAAAAGCAGGGATAGCCTAGTGCTTAGACCGTTGGACTACCAAGTCAGAGGTCTCGTGTTCAAACCTAGGCACGCACCTCTGTCTTTTCGAAAGCATGTGCGTATTAAAAATTAATTATCACTTGCTTTAACGGTGAAGGAAAACATCGTGGGGAAACTTGCATGTCTAAGAGTTTCTCGAAGGTGTGTGAAATTCGCCAACCCACACTGGGTCAACGTGGTGGACTATGGCCTAAACCCTCTCAGTTTGAGAGGAGGCCCGTGCCCAACAGTGGGGCAGTTTCTTAACAGGGCTAATATTGAGTTCTTAGATTTACGCGAATATTACACATGAAATAAAACTATTTTACGGATTTTATCGCGGTTTATTTTTTTTATTTTTAGTACCCGACGTTTCGAGTGCTTTGCAGCACCCATGGTCACGGGAGGGACTGAGGTGTTAGACGTCCAATAGGCATAGTTGTTCCGGGGTACCCTCAAACTTCTTAATTATTTTTGTTGTTGTTGGTCTACGCAGATTGAGCTCACGGTGTCTTGGGGTCTTGCAGTGTTATGCTTGATTTTGGATTTGATTATATTAATTACCGGATCCCAAGACGATGGAAGCACCCAGCCATCTTCTCTATTGAAATTAAGATGTTTTTTTAATTTCAATAGCCTCGCGAACCATCCTTGGTAGGAATCGGTTCTTTCATGAGGATATGTGGTCTATCAAATCTGATGTTATGGCGGGTACGGTCAAGGACATGTTCACAGACTACAGACTTCTTTGAACGTCGGGAACTAAAAATAAAAAAAAATAAACCGCGATAAAATCCGTAAAATAGTTTTATTTCAAGGGCTAATATTATTATAAGCAGTGATAGCCTAGTGGTTAGACCGTTGGACTGCAAAGTCAAAGGTCTCGGGTTCAAACCCAGGCACGCACCTCTGTCTTTTCGAAAGCATGTGCGTATTAAAAATTAATTATCACTTGCTTTAACGGTGAAGGGAAACATCGTGAGGAAACCTGCATGCCTGAGTTTCTCGAAGGTGTGTGAAGTTCGCCAACCCGCACTGGGCCAGCGTGGTGGACTATGGCCTAAACCCTCTCAGTTTGAGAGGAGGCCCGTGCCCAACAGTGGGACAGTTTCTTAACAGGGCTAATATTAATTAATTAATTAATATTATTATTATATACGCGTTGGTGCATACACTCAAGAGTCTGTCTAATGATCTGAGAGTGATTATTTGATGTACGATGATATATTTGATTGCTGATACTAATGTTACTACCCATTATTCTGGTAAACCATAGACAAAGACGAACTTGTTTTGATACTGGTTGAGATTCATTTATTGTTATTTTATCGATCCATAAAATTCTACATGATCTCTGGATGTGAAATCTTATCTAATGTCGTGGCATTGCTTTGATGAATTGCATAGATGACACTTTGAGTCTTAATAATAAAAAATGAAAATCTTATAAAAAAATCTATTTAATACCGTATCAGACCTCAAGACACCGTGAGCTCATTCTGCGTAGATCGGACCAACAAAAATAATTAAGAAGTTTGAGGGTACCCCGGAACAACTTTGCCTTTCGGACGTCTACCACTTCAGTCCTTCCCGTGACCATGGGTGCTGCAAACCACTCGAAACGTCGGGAACTTAAAAATCAAAATAAACCGCGATAAAATCCGAAAAAATAGTTTTATTTCACGACCTAATTTATTACAATTTGCTGCCATTTTCTTCTCTAAGCTTTTATTAGACAGACTCTAGCTTACTTTGTGCTAGGTGCTTGCCGCATTGTGACAGTACAGACCCTAAGATACTGTTTAAATAACTCGAGAAACATGAGATTATTATCTATGAAGAGATAAACCTAGACTTATTTGAAGGACAAGTCAAGAGTATCCGTAACCGGCGAGCGTGTATGAAACGAACTATGAGAGTGGGGGAAGCCAGAGAGGTATGTAAGGAAAGAACCTGTTGGAACTCTGTACTCTCTGCCTACCCCGCAAGGGATCTGACGTGATAATATAGATATATAGAAGACACAAACATCCGCGCTAACTCCGCGATCATTAAGTTGCATGTCATATTCTGTGTGGAATATCTTCTCTAGATATCTTCTCCGATTTAGCGGAGTGGTTAAGAGCTTAAGCCGCTCCACCCACTGTGTTTAATAGTCGCGGGTTCGATTCCCGCACGGGACAAATCTTAGTGTGACCCACAATTATTTGTTTCGGTCTGGGTATTTGTGTATGTGCATTTTCATGTTTGTAAACGCACCTACGACACAGGAATAAATTCAAGTGCGGGGGATACGTGTAAAAAAAATGTTCATAATAACTTAATGAATTATGTTAACTTCTTCTAACAGTGACTCAGAATAATACGGGATACCAATTAGCCCAACAAGAGACTCAGCAAATTCAGCAGGAAGCTGAACCTTCTCAGCAAACTACAGAAGAATTATATATGAATGGGAACCACGAAGAGAGGGAAGATAAGATGACTATAGAGGAAATGATTGAAGAGCAGAAGGTAAGTACTTATATAAAAATTATAATAAATAAAAGAAGAGTCTCCGAAACCGGCGAGCATGTATGAGATGAACTAGGGGAGTGGAGGAAGCCAGAGCGGTCTGTAAGGAAAGAACCTGTTGGACTCTGTACTCTCTGCCTTCCTCGCAAGCGATCTGGCGTGATGATATAGATAGAATATACCAGCATATTATTGCAATACTGGGAAAAGACCTTTTTATACAAGGTGAAAGAGATACCGATGCCCTTACTTCCTTTAGGATACAGATACCGCACACAGGATCAGACCTCGACCTCGCCGGCGAGCTCTTAGAATCCCTTGCCCGCCGGCCGGTACCGGTGCAGTGCACCACGGCGAGACACCTAGTATACGCCCTCCCCCATATCAACGCCCAATCCGAGGCCGTTCCTCCTTGAAGCGCTCTTGAGCTAGTTGCCCCCTTGCCCTTCTGGCTCGAGCGTAGTGATTGCACGCTTGCTTGGTTGGTCTCTCGGTCAACAGCGTAGATTATACGGTGCGGTGAAGGCAGGTTTGTGGGCATCTGCTGGTGGAACCTAGCAAGCCGCACATAAGGCTGGAACCCTTGACTTCACGATAACCGCAATTAATGACATTACCGACATTGCAGTCCTCATGACTTTTCTCATAACATTGATTCTCTATCAGGCCGATACGTTATCGCATCTCCCCGTGCAAGAAATGCCAGAAGGAAGACAGAACACGCAAGAGAAAGAGACAGTAGGAATCGTACAAGAGATCAATGAAGAAGAAAATAGAACAGAGAAACAAAAGAAGGTTAGTGATATTTAAACTATATTTTTATAGACGATGACCTCATATATGGACATGCCGTAACTACGGAAATGAGGTGCCAGTATCGGGATTTAAAATGGCGGTCGGTCATACTTCAGCTAACTAATTCATATCGTTTTTGACCGAAAATATACTCGTAATCATGGTAACAGCTGGGCGTAAAGGGGCTACCGCGAGAAAAAAACAAGTTTTTGTACTCTGTGCACTTCTAGGTAATTTGGAGTAGAGACCTAATGTTTCGAAATATGATTTTTGAGTGTATATTAAATCTGGTAAAATGAATACTCGATAGAAAAAAAATCTAAAGTCATCTCTATTGCCTTACATTTTGTTGATTCCAACGCGAAATGATTTAGAATTAATCAATAGAATTTACTTAAAAACATAGCAAATAATTGTATCAAAGTTCTTGTAAAGCAGTTTTTTATTGGACATTGTTCTGCGCCCACTCATGATTTGCCCCAGAACCAACAGCAATGAAAAAATACTTGTATGATTTCAAATCACCCATAAATTCTCTTAAAGCATTTATTATTAAACGGACAAGCGGGGGAATCGTAATATTGCACAAAAAGTATTAGATTTTGAGGTTATAATTCAGTAGCCATTAATACATATGAGGTTATATTGTGTGTTGACATTCAGTAAAGATGTCGGCGACTTCGATATGAGTACTTACAATATTTTGAAATATTCATTTTAGATTGCGAATTGTCCGTTAGATACGGATATTTGCCATTATTTTAATAAAATAGATAAATAATGATGTCATGGGTCAATTTTTGTTGGTTCTGGGGCAATTTTCGTCAATGTCCTTTAAGTCTATTGGTAGCCACCACCTTTTTAGCAAAACTATTTTAATATTTAGACTCAGACTTGTCGGGACGGAGCATTGCTAACAAAAATACACACACCGTCACGCTTATATACCCCAAGCGCGGGTGGCAGAGGTGTACTGAGTACACCCACTTTTTGCCGACGATGTTAGGTCCCATGTAATAGTGGCGAGCCTTATATACCTTGCACAATTCCAGACTCCGGTCTCATACTGGGAAGTTTTCATTAAAAAAACTTCATTTGCCGACCTAGGATTTGAACCCAGTACCTCGTGATTACCAAGCGATGCGCTTTGCCACTAGATCAACGAAGCAGTTACGTGCGCGCGATGCCACTGTTCGATTTGTTCAAAAGCTGTCAGTGCGTGCGTGTGCGCACTGCAATATTTTCGCGCACGCCATGCTCCGTCTAACCAAGTAATTTATCTAAGGGTTAATCTTACTTTGCGTTTATCCACATCTCTTTCTGACAATACATTAGGATTGTAATGACTTTGTAAAATTGAATGTGATAGGTTCCCTGTTCTGAGTGCCTATAATGATAATTCAACCCTAAGTGTAGCCATGTCAAGTGGAAAATGCAATTTTATAATAAAATCTGATACAGTAACCCAGGCGCTCGTAGCGCTGTGCTACCGCGGTGTTCTTACAAATCACCAAGGTTAAACAGCGTTCGACTCGGTCGGCCTGGAATGGGTGACCGTTTGTGGCATTTTCATATTCGAGCGTCTCCGTGCTTCGGAAGGCACGTTAAGCCGTTGGTGCCGGTTACCACTTAATGTGGTAGTAGTTAAGCTGAGTTGGAAGCCTTAAAGGCGGCTTGATAAGTTCCAACAGCAGGTGGCCACAAACCTGCCTCCACCAATCCGCACTGGGTCCGCGTGGTGGAGTATAACCTAATCTCTCTCACCTCGATTTGTGAGAGAAGGCCCTTGGCAAGCAGTGGACAGTATAGGCTGATATTATAACAGTAACCCATGCAACATAAAATTTTTTTAAAACTACAATCATCAATATATCATGCGTACTTGATTGCGAATGATTACGTATCACGAATAAAATAACAGCCAAAAAACGGCCTCGTTTGGATCTATACTCGCAGCTATATATTAGTTGGAAAATATTAGTGACCTCAGATCTTTTTATTAGTTTTAAAACTAATAAAAAGATCAGAGGATAAAATGCTAGTTTTAAAGCAACCTCTCGTTAGCTATAATTGATTCCATGAAGCAAATATTAAAAGGAGTCTAAGCAACTGTGCACTGCGTTTTCCAACTAGGCCCTGACGTCATCGTGGTGGGCGTCAAATACAGAAGTGGGCGGGGTGTAACGTCCTCTTCATACCCAGCTACCCTGCGCAGTGTCACGTTTGATTGTATAGGGAAATCTTTATATTTGCTTCATGGTTGGATCGAACTAATTCAAAATAACCACACCCATACTATCCTCTGATTTTTCTAGCCGTTTTTCGCACTATCGTGATTAAACTACTACGTATAATATGCCAATGTCTACGATATATTGAAATCTAGAGTCAACTGTCATCCAACCAAGATATGAAACAGCAGAAGCCAAGAGCCTGCAAGCCTCAGCCCAAATTCGGGCCACTGTCTCCAGAACAACGCGCCGTAGTCCTTCCCGGTGGAAGACGGTGGAGGAATACTCAAGATGTGTACAACGAACAGCTGATTGCGGAGACCTTGTCTGCCCAAGCCGAGCTGATCCAGGGGAAAGCTTTGGGGTATATAAAATGACGTTGTAGTTTTAGAAATTATGATTTAAGTGCACTTAGTCCAGTGGTAGAGAACAGATGAAGGGACGTCTTTTAAATTTAAAAAATGACAATAATAGCTATCCATCTTTAAAATATATATCGTAAAGATAGATTAGGGATCGTCCATGAATCACATGAGGTTCGAAAAGGGCTCCCCCCTGTTCGGAAAAAATCATGAAATATCACCAGGGGGTGCGGGGTGTAGTGACATATGACGTGTATTTATTATTTGGTTGAACGCGCGATTTCTTAACCGAAGAGCAGCGCGTGACCTTGACTCGCTTTGAAAATTTTTAGGATACTTTGTACAAAAAAGACACTTGATTTTAGGTAGGGGGAAGGAGGGGGTGGTTAAAAATTTGCTAAAAAATATCACGTGATTAATGGACGACCCGTCGAATTTAAAGGACGTCACTGCAACCGGGAGATGAAGATTTAAGTGTGCTTGGTCCCGTGTATCAAGTAATTGCAAGCTTAATCCCTGCGAAGGACAGATTTTTGTGTGACCCACAAATATTTATTTCAGTCAGCGTGTTTGTGTATGTGGATTTCATGTCTGTAAATGCACCCACGACACAGGAGTTCCTAGTGGGGCGCAAAGTATTTTTTTAAGTAAAAAACTTCTTGTGATGCGTCTACGCACCGCAGAGTTGTGGATTATGTATACCATAAAAATATAAAATGCTCATATTGTCACGATAGGGTAATATGTCGAAATTGTCATAATGACAAAATTGTCGTACTATCATAATGAGAAAAATGTTGAGGCTTTTGTTTTTTGCCGTAATGGCGACAAGAAGCCAATTTTTATAATTTTCTGTTATACTCTATTACTACTTGACATTGGCGAAATACACTGTTAAAGTGTGCGGCCATTAATTAAAATAAGAAGAAGAAGAGAAAAGTGTTATATTGTCATAATGACAATAATAAAATTGACACCATTATCATAGTGATAAAACTGTCATATTACTTGATAAAATTCTCATATTGTGGTAATGACGAAATGACGAAACATTATTGTCGTTTTTTTTTTAAACACTATTGAGTGTTTAGGTCTGTGACTGATTGACTGATTGACTGTATAGGTCTGTGTAGAAAAATATAGATATACTTAAATATACCTATATTTTTGATGTACTTAATCTTATAACAAACATTTGTTAATAACACTCGAATAAACTATTATTTATTTATGATAAAGGAAGCTAGAGAGGTCTGTAAGAATAGAGGCTGTTGGAACTCTGTACTCTTTGCCAGTCCCGTAAGGGATCTGGCGTGAAGATATTGATAGATAAAGACATCGAAATAATTAATACCGTCGTTATGACAACATTGATGTTATTATCATGTTGACGACACCGATATTACCGGACTAATGACTAAATCCTCATATTGTTGTAACGACAAAATTGTCACGATACCATCATATCGTTACATGACATAGTTTAGACAATATTATCACTTGTCACATGTCAATGTCATTTTAAAACACAGCCCATAATGGCGTGTCCGTGGACAATACCACGAAGTAAATATATAAAGGAGTTGGCCTAGCAACTGTACACTATATCTTCCACTAGGCTCTGACGTCATAGCGTGGTTTACGTCAGTCTGTCTCAGCTGCTGCAGAAGTGGGCGCGGTGTAACCTCATTTTCATCCCACGCCACCATGCGCCTTGACACGCTTGATTGTATAGGGAAATCTAATGCTTTCTCCTCCTTATATTTACTTCGTTTTAGGTATGTTTATTAAATTCGGTATTGTTATACCAACCGCATATTTCATTCTGTGTATCATTTTATAGGTTGTCATTTGAAAGCGATCTTCTCCCATATGATAGCAGGTTTGTCGTTTTCATTAAAATACATACATTAAACTTAATTCGTATAACTTTTTGAGTGGACGGCAACGCATAATTTATTAAATAAATTATAATTTAAGGTAAATATTAATGTAATAATTAATTGTTGGTTGGTTACATGTTGACATCATAGAATATTATCTTACTTTTTAATGGCTTTATTAATGAGACTAACATGATAATAATAAAGACAAATATTCTACTTACGGTGGTGGATTTGATTGTTCTTGTTAGCAAAGCCACACAAAATATCTTGTGTTTATATTATAATTACATATAGCATACAAGGATATTTTTGCCCGCGGCCAAAATCGGAATTAACGCTGTCATCAAACTCAAATAATTTATTTTGTATAAGCCCTGCGGCGCTTACTAATAGTCAATTTACATTTTTTTTTAAATTTAATTTTCTACTATTCTACCACCGGATCTGAACTAGGCCTCCACTGAGAAGATCCGGCGAAGAAACTCAGCGGGCTTGTCTTTTTTATTTACTTCTTTTTCTCTTTTTTTTTGATCATATTGTGTGGATACAATGTTTACAATTAAATAGTTTATGACCTAGCTCCAGTGTGCCTTACGATCGAGATATGAATCTTATGATGTTTTCCAGTCCCAGTCCCCACAAGTCCTCATGTTAAATGTCACTTCATGACATCCGCAGAGCGGTTTCCTATGAAATTTCTTCAAGTTCTTTTGTTATTAGGAACCGTGCGTATTGAAATATTTCTAACCCTAATTTCACCGCAACCCAACGGCCAAAATATCCTTGCCGCGCTATACTTACCTAGCCAAGATTTTTTCTTTTTTACACAAGATTCTATAAATATATATATATGTCTATTTCACACTTTGTACTTGTCTATTGTAAATATTGTTATATAGTAACTGAACAATAGGAGTTTTGGCGGGAAATCGAATAGTGATGTCGCCAATTTGTTTTAATTTCGAAAACTTGTGTTATTTCGAATAATAATGTGTAATGTTGGTGGAATATTAACCATTATGTGTTCTTATATGTGCACGAGTGAAGGTAATTGTAACAAAGTGATAAAACGTGCCTTTTCGATTTCCCTCAAAACGGCCGTCGCAATTGGTATGTAAAGTATCCATCGATTTACTATCCAGGGTGGGGCACTTCATCAATTTCATATTCATCTTTATCATCGTTATCATCGGGGAGTTGAATTAATTTAGAAATGAATAGTTATATTCGTAATACATAACATTGGCAAAATACGCGTCGTCGTGATGCCATAAACAAAAAAACAAAACCAGAACAATATTTTTTCAAATCGGTAAAGCGAACCCATAGGGTGTCGCGATTAAGGTTGCCAACCTTACTATAGTATATAGTATCGTACTATATTTAGTGTCAGTACTATATACTGTTGGAGAGAATAGTATGCAAAAATGCAAAATTTTCATGATTTAATATTATTATGCATATTAAAAATTTACTATGACTTTAACGGTGAAGGAAAATATCGTAAGGAACCCTGCATGCCTGAGAGTTTCTCGAAGGTGTGTGAAGTTCGCCAACCCGCACTGGGCCAGCGCGGTGGACTATAGCCTAAACCCTCTCAGTTCGAGAGGAAGCCCGTGCCCAACGGGGGGATAGTTTCTTAACTGGGCTATTATTATTATATTATTATGAGTCTCCGTAACCGGCGAGCGTGTATGAGACGAACTATGAGAGTCGAGGAAGCCAGAGAGGTATGTAAGGAAAGAACCTGTTGGAACTCTGTACTCTCTGCCTACCCCGCAAGGGATCTGGCGTGAGGTTATAGATAGATAGATAGATGAATTCAAAATGGTGAGAAAAAAGACACAGAAGTACTAACTCATTAATAAAAACGAGCTTTTGATTTATATTATTTTAAACATGAATGTGATAACGCGTATTATAACAACAACAACAACGCCATGCCAGATTCCTTGCGGGGTAGGCAGAGAGTACAGAGTTCCATCAGGTTCTTTCCTTACATACCTCTCTGGCTTCCTCCACTCTCATAGATCGTCTCATACACGCTCGCCGGTTACGGAGACTCTTGACTTGTCCTTCAGATAAGACTCGGTCTATTTGACTCGGTTTTCGGTTATCATGGTAAGATAGTCTAGGTCTTCTCCGGTACCTACATCCTTCCACTTTCGCATTGTATATCTGTTTTGTCATTAAACAAAAAAATAATGATTGTATAAAAATTCGAGACGGGCATAAATTATAATAGTACAGTAAGTGACAAATATATTTGTCTTTTTTTTACCTTATTTTGAAAAAAAACTATAGTTCGCCGAAGAAATGTTGGCAACCCTGGTCGGTTTTCCGCAGTTGCATATGAATGCAAATTATTTTAGCCATCGTATCACATACATGCCAACCCGCACTGGACCAGCGTGGTGGACTGTCTGAGTCTGAGAGAGCCAGTGGGACTGGCCCTCTCAGTTTGAGAGAAGGCCCGTGCCCAATGGTGAGACAGTTTCTTAACAGGGCTAATATTATTATTTTGTCACATACATTGGTCCACTCAATACTGAAGCATTTTAGCGGACGATTTAGCTTGAGCTGCTCCGCCCACTGTGTCGAATAGTCGCGGGTTCGATTCCCGCACGGAACAAATCTTTGTGTGATCCACAATTATTTGTTCCGGTCTGGGTATTTGTTTGTGAATTTTCATGTTTGTAAACGCACCCACGACACAGGAATAAATCCTAGTGTGGGGCTACGTTTTTTAGAAAAAAAAAAAAAAAAAAAAAAAAAAAAAAGGTTTTGTGATAATTTTCTCACGTCTAGCAACAACTTCACGCGGCTATATGACTTTTAGTTTCTTATTTCTAAAATTTCTGTGTCTTTTGGTTTGTACAGTAGCCTTTCTTTGTTCTGTGGTACATATTATGGTTTGCTTTTAAATTGACTGGTTTTCTATGTATATAGTTTCATTTGTTCATTTAAAAATATATTCATAATTAAGGTTTGATCAAATAGCCGACGGAGTGCGCGGGCGTGACGGGAACGCTCGGGAAGCGCTCGGCTACGTTCGGTCGTGATGTTTGGCGGCGCGCCTAGCGGGGCTGCGCTGTGTGGCGTCTCCCGTACATTTCAATACATTACAACTCCCTGAACCGCGTCAACGTCGTGCCGAGCGGGGCTACGCTATGTGGCGCCTCCCGTACATTTCAGTAGATTACAATCCCCAAGCCGCACCGAGCGGGGCTGCGCTGTGTGGCGTCTCCCGTACATTTCAATACATTACAACCCCCCAAGCCGCGCCGAGCGGGGCTGCGCTGTGTGGCGTCTCCCGTACATTTCAATACATTACAACCCCCCAAGCCGCGCCGAGCGGGGCTGCGCTGTGTGGCGTCTCCCGTACATTTCAATACATTACAACCCCCCAAGCCGCGCCGAGCGGGGCTGCGCTGTGTGGCGTCTCCCGTACATTTCAATACATTATAACCCCCCAAGCCGCGCCGAGCGGGGCTGCGCTGTGTGGTGTCTCCCGTACATTTCAATACATTACAACCCCCCAAGCCGCGCCGAGCGGGGCTGCGCTGTGTGGCGTCTCCCGTACATTTCAATACATTACAACCCCCCAAGCCGCGCCGAGCGGGGCTGCGCTGTGTGGTGTCTCCCGTACATTTCAATACATTACAACCCCCCAAGCCGCGCCGAGCGGGGCTGCGCTGTGTGGCGTCTCCCGTACATTTCAATACATTACAACCCCCCAAGCCGCGCCGAGCGGGGCTGCGCTGTGTGGCGTCTCCCGTACATTTCAGCACCGTCGCGCTGCGTCGGCTATGCGGCGAAACCTTTTTTATATTATCATTTTGAAAACAGCTTAGTCTAGAAGTTAGAACGTAACTTCACTCACTGGATCGAGTAGTCACGACGGACGAATTTTTGTTTGATCCATCAATATTTATTTCGGTCTGGATGTTTGTGTATGTGAATTACATAATTGTAAACGCACCGCACAGGTATAACTTCTAGTGAGGCTACGTTTTTAAAATGTTTAGTGAGGTACTGTGTTGAAACTGTAAAATATTCCTGTTGTCTAAGTCACCAAATAATGGTAGTATACTATCGAAATTAAAGCGTTAAACTTTGTTCCGACTACAAATGATAGCAGTAGCCAAGCTAAATTGAAAGCCTTTTAGGCTTGTTAAGTTCCACCAGCAGGTGTCCAGAAGCCTGTCTCCACCGCACCGCACTGGCTCCGCGTATTACCTAGTCTCTATCAGAAATGTAGTCAGATAAATGATTTACCACCCTTGCTTGGGTTAAATATACCGTCGTGCCTATATTCCCCAAGCGGGGGTGGTTAATCATTATACTTTTTTTTTCTTTTTTATTTTAAAAACGTATCCCCACACTAGGATTTATTCCTGTGTCGTGGGTGCGTTTACAAACATGAAAAATCACATACACAAATACCCAGACCGGAACAAATAATTGTGGATCACATAAACATTTGTCCCGTGCGGGAATCGAACCCGCGACTATTAGACACAGTGGACGGAGCGGCTTAAGCTCATAACTTAATCGTCTATTCTGATTACATTTTGCCCATCTCTGGATAAATTCATATAAAACATTACGACATTTAGCTAAATTTGTAGTAGAAATATCATTGTACATAAAATCATATTATAGATTTAGTTGTGTGCTTATGTGTCCGTCTCTTTGTTTGTTTGCATGTTTGCCGGTGGCAGATTGAGAATTGGAACAAAATCTGGCCCTGGGGTGACACGAAATACTTCTGTAGGAAGTATAGGTACGTAGCTAATTTTTTGTAGCTATTTTATAGAAATTTAGCAGAGTTCGTTGTTATTTCTGCTAAATATGTTGTAGAATGTTGTTGAAATTTACTTTTATGCTTATATCATTGTATTACCTGATATTAAAGATGATACTATCCTAAAAACAATCAGTTAGTACAGGTCCAATATTCATATATAAATATCAAATGTAAAAGATTCAAAGTATCAGGTATATACATTTATTATTAAAAATAGTATATTCATAAGATTTTCTTTGGGAATAGACATTTATATAATAAAAAAAATCCTGTTCGCTATCACTTGGCAATATCTATAATTTAGCTAAAATTTACAGGGAATCAAATTGCCACCTAGTTGATTTCCATAAGCTTCGTGATGATATGGTTACGGCTTATAACAAACTAATCGAAGTGAGTTAGTGTGTGTTCTACAATAGCCGGCGCGAATCGTGGGCACAAATGCGCCTATATTAAAAGGCGACAACACGACACTTCGCGAATGCATCTACCCATGCGAATCCGTTAATCGTAGCCGCCGCCGACTTCGATCCCCCCCCCCCCCCAACCCCTGCCGCCACTGCCGGCCGCGACATGTTCTCTCCGATCCCCCCGATGCTTTGTCATCCATTCTTTCCGCTCAGAATACGGGCCACGACGACGTAGTCGTAGATCCCCTCCCATAGCCGGCGGTTGACCGGTGCACTTAGTAATGCACCCCGGCCCCCCACAGCGACTGTCCCTGTGGGGAGTATGTCGCCCCTTGCCCTTCTGGCTCGAGCGTAGTGGTTGCACGCTCGCCCTTAAGTCCGTTGAAGCTGTAAAGGCCTCGCGGCCAACAGCGTACATCACTCACACACACACACAGTGGGCACAAACTCTATTTGCCGACGATGCGTGGAAAGAAAAAAACTGTTAAAGCGCCATCTTGTTAATTTAGGAATGTATGCGTGCGTGCATGCATGAATGTGTAGTTACCATTGTAGTAGAAACAGAGATGGGCAAAATGTAATCAGATTAATGATGGTTAATCATTGCAGCCCCCGCTTGGGGAATATAGGCGTGTTGGTGTATCAATGATTAACGATAACAATTACATTTTGTAATCTTCATGAGGAGATTCGTAGAAGAACCAAGGTCACCGACATAGCCGTTAAGATTAGCAAGCTGAAGTGGCAATGGGCGGGCCACATAGCGCGTAGATCGGACGGGCGTTGGGGCAGAAAGATTCTAGAGTGGAGACCACGTATTGGCAAGCGCAGTGTGGGACGACCGCCTGCCAGATGGACCGACGATCTTGTGAAAATCGCAGGAAGTCGTTGGATGCAGGTGGCATCGGACCGGCTACGCTGGAAAGCGATTGGGGAGGCCTATGTTCAGCAGTGGACAAGTATAGGCTGAGATGATGATGATGATGATGAATCTTCAACGATCACGATTACACTTTTAATCTTGAATCCTGATTGAATATTACAAAATACACATACAATTGTAATCATTAATCTGATTACTTTTTGCCCATCACTGAGTAGAAATAAAACTTTAGGCGTTTTTTTCTTTATCAATCAATCAATCAGCCTATCGCAGTCCACTGCTGGACACAGGCCTCTCCCAACACGCGCCATTGCACACGGTCCTCCGCCTTCCGCATCCAGTCTGTCCCAGCGACCTTTTTGAGGTCGTCGGTCCATCTAGCTGGGGGCCGTCCTACCTTACCTTTTTCTTTATGCTTTACTTTTTAATACTAGCTTCTTTTGCTGTTGTATGCTAGCTTTCGCAAGCTTCTTGTACTTATAATAGAGAATAAACGTCTTTAGAAATATTTCTATAAATGAAATAAAACTATTTTTCGGATTTTATCGCGGTTTATTTTTGATTTTTAAGTTCCCGACGTTTCGAGTGCTTTGCAGCACCCATGGTCACGGGAGGGACTGACGTGTTAGACGTCCAAAAGGCATAGTTGTTCCGGGGTACCCTCAAACTTCTTAATTTTTTTTCTTTTTTTTTTTGGTCCGGTCTACGCAGAACGATAAAATCCGAAAAATTGTTTTATTTCATTTGTAATATTTGCGTAAATCTAACAACTCAGTATATTTCTATAAATGTAAAATGTCCCGTTTTTCCCCTAAAAATTTGCCCTCCTCGAAATTGAAAATATATATATATCTCACATGTACAAGCCATGATTCGTGCCGGCTGTTGTAGAACAAACAATTTGTATAACTGTCTGTTGGTTAAAAATTTTGCATGCGAATTTATTATTTGTGATTGTATAAAAATGTATCTGTTAAAATAATTCTTACCTATTAAGAATACTTTTTATAACATATGTCGTGCGAGTATTTTCTTTATAAATCTGAATGTAGTTTCTTTTGTTGTGACATTTATATGCGTTGCCGACCATCGAAAATTTTCATTCCATTGTCATTTTATATTAAAATTATCTACTATTTTGATCAAACAGACATTCTGATAAGTTCCAACAGCAGGTGGCCACAAACCTGCCTCCACCAATCCGCTCTGGGTCCGCGTGGTGGAGTATGACCTAATCTCTCTCACCTCGATTTGTGAGAGAAGGCCTTTGCCCAGCAGTGGGCAGTATAGGCTGATATTTATATTATATACATTCTATAACAATCTATAACACATTTGCTCATGCATGTTCCTTTTTTATTGCTAATATTAATCTCTCGCCATTTAAATGGTTTTCATCTCTTCTATAAACCCTTTTTTTTCAAATACTTCTAGAGTTATTTAACTTATAAAATTGTAGATTTCATTTTGTGCCTTATATTCTATTATAGTCGCATCATCCTAGTCAATAGTCCTAGTCATAGTCTTAGAAATAATTGTCCAAGATCCCAGGGCGGCCAGACCCACGTTATTATATGAAAGCTAGTATTTGTTATATGTTGCCACATGAAAGCGTGTTTTGGATATTCTCATACTCTTTTTGCCTGTAAATTGGGGTTTAGTTCTAACTCTGAACATCAATAATTCCGAACCAATATCCGATACTGCCAGACACTTCCCGCGGGCCTTAATTACTGCTAAACATTTCATAGGTCATGTCTGGTTAATTTTTTCTATTTTATGAAAGCAACCAACAATCCATACAGAGGTTAAAGTAGAAATAGAGAAATCCTTATATTAAGAACCAATTTGAACTTTGTTCACCTACTTAAGGGTTGCTCTGATATGCATTTGGAAAGCAGACAATTTTGGTTGTATGCTTGTATAAATTAATCGCGTTTCTTTTAAATAACGTCACGTTTGTTAAGTCCAGCGTCTTTGGGATCTTACTCTATAACTAATGACGCCACAATGTATCTAAAGTGCGACAAGGATCTTTTGGCCCGTGGGCGACAATGACAGGGGCTCCCCTATTGGTGTATAATTAGGGTAATATTTAGTATTACCTACTTCCAATGAGTTATTTCGACAAGTGAGTCAATTAAAAAAAGAACTTAAAGGACATTGTCGAAAATTGCCCCAGAACCAACAACCATTCGACCCATGCCATCATTATTTATCTATTTTAATAAAATAATGGCAAATATCCGTATCTAACGGACAATTTGCAATCTAAAACGAATATTTCAAAGTATTTTAAGTGCTTATATCAGTCGCCGACATCATTACTGAATGTCAACACACAATACAACCTCATATGTATTCATGGCTACTGAATTATAACCTCAAAATCTAATACTTTTTGTGCAATATTGAGATTCCCCCGCTTGTCCGTTTAATAATAAATGCCTTAAGAGAATTTATGGGTGATTTGAAATCATACAAGTATGTTTTCATTGCTGTTGGTTCTGGGGCAAATCATGTATGGGCGCAGAACAATGTCCTTTCATAGCAAACGGCCACTCTGCGACTGTCGTAAAGAGACATTTAGTTTGATAACAGCGCTAGTTCCGATTTTGGCCGCGGGCTAAAAGATCCTTATTCGACTGTTATGACATCAGACGTCTTAAAAAAACACTAATCTAGTTTTTTCTAATTCAAAATGGCCAGGATAAACTTCATGAAGTACGAAAAGCCACCCGTGTCTCTCGACCACCTCCAACGGTCGGAGGTGTACAAAGTAGTCCACAATTTGGACCAGGAGCCCCTCAAGAGGGTTGAGCTTCGAACCCCGGTGATCGCCGAAGCTGACTACAGGAAGGTTTGTTTATTATCAGAACCAAGGGGGCTACGAAAACCTCTCTAGTGATACCATTTTAATCTTATTGTTAGGATTGCGGGGTAATGAAATGCCGAATAACGTGCGAAGTACTTTATTAGGCGCTGTATATACAAATGTCCGTGTGGCATTTACTAGGTGTCCCGCCGTGCTGCTCTGCACCGGCCGGCGGGCAAGGGATTCTTCGAGCACGCCGGCGACGTCGATGTCTGATCCTGTGTGCGGTATCTGTATCCGCAATGCTTGTTACAAATATAAAGTTAATTCAGCATCTCCTAAAACCTCAAAAGTGACACCCATATTGATTTTACCCCAAAAGTTGCGTCCGCCATCTTAGATCTAGAAATTACCGCCATATTCCTAATCAGCATTCTCTAAAACACCAAAAGTAACACCCATATTGATTTAACGTCAAAAGTCGCGTCTGCCATCTTGAATCCAGAACTTAACGCCATATTTCTAACCAGCATTCCCTAAAACGCCAAAAGTGACACCCATATTGATTTTACTTCAAAAGTCGCGTCCGCTATCTTGGACCCTGAATTTAACGTCATATTTCTTAATCAGTATCCCTTTCAACCCCTAAGAGTGACACCCGTATTGATTTTACCCCAAAAGTTGCGTCCGCCATCTTAGATCTAGAAATTACCGCCATATTCCTAATCAGCATTCTCTAAAACAACAAAAGTAACACCCATATTGATTTAACGTCAAAAGTCGCGTCTGCCATCTTGAATCTAGAACTTAACGCCATATTCCTAACCAGCATTCCCTAAAACGCCAAAAGTGACACCCATATTGATTTTACTTCAAAAGTCACGTCCGCCATCTTGGACCCTGAAATTAACTTCATATTTGTTAATCAGTATCCCTTTAAACCCTGAAAGTGACACCCATATTGATTTTACTTGAAAAGTCGCGTCTGCCATCGAGGATTTCAAAATTAACGCCTTATTAGTAATCAGCAATCGGGAGGATCGGTGAGAACAGGCCGCGGACGGCGGTAGCGGCTGATAGGAGGGGAGGTTTTTCCGAAGCACGTCTCGTCCCATCATCTTAATTCAACCATCTCAGACCGACCGAGTCGAACGCTGTTTAACCTTGATAATAGCTATAAACACCGCGATCGCACATCGCTACGAGCGTCTTCCATAGTCATAATATAATACCTATAGGCTCATTAAAAAATCATATAATTAATATTATTTTTATTTTGTTACAGAGATGTCGTTCTGTGACTCCATCTATAACTAAGAAATATTTGGAAATCCCTCAACAATTCCACCCTTAGTTTGTCAAAATGTCTCGTGTTTATGCCACCCTAGTACCTCCCAAATACAGTGTGTTAAATATTTTCTACATAACTCTGTAAAATTATATTCTTTGAAAATAAATTGTTGTTCAAAAAGATTGTTTTATTTCATTATTGTCACGACTTTTATATTAAAGTGGCAATGGGCTGGTCACATCTGCAGAAGGACCGAGGGCCGATGGAACAAGCGTGTCCTAGAGTGGAGACCGCGACTTGGTAAGCGTAAGGTAGGACGGCCCCCAGCTAGATGGACCGACGACCACAAAAAGGTCGCTGGGACAGACTGGATGCGGAAGGCGGAGGACCGCGTGCAATGTTAGGAGAAGCCTATGTCCAGCAGTGGACTACGATAGGCTGATTGATCGATTGATTGATTATATTAACTAGCTTTCCTGGTAAAAAATGTGACCTATGGGGCAACAATCTTGTTTCGTGGATTCGTTTTTAGACGAAATTTATATGCTGAACACCTAGTCCGAAATAAACAAGATTTCTTCCGTTCGGGGATCGAACCAGCGACTATTCAAACTAGTGAATGGAGTGGCCTACGCTTTAAACCACTACACCAAGTCATCTTCGTTTCTTGTCTGTGTGTTCATATGTATTTACCAGTACTTTTGCATTCGATTTTAAATTAACTTTCCGATGCATAAGCTAGAGACTAGAAACTTTTTGTTAGATTAGAACTGTTTAAGTAAATTCACAAATAGTTTGAATTTAAAAAGACCTTTTTAAAAGAGAGATAGTTGGGGTGTTTTGGCGGGAAATCGAAGAGTGATGTTGTCAATTTGTTTTAATTTCCAAAACTTGTGTTATTTTGAATTATAATGTGTAATGTTGGTGGAATATTAACCATTATGTATTCTTATATGTACATGAGTGAAGGTAGTTGTAACAAAGTGATAAAACGTGCCTTTTCGATATCCCTCAAAACGACCGTCGCAATTGGTATGTAAAGTATCCATCGCTTTACTATCCAGGGTGGGGTACATTCATCAATTTCATTATCATCGTTGTCATCAAGTTCATCGGGGAAATGAATTAATTTAAGCAAACACGATTATGCTATTCACTGGACACTGGCAAAATACACTTAAAATAGTGTGAAGCCATAACTTAAAGAAGAAGAAGAAGAAGAAGACCTTTTTAAAAACAAGCTTATATAGCATCTTGCTTAGTTGAGGAGTTTCTTTCGGCTCCATCATCAGACTAATCCAACGAGTCCAAAAACGGCGGGGCTATATTGAGTAGTTGGGTGGTTCCATTGGGCACCTTTCAGCTTCATCAACAGACCTTGAACACTATCTAGTTCTATAGTACTTGTCAATACCAATCTAACAAGCCTAAACACGAGGGCATTACATTGTATAGTTCACATGTTCCTTCCGAGTCAGTGGCGGATTTATATGATTGCGAACTAAGAGATCGTTCTGTCAGTTCCTAGATTATTGCCGCCTCCCTAAAATTTGCCGCTCTAGGCTCCAGCCTACCTAGCCTGCTGGTAAATGCGCCACTGTTCCGAAATCCATCATTAGACCAGCTCCATGATACCATATTATTGCATTGTTACCGACTTTACATACGTATGCCAAATTTCAGCTTAATCGTATACCCGCAAGTGCTTGAAAAATGGATTACAAGATTTGAACCGGAAAGATAGACAGACAGACATATGAAAATTGCACGTTAAAAGGTTTAAAATTAAAAAGCATGAAATAGGTTTTTATATCAAAAGAAAGGTATCGATACTATTAACTTTTTTAAGTCGCTTAAAAATGTATACATTATAAATGTATATATTTTTTAATTATTTAACTTATATTCACATTTTACTTTATTTTAGACGAAGTAAGAAAGTAGTTTCCACAAACTGAACTAACATAGGGTCTTAAAAAGCGACTAATAATACCGCGAACGATCGTAAGAAGCAACTATTAAATCAAGGGAGGCAGTATCTACTCTAGTGCCACACGAAGAAGGCCCAGTTCTGGCTAAGCGTTGTTGAAAGATCAATAACAGTACTTAACAGGCAGTGAGCAGGGAAATGGAAACGAAAGTAGCCAATGCGAGAATGTAAACTTCGGCATTGAGTAGGAAAGCGGCGACCGCGCATATGGTATTTATACACGCAGTAGTTAATATACTTATATCTTTCCTATACCTTTACTATTAAAAGCATTAAAGATTAAGGAGGATGGCAAATACATATAACCTTAGATTTACATTTTGATTACTTGCGCCTTAGTGTGCAAATAGACAGTGCGAGTATGTTTTTTACATGGGGAAAATTTTATAGAGGACTTCCGTAAGCCTCCAAGAAATAATAGTACCCCACGGTGGCCAGTATCGACACTTCGAAGGGGTTCAGGCACGGGATCTCCGCTGTGCCGTACTTACTCAGGAGAGGCCACCCTCTACACTAGATGGGCTCGCTCCCCCAATGGACCGACATGGTGCTCACGGCGATGTGGGCCAAATTACTCCGCCTCGAGTCACACTAAAAGCGCTTATGGCCCCTGCCTCTCGCGTCCCATGGCCCCAAGGTGTCAGGTCTTCTTCTTCTATAAGTTACGGCTTCACACTAATTTTAAGTGTATTTTGCCAGTTTCCAGTGAGATATATAATCGTGTATGTTTAAATTAATTCAACTCGCCGATGAACTTGATGACAACGATGATAATGAAATTAATGAAGTACCCCACCCTGGATAGTAAAGCAGTGGATACTTTACATACCAATTGCGACGGCCGTTTTGAGGGAAATAGAAAAGGCACGTTTTATCACTTTGTTACAATTACCTTCACTCATGCACATATAAGTACACACAATGGTAAGTCACATAATGGTTAATATTCCACCAACATTACACATTATTAGTCGAAATAACACAAGTTTTGGAATTTAAAACAAATTGACAACATCACTCTTCGACTTCCCGCCAAAATCTCGTGAAATAAAGTTTAAATATTGCTAAATGCCCATACAAAAATCTGCCAAAAAAAAAGTATGATATTGAGTACGTTCCACTTGGTATAAACGTCGAAATTTTCGCCATTTTAGGCGTTCCACTTGGCGCCCGCGATCGATGTGTTCGCATCGAAGACGTCATAGATGACGTCATGAATTTCGCTCACAAGACGCTCACGGTGACCCACCTCAAGAGGTGGGTCGCGGTGGGCGCTGTCAATGTGCTGTCAGTGTCAAAATAGGCGGTAAATATTAAACTTTGGAAAATAATTATAGAATTTTTATCTTTAGTTCAACAAGGCTATTTTTATAAATTGTCGGTATCAAACAGATAATATAGCTTGAAAACCCGCGAAATGAGCTGTAAGAGGGTGAAATTAAATGTATAGAAGAAACGCAATTGTGTAAAAATAACTCGACACGGGTAGATAATCATCGGAGGATAATAATACGAACTTTAGGGAAAAACGATGTTGCAGTAAGTTAAATAATATTACGTTAGCAGCAGTATTTAATATAGGTATTTGATACTACATTCCCAATAGGAAATGTGTAGTAGTAACTACACCTTACGTTATTAAAATGAGCACAAAAATTTAGTTGTATTATTTATAAATGTCTTGTACTCTCTGCCTATCTTGCAAGGGATCTGGCATGATGATATAGTAGATAGATTGTAATTGTAAACAAAGGCAATGAGCCCACGTTTGTGAATAAACGAAGGGCGGAAGTTATCGACATCACAGTTGCCAGCAACAAAGCGAGTAAGAAAATTGGCAACTGGCATGTCTCCAATGAGATCTCATCCTCAGATCACAATTACATATGTTTCCGGTACGAAGCTGAAATGAATAACATAAATGTAAAAAGGCGCAACCCCAGGAACACTGATTGGGCCGCGTACAAAAGAGACCTAAAGATAGAGCTTGGAAAGGTCAGAGGTAGGCTCAACTCCATATTAGATATAGAGTTTGAAGCAGATAACGTAGTTAGGGCGGTAAATAGCGCCTGGACTAACAACTGTCCGGAGAGTACAGTCCTAGCGAAGCGTGTACCGTGGTGGACGCCAGAACTAGCAAAGCTGAGAGTAGAGACCCGCCGGACATTTAATCTGGCAAAAGCAACTAAGAACTTCGGTGCTTACTCTATGATACTCACGAGGTTCAACACAGAAGTGCGGAAAGCAAAGAGAAGGGCCTGGAAAAGACACTGCCAAAGCATATGCAGCCTCCCAGAGGGTATGAGGCTAGCCAAGGCAATATCTACGGCCAAAATAAATCCACTTACTACAGTAAGGAATGAGAAAGGAGAACTCACAAACAATGGGAAAGAAACATTGAGAACGATGTTCAACGTGCATTTCCCGGGTTCAGTAGAAATACAGGAAGAGGACACCATGTATGATGTCAACATGGATGAGCTTAGCTTAAAAACAACCAGAGCTGACTGGGAAACGGCAGGGAAAGTCGTGGAACAGAATAAACTCAAATGGGCCTTGAAGAGCTTTCAACCGTTTAAGGCCCCTGGACCGGATGGTGTTTATCCCATTCTGTTACAAGAGGGGGAACGACTACTCAACCAACACCTGTGTAGATTGTTCAGGGCGTGTGTGGCCTTTGGGCATACCCCTAGGATCTGGCGGCAGGTAACAGTGACGTTCATCCCCAAACCGGGAAAACCGAATTATGAGGATACCAAATCCTATAGACCAATCAGCTTATCATCGTTCTTTTTAAAATGTCTTGAGAAAATGATGGATAGGCACATAAAGGATAGTCCATTAAAGGATCATCCTCTACATAAGATGCAATGCGCGTACCTACCCGGTAGGTCTACGGAGACTGCATTACACTATGTTGTGACTCGCGCAGAGATGGCCTTGCAGCAAAAGGAAATCTGTGCTGCAGCTTTTCTGGATATTGAAGGTGCTTTCGATCGCACAACATTCTCATCCATTGAAACAGCTGCTACAAGGCATGGGATAGAACCAACTCTAATCAGATGGATCAAAAACATGCTAAAGAACAGGATAATCCAATCTACAATATTAGGAGAAAGTCTCTTCGTCAAAACGACTAAAGGATGCCCGCAAGGAGGTGTCTTATCGCCGACTTTGTGGAGCCTGGTAGTGAATTCTCTTTTGAGGATAATCAACTAAGGTCCGTTCTACGGAGTTGGATATGCGGACGATATAGTGATAGCAGTCAATGGAAAGTTTCCAAATACAGTATCGACACTGATGCAGGAAGCTCTAGACAAAGTCACAAACTGGTGCACGACAAATAGTCTCTCGGTTAACCCAAAGAAAACTAACGTGATCCTATTCACACGGAAAAAGGTACTAACAGGTCTGCAAGATCTACATATGTACGGTAATAAAATTAAATGGGCCACTGAAGTTAAATATCTAGGGGTTATACTGGATAAGCAACTGCGGTGGCATGCACATGTTGACCATACCATTGCTAAAGCATTGAGAGTACTGAATATGTGCAGGTCAGCATATGGAAAGACATGGGGCCTACAGCCCAAAATAATGTACTGGGTATACAAAATTATGGTAAAACCGATATTAATGTATGGATGCATCGTGTGGTGGCCCAGAACTAAAATACAAACCTGCAGGGACGATCTAATGAAACTACAAAGGACAGCCTGCCTGGCCATCACAGGTGCATTCAAAACAACACCGACGGCAGCTATGGAGCGGTTACTTAAGCTCACTCCATTACACATCGTCATTGAGACTGAGGCGAGGAAGGCGCTCTATAGACTGGAGAAAACTGGACTATGGAGCATAACAGCCAAGCCTTGAACACACCAAGCTAGCGCCACACAAGGAACTAGATGACATTAGGAACATGAGATGTGACAAGATCTTGACCACGTACATGTTCAACAAAAGATTTAGCACCCACATCCCTACCAGGGAACAATGGAAAAGTGGTCTAAACAAGCAAGGTAAAGAACAAATGATATGGTACACGGATGGATCCAAAACCAAGTCTGGAACAGGAGCCGGTGTATATACAGAAGGATACAATCTAAGCCAAAGCATGGGTAGATTTGCATCAATATTCCAAGCAGAGACCTATGCGATAAATGTTTGTGCAAAAGAGATATTGGACAGACGAATTACAGGCAAGAGAATCTACATTTGTAGTGACAGTCAGGCTGCCCTCAAAGCCATCAGCTCCTATGAGCTAAACTCGGCACTGGCCGTGGAGTGCGCATACCTTCTTGACAGATGTGGAGCGCGCAACACGATTAAATTAGTCTGGGTCCCTGGGCACACGGGGGTTGATGGCAATGAGCGTGCGGATGACTTAGCCAAAAAGGGAGCAATGGAGAAATTTGTTGGTCCTGAACCGTTCATAGGCATACCAGATGGTGCCTACAGAGGAGCGCTGTTCAAATATGCCCAAGAACAACACGGGAGAGAATGGGAAACTAAAACAGGGCTGAGACACTCCAAGGATTTCCTTTCCACATGGTGTGACAGCGACAGCGAGAGACTGCTAAAACATAGCAGACTACAATTAAGGCAACTAATCGGAGCTTATACTGGCCATTATGGCACAAAAGAACATCTACATAAGATGAACCTTTGCAGCGACGTGGCATGCAGGAACTGTGGGACAGAAGCTGAAACCATGAAGCACGTTCTATGCCACTGCGATGCTCTGGCGGCGCGGCGAATGAAGCTACTGGGAGTGGCCTATCCAAACCCAGAGGAATTTCGGCTCTTTCCTCCTGCTGGAATCTGCAGCCTGGTACAGGGAGTATTCGATTCTACAGGTATGTAAGAGCGTTAGGGCAAGGACAGCACAAAAGATCCCAACGGGTCGAAGTGCGCCTGAGGTCTCCTCGGTCCGATAAGCCAATGACAAGATAAGATAAGATAAGATAGATTGTACTTAAAATATTTTTATACACTTGTATTCTCAGATATATCAACATACATAGAAACTATAAAATATTATGATATTAGTTAAATAAGTAAACATTGTTTAATGTGATATTCAACGTAAATATTTGCAATAACTTACAAGTAGTTGGCCTTACAATGATAGTTTTTTTGCCTATTTTGCCTTTACTTTTTGTTGTTTTCATGCTCAATTTTCTTTGTATGTTTCTACCAATAAATGTGTGGTGTCTATCCATTCAGCAAACTAACTCATAATCCTGATATTGATTGGCATTCAATTAGTTATTTCTGCAAATACTTACAAACATGTGAAACATACTATCACAACTGTTACCCTAGAGGAGAGGGTCAGAGACCTAGAAAGATAGATGAGGAAATAGTATTTATTTAATAATTACTGAATTAATAAACAAACTCATTTTGATTTCAGAGTTTACCTATATAACAACCGTTACTTACATCTATTTAAGAAAAAGATTGAATAAAATGGGGGAGATGTACCTTAGAATAACAATAATAGATGTACAAATTAAAAAGTCATGAATAGCCAATGTGAATTAAAAATCTTTAAGTATACAGGTATCGAAGAAGCTATCTAATGAACATTATCTTTGTAATTTCACGATTATCTCATAGTAATTAAGTTTATAAGTAATAAATAAAAAAATAAACACCGTCACGCCTTTATTCTCTAAGCGGGGGTGGCAGAGGTGTACTGTGTACACCTACTTATTGCCGACGATGTTAAATCCCATATAATAGGGGGCGAGCCTATTGCCATATACCAGGCACTATTTCAGACTCCGGACTCATACTGGGAAGTTTTTGTTAGAAAGACTACAATTGTGCTTTGCCACTAGACCAACGAGGTAGTCAGTAAGTAATACTTTATTATTTTTATTATGTTAATAAAATTAGCTAATGCATAAATGACCACCGCCATCACACTGCAAGGGATCGTCAGAGATATATAGAATGGAAACACTACTATTGTAAACATGCACTTTTCACCAATATAAACACGAACAACCCAAAAATTAAGTGGTGATTTTATTTCAAGCTATTTTCAACTGCTATACAATTGCAAGATATAGGAGTGGTCTGTTTTACTATCATGTGTCTGCAGTCCTGTCTAGCCACCACACAAGGTTTTATAGGGGCATTATATGTGCTATTTATTTACCTATATAGTCACATTTTAAAATTACTGTATATTATTATAATTACCTTCCATACATCTCAGTATTTACCTATTCATATTCTATATAGTTTTAAGTTAAAACATTAAAACAATATTTTTAAAAATATTCTTTATTGTAAACTTACAATCAATTGCATTTTTTTGTTATGATGTTATATAATTACATCATAGTATTGTGGTTTCTATTGTATTCCATAGTAAGATTTAATCCTTACAAATTGTACCAATTATAATAACGATGTTAGGCACCTACTACACACATTCAGAGCATGATATTCATTGAGCCATTGTTTATAGCTGGCTTGTCCTTCACTTTTTTAATTTAATAATTCTTATTGAACTTCTTGATTTCGTAATAAAAAGAACACAATTCTTGATTCGAACTGGAGAAACAGGTTGCTAGAATGAATTATTATAATTACAATTAATTAAATGTTATGACTACTTCCTTTTTTTGCAATTTAGATTCACTGAAATTATAATCATATATGAAATACCTTATAGGTATTTTACAATAGACCGCTTTTTTATGAATATATATGTTAATTTACTACGGTAACAAAAAAATATACTTAGAGGAACAATATTCTAAAATCCCGCCCTTTGTATTTGACAAATCGATCACTATGGTCCCATGGTACGTTCCACTTGCGTGAACGATTGCGGCGTTGACAACCTAGTCAAATATAAAGGCCGGCGTGACTTTATAAAAATATATTTATTTCACAATACAAATTAATAATAGATACTCAAAATATTAATGCAGTCAATTAATATTACTTAACGTTAGTGCGAACGGTAAGAGAGCTGAGTCGATATTGAATGTACTTTGCTTGGCGATGGCTTTTATAGGCATCGTCAAGTAAACAACTCTTTCTAGAATGAACGCGTGGGGCGTTATACGTCTTATTAATTGATATCTGCTTATTTAGCAAAACAGTTATGAGAATTGGACTGAGACTAAACAAGTAACCTGATATCTGTTTACATGATAAATACGCAGCTGAGGCAAGTTAAGCTGATTAAGTACTTGGAATTATATTCTATGAGCAATAGTCTGTTTATATTGCATCATCTTTTAAAGTACTTGCACTGAGCTGTGTACTGGTCTAGTATACATAACTCCTCCCTCCATAAGTTCAAAATCAGCGTTCGATTTTTGAGAATGTTGATTTTGCTTATGTTTACATAAGGACAATATTTTAGACTTATAAATATATAAAACAATCAAAAGCACAATTATTAATATTACATAAATGATTATAGAACCTAAACTTATGCTATGCACATTCACTGAATATACGTGGTTTTCACTGAGTTTTTCACTTTTACTGTTTAATACGTGTGACAGGAACTGAAGATCTTCTAAGTTGACTTCATCTAGGCTGATTGGCTGCTTGTAGATTTTCTCTGCTGCTGTGATGCTTGGTAAATTTATAACTGGAACTTGATGGAAGACTTGATTAGTTAATTGAATGAGACGTTTCCTTAATGTGATGTTCTCTAATTTAGCTTCACATTCATTATCTAAGGTTAATATATAGGTGCCAAAAATGTTGAACTGGTTGAAATCATTTTCACAGTGCTCTGTGAGAAATGTCTGTTTTCCTGAATATAGTAACCATGTGTCAGGCCGAATAGATTTGACCTTGACTTTTGAAGATTTCACTGTAAGTGGAGAACATGATGTAATTTGTGAAGAAAATTTCATCAAATCTGTAATGCATAAGTCTTCATTAGTGACAGATAAATTATCTTCATAACACAGGAATTCTCCTTCGTCTATTTCTTTGCATGATTGTGATAGTGGAAGTATATCTGACCCTCTGACCAGGATTTGGGAATATTGAGGCGTTATTAGGAATGTTAGGTTTAAATGAGGATTATACATAGGAAAAGGATGAAGGTTGTAATAGTTATAGAAATCTAATTGGACAATTGGTATCGACATAATAAACGTTATTCGTTTGTCCTTAATATATGCTCTTATGTCTATACAATGTACAATTTTGATCAAATTATCGGTATTTACTGGATACATTAATTTATCTATTTTCTCTATGTCTTTAAGAGTTGATAACAATTCATCTATGTCTAAAATGGATTGGTGTAAAATATTTAATCTACTAAAAGCAATAGCTGTTTCAACCTCATCTAACCTAGTTAACAAAATTTGAAAATTATGGATAATTAAATCGAAAGTATTCAAGACAATTTCCTTACTATGTTGGAATTGAGTTTTATTCAGAATGGATTCTATTTCGTTAATTGTTTTGTCTATTTCAATAAAATTATTTCTCGTAGAGTTTGTCAGATTTACTAATACTCCAATTGTTTCGGAAACTAATGATATTTTGTTATCAATAGCGTTTTGTTTAGATTGAATATGACTTATTAAGGAATCGTATCTGATTGCGTCTTCATTATCTAAATTGCCTGTAATGGCTTTAACTATTGAACCTAGGGGATTTAAAATACCTCTTTTAATTCTAATTGTTGGGACTAATTGATTATAACGCTCTAATGTTAAACTCATAATATACTCAGTTTGCATTTGTGCATCTATGATATTTCCGTCTAAGAAATATACATTTAATTTTTCTTTTAAATAATCGTTAACTTCATAATACTTGTTAACGTTATATTCAATACTGTTACTAACAAATTTTAAATCTAATATTTTAATTATATTCCAATTATAAGTGCTAATGAATGCTTGTCCTTCCTTAACTGGGAAGATTCCAGGATTATCTTCAATTTTCTGAAGTTGAAGGGCCAGGTTTTGGGCTGCCTGTACGAGGATCAGGAGCGCGAACCTGCGGAGGACGTTTTATATCTTTTATTGGGACTTTTACCTTCCTAGAACGGGATTTATTTTTGCCATGGTTTGATAATATTTTATCATCCTGTTTTACTTTACGTTTACGTTTCTTTTTAACTTTTATTTTGTTTGGATTAAAGTCTTTGATTGAAAATATTAAAGGATTCGATGTATGGTTAATACATCGAATCCTTTAATACATCGAATCATTGAAAAATTATCTTTAAATAAAATAGGAATATCGGAAGAATCTATGTTTTCCTTTGAATGGATAGTTATAAGGGATGATTTCGGGTTTTCAGACACGGTCAAAGTATTACTATTTAAAGAAGAAACTGAGTTAGTTTTTTTGATTTAATTGAATCTTCGGGGCATTTTGTTGTGGGACTTGAGGCATTAACTTTCATTAATAGATTATCTTTTAGTTTATTAATTTTTGCACGTGAAAGCGCATCAGCGTTTCCATTTTGTTTACCGGGTTTGTATTTAATTTCGTAATCAAATGCTGTTAATTGTAATTTCCAATTGGTAAGTCTACTTCCGGGTTCTTTAACTGAATTTAACCACATTAGGGGTTTATGGTCACTTAATATGGTAAATTTATTTCCATATAAGTATGGCCTAAATTTTCTACACGCCCATACTATGGCTAATAATTCTTTTTCTATTGTACTATAACGGATTTCTGCGTCGTTTAATGTCCTACTAAGATAAGCTACAGGCTTGTCACTACCTATCGGTCCTTGTGATAGTATAGCGCCAAGGGCATAATTGGATGCGTCGGTTGTTAACAAAAATGGTTTAGTGAAATCGGGGTATTGTAAGATTGGGGCGTTTGTTAAAATTTCTTTACATTTCTCAAATGCATCAATATATTCTTTGTTAATTATAATTTTGTGTCTTTTCTTTAAACATTTAGTGAGAGGTTGTGTTAATTTGGAAAAATCTTTAATGAATTTTCGGTAGTAACCTACTAATCCAACAAAACTACGTATTTCCGAAGGTGTTTTAGGTAACGGAAATTGTAATATGGCTTTAATTTTATCATCATTTGGTTGAAGACCATTTTCTGTAATAGTGTGACCTAGGTAAAGAACTTCTTTTCTAAGAAATTCACACTTGTCTAATGTTACTTTTAAATTTGTTTGCCTAAGTCTATCAAATACTTTTTCTAATTTTTCTAAATGTTCTTCTAAACTACTTGAGAATATAATGATATCATCTAAGTAAACTAAACAATGGATACCCTGTAAACCTCTAAGTATGTTATCCATTGCACGTTGAAATGTTGCGGGGGCTGTTTTTAAACCAAATGGCATTCTAGTAAATTCATAATGTCCATTTTGTGCTGTAAATGCTGTTTTAGATTGATCCTGTTTCTCTACTTCTATCTGATGGTAACCACTAGCTAAATCTAATGTAGAAAAATAACACGCTTTTCCTAATTTATCAAAAAGGTCTGAAATGTTTGGTAATGGGTATTTGTCGTCTACGGTTATTTCATTCAATCGTCTATAATCTATGACCATGCGAAATTTTCGTTCGCCCGAAGCGTCCATTTTTTTCGGAACTAAGTGAACTGGGGCGCTCCATGGAGAGTGCGATTCCCTAATGACATTGTTTCTTAATAATTTATCTATTTGTTTTCCAATTTCTTTATTTTCTGTAGGGGCATGTCTATATGGTTTTATATATATGGGATCTTCATTAGTGGTTCTAATTTTATGTTTAACTTGATTCGTAAAAGTTAAATAAATATCATCACAATAGAATATGTCTCTATATCTGTAACATAATTGTTGTATGGCTTGTTTTTCTTCTTTCTTTAAATGATCTAATCTTAATTTTGAAAGGTTTTGTTGTAACAATTTATTTTTATTTGTATTTAAATTTAAGGTATTGAGATTATTGAAAAATTTTTCCTCAAATTTGTCTACTTTTAATGGATTATCAAATTTTAATATAACATTTTGATCTGTAGAATTTTGTATAATTGTTTGGGCTATTGAATTTTTACAATTTACTATGGCATCGGGCATTCTAACTCCTGGTTGAAATTCTAAAAAATGTAATATGGCTTCACCATTTTTAAGATTTGTCGGAATTTTAACACGAGTTTCTGAACGCGGTGATAATTTAATTTCGTAGGGTTTTCTATACAATATCGGAATTTTAGTATTCCTGGTTTTTAAAACTTGATTTTTCATATCTATTGTGGCTTCTAGTTCTTTTAACAAGTCTGAACCTAATAAACCTCCGTATCTGCTATCTACATCATAAATGTAAAATTTGTGACAAAGTTTACTTTTAAAAGTTTTGGTTAAGGGCATATAAGCTACTTTACTGTGCCTACTATGTCCATGTGTACTAATTATTTCAAAAGGTTCTAAAGTTATAAAATTATAAAAGAATTTGTTTGCTATTTCGGGGCTAATGAAGGATCTAGTGCTTCCTGTATCTATCATAAATTTTGAATGAATTTCTGGTATTATAATATGTGGTAATTTTAAGGTTTCACTATAATTAAGTTTAAATATTTCGGGGGATCTTGGACCGGATCCATGGGAAAATTTTCAGGTGGAGAAACATTATTATCGGGGTTGTCGTCGTCGACTTCATCGATTGTCACTGGCTCATATTCATTAAAGTATTCGTCAGTCTCAAAGTCGATGTCATCTACGTCATTCTCATATAAATTTTCAATCATGTTATTACGAACCGCTGTCCTCATTGTGACGTCATTATCTGTATTTAGATTTTTATTCATGAATTTATTAGGAATACCGAAACGGAATTGTTGATTTGGGTTGGGTTTGAAGAACCCAGATTGCTTATAATTATTTATGTTGTAAGGTAATCTTTGATCATTTTTAAATACTTTTTGTTGATTTTGCTGAATTAAATTAGGATTGAAGTTAGGTCGGAAGTTTTGATTAATTAATTGTCTTTGTGGAAAATTACTTTGAAGGAATCTGTTTTGAGGTATGCCAAATTTAAATTGGGTTGGAATTTGTTTAGTTGTTTGTAAACTATTATTTGATTTAACTTTACTTTTTGCATTGTAATGGTTATGGAAATTTACTTCCTCGGTAACTACTCCTAAGGCTGATTCTAGATTAGCGCATTTATTTAACCTAACGATCCTTAATAGGTCTTCTGGTAAGTTAAACAAAAAGCTATTTAACGCGGAATTATTATAAATAATCATTTTAGCGGCTTTAACGCCTTCATCGGTTAACAAATTTACTTTGGCTATAACTGAACTTTTTACGTCCTGGATTCTATGAGCTAAATCTATATATGATTCTCCTGATTTTAATTTAATGTTTTCTAATTCTACGGCAATGCAATCTTCTGTTCTAGTATCTCCAAAATGTTCTATGAGGAGTTCCTTTAAACTATCCCAAGAATTGATAATATTTCTTTCACTCACTAGTTTCGCGGCTTTATCTATTAATTTACTCGTCAGACTATGGTAAATGTACATTTGTTGTGCGGCATTATTTTCGCGACTAAAACTTCTAATAACATATTCGCACTTTTGGATGTAAAAATTTAACAATTGGTTGTTACCGTCGTAACGCGGAATTAAGTCGAGAATTTCTTTCGGAATAATTTGAATTTGATTCATTTTAAATATTTTGAACACTTATTATTCACTTTTACAAACACAATAAGATAAATATTACACACAAAATAAAAAAAATACAATTTAAAATAACACACACAAAAAAAAAATACAATTTAAAAATAACACATAAAAAGTTTACAATAAAAAATTAATTTTATATAATAAAAGAAAAAGTTTATAGATTCGGCGATTTTTGTCCGAAAAGATAACTCTTATCAATTATTATTCAACTTAGCCTTTATAGGCAGAACAACGTTTATTATTTCTTTTTATAAATATTTAATTTCTTTTCATTAAGATTTATTTTCTTTTCAATATTTTACATTCTCAAGTGGACCTTGTGATCAACCCACTGGAAGTAATTTTCTTTTTCAATAAAATACGACAATGTTTTACGTAAGTTCAGCGATGCTTGTCTGATTCTTACGGCCCTAAGTGGTGATCTACGGCTTAGCGATGCGTGTCTAAATCCCGTGAGATCCTAAATTCTAATCACAAATTAGCGATGATTGTCTAATAATGCGATATCCTTTTATCCAAATAATTCCCGTGATTTTTGACCGGAATTACAGGCTCGGGGTCTGAATGAAATTAGCGATGCTTGTCCAATTAAATTCAGAATAGACAGAAAAATAGGAACATGTGGGAAAGGTCAGAACTCACACAATGCTGCAATTTTTCATGCCGAATATCCGCTCTTTGAGTATCTGCAGGCACTTCTTGACAAAATTTCTTTGTTCGAAGGTAGGTCCTTTTCTAGGATTCAGCCAGGCGATTGTGGTCCGGAATCGATGCTTGTACTCCTACACGGCGTTGAGCTTGTTAGATATAACTGCTGCAACACTTATCGCGACTGAAATCCTACCGTTCGGCTGCGCCAGTCAAATATAAAGGCCGGCGTGACTTTATAAAAATATATTTATTTCACAATACAAATTAATAATAGATACTCAAAATATTAATGCAGTCAATTAATATTACTTAACGTTAGTGCGAACGGTAAGAGAGCTGAGTCGATATTGAATGTACTTTGCTTGGCGATGGCTTTTATAGGCATCGTCAAGTAAACAACTCTTTCTAGAATGAACCCACGCGTTATACGTCTTATTAATTGATATCTGCTTATTTAGCAAAACAGTTATGAGAATTGGACTGAGACTAAACAAGTAACCTGATATCTGTTTACATGATAAATACGCAGCTGAGGCAAGTTAAGCTGATTAAGCAAAACAGTACTTGGAATTATATTCTATGAGCAATAGTCTGTTTATATTGCATCATCTTTTAAAGTACTTGCACTGAGCTGTGTACTGGTCTAGTATACATAACTACCTTGTGGAACGGCAATTGTCACATTTGGGAGCGTGGTCGGCGTGGGCTACAAGTGGAACGCACCCATTATTTTGCTCCACCTGTCAGTGTCAAGACTGTCAAATTCATCACGTCTGTTTTCGTTTCTAGAAAATACCAAAAAAATAGTAAATAACTCCCGATTTATTAATTGTGTGTTTCTGCATAAGTATATCGTTAATAACAAATATGTTGACGTCTAAGGTAATCTGATATGTTTTCTTTACGCATTTATTTTTTTGTCAATGTTTTTTTTTTGCTTACTGCGGCATGGTAAAATAGGGGTTTATTTTTTTATCATTAATAAAACCCGAAAAAAATAATCCTAAATTCTGGACGTATTTTGTCAGTAAAAACCGCCTTTTGTTCTAAGTAAAAATATAATGTATGATGCGTGTATGAGACGAACTATGAGAGTGGAGGAAGCCAGAGAGGTATGTAGGGAAAGAACCTGTTGGAACTCTGTACTCTCTATCTACCCCGCAGGGGATCTGGCGTGATGATATAGATAGATAGACAAAAATATTAATTTGAGAATAACTGATTATTTGTGAAGTTCTTGAACTAACCCTTATTAAATTTGCATAATTCTTCATTGAACATGGTTAAATAATTATTTTTCAGTTGGAAGTGTTAGTCGATTTCGGGCCAAAAGTTGATGAAAAGGTATTGGATAAGACACTAAATGAATTAAAATCGCAGGATGGTGTGAAAGAGGTAATAATTTTACTGCATTATTGCAACACTAATTAACCGTCCGGTCAATGACCAAACTTTCACCATTCGTTCAATAACCGGGTACCTGGGTACCCGGGCCCAACATTCATACATAATAACTTCAGTGGGTACCCGGGTGCCTGGTTATTGAACGAAGGAGGTATCAAGTTTGATAGTTAATAACTATTATTAAATAATTTATTATAAAAAAATTGACAAAACTGGGTTTCAAACTACTTAAATTTCGGGGATCCAGATAATTATACAATTTTTTAATGAAAAAGTTAATTAATTCTATTTGTGAGGCTGAAATGGATACCTGATCATTGACGGGACGGTTAAAATAAAGACAAATTAAAATATATTTTTTTAATCATTTTATTTATTTAAGTGTTTTTCAGAAAAGTTCCTAATTCAGTAAATTTATTTTCTTAAAGTCAATTTGGTTGATAGCATTGTAAATGTCTCATTGTAACCGTTAACCTAGAATATTTAGAGGTATACAGAATATTCTGATCTTTCCAATTAGGATGCAGACATTAGCATGCAGACTAAAGCACTGAGTCACTGAATCGAACGTATTAAAATCAACATGAACACTACAACAGCCAGAGAGGTATGTAAGGAGAGAACCTGTTGGAACTCTGTACTCTCTGCCTACCCCGCAAGGGATCTGGCGTGATGATATAGATAGATAGAACACGACAATTGAAGCTTTTCTTGTTCCTTTTTTTTTTTTAAATGTAGCCCCGCACTCTGATTTGTTCCTGTGTCGGGGGGGTGTTTACAAACATAAAAATTCACATACACAAATACCCAGACCGGAACAAATAATTGTGGGTCACCCAAAGATTTGTACCATACAAGAATCGAAACCTGCGACTATCAAACACAGTGGGTGGAGCAGCTTAAGCTTAACCCTTGCGCTAAATCGTCCGTCATAGTAAATGTCTCATTGTAACCATTACCCCAGAATATTTAGAGATACACAGACTGCCTCGTTGGTCTAGTGGCAAAGCGCATCGCTTTGTGATCACAAGGTCCTGGGTTCAAATCCTAGGTCCGACAAGTGTAATTTTTCTAACGAAAACTTCCCAGTACATTCTGGAGTCTGGAATTGTGCCCGGTATATGGCAATAGGCTCGCCCCCTATTACATGGGACCTAACATCGTCGGCGAAACGTGGGTGTACTCAGTACACCTCTGCTCAGATCTCCGCTTGGGGAAAATAGGCGTGACGGTGTTTTTTTTCATACAGAATATTCAGATCTTTCCAATTAGGCATATAAGCATGCAGACTGAAGCACTTAGTCACTGGATTGAGTCTTAAAAACCACATAAACACCACAATTGAAGTTTGTGTCAGAATGGAAGTCTTTGGACACCACATCAAGCTTCCAACAAGCAACTATATTATTATTATAGCGTTTTTCACCCATTCAGTCTTACTGAATGGTCCCTGCAAGGGTATAAGCCTCCTCCATCCCGTTCCACTTTCTCCTGTCCTGGGCGACGCTCATCCAGTCCTTTCCGGCTATTTTGATAAGGTTGTCAGCCCATCTTTTCTTTGGCCGCTCATTGCGTCTCTTTCCAAGTGGGCCAGGCCACTTTGTGGTTTGAATTGTCCACCTCTTGCTCTGGCTATGTGGCCTGCCCACTTCCACTTCAGTCCAAGGGCATGTTGTAATCACTAAAACTAAACATATTAAGTCGGCTTTTCCATTAGAACAGAAGTTTAATTTCAGCCTTTTTTTTAGTAATAGGGTACCTCAGTGCTCTGATCAGCATGTCCTTTCGACACCAAGGCCTCCTCCAGTGCCCTCCACCTCACTCAGTCCCTTGCCATTCTCTACGACAAGGGACCAACAGTGCCCCTGATGTCGTCAGAACACGTTGGGTTTGGTCTGCCTCTCTTTCTTTTAGTACAAAATCACACAGTTGTTGCACAAGTCCACTTATTCTCATCTCTTAAAACAGAAGTAATTCTATGTCATCACGCCAGATCTTATGTGGGGTAGGCAGAGAGTGCAGCCATCCAACAGGTTCCCTTACTGACCTCTCTGGGTTCCTCCACTCTCATTGTTCTTCTCATACACTCACTCGCCGCTCACTCTTCCAGGCAATTTTCAAAGATGGCGCAATAATGGTCGAAACAACTTTACCGAGTACGCATATTCTTGATATGGTGACGAAGACTTCGGGAAAGAGGGCAGTTCTTCAAGGATTTGGAGGTAAATACATCTAGAGATTGATGGATGATTTAGCGCAGTGGTTAAGAGCTTAAGCATCTACACCCTCTGTGTCGAACAGTTGCGGGTTCGATTCCCGCACGGAACAAATCTTTGTGCGATCCAACATTATTTGTTTCGGTCTGGGTACTTGTTTATGTGGATTTTCATGTTTGTAAATGCAACCACGACACGAATAAATCAAACTCAAACTCAAATAATTTATTTTGTATAAGCCCTGCTAAGAAAATGATAATGGACTATTTGTAAGCACCCCCGCTTACAAATAATCAATTTACATTTTTTTTAAATCTAATTTAACTACTAATCTACCACCGGATCGGAACGCGGCCTCCACTGAGAAGATCCGGCGAAAAAACTCAGCAGGCTTGTCATTTTCTTTTACTTCTCTTTTTTCTTTTCTTTCTTTTCAATCATATTGTGTGGATACAATGTTTAGGTTGCAGTTAAATAGTTTACGATCTAGCTCCAGTGTGATGCCTCACGATCGAGATATGCATCTAATGATGTTATCTGTAAAGAGGGTCTAAAGGATTCCAGATGAAGCAGTCTCCACAAGCAGTACCCGTTCACGAGTATGACTCACGAGTATGACTCACGAGTATGACTCACGAGTATGACTGCTGGAACAGCCATCACTCCCCTCGACCACATTAGAGGGAAGGGAGTGACCCGCGCCAGACAGAGTCCTAGTGTGGGGCTACGTTTTCTTTTAAAGAAAAGATTTACTTTCAGAGAAAAGGAACTAGAGTTGTTTTTCATGTAGCTCCACTTTAGTAGTTATTTCTGTGTTGTGGGTGCATTTACAAATATGAAATTTACAAACACAAACATCAGACCGAATATTTGCGGGTCACACAAAGATTTGCCCCGTGCGGGAATAGAGCCCGGAACTCCTTGATCCAGTGGACGGAGTGGCTTAAGCTCGCAACTAGTGGACTAAGCTATGTGTCAGATGTTATGAAATAGCTATTACAATACCTATTACCACTCCATGCCGATCTCGGTCACTAAACTATACGCGCCTTTGTTAAAAAGGCGACAACCTGATATTTCGCGGACGCGTCCAATCATAGGAATCCGCTAATCGTTACCGCCGCCTACTACGAACCTAACTCCCCTCCTATCAGCCGCTACCGCCGTCCGCGGCATGTTCTCACCGATCATCCTGATGCCCTTACATTCCTTCTTTCGGATTCAGATACCGCATACAGGATCAGACACCGACGTCGCCGGCGAGGTTGAAGAATCCCTTGCCCGCCGGCCGGTGCATTGCACCACGGCAAGTCACATAGTTCTCGTATATGCCTTCCTCTAAAACAACTGCCCAAGGCGAGGCCGTTCCTCCTTGGGCTACTTGCCCCCTTGCCCTTCTGGCTCGAGCGTAGTGGTTGCACGCTCGCTCTCTTGTCCGGTTAATCTGTAAAGGTCCGGCCAACAGCGTAGATCATTCACACATACACACAAAACGACTAAACTATGTGTCAGATGGTATAAAATTGCTATTACAATACCTATTACCACTTTTCGTTATAGTCATTAAGCCTAGTTCAAAGCTTTTTGCGCAGCTTCATAAGTTGCACCAGCAGGTGTCCACAAATCTGCTTCCACCACACTGCATTTACTCCGTGTGGAGTATTACCCAGTCTCTCTTACCTAGATTTTGGAATATAACCCTTCGCTTTGAAAAGGCAGGTTTTGCTTTAAAAGACAACAAATTCAAAAGTTTACGACTTGACAAAGCTAACTACTCGTATCTTACAATTTCTATCTATCTGTAATCTAAATGAAGTTTGCCAGCTAATTTATCAATGACTAGCGACCCGCCCCGGCTATGCACGGGTGAATTATACACATAAACCTTAATCTTGAATCACTCCGTCCATTGGTGAAAACCCTATGAAAATCTGTTTGGTAGTTATTTAGTTTATCGCGTTCAGACAGACAGACACTCGGCAGGGGGGTTTGTTTTATAATATGTAGTGACAGAAATGTGTACACCTGTCTTTGCTACATATATCTGAACTTTCAATTTCTATTAATATAAGTCATGATGAATATATAATGTTACGTCTGCGGGCTAAATAAATGCCGAATAACGTTCGAAGTACTTTATTAGGCGCTGTATGTACAAAACAGTACGTCGAATGCAAGTACACACTAGTACTAAACACACACAGTCTTGTTAGTAACCAAATACTGCTTCCAAGTCGCTGAGTCACTCGTAGTGTATATAGTTGCTAAGGTCGCCGGTGTATTCCACTTAGATCGCGTGTTCTCGATTTGATCGCTGACTCTCGATCGACGGACACAGTCGCTTCCCAAAAGAGACTGTGTCCGTCGCTTGTGTGTGTGTGTGTGTGTGTGAATGATCTACGCTGTTGGCCGTTGGGCCTTTACAGCTTCACCAAACAAGAAGGCGAGCGTGCAACCACTACGCTCGATCCAGAAGGGCAAGGGAGCAACTAGCTCAACGGCGCCTCGAGGAGAAACGGCCTCGGCTTGGGCGGTCGCTATGGGGGATGGCATATTCTAGGTGTTTCCGAGATGTGTCCGTCGCCGCATTGAGTATTCCTTTTATACACGTATAAAAGTTCTAGAACGGACGCGAACCCTCCTAAGTACATCGATAGAAAAGTACATCAAACAATAGCCGATGCGGCCCACAAAGCGGTATTATTATTACATACCTATTTGTACGTGAACAAGTAGGTACCTGTTTACCCCGACCGCGCGCCTGCGATAATTAAAGAGGAGGAAACTTCTAGACGTTTAAGCACTTAAGCGCGCATTCTAGAGCGCATTATAGATAGATAGGGGACCTAAGGGTGTGTAATGCGTTTTAACATTAACATCCCCCGGTAAGGTGTTCACGAGATATCGGGGTGTATTGAAGTCGTAACAATAATATGTGTACTAAAGAGTGTCGTCTCTGTCACTTCGTATATTATGCGACGTTTTGTCGCTTTCGTCAGTCGTTGTCACATAATATACTGAGTGACAGAGACGACGCTCTACGAAGCCGATTATCTCACTTATTAAACAATCTGCATAGTTTACCACCTACCATACTGTTGGTGAGTGTTTCAATAAATTAATAAGTAATGATATTTCCAGAAACTCAGTCAGCTGTCGCAATGATTTCCAGTCAGTCTTGTTGTACAAGCCATGTGCTCGGAGTGGTCAGGTTTCAACAGACTGCTGAAGGACCGTTGGTAGCTGATGGGAGTATTGACGGGCTACCATCAGGTTTGCATGGTCTGCACGTCCATGAATCAGGTGACTTGAGTCAGGTGAGAGAATACTCCAGATCAGAATGGCTGTGTGGATTGGTCGTGGTCAACTAAACTCTTTTTAAGTGCTCCGTACCTTAATCAATCCCTTATAGAAATGTATAGATTCCCAACAGGCTCGTTCCTTACATACCTCTCTGGCTTCCTCCACTGTCATAGTCCGTCTTATACATTCTTGCTGGTTACGGAGACTCTTGATTTGCCCTTGACTCTTGACAAGAGTTGCAAAACTACCAAAACTTAAGAATAGTACCAAAGGAGATCCGCGATAATGGCCCCAGAACCAACAAACATATCTATATCGTCATTAATCATCTGTTTTATTCTAGCAGTGGCAAATATCCGTATCTGACTGACAATTTGCAATCCATAACGAATATTTCAAAGTAAGGACTTCAATCGAAGTCGCCGACATCTTCACTGAATGTCAAATGTTGTGATCGAGTTACGGTTGGAGATGCCAATCTTATCAATCGGTTATATTCAATCGATTACATCCTACTATAATCGATATAAGCAGTGATAGCCTAGTGGTTAGACCGTTGGACTGAGGTCTCAGTTTCAAAACCAAGCCTGCACCTCTGTCTTTTCGAAAGCATGTGCGTATTAAAAATTAATTATCACTTGCTTTAACGGTGAAGGAAAACATCGTGAGGAAACCTGCATGCCTGAGAGTTTCTCGAAGGTGTGTGAAGTTCACCAACCCGCACTGGGCCAGCGTGGTGGACTATGGCCTAAACCCTCTAGTTTGAGAGGAGGCCCGTGCCCAACGGTGGGACAGTTTCTTAATAGGGCTAATATTAATATTATTTATTATATAATGGATATATTTTTACATAACGATTTTACAGATGTACTTTTGGGTAACAAATTTACCCTCAACAACTAATACTTTTTATTGCAATTTATCGATTCCCCCGCTTGTCCGTTTGATAGTAAAAGCATAAAGATAATTTATAGGTGGTTTGAAATCATTCAAACATTTTTTCATTGCTGTTGGTTCTGGGGCATGTCATATGGACGCAAAATAATGTCTTTTGGAATGTTATTCCTGTGGATAAGAAAGGCAATACTATTAATGCCTGCCTTGGTCTGGTGGCAAAGCACATCGCTTTGTGATCAAGAGGTCCTGGGTTCGAATCGTAGGTCGGATTTCCAGTACGAGTCTGCCCGGTATATGGCCGACATCGTCGGCGAAACGTGGGTGTACTCAGTACATCTCTGCCATCCCCGCTTGGGGAATATAGGCGTGATGGTGTGTTAATACTATCGATACTATTTTGTATTAATACTATAAATAGTGCGATCAGTATTCCTATTTATCGAGCTAATGACAGTAACTGTGGATTCGCTATTACTACACAAATCTTCACTTGACTAAAGGGTTGAATTAATAATTTAGATCGTTTTTGACAGGGCTGCAGTTCTATAGGCGATCATTATAACCCCACAAGAGCTCCGCACGGCGCGCCAAACGACCCCAAGGACAGCAGACACGCAGGGGATTTGGGGAACATAGTTGCTGATGAGACAGGAAGAGCTACCTTCCGTATCGTCGACAATGTACTCAAGGTAATGTCATGAGAATGTTGTATATTATACCTAATTTACACGCTACTCACTTCTGCGCGAAAGTACTACACTGTAGTACTAGGAGGGATTAAAAAGTAGTGAGATCGACATACTCCTTGGTAAAAAAATTGTGGCAGACATAGCTCAGATACATATTTGTAATATTATAATAATATCAGCCTATACTGTCCACTGCTGGACAAAGGCCTTCTCTCACTAATCGAGGTGAGAGAGATTAAGTCATACTCCACCACGCGGACCCAGTGCGGATTGGTGGAGGCAGGTTTGTGGCCACCTGCCGTTGGAACTTATCAAGCCGCCTTTTAAGGCTTCCAACTCGGCTTAACGACTACCACATTAAGTGGTAGCCGGGACCAACGGCTTAACGTGCCTTCCGAAGCACGGAGACGCTCGAATTTGAAAATGCCACAAACGGTCACCCATCTCGGGCCAACCGAGTCGAACGCTGCTTAACCTCGGTAAACAGTAAGAACACCGCAGTCGCACAGCGCTACGAGCGCCTTTGAAATATAAATAAAAAAAAAACTTCGGTTCTCTTTTGTTTTTTTTCTGAATGTAGTCATTTGTTTGCTTCGTGTCGGAACGTGTTCTCGAAAATGGAGAAAATCTAAGTGCGAGCCGTTATTAAATACCTCTGTTTAAAAAAGTTAACGACGCAAGAGATTCATTGCGATTTGGAGGCAACATTAGGAGAGTCTGCTCCGCCAAATTCCACTGTCGCAAGGTGGGCTTCTCAATTTGGAGTAGGGAGAACGAGCACGGAAGACGAACATCGTTGCGGCCGTCCATCGACGTCGGTCACCCAAGAAAATGATGCGAAAGTCGAGAAAATTGTATTGAGCGATCGAAGAGTTACCATCCGATACTTAATTCAAGAAACGGGCATTTCATATGGAAGCATTCAATCCATATTGAAACAATCTTTGAATATGAGAAAAGTCTCCGCAAGATGGGTGCCGAGAATATTAACCGACAGTCAGAAACAAAATCGACTTGACATTTCGAAGATATTGTTGGACAAGTTTCAAGAAGATTCTGAAAACTTTTTGTCTCGTTTCGTAACAATGGACGAAACATGGGTCCATCATTTTGATCCCGAGTCATAACAGCAATCTTCGCAATGGAAACGACCATCATCACCGACCCCGAAGATGTTTCGTGTCGTGGCATCGGCTGGCAAGGTTATGGCCTCAATATTTTGGGACTCAGAAGGAATATTGTTGATTGATTACCTGAAGCGTGAAACCACAATTACAGGCCAATATTATGCAGCTTTAATTCCCAAGTTGAGGAATGCCATCAAAGAGAAAAGGAGTGGGAAACTTCGAAGGGGCGTGCTGTTTCATCACGACAACGCACCCGCGCACAGGTCGGCAGTTGCGATGGCTGCCATTCAGCAAGCTGGCTTCGAATTGGTTGACCACCCCCCTTATTCACCAGATCTGGCGGCTAGCGATTTTTATCTGTTCCCCAAATTGAAAAAATACTTAAGGGGAAACAGGTACGAAGACGATAACGAGGTGATGGATGCCGTGAAGAGCGTTTTTGCAGGACCAAGACAAAACTTTTTTTGTGAAAGGGATTGAAGCCTTGGAAAAGCGCTGGACTCGGTGTGTAGAGAGACTCGGAAACTATGTAGAAGAATAAATTATTAAGTTATCAATAGTCATTATATTCTATCTCATTCTCACTACTTTTTGATCCCTCCTCGTATAGCGTAAGTGTACGCTCTACTTTCCTTCCCTCACTATCACTGCCCTGCACTCCCTTCGTTGGAGATTTTTTGACTGACAGGCCAAGCCCACTCAGTGTGGCCGGCTTAGAAATCTTGTTGGAATGATTGGGAAAAATAATTTTGGAAAAATCTTAAGGATAATATTAGCCCTATTAAGAAACTGTCCCACCATTAGGCACGAGCCTCCTCTCAAACTGAGAGGGTTTAGGCCACAGTCCGGCCGAAGTCCCAGTGCGCGTTGGCGAACTTCACACACCTTCGAGAAACCCTCAGGCATGCAGGTTTTCCCACGATGTTTTCCTTCACCGTTAAAGCAAGTAATCATTAATTTTAAATACGCTAATGGTTTCGAAAAGACAGAGGTGCGTGCCTGGGTTATATGACAAAATATTACGAAGGTATAATTTGTCATATCTAAAATCGATTTTTTCCAAAATCAACCCCGATAATATTATATAAATATTGTCAACAGGTGTGGGATATTGTTGGTCGTTCAGTGGCTGTTACTGAGAGGAAAGATGATCTCGGCCGAGGAACCTCACCTACGTCTAAAATAGACGGGGACAGTGGAAAGCCGTGAGTGTTTTATATTTTTTTACACTAATTGTTAAATACTATCATCTTTACACATTTATTTACACTTGATAGGCTACGGCCGTGTCTGGTCACCACCCTTCTAGCAAACTCAGGAGATGCAGTCGTGTTCCTTCCTGCATGCTGCGCGGAGTTGCCGCAGGTGTCGGGTCTTCGGCGTAGGGGGCCGTATCCTCCTTCTGCGAAACTGTGATGTCCCAGAAGGAGAAGGCCGAGCGGGATAGGGCCGATCCTGCTCGACGAAGGCGACGCCAGGGCGTCGCCGGAGCGGGGGCACAGCCCGCCCAAGTCCTCCAGCCCAATAGCCCGGGGCTTAGAATACGGGCTAACTCGCGTTTCCCGCTGCAATAATTGGCGGGGACCCCCGCTGCACCAACATCAGCAGGGGGCCTTCGGGGTCGCGGACGCAAGGGGCGGGGGCCTTGAGCGTCCTTCACGAGCGACCCCGAGGAGGACGGCGGCGAGGTGTGGCCCATGTCCCCGTAAGCACCGCGTGGGTTCGGGGGGGGGGGGGGGAGCGTGCCATAAATTCTCCCCCCGAAGGCGGGCTCTTAAGAGCGCGGCAAAAGAGGGACACTGGTGTGTTCTATACGAAGATCCCAGAGCCCCTCCAAATTGCTGATGTCGGCCGCCCTGGGCTTTTTAGTCGGTAGGAATCCGACACGCCCCGCAAGCTTCCCCCGAGGTTCGCGGAAGTCTATGCAGGATCTTCCCCAGGAAAAAAATAAAAAAGGAGTCGGGGTCTATTCCGGTATTCGGAACTCGGTCTAACATCCGTCCTAACGTCTGTTTTTCCGGTTCAAATCTAGTGATCCATTTTTCAAGCACTTGTAGGTCCGATCCGATCCGATTCAACTAAAAGGACATTGTTCTGCATCCATACATGATTCGCCCCAGAACCAAGAGCAATGAAAAACTGCTTGTATGATTTCCAATCACCTATAAATTATCTTCTATCTGTCTATCTATCTATAACCTCACGCCAGATCCCTTGCGGGGTAGGCAGAGAGTACAGAGTTCCAACAGGTTCTTTCTTTTCCTATAAATTATCTTCATGCATTTATTATTAAACGGACAAGCAGGGGATTCTCATTATTGCTAAAAGATTATTAGATTTTGAGGTTATAATTTAGTAGCCAACAATACATCTGTAAAATCGTTATGTAATAAATATATTAGCTATAAACAAATTGATATGGTTGAATGTAATCGATAAAGAGAGGAAGAGAGAAGAGGTATGAGAGGTATGTAAGAGACAGAGATGAGAGAGAGGTATGTAAGGAAAGAACCTTTTGGAACTCTGTACTCTCTGCCTACCCCGTAAGGGATCTGGTGTGATGATATAGAATAGAATAGTAATCGATAAATACTATCATTTATATAGAAAGAATGCCAGAGGAAAGAATGACAAAACAGATATACAATGTGAAAGTGGAAGGATGCAGGTACCGGGGAAGACCTAGACTATCTTACCACGACCAAATAAACCGAGTCTTATCTGATGGAAAAGTCAAGAGTATCCGTAACCGGCGAGCGTCTCATACACGCTCGAACTATGAGAGTCGAGGAAGCCAGTGAGGTATGTAAGGAAAGAACCTGTTGGAACTCTGTACTCTCTGCCTACCCCGCAAGGGATCTGGCGTGAGGTTATAGATATATTAGGATTGGCATCTTCAACCGTAATTCGATAACAAATTTAACATTTAGGCAAAGATGTCGGCGACTTTGATATAATTACATACAATATTTTTAAATATTTGTTTTGGATTGCAAATTGTCCGTCAGATACGGATATTTGCCACAACTCGATTAATATAGATGAATAATAATGGTATAGGTCACATCTTTGTTGGTTCTGGGGCCATTTTCGACGATATCCTTTGGCATAGGTACGTAAAGTCGGTGACAATGCTATAATATGGTACAGACTGGTACTATGGAGCTGGTCTGTTGATGGATTCGGAAGGTGATAGGAACACGTGAACAGTATTACGTAACGAGGGGGTCACGTTTGTTAGATTGGTATTGACAATTACTACACAACCAAATAATGCTCAGGGTCTGATGATGAAGCCGAAACGTTGCCAATGAAACCACCCAACTACTCATTATAACGCCACCGTGTTTGGACTCGTTTGATTTGTCTCTAAGAGCACTCAAAATCTAAATGATAAGTTTTTTATTCATGTAGACCAAAAGGCACCTTTGAATAGTCAAAAAGAGAAAATTATTGATTACTTAAGACTCTACCGCCCGTTCGGAAAGTTATTCCTGTGGAGAAGAAGGACAAGAAAATCCACGGTTACTCTTTTTAAAAATGAGAGTTTTACAATTCTTTTTGTATACATTGCATTCATGGGGTATGGGAAAACAATGCAGAACGAGCTAAATAGATGTGCTTAAGTATAGATTAATCTTATTACATAAGTGTACTTAGATTCATGGTATTGGTCAGTGTCTACATAGTCATCTCATTTACAAATTAGAGATGTTCTATCTATCTATCTATAACCTCACGCCAGATCCCTTGCGGGGTAGGCAGAGAGTACAGAGTTCCAACAGGTTCTTTCCTTACATACCTCTCTGGCTTCCTCGACTCTCATAGTTCGTCTCATACACGCTCGCCGGTTACGGAGACTCTTGACTTTTCCATCAGATAAGACTCGGTTTATTTGGTCGTGGTAAGATAGTCTAGGTCTTCCCCGGTACCTGCATCCTTCCACTTTCACATTGTATATCTGTTTTGTCATTCTTTCCTCTGGCATTCTTTCTATATGCCCGAACCAACGGAGCATGCCCTTTCTCATCTTTACACCGATACTATCTTTCATACCTACTCGCTGTCTTACTATGCTGTTGCTAATGCGGTCGGTCAGCTTCACTCCGCACATCTTCCGCAGAGCTCGCATTTCTACCGCATTTATCCTACTTTCATTCTCCTTCTTACATACCCAGCTCTCGCTACCATATAACAGCGTTGGGACAAGAACTCCGTTATGTATGGCCAGCTGCGCCTTATGGCTTAAGTGCCGGCTCCCGAGTAGCTTTCCCATCGCACCATTCACTCTGTTCCCTGCACTCACTCTTCTCTCTATGTCAGCGGTGTATTTCCCATCCTTACTGAAGGCGCATCCAAGATATACAAACTCATTCACTTGCTCCAGCACATCGTTACCAACCACAATCCTTACATTCGTTCTGGTTTCTTCCCTTTCAAAAACCATAATCTTGGTTTTCTTCACATTCAAGTGTAAGCCATTGATCATGCAGTCGTCTTTCATAACTGTGACTAGTGTTTGCAGATCAGTGGCTGTTGGCGCTATTAAAACCGCGTCATCTGCATAAAGTAGATGGTTTACCACTAAGTCACCCATTTGTACACCTTCATTCATCGCTTTCAGTCTTTGAAGACTTTTGTCCAGATATATTATAAACAGTCTAGCGGACAACACGCAACCCTGCTTGACGCCGATTTTAACGTCAAACCAGGGTGACCTGTTACCACCCACCCGTACGCATGCCTTGCAGTCCACATAAGTGGACTGGACGGCTCGCAACAGAGTGCCATCTATACCATACTCTGGCAAAATGTCCCAAAGTCTCTTTCGCACAACTCTGTCAAATGCCTTCTCCAGATCTACAAAACCGCAGAAAACCTTCCGGCCCACTGCCAGATGCTTCTCTACGATGTTGCGGAGTGAGAAGACTTGATCCGAACATCCTCTTCCAGACCTGAAACCCCCTTGTGCCTCGCACAACATTCCATCGGACTTCACGCGCATTCTCCGTTCAATAATTTTACCGTACACCTTGGCTGCCAAGCTGATCAAACTGATGGCTCTGTAATTGGCGCAGTCATATTGTGAACCCTTGCCTTTATACAAGGGTACTATGACTGCGCGGCGCCAATCTGTAGGGACTCTACCGGTCCTCCAGCAAAGGTTTGCAAGGGCCCGGAAAGCGTCCCGGACGCAAGTTCCACCATATTTGATCATCTCAGCAGATATCATGTCTACTCCCGCAGCTTTACCGTTTTTCATACTTCCTATCGCCCATTCAACTTCTTCCATAGTGATGTCCTCCGTTGATTCTGGTGCCGCAATCTCGCCTTTAGGCACGTTTGCGGCATCAGCATCCGGGTCATCTCCATACATTTCTCCAAAATATTCACTCCACCGGTTTAGCACAGCTTGTGTGCCTGCAAGAATGTCACCATCTTTAGATTTTATCCTTTCCATTCTGGAGCCTGACGAATCACCTCGAGCCTTTCTCACCTTGCTCCAAAAGAGTTTGGTGTTGTTCTCGAAGTTCTTCGCCAGCCTCTCCTCCTCAATCATACTGGCTCTTTCGCGCTTTTCTTTCACTAAAGTTTTAGTGGCATTCTTGCATTGCCGGTATATTTCTTTCTTCATCTCTGTCATACTGGCATTCAGGTTCAAAGAAGATACATAGTCCTGCCACGCTTTCTTCTTACTTTCTACGGAGCTTTGCAACTCCGCATCCCACCATGCATCACCTTTTGCTGTAATATGCTTCTTTGAGCAACCACATACTTCTTTCGCGGATTCCACCAAACTCTCTTTCAGGCTATTCCAGCATTCATCTACATTTGAGTCCGAAGAGCCTGCTGTCAAAAGCTTGTTCCGGACTCTGTCTTCATACATTCTCCTCACGCTCTCATCTTGCAACTTTTCAACCTTTAATCTTTCAAGGTCTCCGAAGGGGATACGCTCTCGCCAGTGCCTCCACTTCCTGAACAGACCACTAAACCGCGCAACTACGAGATAGTGGTCTGATTCCAGAGTGGGGCCTCTATACGCACGCGTATCTTGTAGTTTGCTTCGGAGACGGTTATCAACCAGGATCAGATCTATCATGCTTTTTTGTTCATTCCTTCTCCACGTATACATATGTATGTCCTTATGCTGGAATATCGTATTAGACACAAGGAGACCCCTTTCCAAACAAACATCTACAATGAGCTTACCTGCATCATTCACTCTCTTATCACCATAAGGACCCAGAGCAGCGTCGCAAGTTTGCCGCCTGGTTCCTACCCATCCGTTCAGATCGCCACACAGAATCACCTTTTCGTTAGCCTCAGCCAAATCCAGAACTTCCCTGACATTATCATTATTAGAGATGTTATAGAGGTATATAATAAAAAGTATAATAAATAATAATAGTAAGAGAAAGGGTTACTATAAAATATGTAAAGAGTGCGTACAAAACGACTGGTTATACCTCCAGTCTGATGCCGAGTGTGTGTGAGTGATGTACGCTGTTGGCCGCGACGCCTTTACAGCTTCACTTGACTTAAGGGCGAGCGTGCAACCACGCTCGAGCCAGAAGGGCAAGAGGCGAAATACTCGAGGGCGCCTTGAAGAGGCGCCTTCGGTTGGTACAGTCGCTGCGGGGTGAGGGGGTGCACTACTAAGTGCACCGGTCACCCGCCGGCTATGGGAGGGGATCTACGACTTCGTCGTTGTCGTCACCCGTATTCGGAGCGGAAAGAAGGGATGACAAAGCGTCGGGGGGATCGGTGAGAACATGTCGCGGCCGGCGGTGGCGGGGGTGGCAGGGGTCGGGCGGATCGTAGTCGGCGGCGCCTACGAATAACGGATTCGCATGGGTAGATGCGTTCGCGAAGTGTCGAGTTGTCGCCTTTTTAATATAGGCGCGAATAGGTTCGAGACCGAGGTCGGAGTGGAGTCTGATGCCGAACGAGACAAAATTCGACAGCACTACGGTACACGTTCAATCAGTCAGAGGACGGACCAGTCCCTACCAGCAGCACCCGTTCACGAGTATGACCTAAGAAGCAGCCATCTCTCTCCTCGACCATATTAGAGGGAAAAGAGTGACCCGCTCCACAGAGCCGCCGCTTTTAGTGAGCATGACTAATTCACGACCCTGTCGACATCGTTACTTCGTCGTACTTTAGTCCCATATGTTCTCCAAGGTCTGATGATACAACCAAAAGGAAGCCTTAGGAACTCCTCAACTACCAAGTTATCTTCGTTGTGTTTTTGCTATAAAAGCTCGTTTTTGAACAGGTCTTTCAATGACTGCCTCGTTGGTCTAGTGGCAAAGTGCATCGCTTTGTGATCACGAGGTCCTGGGTTCAAATCCTAGGTCGGACAAGTGTAGATTTTCTAACAAAAACTTCCCAGTATGAGTCCGGAGTCTGAAATTGTGCCCGGTATAAGGCAATAGGCTCGCCCCATATTACATGGGACCTAACATCGCCGGCGAAACGTGGGTGTACTCAGTACACCTCTGCCACCCCCGCTTGGGGAATATAGGCGTGACGGTGATTTTTTTTTCAATTTTTTTTTTATTGATCTTATTTATTTCTTACAGAATAGCATGCGGTGTAATAGCACGATCGGCCGGCATTTTCCAAAATCCAAAGCGGATATGCGCATGCGACGGTGTAGTCGTATGGGACGAAAGAGACAGACCGCTTGCGGGAAAAGGAAGGCGAGAACAGAAGAGATGTTGCCAGAGCCACAAAGGAAATGAAGAGTTAAAGCCGTGCTGTAAGGTTTAGAGCTAATTGGCAAAAGTTTGACGGACGATTTAGCGCAGTGGTTAAAAGCTTAAGCCGCTCCGCCCACTGTGTCTAATAGTCGCGGGTTCGATTCCCGCACGGGACAAATCTTTGTGAGATCCACAATTATTTGTTCCGCTCTGGGTATTTGTGATTGTGAATTTTCATGTTTGTAAACGCACCCACGACAGGGATAAATCCGAGTGTGGGGCTACGTTTAAAAAAAATTGTAAATTAAGGGTAGGTATAATAAAATGGTAGATTGCAGAATTGAGTTATTGTATTACCTACTTCTTCCGGCTTGGACGCCTGCCGATGTTGTAGCATACGCGAAGCTGGCCCCACGTTGCTCCCATCGTTGCTGCAGGCACAACAGGCGTTCACTCGGACATTCACTCAGCCATACATTCAAAATTTCAGTCCTTTATATTTTAACATTCCTCTTACAACCGTCGCCCCACGCTCGAAAGGGCTTCGTGATCGTAAAAATCTTAACTGTAAAATTATATATATAAATATATAATATCAGCCTGTACTGCCCACTGCTGGACAAAGGCCTTCTCTCACTAATCGAGGTGAGAGAGATTAGGTCATACTCCACCACGCGGACCCAGTGCTGATTGGTGGAGGCAGGTTTGTGGCCACCTGCTGTTGGAACTTATCAAGCCGCCTTTAAGGCTTCCAACTCGGCTTAACGACTACCACATTAAGTGGTAGCCGGGACCAACGGCTTAACGTGCCTTCCGAAGCACGGAGACGCTCGAATTTGAAAATGCCACAAACGGTCACACATCTCGGGCCAACCGAGTCGAACGCTGCTTAACCTTGGTAATCGGTAAGAACACCGCGGTCGCACAGCGCTACGAGCGCCTCACTGTAAAATTAACGAAGGAAAACACATCTAAATCAAAAAACAGAGTTCATTGGCTCCAGTATAAGACAGTACTAAAGGATCTATTTCAAACTAACAATGGTGCGCAACTTGATGCCTGCAGGGTTTGGGGGAATGTTTGTGTTTTTATAAATAACTAGCGACCCGTCTTCGCGCTGATGAATTATTATACGCATAAACCTTCCTCTTGAATCACTCCGTCCATTGGTGAAAAACGTATGGTAATCCGTTCGGTAGTTATTGAGTTTATCGCGTTCATACAGACAGACGGACGTGGCGAGGTGACTTTGTTGTATATATTCAGTGATAAAAATAATATTATGTTCCTCGAGCTGTTTAAACAGTTTTTTAGTGCACCGAAAGGCATATTTCTACAGCATAACTTGGCTCTCCAACAAGTTACGTTCGGGCATACACCTGGCACAAAGTGAGAGAGTGCATGCACTCCAACGCGTGGTAAATAAATTTAGTTGAGATGTATTCTCTTGCACGTACTGTAACTCTATGTATTGTAGTGGTTAAATAAAGTGTTATAGTTTTGGGGTCTGAGATATGTTACGGTATACTTTTTTGGGGGGAAATATAACATCCTATAATAATATAGCTTTTAAAATATCTCGTATTGTAAATTAGTCGGGGTCGAAATGTGATTTAATTTCGAGTAGCAGAATTAATCATGCTGGAAAGTGTGAAAATCAAAATAAAAGCATGTGATAATTGTGGCTGTTAAATGAATTATATTGCCAATTGCTGAGGGTTAAATTATATCATACTGTTAATTTCGGGGGTCTAAATATGGCATGACATCAAGTGTTGCGATCAATATATGAAATGCTGTAAGATTTATTGGTCAAAAGATATATTCTGCAGCTAAGGCGGGCTAAAATATCTTATTCATATTCTAAATTGATGGGTGTCGAAACCTGTCACGCTGTTAAGTCCGGGGGTCAAAATGTCCAAAACTGTAAAATACATTTGTCAAAAGATATATTCTATAGCTATAACGGGTTAAAATATTTTATTCATATTTTAAATTGATCGGGGTCAATATTTGTCATGTGCTCTTGCATGTATTCTTGAGCTAAAGCAAATGCCATGACGAATTTAGACTCTTCACTGATTCCATTTAAAACTTTCAACATACCATTAGGGTCAAGGTAATATTTATGTTATATTTTTTAATTGATAATAAACAAGCAAAATGTTTGTAGGTATAAATTCGTTTAATGTAAATTCGTGGGAAATTGTTTTTATTTTTGTTATTTATTAATAAATGGAAAAAAGTGTATTTGTGTTTTATTTAAGAATTTCAATAGCCCATAAAAAGTGAAGGTTGCTGGTAACAGCTGGCTGCGTGCAACACGAAGCCAGTAGTCGTGGCGAGCTGTGGGGGGAGGCCTTTTTCCAGCGGTGAAGGTCTTGTAGCTGATGAAATAACCGAAACAAATATCAAGGGCTATAGTCGTTAAGACAAAGTTATCATGTTTGGGAATGCAATTAAACAACCGCCTAATGTCTCGTTTATTAATGACATAGAACAGCAGACGCTATCTCACGCAAATGACGGGGAGCATCTATCCGTACATACACACCAAAACACCAATCAAACTGGTTAAAATTACTACATGAAATGATCGTTTAGTAAAGGTACTTCAGTAGCATATGAATTTGTTGCTTTTATGCCACTCCATCATGTCTATATTCCCCAAGCAGGGGTGGCAGAGGTAGGTACTGAGTACACCTACTTTTCGCCGACGATAAGTCGCATGTAATACGGGGCGAGCCTGTTGCCATATACCGGGCACAATTCCAGAATCCTGACTCATACTAGGAAGTTTACGTTTCATAAACTACATTTGTTTGATCTAGGATGCTTTTGTGCCAAATATTTGAATTTTGACTGGCCAGCTGGTGAAGAGCACCACGGTTACTACTACTATAAACCTTCCCTATAGCGACTGCCCAAGCCGAGGTCGTTCCTTTTGGATGCGCTCTTGAACTATATCCTCTTGCCCTTCCGCCTGGAGTGTAATTGTTGCATGCTTACTCTCTTGTCTGGTGAAGCTGTTAAGACCCAAGTGTTACACACGTACGCAACGCGCGCGCCACCCACAAACATACGCGCTCATACGCACATATACGCATAAACACACGCACACATAGAGTAGCAAGGATCAGACTACAAATAATGCCATTTAAATAAAACTCGATTCTCTTATTCTATCAGTTTATTTTCATCATTATATTCATTCTAATACGCTGACAGAACACTTTAAAATGCGTATTCAAACCATACATTATTTACAAAGTTTCACTTCTAATTACATAGATGGCGCTAACAAGAGCATAATGCTTGCGCAATGTACACACAACGCAATAATTGCAGTATAATTAACACACGATTAAATGATAAATGCACAATTATTTATTACACCTTACGATGACAATTACGTAAAGTTTATGGGGTCACTCAGTAAATTATCTATTAACCCCGTAAATATATGGGGGTCAAAAGTGACAAACCTGTATATTATTACATTAGTAACACAAGTACTTATTAAAACTATTTGATTTAGTGTGACACTTTTATGTATCCATAGTACATACTTTTACTATATTTTATTTATAAACATCAAATAAAACCGTTGTCAGGCTTTAATTTACAAACATCTATTAATTAAACATATGGGGAAAAACACGAGTATTTATCGTAACCAGGACTTAAATGCCAACCGAAATAATAACTAAGAGACTACCAAGGCCGTATAGCACATTAAATACAATGAAAAATGATATTCATTTTAGAAGTCACAAGTTCTTATATTTATTGAACATTTTCATTTGAATACGCTTTTCAAAGCCCCTAACAATCATAAGTTCATATATTTATACACACACAAGACATTAGACAGTCATTAATATGATATTATCATCTTAAATCCTAAAAAACACAGCTTATTTAAACAGCGGGCTCACTTCATACCAGTGTTGGGCGTTATTACTACATTATTTTGTTTGTAGGATCAATCAATTGATGATTCGACTGCCTCGTTGGTCTAGTGGCAAAGCGCATCGCTTTGTGATCACGAGGTCCTGGGTTCAAATCCTAGGTCGGACTAGTGTAGTTTTTCTAACGAAAACTTCCCAGTCCGGAGTCTGGAGTTGTGCCCGGTATATGGCAATTGGCTCGCCCCCTATTACATGAGACCTAACATCGTCGGCGAAACGTGGGTGTACTCAGTACACCTCTGCCACCCCCGCTTGGAGAATATAGGCGTGACGGTTATATTTCAATTGCAGTTAAATTAATCCCCCAAAGTACTCCGGAATAACAATGATTTTTGGACGTAAACGCCTGTCCCTCCCGTGCCCCTGGGTGCTGTAGAGCACTCGAAACGCCGGGAACTTAAAAATCAAAAATAAACCGCTATAAAATCCAAAATATTTTAATTGCAATTCATTTCTTTTTTAATTAATTTTTGCCCAAGTCGCATTCATACAAATGTTGACCGAATGACGCTAATAATAATATTAGCCCTAATACGTGCGCTTCGAAACGGAGCAAATGCAGTAAATAACGCTGAAAATCGCTGATATGATTAAGGCCGATGGCTACTCTTCATTCATATTATATGAAATTGCAATTTTAGTTTTACATGTGAAATTCCACAGACAATGTTGTTCAATTCCCTGAAAGCTACTGTTTGCTACTAAAGTGATTGCATATCAAGAGTGATTTTAGTTGCCATCGTAACGAAAATCACTTCTTCATCTGCGAAAGTCCCCATGCTAATAGTTAAAGACCTATCAGGTGTATATATGTAAGATGCCATGGTGTGTATCGCGGTTTTGTCCATAGAGTAGGCCCGCTGTTATCTTAAGCTGTGCTGTTATATCAATATGGCTGTGTTTTAGTTTCATCAAATCTACTTACTATTGAGTATAAGTATATACCTACATTAAAATAATAGTAAATATCGGCAGACATTGCAAACCTTATCCAGGTTATTGATCCTATGCATACAGTCATATAAAATAATACAGACTGTTTTTTGTATCTTCACGGAATTCACAAAGCCAGATGCACTGTATCAAGGTTTCATAGAAAAATAAAACAAGAAGGTATGTAAGTGCTCTGTACTCTCTGCCTACCCCGCAAGGGATCTGGCGTGAGGTTATAGATAGATAGATAGGTATGTAAGGAAAGAACCTCTGCCTACCCTGCAAGGGATCTGGCGTGATGATATAGATAGATAAAACAAGAAAATTAAATATGTATTTTTTTGTTTTAATAAAATGTCAACATACATTTCGTGTGTTGTAGCCCCGCGTGTGTGACGACCGGCCCGCGCGGTCGATCCGAGCGAAGAAAACAATACTTACTACATAAGTACCCTACCTACCCCCGTGGGAGGGTATTCTTCACTTCGACTAAGTGTTCTGATTCCTGTATAACGATAGTAAAATTATTGGTTAAGTCATCATCATCATCATCCTCAGCCTATACTTGTCCACTGCTGAACATAAGCCTCCCCAATCGCTTTCCAGCGTAACCGGTCCGATGCCACCTGCCAACGACTTCCTGCGATTTTCACAAGATCGTCGGTCCATCTAGTAGGTGGTCGTCCCACGCTGCACTTGGCAATACCTGGTCTCCACTCTAGAAGCTTTCTGCCCCATCATCGCGCTATGTGGCCCGCCCATTGCCACTTCAGCTTGCTAATCTTAAGGGCTATGTCGGTGACCTTGGTTCTTCTACGAATCTCCTCATTCCTGATTCGATCACGTAGAGTAACGCCACCGAGCATAGCTCTCTCCATAGCTCGCTTAGCAACTCTGAGCTTTTTTATGAGACCTATAGTAAGAGGTGGTCTCTTTGTCATTGGCTAAGTAATGTGGAATAATTAAATACTACATATATTACAAAGATATTCCATAAATTCCGTGAAAATACAAGTTTTGTATTTAAAATACGTAGATAAGTCCTATCTGCATTGTTACAATAACGTCTGTGTTACTGGAACAAAATATTAAAAGTACTAAATAATTTTGTTTTCTATCTGACCAACATAATAGTTTTTGTGAGCTAAAAAAGTTAATGTTAGCTACCATAAATTGTTGTTATTATCAATGTTTTGTAAAACACTTACACGCTACATTTCCATGAAAACATAAAAGAAGAATTAACGGTTTATAGTTTTAAATAAACGAACAAAAAAATACTGAAATGTGGTTTGTATCTGTAATAAATATTTCAATGTCTATTTAAAATAGTGTATTAAACTAAATCCAGAACAAAGAAGATATATTTACTAAAAGTAGAACACAGAAGACATAGAAGGTATTTTTCTTTATTCTGTGGAACTGAAGAGGCTATTTCGTAACAGTTTATTAGAACGAAACCTCTAAATTAATTTTATCATAACTTATTCCACCCACAGCAGGGCATAAGCCTTCTCGCTTACGCTAATATCCCAATCCTGCACCAATCTTGGTCAGGTCGTACCAACGCACTTGACGACATCGTCGACCCATCTTTGTGCAGGCCTTCCACGATTTCGACGACACTTAAATTTTAAATAATCTTCATTTCGGATAACCGTGAACCGTTAAATATAGCAGCAGCTCACGGTTATTCGAAAGCCGGATCGTTATAGCAACGCGTTCTATAATAATAGCACATGTTGCTAAAACGATCCGGCTTAATATTGATCTGGAGTTTTACAATCGGGCACCGTTTTTCAAAACGGCAAGCCGTTTCGTAATATGCCAAATATACAGTATAGCGGCCACACCACCACAATTAGGAAAAATAATAGTTTTTAAAAGTTTTTTTAAAGTAAAAAAATAACCTCTCGTCCGCACGGGCGCTTTTCAACGCGCGGTGGCGAAGAGTCGTAAGCGCTTTAAAAAGAATAACAAACTGTTAGGTGTTTGTTTCATTCCAATACTTGATTTACGCGCGTTGAAAAAGCGCTCAAGCGATCGTGGAGTTATAGTTGAGAAGAATCCTAATCTAGGCTTATAATAATAAATCACGCGAGCGCCATAGCACACACGCTATTTTTAGCATCTGCGATTTTGCGATAGCATTGATTCTGATTGCGTAGTAAATCGGGGCATCAAGCCTTACCGACTTTATCGTAGCTGCATCGCGATTTCTTAATTTATTTACACACAAATTACAATCATGTCTGATACGTATATATTTTTAAAGGTATTTTTTACTTATAATCCAAACACTTGTGTGTCGGGAAGCATAACGTTTGAGTACGTGAAAAGTTACAGATAAATAGATACTAAAATCAGCTTGGGCAGTCGATATGGGGAAGGACATATACTAGGTATCTCGCCGTGGATTCATCGATCTCGCCGGCGATTGATCTTTCTTTGGATAGAAGCGTTCAGCGTCGAGCTTATGAATACCCACTAAATCAACGATCGCATGCTAAAAATAACATGCGATTCGGTTATAAGGTTAAAATGTTAAAATAATGACATGCATTCTTACAAAATAGCACACGTTTAACATCAATAACTTTTTAAGATAGGATATGGACGGAGGAATAAAATACGATCATAATTACCAATTAAATATTATTATAAATAAAGACGTCAGATAGCTTCGGAGGCAAAAATTAAATAGATCGAGAGAAATAGTATTTATTTTATTAATGATGATAATATTAGCCCTGCTATGTAACTGCACCACGATGGGCATGGGCCTCTTCTCAAACAGAGAGTTTAGGCCATAACCACGCCCGCACTGGGCCATCCACCACGGTGGCTCAGTGCGTGTTCGCGAACTTCACACACCTTCGAGAAACTCTCAGTCATGCAGGTTTCCTCACGATGTTTTCCTTTCCGTTAAAGCAAGTGACTATTTTTTTTTTAATACGCACATGCTTTCGCAAAGGGAGGGGCATGCCTGGGTTTGAATTCGAGACCTCTGACTTTGCAGGCTATCACCGCCTAACTTTTTTATTTTAAAATAACAATACTAACCGACACGCATATATTCCACAAACGGTAGATGACGTTTAGCAGGGGAGCATCAGAAGAAGGGTTTTTAATTCCTCCGCCAAAGTTAAATTGAAACATTTACCTGTAAGTGGCTGAACACATCAATTAGCACAGATTATATTTATTGGACTCAGTATAATTGTTAAAATCTTCAAAAAAAATTTCATACTTCTCGTACATAATTTTCAATTAGAAAATTAAAAATTATATCATTTTTTTTTATAGATACCACTATGTGTAAAAATTTAATAAATATTTTTTAATTTTCCTTCAAACCTATTACGCGAGGTAATTAAAAAAAAGAATTATTTCTATCAACTATTATTATCAACAATGTCAAGTTAATTTTTTAATTGTGTGTGTAATAAAAAAATCTGATTCTGATGTATTCCAATGAAATTTTCAACCTTTTTTAACTCAACATAAAAAATTCAATTTCTAACAGGTTTTTTTTTATTCACGTAAACCATTATAGTATTTATGAATCGTCAGAAAAGTTACAAAGACTACCACCACTTCGGAAAGTCATTCCTGTGGAGAAGAAGGGCAAGAAACTCTACGGTTACTCTTTTGAAATTAAAATTTTACAAACTTTTTTCATCTACATTTTGTTTTGGGGTATGGGAGGTTGGTCATCAGGTGGGTCTAAGTTAAATAAAGAAAATTATACTATTTCTGAGAATGGCTACATGGTTCCCTCATTTACAAAAAAGGACATAAAAAATGATATCATGTTAAATTAATAGAAGGAAGGTGGCATCGGACCGGTTACGCTGGAAAGCGATTGGGGAGACCTATGTTCAGCAGTGGACAAGTATAGGCTGAGATGATGATGATGATGATGAATAGAAGGAAGAGAGGGAATGTTAACTAATAACAGTTAAACAGGTTGTCATTATTTAAGTGGAGCTATAATAGCATCTATTCAAGCATTTTGATTTTTTAAATAATCTTATATTGAATAATAAGTGTTCGTTTTACACAAGCTTTGAACTGATTTTCACTAAGTTTAGTATATATGAACGGAAAGAAAACAGTTCTTTATTATGCAGCTTAAGATGTTTTTATTTTATATTATATAACTAACCCTCAGTTGCAAAAGCGTTCTCCAAATTTAAATAAAACATAAATCGTACATTTATCTTAATGAAATTTAGAATACAGTCGTACAATGATATTTTGGCCTGCGGCTAAAATTGAAACTAACACTGTCATCAAGTGAAATGTCACTTAATGACAGTCGCAGGGTTGCCGTTTGCTATGAAATTTCCCCAAGTTCGTTATTAAGTAACCGTACGTACGTACCCACCTGTTGAAATATCTTCGTTCAGTCAAAGTCAAAAATCATTTATTTGTATAGGCCAATACATAAGCACTTACAAACGTCAAAATTATTACATTTTTTACATCTACCACCGGATCGGAACGCGGCCTCCACTGAGAAGATCCGGCGAGAAACTCAGCGGTCTAGTCTTTTAATTAAATTTGTTTGGCCTATCCGATAACCATTTTTTTGTTTTTTAAAAAAAATGTATTATACATCATTTGTAAATGTTGCTGATTGAGGAGCTGCTCAAACCCAATCTGTTTTATCGTCAAGATAATCCGAAATTTTATAATACCCTTTCTTACAGAGTCTAGTTTTAATTGCCTTCTTAAACTTATTGATAGGCATGTTTCGGATATCTATGGGTAATTTGCTGTAGAAGCGTATACATTGCCCCATGAAAGAATTACTAATTCTGTGGAGTCGAGTGGAATGTACAATAAGATCATCTTTGTTCCGTGTATTTACATGATGAATGTCGCTATATTTTTCGAAATTACGATGCAACAGTTAGAATATTTATCTCTCCAAACTTTTCCTTAAGATAAGCTCTCGGGGCCAAATTGTAAATTGCTCGAACAGCCCTTTTCTGGAGAACAAAGATGGTATTAATTTCTGCAGAGCATCCCCAAAGTAGTATGCCATATGACACGTTGAAGTAGGAACATATTACTAAATGGTAACCCTAATTTCACACGTCATCCGTGTGTGTGAATGATCTACGCTGTTGGCCGCGGAGCTTTTACAGCTTCACCGGACAAGAGGGCGAGGGTGCAACCACTACGCTCGAGCCAGAAGGGCAAGGGGCAACTAGTTCAAGGGCGCCTCAAGGAGAAACGGCCTCGGCTTGGGCAGTCGCTATGGGGGAGGGCGTATACTAGGTGTCTCGCCGTGGTGCTCTGCACCGGCCGGCGGGCAAGGGATTCTTCGACCTCGCCGGCGAGGTCGGTGTCTACGTCACCCCCAGTCAATGTCATCCACAGGCCAAAATATCCTTGTCGCATAATTACTTAATGTATCAACTTTGCAATATACTTTTAAATTAGTACTGACCACCTGTTTTTTATTTAAATACCCTTTGACAATAATATATCTTGTAAAATAAAAAAAATTCACTTAGTTTTTTCGCTACGTTCATTTTTTTTATCCATTAATAAGTTTTTTTACATTAGGGTCACTTTATGACTTCATTTTCAATAGCTACGAGTTATAATTTAGCTTAATTAAAAATAATACTTATACAGGTTACTTGGTAATTTATTAATTACTTCTCAGGACAATTTCTGTATATCATGAAAAATAACATTTTTTCGAAAAGCTTTTTAAGTTTATAATTTAGCTATTACATAAAAAAATTCAATGACTTTCAACAAAAAGTATGGAGCTGTTCTTTTTTTGCAAAATTTTGAACGTCCATTAATATATGTCCTGCAGAACAAATAGACCGTGTCTTATCTGAAGGGCAAGTCAGAGTGGAGAAGATCAGAGAGGTATTTAAGGAAATGAGTGTTGGAACTCTGTATTCTCTGCCTCCCAGGATCTGGCGTGATAATATAGAAAGATATATAGAATTGACGGACGATTTAGCGCAGTGGTTAAGAGCTTGAGCTGCTCCGCCCACTGTGTCGAATAGTCGCGGGTTCGATTCTCGCACGGGACAAATCTTTGTGTGCTCCACAATTATTTGTTCCAGTCTGGGTATTTGTTTGTGAATTTTCATGTTTGTAAACGCACCCACGACACAGGAATAAATCCTAGAGTGGGGCAACGTTTAAAAAAAAAAAAAAAATGTAGACATAAGTTGCCTTTACAGATTATAATTAGATTCAGATTGGTAATTACCTAATTACCAATCTGAACCCTGTATAGAAGTTCCAAACTATTACCCATTTTTTATAATAACCACAATAATATAAAACATATACGTACATTATAAAATAAATAAATGTTTTGAATTATTCATATCAATAAAGTTTTAATTTTTGACGTAACCAACTTTCGGGCAAAGGCCTCCTCTGTATATTTCCACATCTGTCAAGCCATATCTGTTAAAAAAAATCGGTGAAAATTATATACAGTCTGACAAGGACCTATTGGCCCGCGGCCAAAATCAGAACTAACGCTGTCATTAAGTGAAATGTCACTTCATGACAGTCGCCGAGTTGTCGTGTCGATTGCTATGCAAGTTCTTTTTTTTAATATCTCCTTATCGCCCGTTGTAATATCTCCTTAGAAGTAGTAACATTTTACTAAATGGTAACCCTAATTTCACACAAGCCCATGTTAATGCCATCCCCGGGCCAAAAGATCCTTGTCGCAATTTTTCCTATTATTTTGTATTAATTAACCCAAAGAGCAAATGAGTAAATACTAGACCTAATTTCTTCGAAAATAGAAAAGATTTCTTTGGAAATCTTATTTAATAATTCTATATGTAGCAGCATTTTTACGACCCTTGTTCCAATGCGAGTTTAACCCGCACTTATCGTTTCAAAAACTTAAGTGACCTTCTAAATCCATTTTAATAAATACGTATTTTAAAATAAAATCTTTTAATATTAATATATAATAATCGTTGGAATAGTATCACAACTAAAAAATAAAATAAATTCAAGATTATGGCACACCTGGCGAGCCATTCGTAATAAATAGATTAAAAGTACAATATTATGGCACACCTAGCGTGCCATATATAATAAATTGAATCAAAGTACAAGATTATGGCACACCTGGCGTGGCATTCGTAATAAACTGAATAAAACAGTGAGATCCAAGACTTAGACAAGAGTAAAGGAAAGACATTTTTATATTTTCACTTTTGGATACACTAAAACTACATTAATTTGTGTAATTTATTACATAATGTTACTATGGAGAGAAAAAGGATCCAACTAAAAATAGTTTGTTATATATTTTTCGTTTTTAGTAGAATCCTAATGAGGATTGTAAAAAATACTTGAAAATTAATTTCTTCAATGAAACCTCGTACTTTTTAATTAAAGAAAAACACAAAATAATATTTAGGTATATAAAAAAATTACCTATATTTAAGTTTATCAACAAACTTATAATACGAAGAATATTTACCAACACACATTTTAATTTAAAAAATAATAAACCCAATAACCATTGAAACGTTTTCATTGATTTTTCTAATAATAATTTAACCTTTAAAACTACGCAAATAAACTAAATTATAAACTATTTGGAGATCTACAGAGCGTTAAATTAAAAGCATAGAAATAACTGACCTTGATGACATCAAAATCTTTGCCATCAAAAGTCATCGAAAACCCATTTTAACATCATAACATCTTAATTCTTGTGAAAAAACATGTAAAAGGCTTTTTTTATGCTGTAATGGCACCACCAGGTGATTCTTTTTATAATGTACCGTTTTAATTACTTACTTGTTGATACTCTGTACTCTCTGCCTACCCCGCAAGGGATCTGGCGTGAGATTTTAGATAGATAGATAATTACTTGACAATGGCAAAATACGCTGTTAAAGTGTGGGCCATTTAAATAAAAATAGAAACATGTCAAAACTTACATTAGAAAACTACACATGTGCCGTGCCACACTCACAAAAAAAAAACAAGCTGAGGGTCGCTAAATAAATGACCCCAAAGTTATAACGACCCCAAAGTTGTAAACACCCCAATGTCTAAATTTAACCCCAACTTATTTAGAATCCCTAATTGTTGGTTGTATCAATAAAAATCGAACGCTGTTACCCCGAAATATAATTGAACCCCAAAACTTGCTCATTCAATAAATAAATATCCTTAATGGGGTCATGAACAGAAATAAGTATAGACATTAATAAATCATTGTAATTACCCCGAATATTTGTCATTTTGCTCAAAAGTGTAATATTAAATTACATTCACGCGTTTTAAGAAATATTATTTTAATTTTATTATTATTCATCGTGATTATAATTTAATATTACATTAACCACCAAAAGAGCGCAGTTACGCAATAATAGTTTAATTCATAGCTGGTATTTTAAGAAAATTAGACTTACTATTCATTAAAACACCAATTATGTTAATGAAACATTATCGCATAGCTGCTCAAAGTTATTATATTGCGTACGGGGTCATTGATAATTAAATGACCCCCAAAAATTTTCTCTATCGACCCCAATATCATAATACCCCCCAAATCGTAGTATATAGTTTGCTCGATAATGAGCTAAAAATTTAATATAATGCAATAAATGCGTAGAAAAAATTCAATCTACCGACGATTCCGTGTCTTCGTTCTTCGTGCTAATATGGAATGCTATAACTGGGATTGAACCTAGTACCATACAGGACCCCATGCCATAGAAACACCACGCGTAACCTCCTGTGACGTCTCGAATCAAACCTGTAAACAATACCGATACCAATTGAATTGTGTGTGCGTGTGTGTGTGAATGAACCACGCTGTTGGCCGCGGGGCCTTTACAGCTTCGCCGGACAAGAGAGCGAGCGTGCAACCACTACGCTCGAGCCAGAAGGGCAAGGGAGCAACTAGCTCAAGGGCGCCTCAAGGAGAAACGGCCTCGGCTTGGGCAGTCGCTATGGGGGAGGGCGTATACTAGGTGTCTCGCCGCGGTGCTCTGCACCGGCCGGCGGGCAAGGGATTCTTCGACCTCGCCAGAGAGGTCGGTGTCTGATCCACCCACACACCCGGTCGTCATGACGAGCTTTGAACTCTCTCTTGACTGTGGTTAATTCTCGCGAAGCAAAAACACAGGTATTCAGCAAGAGATATTTATTCCGAGTGACATAACAACAGGTTTAACCTCCACATCCTGTGTGCAATTAACTAGTCACACAAGCACGCACGCACAAACACGCACAAACACACACACGCACGCGGAAGCGTATTTGTTTTGGCAGACATACCTTCATATCGGGATTAGGATTCCAGCTGAACTAAATAACTATTTAGTAGTAGTGTGAATAATCCGACAGTCAGTTGACCGTCGGATTTATTCACAAAGATAATTAAGTCAATAGAAACCTTCACTAAATACAGCATGATGCCGTCCGATTCTTCATCGTTTTCCTTGTTTCTCTGTTATAAAAACGTTATTCGTATGCAGAAAGGTTATGCTCCGTTGGTTCGGGCGTATAGAAAGAATGTCGGAAGAAAGAATGACAAAATAGATATACAATGCGAAAGTGAAAGGATTTAGGTACCGGTAAGACCTAGAGTATCTTACCATGACCAAATAGACCGAGTCTTATCTGAAGGGTAAGTCAAGAGTCTCCTTAACCGGCGATCGTGTATGAGACGAACTATGAGAGTGGAGAAAGCCAGAGAGGTCTTTTTAAGCAAGAACTACGATCCGCCATTCATTTTTAAAACGCGCTATAGGAATTCGCTCTGACAGCAATTCTTGTGGAGTGGTTCCGCCAGACAACGCCCGCCTGACTGAAAGATCCCTTTACCAAATCCTGCCACAATGTACCTGCCTCATCCTAAACTGGTCGGTAATGTTATCTTGGTGAGGAAGCGCTCGTGGCGCTGTGCGATCGCGGTGTTCTTACCCATCACCAAGGTTAATCAGCGTTCGACTCGGTCGCACTGAGATGGGTGACCGTTTGTTGCATTATATATTCAAGCGTCTCCGTGCTTCGGAAGCCACGCTAAGCTGTTGGTCCCAGTTACCACTTAATGTGGTAATCGTTAAGCCATGTTGAAAGCCTTATATTTTGCTAAGTTTCCCCAGCAGATGTCCACAAGCCTGCCTCCCCCGCACCGCACTGGTTCCGCGTACTGGAGTATGACCTAATCTCTCTCATTGAGATTTGTGAGAGAAGGCCTTTTTTCAGAAGTGGGCAATATAGGCTGATATCATAACATTATCTACTATCACCTTTTTTAGAACGTGTTTTTCAAACCTCTCCCTTACACCACATACGAGATCGCTTACCTGCTGTAGGCGGTACTGAGACGGCTGCTAAACTTTGAAACATCCTGACCAGACCGTATGAGGAAGCGATGCGAGCAGTTCCGAAGGCGTCTGCCAGGAGTACTGGCACCAGGAGGAACCAGCAGCCGAGGCAGAGTCCATAGGCACCTAGAAAATAACGATGGATGGACTTATACCATTGCGCTTATAAGAAGCCAATTTTGAAAGCTGCATTTCCATAGAATATTTATTATATCATCATCATCTCAGCCTTCACTTGTCCACTGCTGAATATAGGCCTCCCCGATCGCTCTCCAGCGCAGCCGGTCCGATGCCGTCTGCATCCAACGATTTTCTGCGATCCTCACAAGATCGTCGGTCCATCTGGCAGGCGGCCGCCCCACGCTGCGCTTGCCAATACGTGGTCTCTACTCTAGTATCTTTCTTCTCAAACGCCCGTCCGATCTTCGCGCTATGTGGTCTGCCCATTACCACTTCAGCCTGCTAATCCTAAGGGCTATGGTGGTAACTTTGGTTCTTCTATGAATCCCCTCATTCCTGATTCGATCAGGTAGAGAAACGCCGAGCATAGCTCTATCTATAGCTCACTAAGCAATTCTGAGCTTTTATAAAGTAACACTTTACATAAAGTTCAAAAAGGACATTGTTCTGCCCATACATGATGTCGGTGTCCCCAGCCCCGCGCCGTGTCCCGCAGCGGTGTATATACGAGTATGTAATTAGCTAATTCGTGTAGGATGTACTTAGATTAGGATTTATTTGTTAGTTAAGTAATTGTTTTACATAGTTAAAAGTGATTTGTAACAATTTTAATAAGATTAGTTAAGATTTTCATGTTTTAGAGATAAGTTGGTCCGCACTTGTGGCGTAATTTTAGGGATTTTTGGTTTATATACTTTATAGGTTTAAGAATAGGATATAACAACTTGTGTGTATATATATATATAGTTTGAATAGATCGTGTTTTATTGATAATTAAATAAATGAAACCTTCGGCAAAGGGTCGGTCGATAGTAAAAATGATCGTGAAAACTGGGACAAAAACAGCGGCTCTCCGTAGGGTAAACTTTCGAGGTACTTAATCGAGCACGATTTTTGTACTAGCAGCTAGGAGTGATCGTTATATTACATAACTGAAAAAATCTATTATTAATAAATAATCATATCACCTATTATTTATTACCTCAGGCAAGCGTTATTTTTTAAGCGTTACTTATCTTACATATTGTCCGACCAAAACCACCTACCAGCCTGCCACGCGACACAGCGACACTGACTGACTGGACTTAAGGTCAATTTCACTTAGACGTATAATATTTTTGTCAAAACTCACGGTGTTATATTATGCTCTAAGACAACTACATATGATCTATTTTTAAATGCTTGTCCAGTAATGGAAGTAATATATTATTAGGTTATTTATTATGTTCCGCGCCAATATATTTGTTCGTATTATACGTTATTTATAACGTGTTGGTTAATACGTTAGATTATTTTTTTAATAAAATCAGTGCGGAGCACTGCCGTGATCTTGGATGACGTATTTATTCATTTATCGTGGGTTTGTGAGCGAGTGCGGCGTCGTTTGTTAAATTGTATCTGTAAATAAATCGTTGGTTTGTTTATTGTAATAACTGCAAATAAAAGTACGTGTAAATAATTAATTTATTAAATATATTTTTAATTTTTAACGTATAACAGTTTACGGCGGCGGCGCGGCGTGTTTTGCGACAATAATCAAAAGGCGTCGTTCAAAGAAGCGAAGTAATAACTATTATTAATAGCCTAAAAAATAATAGGCGTTTTAAAAGTAGCGTATCGTTATAACGCGTTATTAATATATAGCCGTTGCGAACACTCCTAACTAGCACGTTGAAGCGTTGGATCGTTCAATCGTCGTGAAATCATCAGTTCCTAGCTGAAGAAAAGGAAGAATAATAGAAGAAAGAAAAGGATAGTAAATAGGAAGAAAAGAGATAGCAATAGTAGCGACCGACCCAAAGCTCTCTCTTTCACACTTGAAGACGCGTTTTATTTGTTCCCCGCTCCTCTTGACGGCATTCTCCGGTGACGCGGAACGACACGGCGAGTCAAGACACGGCAAAACACAATTCAGATCTTCGTATCTTACTACGACGCGCTTAACGCAGAAGCACGGGGCGAGTGGAACCACCGCAGTGCCGAGTAACTATCCACTCTCCGCTCGCCACGGGGAGTATATAACTGTCTCTCCAATATAACGGTCCTGTAGGATCTTTGCGAGGCCGTTATACATGATTTGTCCCAGAACCAACAGCAATGAAAAAAAACTTGTATGATTTCAAATCACCCACAAAGCCTCTTAAGGCATTTATTATTAAACGGACAAGCGGGGAAACCGCAGTATTGCACAAAAAGTATTGATTTTGAGCATATAATTCAGTAGCCACATATGAGGTTATATTGTGTGTTGATATTCAATAAAGATGTCGGCGACTTCGATATAAGTACTTACAATACTTTGAAAGATTCGTTTTAGATTGCAAATTGTCCGTTAGATACGGATATTTGCCATTATTTTAATAAAATAGATAAATAATGATGGCATGGGTCAAATGTTTGTTGGTTCTGGGGCAATTGTCGACAATATCCTTTCATAGCAAACGGAAACTGTGTGACTGACATGAAGTGATATTTCACTTGATTTATCTATCTATATCATCACGCCAGATCCCTTGCGGGGTAGGTGGAGAGTACAGAGTTCCAACTGGTTATTTTCTTACATACCCCTCTGGCTTCCTCCACTCTCATAGTTTCATACATTGGCACTTGATGACAACGTTAGTTCCGATTTTGGCTGCAGGCCTATAGATCCTTGTGGGACTGCACACTTAGTCGCGAGACAAGATGACGAGCGACAATAGCGCGACTTCTGCCGATATTTCAAGCGACACGTGTAGCTTTTGCTTTTTGAGTGAAAAAGTATCAAACATACGTCAATCCTCACAAACTTTCGTGTTTATAATATTAATACGTTCGTTGTCAAATGGAGCTGCCTCTAATTATCATCCCCATGTCTGGCGCTGGTCCACTCCCTTCCCTCTAATATGGTCGAGGTTAGTGATGGCAGTTTCAGTTGAAAATGTGCGACTGCGAATAATCCGACTATTCGAATCATCTACAACTACTAATTTTCTGATTCGACTTGAACATTAGTAATATACTAATTTTTATATTCTAATGACAACTACTAATTAGTAACTACTAATGGCGATTTGATTAGATTATTTGCGACTCTCACCCGATTATGAATTAATTATTCGAAAGATTCGCCGCTTCTCGCGTCATTTTCACACCAAAACAAATTACGTGTGCAAGAGAGTAGTAACAACTAAACCAAACAGTACCATGTCCTTCGGCCCGCACATCAAGCGGGTCCGTCACCGAGCATCATTTGTGCTCGGTCGTCTTCATTCGTTAATCTGCAAGCGGAGTAAAATGTCCCTTAGAAATAAGGTGACACTTTACAAAACTTGCGTTCGACCCATCATGACTTATGCGTGTGTTGTGTTTGGGCATTCGGCCCCCTCTCACATCGATAAACTCCAAGTGGTTCAATACCGCTTCCTCCGTAAAGCCGTAGGAGCCCCCTGGTTCGTACGGAACGTCGACCTCCACTCCGATCTAGGTCTCGAACCTATTCGCGCCTTTATTAAAAAGGCGTCAACACGTCACTTCGCGAACGCATTTACCCATGCGAATCCGTTAATCGTAGCCACCGCCGACTACGATCTCCCCCCGACCCCTGCCGCCACCGCCGGCCGCAACATGTTCTAACCGACCCCCCCGATGCTTTGTCATCCCTTCTTTCCGCTCAGAATACGGGCGACGACGACGACGTAGTAGTAGATCCCCTCCCATAGCCGGCGGTTGACCGGTGCACTTAGTAGTGCACCCGTCCCCCTACAGCGTATGTCCCAACCGAGTATGTCGCCTCTTGCCCTTCTGGCTGGCTAGAGCGTAGTGGTTGCACGCTCGCCTTTAAGTCCGGTGAAGCTGTAAAGGCCTCGCGGCCAACAGCGTACATCATTCACACACACACACAACTAAACCAAATAATAACGCTCCTCCTAGTGCGTTTTAATAAAGTTTCTAGTTAAACATTTGAATATAATCCGCGCGCAGTATTCAAGTGCTAGAACGAAACAAACAGCTAATAGTACATTTTCTTAAAAGCGCTTACAGTGCTTCAGCACAAAAAGCGCCCGTGCGAACGTGGGGGTAATCTGCGGTCCGAATGATGCTAGCTAACTTACTTTCCTTTGTACTCTGTGGTGCGACCGATAGATAAATTATTCGTTCACCGAAATTTTTATTCATTATTCGTTCATTCGCTCCAGCAAGTCGAATGGGAGGCAGTTAGTAGCTAAATTTTGGGAATCATTCGAATAATCCGAATGATTTATAAAGTCGAATGATTCGAATTCAATCATTCGCAGTCGCGCATCGCTAGTTTCAGTAGTCTTGCTCGGGAACGGGTGCTGCTTGTGGGGACTGCTCCATCTGATATCCTTTAGAGACTCTTCTATCATTAGATTCATATCTCGATCGTAAGGCGCACTAGAGCTAGATGGTAAACTATTTAATTGTAACCTAAACATTGTATCCACACAATATAATTGAACAAAAAAGAAAAGAGAAAGAAAAGTAAATAAAAAGACAAGCCCGCTGAGTTTCTTCACCGGATCTTCTTAGTGGAGGCCGCGTTCTGAAATTCGGTAGAGTAGTAGTTTAATTCGATTAAAAATAAATGAAAATTGACTATTTGTAAGCGCCCCCGCAGGACTTATACAAAATAACTTTTGAGTTTGAGTTTTCCTTTTTGCTACTAACTGCCGTTCCATCGGTCAGCATATTAACCAGGGGCTAGAAAGAAGAGAAGGCAAGAGAGGAAGAGTTGTATGTTCTTACCTGAAGCAATAGCCAGCGCCCACCAAGATGACAAACTGGGCAGAGTCAACACTGCAATGCCAGCGACGAGAATACTGCAAAACCAGATTAAAATTATTATAACGACATTTCCCTTATCTGTTTTCCCTAAAGGGATAGAATAGTTCGTGCTGTGTAGTGAAATAAAAAATAAACACCGTCACGCCTATATTCCCCAAGCGGGGGTGGCAGAGGTGTACTGTGTACCTACTTTTCGCCGACGACTTTCGGTCCTATGTAATAGGGAGCCTATTGCCGCATACCGGGCACAATTCCAGAGACCGGACTGACACTGGGAGTTTTTCGATAGAAAATCTACATTTGTCCGACCTAGGGTTTGAACCCAGAACCTCGCGATCGCAAAGTACATTATACGCCATGTGTAGTATCTATCTATCTATATCATCACGCCAGATCCCTTGCGGGGTAGGAAGAGAGTACAGAGTTCCAACAGGTTCTTTCCTTACACATTCCTCTCTGGCTTCCTCCACTCTCATAGTGCATCTCATACATGCTCACCGGTTATGGAGACTCTTGAATTGTCCTTCAGATAAGACTAAAATAATTAGGAAGTTTGAGGTTACCCTGGAACAACAATGCCGTTTGGACGTCTGATACCTCAGTCCTTCCTGTGACCATGGGTGCTGAAAAGCACTCGAAACATCGGGAACTTAAAAATCACAAATAAACCGCAATAAAATCTGAACAATAGTTTTATTTCATGTGTCATATTCGCGTAAATCTAAGAACTCAGTACACAACTAAGATGTCTTGCTTAGTTGAGGAGTTCCTAAGACTTCCTACCGGCTCCATCATCAGACCCTAGACACCAACCGGGTCTTAATTACTCGTCAAAACAAATCCAACGAGCCTAATCACAGCGGAGTTATATTGAGTTGTTTATTGGTTCCATTGGTCCCTTTCGGCTTCATCATCAGATCCTGAATGCCATTTGATTAAATAGTACTTCTCATTACCAATCCAACAAGCCTAAACACAAGGGGGTCACGTTGTATAGTTCACATGCTTCTATGACCACCTTCAGACACCATCATGTACAGCTCCATGGTACTATATTATTACATTGTCACCGACTTTATATACGTATGCCAAATTGCAGGTCAATCGGATACCCGCAAGTGCTTGAAAAATGGATCACAAGATTTGAACCGGCAAGTTTTTGTGTGTGTGTGTGTGTGTGTGTGTGCGAATGATCTACGCTGTTGCCGCGGGGCCTTTACAGCTTCACCGGACAAGAGGGCCAGCGTGCAACCACTACGCTCGAGCCAGAAGGGCAAGGGGGCAACTAGCTCAAGGGCGCCTCAAGGAGGAACGGCCTCGGCTTGGGCAGTCGCTATGGGGGAGGGCGTATACTAGGTGTCTCGCCGTGGTGCTCCGCACTGGCCGGCGGGCAAGGGATTCTTCGACCTCGCCGGCGAAGTCGGTGTCTGATGAACCGGAAAGACACATAGACAGACATACGAACATTGGAAATTAAATAAAAGCTTGTTAAAAGTGACCGATCGCTAGTCAGAACTATACAAAACGATACAATGGTTACCATTCGCGTGCCAGTATTTAAATAGGTGAACATAGAGTCCTTCGGTTTAGATATAGTTGTAATAACTAGTGGTCGCACATTGGTCGAAATTCGACCATAATTAATTTAAATTATAAGCTTGAACATTATTAAGGTTCTATTGTCAAAGACTATACTTCTATAATCACAGATTTCGCCAAGGCTACACTGTTAATTTGCCTATTTTTTCAAACAAATTATATGAAATTTAAATAAAAAAAAAACAAAAAAGATTAAAATAATTAAATTAAAACTCGACATACATATTATGATAATTTAATTAATGATAGAAAACTTCTCATTAAACGATGTTTTTTGTAAAAACTCTTTCATCGTTTGCTGGGTATGTTTGACATTCAGTAAGACTATAGACAAATGATATTAAAAACAAACAATATTAATCTATTCTCAATTTGAAGTGTATTGTGTCAAATACATGGTAGTGTGTGTAATGTGTTTTTTATTGATTTAATAATGTATTTCTAATGCATAATTTTTAAAAAATATTAGCATTCCGCACTCCTTCTCGATATAAACTATAAGTGTGGGAAATTTCATACTCCTCCGTCCGCGTAATTTTCGTTATAATGTGTACAAAGTTTTTGCTTAACGTATTAATATAATGATAAATAAAAAAACTAAAAAAATTCAGTTAACAAGACAAGCCCTCTGAGTTTCTCAGCGGATGTTCTCAGTGGAAGCCACGTTTCGATCCGGTGGTATCTTAGTAATTAGATTAGAAAAAAGAAGTAAGCTGACAATTTGTTGAGTTCCAACAGGTACTTTCCTTACACACCTCTCTGACTTCCTCCACTTTCCTAGTTCGTCTCATACACGCTCGCCGGTCACGGAGACTCTTGACTTGCCCTTCTAGTGCCCTTCTGAGTCTATTTGATCATAGTAAGATAGTCTAGGTCTTCCCCGGTACCTACATCCTTCCGCTTTCCCATTGTATATCTGTTTCATCTTTCTTTCTTCCGACATTCTTTCAATTGTAAGTTAGGGTATATGCAAAATTATTTGAGTTTGATTGGTTACTTAGCTAAGGTACTTAGTATGTTAGTTACCTTAAAATGTAGGCTTTTCTTCTGCAAAACAGATGCAAGTCACATAGGTAGCCTAAACCCAGCCGTCCACATAAATCCAGAACCGCACTGATTGCAACAAGATGACCTGAAAATATACAGAAAAGTATTAGTTTTCCGCTGTTTCACACCCGCTCGTCAACAGCGCCACCTGCCGGGTTCAACTATAACTAAGAACCATCCAGATGACCCCATAAGTACAAAAAAATATCAAAGTCGATCAAGCCGTTTAGGAGATTAGGTGAATACGAGGTGCAATAACACTTGGATCATCAAGACCCTAGACACAACCGGAAGGAAAAAGATTACGTTATACTTGTCTTCAAAGTGAATTCAAAAAACGTCGCAAAACGAGAAAAATATGTTTAGTATGTGAGAACCCTATTTGTGATTTACAACCACGACATGTGAAGGGTGTGCGACATAATAAAATTTACTTTTATTTTCGTGCGTACGAGTATTATTATAATAAAGTAAACAATGTAAATTAATAAATAATCAAAAAAAAATCTTACTAATATAAATATAAACGGAATTATGTTATTTTACTTACTATCTTTGCTAATGTTTATAATAAAAATTGTTTAAATAAAATAAATTATAAACGATATTGTTTATTATTTATTTAAAAGTCAAATTACCTCAATACTTTAATAATTAGTCCCTTTAGTGTGTATAAGGCCGACATTCATGCATAATAACTTCAGTGGGTACCCGGGTGCCTGGTTATTGAACGAAGGAGGTATCAAGTTTGATAGTTAATAACTATTATTAAATAATTGATTATAAAAAAAAATGATAAAAAATTGGATTTCAAACTACTTAAATTTCGGGGATCCAGACGGTTATACATTTTTTTAAAGTAAAAGTTAATAAATTCTATCTGTAAAGCTGAAATGGATACCCGGGTACCTGGTCATTGACCGGACGGTTATAGCATTTTATATTCGAGCGTCTACGTGCTTCACAAGGCATTTTAACCCGTTGGTCCCGGTTACCACGTAATGTAAGACTCGTTAAATCAAGTTGTTACCCTTACAGTTAGCTTGCCAAGTTCCCTTAGCAGGTGTCGACAAGCCTGCCTCCTCCGCACCGCACTGGTTCCGCGTGCTGGAGTATGACCTAATCTCTCTCACTGAAATTTATGGGAGAAGTCTCACGGCTGGGAAAAGGCACAGCAGTGGGACAGTTAAGGCTGATTCATTAAAGAGGTTGGTTTTCTTACCAGCAGCAGACTTGCTATGTCCCACGGCGACTGTATAAGCGGGTAGGTAGTAGAGTGCGTAAGGAGATCCACATGACATGAGTGCGACAGACGCACATAGAAGACCAAACCGCCACGATTTGAGGAGCGACACGTCCAGATATCTGCGGGATAACAAATTATTTAATGTAACACAACTTTATATCTAGCACCTGCATCCTAATTAAAAATATTATTACTAGTTCTATTCAATCCAATATTCAGTCACACAATAAAGGGCCTCTACGTGGTGGATCCATGTCCCCATGCAAGCCTTTTAAAGGTCAGGGTAAAGCCCGTGAATTTCAGCGAGATAGATAGATAGAATACTCTTTATTGTGCACACCAAATACATTATAACAAAACAAAGTAGTTGTTGTAAAATAACAAGCACAATTGGCGGTCTTATTGCTAATAGCAATTTATTCCAAACAACCAAGTCGAAAGAAATACAACAAAAATAAAGGGCAGTTGGTGGCGTACATTTATTCGAATAAAGTAACTATACATATACAAAATATGACATACATATATAGTAAGAAATATATTAAATTTATACATAGTGCAATAGAAATAAACGTAACGTATAAATAAGGATAGGTTTGTATTTACAAAAGGTTAGAAGTTATGACAGCGTCTCACTATTGACAACAGAGAGGAAGTGGTTCTTAACCATCATTTTAAAAGTAGCAAATGTCTGTGCACGTCTAATTGACTCAGGTAATGCATTCCACAAGCGGACAGCTTGAACTGAAAAAGATTTATCATAGAGAGATACAAATTATAATAATAATAAAATCAGTTTATTAAATCAAAAGAAACAAACACAAGCAGCAATGGCCCCCGCACTAGGCGTGCCTGTATCGCGGAAGACATCGAGAGATTATACAAAGCAAGATTTTCTTTAAGAGAGGAGTGAGCAAATTAATTAATCATTAAAGTGACCACAATCGTCATAACCGCAAAATCTTTGGAAACCCAAGTTGAAAGCTATAAGCTGCTGCATATTTGTGTAAAGCAGTGTTCCCCAATAAGTGGTACCCGCACTCCTGAGCAGGGGTCGGAAACGGTAAATTTTTCAAACCGGTTTCGGTCATTGACCCCAAACCGAAATGATTTTTGTTTCTGGTTAAAGGTTACTGTTTAAATCCTGAAAAAATTAAGAAACCGGTTCGAATTTCAGTATTTGTTTTTAGCATCACTTTAACCGATATTGAAACCTTTTTATTCTGCGGAAAATCCTGCATAAGAAAATCCTTCCGCGAGCCTCGGGGGAAGCTCGCGGGGCGTGTCGAATTCCTACCGACTATACCCCCAGGTTGGCCGACATCAGCACTTTGGAGGGGCTCCGGGATCTCCGTATGGAGCGCACCGGTGCCCCTCTTGTGCCATGCTCTGACGAGCCCGCCATCGGAGGGAAACTTTATGACACGCTCCTCGTCGTCCTCCTCGGGGTTGCTCGTAAAGGACGCTCAGGGCTCCCGTCATTTTAATCGTCTCGTTAAGTTAATCCAGTCATCATAACTTTTTATCATATTTTTTTAGGCTTATTCAACATTGAACCCTTGAGCCAGGCCACCTGTTCTACTTTTGGGAAGGTGATCGGCCCTCTCAGGGCGGTGTCGGTTTCCTGGTCCACAAAGCTCTCACTAACAACGTTGTGGAAGTCAGCAGTGTGTCGACACAGGTAGCGTACCTCATAATTAAAATCACCAACAGGTACACCCTGAAGGTGGTACAGCTATATGCGCCGACCTCGACATACTGTGATGACATAGTTGAAGCCATGTATGAAGACATAGCCAAGGCATTACATGGCACCACCAAGGCTCACCACAGCGTTGTTATGGGGGACTTCAATGCCAAATTGGGAGTACAAGAACGCGGCGAAACGATAAACGGACCCCACGGCGTGGGGCGCTGAAACCACAGGGGGCAGATGCTGGTCAACTTTCTGGAGTCGCAGGGGCTCTTCTTGATGAATTCGTTCTTTAAGAAGAAGCCTCATAGAGAGTGGACATGGCGAAGCCCCGACACTGTGACGAGAAACGAGATAGACTTCATCATGACGGACAGGAAGTCTATACTAGGAGGGATCAAAAAGTAGTGAGAACGACATACTCCTTCGTAAAAAAAAAAAATTCTGGCAGGCATAGCTCAGATACATATTTGTAATATTAATAAAAAAAAAAAATCTTCGATTCTCTTTTGTTTTTTTCTGAATGTAGTCATTTGTTTGCTTCGTGTCAGAACGTGTTCTCGAAAATGGAGAAAAACGAAGTGCGAGCCGTTATTAAATACCTCTGTTTAAAAAAGTTAAAGACGCAAGATTCATTGCGATTTGGCGGCAACATTATGAGAGTCTGCTCCGCCGTATTCCACTGTCGCAAGGTGGGCTTCTCAATTTCGAGTAGGGAGAACGAGCACGGAAGACGAACATCGTTGCGGCCGTCCATCGACGTCAGTCACCCAAGAAAATGTTGCGAAAGTCGAAAAAATTGTATTGAGCGATCGAAGAGTTACCATCCGATACTTAATTCAAGAAACGGGCATTTCATATGGAAGTATTTAATCCATATTGAAACAATCTTTGAATATGAGAAAAGTCTCCGCAAGATGGGTGCCGAGAATGTTAACCGACGTCAGAAACAAAATCGACTTGACATTTTGAAGATATTGTTGGACAAGTTTCAAGAAGATTCTGAAAACTTTTTGTCTCGTTTCGTAACAATGGACGAAACGTGGGTCCATCATTTTGATCCCGAGTCAAAACAGCAATTTTCGCAATGGAAACGGCCATCATCACCGACCCCGAAGAAGTTTCGTGTCGTGGCATCGGCTGGCAAGGTTATGGCCTCAATATTTTGGGACTATTGGAATATTGTTGATTGATTACCTGGAGCGTGGAACCACTATTACAGGCCAATATTATGCAGCTTTCCCAAGTCGAGGAATGCCATCAAAGAGAAAAGGAGAAGGAAACTTCGAAGGGGCGTGCTGTTTCATCACGACAATGCACCCGCGCACAGGTCGGCAGTTGCGATGGCTGCCATTCAGCAAGCTGGCTTCGAATTGGTTGGCCACCCCCCTTATTCACCAGATCTGGCGGCTAGCGATTTTTATCTGTTCCCCAAATTGAAAAAATACTTAAGGGGAAACAGGTACGAATACGATAACGAGGTGATGGATGCCGTGGAGAGCTTTTTGCAGGACCAAGTCAAAACTTTATTTGTGAAAGGGATTGAAGCCTTGGAAAAGCGCTGAACTCGGTGTGTAGAGAGACTCGGAAACTATGTAGAAAAATAAATTATTAAGTTATCAATAGTCATTATATTCTATATCATTCTCACTACTTTTTGATCCCTCCTCGTATTTAATTTAGAGACTTCTCCGTGATCAACAGGTTTAATACCGGCAGCCACCACCGACTTGTCCGAGGCGCTCTAAATATAGACTTCAGGGCCGAAAGGCGTCGCATGACTCATCATGCGACGCCTTTCGGCCCTGAAGTCTCAGTCGAAGACCTCAGTCTACTCTCAGACCTACTGCGCCTCAAATAGCTTTAGGGTCCGAAAAGTTCCAAATGGAGGTTCAAAATCGTTTCGACCTGCTGGAAACCGAAGGCAATATTGACGAGAAAACCGACACAGTGGTCAAAACGCTACAGGATGTGTCTCGAAGGGTGTTTCCCGGCAAAAGCGGTAACAGAGAGTCTAAACTCTCGCTCGAGACTCTCGAACTTATGAGACAGAGACGGGAAATGTCACCCACGCAGGCGTCTTCGCCGGATGGGAGGAACCTCAACCGGAAGATCCGGAAGCTGGTACGACGTGACCTTCGATGTTCCAACAACCGCGCCATCGCGGCTGCGATTGAACAGAACAGAGGCACCAAAGTCTTCGCTCACCAGCTAGGTAGATCCCATCTGACGAAACTTAATAATGCGGATGGCAAAACCGTGACCTCCAAGTTTGAGATACTCGAGAAAATTGAGAGTTTTTACAAAAACCTGTACGCATTACGGATGACTAAGCCCACAAGACCCAGCGCTGACGACCACAGAGCCCCACTCGCACGCCACTACACGGAAGACATCCCTGATGTCAACCAGGATGAGGTCAGAGTCGCTCTCGAGCAGCTCAAAAACAACAAGTCGCCAGGCGAGGACGGAATCACCACTGATCTCCTAAAAGCAAGCGGGACTCCAATCCTGAAAAAGCTAGCAAGACTCTTAAATCCGTCATCCACCAGGGCTTCACACCTCAAGCGTGGAGCGGGAGTGCGGTGGTTCTGTTCTTCAAAAAAGGTGACAAAACCGTGCTGAAGAATTACAGACCCATCTCACTCTTGAGCCACGTCTACAAGTTCTTCTCAAGAGTACTCACAAACCGCCTCGCCAGAAGACTCGACGAGTTCCAGCCACCGGAACAGGCCGGGTTTCGAAAAGGCTACAGCACCGTAGACCACGTCCACACTGTTCGGCAGATTGTACAGAAGGCCGAAGAGTACAATCAGCCGTAGTGTATGGCTTTCGTGGACTACGAGAAAGCCTTCGACTCCATCGAAACCTGGGCGGTTATGGATGCTCTGCAGCGATGTGGCATGATTGGCGCTATATCGAGGTGTTGAGATGTCTGTATGATACCGCCACAATGACCGTCCAGCTCCAGGACCAAAAGACCAACCCGATCGAGTTGCGTCGAGGGGTAAGACAGGGGGATGTAATATCTCCCAAGCTCTTCACCAATGCACTCGAAGACGTCTTCAAGACGCTCGACTGGACTGGGCCTTCGGTTTGCCGATGATATCGTCATCGTGGCAGAGTCACTGGAACAGTTAAGCGAAATGCTGCATAGCCTAAATGGAGCCTCTTGAGGTGTCGGTCTCGGCATGAACTTGGATAAAACCAAGATCATGTTTAATGATCATGTCACGCCGGGACCGATCTACGTCAATTGTTCGATGCTCGAAGTTGTTCGGGAGTATGTCTACCTTGGACAAGTTGTCCAATTTGGTAGAAACAACTTCGAGAAAGAAATCAACCGCAGGATCCAATTGGGTTTGGCAGCATTTGGCAAACTACGTCACGTTTTCTCTTCGCCTATACCGCAATGCCTGAAGACTAAAGTCTGTAACCAATGCGTCCTATGGCCGAGACGTGGCCACTCACAGTTGGACTAGTCAACAAATTCAAAGTCGCACAGCGGGCTATGGAGCGAGCTATGCTCGGCGTCTCTTTGAAGAATAAAATTCGTAACGAGGTAATCCGACATAGCTCGCAGACTCAGTAAGCTAAAGTGGCAATGGGCTGGTCACATCCGCAGAAGGACCAACGTGCGATGGAGCAAGCGTGTCCTAGAGTGGAGACCGCGACTTGGTAAGCGTAAGGTAGGACGGCCCCCAGCTAGATGGACCGACGACCTCAAAAAGGTCGCTGGGACAGACTGGATGCGAAAGGCGGAGGACCGTGTGCAATGGCGGGTGTTAGGAGAGGCCTATGTCCAGCAGTGGACTGCGATATGCTGATTGATATTCAACATTCGGTTTCGGCTTCGGCCGAAGTTATTAGCGATGACCTATTATTAATCGGCTTCAGTTTCGGTTTCGACTAAAAATCAATCTACGGTCGGACACTAGTAATAACCGAAAATGATTTCGTTCAATTTGATAAGGTTTATTCCCTAACCGGTCATTGGCGTATCATATTATTTTTAGGGAGGACCTGGGCCTTTCATACAAAACAAAAATCGAACACTTAATCATGTTTATTCATTTATAAGTTTAGTTTTATCTAATTAGTAATAAAAGTATTAAAAGTATTAACAAAAAAATAAAAAGTGCGATAATCACGTTTATTGATTTATAAAGAAGTATTAACTAATTAGCGAGGTTACTGTCAGCAACTATATGGAAAACCCTTCTCTGTTCGTTGTCCCAACACCCGATTGGACTGGAAGTTCTTGGAGCTAGAACCTGACATACTAAAATCGGAGATAGTTGCAGCGATTGACCGTCTCAAAATAAAAAAGGCTCCAGGACCTGACAACATCACCTCTGAAATCCTGAAGGCCTTGGGTGACAAGAGCGTTAATACGCTGCACAAGATCTGTAACCACGTATGGCAAAACGGAGAGTGGCCGAAAACATGGACACAATCTGTCATTATCCCATTGCACAAGATAAGATCAACAAAAAAATGCGATAACTACCGCACACTTGCCCTCATCTCTCACGCCAGCAAAATTCTTCTTTACGTGATAAACAGCAGGATTCGTTATTACCTCGATTGGCAAATCCCTCAAGAACAAGCGGGTTTTGTGTGGGGCAAAGGCACCAGGGAGCAAATACTAAACGTCAGGCAAATTGTGGAGAAATGTTACGAGTTCGACACACCAGTCATCATGTGTTTCGTTGACTGTGGGATATTTTAGCGGAATTCGGTGTACCTCAACATCTCACCGCCCTGCTACAATCCCTATATTACAACAGCCAGGGATTTGTGAGAGTTGATAGGACTGCATCCGATCTGTTCAGTTTCCAGAAGGGTGTCCGACAAGGGTGTATTCTATCACCCATCCTGTTCAACATATACGGCGAATACATCGTGAGGAAAACATGCGACGGCTGGAAGGGTGGCATCACTCAATAGTGATTCCTCCAATGAGGACGCAACATTTCGAATCTGCTGACGACACCACCCTTCTTGCAGCAAGCGAAACCGAGATGAGCCTTTTGTTGGACAGGATGGAGCGCACTGGTGGGAAACTCGGACTCGCAATTAACAGATCTAAGACAAAGCTTATGATCGTTGATCGCTCAGGCAAGCTGGTGCTCAGTGGGACACTCAATTTGGAGTTTACAATCAACTTTGTATACCTGGGCTCAAACATAAGCAACAATGGCTCTTGTGAGATCGAAATTCGCAGAAGGATCGGGATGGCAAAGGGTGCCATGTCACAGCTGGATCAGATATGGAAAGACAGAAACATCTCTACCAACACCAAGAGCAACTTAGTCCGAGCATTGGTGCTCTCCATATTTATGTACGGTGCCGAGACATGGACCCTCAAGAACGCTAACCGCGACCGTATTGATGCCTTTGAGATGTGGTGCTGGAGAAGGATGCTAGGTATACCATGGACAGCACACCGTCCAAATGTGTCAATCCTAGCTGAACTCAAGATCCAAACTCGACTGTCCACAACTTGCCTGCGCAGGTTTCTAGAGTATTTTGGTCACATTGCTAGGAAAGACAGTGACAACCTCGAAAAACTGATGGTCACCAGTAAAATTGAAGGCAAGCGACCACGAGGAAGGAGCCCAACACGCTGGACGGATCAGATTCGCACAGCTCTTGATACCACGTTTCACGATGCTCTGCACTCGGCTGCAGATAGGAGTGGATGGCGACTCATCATCCGCAGAAAACTGCTCTCTAACATATGACCACGACCCTCAGTAACGAGGAAACCGACGCAAGGAGGGATTAACTAATTAGACCAACCTTAATTTATGCTTCTTTTCTGAATAAACATTTAAAACTTTTTCCGGCATGACGTATTGCTTATAATATAATAATATCAGCCTATACTGCCCACTGTAACCAGTTAGTAAAAGAATGTAATTTTTTAACCGGATTACGAATGTTTTCGAAAACGAAAACACAAATATCCCCCGCTAACCCTGCGGTCATCAATTTGTGTTCCGTTTGTTAGTCCTAGCTTTCTCTAGTGCATGATACATAAAAAAGAAATGCACAGACCTGGATATCTTGTCAACGCATCCCGTCTTCTTCTTCTCCTCAACAATTTCGTCCTTCTGTACCTCCAGTTCTGGCTTCAAAGCGACCGGTTCCACCAGCTTGTTCTGAATCAGTCGACTGGGTAACGGTGGACGAATGTACAGAGACCTGGGAAAAAGAGAATAATAAGAGAAGAGAGAAAAATTAAATGGAGAGATGGCTTAAAAATGTTCACGTATTTTTAAACGACTTCAAAAACGAGCACGTTATATGTTTATCTGTATGTATTCTGTATGCATGTTCACTGATATTTTCGCCAATCGTGGACCGATATTGATGATTTTTTTTTGCGTTGGGTTCAGTATAGCTTCAAGGTGGTCCCATTTTAATTTTATTGAAATTACATCCTGAACTTTGGAGATATACAACTCCTTAACGACAAACAGCACGAATGTGTTGATTGATTATCCTATTATTTGAAGATCATAATCTTTGATCACAGATAATGGAATGTAAAGCAGTTATTAGTAACCTATGTTAAGTATTAGTAACCTAGTATGTTTTAGTGACCTTTTTATCTATGTCTATAGACATACTCTGTGCCTTTAATGATTGAGTGCTTGAGTGTGTTTGGTTGTGAACCGATGACAGATGACAGCTGTCAGATGGCGATTTACCGATGACGCATAGTCGATGTAAGATGGCGGACGGCGCTGCGTTGCCATTCGATTGGCAACGGGGCGAGGCGTCTGACGTATTGCAGAGCAGTTAACCTTACTGCGTTCCATATGGCAATATTAATCTCCAACTATTGTTTGCATCTTTGGATATCAAGAAAGATCACTGTACCGGACAAGACCCTAGTGATATTTCAAAGTTTCCATGTTCGGCCACCATGCAAATCGCTATGGAAACGAAAATAACCCACCATTCACTGTTACCAGCATTGAATCGGCCATCCCGAAAACCAAATCGCCGACAAATATATAAACACCGTCACGCCTATATTCCTCGAACGGGGATGAAGAGGTGTGTATTCACTTTTTGCCGACGATGTTAGATCCTATGTAATAGGTTTTTTTTAGATGAATAATGGACATCATGATCGCAAAGCGCATTATTCACGACTAGAACCACGAGACAGTTTTTTCTATTAGATTATTTTGGTTACCTGCTAAACTTCCGTCTGCTAGCTTTGTAAACACAAGTACTATCAGTCGATAAATCCTCAACTGAATGCAAGATAGAAGATGACCTGGTCGGCCGCAATCGAAGCCTCGCCACCTCTTTTGGCAGTCCTGTAAATATAAAAAGTTGTTAAGCACAATACCACGCGCCATGTTTTAACTTTCAATGCTCTACAAAATATCATAACTCATTATTCTTACGTTATTTATCGATAAACAAATCTATCAGTATCATCACGCCAGATCCAGTATAGAGTTCCAACAGGTGTTTTCCTTACTGACCTCCCTCGCTTCCTCCACTCTCACAGTTCGTCTCATACACGCTCGCCGGTTACGGAGATTTGACTTGCCCTTCAGATAAGACACGGTCTATTTGGTCATGGTAAGATAGTCTAGATCTTTCCCGGTGTTTACACTCTTCCCACAAGCACTCTGTTATGTATGGGCAGCTGCACCTTTTGGCTTAGGTGCCGGCTCCCAAATAGTTTTCCCATCGCACCATTCACTCTATTACCTGCATTTACCCTTCTCTCTTTGTCAGCGGTGTATTTCCTATTTTTACTGAAGGCGCATCCAAGATATACAAACTCGACGTCACCAACCAAAATCGTTGCATTCGTTCTGAATACATCCCGTTTATAAACCATAATCTTGGTTTTATTTACATTCAAATGTAAGCCATTCTTCATGCAGTCGTCATTCATAACTGTAACTAGTGTTTGCAGATCAGTGGCTGTTGGCGCTATTAAAACCGCATCATCGGCATATGATAGCTTACATCTGGCAACACCTACAGCACCCTTTTTATTCATATTCCATTCGAAACTTATATAAGATCGATGATATTTGACATTCTTGCTCGACACGACAACGCGCTAACATCGTTTATAATTAATATAATTATATATTAATTATAAATATAATTTTGGATGTTTGTCACCAAGATAAGTGATTCGTTTTGGTAATTAGCAATTATACAGTGTAAGTACTTCTAAAAGTTATCTTTTGATTTGATATTTTTTGTTTGATATGTGATATGTGATTCGAGGGTAATAATAAAATTGAGCTATTATATGAAATTATGGAAAGAGGTATGCTCGGAGTTTCTCTTAGGGATCGAATCCGGCACGAAGTTATTCGTCAGAGACCCAAGGTTACCGACATAGCTCAGCGAATTAGCAAGCTGAAGTGGCAGTGGGTAGCTCACATATGCCGCAGAACCGATGGCCGTTGGGGCAGACTGGTTCTTGAGTGGAGATCGCGTGTCGGCAAACGTAGTGTAGGGCGCCCTGTAGCTAGGTCATCATCATCATCATCTCAGCCTATACTTGTCCACTGCTGAACATAGGCCTCCCCAATCGCTTTCCAGCGTAACCGGTCCGATGCCACCTGCATCCAACGACTTCCTGCGATTTTCACAAGATCGTCGATCCATCTGGCAGGTGGTCGTCCCACGCTGCGCTTGCCAATACGTGGTCTCCACTCTAGAATCTTTCTGCCCCAACGCCCGTCCGATCTTCGCGCTATGTGGCCCGCCCATTGCCACTTCAGCTTGCTAATCTTAACGGCTATGTCGGTGACCTTGGTTCTTCTACGAATCTCCTCATTCCTGATTCGATCACGTAGAGAAACGCCTAGCATAGCTCTCTCCATAGCTAGGTGGGGCGAAGATATTCGTAAGGCAGCGGGCAGGGATTGGAGGAGAGCTGAAGCTGAAGATCTGAAGATTGAGCTCAGTGGCGTGCCATGGGAGAGGCCTACGTCGAGCAGTGGACTGACACGGGCTGATGATGATAAAATTACTTTTTTTATTGAGTTCCCCATTCTGGACTGCTGGCCATCATGATAGATTCACTAGGTCAGTAATCCCATACAGTTTTTAAAGAGATTATCTAGATATATAATATAAACAGTCTAGCGCACTACACTATGAGCAGGGTTGCACTCATACTAGTAAAACTTATTTACGAGTATAGTTAGTTTTAACTTTAAGATAGGTGTGAAAAATATTACATTGTTAATATCTTATATGAATTAGTCTTAGGGCTAATATGTTGTATAGAAGGTGTAACTTAATAAACGCAAGATCTAAAAGTATTTTGTTCTAAATCGGTAACTGATTTGATTCCAACAATGTTTTTAATCTTACATTATTATGTTATTACTTCCTCAGTGCGCTGTAACAAACTAAATTTATTTTAGATTGAAAGCAACACGGAGATTTCAAATGCATTTCTAAGCCGTATTTCTTAATACGCACACATACACCTACAAGTTTTATTGTTAAATTGGGGTCAAAAGTGCTTAAAAGAACTATCAATTTGGAAATTTGGTTTTCATATTGAATTTGTAGTGAAATTATCTAATCGGGTTGTTTGAGGTCTTATGTTATTTACGATAAACCTTGTATATGGTAATGTTGTTCAAAATCTAAATTACTTGAAAATTGTGATGTAGATCTATTTTTTCAATGCGCAATGAGTAAAACTCAACCTTAATTTTATAAAAATAAAAAATATTTGATTTTATAAAAACAAAGTCAAGAGTCTCCGTAAACGGCGAGTGTGTATGAGACGAACTATGAGAGTGGAGGAAGCCAGACAGATATGTAAGGAAAAAACCTGTTGGAACTCCTGTCTTTGCCTACGCCGCGAGGGAGCTGGTGTGATGATATAAATAGATAGAGAAAAAATATTTTACCATTATTATTATGTCGATGAGTTACGCCGACTGAATTAATTGTGGGCTATACACCAGTCGCCTTAAGCTGGCAAGTTTTTTTTCTGTTTTGATAATGTTTTGACATTTGGACCTGTCAAGTTTTCCGTGGATTTGGAAATAGGAGGTTATTTTTTATTTATTTATTATATCATGATGCGCCATCCACTTAACACTACAATAAGTTGCATAGAGAAAACATAATATATAGTAAGGACAAAGTGCTAAATTACTGCAGGCGTATAAAACATTTAATTTAAGTCACGTTAAGAATAAAGATTACATCAATAATAAATATAGCAATAAGTACAATAATAAGTATAAGAACAATTTATGAGAATTATTAATAGTAGGAAACTTAATAATGATGAAGTGGGTGTACTCAGTACACCTCTGCCATCCCCTCTTGGGGAATATAGGCGTGACGGTGTTTAAATAATAATATAATAAATAATTACAAATGAGAAAGAGTATGCTCCGTTGGTTCGGGCATATAGAAAGAATGTCAGAAGAAAGAACGACAAAACGAATATACAATGCGAAAGTGGAAGGATGTAGGTACCAGGGAAGACCTAGACTATCTTACCATGACTAAATAGACCCTGTCTTATCTAAAGGGCAAGTCAAAAGTCTCCATAACCGGCGAGTGTGTATGAGACGAACTATGAGAGTGGAGGAAGCCAGAGAGGTATGTAAGGAACCTGTTGGAACTCTGTACTCTCTGCCTACCCCGCGAGATGGATAGATAGATAGATAATTACAAACCATGAAATGAAGACAATATTATTAAAATATAATTGTGTATGAAAATTTAGTTTGGTTTTACAAGTGTCAAGTGGTTATAATTATACTGATCGCTGGTAATACGATCTCTACGTACCTACTACTCCGAGAACATCCAGGCCTTCTGAATCTTCGGAATCCGAAAGCTGAGATGCCAGTGGTGGACGAGCAACCTGCGAAAAGAATAGCGCATTATTCAGATTACTATTTCGAATTAACTTATTATTACCGCAGTACCCCGCGCCTCGCCGGCAGTTCCGCTGCCCCGCCGCCAGTGACTTCAAACGTGAACGCGATTACTCCTCGTCGTAATTACGCCACCGCTGCCGCCCGCACACCAAAGAGGACAACAGAGAAGGCCCATAAGGTGCCTCAGGCCACAATGAGGGGCCTAAGTGATGAGAAAGGCTTCATCAAGGTGGAAAGGAAGAAGAAACCTCCTCGACAAAACCGGTGTAGGACTGCGCCGGTCGACGACGGCATGCTCCTCCATTCAGCAGTACCAACGATGCTGCTGTACGTGTCACGGTTACATTACACTACACACAGGGCTTAGACACTCTAAGGAATTTCTCTCTGCATGGGGTGAGAGCGACAGCAAGAGACTACTAAAATACAGTAGACTACAACTAAGGCAAATAACTGGAGCATTCACAGGCCACTATGGCACGAAAGAACATCTACACAAGATGGACCTATGCGGCGACGTGGTATGCAGAAGCTGCGGTACAGAAACTGAAACCATGAAGCACGACCTCTGTCACTGCGACGCTCTGGCTACGCGGCGAATAAAGCTACTGGGATTGGCCTATCCAAACCCAGAAGAACTACGGCTCTGCCCCCCTGCTGGAATATACAACCTAATACAGGGAGTATTGGATACTTCAGGTACGTAAGAGCATTAGGGCAAGGACAGCACAAAAGATCCCATCGGGTCGAAGTGCGCCAGAGGTCTCCTCGGTCCGGTAAGCCAATATTAAGATAAGATAAGATACATTACACCACCAAAGCCGATGACATTGTGGAGTATGCCCGTAAATAGAACATGTTCACTCTGAGGGTCGAGAAGCTGAACTTGCAAAACAATACGGCATTTAATTCGTTTGTGGTGCGAGTTCCCATTGTCAAGCTAGAGACCTTCATGAGCGAGGAGTTCTGGCCGAAGGGTGTCGTCTTCAGCAGATTTCGTGGGAGACTGCGAAACGTCCCTGCACAGCGCAACATGTCGCCGAAATTACATGTTACTTAGTTTATAAGTTTAATATATTATTATATGTGTGTTAGTCTGTAAGGTATATATTCTAAGGGCCAGAAAGTTGTATAAAAATATTTTTGTTAAGTTATCACTTCTGTCGGGCGTCCCGAGACGCACAATTTTTTTTTATTTTTCACAACGGCTTGGTTCAGTAGTGAAGAGCTTAAGCCACTTCGCCCATAGAGAAGGAAGGTTTGATTCCCGGAAGGGATATATTTTTGTGGTGAACCACGAATAACACGCGGAGCCAGTGCGGTGCGGGGAGGCAGGCTTGTGGACACCTGTGCTGGTTGGTGCAGTCGGTTACTTGGCAAGTAACCGACTGCACCAACCAGCACCGACTTCAAATATTTATTTTTTTGCTTTTTGAAGTCGGTTTACCTTTTTTTATAAAAGATTTTTATTTTACATTTTTAAGTGACCAGTGAATTATTCTATAGTAGGGTACCTATAGGATTGACGTAATACCCATAATATCGCAATTTACACATGCCTATTGTTTGTCGTTAAGGAGTTCCCTGGTGTATCTTCTAAGTCCAAGGTCCAATGTCAATAAAATAAATATGGGACCACCTTGCAGATATACTGAACCCAATGCAAAAAAAAATATCAAAATCGGTCCACAATTGACGGAAATATCGCTGAACATACATAAAAAAAAAGCATACATACAACCGAACATAGAACCTCCTCCTTTTTGAAGTCGGTTAAAAAAGAAAAATATATGGCAATGCGAGAAACCGCTACTCATCTCAGATTGACCAAGCCAAATGCTGTTCGTGGTTGGTTTAAACAAACCAGCCGCGTAAATAATTATAATATTAGCCCTGTTAAGAAAATATCCACCGTTGGGCACGGGCCTCCTCTCAAACTGAGAAGGTTTAGGCCATAGTCCACCACGCTAGCCCAGTGCGGGTTGGCGAACTTCACACACCTTCGAGAAACTCTCAGGCATGCACGATGTTTTCCTTCACCGTTAAAGCGAGTGATAGTTAATTTTTAATACACACATGCTTTCGAAACGACAGAGGTGCGTGCCTTGGTTTGAACCAGAGACCTCTGACTTTGCAGTCTAAAGGTCTAACCACTAGGCTATTACTGCTTTCTCACCTCGATCTGTGAGTGAAGGCCTTTACCCAGCAGTGGAACAAAATTGGCCAATATTATATGACAATTTGAATCGAAACAAATCTAAATAGAGTAGATACTTACTTCTATTAAACTCGGATGCATTATTTCAGTAATTAAGTTACTCCTTTTCATGTCGTCATTAAGATAAGCATTCTTTGCATTCAACGCCATTTCTGTGTCTGTTTGAAATAGATTTTGCAAACGGTTGTCTTTATTTGATTCGGTTTTACCTGAAAATTAAATAAAAAAGCATTTTTAACATACACAAAATGTTACTATAGCAAATCTGTTACTGCACCTAACCCGATACAAAAATTGAGCCTTTACCGAGACAAACACTATAACAAAATTTACACTATCAAAGTCGACACTATACCTAAACCGATAATATACCAAGAGTGATAGTGCAAGGTGTAACATATATTATGCAAGACCTATGAAAATAAAACTTTCAATTTTAAATAGTTTTCTACAATTTTTTAAGCATTTTGGTAATTAATCAATCATTTATTTAAACATAGGTAGTGTGTACAGTAATTTGTTGATATCTTAAATATGTGTGTCTGATCTTGTGTGCGGTATCTGTATCCGAAAGAAGGGATGTAAGGGTATCGGGAGGGTCGGTGAGAACATGACGACGACGGTAGCGTCTGGTAGGAGGGGAGTTAGGTTCGTAGTCGGCGGTAGGTACGATTTGACGCGTTCGCGAAATATCAGGTTGTCGCCTTTTTAATAAAGGCACGAATAGATTCGAGACCGAGATCGGTATGAACTACGGGGCTGCGACGGCTTTGCGGAGGAAACGGGATTGAACCGTTTGAAATCTATCGATGTGAGAACGGGCGGCGTGGCCGAACATCTCACAAGCGTCACAAGATGTCTATTTTAGTACGTAATCCTACTAATATTATAAATGCTGAAGTGGCAATGGGCGGGTCACATAGGGCGAAGATCGAAAAAGCGTTGGGGCAGAGAGGTTCTAGAGTGGAGATTGTGTATTGGCATAGTATGTATGGCAAGCGCAGCGTGGGACGGCCGCCTGCCAGATGGACCGACGATCTTGTGAGGATCGGAGGAAGTTGTTGGATGCAAGTGGCATCGGACCGGCTGCGCTGGAGAGCGATTGGGAAGCCCTATGTTTAGCAATGGACGAGTATAGGCTGAGAAAATGATGATGGAAGTTTGTGGCTCAATCACACAAAAACGGCTAAATGGATTTGCATAAAATTTGGCACACAGATAGTTTTTTACCTGGATTAACACAAAGAATACTTTTTACTAGTAAGGATGGGAAATACACCTCTGACATAGAGAGAAGAGTGAGTGCAGGGAACAGAGTGAATGGCGCGATGGGAAAGTTACTTGGGAGCCGGCACTTAAGCCAAAAGGCGCAGCTGGCCATACATAATGGAGTGCTTGTCCTAACGCTGTTATATGGCAGCGAGAGCTAGGTATGTAAGAAGGAGAATGAAAGTAGGATAAATGCGGTGGAAATGCGAGATCTGCGGAAGATGTGCGGAGTGTAGCTGACCGACCGTATTCGCAACAGCGTAGTAAGAAAGCGAATAGGTATGAAAGATAGTATCGGTGTAAAGATGAGAAAGGGTATGCTCCGTTGGTTCGGGCATATAGAAAGAATGTCCGAAGAAAAAATGACAAAACTGATATACAATGCGAAACTGGAAGGATGTGGATGCCGGGTAAGACCTAGACTATCTTACCATGACCAAATAGACTGGGTCTTATCTGAAGGACAAGTCAGGAGTCTCCGTAACCGGAGAGCGTGTATGAGACGAACTATGAGAGTAAAGGAAGCCAGAAAGGTATGTAAGGAAAGAACCTGTTGGAACTCTGTACTCTCTGCCTACCTACCTTCTTGTATATCATGTAATAAAGTTGTATGTTCCGTAGTCGTCGTGGTTGCTGGAGTTCTTTCAACTGTAGTGGTGACCGAACTGACTGGGGCTGGGCGGTACAGCGTTGCCGCTACACACACGTGTAACATACCGCCACCTGCAACAAAAACATGCAACGTGTAACTAGTTAATAGCAATTTATAATTGCCAGTTGGAATGCAAAGTCAGAGGTCTCGGGTTAAAAACCCAGGCACGCACCTCTGTCTTTTCGAAAGGATGTGCGTATTAAAAATTAATTATTATTTAACGGTTAAGGAAAACATCGTGAGGTAACCTGCATGCCTGAGAATTTCTCGAAGGTGTGTGAAGTTCGCCAACCCGCGCTGGGCCAGCGTGGTGGACTATGGCCTAAGCCCTCTTAGTTTGAGAGGAGGCCCGTGCCCAACGGTGAGATAGTTTCTTAACAGGGCTAATATTAATTAATTAATTAATATCGTTTGTTTATTATATTTTTGTCTAGTGGCGTTGGTCTCGTGGGCATTAATGTGCTTTACGACGATGAGGTTCCTGGGTTCAAATCCTAGGTCGGACAAGTGTAGCTTTTCTATCTATATATATCATCACGCCAGATCCCTTGCGGGGTAGGCAGAGAGCTCACAGACCTCAATTATAAACTGTTTTTCAATCAAAAACTTCCCAGTATCAGCCCAGTCTCGAATTGTACCCGGCAGAGTTGAGCAAAATATAATCAGATTAATGATCGACCCCCGCTTGGGGAATATAGGGGTAATGGTGTATTAATGATTTACGATTATAATTACATTTTGTAATCTTCTACGATTACGATTACACTCTTAATCTTAAATCATGATTGAATATTACAAAATACAATTGTAATAATTAATCTGATTACATTTTGTCCATCTCCGGTATATGGCAAATTATCTCGCCCCTAATCGACTGCCCATAGCGACTGCCCAAACCGAGGTCGTTCCTCCTTGAGGCGCCCTTGAGCTAGTTGCCCCCTCGCCCTTCTGGCTCGAGCATAGTGGTTGCACATCATCATCATCAGCCCGTGTTAGTCCACTGCTGGACGTAGGCCTCTCCTATGGCACGCTATTGAGCTCGATCTTCAGCTCTCCTCTTCCAATGCCTGCCCGCTGCCTTACGAATATCGTCGCCCCACCTAGCTACAGGGCGCCCTACACTACGTTTGCCGACACGGGGTCTCCACTCAAGAACCAGTCTGCCCCAACGGCCATCGGTTCTGCGGCATATGTGACCTGCCCACTGCCACTTCAGCTTGCTAATTCGCTGGTTGGTTGCACGCTCGCCCTCTTTTCCGGTGAAGCTGTAAAAGCCCTGCGGCCAACAGCGTAGATCATTCACACACACAACTCGCCCCTATAACATGCGACCTAACATCGTCGGCGAAAAGTGGGTGTACACAATACCCCTCTGCCACCCCCGCTTGGGGTATATAGGCGTGATGGTATGTGCACTGTTTTTTTAGTGTTTACTTAATAATACAACATTTGACGGGCGGCTTAATTCAGTTGTTAAGAACTTAAGTCGTTCCAATCTAGTGGGTGGCTCTCGAGTAGCCGCGATTTGCTTCGGTCTAAGTGTTTGTTGTATCTGAATTTCATGTAAACGCACCCACGACACAGGAATAATTCGTAGGGTGGGGCTACGTTTATCTTTTTTTTTATTTTACCCGATGATCTGCAAGCGGAGTAAAATATCCCTCAGGAATAAGGTGGCACTTTACAAAACTTGTATACGGCTCATCATGACGTACGCTTGTGAGGTGTTCGGGCACGCCACCCGCTCTCACATCGATAGACTCCAAACGGTTCAATCCCGTTTCCTCCGCAAAGCCGTCGGAGCCCTGTGGTTCATACGGAATGTCGATCTCCATTCCGATCTCGGTCTCAAACCTATTCGCGCCTTTATTAAAAAGGCGACAACCCGATATTTTGCGAACGCATCCAATCATAGTAATCCGCTTATCTTAGCCGCCGCCGACTACGATCCCAACTCCCCTCCTATCAACCACTACCGCCGTCCGCGGCATGTTGTTACCGACCCTCCCGATGCCCTTACATCCCTTCATTCGGATACAGATACCGCACACAGGATCAGACACCGACCTCGCCGGCGAGCTCGAAGAATCCCTTGCCCGCCGGCCGGTGCAGAGCACCACGGCGAGACACCTAGTATACGCCCTCCCCCATAGCGACTACCCAAGCTGTGGCCGTTCCTCCTTGCGGCGCCCTTGAGCTAGTTGCCCCTTGCCCTTCTGGCTCGAACGTAATGGTTCCACGCTCGCCCTCTTGTCCGGTGAAGCTGTAAAGGCCCCGCGGCCAACAGCGTAGATCATTCACACATACACATACACACACACACGCACACACACACACAAACACACAAATTCGTACTTGATAAACACGTCATTGTAAACAGATATCAAAATACATGTTTTTCTCCGTTCAGTTCCACTAACTGTTTTGATTAATACGCAAATATGAATTATAACGGCGCACTCTGCGTAGGCGATGCCGTCGTAAACATGTTTGTGTGGCGATGCCTATAAAAAACCATCACCAAACAAAGTGACTTTATTATCCGTCTTACCGTAGGGCAAGTAACATCATCTCTACCATAGAGCAATAATATCCTCTAAGCTCTCTTACCGTTCGCACGAACTTTAAGTAATATTTAATAAATGTAATATTTTGAATATCTATCTATATCATCACACCAGTTCCATGGGGGGTAGGCAGAGAGTACAGAGTTCCAACAGGTTCTTTCCTTACAGACCTCTCTGGCTTCCTCCACTCTCATAGTTTGTCTCATACACGCTCGCCGATTACGATTACTTTTGACTTGCGCTTCAGATAAGACACGGTCTATTTGCTCATGGTAAGATAGTCTAAATCTTCCCCGGTACCTACATTCTTTCATTTTTGCATTGTATATCTGTTTTGTCATTCTTTCTTCTGACATTTTTTCTATATGCCCGAACCAACGGAGCATACCCTTTCTCATCTTTACACCGATACTCTCTTTCATACCTACACGCTTTCTTACTACACTGTTGTGAATACGGTCGGTCAGCTTGACTCCGTACATCTTTTATAATAATTAAAAAAACCAAATATATGATAACTAAGTCACGCCGGCCTTCATATTTGACTAGATATATCCGTGACGGTTTATTTATTCATGTCAACGACGTTAAATACATACCCAATAGCAGGACCGTTCCATGTAATCCATACATTTCCACCAATTTCTCAATCAACATCGGAAACACGAAGCTGCCAGCTGCCGTTCCGCTCACACATATGCCGTTTGCCATCGCGCTGACAACAGACAGTAAGATAAAAAGGTTTTTTATAAATATTTCTCACACTTTGATAGCGCATACTAAATCAGGTTTTATGGTCCCACAGCTGAGCAAAGGCCTTCTCTCACAGATCGAAGTGAGAGAGATTAGGTCATACTCCAGCACGCAGAGTCAGATCTATAGCGGTGGCGGCAGATTTGTGAACACCTCCTGGTGATTCGCTGTTAGTGGAATTTCGTAAGTAGAAATTGACTAGACTCTTAGTCACAGGAATTGTCGCACTACGAGCGTCTATTATAATATCGATGACTACAAGATGTCGATTTTATGGCAAGGTGGACTTTCTGGGTAAGAGCTGATTAGTGATTTTGGTCATGAAATAGTCATTTTAGAAAAGCAGTAATTTGAAGAAATAATTATTTTAGGAAACTAGTAATATGAGGAAAGATTTATTTTCGGAAATAGTCATTTTAGGAAAGTAGTCATTTTAGGAAAATAATAATTTTAGGAAGTAGTCATATTAGAAAAGTCATTCTAGGCAATAGTCATTCAAGGTAATAGCCATTCTAGGCAATAGTCATTTTAGGTAATAGCCATTATAGGTAATAGCCATTCTAGGAAATAGTCATTTTAGGAAATAGTCTTTTTAGGTAATAGTCATTTTAGGAAAGTAGTAATTATAGGGCAGCAGTAATTATAGGACAGTAGTCATTTTAGGAAAGTAATAATTTTAGGAAAAAGTAATATAAGGAAAGTAGTCATTTTAGGAAAGCAGTCATTTTGAAAACGTGGACATTCTGACCCTAACCCGAAGGGGTTGACCGATGAAAATCCTTTTAAAACCCGCCCACTGTAAGGGTATGCACAAAAGCTAATAAAATTGTAGTCCTTACCGATGCTTGTCAAAATATTGTGAAACTATGACAATTCCAGGGGTCGTAGATAATCCTCCACCGATACCTGAAACGGAAAAAAACTATCAGCCGCGTGGCTAAACTATCTGTACCTCATAGGAATACAACTTTGGTAAGAACGTTGTAGCAGGATTTATAAAAGGGAAGATCTTCCAGCCAGACGGGTGTTGTATCTGGCGGCGCCTGCCGCTTCCCCGAGAGTTGTTGTCGGGGGCTTGTATATACGTTACACGTGGTGTGCACTCTAATATCGCGTTCTAGACATGTATGGCGAATCGTCAGCACCATCTATTGGTAGCTAGTCGCAACTATGTAGCGATGTAAAGGGGTCGCTACACAACAGTAGGGACCATCTCTATGTACTGGTATAACGTATTAAGTCCTAAGATTTCTAAAATATGTCATCATAATCATCTCAGTCTATACTCGTCCACTGCTGAACATAGGCCTCCCCAATCGCTCTCCAACGCAACCGGTCCGATGCCACCTGCATCCGACGACTTCCTGCGATCCTCACAAGATCGTCGGTCCATCTGGTAGGTGGCCGTCCCACGCTGCGCTTGCCAATACGTGGTCTCCACTCTAGAATCTTTCTGCCCCAACGCTCGTCGGATCTTCGCGCTATGTGGCCGCCCATTGCCACTTCAGCTTGCTAATCCTATGGGCTATGTCGTTAACCTTGATTCTTCTATAGTATATGATATAATCTACAAAATATTAATTGATATAGGAGGTCAAGGAAACAAGTTTACCAGTAAATAAAGGATAATAGAATTTATTGCACCCCAATAACTTTAAAACACCATATCAAACATCACAATTAAAAATTTAACTTTTTTTAAATTTTTTCTTCGCCTGTAAAATTTGTGATGGCAATTAATATTATATGCCTTCGAGGTAACGTTATCAGAATTAAACTCCTGCAACTGTCTCGTTGGTCTAGTGACGAATAATGTACTTTACGATCACGAGGTTCTGGGTTCAATACCTAGGTCGGACAAATGTACTTTTTTTACTTTTCGTGAAATTCCCAGTATCAGTCTGGAGTCTAGAATTGTGCCCGGTTCATGGCAATAGGCTTGCTCCCTATTACATGGGACCTAACATCGTCGGCGAAAAGTAGGTGTATTCAGTACACCTCTGTCAACTTTCTTCTTTAAACTCCTCAACTTGAGCTCGTGAATAAATGAAGTACCCTCAGTCCCAAACCCCTATCCCTCAGGGCTACTTACCAGTCATAACTCCAAAACTTAGCAGGAGATGGAGAAGTCCTTTGCTGAAGTATGACAGAGCAAGGCCAGTAGCGCAAAAGAGACCACCAATAAATACCACGAGGCGACAGGAATATTTTTCGCATAGCGCTGATGATAGCGGAGCTGGAATACAAAATATACATGTAGTAATGAATGAGAGGGATAGATAGTGTGTGAGGGAGAATAAATGATGACGTAGGAAGATGGCGGATTGTGTTAAAAGACTGGAAGGATGAAAGACGGTTGCGGGGCTCCACTCCTATCAGCCAGCCGCTACCGGCGTCCGCGGCATGATCTCACCGACCCTCCCGTTGCCCTTACATCCCTTCTTTCGGAGTCAGATACTACACACAGGCTTAGACACCGACCTCGCCGGGAAGGTCAAAGAATCCCTTGGCCGCCGGCCAGTGCACAGGATCACGGTGAGATACCTAGTATACGCCCTCCCCCATAGCGACTACCCGAGCCGAGGCCGTTCCTCCTTGAGGCGCCCTTGAGCTAGTTGCCCCACTGCCCTTCTCGCTCGAGCGTAGTGGTTGCATGCTCGCCCTCTTATCTGTTGAAACTGTAAAGGCCCCGCGGCCAACAGCGATGATTATTCACACACACACACACCCAAAAAAAGAGGGTTGCGGATTAAGAAAAATAAGAATAAATAAGTTTTACCTAAAAAGCAGTGATAGCCTAGTGGTTAGACCGTTGGACTGCAAAGTCAAAGGTTTCGGGTTCCAACCCAGGCACGCACCTCTGTCTTTTCGAAAGCATGTGCGTATTGAAAATTAATTATCACTTGCTTTAACGGTGAAGGAAAACATCGTGAGGGAACCTGCATGCCTAAGAGTTTCTCGAAGGTGTGTGAAGTTCGCCAACCCGCACTGGGCCAGCGTGGTGGACTATGGCCTAAACCCTCTCAGTTTGAGAGGAGGCCCGTGCCCAACAGTGGGACAGTTTCTTAACAGGGCTAATATTATTATTATTAAGTTTTACCTGGAAAACTGGCATTTTTCTATCTATCTATCTATAACCTCACGCCAGATCCCTTGCGGGGTAGGCAGAGAGTACAGAGTTCTAACAGGTTCTTTCCTTACATACCTCTCTGGCTTCCCTGGCTGGCATTTTTAATCCCCAAATTACATACATCATCACAGATAGGTAAAAATGTAGCATTTAAGGGCTTATTATTATATACGCCTTTATACGTTCCTGCCCGTAACGTCCGCGTTGACTTAGTGAGGCTTTCTACCTCTTGAAACAGGCGGTTAAGCCAATACCCCGATTCTATAATGGAAATCACAGAGTAGCGGGTTGAGGAGATCATTTCCTATTACGAGATTTATCTTTTCGAGTTTTTACCGCCGCCCGAGACTCGGCGTTGACCTTTCACGGCTGGTTTAGTCTGCTCGCAGCCTACCTTCCTTCTTTCTCATACGCTTGAGACCGTCAATAGCGAAGTTCTTAGTAAGCAAGTACCCCATGTTGCGACGTCACAGCGCGAACCCCAATATAAATTTACATGATATCCGTATGTATTCTCACCCTACGTCGACACGATACGAGCGTTTTTTAAAGTAAACCTAAAGCTTTTGAAACCGTTGTACAACCCTTGGTACCACGCGCGTATAAAAAGTGTCCGTGCGAACGTGGGGTGTATAACCCGTCGTTCGCTCGGGGGGTATTTATGAGGAGTGAATTTTGTTGTGTAGGTGGTTTATTTAAACAGGACCCTTACCCTTTTCCGGAAAAATTCTGGAAAAAACCCTATATGTTAAACCAGGTAACAAACTATCTGTGTGCCAAATTTCATGCAAAGCTTAGTAGTGTTTGCGTGCTTGAGAAACAAACATCCAAACATCTGAACATACAAACTCATATTTATAATATTAGTAGGATGGATATGATGGCCTGCGCCTATAGCCAAGATGACAATCTACAGTCGTTAACGCTAATAGAAAGCGGAAAAGTGTATGGGAATGACATTTTGCAACGAAGAGTCACGTGGTCAAAACAATGCGCTATCGATTGCGACAAGAGAATAGAAACAAAACGGTTGCAACTTGTCTAGGCCCTCTGGACCTGTAGCTAAGTAAAAGTAAGTCTACGGTCGTTGACGCTAGTCGAAAACCGAAAAATGTACGGGAATGTCATTATCACAATCAAAAGTTTCACGTAGATCAAAAAGTACTTATGAATAGTCAAAAAGAGAAAATCAGAATCAGAATATTTTTTATTCATGTAAACCATTACAATACTGTATGAATCGTCAAAATAGTAACAAAGACTCTACCACCACTTCGGAATGTCATTCCTGTGGAGAAGAAGGGCAAGAAACTCCACGGTTACTCTTTTAAAATAATATTTTTACAATTTTTCTATCTACATTTTGTTGTGGGGTATGTGAGAACAATGTAGTATCAGGTGAGTCTAAATTAAATTAACCAAGTTAAACTATTCATGTGAATGGCTACATGGTTCTCTCATTTACAGATAAAGAAATGAGGAAGAAAAATGATAAATTTTATTTAACTACTAGAAGGAAGAGAGGGAGTAATAAATAATAATAGCTGAACATGTTATCCACATTTTGGTGGAGCTGGAACATCACCTATCCAAGCATTTTTATCTTTTAAATAATCATCAAGAGTATTATAGGAAGCTCGCTTGCAGAGCGTACGTTTAATACAGGATTTGAATTTATTTTCACTAAGTTGAGTGACGTCAAGTGGAATTTTATTATAAAATCTAACATGAAAGACGTGTGAATTTTAGACAGACGAAATTGCGGTTGATCCAATTTATTTCTATGTCGCGTGTTATAGCAATGCCTATCACCTAGCTGATTAAATAGATCTAAATTTTTCCGTGTGTACATTATGTTTTCATAAATATACTGACATGGGACCGTCATAATATTCGCTTCTTTAAACAATTCTCTCAAAGAGTCGCGACTACCTAAGTTATAGATGGATGGAAAAATGGAAAATGATTGATTACTTAAGACTTGAAACGGATAGAAATTAAATGAAGCAGAGTTTCGTTCCACTCTCTTAATTGGTACTAGAATAATTCACGAATGACTTAGCTAAGGTTTATATAGACACATCCCCACTACTATGGCAGTGGCATTTTAGTGGGGCGTCAGCATGACGGCTCGGCTTGGCTGACAGGGATTGACAGTTACGATAATCGACTATCGTGGCATGGCTTTGGCCTGGCTAAGCTTTGGCTTTGGATTTGGCTATGGCTATGGCTTTGACTTTGGCTATGGTTTGGCAGGCTGACGCGTTGGCTGTCATCATTTCTGTGTGATCATTTAACAAGGACAAGTCACGTGGTTAATACAAGGTGCTGTCGATTTCAGAAAGATATTAGAAACATTTTTTTTATTATCGTTAACGATTGCAGATAGTCCACTTGGCTACAGGCACAGGAGTGAGGAAATGAGGAGGATGAAAAGTTAACTTACCAAGAGCTAAGCATAAAGTTGACAATGCAGCTGGTATCCAAGACGCGACTGACGCTGAGGAATCAGGGAATGTCTCCATGATCTCCACGTACAGTACTCCGTAAGACTTGAAGAGACCAGCCACCCAGAACTGGACCATAAACGCGCCGAACACGACCACCCATCCGTACCCACCATCTGGGGGTGCTGTGCTTCTGAAAGAACAAGAAATGGTACTTGAGCAAATTTTGTTCAGATAACGTCTATTCCACGGTCTATTCGGCTCATAATACACAAAGTCAAAGGCCAGATAAAATCTGACCGAATTTTCGGTTTAAACTTAATCTAAATTGGAGTTTCGGTTTCGGCGGAAAACCTGGTGAAACAGACGGAACTACATTTCTCAATAAAATCGAAACGATAATTGTAATAAAGACGGTCGAGTGGACTAGATAGACTACAGGTCTTTTACAGCTTTACCGGACAAGAGGACGAGCGTGCAGCAACAACGCTTCATCTGCAAGGGCAAAAGGGCAACTAGCTCAAGGGCGCCTTAAGTAGGAAAGACCATGGCCTCAGCTTGGGCTGTTGCTATGGGGGAGGGCATATACTAGGTGCCTCGCCGTGGTGCTCTGCACCGGCCGGCGGGTAAGGAGTTCTTCGAGCTCACTGACGAGGTCAGTGTCTGATCCAATGTGTGGTCTCTGTATCCGAAAGGAGGGAGATTATTAAATTTCTCCCTGATTGCAGGCTCTTTGGAGCGCGACAGAAGAAGAGTCCCAGTGCGTTCCATACGGGGATCCCGGAGCCTCTTCAAAAGTGCTGATGTGGGGCACCCTGCGGTTTTTAGTCAGCAGGAATCCGACACGCCCTGTGAGCTTCCCCTGAGGCTCGCGGAACTCTTATGCACGATTATCCTCAGATAAAAAAGTGATTGCCTCGTTGGTCTAGTGGCGAATAATGTGTGTAACGATCACGAGGTCCTGGCTTCGAATCCTAGGTCAGACAAAATGTAATTTTTCTAGAAAAAATATTCCAGTATCAGTCCGGAGTCTCGCACTTTGCCCGATAAAATGACAATAGGCTCGCCCCCTATTACATGGGACCTTACATCGTCGGCGGAAAGAGGGTGTACAGAGTAAACCTCAAGCACATTCAGTCTTCGAAACTCACTCAGCAGATGAATCAGTCGGAGGCCTTAGCTTCCTTGAGGCGGCCAACAATGGACGCGCTGTCACCGACGACAGGGTCAGCAGGGAGTCCTCCTCCTGCTCCGTCGGCGACATGGCCGAGAGGTAAGCCCCTACTTGCTGTAACACAGGAACATTTGAAAGAAAATACAGTTACGGCTGTAACAATGGTAAACTCCTAAAAATACGCTCGATTCACAGAAGATTCTTGAGAAATCTTTTTCATGTTTGTGTGTTATAAGAAATATGTATCTATTTTAACATCCGGTGAGAGAGCGAAGGTATCTGTCGCCACTTGCAACTTACTTCACGGCGGTGGTGGGGTCCGTCCGCGGCCAACGTCAGACACGGGACCTCTATTACTACTTATTACATTACACCATGGAATATATCCATGCATTACACCTTTGTATTCCATAGACTCTATAAACTTCCATAGATAAACTGTAAATGTTAAATTTCTCCGTTGAAACGTGAATACTGCTGCCTGTGTGACTATAGCCTAATGCTTGGGTTCATCGTTTCTCTTACCGTAGCTAACGGCAGTTCGAGCAGGAGGCTGGCTGGTCTTTCCCTCTGCTCCGGAGGAGCTGACTGCACCGACATAAGGGATCCCGCCTTGTCAGGAGACAACACAGCCTGAAACAAACGATATAACAATAATTAATATTTCCTAATAACCTATGGTCTAAGCAGAGGCCGTTCCTTCTTGAGGCGCCCTTCAGCTAGTAGCTCCCTTGCTCGCCGGCCGGTGCAGAGCACCACAGCAACACATATAGTCTATGGTTTCCCCCATACCGGCAGCCCAAGCCGAAGCCGGTCCTCCTTGAGGCCGGTGCAGAGCACTACGGCGAAACATCTAGTATATGTATATCCTCCCCCATAGTGACAACCCAAGCCGAGGTCGTTGCTCCTTGTCGGCGCCCCCTTAAGCTAGTTGCCCCTTGCCCTTCCGGCTGGAGCTAAGTTGTTGCACGCTCGCCCTCTTGCCCAGTAAAGCTATAAAGTAAGCCATATCCAGTGGCCAATTTCCATCGTCATGAAACGATGCCCAAATAACTCCTTTACCTAAGAAATCCAATCCTACTTCCCTCTCCGATTATCGTCCCATATCCATATTACCTTTCCTATCCAAGCTCCTTGAGCGGCTCGTCCATGATCAGATCAGTTGTTTCCTTAACAAAAACTGTCTCTTTAATCCTTTTCAGTCCGGTTTTCGCCCTGGTCATAGTACTGTTACTGCTCTGGTGAATATTACGGATGATATCAGACTTGGAATGGAAAATAGTAATCTAACTATACTTACGTTGCTCGACTTCAGCAATGCTTTTAATACAGTGGACTTTGATATTCTACTTGGAGTGCTATGCTCTATTAACATATCTCCAACGGCGATTGATTGGTTTCGTAATTACCTGTTTGGTCGCCGGCAACGCATTCGCATCGAAAATACTTACTCTTCTTGGTGCAATACGAATCCTGGTGTTCCACAGGGTGGCATTTTATCTCCTTTGATTTTCGCTATCTTTATTAACTCTATTTCTAACCAATTGCTTTTTTCATACCACCTTTATGCAGATGATCTCCAAATTTACTCACATGCTCCACTGACCAGGTTGTCGGAGGCTCTATACACTATTAATGAAGATTTAAATAAAATATGCGACTGGAGTAAAAGTCATGGCCTCACGGTCAACCCAGTTAAAACGCAAGCTATTGTTATTGGTAGCTCTAGGCTTACTACGTGTGTCGATTGGTCGAAACTTCCCCAGATTAAATTTGACGGTGTCACAATACCAATAAGCCCCTCTGTAAAAAATTTGGGGATTTACATCAACACCAATCTCACTTGGGGTCCATCTTCAAAATCTCAGCCGAAAGATTTGCTTTTCAAAATCTTTGCTTCCGCAGGTTCACAAGGCTGCGAAATTTTCTCCCCACTGCCACTAAAATTGCACTCGCACAATCCCTTCTTCCTATCCTTGATTATGCTGACGCCAGTTATGTCGGTCCCAGGTAAATGTATTCGTCGACAACTTCAAGAGTAGAGTTCCCAACGGTGAGTGCGGTGGGTACGACATGGACGTTAGACATTATTTTGGTTTTGTCCATGTTCATTTTAAGACCCACTTGTTGAGATACTCTGTTGAGGTCACCGAGCATTCGTCCTAGATCTTCCAGCGACTCCGCCACGACCACAATGTCGTCGGCAAATCGAAGGTGAGTGATGTATTCGCCATTGATGTTGATGCCAAGTCCTTGCCATTCCAAGAGCTTGAAGGCGTCCTCTAAGGTGGCCGTAAACAGTTTCGGAGAAATGACGTCTCCCTGTCTTACTCCTCTTTTTATTGGGATTGCCTTCGTGTACTGCCCCTGTACTCGGACTGACATGGTGGCGTTATTATACAAGCACTTCAACACTTCGATGTACCGATAGTCAATGCGGCATCGCTGGAGAGATCTAAGAACCGCCCAAGTCTCGATCGAATCGGTGATGCATCGGTGTTTTTTAGTCTGAGATTTTCCGATGACCTTAGGAATCTTGAATGTTTCGTGAAGAAACTCAAATCGTTCTTTGAGATAGGATGGAGATGCTGGATTGAACAGGATGTTGTATAAAAGCGATAATAAGTGAGTATTCCGGCGAAGATGAATTGGTAGCCACTTGAGCTTAGCACGGAATTCTGAAATATGATCATATTTTCGCAAATCAAATATGAATCTTATGCAAAAATTTTGAAGCCGCTCAAGTTTATTAAGTTGGCTCTTAGTAAGACCGACATAACTGGCGTCTGCATAATCAAGGATAGGAAGAAGGGATTGTGCGAGTGCAATTTTAGTGGCAGTGGGGAGAAAATTTCGCAGCCTTGTGAACCTGCGGAAGCAAAGATTTTGAAAAGCAAATCTTTCGGCTGAGATTTTGAAGATGGACCCCAAGTGAGATTGGTGTCGATGTAAATCCCCAAATTTTTTACAGAGGGACTTATTGGTATTGTGACACCGTCAAATTTAATCTGGGGAAGTTTCGACCAATCGACACGCGTAGTAAGCCTAGAGCTACCAATAACAATAGCTTGCGTTTTAACTGGGTTGACCGTGAGGCCATGACTTTTACTCCAGTCGCATATTTTATTTAAATCTTCATTAATAGTGTATAGAGCCTCCGACAACCTGGTCAGTGGAGCATGTGAGTAAATTTGGAGATCATCTGCATAAAGGTGGTATGAAAAAAGTAATTGGTTAGAAATAGAGTTAATAAAGATAGCGAAAATCAAAGGAGATAAAATGCCACCCTGTGGAACACCAGGATTCGTATTGCACCAAGAAGAGTAAGTATTTTCGATGCGAATGCGTTGCCGGCGACCAAACAGGTAATTACGAAACCAATCAATCGCCGTTGGAGATATGTTAATAGAGCATAGCACTCCAAGTAGAATATCAAAGTCCACTGTATTAAAAGCATTGCTGAAGTCGAGCAACGTAAGTATAGTTAGATTACTATTTTCCATTCCAAGTCTGATATCATCCGTAATATTCACCAGAGCAGTAACAGTACTATGACCAGGGCGAAAACCGGACTGAAAAGGATTAAAGAGACAGTTTTTGTTAAGGAAACAACTGATCTGATCATGGACGAGCCGCTCAAGGAGCTTGGATAGGAAAGGTAATATGGATATGGGACGATAATCGGAGAGGGAAGTAGGATTGGATTTCTTAGGTAAAGGAGTTATTTGGGCATCGTTTCATGACGATGGAAATTGGCCACTGGATATGGCTTACTTTATAGTTTTACTGGGCAAGAGGGCGAGCGTGCAACAACTTAGCTCCAGCCGGAAGGGCAAGGGGCAACTAGCTTAAGGGGGCGCCGACAAGGAGCAACGACCTCGGCTTGGGTTGTCACTATGGGGGAGGATATACATATACTAGATGTTTCGCCGTAGTGCTCTGCACCGGCCTCAAGGAGGACCGGCTTCGGCTTGGGCTGCCGGTATGGGGTATTCTTAAGGCCCGGGCTATGCGGCTAGGGGGCCTGGGCGGGCTGTACCTTCGCCCCGGTGCCGACACCTTCGTCTAACAGGATCGGCCCTCTCCTGTGATCGAGCTAGACCAGCTTCCTTATAAGGCACCTCCGCGCAACATGCCGAAACACAACTGGGTCGCTTGGCAGCAGCCCTTGGTGAGAGGCTGGTAGCGTAGCCTACCACCAGTGGAGTTACTGGTCGTTTAGCACTGCCAAGGGACCACGTGTAGGGTATCGCAAGTAAATTCTATGGATGCGAGCAGCGAGAACCGCTATGTATTCATATATGTGTGAATGTTCTACGCTGTTGGCCGAGGGGCCTTTAGATAGAATAGATAGATAGAATACTCTTTATTGTACACACCAAATGCATTATAACATAACAAAGTAGTTGTTGTAAAATAATAAGTTCAATTGGAGGTCTTATTGCTTATAGCAATTTCTTCCAAACAACCAAGTCGAAAGAAATACAACAAAAATAAAGGGCAGTTGGTGGCGTACATTTATTCAGAATAAAGTAACTATACATATACAAAATATGACATACATATATAGTAAGAAATATATTAAATTTATACATAGTGCAATAGAAATAAACGTAACGTATAAATAAGGTTAGGTAAATACAAAAGGTTAGAAGTTATGACAGCGTCTCACTATTGACAACAGAGAGGAAGTGGTTCTTACGCATCGCTGACCAGTTCTCAATAAAAAAAAGAATATTCCACAATTGATAGTATCTCTTCCGTCAAATGTCCAAACCGTATGGTACCGCTTTCTATTAGCGGTAACTACCGTAAAAAGTCAACCTATGGTAAATGGCATACCTATAGAAACTGCTCTATAGATATGCAATCTCTCAGTACATAGTTAGTCGCAACTGCCTAAAGGGTCATTTATAAATTACTTCACACCATGGGCGTAAAAAAGGGCGTACAGAATTCATTGAACAAAAACTCTCACTACGAAACTAAGGGCCCAAGTCCGTTATTGCAATTTTAATAAAATTGTATACCTTTGACATCATAATTGTTAGTTTTGACAGTTTCAACGCACTAATTCCATGCTTTCTAATTCTTATAGTACTTATCAATAATTCTTATAGTTTTCCATCGTCATAGGTACCAGCAGTGGCGCATTTACCAGCAGGCTGAGTAGGCCGGAGCCCAGGGCGACAAATTTTAGGAGAAGGCAAATTTAGCTCAATTTTTTTTTTAAAAGTAGCACATGATTGAACTTTTCTTAGCTCAAAAATATACCCAAAGACTAGTTCTTGTGTAAACTTCACTAAATCGTGAGTCGAAAAAATAATCTAGAAACTGACACAACGATCCCTCAGTTCGCAATCATACTAATAACTGGAAAAAGCTGATGAAATTATGACGTTAGAACACAAATTATATTGCAACTTCATTGACAACGAAAATGTAATTAATATGATTGTGAACTAGGGTATTGAATTGCAGAGTTTAGTAGAGGCGGCATAAATTGAATAAACTACTGGCTATAAATGTGTAAATCCGCCACTGGGTACCAGTTCACACAATTGCAAACTTTTGGCAGAATTGTAATTGAACAATTTATGTAGCATGTCATAATTACAAAACAAAAAATAGCAGACTTGGTTGTTATTGTTTCTGTGTGAGTGTATGCGTTGCAGCTCGTATGCACATGCAAACAAACATCCGTAAGCTTTTTTATATGTTTATCCGTCACACTTTATGATGGAGGGAAGGGGTCAACCAAGTGGGACATCAGATGCCAAGGAAGAGAAGAGTCTTGAGTCATAACCTTCGGGACGTCACACCTATCTATCTATCTCCAGCTGAAAGACGTCCACTGCAGAAGGAAGGCCTCCCCCAAAGCCCTCACACCGACATCTTGTAGAGGGCCTACCTACCCACTCCTTGTCATCCTCAGAATTGCTAATAAGTTTAGTGGCAGTGGGCGCGGCACTTCGCTTGTAGAACTAACGGCCGTCGGGACAGAAAGGTTCTCGAGTGTCGTCACATGTATAAATCGAAAATATTACAACTCTTAACTGCAACTTTATAAAAAAAATAGAACCACTGGATTCTGTCATGATTAGTTTTATAATGCAAAATATGTTGTGTTATATAAACTTTAACCATGTGATACCAATTGTATAACCAGAAAGTAAGATACATCACTTTATTATAATGGTTTTATTTTTAATAGAAATATATTTGACGGCGCGTCTATAAAATTAAAAGAGTGAATTGCCAGTGTTAAAAATCACTCTAGCGGAGCGTCAGAACTATGGTAGCGGGGCCGCCATCTTGACAGAAATCATCAGATCCGCCTGGTATTCTACGAATCGCTGAAAATGATCCTATCTTTACGATTTTACAGTTCATTTATTGTGATTAGTGTTATCTAGCAACTACTTGTCTAGTACTGCCTGCATTTTGTTTAATTTGCAAAGAAGATATAATTATTCTCTTTTTGTGTTTTCTCGCCCACATACCCTCGCCCCCAATATGAGTTCTGATGAAAGCACTGCTGTGCCTTTATATTTAATAGCTATGTGAACTTGATCGGAGCAAGTAGCGATGACAAACTAGGGTATGTCACGCCCACCACGATGACGTCAAGCCTTAGTTAGAATTCAACAGGCTCGCTAGCTTAGGCCATCCCCATCGTATTTGTTTTGTGTTCAAGGCCCATCTTAATAAAGAATTAATAGAATATATAATGAGTCTACAGTTCATACCTCAGTGATGGTGTCCGTGGGCAAATCGATAGAGCAGGAGAGAGGCGCCGTGGATGTTGGCGGTGCTGACGTGCCGAGGAGTTGGCTGTCCCGCTTCGACAGCTCCTGGAAACAAAAGAGATGGTATAATACGTCTACATTGTGAAGGCTCGACAGTTGCTGCAGAATATAACAATATGTCAACAGTAGAACATTTAAGTAATAGTAGTCGAAATAGAAATCACGCACACAGACGCGCGCTGCAAGCGGCTTCTCCGCAGCGCCGCTAACATTGACAACGTGACAAATCATTTATGTCATGGATGACAAAATTCTGACATAAATGTCTTATCACGCTACTCAAGCTAAAGGTTTCGCCACATAGCCGACGCGGCGCGTCGGGAGCGCGACGGTGGTGCGACCTTGGGAGTGTAATGTACTGAAATGTATGGGTGACGCCACACAGCGTAGTCACGCTCGGCGTGGCAAACGTCATGAGCCGCCGCCATCACATAAGATGTAGGTAGGTACTAATACTACATCGATGCGCCGTCGCGCCCGACTGAGCACGGCGGAAGCGTGACGCCAACACGTGCGAGCGGGACGCTAGTTTTCAGCGGCTGCTTGGCGGGCGTAACGTCGCACCTGTAGTGTGACGTGCGCCACCCGAGCTTCAGCCGAACGTCTCCGTCGCACTCCAACGGCTACTAACTAAACCTCAAACCAAAGGTCAAGCGGTCGGAGCGCGACGGAAGTGCTTGGCTACGTTCGATCGTGACGTTTGGCATCGCTATGGCGTCTCACACATTTCAGTACATTCAACTCCCCAAGCCGTGCCACCGTCGCGCCGAGCATGGCTGCGCTGTGGCGTCTCACGTACATTTCAGTACATTAAAACTCCCAAAACCGTGCCACCGTCGCGCTCCTGTCACGCTGCGTCGCCTATATGGCGAAATCTTAATTCTCACGTCATCGCGCATTGACGCACTACTCGAACGCAGTGAAATGTTAGTCGTCGCCAATACACTCTGTTTTAAATCGAAACATCCACTACGATACATTTTATCACAAATATATTCAGTCTCGAAATGGTGCAAAAAAAGTTTCTGCGTTTCATGCACTATAAATTTTTACTCACTAGGATCCCCTATTCTCAACTATTAATGCGTTATGATTTGTTTAGCTTGGAGTCTAGGCGTATTTTGCTTATGAGTATGATGCTCTTTGGTTTATGTAATAATAAGTTCGACTGTAATGACCTCACGAATGACATATGTTATGTTGTACCTAGAACTGCGATGGTGCGTGGGGTTCGTGCACCCTGTTTTTTCTATACACCTAGGTGCAGAACTAATGCTGGTGTGCGGGTCCCGCTACGTCGGCTCTTGGAAACATATAACACGCACTTTCCTAATGTTAACATCTTTGCCCACTAGGAGTATCAATTTAAAAAGATGATCAATAATAAACTTAGCTTGTGTAGAAGTAGGAATCTCTAGATGTTGATTTTTTTCCATACTAAGACATGGTGGTCGGTCAGCGCACATGATTATTCTTTTTAACAGCATTTTAGTGTTTTCCGTGGACAAAGCCGTGGGTTATATGTTTATCCAATATCAATCTACCCGTTTTTTTATGTAACACAGAACACGTAACTGTTTTTTGTCCCTTATTTAAAAAATAAAATAAAAAAAAACGATCCTGCTGTAAACGTCATTCAGCTGAAGAGAGATAGAGATAAATCAGAGGGCTTAGCAGTAAAAGATTCACAATAGCGTGACGCTAGCGAGTAAGCGTGCTATCTCTTCATGTTTGGAAAATAATTTGTTGTATAACAAGGATGGTATATCAAATCGCTATCGCGTCATGCTATCGTCAATCTTTTCGTACTAAGCAAATTTCGATTTCGATGATTCCTCGCATCCCTTCGAATCTAAAGCTGAAAACACCAATGCAGAATGCATGCACCAACTACTTCGATAAATCCTTTTCTGATCAAGCCGTTTGCTTGTGGAATGCATTGCCTGTAACAGGCCGTCGTACAATGGTTGGCGTCCTTTTAAAAGATGGTTCACCGCCACTTTCTTCATTTATAAACTCGCTACTGCACACTCTCTGTATTGTGTGTAAGATATATTTCACTGTCCAAAGTATTCGTCTTTGGAACTCCTTACCTGAATCTATAAGCCGTGCTAAGTCCCGGGAAATATTTAAGCGTGATCTTAAAGCACATTTCCTGCAAACCCAACACCTCTAGCAAGTTCCCTTTTAATTTTTTACCTTTGCTCGTATCTCTTTCGTTTCTCCTTTCCTCCATATTTATTTATTCCGTCATTCATTTACATAATGTATGATAGGTTCTTTTTGTTTCATTTTACTTATTTTTTCTTTTTTAATTTTTAAGGTATTTTATTCATTGTTGCAGCTTACCCATTTCCATTTTATTTTTAACACCTGGAAGAAATCGCTTTAAGCGATAAGGCCGCCTTACTGTACCAACATAACTATGTTCGATCTTGTTTCTTGTCATAATATTTTATGTGCAGTAAAGTATATTATTATGTATCTCGCTGAGGTTCACGGGCTTTACCCAGACCTTTGAAAGGCTTGCATGGGGACATGGGTCCGACACGTAGAGGCCCTTTGCGAGAAGTTAATGTTATGTAAGCCACCTGCTGAGATCACTTGCTGAAAATGAAGAAACATAACCAGCTAACTGACCCCGGTAGGTGCAAGGGCTATTGTAAATTATGGAAAGAAAACAAGGGCTATGTAAATGAGGTTAGATGGATATAAACTAGACTATTTCACAGGGGACGGACACCGGCCATAATTATTGATACCTAATTACCCGTGGCCGGTGGTGACTCGCCGCTTACTAGATGGGCCCTCAAACGGTTGTCCTGGGACAACCGAGGGCAACACCGGGTCAGGGGTGTAGAGAGGTGTGCTGCGCTTTCTCCGAAGTTACTCGCGGCGTTATGCCCTTTAACACTTCCACCCCTGGAGTACATCGACGTAGGACCGCATTATCTTCCTACGTCGATATAGCTCTCACGTCTTCTCCCTGGACGGCGAATTAAGGCTAGCCAGAACCGAGAGTCCTGCACCCTTCGGTTTCAACTCGACCGACGAAGACACGCCGAGTTGGGGGCCCTGACCGACTCTCTGAAACACTCGGGTCCGTGGTGTCGTTACTCACGAGCAGCTCGCCACAAGCTGCCCTGCGGGCATGTTATTATTATTATATATTTATATATTTGCATTGTATTGTGGTAATATGATTACAATATGTTTTATCTAGGTTTATAGAGAACCACCAAAACTGCCCTATTCCTTATGTTGCTTCTTCCAATGCATTGGTTGTCTGGAAGAAATTGCTTTTAGCAATAAGACCGCCAATTATTGTACCTAGCTGTTGTTAATATTTTTGTATGTAATTAATTGTAATAGCACTGGTGTACACTAAAGAGTGTTCTATCTATCTACCCTTAACCTTTTAACTCGCTAAGCGACAAATTTGTCTCGAGCAAAATCATAGACCTTATACTCACTAAGTCACAGTTTTGTCTCAATATACTACTGATTTAAAAAGTCCATTCTAGTATGAACACGTGACCTTGTAGACATACGGTTTGTTCGGACGAAAAATGGCGGAATTTACGTTCTTTATTTTGGTGTATAATACTTGTCATAGATTGTCTGTGAGCATCGGCCAACTCTGCTCTGATTCTATCAATGTAACGTACGGCAATGAATTATTAAGCAGAACTTATTGAGTAGCGGACCCACAAATAGAACAATCGATAATGCTCAATATAGAAGAATCGATAAAAGCAATCGGAAAGATCTCATAAAAATTCTATTACATATGTTGAAGCTAACACAGGTCAATGACCGTCAGGGGTACCCATCTTGAAAATAAAAAAACGGCGTCACGCCCCGCCTATATTCCCCAAGCGGGGGTGGCAGTGGTATACTGAGTACACCAACGTTTCGCCGATTATGTAAGGTCCCATGTAATAGGGGGCGAGCCTATTGCCATATACCGGGCACAATTCCAGACTCCGGACTCGTACTGGGAAGTTTTCGTTAGAAAAACTACACTATTTATTTGTTTAGACTAATACAAAAGCACTTACAAACGTCAAAATTATTAAATTTTTTACATCTACCAGCGGATCGGAACGCGGCCTCCACTGAGAAGATCCGGCGAGAAACTCAGCGGGCTAGTCTTTTAACTTAATTTGCTTGGCTTTTCTGGTAACCATTTTTTTTATCAAATTTACATTATACAGCATTGTTTAATTTTGCTGATTGAGGAACTGCTCAAACCCAATCTATTTCATCGTCAAGATGTAATTATGTAATACCAATACTTACACAGTCTAGTTTTGAGTGTCTTTTTAAGCTTATTGATAGGCATGTTTCGGATATCTATGGATAATTTGTTGTAGAAGCGTATACATGGGCAATGTATACGCTTCTAAGCACCTCCACTCCGATCTAGGTCTCGAAACTATTCGCGCCTTTATTAAAAAGGCGTCAACACGTCACTTCGCGAACGCATCGACCCATGCGAATTCGTTAATCGTAGCCACCGCCAAATACGATCTCCCCCCCGACCCCTGCCGCCACCGCCGGCCGCGACATGTTCTCACCGACCCCCCCGATGCTTTGTCATCCCTTCTTTCCGCTCAGAATACGGGCGACGACGACATAGTAGTAGATCCCCTCCCATAGCCGGCGGTTGACCGGTGCACTTAGTAGTGCACCCGTCCCCCTACAGCGACTGTCCCAACCGAGGGCGCCTCACACACGCTTCTAAGCGTGGAAGAGTCACTAATTCTGTGGAGACGACGTATTTGTGGCCTACATAGCGATGTCGACCGCGATGTTCTTAGATATTACAAAGATCTGTGATGGGTGACCGTTTGTGGCATCTTCATATGCGAGCGTCTCCGTGCTTCGTAAGGCACGTTAATCCGTTGGTCCCTGTTACCACTTAATATGGTAGTCGTTAAGCCAAGTTGGAAGCCTTATAGGTGGCTTGATAAGTTCCAACCACCAATCCGCGCTGGAATCTGCGTGGTGGAATGTGACCTAAGCTCTCTCACTTCGATTAGTAACGGACGGGCTTTTTCCAGCAGTGGGACAGCTTAAGCTAATATTATTTATTCTTCTTCTCATCTTTTCGATGGCAGCCATGGTGAATCTATATAAAAGCGGCCTAAAACGCGGCCACCTCGGCCGCATTGTCGGTGGCATTCACCAAATCCTGCCGCGTGCGTGGCCATTCACGACCCGAGTCCGAAGTCTATTTAAAGTCTTCCAGACCGGCCATTGTAATTTCTGTCCAGGTGGGAGACTCTCAGCAGGTGTACCACCTGCTAAAAGGATTTGGAAGGGGCACTCCATCTCTCCAAACGTTGCACCTCGCTTTTGATGTCTCCAAAGTTAGTGGGTCGGCACACTTGATAAAGCTTTTACGGGTCTTAAGCCGTTGCCGCACTGGAGTGTAGCCATGCATGCATATTATTTATTATTATTGGGTGTTTGTGTGTGTAAATTTCATGTTAATAAACGCAACTACGACACAAAAATAATTTCTAGTGTGTAGTTACATTTTTAAAAATGGCATTTTATTGTACTGCTATACCCAGCCCGGGATCTACGAGTAGGATTTTTTCGAATCGGGGTAGAAACTTGATAGTGGCGCTCCTCTCTCCAGCGTTTGATATAAATTACTTAAAAACACTCACAAATATATAATGGTTGGCAGTTTTCGTGAATGGGACAATAAGAACCCTCTAATAAATTTGTATACTATTACCTAATAACTTTTTCATTTGTGTGACATGAAATATACCCAAAATTTTGGCGCCCCCTGAAACTGCCACCCGGGTTGGGTGCCCCGGTTTGGGTGCTCGAACTGACTATACCAAGTGTAATTTGCGTTAAGTGACTACTTTTATGTCTATATTTATTTTTTTCATAAGCCTATCTAGCTTGTGCTGCGCTGTTCTCCCATACCCCATGAATGACACGGTATATAAAGAATTGGCACTACGCATATCTTTTTAAAATGTAACCTTGGAATTTCTTGCCCTCCTTCTCCACAGGCATGACATTCCGAATGGGTGATAGTCTTTTTTTATTGTGTGGGACTAAGCCCGCCTCGCATTCCTACCACTGTAACTCCTAGAAGCCAGCATCCACCATGGCCTCCTTAGATGACACCGAAGTTTGAAGCTTCTGGTGTTCCAGGAAGCGCTTTAATTGTCTTCGAACCCGAAACAAATTTAATTAGAAAGAAAATCAGGAAGAGAATGCGACTTCCCTCCTTTGCAAAGCTGGAAAACACAAAAAATTGGCAGATCAGCCATAGAGAAGGAGACTACAACTAGGATAAGCCCAGTTGCAAAACACCACGGATACGAAAAAATATTAACGGGATCTATTTGTGAGCCTCATGTTTGATTCCAGTAATAGGTATGGCAAAAACGCTTGAACGCACGGAAATTATCCCAAGTTTCTTCAAGATCCGTGTAGATTATCCCAGACGTATGTCGCAGACTATTTAACACAATAGTACGCTCGTTGTGCCAGAGACTGCACTCCCAAAGAACGTGGTGTCCTGATTGTTCATACGTAGTTAGACGTGGAACACTGACATAGCGGTGAAGGTACCAGCTTAAAAGAGAATAATGTACGCTTCAAGTTGCCATGTCCGGTGAGAAATTGAGCCACACAGTGGTCAACCTCCAGCCATGTTCTCGCCAAACGCTCACGTACAGACGAAAAGAACAGGTAGAGGTGAAGGCCCTTTGTTGTCGTATCCCATCTTTCCTGCCATTCGGGCAGATTTTAATAGATAATGAATTGCGATTTGAATAATCTAGTGATTTTACAATGGTCTCGAGGCTTGGTGTTTAAAATATTTTTATTCATTTTTTAATGTGCGTAAACATTTTATATAGTATGTTACTATTCAAAAATGGGTAATATTTTGTAACTTCTATACAGGGTTATTGCTGGTAATTAGGTACTTAATAATTTATAAAGGCAACTTGTGTCTACATCTATCTATATCATCACACCAGATTCCTTGCGGAGTAGGCAGAGAGTAGAGTTCCAACAGGTTCTTTCCTTATGGACCTCTTTGGCTTCCTCCACTCTCATAGTTCGTCTCATACACGCTCGCCGGTTACGGAGACTCTTGACTTGTCCCTCAGATAAGACTCGGTCTATTTGGTCATGGTAAGATAGTCTAGCTCTTCCCCGGTACCTGCATCCTTCCACTTTCGCATTGTACATCTGTTTTGTCATTCGTTCTTCTGACATTCTTTCTATATGCCCGAACCAACGGAGCATACCCTTTCTCACCTTCTCTCAAAAATCGTTTAAATTAAAACTTACATTTACCCACTCCAATTAGTAAATCTTATCATTTAAAAAATCTTTTATAAAAAAAAAATAAACCGACTTCAAAAAGCAAAAAATAAATATTTGAAGTCGGTGCTGGTTGGTGCAGTCGGTTACTTGGCACCGACTTCAAATATTTATTTTTTTGCTTTTTGAAATCGGTTTACCTTTTTTTATAAAAGATTTTTATTTCACAATTTTAAGTGACGAGTAAATTATTCTATAGTAGGGTACCTATAGGATTGACGTAATACCCATAATATCTCAATTCACACATGCCTATTGTTTGTCGTTAAGGAGTTCCCTGGTGTATGTACTAAGTCCAAGGTCCAATGCCAATGAAATTAAAATGGGACCACCGCGGAGATATACTGAATCCAATGCAAAAAAAATCATCAAAATCGGTCCACAATTGACGGAAATATCGCTGAACATACATAAAAAAAAAAAAGCTTACATACAACCGAACATAGAACCTCCTCCTTTTTGAAGTCGGTTAAAAAGTAAAACCAATATTCGGGCTTTTACAGTAACATATTCATGTTAGTACTATTCGCATATAGACGTAACGGTGTTTTTTGATTATTATTCGTTTATGCGAAAGAGGACGGATGTAGGTACCGGGGAAGACCTAGACTATCTTACCATGACATGAAATAGACCGTGTCTTATTCGAAGGGCAAGTCAAGAGTCTCCGTTCCTCCCCCATATTAAGAAAGAAAAAAGAAAGAAAGAAACTTTCATTAGATAGGCTAAAAGTAAAGTACACTACACAAAATGATAACTATAAAATAAAATAAAGCAAGTTATATGTATATACTATGTAGCCGCACTAATGGGGTACCACTCAGCATAAAGCTGTGCTGCAGCGTGGACTACAACACAGCGCTGATTTTCAGTGGTACCCCAAGTGACGTGCGCGTATGAAGCGAATAAATACTTAATAATAAAACGAATAACTTAAAACGAACGGTAAACTTGACACGAACACAATACCAGCACAACTTAAAACTTACTACTTATATATGTATATAAAATTTAAAATCATTTTAACACATAGTTATGCACTCATACCGTGAGTGCACCCGTTCCGTCTCGCTCCCCCATTCGGTTAGTGCGCCCGCGCCGCAAAAAAATGATGCAATCGATAATACGTCAATTGCATCACTCTCGCCTGGCGCAAGCGAGCGCCCGAGTGGGACGCGCAGTTAGCAGTCTTGAGCGGACTCCAGTGGAGTGAGTGCGTGGTGGATGACGACACCGGTAAGCATCGCATTAAAAAGCGAACGTAACAATTTCTAAGTTAATTACATAAAAGTACAATTATTTATTTAATATCCGTTATAGCTACATACACGGATGAATGAGAAACTGTTTAAATATGGTAAGTAAATACATGAACCAATCCAGCCAGAGCTGTGTCTATTAATATTAATTAGGTAGGCGTTTAAACATTTTTTTTTTTTTTTTTATTAGCCCTGGTAAGAAACTGTCCCACTGTTGGGCACGGGCCTCCTCTCAAACTGAGAGGGTTTAGGCCATAGTCCACCACGCTGGCCTAGTGCGGGTTGGCGAACTTCACACACCTTCGAGAAACTCTTAGACATGCAGGTTTCCTCACGATGTTTTCCTTCACCGTTAAAGCAAGTGATAATTAATTTTTAATACGCACATGCTTTCGAAAAGACAGAGGTGCGTGCCTGGATTTGAACCCGAGATCTTTGACTTTAAACATTAAACAATCATTATTTTATTTATAGCTACAGTATCAGGCTTTGCGTATGTCAATTGTTCAAGAACACCTTAGCCAATAATGCCTCGAGATAAACGCCACACGCCGACACCCGCCCGGGACTCGATACACCGACCTACCACACGCAGATCAGAACCCTGAAGTAAGTACGAATTATCATGGCCAAGCTCCCCGCGCGGCAGACAGAGGGAGCAAAGTGCAAATTCTGTCCCGCCCATCGATAAACAAAAAAAAACATAAATCAAAATGCATATATTTGTTCTTGCAAGAGATGTTTTTTTAAGTTACATTTAAAAGTGTCACTGGTTTTCAGGGATCTCATGGGGGGCGGTATATCGTTCCAGCAGCGGGTGGCGGCGTATTTGAAACACCCTCGAAAGGCTGTAGTCTTGTAACGAGGTACAGAGAGCGGATTCGACGTAGAACGAGTTGAATAGCTATAGTAATCAAGTCGCCAACTTAGCTTGCTAAAGAGGTAGCCCGGCTTATTATTATTTATAACACCAAATAGCAAACTGGCTAAATGTAGCTTACGACGTGCTTCCATTTTCAAAGTATCATTTTTATTTAAATACGGTGTAATGTGACTTTTCCGGGGGATATTATAGCAAAATCGAGCACACGCATTTTGCACGCGCTGTATCAATTTTTTTGTGCGAGACAAAAGATAAGGGCCATAAACAACGTCACAATAGTTGAATTTCGACAATACTAGGCTTTCCACTAATCTTTTCCTTGTTGTAACGCATAGCTTCTGCCCTAGCCGAGGCCGTTCCTCCTTGAGGCGCCTTTGAGCTAGTTGCCCCCTTGCCCTTCTGGTTCGAGCGTAGTGGTTGCACGCTTGCCCTCTTGTCCGGTAAAAAGCTGTAAAGGATCCATGGCCAACAGCGTAGATCATTCACACACACAAAGAGTCTCCGTAACCGGCCAGCGTGTATTAGACGAACTATGAGAGTGAAGGAAGCAAGAGAGGTCTGTAAGAAAAGATCCTGTTGGAACTCTGTACTCTCTACCTACCCTGCAAGGCATCTAGCCTGATAATATATACATAGATAGATTATTCGTTGAACCGACATCAAAAATAACTGTTTTGTTTATGAACTGATTATGATGAATCTTTTTGCCTTGAGTTCGGTATAGCTGCAAGGTGGTCTCATTTTAATTTCATTGGCATTTATATTTTTCATATTTTATCTATCTCTATCTATCTATATCAATACGCCAGCTCCCTCGCGGGGTAGGCAGAGAGTACAGAGTTCCAACAGGTTCTTTCCTTACATACCATTCTGGCTTCCTCCACTCTCATAGTTCGTCTCATACACACTCGCTGGTTACGGAGACTCTTGACTTGCCCTTCAGATAAGAGACGGTCGATTTGATAATGGTAAGATAGTCTAGGTCTTCCCCGGTACCTACATCCTTCCACTTTCGCATTGTATATCTGTTTTGTCATTCTTTTTTCTGAAATTCTTGCTATATGCCCGGACCAACGGAGCATACCCTTTCTCATCTTTACGCCGATACTATCTTTCATATCTACTCGCTTTCTTTCTACACTGTTGCGAATACGGTCGGTCAGCGTGACTCCGCATATCTTCCGCGGAAATCGCATTTTGAACGAATTTATCCTGCTTTCGTTCTCCTTCTTACATACCCAACTCTCACTGCCATATAACAGCGTTGGGACAAGCACTCCGTTATGCATAGCCAGCTATAGATACCAAAATATGATTGCTAAACAGAGGGAAGCACAGACAGTAACTTTGTCTGCCAGTATCAATTGGCACGAAGTATCGATTTAAAAAGCGAGGTCGAATTTGCTCGTGCTAGCGCTGCAAGCTTCCCGAATGGCACGGAATTTAAAATCGATATTTTAATCGGTTTAACTATATCTTTACTATAGAGGCGCTCGTAGCGCTGTGCGACCGCGGTGTGCTTACCGATTACCAAGGTTAAGCAGCGTTCGACTCGGTCGGCCCGAGATGGGTGACCATTTGTGGCATTTTCATATTCGAGCGTCTGCGTGCTTCGGAAGGTACGTGAAGCCGTTGGTCCCGGCTACCACTTAATGTGGTAGTCGTTAAGCCGAGTTGGAAGCCTTAAAAGGCGGCTTGCTAAGTTCCAACAGTGGGTGGCCACAAACCTGCCTCCGCCAATCCGCACTGGGTCCGCGTGGTGAAGTATGACCTAATCTCTCTCACCTCGATTTGTGAGAGAAGGCCTTCGTCTAGCAGTGGGCAGTATAGGCTGATATTATTATTATTAACTATATCTATACTAGCTACCAGAGTTAGGCTAAAATTAATTGCGAAAAATTAAGTTGCAATTCGAATATTTTGAATATCATCACGGCTTATATTTATTAACTGACTTCATAAAAGGAGGAGGTTCTCAATTCCACTGTATGTTTTTTTGTATGTATGTTACGCGATCATTCCGCCTATTATGAATCGATTTTGATGATTCTTTTTGCATTGGGTTCAGTATAGCTCCAAGGTGGTCCCATTTTAATTTCATCGGTATTGGACCTTGGACTTGGAAGATACACCAGGGGACTCCTTAACAGCGAACAGCACGAATGTATAGATTCCGTTATTATGGTTATTATATCAATCCTATAGGTACCTTACTGTACAACTCAGCAAAATAATATAATATAGGTATATAAATATATGTAAATAATTCATACTTAAAATTGTAAAATATAAATCTATCTATCTATCTATCTATAACCTCACGCCAGATCCCTTGCGGGGTAGGCAGAGAGTACAGAGTTCCAACAGGTTCTTTCCTTACATACCTCTCTGGCTTCCTCGACTCTCATAGTTCGTCTCATACACGCTCGCCGGTTACGGAGACTCTTGACTTTTCCATCAGATAAGACTCGGTTTATTTGGTCGTGGTAAGATAGTCTAGGTCTTCCCCGGTACCTGCATCCTTCCACTTTCACATTGTATATCTGTTTTGTCATTCTTTCCTCTGGCATTCTTTCTATACGCCCGAACCAACGGAGCATGCCCTTTCTCATCTTTACACCGATACTATCTTTCATACCTACTCGCTGTCTTACTATGCTGTTGCTAATGCGGTCGCTTCACTCCGCACATCTTCCGCAGAGCTCGCATTTCTACCGCATTTATCCTACTTTCATTCTCCTTCTTACATACCCGGCTCTCGCTACCATATAACAGCGTTGGGAATAAAATATAAATCTTTTTTTAAAAAAGTAAACCGATTTTAAAAAGCAAAAAATAAATATTTGAAATCGGCATCGATTTTTTATTAATTAAGTTTCCGACGTTTCAAATGCTTAACAGCACCCATGGTCACGGTTAGAACTGAGGCTGTCATTGTTTTTCCGGAGTACCCAAGGGGGATTAATTTAATTGGAATTGGAATTTCTTTTGATTGATCCTACTTTGGGCGGGCCACATAGCACGAAGATCGGACGGGTGTAGGGGTTGAAAATTTCGTGAGTTGAGACCACGTATTGGCAAGCGCAGCGTGGGACGACCGCCTGCCAGATGGACCGACGATCTTGTAAAAATCGCAGGAAGTCGTTGCATGCAGGTGGCATCGGACCGGTTGCGCTAGAGAGCGATTGGGGAGGCAGTAAGCACGTGGCCTGGAACGGTCTCACCACTTCCCCTAACGGTAGGAGCCTTGACGCCCTGGTCGACGTTCTCGACTTTGACGTCATCGCACCTATGCACCCTACACACTATCCCAACAATCCCAACCACCGACCCGACGTCCTGGACATGGCGCTTCTGAAGGGTGTCACCTTACGGCTGCACTCCTTGGAAGTAGTCCAGGAACTCGACTGTGACCATCGACCTGTAGTCATGAGACTCTGTTCCCCCCCTTCCGCCCCTCAGCGACCAAAAAAGACGGTGGTGGATTGGCATGCGCTAAGCACGGCCTTGGCGGATGCCGACCCTCCCCCCCCTCCCTCGCAGCTCGGACTCCATCCCGTCCCCTCAGGACACCGATCAGGCCGTAGATGCCTTCACCGAACACATCCGATCGGCTGTCAGTCGATCGTCTAAGCAAGTCGAGGTGGAAGATCTCAACCTCAACCGCTTTCGACTGCCGGACGATGTTAGGGATCTCATTCGTTCCAAGAATGCCTCAATCCGAGCGTACGACTCTTACCCCACCGAAGCCAATCGGGCCCTGATGCGCGCTTTACAACGAGAGATAAAGCGTCGTGTCGCGGAGGTCCGGGAGGAACGGTGGGGTGACCTCCAAGAGGGCATCGCGCCATCGCATCTGGCCTACTGGCAGCTGGCGCGTAGCCTCAAAACCGACTCCACGACTGGCATGCCCCCGCTGTCCCGCCCTTCAGGCGCACCCCAGCCTTCGACGACGACGTAAAGGCCGAGCTTCTCGCCGACTCCCTCGAGAGCCAGTGCACCTCCAGCTCGCAGTCCGTCGACTAGTCCCACGTCGACGCGGTCGACAGGGAAGTCGAGCGCAGGGCATCCCTACCCCCCGCCGATTCCTTACCTCCTGTCACCCAAAGGAGGTCGAAGATCTCATTATGGGTCTCAAAACTAAAAAAGCCCCCGGCTCTGACGGCATTTCGAATCGCGTTCTGAAATGCCTGCCCGCCCAACTCATCTGCCTCTTAGTGGCCATACTGAACGCCGCCATGACGACCTGCACCTCCTCCGCTAAGTGGAAGGAGGCGGACGTCATAGGCATTCCCAAGCCCGGCAAACCTCGCAATCTCCCCGCGAGCTACCGCCCTATCAGTCTCCTCAACTCCCTGGCCAAGATCTACGAGCGCCAACTTCTGGCGCGGCTCAAAGACTTCATAACGTCCAGGGGTATCCTTATTGACGAGCAGTTCGGCTTTCGAACCAAACACTCTTGCGTCCACCAAGTGCACCGCATCACGGAGCACATCCTCTCCGGTCTCAATAGACCCAAACCCGTCTACACGGGCGCCCTCTTCCTAGATGTCGCGAAGGCATTCGACAAAGTCTGGCACAACGGCTTGATCTACAAGCTCTACCAATTGGGTGTGCCCGAGAGACTCGTGCTCATCTTACGAGACTTCTTGTCGAATCGCGCCTTCCGTTACATTTGGACAATGATAAAATCTAAAATACGCGTTTCTACAAGCTTTTATTAACATGCACTGTTCGTATGTCTGTTTTTTCCGGCTCAAATTTTGTGATCCACTTTTCAAATACTTGCGGGCATCCGATTGAGCCGAAATTTGGCATACGTAAATTCGGTGACAATGCAATATGGTACCATGGAGTTGGTTTGATTATGATGTCGGAAGGTGTCCATAGGAACTATCCAATTATCTAACAGAACCTTCACGTGTGTCAGCTCGTTAGATTTGCCTTGACGAATACTGTAAACGAGAGCTGTAAACTTATGGAAAATAACGCTGGCTGTATAACCAACCAGTATAATGAAATAAAATTAGTTGTGTTACCCACAAATATTTGTCAAATGTCAAATTCAAACTCAAATGATTTCTTTTGTATAAACCCTGCGGGGGCGCTTACAAATAGTCAATTTACATTTGTTTAATCTAATGTAACTACTAATCTACCACCGGATCGAAACGCGATCTCCACTGATAAGATCCGGCAAAGAAACACAGCGGTTTTGTCTTTTTCATTAAATTCTTTTTCCTTTCTTTTTGCCCTTCATATTGTGTGGATACAATGTTTAGGCTACAATTAAATAGGGTCCTTTTAAAAATAAACTAAACTCAATTTTGAAAATTACAAAATAAACTCCGCCGACGTAGCCGCTAGCATCAGGTAATAATAAAATAAAATTAGCCCTTTTAAGAAACTGTCCCACCGTGGAGCACGTGCCTCCTCTCAAACTGAGAGGGTGTAGTCCATAGTCCACCACGCTGGCCCAGTGCGGGTTGGCGAACTTCACACACCTACGAGAAACTCTTAGGCATGCAGGTTTCCTCACGATGTTTTCCTTCCCGTTAAAGCAAGTGATAGTTAATTTTTAATACGCACATGCTTTCGAAAATACAGAGGTGCGTGCCTGGGTTTGAATCCGAGATCCACTGGGCTATCACTGCTGGCATCAGGTAATTATCTTATAATCGTATTAGTATCACAATATAGATATCATTACATGCATATTTATATCGATTTTAAGTGGCGGAAACTTGGCATCGTATCGTACCGACATACCTATTCGAGTAAATGTGTCTAGTCTGGTTTTATCGATCCGAGGTCGTTGTTCTGGAAGGACAGTGGTTTGGATGTAAATTTATTCACGCTGGAAGCCGCGGTAAAGGCAGGCAGAGGTGTTTATGGTACACATGTTAGACTGCAGTATATTGGCCCTAATTGGAAAATAACGCTGGCTGTATAACCGACTAGTATAATGAAATAAAATTAATTGGCGGATGATTTAGCGCAGTGGTTCAGAGCTTAAGCCGCTCCGCCCAGTATGTCTAATAGTCGCGGGTTCGATTCCCGCACGGGACAAATATTTGTGGGTAACACAAGTAATTTTATTTCATTATACTGGTCGGTTATACAGCCAGCGTTATTTTCCATAAGTTTACAGCTCTCGTTTACAGTATTCGTCAAGGCAAATCTAACGAGCTGACACACGTGAAGGTTCTGTTAGATAATTGGATAGTTCCTATGGACACCTTCCGACATCATAATCAGACCAACTCCATGGTACCATATTGCATTGTCACCGAATTTACGTATGCCAAATTTCGGCTCAATCGGATGCCCGCAAGCATTTGAAAAGTGGATCACAAAATTTGAGCCGGAAAAAACAGACATACGAACAGTGCATGTTAATAAAAGCTTGTAGAAACGCGTATTTTAGATTTTATCATTGTCCAAATGATGATCTTCAAAATATTACTAGTACTGTTGAAGCTGGTGTCACAAGCGACATTCATTATCTCTAAGCATTTTCGAAACGATGCATCATGTGCTGATCATGTGTCAAGTTGACATATGTCAAAAGAAAAATAGGCCAGAAACCGTTAACGACGCAATAACGGCGCTTCATATATTCAAAATTGTTCTTCATTAAATACGCTTACATACTTGTATCAGATCACCAAACTGTATTTTTTCGCGAAGTATACTAAAACTAAAGAAAAGATCGGTTTTTTATTGAGTATCAGTGTCTGAATAGACAACTACTATATCATCGCGCCAGGTCCCTTGCGGGGAAGACAGAGAGTACAGAGTTCCAACAGGTTCTTTTCCTTACAGACCTCTCTGGGTTCTTCCACTCTCATAGTTGTCTCATACACGCTCGCCGGTTACGGAGACTCTTGAGTTGCCAAATTCGAAATATTATGAGCTTAAAAAAGTCTTTATCTTGAAACAGCAGTCTGACACCGCAGTTTAATTTGGAATTACCGTGCGAGGATTGTACCTTCAACTACCTACTTGATATAGATAAACAACTGTTTTGATGGGCACAATGAGATTGAACACGCCATTTTATTCGTAATGTTGGCAACTTTGTTCTTTCCACTTGTGCCCCCTCCTTGAACCCCCTATTAGGTCGTCGGTTACTCATTGCTTAGAAGCTTTTATTTAACTTGCAATGTTCTTATGTCTGTCTGTCTTTTTGGTTCAAATTTTGTGATCCATTTTACAAGCACTTGCGGGTATCCAATTGAGTTGAAATTTGGCATACGTATATAAAGTCGGTGACAATGCAATAATATGGTACCATGGAGCTCCATTGTCTGATGATGGAGTCGGAAGGTGGCCATAAGGACATTTAAATTAGACAACGTAACCCACTTGTGTTTGGGCTTGTTGGATTGGTAAAAACAAGTACTAATCAACCAGATCGTTTTAGGGTCTGATGATGAAGCCAAAAGGTTGTCAATGGAACCACCAAAAAACTCAATATATCGTCGATTAGTCTACTTCAGATTTTACTCGAGGGTAGTGGACTAGGTTCTTAGATCTTAGTTACGTCCTTACATATTTATCTACCGAAAGAGTGACTGAACTATCCTTTAGAATCCTAAATATAATATCCACAAAACGTTAACAATAAATTAGAATGACTTGTCGTAGATCATGCCGCATAATATAGATTTTTTTAGCATTTGCGCATCTGGTGTCGCCGTGGTGAGTACTCAGTCTGTCTCAACAAAGGCTCGACTGACTAAACACAATAGTGTGTTGGTACCCACGCTTATGTATGTCGGTGAATGTTGAAAGAAGAAGAAGCCTGAAAGTAGAGTAAATGCTGTGCAAATACGCTCTTTACGGAGTATATGTGGAGTCACCCTTGCTGACCGAATGCAGAATAGTGTGATTAGAAGCCGATGTATGTTGAAGGATGACGTGTTGACTAGGATTGAAAGAGGTATGTTGAATTGTTATAGGCATGTGTGACAGGCGGCTAATGAAAGGGATATATCGAAAAAATGTAAGTGGGAGCGTCGGAAGAGGTGGCCTAAGGAAAACTTATCACGACCAAATTAATTGTCTCTTGGAAAAGGGTCAAGTGCGTAGCACTCTTAATCGACGGAAATGTATAAAGAGATGTATGAACGTAAATGAAGCGAAAGAGGTGTGTCAGAATCTTAGTAAGTGGCAAACTGTAGTCCCTGCCTAACCTATATAGGACATCGGAAGTACGTACTTGAATATGACCTAGATACAAGCACTAGAGCAGGTTAACGCTCTCAGAGTCGATCGGAAACTAACCAACTAAAGCTTAAAGAAGCGTGTGTGTGTGAATGATCTACTCTGTTGGCCGCGGGGCCTTTACAGCTTCACCGGACAAGAGGGCCAGCGTGCAACCACCACGCTCGAGCCAGACGGGCAAGGGGGAAACTAGCTCTACGGCGCCTCAAGGAGGAATGGCCTCGGCTTGGGCAGTCGCTATGGGGGAGGGCGTATACTAGGTGTCTCGCCATGGTGCTCTGTACCGGCCGGCAAGCAAGGGATTCTTCTACCTCGCCGGCGAGGTGTCTGTATCCTAAAGAAGGGCTGTAAGGGCATCGGGGGAATCGGTGAGAACATGCCGCGGACAGCGATTGCAGTAATTAACGCTTAAAGAAGCTGTATCAAGGCTTATAATAATCACTTGTTATTATTAACATCCCTAGCTTAAATATGTCTGGTGCGGATCACTTCTTTCCCTCCAATATATTCGAGGGGAGTGACGGCTGTTCCAGTAGTCATACTCGTGAACGGGTGCTGCTTGTGGGGACTGGTCCATTCGGAATCCTTTAGACTCTTACTCTTTAAAAATAACATCATTAGTCTACTATCTCAGTCGTAAGGCATCATGGAGCTAGACCTTAACTATTTAATTATAATATAAACATTGTAATGATAAATAAAATTTAAAAAAAAAGAGTATGAATGTTGTCGACTCACACGCACAGAACAGTAGCATTTAATGGCAGTTTTCGCTACCAGGCGACTAAGTGTTGGAACAATATACCACCTCCTATAAGAAATGCTACCATAAGGGTTACTTATAAAAAAAAGTTTAAATTCAGCGCTTTTGGGGATGCAAAACCTAGATTTACACTTTGATCGTCCTGGTAGCGTTTTACTGTTGTCGTCAGTGCTCGGATAGTCCTAACATAAACTCAATATTTTTTTATTTGCCTCGAATAAATAATATTATGTGTATTCTTCTGTCATCATGTCTGTAACGCTGCCCGACTAACTCGCGTAAATATCATGGTTGCAGCTGAAAATCAGCGTTTTGTCAGTCCGTCATCCACCAGGGCTTAACACCTCAAGCGTGGAGCGGGAGTGCGGTGGTTCTGTTCTTCAAAAAAGGTGAAAAAACCTTGCTGAAGAACTAAAGACCCATCTCACTCCTGAGCCACGTTTACAAGTTGTTCTCGAGAGTACTCACATACCGCCTCGCCAGAAGACTTGACGAGTTCCAGCCACCGGAACAAGCCGGGTTTCGAAAAGGCTACAGCACCGTAGACCACATCCATACTGTTCGGCAGATTGTACAGAAGACCGAAGAGTACAATCAGCCGCTGTGTATGGCTTTCGTGGACTACGAGAAAACCTTCGACTCCATCGAAACCTGGGCGGTTTTGGATGCTCTGCAGCGATGTGGCATCGATTGGCGCTATATCGAGGTGTTGAGATGTCTGTATGATACCGCCACAATGACCGCCCAGCTCCAGGACCAAAAGACCAACCCGATCGAGCTGCGTCGAGGGGTAAGACAGGGGGATATAATATCCCCCAAGCTCTTCACCAATGCACTCGAAGACGTCTTCAAGACGCTGGACTGGACTGGGCGGGGCATTAACATTAACGGCGAATACATCTCACACCTTCGGTTTACCGATGGTATCGTCATCGTGGCAGAGTCACTGGAACAGTTAAGCGAAATGCTGCATAGCCTAAATGGAGCCTCTCGAGGTGTCGGTCTCGGCATGAACTTGGATAAAACCAAGATCATGTTTAATGAACATGTCACGCCGGGACCGATCTACGTCGATGGTTCGATGCTCGAAGTTGTTCGGGAATATGCCTACCTTGGACAAGTTGTCCAATTTGGTAGAAACATCTTCGAGAAAGAAATCAACCGCAGGATCCAATTAGGTTGGGCAGCATTTGGCAAACTACGTCACGTTTTCTCTTCGCCTATACCGCAATGCCTGAAGACTAAAGTCTATAACCAATGCGTCCTACCTGTTATGACTTACGGGGCTGAAACGTGGCCACTCACAGTGGGACTAGTCCACAAATTCAAAGTCGCACAGCGGGCTATGGAGCGAGCTATGCTCGGCGTCTCTTTGAAGGATAAAATTCGTAACGAGGTAATCCGACAAAGAACCAAAGTTACCGACATAGCTCGCAGACTCAGTAAGCTAAAGTGGCAATGGACTGGTCACATCTGCAGAAGGACCGACGGCCGATGGAGCAAGCGTGTCCTAGAGTGGAGACCGCGACTTGGTAAGCGTAAGGTAGGACGGCCCCCAGCTAGATGGACCGACGACCTCAAAAAGGTCGCTGGGACAGACTGGATGCGGAAGGCGGAGGACCGTGTGCAATGGCGCGTGTTAGGAGAGGCCTATGTCCAGCAGTGGACTGTGATAGGCTGATTAATTGATTGACTCATCTACTGAGGGCTCAGCACGAAGAGTTTGACGTTAGCGTGACGCTAGTGAGCGATCGTGCTGTCACGTTTATGTTTTTTAAAAGAACAATGAAAACAATGTTTTTATTGTAAAGGACATTGTTCTGCGCCCATACATTTGCCCCAGAACCAACAGCAATAAATAAATATTTGTATGATTTCAAATCAACCATAAATTCCCTTAAGGCATTTATTATTAAACGTACAAGCGGGGGAATCGTAATATTGTACAAGAAGTATTAGATTTTGAGGTTATAATTCAGTGGCCATTATTACATATGAGGTTATATTGTGTGTTGACATTCAGTAAAGATGTCGGCGACTTCGATATAAGTACTTACAATACTTTGAAATATTCGTTTTAGATAGCAAATTGTCCGTTAGCTACGAATATTTGCCATTATTTTAATAAAATAGATAAATAATGATGGCATGGGTCAAATATTTGTTGGTTCTGGCGCAATTTTTCCTTTGTAGTATGACAAGGATGACACATCAACTCGCTAGCGACACCCTAAAGTCAATGTCTTCATGTTCTTCTTCTTCCTCGTTCCCTCATTGCTGAGGATCGCGACCACGCACAGTCTCCATTGGGTGCGGTCATATGCAGAGTGTACCGCCCGATGCATGCTGCCACCCACCGCCTTCTTTATTGCGTCAGACCATCTTGCAGGTGCCCTTCCCTGAGTACGTTTACCGTCCATTTTGCCTAAAATAATCTGCTTCTCCAGACAATGCTTTGAAGACCGCAATAATGTGTCCGAAGAAGCTGAGGGCTCTTTGTCGGCAGATCGTGGTCTTCATGTTAGGCTATCTGAAATGGTCCGAACACTGTTGTGCCGCGGTGTTCGTGGCTATCAGCAACCAAGGTTTTCGGCTCAGCAGAATTTGGCTCGGTCAATCAGAGATGAGTGGCCGTTTGTTGCATTTCCAATTTCAAACGTCTCTGTGCTACAGAATGTAAATCAAGTCGTTGGGCTCGGTTGCCACTTGTGTAAACCCAGTTAGAATCCTTATGAACCGCTTCATTAGTTCCACCAGCACGTGCCCACAAGCCTGCCTCCACAGCACCGCACTGGCTCCGCGTGTTCGAGTATGGCCTATTCTCACATTTGATTTGTGAAAAAAGGCCTGCAGGCATATTGGCTGAATGATTATACAATTTTATACTATCTTACCATGACCAAATAGATCGTGTCTTATCTAAAGGGCAAGTTCTTCAATCTCTGTTACCGGCGAGCGTGTATGAGACGAACTATGAGAGTGGAGGAAGCCAGAGAGGTATGTAGGGAAAGAACCTGTTGAACTCTGTACTCTCTGCCTACCCCGCAAGGGGTCTGGCGTGATGATATAGATAGATATATTACACTACAGTACAACTTACTCAATGATTATTTCCATTCGGTTTCGGTTACGGTCCGGATTATCCGGGCAACTTAAAAATATCATCCAAATTATCAGTCAATAGAGCTTCGTTATATCTAGTTAACGCTAAAAATATATTAGAAAAAAGAACAAAGCCCCATACTAGAAATTAATCCTGTCTTATGAGATTTTATTACATTTTCATTTTTCAGTTCGACGTCACAGCTTGAATTAAAACTTGAACTGAGTATGACGTCATTTTGACCCGGCGAGCGTAGGCCGTTCGTCCCACTGGACCGAGTAGGTGCCTACCTAATTCACAGATATTTATTACACCTGGATGTTTGTACTTAGGAATTTTGTATTAATAATCTCAGCCACGTTACAAAAATACTTAATTCCTACAGAAGGGCATCGTTTTAAAAAAAATAACTGTTAATTATTCTTTTTTTCATAGATGGCTAGTAAATTAATGATATTGTCGTCTTTTGTTTTTTATCATTATGGTGACAATCAACCAGTTTTTATAATTTACCGGTAATTGAATTCTATTATAACTTGACATTGGCGAAATAAGCCGGTTAATTGTGGGGCATTAATTATTACAATAAGAAAAAGAAAGATTGGATGGATTATCAATTGAATAGATAGTACTCAACTCACCTGATTAAAGTTGAACTGTCTGGGTAAAGACATTTTTGGATATCCGGCGGTAAGTTTATATAGTTAAAATGGTCTTCCGACTCCGTCGATTCTAATTTGACACCACTTTTCGTAGATAAATCGGCATACGCCGTATTATACATTGGTTTTGTGTAACCCAAACTCTTTTTCGAAGCCGTTTTAATAACTTTTACAACTCTCTTTATACCAAAAAAATTCTTTGACAATATTTTTTTTTACAAAACTCACTTTTTTCGGTAAATTACGGTTTAAATGCAGACATTTTTAATAATATAATATTGGTTTAAGTGCCTCCTTTGATTTTATAGCTTTTTGCACTGAATTTATTAGATTTTCTTTTTATAATCTTGTTGATTTAAGACCAAGTGCACGCTTCGAAAATATTTCAATGACTAATGGAGTAACCGAGCCTGCGCATTCGAAAAATCGATAGTACTTGTTAGGAAGTTTCTGGTTGTTCTTAATATTCCTGATTTTTGTAGCTGGCAACCTTTAAGATGAACAATGTAGATTGTAAAAAGGATGTGTGATTTGTGACCACTTCATCTCTTTTATTCATAAGATCAAAAACCTAGTTTTTATTGTCCTGGAGATTTAACAATCAGATTTATTTGTAGAGATCCTCATTGCATGCCTTTAATGAGGATCCCAGCTCTATATAGATAGCTCTTTCTATAGATCAACTCTCTATAGATAGCTCGCTCTAATGATTATATATATCCATAATATTTAGTGCCCTACTGCCGATTTAGGTTGTCTGTTAAAATGCTTTTTTTTTAGTCCACTAGGTGCGTTCAATACATGCCAGATTCTTTGAATACATACCCCTGTTCTACCAATTATCATAACCCTATACTCTCTCGCTGCAAGGCGAAGAGGTGCTCTTTTTTTTTTAAGACACCAATAGATTACATATTAATACATTGAAAAAAACTAGTATTCAAACAGAAACACATTCCGATATGTACACCAATAACAGGTGTGTACATCATTTACCATTTTACAAAGCTTAAAATCTAAATCGAGAAGAGAATACAAATGATATGCGATTTACATTAAATTAAATTTTGATAATATTGATAAAGTAGAAAATAATAATACTATAATTATAACATAAAAACTAAAAAGATAGCAAAAATATGTAAAAATATGTCAAAGGATCTAAGGATAATAATCTATTTATTGCAAAATGATTCCAGTATAATCTTTTTATAAATTGGAAGAGAGTCATGAAATATGTCAATATTATTATCATTTTTATTATTAAACTTATTGTATGTGTTACACATTCTGACTAGTGGCGAACTGAGTCCAATGTTAGTTCTTGTAGGCTGAACATGAAAAGTGCTAGTTAGAGGTTTTCGCGGGATACAGTATGAAACGTTAATTAACACATTATCAAGATATGTATTACAACTAAGAGTATTATTTACCATCTTTTACAGGAATATCATCTCGTGCATTTTACGACGATCCCGTATAGAGTTCATTTTAAATAAAGCCAATCGTTGATCATAGCTACACCGATGCGTAACTCCACTTGAAACAAAAGCTAAGTGTCGTGTAAACGCGCGTTGTATATTTTCAATCCGCTGCGAATGTATGTAAGATGACTTCTAACAAGGGAGTTGAACAAGATTATTTTAGTACGAGCGTGTTTAAATGCTTTTGTATTACGCTTCAAGAACCCCAGCATCTTTGCAGCCCTGGTTACAATATTGTCGATGTGAGTCTTAAATCGTAGATCGCTGTCCATCGTTACGCCTAGATCCTTTATTTCGCTGACTTTCTGCAGTGGGTTTCCGTCTATGTTGTATGTAGTGTCTAGTCTATTTTTTTACCTAGAATATCTCATGTGGAAGCATTTATTTACATTTAATTCCATCTGGTTATGATCGCACCACTGCTTGACCCTTGACAAGTCGTCCTGAATCAACGCGTTATCATTCATAGAGTTAACAGTTTTGAACAATTTTAAATCATCTGCAAAGAGTAGGAATTTACAGTTATGTATTTCAGAGGCAATATCATTGATAAAAATTGAAAAAAAGATTAGTCGAAGATGGGATCCCTGAGGAACTCCAGAGATAGCACAATAGGGAAATGAGTCATGACCACAGATTGAGACAGTCTGAAGTCTTTTTGCCAGATACGACTCAAACCAGTGTAGCAAGGATCCTGTTATGCCAAATTGTGTCAATTTACCAACTAGTAAGGAGTGGTTGACCTTGTCAAATGCACAAGCGAAGTCGGTGTAAATTGTGTCAACTTTATAACCCCTATCAAGTTCACTCGTCAAATAAGAAACGAAGGTCACTAAATTGGTGACAGTAGATGAACCTAACCTAAAGCCATGTTGATTAGGTGATAAAGCATTATTGACGTGTTTTGTCAAAACAGGAGACACCAACGACTCAAACAGCTTAGCAAGACATGACAAGATAGCAATAGGGCGATAGTTCTTAACGTCGCTTTGGTCACCTTTTTTGTGCAATGGTATAATTCTAGCTCTTTTCCACTCATCTGGGAAGCAACCATCTTGCAGCGAGCGGTTAAAGATAAGGCTCAATGGGTATGCTAACGCTGAACCACAACGTTTTACAATTACTGCAGGAATGCAATCCGGGCCAGCTCCTTTTGAAATATCCAGGTTTTTGATTTTATTAAGTATTTTACGTTCAGTAAAAGATAGATTGCCTAAACATTTAACTAAGGGAAGAACTTCGTTATTCAAAAGATTGCAGAGTGAGTGATTGTTTTAATTATAGGAAGAAGAAAATTGGGAGACAAAAAGGTTAGCAATTTCAGGTCCAGTGTCAGCCGTTGTTAGGTCCTTATGCATGTTACGTGGGATTGATGACGCACCGATACTTCTACTCTTCATAAACCGCCAAATTGATTTTGGATGACTTTTCAGGTTAGATTCGACGGTTTCAATGTATCGAGAATAGCATTCCTGGTACAGTTTGTTACAGTGCGACCGAACAACTTCATAAGATATTAAATCTAGCGGATTCCTATACTTTTTAAATTTATGTCGCAACTTTTCCTTTTCTTTAAGTCTTTGAATTAATGAATGACTAACCCACGAAGGGAACTTTGATGGACGCGAATTACGCTTCGGCACGTGCAACTCCAATAAGTCTCTAAAGGTTTTATAGAATACTGACACCATTTCATTTACATTTTTACACGTAGTAAACTTAACATGCCAGTTCACTTTATTTAAACCAGCTGTAATATCTTTAACGTTAGCTTTAAAAAAATCGAGTTTAACATGTTTTTGTGACTGTAAAAATTTGATAGCGTTATTACGTGGAATGGTTACTAATAATCCAGGATGATTGGCATCCAACCTACTAAGGAGCTCTAAAGGTTTATCAACATTTACATAAGGTATGTTAGTGAGGACAAGATCGAGGATGCGATTATTTTCATTCGTAACGTCGTTGCATTGGTGTAAATTATTAACTGACAAAAAATCGACGAGTGAATAACTCAATGCATTGCAGTGATTGGTGGGGCTAAGACCGTAATCGTTGCGTTTAGACCATTTAAGAGATGGGAGGTTAAAATCACCCAAGATCACTATGTCATCCACCATGACCATCAAATCATTTGCACTATCCAGATATTTATTAAGAGTATCCAAGCAAAGAGGAGGAGGTAGATAGACAGCACCTATGGCAAATCTTTTACAGTTATTATTAGAATTTAAGTGAACGATTACCCACAAGTCTTCACACTCGCTTTCCCAGGCATCCATGCGGACAGAAGAAATATGGCGGGACACTGCAATTAGCACCCCTCCTCCGTCTTTCTTGGAACCATTATTTGAACAAAACGGTCTCTACGATATACGATATATCTGGAGTCGATAAATTCGTTACTTTTTATATTGGAGTTGAGCCATGTTTCCGTAAAAACAATAACGCTATAGTCTGACAAAAGAACATTTTCATAAACACTATTGGTTTTAGTCCGTATGCCACGGACATTTTGGTAATAAATGGACAAAGAATCGAATTTAAAAACGATACACCAAATCATTTACATTATAAATATTAATTGGTTTTAAGTCATAAGTTTCAAGCTGTCCATATTACGAATAAGGTGAGCCTGACAAGATTCATCCTTTCTGACATAAATGCGACCGTTGCGGACCCAAACGAATTTATAGCCCATCTCCTTTCCTTTTTTTACGTGTGACAGCGTGCACAGGAACGTAGATTGGTACACGCGGCCCCCCCAGGCCCAGGTGTTGAGAGCTCAACTTGTCGTTTGGATTTTTTTTATTAAACTTCATGACTGAAGCAAGAACAGCATCACGTTGCCGAGGACTACGGAGCTTAACAATAATGGTCCGGGGCTTGTTGACTTCCTTGGATAATTTAGCAACTCTTGTAACATTTAAAATTTCGTTCTCATCAAGAGGATAATCTACCGTCTTCGTCAATTGAACGATTGTATTGACTAAGCTTTCCGACCGATGTTCTGGTACTCCATTTATCTCCAAATTGCTCTCTCGCATGTTCTGCTCAGCGAGACTAAGTCTTGAGGAAAGATCCTTGATCGTAGTTTGCAGTTGTTCATTGTCGGATTTTAGGTTGAATATAATAGTTGACTGTTCTTCAATACTTGATTTCAGGTCTTCATATTGCTTGTTCAAAAAAGCAACAGACTCGTGATATTCGGACATTTTATGTTGGATCGCTTTAAGCTGTTGAGTTATCATGCTCCTATGGCACTTTTTTTTTTTTTTTTCTTTTTTTTTTTAAACTTAGCCCCACACTTGGATTTATTCCTGTGTCGTGGGTGTGTTTACAAACATAAAAATTCACATACACCAATACCCAGACCGGAACAAATAATTGTGGATCACACAAAGATTTGTCCCGTGCGTGACTCAAACCCGCGACTATTAGACGCAGTGGGCAGAGCGGCTTAAGCTCTTAACCACTGCGCTAAATCGTCCGTCAACTTATTTCCTCTTTGATCACGACTCTAATACTTTCAAGTGTGACAGACGGTGCAGAAAGCCGTTGGTTAGCTCTCAGCGTCACATTGCTGCATAGATCTGCTGAGTCGGTAGGGCTTGAAAGCATATCTGCACGCTCACAGCTTGTCGGAGTGGCAGCGTGAAATGGACGAATAGGAGTGTTCGTGTTGTCAACTTTTGGTAGTCTGTTGTAACATTCAGGGCATTTCCATATACGTTTCGGATCTTTAAAAATTGTTTTAAATAGTTTTTCTGATATGTTTGCACACAATAGGTCATAATTATTCTGGCATGTCGAGCAAGTCAACATTTGTTTGACTTTTATTATATTTTTACAACCTGCACATTTTTTTGTAGGTTTTGGTCTTCGCCTTGGAGTGGAACAGTACTCCCTTCTTCCATTTATCTCAGTCAAGGGCAAGCTGAAGCAAGTCCTTGTCATTGAGCCCAGCTCGTCTCGCCACCCCTTTAAGGACCTGCCGGTCGTTCCGACCCTATGAAGGGGATAAAAAAAAGTTTACTATTTCTTCTTCTTTTAATTTAAGTTACGGCTTCACACTAATTTTAAGTTTATTTTGCCAGCGTCCAGCAAGATATATAATCTTGTTTGTTCAAATTAACTCAACTCCCCGATAAACTTGATGACAACGATGATAATGAAATTGATGAAGTGCCACCCTGGATAGTAAAGCGATGGATACTTTACATACCAATTGCGACGGCTGTTTTGAGGGAAATCGAAAAGGCACGTTTTATCACTTTGTTTCAATTATCTTCACTCGTGCACATATAAGAATACATAATAGTTAATATTCCACCAACATTACACATTATTATTCGAAATAAAATGACGGACGATTTAGCGCAGTGGTTTAGTGGAGGTTAAGCCGCTCCGCCCACTGTGTCTAATAGTCGCGGGTTCGAGTCCCGCACGGGACAAATCGTTGTGATCCACAATTATTTGTTCCGGTCTGGATATTTGTGTAAGTGAATTTTCATGTTTGTAAACGCACCCACAATACAGGAATAAATCGTAGTGAGGGGCAACGTTATGACAAAAAAAAATAACACAAGTTTGGAAATTAACACAAATTGACAACATCACTCTTCGACTTCCCGCCAAAACCTATTTACGATATATTAAGAAACTTTTCTCACACAATGGGAATTATTCTTTCGTAGTCCGAACTCTAATTATAATATAATATAATATTAGCCCTGTTAAGAAACTGTCCCACTGCTGGGCACGGGCCTCCTCTCAAACTGAGAGGGTTCAGGCCATAGTCCACCACGCTGGCCCAGTGCGGGTTGGCGAACTTCACATACCTTCGAGAAACTCTTAGGCATGCAGGTTTCCTCACGATGTTTTCCTTCAACTCTAATTACAGATACAAAATTCACATTATAAGCGCTCACACAAATAAATATTATAAAAGCCAAAGTTACTAAGGGTGGACGTTTGCATGTTTATTACTTATTCCCAAAAAAAAAACTACTTAACGGATTTTAATCAAACCTTCTCTGAATCTTAGATTTAGCTTATACATCAGAATAACACATAGCCTATAATTTATAAGGATACATACACAGACCAAGTCGCGGGTCGCTGATATATGAAATCTCGAAAGGTAGTAATTGTTGCTTTGATATTATTAAGTTAACGCATAGGTATAGCCTAAAGGGTTTACGCACCGACTTCGGCACACTCTGACCACGAAATTGGAGATATGTACGAGGACATATCGAAGGCCTTACACTCCAACACTAAGTCCCAGTACAACGTTGTCATGGGGGACTTCAGCGCCAAAGTGGGAGTACAACATTGCAACGAATCGGTAGTAGGAACCCACGGTCTCGGTATCAGGAATCATAGGGGGCAAATGCTTGTCAACTTTCTTGCGAAAGAAAGGCTGCTCTTAATGAACTCTTTTTTAAGAAACAACCCCAAAGAAAGAGGATATGGCAGAGCTCCGACACCAGAACTAAAAATGAGATTGACTTCATCATAATGGACAAGAAGCACATATTCAGAAATGTCTCAGTGATCAACAGGTTTAATACCGGAAGCGATCACTGATTTGTCAGAGGCTGAATATCATATCAACTTTCAGCTCGAGCGAGTCCGTTTGATGAAGGCCAGGCTCCGGCCCAACCTCCTCCAAACCGTAGAATCCAATCTGAATCGTTCCAGTCAAGTTTGGTGAACCAATTCGTTAGCATGGAAACCACAAATGACGTAGACCAGGCTCTTACAAATGTGGTTGAAATCCTCAGGGGGAAGGTACGAGATTCTGTGAAATGCGACGGATAAGTAAGAAACCGAAGCTCTCAAAGAGCTTATGAAGGAACGACGTGAAAACCCACCCAACACTTCATCGGACAGGCAAACGTAATGCAGGACGCCCTCAGGCTAGGTGGAGCGACGACCTTTGTAGGGCTGGCAGAAACTGGATGAGAAGCCGAGTTAATTACGACATTAATAACCGGTCGGAATTTTCATGTTTGTAAACGCACTCACGACACAGGGGTTAATCCTGGTGTGGCAACATTAAAAAAAAAGAAACAAAAATGTGTTAGCATAATCCTCTAACACACTATCAACATTCTGCGAACATTATGACAATTACATCTAAAATTTTCAGTAAATTTACAAAATGGCAGTCCGTATAGTTAATAAAAATATATATTTTGTTTTATGAAAAAATTACAGAAGCGACACCTCACAAGACTATTTTTTACGACTAAGCGTACATTGTGTTAGATTAACCGCAAAAAATTTAATCTATATCATCACGCCAGATTCTTTGCGAGGCATGCAGAGAGTACCTACAGAGTTCCAACAGGTTATTTCCTTACGGACTTCTCTGGCTTCCTCCACTTTCATAATTCGTTTCATACACGCTCGCCGGTTACGGACTCTTCACTCGCTCTTTATATAAAACACGATCTATTTGGTCTCAACTATGGTTTTGTGTATTCCAATCAAACTTTATAACTTTGTGAACAAATCATCACCTTTTATAGATGTTTTAGTTGTGATTGCAATCTGTAACAAGTGTAATATAGGCGACAGTATATCCGAAGACATCGAAATGAAAATACTGATAGCAGAAATCGACGTTTTATTGTTAAGTGAAAAAGTTTTGAAGTGCAATTGAAATAGACTATATACAAATTGACCTTTTTGAGATTGTAAGAAAAAAAATATAAGCGTCAATAAAAACGCACCAGGATCTTTAGACCCGCGATCAAAACTACGCTGTCATCAACTGAAATGTCACTTCATGACATTCGTATAGTTGCCGTTTGCTATGAAATTTAACAAATTTCATTTTATAATAACCAATTCGTGCAGACTTACCTGTTAGAATATCTCCTTGAAAGAAGGAAAAGGACATTGTTCTGCGCCCATACATGATTTGCCCCAGAACCAACAGCAATGAAAAAATACTAGTATGATTTCAAATCACCCATAAATTTTCTTAAGGCATTTATTATTAAAAGTACAAGCGGGGAAATGACAATATTGCACAAAAAGTATTAGATTTTGAGGTTATAATTCAGTAGCCATTAATACGTATAAAGTTATATTGTGTGTTGACATTCAGTAAAGATGTCGGCGACTTCTATATAAGTACTTACAATACTTTGAAATATTCGTTTTAGATTGCAAATTGTCCGTTAGATACGGATATTTGGCATTATTTTAATAAAATAGATAATGGTGGCATGTGTCAAAAGTTTGTTGGGTCTGGGGCAAGTTTCGACACTGTCCTTTTACTAAATGTTAACTGTAATTTTACAACAACGCCCCAGTCAGTGTCCATAAGCCAAAACATTGTTTCACTATAGTAAGGTTTTCACGGTGTAACTCGAGCGAGTTGACACATTTGCTCAATGAACTTAAGCTGCACCATATCGACACGCAGTAATAATAATTTTAAGCCCGCAGGGCAGCTTGTGGCGAGCTGTTGGTGAGTAACGACACCACGGATCCGAGTGCTTCAGAGAGTCGAACAGGGCCCCTAACTTGGCGTGTCTTCGTCGGTCGAGTGGAAACCGAAGGGTGCCTGCAGGACTCTCGGCTCTGGCTAGCCTTAATTGGCCGTCCAGAGAGGAGCCGTGAGAGCTATATCGACGTAGGAAGATAATGCGTTCCTACGTCGATGTACTCCAGGGGTGGAAGTGTTAAAGGGCATAACGCCGCGAGTAACTTCGGAGAAAGCGCAGCACACCTCTCTACACCCCTGAGCCGCTCACACCGGTGTTGCCCTCAGTTGTCCTAGGACGACCGTTTGAGGGCCCATCTAGTAAGCGGCGAGTCACCGCCAGCCACGGGTAATTAGGTATCACTAATTATGGCCGGTGTCCGTCCCCTTTGAAATAGTCCAGTTTTTGTCCATCAAACCTCATTTACATAGTCCTTGTTTCTTTCCATAATTTACAATAGTCCTTGCACCTGCCGGGGTCAGTTCGCTGGTTATGTTTCTTCATTTTCAGCAAGTGATCTCAGCAGGTGGCTTACATAACATTAACTTCTCGCAAAGGGCCTCTACGTGTTGGACCCATGTCCCCATGCAAGCCTTTCAAAGGTCCGGGTAAAGCCCGTGAATCTCAGCGAGATACATATATTTTAATAATAATTATAGCCCTGTTAAGAACCTGTCCCACTATTGGGCACGGGCTTCCTCTCAAACTGAGAGGGTTTAGGTTATAGTCCACCACACTTGCCCAGTGCGGGTTGGCGAACTTCACACACCTTTGAGAAACTCTTAGGCGTGCAGATTTCCTCACGATGATTTCCTTCACCGTTAAAGCAAGTGATAATTAATTTTTAATACGATAATAATATGCTTTCGAAAAGACAGAGGTGAGTGCCTGGGTTTGAACCCGAGACCTCTGACTTTGCAGTCCAACGGTCTAACCACTAGGCTATCACTACGCGACATGCAGTAAACTAAATAGAATTACAATACAAAATAAAAACTTACTAATTAAACTGTTTGTAAACGCACTCGCGGCACAGGAATAAATCCTAGTCTCGGGCTACATTTTGCTTCAAAAAAAAAAAAAACTAATAAAGAACTTGTGTAAGGGGTTTTGGCGGGAAGTCAAAGAGTGATGTTGTCAATTTGTTTTAATTTCCAAAACTTGTGTTATTTCGACTAATAATGTGGAATGTTGGTGGACTATTAACCATTATGTGTTCTTATATGTGCATGAGTGAAGGTAATTGTAACAAAGTGATAAAACGTACCTTTTCAGCTTTCCTCAAAACGGCCGTTGCAATTGGTATGTAAAGTATCCACCGCTTTAATATCCAGGGTGGGGTACTTCATTAATTTCATTATCATCGTTGTCATCAAATTCATCGGGGAGTCGAATTAATTTAAACAAACACGATTATATATCTCACTGGACACTGGCAAAATACACTTATAATTAGTGTGAAGCCATAACTAGAAGAAGAAGAACTTGTCTAAATTTCATAGCCAACGGCAGTTCAGCGAACTGTCATGAAGTGACATTTCACTTGATGGCAGCACTAGTTCAGATTTTGGTCACGTGCCGAAACATCCTTGTCGCTCTATAAGCGGAGTTTTAGAGTCTGGGTCCTCTGCTTATTTATCTCCACTTCCATACCTGTTACCGTGTAAATCAGGGTTAAGGATAAAACGAGTTGAATAAAACATACACACATATTGACTTGAAAATCATTTTTACTATGCATTTTATAACTATTTATACAAATTATTATTTTAAAGAGTCCAATAATATTAACCGATATAGAATCATATACTAATTACGATTAAAATAATTCAATTTTCCACGCTCAGCGCGGATTGTGATTCCAAATTAGTATCCTGTACAGAGTTCCATTTCTCTATGACCGAATAAAGAGGTTATAGCGAATTAGTCTCGATTGAAAATAAAAATAGTGTTTTTCCCGCTTGCACAACACAGGAGTGAGAGAAAAGGCGAATCTGAAATTCCAAATGTATGAAATTATAGTATTTTTCATGAAGGCCTGACCTGTTTCTATACTTATAGTTTTATGCCTTAATATTATTAAATTATAAATATTAATTTCGTTTGGCGCATAGAACTATCACTACTAACTATGGGCGATTATTATTAAAACAATCGAATCATTCGATTGTTCCGTTTATTCGAACACAATCGAATGACAATCATAATTCTTCGATTGTTGGTCGATCGTTATTGCTCAGCGTTTCGACCGCGCGCTTCCAACTTCAGTAAAGAGTATGCAATCGACAGACGAATCGAACGCACCGTCGATTGTTTTGGCATCGTTCAATAGATTTAAATCGAGACTTATTTTTAATATCGATTGTGCCTTGCGCGTTGGCAACGCACCGCCGATTTTCATTCGTTCATGGATTGTTATTCGATTGTATTTTTATGAGGACGAATGAAACGAGAATCGAATGTGTCTAACTATAATTGTCCATTCATTCGATAGTTTTTATTGTAACAATCGCCCATCGCTAATCACTACCAGTCTTATATGAAAAATACTATAATAATCGATAACTATTCGGCCTCTCTTTCGCACAATACAAGAGTGAGCGAGATGAGATTAGTGATGCCGTCATTTATAATATATTCGGCGGTTGAAAAGCGAATTAGTGTAATAATATTTTTGTGTGTGATATTGAGATATGCGAAATTTTTTCGTACACCAATTGGCCTTTCAACTGTCGAATTGTCATAAAATTATTTATATTTTATCATTATTATGTACTACGAACTAGAGAAGACACCTCAACTGTACTATTAGTAGCAAAAGTTGGAGTGCATACACTCAAGCTCACTTTGTGCCATGTGGTTGCAACGTGACACGTTCCAGTGCTAAGATTCACTTGAAAAATATGCCTTCATATGCAACGAGATACTGTTAAAACACCTCGACAAACTAAAAATTTTATTATCTATGAAAAAAACACAAGCATCCCCGCGATCATCTAGTTGCACGCCATTTTTTTTGACGTAGGTTTTTTTGACATAGGTTTTTTGACAGGTTTTTTGACACAGGTTTTATTGACATAAGTTTTTTCGACATAGGTTGTTTCTAGTACGTAGCACATCACAATTATTTACATTAGTTTTTAATTAGCATTTCTATACCGGCGCTAAATAATGTGGTATTCGCGCGAAAAATATACATGTCTACATATAGAAGGTGTTCGGCGGTGCGAGGCTCTCGTAGCGCTGTGCGACCGCGGTGTTCTTACCGATCACCAAGGTTAAGCAGCGTTCGACTCGGTCGGCCCGAGATGGGTGACCGTTTGCGGCATTTTCATATTCGAGCCTCTCCGTGCTTCGGAAGGCACGTTAGGCCGTTAGTCCCGGCTACCACAATTAAATATAATTAATTAAATTTTACCACATTTTTTTTCGCGCGAATTTCCACAGATAAACAAAACACGTAAAGTTTTAAATTCGCAATAAACACTTCTTTACACGTTCCATTTTTGAGGAAAAAAGAAATTATAGTAATCTTTACGGTTTCTTTTAATAGTAGAGTTCTATTCATTAATATAGTTTTCACTCGTAAATTTAATGTGTTTGAAACAATATAATAATAATTGTTTAATAATTATTTAATTCTATAAATGAGCTACTTTCGTCTATACGATATTGTTTTTAGAACACCGAAAAAAATTAAACGTCTCGTATGGAAAAAAAAAACAAAAACCATAATTTTACTGTCGTCTATACTATTCGAGTGTCGCAATTTTAAAATCTCAAAACATATCTGAAATCAATAACGTACAAACTATCCATATAAATTATAACTAAAATAATAATAAAAAAAAGACAAATAATTCTTAACACTATAAAGACTGTAGAAAGGCGCTGGTAGCACGAAAAAAAAACAAACTATTTTCTACCAAAATGGTACATTCACGTATTACACTTTTCTTGTTTAGATATCGCTAAAATTGAATCATACATTTCGCGGTTTTTAAACTCATGTCAACTGTGTTACCAGATAGCAAAAAATACTTACAAATATCGGAAAAAAAAAATCTACTGCATCTGTATTAAATACCGCGAAATCATTTAAACAATCCGTTATATTTTTTCTCTCTATTTCTAGCATCAAATTCATAACATGCGACATAAAAGTCGCTATTCCGATCGTCTGGTCAGTCGCATTCACAGAAATCGTAATAATATATATATCGATCAAAAATATGTAGATACACGGTCGCCGCACGAAAAATGACACCACCAAAAAAGGCAGCCAAAGTGGACGGTATTAAAAAATTGACAGGTTTTCGCTTTTTTGCAAATACAACTTTAAAGTGATCCGAGTAAGGTACAATATTCCGTAATTTATGTACGTTACTGTTTATGTAAACTGTTCACCAACGCACTGGAGGAGATGTTCAAAACGCTGGACTGGAAAGGTCAATTCGGCATCAATATAATGGCGGTCACATCTCTCACCTGCGATTTGCAGACGACATCGTCACCATGGCCGAAACGTTGCAAGACCCTACAGCCTCGCTAATTAGTCTCAGCGAATCGGTCTCCGGATGAACTTAGATAAAACCAAAGTTATGATCAGCAAGCATGTTGACCCGGGACCGATCGCCGTAAACGGAATCTCCCTCGAAGTTTCAGAGTATATACCTAGAGCAGTTGCTCCAACTAGTTAAAAACAACTTCGACAGGGAAGTTAAGAGACGGATACGGCTGGGCTGGGCAGCATTTGGAAAACTTCGTCGACTCTTCTCATCGCCCATACCCCAATGCCTAAAAACGAATGTTTTTAATCAGTGCGTCCTACCTGTAATGACATACGGAGCCGAAACGTGGCCACTCACTGTGCGGCTTGTCCACCAGTTCAAGGTCGCTCAGCGAGATATGGAGACAGCTATTCTCGGAGTTTCTCTTAGGGATCGAATCCGGAACGAAGTTATTCGTCAGAGAACCAAGATTACCAACATAGCTCAGCGAATTAGCAAGCTGAAATGGCAGTGGGCAGGTCACATATGTCGCAGAACCGGCCGTTGGGGCAGACTGGTTCTAGAGTAGAGACCGCGTGTCGGCAAACGTAGTGTAGGGCGCCCTGTAGCTAGGTGGGGCGACGATATTCGTAAGGTAGCGGGCAGGGATTGGAGGAGAGCTGAAGACCGAGCTCAGTGGCGTGCCGTGGGAGAGGCCTACGTCCAGCAGTGGACTGACACGGGCTGATGATGGTGTTACTGTTTATATGTAACATAGATTAGGACATATATTTAGATATACTGCCTAGTTTGAAACTAGTCTACCTTTAAATGTTAAGTTTTAATTCACTGTTTTGTGCCTTTTATTTAATAAATAAATAAATATAATTACTGATGTGGATTTGGGGACGTTTTTAGTGTAACTTGAACGGGACTGTGTATCTCTTAGGTAATGATATATCGATGGACAAGACACTAAAAGTGTAACACTAAAAATGGAGAAGCAGTGATAGCCTAGTGGTTGCGTGGCCCAGGCATGCACCTCGCACCTCTTGTCTTTTCAAAAGCATGTCAGTATTAAAAATTAATTCTGTCCTGCTTTAACGGTGAAGGAAAACATCGTGAGGAAATCTGCATGCCTGAGTTTCTTGAAGGTGTGTGATGTTCGCCAACTCGCACTGGGCCAGCGTGGTGGACTATGGCCTAAGCACTCTCAGTTTGAGAGGAGGTTCGTGCCCAACAGTCTGACAGTTTCTTAATATAATACGGGCCTTAATGTGGTAAGCGTTAAGCCGAGTTGGAAGCCTTATAGGCGGCTTGCTATGTTCCACCAGCAGGTGTCCACAAGCCTGCCTCCCCCGCACCGCACTGGCGCCGCGTGCTGTGGAGTATGACCTAATCTCTCTCACTGAAATTTGTGAGAGAAGGTCTTTGCCCATCAGTAGAACAGTATGGGCTGATATCATTATTATTATCACGGGAGTGTATGAGTCTGTGTTTTTTCAAACTGTTTCGAACGAAATCGTCCGCTGTTTCACTTCTTGTTTTTTTATTACGATTTCTGTAGTCGCTTCGTTACCCATTGAAACACTGAAATTTAACAATAACCATCGAAAAGTCGCGTTTGCGATTAATTTGTCGCACCAAAAAGTCGCAACAAAAACTATAGTCCACACATCACTAAATTCTATGTAAAATGAATAACGTAAAACACGGACATATGCATTATTTTTTTTTTGTTATAAATGTACATACATTTTTTAACTTTTAAAACTATCAATATTAATAGTAGGATAATGAATGGACAGCCTTATACAAATCTAGGCTACTTCGTTTTTCAATACATGGGACGAGGTCACATTCACTGTGCGATTGTGCGACGAAATAATCGCATACGGAAAATCGTTCGCGTTACTCACAAAAAACAAAGTCGTACAATGAATGTGACTTAATATCGCTGATAGTGAAATCAAAGAGATGCGATTAATCGCAGCGACTAATTATAGCCCTCAGACTATCGTGTAATCCATCAGTGTGTAAGGAAGATGTATTAAGAAGACCTATATAACCCCCAACATAATTTCAGAATCATTCATTCACATAGACACGACTCGGAAGCAAATCGCAGAGCTCTTAGCATAGTTTCAGAACATATGAAAAATCATATGAAATTTTCATTAATGATTTTAATAATTCTTTTTATTATCAGTAAACAGTAGGCATTGGATAATCAGCTGGACTTTTGCTCCACGAAAACTAAAATTACAACCGCGTATAATATATAGATACGATTAAAATTTACTCTGCACTCCGAGTCGGTCTGTATGATCGGGCCCTTAGTAACTATTTGTATGAAGTGTTTCTTTACAGTGTGTGAGAGAGACAGAGTATTTGTGACGTAAACATTGACAACACTACCTCGCAATTTCGTTCCCACATTACAACTAAACTATATATTTTTTTAATTATTATTACTTTTTTATTATAACCATTAACTTATATTCACATAATAATATAACCGTACACTATTTCTATACATTATCGTATTTTTTTGTTACTTACTTTTTAATTCCGAAAAAATGCAAGTTGTATTTTTTTTCATTCATTTATTTAATTATATCAATCGTTTTTAAAAATGGAAAATATCACAAACTATTTCTTTTTATTATAAATGAAGGTTTTACATTTAACATCGCTGTACATACAAGGCTGGCAACTATTCTTGGGTTGTCATTCAAAAAAAAGAAACTAGGATACTTGATAACGAATAGCCTGGCAACACCAGTGTGTCATCTCTAAACACAATTTATAGTATAAAAAGGAATGACGTAATATATATGGACAAGTCCTAACTACACCAGTATCGGGCCCAATCGAGGTGTTAAAATGGCGATCGGTCACACAAATTCATATCGTTTTTGATCACAGATGTACTGGTAACCATGGTAACAGCTGGACGGTTAAGATGGCGGACCGGCCGCAAAACATATTTTCATGTCCATAGAGGTGGATTTTTGAGACGAGGCAGTAAGGGGCAGCTGCCTTAAACGTTGTAGCTACGGGAAAACGGTCTTAAAAGAGCATCCTTACCTTTTTGCGACATTTTGAAAAAAAATGCACTTACAACAAGAAAATAGGCAATTTCCAAAAAAAAATCTGTTTCTTATGAGGATCAAATACTTCTATGGGACCAACTGAAGTTGGACTACCAGAAAAGTCAGCAATCGCAAAAAACGATTTCCTACAAAATGTATGAAAAAAAGGTTTTTGCGATTTCTGACCTGAAATTGCCCATTTTGTTGCTGACTGTACATTTTTTCAAAATCTGTAAATGCAGTTCAAAATATCGCTAAAAATTAAGAATAGTCTTCTAAGACTGTTTTCCTGTAGATACAACTGTTGAGGTAGCATTTTTAGAAGTATATTTGAGATAGGGCAGTAGGGCAGTAAGGGCACTGCACCATCTCAAAAATCCACCCTGTATATTACGTCATTGATAAAAAGCCTCGTATTCATTAGGGAATAAATGTTCCGCGACAATTATCGATTGCAATATCGCATGATGTCGCGCAACCTGTTCCTAGTCGCCGCGTCAAAGGGCCAGCGCGAAAAAAACATTCCAGTACTCCAAGAAGTATATGGATTAGAGACTTAATATATAGAAATATGATTTATGACTGTATATACTAGAATCTGGTAAATGAAATACACGATTCTATGAAATTTTCTCTATAGAAAAAAATGTAATGTCATTCCTATTGCTTTACATCTTCTGATTCCAACGCGAAATGCTTATAAACTAATCTATAGAATTTACTTAAAAACATAGCAAATAATTGTAGCTAAGTTCTTGTAAAGCAATTTTTTATTTCATAGTGTAGTTTTTCAGAAAATGATAAAATTCGTTTATCACATACGTCGTTTATTTCCGAACACGCGCTCAATATATCCGTCCCTTATTATCTATCTATATCATCACGCCAGATCCATTGCGGAGTAGGCAGAGAGTACAGAGTTCCAACAGGTTTTTTCCTTACATACCTCTCTGGCTTCCTCCACTCTCATAGTTCGTCTCATACACGCTCGCCGGTTACGGAGACTCCTGACTTATCCTTCAGATAAAACCCGCTCTATTTAGTCATGGTAAGATAGTCTAGGTCTTCCCCGGTACCTACATCCTTCCACTTTCGCATTGTATATCAGTTTTGTCACTCTTTCTTCGGACATTCTTTCTATATCCCCGAACCATCGGAGATGAATGATTGATGGCGGTAGGACCTCAAGAAACAGAAGTCACAGTGCAGACGTGTGTTGCCGGACAATATGGACGAACGGTGTACGAAACCGCTTCAGGCGACATATTGCCACCGATTAAACCATAGAAATAAGACTCAAAGCATAGAAAGATAAATCCAATTCAGCTGTACACTTACTGTGGACACTTGGTACCATTTAGGTAACCATTTTTAAAAATCTTTGTTCCTACATAGTTCGTACGTTTTATCAGAAATATTATGGCTTATCATTTCGACGTAGGCTCCACGCAAAATCGGTTAACATTTGTTTGTCTAGAGACCGTATTCTCGGTGACGTTTTGTGTTCAAGTAATAATTAATGTTAAAACAAAATGTACTAGACTAACTGATTACGATAGATTTGTCCCTTTTCTGATCACTGACACGACATAAGTGTAAGCAGTGCAATTGTATAATCTTGTTAACGCTCTCTCTATGCTGCTCTATGATCTAAAAAATTTGTACGATATAGGCGGGACAAGATGTCAAGTAACGGCGCCCGTCTTCGTCTGACGTCACCAGCGAACGTGTTGCGGCACATTTGTAGCTTAATGAATATGAAGCTTTTTATAAATAAATATCATATACTGTCCTTAAAATAGATATAGCCGTCACTCTCACCGAAAATAGGTGTGTAATTTAGACTCACATGCACGACCCAGAGTTAGCGTTACCTAATGACTAACTCGAGTTTATAACGTTAAGGTGAAGGCAACTGAACGTTATAATCTCGAGTTAGTCAATAAGTAACGTTTACCCTGTTTCTTGCAAGTCGGCTTTAATAACATTAAGTCTAAACCCGGGACTCTTGAATAAGTGATACAAGATGTCTTAGCCTCTGTAATTCAGACTGAGAGGTTTTTGCTTGAAGTGGGACAGTATATGTCGATTTATTTACATTGACATATTAGAACATATAGTGAAGATAATAGGGGTGCCGGCGAAAATAAGTCAAGTATTATTTAGTCTGTGAGAAGATAGGTATGTTATGATTCCCAAAAGAATTAAACGCCATTACAAAGTTGAGATAACCAAACTATTTTATGACATTAATACATACAAAATTACCCATAAACCATTCGATCCACAAGGCTCATCTTACAGTATTTTGCTTACAATGTTAAGTGTGAAATGCTTTGATCAGTATGACTAACGTCACTGAGATAGAGTTGTATAAAGAACCTATCGATAGTCTATCGATACTACCGTCATATAAATATAGTAGTGTACTGACAGATGATTTAAGCTAATGTTAATAGCTTAAACACCCACGACACCGGAATAAATCCTAGTGTGGAGCTAATATTTTTAACAAAAAAAAAATTATACTAATGGCCGCTTTCAATATTTAACTAAAGGATAGATTTGCTTACTGTCAGTAGTATTTTGACAGATTTCCCCATATTAAATATGTCGAAATTCTACTGGTAGTGGCCAAAAATATACCCTTACATACATAACATAAGTTGCATATATCGACTCAGGAAGGACGCAATCGAATCAGGAATGATGAGATTCGTAGAAGAACCAAGGTCACATAGCCCTCAAGATTAGCAAGCCCCCATGTGCTATGTGCCCCGCCCATTGCCCTCAAGTGGCAATGGGCGGGGCACATAGCGCGTAGATCGGACGGGCGTTGGGGCAGAAAGAGACCACGTATTGGACGGCCGCCTGCCAGATGGACCGACGATCTTGTAAAAATCGCAGGAAGTCGTTGGATGCAGGTGGCATCAGACCGGTTACGCAGGAAAGAAATGAATTTACCATTTATATGAGCAAAATTTATTAATGCCGCTGCCACGCGCTAATATACAACACTTTTTGGAATGTGGTAACTACCTGTAATAGACTTACTCATTTAGTAATATTGAAGACCTCAAAAAGGTCGCTGGGACAGACTGGATGCGGAAGGCGGAGGACGGTGTGCAATGGCGCGTGTTAGGAGAGGCCTATGTCCAGCAGTGGACTGCGATAGGCTGATTGATTGATTGATGTGGTTATGTTTTAAGAGTTAATGAGTAAATAACATTTCACACTTTCACTGCAACTGGAGATAGGACGTATTTTGTGGATCGAACGATAAAATGAATATTTTCTACATTAGCAACACTGAAATCATTAAAAATAACCTATTCCATAGATCATACACATATATGGAACAGCCAACTTTTTTCTGCCGTCCAAGGCTAGTGCCTGATTTTTAACGAGCATTTATTTAATCTTATTTTTTTACATTCGTCAGAATTATTAGGTGTATGTAACACTAACTGTCACATATAAGGGACAATCCACAATTATTCGCATACAAATTGAGGCGTTTTTTATCGATCGATGTAACGATATAATCGTCGATAACAAAACTGCGCGATATCGATACAAGTGAAAAGCGCGATATCGTCGTCGTTAGTTCAAAACGTTGTAGAAAAAAATGATTAAAACTATATTTTTCTGTGTGCACATATTCTTCAAATTTTTAATAGAAAATTTTGGTTGGCAGTTCAAATTTCATGTAAAATTATTAAAATACTTTCATATATTTTATTTTTTTCAGACTTGATGTCTGCCTTCAAGTATGCAGAGTTAGTGTGGACGCTTTCTGGGTCGCATCCATATAATTGTATCATGTTTGCCGTCGAAACGCTAAGAAGAAAATATTTTAATACAAGTATTTGGACCTTATATGCACTAAGATCGAAAGAAAGTAATTGAGGCAGAGTGAAAAAGGTATTGGGCCGTTAAAATATTTTTAAACTCTTGCACACTTAAACCCACAAAAAGAATTAAAGTTACCTACTGACTAACTCGAGGTTGTAACGTTATGTTGACGGCAATTCAACGTTATAACCCCGAGTTAGTAGCAGGTAACGCTTACCTCGGTTAAACCATTAATTTTTAGTGAGCAAAAGAACTTAGGCAGGTGGGGTAGGCCTCTGACCGAATGGTGGGCCACGAAATGGATATCTCAATCGAGGAAGGCCAGTACAAGGATGGGTCGATGATGTGGTAAAGTGCTTTGGGAAGACCTGGCTAAGATTGGCATAGGATAGGGATATGTGGCGTAAGAGAAAAGAGGCTTATGCCCTGCATTGAGTGTAACAAGCTGAAAGTGATACATAATATGATGAAAAGAATAAAGAACATTTATAAAATAGCCAATTTTCAGAGTCAGTCCATATTCGAAGTTTCACAGTTCTAAGTTTGAGCCAGAATTTAAAATTATTATTATGGAAAGATTTGAACTAACATCAAAATTAAAATATTTCAAAATTCAACTACTGAAAAAATTAATTGTCACAAATTGTGTCTCACCTGAAAAAAAAATATGACTTTTTGAACTAAAAACGACGACATAACATTTCAATGCATCGATATCGATAAATTCTATCGTCAACGATAATATCGTTATCGTAACAGCCAACGATAAAAAAACTACACAAATAGTATAAGAATATTTGCAAACCACCATTTGTACACTGCCATCATAAGACCATAGATAAAATCTACTTAGCTGAGTTCTTCCTCTGCACTATGGGTTTGTCTTTGATAGCTGTCTTTTCTCTCTTGTCCGTCTTGTCTATGGTTTTGGGTTTATCGGTTTTCGCCGGTGGTGGGGTTGCCTTTTCCGTTGTGGGGGGCGGGCTTGGTTTTTTGGGTTTGTTGGCTTTTGCTGCGGCCGCGTAGTTAATTGGTTTGAAGCCAGATGGCGCTTGTGTCGTAGTTTCTGGTGGTGTTGGTTGGGGCTGTAAAAGAAACATATATAAATAATAAATAAGTGAAGAGTCTCCGCTTCTCGTGGAGGGATTGTGGTTAGTAACGATGTGTTACAGCAAGTAAATAAGTTTGTATATCTTGGATGCGCCTTCAGTAAGGATGGGAAATACACCACTGACATAAAGAGAACTGAGTGCAGGGAACAGAGTGAATGGTGCGATGGGAAAGCTACTTGGGAGCCGGCGCCAAGAGGCGCAGCTGGCCATACATAACGGAGTGTTTGTCCCAACGCTGTTATATGGAAGCGAGAGCTGGGTATGTAAGAAGGAGAATGAAAGATGTGCGAAGTGAAGCTGATCGACCGTATTCGCAACATCGTAGTAAGAAAGCGAGAAGGTATGAAAGATAGTATCGGTGTAAAGGAAGAAGGCATATAGAAAGAATGTCAGAAGAAAGAATGACAAAACAGATATACAAAGCGAAAGTGGGAAGATGTAGGTACTGGGGACGACCTAGACTATCTTACCACGACCAAATAGACCAGAGTCTTATCTGAAGGACAAGTCAAGAGTCTCCGTAACCGGCAAGCGTGTACGAGACGAACTATGAGAGTGGAGGAAGCCAGAGGTCTATAATGAAAGAACCTAGAACTCAGTACTCTCTGTCTACCTTGCAAGGGATCTGACAGGATAATGTACATAGGTACATATTGCTTCTCATTATTTACATCTTATACAAGGTGTAACATAATTACCGCAAGACCTGGATTTATGTATAATACTAATAATAATATTAGCCCTGTTAAGAAACTGTCCCACTGCTGGGCACGGGCCTCCTCTCGAACTGAGAGGGTTTAGGCCATAGTCCACCACGCTGGCCCAGTGCGGGTTGGCGAACTTCACACACCTTCGAGAAACTCTCAGGCATGCAGGTTTCCTCACGATGTTTTCCTTCACCGTTAAAGCGAGTGATAATTAATTTTAAATACGCACATGCTTTCGAAAAGACAGAGGTGCGTGCCTGGGTTTGAACCCGAGACCTCTGACTTTGCAGTCCAACGGTCTAACCACTAGGCTATCACTGCAAGCATGTGTATATTACTTCTTTTTTTAATTTGCAAAAAAATGCTGTTACTCGTTTAGTGTGCTATAATAAACTAAAATTATCTATCTATCTATCTATAACCTCACGCCAGAGCCCTTGCGGGGTAGGCAGAGAGTACAGAGTTCCAACAGGCTCTTTCCTTACATACCTCTCTGGCTTCCTCGACTCTCATAGCTCGTCTCATACACGCTCGCCGGTTACGGAGACTCTTGACTTTTCCATCAGATAAGACTCGGTTTATTTGGTCGTGGTAAGATAGTCTAGGTCTTTCCCGGTACCTGCATCCTTCCACTTTCACATTGTATATCTGTTTTGTCATTCTTTCCTCTGGCATTCTTTCTATATGCCCGAACCAACGGAGCATGCCCTTTCTCATCTTTACACCGATACTATCTTTCATACCTACTCGCTGTCTTACTATGCTGTTGCTAATGCGGTCGGTCAGCTTCACTCCGCACATCTTCCGCAGAGCTCGCATTTCTACCGCATTTATCCTACTTTCATTCTCCTTCTTACATACCCAGCTCTCGCTACCATATAACAGCGTTGGGACAAAAACTCCGTTATGTATGGCCAGCTGCGCCTTATGGCTTAAGTGCCGGCTCCCGAGTAGCTTTCCCATCGCACCATTCACTCTGTTCCCTGCACTCACTCTTCTCTCTATGTCAGCGGTGTATTTCCCATCCTTACTGAAGGCACATTCAAGATATACAAACTCATTCACTTGCTCCAGCACATCGTTACCAACCACAATCCTTACATTCGTTCTGGTTTCTTCCCTTTCAAAAACTTACTAAAATTATTCTTGATTCAAAGCAATATGGAGATTTCAAACGCATTTCTAAAACATATTTCTCAATTCGCATACATACATGAACAAGTATCATTCTTAATAGGGAATATGCGTGTAATTCAAATAAGTCAAATATATTGTTTTTACAAACTTTATCGCATTAGAATATTGTCTATACCAATATTTGTTTAATAACATTACTTTTTTATTAAGAAAATAATTATTGAAAGTACAAAAAATTAGTGGGAAATTCAAAGTAGCGGGAACGCCACGCTATTGGTCAGATCGAATATGACGTCAAAGTCTACAATACAAATGTCAACAAGTGCATATTTGTTGGATGTTTGCTTTTGAGTTAGTTTTATTGTTATTTTTTGTTGTCGATTTACACAAAGACTAAATTTTAGTTTAAATTATTTAAGTTAATTCTTACGTTAAAGTGATCTTCGCAGCAATATAAACAAGTTGATGGAGATACCATGTCTCTTCTGATTTTACACCACTTTCTCCTTATGTTCGTACCTATCGGGGGCATTTCTTATTGTATTTTTACACCTAGGCACAACAGTGTTGTTCCACTGTATAACAGTCGCAAAATATAAAATAAAAATAAATTACAAAATAAAATACTTCTACAGCTGTTCACTAATTGATTGTTATTAGACTTTGACGTCACGCCAAGCGCGCTAAAATGGTCGTCCTTTAAAATGCTCTTATCTGTTTGCTATCTTCAACATTTTTTTTTTGCCCTTTACATTTTGTTTTTGACGCTTAAATTGCTTTTTGCAGTTATATATTGATGTAATCTATCGTATAAAAATATAAAAAAATTACACGCATGTTCCCTATTGGGGTATAAAAGTGGTTAAAAAAGGCGGTGGCTGTCTGGCGCGAGTCACTCCCTTCCCTCCGATATGGTCGAGGGGAGTGATGGCTGTTCCAGCAGTCATACTCGTGGGCGGGTGCTGCTTGTGGGGACTGCTCCATCTAGAATCCTTCAGACACTCTTTATAAATAACTTCATTAGTCTCATATCTCGGTCGTACGGCATCACACTGGAGCTAGATTGTAAGCTATTTCATTGTAACCTAAACATTGTATCCACATAATATGATAAAAAAATGGAAGGAAAAAAGAGAATGAGAATTAAATAAAAAAAGACAAGCCCGCTGAGTTTCTTTGCTGGATCTTCTCAGAGGAGGCCGCGATCCGATCCGGTGGTAGGTTTGCAGTTAAATTAGATTTAAAAAAAAAAATGACTATTTGTAAGCGCCCCCTGCAGGGCTTATACTAACTAAATTATTTGAGTGTGACTTTTGAGTTTGATTAAAATTTTTACACCGTCACGCCTATATTCCCTAAGCGGGGGTGGCAGAGGCGTACTGAGTACACCCACTTTTCGCCGACGATGTTAGGTCCCATGTAATAGGGGCGAGCCTATTGCCATATACCGGGCACAATTCCAGACTGCAGACTCATAGTAGGAATATTTCGTTAGAAAAACTACATGTGTCCGACCTAGGATTTGAACCCAGGACCCCGTAATCACAAAGAGATGCGCTTTGCCACTAGACCAACGAGGCATTTGCAAATTTGGTTTTTGTATTGAATTTGTGTAGCAATCAGCTAATCTGGATGTCTGAGGTCTTGGTCTTGCATTGATAAAGATACACTTTATATATTTATTTTTATATTTACAAAACGTAGCTCCACACTAGGATTAATTCCTGTGTCGTGGGTGCGTTTACAAACATGAAAATTCACATACACAAATAGCCAGACCGGAACAAATAATTGTGGATCACACAAAGTTTTGTCCCGTGCGGGAATCGAACCCGCGACTATTAGACACAGTGAGCGGAGCGGCTTAAGCTCTTAACCACTGCGCTAAATCGTCCGTCGAATATTTTTAATTTTATAATTATATCATATGTTATGATGATATTATTGACATCTTATAATATCGGACGTCGATATTCGCAAAACATTCGCATAACTAGATGATTCTTCTTCAGCCGAAAGACGTCCACTGCAGGACAAAGGCCTCCCCTAAAGACCGCCACAACGACCGGCTTTGTGCTGTACGCATCCAACTTCTACCCGCGACCTTCACCAGGTCATCGGTCCATCTTGTAGGGGGCCTACCCACTCCACGTCTTCCGGTACGTGGTCGCCACTCGAGCACCTTTCTGCCCCAACGGCCGTCAGTTCTACGAGCGATGTGCCCCGCCCACTGCCACTTAAGTTTAGTAATTCTGAAAGCTATGTCACTGACTTTGGTCCTCCTGCGGATCTCCTCGTTTCCGATTCGATCCCGCAGGGTAACTCCGAGCATAACTCTCTCCATCGCCTTTTAGGTGACCTTGACCCTTCTTGTGTGTGAGTGATGTACGCTGTTGGCCGCGAGGCTTTTACAGCTTCACCGGACTTAAGGGCGAGCGTGCAACCACTACGCTCGAGCCAGAAGGGCAAGGGGCGACATACTCGAGGGCGCCTCTTTAAGGCGCCCTCGGTTGGGACAGTCGCTGTGGGGGGACGGGGTGCACTACTAAGTGCACCGGTCAACCGCCGGCTATGGGAGGGGATCTACGACTACGTCGTCGTCGCCCGTATTCTGAGCGGAAAGAATGGATGACAAAGCATCGGGGGGGATCGGAGAGAACATGTTGCGGCCGGCGGTGGCGGCAGGGGGGGGGGGGGGGGATCGTAGTCGGTGGCGGCTACGATTAACGGATTCGCATGGGTAGATGCGTTCGCGAAATGTCGAATTGTCGCCTTTTTAATAGGCCCATCGTAAGGGACCATGTCTGTGCCATAAATCAGCAACACACACTGGTCAAAGACTTTTGTCTAGATGATTGATTACCTTAGTCGCTTCGACGACAGGAACGACAACTTCCTCAATCTTCTCCTCCGCTTTCGTGTCGCTCTTGACACTTTTCACGTCCTTCTTCTTGGGCTGCACTTTTGTCTCTGATTTCACAGTCTGCAGTTTCGGCTTCGATCTCACTTCGACTTTGACTGGCTTCTTCGTGTCAACCTGTGGAATAAATCGGTGTTCAAAAATCGACAACAAAATCGAACGGGTTGGTTCAGTTGTTAGCGGGACCGCCTAATGCTCACTATAATGTCTTTGCTTGCGGTGGTTGTTTGTAGAGGTCACTCCCTTCCCTCCAATATGGTCGAGGTAACGAGGATCGTACTGCTTGTGGGGACTGCTCCATCAGGAATCCTTTAGACGCTCTTCACAGATAACATCATAAGATTCATATCGCGATCGTGAGGCATCACACTGGAGCTAAATCATAAACTATTTAATTGTAACTTAAACATTGTATCTACGCAATATGATTAAAAAAAAAGAGAAAGAGAAGTAAATAAAAAAGACAAGCCCACTGAGTTTCTTCGCCGGATCTTCTCAGTGGAGGCCGCGTTCCGATCCGGTAATAGATTAGTAGTTAAATTAAATTTAAAAAAAAATGTAAATTGACTATTTGTAAGCGCCGCCGCAGGGCTTATACAAAATATATTATTTGAGTTTACTGGATCGAATAGTCGAGGGTTTGATTCCCGCTCGGGACAAGTCTTTGTGTAACCCACATATATTTTCTGTTTCGGTATGGGTGTTTGTGTTTGAAATTCATGTTTGTAAACGCAACCACGAGACAGAAATAATTTATAGTGTGGGGCTACGTTATTCTTACCAACAAAAAAAATCGAGACTCAAAACTGTTAATGGGAATCTATCTATCTATATCATCACACCAGATACCTTGCGGGGTAAGCAGAAAGTACAGAGTTCCAACAGGTTCTATCATTGCATACCTCTCTGGCTTCCTCCACTCCCATAGTTCGTCTCATACACGCTCGCCGGTTACGGAGACTCTTGACTTGTCCTTCAGATAAGACCCGGTCTATTTGGTCATGGTAAGATAGTCTAGGTCTTCCCCGGTACCTACATCCTTCCACTTTCGCATTGTTTATCTGTTTTGTCATTCTTTCTTCGGACATTCTTTCTATATGCCTGAAGCAACGGAGCATACCCTTTCTCATCTTTACACCGATACTATCTTTCATACCTACTCGCTTTCTTACCACGATGTTGCGATCGATCAGCATCACTCTGCACATCTTTTTTCATTCTCCTTACATACCCAGCTCCCGCTGCCATATAACAGCGTTGGGTCAAGCACTCCATTATATATGGCCAGCTGCGCCTTTTGGCTTAAGTGCCGGCTCCCAAGTAGCTTTCCCATCGCACCATTCACTTTGTTTCCTACACTCACTCTTCTCTCTATGTCAGCGGTGTTTTTCCCATTCTTACTGGGAATTTTTCGATAGAGGAATCCCATTTTTCATTTTTTTTTCTATAAATTCTGTCTCAAAGTACACTTACTTTTACTAAATGTGGTTTCGTGTCTTTTTTAACTTCTTTAGGCCTTTTCTCTTGTGTTTTCTCTGTGACTGGTTGGACGTCCGCGGCGCTGACCTCCGGCGGATCTTTCGGCAATGAGGGTTCTGAAAAGAATATAATAAACAAGGTAACATAATGAACGCAAGCTATGAAAGTAGTTTGTTCTAAATCGGTAACTGAATTGTTTTTAACAATTTTTAATGTAATAATATCAACCTATACTGCCCACTGCTGGGCAAAGGCCTTCTCTCACAAATCGAGGTGAGAGAGGTTAGGTTTTACTCCACCAGGCGGACCCAGTGCGGATTGGTCGAGGCAGGATTGTGGCCACCTGCTGTTGGAACTTATCAAGCCGCTGGTCTATACGGACGCAGGGCTAATATTATTATTATAATACATTTTTCTATTCACAAAAAATGCTGTTACTCGTTTAGTGCGCTATAAAAAACTAAATTTATTCTTGATTCAAAGCAATACGGAGATTTCAAATGCATTTCTAAAGCGTTTCTCTCAATACACACACATACATGTACAGGTTGCGTTGTTAGACTGTGTATTATTCGAAGATCCGTATAGACCAGTGTCTTATCTGAATGGCAAGTCATGAGACTCCGTAACCGGCGAGCGTGTATGATACGAAATATGTGAGTGGAGGAAGTCAGAGAGGTATGTAAGGAACCTGCTGGAACTCTGTACTCTCTGCCTACCCCGCAATGGAGCTGGTGTGGTGATATAGATAAATAGAAGATTTAAGACCTTACCTTCCGTTCTGTGTTCGCTTGACTCTGTGATTTCTGCGACTGTGGTTTGTGGTTCCGCTGGTTCCGGTGATTCTTCTGTGACCTTTTGAGGAGGTTCCTCTGTTGTGGGAGCTTCTGGTGGAGCCTTTCTTTCATCTGCAATAAAGGTAATTGCTGTATTTATAAATGAACTAGCAGTTTCCTGCTGCTTCGCACGCGTTCATTTTATTTTTATTTACATAGAGGTATGGAGTTACCATACAAACTTTCATACACCATTTCATCTCTAGGGGTAGATTTTTCAAAAATACGTACATATATAAATAAATATGTATTCTGTGTCATAAAAAAACTCTCTTTTTTCTTTCTCTTTTAATATAAACCAAGCCCCACACTAGGATTTATTCCTGTGTAGTGGGTGCGTTTACAAACATGAAAATTCACACACAAATACCCAGACCGGAACAAATAATTGTGGATCACACAAAGATTTGTCCCGTGCGGGAATCGAACCCGCGACGATTAAACACAGTGGGCGGAGCGGCTTAGGCTCTTAACCACTGCGCTAAATCGTCCGTCAAAATTTCACCCCCTAGAAGGATGAATTTTCAAAATCCCTGAAATACGTATTTCTTTATTTAAATCGAAGAGGCTAAATATCAATTTTCATGACTATATTTGAACCTAATAGTACCTCCATACAAACTTCCAACCCTACTTTCACCCCCTCAGAGACAGAACATCAAAATCTCATTTCTTAATTAATAGTTGCCTATGTAACTAACGACAGACTGACAAAAACTCAGGTTTCTAGGTCCAACGGATTTCCCTGGGCGTTGATAGGTCAGTTAGTCAGTCAGCACAAGTTTTTTTTTTAAACGTAGCCCCCACTCTAGGTATTATTCCTGTGTCGTGGGTGCGTTTACAAACATGAAAATTCACATACACAAATACCCAGACCGAAACAAATAATTGTGGATCACACAAAGATTTGTCCCGTGCGGGAATCGAACCCGCGACTATAAAACACAGTGGGCGGACCGGCTTAAGCCCTTAATCACTGCGCTAAATCGTCCGCTAAATTTTATATATTAATTAATAAATTCAATCGAAACGCGAGCTCTACGGCTACTGCTCGACAGGGTTCGGTCTTGATAGGCAACATAAAAAGACTCAAGCTTAGAATGGGCCTCAATAGAAAGCTCAAGGTTAAGATATGCCTAATAACAAGGCTCAAGGTTAGAATGGGCCTAATAAGTAAGCTCAAGGTCATAATGGGCCTCATAATACGGCTTATGGTTAGAATGGGCCTCATAAGAATGCTCAAGGTTACGATGGGCTTCATAACAAGACTCAAAGTTAGAATGGGCCTCATTACAAAGCTCAAGGTTGGAATGGGCCTCATAACAAAACTCACTCAAAGTTTGACTCGAATAAGTTCGTAACTAATTATATCAGTGAGATCTTAAAGATAATTGCTGGGGGTATGGTCTATTGTTTGCCGACGTTTGCAAAAAAAAATGATAAACAAAAAACTATAGCGTATTTTCACTTGAAATAAAAGTTAACGACTTTATGATGATCTACCTACCTACCCATATCATCACGATCCCTTGCGGGGTAGGCAGAGAGTACAGAGTTCCAACAGATGAATGACAAGACAGATATACAATGTGAAAGTGGAAGGATGCAGGTACCGGGGAAGACCTAGACTATTTTACCACGACCAAATAAACCGAATCTTTACGATGATGACGTGTTTTATTTACGCACAACTTTATTAAGTTTGTATCCAAATACTATTAACATTTGTACCGCAAACAAACACCGGGAAAATCTCATAATTTGCCTCCCGTCATTACATAAACAAATATTTTTAGGAAAGTTTTCATTAAACTTACACAAATGATTTATTGCAATATCTAATCGTAAATAACTAATAAATAATAATGCATGTCTAATTTTAGCTACCGAAAATTTTGCCTGGATTTCTTGTCTAGATAGGCCGAAATCACAATGGGCCTCATAACAAGGCTAACGATTAGAATGGGCCTCCTAAGGAAGGTCAACATCACGATGAGGCTCATAACAAAACTCACGGTTAGAATGGGCCTCATAAGTAAGCTTAAGGTCACAATGGGCCTCATAAGTAAGCTTAAGGTCACAATGGGCCTCATAAGAATACACAAGGTGACGATGGGCCCCAACGCTCACGTCACAATAAGACTTACAAGAAAACTCAATACTCGACTGACTGCCTCGTTAGTCTGGTGGCAAAGCGCATCGCTTTGTGATCACGAGGCCCTGGGTTCAAATCCTAGGTCGGACAAATGTAGTTTTTCAAACAAAAAATTCTCAGTTTGAGTCCGGAGTCTGGAATTGTGCCCGGTATATGTCAATAGGCTCGCCCCCTATTACATGGGACCTTACATCGTCGGCGAAACGTGGGTGTACTCAGTACACCTCTGTCACCCCCTCTGGGGAATATAGGCGTGATGGTGTTGTTCTCAATCCTCCATAGGCCCCATCATTTCAGCTTGGGTGTTTCTGCATGTAAATTTCATGTTTGTAAAGACCCACCTTCAGTGAAAGGTATTACTAGTCGAGTTATAGCACTTTTAATATTTTTGCACATTACGCATCAGAAAAAAATCCGCTATTTCAATCTGATCCCCATGTTCCTAAGGCTTAATGAGAACGTTTTTTTGTGCATATCAATATAACTAAGCATATTTCCAATCGTCACAAATTGGACTGATCTGATTGTTCAATTTTTCTTTTTACATTACTGATATATCTTGAATTCCCTTTTATTCGATCAGCAGGAATAGATTAATAATGGTGCAAATTGATAATAGGGAATATGCGTGTAATTCAAATAAGGATCAAATATTATTTTTCACAAACTTTATCTCGTTAGAATAATGTCTATACCAATATTTTTTTAATAACATACCTTTTTAACCGACTTCAAAAAGGAGGAGGTTCTATGTTCGGTTGTATGTATGCTTTTTTTTTTTTTTTTTTTTTTTTTTTTAATGTATGTTCAGCGATATTTCCGTCAATTGTGGACCGATTTTGATATTTTTTTTTGCATTGGGTTCAGTATATCTCCAAGGTGGTCCCATATTAATTTTATTGACATTGGACCTTGGACTTAGAAGATACACCAGGGAACTCCTTAACGACAAACAATAGGCATGTGTAAATTGAGATATTATGGGTATTACGTCAATCCTATAGGTACCCTACTATAGAATAATTCACTGTTCACTTAAAATTGTAAAATAAAAATCTTTTATAAAAAAAGGTAAACCGACTTCAAAAAGCAAAAAAATAAATATTTGAAGTCGGTGCCAAGTAACCGACTGCACCAACCAGCACCGACTTCAAATATTTATTTTTTTGCTTTTTGAAGTCGGTTTACCTTTTTTTATAAAAGATTTTTTATTAATAAAATAAATATTGAAAGTACAAAAAATAAGTGGGAAATTCAAAGTAGTGGGAACGCCACGTTATTGGTCAGATCGAATATGACGTCAAAGTCTACAATACAAATGTCAACAAGTGCATATTTGTTGGATGTTTGCTATTGAGTTAGTTTTATTGTTATTTTTTGTTGTCGATTTACACAAAGACAAAATTTTAGATTAAATTATTTAAGTTAATTCTTACGATAAAGTGATCTTTACAGCAATATAAACAAGTTGATAGAGATACCATGTCTCTTTTTCTGATTTTACACCACTTTCTCCTTATGCCCCCGCACCTATCGGGTGCATTTCTTATTGTATTTTTACACCTGGGTACAACACAGTGTTGTTACATTGTATTATAGTCGCAAAATACAAAATAAAAATAAATTACAGAATAATATACTTTTACAGCTGTTTACTAGTTGATTGTTATTATAGTCTTTGACGTCACGCCAAGCGCGCAAAAATGGCGGGCGTTTAAAGTGATCTTATCTGTTTGCTATCTTAAATATATTTTTTTGCACTTTTCATTATGTTTTTGACGCATAATTTTTTTTTTGGAATTATATATTTATTTAATCTGTTGTATAAAAATATAAAAAAATACACACATTCCCTATTACGCATGTATCAGATCAGTGTAGTATGTTATTCTACAGATGAACCCATTTTTCAAATACTTATATCATTCGACACCACTTCGACTCTAAACCATGTATACATAAATCATGTAAATTTACACAAAAACGTATAAAAAGGTGTACATTTTAGTTAATACTAAGAAAACTACGTTATATTAGAATTATTTCTTGAATCTTTTAGTAAAATAATCTTTAAATAAGTGTTGATCAATAATTATAATTAATTAAATTAGTAGAAAAAATGTGAGGAATTTTTAAAACTTTAAAGTCAACTTTATCATAACTATGATTTTCGAATTGAATCACCTTTCACTGAAGGTGAAATAGAGTGGGACCAGAGATGGGCAAAATGTAATCAGATTCATTATAAACCACCCCCGCTTGGGGAGTATAGGCGTGATAGTGTATTAATGATTACAATTTCATTTTGTAAGATTCAACACACACACCGTCACGCCTATATTCCCCAGAGGGGGTGGCAGAGGTGTACTGAGTACACCCACGTTTCGCCGACGATGTTAGGTCCCATGGAATAGGGGGCGAGCCTATTGCCATATACCGGGCACAATTTCAGACTCCGGACTCGTACTGGGAATTTTTCGTTAGATAACTACATTTGTCCGACCTAGGATTTGAACCCAGGAAGGACCTCGTGATCACAAAGCGATGCGCTTTGCCACCAGACCAACGAGGCAGTTAACGATTATACCTATAATCTTGAAACATGATTGAATATTACAAAATACAATTGCAATCATTAATCTGATTACATTTTGCCCATCTCTGTGAGGTGCTACGTTTAAAACGAAATTAAAAAAGGTAAATTCTCTAAGGTAAAGGTAAATGACTGCCTAGTTGGTCTGATGGCAAAGCGCATCGCTTTGTAATCACGAGGCCCTGGGTTCAAATCCTAGGTCGGACAAATGTAGTTTTTCTAACGAAAAATTCCCAGTATGAGTCCGGAGTCTGGAATTGTGCCCCGTACATGGCAATAGGCTCGCCCCCTATTACATGAGACCTAACATCGTCGGCGAAACGTGGGTGTACTCAGTACACCTCTGCCACCCCCTTTGGGGAATATAGGCGTGACGGTGTGCGGTGTAAATTCTCTCACCAAAACCAAGAGCAAATTGTTGATTTCTTACCTGTTGGTGGAGGCGGCTGTCGTACTCTGGTTGGTACGAACTCTGCGGCCAGGGGGTTCAGGGTTGATCTGGACACTGTCTCTTCCAGCGAGAGGGAGGGCGTTCCGTTACTTGTACTGCGAACAAATGAATTGATCACACTAAAGCGTAAGCTACTTGTGGCAGAAAGAAAGATTCTTCGGAATATCCTGGGCCCTGTCCAAAACTCTGATGGAAGCTGGAGAGTCCGATATAACGCCGAAATCGAAGATCTCATGGCCGGCCCTGATATCATAGGGAGACACCAAAGCGTACAGACTCCGATGGTTTGGTCAGTCGCAGAATGAGAGAAGATCCCAGTGTAAAGAAATCCTTGCTAGGCAGACCAATCGGCCGCCAACCGGTTAGTCGTCTCACGTATCGCTTGAAGGGCGTGGTTGAGGCGGATCTGAATGAGCTCCAAGCTGAAGACTGAAGGGAATCGCGGAGAAGTGGCGGAATCTCGTTTCGGAGGCCAAATTTCACTTTGGGTCGCTGAGACAAAGGAGTAAGTAAAACGTAAGAAGACTCAGTCACTATATATATGAAGGCTAAAGTCAGGTGGAATCCATAAGAATCAAGGTCAAAATACCCCGCACGAGAACGCTCAAGATAAGAATGGGCATCGTAAGGAGACTCAAGGTCACTACCCAAGGTCACTATGAACATTAAAAGAAGGCTGAAGGCACCATGGCCTCAGAAGCGCTTAAGGTCACACGACAGGCCTCATAAAAGGGCTCCAGGTCAAAATGCTCAAGGACAAAATGGACCTCATAAAAAAGCTTGAGGTCAGAATTGGCTTATACAAAGGCTCAAGAACACGACTCATAAGCTTAGGAGCAGCTTGGCCCTAACAAGAAAGATCAAGGTTACAATAGGCCTCATAACAATAAAGAGGTGGGTTCCTCACGTAGGGTAATGATGGTTGTGACCGTTCGCGACCGGCCTATTGTGCCTCTCGCGCTGTTCGTCCTCTAACATTGCTTCTATGCACTGCTCCATCAGCGCCTCCTCTTCCAACTGTTGCATAACCTGCAACAAATATAAATATTTAAAAACTTCTGATACTGACGACTGAATTACTACTAGTATAATTTTAATTTAAAAACACCTTTTTAAAAACAAGCTTTTATTGCAAAAACACAATGAAGATATCTTGATCAGTATGGGAGTTCCTATGACTTTCTTCCGGTTCCATCATCAGACCATGGACATCCAGGACCAAAGTACTTGTCAAGACAAACCCAATGAGCCCAAACACGCTGGGGTTATATCGAGTAGCTGGATGGTTCCATTGGCCATCTTTCGGCTTCATCATCAGACCCTGAACACTATCTAGTTGTATAGTACTTATCAATACCAATCTAACAAGCCTAAACACGAGGGTGTTACATTGTATAGTTTACATGTTCCTATGGCCACCTTCCGACTCCATCATCAGAGCAGCTCCATGGTACCATATTATTGCTTTGTCAAAGACTACATATGCCAAAATTGAGCTCAATCGGATACCTGCAAGTGCTTGAAAAATGGATCCACAAAATTTGAAACGGAAAGACAGACAGATATATGAACATTGCAAGTTATATAAAAGCTTGTAACAAATAAATACCTCGTTACTCTAGTAGCGTTTTATCACGAAAAATACACCGTTACGCCTATATTCCCTAAGCGGGGGTGGCAGAGGTGTACTGAGTACACCTACGTTACCAATGTTAGGCCCCATGTAGTAGGGAGCGAGCCTATTGCCAAATTTGACGGACGATTTAGCGCAGTGGTTAAGAGCTTGAGCTGCTCCGCCCACTGTGTCGAATAGTCGCGGGTTCGATTCCCGCACGGGACAAATCATTGTGTGATCCACAATTATTTGGTCCGGTCTGGGTATTTGTTTGTGAATTTTCATGTTTGTAAACGCACCCACGACACAGGAATACATCCTAGTGTGGGGCTACGTTTAAAAAAAAAAATATTCCAGACTCCGGACGCGTATTGGGAAGTTTTTGTTGGAAAAACTACACTTGTCCGACCTAGGATTTGAACCCAGGACCTTTGCCACTAGACCATCGAAGCAGTTTAGCGTTTTATAATATTAGCATTGTTAAGAAACTGTCCCACCGTCCGGCACAGGCCTCCTCACAAACTAAGAGCGTTTAGGCCATAGTCCACCACGCTGGCTCAGTGCGGGTTGGCGAACTTCACACACCTTCGAGAAACTCTCAGACATGCAGGTTTCCTCACGATGTTTTCTATCATCGTTAAAGCAAGTTATAGTTCTCCCTCTATCTATCTATATCATCACGCCAGATCCCTTACTCTTTACATAACTGCCTGTTTACTCTGTATTGTAGTGTGTTGGTCAAATAAATGTTTTTTCTTTCTTCTTTTCTTTCTTTCTTTCTTTCTTTCTTACGGGGTAGGCAGAGAGTACAGACTTCCAACAGGCTCTTTCTTTACATACCTCTCTGGCTTCCTCTACTCTCATAGTTCGTCGCATACACGCTCGCTGGTTACGGAGAGTCCTGACTTGTTCTTCAGATAAGACCCGGTCTATTTGGTCATGGTAAGATAGTCTAGGTCTTCCCCGGTACCTACATCCTTCCACTTTCGCATTGTATATCAGTTTTGTCATTCTTTCTTCGGACATTCTTTCTATATGCCCGAACCAACGGAGCATACTCTTTCTCATCTTTACACCGATACTATCTTTCATACCATGTTGTAGTTAATTTTTAATACACACATTTCATATTATAAATAAATATTTACATTTAAGCATTCTCTCACGCAAAATAAATACGCACTTCAGAATCAGGATATTTTTTATTTATGTAAACCTTTATAGTGTTCATAAATCGTCAAAAAAGTAACAGACTCTACCACCACTTCGAAATGTCATTCTTGTGGAGAAGAAGAGCAAGGGCACGGTTACTCTTTTAAAATAAACGACATGACATACGAACCTGTTTGTCAAACTCCTCCTCGTTTTCCATCCACATGTAGTCCTCGAAGTCGTCCTGCACGGGCGCGGGGGGGACTGGGGGGAAAGCAGCAGGGGGGTAGTAAGCGCCCGCCATCACGTACCCGGCAGGGGCTGGACGGAGAACATAACAATTATTGCTTCCGTCGAAGTTTGTGTGTGTGTGTGTGTGTGTGTGTCTGTTAGTTTATGTATCAATATCTGTGTTAGATGGTGTGTCGGTGTGTGTGTATCAGTGTGTGTAAGAATATGTCAGTTAGTGTTAGTGTACCAATTAAGAATATGGTAATGAGATGGGATGGAATTTATGGACTTCACAATGATGGCTCACAAAATTTGCAAAATCTGGAGATTTACAGGATATAGGGATTTACAAAGTATAGATATTTACAATAGGTAGGTCGTAAACCATTCTAATGTTTATGAATTGTCAGAAAAGTCATAAAGACCACCACCACTTCGAGATTCACAATAAATGGCAATTAAAAGAATGTTGGAATTTACTAAATGTGGGCTATGGCCAGTTTGGGTGTGGCTAATTTACTAAATTCACAAAATGCGAGGATTCAAAGCGCGGGAATTTACAGTCGTTTATAAAATGTAAAAATTTATAAAATATAAGCATTTATAGAATGTAGCAGTTAACACAATCTGAGCATTTATATAATTCAGGGATTTACAAAATGAGGGCATTTATAGAATGTAGGGATTTAAATAGTGTGGGTATTTATAGAATGTAGGGATTTACAAAATGTGGGCATTTATAGAATGTAGGGATTTACAAAATGTGGGCATTTATGGAATGTAGGGATTTACAAAAGTGTGGGTATTTAAAGAATGTAGGGGTTTATACAATTTTGGCATTTATAGAATGTAGGGGTTTATACAATTTGGGCATTTATAGAATGTAGGGATTTACAAAGTGTGGGTATTTATAGAATGTAGGGGTTTATACAATTTGGGCATTTATAGAATGTAGGGCTATACAAAATGTGGGTATTTATAGAATGCAGGGATTTACAAAATATGGGCATTTACATAATGTAGGGATTTATAAAGTGTGGGTAGTTACAAAGCCAAAGGACTTACAGAAATTTGGGATTTACGAAATGCCGGGGATTTACCAATCATAGGTAATAACATAAAATAAGAACTCACAAAATGCGAGAATCTAATAAAAACGTAGGGATTTACAAAACATAGGGATTTCCAAAACGTGGGTATTTCTTGTGGTATACGTACGCGGAACGTGTCCGCGCGGTATGTGCAGAGGGTACACGGGCGGCCGATGGATGCCCGCGTCGCCGCTGCCCACCACGCCGCCTCCCACGCCGCTATCGATTATCACTCCGTTTGGCTGCAGATGACAAAAACAAAAGCTTTTTATTTCGATTCTGTCCCACTGCTGGACTAAGATTCCCCACTGCTGGAAAAATATTTTCCACCGCTGGGCAAAAGTTCCCCACTGCTAGGCAAAAGTTCCCCACATGTGGGCAAATGTTTCCAAAATGGCTCCTATCAGCCGCTACCGCCGTCCGCTGCATGTTCTCACCGAATCTCCCAAAGTCCTTACTTCCTTTCTTTCGGATACAGATTCCGCACACAGGATCAGACACCGACCTCGTCGGCGAGCTCGAAGAATCCCATGCCCGCCAGCCGGTGCAAAGCACCACGGTGAGCAAGTATACGCCCTAACCCATAGCGACTGCATAAGCGGAGGCCGTTCCTCCATAAGGGTCCCTTGAGAGCTAGTTGCCCCTTGCACTTCTGGCTCGAGCCTAGTGGTTGCACGCTCGCCCTCTTATCCGGTGAAGGCCCCGCGACCAACAGCGTAGGTCATTCACATACACACACACACACACAACCTAATTACATACTACTTTATACACCTACGAAAAAAAAGCTAATACAAACCTGCCACTGTCCATTCTCCTCGTTGCCATAGTAAGCACCGACGTTGGGCGTTGTCTCCGGTATTTTCATACTTGCAACACTCACAATTTACTTATCTATCCTTGCTACACATAAAATTAAGAAAAAAACGCAAAAAAAAAAATTTGCTCGCTTATTTTTAATGTGTATTGCTTATTATATTTTGTTTAGAGCTTATTTATGGTACTTGTTTTGTTTGAATTTAGAAATATTTCAAGCGTGAGTCGGTAGGTTTAGGCACTGTTATCATAAGGTTTCCGATATTATTTGTGTGTGGGATGCTGTCTATATTCATCTCTGTTGTTCCCCGCAACTGTAAGAAAGAAATAAAAAGATTATTGTGAGTACTGCTTCTGGTAGTAAGTGGAGTAATATTTGTATGAAAATGAAAATTTTTCATTTTCATTTACTTATTATATGTTTATTTTCTTTAACTTATGGTACAAAGTTTTACAGTTAGTCGGAGTCCCCATTTAAGCATAATATTGTTTGTGTTTGAGGACTCCGCTCTTCCCTTGAGAACCAATACAATATTACCTTGTAGTTTACAATGAAGAGTTACTTAATAAAATAAGCATATAAGTTTATATAACAAACTAAAAATAAAAATAAAGTAGGTAACAAAAATTTAAACAATAGTTAAGCGCCAATAATGCGTGTTTATGTTATATGTTTGACGTTAAAAAAAAAGAAGTGTTTGTTTATCATTAAGTGTGTTTTAAGTATGTGTGTGTGTGTGTGTGTGTGTGTGTGTGAGTGTGTGTGTGTGTGTGAGTGTGTGAGTGTGTGAGTGTGTGTGTGTGTATGTGTGTGTATGTGTGTGTGTGTGTTTGTGTGTGTATGTGTGTGTGAGAGAGAGAGAAATAATGATGCACTCAAGTAAATAAATTCGTATACGAGTTTGCCTGTTAAAGTAGAAACATATCAATTTAACTAAAGTCAATATAAGGACTTAAGCATAGCCTCAATGTCATCATAGCTTTTAGTATTAAGCCAGGTCGTTAGGGTCTTTTTGCAATCGGAGAATGTCAGAGGATATATGTTCAATTGTATGGAAATGTTCACACCAACGCGTCCTGTGTCCTGCGTCCTGCACGCGCTATCATAGGGAGATACTGATCGCCACCGCGGACGCGGTTGAACGCCTTAGTTTATCCGTAACTTAATAGCACGATGCAAACTTAATGGCGGCACAGAACATCGTAAATTTCAATGCACAGAACCCAGGTACTTTCTCCTTTACCGGTGTTCGCCATTATATCCGAGCCCTAATATACAAGGTGAATCATAAATAACGCAAGACCTAAGACACCCCTATTAGATAACTGCTTCATGAATTCAAAACGAAAACTAAATTTCCAAATTTAAAGTTTTTTTACACTTCTTTTAGTCGTTAAGTCGAGTTGGAAGCCTTAAAGGCGGCTTGATAAGTTCCAACAGCAGGTGGCCACAAACCTGCCTCCACCAATCTGCACTGGGTCCGCGTGGTGGAGTATGAACTAATCTCTCTCACCTCGATCGAAGGCCTTTGTCCAGCAGTGGGCAGTATAGGCTGATATTATTATGGCCTAAACCCTCTCAGCTTTAGAGAAGGCCTGTGCCCAACAGTGGGACAATTTCTTATCAGGGCTAATATTATATTAAACCAACTCTGGAATTGTTTCCGATATAGAGCTACAAGACTTATATTATATACACTTTTTTTAACCACTTTTATACTGCAATTAACAATGAAACCAGAGATGGGCAAAATGTAATCAGATTAATGATTACAATTGCATTTTGTAATATTCAATCACGATTCAAGATCAAAAGTGTAATTGTAATCGTTGAAGATAACAAAATGTCATTGTAATCGTTAATCACGCCCATATTCCCTAAGCAGGGGTGGTTAATCATTAACCTGATTACATTTTGCCTATCCCTGAATGATACTTGTATGTGAATGTGTGCATATCCAGAAATATGTTTTAGAAATTCATTTGAAATCTCCTTATTGCTACCAAGCTATAAATCAGAAATAAATTAGTATTATATAGCGCATTGAAGGGGTAAAAGCATATATTGCAAATAAAAAAAAATTTAACATACATTAAAAATTATTGGAATCAATTCATTTACCGATTTAGAACAAAATACTTTTAGGCTTTGCGTTGATGATGTTACAACTTGTATAATCCTTTCGCTGCTAATTTCCGAGCCGCCATAAAGTCTGCGTCGGGCTATAGCATGTGTGACTATGAGGAAGGCTTGGCCCAGTAGCTCGGAGGTTAAAATTTATACCAAATACATATTACCTGTGACTTTGTCCGCGTGCATTTCTTTGGTTTTAATTTGTATTGCACTGAACCCTATTCTTTTTCTAAAATAAAAGTAGCCTAAGTTACTCCTTATACTATCAGCTATCTGCCAGTGAAAGTCCCGTCAAAATCGGTCCAACTGTTTCGGAGATTAGCCGCAAAAGACACAAAAAATAAATTTAAAAATTGTTTCTTTGCTGTTAGTACTGCATATACTCTCATATATTTAGTAAAAAGCTGTTATTTTGACATTACAAACAGACGCTTAAATTTTATTTATTTGTATAGATTATTTACTTGTCTAGATAGACCAGCGCGCGCGGTGAAACCGCATAACCTATCTACCTCAAACTGAGATGGCTTAGGCCATAGTCCACCACGCTGGCCCAGTGCGGGTTGGCAAACTTCACACACCTTCGAGAAACTCTCAGGCATGCAGGTTTCCTCATGATGTTTTCCTTCACCGTTAAATTTTTTTTTTTTTTAATATGCATATGCTATCGAAAAGGCAGAGGTGCGTGCCAGGGTTTTAACTCGAGACCTCTGACTATGCAGTCCAACGGTCTAACCACCAGGCTTTCACTCATCACACACATAAATTCCTTCAAAAGCTTTCAATGTGTGCCTGTGCGTAAACGCACACATTGCAAACTTGAACAGGTTTTTAAAATTCAAACACTGGCATCATGCAGTGTCTAACTGTGGTCCATCGGTCGCATTTAGGCGCGATTATTGTTAGCAGTTCTCTGTCTAGACAAGTTTTAGACCTGTATCTATAGACGTGTAATTACTTTGTCTCAAGTACTTACTTAGCCGAGTTATGTCATGTGGTAAGAATCTATCAATCAAAATCCTATTCTATTATTTTCTAATTCCAAACACAACATGTCCATTACATACTTGAGCGAATGCTCAAAGTATTACTCAGTGTTTGAAAATCTTTTCAAGCAACACAATTGAAGACTTCCATAACTGATGAGTGTATATGAGATGAACAGTGAGAGTAGAGGATGCGAAAGAGGTCTTTAAGAAAAATAACCTGTTGGGACTCTGTCCTCTCAGCCTACCCAGCTAGGGATCTGGATTGATGACATAGATGGACATGGAGTTTATTATGTTTGTCTGTGTTTCCTGTGATCCTGTGATCAGCTGTGTTATTTATGTAAAGTGTGAGTGTGTGAATGATCTACGCTGTTGACCGCGGGGCCTTTAAAGCTTCACTGGACAAAAAGGCGAGCGTGCAACCACTACGCTCGAGCCAGAAGGGCAAGGTGGCAACTAGCTCAAGGGCGCCTCAAGGAGGAACAGCCTCGGCTTGGGCAGTCGCTATGGGGGAGGGCGTATTCTAGGTGTCTCGCCGTGGTTCTCTGCACCGGTCGGCGAACTTAAGTAAAGTGTAAATTTGAGTCTCCATAGATAGCAATAAAGAAAGTTGATAGTTGATTGCAATAAAGCTGTTTTTTATCTTTGGAAAACAATTTACCTCTGAATAATATTATAATTTGTATTCATAAATGGTGACTTATACTTGGCTGATTATGACATTCTAAGTAATTACTTGAGTAATGTTTATAGATATGGGTGTTAATCTAACACCTGTATAAACACGCCTAAGTAGTTACTTTTAGGGAAGAGTAGTTGCGTAGTTACTTTTCTATCTATCTATACCATCACGCCAGCTCCCTCGTGGGGTAGGCAGAGAGTACAGCGTTCCAACAGGTTCTTTCCTTATATACCTCTCTGGCTTCCTTGACTCTCATAGGTCGTCTCATACACACTCGCCGGTTACGGAGACTCTTGACTTGCCCTTCAGATAAGACACGATCTATTTGGTCATGGTAAGATAGTCTAGGTCTTCCCCGGTACCTACATCCTTCCACTTTCGCATTGTATATCTGTTTTGTCATTCTTTCTTCTGGCATTCTTTCTATTTTCCCGAACCAACGGAGCATACCCTTTCTCATCTTTACACCGTTACTATCTTTCATACCTACTCGCTTTCTTACTATGCTGTTGTGAAGTCTAGTTACTTTTACGAAAGTATATTTACATATTTATTAATTTTTATATTTGTTTATTGATGATGATGATGATGAGTTTTGTATACAATTTAAAACACACACATTACTCATCTATATAAATTCTTAAGACCAAGTAATTAAAATGTCTGTAGATATGGGTGTAAGATTGTAGTAAATCATTCTTTAAAAAAAATAATTTAATCTCGATAACACTATAAATGTCCATTCACTGTGTGAATTTAGGAGCATGACTTTAGAATGAAATTAAACTATTTTTCGGATGGATTTTATAGCCGTTTATTTTTTATTATTAAGGTCCCGACGTTTCGAGTGCTTTGCAGCACCCATGGTCACGGGAGGGACTGGTCCCTAGTTTTATTTCATGTGTAATATTCGGATAAATCTAAGAACTCAGTATGACTTTAGAATTCTTTAAAAAAAATTAAATTAAAAACATAGCAGCTGTGAAAGCAATTGGTCAAATCAGAGGTAAAGAAAGCCTCTTCAACTATGAATTTATAAGATTGTTTCAAATTTTTCCTTCCAAACAGGAAAATTTCTTACATTTCTGCTTATCTCACTGGAATTTCCTGTGATATATCGCTAGTTAAATCCAAATTCAGTGTAAAATGTAATACTTTACATACAACTATAAGAGAGGAGGAACCAACAGAGGTCTGTAGGAAAGAACCTGTTGATGGATTTTATACAAAAATCATTGTTACTAACATAAATCAGAGATATATATATCTCTGATCAATAATACTTGAAATTTACCCAAAAAAAACTAGGTAAATACCCATATATCAATATCTAACAAACATAAAATTAAACTCTTGTGCAAACTTTCAACAACTCAAATAGCAGACCTGTGTTAGTGAAATTTAAAAAGTAAGGGTGACCTTTGCCTCTAATCATTTCTAAAAAAGGTAAAAAATTAAGAAAATATTACATGTAACGTCATGGCAAATTTCATCTACTGATGATCTTTTACGAGATTCGATCGAATACAGCCGTGTCGACGCAAACACTTTGAATTATTATGAAACAGAGTGTCAACAAATGAAAGGTGCCCCGATTATTTAAATATTCAACTTTCTATTTCACGCGGAACTCCACGTACGCTGTTTACAACGTAAAACGTTGCATCTGACATGTAAATAAAAAATTAGGAGGCACAAGGAACAATCGCATACGGTCGGCCAAAAATAGCTCAACCTACAATCTAAAATAATAAATTGACCGACTTTTGTTATAATCGATCGGATAACACGAACGGACGGCCACACGTCCGTGTTTGATTACGATCGCGAATCAAAGGTCGACACGGTGTAAATGCAATTTAAATCGAAAAATAATGAAACAATTTGCACGTGTACCCAATTTTAATGATACGTAGTATTATTATAGTTGTACTCACCCATTCGTCGCACTTACGGTGCTAACATTACAGAATACACATACAATGTCCGCGAAATTCGTTTTTCTACAATACAAATGCACGAATAACGATAAATTATTACACTATAACCTCCAATAACATAAACCACACAAGAACTTCAGCCAGCATCCGTGGCGCAAATGGCGACCGTAGTGAACTTAGCGCCGGACGACCCAACGATAATTTGCCAACTTCATTATAAAACACGGAACAGTGATTATGAATTATTTTTTTCATACGAATATATCCCATGAAATAAACGCAAATAAAATGTTTTAATTACCTTTCTATGAGACAATCATACTCTTGTTAATTTAGCTGAGCCGAAATAGTTGTCAAAATATGTCACGCGAGTTCTTTGTTTAAATTATATAGCTTTTTGATGTTTATTTGAATTTTGATCGACAGTGTTATTGTTTAGTAAATACTTCATATTTCAATTTAAAATAATTCATTTTGATGTCTCGTTATAAAGTAAATCTAAATGTATTTGTTTATCTTTAATACATATAATCAAAAGCAGTACTTTAATTATGAACACAGCGATAATATTTCGTTTTATTACACTCCAATTCAAGCAGACATCAATTGTAATCGAGGTATTAGTGTACTCATTAAATTATTTGTCGTCAATTGATTCAATACCTAACTTCACATTTTGGTTACATTTATAATGTTATAACAATATGTTTACAGGCTATGATGTGATAAAAGAAAGTTGCAGAAACTAAGGAGCAAATAGTTTTGCGTTGTTTTCTCTATCTATCCCGTGAGAGATTAGGTGATAGAGTATACAAAGTTATATACAACAGATTATTGGAATATTTAATCATTAGCACGATCCACACCTGCCTTTCCTAACTATTTATCGGAGTTTCGATTTATCCATCACTCTCCAACTGCAGACTTAATACAGAGACGATAGGATGTCCATCGTCCTAACTTTATTATTAGAAAAGGAAGGTGTGGATCGTGCTATAATTGTAATACATCGAACAGGAAATTAAATTAAATTTTAACTTACAAACATACGTATAACGGAACCTATTAGATCAATAGTAAACAATCATCTGTCAATGTTGTCAACATTGTCGTTTTTGAGGTTAAGTTTTCATAAAATTCCATTATAATACAGTTAAATTTTACACAAATATTGTAAAATGTCTGCGCCATACTCCGAGTTAGAGAGCCCACTGAGCGAATACTCGTTGTTGTGTCGCGGGTGCCTCGCGAACTCCGGCGAAATGAAAAACATGTATGAATGGGGGCTGAGTGAAGATTTTTGTAAAATCACCAATATACAGGTTTGTTTATTTATCTACCAAATGTATGTGACGACGTCAGATCCCTTGCAGCATAGATAAAGAGTACAGAGTTCCAACAGTTTCTTATCTACCAGATCTCTCTCGCTTCCTCCACTCTCAGAGTTCTTTTTATACACGCTCGTCGGTTACGGGTCGGAGACGTTTTTTTTTTTATTTCACGACACAGGAATAAATCCTAGTGTGGGGCTACATTCAAAAACAAAAGATTAGATAAATAAATTGACAATTTGTAAGTTGTTTGTGACAAAAAATTGTTTGAGAAAAAGTGAAAGATAATGCACTTAAATTTATGTTCATAGTGAATCACAGAGCCATTAGTTAGATCAGCAGCTAAATACATGTTACTCCAACAGTGATTTTATTATCATCTTCTCTAATGTCTATATCATCATGCCAGATCCCTTGCGGGGTAGGCAGAGAGTACAGAGTTTCAACAGGTTCTTTCCTACATACCTCTCTGGCTTCCTCTACTCTCATAATTCATCTCATACACGCTATTTTAATGTCATCAAGATTTACCCCAAAAAGTAGTCATGTCCCGAGCGGGAATCTAACCCGCGACTATAAGACACAGTTGGCTGAGCGGCTTAAGCTTTTAACCACGCTAAATTGTCCGTCAAGTCCGTCCGTCAACTTTGGTGTGATTTTTGTCCCGCAGAACATGTTATTCGTTATAATGAGTAGTAATTATTTATTTACTTTAATTTACAGATGCAGTCAAAAGAATCTATATCGCAGCTGATATGCACATCGTGCGAACAGACGCTCTTAAAATGCAAACAGTTCAGAGATCAGTGCCAGAACACTGACATGTTGCTTAGAAAGATGACCGTGGTAATACTTTTTTTTCTGTTTATTGGGTAAACAAACAAGGACACAACAACTTGAGCAGTGATAGCCTAGTGGTTAGGCCATTGGACTGTAAAGTCAGAGGTCCCGGGTTCGAACCCAGGCAGGCACCCTCTTTTCGAAAACATGTGCGTGTTAAAAATTAACTAACACTTGCTTTAACGGTGAAGGAAAACATTGTGAGGAAACCTGCATCCCTGAGAGTTTCTCAAAGGTGTGTGAAGTTCGCCAACCCGCACTGGGCCAGCGTGGTGGACTATGGCCTAAACCCTCTCAGTTTGAAAGGAGTGTGCCCAACGGTGGGACAGTTTCTTAAGTGGGCTAATATTATTATTATATTATTAAGTTGAGTACTTAAGATATATATCATTCAACATTTTTAATAATCGTGACATTCACCGTTTACCAGAAGTATATTAAATGTTGTAACTACTGGTTAAATGCCATATAACTGTAACTATATTATTCCACCGCTGCCAATACACAGCGCACACTCTGTACACTCACAGCATTTCAATCGTGCATTTACTTAATGACTCTTTTTTTATAAACACTCATACTATTCGCATAAATATCAATTTTACTACATTTTGAGTTGTACGAATCAAGTATGCGAAGAATAGAAGAGAGCTTGCCTGCTTTAGTGCGTGATATTCTTGTGCTAAATAGTGGTGCAGTTTACATATTGTTAATTAGTGTTGTAAGAAATGAATAGTTATTAGACTGGCTCGTTGGTCTAATAGCTAATCATGCGCAAGATCACTACGATCTAGTTTCGAATCCTATGTTAGATAAAATGTAATTTTCGAGAAAAACAATCCAAACTTAATCCGACTCCAATGAAAGAAACAGTGATAGCATGGTTAGACCGTTGGATTGCAAAGCCAGAAGTCTCGAGTTCAAACCCAGGCACGCACCTCTGTCTTGTCGGAAGCATGGGTGTATTAAAAATTAACTATCACTTGCGTTAACGGTTAAGGAAAACATCGTGAGAAAACCTGCATGCCTAAGGGTTTCTCTACGGTATGTGAAGTTCGCCAATCCGCACTGAACCATTGTGGTGGCCTATGGCCTAATCCGCGCTCACAGGCGCTCGTAGCGCTGTGCGACCGCGATGTTCTTACCGATCACCTAGAATTTTTTTTTTTTTTTTTTTCTTTCTTGTTTGTTTGTCTATGGCCTGTTTTTAGATTGTAAATCACCTAGCTTAAGCAGCTTTCGACTCGGTCGGCCTGAGATAGGTGACCGTTTGTGGCATTTTCATATTCGAGCGTCTCCGTGCTTCGGAAAGCACGTTAAGCCGTTGGTCCCGGTTACATCTTAATGTGGTAGTCGTTAAGCCGAGTTGTAAGCCTTAAAGGCGGCATGATAAGTTCCAACAGTAGGTGGCCACAAACCTACCTCCACCAATCCGCACTGGGTCCGCGTGGTGGAGTATGACCGAATCTCTCTCACCTCGATTTCTGAGAGAAGGCCTTTGCCGAGCAGTGGGCAGTATAGGCTGATATTATTATGGCCTAAACCCTCTCAGCTTTAGAGAAGGCCTGTACCCAACAGTGGGACAATTTCTTATCAGGGCTAATATTTTATTAAACCAACTCTGGAATTGTTTCCGATATAGAGCTACAAGACTCGCCCCTTAGTACATTGGGATCTAAAGTTATTGGCGAATGGATTGTTCTCAGACTTCCAAAATTTTATTCTCACCACTTCAAAGAAATATATAGTACAGTCAACATGAATAGGGAGAGAAGGTGAGTTGTTGATAACTAGATGGCATTACTGGGTATATTTCGATTAAGTAGTCGCTTACGATAGGCCTCATAAGAAGGCTCAAGATCACCCAAAAGGCGATGGAAAGAGCTATGCACGGAGTTACACTGCGGGATCGAATCAGAAACAAGGCGATCCACAGGAGGACCAAAGTCACTGACATAGCACTCAGAATCGCTAAACTCAAGTGGCAGTGGGCGGGGCGCGTCGCTCGAACTGACGGCCGTTCGGGCAGAAAGGTTCTCGAGTCGCATCTCGTACCGGAACACGTGGAGTGGGCAGGCCCCCCACAAGGTGGCGCGATGACCTGGTGAAAATCCCAGGTAGAAGTTGGATGCGTATAGCACAAAGCCGGTCGTTGTGACGATCTATAGGGGAGGCCTTTGTCCTGCAGTGGACGTATTTTGGCTAAAGGAAAAGCCATTTTTAATTCATACTATTCGCTTAGAATAAGATTATATTTATTCTAAGACTATTCGTAATTCATCTCTTAATGAATAGTCAATAGCACCCGTGGATTATACGTTAAAAATTATTGTCGATGAAATTGTGTTATTTTTTTGGCTGCAAATACTTCATTAACTTTGTTGTTAATGAAGTATTTGCAGCCCCCCCCCCCCCCCTGCTAGAACCTACAATCCGGTACTACTCGAGACCAAAATACTCCCTGTATTTGTGTCTCAAGTAGTGAAGCGACTCGAGTCATGTTTTCACTCGAGTGACTCGAGTGAATTTTCCTAACTTGGTATTCGAGAAAAAATAAATTTTACTCGAGTCCGCTTGCACTCGAGTTACCGAATCAACTCGGCGCACCGAGGAAATTCGGTGAGCGCTAGATAGATGTCACTTTACTACTTCACTATAGTCTACGTCTCCAGGTTATGAACAAGTTAAAACTTGCATATTGGAACGTAAAAATGCATAAACTTAGTTTGATTTGTAAAGTGTCTGTTGTGCTTTTGTTTTTTTATATTATAAGAGCATTAGGACAAAGAACAGCACCAAAGATCCCATCTGATCGAAGTGCATTTGAGGTAAGAATAATAAGATAATATACCTACTTTAAAACTTATTCATGGAAGTCGCGGGAACTAAAATATAAAAGTTTATTTTTTCGAAAATCATGGGTTTTGGAAGTCTAGGAACAACCCTAGTGAATATAGGCTTGACGGTGTTTATTATTTTTAACTTTATTTTTTTTCTAATTTACAGAATAAATCACCAGATCAAAATGACGAGGGCGACCCAAAAAACACAATCACATCAATATTACATGATAAAAAATTAGTAGTAATGATCATAGCGCCGATTGTAGATGACAAAATTTATCTGTCCTGCCCATACCATTGCAGCGAAAGATTCATAAAGAGAAAAGATCTTTATGCACATTTAAATAAGGCTCATAATGTCAGTAAAGACTTTGAAATTGAACTGCAGTACTACTGTTCGACACAATCCTGTCCGTACAATATCTCTTCGGACAAGAATAAATGGTTTTCAGAAAGGAAATTCCTCAACCAACACGTCAATAAGGTTCATAAGTTAAAAATATATAAATGTCAATCTTGCAACACCAAATTTTCTCTATTAAGTTATTTAAATAGGCACTTAAAAGATTGTAACAGATCGTACATGTGTTTAATATGCAATATCAATTATAATACTAATGAAAAGTTATTAGTGCATATGTTAAGAAAACATCCAGATGTACATGATAAGTATAAACAGGAACGGAAGGCTGAAAAGAGAAAGTTATCAGATGAGAAAGACTTAAAAACACTTAAAATTGAGCAAGCATTTTCCATTGATAACCCTAAAAAATCACTGGCAACACAGATCCCAGAGGATAATTTAAAAAATGATGTCACTCTATGGGAGAGTAAAAATGATTTTGAAACTAGAACAGACGAAATATCAACACAGACCGTATTTGAAGATTTATTGTCTTTGAAATCTCAAAATAGTGAGGATGAGATATTTTTCTCTGAAACTGTTTCCCTATCTGATATCCAAACTCAAACCTTTCCCATTGAGTTTGGAGCGAGTCGATCGAATAAGGAGACTCAATCATACGCCCAAACTCAGTCTCCAGATTTGAGTATCAAGGAGACTCAAACTTGTTTCTGCCATCACGAGTCTCCTAGACCAAATTTTAGACTTTTCGATAGTCTATCGTCGAGTCCAGCTAGTATTAATCTAACTTCAACTGAAACTCAGACAGCTGATCCTAGATTATTAGTTAAATCTGATGTTTTATTAAGTTTTAATTCGGCCGAAACTCAAACGTGTTTTGATGAATCAAGTAACGATAGTATGTGACAGTGGTATTAATTTTTTTTATTGTATAATAAGAGTGAATAATTCTTTGTACATACTGACACTGATAAGCGATAAATAATATGAATAATACTAATAAGCAACAAATAATCCGAAAATAAAGTGCGTAGAGTCTGAAAGCTGTGAATGGAAAATTGCCCTAGAACCAACAAACATTTGACCCATGCCATCATTATTTATGTATTTTATTAAAATAATGGCAAATATCCGTATCTAACGGACAATTTGCAATCTAAAGCGAATATATCAAAGTATTTTAAATACTTACATTGAAGTCGCCGACATCTTTACTGAATGTCAACACACAATATAACGGTATATGTATTAATGGCTACTGAATTTTAACCAAAATCTAATACTTTTTGTGCAATATTGCGATTCCCCCGCTTGTCCGTTTAATAATAAATGTCTTAAGAGAATTTATGGGTGATTTGAAATCATACAAGTATTTTTTCAATGCTGTTGGTTCTGGGGCAAATCATGTATGGGCGCAGAACAATGTCCTTTAAATATATTAGGTCGTGCAACCCTGAATGAACTGGGAATAAATGGATTTGATACTTAAATATTTTTATGACAAAAAATAATAGAGCATTAGCAAAAAATCGTGTAAACCATCAAAGAAGAGGAATTAAATTTAAATCTATATCACCACGCCAGATCCCTTGCGGGGTAGGTAGAGAGTACAGAGTTCCAACAGGTTTTATTCTTACATACTTCTCTGGCTTCCTCCACTCTCATAGTTCGTCTCATACACGCTCGCCGGTTACGGAGACTCTTGACTTGTCCTTCAGATGTCTCGGTCTATTTGGTCATCTCCAGGTCTAAATTTAAATCATTTTAATCAATCAATAAAAATAAAAATGAAATGAGAACATAAAGTTAAATAAATTCGTGATCTAATTAACATTATATAAATTAAACACTAGTTCGTATGTCTGTGGTTTACTAGAACAAAAGGTGACATGAGTCACAGTATTTCCACCTTATTAAAAACGTTAAATAATCGTTCTCAGCTTTCATTAGACAAACTCTACTCGATTTAGCGCAGTGGTTAAGAGCTTAAGCCACTCCGCCCACTGTGTCGAATAATTGCTGGTTTAATTCCCGCACGGGAAAAATCTTTGTGACCCACAATTATTTGTTCCGGTCTGCGTATTTGTGTATGTGAATTTTCATGTTTGTAAATGCACCCACGACACAGGAATCAATCCTAGTGTGGGACTACGTATTTTTAAAAGAAAAATATCCTTTATCCGCCCTGTCGGATATATCCGGTAAATGTGTTTGTACCCGTTCCGTCCCCGTTTGGTATTTCGTCCGTCTTTATTATGTTCTTATTTATCTGTCGAATAAATACGCAAAGGGCGGTACGGGCACTAAAATATTTGTCGGATAGATTCGACTCGGAGCGGCCAATGAGTTAAAACTTTAGAATCACAGGGATAAAATTAAAAATATAAGTAACATTGATTAATTATGTACTACCTATAGTCATACTAGGAGCTTTTGGCGCGCGGCCAAAATCGGAACTAACTCTGTCATCAAGTGAAATGTCACTACATGACGTCGCAGAGTTCCCGTTTGCTATGAAATATACCAAAGTTCTATTTTTAATTATAGTCCTTTTAAACAGTCATGGATACGATGACGTTTAGAATTTGACGTTTCTAGGAATGTGGTGAGTGTGTAATAGAATCGATTGAATGTCGTATCGCGAAAATTTATAACGAACAATGAATTGATATTAATAAAAATAATTTAGGAGCAATAAGGGACCAAAATAAAATAATCTAATTATTTATTTTCGAATTAGGCCAAAAAAAGCCATTGGTCAGAAAAATCTTCTATTATCACTAGTGTTATTATAAAAAAAAATCTGTAAAACTCTTTTAATATGCCAAGATAGCGCATCCACGTTTATTTATTAATTTAATGACCATGAGAATAATAAATATTTCAGTCAGATAGATAGATAATACTTTATTGTTCCACCAGAAATACAAGAAGGAAATAAAAAGATACAATATTTCAATTGAAAGATAGTGTAACAATGGGCGGCTTTATCACTAATAGTGATCTCTTCCAGGCAACCTTTGGATGGAGAGGATCTAAAGAAAACACAAGATTTAGGGGTGTACTTAGCTAACAGAACATAAAAATACACAAATAAATCTATCATAAACTACTTAAATAATATACCTATATATACACAAGTAAAAATAATATACACGCGTCAAAGATAAGTCTATAATATTAAGCAACTAGCAACAGCATATAGAAAACATCCAGCAAATTTAATTTAATTAATCGGTGATGTAGAACTTGTTCACTTGACCTCTGAATATATGAATAGATGGAGCACTCCTTATAGAAACAGGTAGTGAGTTCCACAGTCGTACGGATTTGACCGTAAAAGAGTTATCATAAAAGGTGCTAGAGTGTAGAGGCATTACGAGAGCCAAGTTTTCTGATGACCTTAAAGAATAAGAGTTGGAAAAGAGAAGGACATTGAATCGTTCCTTAAGGTAACGCGGGGAAGACTGACTGAACAAAATATTGTACAAAAGACAGAGGATATGAGTATTTCGGTGAAGACGTATATGGTGCCACTTGAGCTTAGAACGAAAATGAAATACGTGATCATATTTGCGCAAGCCAAATATAAATCTTATACAAAAGTTTTGAAGACGCTCAAGTTTATGTAACTGGTCTTCAGTGAGATCTAGATAGCAGATGTCAGCATAGTCGAGAATAGGAAGCAACAGAGATTGTGCTAGAGCAATTTTAGTGGTAATAGGCAGAAAGTTTCGCGGGCTTCTAAGAGAACTTGCTGCAGCGTATAGTTTGCGACTGGCGTGTTGCAGCTGACTAGCCCAACTCATACAGCGATCCATCGTTAAGCCCAAGTTTTTTACAGTTTCACTGTACGGAATCGACACTCCATTAAAATTAATCCGCGGAAGTAAAGTCCAGTCCACCTTTGAGATAAGACGCGAACTGCCAATGATAATTGCTTAGGTCTTAGTGGGATTCACTTTCAGGCCATAATTTTTGCTCCACTCTGTTATACGAAGTAAATCATTATTGACAGTTATTATACACTCATTTAATCTGTCCAGCGAAGAATGAGAATAAATTTGAAGTTCATCTGCATATAAGTGGTATGAAGAAGAGATATCATGGGAAATTGATTTAATGAAGATTGCGAAAAGGAGTGGAGATAGGACCCCGCCTTGTAGTACTCCAGCCAACGTGTCACACCATGATGAGAAATTCTCTTCAAGGCGAACCCGCTGCCGGCGTCCATACAGATAAGTGTGAAACCATTCGACCACCGTTGGAGATATGTTAATTGAGCGAAGTACAGCTAAGAGAATGTCAAAATCGACCGTGTTAAATGTATTGCTGAAATCCAACAATATAAGCACTGTTAAGTTACCATTTTCCATAAAAAAGCGAATGTCATCGGTGACTTTCACAAGAGTACTTACTGTGCTATGGCCAGGACGAAAACCAGATTGGAATGGATTAAGGAGATTATGACAGGAAAGGAAATTGCTGATTTGATTGTGAATAAGACGCTCAAAGACCTTAGAAAGAAACGGAAGAATGGATATCGGACGATAGTCGGAGAAAGATTTAGGATTGGGTTTTTTAGGTAAAGGAATTATTTGCGCGTCCTTCCAAATAGAAGGAAATATGCCTCTTGTGATGGAATTATTAAAAAGGAGACACAGGATGGGAGCGATAATGTCGATTAATGGCACTAGCATATTGCGACTTATGCCATCGCCACTAACGGCGTTGGGGGAGATTGACAGTACGCTCTTTTTAACATCACAATCGGATAGACGATTGAAATAAAAGGAGGGTAGTCTGGAGTTGGTATATTTGAAAGATATTTTAATGTATTTGCTCTAGTTGAATCATCAATATTGGACGAGGAAGAGAAGTGTAAGTTGGGCGAATTAATATTTAAATCAGTTTGAAGAGTATCTTGGCGTGATTTGCCAACTCCAATAGACTTGAGAAATTTCCAGATTTTAGTTGGATCATTATTTTCAACAGATTCATGGATATGGCGGCGTAAAGCGTCCCTACATACCACATTGCAGCGATTTCGCGATCTAATGTACTTCGCTTTATTTTCATCGCTATGACAGCACTTGTACTTATGTTTGGCCATCGTTTTTTTGTGCATTATAAGTTTAATGTCCTGAGTGATCCATGGCGCTGGAAGGTGTTTTAATGTGATGGCTCGCAAGTGTGCATGTTTGTCATAAAGTTGGGTTATTAGCGAGTTGAAGCTCATTATTTGGTCATCCACTGACTCTGCATCAGTGACCGGTGACCAATCAATTTTTCCAGCATCACTAAGGAATTCTTCCTGCTTCATACCACTAAAATTGCGCTGAAGAATTATTTTAGGCTTAGCTTTAGGAGGACGGATTTTATATGAGAGAAATATAAGATCATGATACGAGAAAGCATCCGCAGAACATTGAACGTGTTTGGCAACACGCAATGCATGAAGATACTATTACCAAGTCAAGAAGTGAGGGAGTAGAGTTCGGGAAGTGATGAGTAGCACTAAGGGGAAGAATATGTAAGTTACTGGATTTGATGATAGTTTCCAGTGAAGTAGTACGGTAATCATGCTTAAGAAGGCAAGTGTTGAAATCACCCATGATGATAGTATGATTATATAAGGGCATGAGATCTTCCAAGATCTTTTCAAAAGATGAGAAATAATTAATGCGAATAGAAGGGCTGTAATAGGCTCCGAGTAAGATCTTGGTGTGAGATAAACGCACCTCAACAAATAGATGTTCGCCGGCATTTGAAACTAGTGGTTGTGGTGAAGTAGAAATAACAGCATAGGGAATATGTGTTCGAAGGTAAATGGCCACTCCACCACTGGAGGTGGTGGAGTGGCCGCCAGTTCGATCGTTACGAATCAAACGAAAACCAGGCAAACAATATGACGAACTAGGAAGGCGGGGTTTAAGCCAAGACTCTGAGACAAGTACAGCGTGAATATTTTTCTGGAACAAAATAATTGAAAAAAGCATCATTATAACGTGAAATAAAGACAACACATCATAGAATATTATTAATGTGAAGTAATATTAACTTAAAATAGGACACTCCATCCTTTTTAGTTACTTTTTTTTGTTTGTCGCGCGGTAAACAAGCGACTATAAGCGGAACACTGCTATTTTTTAGTACCGCCCACTTTTATCTACTTTTAGGTGGTGCCGAAATATAATGAATAAATTGTTTATTTTATACGATGTTTTTAATTTTATCATACCTAGCCGTTTTGAGACTTAGCATGTACAGATTCTGGTTAGTTTTACGCTATCGAGTTGATATGCCATCCCTTTCACACTCTTAACTAAATAAAGATGAACGTGTCAGAACGCTTTCTCGACGACGTTAATATAACGTCAAAGAGTTTGGAAGTTGGTCATTGGCTCGATGGATTTCTACAGCACGCCATAGACACGATGGAAAAACTTAGCATCTTGCAGATTTGCATGACTTGCAGAAATTTGCAGTGCGAAGGTGCTGCTGTACCAATCGCTCGGGATGACGTTCGCATGCCGACCCGCAGGAGGGACGGAAAGGGCGAGAGAAGTCTCCAAGACATGATCACCCTGCTGAAGGAGACGGATCCCGACGACGTGCCTGCCTTCGTGGCGAACCAGCTGCACTGGCTGCTCCCCGCCACATTCGACCACGTCGACGTCACCAGGGTGATGAAGGACATAAACACCCCAAAGTCTAGCCTGGTTGAGGTTCAACTCAGGTTGGAGGCTTCGGAAATTACCATCCGCGAACTAAGGGAAGAGGTTGCGTCGTTACGTGGCGCAAGCCCGGAAAGTAGGTCGCACGAGGCCTCTAATGTCAACGTACGTTGCGGGTCGCAAAATGCATCCGTCGGCAGTTATGAGTCGGCCGATGCGTCGCCGGCTGTTGCTACGGCCCCGTGCGATGCCCCGCGCCCCGCCGCCCGCAGCCAGCTTCGCGGCCCCACCGGTGACGTCTAACGTAAACACGACTATTTCTCGTCGTGATTACGCCGCCGCCGCCGCCCGCGCCCCGGAGAAAACAACGGAAAAGACCCGTACAAAGGGTCAAGTAGATGAGGAAGGCTACATCAAGGTGGCGAAGAAGAAGAAGCCTCGCCGACGAAACTGGTGTGGGTCTGCACCAGTAGAAGATGGCATACTCCTTCGCTCAGCAGTACCAACAACATTGCTGTACGTGTCTCGGCTACACTACACCACTATAGCCGAGGACATTGCGGAGTACGCCCGTAAGAAGACCTTCTACACTCTGAGGGTCGAGAAGCTGAACTCGCATAACAATACGGCATTCAATTCCTTTGTTGTGCGAGTTCCTACCGCCAAGCTAGAGACCTTCATGAGCGAGGAGTTCTGGCCGAAGGGTTCTGGTCGTCTTATATGTGTGTATCTATTATATCTTATATGTGAGTATATAAATGTGTTTATATTATATGTATGTTAGTCTGTAAGGTATAGTATATATTCTATGGGCCCGTAAGTTACACCTAATTATTTTTGTGAAACTTCAGTTGCTTGAAATAAATGATTTATTATTACTATTATTATAATCTCTCTCACCTCGATTTGTAGAGAAATTCCTTAGAGAAGGTACTGCCTAGCAGTACGAAAGTATAGGCTGGTATTATTATTTTATTCTGATGTTAAAGAGGTACCTCGTAGCGCTGTGCGACCGCGGTATTTTTACCGACTACCAAGGTTAAGCTGCGTTCGACTCGGTTGGCCCGGAATGGGTGACCGTTTGTGGCATTTTCATATTCGAGCATCTCCGTGCTTCGGAAGGCACCATAAGCCGGTGGTCCCGGCTACCACTTAATGTGGTAGTCTTTAATCCGAGTTGGAAGCTTAAAGGCGGCTTGATAAGGTTCCAAAAGCAGGTGGCCACAAACCTGCCTCCATCAATCCGCACTGGGTCTGCGTGGTGGAGTATGACCTAATTTCCCTTACCATTTGTGAGAGAAGGCCTTCGCCCAGCAGTAGGCAGTATAGGCTGATATTGTTGTAAATAGGTACCTACTTAGGTAAAAATAAAACAAAAATCAACAATCATTAAATTTACTTTCCATTTAGACATCTATTCTAGTAACGTGGACACAGAAAAGCTTACAATAATATACAGTAACCGCCAGTAAATATGGCACACCCTTGCTGTAGTATTTCTTGGTGTTTTAATTCAATGGTGTTAAAGCATAAAACCCAAAAGTATAAAAACGGGTCATCATTTAGAACTGTCACTACCCATCGTGTGTGAAAAAGACTATAGCATTTAAGTTCGCGCCCGAAAAACTGCGCGCGGTAAAAATTGGAACTAATCTCAAATACAATATTTATACGATCATGATGATATTTTGACATTACATGCTTGCGTATTACATTTTAGACTATGACTAGAGTCAAAACGCGTTCAAATTATTCAATTAATTATTTAATTGTAGTATCACTAAATTGAAATTATTTAATTCGGTTAATTGATCAATTGTACCATGCTATTGAAATTGCAATTAAATCCATTAGTTGTAGTTTACAATTCATTTAACTGCCATCAATATTCAGTCAACTAACTTAGTCTTCAATTAATTATTGTAACAATTGACGATGCCTACTAGATACCGAGTTCCAACAAGTTCGTTCCTTACACATCCCTCGCTTCCTCTACTCTCATAGTTACCACCGTAATAAATCGTGTCTCATCTGAACGGCAAGTCAGTCTCCGTAACCGGCGAGCGTGTACGTAACGATTTGTATTTAAAATTGTTCAACAGTGCCATATTTACTGCAAGCAACTGCAATAGACTAAACATTGCTAGGACGTATAAAGTAAGCTAATTCTTTACAATCATAATGTGTTACTGGTATTTGTAAAGCTACATACTAAATTATAGCAATAATTTCATTTCAATCAATACAAAAGAATAGCATTTATAATAATGAAACTAATGTTACGAATTTTAATTATACAACCACGAAAAAATCGATCATACCAAACTTTTTATAATTCATTTTATATTCAATTTAAAATCCGTAAAATTAATTTTACAACTTATCACTATTAGTAATTTCGTCAACATTAAGAAAAACATGATAAATTGCTATTTTAATTAATTCTTAATCTCATAGTGCTATTAATTTGATATTTGAACACTTAAGCAAATTGTAAATACTGCCAGTTTTTTTTTTAATTCTACAATATATAACAGTATATATATTATTACGAGCTTTAATAGGAAAAATATAGTAAGCAACAAATCCCAGGAGCGCCCTAAAAAAATTCGCAACGCTATATAGTTTTTATATTTACACGTGTGTATTGTTTTATTTAATAACCATAATTTTCCCAATATATTCATTACTGATATTAGTACTTCAATAGCCTATAATCACACCTCTTGGCTTGCATAAATAAGTTCTTAATTGACTTGTGACGTTCAAGTATCAAAACATTTTAATCATAGTAATCGATGTGGCCCGCTAAACGTTAGAGGCGCCCTCATTGGTTTTCTACTCTTTTTGGTCGTATTGTAGTAATTATGAATTCCAGAAATACGACCGAATACAGTTTGTGGATTGCTCGTAAAAGAACTGTATGGTTGGAACCTGAGGGCTTAGACAAATGGCAAGCGTTTTGTCATACCGTCTTCTTTTCTTTCAGCCCTCGGCTTAAATCAAAACTAACGCTGTTATCAACTGGCTTCATTGCCGAAGAATTGTCACTTAAGATGTTTTCCCTAATAAAGCTCGAATAATTCTGTTTTAAAGCACCGCCTATTTAAGCTTATAAAACTAAAAAGAGTAGACATTGCCGAAGTTGTGTACAGACTGGTATAATTTCAAATGCCATGTATGAGCCTAATACTGAATTCATACATTTTTTTCTAATTTTTACTAATCTGCGTTGTTGGCCGAAGTCTTCGATTTCACCGGGCAAGAAGGCAAACGTGCGACCACTACGCTCGAGCCAGAAGGGCAAGGGGACAACTACCTCAAGGGCGCCTCAAGGAGGAACGGCCTCGGCTTGGGCTGTCGCTATGGGGGGGGGGGGGCATATACTAGGTGTCTAGCCGTGGTGTTCCGACCGGTGGGATTATTTGAGCTCGCCAGCTAGGTCGGTGTCTGATCCTATGTGCGGTATCTGTATCCAAGGGAATATCCAGTATATCGAATTCTTAAGAACAAATTTGGTTTTACGAGTTACATTCAAGTTAACGCTGCAGCGTCTATAATTTATGTCCAGTTTCATGGCGATCATGAAGCGATAAGTTTAAAGTCGGTTTCCGTTTTTTAGTAAGTTTACATTTAGGACCGGAATATTAGCAATTCTTCGATTATTTCTATATTAACCAGTCAGTACACCACTTAGGACAAAATCTTTTGGGTACAGAAACAACACTTAAGTGCTTAATAGACTATTTAACAGGCTACGACGCCAATATGAAGAGGAGATAGCATTATTAGATTTCCCTATAGACACAATCGTGTCACTGCGCAGGGTGGCGCGGCATGAGGAGGACGTAACACCCCCGACCACTTCTGTATTTGCCATCTAGCTGAGAATGACAGACTGACGTACAAAACCAGGTCCACCGACATGACAGAGACGTCAGGACTTAGTTGGAAGACAGTGCACAGTTGTTTAGGCTGACTACTCCTTATATTTGCTTCGTGCAACAGGCCAGTATTTACTCTGTCACTAGCCGAATAAAGACACAACTGAAAATTTTGATCTCTATTTCTAAAAACAAAAAGGGTTCATTTGCCTTCTTATTTTGTACTTGTGTTATTCATCTATTCGGCTAACGATCTTACTAAAATCTTCGTATCAGATTTAAAAATAATATAATAACGACACTATTATAAAAATTGGATCATTGAAATAAGCACTTTAATTGTAACGATTATAAAGCTTAATATATTTTGTCAGTGAGTCATTGTTCCACTCGGCCAACGACTTTATTATATCTGAATAATGTAAGATTCGAAATATTACTTTTTATAAGATATCTTGGCCTTCCTAGTCGAAGGCCTAGTCAAAGCCTTATACAAGCATGATTATTGAGAAGTTAATTTGTAAAATGAGATATTTTATTTTGAAAAATAACGCCTGAATGGCAATCGATTCTAACATACCATTATTTAGGTCATGTGACCTTTCTGTTTTAATTCGGTATAATTCCATTGTTAAGTGAAAAAATGAGCATCAAAAAAGTGTCTTCCATTAAAAAAAGGCCGTTTCACTATACACGTCTATTAAAATACATTAATCATAGATTCTTTTTAGATTTTCTGAAAAAATAACTAGAGTGGACATCAATCAGTATGTTTAGACTGATTCAAATAATATACTATTTTTAGTGTTCTAATGTCACCTCAAAGCCGAAATTGTACATTTAATCTAATGATCATTAGTTTGTACTGCAAACTTATTTGTATATTAATTGCTTGCGATCACACCGCCACTCTTTACAATCTTTAAGACGGGTAAGACGTGATGACGACGCTATACAGCCAGCAACCAAAGTAACTGAACACAACGGAATTTGTGTACGAGTGTGCGTGTGCGTTTTAGGAATACATTTGATATCTCTATAAATTTAGTTTTTTATAGCGCATTGAAGGAGTAAAAGCAATTTTTGCAATTTAAAAAAAATGTTAGATAAAGTTGTTGGAATCAATTCAGTTACCAATTTAAACAAACTATTTTCAGGTCTTGACTTTATTATGTTACATGTCTTTTATAACTACTATTTTTCTTAATAAATAATTAGCTGCCAAAGTTGAAGTGTAGTAAAACCTTTATTGTTAAGCAATTAATGGTAAATATAATGTACCTTGGATATCCATTCAAAGCACGTTCAAATGAAATGCTGGTTCATTGTCGTGCTCACATGCCCGCTATGTGCGAGGATCTTTAGCAAGGGGATTGACTACATAGCCACATGCGAGCGTACGATCCAAAATCGATCTAGATCTCATGACATTTAATTTTATTTAACACGGTATCATATTGAAGTTCAGTGTCTTTTGTAACTTTTTTTGTACACAAGTTAGATGGTGGACGATATATTGGTAGATTGATCGCTCAGCTGTTGTGTAACTTTAAAACCAAATATCAGTTCATGTACTTCCGTTGCTGACGGTACTATATTCTAAATTTATCAGTATCAATAAGGTTAGTAAAGTGAGAGTGAAAGTGAGTGAAAAATTCATACAAACTCGGAGAGTACGCAGACAGAAAATAATTACCAATAAAATATTGTGTGCGGGTCCTGCATTTAGCAATAGGCAATTAATTAATGTCTACCTCAGTACAATTATACTGAACGTATATACATGTTATTGATTAATATACTTAAGTAGGTATGATGATAGATATTATTTTATTTACGAAGTAATAATTAAAAGTAGTATGATTTAATTCCTATAAGTTAGGCACTGCTTAATTGCCTATATGCACCCCACTGATGCGCACCGGAGTGTATACTTAAACTTTTCACTCTCTTTCACTCTCCGTCACTCCAAGTGCACTGAACATATAAGTTTGTTGTACATGTCACACAGTCATAAGGCCACGCTTATCACATATTTACCATACATACTTAGTGCATTTATGTAAATATTTTGTGTAAAATATAACATCGCATAATTTACCAATTTTGAATTGTGTTTGGAATTATTTTATTTAATAGTGAATTTTCTCCACTTAACCATCTCTCCTAATAAGCGTCAAGGTCGTCGCGCCATCTTTTTCTAGGTGTCCCTCTGGTCGCATTCGGGTTAAGTGAAGAATCATGAGAGAAACCTTTGCCCAGCAGTAGGGCGAAAGAGGTTAATAAAAAAACGTAGTGATTAAGTCGGCCATCTTCCATCATATGTCAAAGCGTTATACATAAATAATGATTTTATTATTAGTAACATCGATATTATAGTTATTTTTAAGTGCCTAAAATAAGAAAAAGAAATGTGCTAATGGGGAAAGGAAGGTAAAACGGACCTTTGTACCTAACAAAGGTGGGTTACATCAAATGTTAGTTCGACAGGCACCCGATTTCGGTCAGTGCCCTCGTTTTAGCGAAAAAAGTTTGTTTAGGTGTTGGGTAACATTAATGATTAAATAAATAACTTATCAAAAAGGTGCCAGTCGGTCGATGCAGTCGGTTACCGGTTATCGATGCCACATTAGATGTTGTTATACTGGCATTGCTTATTAATGTCCAATTGTTCTAGACATGGGTAACTCAGCGAAATTCCTTGCGGTGACTATTAACTCAGGCGCAGTTTACTGCGCCGGTTCATTGCGTTAACTCGAAATTGCGCCATGGCGCAACAAAATGGAACGCGCCGAGTGAACAGCGAAACGCGCGCCATCTGCACGTCGCGCTCACAGGTTCTTAGTACAAACAGCGCACAGCGCGAGAATTGCGTTGGCTCATTGTTTACTCAGTGAGTGAGTGAGAGAATGAATGAGATCGGTCGTGGTGACACTTACACCTTAACACTTTTCGAATTTCCCGGTCATGCGCTGTGCGCTCAAACATTTTGAAGAAGTAAGTTAACACATCCGGCGCAGTGAACTGAGTTGGCGCAATTGCGCGGCGCAGTGGAGTGTTACACATGTCTGGTTACCGACTTCAAATATTTATTTTTTGCTTTTTAGTTATGAAGTCGGTTTCCCTTTGTTTTGAAAAGTTATTTATCTTACAATTTCGAGTGGTGAGTAAATTAATTATTTATATACATATACTATATTATTTCGCTTATTTCTATAGTAAAGTAAGTACAGGATTATGACAAAATTCATAATGACTAAAGCCCAAGCCCATATAAATTTCATCCCCTATATTTCCACACTTAGGGGTGGTATTTCTACTTCAAATTTAAATGGAACCAAAAGGAAAGTATTCCCTCTCAGACAAAAAAAGAATATTCCAAATCGGTTCATAAATGACGGAGTTATGAGGTAACAAACATAAAAAAGAAAACAAAATAAAAAAAAACCAAACGAATTGAGAACCTCCTCCTTTTTTGTGAAGTCGGTTAAAAATGAAAATTCCGATCAATTCTGCCTTCCTTTCCCTAAATATGTTATGCGTTGTGATTCTTCTCAAGTCCAAAAATAGTTTTTTTTTTGTTTATAATTGTCGAATTATGATAATGCTTTTAAAACACATTAAATTTAAAACAAATATTTATGAAATAATTGATTACTATTTGTTTTATTAATTAATTATACCACAAAAGAGTAAAAATGGCACTAAGAGAAATAAAAATAGTTTAAAATTGCATTAAAAAGGTCAATTAGACTAACACAGTGAATTAAAAAATGTATTTACATATATCTATGACTCCGTTCCAATCAAATTTTCCGTGGTAAAAAAAAAAATATGTCGATTTGACATTTTTGAAAAAATTACGTAATTGACATTAATATATCATTTACAATATTTTACGTGACAATTGCTCCTTTTAGGCTGTAGTGAAATGTTATGTAAATAACTTTTTTCTCCCCACCCGTTTATGGGTTTTGGTGTTTCAGAATACTGACATTGATAAGCTCAATTGGAGGCTTAGGTTAGAAGCCTAACTATTTTTGCCAGTAATCAAATGAACTTATTTTATTTATTTATCAAATGAATGAAAAGCTTTTTCACCACTACAAAAATGTGATTGAAACAATTGTATCTGTGCCTATTAAAAATGATAAATCTATAGTACAATGCATCTCTGGGCTGTATTGTTTTCATAGAGATAAGACTAAAAGCATAGAGGGAGCGTTAACAAGATTATATATTTGCACTGCTTACACTTACGTCATGTCAGTGATTAGAAAGGGTACATTTTGTTTTGAAAACAAATAAAAAGTCATTAAGAACACAGTCAGTAGACAAATAAATATTAACCGATAAATTTGCGTGGAGCCTAGGTCAATATGATAAGCCATAATATTTTGAATAAAAAGGAAGTACGCACCATGCAGGAACATGTATATATTACTCAAAACGGATTGAGCACTCTGCGAAAAAACGTGACGACAAGGATACTAACTTAGAGCCGTCTCTTTCTAAGTAGGCTGACTAAACATTGAAACGATTATGCACTTGTTGGCATATAACTAACGTATGATTCTCGGGAACTGTTTATTGCCTTGATTCTTTCTTTCTACGCATATGCCACATCTTTAATGAGTAGTCAAAGTTTTTGATTAAATTGCCCATTTTCTTGCTGACTGTAATTTTTTTCAGCATCTGTAAATTTAGCTCTAAATGTCGCAAAAATGAAGGATAGTCCCCTAGGGCCGTTTTGCTGTATCTACAATGGTTGAGATAGCTGCCCTTACTGTCCCATCTTAAAAATCCACCTGTATATACAGACGAATTGAGAACAGTGTTCGTTTTGGACACGGTTATAAATGGTTTGCAGCGTATTTAAACCCTACCATAAATAGATATAGTCCGTATTAGTTCTCGTATATGGTCACCGTACTGCATCGTAATGGGTGCAAGCGTGACACAGGGGTCCAAGTATTGCTCTCACTCATCATGGTTTCTCGAGTTGTTTAAATTATGGAAAATTCAGTGCTACGTCTGTAAGTGTTCAATTTTCTCTAGCAATATTTTGACATTACTCAATCCATTTGGGTAATAAATTCATGTGTAGGAACAAAGATTTTTAAATTGGTTACCTAAATGGTACCAAAAGTGTACAACTGAACTGGGGGTATAATCTCTCCATGCTTTTAGTCTTATCTCTATGATTTTTTCAATTATAGCCATTATAAATTCCATACTTTTTAATCTATGGCACCAATATGAAAACAATAAAGTAAAAAAAAAGAATTGACTCAAACTAAAAACTACTTTCTTACGTGTCTATAAGGTAAAATGTTCTCTCGTCTCTGGTGGTCCCTGTAAAATATTAAAATTGGTATTGCTTATTGGTGTCCAATTGTTCTGGAGATGGGTAACTAAGGCACAGTTTACTGCGCCGGCTCATAGCGTTAACTCAAAATTGCGCCCTAGCGGAACAGTATACAAGCTGTAACATAATAAACGCAAGACCTAAAAGTAGTTTGGTCTAAATCGGTAACTGAATTGATTCCAACAATTTTTAATGTATCTTACATTTTTTTTATTAGCAAAAAATGCTTTTACTCCTTCAGTGCGCTATAAAAAAACTAAATTTATTCTTGATTCATAGTAATAAGGAGATGTCAAATGTATTCCTAAAACGTATTTCTCAAAACGCACACATACACGTACAACTTTCATTGTTAATTGGTACATAAAAGTGTTTAAAAAACAGGTAAAAACGTTTAAATTATGAAATTTGATTTTCGTATTGAATTTATAAAGCAATTCTGTCACACCTTGTAGAACGCGCGAAATGACCAGCGAAGCGAAAATACCACAAGTAAAATACATTTCAATGCATTCTGTTGGAAAATTTACAGCATTCAAATATCCCGGTTATGCGCTGTGCGCCAACACATTTTAAAGAAGTGAGTTAACACGTCCGGCGCAGTGAACTGAGTTGGCACAATAGGGAATATGCGTGTATTTTTTTTTTATATTTTTATACGATAGATGACATCAATATATATTTGCAAAAAAAATTTAAGCGTCAAAAACAAAACGTAAAGGGCAAAAAAATAATGTTGAAGATAGCAAACAGATAAGAGCATTTTAAACGCCCGCCAGTTTGGCGCGCTTGGCGTGACGTCAAAGTCTAATAACAATCAATTAGTGAACAGCTGTAGAAGTATTTTATTCTGTAATTTGTTTTTATTTTGTATTTTGTGACTGTTATACAATGGAACAACAGTGTGTTGTACCTAGGTGTAAAAATACAATAAGAAATGCACCCGATAGGTGCGGACATAAGGATAAAGTGGTGTAAAATCAGCAAAAGAGACATGGTATCTCCATCAACTTGTTTATATTGCTGCGAAGATCACTTTAACGTAAGAATTAACTTAAATAATTTAAACTAAAATTTTGTCTTTGTATAAATCGACAACAAAAAATAACCCTTATTTGAATTACACGCATATTCCCCATTGCGCGGCGCAACGCAGTGTTATATGTTTAAATTGTTCTTACCTCACTTCATACTCATATTGCTGTACATGTCAAAGTCGTCCAAGCCGTCGGGCTCGAACGCACGAATCTGCTCAAACAGCTCGCTGTCTATAAAGCTGCTCTCGTTCTGCGCAGGCGTCGAGGCGCTGAAGTAGCTGGTTTTTCAAATTTCCAAGCATCGAGATTTTTTTTTTAAAGTTGGTTATTTTTTTTCATGTTGTTTGGTTGATTTTTTTTTTTAATTCAGTCGATGATGTTAATCATTGTATGTGTGCGTGTGTGTGAGAGGAAAAATTTATATTTTTTTTTGGAATTTCGTGTATTCCAAAAGATTAGTGTAAAATAAGCAGTGTATAGAAAAGTCAGATTATAGTGTGTGATAAATTTAAGTAAATTTCCAAATTTTTAGCATTTTTTTACATAAATATGTTTTGTTACATAATGTATATCAAATAGAAAAGTGATTAAAGATATTTTAATATATTATTTTAATGTTTTTGTGTTTAGTATGTTAAATATTTTTAATTTTAAATTATAGTTTTGTATTTTTGTGTGTGTGTAATGTTTTTTCGCAAGTTGCCAGCGCCAACCAGGAAATCGGGAAAGAAAGAGAAAATGCAACACGTTAGTCAAAACGTAGACGGTCATATTTAAAATAAAAAAAAAGAATAAGAAAGAAAAAATAAAACATTAAAAATCCTACAACCGTCGCCAAAAAGGCAGCACAGACAAAAAACGCTCCAGTTGTAGTAATTTATTATTTATAAAAAAAAAATAACAAAAAAAAAACAAATAAATTGAAATAAAATTTTTTAAAATAAATATCAAATAATTATACGACCGTCTGTGTTGCATTTTCGCGATAGATAGGTAGTAGGATTTGACGACAAAAAAATTGTCTTTCAAAATTAATCAAGAAAACTAACATTCATATAACTATGAAGTAAAATAGTTACTTCTTTAAGAGAGATTTATATACTAGTATAAATCTTTCTTATTCACTTCTTTTGCTAGTGTTGCGCATAAATGCGTCCTTTTCCTGCAAGAAACAGAGAGATGTACATCAAGTTTCTCACTCAATGGTGTACCCCCCTATGATTACTTATTCCTCATTTGTAATAATTGATGTACTCGTATATTTATCCAATGCATTTTTTTCCTGTGGAAAAGAGAGGGATGTACAGCACTCTAGGTTTCTCGCTCTACGGTACCTATAACTTTGTAATGAATTACCTAAATTAAAAGACAATTTTTTCTCTCGTTTCAATAAAAATAACGATACTATTTTTTTATGACGTATAATAATACAAATACATCGAAACATACATACACATATCCGATAATAACATCTTGTCATGGTTATACGCAACAACGTTGAGAAGTCAAAAATCTGTTTAACTTTTTTATATTTAAAAAATCAATCTATCGAATTTCTTTTTAATTTAACACAAAACTAATTTTACGGCTTTTAAAACGGTTTAAATTTCGAATTAAACTTTCCACGTTTTAAAACCCGTAAAATTGAAAAATAGAAAAAGCCGTAAATTATGTCAAATTTTATTAGCATAAATGTAAGAAGTTTTTTTCGTTATGAAACCGATAAAGAGTTGAATTATCCAATTGAAGTTTTCTTTTAAAATTGGCCCTCTAAATTCGATATGTTATATTATACGTTATACATATACCTAAATCAAATATTTAATGTTTTAAATCGTCAACGCTGTAAATTCATGCTAACCTCACATTAAAAAACTTGTTCATATACTGAGTTCTTAGATTTACGCGAATATTACACATGAAATAAAACTATTTTTTCGGAGTTTATCGCGGTTTATTTTGGTTTTTAAGTTCCCGACGTTTCGAGTGCTTTGCAGCACCCATGGTCACGGGAAGGACTGAGGTGTTAGACGTCCAAAAGGCATAGTTGTTCCGGGGTACCCTCAAACTTCTTAATTATTTTCAATAGAGAAGATGGCTGGGTGCTTCCATCGTCTTGGGATCCAGTAATTAATATAATCAAATCTAAAACCAAGCATAACACTGCAAGACCTCAAGACACCGTGAGCTCATTCTGCGTAGATCGGACCAACTAAAACAAAAAATAATTAAGAAGTTTGAGGGTACCCCGGAACAACTATGGCTTTTGGACGTCTAACACCTCAGTCCTTCCCGTGACCATGGGTGCTGCAAAGCACTCGAAACGTCGGGAACTTAAAAACCAAAATAAACCGCGATAAAATCCGAAAAAATAGTTTTATTTCAAACTTGTTCATTTTCAATAAACCGCCATTTTATTCTCATATACTTGTTATTACTGTTATTATCCATCTCCAAAATAAGTATTTACATTCAAATAGTCAACATTTCACAAATGAAATGCCAACTAAACGCCTATAAAATACTACAACTCTACACAATTTAATATTTTTTTCATGTTTTTGTAATTTATAATGTGAGGCTGGCATAACATGCGTTTCTTTTTTTTATGTCGATTACAACTAACTATAATAATAGTCACATCCATTGAAATAGGTAATTTTTCACATAAATTCGTCCGCTTATACACTAAGCAAGTTTGAAAAAATTGTGATTATGAATCGGTAGATTTTCTTATTAAATTTGTTTGCGTGTTAAACTAAAGTTTTTAAATATTGAATACACATTTAAACTTTTTTAAAAGTAAAACATAAATATTATGTTATTATTTGAAGTGTATTTTTTTTTCAAATTCCGAATCACACTTTTTTCAATAAATATACCTAAACAGTGAGAAACAGTATCTTACTAAACAGTTTTAGATCTATTTGAATAGAAAACGAATGTAGATATTTTTATCTAAATTTTTCGAACTTATTCAATTGTGCATTTTTTACCAATAATTGACAGATTTGGTACTTATCTTTTATTTTTATTTTTTTTTGATTTATTTCACGAATTTGATCACTTTTTTATCTGTGAGCATTGTTGAAACTGACTTGACAGTTTCGTCGAAACGTAGTGACAGATGTCAAATTCAATTGACACGTCAAAATTTAATTAATTTATATAATAGCCAATAACTGGAAATAATTTCTTTAACGCCTTACCTACCTATATGCCTACCCTTATAGAAATGTCATGATCATTAAACAAAAAATGTACTTATAATATAAAAAATAGTGATAAAATAAAAATTAGCACCGAATTTATACATAAAATACTTCATAAAATAATCACAAGTATATTTTAATGTTTTTTACTGTCATCATAACCAATATTTTGAATGCCATGTCAAAATAAGTATGATTAAGTAAAATTGAAGCTTATATCTAACTTAATTTTTTAAGAGATATTTTATAAAATTTCACACGAATGGCTCGCCGAAGTCATACAGGATTCTTATTTGCTGACCAAACGCGACGCCTTTTTTGTGTGTGAGTGATCTATGCTGGTCGCCGCGGGGCCTTTACAGCTTCACCACACAAGGGTGAGCTAGCAACCACTACGCTCGAGCCAGAAGGGCAAGGGGGCAATTAGCTCAAGGGCGCCTCAAAACGCGACACATTACAATAACTTCGTGAATGGTACGTGTAACGTATTCAGTATTAGAATTAGTATAAGATATACTTAAAACAATTACTTCAACAAAATCGTTTAATTAAAAATATAGTTTCAGATATGTAAAAAAAATTGTTGATACTTAAAAATGTTGTTATTATTAAAGTTTTTTTCATAAAAACATTGTCATGTTTTTAATTAATGGTACATTGCCAGAGTTATTTTTTTCTGATGTATAACAATGTACCAACTATCCTACCTACAATACATAAATAAAAAATGCAATTTTGTGGACCCAGTATCTTTTTTTATGAAAAGATTGTTTTTTTTTTTAAGAAATATAGAAAATAGTTTCTATTTGTAATAAATATATTTTATAAAAAGATAGGCATAAAAAAGGCTCCTTTAAACCTTTTTCGAACGTAATAGATATATGTATATAAAATGGTTTTCGCTATTAGTATAGAAAAGTTTTTTGTGTATATGGTATGTATATACTTATAAATCAAGGACGGTAGTATTTTTCGTTAATTCGTTCTGAATGATATTAACAAATTACATATTTGGACCGCGATTTAAACAATTTATAAATAAATAAAAAAACCATTTATATTATCAACTACATATCAGAATAAATGAATCGATCACACCTTTATTACAATGAGTTGTGGTCCAAAAATGACAAATCGTCGGTAAAGTGCAAAGTTCTAACAATGCAAATGTCACTTTTTTAACGCTTCTGAAATTTAAACGTCAGATCATTGTATTATACATATTACCAATAACGACAAGTTCTTTCCTTGCAGATAGGTCTGTAAGGACCTATTGGAACTCAGAAATCTCTGCCTACCCCACAGGGGAATTGGCATGATAATGTAGATTTAGAGTTAGAACTTTAACGCGAAATGCATTCGCAACTCATTGGAACAGTTTTTTCACAACATTTAATCTGTCCGTTGTAAATTTTTAATAATAAACTTTAAAATACTATATTTTTTTAACTAACAATTTTATATAAATTGTAACATGTTAATATAACTGATATTTGAATATATTTATACAATTATATGAAACGCCAATTTCTAGAAAACGATAGTGTATTAGATATAAGATTCAAAATTTTGATTCTTAATTGTAATACACTAAGGACAGAGAAAAATTACATTTATTAAAATGACAGACGATGTATGTCATTCCTCATCCAAATTTATGACAATATATTTTTAAACCTATGTCCTAGTAACAGTCATTGTTGTATGAAAATGGACCTGTCAATTCGAATTTCTTATAACTGCACTACTGTAAGTTTATTCTTTATGCACGCCACGACTGAATCATATATGAGAATTATACCTTCGGTTACAGCCAGGGCGATCAACAGACAAATGAGCTCATAATTATAATCAGTCAAATATCTTGTTAAGTGATCTTTGTAAATTCCAGATCAAATTATAATTTATGGTCCCATCATTTACCGATTATTTTGCCAACGTCAATACATTTGAATGATAAAAATTCAATGGCTCATTATATTTTAAGCACCATTGTAGAATTACGTGACAGGTAATCGGTAAAAAGAAGAATTGAAACTATTTTGATTATCTTGTCAGCATGACTTGTCAGTTAGCAGAGCTGTCATAAAACTCTCAAATTATACTTCATAACACTTCAGACGCATATATTAAAAGCCAATTTGTGTTTATAGAAAGCTCAAGGACCTTGGATACAACAACAACCTTGGATTCTTCGTCTATCTTTATAGATCAAACAAATCTCAAAACCACCTTTGTGTATGGCCGGTATAAACTTCATTAATTCTCATGATACTAATACTGCAATTTAACAGATTCGTGGCAAAAACATCCAACTGGTAAATGTCATATACGTAAAATATTATTAACAGCCAAGGACACGCCAGGTGCGTCATCCTTCAGTGATTTCATCAGATTCGAGATAAATTGTTTCAGTCATATTTTTGGAGTTTCTATATACATATATAAATACAATAGTTAAACAGTTTTAAAAATGTATATATAATAAAAACATGTAACGCTTGTTAGGACTAATAATTACGAATTAATAAATAAAAATACTGATATCAAGAAGCACCGATTCTGTTGCAATCTGAATAAAATAGACATTAGTATATCCACCCTCTTCACTACAATGGGATTTGAGAGAGATGGAAATCTTTTCGTGCGTTCGTATTATAATAAAAAGCAGTATTTTATTCCAGTAATAAGGAAATTATACTGTATTTATGTTATGAACACGAGTAAAAAATATCTTTTGAAGTTTCAAATCGCAAGCAGAATCGGTTTAAAGATACTTAAATATTAAATTTAAATGCCAATTTCTTAGACTATAAAATAATACTGAATTATTATACCTAAAACGCATACGGTGATTTTTTATATTGTTACAACATCCATGGTATTTTAATCGTTATAAATTCAATTATAGCATTGAGCGTTTCAAGTGTAATTTCTTTGCTTTTGTTTTTCAATTGTCTTCAATAAATCCATGGAAATTATAACTGAAATCTTAATTTTATCTGAATAACCGTAACGATTTTAATGCTTCTAATATTACACCATAAAGCACAAAATAGAATGGCAACATGGTATACTAAAGAAGCATTATTTCATAACTTTGGAAATCGATCTAACTATAGTAAAGACGACAGAGGCATGAATATTTATCAATACGAATGTATATCGGTATCTCTCGCCGAAACGTCGTATAATAAAGAAATGCACACGAACTAGATAGATACATACATCTATCTCGTTTTCTCACTCGTATGGAATAGAGAGATGCCATATAAACTAGCGAAATAGAAGTACGAATGGTCAGCTACTATCATTGTTCGGCTTTAGAAGGCAAGTTTTAGTTTCATTGATAGTTTATAATATCAGCCTATACTGCCCACTGCTGGGCAAAGGCCTTCTCTCATAAATCGACGTGAGAGAGATTAGGTCATACTCGACCACGCGGACCCAGTGCGGATTGGCGGAGGCAGGTTTGTGACCACCCGCTGTTGGACTTATCAAGCCGCCTTTTAAGGCTTCCATCTCGGCTTAACGACTACCACGTTAAGTAGTAACCGGGACCAACGGCTTAACGTGCCTTCCGAAGCACGGAGACGCTCGAATATGAAGATGCCACAAACGGTCACCCATCTCAGGCCGACCGAGTCGAACGCTGCTTAACCTTGGTGATTGGTAAGAACACCGCGGTCACACAGCGCTACGAGCGCCTCGATTGATAGTTTAGTCATAATTAATAATTCCCCATTCCCGTAGTGTGAATGATACCACGAAAATTTGAATCTTGACACTACATCCAACTCAAAATAAGACGCTCGATTTGACAGATGAAATGCGCAAAGAATAATGGCACTTAATAAAAGGACAATAGATTTGTGTCCCTCATCATTTAAATTCACTTCATTAAATCCTGCGCCTTGTGTCATCGTAATATATTGTATGCAGCTGTCAAATCGGGCATCTTATAATGGGACTACTATAATAATCAGATCTTCACCATTTTTAAAACGTGGCGCCGAAAATTCCAAAATAATTTGTGACATTTAAAATTACTTTTTTAAATACAATCATAGACTAAACTGACCTCCAAAAGTTATGATAAAACTAAAAATAGCAAAATAATATTGCATAATTATCCTCAAACTTGTTTCAAAACATTTCGAGACATTATTTATTCAATATTAATATTTAACTAGCATCCTTCCATTTTAGAGTTGTAAGATTGTTGTGCCACAGCTAAAAAAAAACAGTGTAATTATTTTAAAACCTCGTATTTATGAATCACGATCCACCTTTCTCTCTCCATCACTTTCCAACTTTGTGCTTAAGACAAGGACGAAAGGATGTCAATCGTCCTAACTTTATTATTATTAGAACACGGACATCCATTCGTCCTTGTATAATCCTGAAGTTGGAAAGTGATGGATAGAGAAATCGGACGTCCGCCAAAAGGTTACGCAAGGAAGGTGTGGATCGTGCTTTAGCTAACATTTCATGACACGTATCGCTTGATGAGAGGCGAAATTGAGGAACTATGAATGACTTCGTCCGAAAACTCTGGCGACATTGTTCGCCCCGATCCTTGTCGCCGCGACGCTTTTGTGGAGGAACAGAAGTCACAGAGTGTAAAGTGCGACAAGTGTAGTGACACGTCACTCCATGACAACGTTGGTTCAGATTTTGGCCGCGTGCCAAAAGATCCTTGTCGGGCTATATATAAGAAGATTGTCAATATAAAAAAAAATATATATAGTGCAATGGAGATCTTTTAGCTCAGGGGTGACATTGACAGGGGGGTGTCCCCCACACGTTAGGTTTAACGTTTAGTAAAATCTTGTTACTTCCAGGGAAATATTTCAACACGTCCGCACTCCGCACGGTGAACTAACTCGATAAAGACTGACGTACTCACTCAAAGTATTTAGTAAAGTTGCACCATGAGGATGCAGTAAACCAAATTGAATTATAAGGCCAAATAGAAATAAATATCTTTTAAGACATTCCTACTAATTAAAAAACTTTGGTAAATTTCATAGCAAACGGCAATTTTGCGACTGACATGAAGTGACATTTCACTTGATGACAGCGTTAATTTCGATTTTGGCCGCTAGCCAAAAGATCCTTGACGGACTGTTGACCTCACCCCTACAGGGCGCCAAGTCCGTTATTGCAATTTTAATAAAATTGTTGATCATTGACACCATAATTGTTAGTTTTGACGGTTTTCAATCTATTAATTCAATGCTTTCCATTTCTCATGGTCCTATCAATAATTCTTATGGGTTTCCATAGTCGTAGGTCCCAGTTCAAACAATGGCCGACTCTTGAGAAAATTGTAATTGACGGATTTTTGTAACATGTCATGATTACAAAACACGAAAAACAATTGCAGAAGAAATGCGGTCGCAAGACAAGATATCGAACGACGTCGCCCGACGAGTTCGACAACTCAAGCGTCACGTGTCAGGATATTTATCCCCTAATGATTACGAGGTTTAATGATCGAAATACATATTATTGCATATACGACAGGTACCTTGTATTAAATCAAATTTTAGTCCAGAATTATCTTTTCAAAACGCCACAACCTTTTTATAAGGATTCAAACTAATTTATATAATTTTTTTAACTCTTTGTCCTCCTATATGTACAAGGCACCATATTATTTTATTGAAATCATAAATGCTTTTTAACAATACTTAAGATCTATTAATACAAAATAATTTGATCAAAAAAGGCAGTTATCAATTCTAGCATAAATTAAAATTTAACCTAAACACAGAATCAAAATGATACTATAAAATAAAAAGTTTTTTTTAGGATAGGCGATAAGAAAATAATCAAAACTTTATAAAATAAATCGAAGTAAGGATGTGACTATTAAAAAAAATATAAACTAAAATTGTAAAACTAAATTTATAATTATTCGCTTCAGTTCAGAAATAAAATTATAAAAAAAATATAATTCAAAAATCGATCATGTACCTATGGGAGAAAGAGAAAAATAAAGTTAACAAAGTAAAAATAAAAAAAAAAAACAAAATATATACAAAAATGAAATAAAAATAATCTTTATATAAAGATGCATAAAGTAAGTGTGTATATTTTAATGTGCATTCGTAGACATAAAAAAAACAATTGCACAAAAAGCTACAACTTTTTTTTGTACAGGTGAATTTTTGGACATGGTAATAAGGGTACGAATTTCTAGATGCTTTTTTAAAAAGAAATAACATCCCCACACTAGTAATTATTAGATTATCGTGGATGCAATTTACATACACAACCACCCAGACTAAAACAAATACTTCTGGGGTCACACAGATTTGTCTCGTGCGAGGATCGAACCCGCAGCTACTTGGTAAAGAGGGCAGAGCGGCAACTCTTAAAAACTGGACGAATCCGTTGTGTTCCGATTTCTATCTATCTATCTATATCATCACGCCAGATCCCTTGCGGGGTAGGCAGAGAGTACAGAGCTCCAACAGGTTCGTTTCTTACATATCCCTCTGTCTTCCTCCACTCCCATAGTTCGTCTCATACACGCTCGCCGGTTACGGAGACTCCTGACTTGTCCTTCAGATAAGACCCGGTCTATATACACGCTCGCCGGTTGCTTGCCGTTCAAATCCTAGGTCGGACACGTGTAGTTTTTCTAACGAAAACTTCCTAGTACGAGTCCGGAGTCTGGAATTGTGCCCGGTATATTGCAATAGGCTCGCCCCCTATTACATGGGACCTAACATCGTCGGCGAAACGTGGGTGTACTCAGTACATCTCTGCCACCCCCGCTGGGGAATATAGGCGGAATATAACCATGGGGTATATAACCATTAGGCTGTCACTGCATTTTGAAGGGTATATTAAAGAACAGCAGTGATAGCATAGTGGTTAGACCGTTGGACTGCGAAGTCACCCAGGCACGCACCTCTGTCTTTTCGAAAGCATGTGCGTGTTAAAAATTAACTATCACTTGCTTTAACGGTGAAGGAAAACATCGTGAGGAAACCTGCATGCCTGAGAATTTCTCGAAGGTGTATGAAATTTGTCAACCCGCACTGGGCCAGCGTGGTGGACTACGGCCTAAACCCTGTCAGTTTGAGAGGAGGCCCGTGCCCAGCGGAGGGACAGTTTCTTAACAGGGCTAATATTATACAATGACGTGTTTTTTTTATTTTCTAAAAAGCATTCGTAAGTCGTTAATCGTAGTAGATGGTCCAATTTCGGTGCTTGCTAAAAACCTTCTGCTCATTTTGGCCATGCCGAAGAATTGGCTAAAGGCGGCCGAAACCCGAGGTAAAGCCGAAGCTTTAGTCGGACACTAATTGCTAATTTGTAAGACTGAGAATGTTAAAAGACTTACGTTGACTGACCATAAAACTCTTTCTAAATCTATGAACACAGGTAAAATTATCACAAGAATGTTCAGGTTAAACTTTAAAATCTTTTCCTATAGCTACACTATTAAGGTACCAACCCTTATTAATCTTTCCAAAAATCCACCCTGTATATGGCTGAATAAGTGACACAGGAGAAATTGAACCTTGTATGTAACAGATACGGGTTTTATTCAAATAATCAATTATTTGAGTTATGTCTCTGTTACAATCAGTCAGCGAATATGTTTCTAGAAAAAACTCAACGCAAAATAGGAAGTCCGGTTTGATAGAGGTATTTGACACTTAATAATATGATATAAGATTCACTCATCATTCAAATTCACTTCAATAAATCTTTAAATTTATATAGCATCTGTCAAATCAGGCTTCTCATAACGGCACCACAACCCAATATTGGTTAATCAAATGAAATATTGAAGATTATAATTCTATTAGCTCTGTTAAGAAAGTTTCCCACCGTTCGTCACGGGCCTCCTCTCAAACTGAGAGGGTTTAGGCCATAGTCCACCACGCTGGCCCAGTACGGGTTGGCGAACTTTACACACCTTCGAGAAACTGAGGCATGCAGGTTTCCTCACGATGTTTTCCTTCACCGTTATAGCAAGTGATAGTTAATTTTTAATACGCACATGCTTTCGAAAAGACAGATGCGTGCCTGGGTATGAACCTGAGACCTCTGACGTCAGCCCAACGGTCTAGCCACTAGGCTGTCACTGCTTTTTCAAGGGTATATTAAAGAACAGCAGTGATGAGACCGTTGGACTGCGAAGTCACCCAGGCACGCACCTCAGTCTTTTCTAAAGCATGTGCGTGTTAAAAATTAACTATCACTTGCATTAACGGTGAAGGAAAACATCGTGAGGAAACCTGCATGCCCGAGTTTCTCAAAGGTGTGTGAAGTTCGCCAACCCGCACTGGGCCAGCGTGGTGGACTATGGCCTAAACCCTTTCAGTCAGAGGAGGCCCGTGCCCAACGGTGGGACAGTTTCTTAACAGGGCTTATATAATAAGTATTATTATATAATTAGTAGTACGGACGATTTAGCGCAGTGGTTAAGAGCTTGAGCTGCTCCGCCCACTGTGTCGAATAGTCGCGGGTTCGATTCCCGCACGGGACAAATCTTTGTGTGATCCACAATTATTTGTTCCGGTCTGGGTATTTGTTTGTGAATTTTCATGTTTGTAAACGCACCCACGACACAGGAATAAATCCTAGTGTGGGGCTACGTTTTAAAAAAAAAAAAAAAAATTATAAAGTAGGCAAATCTATCCTTGCGTCGAATATTAAAACGGGCCGTAACTCGTTGAGAGCTTACCTATTCCCGCACGGGAGAAATCATTGTATAGCCCACAAAAATTTGTTCCTGTCTGGGTATTTGTGTAATTGAATTTCATGATTGTAAACGCACCTACGACACAGGAATCATTTCAGGATTTTAAAAAAAAAAAAACTATCTGATACCCGTCGCTGCGCACGCGTTTGAATGGGAAAAAGAAAAATGGGGTTTTTACACTGTTCCGTGCAATTTTCCATTTTGTCTCCTCAAAAGAACCTTCCTAGGACTTCAACAAATATTTCATAGACGATTAGAGATTAGAGGCATTCATATGCCTAAATGAGTTGCTAAGCACAAAACTCGAGAACGGCTGGACCAATTCAGCTTTGACGGACGATTTAGCGCAGTGGTTAAGAGCTTAAGCCGCTCCGCCCACTGCGTCTAATTGTCGCGGTTTCGATTCCCGCACGGGACAAATCTTTGTGTGATCCACAGTTATTTGTTCCGGTCTGGGTATTTGTGTGGGAATTTTCATGTTTGTAAACGCACCCACGACAGGAATAAATCCTAGTGTGGAAAAAAAAAGAAACTCACTGCCTCGTTGGTCTGGTGGCAAAGCGCATCGCTTTTTGATCACGAGGTTCAGGGTTCAAATCCTAGGTCGGACAAATGTAGTTTTCTAACGAAAAATTCCCAGTACGAGTCCGGAGTCTGGAATTGTGCCCGGTATATGGCAATAGGCTCGCCCCCTATTACATGGGACCTAACATCGTCGGCAAAACGTGGGTGTACTCAGTACACCTCTGCCACCCCCTCTGGGGAATATAGGCGTGACGGTGTTTTTTTTTTAAATAAAAAATAAACCTATATTTTTTTTCTATGAAATATTTGTTGAATCCTAGGTTCTTATTTATAATTATATATATGTATTTTTTTTTAATTAATTATCACTTGCTTTAACGGTGAAGGAAAACATCGTGAGGAAACCTGCATGCCTGAGAATTTCTCGAAGGTGTGTGAAGTTCGCCAACCCGCACTGGGCCAGCGTGGTGGACTATGGCCTAAACCCTCTCAGTTTGTGAGGAGGCCCGTGCCCAACCGTGGGACTGTTTCTTAACAGGGCTTATATATAATAAAGGAAAAAAAATAGATGAAAATCTTGAATATTTGATTGCTCAACATGAATACTGAACATTCAGTAGTAGTGTACCGACCTGCTCTGCACGCTGGGCGTGTTGCGGTGCGAGTCGGGCGAGTGCGCGTACGCGGGCGAGGACGACATGTAGGGGGGCAGCGTCGTCACCAGTACGGGCTTCACGTACCCGTTCTTCAGCATCTCGTTCTCTGTTGGGGCGGAAATATATTACTAGAGATGGGTCGTATTAGGTAAATCAGGTACTAAGTACACCTGTTCCTAGTCTGCATAAATACCTAATCCAAATACCTATTCCACCTAATCTCAATGATCTCATACAAATACCGTTACTTAGTGATCTCAATCCGCCTATTCTATATCGAATCCTGATATCGAATTATCGATATTTGAATTCATTTCATGTTAAATTGTTTTGTTAGTTAAGAACGCGTACAGTCATAATAACACTTTTAAGAAAATGGAATCAATTGTTTTTTTTTGGTCAGATTAGTTATTTCTGCACGAAATTGATTGAATACACTAATACTTGTTTTCTATTTTATCATTTAATGATATATTAGTGATGAATTGGTATCTTCCCTTCATACTTTTTACAGGCTTAGACTGTTAACTTACGAATGTATGAAGTTTTGAGTCTTGCGATATTAAATATTCCGCAAAAGTTTAGCGTTCGCAAGATGGCGTATTTAAAAGATTTCAATTTATTATATTTACATTTGTTTTATATCAATACGCGTTGTATAGCGCTGTCTCGCTCCCTTACACATAAGCGGGATAGCAAAGCGATAAGCATATGAGTGAGTGAGAGAGCGCGGGAACAGGTGTGAGTGAGCGCGCTAAACGGCTAAACATTAGTTTATATTGAATATGAATATTAGGTGGATTAGGTATTGCCAGAATTAGATTAGGTGCCGCCTATTCTCGTAAAATACCTGTTCTTTGGATCTGTTCTAATAAATACGACTCATCTCTATATATTACTATAACAATATATCATTGACTGCCTCGTCGGTCTGGTGGCAAAGCGCATCGCTTTGTGATCATGAGGTCCTGCGTTCAAATCCTAGGTCGGACAAATGTAGTATTTCTAACGAAAAATTCCCAGTATGAGTCCGGAGTCTGGAATTGTGCCCGGTATATGGCAATGGGCTCGCACCCTATTATATGGGACCTAACATCGTCGGCGAAACGTGGGTGTACTCAGTACACCTCTACCCCCCCCCCCCTGGGGAATATAGGCGTTTTTTTTTTAATATATTGTTATTACATTTGTGCCAGCACAGAAGTCGCCTCCGAATCCGCCTGAAGTGAAAGTTGTGAAATTAGAGACTACTTGCGGGGAAATATCCCAACTAGTGGGTCTGTTACTATTTAAAAGAAGGACTTGGGTACATTTCATAGCAAACGATAACTCTGCGATTGTCAAACATTGACATTTCACTTGATGACATCGATGGTTCCGATTTTGGTTTCGTGCCAAAAAAATCCTTGTTGGGATATATATAGGAAGATTATGTCAATATAAAAGAGATTTAGTGCGACAAAGATCTTTTAGCTCATGGGTGACATTGAAGTTGGTGTAAAATTAGGGCTAGAACAAAAAAAAAACACCGTCACGCCTATATTCCCCAGAGGGGGTGGAAGAGGTGTACTGAGTACACCCACGTTTCGCCGACGATGTTAGGTCCCATGTAATAGGGGGCGAGCCTATTGCCATATACCGGGTACAATTCCAGACTCCGGACTCGTACTGGAAATTTTTCGTTAGAAAAACTACATTTGTCCGACCTAGGATTTGAGCCCAGGACCTCGTGATCACAAAGCGATGTGCTTTGCCACCAGACTAACGAGGCAGTAGGGCTAATATTTAGTAAGCTGTCATTTCACTTGATGACATCGTTGGTTCGGATTTTGGCCACCGGCCAAAATATCCTTGTTAAAAAGTCCTTACTTTAAGATTTTCGATCCTTATCAAAAACCGGCAATTTATTTCCTATGAAATTTAAAAACAAACGGCGAAGCCGCACACAAAGATTTATTACACAAATAGCTAGACCGGAACAAATATTTTTGGCTCACACAAAAATTTGTCCCGTGCGGGAATCGAACCCGAGACTTTTCGACCCATGGGCGGAGCGGCTTAACCTCCAAATCGCCAAATCGTCCGTCAATATAATACAAAATAATATAATTACACTTCGATTAATCTTAATGCTATCATAACAGCTATCACCACGGCGAGACACCTAGTATACGCCCTCCCCCATAGCGACTGCCCAAGCCGAGGCCGTTCCTCCTTGAGGCGCCCGCCAGCTAGTTGCCCCCTTGCCCCCGGCTCGAGCGTAGTGGTTGCACGCTCGCCCTCTTACCTATATTATGACTTACCAGGTTTAGTATAGTACTTGGAGAACACATCATCCTTAGCGATGTTGGGGTACAGGAACTGGAGTTGGGTGAGATCCAACACTCGGTCGGCGAGGCACCGAAGCATTAAGTCACGAGATGTGAACGGTTGCAGACTGAACACCTCGTTGCCCTCTGTTGGGGATAGGACCTTAGTTTATTTCTACAGGAATTAATTATAAAATTGTTGAAGTGATAACTTCTTATGGGAGTGTAAACCGCTTCGTAACGTAACGCGTAACGGCGCCAGTCTGTCTGGCTTCCCTTTCTCTCACGCATACGGCAGCGGTAGGCATGCTCTTCCTCTCTCACTCTAACCCACAGCGCTCTTCCCTTTCTCTCACGCATACGGCAGCGGTAGGCATGCTCTTCCTCTCTCACTCTAACCCACAGCGCTCTTCCCTTTCTCTCACGCATACGGCAGCGGTAGGCATGCTCTTCCTCTCTCACTCTAACCCACAGCGCTCTTCCCTTTCTCTCACGCATACGGCAGCGGTAGGCATGCTCTTCCTCTCTCACTCTAACCCACAGCGCTCTTCCCTTTCTCTCACGCATACGGCAGCGGTAGGCATGCTCTTCCTCTCTCACTCTAACCCACAGCGCTCTTCCCTTTCTTTCACGCATACGGCAGCGGTAGGCATGCTCTTCCTCTCTCACTCTAACCCACAGCGCTCTTCCCTTTCTCAAACGCATACGGCAGCGGTAGGCATGCTCTTCCTCTCTCACTCTAACCCACAGCGCTCTTCCCTTTCTCTCACGCATACGGCAGCGGTAGGCATGGTCTTCCTCTCTCACTCTAACCCACAGCGCTCTTCCCTTTCTCTCACGCATACGGCAGCGGTAGGCATGCTCTTCCTCTCTCACTCTAACCCACAGCGCTCTTCCCTTTCTTTCACGCATACGGCAGCGGTAGGCATGCTCTTCCTCTCTCACTCTAACCCACAGCGCTCTTCCCTTTCTCTCACGCATACGGCAGCGGTAGGCATGCTCTTCCTCTCTCACTTTAACCCACAGTGCTCTTCCCTTTCTCTCACGCATACGGCAGCGGAAGGCATGCTCTTCCTCTCTCACTCTAACCCACAGCGCCCTTCCGTTTCTCTCACGCATACGGCAGCGGTAGGCAGGCTCTTCCTCTCTCACTCTAACCCACAGCGCTCTTCCCTTTCTCTCACGCATACGGCAGCGGTAGGCATGCTCTTCCTCTCTCACTCTAACCCACAGCGCTCTTCCCTTTCTCTCACGCATACGGCAGCAGTAGGCATGCTCTTCCTCTCTCACTTTAACCCACAGTGCTCTTCCCTTTCTCTCACGCATAAGGCAGCGGTAGGCATGCTCTTCCTCTCTCACTCTAACCCACAGCGCTCTTCCCTTTCTCTCACGCATACGGCAGCAGTAGGCATGCTCTTCCTCTCTCACTTTAACCCACAGTGCTCTTCCCTTTCTCTCACGCATACGGCAGCGGTAGGCATGCTCTTCCTCTCTCACTCTAACCAACAGCGCTCTTCCCTTTCTCTCACGCATACGGCAGCGGAAGGCATGCTCTTACTCTCTCACTCTAACCAACAGCGCTCTTCCCTTTCTCTCATGCATACGGCAGCGGTAGGCAGGCTCTTTCTCTCTCACTCTAACCCACAGCGCTAGTTTAAGTTATCACTTCTGTAAGGCGTTCCAAGACGCACAATTTTTTTTATTTAACTTATTGGATTGTGGTTGGGCTTATAATAGGTCTCATAAAAAAGCTCAGAGTTGTACAGCGAGTTATGGAAAGAGCTATGATCGGCGTTTCTCTACGTGATCGAATCAGAAATGAGGAGATTCGCAGGATCAAGGTCACCGACATAGCTCATAGGATTAGTAAGCTGAAGTGGCAATAGGCGGGCCACATAGCGCGAAGATGTCCAGAAAGATTCTAGAGTGGAGACTACGTATTGGCAAGCGCAGCGTGGAACGGCCACCTACCAGATGGACCGACGATCTTGTGAGGATCGCAGGAAGTCGTCGGATGCAGGTGGCATCGGACCAGCTGCGCTGGAGAGCGATTGGGGAGGTCTATGTTCAGCAGTGGACAAGTATACACTGAAATGATGTGGTTGGTAACGATGTGCTGGAGCAAGTGAATGAGTTTGTATATCTTGGATGCGCCTTCAGTAAAGATGGGAAATACACCGCTGACATAGAAGAGTGGATGCAGGGAACAGAGTGAATGGTGCGATGGGAAAGCTACTTGGGAGCCGGCACTTAAGCCAAAAGGCGCAGCTGGCCATACATAACGGAGTGCTTGTCCGAACGCTGTTATATGGCAGCGAGAGCTGGGTATGTAAGGAGAATGAAAGCAGGATAAATGCGGTGGAAATGCGAGCTCTGCGGAAGATGTGCGGAGTGAAGCTGACCGACCGTATTCGCAACAGCGTTGAAGGAAAGCGAGTAGGTATGACAGAGAGTACCTAATTTTATTATTAACTAGCTGTAACCCTCAACTTCGTTCGCATTATTTACAGGCGTTTATTTCAAACCATTAAGTTTTTTTTTAAGACACAAGGTAGCCCTTGTCCTACCCATGAATGAAATCTATTTCCTTGTCCAATTTTATCATAATCTGTTCACCGGTTTGGACGTGAAAAGGTTGCAGACAGACAGAGTTATTTCGAATTTATAATATTAGTATGGACGAGCGCTCGTAGCGCTGTGCGACCGCGGTGTTCTCACCGATTACCAAGGTTAAGCAGCGTTCGACTCGGTCGGCCTGGGATGGGTGACCGTTTGTGGCATTTTCATATTCGAGCGTCTCCGTGCTTCGGAAGGCACGTTGGTATCGGCTACCACTTAATGTGGTAGTCGTTAAGCCGAGTTGGAAGCCTTAAAGGCGGCTTGATAAGTTCCAACAGCAGGTAGCCACAAACCTGCCTCCACCAATCCGCGCTGGGTCCGCGTGGTGGAGTATGACCTAATCTCTCTCACCCCGATTAGTGAGAGAAGGCCTTTGTCCAGCAGTGGGCATTATAGCCTGATATTATTTTTTATGGACGAGTATGAATTTAGTCGTGGGTGTGTTTACTAACATTAAATTCACACAGACACCCAAACCGTAACAAATGTTTGGGGGCCACACAAAGACTGGTCCCGTGCGGGAATCGAACCCGCAACTACTCGATCTAATAGGTGGAGCAGCATTAGCCCCAAGCATTCCCCTATAGAGACATCCCAAGCCAAAGCCGTTCCTCCTTGAGACTCCCTTGACCTAGTTGCCCCCTTGCCCTTCTGACTCGAGAGTACTGGTTGCATGCTCGCCTTTTGACCCAGTGAAGCTGTAAAGGCCCCGTGTCCAGCGTAAATCGTTCGCACACAAATTTCAAAGAAAAGAACTTACCGCCAAATTCACCGACATAAAAAAATCTAAAAGATCGGTACTTACCACCAACCCAAGCTATGGTGATGCCACCCAGTTCAGAATCTGAGAATCTTAGCAAGAAGGTACCAGGGGGACACTTAGAAAGCATGTCTTCTGCTTGTTTCTTCTGGATGAAGCCCATTATCAGCCTGTTAAGAAAGAGTGAGTGTTTTATAAAGAGTTTGAAGACAATGAGGTACAGCTTCTAAGAATAATTTCTAGGATATTTATGGAACACACATTTATTTATTTATATTATTTGACGGACGATTTAGCGCAGTGGTTAAGAGCTTAAGCCGCTCCGCTCACTGTGTCTAATAGTCGCGGGTTCGAATCCCGCACGGGACAAATCTTTGTGTGAACCACAATTATTTGTTCCGCTCTGGGTATTTGTGTATGTGAATTTTCGTGTTTGTAAACGAATTCACGACAGGAATAAATTCTAGTGTTTTAGGCTACGTTTTTTTTTTAAATTAAGATAATAAAATGAAGAATGAAGATTCTTATGTTATTAAGAGTATTTTTTTTATTCATTCAGGATAGTCCCTAAAGTGAGAATATTATCTATACAAATATTATAAAGGGGTAAAGTTTGTGAGTTTGGATGTTCGGGGTAATCTCCGGTACTACTGCTCCGATTTTAATGATTCTTTCACAATTGGAAAGCTTCCTTATCCAGAAGTAACATAAGCTAAAAACATAGACCCGGTAGGTGGCGCTGTTGTCGACCGGGATCGCGGGAAACTGCTAGTCTATACTAATATTATAAAGAGGAAAGATTTGTATTTTGTATGTAACGAATGATCTCAAAAACGACTAGGCCGATTTAAAAAATTCTTTCACCATTATAATTCTACATTATCCCTGAGTAACAAAGGCTATGTTTAAAAATAAATATACACCCGTGCGAAGCCGGGACGGGCCGCTAGTTTTATATAAAACAAAAGAAAAATCTTTCCAGAAAGGGTCCTAGGCTTTCTCCCGCACCATTTCATAGCTACTCCCATTAGACATGGCTAGTGTCCCACTATTCAGATTTGATTATTTGTATCTGAAACAGTGCAAAGATTCGAATCTCAATATGTGTCATTTGGAATATTTGTATCAGCTAAATTTAAGCACAGCCAGCCCACAGACTGACATCGTGTCGCGTATTCGTTTGTTCCGTGAGACGGCATGTTTAGTGAATGTAAGATCGAGATTTAGATTGGAATGAACTATGAAGCATTTTGTTTGTTCTGTAAGATTGCCTTTGTAGATAGATAGAGTACTCTTTATTGTACACCAGTGAAATTACAATTTTTAACAAGTAATTACAGACTAATATGCACAATTGGCGGTCTTATAGCTAAGAGCTATACTGACAACCAATACTGACTGGTGAATGTAAGATCGAGATTCAGATACTAATGAGACATTTTTTTCTGTACAACTTTTTCAAATTCAAATCATTTATTTGTGGATAATAGGTAAGATAGGATGTTACATGTATATAGTCATAAGTTCTACTATATCCTGCCATGCATCAGGCGTACAAAATTATAAAGTATTATGAAATATATAATGTCATATAATTTTTAAATTAACTTAACAATTATATTAATGATATTATTAGTATCTTGATCTAGATCTTATTAAAAAAAATATATAATGCTATTTTCCCTCTATGAAGTCGTCAATGGAATAGTACTCTTTGTCTATTAAAAAATTACTTAAAACATATTTTTAAAGATATTAGCACTACTAATTTTCCTTATGTGTGTATTTCTCATTCATGTTTTCTATCACTGTATAAAATCAGTAGAGATCTATAGCCACTGCCCAAGCCGAGGCCGCTCCTCCTTGAGGCGCCCTTGAGCTAGTTGCCCTCTTGCCCTTCTGGCTCGAGGGTAGTGGTTGCACGCTAGCCCTTTTGTCCGGTGAAACTGTAAAGGCCCCGCGGCCTACAGCATAGGTCATTTACACTCACACACGCACACACACACACACACAAATCTTTAAAAAAAAGGACCCACTATATGATTTATTCCTGCGTCATGGGTGCGTTTACAAACATAAAAATTCACATACACAAATACCCAGATCAGAACAAATAACTGTGGGTCACACAAAGATTTGTCCCGTGCGGAAATCGAACCCACGACTATTAGACACAGTGGGCGGAGCGGCTTAAGCTCAATCAGTAAAGATCGACACATGTCTAACCCCCATTAACATCCACCGTATAATATATATTCCATAAAAGTACTCACCGATCGCACCAGAGAGTTCTCAAATAGTCTCTAGTGACTTTGACAACCATGTAGAACCATTCCCAGAAGGTGAAGTTCCTCTCTGGAAGAGCATCTTTGCAGAATTGAGTCCAACTGATTGCCATTGCGTTGAGGTCCATGGTATTCATCGGAAGACTCGTTCTGGGGGAATAGAGAGATCAAAATCGAAGGATTCAAATGCCTGCTCATACTACAGCTCTATATTCCAATAGCATTTTATGTATGGCCCCTAGAATATATAATAAAATTCCTGGATACATTAGAAACCACACTGATTTAAATGTATTCAAAAATGGCCTGCTCGAACTGCTAAATAAAAAGACATACTATTCTGTGTGTGAATTTCTTAATGATACAATAACATCCTAAGGCAAAAAAGGGTGCTGGCATTGGTTTTGTTATGAATAATGATTTATTATTAATTAATTAAATTGTAATTGTAATTACTTTAATTGATATTAGCTCATAAAAAAGCTCAGAGTTGCTCAGCGAGCTATGGAGAGAGCTATGCTCGGCGTTTCTCTACGCGATCGAATCAGGAATGCGGAGATTCGTAGAAGAACCAAGGTCACCGACATAGCCGTTAAGATTAGCAAGCTGAAGTGGCAATGGGCGGGCCACATAGCGCGTAGATCGGGCGGGCGTTGGGGCAGAAAGATTCTAGAGTGGAGACCACGTATTGGCAAGCGCAGCGTGGGACGACCGCCTGCCAGATGGACCGACGATCTTGTGAAAATCGCAGGAAATCGTTGGATGCAGGTGGCCTATGTTCAGCAGTGGACAAGTATAGGCTGAGATGATGATGATGATGATTGTAATTTATAACTAATATTTTGTACGCCATTCAATGGCCAAACATAGCGGTCATAGATAACTATTTAAAGATTACTACCTCTTTAACCTATGTTTCACAAATAAATAATTTGAATTCTTAACGCTATACACTAAGAAAAATAATAGGAAACCCGCATTCGCACAAGAGCTTTTTAGATGCGTGTTTACCGAGCGCTTCGGGTGCTTTTTCAGCGCTCGTTCACCAAGCGCTGCGAGCGCTGTTTTAACAAATGTACAATTTTTTGTGTCCGACCGAACCTTCGGTCAAAACTTCAGCTTCGGCCACCGAAGTTTTAGCCGAAGCCGAAGATTTCTAGCAAGCACCGAAATTCAACGATCTATTACGATTAAGACTTACACATGCTCTAGAGCGGCCGGCCGCCATTGCCAGTAAAAAACCAAATCAAAACCAACAATGACTGACGATTTAGCGCAGTGGTTAATAGCTTAACCCGCTCCGCCCATTGTGTCTAATAGTCGCGGGTTCGATTCCCGCACGGGACAAATCTTTGTGTGATCCACAATTATTTGTTCCGGTCTGGGTATTTGTGTATGTGAATTTTCATGTTTGTAAACGCACCTACGACACAGGAATTAATCCTAGTGCGGGGCTACGTTTTTTACAAAAAAAAAAAAATCCGTAAGAACGGTTGGAAACTTTTTAAATATTTAGGCAATTATAGGCCAAATTTGTTAGGGTTATTAAACCTTCCGCTTCGGCTTAAAAAATCGACCGACAGTCGTACACTAATTCTATCGAAGGGAAGCAAGGGCATCGGGAGGGTCGATGAGAACATGCCGCGGACGGCGGTAACGGCTGATAGGAGAGGAGTTAGATTCGTAGTGAATAGCGGCCTAGATTAGGGGCTTCTTATCTGTTTTGGCTTCGGCTAAAAATCGACCGACGGTCGAACACTAATTCTAACAAAGGGAAGTAAGGGTATCGGGAGGGTCGGTGAGAACATGCCGCGGACGGTGGTAACGGCTGATAGGAGGGGAAGTCAGGTGCGTAGTGAATAGCGGTCTAGATTAGGGGCTTCTTATCTGTTTTGGCTTCGGGTAAAAATCGAACGACGGTCGAACACTAATTCTAACAAAGGGAAGTAAGGGTATCGGGAGGGTCGGTGAGAACATGCCGCGGACGGTGGTAACGGCTGATAGGAGGGGAAGTCAGGTGCGTAGTGAATAGCGGTCTAGATTAGGGGCTTCTTATCTGTTTTGGCTTCGGCTAAAAATCGAACGACGGTCGAACACTAATTCTAACAAAGGGAAGTAAGGGTATCGGGAGGGTCGGTGAGAACATGCCGCGGACGGTGGTAACGGCTGATAGGAGGGGAAGTCAGGTGCGTAGTGAATAGCGGTCTAGATTAGGGGCTTCTTATCTGTTTTGGCTTCGGGTAAAACTCGACCTCGGGTCAGACTAACAATTTCCCATTTCTTTCTTTGTAGCCCCTCATGAGTGTGTTTCAGAAATTTGGATAAATTAGATATCTACTTATCAACATTTTGTATAAAAGCGTTATTTTTTTTGTTTCCGATGAGTATGATGATTAGTAATAGTTGATGTTATTACCGTCACCGGTGTATTGTGTACACCTACTTTTCGCCGACGATAGGGGGTGAGCCTACTGCCATTATACCGGGCACAATTTCTAAACTTTAGACAGATACTGGTAATTTTTCAATAGATAAATAACACTAACCCAGAGAGGTTTGCCTCTAAGGAAAGAACCTGTTGGATCTCTGTAATCTCTGCCTACCCCGCAAGGGATCTGGCGTGATGATACAGGTAGATAAATTACACTTTGTCCGATTTACAGTATGTTATGTGTTTTATTCTTTTTAAGAACTCACCTAAATATCTTCTCAGCCAAGAAACGCAAATTATCTTCAGAAAGATCTCCTCCTGTCGCAAAACAGAACTTAATGCGAAGAGTCTCCGCCAGTTGTCCCCAAGTTACCTGAGAAATAAAATAAACAATAAATTCTACATTTTTACAGAAAAAACGAGGACACGAGATAAGAAAAGTAAAGAAAAAAAAAACAAAATCAAAGTATATTTATTTATCAAGACATGAGTAGGGAATAATTTTTTTTTTTTTTAAAACGTAGCCCCACACTAGGATTTATTCCTGTGTCGTGGGTGCGTTTACAAACATGAAAATTCACATACACAAATACCCAGACCGGAACAAATAATTGTGGATCACACAATTAAAAAAAAATCCCTGAAATCACCCCACATAATTAATGGACGGCCCCTTACATGTGTCTTAACATAAAATCTAATTAAAAATAAGGTTTATAGTGCGAAATTAGGGTTATCATTAAGTAAAATCTCCCTACTTTCAGGGAACGGCAACTCTGCGACCGTCATTAAGTGACATTTCACTTGATGACAGCGTTAGTTCCGAATGGCCGAGGGTCAAAATATCCGTGTATGAGTGTACTCACTTTATCGGGTACAGCGAAAGGCACGCGACCGGGGGAGCTGAAGGCGTTATCCCACGTCACCGTTGCCCAGCCGTGGGGCTCCTGGTTGCCGTGAACTATGACCACTACTGGGAGAGACAAGGTCCACACCTGCAGACACAACAAAATTACGATAAATACACTTTACACACGTTACTAAAAGAATGCCAGAAGAAAGAATGACAAAACTGATATACAATGCGAAAGTGGAAGGATGTAGGTGCCGGGGAAGACCTAGACTATCTTACCATGACCAAATAGATCGTGTCTTAGCTGAAGGGCAAGTCAAGAGTCTCCGTATCCGGCGAGTGTGTATGAGACGAACTATGAGAGTGGAGGAAGCCAGAGAGGTATGTAAGGAAAGAACCTGTTGGAACTCTGTACTCTCTGCCTACCCCGCGAGGGAGCTGGCGTGATGATATAGATAGATAGATAGATACACACGTTACTTATACACTAACAAAAAACGGTGATAGCCACTAGGCTATGAATACGTACCTCTGTCTTTTCGAAAGCATGTGCGTATTAAAAATTATTTATCACTTGCTTTAACGGTGAAGGAAAACATCGTGAGGAAACCTGCATGCCTGAGAGTTTCTCGAAGGTGTGTGAAGTTCGCCAACCCGCACTGGGCCAGCGTGGTGGACTATGGCCTAAACCCTCTCAGTTTGAGAGGAGGCCCGTGCCCAATACTGGGACAGTTTCTTAACAGGGCTAATATTATCATATATATACACCTATGTGTGAGTACACGTGTGTGAGAGTATGTGTGTGTATGTTTTTGTGCGCGTGTCTATGTGTATGCGCGTAAGCATGTATTCGTGATTTGTAATATTGTACGAATAATATATCGATAATATGGACAAATAATATACTCATTTTTACGAATAATTACTTTTTTTACACCGTCACTGAGTACACCCACTTATTGCCGACGATGTTAGGTCCCGTGTAATAGAAGGCGAGCCTATTGCCATATACCGAGCATTATTCCAGACTCCGGACTCATACACTACATTTGTACACCGCTTTCCCACCAGACAAACGAGGCATTCTATTATTAATAATTTCTTCTTGTAAATTTATATGTTTATACCCATAATGACTTATGCCTGTGTTGTGTTCGGACATTCGGCCCCCTTTCACATCGATAAACTCCAAGCGGTTCAAAACCGCTTCCTCCGTAAAGCCCCCCTGGTTCGTACGGAATGTCGATCTCCACTCCGATCTAGGTCTCGAACCTATTCGCGCCTATATTAATAAGGCGACAACACGACACTTCGCGAACGCATCTACCCATGCGAATCCATTAATCGTAGCCGCCGCCGACTACGATCCCCCCCCCGACCCCCTGCCGCCACCGCCGGCCGCGACATGTTCTCTCCGACCCCCCCGATGCTTTGTCATCCATTCTTCGTATGGCCGGCGGTTGACCGGTGCACTTAGTAGTGCACCCCGTCCCCCCACAGTGACTGTCCCAACCGAGGGCGCCTCTTCAAGGAGTATGTCGCCCCTTGCCCTTCTGGCTCGAGCGTAGTGGTTGCACGCTCGCCCTTAAGTCCGGTGAAGCTGTAAAGGCCTCGCGGCCAACAGCGTACATCACTCACACACACTTTATATGTTTACCTGGAAGACCAGCTCTCCACCGCCGACATTGAACTGTGACTGGAACAGTAGAGTCAATTTCTCATCCATAACGCTTTCAGTCCCTTTCTTCTCTGCTCGCTTTATCTTTCGCAGTTGCATGTTCCTGAAATACAATAATGAATTTAGCGTATACTGTCCCGGGGAAAGGTCTCCTTTAATCGAGGTAAGAGAGATAAGAGTAATTAAATATGTCCATGAGTATATGTACAAAAGAAAAGCAGTGATAGTCTAGTGGTTAGACTGTTGGACTGCATCAGTCAGTCAGTCAGAGGTCGAGGGTTGAAACCCAGGCCCGCACCTTAGAGAATAAATAAAATAGTGTTAGTACAAAATTGGTCCATACTTCAACTAATGCGGCAGTAAACAAACAGCCAATATCGTCCCACTGCGAGGAAAAGAAGCCTTCTGCCACAAATGTCAATCGGAGAGATGAGGTTAGTCAGTGCTGTGCGGTGGAGGCAGGCTTGTGGACACCTGCTGGAGTCTCGCGATCGCCGATATCGCAATCTATCTATCTATAACATCACGCCCTTACAGGGTAGGCAGAGAGTACACAGTTCCAACAGGCTCTTTCCGTACATACCTCTCTGGCTTCCTCTACTCTCATAGTTCGTCTCATACACGCTCGCCGGTTACGGAGACTCAAGACTTGTCCTTCAGATAAGACCCGGTCTATTTGGTCATGGTAAGATAGTCTAGGTCTTCCCCGGTACCTACATCCTTCCACTTTCGCATATCGCAATAATATATCTTAATTTTATCTAAATCACCAACAACGTCACACTCGTTAATTCTTGTCACAAACATAAGGCCTATATTCCTATTCACTCCAACAGCTACGTGCCGCAAATCAACGCAATCGCCAATATCGCGACAATATATCTCATCATCATCATCATCAACTCAGCCTATACTTGTCCACTGCTGAACATAGGCCTCCCCAATCGCTTTCCAGCGTAACCGGTCCGATGCCACCTGCATCCAACGACTTCCTGCGATTTATATCTCAACTACACCTTAATCACCAATATCGCCACACTCACCAATCCCTTCACAAACATGTCCTCTATACTTCTATTCACTACAACAGCCAAATCCCTAAATTTAAACGCAATCGCCGACATTACCACAACACTTGAAGCTAACGCTGAGCTGTCTGCTCGTCGGCTGGAACTCCATAGTGCCGGTTGTTAAGAATGTCGCCATACTCGTCAATCTCGTCATAAACGTAACACATACATTCCTGTTTACTCTAATAGCCGTACCCTCCAATTTTAACACAATCGCCAATATCACCACAACACTCAAAGCTAACGCTGAGCTTGTCTGCTCGTCGACTGGTACTCCATAGTGCCGGTGTTGTAAAAAATATCGCCATACTCGTCAATCACACCACAAGCATAACACCAACATTCCTGTTCACTCCAAGAGCCATATCCTTCAATTTCAATGCAATCGCCGATATCGCCGACCCCACCACAATACCTGAAGCTAACGCTGAGCTGTCTGCTCGTCGGCTGGTACTCCATAGTGCCGGTGTTGTTAAGAATATCGCCACATTCTACAGGCTGCTTCCCTTTACCGGCTTGGGTCTCGCTCTTCAATAACAGCTGAGCCTGTTGTTCTGATATAATAACCACCTGTATATAAAAAAGATGATACATAACAGTGAGGTAACGGTTTTGTCTTGCGTGCTAGTAAAAAAAAATAGTTACCATAATTAGCTAGAAGTCAAATCATCACTATATTTTTGTATATAGTGTTTTCAGTTCGACAGTTGTCTTAAAAAATGAGTGTAATATGCAATTTTCATTGTTCTTTAAAAAATATAGCCCTACACTAGGAATGATTTGTGTCGTGGGTGCGTATAAACATGAAATTCAGATGCACAAATCACTCGGACCGAAAAAAATATGTGTGGGTAACACAAAAACTTGTCCCGTGCGGGAATCGAACCCGCGACTACTCAATCTAGTGGGTGGAGCGACTCAAGCTCTTTCCCACTGGACCAAGCCATCCGTCAAATATTGCCTTTAAAGTTTTACATAACGTTACCGAGTACAGGTGATATACCATCGTGTGCCTCGCATCAGCAGTTACTGACATTTGGTGTCATACGAACCCAGCGCAGCGCGCCGGATTAATCCAGTAATATTTTCCAACCAATTTACTCTCAACCACGGTTTGCAACCCTGCCTTGGTTTTTTCCAATAAATCTGCTTCGAGTACGCACTTGAGATGGCGCAAGCCCAAAATGGCGCGAGCCCTTATGGTCTATTTTTAACCGACTTCAAAAAGGAGGAGGTTCTATGTTCGGTTGTATGTATGCTTTTTTTTTTTTTTTTATGTATGTTCAGCGATATTTCCGTCAATTGTGGACCGATTTTGATATTTTTTTTTGCATTGGGTTCAGTATATCTCCAAGGTGGTCCCATATTAATTTTATTGACATTGGACCTTGGACTTAGAAGATACACCAGGGAACTCCTTAACGACAAACAATAGGAATGTGTAAATTGAGATATTATGGTTATTACGTCAATCCTATAGGTACCCCACTATAGAATAATTCACTGGTCACTTAAAATTGTAAAATAAAAATCTTTTATTAAAAAAGGTAAACCGACTTCAAAAAGCAAAAAAATAAATATTTGAAGTCGGTGCCAAGTAACCGACTGCACCAACCAGCACCGACTTCAAATATTTATTTTTTTGCTTTTTGAAGTCGGTTTACCTTTTTTTATAAAAGATTTTTATTTAAATAACATCTGCTATAGACAAGTTACACTTAGAACTACATTGGCTTCAAACAGCTACTGTGTAAAATGTTATGTGCTCTTTTTCTGGCATACTGACATTCCAGGAATGCAGAGCCCGTTCTAATATTAGCCTCTGTAGGATCGCTGGTTATGTGAGACATGAGGATATATCCCACCACATTGCACAAGCGTTTAATGGCCGGTTTCAATACTTAATTAGTTAGACCAAATAGACCTTGTCTTATCTGAAGGGCAAGTCAAGAGCCTCCGTAACCGGCGAGCGTGTATGAGGCGAACTATGAGAGTGGAAAAAGCCAGAGAGGTATGTAAGGAAAGAACCTGTTGGAACTCTACTCTCTGCCTACCCCGCAAGGGATCTGGCGTGATGATATAGATAGATAGAACTAGTTAGAAACTTTACGCGGTGTTATACAATAATTTCGCAAACTGATCATTTAATGATACCTACTCTGTAACATACAGAATGTACATACATATGTTGGATCATAGCGAATAAAGGACCTGTTAAAGTGCGACAAGGATCTTTTGGCGCATAAATGACATTGACAGGACGCTACAGTAAAATTAGGATTAGCATAAGTTTATTTTTGTTACTTACATTTACATGTGTGGGGGGGGGGATGTCGTCATACTGACTGACGTCACCAGCGATACAGTCGTGGGACATTAGTCCCGTCTCATCCCACCAAATCCCTTGCGAGGTAGGCAGAGACAGAGTTCTAATAGGTTCTTTCCTTACATACCTCTCTGCCTTCCTCCACTCTCTTAGTTTCTCTTATGAAACTAGTATTATTTAGAACTGGACTTCATCCGATTATGGATTCAAACCCAGGACTCCGTGATCGCCACCCCCATAAATAAATAAAAAAAATACTTACGCTAACTCTTGGAGGAGTCATGTGTACGTTCAGCTGACCCCCAACCAGTAAACGGACAGTAGCCGTGAAGCTAGAACAAGAAAAGCATAATATACTTAATGCAGAAGACACCTCAAGTATTTTTTTTTATTATATTTAATAAAATTGCACACAGAACAAAACAATTGTAATTTTACAGGTGATGTACAAAGGCCAGCTTAACTCCCCCGATGCTTTGTCATCCCTTCTTTCCGCTCAGAATACGGGCGACAACGACGACGTAGTAGTAGATCCCCTCCCATAGCCGGCGGTTGACCGGTGCACTTAGTAGTGCACCCGTCCCCCTACAGCGACTGTCCCAACCGAGTATGTCGCCTCTTGCCCTTCTGGCTGGCTAGAGCGTAGTGGTTGCACGCTCGTCTTTAAGTCCGGTGAAGCTGTAAAGGCCTCGCGGCCAACAGCGTACATCATTCACACACACACACTCAAAATATGAGTTCTCTTCCAGCGAACCTTTGAGTGTTGAGAGATGAGAATGTCAATAAGAGTGCAGTTATACAACCGCACATTCAAAAATACAATAAAACAAACATAAATATAAATAAAATACATACTATACAAAACTAAATACATATATTTACAAAATAAACATACATAAGAATACACATAGTATATTATATTATAAATATGTATCAACAATCAGATAGGAAACGTTCTCTGATTCTTCTCTTGAATATATCCTATCGGGATAGAATCATTTAATTTTTTTTTGTGTTATAAGTTAGAGTGCATACACTATAGTTTTTTTTTTTTAAACCTAGCCCCACACTAAGATTAATTCCTGTGTCGTGGGTGCGTTTACAAACATGAAAATTCACATACACAAATGCCCAGACCGGAACAAATAATTGTGGATCACACAAAGATTTGTCCCGTGCGGGACTCGAACCCGCGACTATTAGACGCAGTGGGCAGAGCGGCTTAAGCTCTTAACCACTGCGCTAAATCGTCCGTCGCTAAATAGTGAGTTCCCCTTGTGCCAAGTGCTTGCAACGTGACACAGAGTGCTAAATTTTAGAAAGAGGGAGAGGGAGGCAGAAGGAGGGAGAGAGAGGGAGGGAGGGAGATAGAGGGGAGGGAGAGGGATGAGAGAGGAGAGGGAGAGGGGGGAAGGGGGGAGAGAAGAGAGGAAGAGGGAGGGAGAGAGGGGGGAGAGGGGGAGAGGCATACCATCACGCCAGCTCCCTCGCGGAGTAGGCAGAGAGTACAGAGTTCCAACAGGTTCTTTCTTTACAGACCTCTGGCTTCCTGCACTCTCATAGTTCGTCTCATACACGCTCGCCGGTTACGGTTACGATTCCACTGATTACGAATACATTGAATCATGATTTAAGATTACAAAATGTAATCGTAATCTTTAAAATGAGTACATTTTGCCCATCTCCGCCGCTAACCCCGCGGTCATCAAGTTGCGCATGGTATTTATAGCAAAAATACAACAGAACTATTATCTTGTTTGATATAGAGTAGGAGAATGAAAGTAGGATAAATGCGGTGAAAATGCGAGCTCTGCGGAAGATGTGCGGAGTGAAGCTGACCGACCGTATTCGCAACAGCGCAGTAAGAAAGCAACTAGGTATGAAAGAGAGTATCGGTGTAAAGATGAAAAAGGGTATGCTCCGTTGGTTCGGGTATATAGAAAGAATGTCTGAAGAAAGAATGACAAAACTGATATACAATGCGAAAGTGGAGGGATGTAGGTACCGGGGAAGACCTAGACTATCTTACCATGACCGAATAGACCGGGTCTTATCTGAAGGACAAGTCAGGAGGAGTCTCCGTAACCGGCGAGCGTGTATGAGACGAACTATGAGAGTAGAGGAAGCCAGAGAGGTATGTAAGAAAAGAGCCTGTTGGAACTCTGTATTCTCTGCCTACCTCGTAAGGGATCTGGCGTGATGATATAGATAGATAGATATAGAGTTTTGATGGTCATCTTGCGGTTCTACCATCAAATCAGCTCTATCATCATCAGGAACCGAAATTCGTCCACTTACAGGACAAAGGCCACTCCAAAAATTGCCACGCCAACTTATACAAAATAATAAATATTGATACAAGTCTGTATGATTCATAACTGTTTTTTTCGGACTGGGCTAGTGTGGCTTCATTCCACTAATAACTCAATTTCACTGGTGGCAGGTTACGGCCATGGCTGGTCACCAACCTCTCAGCAGTCATGTCGCAAAGGGACCCAGTCGTGTTCCGAAATGTTGCAAGTGGCCTTACGAGAAGGCGGGTCTAGTCCGATCATGCCGATTCGGAACTCGGTCTAACTTTAGTCTCCTCAGCGATTTAAACATAAATAAATAAAAATAAACATCGTCACGCCTATATTCCCCAGAGGGGGTGGCAGAGGTGTACTGAGTACACCCACGTTTCGCCGACAATGTTAGGTCCCATGTAATAGGGGGCGAGCCTATTGCCATATACCGGGCACAATTCCAGACTCCGGACTCATACTGGGAATTTTTCGTTAGAAAAACTACATTTGTCCGACCTAGGTTTTGAACCCAGGACCTCGTGATCACAAAGCGATGCGCTTTGCCACCAGACCAACGAGGCAGGCCTCAGCGATTTCAGGGAGAATAGGCTAGTTAGAAACGACGGACGATTTAGCGCAGTGGTTAAGAGCTTAAGCCGCTCCGCGCACTGTGTCTAATAGTCGCGGGTTCGATTCCCGCACGGAACAAATCTTTGTGTGATCCACATTTATTTGTTCCGGTCTGAGTATTTGTGTATGTGAATTTTCATGTTTGTGAACGCACCCACGACAGGACTAAATCATAGTGTGGGTCCACGTTTTTAAAGAAAAAAAAAAGGAAGTCACATCTTCGGCTCCATCGTCACTTATCAACAGGTGAGAAAGGGGACAATTATTAACAGTCCTTATAATAATAATAATATTAATATTTTTATAATTCCGGCCACGGGTAATTAGGTATCACTAATTATGGCCGGTGTCCGTCCCCTTTGAAATAGTCCAGTTTTTGTCCATCAAACCTCATTTACATAGCCCTTGTTTTCTTTCCATAATTTACAATAGTACTTGCACCTGCCGGGGTCAGTTCGCTGGTTATGTTTCTTTATTTTTAGCAAGTGATCTCAGCAGGTGGCTTACATAACATTAACTTCTCGCAAAGGGCCTCTACGTGTTGGACCCATGTCCCCATGCAAGCCTTTCATAGGTCCGGGTAAAGCCCGTGAATCTCAGCGAGATACATAATAATTATTATTTATTGAGTTCTTAAATTTACGCGAATATTACACATGAAATAAAACTATTTTACGGATTTTATCGCGGTTTATTTTTTTATTCTTAGTTCCCGACGTTTCGAGTGCTTTGCAGCACCCATGGTCACGGGAGGGACTGAGGTGTTAGACGTCCAATAGGCATAGTTGTTCCGGGGTACCCTCAAACTTCTTAATTATTTTTGTTGTTGTTGGTCCGATCTACGCAGAATGAGCTCACAGTGTCTTGAGGTCTTGCAGTGTTATGCTTGGTTTTGGATTTGATTATATTAATTACCGGATCCCAAGACGATGGAAGCACCCAGCCATCTTCTCTATTGATATTAGGATGTTTTTTAATTTCAATAGCCTCGCGAACCATCCTCAATCCAGACTCAAAGAAGTCTGCAGTCTGTGAACATGTCCTTGACCGCACCCGCCATAACATCAGATTTGATAGACCACAAATCCTCGTAAAAGAACACCGATTCCTACCAAGGATGGTTCGCGAGGCTATTGAAATTAAAAAACATCCTAATTTCAATAGAGAAGATGGCTGGGTGCTTCCATCGTCTTGGGATCCGGTAATTAATATAATCAAATCCAAAACCAAGCATAACACTGCAAGACCTCAAGACACTGTGAGCTCATTCTGCGTAGATCGGACCAACAACAACAAAAATAATTAAGAAGTTTGAGGGTACCCCGGAACAACTATGCCTATTGGACGTCTAACACCTCAGTCCCTCCCGTGACCATGGGTGCTGCAAAGCACTCGAAACGTCGGGAACTAAAAATAAAAAATAAACCGCGATAAAATCCGTAAAATAGTTTTATTTCATAATTATTATTATTATGCGCCATTTGTGTCCCACTGCTGGGCAAAGGCCTCCATCCACTTTTTCCACTCCTCTGTTCGTTGCCATGTCAGGCCAGTCTTTCAAAACGGTAGACCCAGGTGGATATAGCAGGACGTACTGGTCCTATGGTCACTTTTCGGCTTCATCAACAAAACCTTGGCACCACCTAGGGATACAGTACTTGTCAAGATGAATCCAAAGAGCCCAGACATGAAGGGGTTGAGTTGAGCTCCATCATCAAACCGACTCCATGGTACCATATAAATACGTCGTCATCCAGTCCTGGCCTATGATTAAAATTTCTAGTCTCTAGCTCATCGGGAAGTAGTTTAAAATCGTTTGCAAAATTTGTACCAAACAGACAGACACCAAAGCTATTGGATAAAATCGTGATAAAAGGGTTCTTACCGTGTGTTCGTCTTCATAACTTGAGGCGGTTGTTTTTCTATAACAAAGGTCGAAGTAACCAGCGTCGACAGCAGACCGGTTATCTGATGGGAGAACACGAGATGTTTAATCAAAACTGAAATCTTCCTGGATGGCTAAATTAACGCAACAGTCATAGAATAGTCTTCTAACCTAGGAGAATAGCTAGCTCGCTATATTTCTGCCTTGGTACTGGTCAAAATAGAGATATGTGGAGAGAAAAGAACAACGGCGTATGGAAGTGTTTACACCAAAGTGAGATGTGTGCTGGCTATGTAGGAATATCTCCCTACATAGCCAGCACACATCCCTGTTTGCTTTTTTGTGTGTGTGTGTTTGTGTGTGTGTGAATGATCTACGCTGTTGGCCGCGAGCGTGCAACCACTACGCTCGAGCCAGAAGGGCAAGGGGGCAACTAGCTGGCGGGCGCCTCAAGGAGGAACGGCCTAGGCTTGGGCAGTTGCTATGGGGGAGGGCGTATACTAGGTGTCTCGGCGTGGTGCTCTGCACCGGCCGGCGGGCAAGGGATTCTTCGAGCTCGCCGGCGAGGTCGGTGTGTGATCCTATGTATCCGAAAGAAGGGATGTAGGGGCATCGGGAGGGTACGGGTATCGTGAGAACATGCCGCGGACGGCGGTAGCGGCTGATAGGAGAGGAGTTAGGTTCGTATTCGGCGGCGGCTACGATTAGCGGATTTCTATGATTGGACGCGTTCGCGAAATATCGGGTTGTTGCCTTTTTAATAAAGGCGTGAACAGGTTCGAGACAGAGACCGGAATGGCCCAGTTTGCTGGATGAGTAAGAAAAAGAGGAAAAGTGAATTAGCGAAAGTACATATACTCTATTCTAAACTTTAAAACTTTGTGAACAAACCATCACCATGTTGAGATGTTTTAGTTGTGATTGCAATTTATAACAAGTGAATATGAAGGCGACACCGAAATAGAAATGCTTTTAGCAAGAATTCGACATTTTATGTAGAGTTCATTTTAGTAACATTTTTATCTTGTCATAGACATACTCTATGCCTTTTAGTGATTGCTCAAGTACGAGTCTATTTAGTTGTGAAGCGATGACAGATGACATCTGTCAGATTACGAATCACCGATGTCAGATAGTCGATGTACGATGGCGGATGGTGCTGCTTTGTTATTCGATTGGCAACGGGGCAAGCGGTCGGACGTATCGCGGAGAAGCTAACCTCACTGCATTCCATGTGACAATATTAATCTCCATCTATTATGCATACATGAAGGAAGATCAATGTACCGGACGAAACCCCAGTGGTGTATTAAGATTTCCTTTACGTTCGGTCACTATGCGAACCATTATGAAAACGAAGATCCACCTTTCACGTGTGTGTGTGTGTGAATGATGTACGCTGTTGGCCGCGAGGCCTTTACAGCTTCACCGGACTTAAAGGCGAGCGTGCAACCACTACGCTCTAGCCAGCCAAAAGGGCAAGAGGCGACATACTCGAGGGCGCCCTCGGTTGGGACAGTCGCTGTAGGGGGACGGGTGCACTACTAAGTCCACCGGTCAACCGCCGGCTATGGGAGGGGATCTACTACTACGTCGTCGTCGTCGCCCGTATTCTGAGCGGAAAGAAGGGATGACAAAGCATCGGGGGGGTCGGTGGGAACATGTCGCGGCCGGCGGTGGCGGCAGGGGTCGGGAGGGAGATCGTAGTCGGCGGTGGCTACGATTAACGGATTCGCATGGGTAGATGCGTTCGCGAAGTGACGTGTTGACGCCTTTTTAATAAAGGCGCGAATAGGTTCGAGACCTAGATCGGAGTGGAGGTCGACGTTCCGTACGAACCAGGGGGCTCCTTCGGCTTTACGGAGGAAGCGGTTTTGAACCACTTGGAGTTTATCGATGTGAGAGGGGGCCGAATGCCCGAACACAACACACGCATAAGTCATGATGGGTCGAACGCAAGTTTTGTAAAGTGTCACCTTATTTCTAAGGGACATTTTACTCCGCTTGCAGATTAACGAATGGAGACGACCGAGCACAAATGATGCTCGGTGACGGAACCCGCTTGATGTGCGAGCCGAAGGACATGGTACTGTTTAGGGTGACCCCTAGATATTTGACCTCTTTGACCCAGGGAATGGGTCGGTCGAACATGGTCACTTGGCCGAGATTACTTCTAGGGCGGCGCAGGGAGTGGCGCGGGGTGGCACCTCTGGAGAAGAACACCGCAGCGCTCTTGTCCGGGTTCACCTCAATACGCCACTTCCTGAACCAATTCCCTAGGGAATTGGCGGATGCCTGAAGGTGTCTGGTAATGAAACCCTTATTCCTATGCGAGACGTAGAGAGCGGTATCATCCGCGAATAGGGCTAGATGCGCCTTACTCGAACGAGGAACGTCGTTCGTGTAAAGGCTAAACAGGAGCGGAGAGAGAACTGAGCCCTGTGGGACTCCAGCACTGATGGAGTGGGAAGTGGAGCGCGTCATTTCGACGCGATAACGGAAGGCGCGATTCGACAAGAAGTCTCGTTAGATGAGCACGAGTCTGTCCGGCACACCCAATTGGTAGAGCTTGTAGATCAAGCCGTTGTGCCAGACTTTGTCGAATGCCTCCACCTTTCACCATTCCCAGCATTAAAACGGCCATCCAGAAAATCCAAGCGCCGATATATATATTTGTGTTGGCTAAAGTGGTGAGGTGTGTGCTGGCTAAAGGTACAAGATATGTAATGACTAAAAGAGGGAAAGTGTGTTTGTTGGTTAAAGGTTAAAACAGCTCTATCAAAGAAAAGCCTCCTAGGTATGGCACCTCAAATCTATAATAAGGTGCCAAATGACATAAAAAATCTAGAAAATAATACATTTAAGCACAAATTATCATTATTATTAATTGAAAAATGTTATTATAGTGTTGACGATTTTTTAAATAATAAATTAATTTAATGACATTTACTTATATTTTATCTTAATTATTTAGCATTTTAAATTCTAAATTTCTTATTAATAATTACCAATTGATAATTTCGTATGCTGTATGGCAGTACATAGAATGACCTATTGTAATGTTAACCCCTAAGCCTATATTTACCTATGTACACGAAATAAATGATTTGATTTGATTGAACAGAAGTTCGTAATGGATGAAGTACAAAGATGTATGCTGAGCTTTGATTTAGCTTCATGGTGATAACTAAAGTAAGGAGATGTATACTGGCTAAACCGTAGACAATATATGCTCACCTGCTTGCTCATACCGTCTAGCATTTCAGCAAGATGCGGCTGTCTTAACTCAACTATATTCTTGCTATTGATTCTCGTCACATTGTTGACTTGCTGGCGAGTGGTCCAGATCAGGTCTGCGAGGAGCTCGCACCACTCCTGTATGGTGTTGAGGTTGGATTGCATTGGGACCCCGTTCCCGTGGAGTTGTTGTTCGCGCTTCCATCTGTTATTGAATAAAATTGACGTTGATGAATGCAAACGTCATCCATCGGCCACGAGAGCTATGTTTTAGATGCCATCGAGACTTTCTCCATTCTTCTGACTCATCTAATGCTGAGTGTTTTGTGTGCTGTGCCGCGACGCAATGGATTAATATATATATATATATATATATATATATACAAGGTGTAACATAATAAACGCAAGACCTCAGACACCCCGATTAGAGAAATGCTTCATATATACAAAACGAAAACCAAATTTTTAAATTTAAAGGTATTTACCCCTTTTTTAAGGACTTTTATACCCTAATTAACAATGAAATTGTATATGTATGTGTGCGTTTTGAGAAATACGTTTTAGGGATGCATTTGAAATCTCCTTATTGCTATGAATCAAGAATACATTTAGATTTTTATAGCGAACTGGAGGAGTAAAAGCATTTTTTGCAAATTTAAAAAAATTTTAAATACATTAAAAATTGTTGGAATCAATTCAGTTACCCATTTAGAACAAACTACTTTTAGGTCTTGCGTTAATTATGTTACAGCTTGTATATATCATCACGCCAGATCCCTTGGGGGATAGGCAAGTACTCGATGCCTTCCGATTCCGATCTTCGCGCTATATGGCCCGGCCCGCCCAAGCTTAACGTTATATCATAAATCATTTATCGCGGTAACCCTTGCCTCCATAGAAAACACATTAATTAACTTACTTGATCAGCTCTTCATCGAGGACTTGGCTCTGAAGTTGTTGCAAGTTCGCAATGTTCTCCTTCATGTGGTCAACTAACTCCATCTGAGCTTGACTGATTTGGGCCACCTGGAGAAATTGTTGGAGTTAATAATCTTGACAGATGTAGAAAAAGGGAAAGGCGCGGGAGAGAGAGGAAAAGTTAGGGGGAGAAAGAGAGGGGTAGATGAGAGAGGGAGAGAAAAAATGAGAGGATAAAGAGAAGGTTAGGGGGAAATAAGGGAAGGTAAAAGGGAAGAGAGGGGAAATAGGAAAGTGAGGGGAAGAGAGGGGGTAAGGCGAGGATAGTAAGGGAGAGAGAATAAAAGGTGGGGAAAAAGAGAGGGAAAGGTGGTGAGAGAAGGTAACGTGAGGGAAAGGCGTCGAAGGAGGAGGAATTAAGAGGAGAAATAGGAGTAAGGAGAAAGGGAGAGGCTGTAGCTTACCAGCGCGTTCAATTTTCTCTCAGTCTCTTCAATTTGGACGCGAAGACAGGCCACAAGATCTCTTCGTTCATTCGTCATCGATTGTTGGAGATAGTTCATATGACCTGGTGAAAGGTAATATGTAATATTAATAAATCGGGTACCACTAATTATGGCCAGTGTCCATATACTTTAAAAAGACTTTGAAAGACCAGTTCCCTTCTATCGAAACCTCATTCCCATAGTACTTTCTCTTCTTATAGTTAAGAATAGACCTCGCACCTGCCAGGGTCATTTTGCTGTTCACGTTTCTTCATTTTCAGCAGTTGATCTCAGCAAGTGACTTACATAACATTTCCTTCTCGCAAAAGGCCTCTACGTGTTGGGCCCATGTCCCAGCCTTCCAAAAGTCCGGACGAAATCCGTAAATCTCAACCAAATTTATCTCCTCAGCCTATTTCAGAATAAATAAGCAATTACCGAGTCAGCGAACCACATCTTTCGGGCCCACCGGCACTTTTCTGACTCTGAAACTACCGAACCGATATTAATAATTCTTTTACCATTCGTAGGCTACATTAGACATGGGTAACTCAGCGAAATTCCTTGCGTTAACTCAGAAACTCAGGCGCAGTTTACTGCGCAGGCTCATTGCTTTAACACAAAATTGCGCCATGGCGCAACAAAATGGAACGCGCCGAGTGAGCAGCGAAACGCGCGCCATCTGCACGTCGCGCTCTCAGGTTCTTAGCAGAAACAGAGCACAGCGCCCTAATTGCATTAACTCACTGTTTACTCAGCGAGTGAGTGAGAGAATGAATGAGATCGGGCGTGGTGACACTTAATAACTCAACACCTTAACACTTTTCGAATTTCCCAGTCCTGCGCTGTGCGCCAACACATTTTGAAGAAGTGAGTTAACACATCCGGCGCAGTGAACTGTGTTGGCGTAATTGCGCGGCGCGGCGCAGCGCAGTGTTACACGTCTTAGCTACATTATCCGAAAGTAACAGACCCGGTAAGTAGCGCTGTTGACGTGTGAACCCGCGGGTAACTACTAGTCATACTATCTATTACTACTTTTATAAATGTGAAAGTTTGTATGTTTGGATGTTTCCTACTCAATCACGCAAACGGCACGGATTTGGATGAAAATTGGCACAAATATAGTTTATTAGCTGAATTAACACATGGGATACTTTTTATCCGGAAAAAATGTAAGGTTCCTGTCTAAGGTGAACGCGGACGCAGATGCGGGGAGAAACTAGTTATTAATAAAAATAAGACTTCCTTATTTCTAGGTCGGACAAACGTTTTTGGACAAAGTTTTTCTATATCCAGTATGGGTCTGGAGTCTGGAATTCCGCCACGTACAGTTTTATTATGGGACTAAGCCTGCCACACATTCCCACAATGGTCTCCTTAGATGACACCAAGGTTTGAATCTTGTGGTGACATGGGAAGCGCTTAAATTGTCTTGGAACCCGCAACAAATTTAATTAGAAAGAAAATAAAAGAGGACTGGGAAAATTCCACTTCCCTCCTTTCCTACGCCTCCTGTTTGTCTTTCTAAATAAATTTGTTGCTGGTTCCAAGGCAATTAAAGTGCTTCCTGGAACACCACAAGGCTTAACCCTTGGTGTGATCTAAGGAGACCATTGTGGATCCTGACTTACAGGAGTTACAATGGTAGGAATGTGTGTCAGGATTTCCTCCTTTGCAAAACGGGAGACACAAAGCATTGGCAACACCGCCACAGAACAAAAAACATGGCTAGTACATAGCAATAGCAATGTTGATATTTTTACTTTTAGGTGTTTAGTTGAATTAAGGTTTCTTACTAAAATATATTCTATCTTATAGGTCAATCGACGAATCCAACTCGGCTGGGCAGCGTTCGGGAAACTGCGCAACATCTTCTCATCCAAAATACCTCAGTGCCTTAAGACTAAAGTTTTTAGTCAATGTGTGTTACCAGTGATGACATATGGATCAGAGACGTGGTCTCTTACAATAGGTCTCATAAAAAAGCTCAGAGTTGCTCAGCGAGCTATGGAGAGTGCTATGCTCGGCGTTTCTCTACGCGATCGAATCAGGAATGAGGAGATTCGTAGAAGAACCAAGATTACCGACATAGCCCTTAAGATTAGCAAGCTGAAGTGGCAATGGGCGGGCCACATAGCGCGTAGATCGGACGGGCGTTGGGGAAGAAAGATTCTAGAGTGGAGACCACGTATTGGCAAGCGCAGCGTGGCACGACCGCCTGCCAGATGGACCGACGATCTTGTGAAAATCGCAGGAAGTCGTTGGATGCAGGTGGCATCGGACCGGTTGCGCTGGAAAGCGATTGGGGAGGCCTATGTTCAGCAGTGGACAAGTATAGGCTGAAATGATGATGTCAATTATATTGTATAAAGTTAAAACTTTCCTCTTGTCATATTAGTTTAGATTACTCTAAGTTAATGATGGCATGTTTTTCTTTTTGTGTACATTATTAAGGGTTACTTCCCAGAACTAAATTAAGATACTTATGTTTTATTTATTACTATTGGTTGTAATCTGTTTATGTACCTATTCGATAAAATAAATAAAAAATAAAATAAATAGCCTTGTCCCTTTTTACATAGGACTTAACATCGTAAACATCGTAATAATTCACACCAGTGAAGTCGTGCGCCTTCGCCTTAGCCGATACCAGCTGGGTTGATTGATTGAACAACGCCAGCGAAAAGTAAAAAGAAAAAGTAGCCCCACACTAGGATTAATTCCTTGTGTCATGGGTGCGTTTACAAACATGAAAACTCACATACACAAATACCCAGACCGAATCAAATAACAGGGGGTCACACAAAGATTTTTCCCCTGCGGAAATCAATCTCTTAACGACTGCACCAAATCATCCATCATAGTGGGTGTACACTGTGACAGTGTTTATTTAATTACTTACCCTTGTTCTTCAAGCACTCGTGGTATTGCAGAGAGAAGGACTCGATGTTAGCTTGAAGGCTGCGAATCTCTTCACCGACCACATTCACTTTCTGACGAACTGTCTGGAGTCCCGTTATAAGCTATAAACAAATGAATGTACAGTAAAAAACATTTTTACTAGCTTTTATTTAACACATTTACACATAAATATTACACCTAAAGGCCTTGATTTGCCCCAGAACCAACAGCAATGAAAATGTATGATTTTAAATCACCCATAAATTCTCTTAAGGCATTTTTTATTGAACGGACAAGCGGGGGCATCGCAATACTGCACAAAAAGTGTTAGATTTTGATGTTATAATTCAGTAGCCATTAATACGTATGAGGTTATATTGTGTGTTGACATTCAGTTAATATGACGGCGATTTCGATATAACTACTTACAATACTTTGAAACACAGGCAAGAAAATCTACATTTGTAGTGACAGTCAGGCTGCCCTCAAAGCCATCAGCTCCTATGAGCTAAGTGCGCATACCTTCTTGACAGATGTGGAGCGCGCAACACGGTCAGGTTAGTCTGGGTCCCTGGGCACACGGGGGTTGATGGCAATGAGCGTGCGAATGACTTTGCAAGGAAGGGAGCAAGGGAAAAACCTGTTGGTCCAGAACCGTTCATAGGCATACCAGACGGTGCCTACAGAGGCGCACTCTTCAAATATGCCCAAGAACAATACAGGAAAGAATGGGAAATACACACAGGGCTTAGACACTCCAAGGAATATCTCTCCCCGCATGGTGTGAGAGACTACAACTAAGGCAAATAACTGGAGCATTCACAGGCCACTATGGCACGAAAGAACATCTACACAAGATGAACCTATGCGTCGACGTGGTATGCAGGAGCTGCAGTACAGAAACTGAAACCATGAAGCATGTCCTATGTCACTGCGACGCTCTGGCGGCGCGGCGAATGAAGCTACTGGGATTGGCCTATCCAAACCCAGATGAACTACGGCTCTGCCCCCCTGCTGGAATTTACAACCTGATACAGGGAGTATTGGACACTTCAGGTAAGTAAGGGCATTAGGGCAAGGACAGCACAAAAGATCCCATCGGGTCGAAGTGTGCCAGAGGTCTCCTCGGTCCGGTAAGCCAACATTAAGGTAAGATAAGATACTTTGAAATATTCGTTTTAGATTGCAAATTGTCATATGGATATTTGCCATTATTTTAATAAAATAGATTAATAATGATGGCGTGGGTCAAATGTTTGTTGGATCTGAGGCGTTTAATAATAAATGCCTTAAAAGAATTTATGGGTGATTTGAAATCATACAAATATTTTTTCATTGCTGTTGGTTCTGGGGCAAATCATGTATGGGCGCAGAACAAAGTCCTTTGACCTGTTGGTTCAGTTTCGATGACAATGCATTTTTATGGTAAGCATGACGTGATTGTATATCCAGGATAGGCTTTACATGAAGGAATTCCTCAACGGGCAAATATAAATGTGGGTTGTGCGTAACGTCCCTTTCGGCCTGTGCCACCCAGCACAGTGCCACACTTAAATCTCTTATTAGGGCATTTATTTGGGAAAACAAACAGTGGCAAATTGAAACGTTCAGTAACACATTTTATCACACGTACAAATAAATTTGACCCCGTTTACCACAAATTACATTAAATACATATGCATTCTTGTATGTGATAAAAATTTTCTTACATCTTATAATTTTTAGCTACAGTTATGAAAGAAGACTGCATGAGAAATGGCTTACATTTGAATGCAAGGATTGTGGTTGGTAACGATGTCCTGGAGCAAGTGAATGAGTTTGTATATCTTAGATGCGCATTCAGTAAGGATGGGAAATACACCGATGACATAGAGAGAAGAGTGAGTGCAGGCAACAGAGTGAATGGCGCGATAGGAAAGCTACTTAGGAGCCGGCACTTAAGCCAAAAGGCGCAGCTGGCCATATATAATGGAGTGCTTGTCCCAACGCTGTTATATGGCAGCGAGAGCTGGGTATTTAAGAAGGAGAATGAAAGTAGGATAAATGCGGTAGAAATGCGAGCTGTGCGGAAGATGTGCGGAGTGAAGCTGACCGACCGTATTCACACCAGCGTAGTAAGAAAGCGAATAGATTTGAAAGATAGTATCGGTGTAAAGATGAGAAAGGGTATGCTCCGTTGGTTCGGGAGATATAGAAAGAATATCCGTAGAAAGAATGACAAAACAGATATACAATGCGAAAGTGGAAGGATGTAGGTACCAGGGAAGCCCTAGACTATCTTATTTGGTCATGCCAAATAGACCGTGTCTTATCTGAAGGGCAAGTCAAGAGTCTCCGTAACCGGCGAGCGTGTATGAGACAAACTATGAGAGTAGAGGAAGTCAGAGAGGTATGTAAGGAAACAAGCTGTTGGAACTCTGTACTCCCTGCCTACCCAGGGATCTGGCGTGATGATATAGATTATAATATGTCTTATTAGTGAGAGCCTAGAAGTTTTAACATTTTTAAATGCCACATAATGTCAATTGAGTTGGAGGATTCATTATAGGATTGAACTAAGCGACACAAAGGCGATCGCTTGCCAGCATTTGTGCGACATTTGATAGTAGCGAATAGGTGACACGGGTTACGACAATGCGATCTATTAGGAACTTTATAACAGAGTTTATTAACAATAAAAGTGCAGTCATATCTGTTATGACATAAATCATATAAATAAATATAGTAGCATAGCTCCTAGACGAGTACATCTTTGTATCAACTGTAAAAATGTCGTATTTGTCTAATAGCTGTTATATGAAAGACAATTTCGGAAACATCTGTAATGCATACAGCATATAATTTACTTTTTTCTTCATATTTGAGTTTGCGCAATCCTGAAGCATTTTGTGATAATTTTCTTACATGTGACAAGTTCACGCGACTTCTAGCGTCTTATTACTAGGATTTCCCTACTTTCCTTCCTTTCTCTTCATGTAACCTCTAGAGCTAGAAGTGCACTCACCTCACTATATTTCCTCTCGGTCTGCGGTTGAGCAATGTACGACGTCCCCATGGCGGACTGGATCACTTCCATCTCCATGCCAAGGCAGCGACGCATATACCCGTAGAGTTCGTGAGGAGCGTGGCTATGAAGAAAAAATTATAATTTCAGTATTCAGTCAGTATTTGACGTTTTTTCTATCTACCTATGTATGTAATTAAACCCTGTACCCACATGATATGATTAAAAAAATAGAAAGAGAATTAAAGAAAAAAGACAAGCCTACTGAGTTTATCCCTGGATGTTCTGTGTGTTTATATCTTAGTGTGTCTGTTTTCTCTCTAGACATCGGAGTGTGTATTTCTCAGTATGTGTGCGTGTGACTTTACACATATAGACAACAACATAAAAGTCAGACGTCTCAGGTTCAAACCCAGGCACGCACCTCTGCCTTTCGAAAACATGTGCGTATTAAAAATTAATTATCACTTGGATTGTGGTTGGTAACGATGTACTGGAGCAAGTGAATGAGTTTGTATATCTTGGATGCACCTTCAGTAAGGATGGGAAATACACCGCTGACATAGAGAGAAGAGTGAGTGCAGGGAACAGGGTAAATGGTGCGATGGAAAAGCTACTTGGAAGCCGGCACTAAATCCATAAGGCGCAGCTGGCCATACATAATGGAGTTCTTGTCCCAACGCTGTTATATGGTAGCGAGAGCTGGGTATGTAAGAAGGAGAATGAATGTAGGATAAATGCGGTAGAAATGCGAGCTCTGCGGAAGATGTGCGGAGTGAAGCTGACCGACCGCATTAGCAACAGCATAGTAAGAAAGCGAGTAGGTATGAAAGATAGTATCGGTGTAAAGACGAGAAAGGGCATGCTGCGTTGGTTCGGGCATATAGAAAGACTAGACTATCTTACCATGACCAAATAAACCGAGTCTTATCTGAAGGAACCGTAACCAGCGAGTGTGTATGAGACGAACTATGAAAGTGGCAGAAGCCAGAGAGGTATGTAAAGAAAGAACCTGTTGGAACTCTGTACTCTCTGCCTACCCCGCAAGGGATCTGGTGTGATGGTATAGATAGAGAGAGATAGAGATCACTTGTTTTAACGGTGAAGGAAAACATCATATGGAAACCTGCATGCCTAAGAGTTTCTAGAAGGTATATGTGAAAGTGACAATGGCCTAAACCCTCTGTTTGAGAGGAGACCCATGCCCAACGGTGGGACAGTTTCTTATCAGGGCTAATAACATTATAATATAACAAAATATAGTTAGCCAGAAGTTGTATGGCTTACTCAGCTGATTAAAGTGGAACAATCTACCTATGCTGCGGTCTGAATGACGCGAGTATTGACATAAGTGCCCAAAAATGCACACGGTATATGTGCGAGAGTGTCTTTTTATGTGTCTGCGCGTGTGTTTATGTGCATGCTTGTATGTCTGTTTGTGTGAACTGCATGTTGAAGATCTTGACAACTTTATTGTGAGTGTCTTTGTGTATATGGGGCATGAATACCTGAATATGTGTGCATGTCTGTGTGTGTGTGTCTGCACGGGTAGATGCATTGCATTATGAGACCTCATGAAATATCACCTCTGAGAGTGACCTCATAAAATATCACCTGTACTGCATATTAAAGTTCTTGGCGGCATCCAACAGCTTCATCTTAGTGACAAACATGTCGGGGGATAACATCAGGTCGGCGTGGGCGTGGATCTCTTGCACCAGCTCGTCCACGAAGAACCGCTGCTGCTCCTCTGGTTCCGCAGTCCTAAGGAATTAAGGGCATATAGAAGGAGTAAGCAGAGGTATTCTGGTGATCTTTTGGGTGGGCTTTGGCCTACAGTAGACGTCATTCTGCTCATCATGAAGCAGAGGTAAACGAACTCATCATCAGTCGAAATTATTATACTACTTATACTGTAACATACTTACTACAATAATATTTTACTTTAAACTGGGCACGAAGTCCACAAATTAGGTATTGGTTACTGCACACGTAGTGACTATATACTCTTTGTTACTCCGTAACTGCTATTGAAGTTCAGGTAAAACTCTTTGAGTATAACTGTTGTTCTTTGTCTTCATAATCGTTGGTTTTGATTTTGACCATAGACAGTGTTACCAACTCGCAAAAATATTTGTCCCTAAACTTTATGTCAAAGAAAAACAAAATCTCCCAAATAAAATAATATTATTAAACAATAATAAATAGGGCCAAAATCTGTTGTTTTGATTTGGAAATGAATGGTTTAAATTTTTGATATTACGGCGAAAATATGGCTTATTATGTTTATGGTGAACACTATGGTGACATTTGTTATTCACTCAACTCCCCATTCTTAGGAATTGAAAACCGTACTAGATGTCGCTAAGCCGCTAGGACAACAAATAAATATGATTGGCTAGATTGCGTTACTCCAGGTCCTGTATTTTTATAACGTTATTTTGCTTAAAAAAAAATTAGGAAACATACAAGAAGTCAAAAAATCCCTAAAAACCCCCAAAAAGTATAACGTCCATAAAAAAAATCCCAACGAATTTATATACCCCCCGAATTTGGGAGGAAAACTCCTAAGTTGGGAACCCTGACCATAGAGGTACTAATCCTTCCTCTATGGTTTTGAAAGTTTTTCCCATGGAGTTACTAGAAGCATAGAGGGAGCATATACAAGATTATATATTTGCACTGCTTTCACTTGCATCATGTCAGTGATAAGCAAGGGGACAAATCCATCACTCAACCAGTTACGCAGTTACTTGTACATTTTTTTAACATTAATGACATAGACGATACTTGTGTTTTCTTATAGATATAAAATCATTTTGTATATATACCGAAAATTAAATATTTTTTACAATACGAAATATCGGTGTATCTCATAATACCTATTATAGATGCGTAACTTACTTAAGTTTTGTAGTAATCAACAATAGTAATTCTGTCTAGCTATTGACAATCTAAAGAATCTTGACATTCACTTGACACAAGTTTTTATAGCAAAAACACAACGGTGACCGACAAGTACTATGGTACTTGACAAGACAAATGTAACGAACGCAAACACAGCGGGGTTATGTTGAGAAGTTGGGTTCTTTCATTGGCCACCCTCCGGCTCCCTCATCAGACACTACACACCATTCGGATGTAAAGTACTCGTCTAGACTCTAAAGGGTTATATTGAGTACTTGTGTGCTTCCATTGGCCACCTTTTGGCTTCATGATCAGACCCTGAACACTATTTGGTTATACAGTACTATTCAATACCAATCTAACCAGGGGGGTTACGTTATATAGTTCACATGTTCCTTTACCCACCTTCCGACTCTATCATTAGACCAGCGCCATTGAATTGTCGTCGGACTTACATACGTATGCCAAATTTTAGCTAAATCAGATACCCGCGAGTGCTTTAAAAATGGATCACAAGCTTCGGACCGGAAAGACAGACACACGGACAAATAGACATACGAACATTGTAAGTTAATTTTATATTGAAACTGCTACTGGTTGTAATCTTCGTTATTTGAGTCCAACATCGTAGCACTCTTTTGTAAAATGTTTTGAAAATATGCAACTATACTGAGTTCAACTCTAATGTGCTCTTAGTATTGCATTAAAACACTATTAATTTAGACTGCAATATCTGTAGGCATATTAAACAAAAAGAAAACGCGTTAACAATTCTATAACTAAACTAAACAAAAATCTTTAAATTGGTTACCTAAATGGTACCAAGTGTCCAGAGTGTACGGCTGAACTGCGTTTATAATCTCTCTATGTTTTAAATCCTACCTCTATGGTTTTTCAAAAGAAATGCCACGTGTATAAATTATCGGTACCTATTTGTTTTAAACTTCTTTGGTATTTGTTAATAATATCATAAATAATTTAGTAGATTACCGACTTAGGCATAATTGTAGCTGAACGTATGTTACAAAGAGAATATAATCACTACGTTTTAAGAGGCGGAACTTCATACAAGAGCACGAAATTGCAAATTGTATAGAACTTAAACGCAAAGATTTACCACCATGACAAGATTAAATGTTATTGCTGCCAACATAAAATTATGTTATGCTGCCAACCTAATAAAACAATACTGCCAACATAAAAACAGAATAGGGATGTAGAATTAACGTTACATTTAATGTATCTATCGATATGTAACATTCTTAGGGTTCCATAGCTTACTAGTTTCAGTAGGTAGTACTGCCGCTTACAATGAAATAAAAAATAGAAGAATGATTTCACGTAATCACACGGAATTTCCAATGATGTGAATATACTAAAAGATAAAATTACCATTTTAACTGCCATACAAAAATTTAAAAGATAGAATTTATTTATTTAATTGATACAGGTTTTTTATAGAAATGTACACAAGTCTTCATATTTCACGTACCGCCACTCATTGTTTACATCTGTAAAAAAAAGTTTGCGTGTTAAGAAAACAGAAAAACGCATAGTAGGTACTAGAAGCTTTAGTATAATAAATTTATATTATTAACATTAAGAATGAAAGATATCGATAACATGACTGTACATCACTATTGTTTTTAATATTTTTATTTATCTGAACCACAAGAACTATAATGCCTATAAATTAATGTAAAATAGGGCAGTGGGCTGGTTCTTACCTCGCACAGAGGATAAGCATCGCCATACAATGTGGCAATGCGGCCAGTCTTCTGGGCACACTGCCTCAATATATATGTAAAATCTAGTATCATAAAAGAAACATACTTACCGATCTTTATCCAGTGAAAATTTAGCCATAAATATTGTTTTCTGGTCACCTACCTGAATTGTTTTTACTAGACATATTTCGAATTTAATTTTGTTCAGTTTGGAATATGCAACGCTACCGAGAAAACAACGCTAATTATATTTAGTAATACACCTTCTAAAGGAATATTAGATTACATTTGTTTGAAATTAACAATAATAATTTTATATGTATTATAGATACAAAATTTAAATTTATCAACTCGATATGACAATTTGAATTGACATATCATATTAAATATGGCAGAACAGTATAATGCAACTTAATTGAAAAGCAGACAGGTATATAGTACGTATTGAGGATACACGGCTTTTGCTTTCAACGGGTTTAAAAAGACAGCAAATCCAATATAAATCGTTACGTCTACAAGACTTTCACCAGCCTGTATGTTATAGGTGTCATAATTACAAATCAAGTAAAAATAGCGGACTCGGGGCCCTGTACTGCATGCTTTTTTTTGTATTTAAGGAAAATATTTGTACCGTGTGGTATTGCAAATAAACTTCTTATCTATTATAAAGAGGAAAGATTTGTTAGTAAGTAATCGATAAACTCTGAATTTCTTTATTTCCTTATTCTTTATTGTACACGCATATAGTTACAAGTTATAAAATTAAAATTACAGAGTACTTAAATGTACAAAGGCGAGCTGAACGGATTTTAATAATTCTTTTACCATTAAATCTACTTTATCTAGTAGGTGGTGGTGTTGTACACCGGGTGCGAAGCCGCGGAAAACGGCTAGTAAAAATAAACACTGTCATACCTATATTCCCCAAGCGGGGGCGGCAAAAGTGTACTTCGTACACCAACTTTGCACCGACGATGTTAAGTCCCATGTGACACTGGGAAATTTTCGATAGAAGAACTACATTTTTTCGACCTAGGATTTGTAGATAATAACGCGCATTATTAGCGTCTAGACCAGGGATTCCCAAAGGGTTGATATAAACGAAAACTGATTCTGGGGGTCAACGAGTTCTAAAAATCGGCCCGTATTAATTTACACTTTCTTATTTGAAACTTTCAAGATACTGTGTAAGTTGTGTTACGTGTACCAACTTGTTATAAGAATGACTAATAATTTAGTAGGAAGCATCATTGTTGTACTTTACTGACTCAACCAACCGCAAAGTTTTTAAATTGGTAAATATTTTGTATTAATAGGAAAAAACTAGAGATAAGGTTTTTAAAGAAATTTGGCTATGGGGGTCTTAAGTATCAGTTCATTTTGGAAGAAAGAGACCCCCTCTTGCCCAAAATAGTTTGGGAATACCTGGTCTAGACTAATGAGGCATTTTAACACAGTAAAAACATCCACGGTGGCCTCCTTCAACACAGTAAGGCCGATTCAGGATCTCCAAGCGGAAGACACCGGTGTTCCTTCTTGTGTATCGCTCAAAGACTTACCAAATTCTGCTCTCAATCCATGGTGCCAGGCAATGACGGACTTCTATGGGGAAGTGTTCCGTGTAGATAGTACGGACCTACAAAATAATGATTTTAATTTAAAAAGACTATGTTAAAAACAAGCAAAACACCGAACATATCTTGCTTAGTTCAGGAGTTCCAATGGCTTCTTTCTGGATCCACCATCAGACCTTAAACACCATCAGGGTCTAAAGTACTCGTCAAGACAAATCCAACGAGCCCAAACACGGCGGGGCTATATTGAGTAGTTGGGTGGTTCCATTGGCCACCTTTCGGGTTCATCATTAGACCCTGAACACTATCTGATTATATAGTACTTTTCAATACCAATCTAACAAGCCTAAACACGGGGGGTTACGTTGTATAGTTCACATGTTCCTATGGCCACTTTCGGACTCCATCATCAGACCAGGTCCATGGTGCCATGTTATTGTATTGTCACTAAACACGTATGCCAAATTTCAGCTCAATCGGATACCCGCAAGTGCTTGAAAAATGGATCACAAGATTTGAACCGGAAAGACAGACAGACATACGAACATTCCAAGTTAAATAAAAGCTTGAAAAATTAAACACGTTTACATTCCTCAAGTGCGAGTAGTCAAGGTGTACTGTGTGCACCCACACATCGTCAGGAAAAGTTCCAATCTTAGAATAAAATATAAACCAGGAGCCGTGGGCGCGCATCAAGTTGAAGCTACAATTACTATTTGCAATGCAAGTAGTCACACGTTAACACAAGTAGTGACCGTCTTGCGAAATAATATTGAATTATGATGTGTGTGTGTGTGTGTGAATGATGTACGCTGTTGGCCGCGAGGCCTTTACAGCTTCACCGGACTTAAAGGCGAGCGTGCAACCACTACGCTCTAGCCAGCCAGAAGGGCAAGAGGCGACATACTCGAGGGCGCCTCGAAGAGGTGCCCTCGGTTGGGACAGTCGCTGTAGGGGGACGGGTGCACTACTAAGTGCACCGGTCAACCGCCGGCTATGGGAGGGGATCTACTACTACGTCGTCGTCGTCGCCCGTATTCTGAGCGGAAAGAAGGGATGACAAAGCATCGGGGGGGTCGGTGAGAACATGTCGCGGCCGGCGGTGGCGGCAGGGGTCGGGGGGGGAATTATGATGTCTTGTGTCGTTCCTGCTTGTTAAAATGATGTTGAGATCAAAAAGAAGCATGATGGGAGGGATCACACTTTATACCTAACCAGTGCATTCAGGTGCCGTATTATTTTAATATTAAATTAATTCTTGCGTCTGTTATTGTCATATTGAAAGACGTGCCCATTTTGTTAGTGTTTCTACTATAACAATTTTATTATACCTTACTTTTATTTGCTGAGGACTTTATTAGTTATTTACGTTTAAATGAAAAAAAAGAAAGAAAAATAGTTACAATGATGAACATATGTTTCCTACATTAAATTACTTAATGGCAGCGTGCATATTACATTAAAATAGATATAGGCGCGTTTTATACTATTTATATATACACATACATATTCAAATACATAAATTATATTTATACATATTATATGATTACACAAATATTTCGTGTTACAATTTACTATTTATTATATTTATTTTACACAATCACAGGTACCTAAATAATATCAGTATATATTATTATAATCTATCTATCTATCTATATCATCACACCAGATCCGGGGAAGACTTAGACTATCTTACCATGACCGAATAGACCGGGTCTTATCTGAAGGACTAGTCAGAAGTCTCCGTAACCGGCGAGCGTGTATGAGACGAACTATGAGAGTAGAGGAAGCCAGAGAGGTATGTAAGGAAAGAGCCTGTTGGAACTCTGTACTCTCTGCCTACCCCGTAAGGGATCTGGCGTGATGATATTATTATAATATTACACAATATTAGTGTCGTGCGAATATGGTACAGTGGGGCCGCCCACCGCTAACTGGTTCCATACCGGGACGCACGGGCGCAAGGCGCTATGTCCTCGCGGTGACATTTAGTACGATCAAGGCTATCAGACGTGTGCGTATCGGTCGTTGACCCGCGATAGTTAACCTGTATAATATTAATGCTATCTTACTTCTATTCTACGTTTACATTCTTGTCACGCTATCTCTGTATTCTCCTTCTATTCTTTCTGGACTGTACCTGTACTTTTAAATATACTTTTATGTGTCAGTGAAATTTGTGTGTTTCTTTCTTCTACTCAAAGGACCTGCCAGGTGGAAACACTTAACTTTCTATCCTTCCATAAACTATAACTGTTTTACCGCAACAATGATTTTATTATCATCTACTCTAAAGTCATCAACATTTACCACATAAACTAGTATTCTTTATATCATTACGCGAGTGAAATAGGCGGCGGCGAGTGCGAGGCGTTTGTTGAATTTTTGGCTTCACCGCGCGACGTGCAATAACCATAGAATAACAATGATCCAGAAGCCGCGTTCTGTCGTATTTGCACGACGCGCGGTGAAGCCAAAAATCAACAAACGACCCGCACTCATCGCATTTCCCACGCATAATGTTGCTAGTTAAAAATGATTTACCGCTTACTGGCATTTGCCCCAATTTAGTAAGAGATTATAAAATCACTATTATTTCTAGCGGTAACATGTATCTTTATACATATTAACAAAATAAATAGACGTAATTAAGTAGGTTCTTAAAATAAAACGCAATTCCATTAGCAGTAAGTTAATAACGTTTATTTTTTTTATAAGTTATTTTATTTTTTATTTGTGTCGTTGCGTTACAATTTGACGGGCAATTTAGCGCAGTGGTTAAAAGCTTAAGCTGCTCCGCCCACTGAATCTAATAGTCGCGGGTTCGATTCTCGCACGGGACAAATCTTTCTGTGAGCCACAATTATTTGTTTCGGTATTTGTGTATGTGAATTTTCATGTTTGTAAACGCACCTACGACACAGGAATAAATCTTAGAGTGGAGCTATTTAAAAAAAAAAGAGAAACAATTCTAGGTTCTAGTAGGATCGATTCTTAGGACGGAAAAAGTGTAATGTTATTTTTAATATTCCTATTGTTGAATATTTTTTTAAATATTGCCTGAAATGTTGATAGATTTACACCTATTTCTATGATTTATCCGGCTTATCATTATACTACTAGGAATAAAATTATGTTCCGACATTAACTATCTACTACTGCGTCATACATATAAAAGCGTCATTCCATACTGCTTTTAGTAATTAAAAGTGGTACAAGTACTTTCGTCATTTTAACTAAGTAGATAAATCATTATGTAATAAGTTACTAAATTAATAAAAGTTAAAATTATAACAACTAAGATCCATAGTAAAAAAAGAAGGGAAAAATTACACTGCTGTATTGGCAACACAGACAAAATGGCCGCATCATTTTCGGTGACAATTATGAACGGAATATTTAATTCAATATTATATATATTTTAATTTTATTTTTAATATATTTTAATTTTAATATTATTTATATTTTAAATAATACTATGGTCGATTGCGCTACTTACACATGGGATGTAACCCCATCCTGTTTCTTTTTGAGCTTGACGGAATTGTGACAGGTAGAAACGCCACAGGACGCCATAATTAAATTTAATTTGACACTCGTAGAGCACGTTGTTTCGCGCGACGGTCGCCGAGTGAATAATCGCGTAAATGTGTGACAACTTGCTTTGCAGGTACTAATTGTTGCTTCAACGCGATGCGCAACCGCGGCTTCTCGATTATTGTTAATTCTATGGCAATTACGACTGGACATAGCTTCTGGTTTATATTTATTTATTCTAAGGTCCCAATATGAGAACTGTCAAATTTAATTGTAGACGAACTCAACTCAAACTCAACATAGCTTATCATATCTGTGCATTTGATCGTTGGCGAAAGATTTCATTATACATTACCTTTTGAAGGCTTTCAGGGGGGAGCTGCTGAGCGCGCGCCCAGAGCGACATCTTGCGGCTGAAACGAAAAATGTTATAAGAGAAAATGTTTCTATAGTGCGAAAAGGTTATGCTGGCGATTCTGTGAAATTATGGTTAGCATTTAGTAAAATTTTCCGACTTCCAGGGAAGTATTACATAAGGTGAGACCGCACGGTTACTAATTATAAAAAGAAGTTTGGCTACTCTGCGTCTGTCATGAAGTCACATTTTACTTAATGGCAACATTAGGTTCGATTTTTGCCGCAAGCCAAGAGATCCTTGTGAGACTGTATTACAAATGTATAATTTGTCATTTCCAATATTGAGTTTCTTCAACATCAACGTCGTCATTCCAATTCCACGCTGTTATTCCTTCACCTTAATGTATATGAATAGTGTGTGTAGTAATAGTTAGGCTGTTACTACACATATCATATTCATTAGGTCATCCGAAAACTTAGCTCTCGTAATGCCCGCGCACTCGAGCACCTTTTATGATAATTCTTTTACCGTTAAAGCTGTCCGTTTGTCTCATTACCAGCCTCTATAATCCGTCTATTCACGTGTTCATGTCTCAGGTTAAACATTTTTTCTTGAATGAATAACGTAAATTATTAAGTTTCCATTTGCTAGTCATTTTATGCTGTTCATCCATATCCAGTGTTGTTATTATTCTTTATACTAATAATAAGTATATTATTTAAGTAGTATATGATAGATTTCTGTTGATTTATTTATTAAGCACACCCCTACTCTTGTGATTCCTTTAGATTCTCTCCATCCAAAGGTTGCCTGGAAGAGATCACTATTAGTGATAAGGCCGCCCATTGTTACACTACCTTGTAAATTTATAAAATTGTATTCCTATATTGTGTTTTTGGTGGAACAATAAAGTGTTATCTATCTATATATCTACACAGGATCAGACACCGATCTCGGCGAGGTCCAAGAATTCCTTGCCCGCCGGCCGGTGCAGAGCACCACGGCGAGACACCTAGTATATGCCCTCCCCATAGCGACTGCCTAAGCCAAGGCCGTTCCTCCTTGAGGCGCCCTTGAGCGGGTTGCTCCCTTGACCTTCTGGCTCGAGCGTAGTGGTTGCACGCTCGCCCTCTTGTCCGGTGAAGCTGTAAAGGCTCCGCGGCCAACAGCGTGGATTATTCCACACACACACACGCCTAACAATTACTCTCTCGGCTCTCCCTTTGTTGGCCGTTTCCAATACTATTATATTTTCTTTAGAAGGCCGCGGCTTCAGGCGGCTTCAGAGGCGCTCGTAGCACTGTGTCACCGCGGTATTCTTACTGATCACCAAGATTAAGCAGCGTTCGACTCGGTCGGCCTGAGATGGGTGACCGTTTATGGCATTTTCATATTCGAGCGTCTCCGTGCTTCGGAAGGCACGTTAAGCCTTTGGTCCCGGTTACCACTTAATGTGATAGTCGTTAAGCCGAGTTGGAAGCCTTAAAAGCGGCTTGATAAGTTCCAACAGCAGGTGGCCACAAACCTGCCTCCACCAATCCGCACTGGGTCCGCGTGGAGGAGTATGACCTAATCTCTCTTACCTCGATTTGTGAGCGAAGGCCTTTGCCCAGAAGTAGGCAGTATAGGCTGATATTATTATTATATTAATAATAATTATCATAATTATTATTATTTCATTAGAAATCTAAATTGGCAAAACTTGCTGACCAAGTGCAAGTTATGTCGACGCTCAACCGACGCTTTTTCAACAGGCGCTGCTAAAGCGCTGTAAAGGGCTTTTGAAAAAATTAACTTCTAGCCGTTCTTTTCATTCCTTCCTTCGTTAGTCCTTGTTCGAAGGACGCTTTTTCAATGCGCGTAACTAAAAATATGGGAAACGCTGATCTATATCATTACGTCAGATCCCTTCCTAACCAGTACAGATTTCCAACATGATCATTCTTTACAGACCTCACTCACTTCCTCCATTTTTACAGTTTGTCTCACACACGCGCGCTGGTTACGCACTCTTTATTTGCCCTTTAGATAAGACGCGATCTATTGGGTCATGGTAAGAGTCAAGGTCACAGAAAGAGTCATATTATTACGACTTGTGGTCTAGGTCTTCCCCGGTACCTACATCCTTTCGAATCGTATATGTGTTTCGTCATTCCTTCCTCCGAAATTCGTTCTAGGTACCGACTCACCGAAACATATCGTTCCTCATCTTTATACATATAATTCCTTTCATACTACACACTACCTGTAGTCTATTCCAATCAAACTTTAAAACTTTTTTCGCTCAACCTAAAAACGTCGATTCCTCGCTAACAGCATTTTCATTTCGATGCCTTCGGAATACTGACGCCTTCATATTACACTTGTTGTGTGTGTGTGTGTGTGTGTGTGTGTGAATGATGTACGCTGTTGGCCGCGAGGCCTTTACAGCTTCACCGGACTTAAAGGCGAGCGTGCAACCACTACCCTCTAGCCAGCCAGAAGGGCAAGAGGCGCCCTCGGTTGGGACAGTCGCTGTAGGGGGACGGGTGCACTACTAAATGCACCGGTCAACCGCCGGCTATGGGAGGGGATCTACTACTACGTCGTCGTCGTCGCCCGTATTCTGAGCGGAAAGAAGGGATGACAAAGCATCGGGGGGGTCGGTGCGAACATGTCGCGGCCGGCGGTGGCGGCAGGGGTCGGGGGGGAGATCGTAGTCGGCGGTGGCTACGATTAACGGATTCGCATGGGTAGATGCGTTCGCGAAGTGACGTGTTGACGCCTTTTTAATAAAGGCGCGAATAGGTTCGAGACCTAGATCGGAGTGGAGGTCGACGTTCCGTACGAACCAGGGGGCTCCTACGGCTTTACGGAGGAAGCGGTTTTGAACCACTTGGAGTTTATTGTTATAGATTGCAATCACAACTAAAGCATCTGAAAATGGTGATGGTTTGTTTACAAAGTTTGATTGGAATAGACTATACATGCTTTTTACTACGTTATCAAAATCAATAGTTTTTTATTCATGAAAATCAAAAGATTTTATTCATGTAGACTAAAAGGCACTTATGAATAATCAAAAGGAGAAAATCTTGATTACTTAAGACTCGACCACCCCGTTCGAAAAGTCATTCCTGTGGAGAAGAAGGGCAAGAATCTCCACGGTTACTCTTTTTTAAAATGAGAGTTTTACTATACTTTTTGAATACATTGCATTCAGGGGGTATGGGAGAACAATGCAGAACGAGCTAAATAGATGTGCTTAATATAGATGAATCATAAGTGTTCTAAGATTCATGGTATCGGTCAGTGTCTACATAGTCCTCTCATTTACAAAATAGAGATTTTTTAAAGGTATATAATAAAACGTATAATAAGAGAAAAAAAAAGGTTACAATAAAATATGTAAAGAGTGCGTACAAAATAATTGATTATAGCTCCAGTGAGATGCCGAACAAGACAAAATTCAACAGTACATGTTTATTCAGTCTAAGGATAGAGGGCGGACCAGTCCCCACTAGCAGCACTCGTTCATGACTTGAGAAGCAGCCATCACTCTCCTCAACCATCACACAATATCATTTTAATTTATACAGATCTTTTTAAAAACAAGCTTTAATAGCAAAACACAACGAAGATAAGTTGCTCAGTTGAGAAGTTCCAATAGCTCCTTCCGGCTCCATCATCAGACCCTGGACACCATCCGAGTCTACATCACTCGACGTGAGAAATTCAATGAGCCCAAACACGACGGGTTTATATTGAGTAGTTGGGTGGTTCTGATCACAATCTTGTTGTATAGTACTTGTCAATACCAATCAAACGAACCTAAATACGATGGGGTATTTTGTGTAGTTGACATGTTGGCTCAATCATCAAACCAGCTCTATGGTACCATATTATTGTATTGTCACCGAACTATCTACATAAGTATGCCAAATTTTAGCTCAATCGGATACCTGCAAGTGCTTAAAAAGTGGATCACAAGATTTGAACCGGAAAGACAGACAGACGAAACGTGCAATTAAAATAAAAGGTTTTAATAATCCTAATTCTATTAGTAATCTTAATATTATTAGTAGTTTTAGTAAATGTGTGTTGCCAGCGATGACATATGGATCAGAGACGTGGTCTCTTACAATAGGTCTCATAAAAAAGCTCAGAGTTGCTCAGCGAGCTATGGAAAAAGCTATGCTCGGCGTTTCTCTACGTGATCGAATCAGGAACGAGAAGATTCGTGGAAGAACCAAGGTCACCGACAAAGCCTTCAGGATTAGCAAGTTAAAGTGGCAATGGGCGGGCCACATAGCGCGAAGATCGGACGGGCGTTGGGGCAGAAAGATTTTAAAGTGGAGACTACGTATTGGTAAGCGTAGCGTAGGACGACCGCCTTCCAGATGGACCGACGATCTTGTTAAAATCGCAAGAATTCGTAGGATGCAGGTGGCATCAGATCGGTTACGCTGGTAACTTATTGGGGAGGCCTATGTTTAGCAGTGGACAAGTATAACTTGAGATGATGATGATGATATTAGTAATAACCACGAAGTACTGAGATACTAACTTACCAATTAAAGAAATCGAGTGCAGAAATCAATACTTTTGCTCCTTGTAACTGCGAAAAGAGAAAAAAATATTTCAATATAAAGAGATCTTTTTAAAAACAAACTTATATAGCTAAAACACAATGAAGATATCTTGCTTGATTGGAGAATTCCTATGGCTTCCTTCCGGCTCACCATGAGACCCTGGACACCATCCGGGTCTGAAGTACTCGTCAAGACAAATCCAACGAGCCCAAACACGGCGAGGTATATTAAGTAGTTGGGTAGTTCCATTGGCCACCTTTCGACTTCATCATCAAACCCTGAACATCTAGTTGTATAGTAACTATTTGTCACTACCATGCTAACAAGGCTACACACGAGGGGGTTACGTATAGTTCACACGTTCCTATGGCCACCTTCCGACACCATCATCAGACCAGCTCCACGGTACTACATTATTGCATTGTCATCGATTTTACATACCTATGCCAAATTCACAACAATCATAGTATACAAGTAATGTATGTTATGGAAGAGCAGAGACTCCTAGCACAGGTAATACATACTTAAAAGGAGTCCCTAAATACGGCTAATTTGTAATATGATTTTCAGTTAAAGAAATAAATTTTTGTATTTTGTAAATTTCGGCTCAATCGGATATCTGCAAATGCTTGAAAAATAAATCACAAATAGAAGAATCAGGAACGACAGACACACGAAAATTGCGAGTTAAATAAAAGCTCGTAAATATAGTACGTTTGTTTGGCCCCTTAGTGTTTATGAATGCATGTATGTATTCAGCATACATATGTACATTCGTAAGCACTCATCATACACGAAGTTCATTATAGAATCTCTGTAGTTCCTTCGCATTTCCGATAGGAATACTATTAAAGGTGATTAGTGCGGATGCAGGTAAAAAAAGTCTAACAAGAACAGTCTTTTTACTTCAGTAAATAACATTGAAATTATGTAAGTAAACGCTTTATGAATTTTCAATAGTTTAAAAAACTGTTAGTTTTTTTTATTCTTGATGTGTGCTTAACAATTTGTTTCCTACAATCATTAAAAGCGTTGATAAAAAACCATAAGATCAACATACAAGAAACCCACAAGAAAAAATAAAAAGAAATGTGGATTTAGCCGTACACGGGCGCTTTACTCAACGCGTAGCGCTGAGGCGCTGCCTTTAAAAAAATGCACTGTAAGGCATTGGTTTCGCTTCAGCGCTTTACTATGGCGCGTTGAAAAAGTGTCCGTGCGAACGAGGGCTAATAGTCTGTGTGAACGCGGAATCTAGAAATTATTTAAACAGTGTTGCCAGTTACCAATTTTTGGGGAGGAAATATTAGTGTAGTACAACTTGAGGATAAAAATCTAAGGAAATGTAAAGGAGTTGCAAAAAATGAAGCTGACGCATCAGATGACGTAGGTAAAAACTAGAACAGGAAATGGTTTGGATAAACTATTATTAGAAAAGATTTTGGGGAAAAATCATCTGATTCAGGAGGATTTCATAATCCCTAAGAGAAATACAGAGCGATAATTTAAAATATCGCCTTCGGCCATAATAAGCCGAAGTTTTGACAGGAACCAAAGGTTTTCAGCAAGCACTGATATTGAACTATCTACTACGATTTACGACTTACGGATTATTTTAAGTAAATAAATACTATATATATATATATTATATAACATTAGCCCTGTGAAGAAACGGTCCCACCGTTGGGCACGGGCCTCTTATCAAACTGAGAGGGTTTAGGCCATAGTCCACCACGCTGGCCCAGTGCGGGTTGGCGAACTTCACACACCTTCGAGAAACTCTTAGGCATGCAGGTTTCCTCATGATGTTTTCCTTCACCGTTAAAGCAAATGATAGTTAATTTATAATACGCACATGTTTCACATGCTTTCGAAAAGTCAGATGCCTGCCTGGGTTCGAACCCGAGACCTCTGACTTTGCAGTCCAACGGTCTATATTATTTCAGTGTTATTATTTTTAAACAGTTGTAGATAATTTTAATCATCTCGTTAAGTTAATACTGGCAATAAAACTTTTTTTTTAAATTTAGCCTTTCATGAACCATATTTCTTAGGGTTATAAAAAGTTTTAACGATGTCATATTAATCGATTTCGGCTTCGGCCAAAAATCAACCTTCGGTCGGACACTATTGAGCAGGCAGGTACATTCGCCATTAGAACACGAATCATCATCATCAATCATCCCTATTCAACAAATTTTAGTACGATGTACCCAGTAGAATCACCAGATACCCCTGCAGTCTGTTTCATACTAAACATTGCAGAACCAACGAAGGTTCTGATTCGCCTGAAATTCGCGTGTCTCGCCTGTATAACGAACTTACCAAAAAAAATACCAGAACTCGATGTCCATTTTGACAGTCTCGCTCGTTTCATAACCAAAGTCAAAAAGTTTGAATTGCATACCTATTGATAGCTGCACTTTGTTTATTTATATACCTTACTGGCTCCCTAATACTTTTCTTCCTACTTTAAAATGTAAATAAACTTGTGAATAACTAAACATGCTGTGTTTCCCTATAAAAGTATGAACAATTAGCTATTATCAATAGTCAAAAGGACTGATGGCTTGGTCTAGTGATTAAGAGCTAAAGGAGATTCCCGCATGGGACAAATCTTTTTATGACCCGCAAATATTTGTTTCGGCCTGGGTGTTTGTGAATATAAATTTCATGTTTGTGAACGCAGAAGATTTTCCTAGTCTGAGGCTATGGTTAAGAGCGGTTTTGAGGGTTTTTGGCGGGAAGTCGAAGAGTGATGTTGTCAATTTTTTTTAATTTCCAAAACTTGTGTTATTTCGACTAATAATGTGTAATGTTGGTGGAATATTAACCGTTATGTGTTCTTATATGTGCATGAGTGAAAGTAATTGTGACAAAGTGATAAAACGTGCCTTTTCGACTTCCCTCAAAATGGCCGTTGCAATTGGTATGTAAAGTATCCACCGCTTTACTATCCCGGGTGGGGTACTTCATTAATTTCATTATCATCGTTGTCATCAAATTCATCGGGGAGTCGAATTAATTTAAACAAACACGACTAAACATCTCACTGGTCATCATCTCATATCAAAGCATAATGGTTAATATTCCTCCAACATTACACATTATTATTCGAAATAACACAAGTTTGGTACCCATGTACCGTTGTGTACCTATGTTTCCATTAAATTATAATTAGGCATATCATTAAAAAACTAACAAAGTTATTTACATGCATTTCCGAAACTAATTTATTTATTTCCTTATCAAATGGACAAACCAACATGGCGATACCGCGAAACAGAATTGCGTGTAATGAATACTAAATGTATTTCTACAATTGCACAAAAGAACAGCTTAAGAACAGATGGGTCACTCTGTGGGCGTTACCACAACAACTCCACGCAAATAATTATTTCGTATAAACCCTGCGCGTCAATATTTACTCCTAGGACGACAAAGATCTTTTAGCACTTGGCCAAAATCGAAACCCAGGCCATCATCAAGTAAAATATTTACTTCATGACTGTTCGTTGACTTCCCGTTTGCTATGGAATTCGAAGTTCTTTTTTTCAATTAATAGACATTTTTGTAGTATTTTTTTGTTCTATAATTAAATTTGGTTTACTGCGTCCACATGGTGGAGCTTGATTAAGTTTGTTGAGCAAGTACGTCAACTCTCTCGAGTTAGTTACAACGCCTGCGCAGCACCCACCTGTTAAAATATTTCTCTAGAAGTAAGATAATGTTATTCAATGAACGAAGAAAGGCCAAACAAATTAAGTTAAAAGACTAGCCCGCGGAGTTTCTCGCCGGATCTTCTCAGTGGAGGCCGCGTTCCGATCCGGTGGTAGATGTAAAAAATGTAATAATTTTGACGTTTGTAAGTGCTTTTTTATTTGCCTAAACAAATAAATGATTTTTGACTTTGACTTTAATGGTAACCCTAAGTTCACACTAACGCCCCCTTTAGAATGTCATCAAAGTGCCAATAGATCCTTGTCGAACTATAGTTGGTTACAGACATATAATATCAAAAGGTTATAACATACACTCGTACAAGGATCTTTCGGCCCGAGGCCAACATCGGAACTAACACTCCAGTGAAATGTCACTTCATGACAGTCTCACATTTGCCGTTTGCTATAAATTTTCCCAAGTTATTTTATTAATTAGTTACCATGTGGACCCACTAGCTGAAATATCTCCCCGGAAGTAGGAGAATTTTACCAAATGTTAGCTCTCATACAACGCCCCCTGTCAATGTCATCCATGGGCCAAAAGATCCTTATCGCACCATACATCGTTTGTCAATTTTGTTGCGCAACCCACGTCTACACTCTGTGACTCTTGTTCCTCAATAAAAGCGAAACGGCGACGAGGAACAGGTGGCGCGGTGTCCTCAGACAGGCCAGGCGACGTCGCACGACATCAAAAGCGGCAGGCGTCGCGGGATATTTAATAATAGTATTTTCCACATAGGATGGGTAGTGACAGTTCTTATTGCTAAACCAAATTAATATTTAATTTAATGGTGTTAAGGGATAAAACCATACGTATAGAAACTGGTCATGCCCCTTACTGCCATTGAATAAAGTATAATTTCGTTTGGCAATGAGAGCTTACACTACTTATCCTATGTGAAAAATACTATAGGAATAAGTAGTTCGGCATACTATACTCCAAATGAATATGCCGAACTACTTATTCCAGTGCTTAAGAGCTTAAGTCGCTCCGCCCACTGGATCGCGTAGTTGCGGGTTAGTTCCCTGTACAAAAAAAAAATCTTTGTGTATCCCTAAAATATTTGTTTTGGTCTGGTCGTTTGTGAATTTCATGTTTTTAAACGTACTCACGACACAGGATTAATTGCTAGAATGGGGCAACGTTTTTCAAATAATTTTATTTTAAAAAGATCTATTTAAAATCAGGCTTTTATAGAAAAACACAACATAGGTGTCTTGCTTAATTGTTCCTATGGCTTCCTTCCGGCTCTGTTATCAGACCCTGGATAGCATTAAGGTCAAAGTACTCGTCAAGACAAATCCAACGAGCGTAAACACACGGGGTTATATTAAGTTGTTTAACGGTTCCCCTTGCCCCCTTTTGGGTTCATCATCAGACCCTGAATACCATCTGGTTGAATAGTACTTGTCATTACCAAACCAACAAGCCTAAATACAAGGGGGTTACACCATCCGACTGATCGTCAGACCAGCTCCATGGTAATATACTGTAGCATTGCCATCGATTTTACATACGTATGCCAAATTTCAGTTCAATCGGATACCCGCAAGTGCTTGAAAAATGGATCACGAGATTTGAACAAGAAAGACAGACAGATATACGAACATTGCAAGTTTAATAAAAGCTTATAATAAACGAGGCTTTAGAATACACGTCAAAACGCATGGCTTCATAACGTGTCAATCACACAAGACAACGAGCTAGCTGTTTTATAATAAGCTGTGTTAACACAAATGTCGAGATTTTTATTTCTGTTCTTATTTTGTTCAGACTTCAGTAGTAATAGGAAAATGCCAAAACTTTAGACCGTCCGTTTTTTCTGAGAATTCGTTTGACGTAGTCTGCCGCTGCAAGGGCTGTGGTTTCACGACATAGACGGGTATGACGATACGACATACCTAACACAGACATTGATATTTTCTCTTTTCTCTTGCATGCTCAGAGTGGAGTGACACGATACTGGTACAGCATCGACTCACTCCCTTTTTGTTTTTTGCTTCTGCACTATACCTACTTTTTTATTTCTAAACTACTTAAATTACGCTATAAGTCACTTTTACCTAACATCGCATTAATGCACCTCTAATCAAGCTATTATCTTATTTCATAATTCAATAATATGTTGAAAATGTAGTTGATTTTACATTTATAGAAACTACCATAGCTAACACTATTTCTTCTTCTTCTTCAAGTTATGGCTTCACACTAATTATAAGTGTATTTTGCCAGTGTCCAGTGAGATATGTAATCGTGTTTGTTTAAATTAATTCGACTCCCCGATGAACTTGATGATAACGATGATAATGAAATTAATGAAGTACCCCACCCTGGACAGTAAAGCGGTGGATACTTTATATACCAATTGCCACGGCCATTTCGAGGGAAGTCGAAAAGGCACGTTTTATCACTTTCTTACAATTACCTTCACTCATGCACATATAAGAACGCATAATGGTTAATATTCCACCAACATTACACAGTATTAGTCGAAATAACACAAGTTTTCGAAATTAAAACAAATTGACAACTTCCCTCTTCGACTTCCCGCCATAACTCCCAACACTATTTGTTATCCTCATAATGTATTACTGTTTTCCAAATAAAAAAAAAAGAAAAAGATACCTATAATTATATCGCAACTGGTTTTTTGGCGGAAAATCGAAGAGTGATGTCGTCAATTTGTTTTAATTTCTAAAACTTGTGTTATTTAGAATTATAATGAGTAATTTTGGTGGAATATTAACTATTATGTATTCTTATATGTGTAAACAAATATAAGACTTGGCAGTATGGCTTTGTACCTTCGCCTGTCCGTAAAGGACAAATATTACTACTACTATACTCCCGAACTCCCAAAAACCGATTCATAACTCAACAAACAAAATTAGAAAAAAGTGAGTCAAATGGACCAACTACTCGGTAAAGCTGACTAACCGGCAATTCTTTTTATATATTTAGCAAGCGAAAATGCAGATTAGTCGGTACCAGTGTTGGATATTTTGCAAGTTTAAGATCAACGAATTGAAATTTAATTTGCAATTAAATTAATCCACTGAGGTATTCCGGAATAACAATCACTTTTGGGCGTCAAACGCCTCAGTCCCTTCTGTGACGATGGGTGCTATAAAGCACTTGAAACATCGGGCACTTTAAAACCACAAATAAGCCGCGACAAAATCCGAAATATTTTAATTGCTACTTAATTTTTTCACAATTAATGTTTGCCCAAATTTGGTTGGTACTTCATAATTAAAAAAAAATAGTTTATATGCTTGTTAGCTATTTGTTTCAACGCGTAGCGCTAAATACGCTTTTCAAAAAAATGTAGTGTTGGCCGTTTAATTCATTTCAGCGCTTTATTAGCATGCCTTAAAAAGCGTCTGTGCACACCAGGGGTTAAAGTAAGGGGAGTTAAGGTCTATTAAGTAGATGTTATATGAATGTTAAAGAAAGCTGTACGTACAGTTATACTACGATCTTGAATCATGAAGTAAAATGTCTCATTATAGGCCAAAAGTGTGTGTGTGAATGATCTACGCTGTTGGCTGCGATGCCTTTTAAGTTTAACCGGACAGGAGGGCGAGCGTGAAACTACTACGCTCTAGCTAGAAGAGCAAGGGGGCAACTAGCTCAAGGGCGCCTATAGGAGGAACAGCCTCGGCTTGGGCAGTCGCCATGGGGGAGGAAGTATACTAGGTGTCTCGCCGTGGTGCACCGGCCGGCGAGCAAGGGATTCTTCGACCTCACCGGCGAGGTCGGTGTCTGATCTGTATCCGAAAGAAGGGTTGCAAGGGCATCGGGAGGGTCGGTGAGAACATGCTGCGGACGGCGGTAGCGGCTGATAGAAGGGAAGCGAGGTTCGTAGTCGGCGGCGGCTACGATTAGTGGATTTCTATGATTGGACGCGTTCTGGCGTGATGATATAGATATAGATACATAGACATAGGTTACATTGTGTGTGTTGACATTTAGTAAAGATGACGGCGCCTTCGATATAAGTACTTACAATAACTTGAAATATTCGTTCTAGATTGCAAATTGTCCATTAGATACGGATATATACGGCCATTATTTTAATAAAATAGATAAATAATGATGGCAAGGGTCAAATGTTTGTTGGTTCTGGGGCAATTTTCGAACAATGTCCTTTACCCGACTATACACTCGCACTATACCTACAGCACCCCTAGCAGATATTTAAAGTCAGTTAAGTACAGGCCATAAAAGGACTTACGGATAATGTCAAAATTATTACAGTGCGACAAGGCTCTTTTGGCCTGTGGATGACATTGACAGGAGGAGGTTGGTGTGAAGTTAAGGTTATTATTTAGTAAAACCTTTACTACTTCCAGGGAAATATTTCAGCAGGTGGGTCACAAGCATCTTGTGGCCCGCGGCCAAAATCGGAACTAAAGCTGTCATCAAGTAATGTCACTTCAGGACATCGCAGAGTTGCCCTTTGCTATGAAATTTACCCAAGTTTTATTTTAATAATTAACTGTCCGGACCCATATTTTGAAATATTTCCCTGGAAGAAGGAAAATTTTACTAAATGATAACCCTAATTTCACACTAACGCCTCACACTAAATATCCTTGTAGCACTATAAATTGTGCTGCTCCTACATCTTAGGGGCCATCTACTACATCCTTAAATTACGCCATATGAATTAAATGATTTTTGGAGCTGTCACAGGTATTCACATTTGCGTGACCCCCCCCCCCTGGTGTGAAGTTACAAATTTTGCAATTTTAAATTTAGAAAATTATTCAATTTAAATCATTAAAAATTATGTATATATTATTAGAGTTGGAAAATTAATAATGTTTGTAAGTTTCTTTAGACTTGGTGTTGAGTGATAATATTTTAGACTAGCTGTGATCCGCGGCTGCGTACGCATTTATTTTGTAATATACTTATCTTCTTATCGTTTGGTGCAAAGATTATAATAATGTTTTGATATTACCTTCATATCACACGTGCGTTTTTTAATTTATCAAATGACAAGTTTGACATAACGAGAGTGTTTCTTGTTTTTGATTTGACATTTTTTATTTACGTCATTGTCAATATCGTCATGTTATCTTGCGTTGATTGTGTTATATGGATTCGTGCTCATAGACAATATAGACACACATTCTTAACTATAAATATAATGGAATTTTATTTATAAATTCATATGTATTGTATTACTTGCATTATTTCATATTTTATTACCCACTTATTAAAGGTTCTGCCAGAATACCAGCGCTGCACTATAACCATAGTGCAGCAATATGCTGAGGCGGAGTCTTGTTAGGCCCCAAACAATTGTGCCTTACTTTACATAACTGCCTATTTACTCTGTTCTGTAGTGTGTTGGTCATCTTTCTTATAAATTGTAGAAGTGATGTTTATACATCACATTAACACATAGCCTAAAAATTAGCTATAAAATTTCATCAAAATCTATCCAGCTTTCGCATGAAAGAGTAACATTCTCCTCTCAGACTGAGAGGGTTCAGGCCATAGTCCACACGCGGGTTGGCAAACTTCTCACACCTTCGAGAAACTCTTCGGCATGCAGTTTTCCTCACGATGTTTTCCTTCACCGTGAAAGCAAGTGATCATTAATTTTTAATACGCACATGCTTTCGAAAAGACAAAGGTGCATACCTGGGTTTTGACACGAGACCTCTGACTTTGCAGTCCAACATTCTAACCACTAGGCCATCATTGCTTTTTCAATTCAATTATTGATTACAAGATCGTCGGTTCATCTGGCAGGCGGCCGTCCCACGCTGCGTTTGCCAATACGTGGTCTCCACTCTAGAATCTTTCTGCCCCAACGCCCGCCCGATCTTCGCGCTATGTGGCCCGCCCATTGCCACTTCAGCTTTAATTATTGCCAATTCAATTATTTATTCACACTAAATTGAAAACAGGTGTTACATTTATAGGTACTTCTTTATATTTGGCCTTATTAAGGCATCTGAATGGTAAACAATATATAATAGATGGAAACTACATAAATCTATACTAATTACTAATAATATGTATTTTATATGTTTGTAACGAATAAACTCAAAAACTACTGGAACGATTTCAAAAATTCTTTCACTATTAGAAAGCTACTTTATCCAGAAGTAACATGGGCTATAACATAGACCCGGTAGGTGCTGCTGTTGTCGACCGGGTACAAAGTCGTGGAAAACTGCTAGTGATCTATATAATTAAATTTAAATGTCATAATTTATCTATATCATCACGCCAGATCCCTTGCAGGGTAGGCAGAGAGTACAGAGTTCCAACAGGTTTTTTCATTACATACCTCTCCGGCTTCTTCCACTCTCATAGTGTCCACCACCAAATGTCATAATTAAAAATAAAATAGAGAATTAAAATTAATATTACATACGTCCAATTTAATATTAAAATTGTATTGCACGAGTACTACTATACAGTCGAGTTCTTCTTCTTCTTCTTCAAGTTATGGCTTCACACTAATTATAAGTGTATTTTGCCAGTGTCCAGTAAGATATATAACCATGTTTGATTAAATTAATTAGTTTCCCCGATGAATTTGATGACAACTATGATAATGAAATTAATGAAGTACCCCACCCTGGATAGTAAAGCGGTGGATACTTTACACTCCAATTGCAACGGCCGTTTTGAGGAAAGTCTAAAAGGCACGTTTTATCACTTTGTTACAATTTACTTCACTCATGCACATATAAGAACACATAACGGTTAATATTCCACCAACATTACACATTATTAGTCAAAATAACACAAGTTTTCGAAATAAAAACAAATTGACAACATCACTCTTCGACTTACCGCCAAAACCCCACAGTCGAGTTCATGATGTCCAATCATAACTTTCTTACACAATAAAAAGCAAGAAATGTAAAGCACTGGAATATTTAAAGAAAATCACGCCGTGATCATTTAAATCACTATGAAATTTGTCCGACACTCATTCGAAACTCGTAACGAGCGGTCGTTTTACTCATCGTGTCCAATGTATTTAATTTTTTATTTGCATACCCACCTATTCATGATTTGTTAAAAAATATATTTGTTATATAATGTAGTAGTGCGTATTAAAAATTAATGATTACTTGCTTTAACGGTGAAGAAAAACATCGTGAGGAAACCTGCATGGCTAAGTTTCTCGAAGGTGTGTGAATTTCGCCAACCCGCACTGGGCCAGCGTGGTGGACTATGGTCCCAACCCTTTCAGTTTGCGACGAGGCACGTGCCCAACGGTGGGACAGTTTCTTAACAGAACTAATATTATTATTATTTAATGTAGACGACTAGACCGGTGCACGGACAAACCTAAATCTGGTTTTTGATGCATCCTTTATATAATAATTTAAATGTTACCACCTTTTGCTTTTAATTATTATTTTTTTGCTAGTCCGAGTGTCGCACTCCTAAGCAAAGGCCTCCCTTTTATTCTTCTACAGCTGTCGATCTTTGCTATTTTATCCAAATAGTCGCGCCACCTTTTTCTAGGCTACCTCCACGTGGTATCCAATTGGTGGTTTTTGATAAATAAATAAAAAAAAAAAAGCTGACCGACCGTATTCGCAACAGCGTTGTAAGAAAGCGAGTAGGTATGACAGCCTTTCCAATCTTTACACCGATACTATTATCGGTGTCGGATGACGGGGGAGACATAGACTATCTTACCGTGGCCAAATAGACGGATTCTTATAGGAAGGACAAGTCAAGAGTCTCCGTAACCGGCGAGCGTGTATGAGACAAACTATGAGAGTGTACTCTCTGCCTACCCCGCAAGGGATTTAGCGTGATTGTATAGATAAATAGATAGAAATAAAAAATCTATAAGTAACAGTCACAAGTCGGACTATGGTTCCAGCAGGTTTTCGGCAGCCATGTGTCTAGCTTTCCTCAGAGACCTTCACCAAGTCCACCTGGTAGAACAATCGTGTTTCAAATAATTCTGACCACCCCTTATGTGATAATGGTTGTAATACACAGAAAGGTCAGTTAAATAAATCAAGTTCAAAGACCAGCCATGTTTTTTTTTGTGGATAACACACACACAAAAAAAAACTTGTCACAAAAAAAATAAAACAAAAAAGAATGATCGCGGCCAACAGTGTCGATCATCATCTGCCCTGTTGCTTTACAGCTTCACCGGACAAGAGACAGCCTAGTTTCTTGCCAGATCTCCTCAGTAGAAGCCACATTCTGATTCGGTGGTAGATATAAAAAATGTAATAATTGGGACATTCGTACGTGCTTTTTTACTTCTCACTAATATTATAAACTAGCTGCCCGCCCCGACTTCGTACGGGTGTACTAATGAAGAAAATGAGACCAAATCTTCCCTTAACAGTATGATCATGTAATGAAATAATCTGTTAATTCTGTCAATATTTTTAGAAAATCTCCCTACTACCCTCTGTCTCACTCACTCAATTTTTTACATGGAGCTTTATTAACCCAAATTATCTTTTTTTCTTCCATTCAAATTTTCTTTCTTTCAACATTTTCTTTCTTACAAACCTTGTCCTGACAATTATAAACGCAATGAAAACTTCGTCCGCGTTGACTTTAGACAGGAACCTAATTTTTTTCGGGATAAAAAGTATTCTATATGTTAATCCAGATAATAAAATGTGTGCCAAATTTCATTCAAATCCGTTCAGCCGATTTTGCGTGATTGAGTACCAAACATCCAAAGAACCAAACGTCCAAACTGTCACATTTTATTAGTATGAATTAGGATTATAGCTCCCTTTTTCAATAGCAATAAAAGAATTTCCAAAAAAAAATAGAGCTAGTAAATGTCTAATAAGTGGGTATTTGACGCACTCGAAACGGAAAAATTATTATGATTACCTTATAAAAAAAGTTTAATCTTGAATAGGGTACCAACAATAAAAAAAAAATTAACCCTCCATTTGCTGATGCAAGAAAAATGATTCATTCGGATAAAAAATGCCTAGTTTGCATTGCAAGATTGTTATCTTAATGTTAAATGTAAATGTTTGGAACATTACAATACTTAAGTAGGTACTGCAAAATATTCATTGTTTATTTAAGGATAAATAGGAAATCAAAAACCACATGTTTCACTAATCTTTCGTACTTTGTGCGGTCACGTAAATATAATAATTCCATGTGAATACAAATTATAATAATATACCTACTCACCTGACTAGCACAACACCATTTTAACAAATATAAGCTGGAACAACTGCGTGACAAACTTTCCAGAGATGTAACAACACTTCATTACCTATTTTTTATCAATAAATTGTTATTTTAACCTTTCAAAATGTCAATTGAATTATTAAGTTTTTAGTTCGTCGATTTCTAGGGACCACTCTACCTGTATTGAACGAACCTCGCATACAAGTCCCTAGCCGAGGCAATTCCAAGAAATTTGACGTATACACACACCATGACACGACATACACACACCAAACGCACACATTGAACCATAAATTTTAATTTTAGCCATAATTTTATGCTTACGTACTTACCTAAGATAAATATGTCGTTGTCGGATTAATTCGTTGATTTATATCACATTATACACTACAATAAAAGTTGTTATAATTATAGAATTTAATAAATAATAATACCGGCAGCACAAAAATTACGAGCGAGACAAAAAACAGAAGGACGAATAAACAAAATTCAAGGAAATTCCTGCAAAAAAACACTCCACCCCCACTCTTGGGTTGGGTAATTTGACAGATGTAGGGATACCAGCTTAAAGAAATATACTCCACTACAGAAAATGGAAAGTGATAAAGGTAACGTAGTCATCAGGCTGACACTGATGATTTCTTGATCATAAATAACCACATGAATGATTATATAATGACTGAATGAAAACTGAACTGACTTAAGGAAAAAAGACGTCTACTTATTAAACAGGTAAATTACTATAAAATTTATTTTAAAATATCTGAAATTACCATAATTTAATAGTTGCTTTCTTTATAGAGTGTAATAAGTTACATTATAATTTTACGAGTACGATATCTATTATATATTTAAATAGGGACTCTTTTATTTATTTCGTTTTATACATAACAAGAACTAAAAAACACATTAATTTTGTAATTCTTGCATTAACTTGGAAAATTTTCTATTCCAGTCAACCCTTATTATATTTCCAAGAAAATGGCCTTTGCATAATATTCCTAATCACGCAGTAGTTCAATATAATTTCTTATTTATCAGTATTTGATCTCAATTTAATATTGAGTTAAAATAATAATCATTGTCAATCATGTGAGTCATTAACTATATTTTTCAAATTATTCTGAGATTTTAATGAAAGTTACAATAAAACATAGCTGTCGATCGTCGACGTTCCTTTTTGTAACATAGCTGTCAAAACAGGCGTTACTACTGGAACTTTACTCCTTTGTTTACAATTCGATTTCTTTCAAGCGTCTTATTACCGAAAGTGTTAAATTTCGTTTTATAATTAAACTTTTTCAGCTAAATCAAGAGATAGTTAATAAATGTTTGCTTACAAGTCCAATAATCACGTATTTATTTTGTTATCTATATAGTACCATAGTGAGTTCAATAACTTATGTGTTCTCGTAGTAGCGCCCATGTCGAAAATCTTATGTCGCTGCTGTGTCCCGTTTGCTATCGTTTTTTTATGTAAGCAAATACAAAGATTAGTTAAATGACTAATAAATCGATAACTTATATCTTGCCCGTGTAGTGAAACAACAAATAATGAAAGTAAGTAATTTTATACATTACCTTACCTGTATATAAAACTCATATAGGTAGTCATTCATATTTATACAGCTATTCACATAATAGTATCCGAGTATAGTGTTCTTGGCGATCACCAAGGTTAACCAGCGTTCAGTTCTGTCGGTCTGCGATGGGTTTACATTTGTGGCATTTTCGTATTCGAGCGTCGCCGTGTTACGCAAAGACTCACATCGATAGACTCAAACGGTTCTATCCTATTGCCTCAGCAAAGCCGTCGGAGCGCCGTGGTTCATACGGAATGTCGATCTTCATTCCGATCTCGGCCTCGAACCTATTCGCGCCTTTATTAAAAAGGCGACAACCCCATATTTAGCGAATGCGTCCAATCATAGGAATCCGCTAATCGGCGGCGGCTACGAACCGCGGACATATTCCTTGACCCTCCCGATGCCCTTACACCCCTTCTTTCGAATACATATACCACACACAGGATTAGACACTGACCTCGCGCGCGAGCTCGAAGAATCCCTTGCCCGCCAGCCGGTGCAGAGTACCATGGAGAGACACCTAGTATATGCCCTCCCCCACAGTCTGCCCTAGCCGAGGCTGTTCCTCCTTGAGGCGCCCTTAAGCTAGTTGCCCCCTTTTCTTTCTGGTAGCGACTCCTGTTACTTCGAGCGTAGTGGTTCCACGCTCGCCTTCTTGTCTGGTGAAGCTGTAAAGGCCCCACGGCCAATAGCTTAGATCTTTTACACACTTAAAGTTCCACAAAGCAAGTTGTTGTTCCTGGTTGGTCTATGCTTAGTTAACAGTAAAGTAAAATTAGTTTAATAAATATTATTATGTTTAGTAAAAGACAATTTAACAAATCTTGCAAATTTAACTTTTTGGACCTGAAGGATCATATGTTTACTGCTAGGTAGCATACACAATCCTGGCCAATTGACTGTTGATCTTTATCTACCCTACATTGTATTACTTATCTAGATAAATAAGAACACAAGACAAAACTGATATACAATGCAAAAGTGGAAGGATGAAGGTACCGGGGAAGACCTAGACTATCTTACCATGACCAAATAGACCAGGTTTTATCTGAAGGACAAGTCAGGAGTCTCAGTAACCGGCGAGCGTGTATGAGACAAACTATGAGAGTCGAGAAAGCCAGAGAGGTATGTAAGAAAAGAACCAGTTGGAACTCTATACTCTCTGCATACCCCATAAGGGATCTGGCGTGATGATATAGATAGATAGATAGAAGAACACAAACACCTACTTTATATGTAACAGAAACTTTATCAATCAATCCCATACACTAACCTTGATATAATAAATAATTATAATACTTATAGCCCTGTTAAGAAACTGTCCCACTGTTGGGCACGGGCCTCCTCTCAAACTGTGAGGATTTTGGCCTTGATATATGAGAGAAAATCTATGGTCAGCAGTGGGAGAGTATTGGCTGATACATATTAATTTTGTTACCTTATTTAACTTAAGCTGTACCTCATACATTGGTCGACATTGTTCTCCCACAACCTACAAATCATAATGCAATAAGCAAAAAACATATTTTATTTGAAAAGAGTAACAATGGAGATTCTTGCCCTTCTCCACAGGAATGCCATTCCAAAACAATAGTAGGGACTTTCCTGACAATTCATAAATATTAAACTTTAATGGTTTATATAATTAAAAAATATTTGAATACATTGAAGGTATTGTTATTATTAAGATATTATATTGAAGGTTCCACGGTACAAAGTTACATATGCCAAACAAAATAAATGGTATTTGCAACTTTAATGGTAAGGTTATTTATGGAAAATGTAAGTACTGGATTATAGAACTATGTTCATTAGACACATTGATGTATCATTGGGTGGAAAAAAATTAATTACACTTTGTCTGGATCAATTTACATTTGATTGTAATTTTAAAACACCCATATGCACACAATCTGACCACCGTCTTTGGGGTTCTGGTTTGGCCATGCTCACTATAATGTCTTTGCTTGCGGTGGCTGCATGTCGGGTCACTCCCTTACCTCCAATATAATAAAGGGGAGTGATGGCTGTTCCAGTAGTCATACTCATAAACGGGAGCTACTTGTGGGGACTGCTCTATCTGAAATCCTTTAGACACTCTTTACAGATAACATCATTAGATTCATATCACGATCCTAAGGATTGGATCGTAAACACTGGAGCTAGATCGTGAACTATTTAATTGTAATCTAAACATATCCACACAATATAATTGAAACAAACGAAAAAGAAAAAATAGAAACAGAAGTAAATAAAAAAGTCAAGCCCGCTGAGTTTCTTCGCCGGATCTTCTCAGTGGAGGCCGTAGATAAGGGGAGATGTAAGCTGTGTGTAAATTATAGGTATAAGTAAAAAAAACCCAGGCAGGCACCTCTGTCTTTTCGAAAGCATGTGCGTATTAAAAAAATAACTAGTTAAAGCAAGTGTTTAACGGTGCAGGAAAACATCGTGAGGAAACCTGCATGCCTAAGAGTATCTCGAAGGTGTGTGAAGTTCACCAACCCGCACTGGGTCAGCGTGGTGGACTATGGCCTAAGCCCTCTCAGTTCGAGAGGAGGCCTGTGCCCAACAGTGGGACAGTTTCTTAACAGGGCTAATATTATTATATTATTATTATATATAAAAAAAAATGTGGATTGACTATTTGTAAGCGTTCCCGCAGGGCTTATCTATACTAATATTATAAAGAGGAAAGGTTTGTATATTTGTAACGAATAAACTCCAAAACTACTCGACCGATTTCAAAATTTCTTTCACCATTAGAAAGCTACAGTATCCCTGAGTAACATAAGGCTATATAAAATAGATCCGGTAGATGGCGCTGTTGTCGACCGGGCACGAAGTCGCGAGAAACTACTAGTAAAATAAATTATTTGAGATTGCATGGTATCAAACTTCTATGTCAATATTACAGGTGGCTTGGCCCAGTGGTTATGTGCCTAAGCTGCTCCACCAGCTGGACCAAGCTGAATCAGGGGTTGGAACCCACACAGGACAAATTTTGCATGACCTTCAATGGTTGGCTCTGGGTATTTGTGTTTGTAAATTTATACAAGGTGTAACATAATTAACGCCAGACAAAAAGTAGTTAGTTCTAAATCAGCAACTGAATCGATTCCAACCCCAAAGATTTAGAGCATACCCTTTCTTATCTTTACACCGATACTTTCTTTTATACCTACTCGCTTTCATACTAAGCTGTTGCGAATACGGTCGGTCAGCTTCACTCCACATCTTCCGCAGAGATTGCATTTCCACCGCATTTATCCTAGTTTCATTCTCCTTCTTACATACCCAGCTCTCGCTACCATATAACAGTGTTGGGACAAGAACTCCTTTATGTATGGCCAGCTGCGCCTTTTGGCTTAAGTGCCGGCTCCCAAGTAGCTTTCCCATCGCACCATTTACTCGGTTCCCTGCACTCACTCTTCTCTCTATATCAGCGGTGTATTTCCCATCCTTACTGCAGGCGCATCCAAGACTACAAACTCATTCACTTGCTCCAGCACATCGTTACCAACCATCCTTGCATTTGTTCTGGTTTCTTTCCGTTCAAAAACCATAATCTTGATTTTCTTTACATTGAAATACCTATTCTTACCTAATCTTAATTACCATAACATGTAGTTATTTAGAACTTAAGTTGAATATATTATACTATATACTATATTATACGTATTTTAGTCTGTAAGGTGTGTATTCTGTATGAAAATATTTTTGTCAATTTCTGTTGCCTCATCATCATCCTCATCATCTCAGCCTATACTTGTCCACTGCTGAACATAGGCCTCCCCAATCGCTTTCCAGCGTAACCGGTCCGATGCCACCTGCATCCAACGACTTCCTGCGATTTTCACAAGATCGTCGGTCCATCTGGCAGGTGGTCGTCCCACGCTGCGCTTGCCAATACGTGGTCTCCACTCTAGAATCTTTCTGCCCCAACGCCCGTCCGATCTTGGCGCTATGTGGCCCGCCCATTGCCACTTCAGCTTGCTAATCTTAACGGCTATGTCGGCGACCTTGGTTCTTCTACGAATCTCCTCATTCCTGATTCGATCGCGTAGAGAAACGCCGAGCATAGCTCTCTCCATAGCTCGCTGAGCAATTCTGAGCTTTTTTATGAGACCTATTGTAAGAGACCACGTCTCTGATCCATATATCATCACTGGTAACACACATTGACTAAAAACTTTAGTCTTAAGGCACTGAGGTATTTTGGATGAGAAGATGTTGCGCAGTTTCCCGAACGCTGCCCAGCCGAGTTGGATTCTGTTGCCTGAATTACGTAAATTATTTTTATTGTTTTTTAATCTCGGCTCAATGCCGGTGTGTACCATGCTAACACGGGCCTAAGCCAAGTGCTAGTTGGGACGATTAGATTGGTTCAGATGATGAATGTGGGACGGTTATAGTGGCTGTAGTGTCTTTGGTTCTCTTGGAGTTGTGTGATGAAGGTTGATGATGAATGAGCGACGTGTGTATTCGTGTCCTGCATGTATTTAGTATGACATTATTATTATTATGTATGCATTTATTCAAATACTATTTCTTATCAATTATATATATTGAAAATACAAATATTCTTATATATATTGTATAAAAAAAATGTGCTCACACAGCGCGGTCTACGACCCAAGCTACCGGTAGTCAGGGCTCCAAAGGTTTGACGGACGATTTAGCGCAGTGGTTAAGGGCTTAGCCCGCCCCGCCCACTGTGTCTAATAGTCGCGGGTTCGATTCCCGCACGGGACAAATCTTTGTGTGATCCACAATTATTTGTTTCGGTCTGGGTATTTGTGTATGTGAATTTTCATGTTTGTAAACGCACCCACGACACAGGAATTAAGCCTAGTGTGGGGCAACGTTTAAAAAAAAAAAAAAGAGACAAACCTCCTCAATGGGCGCCGTGTCCAATACTACCGCCTTCTGTATCAGGCCCTTCACCCAACTGCCTAGTGAGAGCTTCTCTTCTGTTTATCGAAGCTATTCGCTATTAGGCCGTTGACTAATACGGCTGTCATGGGCCATATCTAAATATTTGGACCTGACCTTTATATATTATTATTATTTCTCTATCCCGTGTGAGTAAGCGCAGAAGCGATTAGCAGCGCAGCTAACATATTCGCAGTCTAACCTACTGGCTATCATATTTGGATCGCTGTTGGGGCTGGCTCGCACACTGCGCACCAAGGAAGAGCTTTATTTTAGGTTATCAGATTTCCAAGAAATTTACCTTTGCCTAATGCTCCTAAACACGCAGTAGTTAAAGATAACATCTAATTTATCAGTGTTAGATCTCAATTTAATATTGAGTTAAATCAATAAACATTATCAATCAAGTAATTCATTATTTATCAATACATTTTGAGATTGAAATTAGGATTACGATAAAACAAAGGAATGTTTCTTTATGTCGCATAGCTGTTTTTTTTGTCAAAATAGGCGTTACTATTGAGACTTCACTCCTTTGTTCACATCTCAATTTTGCTCAGGCACCTTAATACCGAAATGTTAAAATTTGTATTTATAATTAATTTTCTACAGCTAAATCAGAGGATAATTAAGGTCTTGTCTTGTCTTGCATGACATACGAATAAATCCTAGTGTGGGATTACTGTCCATATTTGTTTATTCCGTAAATAAACGTTTACACCTAACATATTTCGTAGCTTAGGGGTCGTCCATTAATGTTTTTAACAACTTTTTAACCCTCTCCTCCGCCGTGGAGACACATTGTGAGGTTTTAGACTAAGACTTTTAAAAAACGTAGCCCCACTTGGATTTATTTCTGTGTCGTGGGTGCGTTTAGAAACGTGAAAATTTACATAAAAGAGATCCAGACCAAAATAGATAATTGTGGGTTGCACAAAGATTTGCCAGAGTTCCAACAGGTTCTTTCATTTCCTCTCTCGCGTCCTCCACTCTCATAGTTTATCTCACACACGCTCACAGGTTATGGATATATTCACTCTGGAATCTTTGACACAACTATGATATGATATGGTTTCGATTAATTCTTCTTTGACAATTATTGTATAGCATTTTCTGCTGTGTCAAATGTCAATTTATTGCTCTCTTTAACCTTTCAATAACATATGCTACAAAGAAAGAAATAAAACTTGTGTATCTATCTTCTTTCATTCTTAACAAAAATTTTGTAATTTGTTCCAGGTACAGCAGATTCGTTTCAAAACAGTCTTACCACTGATTAAAGCAGTATTGTGTTGGTAAGATTATTTGACTATGGAATTTTAAAAGTCTACCTTGCAGCTAAAAGAACTAAAGACTGCCTGGTCAACACGTAAGTTACCTATTTTGGATGATATAAAGGAACAATCATTTCAATCACATCGCACACATTGCATATCACAGAAAAACTATAAGCAAAATATAACTTATGTAATAGAAAATAAAACCTGATCTGTTCAAGACATCAAATTTTATCATCAACATCAGCTGAAAGAAGTCCATTGCAGAATAAAAGCATTCCCAAAGATCGCCGCGACTACTGGCCTTGTGCTGTATACTTCCAAAACGTTCAATATCAAATTTAGCACTATATTATCATAGATATTGTACTAATAATCAAATGTTGATCATTATCGGCTATGGAACTGGAAGCCACATTCAATTTATCTAAATATGACTGAGATAACTATATAAAGCATCTATACACAAAACTTATTAGAGAGACAGAAGGAGCACCAAGTCTGTTGTTTCAATACCAGTTTTACCAATAGTCTATCCTTCTTCACTTTAAGGTCTCCAAAATGTATCAAAACCAGCTAGATTACGTCTGTGACTATTGCTCAAGGACTTTCACAAGGAAATACAACTTGCAAACACATATCGAAAATTGTCACATCAATTCTTCTTGCTATTGTGATATTTGCCAGCAAAAATTCGGCAGTCCGGCTGGCTTACAACTCCATTTGACTAGAGGCCATAATAGTTATGGACAACCATTGCCAGAATGCGATCTTTGCGGAAGAATCTTTACGAGAAAACAGAATATCATGTCACATATGATTACGGTACATTTACAAGGATTAGGCTCCGAAATTCGTTGTCGTTTATGCGATAAAACTTTCACTACAGAACGTAATTTAAAAAGACATATGAATCAATTGCACAATCCAGACGTACAGTATCCTACGTGCAATGATTGTCATAAGGTATTCAAAGGGAAACATTCTTTGATAGCTCACATACAATCAGTCCACAATTTCAATGAGAAAGATTTTATCAAATGCCATTTGTGTGATAAAATCTACACCAACAATCGAAACTTGAAAAGGCATATTGAAATGTTACACGGTGAAAAAGGAGAGTTCAAGTGTGCCGTGTGCCCTAAAATTTATACCTCCAATCAAAGTTTGAGGCGTCACGAAAGAACTAGACATAATACTGATAATCAGGATCAATTCAAATGTGAGAGTTGTTCCAAAATCATTGTTGGTAGAGATAATTTTGATAGTCACATGCAGTACCATCATACACCGGAAATCGAGAGCAAAGTTGACGATTACGTTTGCATAACTTGCGGAAAATCTTACGGTGAAGAATCTGATTTACGTTTGCACGTAAAAACTAAGCATTCCTTCGAAACCTTCTATAAATACTGCAAGAAATCTCTTCTTAAACAGCAAGAGAAGAATGTTTATAACTGTGAGCTTTGTCGGCATTCGTTTCCGAGTGTTTATAAGTTAAAAGACCATATGAGAACTAACCACGATACTGAATACTCTCTATCTACTTGCAATGTATGTTTTGACAAGTTTTACAGTAAAGAAACTATGATTGCGCATAAGAAAGTATGTTTACCTCCACCAAACGTGAATTCTTGCAGTCACTGCGACAAATTATTTACCGATATATCCAGTCTAGAATTTCATATCAGAATCTTCCATCCACAAGCTCAAATCGCCGATTCTAACATAACTTCGACTAATGCCGACGAAACTGATGGATCTTTTAAGTGCAATCACTGTGACCGTATCTACTATAGCGATAGATCTTTGAAGCATCATATTAAGTTAAAACATACTACGGACGAAGCAATGGAATGTGAGATTTGTGGGAAAATTTGTAGCAACAAATATTATTTAGCCTCTCATATTAAAATCGTTCATAATGACAACGCATGGTCTAGTTGCGAATACTGTGATAAACAGTTTAAATCTAAAAGGAATATAAGAAGGCATATTGAGTATACCCATTTAGGTATGCAAAGACACAAATGTATAGAATGCGAGACGCTTTTCAAAGAAAAGCGCAGCTTACGAAAGCATGTTAGAACTAAACATCCTAATTCTGCATCGTTTCCACAATGCCATATTTGTCATAAAAGATTCGAGTCCGCAAAATCTTGCAAGATACATTTGAAGTTGTTGCATTCTTTTAACATGAACACCCATCCATGCCACCTTTGTTCCGTATCCTTCAGTTCAAATGAAGCTCTAACAATCCATCTCAAAACCAAACACTTAGCAGAAGATGAGATTTATAAATGTGAGGAATGCAACTTAGTTTTTAAAGGACAAGAAAAATTTGATAATCACAACGAAATTTGTCACGTAAACTTAGTTCCGAATATAAAGCAAAAGATATTGCCTCGTTGTATACTATGCATGAAAGATTTCAGTACGCGAAAAACTCTAAAACGGCATATAAAGAAATTTCACCAAGATTTTGAAGTTGACGATCTAGCCAACTTTGGATCGCGAAGGAGAACTTTTAACGTGGACTGTGAGGAATGTATCAAAAATTTCAACGACGATTTCCATCATAACGTGTATTTAAAGCTAAAGCATTTGAGAAATTCTATAATTTTCAAATGCGAATACTGTTTATCGTCTTATAATTCTTTGGAATACGCTATTCAAAGGTACAAAGTCACGAATGTAGAGTTATCCAAAAGTAAAATGATTCTAAGCGAACTATGTACTACAGAAATGAGTGATGAAGAAGGAACATTCTCTGGATTTGATTCTATTCACGAAATGTTGCCGGAAAGTACTACTAATGACATAAAATTGGAACCACCTGATAATTATATTATAGATGGGGACATTAAATTTGAGCCAATGTCACCATAAGACTACAAATAGGTAGAGCGTCTTTGAATATTAGATAGAATTATATATATGCGTTATATTAGATAGAAATGCTGACACTATCCATTTATATCATCATACCAGATTCCTAGAAGGATAGACAGACTACTGACACTAAATGTATATGACGGGGAAATAATCTTGAGCTGTTAATGAACGTCGGCCATGACCCATTGATTTTAACAGTATGTAGTTTTATGTAAACATTATCATGACAAATATTATGAATTTTAATAATCGCTTGCATTTTTACAACCTTTATTTTATGTAATAAGACTAGGTTAATGTGAACCTTAAATTATGTACAATACGCGCCACAATAGCGACTCTGAAGCTGTATAGGATCAGATACCGACCCCGCCGGCAAGGATAAAGAATCCCTTTCTTGCCGGTCGGTGCAAAGAACCACGGCGAGAAACCTAGTATAAACTCTCCTCATAGCGACAGATTTAACAATTAACTATAACTTTCTTTGACGGTGAAGAATAACATCGTGCGGGAACCTGCATGCCTTAAAGTTTCTCGAAGGTCTGTGAAGTTCGCCAAACCCTCTCAGTTTGGGAGGAGGCCCGTGCCCAAAGGTGGGACGGTTTCTTAACAAGCGACAGTATGAGTCGAGGCCGTTCTTCCTTAAGGCGTCCTTGATCTAGTTGTCCCCTTGCCATTCCGGCTGGAGGATAGTTGTTGCATGCTCGCCTTCTTGCCCGGTGAAACCAAAGTCGGTCAACAGCGTAGATCATGCAGCTATGTCTAATTTGGACTCTGGTCCTTTGCGTGGCAGGAAGAACAGGAGTGAACTCGCGTTCAATCCTGTTCTAATCGAATGTGAAGCTCGGCCCCATAAATGTTTGTTGCGATATGAGAGTTCTCGCATGTGTATCTCATATTTGTTAAGATACCCCACATCCGTCCCACAAAAGTTATTCCTAGTGTGGAGAGACTTTATAAAAATCTAAGAGTGTGGCCAATGATCTATCAAACAACATGGACGTGGAACAAATTATATGACACCCGGATACATTTTGGAGCCTGTTCGCTATATTTAGTGCGACAAGGATATATTTGCCCGTGGATAACATTGACAGGGCGTTGGTGTGAAATTAAGATTATCATTAAGTGAAATTTTCCTACCTCCAGGGAAATATTTCAAGGGGGTCCTCACGGTTACTAATTAAAAAAGAACTTTGGTAAATTTCATAGTAAACTGCAACTCTGCGACTGTCACGAAGTGACAGCACACTCGATGGCAGCGTTAGTTCCGATTTCGGCCGCGGGCCAATATATCCTTGTGCGACAGTAGTTTCTCTTTCTTCTTCTGTCAAACGTACTTGACCATTGTGATTGGTGAGAAAATCGCTACTTTCGTTCCTCGCTGAAAATGGTTTCTTCTTCATGAAAGTCCATATTTGTCATCGATTGTGGCGCGTATTTTTTATGCTAGCAATGCTTCAAATACTTTGTATAGCTTACGCCAGTCTTTATGGCCGGTCTGAATATAGCCGCGTATCAATGCGCAGAACGCAAAATATTTAGATTTTATGTACAACGTCCTATAAAAACTACTTCGAACTATAATGGCGCATAACCGCTCATTCGTAGAAGGAGGAGCTGAAGCATTTTACAGCGCTTTCAAAAAAGGATACTATTAGCCATTTATTTCATTCCAGCGCTTTAGCAACGCGTTTTGATAAAGCGTCCGTGTGGACGAGGGGTAACTTGAAGACCGCCGAATTAGCGTCGCCGCTATATCTTATGTTTCTAGAGAGTACTTCAGTGCATGTGAAGGCATATTTTTGCAATAAACTTAGCACTCCGTGTCATGTTGCAAGCGCCTGGCACAAAGTGAGCTAGATTTAAATCACTAACTTTGCTACAAAAGAAATTTGAAATACCTTACTAACTTTCGTTCTGGGTATCGATACTGGACTGCATCTGCCACTGCCGCCCCTCTGCAACGTCGACTCTTCATACACCTTTCGCTATTTGAGCATCGCTCGCATCGAGTTCCTCTTTCGTTTGTAAAAACTGCTAAATCAGTTTTTATTTTTACCGAAATGATATTGTTTTTATAAAAATATCCGCAAGGCAATTTTTATACTATCTTTCCCATCGTTTCTTATGCGCTTTTCTCCTCATATTTTATTGTGTATTTTATATAATTTCTTTAGATTAGTATATAGTAGTATCCTTCAGTTTATTGCCAAAATTATTTGTTCCCCATAATTGCAAAAAGATTTCTAAACCGGCAACACTGAGTGGGCGTGGCCTAGCAGTCTTGATTCCTGCTCCAAAAACCGCCAACAAAGAGAGTACTGGGCGGTGATAGTGTGGCAAGGGAAGTAGAGTGTAGGTAACGCGTTTATGCGACTTACCTTCCCTCCCTTTAAGCGGAAGTGGACGTGAAAGCTGGGTAGTAGAGACGCCATACAGATTGGCGCAAACAGATGCAAATGGTTTTTCAGATATGTAGACTGTTTTGAGCGACTGGAGTGTAAAAATTTATGTGAGTGGTTACGCAGAAAGGGACCTCAAGGGAAAATAGTTGATTTTGAGTAAATCCCATTAAAGTTTTGAGTCGAAATCAGTATCGCCTCGAGCGCGGGGGAGGCGGCTCACTAAAAAAATCATAAATAAAAAACTACGCCACCTTAAAATATTCCAATTAGACCAAAACAAAGCTGAAAGACCACAGAATCAAAACTCATAAAAAAAACCCGTTTCCAATCCCTTCAGGTCTCTTTTCGAGTAACCACTCACATATCTGTTTTTTACTGCACCTATTGATATAAAATAATGTATATTAATATTAAGAAATCACTATCGCTACATATAATAAAACAAAGTTCCACCGCCATGTATGTCTGTGTGAACGCGATAGACTCAATAACTTTCGAACGGATTTTCATACTGTTTTCCCAATGGACAGACAGCCGAAGCGAATAACACTAGGTTATATAAACAACCAATGAATTGTACAAGGTGTATCGTAGATAACGCAAGTTTTGGCTAGAAATCGAAGAGTTATGTCGTCAATTTGTTTTAATTTCCAAAACTTCTTATATGTGCACGAGTGAAGGTAATTGTGACAAAATCACAATCGGTATGTGAAGTATCCATCGCTTTACTATCCAGGGTGGGGCACTTTATTAATTTCATAATCATCTTTATCATCAAGTTCATCGCGGAGTTGAATTAATTTAAAAATGAATATTCGTAATACAATCTTTCTGCCCCAACGCCCGTCCAATCTACGCGCTATGTGGCCCGCCCATTGCCACTTCAGCTTGCTAATCTTAAGGGCTATGTCGGTAACCTTGGTTCTTCTACGAATCTCCTCATTCCTGATTCGATCGCGTAGAGAAACGCCGAGCATAGATCTTTCCATAGCTCGCTGAGCAACTCTGAGCTTTTTTATGAGACCTATTGTAAGAGACCACGTCTCTGATCCATATATCATCACTGGTAACACACATTGACTGAAAACTTTAGTCTTAAGGCACTGAGGTATTTTGGATGAGAAGATATTGCGCAGTTTCCCGAACGCTGCCCAGCCGAGTTGGATTCGTCGATTGACCTCTCTCTCAAAGTTGGACCTACCTAACCGGACTACCTGTCCCAGGTAAATGTATTCGTCGACAACTTCAAGAGTAGATGTCCCAACAGTGAGTGCGGTGGGTACGACATGGACGTTAGACATTATTTTGGTTTTGTAGATGTTCATTTTAAGACCCACTTGTTGAGATACTCTGTTGAGGTCACCGAGCATTCGTCCTAGATCTTCCAGCGACTCCGCCACGACCACAATGTCGTCGGCAAATCGAAGGTGAGTGATGTATTCGCCATTGATGTTGATGCCAAGTCCTTGCCATTCCAAGAGCTTGAAGGCGTCCTCTAAGGTGGCCGTAAACAGTTTCGGAGAAATGACGTCTCCCTGTCTTACTCCTCTTTTTATGGGGATTGCCTTCGTGCACTGCCCCTGTACTCGGACTGACATGGTGGCGTTATTATACAAGCACTTCAACACTTCGATGTACCGATAGTCAATGCGGCATCGCTGGAGAGATCTAAGAACCGCCCAAGTCTCGATCGAATCAAAGGCTTTCTCATAGTCCACAAACGCCAAGCATAGTGGACTATTATACTCTTCGGTCTTCTGTATAATCTGCCGCAGCGTATGTATGTGGTCTATGGTACTAAAGCCTTTCCGGAAACCGGCTTGTTCGGGAGGCTGGAAGTCATCAAACCTGCGTTCTAGACGATTCGTAATGACTCTCGAAAACAACTTATAAACATGGCTCAGCAGTGTGATGGGCCTATAATTCTTCAGTAAAATGTTATCACCTTTCTTGAAAAACAGTACCACCACACCCCTGTTCCATGCTTCCGGCGTTTTCTCTTCGAGCAAGACGGAATTAAAAGGACTTAGGACTTTAAGTACCGGCGTTCCGCCCGCTTTCAGAAGCTCTACGGTAATTCCGTCTTCGCCCGGCGCTTTGTTATTTTTGAGTTGTTTGAGAGCCATCCTAATCTCGTACAGGCTGATGTCCGGGATATCTTCAGTGTAGTGTCGGGTTAGCTTGGCTCTTGGGTCTTTTACCAAGTCAACAACAGGTTCAGCTACTGAGGTATACAACTGCCCATAGAACCTCTCTATCTCCCTGAGCACCTCCGACCTATTCGACGTTACGTTTCCGTCCTCCATCTTCAGCTTCGTTAACTGGCTTTGCCCAATAGACGCGTCTCTTGCGAACACTTTAGAGCCCTTGTTCTGTGCTATGGTCTCCTCAATACGCCTTGTATTGAAGGACCGTAAATCGTGTCGCAAGGACTTCAATATCTGTCCATTGAGCTGCCTATAGGACTTAGCATCATCGGAGGTTTGGAGCGTCATGGAACGTCGCTCAGCCATGAGGTTTCGGGTGTAGTTGGATAGTTTTTGAGGTCTATTTTTACGGTGGGGCTTAAAATACTTGGACCCGACCGTATGGACAGTCTCTACCAGCCTGTTGTTGATTTCGTCCACTGATGCGCTGCTGTCTAGCAATTCGAAGCGGTTTGCCAATTCGAGTTGAAAGTTCTCGGGGTTTTGGATATGTGCAGCGTGGGACGACCGCCTGCCAGATGGACCGACGATCTTGTGAAAATCGCAGGAAGTCGTTGGATGCAGGTGGCATCGGACCGGTTACAACGATTGGGGAGGCCTATGTTCAACAGTGGACAAGTATGGGCAGAGATGATGATGATGATGATGATTCGTAATACTTGACATTGGCAAATATATAAAAAAATAACGCAAGACCTCAGACACCCCGATTAGATAATTGCTTCACAAATTTAATACTAGAACTAATTTTCCAAATTTAAAATTTTAAAGATGAGAAAGGGTTACTCCCTTGGTTCGGGCATATAGAAAGAATGTCACAAGGAAGAATGACAAAACAGATATACCTAGACTATCTTACCATGACCAAATAGACCGTGTCTTATCTGAAGGGCAAGTCAAGAGTCTCCGTAACCGGCGAGTGTGTATGAGACGAACTATGAGAGTGGAGGAAGCCAGAGAAGTATGTAAGGAAAGAACCTGTTTGAACTCTGTACTCTCTGCCTACCCCGCGAGGGAGCTGGCGTGATGATATAGATAGATAAAATTTTAACCCCTTTTTGAAGCACTTTTATACCCCAATTAACAATGAAACTTGTACGTGTATGTGTGCGTATTGAGAAATACGTTTTAGAAATGTATTTGAAATCTCCGTATTGCTTTGAATAAAAAAAAAATTAGTTTATTATAGCGCACTAAAGGAGTAACAGCATTTTATACAAATTAAAAAAAACGAAGGTACATTAAAAATTGTTGGCATTCATTCAGTTATCGATTTAGAACAAACTACTTTCAGGTCTTGCGTTTTTTATGATACACCTTGTATATCATCTAATATTTAACTAGCGACCCGCCCCGGCTTGGGACAGGTGACACATAAACCGACCTCTTGAATCACTCCGTCCATTGGCGGAAACCGTATGGAAATCCGTTCAGTAGTTATTGAGTTTGTCGCGTTCAGACAGACAGACGCGGCGGTGGGGACTGTGTATTATCATATGTAGTGATAGTAGCATTAAGGACAAATGTCGATATTATATTAATATAGTGATCTAGAATAAGACTTTTCAATATCTACATGACGTCATCAAGTTTTTTATGAATTAAATATACCCTATTTATCTGAACTATGGTGTTTTATTAATATTATAAATGTTATTTAATTAACATATTTTTTTAATCTACCTCTATCTATCTATATCATCACGCCAGATCCCTTACGGGGTAGGCAGAGAGTACAGAGTTCCAACAGGCTCTTTCCTTACATAACTCTCTGGCTTCCTCTACTCTCATTAGAGATGGGTTGTATTAGGTAAATCAGGTACGAAGTACACCTGTTCCTAGTCTGCATAAATACCTAATCCAAATACCTATTCCACCTAATCTCAATGATCTCATACAAATACCGTTACTTAGTGATCACAATCCGCCTATTCTATATCGAATTATCGATATTTGAATTAATTGAATGTTAAATTGTTTTGTTCGTTAAGAACGCGTACAGTCATAATAACACTTTTAAGAAAATGAATCAATTTTTTTTTTTTTTGGTTAGATTAGTTATTTCTGCACGAAATTGATTGAATAAACTAATACTTGTTTTCTATTTTATCATTTAATGATATATTAGTGATGAATTGGTATCTTCCCTTCATACTTTTTAAATGCTTAAGACTTAACTTACGAATGTATGATGTTTTGAGTCTTGCGATATTAAATATTCCGCAAAAGTTTAGCGTTCGCAAGATGGCGTATTTAAAAGATTTCAATTTATTATATTTACATTCGTTTTATATCTAAACGCGTTGTATAGCGCTGTCTCGCTCCCTTACACGTAAGCGGGATAGCAAAGCGATAAGCATATGAGTGAGTGAGAGAGCGCGGGAACAGGTGTGAGTGAGCGCGCTAAACTGCTAAACATTAGTTTATATTGAATATGAATATTAGGTATTGTCAGAATTGGATTAGGTGCCGCCTATTCTCGTAAAATACCTGTTCTTTGGATCTGTTCTAATAAATACGACTCATCTCTAACTCTCATAGTTCTCATACACGCTCGCCGGTTACGGATACTCCTGACTTGTCCTTCAGATAAGACCCGGTCTATTTGGTCATGGTAAGATATTTTTTAATAATAATATTGCACTTTCTTTTTCCTCTATTCATTGCATATGCGATATTTATTTACTGTGTCCACAGTATGTGCTGTTACGTCACCATCCAGGGTAGTCATGTTTATGTAAAAACCGTTTGAAGGGGGGGTTTGGCTGCAATCAGCGTTGGAGGAGACCCCAGTCCCCTCCAGCACATGCTGAGACAAACACTTTTCGGTGTAAGCTGACACCGTAGCAAACAACACCTATAGTAGTACCTCATTGCATTTTATTCTTTGTCTGTTTTTCTACCCCTGTATATATGCTGTGAATCGATTTGATTGTGTGTGCCCGATGAGTATGTGCACTGTAGGAGAAAACCACAACTTTTCGCGGTACCCCGAGGGCGAACGCATCTTCTCGACAAAATGCCCTTAACGCGTATCATGAACACGCTAAATGTAATTGCCGATAATATTGATTTGTCGGAGTGATGATTATAGAACATTTATATTGGTTTGATTAATGAAGGATAGTCTGCTGATGTGATGCGTGCGTCTTTTAGCGCCCGAGGACATGCGCTTGTCAGGAAGGCCGTGTCGGAGTGATGATTATAGAACATTATATTGGTTTGGTATGTGGCAAGAAGGCCGTTTGCTAACGGAACGTTGGAGACTGGCTGAATTAAAAATAAAAAGAGAAAAATAGAAGAAAGCGGCGAAAAAGGAACGTCGTGGAGAGATGGTGGAAAAAGATTCTCGGGCGGATCGTTTTTGCCTATTTTTGCAGTGAAAAATATACCTTGGTTTGAGCGAGAACGGCTGTCGTGATATTAAGTTGAGAGGAGGAAATATAACCTGGTTTAAATTCAATTCTTGTGTTTTTAGAGACCCCATAACCCCCCACGAATACCCATGACTGAGCGGAGAGATTCGGTTGCTCCTGGCCATTCGCCGACAGATTTATTTCGTTGTTCCATAGATGAATTTAAACGGGTCACACTGTACTCTATTGTATTGGGATAGTCCTGAAGTAATAGTTGAAACTAGGTATAAATGAATATATTAACTTTTCTCAAAAACAAATTAAGCCCCACACTTTATACCAGCTTAGGGCAAATAATAATGTACGGAAGTCAAGCTCATGTATGGTCCTCACTTTTCTTACCTACGCTCGGCGGCCACGCTATCAACTCTGGCTTACGAAAATAAAAACCAATACTAACTAAAATAAATCAATTTTAATGTCACTTTTATACCTATTATTATTATTATAATGGGGTTGGGACTACAATGAGCTTCACACACACGAGCACAAAGGCAACATGAATCTATTAAATCTTCTCTATGTATCAATCTCAACCACTCCGTTGCCTGAAACAAGATGTAACTTTATCTTAAAATTTATAACCGTGACCTAAAAAATCTAGCGGTTCGAAACAGTTTAGTGAATTTTTGAACTTACACAGCTTACACTACAATAAATAATATAATTTATAAAAATATTACAAGGCCACAAACTTTGTTCGCTTTTTTGGCGCGGGGCCGGCGGGCGGCGCTTGCCTACCTTCTGTTCTGTGTTACGTTAAAATACAAGCAAATACCTACTTACCTCTCTGATACAACTGGTAGCTTAAAAAACGGTAATTTATTGTTTTAAGTAGAATTTAAACATCCATCAACTGAATAGTTATAATAACTCTTTTTTTGTTGCTTCATCTCTGCACAAAAAAACACCACAAGACGCATGTCTAAAGCGGACGGCAGATATCGTGTCTATGTGTGCGTTGCTCGAGCGTGCGTTGTATGTAGCTTGACTTCTGTTCATTTATTATTTTGTGACCGAGCGCTCGGGAAGCGCTCGGCTACGCTTGGTTGACGGTCGGCTGCGCGGCCCACACGTCACACTGCGGGAGCGACGTCGCGCCGGCCGGGCCTACGCCCGACACTAGCGACCCGCGTATTGGCATCTCGCTCCCCTCGTGCTTCGATTGTAATCGCGTCAACGGCAACGGGTCGTGACGTTTGCCGTTGCGGGGCTGCGTTGCGTGACGACTCCCGTACATTTCAGTAAATAACAACTCCCCAAGCCGCGCCACCGTCGCGCTTCCGTCACTCTGCGTCGACTTTAACACGAAACCTTTAATATTATGCCTGTATAGTGAGTGCGGGATGGGATTGTCCACTGTTACGGCGCCCACAGACAATGTGTTAACAAATATGAAATTTGAATACGATTTAGCGCAGTGGTTTAGAGCTTAGCGGCTCCGCCTACTGTGTCTAATAGTCTCGGGTTCGATTCCCGCACGAAACAAATCTTTGTACACCGATACCGTCACGCCTATATTCTCCAAGGGGGTGGCAGAGGTGTAATGAATACACCCACTTTTCGCTGACGATGTTAGGTCCCATGTAATAGGGGGCGAGCCTATTGCCATATACCGGGCACAATTCCAGACTCCGGACTCAAACTGGGAATAATGTGAAACGATAGTGGAATATTAGCCATCACTATTCATGTATGTCCTTTGTAGACAGAATCTGACCACCGTCTTTGGGATGCTGGTTTGGTCATGCTCACTATAATGTCTTTGCTTGCGGTAACTGTCTGGTGCAGGTCACTCGCTTCCCTCTAATATGGTCGAGGGGAGTGATGGCTGTTCCAGTAGTCATACTCGTGAACGGGTGCTGCTCCTTTAGACTCTCTTTATAAATAACTAGCTGCGCCCGCAACTTCGTCCGCGTGGAATAGTGTCTTTGCCCCCCCCCCCCCCCCGCCTCCCCCCCCCCCGCGTGGCTGCACAGCGCTCATTGTGTACGGCGCGGTGCTTGGCAAGTCTCTTACTCGCGTTAACTTAAGTTTCACATTTTATAATGACTCCGTAAATGTTACATCAGAACTACCATCCCCTATTGTTATTTTACACCCTTGAGGGTCAAACTTTTACAAACTTGGAATGTCATATTTATTTATATCGAATCAACAGCCTAAAAAATAAGTTTCAAGCTTCTAGCTCTAAAAATAACGATACTTCCATACAACTTTTCATCCCCCCCTTCAACCCATTACAACCCTTTTTTCGCATTAAAAAGTCTATGTCAAAGCCTATGTCCTTTCTCAGGCTCTAGACTATCTGTGTACCAAATTTGCATTACATACAAAGATTGCAAGTTAAATAAAAGCTTGTAAACAAAGAAAAGAAAAAAGAGAAAGAGAAGTAAATAAAAAAGACAAGCCCGCTGAGTTTCTTCGCCTGATCTTCTAAGTGGAGGCCGCGTGTGATCCGGTGATAGATTAGTAGTTAAATTATCTACACTAATATAATAAAGAGGAACTTGTCTTTCCATCCGAGCCCATCGGGCCCGGATGGGCCGACGGACGGACGACCGGATGCGCGCTTCGGTCGGGTAAGAGCCGCACGGCTTCGGTGGGGTAAGAGTCGTACGCTCGGATAGAGGCATTCTTGGAACGAATGAGATCCCTAACATCGTCCGGCAGCCGAAAGCGGTTGAGGTAGAGATCTTCCGCCTCGACTTGCTTGGACGATCGACTGACAGCCGATCGGATGAGTCAGACCGGACCGGACAGAGATCGAGACCTAGGTCTCGAACCTATTCGCGCCTTTATTAAAAAGGCGTCAACACGTCACTTCGCGAACGCATCTGCCCATGCGAATCCGTTAATCGCAGCCACCGCCGACTACGATCTCCCCCCCCGACCCCTGCCGCCACCGCCGGCCGCGACATGTTCTCACCGACCCCCCCGATGCTTTGTCATCCCTTCTTTCCGCTCAGAATACGGGCGACGACGACGATGTAGTAGTAGATCCCCTCCCATAGCCGGCGGTTGACCGGTGCACTTAGTAGTGCACCCGTCCCCCTACAGCGACTGTCCCAACCGAAGCCGCCTCTTCAAGGCGCCCTCGAGTATGTCGCCTCTTGCCCTTCTGGCTGGCTAGAGCGTAGTGGTTGCACGCTCGCCTTTAAGTCCGGAGAAGCTGTAAAGGCCTCGCGGCCAACAGCGTACATCATTCACACACACACACACACACACTCTAGAGATGAGCTTCCGAAACCGGAAATTCTCTGAATAATAATTGTAAACGATGCGCGGCGACATGATGACAGACAGATCGGCGATTCAGAAGCGTTTTTTTTTTATCTAAACATTAGTTTTAGTCCTCTAGTTTTAAATAATTAAAAAAAAAATCTTTACTGTATTAATTTTCTTCAATTATATTTTTAGATTCTTCTAAAGCACATTCTCCATTAGATCTCCATCCGGAAATAGAAGAAACCCAAATTGATGATTCTAAGAAGTCTGAAGAATTTAATAATATAATTTCGTCAGATAGAGGAAATTTTGGTGACAGTCCAACTGAATGCGAACGAAAAATATTTTTTAAATTGGGTCCATTTAAACCACAAGGGCCGTTTCCAAAAGATTCAGAAACAAAGCGATGTTTTTCGGCCTATCATTATTCATTTTTAAATAAGGCTGGCATAAAAATTCCAAGACCGTGGCTATGTTATTCTAATGTTTTAAACAAGCCGTATTGCCACTTCTGTTGGCTATTAGCAGATCGTCAAAGAAAATCGTACTCCTCTGCATGGGTTAACGATGTTTCCGTTAGAAGCAATTTTACGCAATGTATATTTGACCATGAAAACTCACAGCAGCATATTAATGCATCCTTATCGTATAATAATTGGTTACAAGGAAATACCATCGATTATTGCAAAGTGAAATCAATAGTAAAATTACATTCTGGAGAGATGTATTGCATCGTATAACTAATGTTATAATTACTTTAGATCATGTAATCTACCTTTAAAAGGCCATGATTATGATTCTGGAAATTTTATGTCAATTTTACGTTTACTATTTAATTATGATCCTATTTTCAAAGAACTTCTTTTAATACCGAAAGGCTAAATAAATTATTTAAGCCCTATGATTCAAAAATAAATTATTACTTTACTTGGTACCGCAGTTACGAATAATATTATTTTAGAAATTAAAAAAGCTCCATTTCTTACAATTATTTTGGATACAACACAAGACTTGTCAAAAACGACCAACTTTCTATAGTTTTTCGATACATCTCGATAACAGAAAATGATGATAATGTACCTAAAGAATTAAAAATCTGTGAGTCCTTTTTGGGGTTTATAGCAGTATCCGATTGCAGTGCAGAAGGACTTAAAACTGAAATTTTAAATACGATTAAAGAATATGGAATTTATTTGTCTAAATGTAGAGGACGGGGTTGCGATGGAGCAAATGTTATGTCGGGTGTATATAGAGGATTACAAGCCCTTATAAAAGAGCATGCCCCGAATGCTGATAATGTCCATTGTGCTGCACACGCATTACATTTAATTTTAAACGATGCTGCGATAATTTAGAAAAAAATATTTTTTTTTTAGCAATAGTATAAAACGCTGGGCAATGTTGAGTAACGATTCATCTGAAAAATATATAATTACGCTTAAAAAGGTATGTTCTACTAGATGGTCTTCAAACAACGACGGTTTATTAGCGATAAAGAAAAAATATTTATTAATCATGAAAACTTTGTACCAACTAAATTTAATTTCCACTAAAAAAAGATAACCGTGAAGAATGTAAAAATATAATTCACATTTTAGTTATGATTTCTTAGTGCTTGTCACATTTTTTTCTTCACTATTTGAAATCATTAATCCTGTTTCTAAAACTCTACAACATGAAAATAATGACTTACAAAAAGCTAGTATTTTATTAAGTAATCTTTTGAATAGACTGAGTGAAATAAGAAATCAAAATTCATTCAATGATTTGCTAAATGAGTCCAGGGAATTAGCGAAAGAGAGGGGGGTAACAACTGTTTTTAAAAATAAAAGGCGAAATATAACGAAGCGTTTTTTTGATGAGTTATCACAAAATGAGAGAATTTCAGACCCGGAATCATATTTCAAGGTCAATGTATACTATTGCTGTTTAGATATATTAATTTCTCAAACTAAACAAAGATTTCAGAGCCTTTGTGACCTGAGTTATATGTTCGAAGTATAAAAACCGGAGACACTCCTATCTTCTTCAAACGAAGTGATAAAAACGCTTTCGGAAAACGGTCGGCAAAATACAGTCAGGACATCTCAGTTAATCTTTATGAACAATTAATTGCTCTGAAAACTAGCTTAAAATCTGAAATTCAAAAAATTCATTCTATAAGGGAACTCACGGAATTATTGCTGATAAAATTCAATAGCCTTGCATCCAGTTTTCCGGAGGTAATAACAGCATGCTTTCTATTCTTGAACCTTCCAGTTACAACCGCAACAGCAGAAAGAAGCTTTTCAAAATTAAAACTGATAAAAAATTACCTAAGGACTTCGATGGGACAGGAACGGCTATCAGACTTGTCACTATTGTCTATAGAGGCAGAAATTTTAGAAAATCTGAAATCGTCTTCTGCTATAGATGATTTAATAAATCAATTTGCCGAAATAAAGGCATGAAAAGTGTATATTTAATTTGAATTGTTTGGCTAGCTCAGTATCTAGGAGGAAGTGATAACTTATAATCAATAAAGATTTATGTTAATTTAATGCAAGCATTTTTGTTTCTTTTTAACCGACTTCAAAAAGGAGGTTCTATGTTCGGTTGTATGTATTGATTTTTTTTATTTTTTTTTATGTATGTTCAGCGATATTTCCGTCAATTGTGGACCGATTTTGATGTTTTTTTTTGCATTGGGTTCAGTATAGCTTCAAGGTGGTCCCATTTTAATTTCATTGGTATTGGACCTTGGACTTAGAAGATACACCAGGGAACTCCTTAACGACAAACAATAGGCATGTGTTACTTGAGATATTATGGGTATTACGACAATCCTATAGGTACCCTACTAGAGATACGTATTAGGTAAATCAGGTACTAAGTACACCTGTTCCTAGTCTGCATAAATGGTACCTAATCCAAATACCTATTCCACCTAATCTCAATGATCTCATACACATACCGTTACTTAGTGATTTCAATCCACCTATTCTATATCAAATCCTGATATCGAATTATCGATATTTGAATTAATTGAATGTTAAATTGTTTTGTTAGTTAAGAACGGGTACAGTCATAATAACACTTTTAAAAAAATGGAGCCAAAATTTATTATTTTTCGTTAGATTAGATATTTCTGCACGAAATTGGTTGAATAAACTAATACTTGTTTTCTATTTTATCATTTAATGATATATGGTATAGTGATAAATTGGTATCTTCCCTTCATACTTTTTACAGGCTTAGACTGTTAACTTACGAATGTATGAAGTTTTGAGTCTTGCGATATTAAATATTCCGCAAAAGTTTAGCGTTCGCAAGATGGCGTATTTAAAAGATTTCAATTCATTATATTTACATTTTTTTATATCAATACGCGTTGTATAGCGCTGTCTCCCTCCCTCCACCGTTACACGTAATAGCATTTTAACGGGATAGCAAAGCGATAAGCATATGAGTGAGTAAGAGAGCGCGGGAACAGGTGTGAGTGAGCGCTCTAACGGCTAAACATTAGTTTATAGTTTTTATTGAATATCAATATTAGGTGGATTAGGTATTGTCAGAATTGGATTAGGTGCCGCCTATTCTTGTAAAATACCTGTTCTTTGGATCTGTTCTAATAAATACGACTCATCTCTATACCCTACTATAGGACTAAGCAGTATATTAGCCAACTTCAAAAAAGGAGGTTCATAATTCGTCGTTTTTTATAACTCCTTTGCTTATGATCCGATTTTGATGATTCTTTTTGCATTGGGTTCGGTATAGTTTTGAGGTGGTCCTATTTTAATGTTATTGGTATTGGACCTTGCACTTTGAAGATACAAGAGGGAACTCCTTAATGGCGAACAGCACGAATGTATAGATTCCGTTATTATAGTCATAATATTAATCCTGTACCTTACTGTACAACTCAGCAAACTAATATGATATCGGTATATAAATATTACTAAATAATTCACTCGTTACTTAAAATGGTAAAATAAAAATCTTTTTAAAAAAAAGGTGAACAGACTTCAAAAAGAAAAAAATAAATATTTGAAGTCGGTGCCAAGTGCCGACTGCACCAACCAGCACCGACTTCAAATATTTATTTTTTGCTTTTTGAAGTCGGTTAACCTTTTTTTATTAAAAGATTTTTTGTGAGAAATCTTTACCCTTCATTTGGGCCCCCAACTAATTTTTTGATACAAGATGCCTTGAAGAGGCTAAGGCACGCTACGCCACTGTCCTGGGTTCAAATTCTATGTAGGACACATGTAGTTTTTCTAACGAAATCTGGACTGGAGTCTGGAATTGTGCCCGGTATATGGCAATAGGCTCGTCTTCTATTACATGGGACCTAACATCGTTGGCGAAACGTTGGTATACTCAGTACACCTTTGACAACCCCGCTTGTTCCTTTTTTATATCTATATCATTACTCCAGATCCAGCCTTGAAGGTAGACAGACAGCACAGAGTAGAGATGGCAAGTGTCTCTCTGTTCAGATTCAATCATTTATATCTAAGACAGTGCAAAGATTTGAATCCCATTATGTTCCATTTAAATCAGCTAAATTCAAGCACAGACAGCCCACCGACCAACCTTGCGTCGTGACGTCGTTCGTTCGGTGAGACGGCCAGTTTAGTGAATGTAAGATCGAGATTCAGTTTTAGATTGGAATGAACTATGAAGCATTTTGTTTGTTTTGTACGATAAGCGCCTTTGTATACTGACTGATGAATATCAAGATTCAGATACAAATGAAGCATTTTTTTCTGTACAATGGTTTGAATCTTGTAGTTCTCGTTCATGTTTCATATCACTATAACACAAGCGCGCGGTGCGGCGCCAGGCGGCGCGATACTACTCTTTGCTATAATATATACACACACATATTTACACTACATAGAAAATCATTACACACACACACAATCTATCTACACGCCAGATCCTTCGTGGGTTGACAGACAGTACTAAGTTACATCAGGTTTTTTCTTTACAGATCTCTGGCTTCCTCCACTGTCATAGTTTATCTCATATACTCTCGCCAGTTATGAAGACTTGACTTGCCCTCAGATTAGTCACAGTAAGATCTATCATCACGCCAGATCTCTTGCAGGGTAGGCAGAGAGTACAGTTACATCAGGTTATTTCCTTACATACCTCTCTGGCTTCCTCCACTCTCATATCTCATAGTAAGATCTATAAATATAATAAAATTGTAATGGCGCCAAATCTGTATGTTCAATATTTATTGAAAATTTTAATTGGGGCACACTTCCTTGTAGTAAATCAAACAAATTATGTATTAAACTATTATTATATTTAAAACTTAGAACCTTTTCTTCTCATCGGAGGTCTATTTAACGGTAATTTCAGTTGAGCTATTTTCTTCCCATCCGACGAAACCAAACTAGCTCCAGTCAACATTACTTTCGAGGTAACAGTCCTTGGTGTAAGTTTTAATTGTCGACACAACTCTTCAAAATCAAACTTATAGTTATTAACTAATAAAATAAAAACTATAGCATGACACAAAGACTTGTCTTTGTACTGCGGTGATCGTCCTCTTTTACCGTTGATATTACTTAGAAAATTCCTTAGAATGATCTCGCTAAGAGTGACGGAGTACGGACACGGCATATAATTCTTTTTACCGATCTCTTTCATCATAGTGGCATAAAAATTTAGTAATGTATCAGCGTACACTAAAAGTACTGTATTTTTCTTCGACATGTTTCTATCTGCTAACGGTTTTAAGAACGCGTTCAAATCAGATTTGTAGTCCGCTTCTTCCAGTTCCGAATATATTTTCTCAAATTGATTATGAGTTAATATTTGATCTGTATCGTAAACTTCTTCGACTTTGGTCGCTTGTCGGTTTATTGCTGGTATGTAGAATTCATCAGAATCAATTTTGTTATATAAAGATAGGTCTATCTGGTCTTCTACAAGGGTTTCCGTAACATTAGCCATCTGTTCGGTAACTGTATTAACATTAATCTTTAGTTTTTCACGCTGTTCCATTATCTGTTTATGTCTCTTCGATCCGAATTTTCTGCTGAGCTCCAAATTACTCGTTTCAAGCAACTCAGAAGTGTTTAAATTAGTTTTTACGATAGGTTTTAGTTCAACATTTTCGACTTCAATTAATCGCACTTTTCCGGTTTTTTTATTGCGTGCCAGTATCATAGTCTTGCCTAGCGCCTCCTCTTCGACCTCCCCGGCGTATAATAAGTCACACACTTCAGTAGCAATAGCCTTCTTTCCATTATTTTCGTTTTCAAGTAACACGCATTCGTTGTTCTTAAATTTGTCTGTTACGTACCCATTTTGAAAGTGAGCGATTAATGGGTAGACCTCGCCTTTTGGGCAGACTTGAGTTATTTGAAATTGAGACATTGTAGTCCTATCTTTATTTATTTTTCTCAGTTTCAATATTTTCACATGGCATTTTGAGGTTATCCGTGATCCGTGATATGGATATAAACTTTTGGCATTGACAACTGACGTTAGTGATGTAATATTGTACGATTGGTAAACTGTTGGTGGTTTTGGCGGGAAGTCAAAGAGTGATGTTGTCAATTTGTTTTAATTTCCAAAACTTGTGTTATTTGAATTATAATGTGTAATGTTGGTGGAATATTAACCATTATGTGTTCCTATATGTGCATGAGTGAAGGTAATTGTAACAAAGTGATAAAACGTGCCTTTTCGATTTCCTTCAAAACGGCCGTCGCAATTGGTATGTAAAGTATCCATCACTTTACTATCCAGGGTGGGGCACTTCATCAATTTCATTATCATCTTCGTCATCAAGTTCATTGGGTAGTTGAATTAATTTAGAAATGAATATTCGTAAACTTTGTACAAAGTAAACGCAATTGCCACGAAAAAAAAAAAAACTGTTGGTGGTTTTGGCGGGAAGTCGAAGAGTGATGTTGTCAATTTGTTTTAATTTCCAAAACTTGTGATATTTCGACTAATAATGTGTAATGTTGGTGGAATATTAACCATTATGTGTTCTTATATATGCATGAGTTAAGGTAATTGTAACAAAGTGATAAAACGTGCCTTTTTAACTTCCCTCAAAACGGCCGTCGCAATTGGTATGTAAAGTATCCACCGCTTTACTATCCAGGGTGGGGTACTTCATCAATTTCATTATCATCGTTGTCATCAAGTTCATCAGGGAGATGAATTAATTTAAACAAACACAATTATATATCTCACTGAACACTGGCAAAATACACTTAAAATTAGTGTGAAGCCATAATCTAAAGAAGAAGAATGTCGCGGAGGATAATTTACCCCAAGAGGGGTAAATAATCGATTTTATTTCTTTGTCTAAATATTAAGATGAGGTGTACGAAGTGCGCCTTTATCTATACTATCTATACACTAGCGCCATTGTATAATTATATCAATTTCAATAAACGTCACATTTTGCTATAATTTCAAATTTAACATTTGGCAATGTCAAAAAATCGAAATTTGCTGTGTTTACAATGAAATTTTCTGTAATTAAATAAATTACAAAAAAAATAGATAAGCTAAAAATGAAAAGCTCTAGACCAGTGTAAGTATCATGAACCATACGTTTGTAATATATAGTATATTATATATAATAATAAGAATAATTTTATTGTTGAAAAAGACTTAGCAACTAAGTGACATTATCTAAGAGCCCCAAACTAGACGAAAAGTCTGTATCTTGGGACACCGTAGAGTTAAACTATTAGGACATTAAGTAGTGCTATAGGCCTATAGCTATCAGGTAAATGTGTAGAGCCATTTTTGTAAATGGGAGATATAGCTGCAATTTTCCAACAGTCTGGAAGTATACCCTTCTCAAGACTCAAATTAAAAATATAGGTAAGTGGAGTAAGTAGGCAATCTAAAGCTTTTTTGATTAATATGACAGGTATTAAGTCAGGACCGGAAGCACTATTTGTTTTCAAATTAGACGTGATTATAGTGATTTCATTCATTTTTCATTTCATCAGGATTAGTAGGGTTAAGGAACATGGAGTGGGAAAGGGTAGAGTTAGTCGTAGGATTGTAACAGGAGATTAGTTGTTCTTCAGTTATCGATAGCTTGCTTAAAATATCATCTGAGAGACGCCTTCCATGAATAAATATTAATGTAAATCCATTGTTAAACGTACGTAACATCGTCATTAAAATATGGGGATCGTTTAGGGAATATAGGCGTGACGGTGAGTGTGTTAACTGATTAGTTCTGTACTATCAGCCGAGTGGATGCATTTTGCTGTACTGCTTATTTTTCTACGGTGTCCAGATTTTCTGAAGCTTACAGTTTTTATATGTGTTCAGCATTAGACACGTTTGGCCCTACGTTGACATGAGCGCTTTTTAAAAGCGCGTTAGTAAAGCATTGGAATGAAATAAATGGCTAACATTTTTAGAAAACGCAGTAGTGAGCTTCAGGACCGCGCGTTAAAAAGCGTCAGTGCGAACGAGGAGTAAGCCCTTTCCCACGAGTCGGTTTTAGCGCTTTTTTGAAACACTGCAGGTGCTTTAAAAAAATACAGTTACCCATGTTGCATTCCAGCGCTTTATTAACGCGCGTTTTACTTCTTTCATGTCAATGGGCTATATTTGTCCCGCTTAGTAAGTGGCAAGCTCAATCGCGCGTTGAATATGCGCTTATTCGAATGAGGTGTATTTAATGCAAAACTTATTCATACATCTATATATCTTCAGCTGAAACACGTCCGCTACAGGACAAAGGCCTCCTCAAAGACCGCCACGACGATCGGCTTTACAATAACTCATTTATTGAAGGCATCTAGGCTCAATTGTTAGTAATGACAATTTTCTTATGCTAGTGTTAGTATGTACAACGTTTACGACCGCAGGCGAACATGTAACGCACAACCGTGTGTAACACAGGGCCAGACATGTCTGCATGCTATAACTTCCAGCACCCTGTTGGGGCTGCCCCGAACTCTGCGGATTAGGAACGTGGCTCGCTTACGCCTAATTTTATTGAAACGGCTTTACGTTGTACACATCCTCATACATGCATACATTTTTTACAGAAAATTTAAACCGATGAAGACTGAGCTTCCGTATCCTCAGTCCTACAAGGACCCATCAGCTCGTCTGTTTACTGCGAGATCACGAAATAATAGGTATTCATGATTTACGTGTAATACCTACCCATCATCAGCCAAAAGACGTCTACAGGATAAAGGCCTTCTCTAAGACCGGCTTTGTGATATATATATCTAGCCTTAGATTAGTCTAAGGCTAGATATATATATCACAAAGCCTTGTTTAAACTGAGCATTGCAAACAAAAATAGCGCCAAAAGTTACATTGGTTAGGTAGGTAAGCATTGTGTGCGTAACGCCAGTGTTAGACTTTAGTTGTTTTTATTTTAATGTTCGACAGCTGTCAATGTGTGCGTGTGTGAACTACAAGGAATCTACCCAATGGTAGATAAATGTTATGCCGTTTCCGCGCGCGCGGTGCGCTATCTAGACAAGTAATTCATCTAAGTGTCCAACTTTTACATATGACTTTCACCAGGTCATCGGTCCATCTTGTAGGGGGCCGTCCACTCCACCAGTTCCAGTACGTGGTCGACACTCGAGAACTTTCTGCCCCAACGGCCGTCAGTTCTACGAGCAATGTGCCCCGCCTATTGCTTCCCAACAAGACTTTCGTTTTATTTTTCACGCGGTATTTACAAAACATAAAAACGAAAAATCGACGCTTCAGCTGTTTCACTTCTCCAGAGATTGTAATAATTTATGTTAACCCCTCGTTCGTACGGACGCTTTTTCGACGCTCGAAGCTGAAACGCTGTATATTGCTTTCAAAAAATGTCCTGTTAGCCTTTCTTTATTTCATTCCAACACTTTACTAAGGCGCGTTGAAAAAGCGCTTGTGCTAACGAAGGGTAACTCAATGGTTAGAGTGATGGGCCCCAGTGTGATTTATTTTACACTCGAAAAAGTAATTTTGATTTAACAATTACATACTTGTATATTCAACTAATTGTTTCTTTCTCTCGATATTGCATTATCAGAATGGGGTCAGAACCAATATCGACGACGTGGTTGCAAGTTCAGTCGCAAATTTGTGGGACGGATCCAACAGCACCACATTTGAAGTACGGCGTTTTCCCGCAAAGAAGAAACACGCCGAGGTAAGAACTTTCACTCTAAACAACAAATGCTGCATACTCACATAATGTACGCTTTGAAGTACCGGGATATTATTCAAATTTCGATAAATTACAAGCTGTTATCCATGTACGCGTTGTTTTTTTGATTTTTTTTTATACCTTATATCATCATGTCAACCCGTAGTCACCCACTGATGAGTGTAGGTCTCCTCATTAGCACGCCATTCTTGTCTGTTGGTATGGTTGCTATCGCTATGACAATGTCATGACCATCTGGCAGGCTGGCAGCCCACGTTTCTGCGTCCTGTTCTTGGTCTCCAGTACAGAACTTTTCGACTTCATCTGTCGTCCATCCTTCGAATGACATGTCCCGCCCATTGCCTTTTCTTTTGCGCAATAACGCGAGCGACATCGGTCAGTTGAGGGCGTGCCCGAATTTTTTGTGTTAGTCACGCGGTCGCGTAATGTGATCCCCAATATTACTCGCTCAATCTTCCGCTGCGTAACCTATAGCTTCTGTATTGTCTGCCTGTTAAGAGTCCATGTCTCTCACCTATAGCCTATGTGCTATGCTGATGTATAAGCTATATTATTGTGAAGTTTTATTTAAATGCGTTCAGTAGTTTTTGCGTGAAAGAGTTACAAACATACATCTATCCATCATACAATCTTGGTATGATTTTATTACACTTAAAATTATATATAAATTATAAATAAGCCTGTATCTACTATCCAACTGCTTTTATCAAATCTTGACGTGAGAGTGAAGACCACGGTCATTACCCTTACGCGTACCCAGTGCGATGCGGTGGAACCGATTTCATAGGCCCGACCACCTGCTACTTGTAGTTAAATAAGATCTACTAGCAGGCTGCTGGTCGAACTTATCAAGCCGCCTATAACACATCAAACTCGGCTTAACGCCTACCATACTAAATGGCGGCCAGGACCAACGGGTTGATGTGCCTTTGGAAACACGGAGACACTCGAATATATAAATTCCGCAAACGTTCATCTATCTCAGGTGAAATTAGCCGAACTTTACTTATAAATTTGGTTATTGCTGAGAACACCGCAATTCCGCAGGGCTAGGAAAGCCTTGAGAAACCAATAGAAGTTTTCAATATTACTTTTTCAGGGGAAGAGCAATACAAACGACGACCTTCAAACCTTTAGAGTTACAAGCAACTATTTCTGAATACTCCGCCAACAAGAGAGAGAGGAAAAGGACGCTAAAGAAAAGTATAGTAACCTCTTGTTCGTATGGACGCTTTTTTAAAGCTCGTTAGAAAAGCGCTGGAATGAAACGAACGGCTAACAGTGCATTTTTTGAAAAGCGCTTATAAAGTCACAGCACCGCGCGTTGAAAAAGTGCTCTTACATACCTAGGGTTTTTGTGTGCGTGTGTGAGTGATCTACGCTGTTGGCCGCGGGGCCTTTACAGCTTCACCGGACAAGAGCGTGCAATCTGACATGAGTAGCTTTAACATTCCCAGTTTTTCAAAACGCTTATGACCTCGTTATATTTACCGTTTTGCATCTAGTCCATGATTTTTGTCAACGAAATAATAATCCAAATTAGCCTATTCTGTCCTAATACTAGGCAAAGGCCTTCTCTCACAAATCAAGGTGAGAGAATAAGTCATTCTCGACTATGCGGACCCGGTGCTGTTGGTGACAAGTTTGCGGCTAAATGCTGTTGGAACTTATCAAGCTGCTTATAAGGCTTCTAACTTGCCCCAATGACTACCACGTCAAGTGGTAACCGGGACCCACACCTTTCCGGAGACTGAACGCTGCTTTACATGGTAATCTCTACGAATACCACTGTCGCACAGAGCTAGGTCGCATAAATCGTATTAAAGTATGTACAAATATTTTTGCTCAAGTGTATGCAATAACTGTGCTAAGATTTATTATTTTTTCCACAGCAATCTTATCCGAAGCGCCAGTGTTCGTCTTCCGGACTAAAGACAAGAAATACAACCGTCATCTATCTCAGTCGGAAATCCTCCATGTTGATATAAAACCCCGTAGAAATCCCCCGATATCACCAATGAGTTCTGTATCCCCGGCCCATATGACTAAGACACCTTCAGGCGTATCTCCTAGTTATCTACGATAAGATACAGTACGCGCGATTTAACTTGGCTGGGTTGAAGTTAGCTCCTCCGTAGCGAATGAATAGTAGTAATTTAAGAAAAACATCTTACCTACTCAACTTCAATTGCCCTATTTCGATCGAGGCCGAAAGGCCTGTACAGCTTCACAGGGCGAGAGGGCGAGCAACAACTACACTCTAGCCGGTAGGGCATGGGGGAACTAACTCAATGTCGCCTCAAGGAGGAACGGCCTCGGCTTGGGCTGTCGTTATGAGGGAGGGCGTAAACTAGGTGTCTCGCCATGGTGCCCTGCACCGGCCGGTGAGTAAGGGATTCTTCGAACCGGCGAGGTCGGTGACTGATCCTGTGTACGGTGCTGGTATTTGTAAGGAATGAAGGTGTGTGGCATCCTAAGGGTTGGTGAAAATATGACGCCAATGACAATAACGGTTGATAGGAGGGGAGTCAGATGTGTGTAGAGTGGCGTATACTAATTAGATGGTGCTGGGCGTGGGCGCATGTGTGTTGCATAGCGCTAACTTCCATCCGACCGAGTCATCGCGCGCATTGTTCCTAATTAAACTAGATAGGGTGAAAACCTGGGGAATGCAATGTTGACAACATTTATCTCTGCTATACAGCGTTAAAGAAACTTGTCTTGTATGCATTTTAAAACGCATCGAAATTGAAAAAGACAATTAATTGAATAAGCTGTGATAATCAACATTTTACAGGGAGCAGTTTTTCTTTCTCACGTAAAGTTACATATTTTGTTCATCCCGGGGTTTTCACTTTAACCCCTAATTTGCACGATCGCTTTTTCAATGCTTTGTGTGTGTGTTCAATGTGTTTTATTCAAGCGCTTGATTAACGCACGTTAAAAAAGCGCTCTTGCAAATGAGGGTTAAGCGACGATATGGGTACGCAATTTTAAGCTCTGCCTTTTTCTTTGCAGTAATACAATAATAATACATTTTAAAAAGTTATAGTATCCACTTGATACGGTAAAATGTAATCATCAATCATGTAAAATGAAAGAGTCATGATCGTAAAAATATTGGATTCGGGATTTGTTTCCATTTTAAGTGCGTATACGTATACAGGGTGTATCGTAAATAACGCAAGACCTCAGACACCCCGATTAGATAATTGCCTCACAAATTCAATACGAAACCCAAATTTCCAATTTAATATTTTCCCCCCATTTTTTAAGCACTTTTATACCCCAATTAACAATGATACTTGTACGTGTATGTGTGCGTATTGAGAAATACGTTTCAAAAATGCATTTGAAATCTCCGTATTGCTTTGAATCAAGAATAAATTTAGTTTATTATAGCGCACTAAAGGATTAACAGCATTATTTACAAATCACCAAAAAAAATAAGATACATTAAAAATTATTGGAATCAATTCAGTTATCGATTTAAAACAAACTACGTCCAGGTCTTGGGTTTATTATGTTACACCTTTTATAAGAGCCTAGACAAGTTGCAAGTATTTTGTATCTACAGCGCGACAAGGTCTTTTGGCCCGCGGATGACATTGGGAAACGCCCCCAATGTGTGTGAGATGGGGGTAATCATTTTTTTTCCTACTTCCAAGCAGATATTACAACAGGTGGGTCCGCGTGGTAACTAATTAAAAAAAATTCATGCGTCTCGGGATGCCCGACACAAGTGATAACTTAAACTAGCGCTGTGGGTTAGAGTGAGAGAGGAAGAGCCTGTCTACCGCTGCCGTATGCGTGAGAGAAAGGGAAGCCAGACAGACTGACGCCGTTACGCGTTACGTTACGAAGCGGTTTACCCTCCCATAAGAAGTTATCACTTCAATATCACTTCAAAAAGGACTTTGGTAAATTTTACAGTAAACGGCAACTCTGTGACTGTCATGAAGTGACTTTTCACTTGATGTCAGCGTCAGTACTGTTTTTGGCTACTGGCCAAAAGATCCTTGTTCTACTGTACATGTTGATGTTTGCTTGTTTTAACCAATAATCCTGTTGTTAGAGATTTTGGTGTTTTAATTTGTGCCCAAAAATTGTGTAGAATAAAAATGTAAATTAAATAAAATTGAGAATATGTGGTTGTTCTTTTTTTGTATAGTACACAAGACCGATGGACCGATTATCTGGTGAAGGACGCGGATTAAAACTGGATGTGTACAGCACATGCCCATCCTTAAGAATGGTCAAATAGCGAACGGAGCGCTCGGGAAGCGCTCGGCTACGTTCGGTCGTGATGTTTGCCGTCGCGCCGAGCGAGGCTGCACTGTGAAGCGTCTTCCGTATATTTCAATACGTTACAACTCCCCAAGCCGCGCCACCGTCGCCCTCCCGTCGCGCTGCGTCGAAATGCAACCGCGTATCGATGCGCAGAATGCAAAGATAACCGACTATCCAATCTGCGTACCGATGTACGCAATCGCATCAGTTGCATTAGGAACGGCTTAAAGATTGGCGCGAGCTGTTCAGTGCGAAGCCGATTGTTGTAGCGGTCTTTAGGAGAGGGCTTCGTCGGACGTCTTCAGGCCGGTGATGATGATCCTAAAAGTATCAGGTGGTCGTCCCACGCTGCGCTTGCCAATACGTGGTCTCCACTCTAGAAGCTTTCTGCCCCATCGCCCATCCGATCTTCGCGCTATGTGGCCCGCCCATTGCCACTTCAGCTTGCTAATCTTAAGGGCTATGTCGGTGACCTTGGTTCTTTTACGAATCTACTCATTCCAGATTCTGTCACGTAGAGAAACGCCGAGCATAGCTCTCTCCATAGCTCGCTGAGCAACTCTTGAACTTTTTTATGAAACCTATAGTAAGAGACCACGTCTCTGATCCATATATCATCTAGATATATTGGTATATTGTTAAGTTAAGGCTAAAGTACTGATTACATTATCCTACCCCGACTCCGACTTGAAGCGTTTGGTGATGCAGGCATTCATCAAACATCAATGTTTCGATATAATATGATATTGGTGTCGTTTAAAAAATGATATGAAAATTATTGATGATGTATCGAAACATCATTTTTTTATAAAGCCTTCTTTATTAGTATTTCTCTATGTATTTCCGGTCCAGATAAAATAGAGAAAAAGGTTAAATCAAAGTAATTATATCGATACATCGATGTTTGTCATAAGGATGACTGCATCATTAAACGCCCTCAGTCGGAGTCAGGGTTGGGATATGTAATGAGTGCTTAAATAATTCCCCAAGTAGTAGTAGCAGAGTTTTACAGTGTATCAAAGTTATTATATATTAACTCTGTATACCTAGCGTTGCCACCCGCCCCATTCTTAGGTCTCCTTTTTAATGGCCCGTCAGGGAGGGACACGTCCAATATAATCGTGATAAAGTATTTAAAATTCGCGACTAAAATCCACAGTAAATGGCGGGAAATTAATTTATTTCTTTTTAGTGATACCAGACCAAAATTTTACAACAATATCCCACGGTTCATGATAAGCCGAAATAAAAGTTTTTGACGTTTTTCTGTTCTAAAGTCTTGATGAGGAAGTATATGTTTGTAGATAAAAATATCAGTATTTCAATCGTTTGTTTCGGCGCTAACCAGGGTTTCTACTCCATCGCCCCCATCAGGCTGAAAACGATTAAAATTAGTTTCAACATTGAATCGAGACTAAGAGATGTAATTGAACTTTTTGCACATCCTAGCGTAGTATAGTAATTCTGGAATAAAACTTTTTTCATTTATTAAAATTACGCTCAAATATTCCTAACAGAGAGGATCGGTTTATAAATCTTAAACATGTTGTCAGTTTTTGATTATATATTGTATATATCTATCTTATGTGTTCCTCTTATGTTTTGGAATGAATTCTACAAATCAACCAAATTAAATGGTAACTAGCCAAGCTTAGGCGTGGATAGAGGGCCAGAGAGTAGTGTCAATACAGAGGTATATAAAATTTTGGAAGAAAGATTCCGTAAAGGCCCCTTTGAGGTCTCTTTGGTTACTGAAATAAAAATACATACCTGCATATCAGCTACAGTAAGGGGAGGGTCATCTTCTCTTAAAACGGTTTCTCCATCTAATTTCTTCAAGTTGGGAAGTCTTCTTGCCGCTTCTGCACGCCATGCTTCCAACTCACATGCATCGTATAGCGGGTTGCCAACAAATAGTAAATCTTCGAGATGTGGTAATTCCTGTAAAAAAGGTCATTTAAACACTCGAATCTGCTTTCTTACTCGAATCTCTTCTTTATTACATATTGTAGATTTGTCTACAGCGGTAAAGAGATTTATTACAATGAGGTGCTATAACGACGCATAGACGGGTACGCCAAAACATCGTAAAACACCAGTTTTTCTAGTTTGACAATAGGTACCTCATAAGACACGACAGTAGTGTATTAACATTACCTGCAAAGAGAATATAATCACTACGTTATAATTACCTGTAACTTGTTAAACTCACTCCATTCTTTAACAAGGTTGTTACTCATGTACAATACTTTCAAATTCCTCAAAACATGTATACCTTTCAGCTTTTCTATCAAATTGTATGATACCCACAATTCTTCTAGTGTATCACCGAGGGATTCCTGAATTTTGAAAATTCCTGTTTTGAATGAATAATATGTAATATGGGTAAATTTTGCGTAAATCACGTGCGGTTAAAAACGGGATGATTCAGGTGATTACATATTAAAATATTTGCGTAAATCTAAGAACTCAGTAAGTGATTACATATCTTACCATTCCGGCAAAAGATTTTATATAATTTCTACCCAAAGATAAAACGCGCAATTTCTTTAAACTATTTAATCCGGTCACTTTCTCTATCATGTTCGTTGATAGACTTAATTTTCTGCAAATAGAACGGATAACTAAATTTATAAAAAGTTGATGGCTGAAGCTATCCCTGTCCTGGCCATCCGTCGAAAATGGTAGAGTGGTGGGCGATCGTTCACCACATTGCAGGGTGATTATCACTTTTAGAATACGCAAATTTTATACTTTCCTAGCCGGGGGACAGTAATAGTTCAATAAATATAATATTACGGGTAAAGTGTATATAAAAATTAAATTGCCAGCGCTTACTCGCAATTAGATAAGCAAGACAGTGAGTTATCCATTTTTTCAATAGGCGGCCATTGAAAAATGAGACTGACTTCGGTTGCTGTGTTCGCATGTTGTCCAGTTTTTTCTTCCCATCGTTTTATAGCTTCTTTTATTGTTGTGGCCTTAGCCATATTTTTTTAATTATATAAGTAAACGTGAAAGATAGGTTTCAAAAATATTGAGGTGTTCTTAACTACGAAATTATCGATTTAACATTTATATTTAAGAAGTAAATACTTATAATGACGTAGGAATATATTAAATTACAGTGAAATAAAAATACGCTATTAAAACAAGAACGTTTAATTTATTTTTTATTAATTGGAAAATATCAGTTATTTATCTCAACGGTGATACCATACTAAAATATTCAATAGACATTATCTCAAGGAAGTGGGTATTAACGCAAGCCGATCGCGAAATGGCGTCGTTTCACGTTCCGCTTTAGAACCACGCCTGGTTGATTTTCAGCTTATTTCAAGAATTTTACTGAATGTTTGTGTTATTTTTGTGTATTTTCGTAAACTATTTATAGAGGTAAGTGTCATTGCACTTGACATTTTGGAAATCGCCATACTTTTTTTATTTTTTTTTCTTTTTTCGTCTTCTTTTTTTTAATTAAAAAAAACAAACGCCAATCTATTCTCGAACAACAGAAATTGAACTTTTGATGGTAAATATTCATGAATGAATTTGTTGTATTTCAGTTTTATTAAACATTTACACGATTAAGATTTAATTATAAGCATTCCCAAAGAATTTTCTTTGTACAAATCAATACGATCTTGTTACTTTTTTCTGTGTACTCCGACGCCATAGTCAAAGGTTTTCTTTTTATAAAAAGTTATTTTTGACAATGCATTCCCGCTATTTATATTTTTATTTGAAATATATTCGCATTTTTGAAATTTTTGTACATAATTTGTAGTTTTGCTACCAGTTATTAATATACTTGTTGAGTTACGTACGTAATTATTCTAACCTAAGTTATTTGTTATATTGTGTATTTTCTATGTTAGAAAAATAATGACTGAAAATAGATGTAATTTTTATGTTGAATAATCTCTTTCCTAGTATACATTTGGTATTATTATGAGAGAATGCCGCAATAACTTCACTTATATAATGTTATACTATATTTGTTGATAATCTTTTGATAATTTAAGTAATGGTTATTCTTTAAGGTTGGCGCGACCTTCGAAAATGTCGGAACAACAGGAGAGAGTTGTGAATGTTATACCATTCGCAAGAATAAAGGTGAGACCCATTCCTTATATGTATATAATGTGTGTGTGAATGATTGAATGAGGCCTTGAAAGCTTGACCGGACAAGATATGCATATAATACTGCCACTCTTTTCCAATAACATATGTATTTCTTTCTATATCATCTTGCTAAGTCGCTTGTGGTGTAGGCAGAGTGGTTATTTCCTTACATGCCTCTGGCTTCCTCCACTCTCATCGTTTGTCTCATACATGCTCGCCGGTTATGGAGACTCTTGAGTTGTTCTTCAGATAGCACTTGGTCTATTTGGTCATGGTAAGATAGTCTAGGTCTTCCCCAGTTCCTGCATCCTTCCACATTCGCATTATATATCTGTTTTGTCATACATTCTTCTTATATGCCCGAGCCAAAGGAGCGTACCCTTTCTCATCTCTACACCGATACCATCTTACAACAACATATTGTATATATAATTAGTGACCCACCTATCCTAGCTTGGGCACAGACAAAATAAACACCATCACACTTATATTTTCCGATAGGGGGTGGCAGAGATGTACTGTTTACACACTTCGCTGACGATGTTAGGTCCTATGTAATAGGGGGCGAGCCTATATGCCACCCCTGTCCCTGCTTGGAGATTATAGGCGTGATGGTGTTAATTTTTTTATATTGTCACGCTATGCCCCCAGTGGGGTAGTCAAAGAGTAAATAGTTGCATCAGGTTTTATATTTTTATTAATTATCTATGTATATCACCACGCCAGATCCCTTGCGGGGTAAGCGAGAATACAGAGTTCCAACAGGTTCTTTTCTTACATACGTCTCTGGCTTCCTCCACTCTCATACATGCTTGCCGGTTACGAAGACTCTTGACTTGCCCTTCAGATAAGACACTGATTATTTGGTCATGGTAAGATAGTCTCGGTCTTTCCCGCTACCTACATCCGTCCACTTGGCATTGTATATCTGTTTTGTCATTCTTTCTTCTGCCATTCTTTCTATATGCCCATACAAAGGGAGCAATCAACCAACACTGATACTATCTTTCATACCTACATGCTTTCTTACTAAGCTATTGCGAATATGGTCTACTTAATTCCGCACATCTTCCGCAAAGCTCGCATTTCGACCACATTTATCATGCTGTCTTTCTCCTTCTTACATACCCAAATCTCATTGCCATATAACAGCATTAGGACAAGAACTCCGTGATGCATGACCACCTTTGCCTTTTGGCTTAAGTGCCAGTTCCCAATTAGCTTTCCCATCGCATCATTCACTCTAATCCCAGCTTGACTCTGCACATCTTTTGCAGAGCTCCGCTTTTACTATATTCTATTCTATATCATCACGCCAGCTCCTTCGCTGGGTAGGCAGGTTCTTTCCTTACATACCTCTCTGGCTTCCTCCACTCTCATAGTTCGTCTCATACACACTCGCCGGTTACGGAGACTCTTAACTTGCCCTTCAGATAAGACACGGTCTATTTGGTCATGGTAAGATAGTCTAGGTCTTCCCCGGTATCTACATCCTTCCACTCCGCTCCGCTTTTACACTTCTAATATATTTAATATATCTATTACAGAAAGAGGTGATAAATGATGATGAGGATTCTGTGCATTGTCGATTGTGTTGGAAAGGGTTCGCCAGTGAGATGGCGCTCAGCAACCATGTAAGAATGGAACACATGGATGCGTATGCCACTGGTGACTCTCAAGTCTGGATGGAAGTTAATGAAAAAGCTGTAAGTATTTACTTATTATTGAACCTTCTTTCACCTTTCAGTTTGGTATACTGAATGAATCAATCAGAATATTTTTTATTCATGTAAACTATTATAGTATTTGTGAATCGTCAGAAAAGTGACAGACTCTACCACTACTGTGTTTGTGTGTGTGTGTGCGAGGCCTTTACAGCTTCACCGGACTTAAGGGCGAGCGTGCAACCACTACGCTCGAGCCAGAAGGGCAAGGGGCGACATACTCGAGGTTGGGACAGTCGCTGTGGGGGACGGAGTGCACTACTAAGTGCACCGGTCAACCGCCGGCTACGGGAGGGATCTACGTCGTCGTCGCCCGTATTCTGAGCAGAAAGAATGGATGACAAAGCATCGGGGGATCGGAGAGAACATGTCGCGGTTGGCGGTGGGGGCAGTGGTCGGGGGGGGGGGGGGTCTACCACCACTTCGGATAGTCATTCCTGCGGGGAAGAAGGGCAAGAAATCCGTGGTTACTCTTTTTAAATAGTATATTACAAACATATATATGATATTTTTTACATTTGTTGTGGGGTATGGGAGAACAATGTAGTGTCCGGTGAGTCTAAATTAAATTAACCAAGTTATACTATTAGTGAGAATGGTTACATGATTCTCACATTTACAAAGAAAGAAATCTATATTATCACGCCAGTTCCTTGCAGGGTAGGCAGAGAGTACAGAGTTCCAGCAGGTTTCCTTACGGACCTCTGGCGTCCACTCGCATAGTTCGTCTCATACACGCTCGCCGGTTACGGAGACTCTTGACTTGCCCTTCAGATAAGACACGGCCTATTTGGTCATGGTAAGATAGTCTAGGTCTTCCCTAGGACCTGCATCCTTTCACTTACATATCTGTTTTTAATATAGAAAATCCAATTTCAGATGAAACAAGAAACCAGATTAAAAATAAAACAGGAACAGCTTATATCAGACATGGAACCGACCAGCATCATGGCTTTAGCGTCCAACGATGTGAGTTACATCATAATCAAGTCTGATGAGGAGTACACCCTGGAGGAAGCCAAGAGGAAGAGGATAGACAGAGTCGTCAAGAAGGAAGACAAAGTGGAGAGAATTGTTAATAGGAAGGAGAAGGAATTAGAGCCTATAACGTGAGTAAGCCTATGGAGGGTTATTGAGCCTATAGAGGGTTATTAAGCCTATAGAGGGCTATTAAGCCTATATTAAGGATTGTGGTTGGTAACGATGTGCCGGAGCAAACGAATGAGTTTGTATATCTTGGATGCGCATTCAGTAAGGATGGGAAATACACCGCTGACATAGAGAGAAGAGTGAGTGCAGGGAACAGAGTGAATGGTGCGATGGGAAAGCTACTTGGGAGCCGGCACTTAAGCCAAAAGGCGCAGCTGGCCATACATAACGGAGTGCCTGTCCCAACAATGTTATATGGCAGCGAGAGCTGGGTATGTAAGAAGGAGAATGAAAGTAGAATAAATGCGGTAGAAATGCGAGCTCTGCGGAAGATGTGCGGAGTGAAGCTGATTGACCGTATTCGCAACAGCGTAGTGAGAAAGCGAGTAGGTATGAAAGATAGTATCGGTGTAAAGATGAGAAAGGGTATGCTCCGTTGGTTCGGGCATATAGAAAGAATGTCAGGAGAAAGAATGTCAAAACAGTGAAAGGTACCGGGATCCACCTAGACTATCTTACCATGACCCAACAGACCGAGTCTTATCTGAAGGGCAAGTCAAGAGTCTCCGTAACCGGCGAGCGTGTATGAGCCGAACTATGAGAGTGGAGGAAGCCAGAGAGGTATGTAAAGGAAGAGCCTGTCGGAACTCTGTATTCTCTGCCTACCCCGTAAGGGATCTGGCGTGATGATATAGATAGATAGATGTTGTCAATTTGTTTTAATTTCCAAAACTTGTGTTATTTCGAATTATAATGTGTTACGTTGGTGGAATATTAACCGTTATGTGTTCTTATATGTGCATGAGTGAAGGTAATTGTAACAAAGTGATAGAACGTGCCTTTTCGATTTCCCTCAAAACGGCCGGCGCAATTGGTATGTAAAGTATGCATCGCTTTACTATCCAGGGTGGGGTACTTCATCAATTTAATTATCATCTTTGTCATCAAGTTCATTGGGGAGTTGAATTAATTTAGAAAAGAATATTCGTAAACAAAACATGGCACAATTGCCACAAAAAAAAATTCATTCTTCCTTTTCTCTCTTTCATTCGTTCTTCCGACATTCTTTCTATATGCCCGAACTAACGAAGCATACCTTTTCTCATCTTTACACCGATACTATCTTTCATACCTACTCCCTTTCTTATTTCTCGTATGCTTTCGCTTGCCAACTCCATTCGCGGCGAAATGGATGTCTTTGATGGTTCTGTAGCCTCAGTAAAGTCTAAAATCAGTGACTTGATGTGTTCATAGCAGATTATAGTAGTTTACACTAGACCCACTTAATTCTTGTCTTGCTTAAAATATGCATGCTGGATTCACATCTAGTAGATGTCAATCATCATCATCATCATCATTTCAGCCTATACTTGTCCACTGCTGAACATAGGCCTCCCCAATCGCTTTCCAGCGTAACCGGTCCGATGTCACCTGCATCCAACGACTTCCTGCGATTTTCACAAGATCGTCGGTCCATCTGGCAGGCGGTCGTCCCACGCTGCGCTTGCCAATACGTGGTCTCCACTCTAGAATCTTTCTGCCCCAACGCCCGTCCGATCTTCGCGCTATGTGGCCAGCCCATTGCCACTTCAGCATGCTAATCCTGAGGGCTATGTCGGTGACCTTGGTTCTTCTACGAATCTCCTCATTCCTGATTCGATCGCGTAGAGAAACGCCGAGCATAGCTCTCTCCATAGCTCGCTGAGCAACTTTGAGCTTTTTTATGAGACCTATTGTAAGAGACCACGTCTCTGATCCATATGTCATCACTGGTAACACACATTGACTAAAAACTTTAGTCTTTAGGCACTGAGGTATTTTGGATGAGAAGATGTTGCGCAGTTTCCCGAACGCTGCCCAGCCGAGTTGGATTCGTCGATTGACCTCTCTCTCAAAGTTGGACCTACCTAACCGGACTGCCTGTCCCAGGTAAATGTATTCGTCGACAACTTCAAGAGTAGAGTTCCCAACGGTGAGTGCGGTGGGTACGACATGGACATTAAACATTATTTTTGTTTTGTCCATATTCATTTTCAGACCCACTTGTTGGGATACTCTATTGAGGTCACCGAGCATTCGTCCTAGATCTTCCAGCGACTCCGCCATGACCACAATGTCGTCGGCAAATCGAAGGTGAGTGATGTATTCGCCATTGATGTTGATGCCAAGTCCTTGCCATTCCAAGAGCTTGAAGGCGTCCTCTAAGGTGGCCGTAAACAGTTTCGGAGAAATGACGTCTCCCTGTCTTACTCCTCTTTTTATGGGGATCACCTTCGTGCACTGCCCCTGTACTCGGACTGACATGGTGGCGTTATTATACAAGCACTTCAACACTTCGATGTACCTATAGTCAATGCGGCATCGCTGGAGAGATCTAAGAACCGCCCAAGTCTCGATCGAATCAAAGGCTTTCTCATAGTCCACAAACGCCAAGCATAGTGGCCGATTATACTCCTCAGTCTTCTGTATAACCTGCCGCAGCGTATGTATGTGGTCTATGGTACTAAAACCTTTCCGGAAACCGGCTTGTTCGGGAGGCTGGAAGTCATCAAGCCTTCGTTCGAGACGATTCGTAATGACTCTCGAAAACAACTTATAAACATGGCTCAGCAGTGTGATGGGCCTATAGTTCTTCAATAAAGAATTATCACCTTTCTTGAAAAACAGCACCACCACACCCCTGTTCCATGCTTCCGGCGTTTTCCCTTCAAGCAAGACGGAATTAAATAGCCTCTGAAGGACTTTAAGTACCGGCGATCCGCCCGCCTTCAGAAGTTCTGCAGTAATTCCGTCTTCACCCGGCGCTTTGTTGTTTTTTAGTTGTTTGAGAGCCATCCTAATTTCGCACAGGCTGATGTCCGGGATATCTTCAGTGCAGTGTCGGGTTAGCTTGGCTCTTGGGTCTTTTACCAAGTCAACAACAGGTTTAGCTACTGAGGTATATAACTGTCCATAGAACCTCTCTATCTCCCTGAGCACCTCTGACCTATTTGACGTTACGTTTCCGTCCTCCGTCTTCAGCTTCGTCAATTGGTTCTGCCCAATAGACGCGTCTCTTGCGAACACTTTAGAGCCCTTGTTCTGCTCTATGGTCTCCTCAATACGCCTTGCATTGAAGGACCGTAGGTCGTGTCGCAAGGACTTCAATATCTGTCCATTAAGCTGCCTATAGGACTTAGCATCATCGGAGGTTTGGAGCGTCATGGAACGTCGTTCAGCCATGAGGTTTCGGGTGTAGTCAGATAGTTTTTGAGGCCTATTTTTACGGTGGGTCTTAAAATACTTGGACCCGACCGTATGAACAGTCTCTACCAGCCTGTTGTTGATTTCGTCCACTGATGCGCTGCTGTCTAGCAATTCGAAGCGGTTTGACAATTCGAGTTGAAAGTTCTCGGGGTTTTGGATATATGCATGAGTAGGTCGGAGCGTAGACTTCATCAGACGCGATCTTTCCATTTTGACATTAATATTTAATGTGCCTCTGACCATTCGGTGATCACTGCCGGTTTTTACCCTATGAATCACGGAGACATCATTAAATATTTGTCGCTTGGTGCTCATGATGAAGTCTATCTCATTTTTTGTAGAACCATCAGGGCTCATCCAGGTCCATTTCCTATGAGGCGGCTTCTGGAAGAAAGATGTCAATCAGACCGAATGTATTATACTCCGTAATATTGCATGAGAGAATGTACATCAGTTTTGTGAATTATAATAAAAAAAAAAAACACACACACGCACACTATGTATAATTAACAGTTATTCTCGTCTCCAGTGGGCCATTCGAGTGTCTCCAGCCTTCAACCCTGGTAGCGGACGGGACATGCCACCAGATATTCTTCTCGTGCTGTGAATACTCCATCCATTTCCGTGACGAGCACAACCGGAGACGCAAGGGACTGCGCTGCCAAGTCTGCGAGAAACCCCTCGCTTGCTCCACCGAAGACCATCAATCTCCTTTCAGCTGTGATGTATGTTATACTTTCCATCAAGAGGTTTTATTTTTATGAAAAACTTTTCTTTTTCTTTATTTTTTTAAATTACGTATCCAGGATTTACTCCTGTGTAGTGGGTGCGTTTACAAACATGAAAATTCACATACACAAATATCCAGACCGGAACAAATAACTGTGGATAAGACAAAGATTTGTCCCGTGCAGGAATCGAACCCGCGACTATTGACACAGTGGGCGTAGCGGCTTAAATGGATTTAATACTTGAATACTTTAGTACAAATATATGTAAACAAGTTTCATGTTTTTAAGGAACATAACTTATAAACACAGGAGAGTGGAGGAATGAGAGAGGAGAAGGAGTAGGGAAGGAGTTGCATAGAAATTATAAGAAATTGTAAGAATTCCGTCTCTAATTTGAGAATGAGGAAGGAATTTACAGTGGCGGTTTGAATCTTACTGACTTTTGGAACGTTAGATTTTGTTAAGAATGCTAGGACAATCCATTTAGTTACAGATAATTTTTAACTAAAAACACAGAAAGCTTTGCAAGTTTGTATATTGAAATTAATTGTACAAGGTTCTGTGTTATATATTCTTTCAGTTATGCGGCGTTGGGTTTGAGACGAGTAAGGACCTCTCAGATCACACCGCAGTAGCCCACGTCAAACTGAAACCATACGAATGTACGATATGCCGAAAGAGATTTACCCAACAAGTAAGTGTATATTATAAAATTAAAAGTTTTTTATTCATGTAGACCAAAAGGCACTTATGAATAGTCCACAAGAGAAAATTATTGTTTACTTAAAACTCTACCACCCGTTCGGAAAGTCATTCCTGTGGAGAAGAAGGGCAAGAAACTCCATGGTTACTCTTTTTAAAAATGAGTTTTACAATTTTTTTTTTGTACACATTGCATTCATCGAGTATGGGAGAACAATGCAGAACGAGCTTGTTTTGTTTTTTAAAAAACGTAGCCCCTCACTAGGATTGATTCCTGTATCGTGGGTGCGTTTACAAACATGAAAATTCACATACACAAACACCCAGACCGAAACAAATGATTGTGGGTCACACAAAGATTAGTCCCGTGCGGGAATCGAACCCGCGACTATTAGACACAGTGGGCGGAGCGTCTTAAGCTCGTAACCACTGCGCTAATTCGTCTGTACTTAGATCCATGGTATCGGTCAGTGTGTACATAGTCCTCTCATTTACAAAATAGAGATTTTTTAAAGGTATATAATGCCTCGTTGGTCTGGTGGCAAAGCGCATCGCTTTGTGATCACGAGGTCCTGGGTTCAAATCCTAGGTCGGAAAAAGGTAGTTTTTCTAACGAAAAATTACCAGTATGAGTCCGGAGTCTGGAATCGTGCCCGGTATATGGCAATAGGCTCGCCCCCTATTACATGGGACCTAACATCGTCGGCGAAACGTGGGTGTACTCAGTACACCTCTGCCACCCCCTCTGGGGAATATAGGCGTGACGGTGATTACAATTATTTTAAAAGAAACGAACACATTATGACGGACGATTTAGCACAGTGGTTAAGAGTTTAAACCGCTCCGCCCACTGCGTCTAATAATAGTCGCGGGATCGATTCCCGCACGGGACATATCTTTGTGTGATCAATTATTTGTTCCGGTCTCGGTATTTGTGTATGTTAATTTTCAAGTTTGTAAACGCACCCACGACACGAATGAATCCTAGGGTTAGTGTGTAGCGGGGATACGTTTAAAAAAAATGGCCTAATTTCTATGTTGGAGCAGTGATAGCCTAGTTAGACAGAAGTCTCGGGGTCAAATCCAGGCACGCACCTCTGTCTTTTCGAAAAGCAAGTGCGTATTAAAAATTAATTATCACTTGCTTTAACGGTGAAGGAAAACATCGTGAGGAAACCTGCATGCCTGAGAGTTTTTCGAAGGTGTGTGAAGTTCGCCAACCCGCACTGGGCCAGCGTGGTGGACTATGGCCTAAACCCTCTCAGTTAAAAAGGAGACCTGTTTCCAACGGTAGTATAGTTTTTTAACAGGGCTAATATTAATTAATATGAATAATTTCTATTTTGTAGGAGGTTTTTCTTTATAAAGAATGAGGTTATAAGAATTGACGCTGTATATTTCTTTTCTCAACAGGGCGGAGTACAACAACACATGCGAATGCATACAGGGGACCGTCCGTTCCCCTGCACATTTTGCAAGAAGGCTTTCACGCAGAAGTCTGGATTAGACCAACATCTTCGGATTCACACCAAAGTTAAACCTTATCGCTGCGTGGTCTGCAACAAGACTTTCTGCCAATCCGTGCATTTGAAGCAACACATGAGAACTCATACAAATGTGGCACCGTTCCAGTGTGGGTTATGTGAGAAGAGATTTAAACAGTCAAGTCATTTGAATTATCATTTGAAGAACCACAACCCGGCCACGATGAGTGACGAGCAGAGAACGAAGTATGCCGAGTTGATCGGCATCATGAACAGGAGTGGTCAGGTGGAGAGTGGTCAGGAGGACAGTGGGCAAGTGGACGCGGGACAGTTGGAGAGTCAGTTAGTGACCGAGTGGTGTGTTACAGTGGAGGATGATAGTGAAATTGTGGGGATTTAAGACAATTTTCTATAAAGTGTATGCCACCTGTGAATAGTGTTTAGTTTAATCAGAAATGCGTCACTTTTTCTAGAACAATTGTCAGTTTTCGTGAACGCTGATGTCACTTATGTGGAACTTGACACTTTTCTGGTATATATTCTGCTTTTCTAGGATAATTTGTTACGTTTATTGATAATTGGAGTCACTTTTTTAGAAACTATAGTCATTTATGTAGAAAAGGATCACTTTACTGGGAGACGTCACTTTTCTGGAATATGTCACTTTTCTGAAACATTGTTGACACTTTCCTAGACACCGAAGTAGCTTATCTAGAATGTGACACTTTTCTAGAAACAAATGTCACTTCTAGAATATCTTGGGTACTTTTCTAGAATATGTGTCAATTAATTAGTAAACTGGAATATCACCATTTGGTAATTTCGTGTCTCTGCGAGAAGTCATGTAGCTCCGTTCCGGTGTGATTTGGGTGAGAAGAGATTTAAACAGTCAAGTCATTTGAATTATCATTTGAAGAACCATTATCCGGCTACGATGAGTGACATGCAGAGAACGAAGTATGCGGAGCAAATCGGCATTATGAACAGGAGTGGTCAGGAGGGCAGTGGACAAGTGGACGCGGGATAGTTGGAGAGTCAGTTAGTGACCTAATGGTATGTTTCTGAGGACCATACTGAGAATTTTCTATTAAGCGTATGTCGCTCTTTTAGAACATATATATGTCACTTTTGTAAATTATTTGTCACTTGGAGGACAATGGTGTCACTTGTGGCAGTTCGGTCACTTTTATAGACCACTGATTCCACTTTCCTAGACGACTGAGGACACTTTTAGGGAGCCGGTCACTTCACTGGTGGATATGTTACTTTTATAGAACACTGGTTATTTATCTAGACACTGGAGTTAATTATCTTGAATATGTCATTTTTCTAGAATAATGGTGTCATTTTTTTCTAGAAGAGTGGTCACTTATAAAACATGTGTTACTTTCTAGTCACACGGTGAAAATGTCAAGAATTGTGAGGTTAATTTTCTTAAATATAGTGGCTTTGCTAGAATTTGGCAATTCACTTGAAAAACCACAATCCAGCTATGATGAGTGATGAGCAGAGAATGAACAATGCAGAACTGATCGGCATCATGAACAGGAGTGGTCAGGAGGACAGTGGACAAGTGGGCGGGGGACAGTTGGAGTCACTTAGTCACAGAGTGCTCTGTTACTGTGGGCAGATAGTTAGATAGTGGAAATGTAAGAAAAGTATTGCTTTTCTAAAATATGTTGTTACTTTCCTAGAAGAGTGCCACTTTTCTAGACCACCGGTGATTTTAGATATGCCACTTTTAGATATATTTGTCATTCTCTAGAACATTGATGTCTTTTCTAGAACACTAGAGTCACTTTTATATACAGTGGTGTTACATTTCCGCAAAATTAAACTCACTTTCGCTGAACATGGCAGGTTTTTGTAGATATTGTTTTTTTTTGTTTTGTTTTTGTTTTTTTTTTAAAAAACGTAGCCCCACACTAAGATTTATTCCAGTGTCGTGGGTGCGTTTACAAACATGAAAATTCACATACACAAATACCCAGACTGGAACAAATAATTGTGGATCACACAAAGATTTGTCCCGTGCGGGACTCGAACCCGCGACTATTAGATGCAGTGGGCAGAGCGGCTTAAGCTCTTAACCACTGCGCTAAATCGTCCGTCAATTGCCAATTTCCTGGAACATAGTCCACTAACAAAAAAAAACAATTCGTGATAATAAAAAGTAATGAAATTGTTCTACTCTGGTTGTAGAGCCTGACGTGTGAATGCAACCACTATCCACATTATATCCCAGTTTCGTGTCTCCCTAGTTATTTATTATTCCATGCAATTGTATATAGTATTAAGTTTAAGATTATTTGGGTCTCAAACTATTGTTAATAATGATATTAAGACTTCTTTACATTTATGTTCAGAGTTCTAAATTAGACGATAAGAACTGGGCCTATGTTCGGTTGAGTTGAGGTTCCGGATCCGCAAGTTAATTTAATTTAGGGCCAGTGGTATTAATATGGAATAAATTATTTTTTCCACTGCCTCGTTGGTCTAGTAGCGATTAATGTGCTTTGCGATCCCGAGGTCCTGGGTTCAAATCCTAGGTCAGACAAATATTGTTTTTTTATCTAAAACTCCCAGAATTATTCCGGAGTCTGGAAATGTGTCCGGTATATGGCAATAGGCTCGCCCGCTATTGCATGGGACCTAACATTGTCGGCGAAAAGTGTATGTACACAGTACACCTCTGCCACCCCCGCTTGGGGAATGTGTGACGGTGTTAAATTGATGTTATGTTTTGGTTCTGATACTGCTCAATTTTACTTTGTAACTATTAATTGAAATGAAGTTTCTCTTCATTAGGCAGTGATAGCCTAGTGGTTAGACCGTTGGATTGCAAAGTCAGAGGTCTCGAGTTCCAACCCAGGCACGAACCTCGGGCCTTTTCGAAACCATGTGCTCATTAAAAATTAACTATCACTTCCTTTAACGGTAAAGGAAAACATCGTGAGGAAACCTGCATGCCTGAGAGTTTCTCGAAGGTGTGTGAAGTTCGCCAACCCGCACTGGGCCAGCGTGGTGGACTATGGCCTAAACCCTCTCAGTGTGAGAACAGGCGGGTGTTAAGAAACTGTCCCAGCGGTGGGACAGTTTCTTAACAGGGCTAATATTATTATATTATTTATCAACATATTTGTTCCTGCATATTTATGAATAAATGATACTTAGACTAAGATTTGACTAGACGGAGCATTGCTAACAAAAATGGCGCCAGAAGCAGCCACTGTGTCCGTGATGCCATGCTCGAATTTACCCCTATCAGCCGCGCCGTCCGCGGCTGTTCTCTCCGACCCTCCCGATGCCCTTACATCCCTTCTTGTCGGATACAGATACCGCACACAGGATCAGACACCGACCTCGCCGGCGAGCTCGAAGAATCCCTTGCCCGCCGGCCGGTGCAGAGCACCACGCCGAGACACCTAGTATACGCCCTCCCCCATAGCGACTGCCCAAGCCGAGGCCGTTCCTCCTTGAGGCGCCCGCCAGCTAGTTGCCCCCTGGCTCGAGTGTAGTGGTTGCACGCTCGCCCTCTTGTCCGGTGAAGCTGTAAAGGCCCCGCGGCCAACAGCGTAGATCACTCACACACACACGCCTGTGCTCGATTTGTTCAAAAGTTGTCAATGACCGCGCGTGCCTACTACAATTTATCTACTCTGAGTAAATGAATTTTATGCCGTTCCCGCGCTCGCGATTCTCCATTTAGACAAGTCATTCATTTAAGGTAAGCAGTGATAGCCTAGTGGTTAGACCGTTGGACTGCGAAGTCAAAGGTCTCGGGTTCAAACCCAGGCACGCACCTCTGCCTTTTCGAAAGCATGTGCGTATTAAAAATTTATTATCACTTGCTTTAACGGTGAAGGATTACATCATGAGGAAACCTGCATGCCTGAGAGTTTCTCGAAGGTGTGTGCAGTTCGACAACCCGCACTGGGCCAGCGTGGTGGACTAAATCGTGACCTCGTTTGCATTGAGTTTAGACAGGAATCTAACACTTTTCTGGGATGAAAAGTCACACCGTCACGCCTATATTCCCCAGAGGGGGTGGCAGAGGCGTACTGAGTACACCCACGTTTCGCCGACGATGTTAGGTCCCATGTAATAGGGGGGCGAGCCTATTGCCATATACCGGGCACAATTCCAGACTCCGGAGTCGTACTGGGAATTTTTCGTTAGAAAAACTACATTTGTCCGACCTAGGATTTGAACCCAGGACCTCGTGATCACAAAGCGATGCTCTTTGCCAACGAGGCAGTCGCACTTACCAATTAATTTGCAAAAATTGCAAATAGTATTTTTAGGGTTGTAGTTAATTGTATGGTATTATACTGTGTATGAATTTCCCATACCTGATGTTCTATTGATAAGATATATTTAGGTTTTTAATAAATGCAATATTTGGATACTTGTTTGATTTCTCTTTCCCTTGCGGGGTACACTGAGTACAGAGGTCCAACAGAATGTTTTTCCATATAAATCTCTATATCATCACGCCAGATTCCTTGCGGGGTAGGCAGAGAGGACAGAATTCCCACAGGTTCTTTCTTTATATACCTCTCGCTTCTTTCACTCTCATAGTTCGTCTCATATATGCTCGACGGTTACGGAGACTTGACTTGCCCTTCAGATAAGACTCGGTTTATTTGGTCGTGGTAAGATAGTCTAGGTCTTCCCCGGTACCTACATCCTTCCACTTCGCATTGTATATCTGTTTTGTCAGTCTTTCTTCCGACGTGTGCATTGTCTTATTGAAAACGATTAATCGAAATTATTTGTTTTTGTTCGCCCCACATCCCAAAAATCTTGTTACGTCCCAAACGAAATTTAATTCTTGTTTCGTCCCACTTCATCTAAATCAGAATATTTTTTATTCATGTAAACCATTACAGTATTTATGTCCACTCCGATCTAGGTCTCGAACCTATTCGCGCCTTTATTAAAAAGGCGTCAACACGTCACTTCGCGAACGCATCTACCCATGCGAATCCGTTAATCGTAGCCACCGCCGACTACGATCTCCCCCCCGACCCCTGCCGCCACCGCCGGCCGCGACATGTTCTCACCGACCCCCCCGATGCTTTGTCATCCCTTCTTTCCGCTCAGATTACGGGCGACGACGACGACGTAGTAGTAGATCCCCTCCCATAGCCGGCGGTTGACCGGTGCACTTAGTAGTGCACCCGTCCCCCTACAGCGACTGTCCCAACCGAGGGCACCTCTTCGAGGCGCCCTCGAGTATGTCGCCTCTTGCCCTTCTGGCTGGCTAGAGCGTAGTGGTTGCACGCTCGCCTTTAAGTCCGGTGAAGCTGTAAAGGCCTCGCGGCCAACAGCGTACATCATTCACACACACACACACACACAAGTATTTATGAATCGTCAAAATAGTAACAAAGACTCTACCACCACTTCGGAATATCATTCCTGTGGAGAAGAAGGGTAAGAAACTCCACGGTTACTCTTTTACAATAGTATTTTTACAATTTTTCCATCTACATTTTGTTGTGGAGTATGGGAGAACAATGTAATATCAGGTGAGTCTAAATTAAATTAACACAGTTAAACTATTCTTGTAAATGGCTACATGGTTCTCTCATTTACAGATGAAGAAATGAGGAAGAAAAATGATAAATTTTATTTAACTACTAGAAGGAAGAGAGGGAATAATAAATAATAATAGGTTAACATGTTATCCACATTCTGGTGGAGCTGGAACAGCGCCTATCCAAGCATTTTTATCTTTTAAATAATCATCTAGAGTATACTATACTCGCTTGCAGAGCGTACGTTTAATACAGGATTTGGATTTATTTTCACTAAGTTGAGTGACGTCAAGTGGAATTTCATTATAAAATTTAACCCCATGAAAGAAGTGTTAATTTTAGACAGCGAAATTGCGGTTGATCCAATTTATTTCTATGTCGCGTGTTATAGCAATGCCTATCACCTAGCTGATTAAATAGATCTAAATTTTTCCGTGTCTAGATTAGGTTTTCATAAATATACTGACATGGGACCGTCATAATATTGGCTTCTTTAAACAATTCTAAAGAGGCGCGACTACCTAATTTATAGATGGCCCTAATAGCCCTTTTATGTAAGATAAAAATAGAGTCAATGTCAGCTGCCCTACCCAATAATAATATACTGACTGTCACAATAATATAAATGACTAAAGTACTGTTATTAAAAAAAGTCGTGCACATTTTAACATATTTTTTATTTTATAGACACTTATTCGACAAGTGTGTACTTATATCAGACATATAAAGAAAATTACTTCACCCATTTCAATTGATCGGGACTTATTATAAGCCCATACTGTCCCAGTGCAAGGCAAAGGCCTCGACTCCCTTTTGCCACTCATCTCGGCTTAGTGCAAGCTGCTGCCAGTCCTTGTTGAGTCCAGCTCGTCTCGCCAACTCTTTCTGGGCCGCGCCGTCGTTGACCGCCAAGTGGGACGCAAAACGCATCCGACATGCGACAGATATGTCCAACCCAGTTCCATTTGAGCCTTACAGCTAAACGGCCTACATCAGCGATTTATGCTTTGGAGCGCAGGACCGAGTTTCTGATACGATCTGTGAACTTGACTCCAAGAATGCTGCGCTCCATTGCTCGTTGGCAAACCGCAAGGACGATCAGTTAACGACCATGTCTGGTATCGGAACTTATACTGGTATAAAATCCTATACTGGTTGGTATAAACGAAATAATCGGATGATGAAACTCAACATTTCCACCTTGCAAAACACGTGATGGTATGCCCACTGCTATATCCCCTAGTCGAAAAGTATTATTAGGTTGAATCATAGGACATTACAGTCGGGTTCCACTGGTTCATCTGTGGAACCCAAGTCATTTTTATTCTATAGTTGAGAAACTGTTAAAAGTAACAAAAGTCAAAACTTGGTTTTCCAATTCCATTTATAATCTATGGCATCACGACGACGCGTATTTTGCCAATGTCAAGTATTACGAATATTCATTTCAAAATTAATTCAACTCCCCGATGAACTTGATGACAAGGATGATTATGAAATTGATGAAGTGCCCCACCCTGGATAATAAAGCGATGGATACTTTACATACCAATTGCGACGGCCGTTTTGAGGGAAATCGAAAAAGCACGTTTTATCACTTTGTTACAATTACCTTCACTCGTGCACATATAAGAATACATAATGGTTAATATTCCTTCCCATTTGTTTTATTTTCCAAAACTTGTGTTATTTCGACGAATACTGTGTAATGTTGGTGGAATATTAACCATTATGTGTTCTTATATGTGCATGAGTGACGGTAATTGTAACAAAGTGATAAAACGTGCCTTTTTGACTTTCCTCAAAACGGCCGTCGCAATTGGTATGTAAAGTATCCACCGCTTTACTATCCAGGGTGGGGTACTTTATTATCATTGTTGTCATCAAGTTCTTTGGGGAGTTGAATTAATTTAAACAAACACGATTATATATCTCACTGGACACTGGCAAAATATACTTAAAATTAGTGTGAAGCCATAACTTAAGAAGTAAGAAAAAAATTTGTACGTCTCGGGACGCCCGACAGAAGTGATAACCGCTGTGGGTTAGAGTGAGATAGGAAGAGCCTGCCTACCGCTGCCGTATGCGTGAGAGAAAGGGAAGAGCGCTGTGGGTTAGAGTGAGAGAGGAAGAGCATGCCTACCGCTGCCGTATGCGTGAGAGAAAGGGAAGCCAGACAGACTGGCACCGTTACGCGTTACGTTACGAAGCGGTGTACCCTCCCATAAGAAGTTATCACTTCAAAAGAGGATGAAAGAAACGCTTATGAAGCATATAATGAAAACAAATATTAGCTATAACCTAATGATTCACACTGATAAATTTGTATAAAATATTAATTATCGGTGAATGCGCCAAAGACAGCATATATGGGATGTTTACCGGACGAGGGATATTGGCTGGTAACAGATCATATAAATGGGTTCTAATGCTACATCTGAACACAAATATGCAACATGCCAACCAAATGCAACGTGGCATTTTAATTAATACTCCAATTGTATGGCAACAAGATTCGATTTTCAATAGCACATTGTTAATGTATGACACATTATTTTTTTCGTAATACTCTGTCCTGTTGATTACATTTATTACTGCTTTCACTATTTTTTGTTTAGTTCTGACAAAATAAATTATTTTTCTTTCCTTCTATCAACGTCAAAAATCATTTATTACATTTTTTACATCTACCACCGGATCGGAACGCGGCCTCCACTGAGAAGATCCGGCGAGATTTTTATTTATTTGACCTTTCTGATAATCATCTTTTTTGTTTTTCAAAATTGTTTACATCATTGATTAATTTTGCTGATTGAGGAGCTGCTCACACCCAATCTGTTTTATCGTCAAGATAATCCCAAATTTTGTAATACCCTTTCTCACAGAGTCTAGTTTTAATTACCTTTTTAAACTTATTAATAGGCACGTTTCGTTATCTATAGGTAATTTGTTGTACAAGCGTATACATTCATCAAATCATATCAAAAATTGTAGCTTTTTTAGGATCGTCCGGCAGAAAAACGAGTGGCGTAAATTAAACCACAAAGTCATAGAAAAAAATATTTTTATTTACACAGTAATAATTATTACACTTACAACTAAATTACAAGCTATTTATTGTACATCTTCATAGAAGGCAATCAATTTATATATTTCTCAAGTAGCTGTTGGTAACTATCAAAATGTTATACCTACATAATCCTAATTCCGTACTTAATATTTTAAATGCGAAAGTAACTCTGTCTGTCGCGCTTTCACGCCAAAACTACTGAACCGATTTTAATGAAATTTGGTACACAGATAGTCTAGAGTCTGAGAAAGGACATAGGCTACTTTTTAAAGCGAAAAAAGGGTTGTGACGGGTTGAAAGGGGGGGGGGATGAAAGTTGTATGGAAGTATCGTCATTTTTAGAGCTAGAAGCTTGAAACGGCGCGGTGTAGGTGGGGAAATATGCGTAAGTATGCTTAAATTCCACTCGGACGAAGTCGCGGGCACAGCTAGTCTTAAATAACTGTTTAAGTACAATAAAAATTTGCTTTGCTCTTTGTCTGTGTGAAAAGACACTGATTATTTAATCATCTGATAAAAGTTATTTATCAACAAAATTATAACCTAAGTGAATATAAAAGTGAAACAATCGTACTATTTAATTGACACAACTATAATTTTTAATTTCTGTTGCATTTTTTCCTATACAAGGTGTAACATAATAAACGCAAGACCTCAGACACCCCGATTAGAGAATTGCTTCATAAATTCAAAACGAAAACCAAATTTCCAAATATTAAGGTTTTTACCCTTTTTTAAGCATTTTTATACCCCAATTAACAATGAAACTTGTACGTGTATGTGTGCATTTTGAGAAATACGTTTTAGGAATGCATTTGAAATGTCCTTCTTTCTATGAATCAAGAATAAATTTAGTTTTTTATAGCGCATTGAAGGAGTATTGCATATTTGCAAATTAAAAAAAAATGTAAGATAAATTAAAAATTGTTGGAATCAATTTAGTTACTGATTTAGAACAAACTACTTTCAGGTCTTGCGTTTATTATGTTACAGCTTGTATAGATATAATAATAATATTAGCCCTGATAAAACACTGTCCCACCGTTGGGCACGGGCCTCCTCTCAGACTGAGAGGCCATAGTCCACCACGCTGGCCCAGTGCGGGTTGGCGAACTTCACACACCTTCGAGAAACTCAAGCATGCAGGTTTCCTCACGATGTTTTCCTTCACCGTTAAAGCAAGTGATAGTCAATTTTTAATACGCACATGCTTTCGAAAAGACAGAGGTGCGTGCTAGGGTTTGAACCCGAGACCTCTGACTTTGCAGTCCAACGATCTAACCACTAGGCTGCTCTACTATAATAAAAATACTATTTATTTGATGATTGAGAAATCAGCTCTAAGACGTATGAGATAGATTGTCTGACAACACACCGTCTACATTCCCCAAGCGGGGGTAGCAGAGGTGTACTAAGTACACCTTTCTCCGACGATGTTAGGTCCCATGTAACAGGGGGCGAGCCTATTGCCATACACCGGGCACAATTCCATACTCCGGACTCATACTGGGAGGTTTTCGTTAGGAAAACTACATTAGCAGACAGGTTATTAGCTGTTCTAGTATTTTTGACATAATATGGGAATTAATATTTAATTCTATGATATTAAGGCATAAAACCATAAGTATAGAAACAGGTGATGCCTCTTATTGCCATTGAATAAATTATAATTTTCTTTGACACACAACTGTCATAGTACCCAACATTCATGAAAAATACTATACCAACTTAATATTTCACCGCACTTTAAATAATTTTGATATTTGCTTCGTATGACATACGGAGCCGAAACGTGGCCACTCACTGTGCGGCTTGTCCGCCAGTTCAAGGTCGCTCAGCGAGCTATGGAAATAGCTATGCTCGGAGTTTCTCTTAGGGATCGAATCCGGAACGAAGTTATTCGTCAGAGAACCAAGGTTACCGACATAGCTCAGCGAATTAGCAAGCTGAAGTGGCAGTGGGCAGGTCACATATGCCGCAGAACCGATGGCAGTTGGGGCAGACTGGTTCTTGAGTGGAGACCGCGTGCCGGCAGACGTGTAGGGCGCCCTGTAGCTAGGTGGGGCGACGATATTCGTAAGGCACAGGGATTGGAGAAGGAGAGCTGAAGATCGAGCTCAGTAGCGTGCCATGGGAGAGGCCTACGTCCAGCAGTGGACTGAAACGGGCTGGTGATGATGATATTTGTGTGTGTGTGTGTGTGTGATCTACGCTGTTAGGGGGGCCTATACAGCTTCACCGGATCAGCGATAATTTTGATAGCTACGAACAGCTTTTGAATCAAAGCACGCACGATACTATTGTTAAAGTTTTATCTCGATCTTGCGAATGTCGTTAACATTTCCACCTGAGTTTTGTGACTAGTTATGGAAGAGGTCTTATCCTAACTCGTTTGTAATATGTCATCAGAGATTGGCAAAATGTAATCAGATTAATGATTACAATTGATTTTTTTATTATTTAATCATGAGTCAAGATTTAAAGTGTAATCCTAATCATTAATATACCATCACGCCTATATTCCCCAAGCGGGGGTGGTTAATCATTAATCTGATTACATTTTGCCCATCTCTGTATGTCATAAACAATTATTTGATTCGGTCTGGGTCTGGCGTAGGTAAATTTTCATGTTTTTACACACATCCACGATACAGGAATAAATCGTACTTATACGTACGTTTCTACAATATGTAATAATATAAGGCCTGTTAATTGTGCCACCATTGGGCACGGGCCTTCTCTAACTGAGAGGGTTTAGGCCATAGTCCACCACGCTGGCCCAGTGCGGGTTGGCGAACTCCACACACCTTCGAGAAATTTTCAGGCATGCAGGGTTCCTTACGATGTTTTCCTTTACCGTTAAAGCAAGTTACAGTTAGTTATTACGGTTTTGTATAATGCGAATACTTGCCGACATATTTTGAAAATGTCACAATTTTTTTCCTGTAAAATTTTCCGTAAAAATAATTCTGCCATCACAACTATCTGTTATTGTAACTAGTTACAAAACATTTTACCTCGGACCTAGTTACAAATAATCTAATCGTGTGCGCTTTGACTGTTTAATTTTAATATCAAAACCTTTTACTACATTTTGTAACTTAAATAAGAAACAAAAAACGAAATGTTTTAAAATAATGTGATTATTACAAAATACTCTCCATTAGTGACGTTTGAAATAAAAAAAAAAGAAAATTCTGATTAGAAGTAAACTACATAAATAATTTACTATATCACATAACGAAGCCGGTTGTCCTCGCGTCAAAGGACATTACTCTGCGCCCATACATGATTTTCCCTAGAACCAACAGCAATGAAAAAATACTTGTATGATTTCAAATCACCCATAAATTCTCTTAAGGCATTTATTATTAAACGGACAAGCGGGGGAATCGCAATATTGCACAAAATGTATTAGATTTTGAGGTTATAATTCAGTAGCCATTAATACATATGAGGTTATGTTGTGTGTTGACATTTAGTAAAGATGTCGGCGACTTCGATATAAGTACTTACAATACTTTAAAATATTCGTTTTAGATTGCAAATTGTCGGTTAGATACGGATATTTGCCATTATTTTAATAAAATAGATAAATAATGATGGCATGGGTCAAATGTTTGTTGGTTCTGGGGCAATTTTCGACAAAGTCCTTTGGGGGAGGCGTCCTGTAGTGAAACTCGTTTGGGTGATAACACATTAGGAAATCATCATTATTGATATTATCAAAGATAATATCAATAAAAATCATTATTATTGATATATTTGACTTGAAAAAAAAATTATAATATTTGAAAATTAACAATTGATATTTTAAGTTTGTTTTTAAATTTCAAACACACAAATGTATTTTGTCAAAAACAAATTACATTGCAGAGTATGTGACCATCATTTCAAATGTAACTTTTACGCAATAAATTTAACTATTAACTATATTTTTTCCTTGCGAACGTACATAAATTTCAAACAACTTGAAGTACCTATTAAACGAAACAATGGTATTGCCAAAAATAATAGTATTAAAAAAGAAGTGCCATATTTATGTGGTTCACTTATATTTCATACAAAGAAAAATAAATCAGACTTTTATTACAAATTCTCTACTCAAAGTTTGAGCAATTTCTCTTTTTTAAGGTAATTTTCGTTCAATACTAATCTACCATGAGCTTTGTGGTAAGCCATGCCATAAGCCATTAAATGGTACGATTGGGCAAAATATACGAATGTACATTTTTTGCTACCAATATAAATAATTTGTATTGGTATGGACCGATTACGATCTTTTAACTGACGCTGTCATCAAACGAAATGTCTCTACATGACAGTCGCAATTGCAGATTTTATAAAAAAAAGCATTTTTGATTTGAAAATGACAGCTATCTTGTTCTTGCGGGGTCAGCAGAGATTACAGGCCATAGGAGCTTACCTATGGTCACTTTCTGTCTCCATTAATAGACCCTAGACGCCATCTGTGACGTTATAATAATAATATTAGCCCTGTTCAGAAACTATCCCACTGTTGGGCACGGGCCTCCTCTCAGACTGAGACGGTTCAGGCCATAGTCCACCACGCTGGCCCAGTGCGGGTTGGCGAACTTCACACACCTTCGAGAAACTCTCAAGCATGCTGGTTTCCTCACGATGTTTTCCTTCACCGTTAAAGCAAGTGATAATTAATTTTGAATACGCACATGCTTTCGAAAAGACAGAGGTGCGTGTCTGGGTTTGAATCCGAGACCTCTGACTTTGCAGTCCAACAGTCTAACCACTAGGCTATCACTTCTTCTGATCTATGAGGTTATAAATGTTTATTTCTACCTACCCTTGTAATATCTCATAACTTTATGGCCCTATTTTAACTAAATATTTATCATGCCATTAAGTGGTGCTCAGCGAGCTATGGAGAGAGCTATGCTCGGCGTTTCTCTACGGGATCGAATCAGGAATGAGGAGATTCGTAGAAGAAACAAGGTCACCGACATAGCCGTTAAGATTAGCAAGTTGAAGTGGCAATGGGCGGGCCACATAGCGCGTAGATCGGACGGGCGTTGGGGCAGAAAGAGACCACGTATTGGACGACCGCCTGCCAGATGGACCGACGATCTTGTGAAAATCGCAGGAAGTCGTTGGATGCAGGTGGCATCGGACCGGTTACGCTGGAAAGCGATTGGGGAGGCCTATGTTCAGCAGTGGACAAGTATAGGCTGAGATGATGATGATGATGATGAAATGGTACGACAGGGCAAAATATACCAATGCACATTGTTATGGTACCAATATAAATAATTTGTATAGGTACAGACCGACTAGGATCTTTTGACTATTGCTGTCATCAAATGAAATGTCTCTACATGTCAGTCGCAGTTGCTGTGTTTTAAATAAGTAACCGTGAGGGACCCACCTGTTGAAATATCTCCTTAGAAGTAGGAACATTTTACTAAATGTTCTCCATGTGCCAAAAGAACCTTGTCACACTATAATTTGACGGACGATTTAGCGCAGTGGTTAAGGGCTTAGCCCGCCCCGCCCACAGTGCCTAATAGGCGCGGGTTCGATTCCCGCACGGGACAAATCTTTGTGTGATCCACAATTATTTGTTCCGGTCTGGGTATTTGTGTATGTGAATTTTCATGTTTGTAAACGCACCCACGACACAGGAATTAATCCTAGTGTGGGGCAAAGTTTTACAAAAAGAAAAAAAAATAAAAAAAAAATTGGTATTTTATCGACGATACCATGACCAGGCGGTCAAAAAAAAACAGGCCATACATATGTATTAAGTTATTAGCACTCATTAAATAAAAATAAATATGATTTAATTCCTAACAAATATCAAAATATCGTTACGTATTGATCGAGAGGTCTGTAAGGAAAGATCCTGTTGGAACTCTGTACTCTCTGCCTACCCCACAGGGGAACTGGCGTGGTGATATAGATAGATAGATAGATATATATCAACGCTTTTTTTAATTAAATTTAATATAGAATTCGATATTTTTTGATTAGAACCATGGCAACATCAATTGTTTTTTGTTATATTAAGTATGAACTTACATTTTAGGGCGAATGTCGGCTTATTTGCTTGCAGAAATTTTTCCCATTTAGATAAATATATTATTGGTTCCTCGATGTATATAGATGCTATTTATAAATATCGACACAATATTATCGATAGTTTTTATTTGCCCCTCCCTATTAAATGTAAACTCGCAAGTTCACTCATTCGCTCGCACCACATACCAATTTAAATAAATGTACTTCTAAAGTTCTATCTATTTATCTTTATATTATATACAATATATTCGTGAAGCAAAAACTTTGTACACATTTTTACGAAAATTGCGCGGACGGAGGAGTATGAAACTTCCCACACTTATAGTTTATATGGAGAAGGAGTGCAGAATGCTAATATTTCTTTAAAATTATGCATAAAACATAAATTAAATCAATGAAAAAATCATTACACACACTACCATGTATTTGACACAATACAAGTAAAATTAATGTTTCTCTTTAATATTATTTGTCTATAGTCTTATTGAATGTCAAACATAACCAGCAAACGATGAAAGAGTAGGTCGAATATCGACCTATGGGCGACCACCAGTCTATATAATCACGTCAGATCCCTTGCGGGGTATGGGGAGAGTACAGAGTTCTTTAAAAGCTCATGGTAGAAGAATTAATCACAAACCGAAGGAACTCAACATGTCATTCACATGTATATCCTTCGCAAGTGTTGGGCTGTGGTGATGGCATTGCATTGGGGACATATTTTCTTGGCACGAAGTGATTGCAACCAGCATACCTGAAAGAAAAAAATCATATTTTTAAGACTGGCTGCCTCGTTGGTCTAGTGGCAAAATGCATCGCTTGGTGATCACGAGGTCCTTGGTTCAAATACTAGGTCGGACAAATGAAATTTTTCTAATAAATAAAGTCTGGAATTGTGCCCGGTATATGGCAATAGGCTCGCCCCCTATTACATGGGACCAAACGTCGTCGGCGAAAAGTGGGTGTACTCAATACACCTCTGCCACCCCCGCTTGGTGAATATAGGCGTGACGGTGTATATTTTTAAGACCTGGACTATCGTACCAAGACCAAATAGATAGTTTCTAATCTGAAGGGCCAGTCAAGAGTCTCCGTAACCGGCGAGCGTGTATGACGAACTATAAGAGTGGAAGAAGCCAGAGCCTATAAGGAAAGAACCTGCTGGAACTCTGTACTATCTGCTGACCCCGCAAGGGATCCGTCGTGATAATGCAGACATATTTAAAAAAACAGTGATAGCCTAGTGGTTAGACCGTTGGACTGCGACCGAGTTCTCGGGTTCAAACTCAGGCACGCACCTCTGCCTTTTCGAAAACGTGTGCGTATTAAAAATTAACTATCACTTGCTATAACGGTGAAAGAAAACATCGTGGGGAAACCTGCATGCCTCAGTTTCTCGAAGGTGTGTGAAGTTCGCCAACCCGCACTGGGCCAGCGTGGTGGACTATGGCCTAAACCCTCTCAGTCTGAGAGGAGGCCCGTGCCCAATATAGGACAGTTTCTTGACAGGGCTAATATTATTATTTAAAAAAGCGAATGACAGACTATCTTGTTCTTGCCGGGTCAGCAGAGAGTACAGGCCATTGGAGCTTACCTATAGTCACTTTCTGGCTTCATCATTAAACCCTAGACACTATCTATATATATAGCACATGGAACATAATCTGACAAGCCCAAACACAATTGGGCTATTTTGTTTAGATGAAGAGTTGACATCAGACCTGTTTCATGGTACCTTAAAAAGTCAGGTGAAAATAAAAGATCGTTTTTTTTTGAGGACGTAGGGGAGGTCATTGCTTATCAGTGGGATAAATAATAGGCTATATAAAATATTTACCTCACAGTACACGTGCCAGCACTGTATCGAAACTGCGGGCGATGTATACGCCCCCAGGCATATCAGACACTTCATCTGGAACAAATTAATAGTAGAAACATTTTTAAAAACAAGTTTCTTGTGTATGTGTCTGTTTGTACGCGCGTGTGTGTGAAGCCAGCATGAGTGTCTGTGTGTGTATCTGTGTGGGTGTGTGTGTATCTGTGTGGGTGTGTGTGTATCTGTGTGGGTGTGTGTGTATCTGTCTGGGTGTGTGTGTGTATATCTGTGTGGCTGTGTGTGTGTGTGTGTGTGTGTGGGGTTGTGTGTGGGTGTGTGTGGGGCTGTGTGTGTGTGGGGCTGTGTGTGAGTGTGTGGCTGTGTGTGTGTATCTGTGTGGCTGGGTGTGTATCTGTGTGTGGGGTGTGTGTATCTGTGTGGGTGTTTGTATGCGTGTGGGTGTGTGTTTATCTGTGTGGGTGTGTGTGTGTATATCTGTGTGTGTGTGTGTGTGTATCTGTGTGGGTGTGTGTGTATCTGTGTGGGTGTGTGTGTATCTGTGTGGGTGTGTGTGTATCTGTGTGGGTGTGTGTGTATCTGTCTGGGTGTGTGTGTGTGTATATCTGTGTGGGTGTGTGTGTGTGTATGTGTGGGGGTGTGTGTATCTGTGTGGGGGTATGTGTATCTGTGTGGGTGTGTGTGTGTGTGTGTATATATCTGTGTGGCTGTGTGTGTATCTGTGTATCTGCGTGGGTGTGTGTGTATATGTGTGGGGGGTGTGTGTGTATATGTGTGGGTGTGTGCGTGTATATATGTGTGGGTGTGTGTGTGTGTATCTGTGTGGGTGTTTGTATTTGTGTGGGTGTGTGTGTGTGTGTATCTGTGTGGGTGTTTGTATCAGTGTGGGTGTGTGTGTGTGTGTGTGTATATATGTGTGGGAGTATATGTGTGGGTGTGTCTGTGTATCTGGGCGCGCGCGTGTGTGTGTGTATGATATACGCTGTTGGCCATGAGGCCTTTACAGCTTCACCGGACAAGAAACAAGCATATATGCAGCCAGATAATGGTGCAAATTAAGTGGGCCAATTAAAATTAAAGGTGTAAACCAAATTTCGTGTCTATTTTGTTGGCCGTTAACGAGTTCCTTCGTCTGGAGCCAATACCGGGTGAAGAATAAAAAAAAAGTCATCGGAACTGAATCAACATGTCAAATTTCAACCCCGTAGGACAAAAGAAAGTAGTTCTAATTCAGCTTGCAAGATTTGACCTAATTTATATTTTACACCGTCACGCCTATATTCCGCAGAGCTCGCATTTCCAACGCATTTATCCTACTTTCATTCTCCTTCTTACATACCCAGCTCTCGCTACCATATAACAGTGTTGGGATCCGCACTCCGTTACTGCACAAGCGCTGTGCGGAGTGAAGCTGACCGACCGTATTCGCAACAGCGTAGTAAGAAAGCGAGTAGGTATGAAAGATAGTATCGGTGTAAATGAGAAAGGGTATGCTGCGTTAGTTCGGGCATAGAAAGAAGGACAAAACATATACAATGCGAAAGTGCAAGGATGCAGGTACCGGGGAAGACCTAGACTATCTTACCACGACCAAATAAACCGAGTCTTATCTGAAGGACCAGTCAAGAGTCTCAGTAACCGGCGAGCGTGTATGAGACGTACTATGAGAGTGGAGGAAGCCTCTGTACTCTCTGCCTACCCCGCAAGGGATCTGGTGTGATGATATAGATGGATAGAGAGATAGACGCCTATATTCTTCAAGCGGGTCTACAGAGGTGTACTGAGTACACCCACATTTCGGTGACCATGTTAGGTTCCATGTATTAGGAGGAGGAGAGCCTATTGCCATATTCCGGGCACGATTTCATGAGTACAAGATGTAAAGCAATAGAGAAAAATATTTTTTTTTCATCATCATCATCATCATCATCATCTCAGCCTATAGTTGTCCACTGCTGAACACAGGCCTCCCCAATCGCTTTCCAGCGTAACCGGTCCGATGCCACCTGCATCCAACGACTTCCTGCGATTTTCACAAGATCGTCGGTCCATCTGGCAGGCGCCGTCCCACGCTGCGCTTGCCAATACGTGGTCTCCACTCTAGAATCTTTTATTTTTTTTTTAATAAATAATAATTGTAATAATGATAAGGACAAGTCAAGAGTCTCCGTGACCGGCGAGCGTGTATGAGACGAACTATGAGAGTGGAGGAAGCTAGAGGTATGCAAGGAAAGAACCTGTTGGAACTCTGTACTCTCTGCCTAGCCCGCAAGGGATCTGGCGTGATGATATAGATATATAATAATTTAATTATACAAGGTGTATCGTAAATAACGCAAGACCTCAGACACCGAGATTAGATAATTGTCTCATCATCATCATCATCATCTCAGCCCATACTTGTCCACTGTTGAACATAGGCCTCCCCAATCGCTTTCCAGCGTAACCGGTCCGATGCCACCTGCATCCAACGACTTCCTGCGATTTTCACAAGATCGTCGGTCCATCTGGCAGGCGGTCGTCCCACGCTGCGCTTGCCAATACGTGGTCGCCACTCTAGAATCTTTCTGCCCCAACGCCCGTCCGATCTACGCGCTATGTGGCCCGCCCATTGCCACTTCAGCTTGCTAATCTTAAGGGCTATGTCGGTAACCTTGGTTCTTCTACGAATCTCCTCATTCCTGATTCGATCACGTAGAGAAACGCCGAGCATAGCTCTCTCCATAGCTCGCTGAGCAACTCTGAGCTTTTTTATGAGACCTATTGTAAGAGACCACGTCTCTGATCCATATATCATCACTGGTAACACACATTGACTGAAAACTTTAGTCTTAAGGCACTGAGGTATTTTGGATGAGAAGATATTGCGCAGTTTCCCGAACGCTGCCCAGCCGAGTTGGATTCGTCGATTGACCTCTCTCTCAAAGTTGGACCTACCTAACCGGACTACCTGTCCCAGGTAAATGTATTCGTCGACAACTTCAAGAGTAGAGTTCCCAACGGTGAGTGCGGTGGGTACGACATGGACGTTAGACATTATTTTGGTTTTGTCCATGTTCATTTTAAGACCCACTTGTTGAGATACTCTGTTGAGGTCACCGAGCATTCGTCCTAGATCTTCCAGCGACTCCGCCACGACCACAATGTCGTCGGCAAATCGAAGGTGAGTGATGTATTCGCCATTGATGTTGATGCCAAGTCCTTGCCATTCCAAGAGCTTGAAGGCGTCCTCTAAGGTGGCCGTAAACAGTTTCGGAGAAATGACGTCTCCCTGTCTTACTCCTCTTTTTATGGGGATTGCCTTCGTGCACTGCCCCTGTACTCGGACTGACATGGTGGCGTTATTATACAAGCACTTCAACACTTCTGGCTTAAAATACTTGGACCCGACCGTATGGACAGTCTCTACCAGCCTGTTGTTGATTTCGTCCACTGATGCGCTGCTGTCTAGCAATTCGAAGCGGTTTGCCAATTCGAGTTGAAAGTTCTCGGGGTTTTGGATATGTGCATTACAAGATCGGAGCGTAGACTTCATCAGACGCGATCTTTCCATTTTGACATTAATATTTAATGTGCCTCTGACCATTCGGTGATCACTGCCGGTTTTTACCCTGTGGATCACGGAGACATCATTAAATATTTGTCGCTTGGTGCTCATTATGAAGTCTATTTCGTTTTTGGTGGAACCATCAGGGCTCATCCAGGTCCATTTCCTATGAGGCGGCTTCTGGAAGAAAGAGTTCATCATAAAGAGTCCCTCCTTCTCCAGGAATTCGGCCAGCCTCTGACCCCTGGGGTTGCGCTGCCCATATCCAAATTGCCCCACTCTCAACTCATCATCGCCCCGTTTGCCCAGCCGCGCATTGAAGTCACCCATAACCACTGTAAAGTGTGTTTTGGAAGTATGTATGGCTCTACTAATGTCCTCATACATAACTTCGACATCATCATCTGAGTATGTCGAGGTCGGTGCGTAGACCTGTATGACCTTCAGCGAATATCTTTTGGATATTCTGAGTATCAGGTACGCTACCCTGCTCGACACACTAGTGATGGACACAACGTTGTCTATGAGTGACTTGTGGACGATAAATCCGACACCACCTTGGGACTGCTGTTCGCCCTCCCGGTAGTAAAACAAGTTGCCGGATTTTAAGGTTATCGTGTCCTCGCCCTTTCTTCGGACCTCCGATAAACCGACAATATTCCACCGCAACTTGTTTATCTCTTCTTCCAGCTCAACAAGCTTCTCATCTGTCCTCAAAGTGCGTGCGTTGTATGTCACCAGGGCCAATTTTCGTTTTTGGTGGTAGCCGAATCTCTGCCGGAGATTCTTAGCACCCCTTGTCCTGTCGTTACCATGGCTGCTACCGTGGCCAGGACGATCAGGACTGCCGGGGACTAGAGGCCTGGTTTTCTTCTTTTCTTCCATAATAGTGATTGGGGGGATTTGCCATACTCGCCACGCTTGGCAGGCGGGTTGGCGAGCGCAGTTTTTGATCGCAGAAGTGTTAAGAGAACGCTGCTGCCCATTCCCTAGTTTTCCCTTAGTCGCCTTGTACGACACCCGATGGGATGAGATGGGTTGGTCCTATTCTAAGCCGGGAACCACGCGGATTCTAAGCCGGGAACCACGCGGAGATAATTGTCTAACAAGTTCAATTTTTTAAGCACTTTTATAACCCAATTAACTATGAAACTTGTACATGCATGTGTGCGTTTTGAGAAATACGTTTTAGAAATGCATTTGAAACCTCCGTATTGCTCTGAATTTAGAAGAAATTTATTTCATTAAAGTGCAAGATAAAGAAGTTGCTCGACGTACCGAAAACGCCTGGAAGAACTATTGGGCAATGAAACATTTAATGAAGGGAGCTCTCCCGGTTTCATCAAAAAGGAAACCCATGGACATGTGCATTCTCCCAACCCTCACTTACGAAGCACAGACTTGGTCATTAACTGATCCTCAAAGTCCACCCTTGGGGTTTTCCAACGAGCAATGGAGCGTAGCTTTCTTGGAGTAAAGCTTACAGATTGTGTCAGAAACTCGATTCTGCGCTCCAAAACACAAATCACTGACATAGGCCACTCAGCTGCAAGACTGAAATGGAACTGGGCCGGACATATCTGCCGCATGTCGAATGCGTTTTGGGCTAAAACAACCACACAGTGGGTGCCACCAGGCGGAAAACGACAGCGCGGCAGGCCCAGAAAGAGGTGGCGAGACGAGCTGGATTCCTACGACAAGACTGGCATCAGCTTGCACTGGACCGGGACAAGTATTAATGCAGTTATCGATTTAGAACAAATTACTTTCAGGCCTTGCGATTATTATGTTACACATTGCATATATTATAACTCAAAAACTAAAGGACCGATTTCAAAAATCCTTTCACCGTTAGAGAGCTAACTTATCCAGAAGTAACATAGGCTATATAACATAGACCCGGTAGGTGGCACTGTTGTCGATCGGGTACGAAGTATCGGGAAACTGCTAGTCTTGTATATAAGGAAAGAACCTGATGGTACTCTGTACTGTCTCTCTGCCCTGCGAGGGATATATATATAGATAGATAAAGACAATTTACTTACTTCTCCGGCACCATTAGTTTTTCTCTCCATTTCTTTGATTTTTGCTTTTAACGCTTGTATTCTTGTCTGAAAAAAAATGTTCAAAATCATTCATGTAGACTAAACTAAAATACACGGACTAAGGAATAAACTCAACTGTTCCACTGTGGCAAGATTGACGCTACACCGAAACTAACCGGTAATTATTAATCTTCGGATAAACTCAAATCCGCAGGCTATTCTTCTCTGATAATTATTCATTTTCGGTGCATCGGTATCTATAGGGGTATGTCGTAAACCATTAAATTATATAAAATTATTTTTATGACAAATATACAATATTTGTTCCAACCATGGATATATTACGGACGATTTAGCGCAGTGGTTAAGAGCTTGAGCTGCTCCGCCCACTGTGTCGAATAGTCGCGGGTTCGATTCCCGCACGGGACAAATCTTTGTGTGATCCACAATTATTTGTTCCGGTTTGGGTATTTGTTTGGTCAGGAATAAATCCTAGTGTGGGGCTACGTTTAAAAAAAAAAAATATTACAAATGTATTGAGGACTCTGCGAAATAAACGTGATGCGAGGGATACTCACTTAGAGCCCTGTCTCTTTCTAAGTAGGGTGACCAAACATTGGTACGATCATGGACTTGTTGACATATAATTAACGTATAATTCCCAGGCACTGTTTATTGCCGTAAATCTTTAAATTGCCAATTTTCTTGTTGACTGTACATTTTTTTTCAGAATCTGTAAATTCAGCTCCAAATATCGCAAAATATAAGGATAGTCTCCTCGGGCCATTCTGTATCTACGATTGAGATAGTTGTTCTTACTGTCCCATCTTAATACATCCTCAGGTTCTCAATTTGTCCCATACCGACAAATTGAGAACCTTGTTCGTTTTGAACTCTTTAAATGGTTTACAGCATATTTAAACCATATCAAAAATAGGTAGTCCGTGTTAGTTCTACGTTATGGTCACCGTACTGCATCGTAATGGGGTGCGAGCGTGACACCTGGCTCCAGGTTATTGCTCTCACTCATCATGGTTTCTCGAGTTGTTTAAATCATAGAAAATTGAGTGTTTTGTTTAGCAATATTTTGACAGTACTTAATCCGTTTAGAATTATATTCTTGGTGCTAACAAATCACTTCGGTGATATGTCAATAGTGACATGTCACTATAGAGTGACGTGTTATTTTGACATGGATATATTACAATGGATTGAGTACTGTCACAGAAATATACATTATTTATATGTCAACAAGTCCATAATCGTACCAATGTTAGGTCACCCTACATAGAAAGAGACGTAGGGCTCTAAGTGAGTATCCCTGTCATCACGTTTTGTTCGCAGTACTCAATCCATTGTAATATATCCATGCAATTTGAAGATATCATATTGGTAACATCCATTTTGGATATGGTAATTTAGTCCCACAAAGATCTTTTGATCCACATATGACATTGACGGGGGGGGGGGGCATTGGTATAAAATGAGGGTTATTATTTAAGGAAATTTCTCTACTTCTAAGGAGATAATTTCGACAGGTGAGTCCGCAGGGTAACTCATTAAAATAGGAACTGCCATGTAGTGACATTTCACTTGATGACATCGTTAGTTCTGACTTTGGCTGAGGGCCAAATGTTCCTAGTGGGACTGTAGTTTTGTGATTTTGCTGACGAACTATTTCGGAGAAACATCATTTTGGTGACATGCCATTTCAGAGAAACGTTATTTTGATAACATGTAATTTGAATTACTTGATATTTTGATGTCGTTCTGTTTTTGTATATAGCAGTAATAGCCTACTGGTTAGACCGTTGGGCTGCAATTTCAGAGGTCTCGGGTTCAAACCCAGGCACGCACCTCATGTCTTTTTTGACCCGATGATCTGCAAGCGGAGTAAAATGTCCCTCAGGAATAAGGTGGCACTTTACAAAACTTGTATACGGCCCATCATGACGTACGCTTGTGAGGTGTTCGGGCACGCCGCCCGCTCTCACATCGATAGACTCCAAACGTTTCAATCCCGTTTCCACCGCTAAGCCGTCGGAGCCCCGTGGTTCAAACGGAATGTCTATCTCCATTCCGATCTCGGTCTCAAACCTATTCGCGCTTTTATTAAAAAGGCGACAACCAGATATTTTGCGAACGCGTCCAATCATAGTAATCCGCTAATCGTAGCCGCCGCCGACTAGGAACCCAACTCCCCTCCTATCAACCGCTATCGCCGTCCGCGGCATGTTCTCTCCGACCCTCCCGATGCCCTTACATCCCTTTTTTCGGATACAGATACCGCATACAGGACCGACCTTCCCGGCGAGCTTTAAGAATCCCTTGCCCGCCGGCCGGTGCAGAACACCACGGCGAGACACCTAGTATACGCCCTCCCCCATAGCGACTGCCCAAGCCGAGGCCGTTCCTCCTTGAGGCGCCCGCCAGCTAGTTGCCCCCTTGCCCTCTGGCTCGAGCGTAGTGGTTGCACGCTCGCCCTCTTGTCCGGTGAAGCTGTAAAGGCCCCGCGGCCAACAGCGTAGATCATTCACACACACACAAAACCTCTGTATTTTCGTAAGCATGTGCGTATTAAAACTTAACTATCACTCGCTACAACAGTGAAGGAAAACATCGTGAGGAAACCTGCATGCCTGAGTTTCTCGAAGGCGTGTGAAGTTCGCCAACCCGCACTGGGCCAGTGTGGTGGACTATGGCCTAAACCCTCTCAGTGTGATAGGAGGCCCGTGCCCAACGGTGGGACAGTGTCTTAACAGGGCTAATATTATAAACATTAAACATACCTCTGCGCTCGCCTCCACCAACCCATTAGGTTTATTAACAATTTCCTCCCGTTTTCTCTCCGGTCCTTCGTCATTTTCGTCCATTTGTTCAGAGTTTATTTGATTGTCTGTTTGTGCATCTGGTGGTGAAATTTCCGCCTGAAATTTTAAGAAAATACTGTATAGCCCATTTTTTCTTAGATGACCATTTCGGTTAACAACTTTCAGTGAGTTTTATCACATGATTACTGTCTTTAAAATACTGTAAATTAGAAAAATGTCTCTAAACAAATTAATCAAGTGATTTTTGTCCTTGAATATTTAATTGTAACTTAAACATTGTGTCCGCATAATATAATTAACACGTTAGCTGCCAATGAAAAAAATTACCCTTCTCATTCCCAAATCATTTTATGTTAATTAAATACATTAATTATGCATATAATCTAACTTTTTTTTTTCTTTTTTTTTTTTTTAAACGTAGCCCTACACTAGGATTTATTCCTGTGTCGTGGGTGCGTTTACAAACATGAAAATTCACATACACAAATACCCAGACCGGAACAAATAATTGTGGATCACACAAAGATTTGTCCCGTGCGGGACTCGAACCCGCGACTATTAGACGCAGTGGGCAGAGCGGCTTAAGCTCTTAACCACTGCGCTAAATCGTCCGTAACTAAATAGTAAAAAAACAGACCATTAAAATTATGAGAATCTGGGATTTTTGCTTGGCTTGGTAGCATAATCAAGTGTCGCCCACCATTGACCGCGTTGGCGGTTAACGTGTTAAAAAAGAATAGAAAGTAAAAAAGAGAAAAAGAATTAAATAAAAAAAAGACAAGCCCGCCGAGGTTCTTCGCCGGATATTCTCAGTGAAGGCCGCATTCCGATGCAGTGATAGATTAGTAGTTATATTCAAAATGTAAATTAGCGCCCCTGCAGGGCTTACACGAAATAAATTGTTTGAGTTTGAATTTGAATTGAATTGTTTTTAAAAAAAACTTTGCCCCAGACTGGGAATTATGCCTGTGTGGTTTACAAATATGAAATTCATACACAATCACCCAGGCCGAAACAAATATTTGTGGGTGACACAAAGATTTGTCCCGTGCGGCAATAGAACCCGCGACTCGAGCTCTGGACCACGCCGTCCGTCTATGACAGCAATCGCATTTTTTTTTAATACGATTTCTGTAATAAGTCATGTCCATGTCTTTGTTGCTGCAGTGTGTGTGTGTGTGCGCGCGCGTCTGCGTGCGTGTGGGTGCGCGCGTTTGTGTTTGTGTGCGTTCGTTCGTGTGTGTGTGTGTGTGTGTGTATGTGCGCGTTCGTGTGTGTATGTCCGCGTCCGTTTGTGTATGTGCGCGTTCGTGTGTGTGTATGTGTGCGTGCATATGTGTGGACGTGTACGTTCGTGTGTGTGTGTGTGCGTGCGTGTGTGAATGATCTACTCTGTTGCCCGCGGGGCCTTTGTAACTCTACCGGGCAAGAGGGCGAGCGTGCAACAACTACTTGCAACTTGATTAAATTTCTGATGATTTTGGCTGTTGATGTTAGGTACTTACGTCTATGGCTATTCTTGAGGGGGAATACTGCGGTGGTCCGTATAACTCTGTGTCCTCATCACCATCGACTACCTGCCATGAAAAAAACTATCTCATTTATATATGTTATGAGAGTGAAGGACGGTGAGGAAGGTGATGGATGCTCAAGTACTCATACACGTGAACGCGCGCTGCCTGTAAAGGCTGCGCCACCCGGAATTCTTTAGCTTATCATCGTTTAAAAATATTATTGTTATACTTATATCTCAGTCGTAAGGCATCACACTGGAGCTGAATCGCATGCTTAATTTTGTATAATTTAAAAATGTATCTATACAGAAAATGAAAAAAAGAGAAAAATTGACTGCCTAGTTGGTCTAGTGGCAAAGCGCATCGCATGGTGATCATGAGGTCCTGGGTGCAAATCCTAGGTTGGACAGATAAAGTTTTTCTAACGGAAACTTCCCATTATGAGTCCGGAGTCGGGAATTGTGCCCGGCAAAAGGCTCTCCCCCTATTACAGGGGACCTAACATCTTCGGCCAAACGTGGGTGTACTTAGTACACCTCTGCCACCCCCGCTTGGGGAATATAGGCGTGACGGTGTGTATAAAAAAAGAGAATGAGTAGTGAATTAGACAAAAAAAGACAAGCCTGCTGAGTTACTCGCCGGATCTTCTCAGTGGAGGCCGCGTTCCGATCCGGTGGTAGATTAGTAAGTTAAAAAAAAAACGTAAATATGACCATTTGTTACCCCACAGGGTTTATACAAAATTAATAATTTGAGTTTCAGTTTGATTTCTTAAATTATCGATATTAAATCTACAAGTCTCGTAAAACATATTCTTCTAAGCTGGATAAACTTACCAGGGCCTGGTCATTAGATGCTCTCCGCACACAGGTAGCAGCTCTTGCTTCCGTATCCTGGAGCGCAGTAGCTCTGACTCTCCACTCGCCGCACCATTGGTACTCCGCCCCGAAGGTGCCTCCTGAAGGCTCGTCATTCTGGACACAGATCCTTACTATGTACTAGAGAAGCTATGTCAAAGAATAAAAATGGCACGCAATGATGACCGCGCGATGACCGGGGATGTTTGTGTTATCATATATCTATCTCTCTATTAGTATCATGACACCAGTTCCCTTGCAGGCTAGGCAGAGAGTACAGTTATAACAGGTTCTTTGCTTATAGACCTCTCTGGCTTTCTCCCTCTCATAGTTCGTGTCATACACACTCGCCGGTTACGGAGACTCTTGAAGAAAAAAATATTTTGTTTCTAGAGTTGTTTAGACAGTATCACAATCCACATGAATTCTTATTTTATAAATAAAACTTAGCATCTTAGACTACCTCGTTGGTCTAATGGCAAAACGCATCGCTTTGTGATCACGGGGTCCTGGGTTCAAATCCCCAGTACGAGTCCAGAGTCTAGAATTGTGCCCGGTATATGGCAATAGGCTAGCTCCTTATTACATGGGACCCAACATCGTCGTCGTACGCCTGTGCCACCGCCGCTTGGGGGAGTATATTTATGTTTTTTTTTAAACTTAGCACTGGAACATGTCTCGTTGCAAGCATCTAGCACAAAGTGAGGACTCCAACTTTAATAATAATAATAATAAATTCTTTATTTGCCAATAAAAATACATACAAATGAGGTTACCGTCTGTCTCAAACTAGGCTAAACCCGTATCTTGGACACCGTGCTATATACATATAGTGGGTTGTCATAACAAGTTATCTGAGATTATAGAACATTCTTACAGCTAAAAACAATCAAAAAAAAAAGAAAGAGAGTATAAAGAAAATTATTAAAATATACAGAATACGATACACAATTTTGCCTGTGTGTGTGTGCGTGTTTGTGTGTGTATGTGTGTGTACGTGTGTGTTTGGTTGTGCGCGCGTGCGAATGTACAAAACCCAAGTGATAGATTTATCTACTTATGGTTAACAAATTTTCTGTTTGTGTGTAGGTCAAAGTAATAAGCCATTTTTTGAGTAATGTTTTATTTGATAGTTTGTAGCGTTCCTGATGTTGTGGTTTTTGTTTATTATGTTGTAAATATGTGAGTGAAGGAAACTTGGATGACTTTAGCTACAAAAATTATTATTCTCTAGTACATATCCATGTTTCATGACCATTTTCTCTGATCACAAAAACACAAATAGATTCTATGTGAACTTCAAATCCACCAACCTCAACATCAATACTTCCATCTTCAGAACTGGTGTCAGGCAGGTCCTCATCAACATGAGCTCCGCTACGTTTCAGACACCGTAACGCATGCCTTTGGAGTCTTGATACTGGGAGCAGAGCGTTACAGACGGGACACTCCCCATCTTGAGGAGGCGGGGTGCTGCGGCGACGGGCACGGAGGCGCCGCAGACGGTTTGAGTGTACCCTCTGTGGAAAAAGGCTATTTGTTATGGCTACATGGTCGGCACTGTTGCTTTTATAAACATTTAGCGCACGACGGACGATTTATGGCAGTGGTTAAGAGCTTCAGCGAAAGTGGAAGGATGTAGGTACCGGGGAAGACCTAGACTATCTTACCATGACCAAATAGACCGGGTCTTATCTGATGGACAAGTCAGGAGTCTCCGTAACCGGCGAGCGTGTATGAGACGGACTATGAGAGTAGAGGAAGCCAGAGAGGTATGTAAGGAAAGAGCCTGTTGGAACTCTGTACTCTCTGCCTACCCCGTAAGGGATCTGGCGTGATGATATAGATGATATAGTTAGTTAAGAGCTTGAGCCGCTCCGCCCACTGTGTCTAATAGTCGCGGGTTCAATTCCCGCACGGGACAATTCTTTGTGTGATCCACAATTATTTGTTCCGGTCTGGGTATTTGTGTATGTGAAATTTCATGTTTGTAAACGCACCCACGACACAGGAATAAATCCTAGTGTGGGGCTATTATATTAAAATAAAAAAAGAAAAAAAAAATTTTGAGCCTAATAAATGTATTCTTAATTCTTTATTGTACAAATAGTAACAAATTATAAAATTAAAATTAAAGAATAGGTAAATGTACAAAGGCGAACTTAACTCAAAGTCGAGTTCTCTACCAGCAAACCTTTGAGAGAAAGAGAAACAAATAATCAAAAGGAGGATAGTAATAAGTGTACAACACAGAAGATATTAGAGGTATAAACTACAGATATATATCCATAAATATACTACATACTATACAATACCATAAAATAATATACTACATAAATATATACAGACATACATACAAACATCTTACGTAGATAGGAAATGTTGTCTAATTCTTCTCCTGAAAATCTGTAGAGTAGGGCTATCACGTAAAGAGTGAGGGAGAGAGTTCCATAAACGCACAGCACGCACAGTGAATGAGCTATCATATCGACTTGAGGTATGTCGGGGTGTACTAAGTAAAAGAGAAGAGGTGGAGCGACAGGGTTTTCCCCTGACAAAAGTATACATTGAATTAGGACTGACTTAATTTATACTGTAAAGTATAAATTAAGTTAAGACTGCCTCGTTGGTATAGTGGCAAAGCGAGGTTCAAATCTTAGGAAGGATATATGTCGTTGTTCTAATGAAAAATTCCCAGTATGAGTCCGGAGTCTGCAATTGTGCCCGGTATATGGCAATAGGCTCGCCCCCCATTAAATGGGACCTTATATCGTCGGCGAAAAGTGGGTGTACTCAGTACACCTCTGCCACCCCCCGCCTGGGGAATATAGGCGTGATGGTGTGTGTGTACTTTGGATAAGCTATATATAATTCTGAGCAAGAGATTATTGACTAATGATAAGTTATTATTATTATCTATCTATTTATAACCTCACGCCAGATCCCTTGCAGGGTAGGCACAGAGTACAGAGTTCCAACAGGTTCTTTCCTTACATACCTCTCTGGCTTCCTCGACTCTCATAGTTCGTCTCATACACGCTCGCCGGTTACGGAGACTCTTGACTTTTCCATCAGATAAGACTCGGTTTATTTGGTCGTGGTAAGATAGTCTAGGTCTTCCCCGGTACCTGCATCCTTCCTCTTTCACATTGTATATCTGTTTTGTCATTCTTTCCACTGGCATTCTTTCTATATGCCCGAACCAACGGAGCATGCCCTTTCTCATCTTTACACCGATACTATCTTTCATACCTACTCGCTGTCTTACTATGCTGTTGCTAATTATTATTATGATAAGCCTATACTGTCCTACTGCAATATGTGTGTGTGTGTGAATGATCTACGCTGTTGGCCGCGGGGTCTTTACAGCTTCACTGGACAAAAGGGCGAGCGTGCAACCACTAGCCAAAAGGGCAAGAAGGTTTTACTGTAAAACAAGGCATGTCCTCCAATAAAAAAAACCCCACGGCTATATTCCCTAAGCAGGGGTGACAGAGGTGTATTGTATATTGTTATGTAAATGGGGGCGAAGTTATGGGCATCAGACAGACAAAGCCAGACTCGGGACTAATATATTTTTAAATATATCAATTAAATGGCACAACGAGGTAACCATTAAACAGTCTGCAAAATACGTCTAGGGTAATCTACTACACGGATCTTATAGAAACTCGGGATGATATCCATGCGTTTAAGCGTCTTTGCCATAACTATTACTGGAATCAAACATCTATCTATCTATAACCTCACGCCAGATCCCTTGCGGGGTAGGCAGAGAGTACAGAGTTCCAACAGGTTCTTTCCTTACATACCTCTCTGGCTTCCTCGACTCTCATAGTTCGTCTCATACACGCTCGCCGGTTACGGAGACTCTTGACTTTTCCATCAGATAAGACTCAGTTTATTTGGTCGTGGTAAGATAGTCTAGGTCTTCCCCGGTACCTGCATCCTTCCACTTTCACATTGTATATCTGTTTTGGCATTCTTTCCTCTGGCATTCTTTCTATATGCCCGAACCAACGGAGCATGCCCTTTCTCATCTTTACACCGATACTATCTTTCATACCTACTCGCTGTCTTACTATGCTGTTGCTAATGCGGTCGGTCAGCTTCACTCCGCACATCTTCCGCAGAGCTCGCATTTCTACCGCATTTATCCTACTTTCATACCCAGCTCTCGCTACCATATAACAGCGTTGGGACAAGAACTCCGTTATGTGTGGCCAGCTGCGCCTTATGGCTTAAGTGCCGGCTCCCGAGTAGCTTTCCCATCGCACCATACACTCTGTTCCCTTCACTCACTCTTCTCTCTATGTCAGCGGTGTATTTCCCATCCTTACTGAAGGCGCATCCAAGATATACAAACTCATTCACTTGCTCCAGCACATCGTTACCAACCACAATCCTTACATTCGTTCTGGTTTCTTCCCTTTCAAAAACCATAATCTTGGTTTTCTTCACATTCAAGTGTAAGCCATTGATATATTACTGGAATCAAACATGAGGCTCACAAATAGGCCTTGTTAATATTTTTTCGTATGCATGGTGCTTTACAACTGGGCTTATCCTAGTTAAAGTCTCCTTCTCTATGGCTGATGTGCCAATTTTTTGTCTCCCGCTTTGCGGCGAAGTGGAATTTTATTCTTCCTACTCCACCTGTTTTTCTTTCTAATAAAATTTGTTGCTTAATGACCCTATGCAAATATTGCAAATGCAACCAATGCGATGCAATGACCATGTTGAGATGAGCTAGGGTTGCAAAATAAAGTACATTCGTTTTAAGGGTAGGCAAAAAAGTATATTCTTTCAAAATAAAGTATTATTTATTTTACTTTACTATTTTGTTTAAAAACATATTTCTATTACTTTTAACAATTTTCAATTACTTTTATCACTGCTAAACAGCTTTACAGCATCTTTACAGTCTATGATAATCTAAATAGATTGGAGAAAGATAGTAGCAATTTGGTGGTCTCTTACAATAGGTCTCATAAAAAAGCTCAGAGTTGCACAGCAAGCTATGGAAAGAGCTATGCTCGGCGTTTCTCTATGAGATCGAATCAGGAATGAGGAGATTCGTAGAAGAACCAAGGTCACTGACATAGCCCTCAGGATTAGCAAACTGAAGTGGCAATGGGCGGGCCACATAGCGCGAAGATCGGACGGACGTTTAGGGTCTTATCTGAAGGACAAGTCAGGAGTCTCCGTAACCCGCGAGCGTGTATGAGACGAACTATGAGAGTAGAGGAAGCCAGAGAGGTATGTAAGGAAGGAGCCTGTTGGAACTCTATACTCTCTGCCTACCCCGTAAGGGATCTGGCGTGATGATATAGATAGATAGTGACTTATGCAATATGAATCTTAGAAAAACCAAACTATGAGAAATAAAAGTATTTTCGTGTACTTTACAGTTCTCACAAAGTATAAAGTATACTTACCCTAAATAATGTACAATATAATAATAATTATATCAGCCTATACTGCCCACTGCTGGCCATTTGTGTGTATGAATGATCTATGCTGTTGGTCACAGGGCCTTTACAGCTTCACCGGACAAGAGGGCAAGCCAGAAGGGCAAGGGGCAACTAGCTCAAGGGCACCTCAAGGAAGAACGGCCTTGGCTTGGGAAGTCGCTATGGGGGAGGGTGTATACTAGGTGTCTCGCCTAATGCTCTGCACCGGCCAGCGGGCAAGAGATTCTTCCACATCGCTGGCGAGATCGATGTCTAATCCTGTGTGCGGTATCACCGAAAGGTGGCCAATGGAACCACCCAACTATTCAATAAAAACTTGTTGTATTTGGGCTTGTTTGTCTATAGAAGTACTTTAGACCTAGACGGTATGCTGGATCTGATGATGGAACTGGAAGGAAACCATAGGAACTCTTCAACTAAGCTAATATCTTTATTGTATTTTCTCAATAAAAGCTTGTTTAAAAATTTTTATATACATTATACTGGGCAAAGGTTTTTATTTTATAAAGGTACATATTATCTATCTATATCATCATGTAAGATCCCTTGCGGGGTAGGCAGAGAGTACAGAGGCCCAACAGAATCTTTCCTTACATACCTCTCTGGCTTCCTCCACTATCATAGTTCGTCTCATACATGCTCGCCGGTTACGGAGACTCTTGACTTGTCCTTCAGAATAGTAATTTATAATAATAATAATATTAGCCCTGTTAAAAAGCTGTCCCACCATTGGGCCGGGGCCTCCTCTCAAACTGAGAGCTTAGGCCATAGTTCACCACGCTGGCCCAGTGCAGGTTGGCGAACTTCACACACCTTCGAGAAACTCTCAGGCGTGTAGGTTTCCTTATGATGTTTTCGTTCACCGTTAAAGCAAGTGATAATAAATTTTTAATACATACATGCTTTCGAAAAGATAGCTGTGCTTGCCTGAGTTTGAATCCGAGACCTCTGACTTTGTAGTCCAAAGGTTTAACCATTAGGCTTTCACAGCTTAATTATAATGGCTGCTAATTTATAATGGAGTAGAAAGAAAGATGTGGTCTTTGATTAAGATTTTTTTGGTTCATTCTGTATTTTAGTTTAATGTGAATACTGAGGTCTTAGATTTACGCGAATATTACACATGAAATAAAACTATTTTTCGGATTTTATCGCGCTTTATTTTTGTTTTTTAGTACCCCAGGGTTTAAAAAAAGTAGGTAATTAATTAAATGAATTATGAAAAAAAAGAACAAAACTCAAAAAACATAAAAAAAAAAACAATTACCTGGTACACATCACTACCCAAACAGCCAGACACATCAATTTCTTGTTCTTCCTGTAAATCCGAAGTTGTACTGGAACCGGGAACCGCTAAGTTACTAGAATTACCACTAGAGTTCACACTCAGTTTCCTTTTCCCACCTCCACTGGTTAATTTATGTAATCTTTCCACTTCGAGCGATAAATGAGAGTCTAATTCACCCTGTCTTATCGTACAACTACAAACCGGACAATTTGGTAATTCCGTGACTTTTTTACGACTCCTAACCGAATTTAATATAATATTATCATCGTACAATTGTCCGAAAGAATTGTTAAGACTGTTATTTATCGAATTCGAACTCCCTTCCATGTTATTGAACATTAAAATTGGTAACATCTCATCGGATTGTTATGATTGCTCTATTCGCACTAGTATTTTATATCTGGAAACATCACAGGATTTACGCGTTTAAATAAAGTTTTAATGGTTCGATAATGTTAATGCAAGTTCTATTGTCCCGTAGCAACTTATCTTACTGTCATTTTCGCGTTTATTTACGTAATAAAACAGTTTAAATTGTGGCAAAACAATAATCCATTTGATCGTTTACACAACTTTTATTTGATTGGATTTTGAATGACAGTTGGATAATCTGTAGTGTTGTAAGTGCACGTACTATGTTAGTCGACTATACATTGATGGAGTCATGTAGTCGAGTTGCGGAATCTTATTATTACAATTTTTTTTAATTATTATCTTAATAATTTTCCGACATTATCTTTTTTTTTCATGAATAAATAATTTATTCAGTGTGATTTTTGGTGACACAATATAATTGGTTTAGCTTTCTTAAAAATCTACCCAGTGGTCATCTACGTACGCTTAGATATTTAATGATGTACAATTTAAAATCATTTTCCTCATTAAAATAATAATTTATCATGGTCTGATTTTGGCGAGTTATTGTATATTTTTCAAATCATGATTGAACTGACATGAGACTGGATAGCAAAAGATTTCGAATACCTGCCTTAACTAGTAATCGACCAAATATCGCCGCCGCACGGCGACTTGCTCCGTACCTTTTTTTTAAATACGAATTTTTCCGCTCACTAGGTGACCAATTTCTTTCAAATGGGCACCAAAGAGAATATAATCACTACGTGATGGGCACCTGGGCCTTTCACAGCCCGTTACTTAAGTTAAAGAATTTGGAAAAATAAAACAAAATTCTTTGTCATAAGGTCTTAAAACTAATTAGAGGTTGCCTGGAAGAGATCACTATTAGTGATAAGGCTGCCCATTTTTACACTACCTTTCAATAGAAATATTGTATCTTTTTATTTCCTTCTGGTATTTCTGGTGGAACAATAAAATATTATTTATCTATCTATCTATTAAGATGAAAGCAACACCGTAATGAGAGCGAAATAAACATTTGTTGTAGGTCACAAAAATTTACTCTATAAGCGGAACGACTTATAACAACCGCCCCCCTCTTAGCGCTAAACTTTAAACTAGGAATCATTCCTGTATCGTGGGTGCGTTTACACACACGAAATTCACGCACAAACACACAGCCGAAACAAATATTTGTGGCTCACAAGATCTGTCCCATGCGGGGATCAAACCTGCGAGTACTTGAATCAATGAGCGGAGGGGCTTTAGCTCTTAACCACTGAACCAAGTCGAAGGCTTTTTTAATATGTTGAATTGAGGGAAATAAAACATACATATCACATTATTCATAATGTTCATTAAAATATAAATATCAAATTTGTATATCGATATACAAATTATATATATATATATATATATATATATATATATATATATATATGTATGCCTATATATATATATGCCTTTTACAATTACCGGCAACAAACAAAAAAAATATCGAAACTTGACAAAATGTAAGGAACATCCATTGATTTATTATGTATTTTTTTGAGTGCATACTCTAGTTCATTTTGTGCCAGTTGTTTCCTACAACGTGTGTTAACATTAATTTGAAAAATATGTCTTCATGTGGACTGACTGAGATACTATTAAAAGAACCGAGAAACAGGAGATATTATTATCTATGAAAATACAAACATCCTCGCTAACTCCGCGGTCATCAACTTACGCGCCATTTTTTGTTTGATGTGGCTATATAAAAACTAGAGTCCGACCGAAGATCAATTTTTGGTCGAAGCCGATTAATAGGGCATCGCCAAAACCTTCGGCCCAAGCCGAAGGATTAATAACCCTAAAAAAAAATTTGGTTCATGATGGTAAATTTAAAAAAAAGTTATGTTGAATATATTGGAACTTATTTTGTTTTGATTTGGTTATTTACTGGTAATGGTTGCCGACCGGCGCAAGTCAATATGACTCCTGCCTCCGGCCTCACCCTCGCGCATTCGAAAGTCGTAATAGATCGTTTAATTTCTAAATAGGTGCTGGCTAGAAACCTTCGGTTTCAGCAAAACTTCGGCCGATTTTGGTCAAAGCCGAATGTTCGGTCGGACACTATTAAAAACCAATGGGAACAGCTGATCTTTTACAAGCATTTATTTAACTTACAATGATTGTTTGTTTAGGTCAAATCTTGCAAGATGAATTAGAAATATTTCCTCTTACGCTATGTTCGCACGAGCGCTTTTTGAAAAAAGCGTCCGTGCGAACGAGAGATTAAGGCCAAAAGCATAGACACGACATTTTATATACTTGTATGACACAAGGACATCCAATCCAATCCAATTTATAATCTGTGGCTCCATCGTTAACCGATGATTCTGCCAATGTCAAGTTTGCCAAGTTTAAAAAAGAAAAAAAACAAGTGACGAACAATCGGTTTAAGTATGTATGAGCGGTAAACTTAACGATAAAACACCAGAACATCAAATTAACTTGGGCAATAAAGAAAACTTGGTAAAGTAGGTACGAAAACTGTTTTTTTTTTAATGAATTGCGGCAAAGTCAAAATAAGTAAAAGTAAAAAAAGCGGATGAAAGAAACGCTTATGAAGCATAATATGAAAACAAATATAAGCTATAACCTAATATGATTTACACTGATAAACTTGTACAAAGTATTAATTAACGGTGAATGCGCCAAAGACAGCATATATGGGATGTTTACCGGACGAGGTATATTGGCTGGTAACAAATCATATAAATGGGTTCTAAGTCGAGGGCAGAAAAAGAACAGGTGCTCTAAGGAGCCCTCCGCCAGTCCACACTCGCACAGAGAATGATCCCTCACTCGAATCTTCTCCAAAAATACCGGGGTGCAAACAAAGCCTAATCGTAGTCTAATTATCACAGAAGTTGCTAACTTATTAACGTTATGTTTAAAAACCATGGTCTTGTTGGGATAGTAGGCTGAATACTGCCATAATATTTTCCCTTGATGGCTTGAGATTTTTGCCACAAATTGAGCCAAGATTTTAAAAGCGAGGGCTTGACAAGAGACCGGAGATCTCGGGAAAAACAGTTAAAATAGGTGTCACATCCAGTATGAGATGCAGCTTTAGCACATGCATCCACTGTTTCGTTACCCGAAATGCCTGCGTGCCCAGGGATCCATGCTAAACAAACGAGAATATTGTTACGGTTACACCTCAGTAAAGCTTCTTTGATTTTGAGGGTAATGATAAAGTTATCCCGGGAACGAAACGGGACTTTGGATATGTCCTGAAGGCAGCTTAAACTATCAGAAAAAATGATGGTTCTGTTTAACTTGTGACTCTGCATAAAGAATTGCCTCAAGAATAGCTAATGCTTCTCCAGTGAAAACCGAGCAGACTGAAGGACACTTAAAGCTTAAGATGATTTTGAACTTTGGAATCCAGACGGCTGCTCCAACGCTATCAACCTCTGAAAGCTTAGAAGCATCTGTGAAAATTGTAAGCCAGTCGGACCACTCCGAAAAAATTATATTGTTAAAGCATTTGTTAGCCTCAGGGCAATGTTTACTTATACCAAAATTTACAATAACTTCTGGCTTAAAGACTAAAGAAGCAAAATCTACCTCAAACAAGGGGTGTTTATTCAGTTGAAAAACAGAAGAAGGTAAATTTTTAAACTTATTGAAGCTGTTTACAAGACGAGGAGAATCTTTATGAGTCCAATAACTTGAAGAAACCATGGCCTGAGAAAGAAGATTACGAACAGATAAAAGAGGATGACATCTAGTCTGAATAAGATTATAAAAAAACCTATCAGACAAATATTGCCTTCGCAAACATAACGGAGGTTCAACACACTCAACCTGAAGAGCATTTATAGGAGAGCACTTCATAGCTCCAGTAATGATACGCAGGCATATTGACTGGATTTTGTCCAATTTCGCTAGAGCAAGTTTATTACAAGGTTCAAAGAGAAAGCAGCCATAATCGAAGTGACTACGGATAATAGCATTATACAGAATCCTTTGAGTCATAGGATGAGAGCCCCAACGAACACCAGAAAGCGCCCTCATGACATTAACACTAGCTTCACATTTTTTAATCACATGGTTTAAATGGTGTAAACCAGATAACTTGGAGTCTAAGATCATACCTAAAAATTTTACCCGGTCCTGTACTACAATTGGCTCCCCATTTACGGACAAATCTAGAGAAGGGATATTGCGCTTGCGAGAGAAGACCACAGCACTACACTTTTCCACCGAAAGACTCAACCCATGATCCGTTAACCAAAGGTCGAGATAACGTAAAGCAAAATTCAGCCGAGAAGAAGCATCCACAAAAGAGGGTGATTTAACATAAAGAGCAATATCATCAGCATATTGTAAAATACAACAAAAGGAATTGACACATAAATCCAAATCAGAAGTGTAAATATTGTACAGAAGAGGACTTAAAACCGAACCCTGAGGAAGACCTCTCCAAACCAGTCGAGAGGGGAGGAGACTATTTTGATGACGAACTAAAATAAAGTGCATCATAAGGAGGTTGCAAATGACATTTATCAACCTCACTGGGATACTTAGCCGAAACAATTTTTCTCTGAGAACAGGAAGAAGAACATTATCATATGCGGAAGACACATCCAAGAAAACACCTACCACATTATTATTGTCAGAGAAAGCTAACCGTATTTCAGAGACGAGGATACTAAGACTGTCTAGAGTACCAACACCCCTTCTAAAGCCAAACTGGCTTTTGGGTAATAAACCCTTATTCTCCAAAATCCATTCCAGACGATTTTTTATAAGAGTTTCCATAATTTTAGCTAAAACCGAGGATAAAGCAATTGGCCTATAAGAAGACGCCACCTTTGGATCTTTTCCAGGTTTCAAAATTGGAATAACAATCTGGGATTTCCACGCATCCGGAATCCGAGCGGAATCAAGAATAGAATTAAATATACTTAGGAGGAAAAGCTGGCTTGAACGGGAAGACTTTGCGATAAATGAGTAAGGAATACCATCGATGCCAGGGGTAGAATCCCGTAGATGATCGAGGGCACAATGAAGTACAGCAAAAGAAAACAGATCATTCATGGGATCGTTTGAAGAGGCGGTGGAAGAGGAGTCCAAGGATGGAAAGCAATCAAAGAAAGGAACAAATGGAGGGGCTAACTTGTTCATAAAGCTCTCCAGCCAAGGGCTGGGATCATTAGAGGAAGCGTTAGAATCAACATATGAACGGCGATACATCTTTATCTTCTTCCATATAAGAGAAGGTGGAGATCGAGGAGACAGAGAGTCGCAAAATTGATGCCAACCTGAACGTTTTTTCCCCGCAAGAAGCCTTTTAGTTCGAGCAGAAGTATGCTTCAAGTTTAAATAATTTTCAACGCTTAAATCAGCAGCAAACCTTCGCTCTGCTTCTTTACGCAGACGAACACTTTGAGAGCAATCCGCATCCCACCAGGGAGGAGAGGAAACCTGATTCCTAACAGAGTTTTTAACAGGAATAGTCTGATCAGCGGCGCGAAGAACACATAACATAAATTGTTCATACTGCCAAATAAAATCCGAGTTGCCAGGAGGAATAGCTTTAATTTCCTGATCTAAAACCAAAGAGTATCTGTCCCAGTCTGCTTGAGATAATCGGTATTTCAGAAGAGGATTCGCAGCGGCTAAGGAAGGAGTAGAATTGGAAAACCTAATTAAAATGGGGAAGTGATCACTACCATGAGTACAAGACAGAACAGACCAAGATAAGATAGAAACTAGAGAAGGGGAGACTAATGACAGGTCAGGAGCGCTTGCATTCTGGGAAGGTGAAACTCTACGAGTAGGAGAACCGTCATTCAGTACACACAGATTTATATCATCCAATATATCTAACAATAAGGAAGAACAAGGGTCGTTAGTATGCGATCCCCACAAAGAATGGCGACAATTAAAATCACCAAGTACTATTACAGAACCAGCAATAGAACCTAAGATTGATCTAAACTCTCTGAGAATAGATTGATTAGGGTGAGGAATGTACACGGAAATAAAAGAAAAGCCTAAGGCCTTAACAGCTACAATATGTAAGCCAGGATCATGGATAGGAATAAAAATTTGAGAATATATAATTGAACGACTTACTAGTAAAGCACATCCCGCCCTGCCGTCATTTCTGTCATCCCGCAGGCAAGAGAAGCCAGACACCCTAAAGCGAGAGCCCGGTCTGAGCCAAGTCTCCGAGATAGCAAAAACCACAGGATTTAGGCGATTTATTAAATATAAAATCTCATGTTTTTTTTGCCGGATACTCCTACAGTTCCATTGCAGGATTGCTCGAGCCATTTTTGTCAATCAACGATTGAAGGAGCTGTTTAACTAATATCACAACATTGTTCGGTAGATCATCCGAAGAATTGGACAGGAGCTTAATTAAGCTACACACCAATAATTCGACTATATCAGATGGAGAAGAAGGAGAGAGGACAACATTCTCACGAAACGCGCAGCCATTGGGCTGGGCAGATTTAGGTAACCTAGTAATAGATTGGTGAGCCGCTAAGTCATACGACTTACCAGGTTGCGGTCGAGGTTTTGGGGAGAGGAAAACAGTCTTTCTATAAGAGCTAGTAAGTGGTAAGGAAGGAGAGTCTGGCAACGAAGAAGGGGATAAACATTGCGAGCTTTGGAGCGAACTTGACTGGCTGTGGTTGGCGACAGCATCCGAATAGGATACTCTACGAATAGAAGGGAATCTAGCTGATGCTTCCCTGTAACTGACGTTTTCCTGGGACATTACAATTTTAATAGATTTTTGCCTGGAATGCTCTGGACATTTAGAATCCGTAGCCTTGTGGCTACCACCCCGGCAAAGCAAACAGGTGACATCTGCATCCGACACGGAACAGCTGTCACCTGGATGCGGCTGAGCACACCGAAAACAACGTGGTTGAGATCTACATTGGGTTTTAGTGTGGCCAAATCTGCAACAGTTATAGCAAAAGATGGTAGGCAAATGATAGACGGAAACAGGTAAAGATGTGTTATAGCAATAAACCCTCTCAGGGAGGGTCTGTCCAGTGAACGTCAACATCACTGTGCTTGATGGAATCCATTGTACTGTGTCACCTTTCTTTGATTTTATGTTAAGGCGCCTCGCTTTAACTACCTTGCCACAATTAGCAGGCATCACAATCCCAGCCACCAGATCTTCTAATGACCATTCAGTCGGGATGTCCCGAATCACGCCCATACGGGATATTAAAAATTTTGGTATGTAGGCTGAGAACCCCTCATAAACATCACTGGATACAAATTTGTTGGCAGATTGAGCACAACTAAATTCAATCGATATTTTATTTCTGCCAATCGATTTGATGCCGCCCTCCAAAATACCAGATACTTTATTCTTGTGCAGGAATTGGGCAAATTTTAATAATTTTATGGGAGAACCAGAGGAGGGATCACTCTCCGAGCGAGAGACATAAACCACGAATGGACCCTTGTCCCAATCATTGTACCGCTGGATAGAGCCGTTCTCGAAGCCTGGTTTAATGTAGACCGACTGGATAGATTCTGCTGGGGATCTAGATTTTTTCCCTTCATTGGAAACCTCAGGACCAGCTGAGCGCTTTAAAGAGGGTCTAGTACTAGTAGTTACGTCCGGAGAAGAACCTCCGCCCCCATCAGGGGGTTCATCTACACTCATTCCCCTAAGGGATAGAGAGGTTAAAATAGAAAGATTCGACAAATACCTCGTCCAATCCTTGAGAAACACAATATCAAAAATTTAAAGCCACAAGTTAAAATGGAAAAAAATTAAATTGAATTTGGCACACGTCAAAAAAACAACCGTTAGCAACCCTTGTCAATGACAGAATCCCACAAGGACATTTTGGCCCGCGAACAAAAACGGAACTAACGCTGTCATCAAGTAAAATGTCACTTCATGGCAGTCGCAGAGTTGCCGTTTTTTTGTGGCAATTGCGTTTACATTATGCCATTGTACAAAGTTTACGAATATTCATTTCTAAATTAATTCAACTCCCCAATGAACTTGATGACAAAGATGATAATGAAATTGATGAAGTGCCCCCTCCCCCCTGGATAGTAAAGGAAAAGAAAGAAAAGAGGAAAATCGAAAAGGCACGTTTTATCGCTTTGTTACAATTACCTTCACTCATGCACATATAGGAATACATAATGGTTAATATTCCACCAACATTACACATGCTAATTCCAAATAACACAAGTTTTGGAAATTAAAACAAATTGACAACATCACTCTTCGATTTCCTGCCAAAAAGTCAGAGTTACCGTCTGCTTTGTAATTTACCAAAGTTCTTTTTTTTAATTATTAACCGTGCGGATCGACCTGTTGAAGTATTTCCCTGAAAGTATGAAAATTTTACTAATTCTTTGCCCTCTAATATGGTTGAGGAGAGTGATGGCTGCTTCTCAAGTCATGCTCGTGAACGGGTGCTGCTGGTAGGGACTGGTCCATCCTTTGACTGAATAAACATGTACTGCAGTACTGTTGAATTTTGTCTCGTTCGGCATCACACTGGAGCTATTACAACTTATTATTTTGTAATCTTTTTTTTTCTCTTATTATACTTTTTATTGGGCAGACTGGTTCTTGAGTGGAGACCGCGTGTCGGCAAACGTAGTATAGGGCGTAGTATAGCTAGGTGGGGCGACGATATTCGTAAGGCAGTGGGCAGGGATTGGAGAAGGAGAGCTGAAGATCGAGCTCAGTGGCGTGCCATGGGAGAGGCCTACGTCCAGCAGTGGACTGACACGGGCTGATGATGGTACTTTTTATTATTATCTTTACAAAATCTCTATTTTGTAAAGGGGACTATGTAAACACTGACCGATACCATGAATCTAAGTACACTTATGATTCATCTATACTTAAGCACATTTATTTAGCTCGTTCTGCACTGTTCTCCCATACCGCATGAATGCAATGTGTACGAAAAGAATTGTATCTCTCATTTCTCAAAAGAGTAACCGTGGGGTTTCTTGCCCTTCTTCTCCACAGGAATGACTTTCCGAACGGCTGGTAGAGTCTTAAGTAATCAATCATTTTCTCCTTTTGACTATTCATAAGTGCCTTTTGGTCTATATTAATAAAAACTTTTGATTTGATTTGAATGATAACCCCAATTTCGCACTAACGGTCCCCAGTCAATGTCACCAACAGGCCGCAAAATCCTTTTAGCACTATACACAATTCAATCTGATTGGACGTTTTTAATGGCGCCATTACCTTGCTGTATAAAACCTTGTTATTTACTAAGAATTTCTTTTCCTTTTGATTCGCTACTACATCAAAGAAACAACCAATTCGTGTAAACTTTTCACACAATAATGTAATATACTATTTTATTGAGGAATAAAACAATCGAAGTGTTAGAAGTTTTTGAAAAAACTATTATGCGCACACTTATTAGCACAGCTGTTAATTATTCGAACTCCAACGGACAATTCTACGCTCCGCCGCTATGCGGGCGTATTTATTACTTCTGATGACACCGTAGACAACCATTCTGAGCAATGCTGCCAACATTTGTTACAATAAAAATAGTTAGGGTTTTGAGTCTTGATTTATTTACATTTATTGACTAATTACAACATTATCAACATTTTGAGCAGTCTTATCAACAGTTTGTCCGCCATTTTGCTTATTTTTCCTATTATTCGCGGGTAGTTTTAAATGCACAGTTCTCACGTGCAGTTTCAAGGAGTTCGACTGACTGAACGTGCGCGAACAAAACTGGCATGTGTAAGGTTTGGCGCCGGTGTGTACCTGGAACGAAAAGATGTTAAGATTATGGCTAGCGAAAATTGTCCTCTGTTTTATATGGCTTAATAAAGGCAAAGACATTTGGCGTGATGATAAATATAGATTATTATAGATAAAGGACATAATCAAAAATTGCCCCAGAACCAACAAACATTTGACCCATGCCATTATTATTTATCTATTTAATTAAAATAATAGCAAATATGTAACGGACCGTATCTAAAGGACAATTTGCAATCTAAAACGAATATTTCAAAATATTGTAACATCATTTTGTTGTGTCTATCCAGAGCGGGGTCCTGGCTAAAGTTCTTTCCGCATACATTAGGCTGTAGTTATACCTTAAACTAACGGGGGTCTTTTCGACCCGACACAATTATTTACTCACTCTATTGTGTCTATTCAGCGCAGACTTTGGTAAAAATTTCTCAGCACACATCACACGCATTTATCATTGCTCACATCCTATATTGGGAGGTCTTATCGACCCCACAACATAAAACACTCACCCTATTGTGTATTCAGCGCGGGCTTCTAGCTAAAGCTCTTCCCACATACATTGGTCTGTAGTTATACCTTAAACTGAGGGGGTCTTATTGACCCCACACAACAATCTACTCACCCTATAGTGTCTATTCAGCGCAGGCTTCTAGCTAAAGCTCGTCCCGCATACTAGGCCTGTAGTTAAACCTTAAACTAAGGGGGGTCTTTTCGAACTCCCACAACAATCTACTCTCCCTATAGTGACTATTCAGGGCGGGCTTCTGGCTAAAACTCTTCCCACGTACATTGGTCTGTAGTTATACCTTAAGCTAATGGGTGTCTTTTCGACCCCACACAACAATATACTCACCCTATAGTGTCTATTCAGTGCGGGCTTTAGGCTAAAGCTCTTCCCGCATACATTGGTCTGTAGTTATACCTTAAACTAAGGGGGTCTTTTCGACCCCACACAATCTACTCACCCTACAGTGTCTATTTAGCGCGGGCTTCTGGCTAAAGCTCTTCCCACATACATTGGTCTGTAGTTATACCTTAAACTAAGGGGGGTCTTTTCAACCCCACACAAATATTGTGTCGATTCCGCGCAGACTTAGGCCAAAATTTATCAGCATACATCACACGCATTAGTCTTTGCTCACATCCTACATAGGGAGGTCTTCCTGACCCTACAACATAAAACACTCACCCTATAGTGCCTATTCAGCGCGGGCTTCTGGCTGAAGCTCTTCCCGCACGCGGCGCACACGTAAGGCCTCTCCCCCGTGTGAGTGCGCGTGTGTATTCGCAGTTGATTGCTGTCCGAGAATTGCTTCGAGCAAGTTGAGCACGAGTATGGTCTTTCTCCTGTATGGGTTCTTTGATGATATTTCAGCGTGGCGTTGGACTGAAAACACAATCAAACACAGTTACAACTGGTGTGCCCACAGAAATAGTGAAAACTAGCTTCTGCCCGCGTTGACTTTAGTAACAAACCTAACATTTTCAGGATAAAAAGTGTTCTGTGTGTTAATTCAGGTAATAAACTACAGTGTGCCAAAGGAAATTGACGAAAATTGCCCCAGAACCAACAAAAATTTGACCCATACCATCATTATTTGTCTATTTTATTAAAATAATGGCAAATATCCGTATCTAACGGACAATTTGCAATCTAAAACGAATATTTCAAAGTATTGTAAGTACTTATATCGAAGTCGCCGACATCTTCACTGAATGTCAACACACAATATAACCTCATATGTATTGAATTATAACCTCAAACTCTAATACTTTTCGTGCAATATTGCGATTCCCCCGCTTGTCCGTTTAATAATAAATGCCTTAAGAGAATTTATGGGTGATTTGAAATCATACAAGTATTTTTTCATTGCTGTTGGTTCTGGGGCAAATCATGTATGGGCGAAAAATGTTATTTCATCCAAATCCGTTCAGCCGTTTTTGCGTAGATTCAGTAACAAACAGACAAACTTTCACATCCAACTTCGTACTAATATTATAAATGTTTAGATGTTTGGATATATCATGAAAAATGTAAGGTTCCTGTCTATAGTCAACGCGGACGGAGTCACCGGCAAATACTAGTAATAAATGCAACGACAACGAAAGCAAGACGACCAGATGCAAGGCTGCCTCGTTGGTTTAGTGGCAGAGCGCATCGCTTTGTGATCAGGAGGTCCTGCGTTCAAATCGTTGGTCGGACAAATGTAGGTGTTTTTAGAAAACTTCCTAGTATGAGTCCGAAGTCTGGAATTCTGCCCGGCATATTGCAATAGGCTCGAACCGTATTACATGGAACCTAACATCAGCGGCGAAAAGTGGGTGTACTCAGTACAACTCTGCCACCCCCGCTTGGGGAATATAGGCGTGACGGTGTGAGTTTATAGATTAAGATGTTACTATTATCTTACCGATATTTTAGTGAAGCAGAATATCAAATGTTTATTTAAATTAAATATTAATTTAGTCAATATACAGTCTCAATGTGAATCAAATACGAGAATTAGGGTTTTGCATACTTTAAAAATCTTTGAAAAAAAAAGGTAAATCGACTTCAAAAAGCAAGAAATAAATATTTGAAGTCGGTGCTGGTTGGTGCAGTCGGTTACTTGGCACCGACTTCAAATATTTATTTTTTGCTTTTGAAGTCGGTTTACATTTAAAAATAAAAAAAAATTTTACCGTTTTAAGTGACGAGTGAATTATTTAGTAATATTTATATACCAATATTATACTGCTTAGTTCTATAGTAGGATACCTATAGGATTGAAGTAATACCCATAATATCTCAATTTACACATGACTATTGTTTGTCGTTAAGGAGTTCCCTGGTGTATCTTCTAAGTCCAAGGTCCAATGCCAATGAAATTAAAATGGGACCACCTTGGAGGTATACTGAACCCAATGCAAAAAAAACATCAAAATCGGTCCACAATTAACGGAGATACCGATGAACATACATAAAAAAAAGCATACATACAACCGAACATAGAACCTCCTCCTTTTTGAATTCGGTTAAAAAAATTAGACGTAGCTACTAGGATTTATTCCAATGTCGCGGGTGCGTTTACAAACATGAAAATTCACATACACAAATACCCAGACCGGAACAAACAATTCTTTTCTTTTTTTTTTTTCTTTTTTTTTTAAAACGTAGCCCCACACTAGGATATATTCCTGTGTCGTGGGTGCGTTTACAAACATGAAAATTCACAAACAAATACCCAGACCGGAACAAATAATTGTGGAACACACAAAGATTTGTCCCGTGCGAGAATCGAACCCGCGACTATGTGACACAGTGGGCGGAGCGGCTCAAGCTCTTAACCACTGCGCTAAATCGTCCGTTAAATTGTGGGTCACACAAATATTTTTCCGGTGCGAGAATCGAACCCGCGATTATTAGACGGAGCGCCAAATCGTCCGCGAGTCCACTTACCGTACACTTCTTCCCGCAGACTTCACAAACGATATTCTTGTTATATTTGAGTCCCAAATGCGTCCTGTTGATGTGGGCTTGTAATTTCGACCTGTTCAGGAAGTTGGCACCACACTGTGGAGAAATAAACATTTACAACGATGCGAACGTGGCAGGATGTAGTTATAATATAAATAATAATATTAGCCCTGTTAAGAAACTGTCCCACTATTGGGCACGGGCCTCCTCTCAAACTGAGAGGGTTTAGGCCATAGTCCACCACGCGGGCCCAGTGCGGGTTGGCGAACTTCACACACCTTCGAGAAACTCTCAGTCATGCATTTCCTCACGATGTTTTCCTTCACCGTTAAAGCAAGTGATAGTTAATTTTTGAAACGCACATATTTTTGATAAGACAGAGGTGTGTGCCTGGGTTTACCCGAGACCTCTGACTTTGGAGTCCAACGGTCAAACCACTAGGCTATCACTGCTTATTAATAAAATTAGCAGGGCAAAAACTGGGTTGACACTTTTTAAATATAAATAAAATAATAGAAATCAATCAGCCTATCGCAGTCCACTGCTGGACATAGGTCTCTCCTAACACGCGCCATTGCACACGGTCCTCCGCCTTCCGCATCCAGTCTGTCTCAGCGACCTTTTTAAGGTCGTCGGTCCATCTAGCTGGGGGCCGTCCTACCTTACGCTTACCAAGTCGCGGTCTCCACTCTAGGACACGTTTGCTCCATCGGCCGTCGATCCTCCTGCAGATGTGACCAGCCCATTGCCACTTTAGCTTACTGAGTCTGCGAGCTATGTCGGTAACTTTGGTTCTTTGTCAGATTACCTCGTTACGAATTTTATCCTTCAAAGAGACGCCGAGCATAGCTCGCTCCATAGCCCGCTGTGCGACTTTAAATTTGTGGACTAGTCCCACTGTGAGTGGCCACGTCTCGGCCCCGTAGGTCATAACAGGTAGGACGCATTGGTTGTAGACTTTAGTCTGCAGGCATTGCGGTATAGGCGAAGAGAAAACTTGACGTAGTTATAGATAATAGAAATAAAATAAAAATTAATCTTATACAACTTTTTTTAGACTGCCTCGTTGGTTCAGTGGCAAAGCGCATCGCTTTGTGATCATGAGGTCCTGGGTTCAAATCCTAGGTCGGACAAATGTAGTTTTTCTAAAGAAAAATTCCCAGTACAAGTCCGGAGTCTGGAATTGTGCCCGGTGTATGGCAATAGGCTCGCCCCCTATTACATGGGACCTAACAACGTCGGTAAAAAGTGGGTGTACTCAATACACCTCTGCCATCCCCGCTACGGGAATATAGGCGTGATGGTGTTTATTTTTTAATTTTTTACACGCCTCCCTGACGAAACATTTGTGAAATTATCGTTTAATGGTGATAAATTAACGTTCAACTCCGGGGACATTCAGAATACCATTACCTGATCATTACACCCAGTTATCGTAACACACTACGTTTGGTCTTATTTAAAACTTACCTGTTGACAATGTAGGTGTAATAATTCCCCACTTGCTAGTGGGGGAGGTCGACTTTGACGCAGACTCTTCTCGTGTTCCCTCATATGAGTTGATAGGGAGGTGGTGCCTAAGAAACGTAATCCACATATCCTGCATAAGGGGCTGAAATTATAAGAATAATGATGTAACTCAAAAATTGGTTAATTTAAATATGCACCTTAATATTAGCTAGTAAAAGTCCAATTTGACTTGTTCAAAACCATGAGAGTAATGACGTTAATTCAACATTTAATTATTTGTAACATTTAAGTATGACATTAATTGAACGATTGCTAATTGCTATTCTGTAATATATCATATACATATTTTATTTTTTTGTAACAATATGTATGATGATGTAATATTTTCCTGCTTAAATTTCACATGTCTACTAAAGACAAAATAGGCTGACCGATGTATTAGATCCAGACCAACTATGTTATACCCTATTTTATGTGAAATAAATAAATTTGAATTTGAATATGCACTCTAAAACTAAATGATAAAGTCTTATTTCCCTTATTCAAAATCATGAGGGGTAATGACGTTAATTAAACATTTAATTATGTGAATATGCGCTCTAATATTAACTAGAAAAGTCCAATTTGATTTGTTCAAAGCCATGAGAGTAATGACGTTAATTAAACATTTGATTATTTGAATATGCACTCTAAAATTTAATATTAAAGTCTTATTTCCCTTGTTCAAAATCAAGAGAATAATGACGTAGATTAAACATTTGATTATTTGAATATGCACTTTAATATTAACTAGCAAAAGTACCAATTTCTCTTGTTCAAAATAAAGAGAGTAACGACGTAAAGTAAACATTTGTTTATTTAAATATGCGCTCTAATATTAATGCGCAAAAGTCTAATTTCTCTTGTTCCAAATCAAGAGAATAATAATGTATATCAAACATTTTATTATTTGAAGACGTACACTAAAAATAACTATTAAAAATGTTCTATACAAAAACTACATTTTGTCTGATCTAGGATTTGAATCCTATCTTCGTCACTCGTACCACACTATTAGACCGGGCGAGTCAGTATTGTTGGGTATTTTACAATTGTAGAACCAATCTATTGAAATTCAAATTTCAATTAAATTAATACCCCTAAGCTACTCCGGAATCACTATGACTTTTGGACGTCAAACGCCTCAGTCCCTCCCGTGACCTGTAGAGTACTCGAAACGTCGGGAACTTATAAACTAAAAATAAGCCGCGACGAAATTCGCAAGTTTTTAATTGTAATTAAATTTTTTCAGTATTAACTTTTGCGCAACTCTGCCAATCAATCAGGCAAAGAATTCTATATATCTATATCACGCCAGATCCCTTGCGGGGTAGGCAGAAAGTACAGAGTTCCAACAGGTTCTTTCGTTACGTACCTCTCTGGCTTCCTCCACTCTCATAGTTCGTCTCATACACGCTCGCCGGTTACGGAGACTCTTGACTTGCCCTTTAGATAACCCTCTGTCTATTTGGTCATGGTAAGATGGGCATAGCTTAGATTTAATAAATAAATTTAAATTTTACCTGCTTTCGTTCTTCAGGGCATGTTTTACGGAGCATAGTATGTGTCGCTTCCACGCTTCTATACTGCGAAACTGAATGTTACATTCTGCACAGAATCTTTCCGCCGGTGGCTCTTCAGGATTTTCAGTCTGTGATATAAAATATTTCAATTTAAAATTACCTTTTTTATAAACAAGCTGTTATACCAAACAACGAAATTATCGTGCTGTGCCTGACGAGCTCAGGGTATTGCTGCTTTGTAGAATCAATTTGACCACCGTCTTTGGGGTTCTGGTTTGGTCATGCTCACTATAAGGTCTTTGCTTGCGGTGGCTGTCTGTCGGGTCACTCCCTTCCCTCCAATATGGTCGAGGGGACTGATGGCTGTTCCAGTAGTCATACTCTCACGCGTGCTGCTTATGGGAACTGCCCCATCTGGAATCCTTTAGACACTCTTTACAGATAACATCTTTAGTCTCATATCTCGGTCGTAAGGCATCACACTGGAGTTAGATCGTAAACTATTTAATTGTAACTTAAACTTTGTATCCACACAATATGATTGAAAAAATAAAAAGGAAAAAAGAGAAAGAGAATTAAATAAAAAAAGATAAGCCCGCTGAGTTTCGTCGCCGGATTTTCTCTACCTAGGCCGCGTTCCGATCCGATGATAGATTAGTAGTTAAATTAGATTAAAAAAAAGTACATTGACTATTTGTAAGCACCCCCGCAGGACTTATAGAAAATAAATTATTTGTGTTTCAGTTTCCCCGGTACCTACATCCTTCCACTTCCCCATTGTATATCTCATCGTCACGCCTATATTCCCCAGAGGGGGTGGCAGAGGTGTACTGAGTACACCCACGTTTCGCCGACAATGTTAGGTCCCATGTAATAGGGGCGAGCCTATTGCCATATACCGGGCACAATTCCAGACTCCGGACTCATACTGGGAATTTTTCGTTAGAAAAACTACATTTGTCCGACCTAGGATTTGAACCCAGGACCTCGTGATCACAAAGCGATGCGCTTTGCCACCAGACCAACGAGTCTAACGACTATTTTGTCAATCTTCTTCATTCGTCTGACAAAAGAAGGAATGACGAAAGAATTCTGTTTGGATTATTGTGGGGACTGCCACAAGCAGCACCGGTTCACGAGTATGACTCCTGGAACAACCATCACTCCCCTCGACTATATTGGAGGGAAGGTAGTATACATACATAATATAATACATATAACATTATAGTAACCATGATAGACTATCTTACCATGACCAAATAATAATAATAATTTTATTCATTTACCACATAGTAGTTACAGTATATTTTAAACCTTAAAATCAAAAGGAAACATATTAAACCACATAATTGCCAGAGGTTCCCAAATTAGGCAAAGCCTGTATCTTGGGAAACCAGGGAATAGTTATAAGACACGGATTAAAACTTATATAGACCAGAGGTAGATTGTGTGTATATAGAAGAGTTATGATTTAAATATAAATAGATATTCAAAAGTGGATTAGGTATCTTCTTCAGCCGAAATACGTCCACTGCAGGACAAAGGCCTCCCCTAAAGACCGTCTCAACGACCGGCTTTGTGCTGTACGCATCCAACTTCTACCCGCGACCTTCACCAGGTCATCGGTCCATCTTGTAGGGGGCCTACCCACTCCACGTCTTCCGGTACGTGGTCGCCATTCGAGAACCTTTCTGCCCCAACGGCCGTCAGTTCTACGAGCGATGTGCCCCGCCCACTGCCACTTAAGTTTAGCAATTCTGAGTGCTATGTCAGTGACTTTCGTCCTCGATCGATTCGATCCCGCAGGGTAACTCCGAGCATAGCTCTCTCCATCGCCCTTTGGGTGACCTTGAGCCTTCTTATGAGGCCCATCGTAAGCGACCATGTCTCAGTGCCGTAAGTCATCACTGGCAACACACACTGGTCAAAGACTTTTGTCTTGAGACACTGCGGAATTTTGGACGAGAAGATGTTACTAGGTATATAAACATATAATTTATTGACGCGTGGGTATGTTTGTGTGTGTGTGTGTGTGTATGTGTGTGTGTGTGTATGTGTGTGTGTGTGTGCGTGTGCGCGTGCGCATGTGTGTGTGAAAAGGAGAAATTGTGTCAGTTTCGGCCTTGCTCTTTTTAATATTTTTTTTTAGATTACATCGGGCTATAAAAAAAATGAAAAAATAATTATTACTTGGTTTAACATACCTAAGAGTTTCTCGAAGGTGTGTGAAGTTCGCCAACCCGCACTGGGCCAGCGTGGTGGACTATGGCCTAAGCCCTCTCAGTTTGAGAGGAGGCCCGTGCCCAACAGTAGGACAGTTTCTTAACAGGGCTTATATTATTATTATTATTACATCGGGCTATAACCCCTATACGTAGCCAAATGGCAGTACCGGGCAGATCTTTTAGCAAAACTAGTTTCAACTATGGGTGTGGGTAATTTAACCACGCGTTTTTCTAAAATCTTATCGTTAACATGCGAGTGAAAAATAGACTTATTGATAGAAAGGCAAGCCCTTAAAATGTGTGTGTGTGTGTGTGTGTTTGATTGATATACGCTGTTGGCCGTGAGGCCTTTACAGATTCACCGGACTTAAAGGCGAGCGTGCAACCACTACGCTCGAGCTAGAAGGGCAAGGGGTGACATACTCGAGGGCGCCTCAAGGAGGAACGGCCTCGGTTTGGATATTCGCTACGGGGGAGGGGGGTGTAATTAGTGCACCGGTCGGCGGGCTAGGGGATCTACGACTTCGTCGTCGTTGTCCGTAACCGGAGCGGAAAGAAGCGATGTTAAAGCATCGGGGGGAGTGAGAACATGTCGCGGCCGGCGGTAGCGTCAGGGGTCGGGTTCGAGCTTTAAAATGTATAATTGTCTGGCACGAAGTACTTTTATGTGTTTATAAAGGACGTCTGTCAGATATAAAAAATGGTTTCTTTAACATTAGTTTTAAAATTGCACGTTGATCTCTTTCCAAAGTGATTAAATAGGACTTTGCAGCAGATCCCCATGTGCCAATGCAATATGAAATAATTGATTGGCATATTAGACCATTTTTAAGGTACTCAGATTTGCGGAGTTTCTCAATATTATATCCCCATTAGTTTTCTAACCTTCCCAGCCTTTAGCCAGACTAATAATGTGAGCTTGAATGGTTAAATGTTCATCTAGAATTAGACCAAGATTTGATATCAGTTGTGCGTTGGAGTAAAACACATCCACAGGCCACGAACAGGGTTGATAGTAAGCAAAATGGATGGGTAGATTTAGCTTATTGTTAGGTTTTGAGGCAGCGGTCTTGTAAAAGCACATGTATTTGGTCTTATTGGTGTTGAGTCTTATTGGTTGTGAGTGAATTTAGCTGTAACCATTTTGCAATAATTGGCATGCCCTTTTCCGCAATAGCATAGACATTTTCCCAGTCACATCCTCGAAAAAGAACTAAGGTATCATCAGCATAGCAAATGAGATCTGCTCATGGTAAGTTAAGATCATGCAAATCATTCATGTAAATAATAAAGAGGGTGGGGCCGAGTATACTGTCCTGTGGCACGCCAAAATTAATTGGTAGTTGGCCGCTTTTGACACCACTTAACCGTACCAACTGCTGCCTGTTTATGAGGTAACTCCTGAACCAGTCCAAGGCTACTCCGCGAATACCCATCACTTTTTACTTTTTTGAGGAGGATAGGTATCGAAACCGTATCAAAGGCCTTGGCCATGTCCAGGAAAACCGCAATACAGCTGTGTCCTTTGTCAAGAAAGGTAGATGTAAGATCAGTGAGTAGCGTCAAATAGACCGAGTCTGATCTGAAGGACAAGTCAAGAGTCTCCGTAACCGGCGAGCGTGTATGAGACGAACTATGAGAGCGGAAGCCAGAGAGGTATGTAAGGAAAGAACCTGTTGGAACTCTCTACTCTCTGCATACACCGCAACGAATAGATTCTTACCTTATCATCGTTTCTATGTGTTTTCGTCTTATGCATCTGTAGTCCATGTTTACCGACGAAGCTTTCTCCACAAATATTACAGACGTGCTCTGTCGGGTGTCTCTTACGCATATGAGACAAATATGATGTAGGTTTCCTTAAAATATATCAAAAATTGTCATGTTCATTATCTTTTGGCGCAGTGGTTATGACCTTAACAGCTCCGCCCACTGTGTCTAATAGTTGCGGGTTCGATACCCGCACGGGACAAATCTTTGTGTGACCCACAATTATTTGTTTCGGTCTGGGTATTTGTGTATATCAATTTTAATGTTTGTAAACGTACCTAAGGCAATGGAATATATCCTAGAGTGGGACTACGTTGTGTTTTAAATAAACGAATAAATATTTATATCATCACACCAGACCCTTTGCGGGGTAGGCAGAGAGTAAATAATGCTCATCGACTGAAGAGGGAGATAATCAGCTACTTCAGGCTTCGTAGAGCGTTGTCTCAGTCTCAATTTATGTCAGAATTTTCATGTTTGAAAACGCACGCACGACACAGGAATAAAAAATTCTAGTGTTCTAAGTTTTTTAAATAAAAATCGAACAAACATGACCATAATTATTACGCTCACAATCATCACGACATTATCACATTCCTCATCACTTAATCACTACCACAGTATCATCACCCCCATCCAGATCATCATCAACATCATCATCCTCATCAACATCATCACCCTCATCAACATCATCACCCTCATCAACATCATCGCCATCATCATCATTACACAATCAACATCAACACCGTCATCACTAAAATGTGGCAATGGCAAGAAATGTACTAACTTAAACTTGTGACTGCACAATTGGCATTCGTACGTATAACCACTGTGCCATTTCTCGTGGATTTTCGCTTGATTCCTGCAAAAAAAAGAATAGATCAAAATCAAAAGTTTCTTATTCATGTAGACCAAAAGGTACTTATGAATAGACAAAAAGAGAAAATTATTGATTACTTAAGACTCTACCACCCGTTCGGAAAGTCATTCCTGTGGAGAAGAAGGGCAAGAAACTCCACGGTTACTCTTTTTAAAAATGACAGTTTTACAATTCGTTTTGTATACACTGCATTCATGGCGATGTGCTTGAGTATAGATTAAAAATAAGTGTACTTAGATTCATGGTATCAGTCAGAGTCTATATAGTCCTCTACAGATATACAATGTGAAAGTGGAAGGATGCAGGTACCGGGGAAGACCTAGACTATCTTACCATGACCAAATAAACCGAGTCTTATCTGATGGAAAAGTCAAGAGTCTCCGTAACCGGCGAGCGTGTATGAGACGAACTATGAGAGTCGAGGAAGCCAGAGAGGTATGTAAGGAAAGAACCTGTTGGAACTCTGTACTCTCTGCCTACCCCGCAAGGGATCTGGCGTGAGGTTATAGATAGATAGATAGATTTACAAAATAGAGATTTTGTAAAGGTATATAATAAAAAGTATAATAACGGCCGACCACGGGTAATTAGGTATCACTAATTATGGCCGGTGTCCGTCCCCTTTGAAATAGTCCAGTTTTTGTCCATCAAAACTCATTTACATAGCCATTGTTTTCTTTCCATAATTTACAATAGTCCTTGCACCTGCCGGGGTCAGTTCGCTGGTTATGTTTCTTCATTTTCAGCAAGTGATCTCAGCAGGTGGCTTACATAACATTAACTTCTCGCAAAGGGCCTCTACGTGTTGGCCCCATGTCCCCATGCAAGCCTTACAAAGGTCCGGGTAAAGCCCGTGAATCTCAGCGAGATACATAATAGTAAGAGAAAGGGTTACTATAAAATATGTAGAGTGCGTACAAATAATTGGTTATAGCTCCAGTGTGATGCCGAACGAGACAAAATTCAACAGTGAAATAGTTATATTTCAAAAATATAACTATTTTTAGTTAACTATTTGGTTAGACCGTTGGACTGCAAAGTCAAAGGTCTCGGGTTCAAACCCAGGCACGCACCTCTGTCTTTTCGAAAGCATGTGCGTATTAAAAATTAATTATCACTTGCTTTAACGGTGAAGGAAAACATCGTGAGGAAACCTGCACGCCTGAGAGTTTCTCGAAGGTGTGTGAAGTTCGCCAACCCGCACTAGGCCAGCGTGGTGGACTATGGCCTAAACCCTCTCAGTTGGAAAGGAGGCCCGTGCCCAACAGTGGGACAGTTTCTTAACAGGGCTAATATTATTATAACTATTTGACTGTTGAATTGTGTCTCGTTCTGTTGAATTTTATTAACCTATTGAATAGCCCTAGTCGGATGTATGTGACAATAAACTCAAATAAGGTGCTGCTTGTGGCAGTCCCCATAATAATCCAAACAGAATTCTTTCGTCATTCCTTCTTCTGTCAGAAGAACGAATGACAAAATAGATAAACAATGGGAAAGTGGAAGGATGTATGTAGGTACCGGGGAAACTGAAACTCAAATAATTTATTTTGTATAAGCCCTGCGGAGGCGCTTACAAATAGTCAATTTACATTCTTTTTTAAATCTAATTTAACTACAAATCTACCACCGGATCGGAACGCGACCTCCACTGAGAAGATCCGGCGAAGAAACTCAGCAGGCTTGTCTTTTATTATTTAATACTCTTTCTTTTCTTCCTTTTAAAAAACACCGTCACGCCTATATTCCCCAGAGGGGGTGGCCGAGGTGTACTGAGTACACCCACGTTTCGCCGACGATGTTAGGTCCCATGTAATAGGGGGCGAGCCTATTGCCATATACCGGGCACAATTCCAGACTCCGGACTCGTACTGGGAATTTTTCGTTAGAAAAACTACATTTGTCCGACCTAGGATTTGAACCCAGGACCTCGTGATCACAAAGCGATGCGCTTTGCCACCAGACCAACGAAGCAGTTCTTCCTTTTAATTTTTTTTTATCATATTATGTGGATACAATGTTTAGGTTACAGTTAAATAGTTTATGACCTAGCTCCAGTGTGGTGCCTCACGATCCAGATATGAGACTAATTAAGTTATTTATAAAGAGTGTCTGAAGGATTCCAGATGGAGCAGTCCCCACAAGCAGCACCCGCTCACGAGTATGACTGCTGGAACAGCCACCACTCCCCTCGAGCATATTGGAGGGAAGGGAGTGACCCGACAGACAGCCACCGCAAGCAAAGACATTATAGTGAGCATGACCAAACCAGAACCCCGGAGACGGTGGTCAGATCAGACGGTGGTCAGTCTACAAAGCAGTAATACCCCAAGCTCGTCAGGCACAACACGCTAAGCTTTAACATTAATCTATCTATCTATATCATCAGCTCCGCCACGCCAGCTCCCTCGCGGGGTAGGCAGAGAGTACAGAGTTCCAACAGGTTCTTTCTTTACATACCTCTCTGGCTTCCTCCACTCTCATAGTTCGTCTCATACACACTCGCCGGTTACGGAGACTCTTGACTTGCCCTTCAGCTAAGACACGGTCTATTTGGTCATGGTAAGATAGTCTAGGTCTTCCCCGGCACCTACATCCTTCCACTTTCGCATTGTATATCTGTTTTGTCATTCTTTCTTCTGGCATCCTTTCTATATGCCCGAACCAACGAAGCATACCCTTTCTCATCTTTACACCGATACTATTAACATTAATGTAATTTAAAAAGGAAATTAAATAGCAATATTAAATAATATGGCACTTCAATCCCATGCGATCTTATCTTCTATATAATCGGAGATTTTGTAATATGCTTTCTTACAATATTCTATATCAGCACGCCAGGTCCCTTGCGGGGTAGGCAGAGTACAGAGTTTCAATAGTTTCAACAGGTTATTTCCTTACAGAACTCTTTGGCTTTCTCCACTCTCATCGTTCTTAGCAGCATGTTATAAGGTAGGTATGTATGCATGTATTTGACGAATGATTTAGTGCAGTGGTTAAGAGCTTAAGCCGCTCCGCCCACTGTGTCTAATAGTCGGTGGTTCGATTCCCGCAGGGGCAAATCTTTGTGTGATCCACAATTATTTGTTTCGGTCTGGGTATTTGTGTGTGAATTTTCATGTTTGTAAACGCACCCACGACACAGGAATAAATCCTAGTGGGGCTACGTTTAAAAAAAAATGTATGTTTGGATAGACTTGCTTACTGGCAGAAGAATATGACATATTTTATATGAAAAATCCATCAAAATTTTGACAGAATTTCCTTAAAAAATATGTCAATATTCTATCCGTAGTAGGTAAATCTATCCTTGAGGTTTTTTTTAGATATAGCCCCACACTATGATTTATTCCTGTGTCGTCGGTGCGGTTACAAACATGAAAATTCACATACACAAATATCTGGGTATTTGTGTATGTACGCACCCCACAATTAATTGTGGATCACACAAAGATTTGTCCCGTGCGGGAATCGAACCCGCGAAACAGGCGGAGCGGCCTAAGCTCTTAACCACTGTGCTAAATCGTCCGTCCGGCGACGTAATTGAATCGGGCTGTTAGTTAACTCACGTAATAAAATTAAGGAATCAGAATATTTATTATTCATGTAAACCAATAGTATTTACGAATCGTCAGAAAAGTAACAAAGATTCTACCACCACCTCGGAATGTAATTCCTGTGGAGAAGAAGGGCAAGAAACCCCACGGTTACTCTTTTGAAATAGTATTTTTACAATTTTTTACATCTTCATTTTGTTGTCGCCCTTACTGACCGAATGAATAGAGGGATTAGAAACCGATGTAAGTTGAAGGATGACATCTGGACTAAGAATGAAAGAGGTATGTTGAATTGGTATGGGCATGAGGAGAGAATGTGTGACAGGCGGCTAACGAAAGGAATATATCGAGCAAATGTGAGTGGAATCGTCGGAAGAGGTCGCCCAATGAAAACCTATCACGACGAAATTAATAGTCTCTTGAAAAAGGGTCAAGTGCGTAACACAATGAATCGACGGGAATGTATGAAGAGATGTATGAACATAGATGCAGCGAAAGATGTGTCAGATCGTGGTATGTGGCAAACTGCAGTCTCTGCCAACCCCAGTGGGATAAAGGCGTAAGTGTATGTATGTATATTTTGTTGTGAGGGATGAAATAACAATTTAGTATCAAAAGGAAGCCGTCGTGAACATACCATACACCCAATGCCTTGTAAGACACATCTTATGCATAAAAGTATAGTCTGTATAGGGCCTACTATTTATAATATCAAAAAGCAAAAAAAAAAAAATTTGAAGTCGGTGCTGGTTGGTGCAGTCGGTTACTTGGCACCGACTTCAAATATTTATTTTTTTGCTTTTTGAAGTCGGTTTACCTTTTTTTTATAAAAGTTTTTTATTTTACAATTTTAAGTGACCAGTGAATTCTATAGTAGGGTACCTATAGGATTGACGTAATACCCATAATATCGCAATTTACACATGCCTATTGTTTGTCGTTAAGGAGTTCCCTGGTGTATCTTCTAAGTCCAGGGTCCAATGTCAATAAAATTAATATGGGACCACCTTGGAGATATACTGTACCCAATGCAAAAAAAAATATCAAAATCGGTCCACAATTGACGGAAATATCGCTGAACGTACATAAAAAAAAAAGCATACATACAACCGAACATAGAACCTCCTCCTTTTTGAAGTCGGTTAAAAATACCCCTACACATAAGGAAAATTAATAAACGGACTAATATTTTTAAAAATATGTTAAGTAGTTTTTTAATAGACAAAGAGACGATTTTTTTATTCCATTGACGACTTCATAGAGCGAAAATAGCATTATAATTTTCTTTTTAATACTAATTATAAGATCATTAATATAATTTTTAAATTAATTTAATAATAATATGACATTATATATTTCATAATACTTTATAATTTAGTACGCCTGATGCATGGCAGAATATAGTAGAACTTATGACTATATACATGTAACATCCTATCTAACCTATTATCCACAAATAAATGAATTTGAATTTGAAAATATAAATAAAAATAAACCACCGCAGGTGTGTGTGAATGATTTACGTTGTTGGCCGCGGGGCCTTTACAGCTTCACCGGACAAGAGGGCGAGCGTGCAACCACTACGTTCGAGCCAGAAGCATTATAACGAGTATACTCACGCGGTATGTGACATGTGGCCGCAGTGTTTACATTGGAACATCCTCGCGTGTGCTGTGACGGCATGTGTCCGTAACTGCTGACGCGAAATGTATCGCATACGGCATATTTCACATACGAAGGCACCGCTGCGCTGTGAGAGTAATATATATTTTTTTATTTAGTTATTCTATACTTATACATTTATCATTACAGGTCAGAAACCCAATGCTATAGTGCTGTAAATAATAATATTAGCCCTGTTAAGAAACTGTCCCACTGTTCGGCACGGGATCCCTCCTCTTAAACTGAGAGGGTTTAGGGCATAGTCCACCACGCTGGCCCAGTGCGGGTTAGCGAACTTCACACACCTTCAAGAAACTCTTAGGCATGCCGGTTTCCTCACGACGTTTTTCCTTGGCTGTTAAAGCAAGTGATAATTAATTATTTTTTTCTATCTATCTATCTATCTATAACCTCACGCCAGATCCCTTGCGGGGTAGGCAGAGAGTACAGAGTTCCAACAGGTTCTTTTCTTACATACCTCTCTGGCTTCCTCGACTCTCATAGTTCGTCTCATACACGCTCGCCGGTTACGGAGACTCTTGACTTTTCCATCAGATAAGACTCGGTTTATTTGGTCGTGGTAAGATAGTCTAGGTCTTCCCCGGTACCTGCATCCTTCCACTTTCACATTGTATATCTGTTTTGTCATTCTTTCCTCTGGCATTCTTTCTATATGCCCGAACCAACGGAGCATGCCCTTTCTCATCTTTACACCGATACTATCTTTCATACCTACTCGCTGTCTTACTATGCTGTTGCTAATGCGGTCGGTCAGCTTCACTCCGCACATCTTCCGCAGAGCTCGCATTTCTACCGCATTTATCCTACTTTCATTCTCCTTCTTACATACCCAGCTCTCGCTACCATATAACAGCGTTGGGACAAGAACTCCGAATTATTTTTTTACTCCTTAAATAAACATAACAATATTTGCATAATTATTTGTAATGTAAATTAAAGAAATAAAAAAGTATAAAACTAAAAAATATTTTAGGTATACTAACAAATAATATAATCCACCTCGTACTCGTGGAGTAGAGAGGAGCGCGAGCGACTGAAAGTAATCACCGAGCACTTTGACACATTAAAAGTAAGTTTATTTACATGACTCCATTCTACATTTCTTTTTTTAAATGTAGCCCCATACTAGGATTTATTCGTGTCGTGGGTGCGTTTACAAACATTAAAAATTAACATACACAAATACCCAGACCGAGACAAATAATTGTGAGTCACACAAAGATTTGTTCCGTGCGGGAATCGAAGCTGCGACTATTAAAGTGGGCGGATCGGCTTAAGCTACTGCGCTAAATCGTCGTGTCATACTGCACTCTTTCACATTCCGACCTATCTTTAACCTTGAGAAGCAATTTAAAGTCATCGGCAAATAATAAACAAGAGCTATATCTGAAGGTCAAGTCAAGAGTCTCCGTAACCGGCGAGCGTGTATGAGACGTACTATAAGAGTGGAGGAAGCCAGAGAGGTATGTAAGGAAAGAACCTGTTGGAACTCTGTACTCTCTGCCTACCCCGCAGGGGATCTGGCGTGATGATATAGATAGATCGCCATATCTAATTACCTCTTATAAATCTTTCTTTACAGTGGTTATGGGTGACTTTAAGGCGCGGCTGGGCAAACGAGGTGATGATGAGATGAAAGTGGGACAATTTAGTATATGGGCAGCAGAACCCCTGGGGTCAGAGGCTGGCCGATTTTCTGGAAAAAGAGGGACTTTTTATGATGAACTCTTTCTTCCTAATGGTTCCACTAAAAATGAGATAGACTTCATCATGAGCACCAGGCGACAACTATTTAATGATGTCTCTGTGATTCACAGGGTAAAAACCGGCAGTGATCACCGAATGGTCAGAGGCACATTAAATATTAATGACAACATGGAAAGATCGCGTCTGATGAAGTCTACGCTCCGACCGTGTAATGCACATATCCAAAACCCCGAGAAATTTCAACTCGAATTGTCAAACCGCTTCGAATTGCTAGACTAGGAGTCTATGTATTTCAAGCCCCACCGTAAAAATAGGCCCCAAAAACTATCCGACTACACCCGGCAGCTCATGTCTGAGCGACGTTCTATGATGCTAAGTCCTATAGGCAGCTCAATGGACAGATATTAAAGTCTTTGCGACACGGTTTACGGTCCTTCTATACAAGACGTATTGAGGAGACCATAGAGCAGAACAAGGGCTCCAAAGTGTTCGCAAAAGACGCGTCTATTGGGCAAAGCCAGTTGACGAAGCTGAAGACGGAGGACGGAAACATAACGTCGAATATGTCAGAGGTACTCAGGGAGATAGAGAGGTTGTATGGCCAGTTATATACCTCAGTAGCTGAACCAGTTGTTGACTTGGTAAAAGACCCAAGAGCCAAGCTAACCCGACACTCTACTGAAGATATCCCGGAAATCAGCCTGTACGAGATAAGGATGGCTGTCAAACAACTCAAAAACAGCAAAGCGCCGAGCGAAGACGGAATTACCGCAGACCTTCTGAAAGCGGGCGGAAAGCCGGTACTTAAAGTCCTTTAGAAGCTATTTAATTCCGTCTTGCTTGAAGGAAAAACGCCGGAAGCATGGAACAGGGGTGTGGTGGTACTGTTTTTCAAGAAAGGTGATCACACCTCTATGAAGGACTATAGACACATCACACTGCTGAGCCTAGTTGTTTTGGAGAGACATCACGAATCGTCTCGAACGCAGGCTTGATGACTTCCAGCCTCCCGAACATGCCGGTTTCCGAAAAGGTTTCAGTACCATAGACCACATACGTACGCTGCGGCAGATTATACAAAAGTATAATCAGTCACTATGCTTGGCGTTTGTGGACTATGAGAAAGCCTTCGATTCGATCGAGACTTGGGCGGTTCTTAGATCTCTCCAGCGATGCCGCATTGACTATCGGTACATCGAAGCGTTAAAGTGCTTGTATAATAACGCCACCATGTCAGTCGTAGTACAGGGGCAGAAGGCTTCCTGCCTTCAAGCTCTTGGAATGGCGAGGGCTTGGCATCAATATTAAAGGCGAATACATCACTCACCTTCGATTTGCTAACGACATTGTTGTCATGGCGGAATCGCTGGAAGATCTAGGACGAATGTTCGGTGACCTCAACAGAGTATCCCAACAAGTGGCTCTAAAAATTAACATGGACAAAACGAAAATAATGTTCAATGTCCATGTCGTACCCACCGCACGCACCGTTGGGAACTCTACTCTTGAAGTTGTCGACGAATACATTCTGTGAATGTATCATATAGGTAGACAGAGAATAGAGTTCCAACTGGTTCTTTCCTTACAGACTTTTCTGCCTTCCTCCAATTTCATAGTTACTCTCATATAGGCTCGCCGGGTACGGAGACTCTTGACTTGCTCTTCAGATAAGACACGGTCTATTTGCTCATGGAAAGATAGTCTAGGTCTATGTGGGGGTATGTTCAAAAAAATATAAATAAATCATAAAAATGTTTGTACGGACCGTACATTCACCTTTTTTGGTCCTTCGAGCCGGATATGAACCAGCAACGAAGGGGTTTAATCCATGAGTAGGTATTTTGTTACCTCGTTGCGTTTCTCTTTATGATTGGCAAAGCTATACATTTACATTTCTTGGTCCTTCGAGCCGGACATAAACTAGTGCTCTATGGATTTACAATCCTATAGTAGGTTTTTCTTACCTCGTCGTGTTTCTCTTTATGATTCGCAAAAGCTTTTGAACTGACGAATCCTTTGTAACAATGCTCGCATTTGAAAGGAGAATTCAAATAATTAATAGATTTGGATCGTGCGAATAAGTTCTCCATCTGTTGTTCTTTGCTTAGTAGTATCTCGTTGGCTTCCACTTTGAACCCTGAAATTTGTTGATTAAGTTACTGACTAAAAATAGATGGGCATAAAGTAATCAGATTGTTTCATCAGATTGTTAATCATCTGATTCCGAGAATCAGATGATTAACCATCTTCGCTTGGGGAATCTAGACGTGATGGTGTATTAATGATTAACGATTACAATTACAACGACTAAACAGATATCGATCACGATAACAGGCGCTCGTAGCGCTGTGCGACCGCGGTGTTCTCACCGATCACCAAGATTAAGCAGCGTTCGGCTCGGTCGGCCTGAGATGGCATGACCGTTTGTGGCATTTTCATATTCGAGCGTCTTCGTGCTTCGGAAGGCACGTTAAGCCGTTGGTCCCGGTTACCACTTAATGTGGTAGTCGTTAAGCCGAGTTGGAAGCCTTAAAGGCGGCTTGATAAGTTCCAACAGCAGGTGGCCACAAACCTGCCTCCACCAATCCGCAATGGGTCCGCGTGGTGGAGTATGACCTAATCTCTCTCACCTCGATTTGTGAGAGAAGGCCTTTGCCCAGCAGTGGGCAGTATAGGCTGATATTATTATTATATAAACAGATATACAATGCGAGAGTGGAAGGATGTAGGTACCGGGGAAGACCTAGACTATCTTTCCATGACCAAATAGCCCGAGTCATATCTGTAGGACAAGTCAAGAGTCCCCGTAACCGGCGAGCGTGTATGATACGACCTATGAGAGTGGAGGAAGACAGAGAGGTATGTAAGGAAAGAACCTGTTGGAACTCTGTACTCTGCCTACCCCGCAAGGGATCTGGCGTGATGAAATAGATAGATTACAAGTACATTTTGTAATCTTCAACGATTACACTTTTAATGTTGAATCATAATGAAATATTACATAATGCAATTGCAATTATTAATCTGATTACATTTTGCCCATCTCTGGTCGTATGTGAGGGCTGCACGCGTTTTTTTTTTCTAATATCTTTATATATTATCTTAAAAAGCACCGACGACGCCTATATTCCCCAAGCGGGGGTGCTAGAGGTGTACTGAGTACACCCTCTTTTCGCCGACGATATTAAATCCGATGTAACAGGGGGCGAAAATATTGCCATATACCGGGCACAATTCCAGACTCCGGACTCATACTAAGAAGTTTCCGTTAGAAAAACTTTATTTGCCCGACCTATGATTTCAAACCAGGACCTCGTGATCACCAAGCGACGTGCTTTACTACTGGACCAACGAGGCATAATATTACTGAAATACAATATCGTCTAAGACGGACGTATTAGCGCAGTGGCGCCCACTGTGTCTAATAGTCGAGGGTTCGATTCTCGCACGGGACAAATCTTTGTGTGACCCGCAATTACTTGTTCCGGTCTGGGTATTTGTGTTTGTGAATTTTCATGTTTGTAAACGCACCTACGACATAGGAATAAATCCTGGGCTTAGCACCAGGATTTATTCCTTTATAAAAAAACGAAGAAGTCTATGTAACTTTCTAAAGGTGAAAGAATTATTAAAATCGGTTCAGTAGTTTCAGAGTTCATCGATTACAAACGAACAAATCTTTCGCCTTTATAATATAAGTCTTCCATCTTTATCATCACGCCAGCTCCCTTGCGGGGTAGGCAGAGAGTACAGAGTTCCAACAGTTTCTTTTCTTACATACCTCTGGCTTCCACTCTCATAGTTCGTCTTATACACGCTCGCCGGTTACCGAGACTCTTGACTTGTTCTTCAGATGAGACACGGTCTATTTGGTCATGGTAAGATAATCTAGGTCTTCCCGGTACCTACATACTACCATTATCGCATCTATTTTAAAATAGATAAATAATCTCTATTTCTATCGAAAACTTCCAGTATCAGATTGGAGTCTGAATTTGTCCGGCACATGGCAATAGGTTAATATTGCATGGGACCTAACATCGTCGGCGAAAAGTGGGTGTACACAGTACACCTCTGCCACCCCCGCTTGGGGCATAAAGGCGTGATGGTGTGACAGTGTAGATTACCTTTAGATAAAGTATCACATTCTTTCTTCTTAATTCTGACTTTCTTCTTAGTTCTGGTCACGCTTTCAATACTCTTCTTTATACTGTACAGTGGGACATCGTCTTCTGGGTCCGACGGACACACATCATTGTCTGGATATGAATCATTTTGGTGTGGATCTGTGTCCATTATATCGGGCGGCTCAGAACCAGCTGGCATACCAATATCTACAAATTGTTAGATATTCAAAGAAATAATTTGGGCATAACCATCTCTTCAAAGTTGGCGTTGGGGCAGAAAGATTCTAGAGTGGAGACTACGTATTGGCAAGCGCAGCGTGGGACGACCGCCTGCCAGATGGACCGACGATCTTGTGAAAATCGCAGGAAGTCGTTGGATGCAGGTGGCATCGGACCGGTTACGCTGGAAAGCGATTAGGGAGGCCTATGTTCAGCAGTGGACAAGTATAGGCTGAGATGATGAATCACTTTAATGGAGCTACAATAATCTTACTGTGCTGTAAGAAATATACGCAGTTAATTAATAGCACCGTCTCTTTTACAAACTAAACTAAGGTTTGATAGCCTCTTACGGTAATTGTAATGATATTTTACAACAAAACTTTAATACCGTCAAATTATGAAATTGATATTAAAATTGAATACACTGTATGAAAATCTGATTCGGTTCCTTCGCACACACGTATATCATAAATATAATATAGGTGCGTGCGAAGTAGCGAAAAACTGCTAGTGTGTGAGTGTGTCTGCGTGTGTTTGCGCAAGCGCGCGCGTGTGTTTGCGCGCGCGCGCGCGCGTGTGTGTGTGTGTGCGCGTGTGTGCGTGCGCGTGTGTGCGTGCGTGCGCGTGTGCGTGTGAGCATGTGCGTGCGTGCGCGTGTGCGTGTGCGCATGTGCGTGCGTGTGTGTGTGTGTGTGTGCGTGCGTGAGTGTGTGTGCGTGAGTGTGTGTGTGTGTGCGTGAGTGTGTGTGTGTGCGTGCGTGCGTGTGCGTGTCTGTGTGCGTGCGTGTGCGTGCGCGTGTGTGCCTGAGTCTGAGTGTGTGTGCGCGCGTGCGTGTGTGTGTGCGTGTCTGTGTGTGTGCGTGAGCGTGCGTGTGCGTGAGCGTGTGTTTGTGGGTGAGTGTGTGCGTGCGTGCGTGAGTGTGTGCTTGGGTGCTTGAGGGTGTTTGATCTACACTGTTGGCCGCGGGGCCTTCACAGCTTCACCGGATAAGAAGGCGAGCATGAAACTACTACGCTCTTGTCAGAAGGGTAGGGGGGCAACTAGCTCAAGGGCGCCTCAAGGAGTAACCGCCTCAACTCGTGCTGTCGCTATGAGGGCGGGCATATACTAGGTGTCTCGCTGTGGTGCTCTTGCACCGACCGACGGGCAAGGGATCTTCGACCTCCCCGGTGAGGTCGGTGTCTGATCCTGTGTGTACCGCACACTGTATCCGAAAGAAGGGAAGTAAGGGCATCGGGAGAGTCGGTAAGAACATGCCGCGGGCAGACATATTACCTTGTTCCAATTTAACATCTTTCTCATAAACAACAGGTACTTCTTCCTTTATATTGATGTCTGTGGTCGCAACTGTGCTTTCAATACTTATCCCCTCGACTGCAGTTATTTTTAATTGTGATATATTAAGACTTAATCTGTCTAGCTGTATTGATTTGTGTTGTATCTGAAAATAAAATTTCAAATAATAATAAATTAGCCTAGACTACTGCCTCGTTTGTCTTTATGATCACGAGGTCCTTCAAGGGGTCCTTCGAGGGTTCAACGAAAACTTTTCAGTACGAGTTCGGAGCCTGGAATTGTGCCCGGTATATGGCAATAGGCCCCCTATTACATGGGACCTAACATCGTCGGCGAAACGTGGGTATAGGCTTGTTTTTTTATTATAATAAATGAGATAATAGATTCACATACTCAAACACCCAGACCTTAACAATATTTGGATGCAGTTTTCGATTTAGCGCAGTGGTTAAGAGCTTAAGCCGCTCTGCCCACTGCGTCTAATAGTCGCGGGTTCGAGCCCGCACGGGACAAATCTTTGTGTGATCCACAATTATTTGTTCCGGTCTGGGTATTTGTGTATGTGAATTTTCATGTTTATAAACGCACCCACGACACAGGAATAAATCCTAGTGTGGGGCTACGTTTAAAAAAAAAAAAATAAGTTTTCCTATAATCAAAATCTGCCAATCACCATAACATAGTAACGAAAATTGTATTCTATTTCTAGGCAGTTTATATTCTCATTCGAATGCCAAATTGGATGCAGTTAAAGTGATATTGCTTATTAGCGTCCCTTTATGAGCCACACAAAGATTTGTCATAAAGTTGACTGACCCTATGGTAAATATGCCAAACGAAATATGGCATTTGCAACTTTAGTGCCCGTTGATAAGGTTATTTATCCCAAATATAAATACAGGATTATAGGATGTCCATTGGACACATCGAAGAGTGTTCATAATTCTTCTCCTAAATGACTTAAATAGTGTTTTTTTTTTGTTTTTATATATATTTGGACACAGTAAGTGGTGTTGATATCTACTAGTTACAAAGCCGTGAAAAACTGCTGGTTATAAATAAAACAAACATAGGACAAATCAATAGTCTTCATATCCGGCAAGCATGTATGAGATGAACTAAGAGAGTGGAGGAAGCCAAAGAGTTCTGTAAGGAAAGAACCTGTTGGAGCCCTGCACGGGATCCGGGGTGATGATATAGGTAGATACACTTACACCATCTTTATCAGTCATCAATTGGTCCAACATCTGTGTGAGGAGTTGCTCAGCTTTCATACACTTGAGCATGAGTCTGTTAGCGTTGCTCAGCTGAGCGAAGCACACATAGCATAGTGATAATGGTCTCATAGCAATCTGAAACTGAAATTAAAATTATACAGTTTTGTAGCAGACTTAGGCAAAAAATTAAAATATTTCAGATTTTTTCATGGTTTATTTCTGGATTTTAAGTACCCGACGTTTCGAGTGTGCCACAGAACCCATGGTCACGGAAGGGACTGAGATTGACTCGCTAAGAGTAATTGTTATAAGTAGAACCCTTATGACCCGTACTGGGTACCTTAGGGGGACTAAATTTATTTATTTGATGAAAAACCAATGGCTAAAAAATAATAATCATCATCATCATCATCTCAGCCTATACTTGTCCACTGCTGAACATAGGCCTCCCCAATCGCTTTCCAGCGTAACCGGTCCGATGCCACCTGCATCCAACGACTTCCTGCGATTTTCACAAGATCGTCGGTCCATCTGGCAGGTGGTCGTCCCACGCTGCGCTTGCCAATACGTGGTCTCCACTCTAGAATCTTTCTGCCCCAACGCCCGTCCGATCTTCGCGCTATGTGGCCCGCCCATTGCCACTTCAGCTTGCTAATCTTAACGGCTATGTCGGTGACCTTGGTTCTTCTACGAATCTCTTCATTCCTGATTCGATCACGTAGAGAAACGCCGAGCATAGCTCTCTCCATAGCTCGCTGAGCAACTCTGAGCTTTTTTATGAGACCTATTGTAAGAGACCACGTCTCTGATCCATATATCATCACTGGTAACACACATTGACTAAAAACTTTAGTCTTTAGGCACTGAGGTATTTTGGATGAGAAGATGTTGCGCAGTTTCCCGAACGCTGCCCAGCCGAGTTCGATTCGTCGATTGACCTCTCTCTCAAAGTTGGACCTACCTAACCGGACTACCTGTCCCAGGTAAATGTATTCGTCGACAACTTCAAGAGTAGAGTTCCCAACGGTGAGTGCGGTGGGTACGACATGGACGTTACACATTATTTTCGTTTTGTCCATGTTCATTTTAAGACCCACTTGTTGAGATACTCTGTTGAGGTCGCCGAGCATTCGTCCTAGATCTTCCAGCGACTCCGCCATGACCACAATGTCGTCGGCAAATCGAAGGTGAGTGATGTATTCGCCATTGATGTTGATGCCAAGTCCTCGCCATTCCAAGAGCTTGAAGGCGTCCTCTATGGTGGTCGTAAACAGTTTCGGAGAAATGACGTCTCCCTGTCTTACTCCTCTTTTTATGGAGATCGCCTTCGTGCACTGCCCTTGTACTCGGACTGACATGGTGGCGTTATTATACAAGCACTTCAACACTTCGATGTACCGATAGTCAATGCGGCATCGCTGGAGAGATCTAAGAACTGCCCAAGTCTCGATCGAATCGAAGGCTTTCTCATAGTCCACAAACGCCAAGCATAGTGGCCGATTATACTCCTCGGTCTTCTGTATAATCTGCCGCAGCGTATGTATGTGGTCTATGGTACTAAAGCCTTTCCGGAAACCGGCTTGTTCGGGAGGCTGGAAATCATCAAGCCTGCGTTCGAGACGATTCGTGATGACTCTCGAAAACGACTTGTAAACATGGCTCAGCAGTGTGATGGGCCTATAGTTCTTTAATAAAGTGTTATCACCTTTCTTGAAAAACAGTACCACCACACCCCTGTTCCATGCTTCCGGCGCTTTTCCTTCGAGCAAGACGGAATTAAACAGCCTCTGAAGGACTTTAAGTACCGGCGATCCGCCCGCTTTCAGAAGCTCTGCAGTAATTCCGTCTTCACCCGGCGCTTTTTTTGTTTTTAAGTTGTTTGAGAGCCATCCTAATCTCGTACAGGCTGATGTCCGGGATATCTTCAGTGTAGTGTCGGGTTAGCTTGGCTCTTGGGTCTTTTACCAAGTCAACAATAGGTTCAGCTACTGAGGTATACAACTGTCCATAGAACCTCTCTATCTCCCTGAGCACCTCTGACCTATTCGACGTTACGTTTCCGTCCTCCGTCTTCAGCTTCGTCAACTGGCTTTGCCCAATCGACGCGGCTCTTGCGAACACTTTGGAGCCCTTGTTCTGCTTTATGGTCTCCTCAATACGTCTTGTGTTGAAGGACCGTAGATCGTGTCGCAAGGACTTCAATATCTGTCCATTGAGCTGCCTATAGGACTTAGCATCATCGGAGGTTTGGAGTCTCATGGTACGTCGCTCAGCCATAAGGTTTCGGGTGTAGTCGGATAGCTTTTGAGGCCTATTTTTACGGTGGGGCTTAAAATGCTTAGACCCGACCGTATGGACAGTCTCTACCAACCTATTGTTGATTTCGTCCACTGATGCGCTGCTGTCTAGCAATTCGAAGCGGTTTGACAATTCGAGTTGAAAGTTCTCGGGGTTTTGGATATGTGTATTAGAAGGTCGGAGCGTAGACTTCATCAGACGCGATCTTTCCATTTTGACATTAATATTTAATGTGCCTCTGACCATTCGGTGATCACTGCCGGTTTTTACCCTGTGAATCACGGAGACATCATTAAATATTTGTCGCTTGGTGCTCATGATGAAGTCTATCTCATTTTTTGTGAAACCATCAGGGCTCATCCAGGTCCATTTCCTATGAGACGGCTTCTGGAAGAAAGAGTTCATCATAAAGAGTCCCTCCTTCTCCAGAAATTCGGCCAGCCTCTGACCCCTGGGGTTGCGCTGCCCATATCCAAATTGCCCCACTCTCAACTCATCATCGCCCCGTTTGCCCAGTCGCGCATTGAAGTCACCCATAATTACTGTAAAGTGTGCTTTGGAAGTATGTATGGCTCTACTAATGTCCTCATACATAACTTCGACCTCATCATCTGAGTATGCCGAGGTCGGTGCGTAGACCTGTATGACCTTCAGCGAATATCTTTTGGATATTCTGAGTATCAGGTACGCTACCCTGCTCGACACACTAGCGATGGACACAACGTTGTTTATGAGTGACTTGTGGACGATAAATCCGACACCACCTTGGGGCTGCTGTTCGCCCTCCCGGTAGTAAAACAAGTTGCCGGATTTTAAGGTTATCGTGTCCTCGCCCTCTCTTCGGACCTCCGATAAACCAACAATACTCCACCGCAACTTGTTTAACTCTTCTTCCAGCTCAACTAGCTTCTCATCTGTCCTCAATGTGCGTGCGTTGTATGTCACCAGGGCCAATTTTCGGTTTTGGTGGTAGCCGAATCTCTGCCGGAGATTCTTAGCACCCCTTGTCCTGTCGTTACCATGGCTGCTACCGTGGCCAGGACGAACAGGACCGCCGGGGACTAGGGGCCTGGTTTTCTTGCTTTCTTCCATATTGGTTGGGGGTGTTTGCCATACTCGCCACGCTTGGCAGGCGGGTTGGCGAGCGCAGTTTTTGGTTGTAAAAGTGTTAAGGGAACGCTGCTGCCCATTCCCTAGTTTTCCCTTAGTCGCCTTGTACGACACCCGATGGGATGAGATGGGTTGGTCCTATTGTAAGCCGGGAACCACGCGGCAAAAAATAATAAAAAATAACAAAAAATAATAATAATTAAACTCAATTACTGGTTTTCACAAATACACCGTCACGCCTATATTTCCCAGAGGGGGTGGCAGAGGTGTACTGAGTACACCCACGTTTCGCCAACGATGTTAGGTCCCATGTAATAGGGGGCGAGCCTATTGTCATATACCGGGCACATTTCCATACTCCGGACTCATTCTGGGAATTTTTCGTTAGAAAAACTACATTTGTCCGACCTAGGATTTGAACCCAGGTCCTCGTGATCACAAAGCGATGCGCTTTGCCACCAGACCAACGAGGCATATCACAAATAAAAACAATTTAGTAAATTTTTCGTTACAGCGTCCACAAATGTATGAGGGTACGAGTAGATACTAAATACGATATTTAAGTTCTCTATTTGCCAAAAAATAACTGAGATATTAAATGCCCATAGCAGTGATAGCCTATTGGTAAGACCGTTGGACTGCAAAGTCAGAGGTCTTGGGTAAACCCAGGCACACACCTCTGTCTTATCAAAAACATGTGCATATCAAAAATTAACTATTTCTTGCTTTAACGGTGAAGGAAAACATTGTGAGGAAACCTGCATGCCTAAGAGTTTCTCAAAGGTGTGTGAAGTTCGCCAACCCGCACTGGGCCAGCGTCGTAGACTATGGCCTAAACCCTCTCATTTTAAGAGGAGGTCCGTGCCGAACAGTGGGACTGTTTCTTAACAAGGCTAAAATTATTTTTTAAATGGCTTGCAGTGACAGGTTTTGTCTTAAGTAAATCAAAATCAAGGTCATTAAAAGCAGTATTAAACTTTACACTGGCATACCAATCATAAGTATTACAATTGAAATTTCAATTGATTGCTCCTACAATGAAAAAATTGATTGCCCAACACTGTTTTTTAGACTGCCTTACTTGATACCTAGTGGCCATTCTCATGAATGGTACACTTTGGTTGATTTAACTTAGAACCAACTGATAGCTGAAACTAATTGTAGATGGAAAAATTGTAAATGAAATATTGTTAGCGGCACCTCAACCAACGCTACTAGACTACCCACCATTTTGTATAAAAGCGGGAATAGTCTAAGATTTGCACCATTTGCTTGTTGATGGTCGTAATGGTCAGAGGTCCCTTTGCTTTAAGTGGCTGTGTGAGCCACTTTAAGACTTACTTGCTTTTGTTTTGTTGATCAGTGCCGAATCAGTCACCATTTGTTATCTTAATTGTCATGACTTAAATAAGTTTCAAAGTAAATTTTGTTAAAATTCATAAAGTGTTGTGTGTAGTGAATTGTAATTTCTTTTAATCCGTTTCCAAAAAAACACCGTCACTCCTATATTGCCCAAGCGAGGGTAGCAGCGGCTTACTGAGTACACCAATGTTTCGCCGACGATATTAGGTCCCATGTAATAGGGGGTGAGCTCATTGCCATATACCGGACACAATTCACAGACTTGTACTGGGAGGTTTTCATTAGAAAAACTACACTCATCTGACCTAGGATTTTAACCCAGATGGGCTTTGCCACTACACCAACGAGGCAATCAATTTCCACTAATCCCAAAAATATTTTAATTAGATTACGAGGTTCTGGGTACAAGTCCTAGGTTAGACAAATGAAGTTTCACTATCGAAAAATTCATTGTATCAGTCTGGAATTTGAATAGTACCCAGTATATGGCATTGGCTCGCCCCCTCCCCCCCGACCCCTGCCGCCACCGCCGGCCGCGACATGTTCTCACCGACCCCCCCGATGCTTTGTCATCCCTTCTTTCCGCTCAGAATACGGGCGACGACGACGACGTAGTCGTAGATCCCCTCCCATAGCTGGCGGTTGACCGGTGCACTTAGTAGTGCACCCGTCCCCCTACAGCGACTGTCCCAACCGAGGCGCCCTCGAGTATGTCGCCTCTTGCCCTTCTGGCTGGCTATAGCGTTGTGGTTGCACGCTCGCCTTTAAGTCCGGTGAAGCTGTAAAGGCCTCGCGGCCAACAGCGTACATCATTCACACACACACACACACACACGGCTCGCCCCCTATTACATGGTACCTAACATAGTTGGCAAAAAGTGGGTGTACACAGTACACCTTTGCCACCCCTGCTTGGGGATATAGGAGTGACAGTGTTTATTTTTTAATTAAGTATAAGTTCGTTCGAAATATGAGCTCCATAGAAGAGGTGTGGAGTCAGGCTGACCAACCGTATTCACAACAACTTTAAGAGAGCATATAGATATGAAAGCTAGTATCGGTGTGAAGATGAGAAAGGGTATGCTCTGGTGGTTCGGGCATATAGAAAGAATGTCGCAAAAAAATAACACGAATATCAAAATTAACTAACCATGACCTAATATACTATGTTTTATCTAAAGGGCAAGTCAAGTTGGTGAAGGGGGCTTTACAGCTTCACCGGGCCAGCCCCAAGAATAACGCTACAACTGAAATTTGTTCCAAGCGGGAAGACTATGAAAATTATAAATTTTGCTGTTTACGTACCGGTATCGCTGTTAATTTCTCATACACTTCTTGTAGCTGCGTATTTTCGATCGTATGAGATATATTTTCGTGTAAACATATCCGGCAAATTGATAATTTCTCCATTTTAAATGTTTCGCGATCGATTAATTTGGTATATTATAACTATACTTATATTAAGTGAAATTAGATATAAAGTAACGCATATAAAAGTACTGTATATTATTTCTGTATAAAAATTACAGATATAAATCAATAAATTAACGAAACGATATATTGATAAACAAACACCGCTGCGAAATTTGTTTGTTTATGCCACAGATAAGTTAATGTTGTGCGGCAGACATTTTGATTCAAAATCGACCAATCAACTTTTTTGTGTCAAGTAATCGATTTACACTAAAATAGTGTGAACTCATAACTTAAAGAAGAAGAAGACAACGGAAATAAGAAACATATTGCGACTACGTTACATATAGTCTGTTATTAAAAATAATAGGAAATTATAAAAAATGGAGTATGAACTATCTTACTATGACCAAATAAATCGTGTATACCTCAGATAAGACATGGTCAAGACAAGAGACTCCGTAACCGGCGAGCGTGTATGAGACGAACTACGCGAGTGGAGGAAGCCAGAGAGGTGTGTAAAAAACCTGTTGGTACCCCCCAAGGGATCTGGCCTGATGATAGATAGATAGATCAAGTGTAGCAAATTAATTAATTTGGTTTTTATTTGTATATCATATTGCGGCATAGGCATGGAATACAAAGTTCTAACAGGTTTCATACACGCTATTCCAATAAAACACGGACTGTATGGTTTTATCTGTTATCTCGGAGCAAATCTTTGCTCCAAGATCTAAACGCTTCCATTAAGGTGACGCCGAATACTTAGGTATCTTACGACTTCTATATTCACATGGAATTAGTTTTAGACATATAGAATGGCTACGTTTACATTTTCTTAAATTAGAGTTAAATGCCACGATAAGTGATCAATTTATTACTTAAGTTGATTCAAATCCATACAGATATGATGATATTATAAATTCGAAAGTATCTCTGTCTGTTTGTCTGTTACACTTTCACGCCCAAACTACTGAGATTGATAAAATTTAAATAGCTTAATAAGGTAAAATACACACCTTAAAATATTGCGAACGCAGTGGCGGGTACAGCTAGTACAGAATAAAAGCCTCGGATTCAAAGTATGATAATTTATTAAAACAACTTCCACATGACAATTAATTTAAAGTATACTATACAAGGTGTAACATATATAATGCAAAACCTCAGACACTACAATTAGGTTATTGCCTTACGAATTCAATACGAAAATCTAACTTCCAATTTTAAGGAGATTTCTCCCATTTTTTACCCAAATTAACCATAAATTTAAAAATTAATTAACTTTTGTATACGTATTGAAGTGTGTGGCATAGAAATATATTTAAAATAGCCTTACATAATGCTTTGAATAATTATTAAATTTTGTTTAATACAGCGAACAGAACCAGTAACAGCATTTTTTGAAAATGAAAAAGAAAAAATAACTTTAAAAATAGTTGGAATCGATTTAGTTGCTGATAAAATTAATATGTAAATAATCTATCTATCTATCTATCTATCTATAACCTTACGCCAGATCCCTTGCGGGGTAGGCAGAGAGTACAGAGTTCCAACAGGTTCTTTCCTTACATACCTCTCTGGCTTCCTCGACTCTCATAGTTCGTCTCATACACGCTCGCCGGTTACGGAGACTCTTGACTTTTCCATCAGATAAGACTCAGTTTATTTGGTCGTGGTAAGATAGTCTAGGTCTTCCCCGGTACCTGCATCCTTCCACTTTCACATTGTATATCTGTTTTGTCATTCTTTCCTCTGGCATTCTTTCTATATGCCCGAACCAACGGAGCATGCCCTTTCTCATCTTTACACCGATACTATCTTTCATACCTACTCGCTGTCTTACTATGCTGTTGCTAATGCGGTCGGTCAGCTTCACTCCGCACATCTTCCGCAGAGCTCGCATTTCTACCGCATTTATCCTACTTTCATTCTCCTTCTTACATACCCAGCTCTCGCTACCATATAACAGCGTTGGGACAAGAACTCCGTTATGTATGGCCAGCTGCGCCTTAGGGCTTAAGTGCCGGCTCCCGAGTAGCTTTCCCATCGCACCATTCACTCTGTTCCCTGCACTCACTCTTCTCTCTATGTCAGCGGTGTATTTCCCATCCTTACTGAAGGCGCATCCAAGATATACAAACTCATCCACATCGTTACCAACCACAATCCTTACATTCGTTCTGGTTTCTTCCCTTTCAAAAACCATAATCTTGGTTTTCTTCACATTCAAGTGTAAGCCATTGATTCATGTAAATAATAATTATATAAAAATTATTTTGAATATACTTATGAAGATAATTTCAAAAATCATAATCAATACAAACTTCAACATTTATTTCCTTTCTTTCTATTATATAATATAAATAATTATAATTGCAACATTATGAGCATCAGCTTATTAAAATAAAAATATTGTAATATATTTAAATGAGGTAAAGTAAAACGTGAACTTTCCCTAAAAAATCGACAAAAAATCTATTAAGTTATGATAAAATCAACCAACCAAAAAGGCTTACGAGAGCCTTCAAAGCACTGGTGTCAAAAACTAGGTCAATCTATTGTTAAAATTTGTGATAACCTTTTAAATGTTTTACTAAAGTATATCTAAAAGGAGTTGAATAATCACACAAGTCGCATTTATATAAATTTCCCTTATGCTTAACTAAATGATACGAAAACTTATTTCGGGAAATTGTTTTAAAGTCACAAAATGGACACTGCTTTTCTTTGTCAAGTATTTTTTTATTTTGTCGAGATGGATTTTGTTTTCGTTCAAGGGTTTTAGTATGTGTTAATATATGTCTGTTTAACATATATTTTAAATTCGTTTTATGTGTGCATATAGTGCATTCGTATCGTTTTTGTCCATTGTGTTTAATACTATGTCGACGCAAACAGTCTCTTGATGAGAAACTCTTTTGACAAACATTACACATGTGTAGAGAAATAAAGTCATTATTAATTGTGATTAATAATCTACCACTCTCATCATAAGCCACGTGTTTTGTTGATTTTATTTTATTATTTTGATTTTCCTCAGTATTACTGAGATTAGAGGATTTTTCAAACATATCAACCGATCCTATATCTGTCTCTTCATCAATGAACTGAAATGTTTCACTAACAAGATATGATTCATTATGCATTTCGTGTGATTCAGTATTATCGTCTCGAGAGACGTCTTCTGATGTTTCTTCTGAAATTATATTTTGATGCTGGTTTTCAGGCACCAAAGTTGTCCCTTGATAAAATAGAATAATGAGAACTTAATCATTTCTTAAAACCAATTCAATAATGTCTAAGTAAAAAATTGAAGTACCAATTGAATAATGTCAATTGAATAATGTGTTAGGGACAGAATCTGTTATGCTGATGATATAGAAAAATAGATGGATAAATAATATCTAAGCATAGTCCGCGTGAAATGGTGGGAAGCTCACTGACAGCGTTGAAATAATACTTATTTATGAATAACTTATATAAATGAAATCTTTTGAACTAAAAATCTTTTGAAATATAAATTGGCCATTTACTTTTGTGATATCTTGTAAATTAAAATTGAAAATAAAATTGAAACAATACCCTAATCGATTTTGATGAAGCCACATAGAATTATATTTTAATCATTCCTTTCGGGGTAGGAAGATTGTTCAAAGTTCCAACAGGTTTCTTCCTTGCAAACCTCTCTTGCTTTCTCCACTTTCACGACTCTCAGGGCAACAACACTCCATATACTTACCAATTATTTCTTGATATTGTTCATATTTATTATATTTAGCCAGGTCGATGTGCAGTTTATGCGCGAACTCCCCGCCGTAGAATACCATCAGCTCGGTGAAGCGAGGGATTATCTTTATAGTTCTGTTAATAATAGGTACAATAAAAGATTATTAATTGTAAAAAGCTGCGATTATTTCATTATTTGTACTCGCATTGGCGCGGCAATTTGTGATTTGTGGATTCTTCGGAAGGTTGGGTATCAGTTTGACATGTTGGAAGGTCGCTTGGGTCGATGTTGGTATTAGTATATTATCTATGATGCTGGTTAACAACAATGACGTAATTGGTATAGGTATATTGACATGCCCTAACTACGAAACGACTAATGAGTGCGCGCTATTTGATTTGACCAATGAGCGCGCGCGGTTGATTTGACCAGTGAGTGCGCGCTATTTGATTTGACCAATGAGCGCGCGCGGTGGAACCGGGGAAGCGCGCGCTATTTAATTGACCAATGAGCCATCTCAATTTCATAGCAGGATAACATGTCAGATGTTACACATCATATGCGACTACCGTAAGCCCACTCGTTTTTTTGTTTCATGTCTACAAGGTGTAACATAAGCAACGCAATGCCTGAAAATAGTTTGTTCTAAATTGTTAACTGAATTGATTCCAACAATTTTTAATGTATCTTAAATTTTTTATAATATTGCAAAAAATGTTGTTACTCCTTCAGTGCGCTATAGCAAATTCAATTTATTCTTGATTCAAAGCAATACGGCGATTTCAAATGCATTTCTAAAACGTATTTCTCAATACGCACACATACACGCACATGTTTCATTGTTTATTTGCGTATAAAAGAGCTTAAAAACGGGTAAAAATCTTTAAATTTGGTTATCTTGCTAAATTTGTGAAGGAATTATCTAATCGGGGTGTCGGAGGTTTTGCGTTATTTATGATACAACTTGAATATATTTTATAGGTCATTGGTGTTTGTTGGGAGGCAGGAGATGAAATCGTTTATTTTGTTTTTACAAACATAGTTTTACCTGTAGTACAGTTGTCCTTGGTATTGGTAGGCAATAACATTCTGTTCTCGCCAGTGTCTCGCGCAGTTCACGTACCTCATCCAGTTGGAACGGTTCGCGTTTCCAGCATCCACCACGTGCGATCGCTTGCGGTTGCTGTCGTAGATCTATGTTTTCCATATGAAGACAGTTTAAGATAGGACGGATTGATCCAGTAGTTAAGGGTTTAAGAAACTCTGCCCACTGAATCGAGTGCTTGGTCGGTGAATTGGGCTCGATTCTCGCACGTCACAAATCTGTGTGACCCCACAAATATTTCTTTCGGTCTGGATGGTGGTGCATGTGAATTTCAAGATGGTAAAATGAACTACTATACAGGAATTATTAAAATAATAATATTAGCCTTGTTAAGAAACTGTCGCACCGTTGGGCACGGGCCTCCTCTCAAACTGTGAGGGTTTTAGGCCATAGTCCACCACGCTGACCCAGTGCGAGTTGGCAAACTTCACACACCTTTGAGAAACTCTTAGGCATGCAGGTTTCCTCACGATGTTTTCCGTCACCGTTAAAGCAAGTTATAGTTAATTTTACGCACATGCTTTCGAAAAGACAGAGGTGCGTGCCTGGTTTTAAACCTGAGATCTCTGATTTTCCAAGTATTAATAGGTTTTTTTAAAATAATGGAAAATGAGAACTCAGAAGTATCCACTTCTAAAATATAATCTATAGAAACACGGTATTTTTTATGTAAACGAGAAGTGAGCAGGAACAAGAATAACCGATGACCTGTTAAAGGTCGCGGGTTTAAGCTAGATAGTATCAGCATATGACCGGTCGTAGTGGGGATCTTTGAGGAGTCCTTGTTCTGCAATGGATGTCTTTTTTTGAAGATAGATTTGAATATGCGGATTTTTAGCGTCACTCTAATAATTTTTAAAAATCAGATCTTTCAACACTGCCCCCGCGCCTATCGAAAGGCGCCATCATAATTTTATTTTACGCTAGAAATTGTTTTTCGCATTTGGCGTGCCTTGCCACGAGACGCGACGACGCCTAGAGCGACCGCTCCTCTCAGTCTATCTCAAGGCCGGCGCTGCTCTGTACTCTGTCTACGCTTGTGTTTACATGCCTATTAAACCTATTTTTTTAATGGCAGCAAAAACATTTTGTGTGTGAATGATCTACACTGTTGGCCGCGGGGCCTTTACAGCTTCACCGGACAAGAGGGCGAGCGTGCAACCACTACGCTCGAGTCAGATACCGCAAAGGATCAGGTGAAATGATAGAGAGATAGATAGAGAGAGAGAGAGAGAGAGAGAGAGAGAGAGAGAGAGAGATGTCAACAACAAAACAATTACACACCACACACTTTTATACATCACACACATTACATATCACACTTTTATAATCATGTTCTTCAAAGATTAAAGTACTTAATTGTCCCTAACGTCTAAAACAACATTTTGAGATTATTGTATTATAATAATAATGTTAGTCCTGTTAAGAAACTGTCCCACCGCTGGGCACGGACCTCCTCTCAGACTAAGAAGTGCGGGTTGGCGAACTTCACACACCTTCGAGAAACTCTCAGGCATGCAGGTTTCCTCACGATGTTTTCCTTCACCGTTAAAGCAATTGAATGATAGTTAATTTATAAAACGCGCATGCTTTCGAAAAGATAGAGAGGCCTGGGTTCGAACCCCGAGATCTCTGACTTTTTAGTCCAACAGTCTAACCACTAGGCTATTACTGATTCTTTTTATAAAAAATTAAAATCCATTACCTGCCAGCAGTACATAGAATCGACTTCCTGCGTCCGCTGCCCGCGGTACGGACCGAAGCGAACGCCACGCGGCAGAGTCAGCGTCGCGAATACACCCAAACCCGCTCCTTATCGGTAAAGACTACTTACTATACAAATCTTGTACAGTCCGGCCATTTGGCTTGATAACACAACACTAAGGGCTTTTGGCCCTAATGCCTAATTCCGTACAATTTAGGCAGTAACATTTGATAATTGACTTAATTATTCTCATTTCCTTCTATGTAAATGAGGGAACCATGTAGCCATTCTCATGAATAGTATAATTTGGTTGATTCAACTCACGCTCTCTTAAGAGAATAGCCCTCATTATTCTCACATGACCGACTACGGTATGTAGATAGAAAAATGTGAAAAAATATTAATTTTAAAGAGTAACCGTTGAGTTTCTTGCCTTGTCCACAGAAATAACATTTCAAAGTGGTAGTAGAGTTTTCTGATGATTCATAAATACTATGATATGATTACTTATGATTCTTATAATATTCTTTATGATAAGCTCTCGGTTTTGGTTCGGAACTCCATTTAATCGTCGCTTAAATCAATAATGTTGACAATTGGAATCACTGAATCGCGTATTTTTTGAAATCCGTGTATGATCCAGGAGCAAGAAGAAATACATTACCTGGTATGATGGACGGAGCGAGGTGAAGGAAGACACTGGGAATGGTGAGAGCGGCGCGCGGGACATACGATGGGAAACAGGATTCAGTTGCGACCTATGACAATAAATTTAACTCAAATGACATTGTTCTGCGCCCATACACGATTTTCCCCAGACCCAACAGCAATAAAAAAATACTTGTATGATTTCACAAATCACCCATAAATTCTCTTAGGGTATTTATTATTGAACGGACAAGCGGGGGAATGGCAATATTGCACAAAAAGTATTAGATTTTGAGGTAATAATTCAGTAGCCATTAATACGTATCTGTTTACATTCAGTAAAGATGTCGGCGACTTCGATATAAGTACTTACAATACTTTGAAATATTCGTTTTAGATTACAAATTGTCTGTTAGATGCGGATATTTGGCATTATTTTAATAAAATAAATAAATAATGATGGCATGGGTCAAATGTTTGTTGGTTCTGGGGCAATTTTTTGACAATCTCCTTTGATGCATGTGGTCATGAAAGTGAAATAGGTGTATTAGAATCGTAGAATATTTATGTATCCGTGGTGTAATTTTAGTCGCCCTGGAGCAAAAGCCCAGGTGAAGTCTCCAATTCTTACTATTCGAGGTGTACTGAGTACACCGACCTTTCGCTGAGAAGTTTAGATCCCATGTAATATGGGTCGAACAGATTGCCTCTGGCCGGACAATGCCAGATTCCAGACTGATGCTGGAAACTTTTATATTGAAAAAGTACATTTTTGTCCAACCTAGGATTTAAACCAATGACCTCGTGATGAATACGCGGATTATTTGCAACTAAATCAACAAGACAGTAAATATATTAAAATCGGTAACTGTTATTCAAATGCAAGTCGGTATAATATTAAAGTGAAACTTTTATTAGATCGTCTCAAACTTTTTGGTCTGTGTGTTGCATGTCGCGTGACGGTCGGCCGCGGAGTAGGGATAAAGTGAAAGGCGCTCGCCAGAGCAGCCAAGGCCAATATGTTTCACTTTTACCGTGGTTTCATAAAACCACACTAGGATTTTTTTTACATACGATGGGTAGTGACAGTTCTATGTGCCAAACGAAATTAATATTTAATTCAATGGTATTATGGTATAAAGCTATAAGTATAGAAACGGGTCATGACTCTTATTGCCATTGGATAAAGTATAATTTTCCTTGACCTACCCATCCTTCATGACAAATACTATAGTTTTTTTTTTAAACGTAGCCCCACACTAGGATTTATTCCTATATCTTTGTGCGTTTACAAATATGAACATTCACTTACACAAATACCCAGATCGGAACAAATAATTGTGGATCACACAAAGATTTGTCCCGTGCGGGAATCGAACCCGCGACTATTCGACACAGTGGGCGGAGCGGCTTAAGCTCTTAACCACTGCGCTAAATCGTCCGTCAAGTATATAAAATATAAAATAAAGTTACGACGTTACATTTTATGACGTCGCGTAACGTTAATGTGTTATAGTACTACCGGGCATAGATATACTTCTAATATTATAAATGTCAAAGTTTCCGTGTTTGGATGTTTGTGACTCAATCACGCACAAAAGACTGAACGGGTTTAGAAGAAATTTGGCATACAAATATTTACAAATATTTATAGACGACGATTTAGCGCAGTGGTTAAGAGCTTAAGCCGCTCTGCCCACTGCGTCTAATAGTCGCGGGTTCGAGTCCCGCACGGGACAAATCTTTGTGTGATCCACAATTATTTGTGCCGGTCTGGGTATTTGTGTATGTGAATTTTCATGTTTGTAAACGCACCCACGACACAGGATTAAATCGTAGTGTGGGGCTCCGTTTTAAAAAAAAAAAAAAAAATTATTAACTAGATAACACGATACTTTTTATCCCGTGAAAATGTAAGGTTCCCGTCTAAAGTAAACGCGGATGAAGTCATGGGCAGAAACTAGTATAATAAAAACACCGTCACGCCTATATTCCCCAGAGGGGGTGGCAGAGGTGTACTGAGTACACCCACGTTTTGCCGACGATGTTAGGTCCCATGTAATAGGGGGCGAGCCTATTGCCATATACCGGGCACAATTCCAGACTCCGGACTAATACTGGGAATTTTTCGTTAGAAAAACTACATTTGTCCGACCTAGGATTTGAACCCAGGACCTCGTGATCACAAAGCGATGTGCTTTGCCACCAGACCAACGAGGCAGTCTATAGTATAATATAGAATTAATCTTGTCTACTTATTTATAGCAGCGATAGCCTAGCAGTTAGACCGTTGAACTGCAAAGTCAAAGGTCATATTCATACCCAGGCACACACCTCTATCTTTTCGAAAACATTTGAGAATGAAAAAATAATTTAGCGCAGTGGTTAATAGCTTAAGCCGCTTAACCCATTGTGTCTAATAGTCGCGGGTTCGATTGCCGCACGGGACAAATCTTTGTGTGATCCACAACTATTTGTTCCGGTCTGGGTATTTGTGTGTGAATTTTCATGTTTGTAAACGCACCCACGACACAGGAATAAATCATAGTGTGGGGCACGTTTTTTTAAAAAAAAAAAAACAATGGTCGGGTTCAAACCCAAGCACGTACCTCTGTCTTTTCAAAAGCATGTGCGTATTAAAAATTAACTATCACGTGCTTTAACGGTGAAGGAAAACATCGTGAGGAAACCTGCATGCCCGAGAGTTTCTCGAAGGTGTGTGAAGTTCGCCAACCCGCACTGGGCGTGGTGGACTATGGCCTAAACCCTCTGATTTTATGAGGAGGTCCGTGCCCGTTATTATTATACTAATATTGTTAGTACCTGAATATGAAATGTAGTACAATACTTTTATTGGTTAGAAATAAACTATTTTATTCGATAGTACCTTATTATCAGGAACCACAAGCAACGGACCGTGAATAGAACAATATTCGTAGACAAAGTCGAAACATTCGTCACAATCTGAAACAAAACATTTTAGTTACAGTGCGACAAGGATCTTTTGGCAAAATGACAGTCTCAGAGTTGCCGTTCGGTATGAAGCAAATACGAATGAATTAAAAATGCCATCTACCGTTATATAATTGAACTTACAAGTAGCATCTACATAGACGAACCGTTAAGTTCTTACCAGTCTCCGCCAGATGGCAAATACAAATGTGGGTTGGGCGTAACGTCCTTCTCGCCCTGTGCCACCCCGCGCAACGACACGATTCATTCTATAGAAAAATCTGTTTAGGCCATCTCCCCTGCGTGTGGTGTGCGTAACAACATCGACTCCTAACTTGCGCCCCCAGCATGGCGCTCTCCTCATGGCACTAGCGGTCCCACAGCCAGGGCAATCACATTGATAAACGACTTCCTGCAAAATTGCCCAGATGCGGACATATTTTTTGATGCGCACTCTATTATATAAGATAAGGCACTCAAAAATAAGACAGATAACCAATGTAACAGATGCAGTCCAGTACGCGCAAAAACAAAAATGGAAGTGGGCCGGCCACCTAGCACGACTTGAAGATCAGAGATGGACTTTAATGGTAACATCATGGAAAGGACCACAGGGCAAGAGGTGCGTAGGAAGACCGTACACACGATGGGAAGACGATATTAGAATGGTGGCGGGGCGTAACTGGTTACAAGTAGCTCAAGACCGAGACGTATGGCTATCTCTGGAGGAGGCCTTCACCTGGGTTCTTGCTCAAACACTAATACTTTTCATAATGTTTTGTTTGTCTCTTTAGAATTTGCGAGAAATATAAGGCTTTTTATTTTATTTTATTTATTTACTCTATTATAAAAAGAAACGTACTCTTGAGTAATATTGTATGACACTACATATAAGCGCTTTGGTTTCAACTGTTAGCTAATTTTGTATGAATAAATAAATTAATAAATTCTCAGTCAAGACAAGTCTTAGGCCCGTTTCACAGAATATGAATCAGTCATGATTAAGTTTTAATAACTGATTATTGTACTAAAACGTCCGTTTTAAAACTAGATTCATGTTTAATTTTCGTTCTGTAATACGGGCCTTAGTATAAAAATATTGGTAATATTGTTAAAGCCGTTATTTTTGTTCTGTAAAGAAACTTATGCTTACATAAATATTGGTCGAAAGCCGGTTCTTCAGGCTCATAATAACTGATAGGAAGCCTTTTACGTAAACTGAACGACATTGTTAAAATTTATAACAGAACATATAAAATTATTTACACCTCAAATAGCGCGCGTAATTATTCGCGCCATTTTTTTTTTCCTTCCGCTTACTTGGCACAAGCATTTTAGGATGATCTCTGTCTTTACTGTAATATTATAAAGGGGAAAGATATGTTTTTTTTTTAATCTATAAACTCTCAAACTACTGAACCGGTTGAAATATTTCTTTCATCATTATAAAGCTAGATTAATTAGAAGTATCTTTGGTCTGGTAGGTGGCGCTGCTGTCGACGGGGTGCGAATCTACGTGATAATACTAGTACTGGGCTGATATTAGTATATTGGTTAAGATCTCAAGCTGCTCCTCCACTAGATCGAATAGTCGCGGGTTTAATTCCCGCACGCAAATATTTGTTTCGATTCGGTGTTTGTGCATGTGAATTTTCTTATTTGTAAATGCACCCACGACACAGGAATAAATCCTAGTGTGAGGCTACTTTTTAAAAAAAAAAAACTATCATTCTGTAAAATAAAGGAATAGTTCAGTTTTGGCGGGAAGTCGAAGAGTGATGTAGTCAATTTGTTTTAATTTCCAAAATTTGTGTTATTTCGAATAATAATGTGTAACGTAGGTGGAATATTAACCATTATGTGTTCTTATACGTGCATGAGTGAAGGTTATTGTAACAAAGTGATAAAACATGCCTGTTCGACTTCCCTCAAAACGGCCGTCGCAATTGGTATGTAAAGTATCCACCGCTTTACTATCCAGTGTGAGGTACTTCATTAATTTTATTATCATCGTTGTCATCACTCACGGGGAGTCGAATTAATTTAAACAAACATGATATATATTTCACTGGACACTGGCAAAATACACTTATAATTAGTGTGAAGCCATAACATGAAGAAGAAGAAGAAGAAGAAGGAATAGTTTTTTTTGTATTTGATGGTTATTATATAATATATAAGAATATACGCTAAATTCTGAGTAAACTCTGTTTTTTTTTATCTCAGTGACTGAACTGACCATATAGTACCATATACAGAGCGATAATAATCTTTGGGCCCATGGGCCAAAATCGGAACTAACCAGTTTGTATATAGTACTCTGTGAACTAACCTTTGAAACTAACGATGTCATCAAGTGAAATGTCATTCGTAGAGTTGCCGTTCGCTATAAAATTTACCCAAGTTCTTTTTTCAGTTAGTAGGAATGTCTTAAAAGATATTATTTTGACCTTGTTCTATAATTTGGTTTGAGACCATCTCCTCTCATAGGCGTCAAGGTCGTCGCGCCATCTTTTTCTAGGTCTTCCCCGGCGTCGGTGTCCATCTGGTCGCCATTCGGTAGTGATTTTTGCCCACCTATCTGGGCTCATTCTGCTCAAATGACCCGCCCATCCCCATTTAAGCTTGGCAGTCTTGTAGCCCACGTCTAAAATGCCAGTTTTGGAACGCAGTATAGTGTTACACACTCGATCAGATAATTTGATTCCTAGAATACTGCGTTCCATTGCTCTTTGACATACTTTGAGTTTGGATTTTTGCGATTCGGTCAGTGACCAAGTCTGTGAACCATAGGATAAAACAGGCAAGATACATCTGTCGATAAGTTGGCGCTTGAGTGAGAGAGGGAGTTCACCCTTCATAAGTTGCTTTATTGACGCGGCGATCTATTTCTTTGCTTTGTCGGTCGTCGAAAGAAACTATCTTGCCCAGATAAACATACTCCTCCACATAATGTATCTCTTGCCCATTTACTTTGATGCTACGTTTCGAGCTGTTGGTCGTAACCTGTGTTTTTGACCGATTCATTATTAATCCAAACTCAAAGCTTGCCGTGCTCAGTTCTTGGAGCATTTCTTCTAGTTCTCCGGCCGTTGAAGCAAAAAGTACTATATCGTCGGCAAAGCGAAGGTTACTGAGCCTTTTTTTACCAACGACAATTCCTTTATTCGCCCATAAGACTGCCAAGTTTTTGAATATTTCCTGCAGGGTACAAGTGAATAGTTTCTTAGGCAAGCGGGTCTCCTTGTTTGACGCCTTAATTGATTTTAAATGTGGGACCGGTAGAGTTTAACTGATAAGATCTATGAACGTCTTTTCTATACCTTGTTCCTTAAGAGCGGGAAATATGGCTGAGTGGAAAACTGTATCAAAGGCCTTTGCGTAATCAACGAAAGCCCGGTATAGAGGATTTCGAAATTCGATATATTATATTATACAAAAGTTTAATTAGTGGAATTAAAAACATAAATTATTTCCAATGATTTTTATACCAAAATATAGTATCGATGAAGTCGGGCAACTGAGATATGGTACCCTGGTAACATTATTTTACCTAACTATCATGGCGGCAATCTGTTATCATAATTGTTATAAAGAGAATTAAAATTAAAATTTAATTTATGAGAAAGAATTAAAATCACTTTTTCAGATTTTCTTATGCTCACGGAATTTTTCTATCCTAAACACCATTGATGTTGTCCTCCTCTCAAAGTCTTGGACATCATTACGCTATTAAAATAATTATGTTTCAGGAAAAAATCAAAAACACTGACACTAGCGATCACATACTAGTGAGAGAGCAAGCTATTATATATATCCACTAGCCAAAGAGAATATAATCACTACGTTATAAGAGGTGGAACTTCATACTAGAGTAGGGAATTGCAAATTGTATGGAACTTACATTCAAAGTACTACCACCATGATAAAATTAAATATGATTGCTGACAACAAAATTATTATATCATCATCATCATCATCATCTCAGCCCATACTTGTCCACTGTTGAACATAGGCCTCCCCAATCGCTTTCCAGCGTAACCGGTCCGATGCCACCTGCATCCAACGACTACAAATTATTATATACTGCCAACCTAATAAAACAATACTGCCAACATAAAATAAAGAATAGGGCGTAAAATTTAATGGATCTATCGATATCGATATGTAAATATTTTAGGGTTCCGTAGCTTACCAGGTAGTACTGCCGCTTACAAAGAAATAAAAAACAGAGAAATGATTTTACGTAATCACACTGAATTTCTAACGATGTGAATATAGAGAAAGGAAAAAGTTACCATATTAACAACCATACAAAAATTTAATATATTTTAATTAATTTATTTCATTCATACAGCTTTTTTTTATAAAGTTATACACCTTCAGTCTTCACATTTTAAATAACGCCACTCATTGTTTACATCTGTAAAAAAAGTTTGTGTGTCAAAAAAATAGAAAAACGCATAGTAGGTACTAGAAGCTTTAGTTAAATGTTAATGAAAATTTATGCTATTAACATTAAGAATGAAAGGTATCCATAACATGACTGTACATCACCATTGTTTTTAATATTTTTATTTATCTGAACCACATCAACTATAATTACTGTAAAATATATTATTTTTACAGCAACATACTTACCGATCTTTATTCAGTGGAAAATTAGCCATAAATATTATTTTCTGGTCACCTACCCGACTTGTTTTTACTTAGCATATTACAAATTTAATTTTACTCATTTTGGAATATGCAACGCCAAAGAGAAAACAACGCTAATTTAGTAATACACTTTCTAAAGGGATATTAAATTAACATGTGCTTTAAATTAACAATAGTAATTTAGTATTTATTATAGATACAATACTTCAATTTGTTACCTAGAAAAGACAATTTGAATTGACATTTCAGATTAAATATGGCAGAACAGTATAATGGACCTAAATTGAAAAGCAGACAGATATATAGTACGTATTAATATAAGGTATAAGGATACAAGGCTCTTGCTTTCAAAGGGTTTAAAAAGACAGCAAATCCAATATAAATCTTTATGTCTACATGACTTAAGCGATCTACATCAGAGAACAAATATATTTGATCTACACTGACAAACAGCATGATCAACCTAACGTCGAAGGGTAATGTAGTGTCAAACGAACGTTTGGTTGGTAGAGTCGACTTTTGGAATAGATCTACTGGATTGATTCAGTAGGTCGGATCGACTTAAAAATCGATTCTCTTGTCCAAAAAAAATCGATTTTTCGATTTATCTATTTGAAATCGACATGCCTCTGTTCGTTGTCAATGTCAAATTTGATGTTGATTTGATATTTGTATTTTATATATTGAAATAAAAAAAAAAGTACCTACATCCTTAATATCGGTGATTAAAACTTGGTTATAATCATAAAGGTGAAAGTTATCTTAACAATCCATTATTTTGAATGCAATCCTTGCAAACAAAACAACAAAACAATAATTATGGAAGAATTATCTCTCTGTCGTATTTGTTTGAATCATAATGTTCAACATGTTATTGAGAACACAGAACTCCATGATGCTTATGAAAAATTAACAGCAATACCGGTATGTACCTATTATTTATATAAGCGACGTTTTGTGAGAAAAATTAGTAGAGATGATATAAGGACTGTAAGAATACTTTAGGCACCCTTGCGTTGGATGCCCATTTACTCTTCTGGCTGGATCTCCATTCGGATCTCGGTCTCGAACCTATTAGCGCCTTTATTAATAAGGCGATAACTCGATGTGGACCCAAGTCGGCCAGAGCAAGGAAAACATGTTCAGGTGGAGATTCACAGACGGTACCAATTTAGGGTGTTTTTTACCCCCCCCTACCTTATATCGTGCTCCGCATCCCCTACAACCTGTATGCAGTAGGATTTTATGGCTGCCTCATGACAATGCAGTCAATGTGACCATACTCTGGACTGCTTCTATATAACTATAGCATGTTTGCCGTCGAAACGCTACAAAAAACAATTGGTGGAGTATAACCTAATATCCTTAGCTTGGCTGGATAAGACCAAAAATTGATAATAAACAACCAATTGAACGCAGGATTCCGTTCAAGATACTCTACCACTGACCACATTCATGCCATGGAACAAATTATCGAAAATATAACAAATTCAATAAACCCCTTTTTATAGCATTCATAGATTACTTAAAAGCTTTTGATAGTATAACACGCACATCTATATGCAAAGCACTTAAAAACAATAATGTGAATGAAAAATATATAAACATCCTAATATCTATATATTCATCATCATCCTCATCATCTCAGCCTATACTTGTCCACTGCTGAACATAGGCCTCCCCAATCGCTTTCCAGCGTAACTGGTCCGTATCTATATATTACATACATCATATATATTCTAAAACTACGAGCAGAATAAAATTAGAAAAGAAAGGCGAAGAGTTTCCAATGGGTATAGGGGTAAGACAAGGAGACCCACTATCACCAAAGCTGTTCAGAGCAGTTCTTGAAGACATCTTCCAAAATATCCATTAGGCAAATAAAGGGCTGTGGATATCCAATAAACGTCTAACCCATTTAAGATTCGCTGATGATATCGTCATTTTTAGCGAAATTGCTTCAGAACTGGAAGACATGCTTCGAACCCTAGACAAAGAAAGCCAAAGAGTAGGACTAAAACTGAATGCGAACAAGACCAAAGTATGTCTAACGGTCCACACTCCCCGATCAAAATAGAAGGGACAGTAATTGAACATGTAAATGAATATATATATATATACCTCGGAAAACTAGTATCTTTCGACACCAACAGGAATGAAAAGGAAGTAGACAGACAAATAAATATATCATGGAAAAAGTATTGGGCGCAAAAAGAGATTCTGAAAATATGCATCTTGAAAAATACAAAAAATAATGAATGTCAACATACGGAGAAAAACAAAACTTACAGATGCACTACAACATGCCCTTGGTCTGAAGTGGAAGTGGGCAGGCCACATAGCCAGGTACCGGGACAAGAGGTGGACAATTCAAACCTCAAAGTGGCCTGGCTCACTTGGAAAGAGACGCAAAGGGCGGCCAAAGAAAAGATGGACTGACAACCTTATCAAAATAGCCGGAAGCGACTGGATAAGCGTCGCCCAGGACAGGGGAAAGAGGAACGGGATGGAGGAGGCTTATACCCTTGCAGGGACCATTCAGTAAGACTGAACGGGTGAAAAAAGCTATAATAATAATAATGAACCTAATATCTCTCACTTTAATTTGTGAGAGGGCTTTTCTCAGCAGTACACGCTATGACAGTATAAGCTGATTTGTAGACGCTCCCATGACAAAGAAATAATTCCTTGTTTGGTGCTACATACAAAAAAATATCAATGCCTGATCCCTTGTTTCCCCACACAGAGTTTACGAAGCCCCAACAGGTTCCTTCCTCACAGATAACTCCTCTGGGTCCTCCACTCTCATAGTTATTATCTCATTTGATTTATTAATGTTATTTATTATATTTCAGTTTCAGAGTACAATGAGGCCGTTGTCCCTGTGCTATGTGTGTCGTGCAGAGCTGAGAAAGGCTCACAGGCTCATGCTCAAATGTCTGAAGGCTGAGGAGCTGCTCAGACAAATGCTGGATCAACTGCTCACTTATGAGGATGGAGTATGTCTCTAATACATTATCCTATCCTATATCATCACGCCAGATCCCTTGCGGGGTTGGCAAAGAGTACAGAGTTCCAACAGGTTCTTTCCTTACAGACCTCTCTGGCTTCCTCCACTCATAGTTCTTCTCATACATGCTCGCTGGTCATGCTCCTTCGGATAAGACAAATTATTTGGTCATGGTAAGATAGTCTAGGTTTTCTCCAGTCATTCTTTCATCGGACATCCTTTCATTCTTTCTATATGTCAGAACCAAAGGAGTATGCTCCTTTGGTCCCTTTCTCATCTTTACATCGATATTATCTTTCATACCTATACACTTTTCTTATATCCCTGTTGCTAATATAGTTGGTCAGCTTGACTGGGCACATCTTCGGCAGAGCTCGCATTTCTACCGTATTTATTCAGCTTTCATTCTCCTTCTTACATACCCAGCTCTCACTGCCATATAACAGCATTGGGACAAGCACTCGAATAGATATTTCCAGCTGCACCTTTTATTATCCATTCAACACTATTGTAGCTTCTTTCACCCGTTCAGTTTGATATTCTTCTTGACGGACGATTTAGCGCAGTGGTTAAGGTCTTAGCCCGCCCCGCCCACTGTGTCTAATAGTCGCGGGTTCGATTCCCGCACGGGACAAATCTTTGTGTGATCCACAATTATTTGTTCCGGTCTGGGTATTTGTGTATGTGAATTTTCATGTTTGTAAACGCACCCACGACACAGGAATTAATCCTAGTGTGGGGCAACGTTTTTTAAAAACAAAAGATAAAAAAAAAAAAAAAGATATTCAGAACCTGTAAGGGACTCCTCCTAAGGGCCTCCTCCATCCCTTTCCACTTTTTCTTGTCTTGAGCAACGCTCATCCAGTTTTATCCAGCTGTTTTGATGAGGTTGTCAGCCCATCTTCTTTTAGGCCATCCTATGTGCCTTTTTTCAAATGTGCCAGGCCAGTTTGTGGTTTGCATTGGCCACTATTTGTCGTGTTACCTGGCTATGTGGCCTGCCCACTTAAGTCTCAGAGCATGTTGCAGTGCATCTGTGAGTTTTGTTATTTTTCTGTATGTCAACATTCTTAATTAACTTTATTTAAAAATAATAATACAATACTATACAAGGTGTAAAATAATTAACGCAAGACCTGAAAGTAGTTTGTTCTAAATCGTTAACTGAATTGATTCCAACAATTTATTATGTATCTTACATTTATTTTAAATCTGCAAAAAATGGTTTTACTCCTTCAGTGCGCTATAAAAAACTAAATTTATTCTTGATTCATAGCTATAAGTAGATTTCAAATGCATTTCTAAAACGTGTTTCTCAAATCGCACACATATATGTACAAGTTTCATTGTTATTTGAGTACAAAAGTGCTTAAGAAAGGAGTAAAATCCTATAAAATTTGAAAATTTGGTTTTCGTTTTGAATTTATGAAGCAATTCTCTAATCGAGGTGTCTCTAAAAGTCTTGCATTTATTATGTTACACCTTGTATTTTGACGGGCGATTTAGCGCAGTGGTGGTAGCAATGTAGCTTGTAGGTGCAATACTATGACAAACAATATTTTGATGTATGATTTAGCGCAGTTCCCTGCCTCGTTGGTCTGGTGGCAAAGCGCATCGCTTTGTGGTCACGAGGTCCTGGGTTCAAATCCTAGGTCGAACAAATGTAGTTTTGCTAACGAAAAATTCCCAGTATGAGTCCGGAGTCTGGAATTGTGCCCGGTATATGGCAATAGGCTCGCCCCCTATTACATGGGACCTAACATCGTCGGCGAAACGTGGGTGTACTCAGTACACCTCTACCAGCCCCTCTGGGGAATATAGGCGTGACGATGTGTGTGTGTGTATTTAGCGCAGTGGTTAAGCGCTTAAGTCGTTCCACCTACTGTGTGTAATAGTCGCGGGTTCGATTCCCGCACGGGACAAATCTTTGTGTGACCCACAATTATTTGTTTCGGTCTGGGTATTTGTGTATGTAAATTTTCATGTTTGTAAACGCACCCACGACACATTAATTAATCCTAGTGTGGGGCTATGTTTATCTATCTATCTATATCATCACGCGAGATCCCTTGCGGGGTAGGCAGAGAGTACAGAGTTCCAACAGGCTCTTTCCTTACATACCTCTCTGGCTTCCTCTACTCTCATAGTTCGTCTCATACACGCTCGCCGGTTACGGAGACTCCTGACTTGTCCTTCAGATAAGACCCGGTCTATTTGGTCGTGGTAAGATAGTCTAGGTCTTCCCCGGTACCTACATCCTTCCACTTTCGCATTGTATATCAGTTTTGTCATTCTTTCTTCGGACATTTTTTCTATATGCCCAACGGAGCATACCCTTTCTCATCTAGGCTATGTTTAAAAAAAAATAGTTTTATCCATCCCTGCTCGGGGAAAATAGTCTAAACAGAGCTTATTATTTATAATTTTTTTATTTATGTATTTCAGGAACATACAGCTGTGTTAGATAGATCGTCTCTCGATACATCACAATTGTGTACGAGTTCTGTGGAATACTTTAGTATTGATAGTACTGTGAAAGATATTGATGGAACTGACAATGATATTGATGTCAAGATTAAGGATCCACCTAGAGCTTATGAGGTGGATGTCAAGATGGAAGAAAATTATGAGCAAGGTATATTATACATAACACATCGTCGCGCCTGTATTCCCCAAGCGGGGGTGGCAGAGGTGTACTGAGTACACCCACTTTTCACCGACGATGTTAGGCCCCATGTAATAGAGGTCGAGCCTATTGCCATACATTGAGCACAATTCCTGACTCCAGACTCATACTGGGAAGTTTTCGTTAGAAAAACTACATTTGTCAGAACAATTTTTTTTTTAATAAAAAAAATGTGCCAGTGTTTTAAACCCAGTATCTCGTGATCACAAAGCGATGCGCATTGCCACTAGTCCAACGAGGTAGTCAAGCATATTATCTGTAAGCAGCGAGGTAATATCTGTAATTAAATGTAACTATTGGCAAAGCCTATGTAACTATTAAATTGACACACACACACACACACCGTCAGGCCTATATTCCCCAGAGGGGGTAGCAGAGGTGTACTGAGTACACCCACGTTTCGCCGACGATGTTATGCCCCATGTAATAGGGGGCAAGCCTATTGCCATATACCGGGCACAACCAGACTCCGGACTCATACTGGGAATTTTTCGTTAGAAAAACTACATTTGTCCGACCTAGGATTTGAACCCAGGACCTCGTGATCACAAAGCGATGCGCTTTGCCACCAGACCAACGAGGCAGTAATTATATTATATCATATCATATTAAATTGACATGGCTAACAAATAGCCGTCCCCTGAAGGCGAAAGTGTATTTAACCTGCCTTTGGCGTCCGTATACCGGACGCCACTTTTTTACCTGTGGCACTTAGGTCCTATTGGTCCTGGCTAGCCGTAGAACAAAAATCGATAGCAGCCAAGTCGTTTAAAAGGCTGCAATAATATAATGAAAAGTTCTCGAACAAATCTCAGCGCAGGTGAGGCGCTTCTGTAACGTGTATATCTACCGCCGTATATCTCGAGGGTTTACTGACTACGAATCCGCGTATTTGGCGTCTGCAATTGCGACGTTGCCAGCTCGCTCATTAAATCTGTGACATATGTCATAATATTTACCGCAAACATAACAATATGTATCGTTATAGATAACGTACGCGTTGCGTATTATTCGGCACTCGATTTGATTACAGTTAGTTTCAGGGGGTATAGAATCAAAACTGGTTATGTCCTTTAAGTATAATTTTATAATAATAATATTAGCCCTACTGAGTTCTTAGATTTACGCGAATATTACACATGATATAAAACTATTTTTCGGATTTTATCGCGGTTTATTTTCGCTCGTCGCTCAGAGAAGTCTGCAGTCTGTGAACATGTCCTTGACCGCACCCGCCATAACATCAGATTTGATAGACCAGAAATCCTCGTGAAAGAACACCGATTCCTACTAAGGATGGTTCGCGAGGCTATTGAAATTAAAAAACATCCTAATTTCAATAGAGCAGATGGCTGGGTGCTTCCATCGTCTTGGGATCCGGTAATTAATATAATCAAATCCAAAACCAAGCATAACACTGCAAGACCTCAAGACACCGTGAGCTCATTCTGCGTAGATCGGACCAACAACAACAAAAATAATTAAGAAGTTTGAGGGTACCCCGGAACAACTATGCCTATTGGACGTCTAACACCTCAGTCCCTCCCGTGACAATGGGTGCTGCAAAGCACTCGAAACGTCGGGAACTTAAAAACCAAAAATAAACCGCGATAAAATCCGAAAAATAGTTTTATTTCAATATTAGCCCTGTTTTTAGTATTTTCTTAAACTGTCCCACTGTTGGGCATGGACCTCTTGTCGAACTGAGAGGGCTTAGGTCGTAGTCCACCACGCTGGCCCAGTGCGGGTTGGCGAACTTCACACACCTTCGAGAAACTCTTAGGCATGCAGGTTTCCTCACGATGTTTTCCTTCACCGTTAAAGCAAGTGATAATTGACGGACGATTTAGCGCAGTGGTTAAGAGCTTAAGCCGCTCCGCCCACTGTGTCTAATAGTCGCGGGTTCGATTCCCGCACGGAACAAATCTTTGTGTGATCCACAATTATTTGTTCCGGTCTGGGTATTTGTGTATGTGAATTTTCATGTTTGTAAACGCACCCACGACACAGGAATAAGTCCTTGTGTGGGGCTACGGTTTTATAAAAAATAAATAAATAAAAAATATTAATCAAAATTAATTTTTAATATGCACATGCTTTCGATAAGACAGAGGTGCCTGGGTTCGAACCCGAGACCTCTGACTTTGCAGACCAACGGTCTAACCACTAGGCTATCACTGCTGAAGTATAATTTTACGGTATTAAAAAAAACTGAATAGTTTTGTTATCTACACTTTCCTTCTACATGTTAAGTTTTAATAAATGCGAAATATTTGCATGCATACCATACGAGAAATAAGTGAAAACGTAAATAATTATTGGACATACCTGTTCTGTTCCGGAGCACTGGACATATCCCAGTTTGATGCCAAGTTTCCAGGACTTAACTAAGTTTGATTCCAATATGTTAGCCAGGGTCGAATTCAGAAAATTAAACTAATTTAATAAATTAAACCTTTTTAAATGTTATTTAAAATTAAATATAAACGACAAGTCGATTGCAAGAAAAATCTAAGAGCGGCCATTACTGTTTGTTTGAAATGAAGCGTTCCCATTGGTTAAGATGGACATCGTCAACTTTGATACTCAATTCAAAGGGACGAAGCCAAGTTTATTGTAAACCATTTCTTTTATTGAAAAAAGCAGCAATTAAGCCATGTTTGATGTTAAATCATTTTTAATGATTAAATGTAGCCTGGAAATAAATATATTGCCATTAAAAGTATATTTATGAAATTTTATGGACACAACCAGTTTTGATCCTATACCCCTGATACATGCCAGTGAAACTTACAAATAAACCCACGTGCAGTTATTGAAAGGTATTTGATATTGCTCGAAGAAGAATTACCGAGGACTTCGTAGTAGAAAAATGTTATCATTAGTCGAAGAGAATCCTTTGACTACGGGCTTTACTACAGGTAAGTTTCATTTTTTGTATCTAAGTACATGAGTCGGTATATTTGGTATCTAGAATAGATGTCCTAAAGAACGTCAAATCAATCTCTGCTGTTTTTTCATGTTTGTAAACTCACCCACGACACAGGAATAACTCGTAGTGTGGGGCTACGTTTAAAAAAAAAAAAAAAAACTTCATGATATAACAAAAATATGTTGTACAATATTTATGAAAATATTGATATGTACAAGAAACTTCACGATACCATATGTCCAACTATTGTAGTAACGTCATTATAACTACTTTTTACATTTGAAAAGTTGATATAAATGCCGACCAAAATCAGACCATGCTATCCATACCTTTGTATTAATCCTTATCCAAATAAATCATATCGTATTCAAGACCGTTTCAATACCTGTAGATTACTTTTTGAATTATTCAAATCGGACATTCCATGCAAAAGATATTACGAGTTTCAAAATGTCAATGTAAACAAAATACTAATAGAAAGATAAACGCCGCCGCGCCGTGGCCGGTGTGGCCCCACACAGCGCAGCGGGCAATGCCGCGAGGGAGGGGGGACCGAAGTGCGGGAGAGGGGCGTGCACATGTATGAAATAAGCAGCCGCGCGTTCCTACGCAGCGGACGCAATATTCACCCTTGCGAAGCCGGGACGGGCCGCTAGTACATAATCCAATACAATTTTCTTATAACATACCTACCTAATGAAATTATTAGATTTCTCTTACAAAATGGTCATCTTTGCTGAAATGGACAGACATTCGACCATTAGTTAATATATATTTTACAAAAGAAAGTAAAGTGGCGGTGGCCTTTCACTCATTTCATACTGCGAGATAAGTGTTTCATTTGGCGAGTGTATTCTAGTTCTTTTTGAACGTCATTTGGTGGCTACAGAATAGTGTTTTTTCTATCTATCTATCTATCTATAACCTCACGCCAGATCCCTTGCGGGGTAGGCAGAGAGTACAGAGTTCCAACAGGTTCTTTCCTTACATACCTCTCTGGCTTCCTCGACTCTCATAGTTCGTCTCATACACGCTCGCCGGTTACGGAGACTCTTGACTTTTCCATCAGATAAGACTCGGTTTATTTGGTCGTGGTAAGATAGTCTAGGTCTTCCCCGGTACCTGCATCCTTCCACTTTCACATTGTATATCTGTTTTGTCATTCTTTCCTCTGGCATTCTTTCTATATGCCCGAACCAACGGAGCATGCCCTTTCTCATCTTTACACCGATACTATCTTTCATACCTACTCGCTTACTACGCTGTTTTTTCCTGTCATATTTGTAACTATTTTTTCTACGATCACTACCCAATGAGTGTATAATATGTGCTAAACATATGTGTACATCTTTACAAAGTTTATCACCTAATACTTTTAAAATTCATACCTCAAACATTTGGACCCGAAAAATGTAAAAAGAATTACATAAACATATCCAAGCTGGAACATAATTAACGCAAGATCTAAAGTAGTTGGTTATAAATGGGCAACTGAATTGATTCCAACTATTTTTAAAGTATCTTACATTTTTTTTATTAAATTTGCAAAATAATCTTTTACTTCTTCAGTTCGCTATAAAAAACTAAATTTTTTATGCGCTCGAAATGCGATCTCTGCGGAAGATGTGCGGAGTCACGCTGACTGACCGTATTCGCAACAGCGTAGTAAGAAAGCGAGTAGGTATGAAAGATAGTATCGGTGTAAAGATGAGAAAGGGTATGCTCCGTTGGTTCGGGCATATAGAAAGAATGCCAGAAGAAAGAATGACAAAACAGATATACAATGCGAAAGTGGAAGGATGTAGGTGCCGGGGAAGACCTAGACTATCTTACCATGACCAAATAGACCGTGTCTTAGCTGAAGGGCAAGTCAAGAGTCTCCGTAACCGGCGAGTGTGTATGAGACGAACTATGAGAGTGGAGGAAGCCAGAGAGGTATGTAAGGAAAGATCCTGTTGGAACTCTGTACTCTCTGCCTACCCCGCGAGGGAGCTGGCGTGATGATATAGATAGATAGATAGATAGAAATTTATTCTTGATTCATAGCAATAAGGAGATTTTAAATGCATCCTAAAACGTATTTCTCAAAACGCAAACATACACTTAGAATGTCATTGTTAATTAGGGTATAAAAGTGCTTAATGATAATCTTTTAAAAAAAAGGTAAACCGACTTCAAAAAGCAAAAAAATAATATTTGAAGTCGGTGCTGGTTGGTGCAGCGGTTACTTGGCACCGACTTCAAATATTTATTTTTTGCTTTTTGAAGTCGGTTTCCCTTTTTTTTAAAAGATTATTATTTTACAATTTTAAATGACGAGTGAATTATTTAGTAATACTTATATATCAATGTTATATTATTTTGCTGAGTTGTACAGTAAGGTACCTACAGGATTAATATAATGACTATAATAACGGAATCTATACATTCGTGCTGTTCGCCGTTAAAGAGTTCCCTCTTGTATCTTCAAAGTCCAAAGTTCAATACCAATAACATTAAAATAGGACCACCTCAAAACTATACGGAACCCAATGCAAAAAGAATCATCAAAATCGGTTCATAAGCAAAGGACTTATAAAAAAAGGACGAATTATGAACCTCCTTTTTTGAAGTTGGCTAATATACTGCTTAGTTCTATAGTAGGATACCTATAGGATTGACGTAATACCCATAATATCTCAATTTACACATGCCTATCGTTTGTCGTTAAGGAGTTCCCTGGTGTGTCTTCTAAGTCCAAGGTCCAATGCCAATGAAATTAAAATGGGACCACCTTGGAGCTATACTGAACCCAATGCAAAACATAAAAAAAAATTAAAAAATAAGCATACATACAACCGAACATAGAACCTCCTCCTTTTTAAAGTCGGTTAAAAAAGGGTAAAAACCTTTAAATTCGAAAATTTGGTTTTCGTTTTGAATATATGAAGCACCGTCACGCCTATATTCCCCAGAGGGGGTGGCAGAGGTGTACTGAGTACACCCACGTTTCGCCGACGATGTTAGGTCCCATGTAATAGGGAGCGAGCCTATTGCCATATACCGGGCACAATTCCAGACTCCGGATTCATACTGGGAATTTTTCGTTAGAAAAACTACATTTGTCCGACCTAGGATTTGAACCCAGGACCTCGTGATCACAAAGCGATGCGCTTTGCCACCAGACCAACGATTCAGTCAATATATAAAGCAAGCAATATATGAAGCAATTCTCTAATTGGGGTGTCTGAGGTCTTGCGTTTATTATGTTGTATATTATTAGGAAAATTTTAAGAAAACTCTGAGAAATAATTGATTGCGCTTTCTAATCGTTAATAACTAATAAATAAACCTGCACGTATAATTTTAGGTCATCTAAACAAAGAAACATCTAAAAATACCTCGAACACTACCAAAAAAGAAGCCTAGATTTCGGCCTAGGTAGACCGTGTAAAACGAAACAGTTTTTAAAGTGAAACTTTTATTAGATCGTCTCAAACTTTTTGGTCTGTGTGTTGCATGTCGCGTGACGGTCGGCCGCGGAGTAGGGATAAAGTGAAAGCCGCTCGCCAGAGCAGCCAAGGCCAATATGTTTCACTTTTACCGTGGTTTCATAAAACCACACAATTGGTTTTGACGGACGATTTAGCGCAGTGGTTAAGAGCTTAAGCCGCTCTGCCCACTGCGTCTAATAGTCGCGGGTTCGAGTCCCGCACGGGACAAATCTTTGTGTGATCCACAATTTCCGATCACAATTTGTTCCGGTCTGGGTATTTGTTTGTGAATTTTCATGTTTGTAAACGCACCCACGACACAGGAATAAATCCTAGTGTGGGGCTACGTTTTTTTAAAAGAAAAAAAAACGACCTATTTTTATGGTAAAAATAGAAAGAATACATCCTGTTTTAGCAGTATACACACAAAAATATACAAATAAACGTTTATTTTACGAAATTATAACCTAAAATTACAAAATGGTGTCGTACCGTAGATAAGGTTACCTTTCCGTTGAGAACTTTAACTTACATTTTTCAACTCCCGATAACAAAGTACACAATATGTGTTTTTTAACTAACACATTTTAACAAGAATTCTTATTTGATTCATTCATTAATAACAACTAGTGGTCGCCCATAGGTCTTTCATCGTTTGCTGGTTATGTTTGACATTCAGTCTTACTGAATGACATATACAAGGTGTAATATAATAAACGCAAGACCTCAGACACCCCGATTAGAGAATTGCTTCATAAATTCAAAACGAAAACCAATTTTCCAAATTTAAAGGTTTTTACCCCTTATTTAAGCACTTTTATACCCCCATTAACCATGAGACTTGTATGTGTATGTGTGCATTTTGAAAAATACGGTTTAGGAATGCATTTGTAATCTCCTTATTGCTATGAATCAAGAATAAATTTAGTTTTTTATAGCGCACTGTAGAAGTAAAAGCATTTTTTGCTAATTTAAAAAAAATGTAAGATACATCAAAAATAGTTGGAATCAATTCAGTTATCGATTTAGAACAAACTACTTTCAGGTCTTGCTTTTATTATGTTACACCTTGTATAGACAAATAATATTAAAGACAAACATCAATTTGACGTGTATTGTGTCAAATACGTGGTAGTGTGTGTAATGTTTTTTTTATTGATTTCTTTATTCATAATTTTAAAAAAATATTAGAATTCCCCACTCCTTCTCTATATAAACTATAAGTGTGGGAAATTTCATACTCCTCCGTCCGCGCAATTTTCGTAAAAAGGGGTACAAAGTTTTTGCTTCACTTATTAATATAATGATAACACATTTTATTCGTTGACAGCCGCTTAGCGGGCACGCGCGCTTATCGGATGTTCCCTAGTGATATCTGTGTCTAAAAATATTTTATGTCTAAACACTGCCTCGTTGGTCTAGTGGCAAAGCGCATCGCTTTGTGATCACGAGGTCCTGGGTTCAAATCCTAGGTCGGACAAATGTAGTTTTTCTAACGCAAACTTCCCAGTACGAGTCCGGAGTCTGAAATTGTGCCCGGCATATGGCAATAGGCTCGCTCCTTATTAAATGGGACCTAACATAATCGGTGAAACCTGGGTGTACTCAGTACACCTCTGCCACCCTCGCTTGGGGAATATACGCTTGAAGGTGTTTATATTTTAAAGCTAGTTTTTTGTTTGGTTATCTGGTTGAACGCGCTAATCTCAGGAACTACCTACTACTGGTCAGATTTGAAAAATTTAACAAAAATTTACAGGTGAATGAACAGAGAAGGCTATACTGGCTTAGGCTTAGCCTTCATAGTAGCTTTTCCCGAGGGTGCGTTTGCATTAATATTTTTTTTGTTAAAATTAAACGGTAGCGGGTAAATGCATTATACAGCTATCTATATCATCACGCCAGATCCCTTGCAGGGTAGGCAGAGTACAGAGTTCCAACACGTTCTTTCCTTACATACCTCTCGCTTCCTCCACTCTCATAGTTCGTCTCATACACGCTCGCCGGTTACGGAGACTCTTGACTGGATCTTCAGATAAGACTGTCTATTTAGTCATGGTAAGATAGCCTAGGTCCTACCTGGTACCTGCATCGGTCCACTTTCGCATTGTATATCTGTTTTGTCATTCTTTCTTCTGACATTTTTTCTATATGCCCAAACCAACGCAGCATACGCTTTCTCATCTTTACACCGATACTATCTTTTATACCTACTCGCTTTCTTACTACGCTGTTGCGTATACGGTCGGTCAGCTTTCCCTCCGCACATCTTCCGCAGAGCTCGCATTTCCACCGCATTTGTCCTACTTTCATTCTCCTTCTTACATACCCAGCTCTCGCTGCCATATAACAGCGTTGGGACATACACTCCGTTATGTAGGGCCAGCTGCGCCTTTTGTCTTAAGTGCCGGCTCCTACATGATACAGCTAGTATCTAATATAGCCCTTAAATGTATCGGGATAAAAATAGCCTGTCTACTTGTATGTTAGGCTAGGGTGTAAGCTACCATACAAAATTTTACTTAAATTCGTTGAGCATTTGCTTTGGTGAATTGTAACAAACATAAACACACACATACACAAACGTTAACATTAATAATTATGTAATAATAATGTGAATAAATGCTATTCTGCCTATAATTATGTTGGTGTTTCGCATATCTATGTGTCAAATTGTCGTCCGTATATATATATATACAGCTATCTGACGTCTGTATATCTGTTCTCGGACTTTTATTTGCTTACTCCCGTAAGTAATATTATTGTATAGGTATTGGTTGCTAACCGCGACATCATCCGCGTTGTCTTCGGTTAGGCATACCTATTCACTAGGGAACCTATTTTCCCGAGATAAAAATTACCTCCTTACAAATATCGATGGCAGCAAAGAACAATGAGATAAATGCATTTACGTCTCAAATATAACTGTTATTGGCATGCCTCCGCCAGTAACAGATACACCTCCTGCTATCTTCAACCACGCTAGCCCCCTTGATCCTGAAAATATAGAGGAAAATTCCACCTACCTCTTATGTACTGGTAATGTCGAGCCTCTGCCAAAAGCAATTGAACCTCCTGCTATTTTGAACCACGCTAGCTGCTTTGATCCTGAAAATATAGAGGAAAATTCCACCTATTTCTTATGTACTGATAATGTCGAGCCTCTGCCAAAAGCAATTGAACCTTCTGCTATCTTGAACCACGCTAGCTGCTTTGACCCTGAAAATATAGAGGCAAATTCTGATGCTGATAATACAATCTTAAACAAGCCTACTTACGTCTCAGGTGTAGATGATATCGATAAGCTTCCGCTAGAACTCCCAAACATAATATCTGATGATCGAAATCAAGACCAATCAGTACCGTGCTTTGACATTGAGTCTGACTTTTCTGAACTTTCAAATGATTATAATTATGAACTACCATCTTATAAATCTTCTTCAGAATTCGACCAAGAACTATTAAAGGAAAACGAATGTTTAGATGGATCACATAAGGTCAGTAGAAAATTGATATGCATACCTACACAGTTGCCAAAGATATTTAAGGTCATTTAGATAGTTGCTAAATAAGACCGTTATAATTTTAGTGTTATAATTTTCATTATACAGCTAGATTATACGGTGCGACAGTGATATTGTTTGTTTGTTTGTTTGTTTGTTTGTTTGTTTGTTTGTTACTTTCATGCTTTGTCTACCCAACCTGTCGGTCATATACGCTGTCGGTAATACATAAAAGGACATGGGTACTTTCCATCTCCAACATCATTATTTTCATATTTATAACTTAAAATGTGCGCGGGCGTAGCCGTGGATACAGCTAGTCCATACTATCTATACCAATATTATAAATGCGAAACGATGTCTGTCGCACATAGGCTATCCTTTATCGGGAAAAATTGTTTGGATGAGGGTGAAATAGAGGGATGAAAGTTTGCATGGGAAAATACGACTTCTACGCTATCGCGGGCAATAGCTCGTTATACAATAAACTAATATTATTTTAGGTTGCTTCAAGCTGTTGCGATGTTACAAGCCCAGCAGAAAAAGAAAAGATTTCTAGCTTAGGGGAAGATTCGGAAGAGGATGACGGAACAAATAAAGAAAATATGAAAACAGAAAAGGAAGTACCGGAAGATGAAAAAATATCAGGAAGTAATTTGAAAGGTAAACGCATTCGAGAAAGAGATTTTTGTTACTACTGTGAAAATTTCATTTTGAATTTTGCACGACATATGGTTCGAAAGCACTCAGCTGAACCTGAAGTGCAATTAGCATTAGCACATCCCAAAAATAGCCTTAAACGTAAACAATTATTTAAAGCTTTAAGAAAAAAGGGTAATTATGTGAGTAATTCACAAACTGCATTCAAACCTGTGAAGAAGTGTAGGTTTTCTGAAAAGACCTCCTATTTACCTTGCTCCAAATGTCTAGGTTTTTATTCAAAGAAACAACTGTGGAAACATGTAAAAAAATGTGGTAATACTTCTTCTACAAACGCACAAGTTCATGCACAAAATTTTCTTCTACGTCACGTTAAAGTCGACAAAAATCTAATGAAAAACGTATTTCCTCATATGAAACCAGACAAAATATCATTCGTAGCTAAAAAAGATAAATTGATTTGTACGTTTGGAGCACAGTATTTGAGAACACATCCCGAGGAACATTTTGTAGCTGTGGTCTCACGTAAGATGAGGGAGTTAGCGAAATTGCTTGTGGAAGTAATGAAACTGAACCCGAATATCAATAGCCTTGAACAAGTATTTAAACCACAATACTATGACACTCTAGTACACGCAACCAAAATCGTAGCCCGATACAATGAGGCATCACAACAATTTGATGCACCGACATATGCCATGAACATTGCTACATCAATAAAACAATGTTGTGGAATAGCTTTATTGCAAAATTGTAAAATGGAAGCCACCGTTCAAACGGCTTCTGTTCAAGCAGATTTAAAAACACTATCAAAATTAATCAGGGAGAATTGGAAGTTTGATATTTCTAGCCAAGCTGCTGATGACATTAATGTGAAGGAGTGGAATAAAACCACTATTGTGGAACTTGCTGCTGATTTAAAATTATTCAAAGATTATCTTTGTGGCATGTCAAAACAGTCTTCCGATAGTTTGACGCAATCCGAACAAAAAACGAACGTTGAAGCGTTTAATAACTTGGTGGAAACCACATATTGTCGCGTTCTTCTTCTGAATAGAAGTTGGCCCGGCGAGTTACAACGATTAAAATTAAATGATTACAATGATCATGGCAACGACAGCAATAATTATGAAGAATCTGACAAAGTTCTTACTTCGACTGAAAAAATATTAGTAGGTAAATTGAAAAGAATAGTGATCCGTGGTAAAATAGGGAAAGGGGTGCCAGTATTGTTTAGTATTGAAATGCAAGAAGACATTAAAAAAATATTATCTGTGAGACGAATGTATGTTGCAGATGACAATAATTTGTTATTTGTAAAGGCAGGTGGATCAACTGTTTGTGGCTACAAAGTTTTAGAAAAATATTCGAAAGCAAGCGGTGCCAAGAATTATAAGGTTCTTACATCCACGGGGTTGAGAAAACATTTAGCGACGATGACCCAGCTATTTACAATGACTAAATCAGATCTCGAACAACTAGCTACTTTTATGGGTTACACCCTAAGTGTATATAAAAATAATTACAGGTTACCTAGCGACGTTTATCAGACTGCAAAGATTTTTAAACATTTACTATTGATGGAAAATGGAAAAGCGGATAAATATCAAGGAAAAGCTTTAGATGAGATTGAATTAAACTCAGATGAAGAAGTTATAGGAAACGAGGTAGAAAATCAGGAAGTTGTTGATTTTGAAATAGAAGAAGCAGGTCCATCGCAAAATATTAACCTGAGTAGTGACGAGCACGTTGCTTTCCCTTCCCAAGAAATAAGCCACAAGACATCTGCAAAAAAAAAGAGGACACTTGTTCCTTGGACAACTGAACAAAAAAACGTCGTAACCAAATATTTTAAAGACCACATTAAGCATAAAAAACCTCCTAGACGAGCTGAATGTGACGAATTAAAAAATAAATATCCTACACTTCTTCACAACAAGGACTGGCTTAAAATTAAAGTGTACATACAAAATATTTATTCAAAACGATGAAATGATGACTGGACTACTCTTCAGTGATTCGACTAGGACTCAACTGTAACTCGACTACGACTTGACTATTACTCGACTTTGCAGTGATTTGTCTATCACTCGTCTAAATCTTATATTTAGTCGAGTGATAGCTGGTGACACAATCAGCAAGAGTTTTGTAATGGCCAATAATTCAATATGATGGAGTTTTGAGGGTGTACATGAGTCAGCAACCACTCGCAAGGTCAGGTAGTGGAACACCTGGCAGCAGCGCGCTTTGATGAATAATGTACAAGTGGTGTGCTCTGTACAAGTGTTTTATAATGATTAAAAATTGGCAGTAGACTAGTTTATAGGACAAACAATTGGGAGAAAGTAGTCAGATCGCTTAGTTGTGGAACACGACGAGTCAGCACGCCATTAAAGTTTGAAACTTTAGTTGCGTGCTGACTCGCCGTTTTCCACAATAATGCGGTCTGAATACTATTTACCGTTACAACTAGCGCATTCAGGTGCCGTATTATTTAAATATCAAATTAATTCTTCCTTCTATAATTGTCATAGTAAAAGACGCGTCCATTTTGTTAATGTTTCTAGTATAAAAATAATATTTGTCCCTACTTTTATTTGTTGAGAACTTTAATAGTTTTAGTATTAAATGGTATTAATATAGTGAACTATTACATCATGTTTTTAATATTTATTTAGGATGATGTAAATATATTTTCCCTACATTAAATTACTACAAACCTTAATAGTTCAAGTATATCTATTTCCTGAGTTTAATATGCATTCAAATGCACGTTACCTTAACAATGATTTTATAATCATCTACTATAATGTCATAAATATTTACATCAAATTGTGGTTATCTTTTCGGGCTACGAACATTACGCGGGTGGGAAATGCGGTGAGTGCGGGACGTTTGTTGAATTTTTGGCTTCACCGCGCGGCCTGCCATTGCGACTGGGCGCGGTTTCAAGATTATTTTTATTCTAAGGTACCTACTTAAGGAGGTAAGGGTAGTAAAAGAAGTACTGTATGTTTGAACGTACGTATTTTGAAAGTTCGACATGGACGTGATATGAAAAATGCCAAGAAAAACATTTAATACACTTCCTTCCCTCTAATATGTTCGAGGGAGGTGATGGCTGCTCAAGTAGTCGTACTCGTGAACGGGTGCTGCTTGTGGAGGCTGGTCCACCCAGAATCCTCTAGCTTTTCATTATAACATATATTTACAAAATAGTCTTATATCTCAGTCGTAAGGCATCACACTGGAGCTGGATTCATTAATGATTTTTTATTATATCTACACAAATAACGATGAAAATAAAATGAATGGAGAATTAAACAACAACAACAACACAACAAAAAATTAATAAGACAAGCCGGCTGAGTTTCTCGCCGGATCTTTTCAGTGGAGGCCGCATTCCGATACAGTGGTAGATTAGTAAGTTAAAAATAATGTAAATATGATACTTTGTAAACACCCCCGCAGGGTTTATGCAAAATAAACGATTTAAGTTTGACTTAATTATAATTATAGGGGTATGCTTTAGTATGTAGGTTAGCAACCCACCACCTGATACAAAGGTTTTTAACTGCGTTATAAAAGCTTTATTTCTATTTTAAGTACTCAATATAAAAAATACAAAGAATTCTTTCATTGATATTAAATTGAATTTATTCTTAAGTATTAATAGGTAAGTACTAAAATTATTTCTTGCCTAACAATTGGATTTCTGAATATTTTTTTTTTTGTAATAAGTGGAAAGATTACATATACCTTTTATAACAAAACTCTTTTTAGGTTTTTTTTTCGCTTTAATTAAAAAGTTATATTAATTTAAAAATAATTTTTTGAACCCAGTACCGAAAACACGCCGGCAGTTCCCGAACAAACCCGAGCTCGTGTGACGTCAGAATGTTAATTTCTACTCATCGTAGCACGCAACTGATACCATTGATACCTCAACGGCTGTACAGTGTGTTGACTTTAAATCAATTACATTTTGTTATTATCGTCAATATATTAAAATTGTACGTATATTATGAATCCTTTATCACACATGACTAAATAAAATTAGCTATTATAAATAAATTTATGCACTAAATTTCGGATATTTTAGTCAATTAACATGTAGAAGCCGTTGACACTGTGCTATAGAGAAATTTCTTTAAAACTATGACGTCACAAACATGGAGACCAATCGTGGCGCATTCACAGTCACTTGATTCTGTTTGAAATTTTATCAATTTTAAATTGTTTATACTAGATAAAATAAAATTAATAGTTTTTCGCATCGACTATCATAATGATAGTTTTAAAATACATATGGAATAATTTTATTAATCGGTATTATAATATTAATTATAGTAGCTAAGTAGCTAAAGTCTGAGCTGTTCTAGTGTTAATGCCAAATTTTATGGACCGACTAAATGCCAACGTTATATTGTGTTATTTTATTACTTGTCATAATTATTGTGATGTTAATTATAGCAACTAAAGTCTGTACTATACTTTTGTTAAAAATGTATGCCAAATTTTACATATTTGTCAACTTCGCCATACATTTTTAACAAAAGTTTGTTTGACAACGGAGCAAACAACTCAACCTTATTTAAAATCTGAGATGTTTAAGGATTATAATACTTTAGTACCAAAATTGTATGTCTAACATTAACGCACACAGAACGCGGGAGCGGGACGGGCAGCGGCGCGGGTCGCGTTGTGTTCCATATTCTCCGGTACAAGCAGGCACACTGGCCGCGGCGCGGTAGCGGGGCGTGAGTGGCGCGGCCTGTATGCCTGCTTGTACCGGAGAATATGGAACACAACGCGACCCGCGCCGGTTACCGTCCCGCTCAGGTTCCGCTCCCGCGTTTTGTGCCGAAGCCCTAGTGCCAAAGTCATAAAGAGTAATTAATGAACGTTGTGTTGTTGACAAAATCAATCAACGTTTATCTCCTTATTTCTAGCGCTCGGCTTATTATAAGTATCTGCTTAGAAATTATAAATATGTTTTAGTATAAAACACAAACAATGTGAATAAAAGTGATAGATTAATATGTTCTTTGTTTTTGTTTGCTTACCTGGAGCAGGTTACCCCATATCAATACACTGTAGATTAAATACATACAATTAAATGAAGTTTTGAAGTAAATAATAGAAACATTCTAGTAATAAGACTGCCTCGTTGGTCTAGTGGCAAAGCGCATTGCTTTGTGATCACGAGGTCCTGGGTTTAATTTCTAGTTCGGACAAGTGTAGTTTTCCTAAAGAAAACTTTCCAGTACGAGTCCGCAGTCTGGAATTGTGCCCGGTGTATGGCAATAGGCTCGTCCCCTATTTCATGGGACCTAACATCTAATATAGGTGTGACGGTGTAAGATATTTATCTTAATGTAACGGTGTAAGATATTTATCTTAATGTAACGGTGTAAGATATTTATCTAAATTAGGATGTACTATAATTAACATTTTTCTTGAATTTCTTGAAATTATTCTTAGACATCACAAACTGGACTTCCCTGAAAACGAAAGCGCGAGTGGTTCATTAACTATATACGGACGCCCAATAGTTATATACGGACGCCCAATAGCTATATACGGACGTCCAATAGCTATATACGGACGCCTAAAAGCTATATACAGGCGCCCAATAGCTATATATGGACGCCCAATAGCCTGGCACTTTATTGTAGGAATACATTACTATTCGAGCCGGTACTATTTGGCTGCAAGCTACTGTAAGATGGAGGTACTGTTCCTACCATGCTGCACCAGATTTGAATGCGAAATCTCATGGTGCCTTTCCTCGCTCGGCCTTTCGTCTTCAGGAAAGTCCAGTTTGCGACGTGACCATTTTTTATTATCTTCACCACCATGTACTCTCTGAGACACCGGCCTTCTTTCGAAGGAGAGACTAGGCCTTCATCACCTCTGTGACCCATTACCTACGGGTCGATTGACCAGAAGTATATAACATTTTTCTTGAATTTGTTATTCTTAGACATCGCAAACTGGACTTCTCTGAAGTCGAAAGCGCGAGCGGTTCAATAGCTATATACGGACGCCGAATAGCTATATACAGATATCCAATAGCCTGGCGACCTTAATTGTAGGAATACGGTACTATTCGAGGCGGTACTGTTTGGCTGCAAGCTACTGTAATTTGGAGGTACTGTTCCCAGTCGGGCGAGCTGCACCAGATTTGAATGGGAAATCCCATGGTGTCTTTCCTCGCTCGCGCTTTCGTCTTTAGGGAAGTCCAGTTTGCGACTTAACCATTTTTTATTATGTTCACATGTTCCCACCATGTACTCGCTGAGACAACGGGCTTCTCCCGAGGGAGAGATTAGGCCTTCATCACCTCTGTAACTCATTACCTACTGGTCGGATGACCAGAAGTACTAAACATTTTTCTTGAATATGCGTATACTAACGTCGCTGAAAACGTTTGGTAGTTATATGCGAAGTCGTACTAAATGGACTACACTGTATGTTATTCTAGTTACTGCCCGCGACTTCTCATGTAAAAATCTCACAGGAACCTCGATACTTTCCTCTTATTATAAACTATCTGTGTACGAAATTTCATTAAGGTCCGTTCAGTAAGTTTTGCGTTAAAGAGGGACATACATTTACCATTCAATCCATTCATCTATGCTCATTCCAACACAACAGACTTTAACAATTTTAATAGAATGATAATGGTAGGTACTCGTAGATACATATTATATCAATATCGGGCATCCGTATATGTATAGATCGTAAGAATATTAAATAAATAAATTTAATGTTGGAACTGTGTACTACAGACAAGCGATAGTAAAAGAAAGATATAGTAAACCCAAAGCTGGCAACGTCGCATTCCCAAATACCGTCCATCCTGTGAGAACGTTAAATGGTCGGTGCCATAGGTAAATCACGATTAATATATCCAGGACGCCTATAATGTATCACCATGGTTCGGGGTTCAAAAATGTTGGGGTATGGCAAATACGTGCTCCTACAAATCGAGGTGAGAGATTAGGCCATACTTCAGAACATGGACCCAGTGCGAATTGGTGGAGACAGGTTTGGGACCACCTGCTGTTGGAATTTATTAAGCCGCCTATAAGGCTTTCAACTCTGCTTAACGACTACCACATTCAGTGGTAACCAGGACCAACGGCTTGACGTGCCTTCCGAAGCATGGAGACGCTCGAATATGAAAATGCCACTATGGTCACCCATCTCAGACCGACCAAATCGAACGTTGCTTAACCTTGGTGATCAGTAAGAACACCGCGGTCGCACCGCGCTACAAGCGCCTTGTTTAGTCTTAACTTAGATAAAAAAAAAGTAATTATATATATGTCCATATTTCTTTACAGAAATTGCAAATGATATGTATGAAATGGAAGATGATATGATAATATTGAGAGAAGATCCCAATAATGTTATAATTAACTCAAGAAATTATAAACTTAATAATAAAATTAAAAATACTGATACCAACAGAAAAACGTTCAAAGACAATGAACGAAATAATTTTATTTCTGAAATAGCAAATAAAAATATGGAATCGAGTAACGATTATGCCATAGGCAAATATAACCCATCAGAAAGTGTCGTATCAGATAATAATTTATCTCATGAAAGTTATTTGACAGAAGATTTCGGTCAGAACGCTGAAAAGTCTGAATTTGATTATTTAACGAATTTGGAAACGAAAAATTGTGCTGATAGAGAAAGATATGTTTGCGATATGTGTAAAAAGAATTTTAAATACAAAGTTCATTTGGAAAATCATATTGCTCTACATATTTGTGTGAAACGCCATGCTTGCTCTATATGTAAACAGGAATTTCGTCAAAAAGGGGATTTAAATGCACACATACGAATACACACCGGCGAAAAACCTTACACGTGTAACGTGTGTAATTATGGTTTTCGTACGAAAAGTCATTTGTCACGGCACAACCAACGCAAACACAATTACAATTCTCATTACACATTCAAATCTTGTATGCCGTTTACTGAAAAGAGTATGTTTATAAAAGATGAACGATTATACAACGAAAAGTTTCCTTACAAATGTAATTTTTGCAATAAGAGATTCAGTTACAATTCTCGTTTGAAGGAACACGAAATTACACACACCAATGAGAAAACTTACACGTGTAATGTGTGTAATAAGCAGTTTAAACACTTCCAGACTTTAAACAAACATATGAATATACATAACAATAAAAAATATTACACGTGTGATGATTGTAATAAAACATTTCGTAGAAAATATGATTTGGGTATGCACATGCTCGTCCATACAGATGAAAAAAGATACAAGTGCGATTTATGCAGTAAGAATTTTAGATATAGATGTAATTTAAAAACTCATTCTCAAAAATGTTGCTAATATTACAATTCCATTGGAATTAATACGGGGGCCTTAGTCGTTATGTCCATTAACCACGGAACGCGCTGCGCTAACATTATCTCATGAATTGATCGTGATACCCAATTTGCACATTTGTTTACTTTCGCGTGAAATGAGAGAAGGCGAGTCGTATCAACTAAGGGTCGGAAGGGATTCCTACATCATCACTGCTCGGGGTGCCATATGTTGGCGGTTTTTTGAGCGGGAACCAAATTACTGACAGGCCATGCCCACTCAGTGTGCCCGACTTAGGAATCTTTTTGGCATTATGGGGAAAAATAATTTTGGAAAAGCTTATGGATAAGAAACGAAACAAATATAAAATACAAAATAAAAATGTGAGGATGGTGCATCAGAAAAGCTATGGGAAAGCTAGTATAAAAATTGCCTTGGGGATATTTTAATAAAAACAATCGTTTCGGGGAAAATAAAATCTGATGTCGGGAGTTTTTTTACAAGCATAAGAGAAACAGAGTAATGCTTGAAGGGCGATGGGAGTATGTGTAAAGTCCACGCTTTCCCGGGACTGCTCAATGATTTTGACGGGAAGCCGACTATTAAGTTCTACTTAGTGTTATATTTTTCCGTATCCGTGGTGCTTTACAACTACGCTTATCCTAGTTGTAGTCTCCTTATCTATTGCTGATCTGCCAATTTGTTGTCTCCCGCTTTGCAAAGACTGAAGTGGAATTTTATTTTTATCTTCTTTTGTTTTTAATTAAGTTTGTAGCGGGTTCCAAGAAAATTAAGACACTTCCCGGGACACCCCAAGGTTCAAACCTTGCTGTCATCTAAGAGACCATTGTGGATCTCAGCTTACAGGACTCACGATGTTGGGAATGTGTGTGTATGGAAATACCATTATATTGTCACATAGGAAGGGTAGTGACAGTTCTAATTGCCAAAAGAAGTTATACTGTATTCAATGACAATAAGAGGCATTACCCGTTTATTTACTTATGGTTTTATGGCGTAACACTATTGAATTAAGTACTAATTTCGTTTGGCAATTAGAACTGTACTACCTATCCTGTGTGAAAAATACTATACACGATTTCACGAAGTGTCATGTGAGTTTATTTCTCAAACGTGGTATAGGAGTATAAACATAAAATGTATGGGCGAGTATGTAGCTATGTTTATGTGTGCGTTTTGCTTTCATGCATGAAAGTTAGCGTCTTTCTAATGATAGCTGAGAGTGATTACAGCCACAAGGATATTTTGGCCCGCGTCCAAATTCGGAACTATTGTTATTATCTTTCAATAAATTTATCGCTCAATTCATGCTTAAACCGATTGTCACTTTTTTTAAACTTGTCAAACTTGACATTGGCAGAATCGTCGGTTAACGATGGAGCCATAGATTATAAATGGATTTGGAAGTGAAATGTCACTTCATTGCAGGCGTAGAGGATGTATTGGCTCATAGATGACATTGAAAGGCCGCCGTTGGTGACTAATTAGGGTCAACATAATACAATTTTCCTACTTCCAAGGAGATGTTTCAACAGGCAGGACCGCACGGTTACTTATTAAAAAAAGAACTTGGGGTAAATATCATAGCAAACGGCAACACTGCAACTGTTATGTAGTGACATTTCTTCTTCTTCTTCTTCTTCAAGTTATGGTTTCACACATATAAGTGTATTTTGCCAGTGTCCAGTGAGATACATAATTGTGTTTGTTTAAATTAATTCGACTCCCCGATGAATTTGATGACAACGATGATAATGAAATTAATGAAATACCCCACCCTGGATAGTAAAGCGGTGGCTACTTTACATACCAATTGCGACAGCCGTTTTGAGGGAAGTCGAAAAGGTCACGTTTTATCACTTTGTTACAATTACCTTCACTCATGCACATATAAGAACACATCATGGTTAATATTCCACCAACATTACACATTATTAGTCGAAATAACACAAGTTTTGGAAATTAAAACAAATTGACAACACCACTCTTTGACTTCCCGCCAAAACTCAAGTGACATTTCGTTGATAACAGCGTTGGTTCCGATTTTGGTCGCGGGGCAAAAGATTATTGTCGGAATGTATCAGGTTCTCATAGCAGAAAATCAAGGACTTATAAAACATTGACACGAAAGAATTTAATGTGAATATAGTATTAAATTAGATAGAATGCTATCATTTCTATGTAAAACCTTCCCTACTCCTATCTCATTCCTCCACTCTCTTGTGTGCATATATTGTGTTCCTTGGAATCATACAACTTATTTTTTTTTTTACTAAAGTATTCTATCTATCTAAAATAAGTTAGAATGCTATTATTTCTATGTAACTCCCTCTACTACTCCTCCCCCGTTCCTCCACTCTCTTGTGTGCATATAGTGTGTTCCTTGAAATCATAAAACTATCTATCCATCTATCTATAACCTCACGCCAGATCCCTTGCGGGGTAGACAGAGAGTACAGAGTTCCAACAGGTTCTTTCCTTACATACCTCTCTGGCTTCCTCGACTCTCATAGTTCGTCTCATACACGCTCGCCGGTTACGGAGACTCTTGAATTTTCCATCAGATAAGACTCGGTTTATTTGGTCGTGGTAAGATAGTCTAGGTCTTCCCCGGTAACTGCATCCTTCCACTTTCACATTGTATATCTGTTTTGTCATTCTTTCCTCTGGCATTCTTTCTATATGCCCGAACCAACGGAGCATGCCCTTTCTCATCTTTACACCGATACTATCTTTCATACCTACTCGCTGTCTTACTATGCTGTTGCTAATGCGGTCGGTCAGCTTCACTCCGCACATCTTCCGCAGAGCTCGCATTTCTACCGCATTTATCCTACTTTCATTCTCCTTCTTACATACCCAGCTCTCGCTACCATATAACAGCGTTGGGACAAGAACTCCGTTATGTATGGCCAGCTGCGCCTTATGGCTTAAGTGCCGGCTCCCGAGTAGCTTTCCCATCGCACCATTCACTCTGTTCCCTGCACTCACTCTTCTCTCTATGTCAGCGGTGTATTTTCCATCCTTACTGAAGGCGCATCCAAGATATACAAACTCATTCACTTGCTCCAGCACATCGTTACCAACCACAATCCTTACATTCGTTCTGGTTTCTTCCCTTTCAAAAACCATAATCTTGGTTTTCTTCACATTCAAGTGTAAGCCATTGATCATGCAGTCGTCTTTCATAACTGTGACTAGTGTCACAAAAACGTAAAACTATTTTACGTTTTTTTTAACTAAAGTATTCTATCTATCTATAATAAGTTAGAATGCTATTATTTCTATGTAACTCCATCTACTCGTCCTCTTCGTTTCACTGGAAATCACAAAAAATATTTAAAAATTTTTTACTTAAGTATTCTATCTATCTATCTATATCATCACGCCAGCACCCTCGCGGGGTAGGCAGAGAGTACAGAGTTCCAACAGGTTCTTTCCTTACATACCTCTCTGGCTTCCTCCACTCTCATAGTTCGTCTTATACACACTCGCCGGTTACGGAGACTCTTGACTTGCTCTTCAGCTAAGACACGGTCTATTTGGTCATGGTAAGATAGTCTAGGTCTTCCCCGGCACCTACATCCTTCCACTTTCGCATTGTATATTTGTTTTCGTCTATCTATCTATAATGAGTAAGAATACTATTATTTCTATGTAACCCCCTCCTTACTGCTCCTCTCTCGTTCCTCCACTCCTTTGTGTGCAGATATTGTGTTCCTTAAAATCATAAAACGTATTTAATTCTTTTTACTAAGGTATTCAAGTATCAAATTCATATATTCTAGTTCATTCGGAGTTGCACAACTCAAATTATTTAAATATGTCCCAATTTTCTTCTTTTTAATTAGACAGACTATATGTTTAGGTTAGTTTTTCCCTTAAAGAATTCTATTAATTTCCATAACTACATCATATCAGTAATGTATTGTTAAAGTTACTCGTATACAAATAAAGCATTTTTGGAATGTCAACAGTTGTTTTTTTTTATAACACTATATCTATCTACTATCATACTATGATCATCTGAGCATGAATATAAATTTGAGATTTTTTTTTATGAATAAATAATTTTCTATATCTCTTATTGTTAAAGTTACTCGTATACAAATAAAGCATTTTTGGAATGTCAACAGTTGTTTTTTTTTATAACACTATATCTATCTACTATCATACTATGCTCATCCGAGCATGAATATAATTTTGAGATTTTTTTTCTTGAATAAATAATTTTCGATATCTATCTATATCATCACGCCAGATCCCTTGCGGGGTAGGCAGAGAGTACAGATAAATAATTTTAATTGACAAAAACATTAAATTATTATTTTCTGTATTCTGCGGCGTGAGTACGGCGTGAGGATATTGGAGAGGTGTAATTTAAAAAATTATACCCTCACTCAAATGAACCATAGCTAAATAGTGTTGCAAAAACGCTCGATTCGGCGCTTAAAACGCTCGCGTGTGTGTGTGTGTGTGTGAATGATGTACGCTGTTGGCCGCAAGGCCTTTACAGCTTTACCGGACTTAAAGGCGAGCGTGCAACCACTACGCTCTAGCCAGCCAGAAGGGCAAGAGGCGACATACTCGAGGGCGCCTCGAAGAGGTGCCCTCGGTTGGGACAGTCGCTGTAGGGGGACGGGTGCACTACTAAGTGCACCGGTCAACCGCCGGCTATGGGAGGGGATCTAGTACTACGTCGTCGTCGTCGCCCGTATTCTGAGCGGAAAGAAGGGATGACAAAGCATCGGGGGGGTCGGTGAGAACATGTCGCGGCCGGCGGTGGCGGCAGGGGTCGGGGGGGGAGATCGTAGTCGGCGGTGGCTACGATTAACGGATTCGCATGGGTAGATGCGTTCGCGAAGTGACGTGTTGACGCCTTTTTAATAAAGGCGCGAATAGGTTCGAGACCTAGATCGGAGTGGAGGTAAAACGCTCGCATCTTCTACATGTTTCAACGCTCGTTTTTTCAACACTATAGTAAAAAACCACTCGCTCAAATTACGCTTCAAACAAAATTACAAAATCAAAATCTGTTCATCCGTTTAGGTATGGAGTCACAGACAGAAACACACGTTAAAGTTATAACACTACTCTGCGTCCCGACGCATGCTTGCATACAGCGCGACAAGGATCATGGTCCCCGGCGAAAGTCTGAACTAACGCTGTCATCAAGTAAAATGTCTCTTCTTACCAGTTGAACAGTTGCCGTTTCCTATGAAATTGTCCCATGTTTCTTTTTTATTTAGAAACCGTGCGGACTGCACTTCTTGAAATTCTTCGCGGAAGAATGAATATTTTACTAAATGGCAACACTAATTACACAGCAACGACCTCCTGTCAATGTCACCCACGCGCCAAAAGATCCTGGTAGGATTGTACACGCAGCCTCTGTTTAAAAAAATCTTTATAAATGCCGGGTTAAAGATATTTTTTAGGCCCTTTTCCATGTACCAGGGTTAGCGTTGCCTAGGAATCCTACCAACACCTTGGATCCCTGCGCCCCGAGAGCGAGGTGGACGGAGCTGCACCGAGTCGCGCTGGAGGGCTGGCGGATCGGGCGTGAGGAGGTGGAGCGCTGCCACCATTGTGCAGTCCCGTAAGACACGGCGGCGCACACTTTGCTGGTGTGCCCGGCATGGGATGACGAGCGGCGCCGGCTCGCCGGAGAGCTCGGTGCAGAGGGACAGGCGCTATCGCTCCCGACCGTGATATCATCCATGGTTGGGAGCAAGAGCGCCTAGGCGGCCTTTTGCGAGGCCGTCATGTCCGCAAAGGAGGAGGCAGAACGGGTGAGGGAGGATACGTCCTCCAATCCCGCTCGCAGACGGCGCGTTGGGCGAAGGCGCAAGGACTACGCCCGAAACGACCTTCGCCAACCGTAATCTCGGCCTGTAGGCGTCGGGGAGGGCACCCCGGCGCCCTAGCACTTAGCAGGCCCGCGCCGGAAAGGGCTTCGTCCGCGTAGCCTCCAAAAGGGGAGACCGAACTCCCCTAAACGTGTCGAGGTCCGCGCCAAACTGCGGACCGAGCCCGCCGGTGCCACAGAGGCTATGCTGGTGACGATTCCTGTGGGCCGGCAAAAGGGCAGTGGGACGCCGAGGGGTTTTAGTGGGTGCAAGCCTCACATAACTACCCAGGCCGTGCCCTCGGCTCGGGGGCATGCGTTAGGCATTTCCCCGCGTAAAAAAAAAAGTGTTAGCGTTGCCTATTGACTAACTCGAGGTTATAATAACGTTAAGATGAACGTAATTTAATGTTATATCTATTTTTTTTTTACCTGGGGAGAATCCTGCATAGGACTTCCGTGAGCCTCGGGGGAAGCTCGTGTCGCGGCGTGTCGGATTCCTACCGACTAAAAACCCCAGGGTGGCCGACATCAGCACTTTGGAGGGGCTCTGGGATCTCCGTATGGAGCGCTCCGGTACCCCTTTTGTGCTGAGCTCTGATGAGCCCGCCATCGGAGGGAGACTTGATAACACGTTCCCCCCCGCACCAACGCGGTGCTCACGGCGACGAGAACCACACCACGCCGCCGTCCTCCTCGGAGTTGCTTGACATGAAGGACGCTCAGGGCGCCCTCCTTTGCGTCCGCGACCGCGTAGGCACCCTCTGCTCACGCCAGATATTACGGTGGGGGACGCGAGTTAGCCCGTATTCATAAGCCCCGGGCTATTGGGCTGGGTGGCCTGGGCGGGCTGTGCCCCCGCCCCGGCGCCATCGTCTTCATCGAGCAGGATGAAGACGATGGCTCTCCTTCTGGTACATCACAGTCTCGCAGAAGGAGGATAGGGCCTTCCACGCCGATTCCCCTGCCAGCATAGCCGCTACTACTGCCGGCAGGGAGAGGCCCGGTCCGATCCGGTCTACCAGGATCCACCGCTCGGAGGCCCAGGCTGGGCACTCTTCGAGCGTTTGCTGGGCGGAATCCTGGTCCCCATGACATGGTGGTGACAAGTCGTCGTCGCCTCGCGTCCGATCTTCATCAGATAATCTCCGAAGCAACCGTGACCGGTTATAAGTCTATAGGTGACTCGCCTTTTTGCGATCTATTAACATTTTTGCTTCCGCTGGCTCATTAAGAAGGTTGCGAAATTTTCTGCCCACTGCTACTAAAATTGCTCTTGCACTATCCCTTCTACTTCCTATCCTCGATTATGCAGACGCCAGCTATCTTAATATAACTGAGAGTCAACTTGATAAACTTTAGCGACTTCAAAATTTCTGTATACGATTCATATTCGGTTTACGGAAATATGATCATGTGTCTGAATTTCGTGCTAAGCTCAAGTGGCTACCAATTCGCTTTCGCCGGAATGCTCACATACTATCACTTCTATACAGCATTCTGTTTGATCCTAATACTCCTTTATACCTCAAAAAACGATTCGAGTTTCTCCGTGAGTCACATTCAAGGTTCTTAGGTCGACGAAAAATCTCAGACTTGAAACACCAATGCATTCCAAGATATTTCTTGATATATCATTCTCAGTCCAAGCTGTTCGTCTATGGAATGCATTGCCTGTATCAGTAAGACGCGCAGTCATTGGCCATTTTTAAAAGAATGGTTAAGGAATACTTTCTTTCGTTAAGCACCACTTTTATTCTGTAATAAGTCACGTACTATCATGCCGTTTCTTTATTCCTACCTTTATTATATTTGTATATTGTTATGTATCATATATATTTATATCATATATATACCTATTAAAGTAAAACTTAACTAATAAATGTACGCCACCTACTGCTCTCTATTTTTTATCTTGTTCTTTCAGTTTTGGTTGTCTGGAAGAGATCGCTATTAGCGATAAGACCGCCAATTGTGCCTCTGTTTAATTTTTTTTTTCTCTATGTAAATGTATTGGTGTACAATAAAGAGTAATCTATCTATCTATCTATCTCCTCCGCTGGTGCCAGGCTTCGAAGGACGGCAGGATAGCTTGGACGATGTGCTCTTGACTAAGCCTGGCGAGCCACTCCAGAGCGCGCCGTCGTTTCCGCCGTCTCACTTCCTCCAGCTAATGTTATAATCTATGTTAACCTACACTATCTTACCATGACAAAATAGTTCCTGTCTTATCTGAAGGACAAGTCAAGTCTCCGTAGCCGGCGAACGTGTATTAGACTAACTATGAGAGTGGAGGAAGCCAGAGAGATCTTTAAGCAAACAACCTGTTGGAACTCTGTACTCTTTGCCTACCCCGCAAAGGATCTGGCGTGATGATATAGATAGATACAATATTACGCCAGATTTTTTGCGGGGTAAGCGGAGAGTACGGAGTTCCGACAGGTTCTATTCCGTTATACCTGTCTGGCTTCTCCACTCTCATAGTTCGTCTCATACACGCTCGCCGGTTACGGAGACTCTTGACTTGCCCTTCAGATACGACACTGTCTATTTCTTCTTCTTCTTCTTCAAGTTATGGCTTCACACTAATTATATGTGTATTTTGCCAGTGTCCAGTGAGATATATAATCGTGATTGTTAAAAATATTTCGACTCCCCGATGAATTTGATGACAACGATGATAATGAAATTAATGAAGTACCCCACCCTGGATAGTAAAGCGGTGGATACTTTACATACCAATTGCAACGGCCGTTTTGAGGGAAGTCGAAAAGGCACGTTTTATTACCTTGTTACAATTACCTACACTCATGCACATATAAGAACACATAATGGTTAATATTCCACCAACATTACACATTATTAGTCGAAATAACACAAGTTTTGGAAATTAAAACAAATTGACAACATCACTCTTCGACTTCTCGCCAAAACTCCACTGTCTATTTCGTCACGGTAGGTATCGTAAGCCGTATACCTTAACCAGTAAGTACCCTTAAGTATTCCTTTTTTTTTTTTTTTTTTTTCAAGAGAGGTGATAACACTTTACTGAAGAATTATAGGCCCATCACACTGCTGAGCCAAGTTTATAAGTTGTTTTCGAGAGTCATCACGAATCGTCTCGAACGCAGGCTTGATGACTTCCAGCCTCCCGAACAAGCCGGTTTCCGGAAAGGCTTTAGTACCATAGACCACATACATACGCTGCGGCAGATTATACAGAAGACCGAGGAGTATAATCGGCCACTATGCTTGGCGTTTGTGGACTATGAGAAAGCCTTCGATTCGATCGAGACTTGGGCGGTTCTTAGATCTCTCCAGCGATGCCGCATTGACTATCGGTACATTGAAGTGTTGAAGTGCTTGTATAATAACGCCACCATGTCAGTCCGAGTACAGGGGCAGTGCACGAAGGCGATCCCCATAAAAAGAGGAGTAAGGCAGGGACGTCATCTCTCCGAAACTGTTTACGGCCACCTTAGAGGACGCCTTCAAGCTCTTGGAATGGCAAGGACTTGGCATCAACATCAATGGCGAATACATCACTCACCTTCGATTTGCCGACGACATTGTGGTCGTGGCGGAGTCGCTGGAAGATCTAGGACGAATGCTCGGTGACCTCAACAGAGTATCTCAACAAGTGGGTCTTAAAATGAACATGGACAAAACGAAAATAATGTCTAAAGTCCATGTCGTACCCACTGCACTCACCGTTGGGAACTCTACTCTTGAAGTTGTCGACGAATACATTTACCTGGGACAGGTAGTCCGGTTAGGTAGGTCCAACTTTGAGAGAGAGGTCAATCGACGAATCCAACTCGGCTGGGCAGCGTTCGGGAAACTGCGCAACATCTTCTCATCCAAAATACCTCAGTGCCTTAAGACTAAAGTTTTTAGTCAATGTGTGTTACCAGTGATGATATATGGATCAGAGACGTGGTCTCTTACAATAGGTCTCATAAAAAAGCTCAGAGTTGCTCAGCGAGCTATGGAGAGAGCTATGCTCGGCGTTTCTCTACGCGATCGAATCAGGAATGAGGAGATTCGTAAAAGAACCAAGGTCACCGACATAGCCGTTAAGATTAGCAAGCTGAAGTGGCAATGGGCGGGCCACATAGCGCGTAGATCGGACGGGCGTTGGGGCAGAAAGATTCTAGAGTGGAGACCACGTATTGGCAAGCGCAGCGTGGGACGACCGCCTGCCAGATGGACCGACGATCTTGTGAAAATCGCAGGAAGTCGTTGGATGCAGGTGGCATCGGACCGGTTACGCTGGAAAGCGATTGGGGAGGCCTATGTTCAGCAGTGGACAAGTATAGGCTGAGATGATGATGATGATGAGGTATCGTAAGGTAAGGCCTCAAAAAAAATGATTTTTATACACAAGGCGTCAATAAAATGTCGTATCGCTCGAAGTGCTCGGATTTATAATGTCAGTGGCTTCCTCTCCTTATGATGTAGTTAGTGGTTTAGATATACATCACAAATAAAACATATATATAGGAAAATTTTATTTAAGGAACAATTAAAAATGGTACAAATGAAAGAAAAACAAATTTATCTGTACTTACAATATAATAAAAAATGTATGAAAAATTACTTTGTGCAATTAAAAAAACGGCTCGAAGCCAAAATCAAAATGCACAATGAAGTTAAATATAAATACTTACCTACTAATAATTAAAATTGTTGTTTTTTATTTTTAAAACGAAAAAAAACTAATTTAAAGTAATTAGGTGTGCACCCATTATGTAATAAAAATGTATGAAAAAAACGTAGTGGAATTAAAAAACTTCGGCTCTGCCAAAATCAAAATGCACAATGAATAAATAAGTAATACTAATTTATCTTTAGTACGAAAACGTACCTAGGTATTTAAAATGTAACAAAAATGTTTAAAAAGTATAAGTAGTATAAATAAGAAACGGCTCGAAGCCAAAATCAAAATGCACAATGGACATTTAAGTACGATTAACTAAAATAGATTTTTTTTAAATCTACTCCGAAAAAAGTAATTTGAAGTAGGTACTAGGTACCTTATAATGTAATAAAAAAAATACAAATATACTTAGTGGAAATAAAAACGGCTAGAAGCCAAAATCAAAATCCACAATTAAGATAAATTAAGTACCTAATACAAATTAATATTTTTTTTATATCTACTATGAAAAATATAACGCTTTCAAAGACATAACCAGAATTGTGTATAGAGGGTTTTTCTATGTCGACGAGTAGTGGTTAAGAGGATCGAATCGCGGTTTCGGCAACAAATATGTCACGGATTTTGTCGCCCTAAGCGTGGAATAACATTGAGTCAATATGTTCGTACATTGTAGAAGACACTTCGAGTAAATTTTTATAGCAAAAATAACAGGGCATCAACCCTAGTTCCCTTTGATCCAGATGCTTGTCGTAGCGTGACACCTTTTGAGTGCTAAGTTTTATCTCAAAAATATGCCTTCATGGCCCCAAGTCCGTTATTGCAATTTTAATAAAATTGTTGATCATTGACATCATAATTGTTAGTTTTGACAGTTTTCAATCTACTATTTCAATGTTTTCCAATTCTTATGGTACCTATCAATAATTCTTATGACTTTCCATAGTCGTAGGCACTTTTGGCACAATAGGGATATTGCGTGTATTTTTTTTAGTCGAAAACAAAATGTAAAGGGCAAAAAAAATGTTGAAGATAGCAAACAGATAAGAGCACTTTAAACGCCCGCCATTTTGGCGCGCTTGGCGTGACGTCAAAGTCTATAATAACAATCAATTAGTGAACAGCTGTAGAAGTATTTTATTCTGTAATTTATTTTTATTTTGTATTTTGCGACTATTATACAATGGAACCACACTGTGTTGGCACAACACCTAGGCAAGGTGTAAAAATACAATAAGAAATGCACCTGATAGGTGCGGACATAAGAAGAAAGTAGTATAAAATTAGAAAAAGAGACATGGTATCTCCATCAACTTGTTTATATATCTGTGAAGATTACTTTAACGTAAGAATTAACTTAAATAATTTAAACTAAAATTTTGTCTTTGTGTAAATCGACGACAAAAAATAACAATAAAACTAAGGCAATAGCAAACATCCAACAAATATGCACTTGTTGTCATTTGTATTGTAGACTCGATATTCGATCTGACCAATAGCGTGGCGTTCCAGCTACTTTGAATTTCCCACTCATTTTTTGTACTTTCAATAATTATTTTCTTAATAAAAAAGTAATGTTGTTAAAAAAATATTGGTATAGACATTATTCAAATGCGATAAAGTTTGTAAAAAAAATATTTTACGCTTGTTTGAATTACACGCATAATCCCTATTGTAATTGAACGATTTTATAGCATGTCATAATGGCATAACACGTAAGAAATAGACTTGGGGCCCATGTGCACTGAAATATTGTATCAACAACTCTAGAAACATAAGACCATTAATTATTTTTTTAGCGTATAAAATGGAATGCTCAAAAGTTAGTGATATTTCGTGATTTTCCGAACCGAAAAAAGTTTGAAATTATTAATGACCTTGGATTTTTATGGGTCTTAGCAAACTGTAGCGTTTTAATAATGTTCTAACGTTGGCTATGATTGAATAGAAAAAATGCGGCAAGGACCTTCTGGTCTGTGAATGACATTGACAGGGGGCGTTGGTGTGAAATTAGGGTTATTATTTAGTCAAAGGACATCGTATTCGCATCTACCCATGCGAATCCGTTAATCGTAGCCGCCGCTGACTACATGGTTTTAATTATTGCTAATATATTTTAACCTATCTATCTCTCTATCTATAACCTCACGCCAGATCCCTTGCGGGGTAGGCAGAGAGTACAGAGTTCCAACAGGTTCTTTCCTTACATACCTCTCTGGCTTCCTCGACTCTCATAGTTCGTCTCATACACGCTCGCCGGTTACGGAGACTCTTGACTTTTCCATCAGATAAGACTCGGTTTATTTGGTCGTGGTAAGATAGTCTAGGTCTTCCCCGGTACCTGCATCCTTCCACTTTCACATTGTATATCTGTTTTGTCATTCTTTCCTCTGGCATTCTTTCTATATGCCCGAACCAACGGAGCATGCCCTTTCTCGTCTTTACACCGATACTATCTTTCATACCTACTCGCTGTCTTACTATGCTGTTGCTAATGCGGTCGGTCAGCTTCACTCCGCACATCTTGCGCAGAGCTCGCATTTCTACCGCATTTATCCTACTTTCATTCTCCTTCTTACATACCCAGCTCTCGCTATCATATAACAGCGTTGGGACAAGAACTCCGTTATGTATGGCCAGCTGCGCCTTATGGCTTAAGTGCCGGCTCCCGAGTAGCTTTCCCATCGCACCATTCACTCTGTTCCCTGCACTCACTCTTCTCTCTCTCTCTCTATATATATATATATATATATGAAGATAATTTATAGGTGATTTGAAATCATACAAGCATTTTTCATTGCTGTTGGTTGCTAAAGATCCTTGTACGACGTATACAGCCCCATAAGGATATTTGGCCCGCGGCCAAAATCGGTACTAACGCTGTCATCAAGTGAAATGTCACTTCATGACAGTCGCAGTGTTGCCGAATACTATGAAATTTGCCCAAGTTATTTTTTTAATTAGGAACCATGCGGACCCATCTGTTGCTATATTTCCCTGACAGTAGGAAAATTGTACTAAATGATAATCCTAATTTCACACAAACGCCCCCCCCAGTAAATTTTATCAACTGGCCAAAAGGTGCGTGTAGGACTATATGCGGTCATTTTTCGGTATGTTTTTCGGACTGTCACCCATTACCAGTCATTAGTGCCTAATACAAAAAATATATATCTGTGGCCAGGTGACATCTTACATTTTTAATCACGCGATTTTTTTTAGCAACTTTTTAACCCCCTAAAACCTTTGGTGATACCTGGTGAGGTTTTACTTACTCCCCCTCTCCTGCTACACAAAATCAAGTGTAATTTTTGGTACAAAGTATTTTAAAGGCGAGTCAAGGACACACGCTGCTTTTCGGTTTAGAAATCGCGCCCCTACCCCTTCTGATATTTTATTGATTAATGGACGATCCCCAAGGTTGATTGCAAAATTGACAAGTATGTAAAACGCAGTCGGTAGATGGCACCACAGAGCGTTTCTCTTTTTATCAAATGATTACATTTTGTCCGAACCCTAGGTCAGACGGTTATCTTTCGATTAGAACCCAGCCGATGTGCCATATTAGGAGGCGAGCCTATTGATAATGAATTGTTCGATAAAAAAGCACACAGTTCGAATCCAGGACTTCGTGATCGCCACCCGCGCTTTACGTCAATATCCCAACATGATGTATGTATACATACATACATACACTCACGCCTTTATCCCACTGGGGTGGGCAGAGACTACTACAGTTTGCCACATACTACGATTCTGACACACCTCTTTCGCTTCATCTACGTTCATACAACTTTTCATACATTTCCGTTGGTTAAGAGTGACCTACGCACTTGACCCTTTTCGAAGTGACTTTTCCATGATGTAATGTTTGTGAAAGGAAGAGATTGTTATTTTTTTAATACGCACATGATTTCGAATAGAAAGAGGTGCATAGGTTTGAACCCGAGACCTCTGCTTTGCAATCTAACGGTTTAACCTTAGGCTATCACTGCTGAGTGCATAGTGCATTTGCTTCCTTCTATTAAATTTAACATAAATACATTTTCTTTTTTCCCTTTTTTTGTAAATGTTTGAACCATGTAGCCATTCTCATAAATAGTATAATTTGCTTTATTTAACTTAGACCCAACTGATGACTAATCTGCATTGTTCTCCCATACCCCACACCAAAACCAGATGAAAAAAGTTTGTAAAAAATACTATTTTAAAAGAGACACCGTGGACCATTCCGATCTCGGTCTCGAACCTATTCGCGCCTTTATTAAAAAGGCGACAATCCGATATTTTGCGAACGCGTCCAATCATAGTAATCCGCTAATCGTAGCCGCCGCCGACTACGAACCTAACTCCTCTCCTATCAGCCGCTACCGCCGTCCGCGACATGTTCTCACCGACCCTCCCGATGCCCTTACATCCCCTTTCGGATACAGATACCGCACACAGGATCAGACACCGACCTCGCCGGCGAGCTCGAAGAATCCCTTGCCCGCCGGCCGGTGCAGAGCACCACGCCGAGACACCTAGTATACGCCCTCCCCCATAGCGACTGCCCAAGCCGAGGCCGTTCCTCCTTGAGGCGCCCGCCAGCTAGTTGCCCCCTTGCCCTCTGGCTCGAGCGTAGTGGTTGCACGCTCGCCCTCTTGTCCGGTGAAGCTGTAAAGGCCCCGCGGCCAACAGCGTAGATCATTCACACACACACACACGAGTAACCGTGGAGTTTCTTGCCCATCTTCTCCACAGGAATGACATTCCGAAGTGGTGGTAGAGTCTGTGTTACTTTACTGACGATTCGTATTCGTTTAAATACTGTAATGGTTTACATGAATAAAAAATATTCTGATTCTGCACCTCTGCTACTCCCGCTTGGTGTGTGCCAAATTTTCTTCCAAATTCGTTCAGCCATTTTTGCGTTATTGAGTAACAAATATACAAACTGTCACATTTATAATATTACACAGAGATATAATATATTCGTTCATGTGTTTTAAAATTACTAGATTCATTAAAACCAGGATTCATATCATGTTGGTATATTGGTGTATACCGCGGGTCGCGATCACAAAGTCCTGGGTTTGAACTGTGCGCTTTTTTATCGAATAAATTAATGTTTCTTGCCGATATGTATTCGTTCATGTGTTTTTAAATTCGTAGATTGATTAAAACATTTATTACATACATTACACGTGTAAGGTTTCTCACCGGTATGTATTCGTTGATGTGTTTTTAAACTATTAGAATGTTTAAAACACTTATTACATACATTACACGTGTAATGTTTCTCACCGGTATGTATTCTTTTATGTGTTTTTAAACTATCAGATCGATTAAAACTTTTATTACATACATTACACGTGTAAGGTTTCTCACCGGTATGTATTCGTTGATGTGTTTTTAAAGTATTAAAATGTTTAAAACACTTATTACATACATTACACGTGTAAGGTTTCTCACCGGTATGTATTCGTTGATGTGTTTTTAAACTATTAGAATGTTTAAAACACTTATTACATACATTACACGTGTAAGGTTTCTCACCGGTATGTATTCGTTGATGTGTTTTTAAAGTATTAAAATGTTTAAAACACTTATTACATACATTACACGTATAAGGTTTCTCACCGGTATGTATTCGTTTGTGTTTTATAAAATTACCACTGTCACTGAATTTCTTATTACATGCAATACACGTGTAAGGTTTCTCACCGGTATGTATTCGTTGATGTGTTTTTAAACTATTAGAATGTTTAAAACACTTATTACATACATTACACGTGTAAGGTTTCTCACCGGTATGTATTCGTTGATGTGTTTTTAAATTATTAGAATGTTTAAAACACTTATTACATACATTACACGTGTAAGGTTTCTCACCAGTATGTATTCGTAAGTGTCTTATTAACATAGACTTATAAGGAAACATATTTTCACAGTAATAACAAAAATAACCTATTCCTGTATGTATACGAATGTGATTTTTTAATTTATCATTACTATGAAAAGTCTTCTTACATACATTATAAATTTCTTTACGAAATGTTTGGAAGTCGCTGTACTGAGATGTATTGTTTAAATTATTATTGTTTTGAGGAAGTTCATTATACTTAGTTTGTTCGTGTTTGTCTCCACTATTTGAAGGATTAAAATCACAATTATAGTTATTAGATTTTAAACTAATATTTTCTAAATCTTTGCAAACATTTGTATTATTATTCAAACTTATTTTATTTTGTTTAATATTTTCATGATTTTTAATGCTATTATTATCATTTATCAAATACTTTTTCTTTTTACAGTTAATATTCGGTTTTTGTGCGATAACTATATTATTTTCGGTATTCGTTCTTGCGTTTTTCTTTTCTTCTGATTTTTTTTTCATTGCATTATTTTCATTTTGAGTTATCAACTTTGGTTTCTTTGTAACGGGAACGCCTGTGAAAAAAGTTATGGATTTGTGACAGCTATCGGTCTAGTGGTGAATAATGCGCGTAGCGATCACGAGCTTTTGGATTTGAATTCCAAGTCTAACAAAATGTAATTGACGGACGATTTAGCGCAGTGGTTAAGAGCTCAAGCCGCTCCGCCCACGGTGTCTAATAGTCGCGGGTTCGATTCCCGCACGGAACAAATCTTTGTGTGATCCACAATTATTTGTTTCGGTCTGGGTATTTGTGTATGTGAATTTTCTTGTTTGTAAACGCACCCACGATACAGGTATAAATCCTAGTGTAGAACTACGTTTATCTATTATCATTCCGGAGTCTGACATTGTGTCCATAATGCCAATAGATTCGCCCCCTTTTACATGGGACCTAACATCGTTGGCGAAAAGTGAGTGTGCACAGAACACCTCTGCTACCCCCTTGAGAAATAAAGGCGTGGCGGTGTTCATTGCCTCCTACTTGTAATAACATACGGAGCCGAAACGTGGTCACTCACCGTGCGGCTTGTCCGTGTGGTCGCTTAGCGAGCTATGGAGAGAGCTATGCTCGGAGTTTCTCTTAGAGATCAAATCCGGAGCGAAGTTATTCGTCAGAGAACCAAGATTACCGACATAGCTCAGCGAATTAGCGAGCTAAAATGGCAGTGGGCAGGTCACATATGCCGCAGAACCGATGACCGTTGAGGCAGACTGGTTCTTGAATGGAGACCGCGTGTCGGCAAACGTAGTGTAGGGCGCCCTGTAGCTAGGTGGGGCGACGATATTCGTAAGGCAGCGGGCAGGGATTGGAGGAGGAGAGCTGAAGATCGAGCTCAGTGGCGTGCCATGGGAGACCTACGTCCAGCAGTGGACTGACATGGGCTGATGATAGTGTTATTTTATTATAATTCGACGGATTGACAGACGACTTGGTACAGTGGTTAAGAGCTTAATTCACTGGATGAAGTAGTCGCGGATTCGATCCTAGCACGAGAAGTCTTTGTGCGACCCACAAATATTTGTTTCAGTGGTTGTTAGTGTACGTAAAGATCATATTTGTAAATGCACCCATGACACAAATATCTATCTATCTATATTGTAAGAAGACTAGTGAGCTGAGTGGGCGTGGCTAGGCGATCACGAGACTGTCACCTAACCACGGTTGATTTCTGACCAGCGCGTGATTACATCGCCCACTTTGGATCGGGCGGCCGGGGCGAACAGACGTTTTAGGCTAAATATTTTCCAGTGTTGATTTTGTTATTTTAGTGACATTTATAATTTATAAGTAATTAATATTAATTTAAGTCTAGGGTGTTATACTTTTGTATTTTTTTTTAATAAATTTAGCTTCTGATTGATTATAATATCATCACGCCAGATCCCTTGCGGGGTAGGCAGAGAGTACAGAGTTCCAACAGGTATATAATTAGTATAGGGCTACGTTTTTCCTAAAAAATATCTTTACACTTACCAAACTTCTGCGCATAACCCGGAGGTGAATTATATCTAGCCAGGTCGATGTGTAGTTTATGCGCGAACTCGCCGCCGTAGAAGACCATTAGCTCGGTAAAGCGAGGGATTATCTTTATAGTTCTGTTATCAAAATAATTAAGTATACAGATATGATTTAGCGCAGTGATTAAGAGCTTAAGCCGCTCAGCCCAATTTGTCTAATAGTCGTGGGTTCGATTCCCGCACGGGAAAAATCTTGGTGTGATCCACAATTATTTGTTCCGGTCTAGGTATGTGTATGTGAATTTTCATGTTTGTAAACGCACACATGATACAGGAATAAATCCTTGTGCAGGGCTACGTTTTTTAAGAAATTTAAGGTATATAATTCGAAAGTGGAAGGATGTCAGTACCGGGGAAGACCTGGACTATCTTACCATGACCAAATAGACCGAGTCTTATCTAAAGGATAAGTCAAAAATCTCCCTAACCAGCGAGCGTGTATTAGATGAACTATGAGAGTGGAGGAAGCCAGAGAGGTATGTAAGGAAAGAACCTGTAGGAACTCTGTACTCTCTGCCTACCCCGCAAGGGATCTGTCGTGATGATATAAAGACAGAGAGTGAATAAATCATTAATCAGGGTTATACTGTCTCACTCACGAAGCGCCGCCAGTTGGATTAGTGTTGGTTGCCCAGCAGTGGGCAGTACAGGCTGCGCGTTGGTTTGTATGGGTACCTGTAGTACAGCTGGTACTGGTAGGCGACCAGGTTCTGTTCCCGCCAGTGCCTCGCGCAGTTCACGAAGCGCATCCAGTCGGATTTGTGTTGGTTGCCCAGCAGTAGGCAGTACAGGCTGCGTGTAGGTTTGTATGGGCACCTGTAGTACAGCTGTCCCTGGTACTGGTAGGCGACCAGGTTCTGTTCCCGCCAGTGCCTCGCGCAGTTCACGAAGCGCCGCCAGTTGGATTAGTGCTGGTTGCCCAGCAGTGGGCAGTACAGGCTGCGCGTTGGTTTGTATGGGTACCTGTAGTACAGCTGTCCCTGGTACTGGTAGGCGACCAGGTTCTGTTCCCGCCAGTGCCTCGCGCAGTTCACGAAGCGCCGCCAGTTGGATTAGTGCTGGTTGCCCAGCAGTGGACAGTACAGGCTGCGCGTTGGTTTGTATGGGTACCTGTAGTACAGCTGTCCCTGGTACTGGTAGGCGACCAGGTTCTGTTCCCGCCAGTGCCTCGCGTAGTTCACGAAGCGCCGCCAGTTGGATTAGTGCTGGTTGCCCAGCAGTGGGCAGTACAGGCTGCGCGTTGGTTTGTATGGGTACCTGTAGTACAGCTGGCCCTGGTACTGGTAGGCGACCAGGTTCTGTTCCCGCCAGTGCCTCGCGCAGTTCACGAAGCGCCGCCAGTTGGATTAGTGCTGGTTGCCCAGCAGTGGGCAGTACAGGCTGCGCGTTGGTTTGTATGGGTACCTGTAGTACAGCTGGCCCTGGTACTGGTAGGCGACCAGGTTCTGTTCCCGCCAGTGCCTCGCGCAGTTCACGAAGCGCCTCCAGTTGGATTAGTGCTGGTTGCCCAGCAGTGGGCAGTACAGGCTGCGCGTTGGTTTGTATGGGTACCTGTAGTACAGCTGACCCTGGTACTGGTAGGCGACCAGGTTCTGTTCCCGCCAGTGCCTCGCGCAGTTCACATAGCGCATCCAGTTGGATTTGTCCGCGTCGCCCGCGTCAACTACGTGCGATCGCTTGCGGTTGCGGTCGTATATCTATATGAACACATTATAAAGGATCTCTGTACTCTCTGCCAAGAGGAAAGCTATCAAAATATCTACCTACTTAATATTATAAATGTAAAATGTAACTCTATCACGTAAAAACGGCTAAACGGATTTGCATTAAATTTGGCACAGTTTATTGCCTATTTTTATCTTACAAAAAAGGGCTATTAGGGCCATCTATAACTTAGGTAGTCGCGACACTTTGAGAGAATTGTTTAAAGAAGTCAATATTATGACGGTCCCATGTCAGTATATTTATGAAAACATAATGTACACACGGAAAAATTTAGATCTATTTAATCAGCTAGGTGATAGGCATTGCTATAACACGCGACATAGAAATAAATTGGATCAACCGCAATTTCGTCTGTCTAAAATTCACACGTCTTTCATGTTAGATTTTATAATAAAATTCCACTTGACGTCACTCAACTTAGTGAAAATAAATTCAAATCCTGTATTAAACGTACGCTCTGCAAGCGAGCTTACTATACTCTTGATGATTATTTAAAAGATAAAAATGCTTGAATAGGTGATGTTCCAGCTCCACCAGAATATGGATAACATGTTCAGCTATTATTATTTATTATTCCCTCTCTTCCTTCTAGTAGTTAAATAAAATATATCATTTTTCTTCCTCATTTCTTTATCTGTAAATGAGAGAACCATGTAGCCATTCACATGAATAGTTTAACTTGGTTAATTTAATTTAGACTCACCTGATACTACATTGTTCTCCCACACCCCACAACAAAATGTAGATGGACAAATTGTAAAAATATTATTTTAAAAGAGTAACCGTGGAGTTTCTTGCCCTTCTTCTCCACAGGAATGACATTCCGAAGTGGCGGTAGAGTCTTTGTTACAATTTTGGCGATTCATAAATACTGTAATGGTTTACATGAATAAAAATTATTCTGATTCTGATTAACATAGGATACTTTTTATCCCGGACAAAAGTCCCGTCTAAAGTTAACGCGGAGAAAGTCGCGATCATAAACATGTTTATTATAAACAAGAATGATGTTAGTATGTGCCAATGCATTTTGTCTGCGCCATCTTGAGAGGGAGCAAGAACTATTGTTTATTTTGTTGAAAAAATGCACTGGTACTGTACAATGAGACATCAGTTTCACCTTTATGTTCAACGAGGATTTAAGTAACAGGCTTAACCTAATTTGGGACCAACGGACACCTCATTTGTATGTATCTTTTTTATATTGATTTAAGACTTTCGACGTGCGCGGGTGTGTATGTGTGTGTGCGTGCGCGTGTGTGTAGGCGTATGTACGTGTGTCTGTGTGCGTGTGCGTGTGTGTGTGAATGATCACCGAAAGTGCAAGGGGCAACTAGCTCAAGGGCGCTTTCAGCAGGAACGGCTCCGGCTTGTGCTGTCGCTATGGGGGAGGGCGTATACTAGGTGTTTCGCCGTGGTGCTCTACACGGGCCGGCGGGCAAGGGATTCTTCGACCTCGCCGACGAAGTCGGTATGTTCCTGTATTCGAAAGAATGGAAGTAAATTGCACATTGGTAATTACCTGCCAGCAGTACATAGAATCGACTTCCTGCGTCCGCTGCCCGCGGTACGGGCCGAAGCGAACACCACGCGGCAGAGTCAGCGTCGCGAATACACCCAAACCAGCTCCTATATAGATAATAATACTTCAGCCTGAACTGTCCCACAGCTAGGCAAAGGCCTTTCACATATCGAGGTGAGAGAGATTAGGTCATACTCCAGCACGCGGAGCCAGTGCGAGGCGGTGGAGGCAGGCTTGTGGACACCTGCTGGTGGAACTTAGCAAGTAAGTATAACCATGTTAAGTTTTGTTAAGACGGACGATTGAGCGCAGTGGTTAAGAGCTTAAGCCGCTCCGCCCACTGTGTCTAATAGTCGCGGGTTCGATTCCCGCACGGGACAAATCTTTGTGTGAACCACAATTATTTGTTTCGGTCTGGGTATTTGTGTATGTGAATTTTCATGTTTGTAAACGCACCCACGACACAGGAATAATTCCTAGAGTGGGGCTACGTTTAAAAAAACATATTAAGTGATAACCGTGACCAACGGCTTAGCGTCCCTTTCGAAGGACTAAGTATCATAAACGGTTACCCATTTCAGATCAACCGAGCAGAACGCTGCTTAACTTTGGTGATCGCTAAAATCATCGGAGTCGATAAGCGCTACAAGCGCCTCCCCAAACTATAAGGTATTTTTCTATCTATCTATCTATATCATCACACCAGCTCCCTCGCGGGGTAGGCAGAAAGTACAGAGTTCTAACAGGCCCTTTCCTTACATACCTCTCTGGTTACCTCCACTCTCATGGTATAAGGTATTTTCATTAAAGATTTTTAAATATATCTACTAAATAACTATCAGATCGGAACGTTTTCGTCGGTGTCCCGTTATTTTGGTACTCGTAACAAATTTAAATTTATAAAAAAATAAACGTTAAAAGTAGGAAACATGTGATAGGCTAAAATAATTTATTACGTTTGTTCAGATAAAGTTGAGAAAAATAACCCCTCTGATCGGGAAACACTGCCAAAACTTGAAGTACTTTTTCCGAAGCGGCCAGGGCACATCGGTAGTATACGGTGCAACCGTGCATTTTTATAAGGTCAGGAATTAAACGCGGCGCATGCGACGCACTACTATGGATCAGTGTTGGGCATTTTCGAATTAAAGGATCATTCAATCAAAACATTGACTTTTGGACGTCAAATTTAGTCAGTTCTTCCGTGACCATGGGTGCTGTTGAGCACTCAAGACGTCGGGAATTTATATAATATTAGCCCTGTTAAGAAACTGTCCCACTGCTGGGCACGGGCCTCCTCTCAAACTGAGAGGGTTTAGGCCATAGTCCACCACGCTGGCCCAGTGCGGGTTGGCGAACTTTACATGCCTTCGAGAAACTCTTAGGCATGCAGGTTTCCTCACGATGTTTTCCTTCACCGTTAAAGCAAGTGATAATTAATTTTTTTAATACGCACATGCTTTCGAAAAGACAGAGGTGCGTGCCTGGGTTTGAACCCGAGACCTTTGACTTTGCAGTCCAACGGTCTAACCACTAGGCTATCACTGCTTTTTTTAAAAAATTAAAAATAAATCTCGACGCTATTCGACATATTTTAATTGTAACTTAATTTATTCTCCACCTCTGCTATGGATGTAGGAATTTCTACATATAGCGTAGTATGCAAAAGCTGGCCGTGTACACCACAAAGCTGATGATATTAAGAATAAAATAACGATATATTATTTGTACGAATAATATATCAATGGAATAAAACGTAGGTACCTGGTATTATAGAAGGCGCTAGGTGTAGGAACACGTGCGGAATGGTGAGAGCGGAGCGAGGGACGTAGGAAGGAAAGTTGGTCTTGGATGGGACCTGCGTGGAATTGTATCAATAATGAAACATGTGGATTTTCACACACTCGCGAATGTGAATACTCGTCACTCACACTCGCGAATGCGAATAGTTGTCACTAACACCCGCGAATGCGAATACTCGTCACTCACACTCGCGAATGCAAATACTCGTCATTCACACTCGCGAGGGCGAATACTCGTCACTCACACTCGCGAATGCAAGTACTCGTCACTCACACTCGCGAATGCAAATACTCGTCACTCACGCTCGCGAATGCGAATACTCGTCACTCACACTCGCGAATGCAAATACTCGTCACTCACACTCACGAATGCAAATATTCATCACTCACACTCGCGAATGCGAATACTCGTCACTCACACTCGCGAATGCGAATACTCGTCACTCACACTCGCGAATGCAAATACTCGTCTCTCACATTCGCGAGAGCGAATACTCGTCACTCACACTCGCAAACATATTTAATTGAGCTGAAATTTGACATACGTATGTAAAGTCGTAATGTATGTAAGTATAATATAATTTCTATCGAAAAATTACTCTTATTCTTATTACCTAGTATTCGAACGCAAGACCTTGTGATCGTTACGCGCATTTTCACTACGAAACCAACGAGGCAGTTTTTTATTATAATCTATCTATATCACCACGCCAGATACCTTAAGGGGCATGCAAAGTGTGCAGGGTTCCAACAGGTTCTTTCCTTACACACGGCTTGGTCCAGTGGTTAAAGTCGCTCCGTCCACTAGATTAAGTAGTCGCGGTTTCAATTCTCGCACGACAAATCTTTGATCTTTGATCTGTGACCCACAAATATTTCTTACGGTCTGGGAGTTTGTGCATACAGCGGAGAAATGTCTAGTGCGGGACTACGTTTTCTTAGATAGAGAATGAGACCTCTCTGACATCATCCACACTCATTGTTCATCCACACTCGCGGGCGCGTCGGCCAGTGACGCACGCGCACCCCTAAACCGCACGGGGCGTGTTTTACTTTGTGCAATAAAATGGCCAACGTATTGAAGTGTAATAAATGTAACATAGTCATTGACGAATTGCTATCATATATACAAAATAAAGTGTCGATCGTAGATGAGGAAACACTAGTGCGTATTTATACATCGACATTTACAAGTGAGGATATTAAGAACTCCAAGACGCTGCTGTTTGAGTCTATTCCAACAGATGTAAGAAAGATATTGCGAAAAAACAGAGGAAACAGAGAAAAAAAGGAGCGTGACGTCGTGGATATAATAAACCTATTCAAATCGACGGAGCCCGATATCATTCCAGTTTTTGTGGCAAGACAGTTGGACAAGCTACCCCCGATTTTGCTGGATCACTTAGATTGTTCTAAATTATTAAAGGATATGATGACAATTAAAGCCGAAATCGAAGTAATAAAGTCAACGTATGCCACCGTTGAAAATGTAAATAAATTAAAAACGCAAGTACTTCAGATAAAAAAAGATTCGCTGCCGCCGGCATCGGCGTTCAAAGTAAACACAAAACGCGGTGCTTGGCTCGACAGTGGCCCGATTGGTCTGTCACATGATGATAATAAACGAGGGTAGAGGAAAAACAAGCTAAGACAAATTTAAATGAACGGGAACGGCAACGGTCACTCAAAGGTGCCCCGGCAAGAGTGCTCGATGGCTGCGGTGCAGGAGATGCTCAATTATCGAACTCACGTCAACAGACTAGTACCCGAGGCGGAAGCAATGAAGTGGGAGGGGCGCCTAGCACCTGTACACGTGCCGCGTTGACGCCAGGTACACTGATACCGACGCCAGAGCGAGCAGATCAGCTGGGCATTACTGATAAGGCCGGTTCGAGCTACGTCACGGGGCAGCTGTGTGAATCAAGGCGCCCGCCGCGTGCACGCGAAATTACGACTAATGAAAATACTAAAAACGAAGAATGGCAGAAAGTAGCGTATCGTAAGAAAACGACGAAATATCGTTTCTTAGGAAAAACGGGTACTGCCAGCGACGATGAATGCACCTTCAGGGCTGCAGACAGAAAAAATCCTTTGTTTATTACGAATGTACATATAACTACGGCAGAAAGTGACATAATAAAACATATTTATAATAAAACAAAGGAAACTGTTTCTTTAGAGAAAATTAACATGAAAATTGAAAGAGGACACAAAGCTTATAAATTTTTAATATCAGAGGTTAATCTATCAAGATACATGGATGAATCTTTGTGGCCCGCAGGTGTTATATTCCGACGTTTTGTGAATTTTAAACAAAAAAAAAACGAACGGTGCACAACATGACGGCGCCGACGGCCCAAACAAACCAATCAATGGATAGTGGCTCATGTCGATTCGATACTTACAATTGTAGAAATGTAAAACGCTCCGTCGACGACGTCAGAGAACTATGCCGCATGTGCGATGTGGTATGTCTTCAAGAAACTTGGTTTCTGCCGCACGACATACCCTACATTAGCACGATCGACAGTGGTTTCGGCTACACCGCGACGTCTGCGGTGGATACGTCGTCGGGCATTCTGAGGGGGCGTCCTTATGGAGGAACTGCATTGCTTTGGCGTTATAGTGCGTTTCAACAGGTGTCAGTGTTGCAGTGCCATAATACCCGTATTTGTGCCATAAAAATTACAACATGTGATAGACCAGTCATAATAATGAGTGTTTATTTACCAACCAACTCAGTGGATAATGTGCAGGATTTTATAGATTGTTTGAGTGCAGTGATTGCCATTATTGACGAATATGGAATTGACGCGGTTTTTATCTTAGGCGATTTTAATGCGGACCCGGGTGAGTTATTTTACGATGAACTTTTAAATGTGTGTAACGACCAATTATTGTCATGTGCAGATATAGATATGCTTGGCTCGGAGTCGGGTACGTTTACATATGTAAGTGATGCGCATGGAACCTGTAGCTGGCTCGATCACTGTATTACTACTCACTCGGCAAAGCAAACTGTTATTAATGCTGAAGTTATGTATGACACTATGTGCTCAGACCATTTCCCACTTATTATACATTGTAATTTAAAGTTACTTACACCCAAAGTCTTGCCTAAAATTGACAATGTAAATAAAGACGTATTGTGGGGTGAAAGAAGTGCGGAACAAGTCACTATATATACAAGAGAATGTCATGACCGTTTAAAATTGATTGACTTTCCGTCTGATTTTGTAAATTGTGCTGATGGCTTTTGTAATGACCGTGGCCACATGTGTTTACTGGATAAGCTTTACGCCGACATTGTGACCGCCCTCCGTGATGCAACAGTTAAAAGTCGGAGACAAGCGAGGCGGGTAGGTGGCCCTCGCGTGACAGGGTGGAACAAACACATCAGAGAGGCTCACAGGGTGGCTAGATCCAGGTTGGAATGGGTGATGTAAGGTAGGCCAAAGTCTGGTCTCGTATATCTAGAAATGTGTGAAAGTAGACGAGTTTTTAAGTCCAGGCTAAAATGGTGTCAAGACAATCAGGACCAAATCAAAATGGACTCTATTGCGGAAGAACATTCCAAAGGTAACTTTCGCGGATTCTGGCAGAACACCAATAAAGTGAATGCACGACCTGGACTCCATGTGAGCGTCGATGGTATGAGCAACCCTAGGGACATTGCGAATGCCTTTAAAGAGCATTTTACAGCGAGCTCTCCTTTAGGACCGGTGGCGCGGGTGCTTGATGCTGACATGATCAATAAGGGGATAAAGACTACATTTCTTGCGAAAGATGTCGCTAAAGCGATCAGGAATATATCAAAGGGTAAGTCCCCAGGACATGACGGACTCAGCATTGAGCACTTGCAACATGCAGGGCCTCATATCGCTAGAGTATTGGCAATGTTTTACTCGCTGTGCGTGGGCCACTCTTACTTACCAGCTGATTTTATGAGAACAGTGGTAGTGCCTGTGGTGAAGAATAAGACTGGTGACCTTGCCGCTAAAAGTAACTACAAGCCTGTTTCTCTTGCCACTATTACGGCCAAAGTGTTTGACTGTCTACTTAATACACAGTTAAATAGATACGTGACATTAAACGATAACCAGTTTGGGTTTAGGCCTCAACTATCCACTGAAAGTGCAATACTGTGTCTTAAGCATACAGTCAAATACTACACAGACCGAAAGACGCCTGTGTATGCTTGCTTCCTCGACTTGCCCAGAGCCTTTGATCTGGTCCGGTATGACCTACTGTGGGACAAGCTGAGGAACACAGGCTTACCTCAAGAACTGATTAACATGAATATTACACATGAAATAATACTATTTTACGGATTTTATCGCGGTTTATTATTGATTTTTAGTTCCCGACGTTTCGAGTGCTTTGCAGCACCCATGGTCACGGGAGGGACTGAGGTGTTAGACGTCCAAAAGGCATAGTTGTTCCGGGGTACCCTCAAACTTCTTAATTATTTTTGTTGGTCCGATCTACGCAGAATGAGCTCACAGTGTCTTGAGGTCTTGCAGTGTTATGCTTGGTTTTGGATTTGATTATATTAATTACCGGATCCCAAGTCGATGGAAGCACCCAGCCATCTTCTCTATTGTAATTAAGATGTTTTTTAATTTCAATAGCCTCGCGAACCATCCTTGGTAGGAATCGGTGTTCTTTCACGAGAATTTGTGGTCTATCAAATCTGATGTTATGGCGGGTGCGGTCAAGGACATGTTCACAGACTGCAGACTTCTTTGAGCGACGGTGTTTTAGGTCAGCTACGTGTTCTTTAACCCGAGTTTTTACCGGTCTTTTTGTTTGTCCTATATAACAGAGACCACATTCACAATCAAGTTTGTATACTCCTGCATCTTGTAGAGGGATCTGACACTTAAATAAAAATTGTAAAAATTGACTAATCTTCTTCGGCGGCTTATAAAATGTTTTAATTGAAGCACGCTTCCAGATGTAGCCAATCTTGTCCGTGACTCCTCTCATGTAAGGTAGTACTGCAGGGAGACGCTCGACTGTGGCTGGTTTCACTCGGTCACTGTGACGTTGGCGTGGGACTCGAAGCTTTGTCGTGCAGGACTTGCTTGACATGTTGAAGCTCGGCAGCCAGATGTTATTGAAATTAAAAAACATCTTAATTTCAATAGAGAAGATGGCTGGGTGCTTCCATCGACTTGGGATCCGGTAATTAATATAATCAAATCCAAAACCAAGCATAACACTGCAAGACCTCAAGACACTGTGAGCTCATTCTGCGTAGATCGGACCAACAAAAATAATTAAGAAGTTTGAGGGTACCCCGGAACAACTATGCCTTTTGGACGTCTAACACCTCAGTCCCTCCCGTGACCATGGGTGCTGCAAAGCACTCGAAACGTCGGGAACTAAAAATCAATAATAAACCGCGATAAAATCCGTAAAATAGTTTTATTTCAACTGATTAACATGTTCAAATACTGGTACGCGCATCAATCTAACTGCGTCCGATGGGCGGGGGCAATGTCGGAACCGTATCAGCTCGAATGTGGAGTAAGACAAGGGGGATTAACATCTCCAACCCTGTTCAACCTATATATTAACGGGTTGATCGAGGCGCTCAGCAGTCAGCGTATTGGCTGTCATGTCGACGGTGTATGTGTTAACAATTTGAGTTATGCAGACGACATGGTGCTGCTGAGCGCGTCGGTCTGCGGACTGCGGAAGCTGATACGGACGTGTGAAGAGTATGCAAGTGGTCACGGACTTACATACAATGGTAAAAAAAGTCAATGCATGGTCTTTAGGGCGGGTACGAGGTTTCCCCAGAATATACCCCCGGTGCCACTGAATGGTCTACCGTTGGAAATAGTTTCACAATTTAGGTACCTGGGACACATTGTTACCTCTGACCTTAGGGACAACGCGGATATTGAACGGGAGCGGAGGGCGTTGTCGATAAGAGCCAATATGATTGCTCGCAGGTTTGGGAGATGCTCACAGGTGGTCAAACTTACACTGTTCCGAGCCTACTGCACATTTTTTTATTCCGGCAGCCTGTGGGCGGACTATACTAAGCGATCTTACAATGACCTCCGCATCCTGTACAATAATGCATTCAGGATGATCTTGGGGCTGCCCCGTTTCTGCAGCGCTTCGGCTATGTTTGCGGAGGCACGCACTGCCTGCTTTCAAGCTACCATGCGTAAACTAAGTATGTCTTTAGTGCGCAGAGTGCGGGCCAGCTCCAATGTTATCCTGAAAATGATTGCCGACAGACTGGACTGCCCTTATCTCCGGCATTGCTGTGATAGACACAGAACAGTAGCCATGTCGGAGAGAAGGTATTGATAACTAGTACCTATTTAATTATTATTTTATTTCTAATTATATTTTATTATTATAGTTATTTCTAGTTTTGATTTATTGCTATTATTGTATATTATAATATTATTCTATTATTAATTTGACATTTATCGCATATGGATCTAATGTTATCCGAAATAAATGATTTGGAATTTGAATTGTTTATTACAATAATTATTACACACAAAAATTATACCAACTATTATATTATGTTCAATCATTCTCAGGTGATTTATTTAACATTAACCTCTCGCAAAGGGCCTCTACGAGTCGGACCCACGTCTCCATGCAAGCCTTTCAAAGGTCTGTAAAACCCGTCAATCTTAACGAGATAAAATATACTAATAGTTACCCACACCGTCACGCCTTCATTTCCTAAACGGAGGTGGCCAAGGTGTACTGTGTACAGCCACTTTTCGCCGACGTTGTTAGGTCTCATGCAATAGGAGGCAAGCCTATAAATAGTTTCTACTTATAATCTCTCTTTACCTATATCATCACGCCAAATCCATTGCGGAGTAGGCAGAAAGTACATATAGAGTTCCAACAGGTTCTTTCCTTACATACCTCTCTGGCTTTCTTCACCCTTACAGTTCGTCTCATACACGCTCGCCGGTTACGCTGGCTCTTCACTTTCCCTTCATATAAGACACGGTCTATTTGCTTACGGGTCTAGGTCATCCCCGGTACCTACATCCCTCCACTTTCGCATTGTATATCTGTTTTGTCATTCTTTCTTCTGACATTCTTTCTATATGCCCGAATCAACGGAGCATACCCTTTCTCATCTTGACACCGATACTATCTTTCATACCTACTCGCTATCTTACTACGCTGTTGCGAATACGGTCGGTCAGCTTCACTCCGCACATCTTCCGCAGAGCTCGCATTTCGACCCCATTTATCCTGCTTTCTTTCTTCTTCTTATATACCCAAGTCTCACTGCCAAAATTATACTAATCTACTAATAATAATTGTTGCTACTAACCTTATGGCTACACGATTGGCGCTCAATAGCCCTAAATAGAGTAGAGTGGACGACATGGAGGGAGGCCTTTGCCCAGGGGGACAAAACCAAATAATTTATTTTGTATAAGCCATGCGGGGGCGCTGACAAATAGTCAATTTACATTTTTTTTATTTAATTTAACTACTAATCTACCACTGGATCGAAACGCGGCCTCCACAGAGAATATCTGGCGAAGAAAATCATTGTGTGGATACAATTTTTAGGTTACAATTAAATAGTTTATGACCCAGCTCCAGTGTGGTGCCGTACGACCGAGATATGAATCTAATGATGTTATCTGTAAAGAGCGTCTAAAGGATTCCAGATGGACCAGTCCCCACAAGTAGCACATTCCCGAGTATGACTGCTGGAACGGCCATCACTCCCCTCGACCATATTGAATGGAAGGGAGTGACCCGACAGACAGCCGCCGCAAGCTAAGACATTTTAGTGAGCATGACCAAACCAGAACCCCACAGAAGGTGGTCAGATTGTGACTACAAAGCCTACAGTGTCCGAGCTGGACACTGTAGGCTAACTAATAATAATAACTTACCTTATCATCCGGTACCACCAGCAAGTCGCCATGTATCGAGCAGTACTCGTACACGTAATCGCAGCATTTATCACAAACTGTTCAACATAACAGCAAACATGAAATAAAACTATGTTTTGGCTTTTATCTATCTATATCATCACGCCAGATCCCTTGTGAGGTAGGCAAAGAGTACAGAGTTCCAACAGGTTCTTTCCTTACAGACCTCTCTGGTTTTCTCCACTCTCATAGTTCGTCTCACACACGCTCGCCGGTTACGGCGACTCTTGACTTGTCCGTCAGAGAAGACTGATTTTATCGCGGTTTATTTTTGATTTTTAAGTTTCCAACGTTTCGAGTGCTTTGCAGCAACTATGGTCACGGAAAGGACTGAGGTGCTAGTGCCTCAAGACACCGTGAGCTCATTCTGCGTAGATCGGACGAACAAAAATAATTAAGAAGTTTGAGGGCACCCAGGAATAACTATGCCTTTTGGACGTCTAAAACCTCAGTCCTTCCCGAGACCCTGGATGCTGCAAAACACCTGAAACGTCGGGAACTTAAAAATCAAAAATAAACCGCGATGAAATCCGAAAAATAGTTTTATTTCATGTGTAATATTCGCGTAAATCTAAGAACTCAGTATGACAGCAAGCGTTAAACTGATCGCATATTGTTCAACATAATATACATGGGTTGGGTCTCATTCTGTTCAACATTGAAGATAAGGGTTAAATTAATCGTAAATAAATCAATATACTACACAAGGTTAACAACTCATAGCAACCACACAGGATCAGACACCGACGTCGCCGGCGAGCTCGAAGAATGCCGGCTGGTGCAGAGCACCACGGCGAGACACCTAGTATACTTCCTCCCCCATAGCGACTGTCCAAGCCGAGGCCGTTCCTCCTTGAGGCGCCCGCCAGCTAGTTGCCCCCTTGCCCTTCTGGCTCGAGCGTAGTGGTTGCACGCTCGCCCTCTAGTCCGGTGAAGCTGTAAAGGCCCCGCGGCCAACAGCGTAGATCACTCACAAACACAAAAGTAGCAAACTATCGAACTTAACAGACAAGGGTTAAACTGATCGATCACCTACTGTTCAATATATTAGAAGTATTATAGTACTTACAGACATATTCGTCCAAACTCGGTTCTTCTGGTTCATAGTAGCTTATACGCGGCATCTGCCGAAGCTTGCGGCCACTCATCTTGTCCTAAAATATAAACATCGTCACCCCTATATTCCCCAAACGGGGGTGGCCGACAGCCACTTTTCACCAAGGATGTTGTTCCATGTTATAGGAGGCCAGCCTGTTGTCATATACCGGGCACAGTTCAAAACTCCGGACTAAGTTAGACTAAGTTTTTGTTAGAAAACCTACATTTTTCCGTCCTAGGACTGGAACCCAGGACCACGTGTTCACAAATCGATGCGCTTTGCCACTAGACTACACTAGACTAGACTAGACTACGAGGCATTCAGTATTTATTTAGCCTTAGTATATGGAAATATGGTTGAAAACATTTTTATAACAATAATGAAACATCAAATTTAAGATTTTTACCCGATTTAGTGGCTCCCTGAATTTAATAATCTATAAATTTAGCGTAAAATTTCACTTCGTATCAGAAATAACTAATTAAAAATCACAAATCAAATATCAGTTAAAACACGGCAGGAGACAAGAAAAAGTAAGTTTCCCGCCGAATATTTACTCAGTTTCCCGCTCTTTTGCGTTTGAGACCATAGACTACATTTTTATGATGTTGGTAGAATGTTAGTACAAAAAAGTATATCGGAAATATTTTTAAAACTATGTTTATATATCATATTTGTCCAATTTCAAGCGTGATTTGTATTTTATTAACAAAAAGATGGCTAGGCGCGTCCAAAATATTTTGATTGCTTTAGTACATAGTATCCTTTAGTTGGAGGTGCGACCGCGGTGTTCTTACCGATCACCTAGGTTAAGCAGCGTTCGACTCGGTCAGCCTGAGATGGGTGACCGTTTGTGGCATTTTCATATTCGAGCGTCTCCGTGCTTCGGAAGGCACGTTAAGCCGTTGGTCCCGGTTACCACTTAATGTGGTAGTCGTTAAGCCGAGTTGGAAGCCTTAAAGGTGGCTTGATAAGTTCCAACAGCAGGTGGCCACAAACCTGCCTCCACCAATCCGCACTGGGTCCGCGTGGTGGAGTATGACCTAATCTCTCCCACCTCGATTTGTGAGAGAAGGCCTTTGCCCAGCAGTGGGCAGTATTGGCTGATATTATTTTATTATTCTTTAGTACATACTGTAGTATGACAGCTATTTTAGTCGATTATTCAATTGATTGAACCTAGCAATGGAGAGAGGAGTTGGAGGAAGGGGTTAAAAAACAAAAACAAATCGAAATTGTCAAAGTCGTAATATCGGTGAATTTTGTGTTTTGCTTCAATATATTAAATAATTGATTATTACTTAAATAAACAAATCATTTAGTACTTACCAACTAAATAATTAAATTCAATATCAGCCTATATTCTCTACAAAAACTAGGAAATTAAATAAATTTATATTTCCTAGTATCTTTAACTGATACAAGAGTTTTGAGATAAATGAGGATAAGCACAATATTTAGAGGCTTATAATGAATTACTTGTTTTAGTCTAAGATTTCGAGGTATTATTACAAAATGAGTGGTCTATTTTATGATAATGGTGATGTTTTAAAGGTAAGTTGGAAATAATTCTTATTTTTTATCTATCTTTCTATACTATCCCGCCAGAACCCTTGCGGGGTAGGCAGAGAGTACAAAGTTTCAATAGGTTCTTTCCTTACATACTTTTTTGGCTTCCTCCACCCTCATAGTTCTTTTTTATGTTTATTTTAACCTCATTTATATTATTTAGATGAGAATATACAGGCTTATTTTTTACCATTAAAACTTATGATGGCATTCGAGTAGCTTGTAATAATATTTTTTGGCAACTGATGGGTTTGAAGCCCTAATGCAGCCCTTCTGAAATATTCGCCGAAGCACAAATCGACTCGTTTCATGCAATCTAGTGAAAAAGGATAGCTTTATTTATGTCCAGAGTTTACATGTGTAATAACGATATCATTAGCAGTCTTAGCTGACAGACTCTTAAGGACCACAATATATGTGTTGGGTGCAATTTACACAATCAATATAAAATAAGTATGTACTGAAATAATTTTTTTTATACTTTATATTGTTTATGATTTTTAGTTTTATTGTCATGTGTTACCCTTTTATTGTTACAAAATATGGATTATGTGTCCGAAAAATAATAATTATTATTATTAACACAGTTTTTGGTCATTTTAAGATAGTCTAGGTCTTCCCCGGAACATCCTTCCACTTTCACATTGTATATCTGTTTTGTCATTCATTCTTCTGACATTCTTTCTATATGCCTGAACCAACGGACCAACTTTCTCATCTTTACACCGATACTATCTTTCATACCTACACGCTTCAACAATCGAGACAGATTTCGAATATATTTATAATGAAAAAGATCAATAACTTATAGAAGAAATAATTATACCTTAAATCAAATTAGAATCAGATATTGAATTCAATTTCACATCATCATCAGAAAGACGTCCACTGCAGGACTAAGGCCTCCCCCAAAGATCGCTACAACGACCGGCTTTGTGCTGTACGCATCCAGCTTCTACCTGCAAACTTCACCATGTCATCGCTCCACCTTGTGGGGGGCCTGCCCACTCCACGTCCTCCAGTACGAGGTCGCCACTCGAGAACCTTTCTGCCCCATCTGCCATCAGTTCTACAAGTGATGTGCCCCACCCACTGCCACTTAAGTTTGCCAAATCTGAGAGCTATATCGGTGGCTTTGGTTTTCCTGAGTAGATCCTCATTTCTGATTCGATCTCAATTTCACATCAAGCGACGAAATCATATAAAAGAGAGATAGTCTTTGCCTAGCAGTTGGTTAACATTGCCCGTTTTTTATTTTCAGGTGTGCCGTATATGTTTATGTGAAGACAGAAGATTGTATAAAATGCAGGATAAGATTTTAATACGCTATCAAGAACTAATTGGGGTAAAAGTAAGTATTTAAGTGTTTGAAGTTGTTAGGACTGCCTCATTGGTCTAGTGGTTGGCGATCATGATCGGGAGAGGGCCGATTCCGCTCGCCTCAGGCAACGGCGCCGGGGTGGAGGCACAGCCTGCCCAGGCCCCCTAGCCTAATAGTCCGGGGCTTTATAATACGGGCTAACTTGTGTCCTCTGCCGCAACATCTTGCGTGGGACCCCCCTGCACCAACATCCGTAGGGGGGCCTTTGGCATCGTGGGACGCTGGGGCGGGGGTCCTAAGCGTCCTTCACGCGCGACCCCGAGGAGGATGGTGGCGTGGTATGGCGTGAGCACCGCGAAGGTGCAGGGGGGGGGGAACAAGCTACGAATTTCCATCCCGAGCCGGGCTCTTTGGGGCGCGGCACAAGAGGAGCACCGGTACATTCCACTCGGAGATCCCGGAGCCCCTGTGACACGTGCCAGTGCCGATAAGAGTTCGACATGCCCCGCCAGCTTCCCCCGAACTGGCGGAAGTCCACGAGGATTTCCCTACGTAATAAAAAAGCCAGAGAGGTATGTAAGGAAAGAACCTGTTGGAACTCTGTACTCTCTGCCTACCCCGCAAGGGATCTGGCGTGAGGTTATAGATAGATAGATAGATAGAATAAAAATCTTTCCGACTTCAAATATATATTTCTTACTTTTTGAAGTCGTTTTTTTTGTTAAAAAGATTTTTATTTTACAATTTTAAGTGACAAATTAATTATTTACTAATATTTATATACCTATATTATATTATTTTGCTAAGTTGTACTGCAAGGTCGTGCTGTTCGCCGTTAAGGAGTCCCTTGGGGTATCTTATAAGTTCAAAGTTCAATACCGATTTCATTAAAATGGGACCACCTCGAAACTATACTAAACCCAAAGCAAAATGAATCATCAAAATCAGTTCATAAATAAAGAAGTTATAAAACAACACAGATGAATTGTCGACCTCCTCCTTTTTTGAAGTCGGTTAATATTCTGATTAGTTCTATAGCAGGGTACGTATAGGATTGATGTAATACCCATAATATCTCAATCTACGCATTCGTATTGTTTGTCGTTAAGGAGTTCCCTGGTGTATCTTCCAAATCCAAGGTCCAATACCGATAAAATTAAATAAAGGACCACCTTGGAGCTATACTGAATCCAATGTAAAAAGAATTTTTAAAATCGTATCATAATAGGCGGAATAATCGCGTAACATACAAAAAACAAAAAAGAAACGTACAATCGAATTGAGAACCTCCTCCTTTTTAGAAGTCGGTTAAAAAGAAAGCAGTTGGCGATCATATAGTCCCGGGTTCGATTCCTGGGGTCGGTTTTCTATGGCAAGAGCCACTCTGGCTTTGGAAGGTGTGATGGTATATATACACCGTGGCGCCTATTTACCCCAAGGGGGGTAGCAGAGGTGTACTGTGTACACCAACTTTTTGCCGGCGATGGTAGGCCCCAAACTATTAAGGTACTATTCTATAGGTTATAATATGATTGTTAGTTGATAATAAGACTAATTAAAAATACCTAAATACAGGTTCACCCAGATACGTCTGGTCACGTTTGCTGGGAATGCCATAAGCGCTTGAGTAATTTAGTAGAATTCCGGAACAACGCGATAAAAGCCCACAATTTGTTGCAGAAACTCCTCAAGAACAGTACGTATCATGTGAGTATTATTTATTTACAAAAGCACTTAGCCCTGTTAAGAAACTGTCCAACCGTTGTAACGGGTCTCCCCTCAAACTGTGAGGGTTGAGGCCATAGTCCACCACGCTGGCGCAGTGCGGGTTGGCGAACTTCACTCATCGAAAAACTCTCAGGCATGCAGGTTTCCTCACGATTTTTTTATTCACCGTTAAAGCAAGTGATAGTTAATTTTTAATACGCACATGCTTTCGAAAATACAGATGTGTGTGCCTGGGTTTGAACCCGACCTGTGACTGCAGTCCAACTGTGTAACCACTAGGCTATCACTGCTTTTTAAATTCTACTTAATACATTAAAATGCTTACTCTAAAATGGATTACATACCTTATGCTACTTTATTTTTAGTAACCCTACGTTACACTACACCAATACGTAACAACGGAATCCTTATAGGATCATTTTGTCGTCCTAGTATTTATTTTGTTGATATGAAGTATTACTACTATATGCAGATGACGCGGTTTTGATAGCGCCAACAGCCACTGATCTGCAATCATTAGTCACAGTTATGAAAGATGTAGTCACAGTTATGAAAGATGACTGAATGAAAAATGGCTTACATTTCAATGTGAAGAAAACCAAAATTATGGTTTTTGAACGGGAAGAAACCAGAACGAATGCAAGGATTGTGGTTGGGAACGATGTGCTGGAGCAAGTGAATGAGTTTGTATATCTTGGATGCGCATTCAGTAAGGATGGAAAATACACCGCTGACATAGAGAGAAAAGTGAGTGCAGGGAATAGAGAGAACAGCTGGCCATACATAATGGAGAGCTTGTCCCAACGCTGTCATATGGCAGCGAGAGCTGGGTATGTAAGAAGGAGAATGAAAGTAGGATAAATGCGGTGGAAATGCGAGCTCTGCGGAAGATGTGCGGAGTGAAGCTGACCGACCGTATTCGCAACAGCGTAGTAAGAAAGCAAATAGGTATGAAAGAGAGTATCGGTGTAAAGATGAGAAAGGGTATGCTCCGTTGGTTCGGGCATATAGAAAGAATGTCCGAAGAAAGAATGACAAAACTGATATACAACGCGAAAGTGGAAGGATGTAGGTACCGGGGAAGACCTAGACTATCTTACCATGACCAAATAGACCGGATCTTATCTGAAGGACAAGTCAGGAGTCTCCGTAACCGGCGAGCGTGTATGAGACGAACTATGAGAGTAGAGGAAGCCAGAGAGGTATGTAAGAAAAGAGCCTGTTGGAACTCTGTACTCTCTATATCATCACGTCAGATCCCTTGCAGGGAAGGCAGAGAGTACAGAGTTCGAACTGGTTCTTTTCTTACGAGCCTTTTGATTTCATAAAAGCATTGTGGTAAGCTAAGCGGCATATGCCGTTATGAAAATTAGATTATTAACTGATATTGAGACAGCTAGAATTGTTTATTTCGCTTATTTTCATAGTATTATGTCATATGGCATACTGCTATAGGGATGCTCTGTGGAACTAAACACCATCTTCGTTCTGCAGAAAAGGGCTGTTCGAGTAATTTACAATTTGGCTCTGAGAGCTTCCCTTACGGAAAAATTTAGAGAATTAAATATTCTTACTGTTACCTCAAAATTTATATATGAAAATCTTCTATATGGTAAAATGAATATCAGTAACTTTGAAAAATATAGCGACATTCATCATGTTAATACACGGAACAAAGATGATCTAATTGTACATTCTACTCGTCTCCACAGAATAAGTAATTCTTTCATAGGACAATGTATACGCTTCTACAAGACATTACTCTATCTTTGTGTGACAAAATACAATTATCTCTGTGTGACCCACAATTTCGGTCTGGGTGTTTGTGTATGTGGATTTCATGTTGACAAACGCACCCACGACACAGGAATCATTCCTAGTGTATGGCTAAGTTTAAAATTTCTATATTTTTCCTTTCAGCTATTACCCATAGAAAGGGTAAAACACAATCTCCAAACATCTTTACAATTAAAACTGTACGAACCAAATTATACAGATTTCGAATATATATACAATGAACAAGACCAGAAATTAATAGAAGAAATAATAATACCTGAAATCAAATTAGAATCAGATGCCGAATTCAATTTCACATCAAGCGACGAAGTAATAGAAACGGACAGTGTTAAAAAGAAAAAAAAGACTGCAAATAAAAATAAATCTCCGCCAAAAACAGATAAGCGGAGAAAACCGGCGAATGAAGTACTTAACAGTGATATTTTTAGTATAACCGATTTGTCTTATGAAGATCAAGTGTCGGAAATTAAAAATAGACAGGATAGTGCGAATTATAAAAACTCTGAGTTCAAATGTTTGGAGTGTTTTAAAGGATTTTTGGATGAAGACGCTTATAAGGGACATGTGAGCAGGCATACTGAGGTAAGTGGAATAAATTATTAGTAAAAACATATTTAAAAACAAGTTTTGCAGTCAGGTAATAAAGCAATTTAAAATGGTTAATCGAAAATGTGTGTACAAAATTTCGTATATATGCTGTTGGCCGTTGAGGAGTTCCTTTGTCTGGAGCCAATCCTAGGTGTAGAATCAGGTCATGCTTACCCTCATCATCATAATCGTATGGCGATGTACTTTCAACAATGCGACTTACGATCAAAATGTTATGTCAGAGTGAAGGATCCATTGTTTAGCCTCTGGTGTCAGCTGATGCAGCCCCTCGAATCCTTCGCTAAGTTTCCTAGTAGGGCAGTCCTCCACGATGAGCTGGATAGTCTCCACAGTCACAGTAAGGAGATTCAGTGACGCCCCACCTGTGCTGATGAAAATTGTACCTTGCGATTTTGGTTCTGACTCGGTTGATGGAGGACCACACCAGCCCCTGTTCTTTAAAGCGCTTTACCACAGTCAAGGGGTTGGCTATTCTGAGGTAACCCTGGGAGGCGTCCAAAATCTCCCATTGCTTACAACCCCAAAAAATGCATTGTCATCGGAACTGAATCAACATGCCAAATTCGTAGGATAAGAGAAGTGTTTCTTATTCAGATTAGAAGATTTGCTCTGGGGCCCCAATTCTCGTATTTAATTGCCATTGAGACTGCACCTTGACTGAATGGAAATTTAATTAATTTTACTTACATTTGGTATTCTGCTCTACTAAAGTATCAATCTGATTTCAGTCTTATTTCGATATAATGTCCAATATATTGTTCATTATTTATTGATTACGTATTAATCTCAGCTGCCACAGTCTAAAGAAAAAATATCTAACTTAAATCTTCAATTTGACGATGTTTTGTATATTTGTTGTTTATTTCAGCTCAAATTTTAACGGAATACCGTTTACGTTTTGTTTAACTTTCGGTCAGATCTCGATTTGGTCCATGTCGATATTTTACGGGAATACCATTTGTGAGATTTATGACATTGAGATAAGATCGCGACTACGAAATTAACGGTACTTGGGGCTTCTCACGGCAGGGACCAGGGGAGCTACTATTTAAGCTATTTGAAAAGTGTGGTGTTTGAAGGCAATTCAGCCTGTTATTCTCCTATGAGCGACGAGAGAAATGTGGGCTATCATAATAATGATACACCTTTGCCATTGAGAATATAGGGGAAACAGTGTGTATAATAATAAGAGCTGCCTGTTTTTTTCATGCCGTCGTCATTTCGTGCCGTTTTTCTATAAATTATTACTCTAAACCCCGTCACGTCTTTATTCTCCAAGCGCGGGTGCCAAAGGTGTACTGTGGACACCCACTCTAGAGTGGGCTAAATGTAGCCCAAAGGTAACCGATCGTTTATATCTTTCAGCAAAGTGGTGTATATCAGTGTGATATATGTAAAATTCGTTTTAAAAAGCAGCACGCCCTTAAAAACCATACGACATCGCACATGCAGAAGTTTAGCTGTAAGAAATGTTCTTACGTGACTACTAGAAGGTAAGGAACCTTCAGACCGTGAGTCCATTCGCACTTGCCCGTTATTTTTTTTAAATTTTACTATATCAACAACAGTATTATCTTTGTAACCAGCGAGCGTGTATGAGACGAACGAGAGTTGAGGAAGCCGGAGAGGTATGTAAGAGAAGTAACTGTTGGAACTCTGTACCCTCTGCCTACCCCGCAAGAGATCTGGCGTAATGATAAAGATAGATAGATATTTATAGTAACTATAACCGGCGAATCTGTATGCGACAAACTATGGCAATGGGTTCCCCCATTGCCATAGTCTGTCGCATACAGATTCGCTTTCGATACAGATTCGATTCGATTCGATACAGATTCTGAGAGAGGTCTGTAAGGAAAAAACTGTTGGAACTCTACACTCTGCCTACCCGGCAAAGGATCTAGCGTAATAATATAGATAGATAGATATTTTAGTAACCGTAACCGGCGCGGTGTATGAGACGGACTATGAGAGTGGAGTAAAACAAAAGTCTGTAAGAAAAGAACCTGTTGGAACTCTGTACTGTCTTCCTACCCCGCAAGGGATCTAGCGTAATGATATAGATAGATAGGTAGAGTATTTTAACACTATTGCATTTGAGCAATTATTTTCAGGCATGCGGCGAAATTACACGAAGAATTTCACAACGGTACGCGATATCAATGCCCACACTGCGCTGAAGATTTTGTGTAAGTATCTTACTGTAATAATGAACCCCAGCAAAATACATCGCACCTCCGCCCAAATAGTGTCACAATTCAAAATTGTTTCTTTTTTATTGTTTCAAGTTACTTATCCTGCTAGTTGCGGAAACACGAAATCGCCTCAAAACGCCGTAACAAAGCCGCCGAGAGTATTATATACCATTTTATAGAAATTAAAACTCCGTTTGTAAAAAAGGTGTTTTTATTGAGAATTATAATATTCAAAGCTCAGCACTTTGTATACAATTGCAAGCACTTTGTATACATATTATTACATAACCAGCATTGTTTTTACCCGGATCTGGAACAGTCATCCTTAGATTTGGTCCTTCGGTCCGGATCAAACATCCTTATATTTGGTCCTTCGGTCCGGATCAAACATCCTTATATTTGGTACTTCGGTCCGGATCAAACATCTTATATTTGGTCCTTCGGTCCGGATCAAAATACCAAATCTATCATTCACGATTATATTCACCTTTCCAGCAAAATATCAACGTACATGAGTCACGTCCGAATAAAGCATCCTTCAGACTTCGTCTGTGACCTGTGTGGGTATTCCTTCATCAGCGGGAAAGGTTTAGGACTTCATAAGAAGCTTAAACATCGCTTTGATGATCAGCAGGTTAGTTTTAATAATACAGAAAATGAATTAATCAAAGCAATATTTATTTCAAATATGTTATTAAATTATTATGAACAAACTATGTTAACAAACATAAGTATCTATTTATAGGTCACAAAAGCAGATTGGATGACAACTAAATTGCAATGTATGATTGAAAAGACATATTTAAAGATATTATGTGGATTAAAATTACTTATACAAATGAAATGAGATCTTCGAACAGTCTTAATTTTTGCCATTTGACTAAAAATATTAAAACATTTATGTACTTATTGAGGAGAGGAAGATGCTGAAGTGTGAAGGACTTGAGACTGAAATTAAGATTAATCGTTATAACCAGCTACATGCCGAAGTTCAAAGGTCCACGCGGAGAGACAGAGACGAGCACATCAACAGCATATGCGATGAAATTGAAAGCCATGTTAACAAAGCGCAAACGAAAGACCTATTTTTGAAAGTAAAGCAACTGACGGGTACCTTCAAACCAAAGAGTTGGATAATTGATGACGGTAGGGGTAACACCTTGACAGAGCTGGAACATGTTCTGGATAGATGGAGAAACTACTGCCATGAACTTTATCGGGAAGAAGAGGGACTTTGCATGGAAAGAAGATGGGACGATCACTCCAGAGAACCAGATATATTGCTTTCAGAGGTTCAAGACGCGATCAATAGATTGAAATATAAAGCTGTGGGTCCTGATGGTGTGTCAGCAGCAATGCTTCAACAGCTGGTTCCTGAAGGGACTAAGATCATCCACCGGATATGTAACAAAATTTAGAGAACAGGCCAGTGGCCAGCTGACTGGACACAATCTGCTGTTATACCACTACATAAAAAAGGTTCCACAAGAAAATGTGAAAATTACCGAACGCTGTCACTTATGTCGCATGCTAGTAAAATTCTCCTGCGCATTATAAACACTAGACTTTCGTCGTTTGTAGATCACCAGATACCGTGCGAACAATCTGGTTTTGTGACTGAAAAGGGCTCTCGTGAACAGATTTTGAATGTACGTCTTCTCATCGAAAAATGTCGCGAACTTAATAAGCCGTTGGTCTTGTGCTTTATAGACTATGCAAAGGCCTTTGATTGCGTGCAGTGGAGAACGATGTTTGACATGCTCGTGGAGATGGGAGTACCTCAACACCTTACTTTTCTTATACAGAATTTGTATCTTGATGGCTCAAGCTTCGTAAATCTGGAAAACCAGAAATCCAAAGCTTTCCACACTGAACGAGGCGTACGCCAGGGATGCATTCTGTCTCCTAAGTTGTTCAATCTGTACGGAGAATATATCATGAGGAAAGCCCTGGACGGCTGGAATGGCGGTGTTGTAGTGGGTGGTCGCAGGGTCAATGATTTAAGATATGCAGACGATACGACGATTGTTGCGTCGAGTGAACTGGAGATGGCAACTCTTCTGAAGAAAGTTGAAGTAGAAAGTGCCACACTCGGTCTTAAGATCAACCATTCCAAAACAAAAATAATGGTGGTGGACAGAGCAGACATACTCCCGGTAACCGACGCACTCAACGGCTATGAAAAAGTCAGCGAGTTTGTGTATCTGGGGTCATTGATAACCAGTGACGGGAGCTGCACTAATGAAATTCGCCGTAGAGCCGGTATGGCCAAGAGCGCTATGGCTAACCTCGATAAGATCTGGAAGAACAGAGGTATACGACGAACAACCAAAGTACGCTTAGTTCGTGCTCTGGTCTTCTCTGTATTCTTGTATGGTGCCGAAACTTGGACTGTGAGAAGCCGCGATAGCAGTAAATTAGATGCCTTTGAGATGTGGTGTTGGCGAAGGTTGCTCCGTGTACCTTGGACTGCAATGAGAACCAACCAGTCCATACTAAAAGAACTTAAAATCACCACACGGCTCTCCACGATCTGCCGACAAAGAGCCCTCAGCTTCTTCGGACACATTATGCGGTCTTCAAAGCATTGTATGGAGAAGCAGATTATTTTAGGCAAAATGGACGGTAGACGTACTCAGGGAAGGGCACCTGCAAGATGGTCTGACGCAATAAAGAAGGCGGTGGGCGGCAGCATGCATCGGGCGGTACACTCCGCATATGACCGCACCCAATGGAGACTGTTTGTGCGTGGTCGCGATCCTCAGCAATGAGGGAACGAGGAAGAAGAATGTACTTATTATAGTAAAAAAAGATATATATAGATATATTAATTTTTTTTTTTTTTAAACGTAGCCCCACACTAGGATTTATTCCTGTGTCGTGGGTGCGTTTACAAACATGAAAATTCACACACAAATACCCAGACCGGAACAAATTATTGTGGATCACACAAAGATTTGTCCCGTGCGAGAATCGAACCCGCGACTATTAAACACAGTGGGCGGAGCGGCTTAAGCTCTTAACCACTGCGCTAAATCGTCCGTTAATGAGTGTTTATGAAATAAATATGCATGTGACTTAGACAAAACTGCCATGCCATGGTGCTAATTCAAGGTAACCATTAAAATATCGACTCTCGCAATCAATGAATTTTACAGGAGAGCTTTTAAGTCTCAAATTTCTATAATTCACAAGTGCTGTTACGATAATTATCATCATAACCTGAATGACTATTCTTCTGTGTTTTTATATAGTGCGACAATGATCTTTTGGCACTTGTATGAAAATGACCGAGGGGCATTGGTATGAAATAAGGGTCACCTTCTTATTCAAGTGCCTCTCCATTACTGGAGGTTGGCTGTCAGCTTGACATATGTGCTTCTTTCTCGAGCCATTTGGAACAACTGCTCAACGCTGGCAATTCCGGTCCACTCGCTAATGTTCCGCAGCCATGATTTCTTCCGTCGTCCAACGCGTCTTTTGCCCTCAATTTTGCGCATCATAATCAATTGAAGCAGGTGATGTTATCGTGGCGCAGCACGTGTCCGGGTTATCCGATTTTTCGCTTTTTGATGGTTTGCATCAATATTCGGGTCATACCATACCAACTCTGTCATTGCTGACCAATCATATCATTGCTGAAGGGTTACCATTTAGTGATTTTTTTTACTTTTAGAGAAAAATTTCGACAGGTGGGTCCGCACGGTGTAACTAACTAACTCGAGAGAGTTGACGGACTCGCTCAACAAACTTAATCAAGTTGCACCATATGGACGCACTGAACCAAACATTTATTTATTTTAATCTCACCAATACACTATTTTTACAGGTAATAACCTAATGCAATAGCGTAGCACAGTCACTAAATACTAATTCAAATTCTAAAACCTAATACAATCTTCTACGATAATACCAAATATGAGGCTTTCGTGAATTCGCTCAGCGTGCACGTAAACAGATCAATTAATCCCGCAACCATGTTAAGCGTGCGCAGCGCCCGCACAAGCGGCGTACGCTGCAGCAGGTTGGTGCGCGCGCGCGGCACCAGCAGCAGTGGCGGTCGCCGCCGCCGACCCATGTACGCATCAGGAACACAAAGCCTAACCTCCTGTAAAACTGCTGGGTTTTGTACTCTGCCACGTAGTACTTTAAATAAGTAGATAGCTAGGGCTACTTCCCGTCTAGCTTCCAGTTTCATATAGCCTACCATACCCAGAACAAATAAAGTTGGATACAACAGCGGATATCCGGGATAAACCCCATACTGTTTTAAATATAGGAACCTTATAAATTTATTCTGAATACGCTCCAACATCAGTCTGTATTTGGCCTCATATGGAGACCAAATTACCGCATTACATTCTAAATGACTTTTTACGAAAGCCTCATACAATGCTTTAAGACAGAACATGAATGTTTTAAGACAAAATAAAATTAATTGTCTTAAAACATTCCTAGTAATTCTGGGAAAATTCCATACAGTCGCAGAGTTGCAGTTTGCTGCGAAATTTACCCAAGATCTTTTTTAATTAGTCACCGCGGACCCACCTGTAGAAATATCTCCTTGGAAATAAATAACTGCCTCGTACGTAGGTGATTACGAGGTCCTGGGTTCAAATCCTAGGTCGGACAAGTGTAGTTTTTCTAACGAAAAACTTCCCAGTATGAGTCCAGAGTCTGGAATTGTGCCCGTTATATGACATTAGGCTCTCCCCTAATGCATGGTACCTAAAATCGTCGGCGAAACGTGGGTGTACTCAGTACACCTCTGCCACCCCCCCTTGGGGAATATAGGCGTGACGGTGTACATAATTAAAAAAAGAACCTGGGAAAATTCCATACAGTCTCAGAGTTGCCGTTTGCTGTGAAATTTACCCAAGCTCTTTTTTAATTAGTAAACGCGGACCCACCTGTTGGAATATCTCCCTGGAAATAAATAACAACCCTCATTTTACACCAACCCTTTGAATGTCATCAACGGGCCGAAAAATCCTTGTCGTACTGTAGCAAACGACAACTCTGCGACTGTCATAAAGTGACATTTCACTCGATGATAGCGTTAATTACGCAAGTGATCCTTGTCACATTATAACTTTGTTCTAATCCCACTACCAGGTACCAACAGATGGTCCCATTTGCATACAATGCGACGTTCAGTTTGTAAGTACAGAAGCTTTGGCCAGACATATGAAGTTATCAGCTAAACATAACGATGAAACGTAAGTAATAATAACTTCCTTTATATCGATCTTTATCATCACGCCAGATCCCTTGCGGGGTAGGCAGAGAGTACAGAGTTCCAACAGGTTTTTTCTTTACATACCTCTCTGGCTTCCTCCACTCTCATAGTTCGTCTCATACACGCTCGCCGGTTACGGAGACTCTTGACTTGTCCTTCAGATATGACTCGGTCTATTTGGTCGTGGTAAGGTAGTCTAGGTAATCCTACCACTTTCGCATTGTATATCTGTTTGTCATTCTTTCTTCTGACATTCTTTCTATATGCCCGAACCAACGGATCATACCCTTTCTCATCTTCACACCGATACTATCTTTCATGCCTGCTCGCTTTCTTATCACGCTGTTGCGAATACGGTCGGTCAGCTTGACTCTGCACATCTTCCGCAGAGCTCGCATTTGGACCGCATTTATCCTGCTTTCATTCTCCTTTTTACATACCAGCTCTCACTGCCATATAACAGCAAGGGGACAAGCATTCTGTTATGCCAGCTGCGCCTTTTGCCTTAAATGCTCGCTCCCAAATAACTTTCCCATCGCACCATTCAATTTTCTAAATATTTCAGAGATACCGCAAGAAAAAGAGTTAGACGTCCAACAGAAATGGAAAGTAAGAGAATAAGCGCAGAAGAGAAGAAAAAGCGAAATAACTGGAAGCCAGAAGGACCTATATCTTGCGAACAGGTATTTTTACTGAAAAAGAAAAGTATTTCCTTTCTTGTTTCCTGGCAATTTAAGATATTTTGTACTATTTCCTAGAAATCCATACTAATTTTATAAAGGACATTGTTCTGCGCCCATACACCATTTGCCCCAGAGCCAACAGCAATATAAAAATTCTTCTACAATTTAAAATCACCCATACATTCTCTTAATGCATTTATTATTAAACGGACAAGCGGGGGAATTGCAATATTGCACGAAAAGTATTAGATTTTGAGGTTATAATTTAGTAGCCATTAATACGTATGAGGTTATATTGTGTGTTGACATTCAGTAAAGATGTCGGCGACTTCCATATAAGTACTGACAATATTTTTAAATATTCGTTTTAGATTGCAAATGGTCCGTTAGATACGGATATTTGCCATTATTTTAATAAAATAGATTAATAATGATGGCATGGGTCAAATTTTTGTTGGTTCTGGGGCAATTTTCGACAATGTCCTTTGAAAGTAACTCTGTCTGTCTGTTTGTCTGTTATTTCACGCCCAAACCACTGAACAGTGTACAGCGAACTGTGCAGTTTTGCTTTCTCGGCGTTTACGCAATAACACAGACTTTTCATGCAACCATGCGCAAGCGCGTCGCGTCTTTGATGCGAAGAGTACGGACCAGCTCTAACACAGTCCTGGCAATGATCGCGGGTAGGCTAGATTGCCCTTGCATCCGGCATTGTGCCAGCAGACATGTCGCTGTACCAATGCCTGAAAGAAAGTATTGAAAGGGAACAACTCAGGGTATTGACGTGTTTGAATATGTGTATGTAATGTAACAATCTGATATTATTTTATTATTGTTTAATTTATTTGTGACAATTCTAATGTTGATTATATGGGTGTTTCTTGCCTGGAATAAATGTATTTGAATTTGAATAAGTAGGTATGAGCGTCACCGAGGCATCGGTAATCATTTTTAACATTAATAAATGAGTGCGCCTACAGCATTCAGTATGGGCGGTTTCCACATCCTATTAATTATCACCCTATTTACCTCATCTCACTCATCACCAGATTTTGTTCACATTTGGCAAGGAAATAGAATTTATCAAGGGGAAAAACAGAACGTGTATGAGACGAAATATGAGAGTGGAGGAAGCCAGAGAGCAATGTAAGGAAAAACCTGTTGGAACTCTATACTCTCTGCCTACCCCGCAAGGGATCTGGCGTGATGATATAGATAGATAGATAGAAGAACAGGATAACTTTTGTCTCAAAATAAACGCTTAAGGGTGTGAAATACACGTCTGATGAAATAACGCGAACGAAATTGCGAGTACAGCTAGTTGCATATAATATTAGCCCTGTTAAGAAACTGTCCTAACATTGGGCACGTGCCTCCTCTCAAACTGAGAGGGTTTAGGCCATAGTCCATCACGCTGGCCCAGTGCGGGTTGGGGAACATCACACACCTTCGAGAAACTCTTAGGCATGCAGGTTTCTTCACGATGTTTTCCTTCACCGTTAAAGCAAGTGATAATTAATTTTTAATACGCACATGATTTCGGAAAGACAGAGGTGCGTGCCTGGGTTTGAACCCACGACTTCTGGCTTTGCGGTCCAACGGTCTAACCACTAGGCTATCTCTGCTTGATGTATCTCTGTAAAAGATGCAATAGGTGCGAACGGGGTGTGAACCTTGAAACTTGTAATTACATGCGAGTTTTACATGGTAGGCTGTCATTGCTTCACCGTTTTTTTTTACAAGCTGACTTGCTAAGTTCGTATGTCTGTCTGTCTTTCCAGTTCAAATCTTCAGATCTATTTTTCAAGCACTGGGGGCTATCCGATTGAGTTGAAATTTGGTAATACGTAAGTTCGGTGACAATGCAATAATATGGTACCATGGATCTGGTCTGATGATTGAAGCGGAAGGTAGCCATAGGAACATGTCGACTACATAATGTAATCCCCTCGTGTTTACGGTTGTTGGATTGGTATTAGCAAGTACTGTACAAACAGATGTGTTCAGGGTCTGATGATAAAGCCAGAAGGTGGCCAATGGAACCACCCAAGTGCTCAATATAACCCCGCCGTGTTTGAGCTCGATGGATTTGTCTTGACGAGTATCTACTGTTGACGCCGATGATGAGCAGGATCTGATGATGGCGCTGAAAGGTCATAGGAATATATTGCTTAGATGAGGAGTGCTTTGAACTCAACTGAGCAATATATCTCCATTATGATTTTTCTATAAGAGATATTTTTTAAAAAGATCTTTCTGGCTGACTCGTCGGTCTAGTTGCAAGGTGCATTGCTTTGTGATCACGAGGTCCTCGAGGGTTCAAATCCGTAGTCGGGCAAAAGTAGTTTTTCTAACGAATACTTCCCAGCATGAGGCGGGAGTATGGAATTGTATCCGGTACATGGCGAGAGGCTCGCCCCCTATGACATGGGACCTAACACTCGCGGCGAAAAATGGGTGTCCTCAGTACACCTCTGCCACCCCCGCTAGAGGAATATAAGCGTGACGGTGATTGCTAGTGTCTTATTAAATTAAAATTAATATTTTCAGTGTGAAATGCAGCTTCCAGACTCCCTATCATACTACAGACATTTCCGGCGCACACACCCGGGAAAGAATCGAACTAACTACCCTTCAATGAAGAGTAAAAGCATGTGCGAAGTCTGTGGCAAGATGTTTCAGGTAATTATAATAAGGAGAAGAATTTCAAGAACAAATAATTATCTTCGGGATGAGTTGTATGTGTTGTGTTCACCAGCCTCGAGTCGTTTAAAGCAGAGATGGGCAACACGTAATTGGACTAATAATTGCCGTGACGTTTGCCCTCGCGCCGAGCGGGGCTGCGCTGTGTGGCGTCTCCCGTACATTTCAGTACATAACAACTCCCCAAGCTGAGCCGAGCGGGGCTGCGCTATGTGGCGTCTCCTGTACATTTCAGTACATTACAACTCCCTAACAGTACATTTCACACACGTACAAATAGTGAGTACGATTATTCATATTCATTACGAGAAGTGATTACGATTATTCATATTCATTACGAGAAGTGATTACGATTTGTAATATTTAGTACGAATAGCGAGTACGATTTGTAATATTCAGGACGAGTAGTGACGACGATTTGTAATATTCAAGACGGATTTTTAGTACGATTTGTAATATTCAGTACGAGTGAGTACGACTTGTAATATTTAGGACGAGTTGTTAGTACGATTTGTAATATCGAGTAGTAGTGTGAGTCGTAATTTTTGGTACAAGTCGTGATTACCGATACGAGTATTAGTAATCAGTACGAGTCGTGATAGTCGCAAAGCACTTTAGCCATTGGTTCCAGTCACCACTTAATGTGTTAGTTATTAAGCCGGGTTGTAAGACATAGCTTTCTTGTTCCCTCAGCAGGTGTCCACAAGCCTGCCTCCACTGCACCGCACTGGCTCCGCCTGGTGCAGTATGATCGAGTGTCTCTTACTGAGATTTGTGAGAGAACTTTACCCAGCAGTGGGACAGATAGGCTGGTTTTATTATTGTTATATGTTTGTTTAACCGTAAACAAATAGACCGTATCTTATCTTAAGGGCACGTCAAGATTCTCCGTAACCGGTCCGCGCCTGTATGAAACGAACTATGAGAGTGGAGGAAAGAACCTGTTGGAACTCTGTACTCTCTGCCTACCCTGCAAGGGTCCTCAAACTCAAATAATTTATTTTGTATTAGCCCTGAGGGAAGGGGGGGGGGAGGTCACAAATTGTCAATTTCCTTTTTTTTTTAATGTAATCTTACTAATAATCTACCACTTGATCGGAACGCGGCCTCCACTGTGGAGATCCGACGATCGAGATATGAATCTAATAATGTTATCTGTAAAAAGTTTCTAAAGGATTCCAGATGGACCAGTCCCCACAAGCAGCACTCGTTCACGAGTATGACTATTGGAATAGCCATCACTCCCCTCGACCATATTGGAGGGAAGTGACCACGACACGCCAGACAGCCACCGCAAGCAAAGACATTATGGTGAGCATGACCAAACCAGAACCCCAAAGACGGTAGCCAGATTGTGTCTACAAAGCAGTGGCGGCATCTGAAGGGATGATATGGATAGATAGACATGTTTGTTTGTTCCAGAGTCTTGCCTTACTTCAAGATCACAGCTGGACTCATACTGATTCCAAACAGTTCAAATGTACTCAGTGCGACAAATGTTTCCAGAGGAAATACAGGTAAGAACTTTTAAGTTATTAGAATTAGAACCTCTTACACCATTTTCGAGTAAAGTGCAGCGCCTATAGCCAAGTTGACAATCTAAAGTCATTAACGCTAATAGAAAGCGGAAAAATGTATGGGAATGACATTTTGCAACGAAAAGTCACGTGGTCAAAACAATGCGCTATTGATAGCGACAAGAGAATAGAAACAACGCTTGCAACTTGTCTAGGCCCTCTGGTTAGTTACTTCTCAGTTAGCATTACTCGGCAATTTCTTTCTTGGTAGCGAGAGCTGGGTATGTAAGAAAGAGAATGAAAGTAGGATAAATGCGGTAGAAATGCGAGCTCTGCGGAAGATGTGCGGAGTGAAGCTGGCCGACCGCATTAGCAACAGCATAGTAAGACAGCGAGTAGGTATGAAAGATAGTATCGGTGTAAAGATGAGAAAGGGCATGCTCCGTTGGTTCGGGCATATAGAAAGAATGCCAGAGGAAAGAATGACAAAACAGATATACAATGTGAAAGTGGAAGGATGCAGGTACCGGGGAAGACCTAGACTATCTTACCACGACCAAATAAACCGAGTCTTATCTGATGGAAAAGTCAAGAGTCTCCGTAACCGGCGGCTTTATAAGTTCCAACAGCAGGTGGCCACAAACCTGCCTCCACCAATCCGCACTGGGTCCGCGTGGTGGAGTATGACCCAATCTCTCTCACCTCGATTTGTGAGAGAAGGCCTTTGCCCAGCAGTGGGCAGTATAGGTTGATATTATTATATTATAAACGTAGCCCCACACTAGGATTTATTCCTGTGTCGTGGGTGCGTTTACAAACATGCTAATTCACAAATACCCAGACCGGAACAAATAATAGTGGATCACACAAAGATTTGTCCCGTGCAGGAATCGAACCCGCGACTATTACACTGCGCTAAATCGTCGTCAAAAAAAAATGTGTTTTTGTTTTTCAAAATCTGTAAATGCAGCTCAAAATGTCGCAAATAGTTAAGGACAGTCTTCTAAGTCCGTTTTCCTGTAGCCCAAAAATACAGCCTGTATATATATAAGGTGCAACTGAATTGATTCCAACTATTTTTAATGTATCTTAATATTTTGTTTAAATTTACAAAAATTACTGTTACAGTGCGTTATAACAAACTAAATTTATCTTTGATTCAGCAATACGGAGATTTCAAATAAATTTTTAAAACGTATTTCTCGAAACGCACACACACACGTACAAGTTTCATTGTTAATTGGGTTATAAAAGTGCTTAAAAAAGGGTAAAATACTTTAAATTTAGAAATTTGGTTCTCGTATTGAATTTGTAAAGCAATTATCTAATCGGGGTATCTTTAATACGTTATCTATCTATCTATATCATCACGCCAGATCCCTTACGGGGTAGGCAGAGAGTACAGAGTTCCAACAGGCTCTTTCATTACATACCTCTCTGGCTTCCTCTACTCTCATAGTCCGTCTCATACACGTTAATACGTTATATGTATGTATTGTAGGTATGTGTAGATATATTGTAAGTATACATATTTTTTATGAAAGAAAGGAAAAGTGGAAGGATGTAGGTGCCGGGGAAGACCTAGACTATCTTACCATGACCAAATAGACCGTGTCTTAGCTGAAGGGCAAGTCAAGAGTCTCCGTAACCGGCGAGTGTGTATGAGACGAACTATGAGAGTGGAGGAAGCCAGAGAGGTATGTAAGGTTAGAACCTGTTGGAACTCTGTACTCTCTGCCTACCCCGCGAGGGAGCTGGCGTGATGATATAGATAGATAGATAGATATTTTTTATTTTTAGCATCAACACTTTTCTCTTCATCGCCTTGTGTAGTTTTCGCACCTGCCTGACTTATTTATTTATTTCTGCATGATCCTAAGGTAGACTGATAGAAAATGAGGTCTTGTGTTATTAAAGATACATCTTGTATACGAGGGCGGTAAGGGCAGCTACATAACTTAACCGTCTTCAAAACTTTCGATGTGACTGCCCGATTATTTTATCAGACTAAGCAGGCCCACTTCAGGTATTACTGATATGTTTAAGACAGAATCAAACAACCGCTCGCACTGAAGCTAGTTTTCTTACTGACTCGCTGCAGTTAACATCGAATGAATGGAACAATATTTATTTATTTATTTAGGTCTGCCAACAGTTGTTACAGTGATGTATGGTAATTTTATAACAATCTACCTATCTATGTATAACCACACGCCAGATCCCTTGCGGGGTAGGCAGAGAGTACAGAGTTCCAACAGGTTCTTTCCTTACATACCTCTCTGGCTTCCTCGACTCTCATAGTTCGTCTCATACACGCTCGCCGGTTACGGAGACTCTTGACTTTTCCATCAGATAAGACTCGGTTTATTTGGTAAGATAGTCTAGTTTTATAACAATTAAATATATAATAGCAATACTGCACAACCAATTATAGGCAAACACTACTTGCGCAGCATTAACCTTTACTAACGGTCAAGATATAAAAAAAAATAACTACAAGATAATACACAACAAATTATAAGGACAACTAAACAAAACAAATAAAATTTGGATAAAATATAGAATATAGTAATCTATCTATCTATCTATATCATCACGCCAGCTCCCTCGCGGGGTAGGCAGAGAGTACAGAGTTCCAACAGGTTCTTTCCTTACATACCTCTCTGGCTTCCTCCACTCTCATAGTTCGTTTCATACGCACTCGCCGGTTACGGAGACTCTTGACTTGCCCTTCAGCTAAGACACGGCCTATAATCTAGAATATAGTAATCCTATCCATAACACACAGTGTGGCATCAGTACTTTGAGAAAGTAGCTAAGCTGTCTGCATGAATATCGCTCAGGTCGTTGCGCAAATATGCAAATGCATCGAACAATATACATACAGTCATACTCACAGGTTCTTTTGGCTCGCGCTCAAAATCAGAACTAACGCTGTCATCAAGAGAAATGTCAGTTCATGACAGCGCAGAGTTGCCGTTTGCTACGAAATTAAAAAAAGGACTAGTTTTTAACCGACTTCAAAAAGGAGGAGGTTCTATGGTCGGTTGTATGTATGCTTTTTTTTTTATGTATGTTCATCGATATTTCCGTCAATTGTGGACCGATTTTGATGATTTTTTTGCATTGGGTTCAGTATATCTCCAAGGTGGTCCCATTTTAATTTCATTAGCATTGGACCTTGGACTTAGAAGATACACCAGGGAACTCCTTAACGACAAACAATAGGCATGTGTAAATTGAGATATTATGGGTATTACGTCAATCCTATAGGTACCCTACTATAGAATAATTCACTCGTCACTTAAAATTGTAAAAAAAAACCTTTTAAAAAAAAAGGTAAACCGACTTCAAAAAGCAAAAAATTAATATTTAAAGTCGGTGCCAAGTAACCGACTGCACCAACCAGCACCGACTTCAAATATTTATTTTTTGCTTTTTGATGTCGGTTTACCTTTTTTTTAAAAGATGTTTTTTTTTTTAAATAGTAACCGTGCTGTTAGCTGTTGAAATATTTCCCTATTTAGCTAAATGATAACCCTAATTTCACACCAAGGCTTTCTCAAAGTCATCCACACGCCAAGATATCCTTGTTGCACTATACGTATTCTAGCTACATACATATCAATTACACTATTGTATTGGTATATTCCTATAAAATTAGTTGTAAGGAACCCATGATATTTACCTAATACCTGTGTGGTCGTCCAGGCTGATAGCGCACGCGCGCGTGCACCGCGCGTGTCCCGCGCGGCACGCGTGCGTGGCGTGCGGGAAGCGGTTCACTACCGCCAGCAACATGCAGCGACACATGTTTGTGAGTACACACATTCATACACACACACACGCACGCACGCACGCGCACGCGCGCACACGCACACACGTTCACGCATACAACAAAATCGGTAACGCTGTCATCAAGTGAAATGTCACTCCATGACAGTAGCAGAGTTGCCGTTGGCTATGAAATTTACCCAAGTTCTTTTTTAGATTAGTGTAAGTTGCGGACCCACCTGTAGTAATATTTTTCAGTAAGAAGGAATGTTTTACTAAATGGCAACACTAAATTCACAGCGACATCCCCTGTCAATATCATCCACGGGCCAGAAGATCCTTGTCGCACTAGAGTAGTAAGTACTAGAGAAGTAATGTCAAATAAAAAAAGGCGCGCAACTAGATAACCGGTTAGGGGATGTTTGTGTTTTCATACATATATTTTTTTTCTACTTCCAAGGATATATTTCACCAGGTGGGTCCGGGTACGAATTAAAAAGAGAACTTAGATATAGGACATTGTTCTGCGCCCATACATGATTTGCCCCAGAACCAATAGCAATGAAAAAATACTTGTATGATTTCAAATCACCCATAAATTCTCTTAAGGCATTTATTATTAAACGGACAAGCGGGGGAATCTCAATATTGTACAAACAGTATTATATTTTGAGGTTATAATTCAGTAGCCATTAATACGTATGAGGTTATATTGTGTGTTGACATTCAGTAAAGATGTCGGCGACTTCGATATAAGTCCTTACAATACTTTGAAATATTCGTTTTAGATTGCAAATTGTCCGTTAGATACGGATATTTGCCATTATTTTAATAAAATAGATAAACAATGATGGCATGGGTCAAATGTTTGTTGGTTCTGGGGCAATTTTCGACAATGTCCTTTTAAAGTTAACGGCGACTCTGCGAGTGTCATGTAGTGACATATCATTGGATAAATATCTTTGTGTGTGAAAAATTCGACGCTTTTCTTTTGAGAGAAAAAAGTTTAAATTTGATTGGAATAGACTATAATACCTAATAACTCCGAGATAATTTATTCTATTGACAGAGTCACACTGGTCTGAAGCCTTTTAAATGTGAGATGTGTGGGAAATGCTTCAAGCATGCGAGCGAGAAGAGAGTGCATGTCACATACGTACATCTTAAGAAGCCGTGGCCGAAACGGACTAGGGGGAAACGCAGGAGTGACTCCAGACAGGTACTTGTAGATTTCACTTCTAGCGCTCCGCCCACTGTGTCAATAGTCGCGGGTTCGATTCCCGCACCAATTCTTTGTGTGATCCACAATTATTTGTTCCGGTCTGGGTATTTGTGTATGTGAATTTCCATGTTAGATAGTATAATAATATATGTAGTAGATAGATAGATAGATTAACGGTGAAGAAAACATTGTGAGGAAACCTGCTATTCTGAGTTTCTCGAAGGTGTGTGAAGTTCGCCAACCCGCACTGGGCCAGCGTGGTGGACTATGGCCTAAACCCTCTCAGTCTGAGAGGAGGCCCGTGCCCAACAGTGGGACAGTCTCTTAACAGGACTAATGTTATTATTATTTATATATCTGACCACCGTTTTTGGGGTTCTGGTTTAGTCATACTCACTATAATGTCTTTACTTGCGGTAGCAGTCTGGCGCGGGTCACTCTCTTCCCTCCGATATGGTTTAGGGGAGTGATGGCTTTTCCAGTAGTCATACTCGTGCTGTTTGTGGGGACTGGTCCATATGGAATCCTTAAGACACTCTTTATAAATAAAAGCGACACACTAGAGCTAGATCGTAAACTATTTAATTGTAGCTTAAACATTGGATCCACACAATATGATTGAAAAAACAGAAACGAAGAGTTCAGGGAGGTCGTGTTTCGATCAGGTGGTAGATTAGAAGTTAGATTTGATAAAAAATATCTGTAAATTTACAATTTGTAAGGAGGTACTTTAAAGTGGTTACAGGATAGTTTTTCTAACGAAAACTTCCTAGTACGAGTCCGGAGTCGGGTATTGTGCCCGGTATGTGGCAATAGGCTCGCCCCCTAACATCGTCGGCGAAACGTGGGTGTACTCAGTACACGTCTGCCACCCCCGCTTGTGGAATATAGGCGTGATGGTACTTTATACAGGGTGTATGCAAAATACATTATTTGAGTTTGATACGTATGTTCAGGGACAATTGATGTCAGTGTTCGATTTGTTCAAAAGCTGTTAATGTGCGCGTGCTGCCCACATTTTGTGTGTGTGTGTGTGTGTGTGTAAATGATCTACGCTGATGGCCGCGGGGCCTTTACAGCTTCATCGGACTAGAGGGCGAGCGTGCAACCACTACGCTCGAGCCAGAAGGGCACGGGGGCAACTAGCTCAAGGGTGCCTCAAGGAGGAACGGCCTCGGCTTGGGCAGTCGCTATGGGGGAGGGCGTATACTAGGTGTCTCGCCGTGGTGCTCTGCACCGGCCGGCGGGCAAGGGATTCTTCGAGCTCGCCGGCGAGGTCGGTGTCTGATCCTGTGTGCGGTATCTGTATCCAAAAGAAGGGTTGGAAGGGCATCGGGAGAAATTTACCTACCCTATCGGTAGATACATTTAATGCCGTTTCCGCGCGCGTGATGCTCCGTCTATACATTTAATTCATCTAAGGTTTTAATTCAGTTGCAGGTTCCATCGCAAATAAATCAAAATGGATCTGAACCAGATATCGTCCGACCGCTGTGGGGCGGCTTGCAATGATCCGAAGATAAATGTATTATCCATCGATATATATCCTCACGCCATCTCCCTTGCGGGGTAGGCAGAGAGTACAGAGTTCCAACAGGTTATTTCCTTACAGACCTCTCTGGCTTCCTCCACTCTCATTGTTCGTCTCATACACGCTCGCCGGTTACGGAGACTCTTGACTTGCCCTAAAATTGTATTATCAAATGACGAACTAATTAATAGTGCGACAAGGATCTTTCGGCCCGTGGAAGACATTGACAGGGGCGTTGGTGTGAAATTAGGGTTATGATTTACTAAAAGGACATTGTTCTGCGCTCATACATAATTTGCCCCAGAACCAACAGCAAAGAAAGAATACTTGTATGATTTCAAATCACCCATAAATTCACTTAAGGCATTTATTATTAAACGGACAAGCGGGGGAATCGCAATATTGGACAAAAAGTATAGATTTTGAGGTTATAATTCAGTAGCCATTAATACGTATGAGGTTATATTGTGTGTTGACATTCAGTAAAGATGTCGGCGACTTCGATATAAGTACTTACAATACTTTGAAATATTCGTTTTAGATTGCAAATTGTCCGTTAGATACGGATATTTGCCATTATTTTATTAAAATAGATAAATAATGATGGTATGGGTCAAATGTTTGTTGGTTCTGGGGCAATTTTCGACAATTTCCTTTTCCCTACTTCTAGAGAAATATTTCAACAGGTGAGTCCGCAGGGTGTAACAAACTCGAGAGATTTAACAATCTTCATCAAGCACCACCGTATGGACGTAGTCAACCAAATTGAATTATAGAACAAAATGAAAAAATGAACGAGCCTTACAGTAGTCGTATATGATGTAACATCTGACATGTTATCCTGCTATGAAATTGAGATGCCTCAGTGGTCAAATCAAATAGCGTGCGCTCATTGGTCAAATCAAATAGCGCGCGCTTCACCGATTCCACTGCGCGCGCTCATTGGTCAAATCAAATAGCGCGCGCTCATTGGTCAAATCAAATAGCGCGCGCTTCCCCGATTCCACTGCCCGCGCTCATTGGTCAAATCAAATAGCGCGCGCTTCCCCGATTCCACCGCGCGCGCTCATTGGTCAAATCAAATAGCGCGCGCTCATTGGTCAAATCAAATAGCGCGCACTCTTTGGTAAAATCAAATAGCGCGCACTCATTGGTCAAATCAAATAGCGCGCGCCCATTGGTCAAATCAAATAGCGCGCGTAAACGGCTACTCCAGCGAACTTTCATTTAATATATTTATTTAATACATTTCACTTGATGGCAGCGTTAGTTCCAATTTTAGCCACGTGTTAAAATATCCTTGTCTCTATTACCATTTGAAAATATAGTATTATTATATTCTATCTGTGTGTATCATTTTTTTAGAACCCTAGCAGTGTAGGCAGAGTACTCAGTCCGAACAAGATTTTTCCATGAATGGATCTTGCTATCATCACGCCACATTCCTTGCAATGTAGGCAGAGAGTACTAAGTTCCAACAGGTTGTTTCCTTATAGACCTCTCTGGCTTCCTCCACTCTCATAGTTCGTCTTATACACGCTCGCCGGTTACGGGGACTCTTGACTTGCCTTTCAGATAAGACACGGTCTATTTGGTCATAGATCTCTCCCGCCTGTATTCTCACATGCTAGAGAGAATATAATCACTACGGTTTACCCCAAGCGGGGGTGGCAGAGGTGTACACCGTACACCCTCATTTTATCGACAATGTTAGGAGCTAATGTAATGGGGGGCTAGCCACATTATACCGGGCACAATTCCAGACTCTGGACTGATATTATGGCTTCTCGATAGAAAAACTACCCTGCGACTGTGCCTAGGTGTTTGAACTCCCCAAGCCGAGGCCGTTCCTCCTTGAGGCGCCCTTGCGCTAGTTGCCCCCTTGCCCTTCTGGCTCGAGCGTAGTGGTTGCACGCTCGCTCGCTTGTCCGGTGAAGCTGTAAAGGCCTCACGGCCAACAGCGTAGAGCATTCACACACACAAAAGGTGTTTGAACCCAGGACCGCATGACCGCAACTGACTATCCGATTACAAGGCAATCTGTAAAAAGTTATTATAGTCTAATCAAACTTTAAAACCTCACTATTTTAAGATGTTTTAGTTGTGATTGCAATGTATCACTATCTATCTACCTACATTATCACGCCAGTTCCCTTGCGGGGAAGGCAGAGAGTACAGAGTTCCAACAGGTTCTTTCCTTACACACCTCTCTGGCTTCCTCCATTCTCATCATTACGGAGATTCCTGCAATCTATACGAAGTGTTATATGAAGGCGACAGTATTTCCGAAGCCATCGAAATGAAAATGTTGCAAGCAAGAAATCGAAGTATAGATAGATAGAGCTTTTAATTATTCTCATTTCGATTACATTATTGGTTTATTTTGCATCATAATTAATTTGTGGCAGTGATAGCCAAGTTGTTAAACCGTTGGACTGCAAAGTCAGAGGTCTCGGGTTCAAATCCAGGCACGTACCTCTGCGTTTTCGAAAGCATTGCGATTAAAAAAAAAATCACTTGCTTTAACGGTGAAGGAAAACACCGTGAGGAAACCTGCATGCCTGAAGGTTTCTCGAAGGTGTGTGAAGTTCGCCAACCCGTACTGGGCCAACGTGGTGGACTATGGCCTTAATCCTCTCAGTTTGAGAGGAAGCCCGTGCCCAAAGGTGGGACAGTTTCTTAACAGGGCTAGTATTATTATTATTAATTAATAGTCGATTAGTAATATTTCGAATTTAGTTTATGTTTAATTTATAACATATATGTTGGCAACACTGATTTTAAATTTGTATAAATTGCGAGTAACGGATATTTTGAGCCCTTCTTGGTTGGAACAGCGAATAAAGAACATCTGGAATCAGCGTGTCTTCTTGCACCATCACAGGCCCAGCACTCCGCAGCTGCTCAGCTAAAACCACGAGGAAATTACCCCATCACGCATAATCTTCGTAATATTACATCGCTCGTAGAACTGACTGCTGTTGGGGCAGAAAGGTTCTAGAGTTTCGACCTCGTACCGATACCTGGAGTGAGCAGACCGCCAAGGTGGACTAATGACCCGGTACAGGTAGCAGGTGAAAGCTAGTTGCGAACAGTAGGAAGCAGGTCGTCGTGGCGAGCTTTGGGGGAGGATATTGTCCACCAGTGAACGGCTTTAGACTGCAGAAAATTTAGATACGTTTACACTACATGACCAAAGCTTCCCCTCATATCAGCCGCTACCGCCGTCCGCGGCATGTTCCCCGACCGTCCCGATGCCCTTACATCCCTTCTTTCGAATACAGATACCGCACATTGGATCAGACACCGTCCTCGCCGGCGAGGTCGAAGAATCCCTTGCCCGCCGGCCGGTGCAGAGCACCACGGCGAGACACCTAGTATACGCCCTCCCACATAGCTACTGCCCAAGCCGAGGCCGTTCCTCTTTGTGGCGCCCTTGAGCTAGTTGACCCCTTGTCCTTCTGGCTCGAGCGTAGTGGTTGCACGCTGGCCCTCTTGTCCGGTGAAGCTGTAAAGGCATCGCCGTCAACAGCGTAGATCATTCACACACACACTATCAAAGTCTACATCGTCGAGTATGCCCGTAAGAAGACCATATACACTCCGAGGGTCGAGAAGCTGAACTCGCAAAACAATACGGCGTTTAATTCGTTTGTGGTGAGATTCTATTGTTGAGCTGGAGACCTTCATGTGCGAGGAGTTCTGGCCGAAGGGTGTCGTATTCAGATTTCGTGGGAGACTGCGAGACGCCCCTGCACAGCGCCAATATGTCGTCAAAATTACATGTTACTAAGGTAATAATTAATTATATATATTATATGTATGTTAGTCTGTAAGGTATATAGCGGCCTGTAAATTGTTGCAATTTCTGATATTTATCTATATCATCACGCCAGATCCCTTGCGGGGTAGGCAGAGAGTACAGAGTTCCAACAGGGTGTTTCCTATCTGTAATTTCTGATATAAATAAATTATTATTATAAATAAATACACCGTTAAGCCTATATACCAGCAGCATATACATACAAGCGGGGTGGCAGAGGTGTACTGAGTACAGCCACTTTTCGCCGACGAAGTCAGGTCCCATGTACTGTTGTAAAAACGCTCGAGTCGGCGCTTTAACGAGCCGAGTCGGATTCAGAGCGCTCTACGCTCGACTCGCGCTCGAGCGCTACAGTTATATGGATGATTTTAAGCCATGTTCATACATATACTGCGTGGAGTACCTATTTTTTTAAATTAACTTCCTCTTTATTTATGTCTGTCTGCCTTTCCGATTTAAACTTATCGTTAGTTCAAAGGTAGTTTGTGATCTACTTTTTGAACACTTGCGGTTCTCTAATTGGGAGCTGAAATTTGGCATACGTATATAAATTTAGATAGACGATTTAACGCAGTGGTTAACATCTTAAGCCGCTCCGCCCACTGTGTCTAATAGTCGCGGGTACGATTCCTGCACGGGACAAATCTTTGTGTGATCCACAATTATTTGTTCCGATCTGACTTAACCACGCTGACCCAGTGCGCGCATTGGTGAAGGCAGGTTTGTGGCCACCTGCTGTTGGAACTTATCAAGCCGCCTATAAGGCTTTCAACTCGACTTAACGACTACCACATTAAGTGGTAACCGGGACCAATGGCTAACGTGCCTTCCGAAATAAGGAGACGCTCGAATATGAAAATGTCACAAACGGTCCCCCATCTCAGGCCGACCGAGTCGAAGGCTGCTTAACCTTGATGATCGATAAGAACGCCGCAGTCGCACAGCGCTACGAGCGTCTCAACGCGCCTTACTCAAGTACTTCATAATAGCTCTAGGTAGTGCCCAGGGTCCCATGATGAAACCGGCATATGGTTATAAGAACTATTTCAATTAAACAAGATAGCACCATCATATTGGGCTCCTTGGATTTGCTTTGACAAATGTAATAGACCTAGATGATAAGCAGGATCTGATGATGAAGCCGGAAAGAGACCATATAAACTACAAGAATGAAAATATCTATCATCACGCCAGATCCCTTGCGGGGATTTGTTTTTGTTATTAAATTAGTAACACAGTAGTGTTACTAATTTAATATCAAAAACAAAAATCCTTGTGTGGTTTTATGAAACCACGGTAAAAGTAAAACATATTGGCTGCTCTGGAGAGCGCCTTTCGCTTTATCCCTACTCCGCGGCCGACCGTCACGCGACATGCAACATACAGACCAAAAAGCTTGAGACCATCTAATATTCATTGACCATGACCATCAAATCAGTGCGCTTTGGTTGGCTATCCTTTGCCCAATGCCGTAATAGCAAGCACACCTAGAATCACAAAACATCGTCCAATGTACTGACAAATCCTTTGTCGGCGCGTTTGATGTTTGAGCCGCAAAATTAAGGACTCGTTTACACAAACGTTTTCATAAAAATAATAAAGAATGACAATAGATGGTGTCGTCGAAAAGTGGTGTATAGTAAACTACATTCCCTCAACCTCATACGTAAGGATATAGGCGTGTAGGTGTGTGAGTAATAATTAAATTTAAAATAAAAATCGTTTGTTTCGTAGTAGGTATCGCGCATACCCAAACCTTGAGTCTACAAAAATTCGTAGTTTTTGTTATCTATCACCGGGAAGACATTTTGTATTGATATTACGTTTCCCCTAACAAGTTCTAAATACATACATAAAATACGATTACATACTTAATGGTACCCATGATACGATACAATGAGTAGTGTTTACGCACCCCATATACATAGTCAGCCCTTTTAAAGGATTTATTTTATCTATTTTATTTATAATTTCATTTTCGGCTTCTCTTTTAACCTCTCTGCTCTTTCGGCAAGTAACATCCCCCCCACGACCGCTCCGCCCCGCGGCGCCTTGGCAGTGACAAATGAGTACAACTTGCATAAGTACGAAGAACCCGCGCCTACTATTTTGTTATACTTAGGTTTAATATAAACTGTTTAACTGCTTGCTTGGTCTAGAGGCAAAGCATATCGCTTGGCGATCATGTGGTTCAAATCCTGAGTCGGACAAATGAAGTTTTTCTAACGAAAACTTCCCAGTATGAGTCCGGAGTCTGGAATTGTGCCCGGTATATGGCCATAAGCTCGCGCCCTATTACATGGGACCTAACATCGTCGGCGAAAAGTTGGTGTACACAGTACACCTCTGCCACCCCTGTTCTGGGAATATAGGCGCGACGGTGTGTAAACACCCTCTGTCCAGAAGCTTGCCATTAGCATATTACTGCACTTGTACTCGCCACAAGAACTGCCCTTGGAAAAATCAAGCATTCATGCCAATACTAGCTTCGTGTGGGTCATTTTAAAATTACACACCTTTTTTTATTTATTAAAATTGATGCAAAGATCTTAGTTACTGGTGTTGGGTACGCCTCTGTATACAGTTGTTTCGGCACTATAAATTAATTTCGATTTTCGAGGATCAAAGCAAAAGAAATTATAACGCTTGAGCTCGCAGCTATAGTCCAAGTCTTCAACGCTCCGTGAGCCTTAAACGCTCGAGCGTTCAAGGCTCGAGTCTTGAACGCTCATAAGCGTCGACTCAGCGCTGAACGCTCGGCGTTCACTTTTACAACACTAGTCCCATGTCATACGGGACGAGTCTATTGCCATATACCGGGCACAATTCCAGACTCCGGAGTCATAATGGGAGGTTTTCGTTAGGAAAGCTACATTTGTCCGACCTAGGATTTGGATTTAGGATTATTATAATAATAAATTTAATATTTTTTATTTTCCTCTATTGCTTACTGCCTCGTTGGTCTAGTAGCTTTGCGACCACGAGGTCCTGGGTGCAAATCCTAGGTCGGACAAATGTAGCTTTCCTAACAAAAACCTCCCATTATGACTCCGGAGTCTGGAATTGTGTCCGGTATATGGCAATAGACTCGTCCCGTATGACATGGGGCTAGTGTTGTAAAAGTGAACGACGAGCGTTCAGTATGTCAGGAATCAAATAAAATATACTTTTCTCAAATAATGCAGTTCTTTTTTCTTTCTTTTTTTTTTAAAAAAAAAAACGTTGCCCCACACTAGGATTAATTCCTGTGTCGTGGGTGCGTTTACAAACGTGAAAATTCACATACACAAATACCCAGACCGAAACAAATAATTGTGGGTCACACAAAGATTTGTCCCGTGCGGGAATCGAACCCGCGACTATTAGACTCAGTGGGCGGAGCGGCTTAAGCTCTTAACCACTGCGCTAAATGGTCCGTCATAAAATTGATTAAAAAATAAAATTAAACTTCAAATATTTCTTATTAAATTTAATTTTAAATAAATATCAGAAATATTTCATACACATCGCACACTACTCTCTTAAATATAGAATAAATTAATATAAGTCATATTCTTGGTTTCTTTTTGATTGATAATTTTAATAGAAGCATTAATCAAGTACAAATGTGTCAAATTGAGTTTTTTAGCAGGTAATCGAAGAGTGATGTTGTCAATTTCTTTTAATTTCCAAAACTTGTGTTATTTCAAATTAAAAAAGTGTAATGTTGGTGGAATATTAACCATTATGTGTTCTCAAATGTGCATGAGTGAAGGTAATTGTAACAAAGTGATAAAACGTGCCTTTTCGATTTCCCTCAAAACGGCCGTCGTAATTGGTATGTAAAGTTTACATCACTTTACTATCCAGGGTGGGGCACTTCATCAAGTCATTATCATCTTTGTCATCAAGTTCATTGGGGAGTTGAATTAATTTAGAAAAGAATATTCGTAAACTTTATACAATGGCATAATGTAAACGCAATTGCTACAAAAAAAAATGTCTCAGATTTGATAGGTTTTGGCGGGAAGTATTATATAAGAGTAAATTTTGTTTGACTTTAGGTTTGTGTCAGAAATCGAGCAATATAGTTGTACAAAGAACTTTTGGCACGCGGCCAAAATAGGAACTAACGATGTCATCAAGTAAAACAGATATACAATGCGAAAGTGGAGGGATGTAGGTACCGGGGAAGACCTAGACTATCTCTCCATGACCAAATAGACCGGGTCTTATCTGAAGGACAAGTCGAGAGTCTCCGTAACCGGCGAGCGTGTATGAGACCAACTATAAGAGTGGAGGAAGCCAGAGAGGTATGTAAGGAAAGAACCTGTTGGAACTCTGTACTCTCTGCCTACCCCGCAAGGGATCTGGCGTGATGATATAGATAGATAAATACTGTAACAATTATCTGTCTCCACTGAAGTAATGCTTTTATTAAAATCGTCAAACCAAAAACAGATTACTAGCAAAACCCATTTCATAAATTACCTTTTAATTTACATACATATGTCAGTTTTATAATTATGTATCGTGGATGTGTTTCCAAACACAAATCTCACTTACACAAACCAGAACAAACATTTGTGAGTCACACGGAGATTTGTCTCGTGCGGGTATCGAACCCGCGACTACCCACTCCAGATAATACATTAATTATTTATTGAAAACCGTTTTCGTTACCGGCGCGCGTGTATGAGACGAACTATGAGAGTGGAGGAAGCCAGAGAGTTATGTAAGGAACCTGTTGGAACTTTGTACTCTCTGCCTACCCCGCAAGGGATCTGGCGTGATGATATAGATAGATTTATTAAAAACGTGGCTCCACACTTATATTTATTCTCGTGGGTGCGTTTAAAACTTGAGAATTCACATAAAATACATTTGGAAATTACAGCAAAATCATATAAATACACATTAATTCACTTCATTTTTAATTAAATCTGCTACCGCTGCATTTTTAATCTGCGATTTAGGATTATTATAATAATAAATTTAATATTTTTTATTTTCCTCTATTGCTTACTGCCTCGTTGGTCTAGTAGCTTTGCGACCACGAGGTCCTGGGTGCAAATCCTAGGTCGGACAAATGTAGCTTTCCTAACAAAAACCTCCCATTATGACTCCGGAGTCTGGAATTGTGTCCGGTATATGGCAATAGACTCGTCCCGTATGACATGGGGCTAGTGTTGTAAAAGTGAACGACGAGCGTTCAGTATGTCAGGAATCAAATAAAATATACTTTTCTCAAATAATGCAGTTCTTTTTTCTTTCTTTTTTTTTTTAAAAAAAAACGTTGCCCCACACTAGGATTAATTCCTGTGTCGTGGGTGCGTTTACAAACGTGAAAATTCACATACACAAATACCCAGACCGAAACAAATAATTGTGGGTCACACAAAGATTTGTCCCGTGCGGGAATCGAACCCGCGACTATTAGACTCAGTGGGCGGAGCGGCTTAAGCTCTTAACCACTGCGCTAAATGGTCCGTCATAAAATTGATTAAAAAATAAAATTAAACTTCAAATATTTCTTATTAAATTTAATTTTAAATAAATATCAGAAATATTTCATACACATCGCACACTACTCTCTTAAATATAGAATAAATTAATATAAGTCATATTCTTGGTTTCTTTTTGATTGATAATTTTAATAGAAGCATTAATCAAGTACAAATGTGTCAAATTGAGTTTTTTAGCAGGTAACACGGGTCAACATGAAATTTGACTTTGATTGCAAAGCATTAAATTTCGGTAGTTTAGGTCGTAATAAGACGGAAAAAAAATATATGGCATGAAAAACTTTGCTTTTGTGCTTAGAAGACTGATTGAACGAAATTTTTAAAAGTCTCGGATTTTAATTTTTGATTGAAAATAAAACTATTGAAATAAAAATGTTTATTATTTTTATTAAGTTTTACTATCAAATTAGCTTACAGAAAAGTGGAAAATAACTTAAAAGTGCACACTTTTTACTTTTTCTTTTATGTTCATAGCTACTTTCTCTCAATAAACCCCAAATATAGTCGCCCATCATGTTTTCATTGTATTGGCCTTGATAGCGTTGTTCAAAATTCATGATGTTCTCCTTGCTCTTCGGAATAGGCTCCCATATTGTTTTTAAATTTATCCAAATGAGCATGCAGCATATGTACTTTTAATGACATCCTGCAGCCCATGGCCTAAAAATTTGTAAGCATATCCTCAACCAACTTTTCGTAGTTTTCAGCTTTATTATTGCCTAAAAATCCAGAAACTACTGCTTTAAAACTGTTCCAACTTGCTTTTTGAGTACGATTCAGCAACGTTGGAAATTTTTCATCGGCGAAAATCTGTCTTATTTGCGGACCAACAAAAACCCCAGCTTTAACCTTTGCTTCCGATAACTTCGGGAAAAAATTTTTTAAGTATCCAAAAGCGTCTGAAGTTTCATCCAGTTTTTTAACAAATTGTTTCATCAACCCTAACTTAATGTGCAAAGGCGGCATTAACACTTTTTCCGCTTCAACAATCGGCTCAAATTTGACGTTCTGTTTTCCGACACACAATTCTGTTCTTACAGGCCATGACCGTTGAATATAGTGTTTAGAATCCGCTCTGCTATCCCACAAGCACAAATAACACGGATACTTTGTATATCCACCCTGTAGCCCCATTAAAAATCCCACCATTTTAAAATCTCCAATCAGCTCCCAGTTATACTCACGATACTTTACAGATTCAAGCAAAATTTTGACACTTTCATAATTTTCTTTAAGATGTACTGAGTGAGCAATTGGAAGAGACGGAAATTTATTTCCGTTGTGCAATAGAACTGCTTTTAAACTTTTTGTAGAGCTGTCAATGAATAAACGCCATTCGCTAGGGACACAGGGTATGCCAATTGCTTCAAACATACCTTTAATGTCATTACAAAAACAAAGTCCATCTTCCTTCGTGAAAAACGTTGCAAACATTTCATGCCTAGTCCGCTGATCCGTGATCTTAACATCATCAAGCAAATTCCACTGTTTTAACCGAGAGCCTAGAAGCTCTGCTTTATTTTTTGGCAAATTTAAATCTCTAATTAGATCGTTAAAATCTTCTGAAGTAATGAGATAGTGTTTTGGTTGTTCAGGTGTAGGCAAAAACTCCTTATCGGAATTACTTTTATAAGAACTACAAGATGAGCTACTTTTCTGCGATAATTTTTTTGGTGGCTCAGGTACTGGTCGTGTCAGGTCGTGAGCAATTGGAGCAGAAGAAGATTCGAGGTCAGGATATTCAATAGATTTTGCATTTTTACCTCTACGTCTTTTACTCGGATTCACCATACAAAAGTAGCAGTCAGTAATATGGTCTTTTGGTTCTCGCCAAATCCTTGGTATTGCAAATTTCATAGACCTTTTCTCACCTCGATACCAACCTAAAAATATAAAAATAAAAATTAATATGTCTCTTATTTTGGATTCATCGCTTAATTAAATAAAAATTGCTTACCTTCCAAACACCTTTTACAATAACTACAAGCAACATGTGGAGCCCATGGCCTATCTTGATTCCGTACAGGACAGTCAAAATATGCTTCATAGGCTTCACAGAGAACGTGAGATGTCTTTAGTTCATATTTCACGTCTCGAACTTTAATAAATTGACCACATATAAAACAAAATGCATCAGCATCGTATTTGCACTTTCGTGACGACATTTTAAGTTATTCTGGGCTTGTAAATAACACCTGATGGTTGTTTATCACTCGGGTGCCATCTAGCGGCACAGTGTAAACGTTAATACCCCACTCTCACCGCGCGGTCTTTTTAAAAATATTAAAATCAATTAAAATTTATGAAAAAATTGAAAAATGAGTATTATTATTATAACTATCACAAAAGCAAACTTTATACCGAAAAAAGGTATTTTCTTTTCGTTTTTGTGCATAACTAACTGGAAAATAATAGTATAAACTTTAGGACAAAGAACGAAAATTTTTTTGTAGAGTCGTGTAATCGAAGAGTGATGTTGTCAATTTCTTTTAATTTCCAAAACTTGTGTTATTTCAAATTAAAAAAGTGTAATGTTGGTGGAATATTAACCATTATGTGTTCTCAAATGTGCATGAGTGAAGGTAATTGTAACAAAGTGATAAAACGTGCCTTTTCGATTTCCCTCAAAACGGCCGTCGTAATTGGTATGTAAAGTTTACATCACTTTACTATCCAGGGTGGGGCACTTCATCAAGTCATTATCATCTTTGTCATCAAGTTCATTGGGGAGTTGAATTAATTTAGAAAAGAATATTCGTAAACTTTATACAATGGCATAATGTAAACGCAATTGCTACAAAAAAAAATGTCTCAGATTTGATAGGTTTTGGCGGGAAGTATTATATAAGAGTAAATTTTGTTTGACTTTAGGTTTGTGTCAGAAATCGAGCAATATAGTTGTACAAAGAACTTTTGGCACGCGGCCAAAATAGGAACTAACGATGTCATCAAGTAAAACAGATATACAATGCGAAAGTGGAGGGATGTAGGTACCGGGGAAGACCTAGACTATCTCTCCATGACCAAATAGACCGGGTCTTATCTGAAGGACAAGTCGAGAGTCTCCGTAACCGGCGAGCGTGTATGAGACCAACTATAAGAGTGGAGGAAGCCAGAGAGGTATGTAAGGAAAGAACCTGTTGGAACTCTGTACTCTCTGCCTACCCCGCAAGGGATCTGGCGTGATGATATAGATAGATAAATACTGTAACAATTATCTGTCTCCACTGAAGTAATGCTTTTATTAAAATCGTCAAACCAAAAACAGATTACTAGCAAAACCCATTTCATAAATTACCTTTTAATTTACATACATATGTCAGTTTTATAATTATGTATCGTGGATGTGTTTCCAAACACAAATCTCACTTACACAAACCAGAACAAACATTTGTGAGTCACACGGAGATTTGTCTCGTGCGGGTATCGAACCCGCGACTACCCACTCCAGATAATACATTAATTATTTATTGAAAACCGTTTTCGTTACCGGCGCGCGTGTATGAGACGAACTATGAGAGTGGAGGAAGCCAGAGAGTTATGTAAGGAACCTGTTGGAACTTTGTACTCTCTGCCTACCCCGCAAGGGATCTGGCGTGATGATATAGATAGATTTATTAAAAACGTGGCTCCACACTTATATTTATTCTCGTGGGTGCGTTTAAAACTTGAGAATTCACATAAAATACATTTGGAAATTACAGCAAAATCATATAAATACACATTAATTCACTTCATTTTTAATTAAATCTGCTACCTTAATTATTCCACTAGCTCACTACTATTCTTACCAATCTCCAGAAAAACTTAAATTTAATGGTTCGCTATTTGACAATGCCTTTAAATATTATGACACGTGTCGCGTGTCGTCCGCCATTTGCCGTGCTATGTCATAAAACACTTCGCGTCTTTATTCTCATTCTCATAAATAGTATAATTTTGTTTTTAACTTAACCTCACCTGATGACCAACCTGCATTGTTCTCCCATACCCCACAACAAAAGGTAGATGAAAAAGTCTGTAAAATTTTTATTTTAAAAGAGTAACCGTGGAGTTTCTTTCTCTTCTTCTCCACAGTTATTTTCTGATTATTCATAAATACTGTAATGGTTTACATGAATAAAAAATATTCGGATTCTGATTCTGTCGATCGCAATGAATTTATTAAGATGCTATTCGAGAGGTAGTACCTATAATAAAATCTTAAATATATTTATATGATATAAACATTATGATTAAGCAGGCAAATTATATACAATTTAAAATGAAATTGTTAGACATACGATAAGGTGATGTTCTCAAATTGATAACAATGATATTTACATAAAATTTGAGAGTTAAGTAGATTAGCGTTCTGGTCATTCAGTCTAGGATGGGTGATCGTTTGTTAATTTTCATATTCGAGATCCTCTGTGTTTCGGAAGGTGCGTTAAGCCGTTGGCTCCGGCCGGGTCCGGTCCCAAGGGATCTGACGTAATGATATAAATAGATAAAATATTATTCCGAATCTGATATATCATAAACACCGACTAGTAAATCTAACAATTTCAAAACTATTACACTAGTTATAAAATAATAGCTATGTATTTCAACAAAATCATGATTTCGAGAAGAAATATCATTAATATTGTACATTAACAGTAGCTTTTATACTCAAATACAACATTGTGTCACAGAGATCAAGACATCACAATTCGTCCCAATTACACTGATTCATGGTCACGACTCGTACCAACTAATAATGCATGATCACGACTCGCCCCTATTTACGACACATTTACGAGATTCCTCAGCTATGTTATCACATGCTTTTTCTTATACATATAGTCTGTTTTATCTTAGTGGCCGATTTTAGCAACATATATGACCTGGCAACTGAAGACACTAAAATTGATACGGTTGGGATAAGAGCAAGGGATTATGCCGTGCATATTTTGTTTAAATCGACGTATCCAATGAACAAAGTCCTATAATCCAGTATTTATATTCGGCATAAATAACGTTATCGACGGGCATGAAAGTTGCTTATGCCATTTTGTTTGCCATATGTAACTTTGTTTTATGGGGCCGTCGAAATGTTACACGAAGCTTTGACACGGCTTAATGAATATGAACTTTAAGGAATCCTATGCTTTATCCTCCACTCTCTGTTCGCCACACTTCTGCCACGGCTGCAAGGCGTCGTCGCGTCTCGTTCGCGGTCGTTTGGGCTACGGCTTCTTCATTAAGTAACCATTACTTAAGCAACCTTTGCTGACTTTCGGTACGTTTTGTAGGTCATATTGATAACCTACTATTGCTAATACGTGTTATGGACCTCGTATCATCTTTTACAATATACAAGACTTGTCCTAGCTATTAAAAGAAATCACGACTTACCTCCACTATGACAAACAATCACAGCTCGCCCTATTAATTCCCACACTGACCCCAACTGTGACAAGCAATCACGACTCACCCCAACTATGACAATCACGACTCACCCCAACTATGACAAGCAATCACGACTCGTCCCGACACACAACACGTACACGATTTGTCTCGAGTTAACACGGTTATAAAGTCTAGTCCTCCACTCTCTGTTCGTCGCACTTCTGCCAGGGCTGCAAGGCGTCGTCGCGCCTGGCTCTTGCCCGTTTGGGCCACGGCTTCTTCAAGTGCACGTGCTCCACGTGCGCGCGTTGTTCGCCTGAAGTCGTAAAGCATTTGCCGCACGTGTCACATTTGAACGGCTTGAGGCCCGTGTGGATCTGAGGATGATGGTGATATTTAGATTTTTAGATATGTAAAAAAGCAGTGGTTAGACTGCAAAGTCAGAGGTCTCGGGTTCAAATCCAGGCACGTACCTCTGACTTTTCGAAAGCAAGTGCGTATTAATAAATTAAAAATAAAGGGAAACATGGTGAGGAAACCTGCATGCCTAAGAGTTCATCGAAGGTTTGTGAAGTTCGCCAACCCGCACTGGGCCAGCGTGGTGGACTATAGCCTAAACCCTCTCAGTTTGAGAGGAGGCCCGTGCCCAACGGTGGGACAGTTTCTTAACAGGGCTATTATTATTATTATATACATATGTAAGGGGGGTATTTTAGTGGAGAAAAGGGGGGTAATTATAGTGGAGAATAGAGGGGTAATTTTAATGGTAGAAAGGGGGTAATTTTAGTGGGGAAATTTTGTGAAGAATAGGAAAAAAATTTAGTGAGGAAAATTGGGGACATCAATATCGCGCTAAATGGCTCGAGTCCAATGTGGATGATTAATTTTAAAAGCGGAGAATTTAAATGAAGGTAACGGAAAAAATAGTAAATATGCGACTTCAGGCCTGTGTGAATCAAGAGATATTGGTGTTTAGTTTAACGTGCCCTACATGGGTGCGTTGTTCGCCCGACATCCTTAAGTACTTGTAAGATGATGAAAGTTTTAGTTGAGGGAAGGGAGTAATTTAAGTAGAGAATAGTAGGAAATAGTAAAGGAATGTTGAAGTATTTTAGTCGAGAAATCTAAGACAGTCAGGGTAATTTTATAGGAGTGAAATGGATAAATTTAGCAGAGAAAGGTGGGGAAATTTTGTAAATGTAGTTAAGAAAAATGGAGAAATATGTAATGAAGAAATGTGGCGGAAATCTTTGTAAAGTGAAGTAGGAAGAGTTCTATCTATCTATAACCTCACGCCAGATCCCTTGCGGGGTAGGCAGAGAGTACAGAGTTCCAACAAGTTCTTTCCTTACATACCTCTCTGGCTTCCTCGACTCTCAGTTTGTCTCATACACGCTCGCCGGTTACGGAGACTCTTGACTTTTCCATCAGATAAGACTCGGTTTATTTGGTCGTGGTAAGATAGTCTAGGTCTTCCCCGGTACCTGCATCCTTCCACTTTCACATTGTATATCTGTTTTGTCATTCTTTACTCTGGCATTCTTTCTATATGCCCGAACCAACGGAGCATGCCCTTTCTCATCTTTACACCGATACTATCTTTCACCCTACTCGCTGTCTTACTATGCTGTTGCTAATGCGGTCGGTCAGCTTCACTCCGCACATCTTCCGCAGAGCTCGCATTTCTACCGCATTTATCCTACTTTCATTCTCCTTCTTACATACCCAGCTCCCGCTACCATATAACAGCGTTGGGACAAGAACTCCGTTATGTATGGCCAGCTGCGCCTTATGGCTTAAGTGCCGGCTCCCGAGTAGCTTTCCCATCGCACCATTCACTCTGTTCCCTGCACTCACTCTTCTCTCTATGTCAGCGGTGTATTTCCCATCCTTACTGAAGGCGCATCCAAGATATACAAACTCATTCACTTGCTCAAGCACATCGTTACCAACCACAATCATTACATTCGTTCTGGTTTCTTCCCTTTCAAAAACCATAATCTTGGTTTTCTTTACATTCAAGTGTAAGCCATTGAAAGTAGGAAGAGTTAGTGACAAAATTGTGAAATAAGTGGGAATAATTAAAAGACTCGAGTGTCATATAGATCTGGAGTTGTTTTGGACGTTAGTTTTAATATTTAGATAAAGGGGAGAAAGAAAAGGGGGGTAATTTTTGGGAGGAATATTGAGAAAATTAGTGTCGCAGAAGTGGGTAAATTTTAGTAGAGAAACAAGGGTGCAATTTAGTGAAGAGAAATGGGAAGAGAGATGAGATGGGGAGAGAGAGAGAGAGAGAGATTTTTTAGTGTAGGAGAGTGAGATAATTCTAGTGCAGAAATATGGGAAAATTAGTGAAGGGGACGGCTCCGTTTGGGTGGAATTCTAATTCAGTTAATATTCTGATATTCACAAACATGCCTCCGGTCGTTAAAGAAGGCAAAGAACAAAGGTCACCGACACAGCCCACAGGATTAGCAAGCTGACGTGGCAATCGGCGGGCCCCATAGCGCGAAGATCGGACGGGCGTTGGGGCAGAAAGATTCTAGAATGGAGACCACGTATTGGCAAGCGCTGCGTGGGACGGCCGCCTGCCAGATAGACCGACGATCTTATGAGGATCTCAGGAAGGGCTTGAATGCAAGTGCGATTTGAGAGGCCTATGTTTATTTATTTATTTAAAAGCCACCATCGACAATTCACAAATTTTACATAAATAAATTATATCAAGTTTTCATACTGTGTGAAGTATCTTTTCAGGCGTGTACAACACTCTCTAATGCGGGTACTCAAATTATAAAAATTATATAAAATTACAGCATAACTATAAAATTACGAGGATAATAAAATATTACATATTATAACATGGATTTTTAAATATTGTTTTTTTTTTTTTTTAAAAACGTAGCCCCACACTAGGATTTATTCCTGTGTCGTAGGTGCGTTTACAAACATGAAAATGCACATACACAAATACCCAGACCGGAACAAATAATTGTGGATCACACAAAGATTTGTCCCGTGCGGGACTCGAACCCGCGACTATTAGACGCAGTGGGCAGAGCGGCTTAAGCTCTTAACCACTGCGCTAAATCGTCCGTCAAAAAAATTACTAAAAACAAAATAAAATGATAAGATTAAATAACACAAAAAAATACATCAGAGTTACAGGGACACTAAAGAAAAAGTAGTAGATAATATTAATTATTTTACGAACTTAGTTTTTGAAGAACGCTCTTTCCAAAGGCTGCGAGCGGATTGCTAAAGATGTCAACATCGACATATGCTTTTTTAATGCGATTTAAAGGACAGTTAATCTTTGTTCGATACCAGGTTGGAGCAAAGTTGATTTTTAGTGCAAAATGTTCAGTATACAAGTATAGGCTGAGATGAGTCTAAATTAGGCATACTCACAAACATATGTCGTCTCCGGTTGTTGAAGAAGGCAAAGTGTTTCCCGCACAGAGGACACTCATAGCTGGGCCGTGCCGCGCTGTGCACCCTCATGTGGAACACCAGGTTGGTCTTCTGCGTGAAGCTCTTGCTGCAGCGGTCGCATTTGAACCGTTTCTCGCCGGTGTGGACCCACATATGGTCTTTTAGAAGCGCCATACTCTGTGGAACACATAATTTATTTGAAAATAATCAGAATATTTTTTATTCATGTAAACCATTACAGTATTTATGAATCGTCAGAAAAGTAACAAAGACTCTACCGCCACTTCGGAATGTCATTCCTGTGGAGAAGAAGGGCAAGAAACTCCACGGTTACTCTTTTAAAATAGTATTTTTACATTTTCTTTTTCCATCTACATTTTGTTGTGGGGTATGGGAGAACGATGTAGAGTGGTGTATCAGGTGGGTCTAAGTTAAATTATACAAATAATACTATTCATGTGAATGGCTACATGGTTCCCTCATTTACAGAGAAAGAAATAAGAAAAAAAAATACGTTTTACTAAATTAATAGAAGGAAAAAAGGGAATATTATATAATAATAGCTGAACAAGTTGTCCATATTCAATCAAGTGGAGCTGGAACAGCCTCTATCCAAGTATTTTTGTCTTTTAAATAATCATCTAGCGTATAATAAGCTTGCTTACTAAGCGTACGTTTAACACAAGCTTTGAATTTATTGTCATTAAGTTTGATGACGCCAAGAGGAATTTCAGTATAAAATCTAACACAGTATCCCATGAAAGAAGTGTGAATTTTTGACAAACGTAATTGCGGTTGATCTAATTTATTCCTATGGCGCGTATTATAGCAATGCCTATCGCCTAGCTGATTAAATAGATCTATATTATTTCTTGTATACATTATGTTTTCATAAATATACTATCTATATATCTATATCATCACGCCAGATCCCTTGCGAGGTAGGCAGCGAGTACAGAGTTCCAACAGGTTCTTTCCTTACATACCTCTCTGGCTTCATCCACTCTTATAGTTCGTCTCATACACGTTCTCCGGTTACGGAGACTCTTGATAAGACTCGGTCTATTTGGTCATGATAAGATAGTCTAGGAACAATTCACAGTTTGATTCCGGAGTCTCGAATTATGTCCAATATATGGCAATAGGCTTGCCCCCTATTACATGGGACCTAACATCGTCGGCAAAAATTGGGGTACTGAGTACACCTCTGCCGCTCTCGCTTGGGGAATATAGGCGTGAATTTTTTTTTGTTTTATTTAGTATATAATGCCTGTCTGTATGTTACCTGGAATATCTTGCCGCACTGCTCGCACATGCAAGGCGTCTTCATCGCCGGATATTTAGTCCGGTTCTTGTCCGGATGTGCGCGCCGGAAGTGTTGCGCGTACAGACGCAAGTCGCGGAGTTGGATTCCGCACTGTCAACAAACAATGTACGTTATAACAGACACGTATATTTAGCACAATGGAAGGTCGAACTTGATCAAGTTCTTTTGATGATGTCTTAAGAGGTCACAATCAGTGATAAAAATGGCATTATAAGTCATAGAGTGATCAGTGTGTCCTACCTGTCATGACATACGGAGTCGAGACATGGACACTTTCAGTGAGACTAGTCCACCAAATGAAAGTTGCTCAGCGGGCTACGATGAGAGCTATGCTCGGAGTTTCTCTGAAAGATCGAATCCGGAATGAGGTGATCCGACAAAGAACCAAGGTCATCGACATAGCTCACAGGATCGGCACGCTGAAGTGGCAGTGGGCTGGCCATATTTGCCTAAGGACCGCTGGGGTAGACGTGTTCTCGAGTGGAGACCGCGACTTGGCAAACGTACTGTGGGACGCCCTGCAGCTAGATGGAGCGACGAGAGGAGGAGGACGGAGGGTGGCTGGCAGCGGTTGGAGGAGAAGAGCCAAAGATCGAACTCAATGGCATGCCTTGGGAGAGGCCTATCCAGCAGTGGACTGATACGGGCTGATGATGATGATGATGATGATGAAGCTCCAAAGATTTTATTGGAGATGACAAAAATACCCCACTACAGTGCGACAGGAATATTTTGGTCCGCAGATGACACTGACAGGAGGGAGGGAAGGAGGTTGGTGGGAAAGTAGAGTTATCATTCTGTAAATTTTTCAATTTCCAGGGTAATATTTGAACAGATCGGTCCGTGGGTGGTTACTTATTAGAAAAAGAACTTAGGTAAAGGACATTGTTCTGCGCCCATACATGATTTGCCCCAGTACCAACAGCAATGAAAAAATACTTGTATCATTTCAAATCACCCATAAACACTCTTAAGGCATTTATTATTACACGGAAAAGCGGGGGAATCGCAATATTGCACAAAAAGTATTACATTTTGAGGTTATAATTTAGTAGCCATTAATACGTATGAGGTTATATTGTGTGTTGACATTCAGTAAAGATGTCGGCGACTTCGATATAAGTACTTACAATACTTTGAAATATTCGTTTTAGATTGCAAATTGTCCGTTAGATACGGATATTTGCCATTATTTTAATAAAATAGATAAATAATGATGGCATGGGTCAAATGGTTGATGGTTCTAGGGTAATTTTCGACACTGTCCTCTCATAGCGAACGGCAACTCTGCGACTGCTATGAAGTAAAAATTTCACTTGATGACAGCGTTAGGCCGCGGGCCACAAGATCCTTATGACTTTACATAAATACTTTAATGCCATTAAGTCTTATGTCAGGTCGAAAAGAACTTATACATTAGATTATGTGGTGGCGGTTGGGTGGTGAGACTTTGGGAGGCCGAAAACCCCATTATTAATAACGAGAGAAGAAGAAAGAAAGAAACGAATAGAGAAGATTAAAGTGAAGGGGAGGTCGCAAAATCCACATGATGCCAAAAATGCCTCTTACTTAGTAACTACGGGAGGTCGTAAAGACCTCACACTTAGTAAGTATAGGAGTTTGGAAAAAATACCTCGTAGTTAGACAATATACGACTATGAAAAGACCCTGTGCGAGGTCTAAAAGCCCCCTATTACTCACCTGTTCGCAAGTAAGGCGTGAGGCTAAGCTCCGTTCAGCAAAGGTTCATTCTTTCAAAAAGGCTTCTTGGTTAGAAATTTTAGGTATGTCACCCCGGCGGGTGGTCGAAAGGACCCCATGGGAGGTCAAAAGGACGTCATGGTTAGAAACTATAGGTGATCGAAAAGGCCTCATGGGAAGTCATAAAGGCTTCTTGGTTAGAAACTATAGGATTGGTGTGTGTGTGAATGATCTACGCTGTTGGCCGCGAGGCCTTTACAGCTTCACCGGACAAAAGGGCGAGCGTGCAACCACTCCGCTCGAGCCAGAAGGGCAACTAGCTCAAGGGCGGGAACGGCCTCGGCTTGGGCAGTCGCTATGGGGGGAGGGGCGTATACTAGATGTCTCGCGGTGGTACTCTGCACCGGCCGCCGGGCAAGGGATTCTTCGAGTTCGCCGGCGAGGTCGGTGGCTGATCCTGTGTGCGGCATCCGTATCCGAAAGAAGGGATGTAAGGGCATCGGGAGGGACGCGTTCGCGAAATATTGGGTTGTCGCCTTTTCAATAAATGCGCAAATAGGTTCGAGACCGAGATCGGAATGGTGATCGACATTCCGTATGAACCACGGGGCTCCGACGGCTTTGCAGAGGAAACGGGCTTGATCCGTTTGGAGTATATCGATGTCAGAGCGGGCGGCGTGCCTGAACACCTCACAAGCGTACGTCATAATGGTCCGTATACAAGTTTTGAAAAGTCACCTTATTCCTAAGGACATTTTACGCCGCTTGCCGATAGATCATCAGGTAAAGATGACCTAGCACAAAGGCTGCTCGGTTACGTTGTTTGATGTGCGGTCCAAAGGTCATGGTATTGTTTAGGGTGATATTTGACTTGTTTGACTCAGGGAATAGGTAGAAACTATAGTAGGTCAGTGATTCCAGCGGGAGGTTAAAGCTACCCCATTGGGTCCAAAACACATTGACTATCAAATACTGGAGGTGGAAAGGGCCCTTGATTTGCAACTAGAAATGGTCGAAATGATCCCTTAGGAGGTGAAAGACACCCACGAGAGGTCGAATAGGTGTCCTACTTAAAATATAAGAGATCGTATAGCCCTTTTGATTAGAAACAACAGATAATGAAATATACTCTATAGGAGATCGTAAGGGCCCCTTAATTAGACAATATAGTGCGAAAAGTCCCAGTGGGAGGTCGAAAAGACCCCATATCTCACCTACTCGTAAGCAACAGGCGTATGAGGCTTGACTTCGTCCAGTCTATCGGCGGCGTCCCGCGGGTGCATCACCGGCCGCCGCTCTATTCGTCGCATTACACGACCGTTCTTCTCCGCGCTCATACTTTGATAGTCGTTACGTATCCATGCGAGATTGATAGGAACTCGTAGTTTAGTCAAGGTGAAAAGATCCCATGTGAAGTCGAAGTAGCTTCATGGTGGATCAAAATTACCCATTGGGATGACTAAATGACTATGGTAGGACGAAATGACTATTGTTGTTGAAGCGATACCATGGACGGTCGAAGACACATTGACTGGTCACTATAGGAAGTCAAAAGGTTCTATAGACGGTCAAAATGACACAATTAGAGGTCAAAATGGATCTACGGGAGGTCGGATTGACCCTTTAGTGGATTGAAGTGACATCGTGGGTGGTCAAACTTACCGACGACGGCTTTTCCGACCTCTCATGGGGTACCTTAAGAGGTCGGAAAGGCCTCTTAATTATAGTATTTTTCACGTAGTGACAGTTAGATAGATAGATAATACTTTATTGTTCCACCAGAAATACAAGAAGGAAATAAAAAGATACAATATTCCAATTGAAAGATAGTGTAACAATGAGCGGCCTTATCAGTGATAAGGCCGCCGTTCGTGATAAGTTACCACTAATAGTGATCTTTTCTAATTCAGTTCTAATTGCTAAACGAAATTAATATATAATTCAATGGTGTTAAGGCATAAAACCATAAGTATATAAACGGGTCATGCCTCTTATTGCCATTGAATAAAGTATAATATTGTTTGACAATTAGAACTGTCACTACCCATCCTTTGTGAAAAATGCAATTGATGCTATAGGAGGACGAAGACCCCATGGGAAGTCAAGTCTCCTTGGTTAGAAACTATAGAAGGTTAGTGATACCAGCGGAAGGTCGAAAGGCCTCTTAGTTATGTACTAAAGGAGACCAAAGAGACCCCCTTGGGTGCCTAAAAGACCGTATAACTCGATTAAAGATCTTATTAGTGACATGGGAGGTCAAAAATACCCCATATCTCACCTGTTCGCAAGCAACAGGCGTGTGCGGCTCGGCTTCGTTCAGTCTATCGGCGGCGTCCCGCGGGTGTATGACCGGCCGTCGTTCTATCCGTCGCATCACTCGTCCATTCTTCTCTGCGCTCATGCTTTGAGAGTCGTTACGTATCCGATTACTGTGAACGATATTAAATTAGGTATAGATCCAATGCACTAGCAAGCTTGTACATAATAATGTCTTCGCTTGCGGTGGCTGTCTATCGGGTCCAATATGGTCGAGGAGGGGTGGGTTGTTCCAGCAGTCATACTCGTGAACGGGTGCTGCTGGTGGGAACTGGTCTAACTGGAATCCTTTAGACACTCTTTACAGATAACACCATTAGATTCACATCTCGATCGTAAGGCATCACACTGGAGATAGATCGTAAACTATTTAATTGTAAACATTGTATCCCCACAATATGTCTGTATGTAAAAAAAAGAAAAGAAAAAATAATTAAATACAAAAGACAAGCCCGTTGAGTTTCTTCGCCGGATCTTCTCAGTGGAGGCTGCGTTTCGATCCGGTGGTAGATGAGTAGTTAAGTTAGATTAATAATAATAATATTAGTCCTGTTAAGAAACTGCCCCACCGTTGGGTACGGGCCTCTTCTCAAACTGAGAGATCCATAGGTTTAGGCCATAGTCCACCACGCTGGCCCAGTGCGGGTTGGCGAACTTCACACACCTTCGAGAAACTCTCAGGCATGCAGGTTTCCTCACGATGTTTTCCTTCACTGTTAAAGCAAGTGATAATTAAATTTTAATCCCCACATGCTTTCGAAAAGACAGGTGTGTGCCTGGGTTTGAACCCGCGACCTCTGACTTTGCAGTCCAAAAGTCTAACCACCAGGCTATCACTGCTACTAGATTAAAAATAAATATGTAAATTAACTATTTGTAAGCGTCCCCGCAGGTTTTATACAAAATAAATGATTTGAATTTGAGTTTACTTGATGAGGTGTTTTAACTAAGCATATTGCTCCATTCTTAAAGTAACTATTTTTGAATCGAACGCGGTACAATCAATCGTAAACTTATTTTTTTTTATTATTCTCCCAACAATTAATTCTAAGGCACTGTAACTTGAATTGTTAATTATGACGGACGATTTAGCGCAGTGGTTAAGAGCTTAAGCCGCTCTTCCCACTGAGTCTAATAGTCGCGGGATCAATTCCCGCACGGGACAAATCTTTGTGTGATCCACAATTAGTTGTCCCACACTCGGATTTATTCCTGTGTCGTGGGTGTATTTACAAACATGAAAATTTACATACACAAATACCCAGACCGGAACAAATAATTGTGGATCACACAAAGATATGTACCGTGCGGAAATCGAACCCGCGACTATTAGACACAGTGGGCGGAGCGGCTTAAGCTCTTAACCACTGCGCTAAATCGTCCGTCAAATTTGTGTATGTGAATTTTCATGTTTGTAAAACGCACCCACGACACAGGAATAAATCCTAGTGGGGCTACGTTTTTTTTTAAAAAAAGCTATGTTACTTAATAACCACTTAATCTTAGTGTACAATTTTAATGGGCAAACACAGCATTTAAAACTTTTAATTCAAAAGATCGATTTTTGTTTAATCAATTCGAAGTATTTTTTCGTCCGATTCGCATACGTTCCTAGTGCGGGGCTACGTTTTTCTATAAAAATATATAATAATAAAGAAGCAGTGACAGCCAAGCGGTGAGACCGTTGCACTGTAAAGTCAAAGGTCTCTGATTCAAACCCTGTCTTTTCGAAAGCATGCGCTCATTAAAAATTAACTATCACTTGCTTTAACGGCGAAGGAAAACATCGTGAGGAAACCTGCATTCCTGAGAGTTTCTCGAGGGGTTTCGAATAAATCGCTTCATATCTATCTTAAAAACTTATTATATATTTGACTCGGGCGTTGGGGCAAAAAGATTCTAGAGTGGAGACCACGTATTGGCAAGCGCAGCGTGGGACGACCGCCTGCCAGATGGACCGACGATCTTGTGAAAATCGCAGGAAGTCGTTGGATGCAGGTGGCATCGGACCGGTTACGCTGGAAAGCGATTGGGGAGGCCTATGTTCAGCAGTGGACAAGTATAGGCTGAGATGATGATGATGATATATTTGACTCAGAAAAACCATTTAAAATTAAATAAAAGAAAATTAATACCATCTCACCTGTATGCCCCAAAAGAGGATAAGAGGTTTATTAACGCCTACATTTGGCCGGTTATGTCAGGCAATAAGGCAGTTATAATCCTCTCTGCCTACCCTGCAAGGGAGCTGGCATGATGATAAAGATAGATACTCACGGGTCTTGATCACTGCTATGTCTTGAAGACAGTTTAAGATGTCTTCCGTGGGCCTCTTCAGATACGAATTTCACGTCACAAATTTCGCAGTATGGTCCTTCTAACGTGATTTGCTGGAATACAAAATTATATACTGAGTTCTTAGATTTACGCGAATATTACACATGAAATAAAACTATTTTACGGATTTTATCGCGGTTTATTTTTTGATTTTTAGTTCCCGACGTTTCGAGTGCTTTGCAGCACCCATGGTCACGGGAGGGACTGAGGTGTTAGACGTCGTCGTCGTCGTCGCTCAAAGAAGTCTGCAGTCTGTGAACATGTCCTTGACCGCACCCGCCATAACATCAGATTTGATAGACCACAAATCCTCGTGAAAGAACACCGATTCCTACCAAGGATGGTTCGCGAGGCTATTGAAATTAAAAAACATCCTAATTTCAATAGAGAATATGGCTGGGTGCTTCCATCGACTTGGGATCCGGTAATTAATATAATCAAATCCAAAACCAAGCATAACACTGCAAGACTTCAAGACACCGTGAGCTCATTCTGCGTAGATCGGACCAACAAAAATAATTAAGAAGTTTGAGGGTACCCCGGAACAACTATGCCTTTTGGACGTCTAACACCTCAGTCCCTCCCGTGACCATGGGTGCTGCAAAGCACTCGAAACGTCGGGAACTAAAAATCAAAAAATAAACCGCGATAAAATCCGTAAAATAGTTTTATTTCATACAAAATTATAATTTAACTATTTTCAGAAGTGTACTTTACACGCTTAAATTTTCTTTTGAGACAAAAGGTAACCTGAAAAAATATCCAGGGGAAGGACCCCTGGATATTTTTTTTTTATCGAATTTAGTCAAAATCTATTCGCCGGTTTGGACGTGAAAAGATAACAGACAAACAGACATACATACTTTCAAATTTATAATATGGTTTGCGTTTTTTTCATTTGACAATATTAGAGTTTTATTTGTTATTATTATAACGTGCATGCTGGAATCCATTCCATGTTGTAATTTCAGTATGGTGACTAATATTATAAATTCGAAAGTAATTATGTCTGTTTGTCACCTTTTCACGCCTCAATTGCTGAATACACTTTGATCAAATTCGGCGAGGGAATAGTATCCAGGGGAAAGACATAGTCTACCTTTTGCCTCAAAAAACAGCTTAAGGGTGTGAAAATAACGCGAACGAATTTGCCGGTACATCTAGTTTTCCATACTTAAAGGACTACACACGTTAAAACAGGTTATCGCTGAATTATTTACGTATTGTGTATATTTTTTTATTTTTTTTATCAATTGATACTGGATTGACATCTGTGAAGACTCAGGAGGGACCAGATAAAAATCAGCGTCTCGCACTTGTGCCCGACATTAAGCTGATATGGATACCTATTTGGCTCAGTCGTGAGACACGTACTCATGTGTATTACTTTGTTGTGTTCGTTTTTTGTATTTTTTCCCCATGTATATATTTTTTGAGACAGTACGAACGATTAACCAATCGTTCGTACATTTTGTAATTGTATGGTTAAATTGCTGATATGTATGTATCATATCAGCTTAATATAGAGTCTGTGTAACCGGCGAGCGTGTATGCGACGATATGACAGTGGAGGCAGCCAGAGAGTTCTGTAAGGCAAGAACCTGTTGGAACTCTGTACTCTCTGCCTACCCCGCAAGGGATCTGGCGTGATGATATAGATAGATCAAAATATGAAACTTACCGTTTTGTCAAGTAGCCGATGTTTCTTCTTCTTGTGTACATCTATCCCTTTCTGACTGACGAATGTATAACCACAGAGTTCACAGACGAAGTCCGATACATGCTTTATCCGGATATGTCCCATGTATGTAGTAAGCTTACTGTGGAAGAACATCCATACTAATATTAAATAGGAAAGTAGCGCTCTCCTTGTCTGTTAACTTTTCACGACCAGACCACCGAACAGAATTTGATGAAATCCGGCAAGGGAATCGATTTAATCCAGGGAAAGGACAGCGACGATTTGAATAAAAAAAAACCTTAAGGTTGTGAAAGGGCAGGCTACCTACTGCTTAAAAAAACTTAAGGGTTATTACCATAATTTAATAATTACTTTCTTTATAGTAAGGAATGCAAAAGTTCCAATATAAATTTACAAGTACTATATCTATTTTAAATTAAAATAAGGAAAACTGTTTTATTTATTTCGTTTTATACATAACAACCAACTGCCTCGTTGGTCTGGCGGCAAAGCGCATCGCTTTGTGATCACGAGGTCCTGGGTTCAAATCCTAGGTCGGACAAATGTAGTTTTTCTAACGAAAAATTCCCAGTATGAGTCCGGAGTCTGGAATTGTGCCCGGTATATGGCAATAGGCTCGCCCCCTATTACATGGGACCTAACATCGTCGGCGATACCTGGGTGTGCTCAGTACACCTCTGCCACCCCCTCTGGGAAATAAGGCGTGACGGCGTTTTTTTTTTACATAACATGAACTAAAAAAAAAACCTACATTTTGTAATGCTTGTATTAACTTCGTAAATTTTCTATACCAGTCAACCAATGATATATACGCCTGATAATAACGCGAACGCAAAATTGCGTGTACGGCTAGTTACCTATACATTAAATCATAGAAACTTTTGTTCATAAACAGTATTGCATGGCACATAGGCACACAAAAAAAAATATTAAACAGTACCTACCTCCGCTAGAATTCAATGATAATATCTATCCATCGCTAGATCTCCTGCGGGGTAGGCAGAGAGTACAGAGTTCCAACAGGTTCTTACATTACAGACCAGACCACTCTCAATTATACTACCTTCAAATATTACAATTACCACATATATAAAATAATATTAATAATGATTATCCGTTACTATATGTACCATACTAGTGTCTGACGAACATTAGGCTTCAGCCATCTTCGGCCAAAAATACCGTTTCGACATTGAACGATCTATTACGATGTATGACTTACGAGTACGCGAGAGCGCCGCGGAAGAGACGACGCGCGGGCAGGGGGCACATTGCGTTGCGCCGGCCGTCATTGCCAGTAAATAACCAAATCAAAACAAAACAACTTCGTTATTAAAGTCGTAGGCCCTGCGGCCAACAGCGTAGATCATTCGCACACACACAAAAAAACAACAGTGGCGCTCCGGGAGTGCCGACAGAAATGAAAACTTAAACAACGTGCATGTGTATCTATGTACGTACATACACAATATATGAACATACTTATACACAGTGGTGTCGGTAACGGAAACAGTGTCGCGAGTTCAATTGTTTTTTCCCATCTCAAAAATGCCCAGAAGGTTTCACTTCAAAAATTACAATCATGAACCAAATTTCTTAGGGTTATTCAACCTTCGGCTTCGGTCGAAGGTTTTGGCGATGGCCTATTAATCGGACATTTTACCATTTTTTTTATGTCTCCTATTATACTTTTTATTATATACCTTTACAACATTTCTATTTTGTAAATGAGAGGACTATGTAGAGACTGACCGATACCATGAATGATTAATGTATGATTAATGTATACTTAAGCACATCTATTTAGCTCGTTCTGCATTGTTCTCCCATACCACATGAATGCAATGTATACAAAAAGAATAGTGAAACTCTCATTTTTAAAAAGAGTAACCGTGGAGTTTCTTGCCCTTCTTCTCAACAGGAATGACTTTCCGAACGGGCGGTAGAGTCTTAAGTATTCAATAATTTCCACTTTTTGACTATTCATAAGTGCCTTTTGGTCTACATTAATAAAAATCTTTTGATTTGATTTGATACTTCAGTATGATGATACTTTAGTATGGTAATTAATAACGGATAAAAACACACTGTCACGCCTATATTCCCCAAGTAGGGGTGGCAGAGGTGTACTGAGTACACCCACGTTTCGCCGACGATGTTAGGTCCCATGTAAAAGGGGATGGGCCTATTGCAATATACTGGGCACATTCCAGACTCCGGACTTGTACTGGGAAGTTTTCGTTAGAAAAACTACATTTGTCCGACCTAGGATTTGAAGCCAGGACCTCGTGATCACAAAGCGATGCGCTATGCCACTCGACCAACGCGGCAGTAATAACCTACATTAAATGTATTATACTTAGTTAGGCACTGTTTAATCCATACAAATATTATAAATCGAAAGTAACTCTGTCTGTCTGTTTGTCTGATACCTTTTCACAACCAAACCGCCGAACAGAATTCGGCAAGGCCATACATTTTATCCAGAGGAAGGACATAAAATTTATCCAGTGGAAGGACATAGATTTTATCCAGGGGAAGGACATAATTTTATCCAGGGCAAGGACAGATTTTATACAGGGGAAGGGCATAGAGTTTATCCAGGGCAAGGACAAGGTTTTTTTTCTTTAAATACGTAGCCCTACACTAGGATTTATTCCTGTGTCGTGGGTGCGTTTACAAACATGAAAATTTACATACACAAATACCTAGACCAGAACAAATAACTGTGGATCACACAAAGATTTGTCTCGTGCGGGAGTCGAACCCGCGACTATGAGATACAGTGGGCGGAGCGGCTTAAGCTCTTAACCACTGCGCTAAATAGTCCGTCATTTTATCCAGGGGACGGACATTGATTTTATCCAGGGAAAGGACGTAGGCTACATTTTGTCTCAAAAATTAAGGGTGTGAAATATACACCTGAAAATAGCGTTAACGAAGTTGCCGGTACAGTTAGTTGCTTATATGTAATACGAGGCATGCCTTTTAAGTTTTGTCGTTTACAGAAAAAAACACAACTAGAACCTTATAGTACTTTTTATTGTTTTTCAAAGTATTCACCACGTAGCTTAATACACTTTTCCATTCGCTCAAACCAGTTATTATAACATTTAGTCCTCTCTAAAGTGGGGGTGTTCAAAATGGCTGACTTGAAAGCGTCGACTGCTTCTTCACCGGACTGGAACCTTTCACCACGAAGACATTTCTTAATTTTAGGAAATGTAAATAAATCGTTAGGGCTTAGGTCAGGACTGTATGGAGGATGGTCAAGAATTTCTACTTTTTCCTGTTTCAAATACTCAATCGTTTGCTCAAGCGCTGTGTGAGCTTGCGTTGTCGTGGTGCAGGATGATGCGTCGCTTTGAGTTAGATCTCCGAAGTTCGGCGATGACTTGTGGTAAACAAACTGTGGTATACCACTCTGCGTTAACCGTTCTACGATCTTCAAGTGCAATAGTCACAACATGGCCGGGTTTTCCAACGAACGTGGCCACCATCTTCTTTGAAGTGCTTCGAGAACGAACAACTTTAGTCGGCTTTGGTTCCTCTTGAAAGACCCAGATTGTAGATTGTTGTTTGGAATCAGGATCGTAGGCATATATCCAAGATTCGTCACCACTGATGATGTCGTAGAAGTGATTTGACTCTCCTCGGTTGAACCTTTGCAGAGTTTTCTTACACCATCTAACGCGGGCCGCCTTGTGATCGTCGGAAAGCAGATGCGGCATCCAACGGCAAACTAGCTTTCTCACACCAAGCGCTTCATGCAAGATCTTCTGAATGGTTGTCCCTGAGATGCCTAACAGAGCCTCTATCTCTCGATACGTCACATGACGATCTTCGAGAATTAGTTGTATCACAGCAATGATGTTATCTTCAGTGAAGGCGGATTTTGGGCGTCCTTCGCGAGATTTGTCACTAACACTAGTATGTCCACGCTGGAATTCTAAATACCAGCGTTCGACAGTCCGCAGACATGGGGCTTCATCACTGAACACAGATGTTAGCTCTTCAAAACACTGAAGCCGTGTCAGGCCTCTTCTAAAGTTGTAGAAAATTATTGCACGAACATTTTCCTTAGAAAAATTCATTTTCGTACGTAACCAGACAGATTCCAATCGACGCTGTGACTAAACAATAGCATTAATCTTAATACTTTAAGTTGTTTTGAGATTCAAAATTTAAACACATTCGAATATAGAACAGTTCCAAATTCAAAATTGCCGGGAAATATGGAAACGACAGAACTTAAAAGGGCATGCCTCGTAAACGACACTGTCCACAAATCGACTGAATAGATTACAGCTGCGAAATGTCAAAACTTAAAGAAAATGGTGCCAGCTTAAGACGACTAGTGTAGAGCAAACAGCTAAACTAATCTACATATATTGAAGACGATCTAGCGCAGTGGTTTAAGAGCTTAAGCCGCTCCGCCCACTGTGTCTAATAGTCTTATAGTCGTCGGATTCGATGCCCGCACGGGACAAATCTTTATGTGACCCAAAATTATTAAAGTGAAACTTTTATTAGATCTTTACAAACTTTTTGGTCTGTGTGTTGCATGTCGCGTGACACGCGACATGCAACGAGCTCGCCAGAGCAGCCAAGGCCAATGTGTTTCACTTTTACCGTCGTTTCATAAAACCACACAAGGATTTTTTGTTCCAGTCTCGGTATTTGTGTATTTGAATTGACATGCGGCTACGTTTAAAAAAACTACACATTGGGTTTGATTGGTTTAGTAATAAAATGCTACATCACCATGACACGAATGAACTATACGACCAGAAAGCGATTTTTTAATGATTTATATACTTACTCAAACTCACTGGAGCAGTGGGGACATTTATATTTAGTGCCGGCGTGCCATTTCTCGTGCTCCCTCGCTACGCCTCTGCAAGAAAAAAGAACACAGATACTAAAAAAATAGCAAGAAAGAAGAAACCTATTGGAACAGAAGGCTATTTCTCGTATTAAATTGACAATGAGACTGAATCTTGACTGAATTGAGATTTAATTGTGAACTGACTTACATTTGGTATTTTGCTTTACTAAAGTATCGATTCGATTTCAATATCATCTCAGTCTCGTCTGCATCTATACTAATATTATAAAGAGGAAGAAATTGTATTTTTGTATGTTTGTAACGAATAAACTCAAAAAGTACTGGACTGATTCCAAAAATTCTTTCAGCAATTTCGAACCTTGTGATCGCTACGCCGATATTCAAAGTCAAAAATTATTTATTGGTTTAGGCCAATATAAGAGCACGTACAAACGTCAAAATTATTATATATATCTATCTATCTATCTATAACCTCACGCCAGATCCCTTGCGGGGTAGGCAGAGAGTACAGAGTTCCAACAGGTTCTTTCCTTACATACCTCTCTGGCTTCCTCGACTCTCATAGTTCGTCTCATACACGCTCGCCGGTTACGGAGACTCTTGACTTTTCCATCAGATAAGACTCGGTTTATTTGGTCGTGGTAAGATAGTCTAGGTCTTCCCCGGTACCTGCATCCTTCCACTTTCACATTGTATATCTGTTTTGTCATTCTTTCCTCTGGCATTCTTTCTATATGCCCGAACCAACGGAGCATGCCCTTTCTCATCTTTACACCGATACTATCTTTCATACCTACTCGCTGTCTTACTATGCAGTTGCTAATGCGGTCGGTCAGCTTCACTCCGCACATCTTCCGCAGAGCTCGCATTTCTACCGCATTTATCCTACTTTCATTCTCCTTCTTACATACCCAGCTCTCGCTACCATATAACAGCGTTGGGACAAGAACTCCGTTATGTATGGCCAGCTGCGCCTTATGGCTTAAGTGCCGGCTCCCGAGTAGCTTTCCCATCGCACCATTCACTCTGTTCCCTGCACTCACTCTTCTCTCTATGTCAGCGGTGTATTTCCCATCCTTACTGAAGGCGCATCCAAGATATACAAACTCATTCACTTGCTCCAGCACATCGTTACCAACCACAATCCTTACATTCGTTCTGGTTTCTTCCCTTTCTATATATACAATGTCAAAATTATTATATATAAACGTCAAAATTATAATATACATTTCTATCTACAACCGAATCATAACGCGGCCTCCACTGAGAAGATCCGGCGAGAAACTCTGCGGGCTAGTCTGGTAATTTAATTTGTTTGGCCTTTCAGATAACCAATTTTTTTTTTCAAAATTGTATTATACAGCATTGGTTAATTTTGCTGATTGAGCAGCTGTTCAAACCCCAATCCGCTTTATCGTCAAGATAATCTGAAATACCCTTTCTAACAGAGTCTAGTTTTGATTGCCTTTTTAAACTTATCTTAGGCATGTTTCAGATATTTATGGGTGATATATTTTAGAAGCGTATACATTGCCCCATGTAAGAATTAGAGATCCAATTCAGTGGAGACGAGTATAATGTATATTTAGATCATCTTTGTTCCGTGTATTTACATGTTGAATGTCGCTATAGTTTACAAAGTTACTGATATTCTTTTTAACATATAGAAGATTTTTATATATAAATTGCGAGGCAACAGTTAGAATATATATTTCTCTAAATTTTCCCTTAAGAGAAGCTCTCGGGGCCAAATTGTAAATTGCTCTAATAGTCATCTTCTGTAGAAAAAAGATAGTATTCTACAGAGCATCACCAAAGTAGTATGCCATATGATATAATACTATGAAAATAAGCGAAAAAACAAGTCTAGCTGTTTCAATATCAGTTATTCGCTACTAAATCAACGAAGAGAGCCGGTAAGGAGCGAAGTTAGGTATATAATAATTAGACAAGGTGTATCGTAAATAATGCAAGACCTCAGACACCCCGATTAGATATTGCTTCACAAATTCAAAACGAAAACCAATGTTCCAAATTTAACATTTTTTACCCCAATTAACAATGAAATTTGTGCGTATTCAGAAATACGTTATAGAAACGCGTTTGAAATCTCTGTATTGCTTTGAATCAAGAATAAATTTAGTTGTAGCGCACTGAAGGAGCAACAGTAACTTATGCAACTTTAAAAAAATTCAAAATACATTGAAAATGTTGGAATCAATTTAGTTATCGATTTAGACCAAACTATTTCAGGTCCCCCCCCCGTGGCCGCGTGGTGCCCGGCTTAGAATAGCACCAACCCATCTCATCCCTTGAGGTGTCGTATAAGGGGACTAAGGGAATATTAGCGAATGGACAGTAGCGTTCCCTTAACACTTCTGCGACCAAAAACTCTCGCCAACCCGCCTGCCAAGCATGACGAGTATGGCAAACCCCCCAATCATGAACAGGGATGTGGTCGTGCTGTTTTTTAAGAAAGGTTATAACACCTTATTGAAGAACTATAGGCCCATTACACTGCTGAGCCATATTTATAAGTTGTTTTCGAGAGTCATCACGAATCGTCTCGAACGCAGGCTTGATGACTTCCAGCCTCCCGAACAAGCCGGTTTCCGGAAAGCCGGTTGTACCATAGACCACATACATACGCTGCGGCAGATTATACAGAAGACCGAGGAGTATAATCGGCCACTATGCTTAGCGTTTGTGGACTATGAGAAAGCCTTCGATTCGATCGAGACTTGGGCGGTTCTTAGATCTCTCCAGCGATGCCGCATTGACTATCGGTATATCAAAGTGTTAAAGTGCTTGTATAATAACGCCACCATGTCAGTCCGAGGAAAGGGGCAGTGCACGAAGGCGATCCCCATAAAAAGAGGAGTAAGGCAGGGAGACGTCATTTCTCCGCAACTGTTTACGGCCACCTTAGAGGACAACTTCAAGCTCTTGGAATGGCGAGGACTTAGCATCAACATCAATGGCGAATACATCACTCACCTCCGATTTGCCGACGACATTGTAGTCAAAACGGAATCGCTGGAAGATCTAGGACGAATGCTCGGTGACCTCAACAGAGTATCCCAACAAGTAGGTCTTAAAATGAACATGGACAAAACGAAAATAATGTGTAACGTCCATGTCGTACCCACCGCACTCACCGTTGGGAACTCTACTCTTGAAGCTGTCGACGAATACATTTACCTGGGACAGGTAGTCCGGTTAGGTAGGCCTAACTTAGAGAGAGAGGTCAATCGACGAATCCAACTCGACTGGGCAGTATTCGGGAAACTGCACAACATCTTCTCATCCAAAATACCTCAGTGCCTCAAGACTAAAGCCTATATTCCCCAAGCGGGGGTGGCAGAGGTGTACTGAGTACATCCACGTTTCGCCGACGATGTTAGGTCCCATGTAATAGGAGGCGAGCCTACTGCCATATTCCAGACTCGTACTGGGAAGTTTTCGTTAGAAAAACTACACTTGTCCGACCTAGGATTTCAACCCAGGACCTCGTGATCACAAAGCTATGCGCCTTGCCACTATACTAACGAGGCAGTCCTCTCCCGAAAGTAAGATTAGATGAGATTTGGCTCGACCCCCTCCCCCCAAAACACCTCGCGAAATTAATGGTTTGGGGGCCCAAACTGGATGAGTGGCCGATCGTACCCAGTGGCGTGCACTTGGAGACGCCTATGTCCGGCAGTGGACCCTAGAGGTTGATGATGATGTAAATATGACAATTTGTAAACACCCCTCACAGGGTTTACGCAAAATAAACGATTTGAGATTGAGATTATCAAGACAGACAAATAACAATGGTGTTTTACCTATTTCTAGTGACGAATGGACATCCTTTACAGCTGTACTGTTCTGTATGTTGGGCTGTCAGATGCTTCCGGAGGGCGCGACTAGTTTTCATCCTGGTTTTACATATAAAGCACTCGTAGGCACCGCTTTGCTGAAAAGATGAGTTTAAATTAATGTTATAGAGCATCCACATCCCTTGCGGGGTAGGCGTAGAGTACAGTGTTCGAACAGGTTATTTCCTTAGAGGCCTCTCTGGCTTCCACCACTCTCATAGTTATCGGTATAACAATTAAATATTTATTAACACAGTTCAACAGACTAGCAAACCAAATATACAATGTAAAAGTGGAAGAATTCCCTCTTCTCTTCTTCTCAGTACACCCCGACATACCTCAAGTCGATATGATAACTCATTTACAGTGCGTGCTGTGCGTCTATGGAACTCTCTCCCTCGCTCTTTACGTGATAGTCCTACTCTACGGATTTTCAAGAGAAGAATTAAAGAACATTTCCTATCTATGTAAGATGTTTGTATGTATGTATATATTTATGTAGTATATTATTTTATGGTATTGTATAGTATGTAGTATATTTATGGATATATATCTGTAGTTTATACATTTAATATATGTTGTGTTGTACACTTATTACTATCAATCTCCCAAAGGTTTGCTGGAAGAGAACTCGACTTTGAGTTAAGCTCGCCTTTGTACATTTAAGTGCTCTGTAATTTTAATTTTATAACTTGTAAACCGAGTCTTATCTGATGGAAAAGTCAAGAGTCTCCGTAACCGGCGAGCGTGTATGAGACGAACTATGAGAGTCGAGGAAGCCAGAGAGGTATGTAAGGAAAGAACCTGTTGGAACTCTGTACTCTCTGCCTACCCCGCAAGGGATCTGGCGTGAGGTTATAGATAGATAGTAACTATATGCGTGTACAATAAAGAATTAAGGATGAAGTTGCCGGGGAAGACGGAAGTCTTTTCCGAAGGGCAAGTTAATAGTCTTCGTAACTGGCAAGCGTGTATGAGACGACCTATGAGAGTGGAGGAAGCCAGAGAGGTCTGTAAGGTAAGAACTGTTGGAACTCTGTACTCTCTGCCTACCCCGCAACGGAACTGGCGTGGTGATATAGATAGATAGATGGAACTGTTCAACGTGTGTTTGAATTTAGGACTTTATGACCATCATAAAAACCAATTAATATTGCTTAATTCGATGTCATTCGGTGTTCAAAGCCCATGAAAGTGGGGGAAGCCAGAGAGCTCTGTAAGAACCTATTGGAACTCTGTACTATCTGCCAACAAGCGGGGATCTGACGTGATGATCTATTAGTATGGTATAGATGGATAGATTAGTATGGTTATCAACAGTATTGTCTTCTTTAGATGTTACAAAAGTTCTAGGCCAAAGTCACTAGTGCCACCTATGATCGAGTAGGGATATTTGCGTTGCTATATTCCAGTATTTGGAATTATAACACTAGTGACATCTATTTGCGAAAAGCCTTGTTAACTAAAAATAAACTACTACTAGCGACATCTCATATCTTGTAGCATCAACTATTGTCGACTAAAGAGAGTCAACGCCATCTGTAGCCATGTAAACGAATCATGTAGCGACATCTGTTAGCAAGTAGCTGAACTTATAAACAAGTGCCATCTGTTATCGAGTAGAGAAATTAGTAAACAAGCACTATCTATTAACGAATAGCGATAACTACCTCACTATGGCGGACCATATGCGCTGTGTATCGTGCTTGAATATGGAAACCTCGGAAACACACGGTACATTTGTACGGGGCATTGATATAACTGGCGCTCTCTTGCCGTTTATTCACTTCCTGTATCTGTTCCTCGTAAGTAAGTGACGTCATAGTAAAGAGAGTTTCGTCCAATGCTTCGTATGTCCTCCTTCGTTTTACGCCATTCGTTTTATATCTGTAATATAAAAATATTATACAAAAATAAATTACGGATAAAATATTATGAAAAAATATTATATAAAAAAAATAATAACGTCATGCTAACAGCCCGACAAGGACCTTTTGGCCCGCAGCCAAAATCGGAACTAACACTAGTGTTGTAAAAACGCTCGAGTCGGCGATTAAAACGCTCGTGTTGTGTACGTGTTTCAACGCTCGTGAGCGTCGACTCACTAACCGTATGGATCTCACGTGTTGAAATATTACCCTGGAAGTAGGACAATTTTACTAAATGTACTTCAAACCAACGTCCCAAGTTTAATGTCATTCAAGTGCCAAAAAATCCTTCAATCAATCAATCAGCCTATCGTAGTCCACTGCTGGACATAGGCCTCTCCTAACACGCGCCATTGCACACGGTCCTCCGCCTTCCGCATCCAGTCCGTCCCAGCGACCTTCTTGAGGTCGTCGGTCCATCTAGCTGGGGGCCGTCCTACCTTGTCGCACTATAAATCCAATTTTGAGATAATTTAGGCCAATCGAAGAGTGATGCTGTCAATTTGTTTTAATTTCCAGAACTTGTGTTATTTCGACTAATAATGTGTAATGTTGGTGGAATATTAACCATTATGTATTCTTATATGTGCACGAGTGAAGGTAATTGTAACGAAGTGATTAAAAGTGCCTTTTCGATTTCCCTATGGTATGTATAGTATCCACTTTACTATCTTTACTATCCAGGGTGGGGCATTTTATCAATTTCATTATCATCGTTGTCATCAAGTTCATCGGGGGGTTGAATTAATTTAGAAATTAATATTCGTAATACTTGACGTCGTGATGCCATAAACATAAAAAAAATAATAGTCAAAATAACTTTTTAAAAATTTAGCCAATCATGAACCAAATTTCTTAGGGTTATTAACCCTTCGGCTTGAGCCGAAGGATTTGTATTGGTTTTTTTTTCACGGGCGCTCTCTCTTTCGGGCGTGATATCGGCCATGGTCGAGAGGGAGAGCGCGTGGGCGGCAACTGTTGGCTTTTCCGAGGCGGTGATGGCAGCAAAGGAGGAGGCGGAGAGGGAGCGAGAGGAAGCTTCCTCGAATCCCGCCCGTAGAAGACGCGCCGGGCGGAGGCGCAGGGCTTGCGCCGGTAATCTCCGCCCGCCTTGAAGATTGGCCTTTAGGCCGGGGGGGTGGGCTCCCTGACGCCTGACCAGCAGCAGGCCCAAGAAGAGAAGGCGCCGTGTCACGCGCGCTTCATGCGGAGTCACAATCACAGACGTGGTATGTGTCATTAGACTCAGACGCCCACGAGGCGACCCCTGCGACAGAGCACTGGGCCAAGCGAAGGACACCGGGGGGTTTTAGTGGGTGCGAGCTCCACATAACTGCCAACCCAAGCCTACTCTGATGTGGCAGTATGCGGCAGTAGAGATGAGTCGTATTAGGTAAATCAGGTACTAAGTACACCTGTTCCTAGTCTGCATAAATACCTAATCCACCTAATCTACCTAATCTCAATGATCTCATACACATACCGTTCCTTAGTGATCTTAATCCGCCTATTCTATATCAAATCCTAATATCGTATTATCGATATTTGAATTAATTGAATGTTAAATTGTTTTTTTAGTTAAGAACGGGTACAGTCATAATAACACTTTTAAGAAAATGGAAGTTTCAAAATGGAATCAAATTTTTTTTTCTTGATTAGATTAGATATTTCTGCACGAAGTTGGTTGAATAAACTAATACTTGTTTTCTATTTTATCATTTATTGATATATTAGTGATGAATTGGTATCTTCCCTTCATACTTTTTACAGGCTTAGGACTGTTAACTTAAAGCGATAAGCATATGAGTGAGTGAGAGAGCGCGGGAACAGGTGTGAGTGAGCGTGCTAAACGGGCTAAATATTAGGTGGATTAGGTATTGTCAGAATTGGATTAGGTGCCGCCTATTCTCGTAAAATACCTGTTCTTTGGATCTGTTCTAATAAATACGACTCACCTCTATGCGGCAGGCATTTCCCCCCGAAAAAAATAAATAAAAAAAATGGGCCAAAGGCTATTAATCGGCTTTGGTCGGACACTATAAATAACTCACCTATCTGTAGTGCTCTCCGGCGTATCATCTTCTTCAACCTTCTTGCTCTTAACTTTAACTTCTTTAGGCTTCCTCTTCTTCAGCTTCCTATCTTTCTTAACATCACAAATATCAACCAACGCCTTATCATCAGAATCATCAAACGGATCATCGTATTCGTTAAAAAAGATTTCGTTATTCTCATCTTTAACAGCCACTTCCGTTATCGGGGTGACTTTGACGGTGTCCAAATGTATTTCCGGTATTTCTATGTCGGTATTGTAATCTGTGTCATTTTCAGATTTTACTGGATCATCTGTTATATGGAGATCGTGATCGTTATTTTCATATATTTTTTGGATTAGTGAAGATTTTAATTCGGCGTGTGTGCGGTTTATAGATTTTATATCGCGTATTCTTATCTGCAAAATTGATTAATGTATATTAACAACATTTTTAAAAAGGGCGAGCGTTTATGAGACGAACTATGAGAGTGGAGGAATCCAGAGAGGTATGTAAGGAAAGAACCTGTTGGAACTCTGTACTCAATGCCTACCCCGCAAGGGATATGGCGTGATGATATAGGACGGACGATAAGCGTAGTGGTTAAGAGCTTAAGCCGATCCCCCATAAATTCTCTTAAGGCATTTATTATTCAACGGACAAGCGGGGTAATCGCAATATTGCACAAAAATTATTACATTTTGAGGTCATAATTCAGTAGCCATTAATACATATGAGGTAATATTGTGTTGATATTCAGTAAAGATGTCGGCGACTTCGATATAAGTACTTTGAGATATTCGTTTTAGATTGCAAATTGTCCGTTAAATACGGATAATTGCCATTATTTTAATAAAATAGATAAATAATTATGGCATGGCTCAAATGTTTGTTGGTTCTGGGGCAATTTTCGACAACGTCCTTTCAACTCCAGAGGCTGAAAAGGAGTTGATAAAACTATTTTTCGGATTTTATCACCGTTTATTTTTGCTTTTTAAGTTGAACACCTATGCCTTTTGGGCGTCTATCATCTCAGTCCTTCCCGTGACCATGGGTGCTGCGATGCACTCGAACCGTAGGGAACTTTATCAAAAATAAACCGCGATAAACACCGATTTTTTTTATTTCATGTGTAATATTCGCGTAAATCTAAGAACTTAGGATGAAAAGGAGTTGTTCTTATTCAACTTGTGATACTAAACAGATATTACAAGTTTATTTGGTCGTGGTAAGATAGTCTAGGTCTTCCCCGGTACCTGCATCCTTCCACTTTCACATTGTATATCTGTTTTGTTATTCTTTCCTCTGGTCAGGAAAGTACCTGTTGGAACTCTGTACTCTCTGCCTACCCCGCAAGGGATCTGGCGTGAGGTTACAGATAGATAATCTATCTATCTGACAGATAGATAAACATTACAAGTTATTTTTCTTCTACGATATAAAGAACGTCGCCCCACACTAGTAATAATCCCTGGTATTATGGTGCGTTTACAAACATCGATATTTTTAAACTCAGCCCCACCCTAGGATTTATTCCTGTGTCGTGGGTGCGTTTACAAACATGAAAAATGCCAGAGGAAAGAATGACAAAACAGATATACAATGTGAAAGTAGAAGGATGCAGGTACCGGGGAAGACCTAGACTATCTCACCACGACCAAATAAACCGAGTCTTATCTGATGGAAAAGTCAAGAGTCTCCGTAACCGGCGAGCGTGTATGAGACGAACTATGGGAGTCGAGGAAGCCAGAGAGGTATGTAAGGAAAGAACCTGTTGGAACTCTGTACTCTCTGCCTACCCCGCAAGGGATCTGGCGTGAGGTTATAGATAGATAGATAGAAAAATGACATACCCAAATACCCAGACCGAAACAAATAATTGTGGATCACACAAAGATTTGTCCCGTGCGGGACTCGAACCCGCGACTATTAGACACAGTGGGCGGAGCGGCTTAAGCTCTCAACCATCTCTACACCGATACTATCTTTCATACTTACAATACAAATTCCACAAAATTAAAAATTAAATTCACGATGCTAAATATTATGGTTTTTGAACGGGAAGAAACCAGAACGAATGCAAGGATTGTGGTTGGTAACGATGTGCTGGAGCAAGTGAATGAGTTTGTATATCTTGGATGCACCTTCAGTAAGGATGGGAAATACACCGCTGACATAGAGAGAAGAGTGAATGCAGGGAATAGAGTGAATGGTGCGGTGGGAAGGCTACTTGGGAGCCGGCACTTAAGCCAAAAGGCGCAGCTAGCCATACATAACGGAGTGCTTGTCCCAACGCTGTTATATGGCAGTGAGAGCTGGGTATGTAAGAAGGAGAACGAAAGCAGGATAAATGCGGTCGAAATGCGAACAGCATAGTAAGAAAGCGAGTAGGTATGAAAGATAGTATGGGTGTAAAGATGAGAAAGGGTATGCTCCGTTGGTTCGGGCATATAGAAAGAATGCCAGAAGAAAGAATGACAAAACAGATATACAATGCGAAAGTGGAAAGATGTAGGTGCCGGGGAAGACCTAGACTATCTTACCATGACCAAATAGACCGTGTCTTAGCTGAAGGGCAAGTCAAGAGTCTCCGTAACCGGCGAGTGTGTATGAGACGAACAATAAGAGTGGAGGAAGCTAGAGAGGTATGTAAGGAAAGAACCTGTTGGAACTCTGTACTCTCTGCCTACCCCGCGAGGGAGCTGGCGTGATGATATAGATAGATAGACGATGCTAAAGTAGCATGCTATTTTAGCATAGAACTAACACTTACATAGGTATGTGGTTGAACCAGATCCTGCAGAATGCCGTGGGCTTTGAGAGCTTTATTCCTGAACTTAACTGCGCCAGCCAGCCGCGCGCCACATTCCCAGCACACCCGCTGAGGCAACAGATTCTCTCCACAAATCTGTAAACAATATAATATTATAATATTAGCCCTGTTAAGAAACTGTCCCACTGTTGGGCACGGGCTTCCTCTCAAACTGAGAGGGTTTAGGCCATAGTCCACCACGCTGGCCCAGTGCGGGTTGGCGAACTTCACACACCTTCGAGAAACTCTTAGGCATGCAGGTTTCCTCACAATTTTTTCCTTCACCGTTAAAGCAAGTGATAATTAATTTTTAATACACACATTCTTTCGAAAAGACAGAGGTGCGTGCCTGGGTTTGAACCCGAGACCTTTGACTTTGCAGTCCAACGGTCTAACCACTCGGCTATCACTGCAAACAAATACAAAATCAAATCGTTTATTTTTCATAAACCCTGCGGGGATGTTTACAAATAGTAATATTTACAATTTTTTTAACATACTAATCTACCACCGGATCGGAACGAGGCCTCCACAGAGAAGATCCGGCGAGAAACTCAGCGGGATTGTTGTTATCGTTATTTGTATAGATATATACATGCGTCACATTTGACGGACGATTTAGCGTGTGGTTAAGAGCTTAAGCCGCTCCGCCCACTGTGTCTAATAGTCGCGGGTTCGATTCCAGCACGGGACAAATCTGTGTGTGACCCACAATTATTTGTTCCGGTCTGGGTATTTGTGTATGTGAATTTTCATGTTTGTAAACGCGCCCACGATACAGGAATAAATCCTAGGGTGAGGTAACGTTTATAAAAAAAAAAAAACATTTATGCAGTTTTTTTTATGCAGTCCAGCACCATTCTTATATCTCAGTCGTAAGGCATCACGACGGAGGCCTTACGACGGTGATATTAGATTAATAATAATATTTTTAAGAATATGTTAACATGAAAAGCTAGAGGATTCTGAGTAGACCAGTCAAAGTCCAAAAATATTTATTTGTTTAGGCCAATACATAAGCACTTCCTAACGTCAAAATTATTACATTTTTTTTACATCTACCACCGGATCGGAACGCGGCTTCCACTGAGAAGATCCGGCGAAAACCCAGCGGGCAAGTATTTTAACTTAATTTGTTTCGCCTTTCTGATAACCATTATTTTTCTCAAAATTGTATTAGCATTGCAATGCTGTAGCATTGTTTAATTTTGCTGATTGAGGAGCTCCTCAAGATAATCCGAAATTATCTTAACGATAAAACAGATTGGGTTTGAGATAGTCTCCATAAGCAGCACCCGTTCACGAGTACGACTACTTGAGCTGCCATCACCTCCCTCGACCATGTTAGAGGGAAGGAAGTGACCCGCACCAAATAGACACCGCAAATGCACACAATAATAATTCAACCTACACCATTGCTGGACAAAGGCCATCTCACAAATCGAGGCGGAAAAGATTACGACACACTCCAGCACTTGTCCGCTGATGTGAGCTGTAGCGAGCTTATGGAGCCGCGTACTATGTTGCTGAAGCACTCATATATGTGGATTATAATTGAAATGGCTTGCTAGTGTTAATATATAACTTTATTGATATTTATTCAAATTCAAATCATTTATTTGCTTCAATATGAGTTACAATATGGATTATATCATTATGTTATTAAGCCATATTCTACCAGTTAGGCATGCAAATATTATTATTTTAGAAGATGAATGTAATTATAAGATTAGTCTATGTCAATTAAAAACGTGATTAAAAATTATATTAAATTGTCATTACATTATATATTTCTTAAGCATACTACATTAGTTAAGTAAATATTCGTTGATCGTATAATAGGCTTTATTTAATAGACATGTCTTTAGATGATATTTAAATAGATTGAAATTTTGTATATCTTTAATATGTTTAGGTAATTTATTATATAATTTAGGTCCCATACATAGTGCGCTTTTGTCAAACAAAGCCGTTCTGTGACTACTTGCACAGAGTATGTCAGCATGTCTAGAACTTTTCAATTTTTGATACCTGTGTATGTTTTTTCTTGTGTATAATATTAACTCAAGTATTATACTAAGTTTATGGAAATTAACAACGTAACTTATTTCTTATAGAGAAAAAATAATTCACACTCGTCTCACCCGGCGGTGGACAAGCAAGAAACAACCACAAAAATTAAATTAGCACAATTGCCAACATAAAAAATACAACTTAGTTCGGATGCGAACTACAAAATAATTATAAAATAACAATTTTATGTTCAGATACGAACAGAAGCTGTAAAGGCCCCGCGGCCAACAGCGTAGATCATTCACACACACACACACACACACACACACACACACACACACACACACACACACACACACACACACACACACACACCCGCACCCGCACCCGCACGCACGCACGCACGCACGCACACGCGCACACACACACACACACACACACACACACACACACACATACACACACACACACACACACACACACACACACACACACACACACACATACACACACACACACACACACATATTCAAACGATTTTTTAAACATAGCCCTACAGATGTATTATTCCTGTGTCGCGGGTGCGTTTACAAACATGGAAATTCACATACACAAATACCCAGACCGGAACAAATAATTGTGGGTCACACAAATATTTGTCCCGTGCGGGAATCGAACCCGCGACTACGAGGCACAATAGGCGGAGCGGCTTAAGCTCTAAGCACTGCGCTAAGTCGTCCGTAAATATTTATCCGATTTATTTCAGACAGGGTGTCCATAGTGTTATAGTATTTTTTACATAAGATGGGTAGTGACAGATCTAATTGCCAAACAAAATTAATATAATCCAAATAATTATGCACCTATAATATGAATCATTAATGAATGTTGACATTATATTTTAAAATTGACATTTTAATTTAATTGTGACATTTTCAATAATGGAGACCGCGACTTGGTAAGCGTAAGGTAGGACGGCCCCCAGCTAGATGGACCGACGACCTCAAAAAGGTCGCTGGGACAGACTGGATGCGGAAGGCGGAGGACCGTGTGCAATGGCGCGTGTTAGGAGAGGCCTATGTCCAGCAGTGGACTGCGATAGGCTGATTGATTGATTGATTTTCAATAATTCATTTCGACCAGTTCATTTGACAATCTAATCATTATTGACATTTTATTATTTTGACTATGATTATTACCAATTTTATTTATCTACTTATTTCATGATTATTGTTTGTTATATTAATGTAAAACACCGTCACGCCTATATTCCCCAGAGGGGGTGGCAGGGGTGTACTGAGTACACCCTCGTTTCGCCGACGATGTTAGGTCCCATGTAACAGGGGGCGCGCCTATTGCCATATACCGGGCACAATTCCAGACTCCGGACTCTAAGTGGGAATTTTTCGTTAGAAAAACTACATTTGTCCCACCTAGGATTTGAACCCAGGACCTCGTGATCACAAAGCGATGCGGTTTGCCACCAGACCAACGAGGCAGTCGATGTCAGCAGTATTAATGTAATGTGCAAATATTTTATAATTATTATGATTCAATGAGAAATGTAAGTGTTAATGCCTAAAATCGTATTATATTGTAAAGTTAAATTTAACACTTAGTAAGTCTGCCAAATTATGCATGCTTTGTGGCAAAGTGTGGAGTTCTATTTTATAATATAAGATCTAATTGTACCTACCTACACTTGCAGAATAAATGATTATGAATATGAAAAAAAAATCAATGGTGTTAAGGCATAAAACCACAAGTATAGAAACGAGTCATGCCTCTTATTGCTATTGAATAAAGTATAATTTTCTTTTACACAACTGTCACAGTAACCATCTTACATAATAAATACTATAGTGTACTAAAGAATGCCAGAGGAAAGAATGACAAAACAGATATACAATGTGAAAGTGGAAGGATGCAGGTACCGGGGAAGACCTAGACTATCTTACCACGACCAAATAAACCGAGTCTTATCTGATGGAAAAGTCAAGTCTCCGTAACCGGCGAGCGTGTATGAGACGAACTATGAGAGTCGAGGAAGCCAGAGAGGTATGTAAGGAAAGAACCTGTTGGAACTCTGTACTCTCTGCCTACCCCGCAAGGGATCTGGCGTGAGGTTATAGATAGATAGGTATTTGTAATTTTATGTGTACAGTGAACTGCACAGTTTTGCTTACTCGCCGTTTACGCAATAAGTATGTATGCGCGTCACCGAGGCATCGGTAATCATTTTTAACATTAATAAATCAGTGCACTTATAGCATTCAATTCGGACGGTTTTATTATCATTTTTAACCGACCCACACCCTATCATTTATCACCCTATCAACCGTGTGTGAGATTATTATCACCAGCTGGCACATTTTTTTGGTCCTTCGAGCCGGATACAAAATGTAAGAGTATCATTATATTAATACGTGAAGCAAAAACTTTGTACCCCTTTTTACGAAAATTGCGCGGACGGAGGAGTATGAAATTTCCCACACTTATAGTTTATATAGAGAAGGAGTGCAGAATGCTAATATTTTTTTAATATTACGCATAAAAAATACATTAAATCAATAAAAAAACATTACACACACACACTACATGTATTTGACACACACACGCATATATACTCTTTTGTTTATTGTAAAGGCTGTGGTCAAATTGAGAATATATTAATATTGTTTGTCTTTAATATTATTTGTCAAACATAACCAGCAAACGATGAAAGAGTAGGTCGAATTTCGAACAATGGGCGACCACTAGTATAAATAATTTATTATGTAAGTACTCATTTATTAGTAGTAAGTACTCAGTTGCGCGTGAAGTCCGATGGAATGTTGTGCGAGGCACAAGGGGGTTTCAGGTCTGGAAGAGGATGTTCGGATCAAGTCTTCTCACTCCGCAACATCGTAGAGAAGCATCTGGCAGTGGGCCGGAAGGTTTTCTGCGGTTTTGTAGATCTGGAGAAGGCATTTGACAGAGTTGTGCGAAAGAGACTTTGGGACATTTTGCCAGAGTATGGTATAGATGGCACTCTGTTGCGAGCCGTCCAGTCCACTTATGTGGACTGCAAGGCATGCGTACGGGTGGGTGGTAACAGGTCACCCTGGTTTGACGTTAAAATCGGCGTCAAGCAGGGTTGCGTGTTGTCCGCTAGACTGTTTGTAGTATATCTGGACAAAAGTCTTCAAAGACTGAAAGCGATGAATGAAGGTGTACAAATGGGTGACTTAGTGGTAAACCATCTACTTTATGCAGATGACGCGGTTTTAATAGCGCCAACAGCCACTGATCTGCAAACACTAGTCACAGTTATGAAAAACGACTGCATGATCAATGGCTTACACTTGAATGTGAAGAAAACCAAGATTATGGTTTTTGAAAGGGAAGAAACCAGAACGAATGTAAGGATTGTGGTTGGTAACGATGTGCTGGAGCAAGTGAATGAGTTTGTATATCTTGGATGCGCCTTCAGTAAGGATGGGAAATACACCGCTGACATAGAGAGAAGAGTGAGTGCAGGGAACAGAGTGAATAGTGCGATGGGAAAGCTACTCGGGAGCCGGCACTTAAGCCCTAAGGCGCAGCTGGCCATACATAACGGAGTTCTTGTCCCAACGCTGTTATATGATAGCGAGAGCTGGGTATGTAAGAAGGAGAATGAAAGTAGGATAAATGCGGTAGAAATGCGAGCTCTGCGGAAGATGTGCGGAGTGAAGCTGACCGACCGCATTAGCAACAGCATAGTAAGACAGCGAGTAGGTATGAAAGATAGTATCGGTGTAAAGATGAGAAAGGGCATGCTCCGTTGGTTCGGGCATATAGAAAGAATGCCAGAGGAAAGAATGACAAAACAGATATACAATGTGAAAGTGGAAGGATGCAGGTACCGGGGAAGACCTAGACTATCTTACCACGACCAAATAAACCGAGTCTTATCTGATGGAAAAGTCAAGAGTCTCCGTAACCGGCGAGCGTGTATGAGACGAAATATGAGAGTCGAGGAAGCCAGAGAGGTATGTAAGGAAAGAACCTGTTGGAACTCTGTACTCTCTGCCTACCCCGCAAGGGATCTGGCGTGAGGTTATAGATAGATAGATAGTAAGTACTCATATCTACCAATAATAGTGTACGCCACCAACTGCCCTATTTACCTTTCTTTCTAGCATTCTGTATCTTACCAGGTTGTCTAGAAGAAATTGCTGTTAGCAATAAGACCGCCTATTGTATCACTGCCTTATTTTACATGTCTGTAATATAGTTTTTGTTGATGTACAATAAAGGGTATTCTATTTTATTCTATTCTACACTCAGGAGACTGCTGGTGCGAAGCCGCGATCTTAAGATAGCGAATCTTTTCTTATTATGGCGTCAAAGTCATGCGTGTGTCACCACAACTCCAACACCACGCCAGTCCCATCAGTATCCTGAATCCATTATTGTACTGGCTATCCTAGGCTTTATTTATTTATTCTTTATGCACTTATGTACAAAGGCGGACTTAACGCCAGAGGCATTTCTGCCAGTCTACCTCGAGGTGATGTGGAAACAGCTGTGGTAGGTGCAAAAAATTACGAGTAATAAAATACTAAAAAAAAAACAAACAATTTAAAAATCAAAGCAATTAAAATATTTAAAAACACAATACTAATTACATACATACAATAAAAGCAGTTATATATAGAAACACCGTCACGCCAATATTCCCCAGAGGGGGTGGCAGAGGTGTACTGAGTACACCCACGTTTCGCCGACGATGTGGTCCCATGTAATAGGGGGCGAGCCTATTGCCATATACCGGGCACAATTCCAGACTCCGGACTCATACTGGGAATTTTTCGTTAGAAAAACTACATTTGTCCGACCTAGGATTTGAACCCAGGACCTCGTGATCACAAAGCGATGTGCTTTGCCACCAGACCAACGAGGCGGTAATACATACAAGTATGTTGCATACATATACTATATATGAAACAGACAGTTTGAGAAAAAGGCTTTCCTCTTCCTCTCTTTCCTTCGACCTTCCCTTCCAAGATGTTTTGAATAAAACTGTCTGTGTCTCCTTCTATTTTGTGATACATACAAAAAAATTTTATTGGTACTTATAGGTAACTTACCGTGAGCCCAGTTATCTGCTCATACATCTGGTCCAGTCTGAATTCTTTTAGATGGTACATCTTGACGTCCATCGCTAGGCATATTCTGCACACCTGAAGGTTTAAGATTTAAAAGAGTACAAATATGTTTACAGATATAGTGCAACAAGCATATATTGTACCGTTGATAAGATTGACAGGGGGTGTTGGTGTGAAATTAGTTATAATAATAAAATTATAATATTAGTCATGTCTAGAAACTACCCCACCGTTGGGCACGGGCCTCCTCTCGAACTGAGAGGGTTTAGGCCATAGTCCACCACGCTGGCCCAGTGCGGGTTGGCGAACTTCACACACCTTCGAGAGACAGGCATGCAGGTTTCCTCACGATGTTTTCCTTCACCATTAAAGCAAGTGATAGTTAATTTATTATTACGCACTTGCTTTCGAAAAGACAGAGGTGCGTGCCTGTATTTGAACCCGAGACCTCTGACTTTGCAGTCCAACAGTCTAACCACTAGGCTATCTCTAAATCAGACTTATCATTTATTAAAATTTTCCTACTTTTAGGGAAATATTACAAAATGTGGGTCCGCACTCCCCCTTTGACTCGCGGGCGCGGGTGCAATGCGGGTGATGGCCCCAGACGCCGTCACCCGCGCACGCCCCCACGTCGAGACACCTAGTATACGCCCTCTCCCATAGCGCCTGCCCAAGCCAAGGCCGTTCCTCCTTGAGACGCTCTTGAGCTAGTTGCCCCCGTGCCCTTCTGACTCGAGTGTAGTGGTTGCACGCTCGCCCTTTTGTCCGGTGAAGCTGTAAAGGCCCCGCGGCCAACGGCGTAGATCACTCACACACACTAAAATAAAAGCCTATGCCGCTCCGCCCATTGAATCGAGAAGTTGCGGGTTCGATCCCAGCACGGGGTAAATTTTATTTAGTTGACTACTTTTTATTTAAAGAAAAAATCAGCAGTGGTCCTCTGGGAGTGCCAACAGAAGTGAAAACATACATATGTACAGAGGTGTCGGTAACGGTCACTGTGTTGCGAGTTCAATGGTTTTTTCCCATCTCAAATAATGCCAACGTGCAGGTGTATCTATGTACGTACATACACAATATATGTACATACTTATACATATACAGAGGTGTCGGTAACGGTAACAGTGACTTCAATTCAATTTCGACACGCCCACCGAGTTGGATCGACTCATTTCCATGATGGACGCCGATGAAGACGCAGCTATTTATTAATTTACTTGCGTTATATGAGAATAAAGAAACAGAGAAGAAGGTACCGGGTGCATCCTTATAAGGCAAACACGAGATGAGAGCAAGCATTTTGAATTATTTTTCTAAGAGCTCAAAAAGTGTGGAGATACGTTTTTTGGATATACTAGAATGAGTCCGAAAGCGTTTGAAGAACTTTTAAGCATTTTAAAAACCAACATTACAAAAACAGAAACACAATTTGGCAACTGTAAACTAACACTGTCCGCGTAGTACGTATAGCAACCGTCCGGCTGGCTGTCAGTAGGCATGACGATCTAAGGAATCTTACACGTTCGATTCAAATCGATCTGAAGTCGAATGTGCAAGAATCGATTCTCGATTTAATCGAGTATTAAAGGATCGGTTCTCAATGAATCAATCAATTTGCCGATTTTTTTTTTTGAGTACCTATTTCATCACGCCAGCTCCCTCGCGGGGTAGGCAGAGAGTACAGAGTTCCAACAGGTTCTTTTCTTACATACTTTTCTGGCTCCCTCCACTCTCATAGTACGTCTCATACACACTCGCCGGTTACGGAGACTCTTGACTTGCCCTCCAGATAAGACACGGTCTATATGGTCATGGTAAGATAGTCTAGGTCTTCCCCGGTACCGACATCCTTCCACTTTCGCATTGTATATCTGTTTCATTCTTTCTTCTGGCATTATTTCTATATGCCCGAACCAACGGAGCATACCCTTTCTCAACTTTACACCGATACTATCTTTCATACCTACTCGCTTTCTTACTACGCTGTTGCGAATACGGTCGGTCAGCTAGACTCCGACCATCTTCCGCAGAGATCGCATTTTGGGACAAGCACTCCGTTATGCATAGCCAGCTGCGCCTTTTGGCTTACGTGCCGGCTCCCAAGTAGCCTTCCTATCGCACCATTGACTCTATTCCCTGCATTCACTCTTCTCTCTATATCAGCGGTGTATTTCCCATCCTTACTGAAGGCGCATCCAAGATATACAAACTCATTCACTTGCTTCAGCACATGGTTACCAACCACAATCCTTGCATTCGTTCTGGTTTCTTCCCGTTCAAAAACCATAATTTTGGTTTTCTTCACATTCAAATTTTGAATGAATGAATTTGAATGAATTCAAATTTGGATACCTCCTTTTTACAATTTCTTAATGCCTTTAAATTAGAATTTAACAAAAAGACAACCAATTTAAAATAAACTCATGATTTGTAAGTAGTATTTTTAACAATAAACGTGTCATTATTTATGTCCCTGATGTAGATAACTTAAATAAATTATATTTTTGATTACCACTAGATTTAATCAACAAGCGATCAGATTCGACGGCTTTCGGAATCAATCTACTGAATCGATTCGGTGGTTTAGATCGATCTAAAAAATTCCGATTAAATGGCTCATTCATTTAAAGAAAAATCAAGCTTTGGATCGGTTCAAATCGAACACTCCACACTAAAATAACGATTCTCAATTAATCGATTCGAAGTCGATTCTTATTATTCTGCCGATTGAATGAGTTTTTTTTTTATTCCTTCCATTTTATAATTTCTTGATACGACTTAAAATAAACGCATGTTTGGAATGTAGTATTTTTTACAATAAACGTGTTTTGACATTATTTATATCCCTGATTTACACAACCTACTTAGGTCATATTTTCGACTACAGCTTTTTTAAGACTGAATCGTGAATCGGTCCGATTGGACGGCTTTCGAAATCGATCTACTGAATCGATTCAGTAGTTCAAATCGATCAAAAAATCGATTATTTGGATTGAAAAACTCGATTTTTCGATTAATCGACTTTAAATCGATATGCCTAACTGTCAGTCAGGCCGCAGCGCTAAGAGCCACCGGAGCGGTTGGCCGGCAGCCGCAATGCAGTGCGGATAAAAACTATGTTTCTGTACATATTTTTGATTGCGGTCAGCCGGACAGCTGACCGCGTTCCGGCTATCCGCATAGTGCGTAGGTACCCTAAGTATAGATAAGTTTTTTTTTTTTTTTTTAAACTTAGCCCCACACTAGGATTTATTCCTGTGTCGTGGGTGCGTTTACAAACATGTAAATTCACATACACAAATACCCAGACCGGAACAAATAATTGTGGATCACACAAAGAAATGTCCCGTGCGGGACTCGAACCCGCGACTATTAGACGCGGTGGGCAGAGCGGCTTAAGCTCTTAACCACTGCGCTAAATCGCCCGTCAAAGTTAATGCTGGTATGCAAGTACTAATGTACGCTACTTACCCTTAAAGCAGCCGGAGCGTCGAGGTCATCAGTAGAATCCTGTAATATTAAAATGTTTTGTAGAGTCAGTCTCCGACCGAAGGTCGATTTTAGGCTGGAGCCGAAGCCGATTAATAGCCGAAGGATTAATAACCCTAAGAAATCAGATTCATGATTGGCATTTTTTTAAAAGGTATATAGTCAGTATGTGTGTGTGAATGATGTACGCTGTTGGCCGCGAGGCCTTTACAGCTTCACCGGACTTAAAGGCGAGCGTGCAACCACTACGCTCTAGCCAGCCAGAAGGGCAAGAGGCGACATACTCGAGGGCGCCTCGAAGAGGTGCCCTCGGTTGGGACAGTCGCTGTAGGGGGACGGGTGCACTACTAAGTGCACCGGTCAACCGCCGGCTATGGGAGGGGATCTACTACTACGTCGTCGTCGTCGCCCGTATTCTGAGCGGAAAGAAGGGATGACAAAGCATCGGGGGGGTCGGTGAGAACATGTCGCGGCCGGCGGTGGCGGCAGGGGTCGGGGGGGAGATCGTAGTCGGCGGTGGCTACGATTAACGGATTCGCATGGGTAGATGCGTTCGCGAAGTGACGTGTTGACGCCTTTTTAATAAAGGCGCGAATAGGTTCGAGACCTAGATCGGAGTGGAGGTCGACGTTCCGTACGAACCAGGGGGCTCCTACGGCTTTACGGAGGAAGCGGTTTTGAACCACTTGGTATAGTCAGTATTTACTTAACGAGATGATGAAAATGATCTACAACTGACTAACAATAACACCGTCACGCCTATATTCCCCAAGCGGGGGTGGCAGAGGTGTACCGAGTACACCCACTTTTCGCCGACGATGTTAGGTCCCATGTAATAGGGGGCGAGCCTATTGACCCATACTGGGAAGTTTTCGTTAGAAAAACTACACTTGTCCGAACTAGGATTCGAACTGAGAACCTGATCACCAAGCGATGCGCTTTGCCACTACACCATCGAGGAAGAACTAAAAGTGATAAGACTGAAATAATATTATTTATAATATTTATTTGCTTACAAGCATTCGTAAGTCGTAGATCGTTCAATTTTGGTGCTTTGTGCCGAAGCCGAAGGATTGGCTGAAGGTGGTATTTTTAGCCGAAGGTGGCCGAGGCTTCGGGCGGACACTACAAATTTACAAGTTGTAAGGAACAAACACACTAAGCTTTTTTTGCCCGCACGAATTCCAAGTATTTGGAGCACCGTCCTTGTCACAGTCAGTCACTCCACACAGGATCAGACACCGACCTCGCCGGCGAGCTCGAAGAATCTCTTGCGCGTCGGCCGGTGCTGAGCACCACGGCGAGACACCTAGTATACGCCCTCCCCTATAGCGACTGCCCAAGCCGAGGCCGTTCCTCCTTGAGGCGCCCTTGAGCTAGTTGCCCTCTTGGCCTTCTGGCTCGAGCGTAGTGGTCGCACGCTCGTGCTCTTGTCCGGTGAAACTAAAGACCCCGCGGCCAACAGCGTAGATCACTCACACACACACACACACAGAACACATATACAAAAAAGGTAGTCTTTAGTATGAACCATCCAAAACCTAACCTTTTCTCCTTTAACCATGTACTACTCTTCATTTAGAGCTCACTTAATATATAATTGTATAACATCTATGGCACTGGTATGGTTTTTGAAAGGGAATAAACCAGAACGAATGTAAGGATTGTGGTTGGTAACGATGTGCTGGAACAAATGAATGAGTTTGTATATCTTGGATGCGCCTTCATTAAGAATGGGGAATACACCGCTGACATAGAGATGAGTGAGTGCAGGGAACAGGGTGAATGGTGCGATGGGTAAACTACTTGGGAGCCGGCACTTAAGCCATAAGGCGCAGCTGGCCATACATAACGGAGTTCTTGTCCCAACGCTGTTATATGGTAGCGAGAGCTGGGTATGTAAGAAGGAGAATGAAAGTAGCATAAATGCGGTAGAAATGCGAGCTCTGAGGAAGATGTGCGGAGTGAAGCTGGCCGACCGCATTAGCAACAGCGTAGTAAAAAAGCGAGTAGGTATGAAAGATAGTATCGGTGTTAAGATGAGAAAGGGCATGCTCCGTTGGTTCGGGCATATAGAAATATTGGTTCGGGCATACATTAATACTACAACTGCTGGTGTTTATTGTTGCCTGGTAAAATGGCTGGCGATCGCTCAATGTCTGACACAGACTTGAACAAATTGTCACAAGATACGATTACACCACCGCACGATTATGTCTTCTCGCGATTAAAGAGAAAGAGAAGTGATGAGTGCGCAACAGATTTAATAACATTTAAGGAGGAATTAAAATCAATGTTTACTGCTCAAGACCAAGAATTAAAGAAAATACTAGCAGAAATACAAAACTCTAACCAAAATATCCAGTCCTCTGTAATTCTTCTCACAGAACAGAATGATGAATTTAAAAAGAAAATTGAGAAGTTAGAGTTTAAAATACAAGAAGACAGTAAATATATAACAATTTTGGAAAACAAAATTGAGGACCTACAAATGGGAAGTCGTAAAGCGAATTTTGAAGTGAAAAATGTGCCGAAAAAACCCAATGAAACCAAAGATGATCTAATTGAAATGATGATATGTCTATCTAAAAATATAGGCGGTAAATTAAATAAATTTGACATTAAAGATATATATCGGGTACGGGCAAAGAAAGCCGACACACAAAATACCCCTATTGTGGTAGAAACATCATCTACTCTATTGAAAACTGAAGTTCTGAAAATGTGTAAGACATTTAATGCCAAACATAAGATGAAGCTGCGAGCATTACATTTAGGATTTCGTACATTAGAAGATACTCCCATCTATGTCACAGAGCAGCTTACATCAAAAGGAGCTCGTTTACACTTTATGGCACGTGATCTTGCCAAATCAAGAAAATATAAATTCTGCTGGACTGCCTATGGAAAGATCTATGTGAGAAAGGATGAACATACTCCAATCATAAGTATTAAATCTGAGGCCCAGGTTCATCAACTATTACAGGAGAAATGACTGAGTCTAAGAGAATTTCTTGAGATTTTTCTAGTTAAGTTATTTGCATGCTTTCTGTTTCATTGTTCATTAATCTTCAAAATTGGTTTAATTATAATACAAACTGTAAATTGTTTTCTTTGTAAACACAAAAACACACACCAAAACATCCTCAAACACTTACACACATGCCAGCATACACATATACACTTACACTCACACATACACATATACAAAAACAAAAACCCGTACACACGTAAAGCATACTGTTCTAATTCAAATACACTATACTTAATTCCAATTTCAAGTTTCACCGTCTCTCAACAACATGTGGGAAATACATACTCAACCTTAGATATCATTTTTATGTATTTGCGCCTAAAGTATTACGATTTTGTGAATGTTAGCTGTACCCATTACCTTATTGACTATTACAATTTTTTAATAATCATTATTGAATATGGATAGCTCGTTTACAGTACTGAAAGAAATAGATGAGGAAGAGATAGCTCAATCATATCGGTGTGATATTGGGGACTTAGCCGAAAACATAACTGTAAAAGACACAGATTTAACAATTATATCACAAAATATAAGAAGCGTGTATAGTAATCTTGATGATCTAAATGTGACTCTAAATGAATTAAAATTTAGTCCTGATATATTGGTTCTCACGGAATGCTGGCTTGTGCCAGGCAAACCGATTCCCTCACTGCACGACTATACATATTTTGCAACAACTAAACATACTAATCAAAATGATGGCGTAGTGGTATATGTTAAAAATGGAACAATAATTATTAACATTAAAGAAGTTTATTTGGAACATGCATCTTGCCTTCAAATAGAAACATATAATAGCACTATTCTAGGGATATATCGCTCACCATCTCATACTAATGCTGAATTGTTTATTTATAATCTTAGCTTACATTTGGACACAATTAAGTCACATAAAAATATAATTATAACCGGGGACTTAAACATTAATATTATTCCGAAGGAAATAGAGCACTCTAATGAAAGGAACAATAAAGTAAACTACCTTAATATGCTAGCTATGCATAGTATTTGCCTGCTCATTACTTGCCAACTAGAGAAGAAAGCTGTTTAGACCATTACATGTTAAAACTAGATCAAAATAGCTTATCTGCGAAGGTTGCCGTATTAAACACTTCTGTAACTGATCATTCTATGATATTCTTAAATTTAGCCTGCTTAAAACCACCAAAAGAAAATATGAAGATAAAAAATGTAGTTGATTTTGAAGCGGCTCTTATTAGTCTATCGGAAAAAAATGTTGCTGCATTACTTTTTTGTAATGATCCTAATATTTTAATAGATATATTGGTAAATAAGATAATATCATCACTCCAAGAACATACTCGATCGATGGCTATCCCCAAAAGCAAATGTTCTATTAAACCTTGGATTACGGCAGGTATCCTAAGGTGCATACGAAATAGGAACAAACTTCAAAAAAAAACACGATTAGATCCAAATAACGAACTATTAAAAATCAGCTATATATCGGAATTATTGCAATAAATTGTTACGAAAGTTAAAACTAACCCATGAAAGAAACCAATTAGCACTATCTACAAAGAATACTAAAATGTTATGGAAAAATATTAAATGTCAATAGCGCACATAAATAAAACAAAAACTGAAAACACTAAACTATTAAACATAAAAACTTCTTTAAATGACTCGGTCAATTATGTAAATGAATACTTTGCCAATATTGGGAGAAAATTAGCTAATGACATTCTAGAAAAATCTAATATTTCAGGTAGACACCCTTGTAGAACAAAAAACATTCCTCTGAACTCATTCGTTCTTCTGACAACAGATCCCCAAGAAGTACATAATGTACTTATAAGTCTAAAGACAAACAGTGCCCCTGGGTGTGATAACATCCCAGTTAGCTTTTTAAAGCTGGCAAAAAATGAACTAGTCCCAGTCATCTGTCATCTTGCGAATCTCTGTCTCTCAAAGGGCGTCTTTCCACGCCTCTTGAAGCAATCTATTATTACGCCGGTATATAAGAATGGGAACATGGAAGATATCAACAACTATAGACCAATATCTGTATTGCCATCCATATCAAAAATATTAGAAAAGTTGATAAATAATAGACTCGTTAAATATCTTACCAGTTTCAAATTATTGTCTGATAATCAATATGGATTTAGGTATGGACGCTCAACTGAAGACGCAATTAAGGATCTAAGCTCTTTTATTGTAAGCCAATTGGATCAGGGTAAAAAACCAATGGCTGTATTCATTGATCTAAGAAAAGCGTTTGATACTGTCCATGTCCCCATACTTGTGAAAAAACTGGAGGATATAGGTATAAGAGGCAGATGTCTAGCACTCTTTAGGGATTACTTAACAGATCGGAAACAAAAAGTAAAAATCGGCGATTATATCAGCAGGGACACAGAAATCACATTTGGAGTACCACAGGGTAGTGTACTGGGGCCGACATTGTTTTTGATCTACATCAATGAGATATGCAATCTCAATATTAGTAATGCCAAAATATTCGCCTATGCGGACGACACTGCTGTAGTGTTTTCTGATTTCACTTGGGATAAGTTAAAACTCACAGCGGAGACAGGACTGTCTATTATTAATCATTGTTTAAGGTCTAACTTGCTTACACTTAATACGGAAAAAACAAAATTCATGTGCTATTCCATTTATAATCGATTTCAGCCTGAAAATAGTTACAACATACGAATACATGACGTGAACTGTACACACAAAGATTCCTGTAATTGTTTCCCTATAACTAAAGTTACTTCCACTAAGTATTTGGGTATTATAATGGATCAAAGGCTATCTTGGTATCCACAAATTGATAATGTAAGTAATAGAATTAGAAAACTTACTTGGATTTTTAAAACTTTAAGGCATGTTGCCACAAAATTACTTTTAACTAAAATTTGTCACCTTGGCTCAATCTGTAATAGGGTACTGCATATCTGTTTGGGGGGGAGCTGCAAAGACAAAGTTTATAACATTGGAAAGAGCTCAACGATCTTTGATTAAAGTCATGTATTTTAAACCATATAGGTACTCTACGGAGGAGCTCTATTCGCTAAGCGAATTATTAACAGTAAGAAAACTATATATTCTACAAAGTGTATTAAAAGTACATAAAAACATCATCTTAGATCCGAATAGTTTAAAAAAAAGGAGATCAGATAACGTTGCCAGGATCCCATTCACAAATACCAGTTTCGCTACTAAACAATACTATAGACAATCTGCTTATCTTTATAATAAAATTAATAAAAACTTACTTATTCACACAATGTCCGTATATAATTGTAAGAAAGTCCTAGTCGAATGGTTGAAACGAAAATCCTATGATGATACAGAGGGATTGTTAAAAATCGTAACATAACACACACACATCCACACATTAACACACACACACTCCCACACACACACATATGAACACACATACACACACACACACACACACACACACTACGCACACATATCCTACACAATTGAGTTTGTTCATCTTGTTTTCATGATTACTTTATATTTTATTTTTCTTTTCACTTTAAGCTGTACTTAAATATTAATGTAACTTTAGATATGGAAGTGCGGGACCTTCTGGCACAAGTATTTTATATACTTAATAGAAGATCCCAACCTCGCTTATTATGATGTAATCCTTTGGTACAGAAATAAAGAATTTTTAATTTTTTTTAATTAAAGAAAGAATGCCAGATGAAAGAATGACAAAACAGATATACAATGTGAAAGTGGAAGGATGAAGGTACCGGCGAAGACCTAGACTATCTTACCACGACCAAATAAACCGAGTCTTATCTGAAAGAAAAGTCAAGAGTCTCCGTAACCGGCGAGTGTGTATCAGACGAACTATGAGAGTGGAGGAAGCCAGAGAGGTATGTAAGGAATGAACCTGTTGGAACTCTGTACTCTCTGCCTACCGAGGGAGCTGGCGTGATGATATAAATAGATAGAACTTTCCTTAAGAGACTAAGGCCTGTATTACATAACGGAAATCAGTCGTCAATCTAGTTTTTAAACTAACGTTTTAGTATATAAATCACCGTCACACCTATATTCTCCAAGCGGGTGGCAGAGGTGAACTGAGTACACCTACGTTTCGCCGACGATGTTAGGTCCCATGTAATAGGGGGCGAGCCTATTGCCCGGTATATTCCAGAATTCCAGACTCCGGATTCATACTGGGAATTTTTCGTTAGAAAAACTGCATTTGTGGGTACAAAATCTAGGTGTTTTTATGGACTCCAACCTCACATGGAGCACTCACATTTTAGAGGTAAACAATAGGGTCTACGGCTCCTTCCAATCTCTCAAACGCCTTCAAAAGTTCTTGCCCTTCCAAACTAAAACAAGCCTTGCTCAGTCTCTTCTCATACCACTTCTAGACTATAATGATGTCTGTTTTCTAGATGCCACTGAAGAGCTAGTTAAGCTGAAACCTTTGCAGAATCTGTGTTTCCGCTTCATTTTCGGTTTTCGTAAATATGATCATGTATCAGACTTCCGAAGAAAATTGAAGTGGCTGCCTATTCGGCAACGCCGTGACTCACATATCCTTTCTCTTCTCTTTTTCGTCCTTTATAACCCCAAAGCTCCTATTTATCTACATGAGCGTTTTGACTTTCTTATCCCCAAGGAAAGGGTCTGTCGTACTGCTACTTCTCTCCTTCTTCGTGCTCCTCTTTATTCTTCCAGCCGCTATGTTAGGCCTTTTACTGTTCGTGGAGTGCGTCTTTGGAAGTCACTCCCACACGCTATACGCGCAAGCTCCTCTCTGGACATTTTCAGGAGAAGAATCAGAGAACATTTCCTATATGATTGTTGATACATATTTATAATATAATATACGTGTGGGGACGGATCAAGAATACAGTCTCCCCACCGCAGGCTGGCCTAACAGCGGGTCGTAAGAGGCGACCAAATCCAGCAACAAATACCGCAAGCGGTAGTTCAAGCGAGGGAGTACTCTGGTGCCACACCGAAAGAGGGCTCGCTTGGGCTGAGTGTTGCCGGAAGCAGGGCACCACTCTCTGGAATGGCGATACACATGGCATCCAAAGCCCTAGTTAGTTGGGTTACTGCTAGGAGATCATAGCCCACAGGTGCCGTAAGTGGTGCCTAAGGGGCTTGTAAGATGAGAGGATGGGCAGCAGCGTCCTCTTAATACCTACTAACGCTATACTGCGATCGCCAACCCGCCTGCCAAGCGTGGCGATTATGGCATCATCCCCCTAATGACATCCACAAATATTAAACGGCCCCCAGTCCCCGGCGGCCCCGCTAGTCCTGGCCACGGTAGCAGCCACGGTAACGGCGGGGCAGGGGGTGCTAAGAATCCCCGGAAGAGGCATGGCTACCGACAACGAAGACCATTGGCCCTGGCAACTTTTAACACGCGCACACTGCGAACTGACGAAAAGATCGACGAGTTAGAGGAAGAATTGAGCAAGTTACACTGGAATATCATAGGATTATCTGAAGTCCGAAGAGAGGGTGAGGACTCGATAACACTTAAATCCGGTAACTTGCTCTATTTCCGGGAGGGCGACCAGCAGTCCCAGGGTGGTGTCGGGTTTATAGTCCACAGGTCTCTCGTGAACAACGTTGTCAAGATCGAGAGTGTGTCGACCAGGGTAGCGTACCTGATATTCAAAATGACTGAAAGGTATTCACTGAAAATTATACAGGTATACGCACCGACTTCGACACACCCCGACGATGAGGTAGAGGCTATGTATGAGGATATATCTAGAGCCATACATACCTCTAAAACTCACTACACCGTTGTCATGGGGGACTTTAACGCGAAACTGGGCAGACGAGGCGACGATGAGCTGAGAGTGGGAACCTTTGGTACTGGACAACGGAATCCCCGGGGCCAAATGCTGGCTGACTTCATGGAGAAGGAGGGACTCTTCATGATGAACTCCTTCTTCCAGAAGCGGGAACACCGTAAATGGACCTGGGTGAGCCCCGATGGTGTTACAAGAAACGAGATAGACTTCATCATGTCGACGAGGCGGCACATATTCAATGATGTCTCTGTGATTAACGCAGTTAAAACTGGAAGTGATCACCGACTAGTAAGAGGCACATTGAATATCAACTTCAAGCTTGAAAGGTCTAGACTGATGAAGTCTACACTCCGCCCAGCACCTGTCCAGATTCAGGAGCCCGATAGCTTTCAGCTCGAACTGCAGAATCGCTTCGAAGGTCTAGGTGAGTGCATAAACGTGGACGATTATAACAGCAGGGTAGTGGAAACTGTCCATACGGTCGGGCTCAAGTTCTTTAAAACCCACCGTACAAAAAGAACCAAAAAGCTCTCAGGCGTTACCCTCAAGCTTATGGAGGAAAGACGCAGGATAATCTTGCAGTCTCCAGAAGAAGTTTCCGAATGCCAGCGGCTCAATAGGCAGATCTCTAAGTCTCTGACTCGCGATGTACGCGAGTATAATACTGAAAAAATAAGAGAGACTATCGAGCGCAACAAAGGCCCTAAAGTGTTTGCAAGGGATCTGTTTATCGGACAGAGCCGGCTGAGTAAGCTGAAGACCGGAGACGGCAGGATTGTATCCTCTACACCGGAACTCTTGAGGGAAGTCGAGAAGTTCTACGGCCAGCTTTAAACATCAGTACAATCACCTGTCTGCAATCCGGCTATAGACCCAAGAGCCAAATTGACCCGACACTATACCGATGACATCCCGGACATCAGTCTGTGCGAGATTAGTATGGCTCTCAAACAGCTCAAGAACAACAAGGCGCCAGGCGATGACGGTATAACAGCCGAGCTTCTCAAGGCTAGTGGAAAGCCGATATTGAGGGCTCTCCAGAAACTATTCAACACCGTCATCCTCGAGGGCAAAACGCCACAGTCATGGCGCGGAAGTGTGGTGGTTCTCTTCTTAAAAAAAGGTGATAAAACCCTCTTGAAGAATTATAGACCCATCTCACTTCTGAGCCACGTCTATAAACTGTTTTCGAGAGTCATCACGAATCGTCTCGCGCGCAGACTAGATGACTTCCAGCCTCCCGAACAAGCCGGTTTCCGAAAAGGCTTCAGCACCATAGACCACATTCATACGCTGCGACAGGTCATACAGAAGACTGAAGAGTATAACCTGCCACTATGCTTAGCGTTTGTGGATTATGAGAAGGCCTTCGATTCGATCGAGACTTGGGCTGTACTACAGTCTCTCCAGCGGTGCCAAGTTGACTACCGGTATATCGAGGTGCTGAAGAGTTTGTACGAAAACGCTACTATGTCAGTCCGCCTTCAGGACCAGAGCTCGAAACCTATTCAACTGCAGCGTGGTGTGAGACAGGGAGACGTTATATCCCCGAAACTGTTCTCCGCCGCGCTGGAAGATGTCTTTAAGCTTCTGGACTAGAGAGGACTAGGTATCAACATCAACGGCGAGTACATCTCTCACCTTCGATTTGCCGATGATATCGTGCTCATGGCGGATACCCTGGAAGACCTCAGTGCCATGCTCGACGACCTCAGTAGAGTCTCTCAACAAGTAGGTCTTAAAATGAACATGGACAAGACGATGATCATGTCAAACGTCCATGTAGTACCAACTTCTATAAAGGTTGGAGACTCTACGCTCGAAGTTGTTGACGATTATATATACCTGGGACAAAGAATCCAATTAGGTAGATCCAACTTCGAGAAAGAGGTCAATCGTCGAATCCAGCTCGGTTGGGCGGCGTTCGGGAAGCTACGTAACATCTTCTCGTCCAAAATTCCGCAGTGTCTCAAGACAAAAGTCTTTGACCAGTGTGTGTTGCCAGTGATGACTTACGGCACTGAGACATGGTCGCTTACGATGGGCCTCATAAGAAGGCTCAAGGTCACCCAAAGGGCGATGGAGAGAGCTATGCTCGGAGTTACCCTGCGGGATCGAATCAGAAACGAGGAGATCCGCAGGAGGACGAAAGTCACTGACATAGCACTCAGAATTGCTAAACTTAAGTGGCAGTGGGCGGGGCACATCGCTCGTAGAACTGACGGCCGTTGGGGCAGAAAGGTTCTCGATTGGCGACCACGTACCGGAAGACGTGGAGTGGGTAGGCCCCCTACAAGATGGACCGATGACCTGGTGAAGGTCGCGGGTAGAAGTTGGATGCGTACAGCACAAAGCCGGTCGTTGTGGCGGTCTTTAGGGGAGGCCTTTGTCCTGCAGTGGACGTCTTTCGGCTGAAGAAGAAGAAGAAGAAGTATCTTTCTATTCTCTCTGCTGTGCAAATAGGCAAAGAATGTATTATATAATTATTTTGTATTGCCTTGATTAGGTTGCTATGTGCGGATCTCAGCTAGGTGTTGTGATATCCTAAAATTCACCAATTACACCACATATTTTCTGTATCTTATCACAGTTATTAAGCTGTTGGATATCCTTATAATATTAGCCTTGTTAAGAAACTGTTCCACTGTTGAACACTGCCCTCCTCTCAAACTGAGAGGGTTTTAGGCCATAGTCCACCACACTGGCCCAGTGCGGGTTGGCGAACTTCACACACATTCGAGGAATTCTTAGGCATGCAGGTTTCCTTACGATGTTTTCCTTCACCAAGTGATAGTTATTTTCTTTTCTTTTTGGCTGGATAAAATAAAAAATAAATATTTGACACTGCTTTTAACTAACCTGTGCCACAACAGGTACGGCTCCGCTCTTTATCTTCCGAAGTCCGCCCTTTGTGAGATAAAAGTCCTCATTACGGAAATGTTCTGAACATATCGTGCTTCTATCTTTTGGTTCCCAGTCTGATAAACCGAGAGCTTCCACCCACGCCGTACGGAGATTAGCTTCCTTTGGGAACCTGTAATTAGATGAAAATTATTATATTTTACATTATTGAGTGTTTCATATCTCACAGTGCAGGTTTGAACCTGCACTGTGAGTCAACTTACCCCAGAAGACAACAGGCATGAGAAATATTTTTAGCATCAGTGATTCCCATTTGATTTTCATATGTCTGTCTTACACTGACAGCCTATTTACAATTTGATAAAATCCCATATAATTGGATTAGAAAGGAACCTGTCGGAACTCTCTTCTCTCTACCTACCCCACAAGGGATCTGGCATGATGATATAGATAGATATATAAGATCTATGTAGATATCTATCGAGGTAATAAGTCCTAAATTCCCACTTGATTGCCTCAATTACATCAGCTAACAAAAATGTCTATAGACATGACAAAAGTATATCATTTCTTTCTTGATTGGGAATCGAATACTATTACAGTCGATATGCATTATTATAAACCTTATTAAGGAATCTGGAGTATAGATGTAGATAGATTCCTGCTCATTTCCATGGCATTAAACAGAGAAGTCAACACTGGGTAGCTTGAGAATGTAAGCAACTTTGACAAATGGAAAAGAAAGAATAACCAAGTTCTATCTATCTATCTATATCATCACGCCAGATCCCTTGCAGGGTAGGCAGAGAGTACAGAGTTCCAACTGGTTCTTTCCTTACATACCTCTCTGGCTTACATGCTTACACACTCGCCGGTTACTGAGACTCTAGACTTTTCCATCAAATAAGACTCGGTTTATTTGGTCATGGTAAGATAGTCTAGGTCTTCCCCGGTACCTGCATCCTTCCACTTTTACATTGTATATCTGTTCTGTCATTCTTTGTTTTGTTTTTTAAAAAACGTAGCCCCGCACTAGGATTTATTCCTGTATCGTGTGACCAGGGTGACCTGTTACCACCCACCCATACGCATGCCTTGCAGTCCACATAAGTGGACTGGATGGCTCGCAACAGAGTGCCATCTATACCATACTCTGGCAAAATGTCCCAAAGTCTCCAGATCTACAAAACCGCAGAAAATATTGCTGCCCACACTGAGAATTATGGACTTACCCAAACATTTGAAAGGCTTGAATGGGGACAAAGGTCTAACACATAAAAGCCCGTTGCGAGAAGTTAATGTCATGTAAGTCACCTGCTAAAATCACTTGCTAAAAATTAAGAAACATGACCCCGGCAGGTGCAAGGACTATTGTAAATTATGGAAAGAAAACAAGGGCTATGTAAATGAGGTTTGATGGACATAAACTAGACTATTTCAAAGGGGACGGACATCGGCTGTAATTTGTGATAGCTAACTATCTAAGGCCAATTATTATCATCATTATTAAGGGAAGAACCTGTTGGGACTCTGTACTCTTTGCCTACCCGGCAAGGGAACTGGCATGATGATAAAGGTAGGACAATTATCAGTCTATAGCGGTCCACTGTTGGACATCAGCCTCAACAAATGTACTCCACTGAGTACGATCTTTGGCCACTCTCTGAAGGGTTAAAGGCCAAATTAAAAACATTATCTATCTATCTATTTATATCACCACGCCAGATCCCTTGCGGGGTAGGCAGAGAGTACAGAGTTCCAACAGGCTCTTCCCTTACATACCTCTCTGGCTTCCTCTACTTTCATAGTTCGTCTCATACACGCTCGCCGGTTACGGAGACTCCTAACTTGTCCTTCAGATAAGACCCGGTCTATTTGGTTGTGGTAAGATAGTATAGGTAAAAACATTACTTTGGAATAATAAAATATTTTAGCCACTAGAGTGGCAAATGATGCACTTTGCGATCACGAGGTCTTGGGTTCAAATCCTAGGGCGTTGTGACAGAAAAATATAGTTTTTCTATTGTAAATTCCCAGTATCATTCCAGTTTAGAATTGCGCTAGGTATATAGCAATAGGTGCACCTCCTATTACATGGGCCGTAGCATTGTTGGCGAAAAGGGGGTAACCTCATATTGAATGAGTATTTAACAAAAATGAGGTCTATTTCTAACACTTTCATCCAATAACAACACATAGAACGTATTAAATGTTAGCCTTATAGCACTGCCCCAGTTCACATTAACATAAGCCTAGGGTAGAAATAGAATATTGGTGATATGTGTTCACTGCCTACTCCGCTGGGGATCCAGAGTGATCTCCAGCGGTATCGCATATTGGTAGTAATACAGTAGTGTATTACTACCAATTATTGTACACGTATAAATTATGCATAAACTTACAGGTGAAATGTAATTCCATGGCTTTTCTTTGTTTTCTTAGTGTCGTTTGTGCAATTCAGAACACTGCACCGCATTTTTATTAGTGTTTTGATTTAGAAATTCAACTTAAATATGATCGTATAATGTTCCTTCATTTCTTGGTCCCTTTGGCTATCCATTACATATTCATCTATTACAGCATGTTGGTGATTATAAGTAACTTTTAACTCTTTAGTAAATGTTGATTATTTCTTATAAATTGATTTATTATTTTAGATTTTTCGTAATATTTATTTTCACAGAAACTGTCAAACAATTTCCATCGGCCATATTTGTTTTTAGCTTTTTTTTTATTAATTCTGTAAACATAAGGATCAGGCTTTTGATCTATTATTTTAAAACCGATATGTACGGTTTTCTTTCGCAGTGGGTCTCACCTCTAGTAGAGTAGTACCATTCGTCTTCTATTTCTCTTTGGCAAATACGATTTTGAATATGTAAGAAGAAGATAGTTCGCAGTATTTATATTTATGTTTACATGCATTTCTGTATAAAGCTACTAATTAGAAAATACCCAATCTGACATCACGCTTTTTAGGGTCTTTTCCTTCATACAAACTTAAGCTTGCAAGAGTATAATAGTCAAAAAAATAGCTGTGTTTTGAATTAAGTACACTTATAAATGTCGGCTTGAATAAAAATGACAATACTTATTAGAGAATATTCTCTGTAATCTTTTGTTGTGTTGAATAAATTCGTGAATTTATATTAATTTATGTGCAGTGATATGAGTTTTATGATTTCTATCATCAATTATGTATACAAGTGTCCAAAATAGCGACATAATCATGTTATTTACGTGTCGAAGAATCACATTGAGTTCTATTAAATTTTTGTGTTTACTGTGATAAATTTGTCTACAAAATGAGGTGTTGTGTGTCTAACTGCAAAAATGATTCCAGACACATATCCAAATCCCAAGGGATTACGTTTCATGTGTAAGTTTTCTTCATGAATACATACTTTTTTAAATTTACTTATAAGTTTTTGTTTTTCTATTTGCCTTGGTGGTTTATTGGCATATAGTCAAGTTGGTGATCAAGAGGTCTTGGGTTGGATACTCATACAGTGTTATTGTTATGTTTTAATCAGTATCTTTGTGCTATAGTACAAATCCAGATTCAGATACTGAGATTGCAAAACGACTATAAGCTCGCCTCTTTTGCGTTGAGGCCTAACTTTTTCGGTGAAATGTAGCTGTAGACTTCACCCTTGCCACTCTTGGAGAGTGAAAGTTTAATAAATGTTGTATAATTAAAATTTTATGCTTACCAGTAACTGGGGGCAGGGGTCGTTGTGGCGATCTTTCAGCTGAAGATACATGAATAGATTCAAGAGCTAAGATCCAAATAAATTATATATTTTAATTTGAAATATATTAGAATTTTCACAGGAGAAATTTGTAACCAAATTTAATTTGTGGCTACTGAAAACAAGTGTATACTTATCTATCTATAACCTCACGCCAGATCCTTTGCGTGGTAGGCAGATAGTACAGAGTTCCAACAGGTTCTTTCCTTACATACCTCTCTGGCTTCCTCGACTCTCATAGTGTATACTTATAAGATATTTAAAACCAAAATATGATGTTGTAGTGACACAACTATTACAAATTACTAAATTTAACATTAGTATAATCATTACACTAATGTGAGGTCGTAGCGCTGTGCGAGAGGCGCTCGTAGCACTGTGCAACCGCAGTATTCTTACCGATCACCAAGGTTAAGCAGCGTTCCACTCGGACGGTCTGAGATGGGTGACCATTTGTGGCATTTTCATATTCGAGCGTCTCCGTGCTTCAGAAGGCACATTGAGTCCGTTGGCCATTAGTCCCAGTTACCACTTAATGTAGTAGTCATTAAGCCGAGTTGGAAGCCTTAAAGGCAGCTTGATAAGTTCCTACAGCAGGTGGCCACAAACCTGCCTCCACCAATCCGCACTGGGTCCGCGTGGTGGAGTATGACCTAATCTCTCTTACCTCCATTTGTGCGAGTAGGCCTTTGCCCAGCAGTGGGCAGTAAAGGTTGATATTATTATGTATATATTTATTATATGTATGTATATATTATTATTATTATTAAAACAAACACTTGGAATCAATTGAATTTTACATATTATATATTTAACTTTTAATTAAATAATTTATGAATGTCATCTACATTATTTTTTTTTCTTAATTGTTAGGTACCTTAAGTTCATGGATTATTCCTAATGATATTTGCATGCCTAAAGGCAGAATATGGTGGATGATCAATGTAATTTTAACATCCACTGTAACCCATTTTCGCAAATAAACTCATTTGATTTGATTCAAACTTAATAAATTTTATCTTACAAGAAATTAAATTTAATAAATTGAGTACTTGATTACCGTGGATATTACACATGAAATAAAGGTATTTTTAATTTGGATTTTTAAGTCAACCTCGACACACTGAGCTTGTTCTGCATAGATTGAAATAATAAGCACAAGAAGTGCAGAAATACCCCTGAATAAGTATGCCTTTTGGATGTCAAACACCTCAAACAATTCAATTCAGTCAATTTACATTTTGTTAATCTAATTTAACTACTAATCTACCATCGGATCGAAATTCGACATCCCCAGAGAAGATCTGGCGAAGAAACTCAGTAGAATTGTCTTTTTTGTTTAATTCTCGTTTTTTTCCTTTCTATTTTTTCAATCACATTTGTGTAGATTCAATGTTACAATTAAATAGTTTACGATCTAGCTCCAGTGTGCCTTAAAACCCAGTTATGAGAATAATTACGTTATTTATAGTGTCTAAAGAATCCTGATGGACCAGTCCCCACAAGCAACACCCTTAATGAGTATGACTACTGGAACAGCCATTACTCTCCACGCTGGCCACGCATAAGCACTGAAACCCACTCCAAATAACTAAAATTTGAACATAAACAGCAAGTAAATGTAAATCAAGTGAATTAATGTTATTTCCAGTTTTCCAACTAAACCGTCGCTTCGCACCGCATGGCTCAAGGCTCTAGGAAAAGAGGGCTGGAACCCTAAAGACCGGAGTGCGGTCTGTTCAGAACACTTCCTGTGTGAAGACCTGTATGAGACGAAGAGTGGACTACGGAAAGTTCGGAATGGGGCAGTGCCTATAATACTGGAGGTAAAATATAATTAGCATTATTGTTGACACACCTTTTCTTTTTGTTTTCGCGGGAAATGCCTGCCGCATACTGCCACACCAGAGTAGGCTTGGTGTAGCAGCTATGTGGGGCTCGCACCCACTAAAACCCCCCGGTGTCTTTCGCTTGGCCGAGTGCTCTGTCGCAGGGGTCGCCTCGTGGGCATTTCGTCTGCGACAGGGCGGGCCTCGGTCTGAGTCTGGTGACGCAGACTACGTCTCTGATTTGACTCCGTACGAAGCGCGCATTGACACGGCGCCTTCTCTACTTGGGCCTGCTGCTGGTCAGACGTCGGGGAGCCCTCCCCCGACGCCTGCAGGCCAATCTTCAAGGCGGGTGGACGTCATTACCGGCGTAAGCCCTGCGCCTCCGTCCGGCACGCCTTCTACGGGCGGGATTTGAGGATGTTTCCTCCCGCTCCCGCTCCCGCTCCGCCTCCTTCTTTGCTCCCATCACCGCCTCAGAAAAGGCGACAGTTGCCGCCCAGGCGCTCTCCCTCTCGACCAGGGCCGATATCACGCCCGAAAGCGAGAGCATTGTTGACACCCCTCCTGTCAGCTGCTGCCGCTGCATATTCTCACCGTCCCCCGATGCCCTTACTTGCCTTTCGAATAAAGATACCGCACCGAGAATCCTGTGCCCGCCGGCTGGTGCAGAGCACCACGCCGAGACACTTAGTCCATGCCCTCCTCCATAATGACTACACAAGCTGAGAGCGTTTTTCCTCGAGGCGCCATTGAGCTAGTTGCCCCCAGGTCCTTCTCGAGCGTAGTGGTTGCACGCTCGCCCTCTTGTCTGGTGAAGCTGTAAAGCTCCCGCGGCCAACAGCGTAGTTTTTTTTTAAAATAAAGATCGTCGCCGCACCAGTTTTTATTCCTGTGTCCTGGGTGCGTTTCCAAACATGAAAATTCACATACACAAATACCCAGACCGAAGCAAATAATTGTGGGTTACACAAACATTTATCCCGTGCGGAAATCGAAGCCGCGACTATTAGTCACACTGGGGGGAAGCGGCTTAAGCTCTTAACAACTGTACTAAATCGTCCGTCACTCAAATCAGAGATCACTCACAGACACGAAAAAAACAGTATTGTTGATGAATTCTTGAATAATAATGACTTCTTAGTGCTGATTAGTTACTTCTCGATTAGCGTTATTCAGCAATTAATAATGGCTAGTTTAACTGTCGGATAAGGCTAGTCAGAAATGGGAAACTGTTTTTTTATCGTGTGTGTAAATGATCTACGCTGTTGGCCGCGGGGACAAGAGGACGAGTGTGCAACCACTACGCTCGCGCCAAAAGGGCAAGGGGGCAACTAGCTCAATGACGCCTCAACGAGGAAAGGCCTCGGCTGGGGCAGTCGCTAGGCGAGGGATATACTAGGTGTCTCGCCGTGGTCCTCTGCACTGGCCGGCGGGCAAGGGAACCGGGTGGCAGGCAAGGGGCTCGAAGACGGTTAAAGAGGTCCTGAAACTAATGTTTTTAATGATTGGGTACTTATCTTATCCTATTAGGTGCTAAGAACAGAAATCTCAAGTGCACTTCGACCCAATGGGATCTTTTGTGCTGCTCTTTGCATTAATGCTCTTACGTTCCTGGAGATCCAAATACTCCATGTACCAGATTGTAGTTTCCGGCAGGGGAAAAGAGCCGATATTCCTCTGGAGTTGCATAGGTCACTCCCAGTAGCTTCATTCGCCGCGCCGCCTGTGCGTCGCAGTTGCAAAGGACGTACTTCCGTACCACAGTTCCCGTATACCACGTCGCTGCACAGGTTCATCTTGTGCAGATGTTCTTTTGTGCTATAATTCGCTTTCGCCGGAGTGCTCACATACTATCACTTCTATACAGCATTCTGTTTGATCCTAATACTCCTTTATACCTCAAAAAACGATTCGAGTTTCTCCGTGAGTCACATTCAAGGTTCGTAAGGTCGTCGGAAAATCTCAGACTTGAAACACCAATGCATTCCAAGATATTTCTTGATATATCATTCTCAGTCCAAGCTGTTCGTCTATGGAATGCATTGCCTGTGTCAGTAAGACGCGCAGTCATCGGCCATTTTTAAAAGAATGGTTAAGGACCACTTTCTTTCGTTAAGCACCACTTTTATTCTGTAATAAGTCACGTACTATCATGCTACTGTTTCTTTATTCCTACCTTTATTATATTTGTATATTGTTATGTATCATATATATTTATATCATATATATACCTATACCTATTAAAGTAAAACTTAACTAATAAATGTACGCCACCTACTGCCCTCTATTTTTTGTATATCTTTTTGTCTTGTTCTTTCAGTTTTGGTTGTCTGGAAGAGATCGCTATTAGCGATAAGACCGCCAATTGTGCCTTTGTTTAATTTTTTTTCTATGTAAATGTATTGGTGTACAATAAAGAGTAATCTATCTATCTATCTATAATGGCCTGTGTATGCTCTGATGAGTTGCCTTAATGGATACTTCGTTTCTGTCTCTACTTCAGCTAAAATTATATAGGTTTTCGGTGTCGCACCGTTCGCCCCCAGTTTTCGCCATTTTACGGTACCCGTTCGCCCCGCATCACAGGGCGAACTTATTTTTAACCCCTCGTTCAATAAAAGCATTATTTTTCAAAATAAATGTATATGAACTGAACTTTATTTCACTGTAACTAAAATATATGTGTGTGTGTGTGTGTGTGTGAATGATGTGCGCTGTTGGCCGTGAGGCCTTTACAGCTTCACTGGACTTAAAGGTGAGCGTGCAACCACTACGCTCTAGCCAGCCAGAAGGGCAAGAGGCGACATACTCGAGGCGCCCTCGGTTGGGACAGTCGCTGTAGGGGGACGGGTGCACTACTAAGTGCACCGGTCAACCGCCGGCTATGGGAGGGGATCTACTACTACGTCGTCGTCGTCGCCCGTATTCTGAGCGGAAAGAAGGGATGACAAAGCATCGAGGGGGTCGGTGAGAACATGTCGCGGCCGGCGGTGGCGGCAGGGGTCGGGGGGGAGATCGTAGTCGGCGGAGGCTACGATTAACGGATTCGCATGGGTAGATGCGTTCGCGAAGTGACGTGTTGACGCCTTTTTAATAAAGGCGCGAATAGGTTCGAGACCTAGATCGGAGTGGAACTAAAATATATTTTAAGTTGATAGCTTTAATTTTTTTTCCGAAATTGTATTTTGTCATATACTAACGGTGGGTGAACGGGACCATTTTATCTTTTAAGGGGCGAACGAGTTGATTTAGGCTATCAGGGGCGAATCCGCGAGTTGGGACTACAGATAGCGCTTCATAAGACCGAGGTGCTATGGTTCCATAAACTGCCTAGGAGCAGGGAACCGCCCGATTCGTGGGTTCGCGTTGGAGATTTGCCAGTCCGGGTGGGGCGGTACCTAAAGTACTTGGTCCTCACCCTGGGCAGTCGCTAGGGCTTCGAAGAGCATTTCGAGCGCCTTATCCCCCGAGATGAGAGGGTAGTCGGTGCCGTGAAAAGCCGCCTCTACGGGGGGGTCGTGCGAACGGTGACCCTGTATGGGGGGCCCGTATGGTCGCACCGGTCGGGCGTCCGACGCTGCAGGACCAAGAGCTCTGGAGGAGTCGCGCGAGGCTCAGCCAGGAGCATATCACGGGCAAGCGCGTCGTCCAAGCCATCCTGCCATTCTTCGAAGCCTGGCAACAGCAGAGAAGTGGGCGAATCTCCTACAGGCTTGCTTAGATAATCACATCATCATCATAATCTTAGCAAGATCGGACGCGAGACGACGGTGACCTGTTACCAGCAGAGCACACGCTCGTCAAGTGCCCAGTGTGGGCCTCCGAGTCCTGGTCGACCGGATCGGACCGGACCTCACCTTGCCAGCAATAGTAGCGCCTATACTGGCAGGGGAATTGGCGTGGGGGGGCCGTATCCTCTTTCTACGAGACTGTGATGTCCCAGAAGGAGGAGGCCGAGCGGGATCGGGAGAAGGCCGATCGCCGAAGGTGATAGCGCCGGGTGGCGGAGGCGCAGTTCGCCCCGGCCCCCAGCCTGGAGCTTTATAATCCAGGCTACCTTGTGCCCCCCCCCTGCACCAACATCCGCAGAGGGGCCTTTGGGGTCGTGGGACACTGGGGCGGGTGCTCTAAGCGTCCTTCACGCGCGACCCCGCGAAGGACGACGGCGTGGCCAACACCACGCCGCCATCCTAACGTGGGTCCTCCTGAGCACCGCGACGGTGCAGGGGGAGAAAATAGCTACAAATTTTCCCTCTCAAGGCGGGCTCTTCGGAGCGCGGCACAAGGGAAACACCGGTAGGTGCCACTTGGAGATCCCGGAGCCCCTCTGACACGTGCCAGTGCCGGCCACCGTGGGGTTTTAGTTGGTAAAAGTCCGACATGTCCCGCCAGCTTCCCCTGAGGCTGGCGGAAGTCCATGAGGATTTTAAAAAAAGGCTATCAGGGGCGAAACATATGGGGTGAACGGGTGCGATACCGGGTGCTAACAGACAGACAGACAGTTACTTTCGAATTTATAATATAAGTACGGATGACAATTGGCGTTCTTATTCAATTGAATCTCTTCCTGGCAACCAGTACCTTGCAAGAAGCAATAGATAAAATAATATAGGGCAGTTGATGGCGTACTCTATAAGTTTATACAAGGTGTAATATAATAAACGCAAGACCTGAAAGTAGTTTGTTCTAAATCGGTAACTGAATTGATTCCAACTATTATTCTTGTATCTTACATTATTTTAAATTTGCAGAATATGCATTGTTTAGGGTTTCGTACTTAAAACGAAACCCTTATAGGATCACTTCGTTGTCCGTCTGTCCGACAGTTATCACCTTTTTAGTGTTGTTTTTTTTCTCAGGAACGGCAAGAGGTATTAAGTTGAAATTGATACCAAATACGAAGGTCTATAGTCCTCTACTAGTGTAAAAATATGAAGGTTCTAAGTAAACCCAAACAAAAGATATGGCCATTTAAAGTCACTCATTAGAAATTATATAGCACTTCCCGTTGACGTAGAATCGTGGAATTTGGCAAGAAACAAGGTTTTAATGTACAAGTAAAGAAAGAACTCCGATACTTGTCAATTAATAACTATAACATGTAAAAAAATATTATTTTCCCTCAAATCTGATGAAAAATTAAAATAGCTCTGTCTAGTGACTACTTCACACACTACAACAATACTTCTTGTCTATGTGCTATCAGTAACTGTTTGTGGAATTATTTTGATTTGTGGTGAATAAATATTTATTCACACACACAGAGATGGCGCCACACATCTCTCAAATCTGTGGCGCCATCTGTCGTAAATTGGATTAGATTGTCGATTTACTCTTCATTCAAACTATTTTAAAATAATTTATATAGTTTGAATGAAAATTAAATGTTATTAAAGAGCGAGCAAAATGTAGTTTTTCTATACAAAATTATGTAATAATAGCTATAGCCTCGACACTATTACATTGGCACCTTACATTCTCAGCAATAAGTTGTTTGCGCACATAGTACACCTCTTAGCCACTCCCGCTTGGGGAATGTAGGCGTCCCGGTGTGTGTGAATTTTTTATACGGAAATAATTGAATATCAACGTTGTTCATTTAAATTGTAAAATATATAAAAATAATCATCGTCACACCTGTATTCCTCAAGGTGGGATGTTAGGTCTCGTACAATAGGGGACAAGCCTGATGCCAGTATATCGGCCACAATGTCAGTTGACACTGGAAATATTTCTATCAAAAAATTAAATTTGTTCTGACCTGGGATTCGAACTCAGGACCTCGTGATCGCTACGCGCATAATTCGCCAATAGACTAACTAGGTAACTTTTTAGAAGCTTTTGTGTTCGTATCTCTATCTGTCTTTCTGGGTCAAATCTTGTTATCCCTTTTCAAGCACTTCGGGTATTTTATTTATTAGTTTTATTTTATTTTATTAAGATATCCAATAGCGTTTGACAATAGAAAGCATGTATCCGACTGAGCTAAAATTTATTATACGTATGTAAGTTCGGTGACAATGCAATAGTATATGCCAGGGACCCAGCTCCAGAACAGTCTTTTAATTGGGTCGAAAGGTGGCCATGGGAACATGTCAATTATACAACATAACCACGTCGTGTTTAGGCTTGTTAGATTGGTATTGACAAGTACTATACAAACAGATGATGTTGAGGGTCTGATGATGAAGTGGCAAGGTGACCAACGGGACTACCCAAATACTAAACATACCCCCGCCGGGTTTGAGCTCGTTGGATTTGTCTTCACGAGTTGTGTAGACCCTGATGTCCAGGATCTGATGATGGAACCGAAGAGTGGCCAACGAAACTACTCAACTACTCAAATACTCAACATAATCCCACCGTGTTTGGGTTCGTTGGATTTGCCGTGACGAGTGCTATAGACTCTGATTATATTCAAGATCTGATGATAGAACCGGAAGGTGGGCAAATGAACTAGCCAACTACTCAACATAACCCCGCCGTGTTCGGGCTCATGAGATTTGTCTTGACGAGGTCTCTAGACAGAACTGAACCCGGTACGAAACCCACAGAGCGCGAGTCCTACTTGCACTTGTCCAGTTATTTCAAATAGCTGTTACTCCTTTAGCGCGCTATGATAAACTAAATTAATTATTTATTCATTTCAATACGGAGATCATAAATGCGTATTTCTCAATAAGCCCGCACGCACGAGTTTCATTACCAATTGAGGTATAAAAGTGCTTAAAAAAGGGGGGAAAAATTAAATTGGGAAATTTGGTTTTAGTATTGAATTTATGAAGCTATTATCTAATCGGGGTGTCTGGGTCTTGCGTTATTTACGATACAGCTACTATAATACATACCTATATACATACACAATACATAGATACACATCAGGTAACACAATTAGATATAGTTGCTAAATTATGATAGCATTACATTATTAATAGGTATGTTTTAACATGAAATAAAACTATTTTACGGATTTTATCGCGGTTTATTTTTGATTTTTAGTTCCCGACGTTTCGAGTGCTTTGCAGCACCCATGGTCACGGGAGGGACTGAGGTGTTAGACGTCCAAAAAGCATAGTTGTTCCGGGGTACCCTCAAACTTTTTAATTATTTTTGTTGGTCCGATCTACGCAGAATGAGCTCACGGTGTCTTGAGGTCTTGCAGTGTTATGCTTGGTTTTGGAATTGATTATATTAATTACCGGATCCCAAGTCGATGGAAGCACCAAGCCATCTCTATCTATTGAAATTAGGATGTTTTTTAATATCAATAGCCTCGCGAACCATCCTTGGTAGGAATCGGTGTTCTTTCACGAGAATTTGTGGTCTATCAAATCTGATGTTATGGCGGGTGCGGTCAAGGACATCAGACACGTCGGGAACTAAAAAACAATAAAAAAATAAGCCGCGATAAAATCCGTAAAATAGTTTTATTTCATGTGTAATATTCGCGTAAATCTAAGAACTCAGTATATGTTTTAAGATTATAATTTGTTGAAATTAAATGAAATTAAAAATATTTATTAGTGGGTATTTTAATTAACAGGAGGTGACAGAATGTGACTATGGAGAGTCTTCTAGTGTGAAAGTAAGTTTTATTTTTGTAATATCTTTATATATTATCTTATTGTTACTGAAATCAAATATATCCTACTAGTTTCTGCCCGCGACTAACCTAACCTAACATTTTCTGGGATGAAAAGTCCTATGTGTTAATCGAGGTAATAACCTATTGTGTGCCAAAGGGCATTGTTCTGCGCCCATACATGATTTGCCCCAGAACCAACAGCAATAAAAATACTTGTATGAATTCAAATCACCTATAAATTCTCTTAAGGCATTTATTATTAAACGGACAAGCGGAGTAATCGCAATAACGGCGCGAGCGCGCGCACTATATGCGCGCGTATGTATATATACAGGTTCATATGATATGTATACATAGTAGCTATTTTAATTCCAAGTTTGTGCTGACTTTGTCTCGACTGCCTCGTGCGAAAAAAGTTCTTGTTTTTTAACTTTAGCACTCATTGCTGTGCAATTAGCTTGTGGAGAAACTAGACTTCATACGCGGCGCACGTCACTTGGGGTAACACTGAAAATCAGTGCTGTGTTGTGGTTCACGCTGAAACACAGATTTACGCTGAGTGTTACCCCATTAGTGCGGCTACGTAGTATGTACCTACTTGTAATTTTGTATTTATTTTTGTGTTATTGTTATATCTTATAATCTTTAGTGTACTGCTGTTAGCTGGACTAATAAATATACTTTTCTTTCTTTCTTCTTTTAATATTGTACAAAGTTAATACTTTTTTTTACCTCAATATCGTTTTTCGTTAGTTATTAGTCGAAACACTAACTTAATTCAAACTACCATTAAAATAAAAAGCAATCACTTTACTAAGATTCTACAGTAGCGTTTCAGATCTCTAAAGAATTGCCAAATGATTAACGATTTGGTGTGTGTGTGTGTGTGTGTGTGAATGATGTACGCTGCCGGCCGCGAGGCCTTTACAGCTTCACCGGACTTAAAGGCGAGCGTGCAACCACCTCACTCTAGCCAGCCAGAAGGGCAAGAGGCGACATACTCGAGGGCGCCTCTTCGAGGCGCCCTCGGTTGGGACAGTCGCTGTAGGGGGACGGGTGCACTACTAAGTGCACCGGTCAACCGCCGGCTATGGGAGGGGATCTACTACTACGTCGTCGTCGTCGCCCGTATTCTGAGCGGAAAGAAGGGATGACAAAGCATCGGGGGGGTCGGTGAGAACATGTCGCGGCCGGCGGTGGCGGCATCGGGGGGGTCGGTGAGAACATGTCGCGGCCGGCGGTGGCGGCATCGGGGGGGTCGGTGAGAACATGTCGCGGCCGGCGGTGGCGGCATCGGGGGGGTCGGTGAGAACATGTCGCGGTCGGCGGTGGCGGCAGGGGTCGGGGGGGGGGGGGAGATTGTAGTCGGCGGTGGCCACGATTAACGGATTCGAACGATTTGGTACAGTGGTACGTACGTACACGACAAATCTTTGCGTGATCCACATTTATTTGTCTTGGTCCGGATATTTGTGATAGTTACTTTAAATTTAATTTAAATCTCTATTTCAGGTTTGCAGAGTGTGTTTAGCGATGGATGTCAAATTGTTTTCAATGAGAATTTACAAGCTAGACAAAGCTTTTGCGAATCTCACAGGATTACCTGTAAGTACACTAATTTGTACCAGTAAATTGTAACTAGAATGATCCGTTGGTTAAGAATCGTGTAGAATTAAACAAAAAAGTCAAGCCGGCTGAGTTTCTCGCCGGATCTTCTCAGTGGAGCCGGATCTTTTTCCGCGTTCCGATCCGGTGGTATATTAGTAAGTTAAAAAAAAATTTGACACTTTGTAAGCACTCAATGGCATTTTGGACTTGGCATAGATGTTTCGATGCACTAAATTAGTTTGGTTATGAAGATGTTACTTATAGACCGAGTCTTATCTGAAGGAGAAGTCAAGAGTCTCCGTAACCGGCGAGCGTGTATGAGACGAACTATGAGAGTGGAGGAAGCCAGAGAGGTCTGTAAGGAAAGGGCCTGTTGAAACTGTACTCTCTGACTACCCCAGCAAGGGATCTGGCGTGATGATATCGATAGAGATAGATAATAATACCAGCCTATACTGCCCACTGCTGGACGACGGCCTTCTCTCACTAATCGAGGTTAGAGAGATTAGGACATACTCCACCACGCGGACCCAGTGCGGTGCGGTGGAGGCAGGTTTGTGGCCACCTGCTGTTGAAACTTATCAAGCCGCCTTTAAGGCTTCCAACTCGGCTTAACGACTACCACATTAAGTGGTAGCCGGGACCAACGGCTTTAGCGTGCCTTCCGAAACACGGAGATGCTTGAATTTGAAAATGCCACAAACGGTCACCCATCTCGGGCCAACCGGGTCGAACGCTGCTTAACCTTGGTAATCGGTAAGAACACCGCGGTCGCACAGCGCTACGAGCGCCTCGCGCTGCAAGCGCCTCATAGAGATAGATAGATGTTACTTATTGAAGTTTTCTTTTTTAATTTCTTTTACATCATCTGGGCTTTCGCTCCAGGACGAATAAAATTACACCGTATGTATCATTACGAATATTGCATGCATTTTGTGTGTAGTCCATCAATTATTTAATACCGTCACGCCTATATTCCCCAAGCGGGGGTTTCAGAGGTGTACTGTGTACACCCACTTTTCGCCGACAATGTTAGTTCCCATGTAATAGGGGGCGAGCATATTGTCATTTACCGGGCACGATCCCAGACTGGGAATTTTTGGGTAGAAAAACTTCATATGTCTGACCTAGGATTTCAACTCAGGGTCTTGTGATCGCAATTGTGGCAGGAACGTTGTGGCAGGATTTGTCAAAGGGAAGATCTTCCAGCCAGACGGGTGGTGTGTCTGGCGGGGCCTGCCACTCTCCCCAAGAGTCGTTGTCGGGGGCTTGTATATATGTTACACGTCGTGCACACTCTAATATCGCGTTCTAGACATGTATGGCGAATCGTCAACACCATCTATTGGTAGGTAGTCGCAACTATGTATCGATGTATAGGGATCGCTACACAATGCGCATTATTCACTACTAGATTAACGAGGCAGACACTATCATTAACTATTTTTTTTCAGCTCACGGAAGATGACAGATTACCACACAAGCTATGCTCAGAATGCTCTCAAAGATTACTTAATTGTAGTAAGTTTAGGCACAAAAGTCTCAGAGCCAACACGCTAATGATGGAAGTTATTAAAAAACAAGGCAGAGTGAGTGTAATTATAACTTAACAGTGTGACCCGAAATTGGAGTATTATGTCGGAAGTTGTTGCATTTATATGTATACTAATATTAGCCCTGTTAAGAATCTGTCCCACCGTTGGGCACGGACTTCCTCGCAGACTGAGAGAGTTTAGCCCATAGTCCACCACGCTGGCCCAGTGCGGGTTGGCGAACTTCACACACCTTCGAGAAACTCTTAGGCATGCAGGTTTCCTCACGATGTTTTCCTTCACCGTTGAAGCAAGTGATAATTAATTTTTAATACGCACTTGCTTGCGAAAAGAAACTAGTGCGTGCCTGGGTTTGAACCTAAGACCTCTGACTTTGCAGTCCAACGATCTAACCACTAGGCTATCACTGCTTCTACTACTACTAATATATTACCCGACTCCGACTTAGGGCGTTTAGTGATGCAGTCATCGTTATGATAAACATGAATGTATCGATATAATATGATATTGGTATCGTGTAAAAAATTATGTGAAAATGAAAACGATTGATGATGTATCGAAATATCAATCTTTTATTAAGCTCACTTTATTCGTATGTCTCTCTATCTTTCCGGTCCGGATAAAATAGAGAAGTAGGGAGAATGAAAAATAATTAGATCGATACATCGATGTTTGTCATAACGATGACTGCATCACTAAACGCCCTAAGTCGGACTCGGGGTCGGGTAATGTAATCAGTGCTTTAGTCTAACAACTTATGCTCTACAACTTTTTATTTTTAAACATGCTTTTATAAGGTGACCTTATGTATCGCATATTATGTCACGGAATCTTTCGACGTAATTTTGACCAACTTCAAGGCGTCCCATTAACTTGAAAATGGTCGTTTCAAGGACCGAAGACAACACAATAATTTTGTAATTTTGCCCGATTACCTGACCAATTTTTATTGAAATATATAAAATTAATTGACAGGCAGTTTTATCCGGGGGTTAAGAACTTAAGCCTCTCCGCTCGTTAGATCGAGTAGTTGCGGGTTCGATTACCGCAGGGGACAAATCTTTGTGTGACCCGCAAGTATTTATTTCCGTCTAAGTGCATAAATGTTTGTTTCAGCTAAGGTCTTTGTGTATGTGAGTATCGTGTTGGTAAATGCACCCACGATACAGGAAAAATTTCCTATTATGCTACCTTTTAAATGAAGAAATACTATTTAATGGAGTTTCTGACGAAACCGAATCGCAGCAATGCATTTATTTATTGAAGATATGAATTATAATCGAATATTTTATTTATTTTCAGTTAACATTACACAATATAAAAACTATAAATAGAGATAACAATCAATTATCATCAACATTATCGATTAAACATTTTGACCTGGACCATTTCGACAAGTATATACAATACAATAAATACAAAATACAAGAGGTTAACTTAGATATACCCATGAAAGACGAAGAAAATAATAAAATATTTATTAATGAAGATTCTATCGATAAAAATGAATGCACTGGGGAAAACGTAACTCTATTTTCAATCAATGATTTGACTTCTGAGGAGCATAATGCTGTAATATCAAAACGGCAAGAAAGTTCAGATTATAAGAATTCTGTGTTTAAATGTACTGAATGTTTCAAAGGGTTTTTGGATGAGGATGCATTCAATAGCCATAGGACGAGACATACAGATGTAAGTATACGATATAGATAATAATAATAATATCAGCCATGTTAAGAAACTGTCCCACAGTTGGGCACGGGCCTCCTCTCAAACTGAGAGGGTTTAGGCCATAGTTTACCACGCTGGCCCAGTGCGGGTTGGCAAACTTCACACACCTTCAAGAAACTCTTTGGCATGCGGGTTTCCTCACAATATTTTCTTTCACCGTTAAAGGAAGTGATAGTTAATTTTCAATTCGCACATGCTTTCGAAAAGACAGGTGCGTGCGTTTAAACCTGAGACCTCTGACTTTACAGTCCAACGGTCAAACCACGAAGCTATCACTGCACGATATAGATAGTGTAACATCATAAACGTAAGACCCGAGGGCCAACCGCCGCCTTGTGTCGATCTCCTCAATGTTCAGGGTCGTCGTGATCTCTGCAATCACGAATTATTCTCCGTCAACCAGCTCGGTTCTAATGTCTGACGAGATGCTTTATCGGAAGCTTCGGTATATTTCACACCACTTCTCCTAGGTACCGAATGGCGCCGATCTTTACTCGGGTCGTCCAACATACTCGCAGCTGTTGTTTCCTTATACATAGAGATTTTCTAGGATCGAAATCTGCAATTTTACCTGATTTGTAACCATGACATGATACAACAATAATCGGTAAATAACGTCGGTAATCTACTAAATTCTTTGTCAATACGTGATAAAAAGCTTTCACTGCACCATGGCTGCACAGTGGCGTCTGAGTTATTATAAGTGCTGTCAAGGTAATAAGAAATTATGGAACACCCATTTCAAATTCAAATCAGTTTATTTTCGAACATGGGTTACATGGATGTTCAAATTATATTGGTTGTACGCCATAATCTGCTTTTAGGCATGCAAATATTATTAGAAATAATCCAAGAATATAAGGTAGATATTCATGAATTATTTCATTAAATATATAATAAAATATGTAAAATTAAATTAATTCCAAGTGTCTGTTTTAATGATATCCATTTTATTAATTTTAATTACAATAGATAGAGAGATAATAGATAGAATACTCTTTATTGTACACCAAATGCATTACAAATTAGTTATTGTAAAATAACATAAGGTACAAATGGCCGTTTTATTGCTAATAGCAATTTCTTCCAGACAACCAAGTCAAAAGAAATACAACAAAAAAATAGAGGGCAGTTGGTGGCGTACATTTATAGTGTCAAAGTAATATATAATACATAAATACAATGGATTGAGCACCCTGCGATAAAAACACGGGATGACAAGGATACTCACTGAGAGCCCTACGTCTCTTTCTAAGTCGGGTGACCAAACATTGGTACGATGATGGACTTGTTGACATATAATTACCGTATAATTCTCAGGCACTGTATATTGCCGTAATTCTTTCTTTCTACGCATATGCCACATCTTAAATGAGTAATAGACAAAGTTTTTTATTATATTGTACTCAATCCTTTGTTTTATATCCATGATCAGGATTTATATTATGAATTCATTGATTGAAAATGTTTCAAATAGTACACTATAGGAAAACCATAAGGACACTGCCAAAACTGTCGACAATTCTTTTTTTATCTATCTATGTATATCATCTATCTATTGCGGGGTAGGCAGAGAGATAATTCTTTTTAATTTGCAATAGCAGACTTGGAGCCCTTAAAGTAGTTTGTTTTTAATCGAGAACTAAATTCCAACCATGTATTTGCAATATAGGTATGTTAGATTTTTTTTTAATACTTAAATTAGCTAAAATTTTCTATAGTTTATTTCAATCGTTCCCCGATCCACAATGTTAAATAATTTACCAAAAGCAATGCGGAGATTTCAATTGAACATTATTAATAAATAAATATAATAATGAATTTAATTTCAGTTAACACTACACAACACTAAAACTGTTAATAAAGAAAACAATAAATTTGTTTCGGACCAATTTGACGCTTATACAGAATACACGGAAACAAACTTAGATATACCAATAAAAGAAGAGAAAACCAATGAAATATTTATTGACGAAAACTCCATCGATAAAAATGAACGCACTGACACTAATGACATTCCAATGACAGATGACTATCATATGTCAGACAAGGACGACAGTTATTCGACAGATGACAGCTTACCGCTAGAGAGGTGCAAAAAGAAAAACCGTAAAAAGAAAGACGAGAAACCGGCGAAGCGTGTTAAAAAGCCGAAAATTATCGAGCCTAAAATCGATAGGAGAAGAAAGCCATTTTTAAATGGTGATCTGAATGAAACACTCTTCACGATAACGGATCTGAGTTTTGAAGAGCAAATTGCTGAAATTTTGAAGCGGCAGGAAAGTTCTAATTATAAGAATTCCGTGTTTAAATGTACTGAATGTTTCAAAGGGTTTTTGGATGAAGATGCGTACAACAGCCATATGACAAGACACACAGATGTAAGTATACGATATACGTTCTTCAAGGTTATCAAAGCTACGATGTTTGCGTGTGTGTGAATGATCTGCGCTGTTGGCAGCGGGGCCTTTACAGTTTTAGTGAACAAGTGTAACCACTACGCTCGAGCCAGAAGGGCAAGGGGGCAACTAGCTTAAGGGCGCCTCCAGAAGGAACGGCCTCTGCTTGGGCAGTCGCTATGGGGAGGGCGTATACTAGGTGTCTCACCGTGGGGCTCTGCACCGGCCGGCGGGCAAGGGATTCTTCGAGCTCGCCGGCAAGGTCGGTGTCTGATCCTGTGTGCGGTATCTGTATCCGAAAGAAGGGATGTAAGGGCATCGGGAGGGCAAAGGTCGGTGAGAATATGCCGCAGACGGCGGTAGCGACCGCTATGGGGGAGAAAGTTACGATGATTTCTTACACAATGTATGGGAGAAGTTTTTGCGATTTCTTAGTGTACTACTAATACTACTACTAGTAATCCAACATGAGTTGGTCCAATAGAGGTTTATGATTCTTATGAAAAAACCGGATCGTTTGGCTAAAAAAAAGTTTTACATGAAATGCCTATTTTCTTGCTGACTAAATTTTTTTCAAAATCTGTAAATGCTGCTCCAAATCGCCAAAAGTTAAGGATAGGATATCTCCTAAGACGGTTTTCCTGTAGCTTCAACAGTTGAGGTAGCTGCCCCTACTGCCCCGTCTCAAAAAGTTATCCTGTATATGTTGCATGTGTATGTCCCATGGTCACAGGAGGCTATGATCTATACCGTGACCATGAGTGCGTTAAAGCACTCAAACCTTCGGGAACTTAAAAACAAAAATAAACCGCGATAAAATCCAAAAAATAGTAAGAACTCAATGTGTGAATCAGTAAATAATATCAGCCTATACTGCCCACTGCTGGGCAAAGGCCTTCTCTCACAAATCGAGGTGAGAGAGATTAGGTCATACTCCACCACGCGGACCCAGCGCAGTGCGGTGGAGGCAGGTTTGTGGCCACCTGCTGTTGGAACTTATCAAGCCGCCTTTAAGGCTTCCAACTCGGCTTAACGACTACCACATTAAGTGGTAGCCGGGACCACCGGCTTAACGTGCCTTCCGAAGTACGGAGATACTCGAATATGAAAATGCCTCAAACGGTCACCCATCTCGGGCCAACCAAGTCGAACGCTGCTTAACCTTGGTAATCGGTAAGAATACCGCGGTCGCAAAGCGCTACGAGCGTCTCTGTGAATTAGTAATTTGTTCTTATTTTCACAGCAATGTGGGGAACACGCATGTGAAATATGCAAAACGCATTTCAAGCACTCCCACGCGCTTCGCAAGCATATAACAGCGCACCACACGCAGCGCTTCAGCTGTAATCAGTGTGCCTACGTCACTACTCACCGACAGACGGCGAGACTGCACGAGAGATGGCACCAAGGCACAAAATATAGCTGTCCACACTGCCCGGATGAATTCTTGTAAGTATTTCTACTGGTCATGTGTCATAACTCGAATTTCCTGATGCGTCCGATCGAATATTCTCACAAGTATGTCGCAACTTCGCTCAAATAGTGGCTCAAATCGAAATTAATGTATCGGTTGAATAGTGTCACAACCCGAAATCCTGATAAATTCGTGTTAGTATGTAGCGACTTCGCTCGAATAGTGTGTGAAGAATTCGCGTGGGTATGTTACACCTCTCGGGTAGTGTCTTAACTCGGCAACTCGTGACGAACTTCTCTAAGTATACCGCGAGTTCGCTTAAACAATCTCACTACTCGAAATCCCTGATGACTTCGTCTACTTACCCGCAATACTTGAAGACCCCATGCTTTCACGCGCTTCGTAAGTATATAACAGCGCACCACACGCAGCGGTTCAGCTGTAACTAGTGTGCCTACGTCACTACTGACGAGACTACAGACTGCACGAGAGATGGCAGCAAGGCACAATATATAGCTGTCCACACTTCCCAAGTTCTTGTAATTATTTTTACATGGATAGTGTCACAAGCCGAAATTTCTGAGCTCATGTAAGTTTAACTCAACATCGCTCGAATAGTGCCACAACTCGAAATCCATGAACACCTGTAAGGATATTGCAACTTCGTTCAAATAGTGACTCAAATGAAAAAGTCCAGATATTGAATCTTTGCTTGAATAGTGTCTTAATAAGAAATTCTTGGTGCTCTCTTGTAAGTATATCGCAGTGTCGTTGGAATAGTGTCTTAACTCAAAATGGCTGATGAAATTGTGTTAGAATTTAGAAACTTGGAACGGAACTTAACACTGAAATTCCTAATAAATTAATGTAAGTATATAACGACTCCGTTTAAATAAAGTAACTACTCAAAATTTCTAAACTCCTCTAAGTACACCACAACTTAGCTTAGACACACAGAGACAGACAGAGTGGCAACTCAAAATTCATAATGAATGCATCCAAGTATATAGCGACTTAGCTCTAATAATGTCAGTACTCGAAATTCCTAAAGAATCCGTGCGCTTACCCGCAACACTTGACGCCCCCATGTTCCCAAGACTGCACAAAAGGCGGCACAAGGCACAAAGTACAGCTTTTTGCACTGCCCTGATGAGTTCTTGTAACTAGATATCGCTATTTTACTTGGCTAGTGTCTCGAATCAAAATTCCTGGTATTGTGTCTTCGCTGGAATAGTGCCTTAACTCGAAAATTTTCTGATAATTTTGTGCAAAAAGGTTTGAGCGTGAAAAGGTAACAGACAGACAGAGTTACTTTCGAATTTATAATATTAGTATGGAATATATGTCTTTCTACAGGAAATTCACAACGTACATGGGTCATATAAGAATCAAACATCCTTCAGACTTCGTCTGTGAACTCTGCGGGTATTCCTTCGTTAGTGCTAAGGGCATAGAACTACACAAGAAGCTTAAACATCGGCTGGACAACTCACAAGTAAGTGGACCACTCAACTATTAACTACCACCAAGGTTCAGCAGCGTTCATCTCGGTCGGCCTGAGATCTGTGACCATTTGTGGACCATTCGCACATTTTCATATTCGAGTGTCTTCGCGCTTCGGAAGGCATGTTTAGCCGTCTCGGTTATGACTTAATGTCTCTAAGGCAAGTTGGAACCGTATAGGCGGGCTGATGAGTCTCACCAGCAGGTGTCCACAAGCCTGCCTCCACCGCATCGCACTGGCTCCGCGTGCTGGAGTATGACCTGATCTTTCACCTCGATTTTATTATTAAATTAGCAGCCCGTCCCGGCTTCGCATGGGTGGTTATTGCGTCCGCTGCGTAAAAACGCGCGGCTACCTATTTTATAGATGTGCATGCCCCTCTCCCGCACTTCGGTCCCCCCTCGCTGCGCTGTGTGGAGCCACACCGGCCACAGCACGGCGGCGTTTAGTTTTCTCTTAGTGTCTTGTTTAGATTGACATTTTTAATTTAGTAATATCTTTTGAATGGAATGTCCGATTTGAATAATTCAAAAAGTAATCTACAGGTATGTAAACAGTCTCGAATACGGTATGATTTATTTTTATAAGGATTAATACAAAGGTATGGATAACATGGTCTGATTTTGGTCGGCATTTCTATGAACTTTTAAAATGTAAAAGTTATAGTGACTCAACTTCAATAGTTGGACATATGGTGTCGAAAAGTTTTTTGTAGATATTGATATGTTCTTTAATATTGTAGAACATTTTTTTGTTCTATCATCAATACTTTCCGCAGCGCATGCGATGAAAAACATTTTATTACACCTTTTACTTGTTTACACCTTGGTTTACATTATTGAAGTTGTAGTAGGGATCCTTATTTTTTTATTGTAATAAACATAGCCTCTGTTACTTCTGGATAGTGTAGCATTCTATAGCCCAGTCATATTAGGTAAAAAAAGGGGTCAACCTCGGAATGAAAGATAATAAGCTGCAAATTGGTATGAACCTTTGTTTTGTCATTCTAAATGTTGTCTCAAAAGTCACAATCGTTATCGTGTCCGCGTCTCAAGATATTCAAGGTCAAAGGTCACAAAAATCGGTTTTTCGCGAATATCTGGCTTCCTATCGGTTAAATGAGATTTGCATTTATTATAAAAGTTGTAGGCTATAAAATTCCCTACAACTTTTGTTTAAACTTTTTTTTCATACGACTAACCGTTTTGAAGGTAGAGCGCGAAGAGTGCACATCGTACAGTCATATACGGCCTAATGCAAGGTCAAGCGTGAGTTATGGTTATCAGTACGTTATAAAGTCTATTATTTACTTGGAAATTATAATTATTAAACAATGCCTATTATTTATGTACTAACTATTAATTATTTATATTTAATTAAAGTAAGCACATTTTATTTTTACACGCATTCAGTGGCTGTGACACGACTTCTGCGCTATTTAAAAAAGGAAAAAAAACTGTTACTAGAGCATTGGAAAAAATTCCTGATTTAGATAAACTGGTGGAAGTATTTCAACAAGAAAACTGCCCAAAACAAACATTATTAGAAAATGGAGTGCGCATCTTGTTGGCATTATATAATGCTCCAAAATCTGAGGACAACATTGATCATTTCCGCTACACGCAATTCATCAAATTTACAAAACTAAATAAACCTGTACAACTGTCAACACTTCCACCAACAAGTGTAGCAGCTCATCAACACATAAAACGTGTCTACTACCAGATTCAAACGTGGTTAGGGAAGGACTTAGAACCTCAAGAATGGGGCTGGATGCTTTAAAATGAAATCCTGGAGCCCATACGAACGTTATTACCTCCAGCACCAGCCGAACTACTAAACGTAATATTTTGCAATTGCAAAAATGGTTGTGGTTCCCGCTGTGGATGCAGAAAATCAGGGCTACAATGTTCTTTAGCTTGCGGCCAGTGCAACGGACAAGCTTGCCTCAACGCTTCACTGTATCCAAGTAATCCCGATGAAGAAAATACATATGATCCCGATATTCTGGAAGGTTTGGAGATGAACATGACAGATAATGAGGATGATGACAATGAATCGAACATTTTTGAGCGACAAGAAGAAGAAGACGACGAAGAAGAAGAAGATAATTAGCTTCCATTTCCAATTTCATTACAATTAAAATCAACAAAGATACTTTTGATATTTGAACTCACATTTTGATAAATGTATATTATGCCGTATTTAATAATAAATAAAAATATGTGTAAAATATATACTCTTACTATCATTTTAACTTAAAATAAAACTAAAATATATAATCCAGAATTAATAATATTTTATACTTAAATAGTTAAATATGAATAATTATATATAAATAATCAAGTTACTTACTTTAATTAAATATAAATAATTAATAGTTAGTACATAAATAATAGGCATTGTTTAATAATTATAATTTCCAAGTAAATAATAGACTTTATAACGTACTGATAACCATAACTCACGCTTGACCTTGCATTAGGCCGTATATGACTGTACGATGTGCACTCTTCGCGCTCTACCTTCAAAACGGTTAGTCGTATGAAAAAAAAGTTTAAACAAAAGTTGTAGGGAATTTTATAGCCTACAACTTTTATAATAAATGCAAATCTCATTTAACCGATAGGAAGCCAGATATTCGCGAAAAACCGATTTTTGTGACCTTTGACCTTGAATATCTTGAGACGCGGACACGATAACGATTGTGACTTTTGAGACAACATTTAGAATGACAAAACAAAGGTTCATACCAATTTGCAGCTTATTATCTTTCATTCCGAGGTGAAAGCCCTAATATGACTGGGCTATCTAATGGTGAAAGAATTTTTGAAATCGGTCCAGTTGTTTTTGTGTTTATTCGTTACATACATACAAACATACAAATCTCCGCGGGTGGAGCGGGTTAAATTCTCAACCACTGCGCTAAATCGTCCGTCACTTCGGAATTAATATCTTATAATTTGAATTTGAAATAATCAATTTATAAAATACTAGCAGTTTCCCGCGACTTCGTACCCGGTGGACAACAGCGCCACCTACCGGGTCTATGTTATATAGCCTATGTTACTTCTGGATAATGTAGGTTTTTAATGATGAAATCGGTCTAGTAGCTTTTTTAGTTTATTCGGTACAAACATACAAAAATACAAATCTTTCTATCTATATCATCACGCCAGCTTCCTCACGGGGTAGGCAGAGAGTACAGAGTTCCAACAGGTTCTTTCCTTACATACCTCTCTGGCTTCCTCCACTCTCATAGTCGTCTCATACACACTCGCCGATTACGGAGACTCTTGACTTGCCCTTCAAATAAGACACTGTATATTTGGTAATGGTAAGATAGTCTAGGTCTTCCCCGGTACCTACATCCTTCCACTTTCGCATTGTATATCTGTTTTGTCATTCTTTCTTCTGATACAAATCTTTCATCTTTATTATATTAGTGTAGACTTGTTTTAATAAATTTACGAATGTCAATAAGATCTGAATATCACCAGCACAATTCAATTCAATATTAGTCCATTGAAATGTTACATTTTTTAGGCCTTACCTTGCGTTTTTTAGAGGACGGACAATAACTGATGACACATTATTAGTACACACGTATAATATATGTATAGTTAAGAGTACTGAAAAATAGTACTCACTTCGGAGCGCTGTAAAACCTTAGCTATTGACTTAATGAAAAATGTTGCTGATAAAAGTTGTTCCTTAAAAAACGATCTACAAAAATGGCCTGATATCATTTTTTCGTAAAATGATAAAAAAAAGTTATATCGAAAAATATAATTTTTTTTCCCGAATTCCTGAACATTTTCGCTTATAACTTTTTTATTTATAGTTCTACGACAAAAAGTTACTGGACCAAAGTTGTAGAGAATTTAATTTGCTAAAAAATGTTAACAAATTTTTTTTATCAGATAAATAGTTTAAGAGATATATCGTAAAAACCTTTTCCACCCCTATTTTCAAGATGGCGGCCGTGGGACAAGGGTGGTGACCCCACAAACTTGGTTTTAGCTTTAAACTGACCCCCTCTACACATCAAAAAAATAAAATTGCGTCCTCTAAAAAACGCAACCCCAAATGTAACTTTTCAATGGACTATATATATATATATATATATATATATATATATATATATATATATATATATATATCACAATGTCGGTTTAGTGGTGCATTCTTCTTCAGATTTGTTTTGTTTCTCGGTAGCGCATATGTATTTTTGACAGGGTGTCTAGGTGTATTACGGGAGACTAGGATTGGGACGACAGCTAATGCTTCCGACGAAAGTATGCCATCATGTATGAATTTATGTGTAGTATAAAAAATCACATTTTTTGTGCAAGGATTGTGGTTGGTAACGATGTGCTGGAGCAAATGAATGAGTTGGTATACCTTGGATGTGCCTTTAGTAAGGATGGGAAATACACCGCTGACATAGAAAGAAGAGTGCGTGCAGGGAACAGAGTGAATGGTGCGATGGGAAAGCTGCTTGGGAGCCGGCACTTAAGCCAAAAAGCGCAACTGGCCATACTTAACCGAGTGCTTGTCCCAACGCTGTTATATGGCAGCGAGAGCTGGGTATGTAAGAAGGAGAATGAAAGCAGGATAAATGCGGTCGAAATGCGAGTTCTGCGGAAGATGTGCGGAGTTAAGCTGACCCACTGTATTCGTAACAGCGTAGTAAAAAAGCGTGTAGGTATGAAAGATAGTATCGGTGTAAAGATGAGAAAGGGCATGCTCCGTTGGGTCGGACATATAGAATTTCGGAAGAAAGAATGACAAAACAGATATACAATGCGAAAGTGGAGGGATGTAGGTGCCGGGGAAGACCTAGACTATCTTACCATAACCAAATAGACCGTGTCTTCTCTGAATGTCAAGTCAAGAGTCTCCGTAACCGGCGAGCGTGTATGAGACGAACTATGAGAGCCAGAGAGGGATGTAAGGAAAGAATCTGTTGAAACTCTGTACAAGGGATCTGGCGTCACGACTGCGTCGTTGGTCTAGTGGCAAAGCGCATCGCTTTGTGATCACGAGGCCCTGGGTTCAAATCCTTGGTCGGACAAATGTAGTTTTTCTAACGAAAACTTCCCAGTACGAGTCCGGAGTCTGGAATTGTGCCTGGTATATGGCAATAGGCTCGCCCCCTATTACATGGGACCTAACATAGTCGGTGAAACATGTAGGCGATAAGTGTTTTTTTTAATTCTCGTATTTCTCTTACAGATCCCAGAAGATGGACCATTTTGTGAACAATGCAACGTCCGTTTCGTATCTACAGAAGCTTACAGACGTCATCTCAACGTTTCTGCCCGACATAGTGGCACTACCAAAGAGGAGAGAGAAGCCAATAAACCCAAGAGAGGGAGAAAGAGAAATGATACGAAGGAGTTGGAGAGGAGAGGAAGAGAGAAAGAGATGGAAGATGATAAGAAAAAAGTGTATCCGAGTCAGATGAGGAAGGCTGAGGGGCCTATACCGTGTGAGCAGGTGAGGTTTAAGTAGGTGTTGTTGCTACGCCTAAGTTTCGCCGTGATATTACTGTGGTAAAGTATGGCCATTAATGTAAATACTTTTACTCTTTACGACTTTTAATCCTAGCTCGGACAAATGTAGTTTTTCTAACGATAAATTCCCAGTATAAGTCCGGAGTCTGGAATTGTGCCCGGTATATGGCAATGGGCTCGCCCCCATATTACATGGGACCTAACATCGTCAGCGAAAAGTGGGTGTACTTAGTACATCTCTGCCACCCCCCTTGGGGAATATAGGCGTGACGGTGTTAGTTATTACTTCTAGTTTTTTTATTATAGAAGCGCCTTCATTTTTTATATACCAGGTGTAACATATTAAACGCTAGACCTGAGCGTATTTTGTTCTAAATCGGTAACTAAAATGATTCCATCAATATTTAATGACGGACGATTTAGCGCAGTGGTTAAGAGCTTAAGCCGCTCTGGCCACTGCGTCTAATAGTCGCGGGTTCGAGTCCCGCACGGGACAAATCTTTGTGTGATCCACAATTACTTGTTCCGGTCTGGGTATTTGTGAATTTTCATGTTTGTAAACGCACCCACGACACTGGATTAAATCCTAGTGTGGGGCTACGTTTTTTTTAAAAAATAATTATAAAAAATGTATCCTAAATTTTTTAAATCTGCAAAATATGTTGTTAGTCCTTTAGTACGGTATAACAAACTTACTTTATTTTTGATTCAAACCAATATTTATATTTCAAATGCATTTTTGAAACATATTTGTTAATAAACACATACAAGTTTCGTTGTTAATTGAGGTATAAAAGTGCTTATAATTATATATTATCACGGTCACCAAGGTTAAGCAGCGTTCGACTCGGTCGGCCTGAGATGGGTGACCGTTTGTGGGCATTCTCATATTCGAGCGTTTCCGTGCTTCGGAAGGCACGTTAAGCCGTTGGTCCCGGTTACCAATTAATGTGGTAGTCGTTAAGCCGAGTTGGAAGCCTTAAAGGCTTGATAAGTTCCAACAGCAGGTGGCCACAAACCTGCCTCCACCAATCCGCACTGGGTCCGCGTGGTGGAGTATGACCCAATCTTTCTCATCTCGATTTGTGAGAGAAGGCCTTTTCCCAGCAGTGGGCAGTATAGGCTGATATTATTTATTTATATCGTCACGCCAGACCCCTTGCGGGGTAGGCAGACAGTACAGAGTACCAGGTTCTTTCCTTACGTACCGCACTGGCTTCCTCCACTCTCATAGTTCGTCTCATACACGCTCGCCGGTTACGGAGACTCTTGACTTGTCCTTTAGATAAGACTCTGTCTATTAGGTCGTGGTAAGATAGTCTAGGTCTTCCCCGGTACCTACATCCTTATAAAAAATGGTAAAGAAATTTAAATTTGGTAATATGGGTTTCGTATTGAATTTCTAAAGTAATTATGTAATCGGTGTGTCTGAGGCCTTGCGTTATTAAAGATACATCGTGTATAATTTTATTTTTGGAACTCTGTACTCTCTGCCTACCCCGCAAGGGATCTGGCGTGAGGTTATAGATAGATAGATAATTTTATTTTTATTGGGTTTAGTGTGGTCTTCAACTGGAAGACTCGAGGGCGTACCACGGACACTTCAGGCGGATGCATCCCGACAAGAATCGAACTAACTACCCGTCTATGAAGTCGCCGTGTATGTGTGAAGTTTGCGGTCGAATGTTTCAGGTAAGCAACACTGAATCTCTTTAATTAATAAAAAAAATCAGACCAAAATACACAGTTCATTTTTATTTGTGTAAAGCAAAATTATTACAAGTCTTCATTTCATCATCTCAGCCTATACTTGCCCACTGCTGAACATAGGCCTCCCCAATCGCTTTCCAGCGTAACCGGTCCGATGCCACCTGCATCCAACGACTTCCTGCGATTTTCACAAGATCGTCGGTCCATCTGGTAGGCGGTCGTCCCACGCTGCGCTTGCCAATACGTGGTCTCCACTCTAGAATCTTTCTGCCCCAACGCCCGTCCGATCTTCGCGCTATGTGGCCCGCCCATTGCCACTTCAGCTTGCTAATCTTAAGGGCTATGTCGGTGACCTTGGTTCTTCTACGAATCTCCTCATTCCTGATTCGATCACGTAGAGAAACGCCGAGCATAGCTCTCTCCATAGCTCGCTGAGCAACTCTGAGCTTTTTTATGAGACCTATAGTAAGAGACCACGTCTCTGATCCATATATCATCACTGGTAACACACATTGACTAAAAACTTTAGTCTTTAGGCACTGAGGTATTTTGGATGAGAACACACTGCAACTAAGACCTTAATTAACCTTAAGCTCAAAAGTCGCATTTTCTTATGCTATATTTAGCCTATAGTCATGTACGGCTGTGAAGCCTGGAGTCTTAAGGAGGATACCAAGAAGCCCCTCGAAGCATTTGATTGGGTGCTACCGACGCATGCTCCGTATAAGCTGGACATAGAAGGTCAGCAATGATGGAGTTCTCCAGCGTATAGGTATGACAGTATGTTGTCCGACCTAGGATTTGAACCCAGGACCTCATGATCACAAAGCGATACGCTTTGCCACCAAACCAACGAGGCAGTCTTTCAATTATTACTAGAGAACTAAAATAATATCTGTCATCATACTTACTTAGTATAGTCATTCTGTCTATCTACAATCAGTATATTATACTGAGCTAGGCACTGCTCATATGCAATGCACGCCACTGCCATGTTATAATCCTTCATAAATGAACATTACTCACTTTATAATCTACCTACATACACTTTACTCAGGCTATAACTACATAAATACAGGTTACCCTGTCCATAACTATGTAAACACAGATTACCCAACACATAATTCAACATAAATACACTTAACCCAACGTATAATCCCCCTAATATTATAAAGCAAGTTTGTAAGGATAGATGGATGTAGGAGTATTTGTTACTTTCTCTCACGAAAATACTCCTGAACAGAATTTAATGTGACTGTACAGTAATAAAGCTTATTTATCAAACAATAAACATAATAGTGTGATTGGCCAAAATATGAAATTATTAAATAAATGCGTGCGTAGTCGCGGGTAACAGCTAGTTCTACATAAATGCGCTTTACCTATTTCATCATACTCACAATCCTACACAAACGCACGTGACCCATATTATAAGTATACATAAACTCACTCTACTCAGCCTATAACGAAATAAATACTCTTTACCCTATCCCTAACTATATAAACCCACCTTCTTTATACAACTCATAAATCTACATTTACTGACTTAAGTGACTTTACCCAGCTCATAACACCATATAAACCACCTTTACCCAACTCATAATCACACATAAACGCTCTTTAGTCAATTCATAATCCTACATAAATGCTCTGTTAAGAATCTTTACCCAATTCATAAATATAACTGTGTGCATAAATATAACAATGTTAACCCACTTTATACAACTCATAAATCTACAGGAAGCCAGAGAGCCTGGAAATAGCCTGTTGGAACTCTGTACTCTCTGCCTACCCCGTAAGGGATCTGGCGTGATGATATAGATAGATAGATAAATCTACATAAACAGATTTATGTGACTTTACCCAACTCATAAGTCCACATAAACCCCCTTTACCCAACATAACTATGCATAAACGCCCTTTACCCAACAAAACTACATAAATCCCCTTTACCCAAGTATCATAACCTCATTCATAACCTACTTCTTCAGAGCTACGCCCTCCTAAAAGACCACACATGGGTCCACACCGGCGAACGACCATTCAAATGCGACTCGTGCGGCAAATCGTTCCGTATGAAGCAGCGGCTGGTGGCACACATGCGGGTTCACAGCCAAGCGCGGACGAGTTATGTCTGCACGCTGTGCGGGAAACACTTCTCCACGCACAGCAACAGACAGAGACACATGTTTGTGAGTACCCATCCGTCTATAGCTTTTGTGTGTGTGTGTGTGTGTGATCTACGGTGTTGGCCGCGGGGCCTTTACAGCTTTACCAGACAAGAGGGCGAGCGTGCAAGCACTACTCTTGAGCCCGAAGGGCAAGGGGGCAACTAGCTGGCGGGCGCCTCAAGGAGGAACGGCCTCGGCTTGGGCAGTCGCTATGGGGGAGGGCGTATACTAGGTGTCTCGCCGTGGTGCTCTGCACCGGCCGGCGGGCAAGGAAATCTTCGAACTCGCCGGCAAGGTCGGTTTCTGATCCTGTGTGCGGTATCTATATCCGAAAAAAATCCGTCTATAGCATCACGACACCTGTACAAAAAAAAAGCTGAGCGCGGCCACAACCAGCGCGATTGAGCTGGCCACTCACTAAGCGGGACAAATATGAACCATTGACACGGGAAGATCACGCCAGATCCCGTTCTTTTAGGCAAAGAGTTCAGAGTTCCAACCGGTTCTTTCCATACAGTAAGTATTCACCTACAAAAAGGCCCTGCTTCATAGCTCACATGCGAGATCGAAGGTCTTTATTCAGAACACTTTAGTGTATTAGTGTTCACTGCTGAGCTCACGGCAGCCGGAAACCAGTTCCGTAGTTAAGCAGCAGTTAGACGGTACCAAAACGACTTTTAATGGAAAACTAGGGTTTATAAAGGCATTTATTGCTTATTGGCACTTTAAATTAGTATGGAGATGGAAGGAATGCGAAAGTGGAAGGATGTAGGTACCGGGGAAGACCTAGACTATCTTACCATGACCAAATAGACAGAGTCTTATCTGAAGGACAAGTCAAGAGTCTCCGTAACCAGCAAGCGTGTCAGACGAACTATGAGAGTGGAAGAAGCCAGAGAGGTATGTTAGGGAACCTGTAGTGTAGTAGAACCTGTTGGAAAATAGAACCTTTCGCCATGGTATTTTAAGTATCTACCTGAAAAAGGATCACACGTCCATACCGACCCAGTAAGAATATGTAAGCAGTTGAACATATCAGCATTAGCGGTTCGAAGAGCGTCTGTTCAGAATCAGAATCAGAATATTTTTTATTCATGTAAACCATTACAGTATTTATGAGTCGTCAGAAAAGTAACAAAGACTCTACCGCCACTTCGGAATGTCATTCCTGTGGAGAAGAAGAGCAAAAACTCCACGGTTACTCTTTTAAAATAAAAAATTACAAACTGTTTCATCTACATTCTATTGTGGGGTATGGGAGAACAATGTAGGTTGGTCATCAGGTGAGTCTAAGTTAAAACAGCGAATAATACTATTTATGAGAATGGCTACATGGTTCCCTCATTTACAAAAAAAGAACACGAAAAAATTACATTATGTTTAATTAATAGAAGGGAATGTTAACTAACAACAGTTGAATAGGTTGTCATGACTCAAGTGGAGCTGGAATAGCATCTATCCAAGCATTTTTATCTTTTAAATAATAATCTATTGAATAATAAGCTTGCTTACAAACTGAATAGCAGTTCCCACATTCTGCCATTTCTGTTAAAGCAAATCAGCAATATATGCCTTTATAAACCCCGGGTTTTCAACAAAAGTCAGTTTTATTCATTTGGTAATTAGCCTAATTACTGCCCAACTACGGACCTGGTTTCTGCCTGCCGGTTGGCTCAGTAGTGAAAGCTAAGCTACCAAAGGGGTCTGAATTCGGCAAAGACCTTCAGGAGGTCTCGCGTGTGACTCAAGTGTAGTCGATTATAATAATTGTGGAACAAAAATAAATAAGTGTCTAGTACTCTAGTTGTTTTTTTTTATTACAACTAAGTAGCCGGACCTAACAGTTCGTTTTACACAAGCTTTGAACTCATATTTTCACTAAGTTTACTGACGTCAATTGGAATTTTGTTATAAAATCTAACACAGTTATAAGTTCAAGAGCGGACTAGTCATATGTGCGTCGTTTTTTTTACAAGCGTTTATTTAACTTGCAATGTTCATATGTATGTCTGTCTGTCTTTCCGGTTCAAATCTTGTGATCCATTTTTCGAGCACTTGCATGTATCCGATTAAGCTGAAAGGACTTTGTCGAAAATCGCCCCAGAACCAACAAAAATTTGACCCATCCCATCATTATTTGTCTATTTTATTAAAATAATGGCAAATATCCGTATCTAACGGACAATTTACAATTTAAAACGAATATTTCAAAGTATCGTAAGTACTTATATCGAAGTCGCCGACATCTTTACTGAATGTCAACACACAATATAACCTCAGATGTATTAATGGCTACTGAATTATAACCTCAAAATCTAATACTTTTTGTGCAATATTGCGATTCCCCCGCTTGTCCGTTTAATAATAAATGCCTTAAGAGAATTTATGGGTGATTTGAAATGATACAAGTATTTTTTCATTGCTGTTGGTTCTGGGGCAAATCATGTCTGGGCGCAGAACGTCCGGTGACAATGCAATACTATGCTACCAAGGGGCTGGTCTTATGTTGGAGTCGGAAGGTGGCCATAGGAACATGCAAACTATACCAAATAACCCCCTTGGTTTTAGACTTGTTAGATTGGTATTGACATGTACTATACGACCAGACAGTGGCCAGGGTCTGGGGATGGAGCCAAAAGTTGGCTAATAGAACCATCTCACTACTTAATATAACCCTGCCGTGTTTAGGCTCGTTGGATTTGTCTTGACAAGCACTTTAGACCCGGATACTGTCTAGGATCTAATGATAGAACCTGAAGGAAGCCATAGGAACTCCTCAACTAACGAAGATATCTTCGTTGCGTTTATGCAATAAAAGCATGGTTTTAAAAATGTCTTTTTAACCAAACTGTAAACATGACCTGGTCTTACACCCAGGATTGGTTCCAGACGAAGGAACTCCTCAACGGGCTACAGCTTCGACACGAAATTTTGATTGGATTAAATTGAACCATTCCCTGGCTGCATAAGCTTTGTTATTAAAAATGTTTGTTTTAGTATTAATTTTTCGTCCACAGATCCACACCGGCTTGAAGCCGTTCAAATGTGAAATGTGCGGGAAAGGGTTCAAGCATTCGAGCGAGAAGAGAGCTCACATCACATACGTCCATCTCAAGAAACCGTGGCCCAAGCGGGCTCGGGGGAAACGACGACCGGACGTCAGACAGGTGATTTATTTATTAAACAGGTATTAGGTGATTCACTTTTCCAGATGAAACATAGCATCCGCGAAAACGGCATAAAATGCACGACCCATATGGTAAAAAAGCAGCGATAGGCTAGTGGTTAGACCGTTGGACTGCAAAGTCAGAGGTCTCGGGTTCGAACCCAGGCAGGCACCTCTGTCTTTTCAAAAGCATGTGCGTTTAAAAACAATCATTATCACTTGTTTTAACGGTGAAGGAAAACAGCGTGAGGAGACCAACCTGTTTAAGCATGCCTTCGAGTTTCTCGAAGGTGTGTGAAGTTCGCCAACCCGCACTGGGCCGGCGTGGTGGACTATGGCCTAAACCCTCTCAGTCTGAGGAGACGGTGCCCAACGGTGGGACAGTTTCTTAACAGGGCTAATATTATTATATTATGTATCTCGCTGAGATTCACGGGCTTTACCCGGACCTTTGAAAGGCTTGCATGGGGACATGGGTCCAACACGTAGAGGCCCTTTGCGAGAAGTTAATGTTATGTAAACCACCTGCTGAGATCACTTGCTGAAAATGAAGAAACATAACCAGCGAACTGACCCCGGCAGGTGCAAGGACTATTGTAAATTATGGAAAGAAAACAAGGGCTATGTAAATGAGGTTTGATGGACAAAAACTGGACTATTTCAAAGGGGACGGACACCGGCTATATTTAGAAAGAAAGAAAGAAAGAAAGAAAGTAATTTATTCACTACCACAAATAAGGCACAGTGTATACAATTACAGGTTGTATAAATAATTAGTGATACCTAATTACCCGTGGCCGGCGGTGACTCGCCGCTTACTAGATGGGCCCTTAAACGGTCGTCCTAGGACAACTGAGGGCAACACCGGTGTGAGCGGCTCAGGGGTGTAGAGAGGTGTGCTGCGCTTTCTCCGAAGTTACTCGCGGCTTGCCCGAGCTATGCCCTTTAACACTTCCACCTCTGGAGTACATCGACGTAGGAACGCATTATCTTCCTACGTCGATATAGCTATCACGGCTCCTCTCTGGACGGCTAATTAAGGCTAGCCAGAGCCGAGAGTCCTGCGGGCATCCTTCGGTTTCCACTCGACCGACGAAGACACGCCGAATTGGGGGCTCTGACCGACTCTCTGAAGCACTCGGGTCCGTGGTGTCGTTACTCACCAACAGCTCGCCACAAGCTGCCCTGCGGGCTTTATTATATTATTATTATATGGTACATAAAATATAGTGCGCACACGCACACGCATGCACACATTGACAGCGGACTAAGGTGATAGATGTCCAAAAGGCATAGTTGCTCCGGGGTAACCTCAAACTTCTTAATTATTTTTGGTAGTCCGACCTGCGCAAAATGAGCTCACGGTGTCTTGAAATCACAGTTCTTTTCATATCATTGAGGCAATAATATTTAATCGTTACTATTTTACAGGGTCAGTTACCCCCACCTCAGGGGGCACAAATGCCGAACGAGATGGACATTTCGACCCCCATATGGCCGGCGTGTGACCCCAAAATGGGGGACATTGGGGCTATGATGAACGACAAACCTGTGTATTATAATCTAAAGATATGAAGTGTGAAGGAGATCGAATATTTCAACGAACCCGTCAACCAAAACCTTGTGACCGTATTAGGGTACTGTTAAGTCCGAAAGTATGAACTATTTCCTATTGGTGAACGTGGAAAGATGCAGGTACCGGGGAAGACCTAGACTATCTTACCACGACCAAATAGATAGAGTCTTATCAGAAGGATAAGTCAAGAGTCTCCGTAACCGGCGAGCGTGTATGAGACGAACTATGAGAGTCGAGGAAGCCAGAGAGGTATGTAAGGAAAGAACCTGTTGGAACTCTGTACTCTCTGCCTACCCCGCAAGGGATCTGGCGTGAGGTTATAGATAGATAGATAGATTTCCTGTTGGTTCATCAGACACAAAAGAATTACGAATTCTCATAATCCTGTAGAATCCTTTTGGTTAAAATCAAAAGCCGGATTTACTATGAAATTCAATTTTACTGTCATCTTCTTCTTCTTTAAGTTATGGCTTCACACTAATTTTAAGTGTATTTTGCCAGTGTCCAGTGAGATATATAATCGTGTTTGTTTAAATTAATTCGACTCCCCGATGAACTTGATGACAACGATGATAATGATATTAATGAAGTAGCCCACCCTGGATAGTAAAGCGGTGGACTTTACATACCAATTGCGACGGCCGTTTTGAGGGAAGTTAAAAAGGCACGTTTTATCACTTTGTTACAATTACCTTTACACATAATGGTTAATATTCCATTAACATTACGTATTATTAGTGGAATTAACACAAGTTTTGGAAATTAAATCAAATTGACAACATCACTCTTCGACTTTCCGCCAAAACCTCATTTTATTGTCTTCAACGTATACAAATCGAATAATCGGAAACACTGTCTGGCTAGATCGATGCGTGCATTCGCCGTTAGAGATCGATATCCATCGATGTTCGATAAACATCGATGTTTAGTGAGAAAACATCGACACACCGATGGTACGAGTATAATATCGAAAAATCACAATTTTCTTATTCAACTAGTTCATTTAATATTATCTTGGTATACTCTAGGATGCTAAGCCACAAAATCTATTAAATACGAACTTCGTTAACTCATGAAATAAAACTATTTTTCCGGATTTTATCGCGGTTTATTTTGATTTTTAAGTTCCCGACGTTTCGAGTGCTTTGCAGCACCCATGGTCACGGGAGGGACTGAGGTGTTAGACGTCCAATAGGCATAGTTGTTCCGGGGTACCCTCAAACTTCTTTATTATTTTTGTTGTTGTTGGTCCGATCTACGCGGTCCGCCATAACCTCAAATTCTAATACTTTTTGTGCAATATTGCGATTCCCCCGCTTGTTCGTTTAATAATAAATGCTTTAAGAGAATTTATGGGTGATTTGGAATCATACAAATATTTTTTCATTGCTGTTGGTTGTGGGGCAAATCATGTATGAGCGCAGAACAATGTCCTTGATTTGCTTGAAATATGGTGGTTATATGTTTGAAATCTGCCTGCAGATTACTCAATCGAACCAATAAGAAAAAGTTCTTGTCCGATAAATCGAACTAAGTAGATTATTGTTCGATGGGTCCGTCGAAATTACACTTACATGAAGTGTTTTAAACAGCAATGTGCAGGGAAAGGGGCAATAAACTGGGCAACGAGATCGCGTATAATCGTGTTCACATATCCACAGAGCTAATTGACTTTTGAAATGTTGCCAGTCTTTGGACACTATTTAAGTATATTTTTTTGTCAATTATAAAATAAAAAATAGTCAGTCGTATACAATAAGAATTTTAATTCGTTTTAATGTTAAGACAGGTGTAAAAAATTGTTACCGTTAATATTTTATACAAAACCTGAATAACTTCCGACTAAATGACCATTTTTCATCGCTTCCCAACTTATTGGTGGCGAATATTCTGAAGTAGATTCGTTACTCATTTCCAAAATAAATTTATCTGCACTTTTTTACCTTCACCGTCACGCCTATATTCCCCAAGCGGGTGTAGGAGAGGTGTACTGAGCACACCAACTTTTCGCCAACCATGTTAGGTCCCATGTAATAGGGGGCGAGCCTATTGCCATATACCAGGCACAATTCAGCACTCCGAACTCATATTGGGAAGTTTTCGTTGGAAAAACTACATTTGGCCGACCTAGGATTTGAACCCAACACTTCGTGATCACAAAGCGATGCGCTTTGTCACTAGACCAACGAGGTAGAATTTTTAAATGCCCACTGAGTACATTTCAATTTTGAACAGGACGATTAGTACTTCGTGCGTCCTGTTGCTGCTGTGGCTGGTATGCGTCGTGAAGGAGAATTCAATGAAAGCCGAAATGTCTTGAAACAGTGCTCCACCCACCAGTTGTGACCCTCTTCGTGCAGAGTTTCTTCCTAAATCTTCCTATGTCCAGTCGCTCGAACGTGTCTGGCGCGGTTTTTCGCGCTCTTAAGTACTATTTGTTGTGTCACAACTAGTGGGCTTTGTACCGAGTTTATTAATCCAATAAACCAATCATAATAAATTATTCCTGTCCCTTTCCGGGGTTACACTCTTCTTACTATTCCTATCCCTTTCAGGGTTACACTCTTCTATTATTCCTATCCCTTTCAGGGTTACACTCTTCTATTATTCCTATCCCTTTCAGGGTTACACTCTTCTATCTTTATACTAATGCTTATGCGCTAGGATTCTATGACATTATCTTTCTAACTTAACTACATAATGTACTACAGTAACTTAATCTATTATATACAAATTATACAGACGTCGTTCTGTACATTTCTCCCGCCGTGAACTGTCGGCTTCACTGACGGTTCATAAGTCTTCGTGGAGGGACGACGTCGGCAACACTATCAATTTCTTCGCTGGCCTCCGAAGAACTCCTCCCTTGGTGCGGACGTCCACCGCACGCACAATTCCATCTTCTCCAGGGAAGGTCCTTATTATCCTCCCAAGAGGCCACATGTTCCTGGGGAGTACGTTGTCAACAATGAGGACGATGTCCTCCTCCTTCAGGGCGGCGCCGCGTCCATGGGGCTCCCGCCGGTACTGAAGTCCAGGTAAGTACTCCCTTATCCATCGTTCCCAGAACATGTCCGCGAGTCTCTGTGCCGCTCTCCAATGGGTGCGGCCGATGAGGTCAGTGTCAGTGAAGGTCCCCGGTGTCGGGTTGCGCGCTGGGCCGTAGAGCAGAAAGTGGTTCGGTGTCAGCGCCTCTGGGTCCTCAGGGTCGACGGGTACATGAGTGAGCGGTCGGTTGTTTAGTGTAAACTCGACCTCCGCCAGCAGTGTGATGAGAACCTCTTCTGTCGGGTGCCTCTCCGTCAGGATCGCGTATAGGGCCGTCTTCACACTGCGCACCAGTCTTTCCCATGCGCCACCCATGAACGGGGCGCCGGGGGGAATAAAGCGCCAGCTGATGGTTCTTCTCGTGGCCTCTTCTCGGGTGGCGTTGTCCAGCGCCTCCCGTAGCTCTCTGTCGGCGCCGCGGAGATTGGTCCCGTTGTCCGACCATATTTCAGTCTGGCAGCCGCGGCGGGCGATGAACCGTCGTAGGGCCATCACAGCTGACTCGGTGCTGAGTGATGCGGCGACTTCCAGGTGTACGGCGCGTGAAGTCAGGCAGGTGAAGAGGGCTACGTAGCGTTTCTGTGTGCCCCGACCCACTGTCACAGTCAGAGGTCCGAAATAGTCGATGCCGGTGTACGTGAAGGCCCTCTGATGGTGAGCCAGTCTGCAGGGCGGCAAGTTCCCGGTGCTCGGCTCTGGAGGCGCGTCTCTTCTTCGGCGACAGCTGTAGCACTTGTGTATGACCATCCGGGCTACTGTACGTAATCGAGTTATCCAGTACCTTGCTCGACACTCGTTGATGGTCGCCTCTACTCCGGCGTGGTGCAGCTGTCGGTGTACGTGCTCGATGTACAGGCGGGTGACGCGATGATCTCCGTCCAGCACTGCGGGGCACCGTAGCTCGTCGCTGATGTCCGGCGTCGCACTTATTCGCGACTTGATCCTTATCACTCCACTGATAATCTGCGCTGATAAGGGGCGGAGGCGGCCCTTCGATAGCCTATCACTATTACTCAGTTCGCTATAATACGAGTCGTGTTGTACTACACGCACTAACAACGCCTCCGCTCTTATCAATAGTTCTGCACTGAGCGGTAAACACTTAACACTGTCCTTATCACTAAACTTAATTCTACACTTATCGCTACACTTATTCCTATTCTTAACACTATTCCACTGTGGGTCCTTTTCGCGATTCCTAGCCTGTCTCTTATAGTTCACTAATTGTCTATTCACACTGCACAGGTCGATGAACTGCAGCACGCGCGCCGTCGCTCGTAGCAGGCGCTCCCACGTAGAGAAGCGCGCTGGGTCCGGAACAGCTGATCGCGGTGAGACGGGCCGTTGCTCGGTGATAGTGTGTGTCCGTTCCTCGCCCGTCGCTGCGTCGAGTGTCGGTCGCTCCGCCGGCCATGTTGATGGGTGCTCGCGCAGGAACTCGGGCCCAAGGAACCATCGGTGATGAGAGCCGATGTCCCTGGGTACTTCGCGCGTCGCGTCGTCGGCCACGTTTAGCTTCGTGGGCACCCACCTCCAATCACTTATGGCGCTATTTTCTTCTACCGCGGCGATGCGATGTGCGACGAACGGGCGGTAGGATCGCGCGCCCGTCTTCAGCCACGTCATGACTGTACGGCTGTCCGTCCAGTAGGTCACTGAGCTTGGCTTCTTGTCGTGTTCGGCGATGATAGTCGCGCCCAGGCGACTACCCAGTACGGCGGCTTGCAGTTCGAGTCTCGGGATCGATGTGAGCATGTCCCGCAGACTCCGCAGGTGTTGGGTCCACTCGACCCACTGTTGTGCTAGGTCATCGTCGATGTTGTCGTCCTATGCTGTGCCGCGCCGCCATATCTCCTGCAGTATCTGCTTGGCCCCTTATTATGATGGGCGAAGCGATTCGGAGCGGGTCGAATAGACACATTAGTATGCGGAGTGTCTCCCGCTTCGTCGGCGTCGGCTTGTCGAGTATACCCGGGGGGAGGCGTGCGTCGATGTTGAACCCGATGTCGTCGGTGTCCGGCCTCCACTCCAGTCCGAGTACCCGTTCCGTCTATCTTTCTTCGTTGAGCCCGATCATCCGTCTGTCGTGTCTGTTCTATTTTATTCGCGCGGGCTTGGCGTTTTCTTTTGGGACGAGGGCGTCGACTTATTTTCTGTATTTTCTTTTCTTCAACGTCGAATCGCGGTCGATCTTCTGTTCTATTTTCCTGTCTATTTTCCCTCTGTTCAATTTCGAATCGCGGTCGATTTGCACTAGGTACTGTGGGCGCTTCAGTCTGTTTCGTGCGTCGTGAGCGCGCACCGTGTACGACCCAGCCGAGAGGGGTCCGGGAGGCAACGGGTTGATGTCGCTGCCCCCGGCGTACCTCTGACGTCAGCAGTAGGTGCCAATTGTCTTGGCCGATGAGTATCTGGGGTTTCGCTCTTCTGTAGGTGATATCGCTTTCTATGTCCCGCAGATGCTTGCAATCAGCGATGTCTTGCACGGTGACGGCTTGTGGCGTCGACTTCAAGTTGTCTATGGTGCGCGCTTGAATACGATGTGCGCGCTGGGACGTACCTCTCAACGTCAGCTGGACCCGACGGGAGTTCGATGACCGGACGTTGCACTCGCCGATCGCCTCGATGTGCAGTGACTCGCGGGGGCCGCGCGCGCCTGTCTGGTTGGCGAGCTCGGCGTCGATGAGCGTCACCGTTGACCCGTCGTCGAGGAGGGCGTAAGTGTCTACTCCTCCCGCCGGTCCGGAAATGTGTACCGGCACTATCTTGAGATACGACGCGAAGCCTCTTGTCCACGTTGACGCGACTGTCTGCTTTTCCGTGTTGTCCTCTTCTGCGACCCGTTCGCTTCTGACGTGATGAAGCAGTCTGTGGTGCGAGTATTTGCACCCGTCGGTGTCGCAAGTGCGCTTCTTGCAATAATGACTCTTTGTTCTGAAGCGTAGACACGCGAAGCATAGTCTTCGTGCCTTCGCGATATCCCATCTGTCGTTGACCGTCGACTCAATGAATTTCTTGCACTTGGTTACCTCGTGCTCTGTGTCGTGACACGCCGCGCATTTTTCTTTCCTCGGGCTCGATACAGCGGTGCTATAAGTCTTGTTCGTCTGTCTTCTGTTCGCTGTATGTTCCCGTTCGGGTGTCACGTGTTCGGGAGGTGCGTAGCGCCCGCACCTGTCAGCCTCCCTACTGAGGAAATTAGAGAGCCTCAGTAGGTCGGGTTCTTCTGTCTGTTCTTCCGCTGCGTAGTCGAACCATCTATACTTGAGCGCCGGTGTGAACTTGTCGATGGTCATCTTGACAGCCTCCGGGTTGTACAGGTACGCCACGCGGTTGAGTGCGCGTAGCGTCGCAACGATGTTCATCACCCGCGTGGCGAACACGCAGATGTCTCTCGGGTTGTCGCTGAGTCGGGGCAGCGCGCGCAGGCGTTCTAGTTCGCCCAGCGCGATGCAATCTGGTCGGCCGAAGCGTGCTTCGAGCGCCCGGAGTATGTCAGCTGTCTTGGCGTTGTATATGAGTAAGTTCTCGACGGCTTCTTTAGCTTTACCTTTTAGCGCTCTTCGTAGTCTCGCGACGTTCTCTGTGTCCGTGAAGCTCGGCGCAGATTCTTCATAAGCAGCTTTGAAAGTGAGCCACTCTTGGTGTGACCCACTGAAGTACGGCAATTCAGTAGCGAAGCGGTGGTGCGGGGCGCTCCCGGACCGGGCGGCGAGGGTGATTGCGGACGCCAGCTCACGCAAGTCAATTTGCTGTGGCGGCGTCGCGACTGTCGTTTCTTCATTCTTCGACACGGCGATGGGTGGTGGCTGGATCGGTGCAGGGGGCAACGGCGTTGTCGCCCGCGGCGCTGCATCGATGGTGCGCACCACGTCTATGTCGTGTGGCCTGTCGGCGATGGCCAGGACGTGAGGTCGCGAGTCGTTCAGCCAGCTCCCGACTCTTTTCTCTGTTTCTTGTTCGTCTGATATGCACGTGTCTGCGTCACTCTCGCTTTCTTCATCTTCGGCTTCGATTCGTGATATTTTCGCGGCTGCTAATTGGACTTGCAATTCTAGTAGCTCCTCCTTGGCGCGGGCGAGCTTCAATCTTCGCGTCTTGGTTGAGAGCGTCTTCTTTGTGCCAGTCCTCTTGGACACTGGCTTTTTAGTTTTCTCCGTCGCGGAAGTGTCTGCCGTGGCGGTTGTTTCCGTCATGACAGTAGATTCTATCGTGGCGGTCGACTCTGTCGCTGTAGTCGACCCCGACGATTCGGCGACTGGGGCCGATGCTGCTGGTCTACTGGTGGTGGAGCGTGTGACTGGCATGTTTCTTTCTTCTATTTTCTTCCTTTTTCAGCTTGATTCTTCTGTTTTCTCTTGCGTCTTCTATATTCTCTTGACGACGATAATCCGGCTTCCGAAGGACCAAAATGAACAGGACGATTAATACGTCGTGCGTCCTGTTTTTTGGCTAAAGCCGAATAGTCTTGAAACAGTGCTCCACCCACCAGTTGTGACCCTCTTCGTGCAGAGTTTCTTCCTAAATCTTCCTATGTCCAGTCGCTCGAACGTGTCTGGCGCGGTTTTTCGCGCTCTTAAGTACTATTTGTTGTGTCACAACTAGTGGGCTTTGTACCGAGTTTATTAATCCAATAAACCAATCATAATAAATTATTCCTGTCCCTTTCCGGGGTTACACTCTTCTTACTATTCCTATCCCTTTCAGGGTTACACTCTTCTATTATTCCTATCCCTTTCAGGGTTACACTCTTCTATTATTCCTATCCCTTTCAGGGTTACACTCTTCTATCTTTATACTAATGCTTATGCGCTAGGATTCTATGACATTATCTTTCTAACTTAACTACATAATGTACTACAGTAACTTAATCTATTATATACAAATTATACAGACGTCGTTCTGTACAAATTTTAATCTATATATTAATACGTGAAGCAAAAACTTTGTACACATTTTTATGAAAATTGCGCGGAATGAGGAGTATGAAATTTCCCACACTTATAGTTTATATAGAAAAGGAGTGCAGAATGCTAATTTTTTTTTAATTATGCATAAAACATATATTAAATCAGTGAAAAAAAAACATTATGCACACTACCACGTATTTGACACAACACGTCAAATTGATATTTGTCTTTAATATTATTTGTCTATAGTCTTACTGAATATCAAACATAACCAGCAAACGATGAAAGAGTAAGTCGAATATCGACCTATGGGCGACCACTAGTTTAATTAAAACCATAAATCTTTTTACATTTGTCGCTGATTTGTGTCAATATTTTTTTTATCGCAATTGCGTTTACTCATGCCATTGTACAAAGTTTACGAATATTCATTTCTAAATTAATTCAACTCCCCAATGAACTTGATGACAAAGATGATAATGACTTGATGAAGTGCCCCACCCTGGATAGTAAAGTGATCGTTACTTTACATACCAATTGCGACGGCCGTTTTGAGGAAAATCGAAAAGGCACGTTTTATCACTTTGTTACAATTACCTTCACTCATGCACATGTAGGAATACATAATGGTTAATATTCCACCAACATATTATAATTCGAAATAACACAATTTTTGGAAATTAAAACAAATTGACAACATCACTCTTCGGTTTCCCGCCAAAACTCTGTGTCAATATTTAACTCAAGGATAGATTTGCCAACTACCATAGATATATTACAATGGATTGAGCACTCTGCGAAAAAAACGTGTTGACAAGAATACTCACTTAGAGCCCTACGTCTCTTTCTAAGTAGGGTGACCAAACATTGGTACGGTTACGGTCTTGTTAACACATAAATAACGCATAATTCTCGGGAATTGTTTACTGCCGTAATTCTTTCTTTCTACGCATATGCCAATCTTAAATGAGTAGTAGTCAAAGTTTTTGATAAAATTGTCCATTTTCTTGCTGACTGTACTTTTTTTTAGAATATGTAAATTCAGCTCCAAATATCGCAAAAATTAAGGATCGCCTCCTAGGGCCGTTTTTCTGTATATACAACGGTTGAGATAGTTATCCTTACTGCCCCATCTTAATCCATCCTGTATATAAAGACGAATTGAGAACCTTGTCAGTTTGGAACTCTGTAATAAATGGTAAACTTTATCTTAAATAGATATAGTCCGTATTGGTTTTACCTTATGGTCACCGGACTGCATCGTAACGGGTGCGAGCGTGACACCGAACTCAAGGTTATAGCTCTCACTCATCGTGGTTTCTCGAGTTGTTTAAATTATAGAAAATTCAATATTGTGTCTGTGAGTAAGAGTTTAATTTTCTTTAGCAATATTTTGACAGTACTCAATCCATCGTAATATATCCATGCCTACTACGGATAGAATTTTGACATATTTTGTATGGAAAATCTGTCAAACTTCTACTGACAGTAAGCAAATTTATCCTCGAGTTGAATATAGGAACCGGCCAATAGCTCTTAGCCCTACACTAGTCGTCTTCAGCTGGCAACATATTTACCTTGTTTTGACATTTGGACCATGTTGTCCGTGGATTTGGGAACATGAGTTTAATGTTTACACTCTCGCGCTGCCCAATTTAATGTCCGTTTTCCTTCTCATTGTCACACGAGTAAGTGAAGTGTGAACACAGTAAGTTGTAAATATATTTATTATGCTATTTTATTTAATACTATTGTACTCGTGATGCATTTTGTAGACAATACTTTGAAGAATAAAATGTGTGATTAATTTATTGTAATAAATCAATTTTAATAACTGAAATTGTTTTACTTTTTATTATAATATCAGCCTTTACTGCCCTCTGCTGGGCAAAGGCCTTCCCTTACACATCGGGGAGAGAGAGTCATACTTCTGGTCATAATCCACCACGCGGACCCAGTGCGGATTGGTAGGATTGGACCTGCTGTTGGAACGTATCAAGCCGCCTATAAGGCTTCCAACCCGGCTTAACGACTACCACATTAAGTGATAACCGGGACCAACAGCTTAACGTGCCTTCCGAAGCACGGAGACGCTCGAATATGAAAATATCACAAACGGTCACCCATCTCAGTTTAGCCGCGTTGAACGCTGCTTAACCTTAGTGATCGGTAAGAATACCGCGGTCGTGCAGCGCTGCGAGAGCCTTTTTTATTGAAGACTTCCAGTTTCCCGCGGCTTCGCACTTGGTCGACTACAGCACCATCTACCGGTCAATGTTACTGCTAGATAATGTAGGTTTATAATGGTGAAAGAATTATTAAAATCGGTTTTGGTAGTATCTTAAAATGATTAAATAAACCGTGTCTTATCTGAAGGGTAAGTCAAGAGTCCCCGTAACCATCGTGTATGAGGTGAAACTAATAAGTGTGGAGGAAACCAGAGAGGTCTATAAGGAAAGAACCTGTTGGAACTCTACTCTCTGCAGAAGCGGCGTAAGGCGTGGGCGATGTGAGCAATCGCCTACAGCCTAGCGGTCGGAAGGGCAGCGCGCCTTGAAGAAGGCAACGAAAAAAAAAATATTTTGTTATAAAACCATAACTATACTATTGACATACCAAATTTTAAATTACTACTTTTACGGATTAATCGCGGTTTATAATGGACTTAATTGTACACTTTGTTTTTATACTAAATCTATACTAATATTATAAAGAGGTAAAGTTTTAATGTTCGGGGTAATCTCCGGTACTACTGATCCGATTTTAATAATTCTTTCACCATTGGAAAGCTACCTTGGTTCGATTCCCGCACGGGACAAATCTTTGTGTGATCCACAATTATTTGTTCCGGTCTGGGTATTTGTGTTTGTAATTTTTTATGTTTGTAAACGCACCCACGACACATCAATAAATCATAGTGTGGGGCAATGTTTAAAAAAAAAATAAAAAATATGACAGGCCCGGTAGGTGGCAATGTTGTCGACCGTACGAAGTCGCGGGAAACTGCTAGTTTGATATTAGATCATTATCTATCTAATATAAATTTAATTATTTTTTTATTTCATGAACTTCGTCGTTGTGCTCCACTTGAGGGACTCGCGAAATATAATTTGCCCACATCAAATTTAGTTTTTGCCCCGCCATTGACCCTCTGCCTACCCCGCAAGGGATCTGGCGTAATGATAAATAGTCTATTCCAATCAAACTTTAAAACTGTTTAAACGAACCATCACCTTTCTCAGATGTTTTAGTTGTGATTGCAATCTATAACAAGTGTAATTTGAAAACGACAGTATTTCCTCCTATCAGCCGCTACCGCCGCCCGCGGCATATGCTCACCGACCCTCCTGATGCCCTTATTTCTCTTCTTTCGGATACAGATACCGCACACAGGATCAGATACCGACCTCGCCGGCGAGTTCTAAGAATCCCTTGCCCGCCGGCTCTTGCTAGTGAAAACTAGGCGCGATCTGACGGGGAACTTCTTTCTCTTCAATATGTTCGAGATGAGTAATGGCTGTTCCATTAAGGTTTCACCACATAGCCGTCGCAGCGCGACGGGAGCGCAACGGTGGCGCAACTTGGGGAGTAATGTACTGAAATGTACGGGAGACGCCACACAGCGCAGGCCCGCTGTGCGCGGCTTGAGGAGTTGTATGTACTGAAATGTACGGAAGACGCCACACAGAGCAGCCCTGCTCGGCGCAGCTTGGGGACTTGTAATGTACTGAAGTGTACGGGAGACGCCACACAGCGCAGGCCCGCTGTGCGCGGCTTGAGGAGTTGTATGTACTGATATGTACGGAAGACGCCACACAGCGCAGCCACGCTCGGTGCGACGGCAAACGTCACGACCGAACGCAGCCGAGCCTTTCCGTCGCGCTCCGTCGGCTCTTTGACCAAATAGTCATACTCGTGAACAGGTGCTGCTTGTGAGGACTGGTCCGGCCGGCATCCTCCTGACACTTACTCGTCAATAATACCATGATTAGTCTCATATCGCGATCTTAAGGCATCACTGCAAACACTGGAGCTAGTTCTTAACTGTTTAATTTTAACCTTTGAACTCACACAATATGATAAAAAAAATGAAAAAATATTAGAATTAAATAAAAAAGACTAGCCCGCAGTTTCTTGCCGGATCTATTCAGTGGAGGCCGCATTCCGATCCGGTGGTAGCTTAGTAGTTGAATTAGATAATAACAATGTAAGCTGACGATAGCACTATTTTATTTATTAAAGATAATTCGGACCATGACCAAATAGACACGGTCTTATCTGAAGGACAAGTCAGGAGTCTTCGTAACCGGCGAGCGTGTATAAGACGAACTATGAGAGTAGAGGAAGCCAGAGAGGTAAGGAAAGAGCCTGTTGGAACTCTGTACTCTCTGCCTACCCCGTAAGGAATCCGGCGTGATGATATAGATAGATAGATAATTCGGACAATTTAAATCACAAAATAATTAATACTTTGACTTGCATTAAAAACTGGTTGACATTGAACAACTTGAAAATAAATTTTACAAAAACACATAATGGATTTCAAACGGCAACGTAAAACGGAAACACTTGACATTCAATTTTCAAATACAGAAATCGAATCAACGCGTTTCTTAGGTTTAACCATTGATCGTCAACTAAAATGGAAACTTCATATCCAAAATATATGCAAAAGGCTGTACCAATTCTCATTTGCGTTATACAAACTATCATGGTTGGTTAATTTATCAGCGGTAATGACGGCCTATCATGGACATACTGAGATACGGTATAATTTTTTGGGGTAACTCAACCGATAAGATGCAGGTATTTAAAGCTCAAGAAAGGTGTGTGCCTGCGATAACTGGTCTAGAAATGAGAGAAACATGTAAAGAAAAATTTAAAGGTTTAACGATACTAACGGTACCCTCTCTTTACATCTGCGAGGTTGCAGCTTTTGTAAAAAGTAATATACATATGTACGATACATATCCTGCAGGAAGCCATCGTGAACATACCATATACCTAATGCCTTGTAAGACACATCTTATGCATAAAAGTATAGTCTGTACGGGGCCTACTATTTATAATAAAATACATAACGATCCGAATTATCTTTAGTAAATAAAACACTTAAGAAAAGTGAGTAGTGCTAATCTGATGGAAAAGTCAAGAGTCTCCGTAACCGGCGAGCGTGTATGAGACGAACTATGAGAGTCGAGGAAGCCAGAGAGGTATGTAAGGAAAGAACCTGTTGGAACTCTGTACTCTCTGCCTACCCCGCAAGGGATCTGGCGTGAGGTTATAGATAGATAGAGTAGTGCTAATATTTTTAAAAATATGTTAAGTAATTTTTAATAGATAAAGAGTACTATTCCATTGACGACTTCATAAGGGGAAAATAGCATTTTTTTAATACTAAATAATAAGACCATTAATATAATTTTTTAATAAATTAATAATAATATGACATTTATATATTTATTGATTTCTTAGATTTACGCGAATATTACACATGAAATAAAACTATTTTACGGATTTTATCGCGGTTTATTTTTGATTTTTAGTTCCCGACGTTTCGAGTGCTTTGCAGCACCCATGATCACGGGACCAACAACAACAAAAATAATTAAGAAGTTTGAGGGTACCCAGGAACAACTATGCCTTTCGGACGTCTAACACCTCAGTCCCTCCCGTAACCATGGGTGCTGCAAAGCACTCGAAACGTCGGGAACTAAAAATCAAAAATAAACCGCGATAAAATCCGTAAAATAGTTTTATTTCATTTATATATTTTATAATACTTTATAATTTTGTACGCCTGATGCATGGCAGGATATAGTAGAACTTATGACTATATACATGTAACATCCTACCTAACCTATTATCCACCAATAAATGATTTGAATTTGAACAATTTGTAAGTAAGGGTTTATGAAAAATAAATTGTTTGAGTTTCACTGGCATGCAGGTTCAAAGGCTAATTAGTTTTTTTAATATTATTGTAGTCATGGTAAGTATTTTGCTCCGCCAACTGGAGCGCGTTGTCGTAGGTTCGATCGTCGCTTGAGACAAATCCTGGATTTTATTTTATTAAAATAACGTAGCTCCACACTAGGATTTATTCCTGTGTCGTGGGTGCGTTTATAAACATGAAATTCACATACACAAACACACAGACCGAAAGAAATATATGTGGATCACACAAAGATATGTCCCGTGCGGGAATCGCACCTGCGACAACTAAATCTAGTGGGCGGAGCGACTCATAAATGTTTGTTTCCATTATTTTGTAAACGCATCTACGACAATTTCAAGTGTGCGGTTAAAAATAAATTCCAGTTCCAATTATAACCTATGGCTCCATCGTTTACCGATTTATTTTGGTGTGTGTGTGTGTGTGTGTGTGTGTGTGTGTGTGTGTGTGTGTGTGTGTGTGTGTGTGTGTGAGTGATCTACGCTGTTGGCTGCGGCGCGTGCGTGCAATCACTACGTTCGAGCCAGAAGGGCAAGGGCGCCACTAGCTCAGGGGCGCTTCAAGGAGGAACGGCCTCGGCTTGGGCAGTCGCTATGGGGGAGGGCATATACTAGATGTCTCGCTGTGGTGCTACATCAATCGGCGGGCAAGGGATTCTTCGAGCTCGCCGGCGAGCTCGGTGTCTGATCCTGTGTGTGGTATCTGTATACGAAAAAAGGGATGTTAGGGCATCGGGAGGGTCGGTGAGAACATGCCACGGGCAGCTGTAGCGGCTGATAGGAGGGGAGTTAGATTCGTAGTCGGCGACGGCTACGGTTAGCGGACTAAAGTCTATACCTTAGACGAATGACTTGTCTGGAGGGAGCACCGAGCGCGCGGAAAAGGCACGCAGGTGCATAGTACGCACACATTGACAACTTCTGAACAAATTGATCACTGGCATCACCCACACATAGGGCATATCTGAGGCCGCTCTTAGGCGCCAGTTGTATTTGCAATGCAAGGTCTTCATTTTACCTTAGGTTTCGGGCAGGTCAAAAGACGCATTTAAGTTTGGAAATCCTATATCGGAAGTGCGGCTGTTCCATGGTTTTGGGGAAATTTAAAAATAAATTATTAAGTACATTTTATTATTTATTGCTACACAATTTTAGCGTCTAACGTCATCGTAATAAGACCACGCGATGCCTGAGTCATGCGGTTTCTTCTTGTTTCTGCTCTCACTGACGTGCACGATCTGTCTTTTAGACATCAAACTCTGTAACGCTCGCAGCATTTGTGATAGAATAGTTTCAGCTTGTTTTATCTAAAACAAAACGAAATAATATGTTTCCACCATTGAATTATTCCGTGTTGTGTCTTCTTCTTCTTTTTCAAGTTATGGCTTCACACTAATTATAAGTGTATTTTGCCAGTGTCCAGTGAGATATATAATCGTGTTTGTTTAAATTAATTCGACTCCCCGATGAATTTGATGACAACGATGATAATGAAATTAATGAAGTATCCCACCCTGGATAGTAAAGAGGTGGATACTTTAAATACCAATTGCAACAGCCGTTTTGAGGGAAGTCGAAAAGGCACGTTTTATCACTTTGTTACAATTACCTTCACTCATGCACATATAAGAACATAATGGTTAATATTCCACCAACATTACACATTATTAGTCGAAATAACACAAGTTTTGAAAATTAAAACAAATTGACAACATCACTCTTCGACTTCCCGCCATAAAACCACGTGTTGTGTCATTCCTGCTTGTAAAAAGGCTGTTGTGATCAAAACAGTTCATGATGGGATCATATTTCATACCTAACTAGCGCATTCAGTTGTCGTAATATTTAAATATCAAATTAATTCTTTCGTTTGTAATTGTCATAGTAAAAGACGCATCCATTTTGTTGGTGTTGCTAGTACGTATAACAATTAATTAGTATTAAATATAGTTAACTACTAGATCATGATTTTAATATTTAGTTAAGATGATGAAAATATATTTCCCCTACATTAAATTACTAAGAATTTTAATAGTTCAAGTTATATTCATTTCTTGAGTTTAATATACATTAAAGTACACGTTACCGTTACAATGAGTTTATGATCTACTTTAATTTCATCAATCATTTACCCCAAAAAGTGGTAATCTTTCCGGGCTGCCAACTTTATGCGGGTGGAAAGTGCGGTGAGTGCGAGACGTTTGTTGATTTTTTGGCTTCACCGCGCGGCGTGCAATTATGACTGGACGCGGTTTCTGGATTATTGTTATTCATCATCATCATCATCTCAGCCCATACTTGTCCACTGTTGAACATAGGCCTCCCCAATCGCTTTCCAGCGTAACCGGTCCGATGCCACCTGCATCCAACGACTTCCTGCGATTTTCACAAGATCGTCGGTCCATCTGGCAGGCGGTCGTCCCACGCTGCGCTTGCCAATACGTGGTCGCCACTCTAGAATCTTTCTGCCCCAACGCCCGTCCGATCTACGCGCTATGTGGCCCGCCCATTGCCACTTCAGCTTGCTAATCTTAAGGGCTATGTCGGTAACCTTGGTTCTTCTACGAATCTCCTCATTCCTGATTCGATCGCGTAGAGAAACGCCGAGCATAGCTCTCTCCATAGCTCGCTGAGCAACTCTGAGCTTTTTTATGAGACCTATTGTAAGAGACCACGTCTCTGATCCATATATCATCACTGGTAACACACATTGACTGAAAACTTTAGTCTTAAGGCACTGAGGTATTTTGGATGAGAAGATATTGCGCAGTTTCCCGAACGCTGCCCAGCCGAGTTGGATTCGTCGATTGACCTCTCTCTCAAAGTTGGACCTACCTAACCGGACTACCTGTCCCAGGTAAATGTATTCGTCGACAACTTCAAGAGTAGAGTTCCCAACGGTGAGTGCGGTGGGTACGACATGGACGTTAGACATTATTTTGGTTTTGTCCATGTTCATTTTAAGACCCACTTGTTGAGATACTCTGTTGAGGTCACCGAGCATTCGTCCTAGATCTTCCAGCGACTCCGCCACGACCACAATGTCGGCGGCAAATCGAAGGTGAGTGATGTATTCGCCATTGATGTTGATGCCAAGTCCTTGCCATTCCAAGAGCTTGAAGGCGTCCTCTAAGGTGGCCGTAAACAGTTTCGGAGAAATGACGTCTCCCTGTCTTACTCCTCTTTTTATGGGGATTGCCTTCGTGCACTGCCCCTGTACTCGGACTGACATGGTGGCGTTATTATACAAGCACTTCAACACTTCGATGTACCGATAGTCAATGCGGCATCGCTGGAGAGATCTAAGAACCGCCCAAGTCTCTATCGAATCGAAGGCTTTCTCATAGTCCACAAACGCCAAGCATAGTGGCCGATTATACTCCTCGGTCTTCTGTATAATCTGCCGCAGCGTATGTATGTGGTCTATGGTACTAAAGCCTTTCCGGAAACCGGCTTGTTCGGGAGGCTGGAAGTCATCAAACCTGCGTTCGAGACGATTCGTAATGACTCTCGAAAACAACTTATAAACATGGCTCAGCAGTGTGATGGGCCTATAATTCTTCAGTAAAGTGTTATCACCTTTCTTGAAAAACAGTACCACCACACCCCTGTTCCATGCTTCCGGCGTTTTCTCTTCGAGCAAGACGGAATTAAACAGCCTCTGAAGGACTTTAAGTACTGGCGTTCCGCCCGCTTTCAGAAGCTCTACGGTAATTCCGTCTTCGCCCGGCGCTTTGTTATTTTTGAGTTGTTTGAGAGCCATCCTAATCTCGTACAGGCTGATGTCCGGGATATCTTCAGTGTAGTGTCGGGTTAGCTTGGCTCTTGGGTCTTTTACCAAGTCAACAACAGGTTCAGCTACTGAGGTATACAACTGCCCATAGAACCTCTCTATCTCCCTGAGCACCTCCGACCTATTCGACGTTACGTTTCCGTCCTCCATCTTCAGCTTCGTCAACTGGCTTTGCCCAATAGACGCGTCTCTTGCGAACACTTTAGAGCCCTTGTTCTGTGCTATGGTCTCCTCGATACGCCTTGTATTGAAGGACCGTAAGTCTTGTCGCAAGGACTTCAATATCTGTCCATTGAGCTGCCTATAGGACTTAGCATCATCGGAGGTTTGGAGCGTCATGGAACGTCGCTCAGCCATGAGGTTTCGGGTGTAGTTGGATAGTTTTTGAGGTCTATTTTTACGGTGGGGCTTAAAATACTTGGACCCGACCGTATGGACAGTCTCTACCAGCCTGTTGTTGATTTCGTCCACTGATGCGCTGCTGTCTAGCAATTCGAAGCGGTTTGCCAATTCGAGTTGAAAGTTCTCGGGGTTTTGGATATGTGCATTACAAGGTCGGAGCGTAGACTTCATCAGACGCGATCTTTCCATTTTGACATTAATATTTAATGTGCCTCTGACCATTCGGTGATCACTGCCGGTTTTTACCCTGTGGATCACGGAGACATCATTAAATATTTGTCGCTTGGTGCTCATTATGAAGTCTATTTCGTTTTTGGTGGAACCATCAGGGCTCATCCAGGTCCATTTCCTATGAGGCGGCTTCTGGAAGAAAGAGTTCATCATAAAGAGTCCCTCCTTCTCCAGGAATTCGGCCAGCCTCTGACCCCTGGGGTTGCGCTGCCCATATCCAAATTGCCCCACTCTCAACTCATCATCGCCCCGTTTGCCCAGCCGCGCATTGAAGTCACCCATAACCACTGTAAAGTGTGTTTTGGAAGTATGTATGGCTCTACTAATGTCCTCATACATAACTTCGACATCATCATCTGAGTATGTCGAGGTCGGTGCGTAGACCTGTATGACCTTCAGCGAATATCTTTTGGATATTCTGAGTATCAGGTACGCTACCCTGCTCGACACACTAGTGATGGACACAACGTTGTCTATGAGTGACTTGTGGACGATAAATCCGACACCACCTTGGGACTGCTGTTCGCCCTCCCGGTAGTAAAACAAGTTGCCGGATTTTAAGGTTATCGTGTCCTCGCCCTTTCTTCGGACCTCCGATAAACCGACAATATTCCACCGCAACTTGTTTATCTCTTCTTCCAGCTCAACAAGCTTCTCATCTGTCCTCAAAGTGCGTGCGTTGTATGTCACCAGGGCCAATTTTCGTTTTTGGTGGTAGCCGAATCTCTGCCGGAGATTCTTAGCACCCCTTGTCCTGTCGTTACCATGGCTGCTACCGTGGCCAGGACGATCAGGACTGCCGGGGACTAGGGGCCTGGTTTTCTTCTTTTCTTCCATAATAGTGATTGGGGGGATTTGCCATACTCGCCACGCTTGGCAGGCGGGTTGGCGAGCGCAGTTTTTGATCGCAGAAGTGTTAAGAGAACGCTGCTGCCCATTCCCTAGTTTTCCCTTAGTCGCCTTGTACGACACCCGATGGGATGAGATGGGTTGGTCCTATTCTAAGCCGGGAACCACGCGGCAATTATTTATTGTTATTATAAGGTTTAAAGTAGCTTCTCCAGTCAACAATCGTACAAGGTTCTTTTGCCCACGGTGAAAATCTGAACTAACTCTGTCACAGAGTTGCCGTTTGCTATGAAATTTACCCAACTTTCTTTTTATTAGTAACCTGTTGAAATATCTCCTTGGAAAAGAAACATTTTACTAAATGTTGACCCTAATTTCATGCCAACGCCCCTCTGTCAATATCATCCACGGGCCAAAAGAGCCTTGTCGCACTATAGTACATTCATTATCTCAATGATTTTGTCTTACTTGTAGGATTCCCACCCAAGACCTCGTGATCGCTACGTACCACCAACCCATTTATAATGTAAGTATTTACCAAATATTTTGTAAATGCTGTATTTATAAACTTACGTCTTATCTGATGGAAAAGTCAAGAGTCTCCGTAACCGGCGAGCGTGTATGAGACGAACTATGAGAGTCGAGGAAGCCAGAGAGGTATGTAAGGAAAGAACCTGTTGGAACTCTGTACTCTCTGCCTACCCCGCAAGGGATCTGGCGTGAGGTTATAGATAGATAGATATAAACTTACCGTTAAGAGCATCTCTTGCCCGCCGGCAGAGCACCACGGCGAGACACCTATTATACGCCCTCCCCATAGCGACTGCCCAAGCCGAGGCCGTTCCTCCTTGAGGCGCCCTTTCCCATTGCCCTTCTGGCTCGAGCGTAGTGGTTGTACGCTCGCCCCCTTATCCCGTGAAGCTGTAAAGGCCCCGCGGCCAACAGCTAGATCACTCACGCACACACAAAAAAAAACTTACTTTGAACATATTTTGATACTGTTTCTGGGTATTTTCTATTTCTTGATTTTTCTCATATATTTCCTTTTTGGCGTTCGCAATCAAAGCATCAATCTTCTCTTGTATAATCTGTGTCATGTTTTTGGCGGGAACTTCTTGACTTTCCTCCAATGTGTCTTGGAAAGAATCGTAGTCATATTCAGCATATGGGTTGTTTTTATTCCATATTTTAGATTTTTTGTGCTCGAAAAATGTGTGAGCTTGAATGAGAACCGATGAGAAGATGCCTGGAATTTAAATTTATATATGCATAACAGAAGTGACACAACACACGCAATGATAGCCGAGAGGTTAGACCGTTGGACTGCAAAGTCGAACCAAGGCATGCACCTCTGTCTTTTGGAAAGAATATGTGTGAAGTTCGCCAACCCGCACTGGGCCAGCGAGGTGGCCTATGGCCTAAACCCTCTCAGTTTGAGAGGAGGCCCGTGCCCAACGGTGGGACAGTTTCTTAACAGGGCTAATATTATTATTATAATATTAGCCCGAGTCATCAGTCACCATAACTCGCGCGCGTGTATGAGACGAAATATGAGAGTGAAGGAAGCTAGAGAGGTATGTAATAGACATGGGTAACTCAGCGAAAAACCTTGCGTTAACTCAGTAACTCAAGCGCAGTTTACTGCGCCGGCTCATTGCGTTAACTCAAAATTGCGCCATGGCGCAACAAAATGGAACGCGCCGAGTGAGCAGCGAAACGCGCGCCATCTGCACGCAGCGCTCACAGGTTCTTCGAAGAAACAGCGCACAGCTCGCGAATTGCGTTGACTCATTGTTTACTCAACGATTGAGTGAGAGAATGAATGAGATCGGGCATGGTGACACCTAACAACTCAACACCTTAACTGTTTCGAATTTCCCGGTCCTGCGCTGTGTGCCAACACATTTTGAAGTAGTGAGTTAACACATCCGGCGCAGTGAACTGTGTTGGTGTAATTGCGCGGCGCGGCGCAGTGTTAAACATGTCTAGTATGTAAGGAAAGAACCTGTTGGAACTCTGTACTCTCTGCCTACCCCGCAAGGGATCTCCCGCATTACGGAGTGGCCAGTCCCTCCATAAAGTGGACGGATGAGCCGGGTAAGAGCTGGCTGCGAACAGCATGAAGCAGGTCGTCGAGGCGAGCTTTGAGAAGCCTGTCCAGCAGTGAACGTCTTTCGGTTCATGATGCAACATAAACCAAACTCAAAAGGTTTGGTCAAATAGCCGACGGAACGCGACGAGAGCGCTCGGCTACGTTCGGTCGTGACGTTTGCCTTCGTGCCGAGACGGACTGCGCTGTGTTGCGTTTTCCGTACATTTCAGTACATTACAACTCCCCAAGCCGCGCCACCTTCACGTTCCCGTCGCGCTGCGTCGGCTACGTTGCGAAACCTAAATAATTTATTTTGTACTAGTTTCCGCCCGCGAGTCCACGTGGATTTTGGACCGGAACCTATTTTTTTCCGGGATAAAAACTATCCTATGTGTTAATCCAGGTAATAAATTATCGAAATGCCAAATTTCATCCAAATCTGTTCAGCCGTTTATGCGTGATTGAGTAACGAACATCTAAACATACAAACTTTGACATTTATAATATTAGTAGGATAAACCCTGCGGGGGCGCATACAAATAGTCAATTTACACTTTTTTTAAAATCTAATTTAACTACTTATCCACCGGAAGATCCGGCGAAGAAACTCAGTGGGCTTGTCTACAATGGTCTTGTTGTACAATGTTTAGGTTACAATTAAATAGTTTACGATCTAGCTCCAGTGAGATGCCTTACTATCGAGATATGAAACTAATAATGTTATTTTTAAAGAGTGTCTAAAGGATTCCAGATGGACTGCCCACAAGCAGCATCTGTCACGAGTACGACTACTGGGACAGCCATCATTCCCCTCAACCATATTGGAGGGAAGGGAGTGACCCGACAGACAGCCACCGCAAGCAAAGTGTGCAAATCATTGTGTGTGTAAAGCATTATAGTGAGCATGACCAAATCAGTACCCCAAAGACGGTGGTCATTGTGTTTACAACGCAGCAGCATATGAAATCACATCTTATGGAAGGTTCTGGGGAGACCTTTGACCAGTTGTGGGATAATAGAGGTTTGACGGACGATTTAGCGCAGTGGTTAAGAGCTTAAGCCGCTCTGCCCACTGCGTCTAATAGTCGCGGGTTCGAGTCCCGCACGGGACAAATCTTTGTGTGATCCACAATTATTTGTTCCGGTCTGGGTATTTGTGTGTGTGAATTTTCATGTTTGTAAACGCACCCACGACACAGGAATATCCTAGTGTGGGGCTACGTTTAAAAAAAAAAAAAACGTTGTAGATATAACACCGTCACATTCTACGATCTGATGCTATAAAAATTACTAGCGGTATTACAAACCTACCTGTTGGAACTCTGTACTCTCTGCCTACCCCGCGAGGGAGCTGGCGTGATGATATAGATAGATAGATAGGTATTACAAAACTCCTCAGTTTTTTATGAAACGGCTAGTCAAGGCAATATAGGCAGATAATTATTCAGCTGAAGGTCCATATTGTAATGGCAATTTGCAATCACCAATGTAGCCAAATGTAAATGTAAAATTTTAGAATCCGTCTTTGCCTTTATTCTCTACGACTGCTTTGTTGGTGTAGTGGCAAAGCGCATCGCTTTGTGATCACGAGGTCCTGGGTTCAAATCTCAGGTCGGACAAATGTAGTCTTTCTAACGAAAACTTCCCAGTATGAGTCCGGAGTCTTGGAATTGTGTCCGGTATATGGCAATAGGCTCGCCACCTATTACATGGGACCTAACATAGTCGCCGAAACGTGGGCGTATACAGTACCCCTCTGCCACCCCCGCTTGGGGAATATAGAGGTGAGGTTCTTTGGCTTTACAAAATAGCTTAATACGGCTGATCAAGGTTTAGGCGTATAGTAATATTGCGTATTGTTTATGAGCCATATTGAAATGGCAAGCGAGTAGGTATGAAAGATAGTATCGGTGTAAAGATGAGAAAGGGAAAACAGATATACAATGCGAGAGTGGAAGGATGTAGGTACCGGGGAAGACCTAGACTATCTTACCATGACCAAATAGACCAAGTCTTATCTGAAGGGCATTTCAAAAGTCTCCGTAACCGGCCAGCGTATATGAGACGAACTATGAGAGTGGAGGAAGCCAGAGAGGCATGTAAGGAAAGAACCTGTTTGAACTCTGTACTCTCTGCCTACCCAGCAAAGGATCTGGCGTGTAGATATAGATAGATAGAGATAGTAATGGCTATTTATTTTCGTCAATGTATACTCCTATGAGTCTATTTAGTTTGATTAACCCTTTATCCGCCACGCCATGTCGTATATATCCGACAAAATGTTAAGTATTTTTCGTTCATATTTAATTTTTTGTTAAACGAAAACAGTTAATTTACATACTAGACATAACCAACAAACGATCGCAATACATTATAATGACGTGCCATAAATAGAAGTATCGAAAATAACGATTTGTATTGATTTGTCGATTTATCAAATGGACCATCTCGTTATACTAGAATTTTTTTATTTTTTTTATTATAATTCACAAATCTGATGTACAATCTCTCAATATTACGGAGTATAATACAATAGGTCTGATTGACATCTACTAGATGTGAATCCAGCGTGCATATTTTAAGCAAGACAAGAATTAAGTGGGTCTAGTGTAAACTACTATAATAGATAGATAATACTTTATTGTTCCACCAGAAATAAAAGAAAGAAAAAAAAAGAGACAATATTTCAATTGAAAGATAGTGTAACAATGGGCGGCCTTATCACTAATAGTGATATCTTCCAGGCAACCTTTGGATGGAGAGGATCTAAAGAAAACTCAAGATTTAGGGGTGTGCTTAGCTAACAGAACATAACAATACACAAATAAATCTATCATAAACTACTTAAATAATATACCTATATATAGACAAGTAAAAATAATATACACGCGTCAAAGATAAGTCTATAATATTAAGCAACTAGCCACAGCATATAGAAAACATCCAGCAAATTTAATTTAATGAATCGGTGATGTAGAACTTTTTCACTTGACCTCTGAATATATGAATAGATGGAGCACTCCTTATAGAAACAGGTAGTGAGTTCCACAGTCGTACGGCTTTGACCGTAAAAGAGTTATCATAAAAGGTGCTAGAGTGTAGAGGCATTACGAGAGCCAAGTTTTCTGATGACCTTAAAGAATACGAGTTGGAAAAGTGAAGGAAATTGAATCGTTCCTTAAGGTAGCGCGGGGAAGACTGACTGAACAAAATATTGTACAGAAGACAGAGGATATGAGTATTCCGGCGAAGACGTATAGGGAGCCACTTGAGCTTAGAACAAATCAAGTCACTGATTTTGACATGCATTTCGCCGCGAATGGAGTTGGCAAGCAAAAGCTTACGAGATAGTATTTTAATATAAACGGACCACTTACATAATTTCAACAGTAAAAACATTTCAGCAGTCTTTTATTGCACAAATACGGAATTTAAATCACGATATTTGGTATCTAAATAACCATTATTGGCAGTCGTGTACATTTTTAATTTGACATTACCGCCATATTTATTTGGTTAAGCTAAACAACCTTTGATAATTTGTAATTTCACGGTGAAATGTTATGACTTGTTGACATGTTAGCTGTTTAAAGTGCGTGGCTTAAATATACGGTTTACGAATGTGAATAGGACTCGCGCCCTAAGGGTTCCCCTGAAATCATTATATTAGTACGTGAAGCAAAAACTTAAATAAAAATAGTTTAACACGTTAGCTGCCAATGAAAAAAATGACCCTTCTCATTCGGGCCATGGCGGTCAATGTTGGGTGTACCCCTTTTTACGAAAATTACGCGGACGGAGGAGTATGAAATTTCCCACACTTATAGTTTATTTAGAGGAGTGCAGAATGCTAATATTTTTTTTAATTATGCATAAAAAATACATTAAATCAATAAAAAAACATTACACACACTACCATGTATTTGACGTAATACACTTTAAATTGAGAATAGATTAATATTATTTGTCTAGTCTTAGTGAATGTCAAACATAACCAGCAAACGATGAAAGAGTTTTTACAAAAAACATCGTTTTGTCATCGAGAAGTTTTGTATCATTATTCAAATTATCGAAATATGTATGTCAAGTTCAATGGACAGCATTTTCTTTATCGCGTGGATTTTGTTTCAATAAAAAAAATAGGTTTCTATATTTTACTCATTTATTTAAATTTCATATAATTTGTTTGAAAAAAAAGGCAAACAGTATAGCCTTGGCGAAATATGTGATTATAGAAGTATAGTCTTTGACAATAGAACCTTAATAATGTTCAAACTTATAATTTTAATTAATTATGGTCGAATTTCGACCAATGGGCGACCACTAGTACCGATCTTTGCTAAAACATGGTATGAAACAGTTGTATTAAAACAAATGCCTCTTCTTCTTCTTCTTCTTCAAGTTATGGCTTCACACTAATTATAAGTGCATTTTGCCAATGTCCATTGAGATATATAATCGTGTTTGTTTAAATTAATTCGACTCCCCGATGAATTTGATGACAACTATGATAATGAAATTAATGAAATACCCCACCCTGGATAGTAAAACGGTGGATACTTTACATATCGATTGCAACGGCCGTTTTGAGGGAAGTCGAAAAGGCACGTTTTATCACTTTGTTACAATTACCTTCACTCATGCACATATAAGAACACATAATGGTTAATATTCCACCAACATTACACATTATTAGTCGAAGTAACAAGTTTTGGAAGTTAAAACAAATTGACAACATCACTCTTCGACTTCCCGCCAAAACTCCTCAAAATGCCTCATTTGTATCTTAAATTCATCAGTATACCTAATATTGAAACAAAATGTTGCATTTCAAACTGAATCTCCATCATACATTTACTTACCGTCTAACAGAACCAACGAACAAGGGACGTGATTTCGGTCGGTGGTTATACAGTGCGCGACTTTAGCTGATTCAAGAGGCATATTGAGATTCGAATCTCTGTACTGTTTCAGACACAAATGATTGAATCTAAATAATGAGATACTTTTGTCTACCGATAAATGCCAATATTTTTACATAAGGGATAACACAATTTCATAAAAATTAAAAATAAATTAGCTCAAAGAATTTTATTATTTAAAAAATAAATATTTATAAATAAAAACATTTCTGACAATACTCATTCATATAAAACCTAGTTTTTCTTACCTTAATACAATTAATGAAAAAATATAATAAGAACATCATAACTTGAAACCCTTTAACCGCCCCTGTTGAATTTATTAGACACAATTTTGTGTTCTTTTCACTTCGTATTTTATGTTTTTCCCATTATTTCGGCTACGTGTGGTACTAAAACACATAATATAATAGAGATTGAATATCCAAAAAACTTTTACAATTCATTATGATGATTTGTCATAAAAATATTGAAACTAACAATTTGAGTAAAATTACCAATTTTAGAGCGGTTAAATGGTAACAAAAAAACCGTAAATTTCTGTTTTTTTTCTACACTTCCAGTGATTTACGGTGTACTTTAATATAGAATATAAGGGACTGATGCGCAGGATCTGAAACCTACTGAAATACGAATAGTAGGTAGTTGGCGATACGAACAATATTTACTATGGCAACACAACGGAAATGAAAAACTTCATCATTATTTAATGGTATCGACATCAAGTAGATATAACCGCTTATTGTTTTTTAAATTTCCATTAAGTGACGCCAACCTGTCAATACGGACAACTTTATTAAACTTGACCAATCATATATTTTTCTTAATTAATAATGACTGTATTTTGACAAATCTATATGATATACTGTATAATTCTATTATTTTTTTTTGTTTTTAGTAAAAACGTAGCCCCACACTAGGATTTAGTCCTGTGTCGTGGGTGCGTTTACAAACATGAAAATTCACATACACAAATACCCAGACCGGAACAAATAATTGTGGATCACACAAAGATTTGTCCCGTGCGGGACTCGAACCCGCGACTATTAGACGCAGTGGGCAGAGCGGCTTAAGCTCTTAACCACTGCGCTAAATCGTCCGTCCGTATTAGCGTTGTATACTGACTTTTGAGAATTGCTTTATTTTATTTTCCATAATATATACTCTCTGTAAAATGACTAACTTAATTAATATGATGCCTTAATTTTTAATACAACTCATACACAAATTTTGTACGCCAGGTACTGGCAAAATATAGCGGTCTACATTAAGATATCAACATCTGTCTGTACACACTACCTATGTTTACAACATATATGATTGATTGATTGTATGGCAACACTTAACGGAAATGAAAAAATAGCACTTTTATTGATGTTGGTGGAAAAAGTATTCACTTTTTTTTTATTTCCAATGAGCATCGTTATAATAATATTTGGTATTATAGTTGTGTACCTTATAACCTATACTACTAATTATCACTACGACGATATTACGAGCGCCTTTCAAAGGCCTTCTCTCAAATCGAGGTGAGAAAGGTCATACCCTGCCTGCGAAGATAGTGCGGTGGTGGAGACAGGTTTTTGGATACCTGCTAGTGGAACTTAGCAAGAAAACTATAAGGCCTCCAACTTTGCTTAACACATTAAGTGGTAGCCGAGACCAACAGCTAAGCCAACGTAGAATTCTATTTAGATGTGTGGTGGTGACTCAAGAGAGCGGCAGACCTGAAGTCAGTTTTCCGTATGCCGTTGATGAAAGGCCCTATAAGTTGGACCTCGATAGCTGCTGGCGTTGACGCAAAGGCTCGACGAACTAGCCTTTCTACCTCCGATGCCCACTGCTGAAGACTTTCACCAGGCTTCTGGGCTAGACGTGCTCTAAATGGTGCCCGTAGCGCGTTCTAATGCTTCCATGAGTGCCTCGAGTGTCCTGCCTTTAGACGGCAGATTCTCCAAAACCATAAGAGCATCCCCTCGCAAGGCAAGTGTGGTTCTGTACATTAGTCCCCTAACTTCTGTATAAAACAACATAATCAAATACTCCAGAATCCAGTTTTAAATCAAAACCACGCGTTTATTGATCTCACTGACAGACTCTTAAACCCTAAATATTAAAAAAGCTTGCCTATAATTTATTAAACAATCTTAAATCTTACTTAGCTCATGATTTCATTTTAGAATAGGAATGTAATAATTTGTAAAAATATGAAATTTGATTTTATTCGATATTCACAATGTATCCTCTTAGTATGCGAAAAGTTGGTGTACACTATCACTACCAGCCCACTCGGGGAATAAAGGCGTGATAGGGTTAATTTGGAAAAAAAAGAAAAGCTATTTTTAATCTATTGTGTCCTTGGAAAGCCACTGATTGTTTTTAAAATGTTGTGAACGGTTGCATCATGAGCAAAGTAAAAAGGTTACTAATCTAAGTTTTACACATTTATATTTGTTCCGATATAACTTGCACGGGTTCTCTCGCCTCGGGCTGGTATTGGCCCTCATGAGCCAGTTCTTCTTCTTCGTCAAAAATGTCATCATCTTCGACGTTAGCCTCCTGCAAGGAAATAGCCGTTAGATTAAAAACACGCTTGCCCATGACAGTGGGCTATTTAAACACTGTAATGTATTACCTGTCCATTTACAGTTCAAATATATGTTACTAAAAGAAAACTTTTTTAATGACAAATATCTATCTATCTATCTATATCATCACGCCAGCTCCCTCGCGGGGTAGGCAGAGAGTACAGAGTTCCAACAGGTTCTTTCCTTACATACCTCTCTGGCTTCCTCCACTCTCATAGTTCGTCTCATACACACTCGCCGGTTACGGAGACTCTTGACTTGCCCTTCAGATAAGACACGGTCTATTTGGTCATGGTAAGATAGTCTAGGTCTTCCCCGGCACCTACATCCTTCCACTTTCGCATTGTATATCTGTTTTGTCATTCTTTCTTCTGGCATCCTTTCTATATGCCCGAACCAACGGAGCATACCCTTTCTCATCTTTACACCGATACTATCTTTCATACCTACTCGCTTTCTTACTACGCTGTTGCGAATACGGTCGGTCAGCGTGACTCCGCACATCTTCCGCAGAGATCGCATTTCGACCGCATTGATCCTGCTTTCGTTCTCCTTCTTACATACCCAACTCTCACTGCCATATAACAGCGTTGGGACAAGCACTCCGTTATGCATGGCCAGCTGCGCCTTTTGGCTTAAGTGCCGGCTCCCAAGTCGCCTTCCCATCGCACCATTCACTCTATTACCTGCATTCACTCTTCTCTCTATATCAGCGGTGTATTTCCCATCCTTACTGAAGGCGCATCCAAGATATACAAACTCATTCACTTGCTCCAGCACATCGTTACCAACCACAATCCTTGCATTCGTTCTGGTTTCTTCCCGTTCAAAAACCATAATTTTGGTTTTCTTCACATTCAAATGTAAGCCATTATTCATCATGACAAATATAGAATTGAAATTACACATCCACGCGGGCTGCGGCGCAGAAACGGCTTCGTACGAACACGACCCGCGTAAACAACTGCTATGGCGAGCGAACAGCTGCTTACCTAGTTCCTCGATTTATCAACGAGCTACCCTCTGATGTATGTATTAACATTAATAGAAAGAACATTAAAGATAAATTAAAATCCTTCTTGCACAATATTGCATAAATAAAAACATAATAGTTTAATTATATATAAGCTCGATGTTTTTAATACCTTTGTTATTTTTTGTTATTATTCTTATAAATATGGTGTTTCGATGTATTTAGCATTAATACAAACCTTGGTGGTTTCTCAATGCTATGTGACCGACTTGTTGTACAATTTTTTTAAGTGATAAATGAATAAAAAAAAAATTAATTGCTGTCATTATACTCGAAAGGTAGCATCACGAATCAAATACGAAGAGGCAATGACGTAATATCTGATATACGGAGCCGAAACGTGGCGAGTCACCGAGCGGCTTGTCCACCAGTTCAAGGTCGCTCAGCGAGTATGGAGAGAGCTATGCTCGGAGATTCTCTTGAGGAGGACGGATCGAATCCGGAACGAAGTTATTCGTCAGAGAACCAAGGTTTCGGTAACCTTGGTTCTCTGACGAATAACTTAGCTCAGCGAATTAGCAAGCTGAAGTGGCAGTGGGCAGGTCACATATGCTGCAGAACCGATGGCCGTTGGGGCAGACTGGTTCTTGAGTGGAGACTGCGTGGCGGCAAGCGTAGTGTAGGGCGCCCTGTAGCTAGGTGGGGCGACGATATTCGTAAGGCAGCGAGCAGGGATTGGAGGAGGAGAGCTGAAGATCAAGCTCAGTGGCGTGCCATGGGAGAGGCCTACGTCCAGCAGTGGACTGACATGAGCTGACGATGATGATAACTTAATAAGGTGTCACTGCGCGCGGTGGCACAGGGCGAGAGGGACGTTACGCCCTATCTGCATCTGTATTTGCCATCTAGCGGAGAATGGTAAAAACTAAGCGGTTCGTCCTTAACTCTTCAGGCTTCAGGGCCTACCGCGATAAAAACGTGTTTTATACTCCATACACTTTAAGTAGTATATAGATTAATATTAGCCCTAATAAGAAACTGACCCACAAGAGGGTTTAGGCCATAGTCCACCACGCTGGGCAGTGCGGGTTGGCGAACTTCACACACCTTCGAGAAACTCTCAGGCATGCAGGTTTCCTCACAATGTTTTCCTTCACCGTTAAAGCAAGTGATAGTTAATTTTTGATACGCACATGCTTTTGAAAAGACAGCGGTGCGTGCCTGGGCTAGAACCCTCTGACTTTGCAGTCCAACGGTCTAACCACTAGGCTATCACTGCTTTTTTAGAGTATATGGATTAGATACTAAATATATTTATTTTTCTGACGTAGCTCCACACTTCGATTTATTCCAGTGTCGCGGGTGCGTTTACAAACATGTAAATTCACATACACAAATACAAATACCCAGACCGGAACAAATAATTGTGGATCACACAAAGATTTGTCCCGTGCGGGAATCGAACCCGCGACTATTGGACACAGTGGGCGGAGCGGCTTAAGCTCTTTACCACTGCGCTAAATCGTCCGACAAATCGATTCAAACAATCGATCAATTTTGAAATAATAATATTTATATTTCATCGCACAAGTAGTTCCCTGAAAGCTAATGACTAAATAATGTAAATAACAAGATGACAAAAGTAAAGTAACAATTATAAAAAAGGAGTGGCTGATATTGGCTGCAGAGCTGCTGCTGAGGTGCATTCCATCTCTCTATCCATCTATCTATATCATCACGCCAGATCCTTTGCAGGGTAGGCTAAGAGTACAGAGTTCCAACAGGTTCTTTCCTTACATACCTCTCTGGCTTCCTCCACTCTCATAGTTCGTCTCTCATACACGCTCGCCGGTTACGGAGACTCTTGACTTGTCCTTCAGATAAGACCTGGTCTATTTGGTCATGGTAAGATAGTCTAGGTCTTCCCCGGTACCTACATCCTTCCACTTTCGCATGTTTATATTATATTTAGTATTTTTTTGTTTTCAGGATCTTTCAGGGTTGAAACAGCGCGGGATATTCCACTGCACAACATTCTGGTTTCTGGTCACAACCATTCTTCTAACATATAGTTATATTAAAAAAACTCTCAATAATCTTAGTTTTATTTCTCATCACGAAAGGGATGCTAATAAGACTCGGTCTATTGTGTATTCCATCTGACTCCATAATTTGACGGACGATTTAGCGCAGTGGTTAAGAGCTTGAGCGGCTCCGCCCACTGTGTCGAATAGTCGCGGGTTCTATTCCCGCACGGGACAAATCTTTGTGTGGTCCACAATTATTTGTTCCGGTCTGGGTATTTGTTTGTGAATTTTCATGTTTGTAAACGCACCCACGACACAGGAATAACCCTAGTGTGGGGCTACGTTTAAAAAAAAAATAATAATAATAATTCTGATGCAAATAAAATAATATTAGCCCTGTTAAGAAACTGTCCCCTGTATGAGACGAACTATGAGAGTGGAGGAAGCCAGAGAGGTATGTAAGGAAAGAACCTGTTGGAACTCTGTACACTCTGCCTACCCCGCGAGGAATCTGGCGTGATGATATAGATAGATAAATCACAATAAATTGATTTACTACCGTTCATCTTTTTATTATATATATATCACATAGGGGGGGGGGGGGGGGGACACAATGTACAGACGATTTAGCGCAGTGGTTAAGAGCTTAAGCCGCTCCGCCCACTGTGTCTAATAGTCGCGGGTTCAAGTCCCGCACGGGACAAATCTCTGTGTGAACCACAATTATTTGTTCAATTTGTGTCTGTAACCGAGCAGCCTTTCTACTCAGTCGTCTTTACACGATCTGCAAGCGGAGTAAAATGTCCCTTAATAATAAGGTGACACTTTACAAAACTTGTATACGGCCCATCATGACGTACGCTTGTGACGTGTTCGGGCACGCCGTCCGCTCTCACATCGATAGACTCCAAACGGTTCAATCCCGCTTCCTCCGCAAAGCCGTCAGAGTCCCGTGGTTCATACGGAATGTCGATCTATTCCGATCTCGGTCTCGAACCTATTCGCTCTTTTATTAGAAAGGAAACAACCCGATATTTCGAGAACGCGTCCAATCATAGAAATCCGCTAATCGTAGCCGCCGCCGACTACGAACCTAACTCCCCTCCTATCAGCCGCTACCGCCGTCCGCGACATGTTCTCACCGACCCTCCCGATGCACTTACACCCCTTCTATCGGATACATATACCGCACACAAGATCAGACACAACGAATTCCTTGCCCGCCGGCCGGTGCCGAGACACCTAGTATACGCCCTCCCCCATAGCGACTGCCCAAGCCGAGGCCGTTCCTCCTTGAGGCGCCCGCCAGCTAGTTGCCCCCTTGCCCTTCTGGCTCGAGCGTAGTGGTTGCAGGCTGGCCCGCTAGTCCGGTGAAGCTGTAAAGGCCCCGCGGCCAACAGCGTAGATCATTCACACTTGATGGACCGATGAGCTGACGAAGGTGGTAGTGTCGTGGCGAGCTTTGGGAGACCTTGGTCCTGCCCTGGACGTCTTTTGGCTTATAATATTCACCTGATACTGTTGGTATTCAGAGATGAGGTCTGTCATGTTGCTCGCAGCTTCAGTGAACTCCATCTCATCCATGCCCTCGCCTGTGTACCAGTGGAGGAAGGCCTGAAAACAATAAAACAAGAAAACGTGATAGCCTTATATGAATAACTTGCTTCGATGTAGCATCGTGTACGCGAGAACGGCGTAAAAATTATGTATCCATAGAGTAGATACAATGTAGGTATGTCGATTTTAATAGATTAATCGAAAAGTCGATGCTTTCGAGTCAAATATTCGAATTTTTAGATCGATCTGACCCCTGAATTGAATCAGTAGATCGATTCCGAAAGCCGTCGAATCGGATCGATTCACGATTCAATGAATAATAGGGCATAATCGAAAATACGACTTATTTAAGATGTGTAAATCAGGGATATAAATAGTAGCAAAACACGTTCTTTGTTAAAAACACTACGTACCAATAATGAGTTTATTATTCAGTTGACTTTTTGATAATCTCTAAATTGAATGCATTATGAAATACAAAAAAAGGAGGGCACAAAAAAAATAGTTTCATTCCATCGGCAAATTAATAAGAATCGACTTCGAATCGATTAATCTATTGTATGTATGTATTCATGTAGTCGATTTTATGGTATTGAATAGCATGTAGTATTTTTGTAGATAATATATCTGTAGTTTATACCCTTTCTATCTATAAATATCTTTTCTTTCCTTTCTTTTGTGTTGTACACTTATTCCTATCCTCATTTTGTTTATATGTTTCTCTATCACTCAAAGGTTTGCGAGAACTCGACTTTGAGTTAAGCTCACCTTATACATTAATTTACTGTGTATTTTCAATCAATTTTAGCAATTAGTGTGTGTACAATAAAGAATTAAAAGAGAATTGATCTTTTAATATTCGATTTAATCGAGAATTGATTCTGGTGCGTTCGATTCAAATGGATTCAAAGATTGATTTTTGCCTACATCGTAGTACGCACACGCAACATTGACAACTTTTAAACAAATCGAAATCGAAGAGTGATGTCTTAAATTTGTTTTATTTTCCAAAACTTGTGTTATTTCGAATTATAATGTGTAATGTTGGCGGAATATTAACCATTATGTATTCCTATATGTGCATGAGTCAAGGTAATTATAACAAAGTGATAAAACGTGCCTTTTCGATTTTCCTCAAAACGGCCGTAGCAATTGGTACGGAAAGTATCCATCACTTTACTATCCAGGGTGGGGCACTTCATCAATTTCATAATCATCTTTGTCATCAAGTTCATTGGGGAGTTGAATTAGTTTAGAAATGAATATTCGTAATACTTGACATTGGCAAAATACGCGTTGTCGTGATGCCGTAAACATAAAAAAAAACACTGGCATCACATAATGCGCAACTGAGATCGCTTTTAGGCGCCATTTATGTTAGCAATGCTTAGTCTAGACGAGTCTTAGTCTAAGTAAAACACATTCCCAACTCACCCTCCTACGGAACATAGCAGTAAATTGCTCTGATATGCGCTTGAATATCTCCTGAATAGCCGTTGAGTTCCCGATGAAAGTCGCAGACATCTTGAGCCCTCGCGGAGGAATGTCACACACCGCCACTTTCAGGTTATTAGGAATCCATTCCACGAAGTAGCTGGAAATAGAAAGCTTGATTAATAGAACACAAAAAATAGAGTGTCTTATCTGATGGGCAATTATAAGACGAACATAATATAATTACATTTTGTATCCGGCTCGAAGGACCAAAAAAATGTGACAGCTGGTGATAATAATCTCACACACGGTTGATAGGGTGATAAATGATAGGGTGTGGGTCGGTTAAAAATGATAATAAAACCGTCCGAATTGAATGCTATAAGTGCACTGATTTATTAATGTTAAAAATGATTACCGATGCCTCGGTGACGCGCATACATACTTATTGCGTAAACGCCGAGTAAGCAAAACTGTGCAGTTCACTGTACACATAAAAATACAAATACCTATCTATCTATAACCTCACGCCAGATCCCTTGCGGGGTAGGCAGAGAGTACAGAGTTCCAACAGGTTCTTTCCTTACATACCTCTCTGGCTTCCTCGACTCTCATAGTTCGTCTCATACACGCTCGCCGGTTACGGAGACTTGACTTTTCCATCAGATAAGACTCGGTCTATTTGGTCATGGTAAGATAGTCTAGGTCTTCCCCGGGTACCTACATCCTTCCACTTTCGCATTGTTTGTAACCATTACACACCTTTTTTCATTTATTAAAATTGATGCAAATGTCTTAGTTACTGAGGTACGCCTCTGTTATACAGTTGTTTCGGCAGTATAAAATAATTTCCATTTTCGACGATCAAAGCCAAAGAAAATTATGAAAAAATTATATCGCTTGAGCACGCAACTCGAGCTCCGTGAGCCTTAAACGCTCGAGCGTTTAACGCTTGAGTCTTGAACGCTCGTAAGCGCCGACTCAGCGCTAAACGCTCGACGCTCGGCGCTCATTTTTACAACACTATATCCATTAGCTTCATACCTCGAATTCTTGTTCTGGATCGCTAGTATCTGTTCGTCGACTTCTCTCATGGACATTTGTCCTCTAAATATGGTAGCCACGGTCAGGTAGCGTCCATGGCGCGGGTCAGCTGCTGTCATCATGTTGCCCGCGCTGAACATCTGAGGATAATCATAATTTTTAATCTACTCGACGATACGACGACGACAATGGCGTTAAGTGCAGCGCCATCTCTTTTTGAGCAGATTTAACATAATTACACTGACATTTAACGTTATTTCGGGGAGTTTTAGCGGGAAGTCGAAGAGTGATGTTGTCAATTTGTTTTAATTTCCAAAACTTGTGTTATTTCGACTAATAATGTGTAATGTTGGTGGAATATTAACCATTATGTGTTCTTATATGTGCATGAGTGAAGATAATTGTAACAAAGTGATAAAACGTGCCTTTTCGACTTCCCTCAAAACGGCCGTTGCAATTGGTATGTAAAGTATCCACCGCTTTACTATCCCGGGTGGGGTACTTCATTAATTTCATTATCATCGTTGTCATCAAATTCATCGGGAAATCGAATTAATTTAAACAAACACGATTATATATCTCACTGGACACTGGCAAAATACACTTATAATTAGTGTGAAGCCATACCTTCAAGAAGAAGAACGTCATTTCTTGTTGAGTAGAATCACGATAGAATCAATGACTGATGATTAAATATAATTAAAGATACTAGTGACATCTGTTGTTAGGTTAGGTTAGGTTGACAATAATTAACACACATTTATTATCTTAAAGCTATCTTAAATAATAATTATTATGATAAGAAAGAGGAGTGTTGGCGCTACATACATATTTTTAAAAGTTTAATTTTATTTATTTTTGGATGTCGTTATCTTCAAGATAAAGTTGATAATTAAAGAGTACGGAATGGTCGTATCATGTAACGCCACCTGTTATCGAGTAGATTACTATTGTGATTATGATTTAGCCTGTGAGGTTATGACGTAACTTACTTGATTCATTAGTTCCGGTACGTTTTGAGCGCGATAGTTAAAGGAATTTCTAGCTGTTAATGGCGCGAAACCTGAAAAAGATATTTAACTATACAGTTCAGTTTGATACTTTTTAACTCCTGATGCAAAATGAGAGGCGTTATATGTTTAAGGCATCTTGTATATTTATGTGTCTGATTGTGGCATCGTAGCTAACGTATGAACCGATTTTCATTTAGTTTTCTTTTAAAAGGTAAATTGATCGAAAGTGTTCTCATCATCATCATCATCATCATCATCAGCCTATACAAGTCCACTGCTGGACATAGGCCTCTCCAAGTGCACGCCACTGGGTACGATCCTCGGCTACTCGCATCCAGTTTCTGCCAGCCGCCCTACGAAGGTCATCGCTCCACCTAGCCTGAGGGCGTCCTGCTTTACGTTTGCCAGTCCGTGTGTCCAAAGTGTTCTCAGCTATGATTAATTTGAGATTTTTAATATAAGTTTTACTTGGCTGCCTCGTTGGTCTTGTGGCAAAGGGCATCGCTTGGTGATCACGGGGTCCTGGGTTCAAATCCTAGGTTGGACAAATTAAGTTTTTCTAACGAAAACTATGAGTACGAAGTATGAGTCCTGAGTCTGGAATTGTGCCCCGGTATATGACAATAGGTTACTCGCCTCATATTACATGGGACCTAACATCGTCGGCGAAAAGTGGGTGTAACCTCTGCCACCCCCGCTTGGGGAATATAAGTGTGACAGTGTTTTACTTGTTCCTATCAAGATTTTAAAGATATTTTACAAGGTTTTTATCTTACCTGGCATAAAGAAGTGCAAACGCGGGAAGGGCACCATATTCACAGCCAGTTTCCTTAGGTCTGCGTTCAGCTGTCCTGGGAAACGCAGGCAGGTCGTCACTCCGGACATGGTCAGCTGTAGATTATACAATAGAATTACAACAAGCAGTGATAGGCTAGTGGTTAGACCATTGGACTGGAAAGGCAGAGGTCTCGGGTTCACACTCAGGCACGCACCTCTGTCTTTTCGAAAGCATGTGCATATTAAAAATTAACTACCACTTGCTGTAACGGTGAAGGAAAACATCGTGAAGAAACCTGCATGCCTGAGAGTTTCTCGAAGGTGTGTGAAGTTCACCAACCCGCACTGGGCCAGCGTGGTGGACTATGGCCTAAAACTCTCAGGTTGAGAGGAGGCCCGTGCCCAACGGTAGGACAGTTTCTTAACAGAGCTCATATTATTATGTATCTATATACACACACATACAAATACTTACATAAAAATAAAGAAAATTGAAGTGTCAGTTTGTAATATCCAAATAACAGTATTTTTACTAAATGCATATGAAAGTATATACGGTACTTATAACAAAAACACAATTTTTAAAATGTTTGTCTGTCTGTCTGTTTGTTCCGGCTAATCTCCAAAACGGCTGGACTGATTTTGACGAAACTTTTAGTAGCATATAGTAGATGTTATAAGGAGTAACTAAGGCCACTTTTATTTTAGAAAAATGTTTTTTTTTGGTTATATTCCACGCGGGTGAAAGTCTACGGTATCAAATCTCATCTTGCACATCCGTGTTTTCGAAATTAGCATTTTCTAACTCACCGATATCAAATGGTTCAAGTCTCCGTAACTCGGGCTGCTTAAGCGTAGAGTTTTGAAGCAAATGTTGTACAAAGCCTCATTGTCGATACAGAAGGACATGTCTGTGTTCTCAACCAGCTGGTGGACGGAGAGGGTGGCATTGTAAGGCTCCAGGACCACCTCGCTGACCTGTTGAACAATTTCAGTTGGTTATTTCAATTACAGGAACGTCTGCCCACTCACTTTAGGTCCATTAAAAATTGTTTAACATAGTCACTCATTTTTCAGTCATTAATCATTCTTTTTTTAGACTTACAGCCGAACTTCATGTTTGTCTACATTTTGTTTTTAAGGCATTGTATAGAAGATAGATGAGAGTAGAGGAAGCCAGAGCGGTATGTAAGGAAAGAGCCTGTTGGAACTCTGTACTCTCTGCCTACCCCGTAAGGGATCTGGCGTGATGATATAGATAGATAGATAGTATAGAAGATTTTATTAAAATAAACACCACACAACTATTATCCTAAATCCTTTGAAAAACTGGCTATATTAAAAACAAAACTGGTTATCTGAAAGGCAAGTCAAGAGTCTCCGTAACTGGAGAGCGTGTGTGAGACTATGAGAGTGGAGAAAGGTCTGTAAGGGAAGAACCTGCTGGAACTCTGTACTCTCTGCCAAAACCGCAAGGGATAAAAAACTGGTTATTTCTTTAAAAATTGCAGAGTATAACTCGCTCAATATAGGAAGTCTGATAGATGATATAAACAAAGAAAAATGACACTTAATAAAAGGACATATATTGTAGGCCACTCAGTATTTACACTTCTCTATCTCAATGAATCTTTGAACCTTATATTTTCTTCTATCAAAATCAAAAGGTTTTTATTCATGTAGACCAAGAAGTATTATGAATGATCAAGAAAGAAAAGTTAATGATTAATTAAGACTACCACCCGTTCGGAATGTCATTCCTGTAGAGAAGAAGGGCAAGAATTTCTTCGGCCACTCTTTTAGAATGAGAGTTTTATAATTTTTTTTGTATACATTGCGTACATGTGGTACGGAAGAACAATGCAGAACGAATTAAGTAGATGGGCTTAAGTATAGACTAAACGTAAATATACACACACAAGAAAGTATTTATCTATATCATAACGCAAGATCCCTTGCGGGGTAGGCAGAGGGTAAAGAGTTCCAACAGATTCTTTCCTTACATAACTCGCTGGCTTCCTCCACTCTCATAGTTCATCTCGCGCTCACCGGTTACGGTCACTCTTAACTTGCCTTTCACATAAAACACGGTCTATTTAGTCATGGTAAGATAGTCTAGATCTTCCCCGTACTTCGTACCTACATCCCTCCACTGTCGCATTGTATATCTGTTTTGTCATTCTTCCGATATTCTTTTTATAAGCTCGAATCAAGGGAGCATACCTATTGTCATCTTTACACCGATACTTTCATACCTACACGCTTTTTTACTTCGCTGTTGCGAATATGGTCGGTCAGCGTGACTCCGCACATCTTCCGCAGAGCTCGTATTTCATATACTCTCTTAAGAAATATCATTCCTCCATATTGTTATTCCTTATACCGGATGGAGTGGGCAAACCCCCGGCAAGGTCGCGGTCGCGGGGAAAAGCCAACTGCTTACAGCATTAAGCCGGTCGACATAGCGAGTTTTGGGTAGGTTGAATGCATATGCTGCTGTCAAATTAGGCTTCTTATAATCTCATTACGATAATTTTCACTTGTGTAACTAACCTTAGGGGAAGGTACAACGCTGAAAGTGTTCATGATTCTGTCGGGGAACTCTTCACGGATCTTGCTCAGGAGTAAAGTGCCCATTCCAGAGCCAGTGCCTCCCCCGAGCGAGTGAGTCAGCTGGAAACCTGGTCACAAACAAAAAAATATCAATCATTTTGTATCCTAAATACCGTATTTTTGCCGTACCTAATTATTGTAACTTTGTGATCTGAATATTGCACACAAAAGAAGAGAGAAATAAAAGCCCAATGAGAGTATTTAGTTATCTAGTAACTAATTTGACGGACGGCTTAGTGCAGTAGTCAAGAGCTCCAGCCCAATAACCCGCGGCTTAAGAATACGGGCTAACTCCCGGCCCCGCCGTATTATCTGGCGGGGGACCCCCCTGCACCAAGATCAGCAGGGGGGCCTTCGGGGTCGCCGACGCAAGGGGCGGGGGCCCTGAGCATCTTTCACGAGCGATTCCGAGGAGAACGGCGGTGTGGTGTGGCCCACGTCACCTTGAGCACCGCAACGGGGCGGGGGGTGCAGCGAGTTATTAGTAGGATAATAGATAATATTGAAAAATATGTAAAATTGATAATTGGTCAGAACCTCTGTAGGGTTTATACAAATTAATTTATTAGAGTTTGAATCTTATTTTGTGTACAAACGATAGGGTACAACGATACTAAATAGGGTCATAAGCAAGTGGATCGGCAGTGTCGAATCATCACAATCAGTCACGAATTAGGGCAGTAGTTAAGAGCCGCTCCACCCACTGTGTCTGGTACCGGACAAACCTTTGTGTGATCCACAATTATTTGTTCCGGTCTGTATTTGTGTAAGTGAAATTTCATGTTTTTAAACGCACCGACGACACAGGAATAAATCCTAGTGCGCGGCTAGGTTTTATTAAAAAATAAAAAGTATAGAAAGAAGTGTCCCTTTTTTATCAGAAAGGATTTATACACCGCATAATATGTCTCTGTTTAGTGATTAGAATGTAAGCCACTTCCCTCACTGTATCGAGTAGCCACAGTTCCAATCCCCGCATGAGACAAACCGTTAAGTTGTTCGATATCTTTAGTTTTTGTTATCTTATTGCCGTTGTATTACAGAGTAAACAAGTTGTATTTTTTTATAGTTTGTCTAAACTAGGGCGAGGCGGCTGAGGTACCTTGCAAGCAATCACAGCCTTCCGATTCTTTTCTGATCACGTCCATAACAGAGTCGACGAGCTCAGCACCCTCGGTGTAATGTCCCTTGGCCCAGTTGTTGCCTTAAAACAAAGAAATAAACAAATATTAAAAAAATATCCACATATTAGTTGTTTTTTTCTATTCGCCAATAGATGACGCTGTACTTACCAGCGCCGCTTTGTCCAAACACAAAGTTGTCTGGTCTGAAGAGCTGGCCGTAAGGTCCAGACCTGACGGAATCCATGGTACCCGGCTCCAGGTCAACCAGCACAGCACGGGGGACATATTTTCCTAAAAATAATAAAATACAACGCCATCTATAAATATACAAATAAAACTGATAATAGAGACCTATGTAGAAATATTATCTAAAATATTCATTAAAACTACACTAGTTTCACAAAGTAACAAAACAAAACAATAAAAGTAGTTGATGTACCAAAAGGAACCAGTAAGAGTTTAAAAAATATTTGTATTTCTTCATTCCTAAAAAAAATCATTTACCTCCAGAAGCTTCATTGTAGTACACATTGATGCGTTCCAGCTGCAACGGGCTTTCTCCTTTGTAAATTCCTGATGGATCTATGCCATGTTCATCCGAAATTATCTCCCAAAACTAAGGAACAAAATAAATCCGATTAGTTTTGCTACTTGCTTATAAATGGCAATATAAAGAATTTTTGTCATTATAAATGAATTGGCCTTGACAATAGAATTCTATTCTTTACGGAATATAATAATTGCATTAGGGTCTTTTCAGTCATTTTTTTATCACCGGGTTATCTGTGTCAGATTTGTACGTATGATAAATATTATTTAGTGTGGAATTCCGATCATTATCGTTTAGCGATCAATTAAGAAATTATTAATCGATCAACCTTGTGTTAAGCTGTTGATTTAATTTAGAAAGTCATCATTTTACTTCAAAGGGATGTTTAATATTTTCTATACAAGATGGCGTGAGCATCAGCGCCACTGACAGTAAGGTAACCAAAAAATTAATCACATTTATAATTAAAATTAGAATTACGTAGAACCACGTGGAACTAAGATTCAATTATACCAATATCACTCAAGTCCCTTACGGTGTAGACTTCACACTCTCGTAGTTTGTCTCATACACGCTAGCCGGTTATGATCTCATGATTTGACATTTTACCAAAGTATAACCAACATACCTTCGATCCAATCTGGTTTCCGCACTGTCCGGCCTGTACATGTACGATTTCACGCATATTTACTATTCACAACTACAAAACTATCAAATAAAATATTCTTCAAAAGTATGAAGAATAAAATACGGTGCACCACAGTTGTCCTATCAAATCCGAAATGATATAATACATTGATAAGGCTTATCAAAACCCTATCGTAGTTTTCTTGAAATTGCGGGTGGTGGGTTGCCAGTTATTTAAATTACCACTATTTTAAGGGAAATAAGAAACAACTTTGAATTTTAGATGGTAATTGGAATTATATAGGACTTCTTGAAAGGTCTGGAGTGTTTTGTCTTAGTTGCTTACCCCTAATATTGGGAACGTATGGTTTCATACGTTGCGGTAGTCGATTGCGTTTTCAATTTATTGTGGGCCAACACTAAATTGTAGCCATAGACAATGTTCTGATGAAATATAGAGGATAAAATTTACATTCTGTTGATGTATAATTGGATAAAGTAATCCGTAAGACGCGCGTTCCCGCTATATGGCGTCTCAAGTGTCGCGCGTGTAAATAAACAAATTCGTCATTCCAATTAATGAATAAATCTTATTAGAATTCTTAAAGGAACTTGCTATTAATAGTTTAGTGTATAAAATGTTACAAGCCCGTGAAAAGTGTGAGTGATAAAAAGTGTTTGTTTGAGATTCTCAACGGAAAGAGTAACCTTATCTTCGGTAAGTCACCTTTGCCTCAATTTAAGTCTAATTACGTAAAATAAACGTTTATTTGTGTCTATTTATATCTACAACAAGTGGGTCTTAAAATGAACATGGACAAAACGAAAATAATGTCTAAAGTCCATGTCGACGAATACATTTACCTGGGACAGGTAGTCCGGTTAGGTAGGTCCAACTTTGAGAAAGAGGTCAATCGACGAATCCAACTCGGCTGGGCAGCGTTCGGGAAACTGCGCAATATCTTTTCATCCAAAATACCTCAGTGCCTTAAGACTAAAGTTTCTAGTCAATGTGTGTTACCAGCGATGATATATGGATCAGAGACGTGGTCTCTGTCTCATAAAAAAGCTCAGAGTTGCTCAGCGAGCCATGGAGAGAGCTATGCTCGGCGTTTCTCTACGCGATCGAATCAGGAATGAGGAGATTCGTAGAAGAATCAAGGTCACCGACATAGCCCTTAAGATTAGCAAGCTGAAGTGGCAATGGGCGGGCCACATAGCGCGTAGATCGGACGGGCGTTGGGGCAGAAAGATTCTAGAGTGGCGACCACGTATTGGCAAGCGCAGCGTGGGACGACCGCCTGCCAGATGGACCGACGATCTTGTGAAAATCGCAGGAAGTCGTTGGATGCAGGTGGCATCGGACCGGTTACGCTGGAAACCGATCAGGGAGGTCTATGTTCAGCAATGGACAAGTATATGCTGAGATGATGATGATTTATATCTATAATGATAAAATAGGATGTATTCTTTCTATTTTTGCTAAAAATTAAGTCGGAAACCTTTATATTCACGACACGCATTCAAGGTTTCTAAAGTCATCGGAGAACCTAAGGCTGAAAACACCAATGCATTCTACCAACTACTTCGATAAATCCTTTTCTAATCAAGCCGTTCGCTTGTGGAATGCATTGCCTGTAACAGTCCGTCGTGCACAGTCGTTGGCGTCCTTTAAAAAGATGGTTCACCACCACTTTCTTCATTTATAAACTCTTCATTGCACACTCTCTGTATTGTGTGTAAGATATATTTATATATTTGCATAGTATTATATGTGTATATATGTATGTATATAATGTTGTATTATAACTATGATATGTATGTAAGTAAAATGATGACAGTATGTTTTATTGAGGTTTATAGTGTACGCCACCATAACTGCCCTATTCCGTATGTTGCTTCTTCCAATACATTGGTTGTCTGGAAGAAATTGCTTTTAGCGATAAGACCGCCAATTGTACCTGTTTTTTTTTGTATGTAATTAATTTTAAATATCACTGGTGTACAATAAAGAGTACTCTATCTATCTATCTATCTACATTATTGTAAAAACTTTTGCCTAGATTTCGGCCTATCTAAACAAGAAATGTAGGCAAGCTTTTTGGTAGCTTACGAGGTATTTTTAGATATTTATTTGTTTAGATGACCTAAAATTAGATATGCATGCTTATTTATTAGTTATTTACGATAAGAAGGTGCAATAAACCATTAGTCTAAGTGTTATAAACATTTTCCTAAAAATATTTGTTTACGTGAAATTAGGGTATTTTTTTTTTAGATTTTCCGGGTGTTTATGTTTAAGCTAATAATGTTAATAGTGTTAGGGTACAAACTTTTTAAAATTGTGCGTCAATAAAACACGTCAGAGTTTTGGCGGGAAGTCGAAGAGTTATGTTGTCAATTTGTTTTAATTTCCAAAACTTGTGTTATTTCGACTAATAATGTATAATGTTGGTGGAATATTAACCATTATGTGTTCTTATATGTGCATGAGTGAAGGTAATTGTAATAAAGTCATAAAACGTGCCTGAAATAAAACTATTTTTTCCGGATTTTATCGCGGTTTATTTTTTGTTTTTTAAGTTCCCGACGTTTCGAGTGCTTTGCAGCACCCATGGTCACGGGAAGGACTGAGGTGGTAGACGTCCAAAAGGTATAGTTGTTCCGGGGTACCCTCAAACTTCTTAATTATTTTTGTTGGTCCGATCTATGCAGAATGAGCTCACGGTGTCTTGAGGTCTTGCAGTGTTATGCTTGGTTTTGGATTTGATTATATTAATTACTGGATCCCAAGTCGATGGAAGCACCCAGCCATCTTCTCTATTGAAATAAGGATGTTTTTTAATTTCAATAGCCTCGCGAACCATCCTTGGTAGGAATCGGTGTTCTTTCACGAGGATTTGTGGTATATCAAATCTGATGTTATGGCGGGTGCGGTCAAGGACATGTTCACAGACTGCAGACTTCTTTGAGCGACGGTGTTTTAGGTCAGCTATGTGTTCTTTAACCCGAGTTTTTACTGGTTTTTTTGTTTGTCCTATGTAAGAGAGACCACATTCACAATCAAGCTTGTATACTCCTGCATCTTGTAGAGGGATGTGACACTTGACAGATGGTAAAAACTGACTGATCTTCTTCGGCGGCTTATAAAATGTTTTGATTGAAGCACGCTTCAAGATGTAGCCAATCTTGTCTGTGACTCCTCTTAAGTTAGGTAGTACAGCAGGGAGACGCTCGACTGTGGCTGGTTTCACTCGGTCACTGTGACGTTGGCGTGGGACTCGAAGCTTATTGTCGTGCAGAACTTGCTTGACATGTTGAATCTCGGCAGCCAAAAATAGTTTTATTTCATGTGTAATATTCGCGTAAATCTAAGAACTTATTCGAATAGAGTCGAATTAATTTAAACAAACAAGATTATGTATTTCACTGGACACTGGCAAAATACACTTATAATTAGTGTGAAGCCATAACTTGAAGAAGAAAAAGAACACGTCAATATCACAGAGTCGTTTACTTTTTATTTCAAGTGTAATAATAAAAAATAAATAAATAAAGTGAAAATTCGCTATAGTTTTTTAATTATCATTGTTTTGCACACGTAGGCAAAAAGAATCGCACGCCAAAAATATCTGGCAAGCCGACTCCGAGTGTAAAGGTTAGTGGGGCTAGAGTTTATGAGACTCTGAGTTTAAATTTTCGGTCAGGGGCTGTCCAGATTCTTTTCTCAATATTTTTATGCCTCAACCTCTGACTGGCATAATTTATGTATTTAGGTTAGCCTACAATTGTTTACACAAGTATAAATATATAAGTAGTATAAGTATACATAGCATTATGATTATATAAGTACGTTATTAAGTGTAACAATTTTTTACAGGCTAACACCGCGTGCACAGTAATATGATTGGCTTACAGAATACACTACTTATCTAAAAATGTGTTTGATATATTAGTTAACAAAATTCTAGGTAGCAGAACAGATTCAGCATTGTGTATCTATATTTTAAAGAATTAAGGTGCTTCTTTGTGGAAGTTCAAATTAGCGTTAACTTATTTATATGTAGAGCAATTAATAACAGCTTTGTAAAATTTGTTAAAATTATCATAGTGTACACCCACCCACAAGATCGTGGTATCTGTCTAAAATTTTACTTACCTTCGGGATTGGCGAATTTACACCAAGTACCGTCCTACGCAATGGTGGGCAGAGTGGCGTGATAGCGTTTCTGAGATACTGAAATGGAACGCGGAAATTCAGGATACTTAATATTCTGGGACAATCAATTTTATTCCTCAACCATTTATATGAGAAGACAGCATCTGTTACGCCTTTGCGTATTGATAAGGAGCGCATCCTGAAGTTTTGCAAGCGAGAGTAGCTGTTTGGCTTCACTTTGCGAATATGCAAGATGCTACAGAGAGCGTTTGTGGACACGTTCAAGCGCTAACACATGTGTGGCAAAGAGAGGCCTCCATGCAATATTACAATACTCCGAAGCACTTCGAACAAGACTACTACACTATAATGACAATAGGCTCACCGCTTATTTATGTGGCATCTAAAATCATCGGCGAAATATGGATGTACTTATACACCATACAATCTACCAACTTTACTAAGAAAATATTGGCGTTAATGTCCCTAAGCGTAGAGACCACGTATTGGCAAGCGCAGCGTGGGACCGCCGCCTACCAGATGGACCGACGATCTTGTGAAAATCGCAGGAAGTCGTTGGATGCAGGTGGCATTGGACCGGGCGCTGGAGAGCGATTGGAGAGGCCTACGTTCAGCAGTGGCCAAGTATAGGCGGAGATGATAATAATGAATGACAAACTGAATAAGTAACTATATTTGTAAACTTTCAGGATTGTATATAGTTTTTTTTTTCAGTCACACGTAAATCGACATGAAACTGGACAGTTCAAAAATGCTAATATTATTCATTCTACCTCCTACTGTACCTACCCGGTAACTATACAAGTAATATAGGGACTATACAAGATGTGACATATTTGGGTAGAAATAAGCAAAAATATGACAATCTCATTTAATATTACATTCGATATAAAACTTGAACGGTGTAGCAATAAATTTGAAATTAGCATTGCAGCATTATAATGATTGACACATTATTGCATATTTCTGCTCAATTATCGCAAGACCTGAAAGTAGTTTGTTCTAAATCGACAACTAAAATCGATTCCAATCACTTTTAAAGTATGTTACATTTTTTTTAATTTCCAAAAACTGCTGCTACTCGTTCAGTTCGTCGTTTCAAATAAAATTTCATCATTATTTAAAGCAATACACGGCTATTTAAAATGCATTTCTAATACATATACCTAATGTTAAGTTGGGCTCCGAAAAAGCCTTAAAAATGGTAGAAAGCTCCCTAAAATTGGAAGTTTAATTTTCGTATTGAATTCGTAAAGAAAATCTAATTGGAGTGTCTGAGGTCTTGCGTTATATGTATTACACCTTGTACAACAACATTTTCATCCCTAAAATGGTAATAGATTCGTCTTCTATTATATTGGGACCTATAGTCGGCGATTTTCCTAGCTTGGGCAATATACCTTCTCGTGACGGTTTTTAGTTTATTTATTTAATTGAGGACTATTTTAATAACTTTCTGGCAATACTGGCTTATAACTAATGCAGTACTTTAGTCGTTGATAATCATTTGTTATCAGTTCAGTGTATTCAGCGTACAACCAGCGCTTGTGAACTTTGTAAGCAAAGAAACTGGTAACTGAAAGATGTCTATTTATACTGGTCCTTTGGTTAATGGATTTGAGCCAATCTTCGAGGTGTGGCATTGGTATATCTGTACGTTTAAAATAAATAATCATTATTAGGTTCACAATAAATAGGCAAGGCCTGTACCTACCTATTCTTGTTCTGTAGCTCCTATAACTCTCAGTACTAAATAGAAAAAAATAATCGACTAATTTATAATTGCATACTTTGATGTTTTAAAGCCGTCTGATTATAATCTCATTTGGCTATATGATGCAAGGTCATTAAAAATAAGTGTATGTACATAATAACGTTTAAAATCCAAATGTTATATTCATAGACGAAGAATGCCTAGACACCGCATATCGCCGCGTAGCGTGTCAATTTTATGTCGGTGTGAGTTTGTGATCTGCGTTAGTCTGCGTAAGTGATTACTAGTACAGGATTATCGATAAAAAATACAATTTATGTTTATAAAATATTTACTTCATGCAAAATCGTAATTGAGTCATCTAAATTATGATTTCGAATTACTACGAGTAATTTACGAGGGCGGGTCAATAAGTCCGTGACTTTTTGAATGAAACGCAGGTTTTTCGATAAAAGTTATTTTAATTTTTAACAAAGCCCCTTGAGTTCTATACACTTAGTCCAACGTTTCTCCAATTTTTTTTATCCCTTCCGAAAAATATGATTTGTCGAGGTCATCAAAATAGGCATTTGTTTGTGAGATGATTTCGTCGTTAGAGTAAAATTTTTTTCCGCCGAGCCATTTCTTCAAGTTTGGGAACAAGAAATAGTCACTCGGGGCTAAATCTGGAGAATAGGGCGGATGAGGGAGCAATTCGTAGCCCAATTCATGGATTTTTGCCATGGAAACTGCACATGTGTGCACCCTTGCGTTGTCCTGGTGGAAAAGAACTTTTTTCTTGGCCAAATGCGGTCGTTTCTCCTCTCTCCTCACTGAATCAACCCAATAAGTTGGTATAATATTCTCCATTGCATCTTTTCCCCTTTTAAAGGTAGTCGATGTAGATTATACCGCGTGCATCCCAAAAAACTTTATTGACTGACAAACCCACCTTTGCCTTCGGTCTTTTGGCGCCGATTCACCCAGAGAAACCCACTGTTTTGACTGCTGTTTGGTCTCCGGTGTGTTGTGGTAGATCCGCGTTTCGTCCACGGTTACGAAACGGCGCAAAAACTCGTCCATATGGCGGTTGAACAACGCCAAACATTCCTGCTAAATTGTCACACGGTTGCGTTTGTGGTCGATTGTGAGCAAACGCGGCACCCATCTTGCGAAAAGCTTTCTCATATCCAAGCGATCATTCAAAATTGAAACCACTGATCCATTCCACAATCTCTCTCACTTTCAATCTCCGATCGGCTAAAACGTTATCGTGATTTTTTTTCAATTGTTTCGGATGTAGAGGCCTCAACTGGGCGTCCAGAACGTTACGTACGGCCACATCGAAACTCAAATAAAATCAAATCAAATCAAATAGCATTTATTGTGGTCATAGGTTACAAAGATGGTATGTGTTGTATTATACATAATACAGTAGGTTTCACTATGTCCTACCCATAATCAGGCATACAATAATATCAAGATAACCTAATTAAATTAAACATTACTCAAATTTCCAAAAAAGAAAAATATGTAACCATTACATTTTAAAAAGACATGAAATTATATATCATTACTCACAAAAAGAAAATTAGAAATTATAATTTATTGTATAGAAAAATAAAAAAAAGGGAAAAATTCAAAATTAATATACATATATTACAATGATGGAAATGCGTAGCGAGGCTAGTCCCATAAAAACAAATATGTTATGATGTATTATTAAAAGGTGTCATTTAGAAATTCCTGTAGAGTATAATAACATTTCTTCACCAGTAAATGATGTACCAATTTCTTGAATGCTTTCTGATCTTCAGTGTTTAAAATAAAGCTTGGTATTTTATTATAAATTTTAGATGCCATCCCTAGAATACTATTTGTAAATAAAGCTGTTTTATGTGATGATGAATTAATTTTATGTTTATTTCTTGTCGATTTCAAGGTTCCGAATAAATTCATATTTGTTTTAATAAATATCACCAGTTCATAAATGTACACAGATATTGATGTAAGTATATTTAACTTACAAAAATAAGGCCGACAACTTTCTGGCACTTTAATTTTAGCAATTGCTCTAATGCATTTTTTTTTTGAGCTTTCAAGACTAGGTCCTTGTTGGGTGCATTACCCCAAAATATTATACCATATCTAATGTTTGATGATACATAAGCATAATATGCTGTTAATACAGTCGATTGGTTAACAATTTTCGATAACTTGTACAACGCATATGAGTACTGATTTAATTTAGAACACAAACAGTCAATATAAGACTTCCATTTCATGTCATTATCAATCCACAAACCCAAAAATTTAACATGGTCTATTCTTTCAATTTGTTTCGTTTCATAATATATATTTAGATTTATAGATTTACAACTTTGAGGATATGTGACTATTTTAGTCTTGTCAAGATTGATATTTAAGTTATTGTCTGTCAGCCAGTTAATGATATTACCTAAAGCAGTGTTTATGTCCGATTCATGTGTGTTTAAATTTTTACCAGTAAAAATAGCTGTGCTGTCATCTGCAAACAAAATCATTGGAAAAGAAATAGCTTGAGGTAAATCATTTATGTATATCAGGAAAAGTAATGGTCCTAATACACTACCCTGAGGTACGCCATAGTGAATTTCCCTTGATTTTGAAAAATATTTTTGTTCCATCTTCGTTTTTGGGCATATTTTATTTATTTGCACTATTTGATGTCGGTTGCTTAGGTGAGATTTAATTAATTGAAGTGGATTTCCTCTTATTCCGCAGTCTTGCAGTTTTTGTACAAGGATATCATGTTTTACATAATCGAACGCCTTCGTCATGTCCATATATAACGTAGATATTGGGACTCGCTTATCAATATTTGTATAAATTAGTTGTAATAAATCAAAAATGGCCACATTTATAGACTGGTTTTTTCTAAAGCCTTTTTGTTGCCGTGCAAATAAATTATATTTCTCAAAAAAATTATAAATCGAGATATGCATGACTTTTTCTATAATTTTAGAAAACACTGGTAAACTACTTTTTTACCATGGAAATGGATGGTGCAGAGTCCCTCAAAAAATAATGCTTAATGAGCACAAGAAATTCACTTTTTTACATTTTCTTCTCAAAACCGCGAGACTACCGCGAGTCTGCTATCAACGGCTGCCAAACAAACTAAATGACGCAGCTTGTTCAAATTTCGACAGGAGTCAACTGACAGTTGCCTGTTGACAGGAGCAGTGTTGCCATTTCAATTAAGATGCGGAAAATTCAAAAAGTCACGGACTTATTGACCCACCTTAGTATATAAGTTCACACATACGTATTATCATAGAAATCTTAAAAACGAATCTGTAAACATCGATATTAGTATGCACAATTTAATACAATAGTAAAGCCTCATTGATAATGCGCATAGCGATGAGAAGGTCGTTGGTTCGAATCCTATGTCGGAATATAGTAATTATTCGATAAAAAAAATCTAGTCCGGAGTCTGGCACTGTGCTCGGTATAATATCAATAGACTCATCCTCTACTACATGAGACCTTACATTGTTGAACGACAAGTGAATGTACGCAATACATGACTCCCACTCCCGCTTGGGGAATATAGGCGTAGCGGTACGTTCGCACGAGCGCTTTTTCAATGCACGTTAGTCATGAACTTAGAATGTATGGTCAGCGCATATCGCTGAGGTAGCGTGCCAATTTAATGTGTGAGTTTATGGATCTGCGTTAGTGTACTTTAATAGGGAAGTGATTACTAGGACAGGCCTTACCAGCGTAAAAGACAATTCATGATTGAAAAAATATTTATTTTACCGAACAAAAACTCTTAGTTACCTGAGAATCTATAGTAAATGTTCATTTATTGAATAGGCACTTTACGCACAAAACCGTCAGTCGAATGCAAGTACACACAAGTACTAAATACACACTAGTACTACTCTCGCTAGTACCCAATTATTAGTCAATCTTTGAATCCATTGATCGCTGCTAAGTTCGCTGGTGTATTCCACTAAGATCACTTGTTCTCGACTTGATAGCTATCGCTTCAGAAGCCGCGCTGTTCCTTTTCTCGTAAGAAAGTTCTAGAACCGACGCGAACCCTCCAAATACATCGATAGAAAAGTCCAGGTTCATCAAACAATAACCGGCGCATTCGACAAAGCGGTATTATTATTACGTACCTACGTACCTTCTAAACGTTTTAGCACTCAAACCCGGATTCTAAATCACGAAAATCAACAGTTCCAGCACACTGAGATCAACATGCTTTTAAGGGTTCAGATTTATCTACATACGGGCATGGCATAAAACGCACCCTCGCGGGGTGGAGGGCACAATGCCAACTCATATAGAGGTCAAACATCTAATCTTCAGTAAAAGCAGTACTACCCAAAGCGCAAAACTTCATTTCGCAACCGAGGCTCTATATGCCATCTTAATATAAAGCTTCCAGTAAGGTAAGTAGTTTAATAAGCGTTTTATTTCAGGTAAAACGCCATTATAGTTAAAGATGAAATAATTATATTAGGTCTAGATATCCCACCCCGGATTGGGGAATATAGACGTGTCGGTGTTTATCTAGATATCCTATCCTTACTAAATTTCACCCAAATACGTTTAGTCATTGTGAGTATTAATTTAATAATATCGAGAGTAAGCGATAGGCGCTGTAGGATATCAATAGTGGAGAAGCGTAAAATAATGCATATTAGAAAAATAAATTAAATCTTTAAACTTACAGTTAATTAACACCGTATATTAATTATATGACGTCAGTGATATATATCTTTAATGTTAAATCCATTATTTTGCTGTGAAATTTCCCTATAATATAATAGGAGGCAATAAATAAATACGTGTAAAATGATAATTCAGGATTTTTCACTCCTCCTTTGGTTGTCCTTGATTGACAAAATACAGCACAACATGACATTATTTCACTGTATTAAAGTATATTCAGTTATCACAATGATTTTCATTTACATTTTAACCGTTGAAACGGACGGGCGCATTTGTTATGGCCTAAGCACAGGTCACAACAGGCAAAATGGTGATCCGTGTAATTGAGAAAAAAGACAATGTTTTGAACGATGACCGGCGGAGCGGCAACATCGTATGACTCCCTCCAGGTAATTTTAGCTTCATGGTTATATTCAAGGGCGTTATGAGTTTTAGCGGGAAATCAAAGAGTGATGTTAATTTGTTTTATTTTCGAAAACTCGTGTTATTTCGAATTATAATGTGTAATGTTGGTGGAATATTAACCATATGTATTCCTATATGTGCATGAGTGAAGGTAATTGTAACAAAGTGATAAAATATCGCACATCGGGTGCAATAACGTCATAAGTAACAAATGATGTTTTTTTTCAGGAGATCGATTAAAAGTTGTCGTTTTATTAAAGTGAAATGTATTTATTGTCCTATTATAAATCGATGATCAAAATATTGATTATATTCTATATTTTAAAATTAAGGTTGTTTCAGAAATAGAAACATTGAGTAAGTGGCATATTTTTATTGTTTTTATTCACGATACCTACATTTCTGACGTTGTTGCGCAGGAAGCTAAATTAAAAGTAGAACTTAGCTGTGCAATAACGTCATAAAGGCTGAACTAAACAAAAAAACCTAACTCTTAATTTAGAAAATAGCACTTATACTTAACTTTTTCAGTGGGTAACAATAATCAACATTATTATTAAAATAAATGGCATATAAAAATCTAACAGAATTATGAATATTTCTTATATTTAAGTACCCGTAATCAGACTTTTATGAGGAACTAATACGCTAGATACAAAATTTGTAGAAAACACTAACTGCACTAGTTTATAACAATTCTAGCATTCTTAATGTCTTTGTTGTTGTACGAGTACTTAGTACCTAATTATTCTTAAATTTAATAGTCACAGTTCTCATAAAAAAAAATCAGAATAAGAAAACTAAAGCTGCTTATAAAAATGTTCATGATAGCGCGGCACAACATTTTTTTGAACCAATTCTAACAGATCTTGTTTTCTTCTATCACTTATCGGTATATTAGACGTATAAGCAGGCATTAAAGATATTTCCTCTATATTTATATAGTTTCTTGGTCGGTCGTATTTTCCCGCAATGTCCTGGTTTGTTGCAAGATGAGAGCGTGAGGAGAATGTATGAAGACAGAGTCCGGGACAAGCTTTTGACTGCAGGTTGTTCGGACTCAAATGTAGATGAATGCTGGAATAGCCTGAAAGAGAGTTTGGTAGAATGCGCGAAATAAGTATGTGGTTGATCAAATAAGCATAGTACAGCAAAAGGTGATGCATGGTGGGATGCGGAGTTGCAAAGCTCCGTAGAAAGTAAGAAGAAAGCGTGGCAGGACTATGTTTTTTCTTTGAACCTGAATGCCAGTATGACAGAGATGTAGAAAGAAATATACCGGCAATGCAAGAATGCCACCAAGACATTACTGAAAGAAAAGCGTGGCGAAGAACTTCGAGAACAACACCAAACTCTTTTGGAGCAAGGTGAGACAGGCTCGAGATGATTCGTTAGGCTCCAGACTGGCAAGGATAAAATCTAAAGATGGTGACATTTTTGCAGACATACAAGCTGTGCTAAGCCGGTGGAGTTAATATTTTGGAGAAATGTATGGAGAGTCCCCGGATACTGGTGCCACAGACGAGCCCAGAGGCGAGTTTGCGGCAACAGAATCAACAGAGGACATCACTACGGAAGAAGTTGATTGGGTGATAGGAAGTATGAAAAATAGTGAAGCTGCGGGAGTAGACATCTGCCGAGATTATCAAATATGTTGGAACTTGCGTCCGGGACGCCTTCCAGGTCCTTGCAAACCTTTGCTGGAGGACCGGTAGAGTCCCTACAGATTGGCGCCGTGCAGTCATAGTACCCTTGTACAAAGGCAAGGGTTCACAATACGACTGCGCTAATTACAGAGCCATCAGTTTGATCAGCTTGTCAGCCAAGGTGTACCGTAAAATTATTAAACGGAGAATGCGCGAGAAGTCCGATGGAATGTTGTACGAGGCACAAGGAGGTTTCAGGTCTGGAAGAGGGTGTTCGGATAAAGTTTTCTCCCTTCGCAACATCGTAGAAAATCATCTGGCAGTAGGCCGGAAGGTTTTCTGCGATTTTGTGGATCTGGAGAAGGCGTTTGACAGAGTTGTGGATAAAAGTCTGGATAAAGGTCTTCAAAGTCTGAAAGCGATGAATGAAGGTGTACAAATGGGTGACCTAGTGGTAAACCATCTATTATATGCAGATGACGAGGTTTTAATAGCGCCAACAGCCACTGATCTGCAAACACTAATCACAGTTATGAAAGACGACTGCATGTACAATGGCTTAAATTTGAATGTAAAGAAAACCAAGATTATGGTTTTTGAAGGGGAAGAAACCAGAACGAATGCAAGGATTGTGGTTGGTAACGATGTGCTGGAGCAAGTGAATGAGTTTGTATATCTTGGATGCGCCTTCAGTAAAGATGCGAAATACACCGCTGACATAGAGAGATGGGAAAGCTACTTGGGAGCCGGCACTTAAGCCAAAAGGCGCAGCTGACCATACATAATGGATTTCTGGTCCCAACGCTGTTATATGTTAGCGAGAGCTGGGTATGTAAGAAGGAGAATGAAGGTAGGATAAATGCAGTGGAAATGCGAGCTCTGCGGAAGATATGCGGAGTGAAGCTGACCGACCGTATTGGCAATAGCGTAGTAAGAAAGCCAGTAGGTATGAAAGATAGTATCGGTGTAAAGATAAGAAAAGGTATTCCATTCCTCCTCTGTTGGTTGGGGCATATAGAAAGAATCTTAGAAGAAAGAGTGACAAAAAAGATATATAATGCGAAATTTGAAGGATATAGGTAACTGGGAAGACCAAGACTATCTTACCATGACCGTGAATAGATCGTATCTTATCTGAAGGGCAAGTCAAGAGTCTCCGTAACCGGCGAGCGTGTATAAGAGGAACTATGAGAGTGGAGGAAGCCAGAAAGGTAAGTAAATAAGAATAAATCTTATAACATTTTGAAGTACCGTATATACATCCATAATTTATAATTACAGTGAAATAAAATTAAATCTAGACTTCATTAAAAATAAATAATGACAACGGTTTATAGATTATCTTAGTAAATTTCTGGGAAAATATGGACATATTTGTAATAAATGACAGTAACACTTGCGGCTTGTAATAGAAAATAGAACCACAAAGGCAGAACTGTGCAATTGTGTCATTATTGCCCCAAAATTGTATGAAATATTTGTCATAATTACCTTTATGACGTTGTTACTCCTACACACAAACAAATCCTGCGGGGAGCAACTCACCAATTAGAATGTTGTCGCACTAGCGTTGACAAAAACCGCCAAAACCACAACGACATTTACGCCCTCAGTAGGTCATTTTAACAGTTACATTTATAATATTTTGGCACCTGATGCAGATGCATGTTTGACATCATTTGTGATCAAAAAATCATTTTGCCAATTTTAGCATTTATGACAGTATTGCACCCGGTGTGCGATATGCCTTTTCGATTTCCCTCAAAATAACCGTCGCAATTGGTATGTAAAGTATCTATCTATCTATCTATCTATAACCTCACGCCAGATCCCTTGCGGGGTAGGCAGAGAGTACAGAGTAAAGTATCCATCGCTTTACAATCCAGGGTGGGGTACATTCATCAATTTCATTATCATCGTTGTCATCAAGTTCATCGGGGAAATGAATTAATTTAAGCAAACGCGATTATGCTACTCACACACTGGCAAAATACACTTTAAATAGTGTGAAGCCATTACTTAAAGAAGAAGAAGAAGGGCGTTTTATACATTTTAGGTCCAAGGTTACATTTATTTTATTTACATATATTTATTAAATATATATTGGTATCTTAACGTATCCATAAATTCATATTTATTTAAGATGTCGATTTAAAGAGTCAAACTGAGTTCTATATAAAATAAAGATAGAGTCTCTAATAAATAATGTCATAATTATTAAATGTAAATGTCTTGTAACTGTCAAAATGAACAAAGTTTCCGAACGTAAACCAAAATAAATCCATCGTATTATTCAACATCACAAAATATGTAAATAAATAGCTTTACAACTGTTTCTACAATGAAATAAAACAAGAATAAACGTAACAAATCTACATAATCAAACAGTCAAATGGCGTAAAACAAACAAAATGCCATATAAACTAACAACCTAAACATGTAATAAAAATGAGAGTAATTAAAGTAATACTTACATTTTGTATTATATCTACCGCCTATTTCGGAGATTATGTTGTGTTTAAATCGAAGTTTTCTAATTCAGTGCTCTTTCGCGCCATTTCTGATAGTTTAGTTCACGCTAGCATTGGTTTAATTTCGTCTGTTCTATTTTTCTGCCATGAACATAATTTAAGATTACAAACCTGTGTTTACAACGTTATAATATGCACTATATTATCATCACTGATCGATGTTGATCATTTTATTGTCGCTAAATCAATTTATTTCAAGGTAAGATATAAGATATATTAAATGTATTCTACACCTGGGGTTGACCTAGAAAAAAATGCTTCTTTATAGGCCAATACAGCAAGGGATCGATATTTATGGGTTATTTAAGGTAAGCCTTTGCTCAGGAGTGAGACAGTATATCATTATTCAGGCTAGTAAATTAAATGAGAATTCTCAACCTTCTATTTTTAGTTTTTTTTAGATCATGAGACTAAGAAAATTTATGATCGAGATTCAGATTGAAATTTTTTGTTTCAATACTGAAGAATGTTAAATACAAATGCATTTTTTTTTAAACGTAGCCCCATACTAAGATGCCTGTGTGGGAATCGAACCCCATATTGGACACAGTGGGCAGAGCAGCTTAAGCTCTTAACCACTGCGCTAAATCATCCACATACATCTAATCTTATGATTAGGTGTAAGTGGTCTTGGTCTTACAATGACCAAAATGATTGTGTCTTGTCTAATGAGCCAAGAATCTTACTGGGGAGTGTGTAACACAAACAAGGTGATAATGGCTTGATTTAGTAATGAGAGAGTATATCACTCAGATTTCTTGATTACTCTGGCTTAATTACCACTGTAGCGACCCCTATACATCGCTACATAGTTGCGACTACCTACCAATAGATGGCGCTGATGATTTGCCATACATGTCTAGAACGCGATGTTAGAGTGCGCACCACATGTAACATAGATACAAGCCCCTGACAACAACTCTGGGGGAGAATGACAGGCCCTGACACAACACCCGTCTGGCTGAAAGATCTTTCCTATGACAAATCCTGTCACAACGTTCCTGCCATACGACACAATAAATGTATAACTCACAAGTATTGGTTCCGGTCTGCGCATAGGTTTATGTGAATTTTATGCTTGTAAATCACATCAACACACCCACTAAACAAGAATGATTCCTAGAAGTTGGCTAAGTTTGACAATATGAATCTCAACAACAGAACCTTTATTTCAAAACAGTATATTTTTTGCTGCCTTATTAGTGTAATCACGAATAATGCGCATAGCGACCACAAGCTCTTAATTTTAAATCCTAGGCCCGACTAAATGTAATCTATGTATATAAATTCAATTTCCGTGCGTTGGTCTCGCGAAAACTCGAAAATAACTCGATCGATTTGAATGTTTCTTATTTTATATTGTTTGCTGGGGAGGTTTAGGACATAGGAAAATTAGAAAAACCCAAAGGAAAAGCCGAAAAATATAAAAAAATTAAATTATTCATTAGAACTCAAATCAATTTTAGGTGGTAAAAAGTTCACCAGGTCATCTGGATATTTTAATAAAATGTTTAGTATTAGTCTGGAGCTTGGCATCATGCCTGGCATAATGTCAGTAAACTCCAAGGCCCCCTAAACGAGACTCGAGACATCGTTGACGAAAGGGGTACACAGTACAAAAAAGACAAACCTGCTGAGTTTTTCGCTAGATCTTCTCAGTGGAGGCTGCGTTCCAATCTGGTAGTAGTTTAGTAAGTTAAAAAAAAGTAAATATGACAATTTGTAAATACCCCGCAGGGTTTATGCAAAATAAACAATATGAGTTTGACAAGTTTTCTTAGAGTTCTCATGTTTAAGAAGTGGTATTTATAAGTAGTATGATATGTTCGCCTTGTACAAAGTCCACATATTTAATTTTATTTCACACATCTATATTTTCAAAATTGGCATCTTGTCATCATATCATCACGCTAGATCCCTTACGGGGTAGGCAGAGAGTACAGAGTTTCAACAGAGTCAAGAGTCAAGAGTAACCAGCGAACGTGTATGATGTCTCAGAGAGGTATGTAAGGAAAGAACCTGTTTGCATCTTCTAACTCAGCAATATTAAATGGATCAAGTCTCCCATAATTCTGGCTGCTGATGCGTAGAGTTGACAATATGAGTTTGAGTTATGTGAATTCTACTCCCACTGAGGGTATACAGAAGTGAGTGTTTATAATATCTATCTATATCATCACCCCAGATCCCTTGCGGTGTAAGCAGAGAGTACAGAGTTCCAACTGGTTCGCTCCTTACATACCTCTCTGGCTTCCTCCACTCATATTTTGTCTCATACACACTCGCTGTTTACAGAGACTCTCGACTTGTCCTTCAGATAAGACTCGGTCTATTTGGTCGTGGTAAGATAGTCTAGGTCTTCCCCAGTACCTACATCCTTCCACTTTCGCATGTTTATATTATATTTAGTATTTTTAATTGTTTACAGGATCTTGCAGGCTTGAAGCAGCGTGGTATATTGCACTGCACGACATTTTGGCTTCTGGTCACAACCATACTCCTAATATACAGTTATATAGAGAAAAAATTCCATATCTACACATTTACTTTTATGATAATCATAGCTTTTATTTCTCATCACGTAAGGGACGCTAATAGGAGAGGATTCTGGTTATATCCGTTTGGTCATAGTCCGGCTTTGGATAAAAATGTGTATGTGATGATTTTAGCTGCGTTTCCTCATTTGTTAGCTTATGTATATCAAAATTTAACCGGTTCTTATTATAAAAGTGTTGAGAATTACGCAATTATAGTGGCATAATTTTTTTTATGTATCTATGTTATTATCAGATCCCTTGTGGGTTCGGTAGAAGGTACACAGTTCCAACAGATTCTCTCCTTCTTTTTTTATTTTTTTATATAAAACTAGTGGTCGCCCATAGGTCGATATTCGACTTACTCTTTCATCGTTTGCTGGTTATGTTTGACATTCAGTAAGACTATAGAATGACTATAGACAAATAATATTAAAGACAAACATCAATTTGACGTGTATTGTGTCAAATACATAGTACTGTGTGTAATGTTTTTTTCATTGATTTAATGTATGTTATATGCATAATTTAAAAAAAAATATTAGCATTCTGCACTCCTTCTCTATATAAACTATAAGTGTGGGAAATTTCATTCTCCTCCGTCCGCCCAATTTTCGTAGAAATGTGTACAAAGTTTTTGCTTCACGTGTTAATATATAGATTCCACTGAGCAGTTATAGCCTAGTGGTCAGACCGTTGGACTGCAAAGTCGGAGGTCTCGGGTTCAAACCCAGTTACGCACCTCTGTCTTTTCGAAAGCATGTGTGAATTAAAAATTTATTATCAATTGCTTTAACGGTGAAGGAAAACATTGTAAGGAAACCTGCATGCCTAAGAATTTCTCGAATGTGTGTGAAGTTCGCCAACACGGACCGGGCCAGCGTGGTGGACTATGGCCTAAACCCTCTCAGTTGAGAGGAGGCCCTTGCCCAATGGTGGGACAGTTTCTTAACAGGGCTGATATTATATATAAAACCTTTATATAAATCTTTATATAATATCAAATTAATAATACACTACTAATTAATAATACACTACTTGACGGACGATTTAGCGCAGTGATTAAAGGCTTAGCCTGCCCCGCCCACTGTGTCTAATAGTCGCGGGTTCGATTCCCGCACGGGACAAATCTTTGTGTGATCCACAATTATTTGTTCCGGTCTGGGTATTTGTGTACGTGAATTTTCATGTTTGTAAACGCACCCACGACACAGGAATTAATCCTAGTGTGGGGGGAACCTTTAAAAAAAAAAAACAATTAAATGGTTAGATGAAAATAAACTAAAAATAAATATTGATAAAACCAAATTAATCCATTTTAAAACAGTAAAATCTAAACCTCAACAGTTAATTATCTCCTATAATAACCAGAAAATTGTACAAATAAATAGTACTAAATTCCTAGGAATAACAATTGACGAACACCTAACATGGAATGAGCACATCAATAATATATGTAAAAAAATTAATAAATTTGTTTTTGCTTTGAGGAAGATCAGAGATATAATATCTAAAGAGACTGCACTTATGGTTTACCATGCTTACGTTAGCTCAATAATTCGGTATGGCTTAGTGATCTGGGGATACACGTCACAAATCATGCGTGTGTTTATAGCGCAAAAGAAATGTCTCAGAGCAATATATAATATGAATAGGACGGATTCCTGCAAACCAGTGTACAAATCAGAAAAAATATTGACCGTTCCTTGCTTATATATTTACGAAGTAGCAACATTTGTAAAGTCTAATCTTACCCTCTTTAAAAGTTTTGAACCAACATAAGCGTAAGGCAGTTTTTATGCGTTTGCAAATGCCGGTCCCTCGTCTCGAGATGCACAGACGTAGCTGTGCATATATGGCACCGCTTATCTTTAATTCACTGCCCAACTGGATTTGTGATTTGCCTTGTGGTCGCTTCTGTTCTATGTTACAAAAATGGCTTATAGAACAAAGCTTTTATTCGATTGACGAATTCATTAAAAAATTCTCGTCTCATCATCATCATCATCTCAGCCTATACTTGTCCACTGCTGAACATAGGCCTCCCCAATCGCTTTCCAGCGTAACCGGTAATTCTCGTCTAATTCCTATCATTTTAGAAATGCATTATGATGTGTGAACGTATTGTTATTGAATTACTATTACTGTTCTTGTACTTATTTTTATGTATTCAATAACTGACATTTCTTTATAATGTATAGGTACCTAAATTTAAAACTCAAATTAGAATTTGCATGCTATTTATCTATGGCGAATGTGTTTATGCTCGTACAATTTATTCCCAATACCTTACTGTACCACATTTGAGCAAATAAAGATATTATTATTATTAAAAAAATCCAGTGTGTATCCCGTGTTCTGATATTTTTTTAGTGCATTATAAGTCTGTTTAATTATACTGGTCTCTGGTAAAACTGACTTTAATTAAAAGGTGGTTAGCTTATTAATTAAAGTTAAGTATTTTCTTAAATAGTCCCTTTTCGAATTGTTTAAATAGATTTCTGATAGATTTTGGCTTAATTGTAAGTATACAAGTTATTTTTTATTTATATCTATAAATCAGAGATGGGCAAAATGTAATCAGATTAATGATTCACCACCCCCACTTGGCGAATATAGGCTTGAAGGTGAAGTAATGATTAACGATTACAATTACATTTTGTAATCTTCAATGATTACGATTACACTTTTAATCTTGAATCATGATTAAATATTACAAAATTTAATCGTAATCAATCTGATTACATTTTGCCCATCTCTGCTAAATAAACCTATATAAATCATCTACAAATGTCAAATTAAATAAAATATTATGAATTGCTATTTGGTTTTTTATTTCTTTAAATCACGTTTAGTAGTGTTAATAAGAACATTGAGAGGCGCTCGTATCGCTGTGCGACCGTGGTATTCTTAATGATCACCAAGTTGGCTTGGTCCAACTAGTCATGGGTAACTCAAGCGAAATTCCTTGCGTTAACTTAGTAAAAGTAGAGCAGCGAAACGCGCTCTATCTGCACGCCGCGCTCACAGGTTCTTCTTCTTCTTCAAGTGATGGCTTCACACTAATTATAAGTGTATTTTGCGTGTCCAGTGAGATATATAATCGTGTTTGTTTAAATTAATTCGACTCCCCGATGAATTTGATGACAACGATGATAATGAAATTAATGAAGTACCCCACCCTAGATAGTAAGCGGTGGATACTTTACATACCAATTGCAACGGTCGTTGTGAAGGAAGTCGAAAAGACACGTTTTATCACTTTGTTACAATTACCTTCACTCATGCACATATAAGAACACATAATGGTTAATATTCCACCAACATGACACATTATTAGTCGAAATAACACAAGTTTTGGAAATTCAAACAAATTGACAATTCCACTCTTCGACTTCCCGCCAAAACTCCACAGGTTCTTAGCACAAACAGCGCACCAGTGATGCCAACCTAAATTTTAGGAAATTGGTTGATGTAATGCCAAAAATTGGTAGATCTAACTATTTGTACCATTCTTGATTAGTCTGCACCCTTTTCATTAAAAATATCGTTTACATATTTTACTATCTTGAAGCCAACCTGCATATTCCTTTTCTTTTTGCCCTTATTTCAAATATTTTTGGTTATAGTGCCTTTATTAGTCTTTCGCGGTTGAGCTTCTGACCCGTAGATTAAAAGACCGCAACACCTTTTTGATTAGCTGTTACTATCCCTTTCAGCGCTCAGTTGGACTCTAAAATCTCTGTTGCACGTATGGATCATTTCAAACCTTAGTAAAAAACAATTTTATAATGGTATCGTAATATTTAAAAAAAAAAGGTAGAGTTGAGGAGTATCTACCACCAGGTATAATAGGTAGATCTTCCATAAAGTTGGTAGATATGACAATACTGCAGCGAACAGCGCGCGAACTGCATGCGCTCATTGTTCACTCAGCGAGTAAGTGAGAGAATGAATGAGATCGGGCGTGTAGACATTTGATTGGTAACATCTTTCGAATCCGGTCCTGTGTTGTGCGCCAAAACGTTTTGAAGAAGTGTGTGTGTGTGTGTGTGTGTCTGTGTGTGAATGAGCTACGCTGTTGGCCGCGGGGCCTTTACAGCTTTACCAGACAAGAGGGCGAGCGTGCAACCACTTCGCTCGAGCCAAAAGGCAAGGGGGCAACTAGCTCAAGGGCGCCTTAAGGAGGAACGGCTTTGGCTTGGACAGTCGCTATGGGGAAGGGCATATAGCAGGTGTCTCGCCGTGGTGCTCTGCACTGGCCGGCGGGCATAGGATTCTTCGTCCTCGCCGGTGAGGTTTGTGTCCGATCCTGAGTGGGAATTTGTATTCGAAAGAAGGGATGTAAGGGCATGGGGAGGGTCGGTGAGAACATGCCGTGGACGGCGGTAGCGGCTGATAGGAGGGGTGAAGAAGTGTCTTAACACATCTGGCGCAGTGAACTGAGTTGGTGCAATTGCGCGACGCAGCGCAGTGTTACATATGCTTAGGTCGAACTGAGATAATGAACGTTTCGGGCAGTTTCATAGTCCAGCGTCTCCGGGCTTTGGAAGGCACGTTAAGTCCATGTTCTTGGTAAACTCTCAATGTGGTCGTCGTTAAGCCAAGTTTGAAGCCTTAAGGCGGCTTGATAAGGTCCAACGGTAAGTGCCTCCTGTGTAAGGTGTGTAAGTCCAACAGTAAGTGCCAACCTGTTTTCACTGCACCGCGCTGGCTCCGCGTACTGGAGTATGACCTAATTTAATAATCTCATTGCTAATTTATTAAATACAATGAACCAATGTTACCACACACGTAAACATAGTCAGCTGCACTAAGTCTGAGACACTGCAAAGTTCTAATGTGGGTTTTCGACGTAAATAGTGATTAAAACATAAATGAAGTGGAAGAAGCCAGAGGTATGTAACGAAAGAACCTTTTGGAACTCTGTACTCCCTGCCAACCCCGTAAGGTATCTGGCGTGATGATATAGATAAATATAAATATTCTCTGTGCTCTTAAAAATAACTGACCTGTGAAACTAAAAGGTACCAATCACTATTTACCCTTAAAATCATATTTTAATTATGCAAATTGCTTCTATCTTATTGTAATAGGTACAGTCTGTAACGTTACTGTAACGTAAGTCGTTTAGCATTCTCAGTCTTTTTCATCAGTAACACATTTCAATAAAAAAAAATGTTTTGTGGTGTGTGTGTGTGTGTGTGTGTGTTTGCGCGTGCGTGCGTGCGTGTGTGCGAATGATCTACGCTGTTGGCCGCGGGGCCTTTACAGTTTCACCGAACTACCAAAGTACTAAGCAAACATTGGCGAACATTGTCAACTAAATTATTAGCAACATATTGTAATGTATTCAGAGCAACAAAATTATGACAAAACAAGAGTGTGCAGGCGATTTGAAAAACTAAGACTTAAGCTATTTATGGTGCTGACGGTACCTACTGTGATTTTCGGACAATTTAAAAATAAATTTGCTTACATGTAATTTGTTTTTTAGAAACGTAGCCTCACACTAGGATTTATTCCTGTGTTGTGTGTGCGTTTACAAACATCAAAATTCACATACACAAATACCCAGACCGGAACAAATAATTGTGGGTCAAACAAAGATTTGTCCCATGCGGGAATCAAACCCGCCACAATTAGACACAGGGAGCGGAGCGGTGTAAGCTCTTAACCACTGCGCTAAATGTGGTTCGGTCCATTCGAAAACATGGTTACTTCCCGAATATGTGGTGTCAACAATAATTTTTAGTCGAGGAAATAAACTGTTTTATTTTACTCTTGCTACCATCAACGTTCCTTCGGTGTTGGAACCGGCGGGGATTTTCCGTGATGATGGCAAGAGACCCGATGGGATGTCCTTGATCCCTTGGAAACGGGGGCGGGCCCTTGTATGGGACGCCACGTGCGTCGATACATTGGCTCCGTCCGATCTCAGGGAATCAATATCTAGGGCGGGAGCTGCGGCTGAGAAGGTGGACCTGGGCAAACGGGCCAAATATGCTGCTATTAGCAACAATTATATATTTGTGCCGTTTGCCGTAGAAACATTGGGCCCATGGAGTTCGGCTTCATAACAATTTATCAATAAAATAACACCTACGCTGATCACCTCCTCGGGTGACAAGAGGGCTGGCTCATTCCTTGCTCAAAAGATTGGTCTGTCTATTCAGCGAGGAAACGCAGCCAGCATTCTTGCCACCATTCCACGCGAATGCGGTCTTTTTGATTAAGGTCTTTTTTTCTTTGTTTTATTTTATATTTTAGTTTAAAGTGAGTGTTTTTATAATAAGTTATAATGTAAATTAAATATATTTATTTTTTGATGTGTAACATTTTTCCTGTCGGTTGCTGGATATTTTTTATGGGAGTGATTTTCGAAAAGAGACGGAAATATGTTAAGGGACGGAAATGTGTTACAGGAAACCAGGAAAGCGCGCGCTATTTGATTTGACCATTGAGTGCGCGCGGTGTAACCGGGTAAGCGCGCGCTATTTAATTTGACGAATGAGCGCCCGCCCATTTGATTTGACCAATGAGCGCGCGCGGTGGAACCGGGGAAGCGCGCGCTATTTGATTTGACCAATAGTGCGCGCGTAGGAACTGGGGAAGCGCGCGCTATTTGATTTGACCAATGAGTCATCCCAATTCCATAGTAGGATAACATGTCAGATGTTACACACAATATGCGACTACTGTAAGGCTCGCTCGTTTTTTATCAAACTGTTCGAGATGAGACAAAATAAAACATAATGGAGTTATATACTATTTATTATATAAAATCTATTTAAAAATTATTCCCCTGGCCATACTTCTTCCTCTATCCAATCGATATAGCTTGAAATTCTAGTATATACAGCTGGCTGGCCACTCTCAGCGCATCTCTTGCCGAACGAAGTAACACCGACCACGTGGAAAACACATTGATTATCGTTCGCTGCCACTTGAAGAGGGGATCCGGAATCACCCTGGTGAAATAAATTATTATAAAAACATTTTTAAGAGTTAGCTTTTATGCAACCAGATAATAAAATAAAAAAATGATATTAGCCCTGTTATGAAACTATCCCCAGTTGGGCACGGGCCCCCTTTCAAACTGAGAGGGTTTAGACCATAGTCCACCACGCTGGCCCAGTGCGGGTTGGCGAGCTTTACACACCTTCCAGAGGCTCTCAGGCCTGCAAGTTTATTCACGATGTTTTCCTTCACCGTTAAAGCAATGACTTAATGATAGTTAATTTTTAATATGCACATGCTTTTGAAAAGACAGAGGTGCGTGCTTTGGTTTGAACCCGAGACCTCTGACTTTGCAGTCCAACGGTCGAATCACTAGGCTATCACTACAAATTAAGCTTTTATGCGGCCAGATAATGGTGAAAGGTAATCAAAATTAAATGCGTATACAGAATTTCGTGTCTACGCTGTTGGCCGTTGAGGAGTTCCTTCGCTTGGAGTCAATCCTGGCTGTCGAATCAGGTCATGCTTACCATAAAAATGCATTGTCATCGGAACTGAACCAACAGGAAGTGGTTCTAATTCAATTTGCAAGATTTGTCTTGAACAAACAACTATTTTATTGCTATATATCTAAATAAAAAATGATCTATGTCATCACGTCAGATCCCGGGCTAGAGAGTACAGAGTTCCAACTCGTTCTTTCCTTACAGACCTCTCGCTTCCTCCACGCTTATAGTTCGTCTCATACACGCTCGCGGGTTACGGAGACTCTTAACTTGCCCCTCAGATAAGACTCGGTTTATTTGGTCATGGTAAGATAGCCTAGGTCTTCCCCGGTACCTATATCCTTCCACTTTCGCATTGATTTTGGCAAAAATTAAGATTATTTGTTTGATGAGCTGGCGCAGGTCGCGGGTAACAGCTGGCTGCGTGCAGCACGAAGCAGCGTCATCGTGGCGAGCTTTGGGAGGCACTTGACCAGCTGTGAACGTCTTTTATACCAAGACTCACTCATCAGCTTATCCGCTTTTTGATTCGCAATCCTCCCGAACTAATGCTGGGGAGCGCATCCCATTACATCGGCTACTCCAATTGTATAACACGCACTTTCTAGCCATAGATATATTCCTATCTAATCGACTTAATTTAAAAAGAGCCCTGATAGGAAAATTAAATTCAACAGCTCCTTCGATGTTTATGACCTAGATACCCACTATATAACTTACGGTTACTTTCGTTTTTTGATTTCTTTACTTTTTTTTCTTTATAAAAACTGTACAAGAACCGTAGATATAGTATAAGAACATACTAGTTTGCATACTAGTGTCTTACTTCACCGTTCGCATAGTGGCATCATTATTGTATGTTTAATAACGCTGTGGACTGTTCTGTATTTATATAATTATAATTTAGAATTGTGTTGTAATACTTCTCTACAGTTGTTTGTTGTCCCAAATAAATAATTTTATTTAATTTATTTTGGCTGATAAGTAGTATAAAAACATATGCTCACAGTGGCGAACTCTATACTTGGCCGCAACTACATTTAGTTGCGCTATTCTCTAAAAGATGGCACTAGTAGAATATATAATATTATATATGGCTTCTATTGTGAAATTAAAAATCCCATCATAAAAATGTTGTTTATGGTGTTTGTAGTAGTCCTGCGAAGTTATTAGTGTTTATAAGTAACTTCGAATTCCCGCCAAAAGAACGAATGTGTTAATTTCTCACCTGGCAAGTGTCCTTTCCTCCTCGAAGCTCTCCAGCGCATAACTGCGTCGCACTAAACCCACCCCAGTTCCGATTTCTGATGTTGATCAATAACCGGTCACAGTAATCGTTATTAAGAACTGACAGAGAAACCTTTTGGAGTTCTTTCGACGGCTGTCTTGTTCCTGAAATGGGAAATTAAATCTCAAAAATATTTGTTACCCCATATTCCCCAAGCGGAAGGAAATGCATACACACAGATATAAAATGCGAAAGTGGAGGGATGTTGGTATCGTGGAAGACCTAGACTATCTTACCATGACCAAATAGACTGAGTCGTATTTCAAGGACAAGTCAAGAGTCTCCGTAAACGGCAAGCGTGTATGAGAGTGGAGGAAACCAGAGAGGTGTGTAAGGAAAGAACCCGTTGGAACTCTGTACTCTCTGCCTACCCCGCAAGGGATCTGGCGTGATGATATAGAGAAATATATAACACATGAGAATACATAAATATTCAGAAAGATAAATTTAAAGACGAAGAGAAAGGGTATGACAGAAGGTAACTTATTAAAGAATAGTCGAATGAAAGTGGTCATTGACCATTCTTCTAAAAATGGTGGACTGTGCGCGTCTTACCGATGCATACAGTCCACCATTTTTACAGGCCATGCATTCCACAGACAAACTTGGACTGAGAAGTATTAATTAAAAATGTTTTAGAATACATTGGTGTTTCCTGTCTGAGATTTTCCTACGACCTTAAAAACCTTGAATCAGAATCAGAATATTTTATATTCATGTAAATCATTACAGTATTTATGAATCGTCAGAAAAGTAACAAAGACTCTACCGCCACTTCGGAATGTCATTCCTGTGGAGAAGAAGGGCAAGAAACTCCACGGTTACTCTTTTAAAATAAGAAATTAGAAACTTTTTCATCTACTTTCTGTTGTGGGTGTACAGCCGCGTGGTTCCCGGCTTAAAATAGGACCAACCCATCTCATCCCATCGGGTGTCGTACAAGGCGACTAAGGGAAAACTAGGGAATGGACAGCAGCGTTCTCTTAACACTTCTGCGATCAAAAACTGCGCTCGCCAACCCGCCTGCCAAGCGTGGCGAGTATGGCAAATCCCCCCTTTGGGGATGCCTATGTTCAACAGTGGACAAGTATGGGCTGAGATGATGATGATGATTCTGTTGTGGGGTATGGGAGAACAATGTAGGTTGGTCATCAGGTGAGTCTAAGTTAAAAGAACGAATAATACTATTTATGAGAATGGCTACATGGTTCCCTCATTTACAAAAAAAGTACATATTGTGTTAAATTAATAGAAGGAAGAGAGGGAATGTTAACTAACAACAGTTGAATAGGTTGTCATGACTCAAGTGGAGCTGGAATAGCATCTATCCAAGCATTTTTATCTTTTAAATAATCTTCTATTGAATAATAAGCTTGCTTACAAAGTGTTCGTTTTACACAAGCTTTGAACTTATTTTCACTAAGTTTAGTGACGTCAATTGGAACTTTGTTATAAAATCTAACACAGTGCCCGATGAAAGACGTGTGAATTTTTAACAGACGAAACTGCGGTTGATCTAATTTATTTCTATGTCGTATGTTATAACAATGCCTATCACCTAGCTGATTAAATAGATCTAAATTTTTTCTATTATACATTTCTATATCAATATTCAGTTGGCAGAGAGTACAGAGTTCCAAAAGGTTATTTCGTTACATACCTCTGGCTTCTTCCACTTCATTTATGTTTCAATGTGTCTCATGAAGGAACTCGAAATCTTTTTGAGGTATAAAGGAGTAGTGGGATCAAACAGAATGCTGTATAGAAGCGATGTATTCTATATAGAAGGTGGCAGAGGTACATACTGCAGCGCGTCAGAGATGTTTGCGGCTGCGCATGTAGATGGCTTTCACGCGTTTTTGCATAAAAGAGCAGCATCCATGATGACGAGGGTTCGTGACAGCTCCAACAGATTTTTGTTAATTTTTGCGGACCGGTTTGACGGCGTTATTATGAGGCATTGGATAAGTATGCATGGTTCATGCTGGTCGGGTGCCAAATAGTGTTGTGTTTAAATAATTAATTGTTACTAACATAGATTCGTCAATCGACGAATCCAACTCGGCTGGGCAGCGTTCGGGAAACTGCGCAACATCTTCTCATCCAAAATACCTCAGTGCCTTAAGACTAATGTTTTTAGTCAATGTGTGTTACCAGTGATGATATATGGATCAGAGACGTGGTCTCTTACAATAGGTCTCATAAAAAAGCTCAGAGTTGCTCAACGAGCTATGGAGAGAGCTATGCTCGGCGTTTCTCTACGCGATCGACTCAGGAATGAGGAGATTCGTAGAAGAACCAAGGTCACTGACATAGCCGTTAAGATTAGCAAGCTGAAGTGGCAATGGGCGGGCCACATAGCGCGTAGATCGGACGGGCGTTGGGGCAGAAAGATTCTAGAGTGGAGACCACGTATTGGCAAGCGCAGCGTGGGACGACCGCCTGCCAGATGGACCGACGATCTTGTGAAAATCGCAGGAAGTCGTTGGATGCAGGTGGCATCGGACCGGTTACGCTGGAAAGCGATTGGGGAGGCCTATGTTCAGCAGTGGACAAGTATAGGCTGAGATGATGATGATGATGAACATAGATTTTAAGGAAATTGTTACTAACACACTATGGATTGAATCCGAAATAAATAAATATTATTATTATTATATTATTATTACACTACATTTTTGTGTGAATGACCTACGCTGTTAAATGTGTTAATGATTTACTTGTAAAACAATTTAGCTGTTGGTCGAGGGGCCTTTACAAATTCACCGGGCAGAAGGGCGAGTGTGCAACAATTGTACTCCAGCCAGAAGGGCAAGAAGGCAACTAGCTCAAGAAGGACAAAGGAACAACTAGCTCACAGGATCACCAGGGCGTATACCAGGTGTTTTGGAGTGGTACTCTGCACTGGCCGGCGGCGTGTGCGTCTGTGTGTGTGTGAATGATCTACACTGTTGGCCGCGGGACCTTTATAGCTTCACCGGACAAGAGGGCGAGCGTGCAAACACTACGCTCGAGCAGAAGGACAAGGGGGCAACTAGCTCAAGGGCACATCAAGGAGGAATGGCTCCGGCTTGGGAAGTCGCTATGGGGGAGGGCGTATACTAGGTGTCTCGGCGTGGTGCTCTGCACCGGCCGGCGGGCAAGGGATTCTTTGAGCTCGCCGACGAGATCGGTGTCTGATCTTGTCTATCCGTATCCGAAAGCAGGTAGGTAATGTCATAGGAAGGGTACTTACGCGGGTCAGTGACCCCCCATCCAGTAGCTATCACCTTGTCATGGCTCAGCTCGTTCTTCGTCCATAAGCACGCTGGCCTCACAGCCGCATTGAATTCGACGTCAGTAGTCAGTTCTAGAAGAGCTATGTCGTTGTATACAACGGGAGAGGCGTAGTTGGGGTGCTTACGAATCGATCTGATTGGTACCTAGTGGAGAAAAAATTATTACTAGGTTCACAGATATAGCTACAAAATTTAGTTTTATCCTACACCATCATCAATCAACCAGTACGTTTTCACTGCTGAGTGTAGGTCGCTTCTCTATCACGCCATTCTTTCCGGTCCTGTTTCAAAATTTGCCGGTCACCTTCCCGATGTCATCGCTCCATCTGGCTGATGGTTCGCCTTTACCTATTCCTTCTGCTTTTCTTTTCTTTCTAATTACATTTGTTGCGGTTTCCAAGACAATAAAAGCGCTTCCCGGGACTCCCCAAGGTTCAAACCTTGGTGTCATCTATGGAGAGCATTGTGGATCTTGGCTCACAGGAGTTACAGTGGTGGGTTTGCACCAATAAAAATATGCCTAAATAGCTACTTATTACGAAGTTTTATTATGTAGGGTCAAGCGTGATCTTGAACTAGGCGCATCGATTTAATGTCCATTTGTAAAACATTGAGAAAATCTTAGAATATATCCATTATAACCCTCACATATTATTGTCACACATATTTGACTGCCTCCTTGGTCTATTGGCAATGAGCATCGCTTTGAGATCACGAGGTCCTGGGTTCAAATCGTAGGTCGGACAAAATGTAGTTATTCTACCGAAAAATTCCCAGCATGAGTCCGGAGTCTGGAATTGTGCCCAGTATATGGCAATAGGCTCGCCCCCTATTACATGGAATCTACCATCGTCGGCGAAAAGTGGGTGTACTCAGTAAACCTCTGCCACCCTCTTTATCAAATAAAAATCAACAAAAGTGAAAAATTCAAGTAATAATTTGTTATATTGTATTATTTTTTTATTCCGCCGTATTTAATTTACTATATTGCATGCTGTCGTCTATTATTTAAGAAACGCGGAGATTAATTTTATTATTAATGTTAGCTTTGAGCATGTGAGTCTTTGTTGAGGACCCATATTATTAAAATAAATAAATTCCATGCTCACTTACTCATTCAAGAAACCAACTTACATCAATAGGATCAGCTCCATCCTGCTCCTTAGGGTCTATATTCTGGTCCCCAAGCCTCACGATCACTGGGTCCGGGTCCTTCGCATTAGGATCCCTCGTGCAGTGAGCTGCAGTCAACACGAACCGAGGACTTATCAGGCTCCCCCCACAACTGAATTTGTAACCGTCGCCGAAATCTGTCCAGCCTATAGCAGCCTGTGTGAATAGAGAACTTAGTGATTTCATTTTTGTTGACTTCATTTCATTAAATTTAATTAGAGATTGATTCTATTTCATGCATTTTCGTTCAATTTTATTTCATTCCATTTTATTTCATGCTCTGTCATTTTATTTCAATAAATTATATTCAACTGAATTTCGTAATAAAATTTCATTTAATTGGACACAATTTCATTTAATTTTTTTTCATTTGATTAAATTAAGATTCATTAATTTTCATTCTATTTCATACATTTTCATTCAATTTTCTTCTTTCATTTCATATTATTTCGTAACATTGACAGTTTCGTTGATCTATAGCCGCATAGAGCGGTTGACGATCAGGAGTTCCTGGGTTCAAATATATGTCAGGTTTTTCTATCGATAAATTTTCAATAGCGGTCACAAGTGGAAATACGCCCGGTAAAAAAGAGAATAAATTATCCAAAACTGGACCACTGCGATTTACTTTCATAAAGCGCCATCTATAATCGAGTAGAACTTACCATGTGCGGGAACTCTCCAGGGTTTGCATTTTCACCGCCCACAATCAACTCCACACCATTATAATCACATTTTGCTGTCGATATTGTTAATGTCTCAGGATCTGGTATAAGAGGTATATAGTCAACTTTCTCTACTACTCCACGACTGTATTCTTCACATTCTGTGGGAAAGAAGTTAATGTAAGTTAATTGCATATATGTTTAAGATATGAATCAGCCTATCTGTCCCACTGCTGGGCAAGGACCGATGTAAAATGGTAAAGGGTCAGTACGGGGACCTCCGAAACTAGAAGAGAAGGAAAAATATGTTATAAGGACCGGTCGATTTTAGATATAAGAAAACCTACAATCATAGATTATATTATATATATTAGGGAATAAAACTATATTATTCCACTGCTGAGCTGAATGTTTTCTGTCACAAATCGAGATGAGAGAGATAAGGCCATACACGCGGAGCCAGAGCGGTGCGATGGAGGCAAGTTTATGGACACTTGCTGATGGAACTTAGCAAGCTACTGGCTTCATTAAAGACTACATTAAGTGGAACGACAGCTTAACGTTCTTTCCTAATCACGGAGACGCTCGTAAGTGAAGAGGCCACAAACGGGTAATCATCTCAGACCGATCGAACGCTGCTTAAACTTGGTGTTCACTAAGAGCACTCCGGTTGCACAGCATTCTGATTGACCACCTGCTTGTGAAATTTATTATGATACCTAAGGATTCCAACCCGGCTTAATGATTGCCACATTAAGTGGGAATCGTTTCTCCCTTCTTACACTTATCACGGTCTATGCCGAGTACAATCTCATAGTAGTCTGTGGTAGTATTAACTAATTTTCCCAGTCCATTACGAGGTTTTCGAGTGGCGACCACGTACCGGACTATACCGGAAGACATGGAGTGGGCAGACACCTCACAAGATGGACTCATGACCTGGTGAAAGATCGAGAGTAAGGAATTGGCTGCGAGTAGGGGGTGGGGGACTGATCTTTGTCCTGCAGTGGACTTCATTTGGGTGAAGATACGTTAGTATTAAAATCTTACTTCGTTCGCTGACCCGTCTCCCATCTTTAGCCGCTGGTCCTCCCCAAACAGCTTGAAAACTGCAAAGAAACTTTCATTTCTCACCAGGTGTTTCATGTTGTTATTATTTGGTATGGCATTGTGACACTGACATAAGTAAAGCAAAGAATATTGTTTACTAATTTTAAAAGTTGTTCCGTGTTATAAATGCCGTTGAATGTATAAGAAAAAATAGCGTCAATTTTTTTTAAACATAGCTTTTATACTACGAATTATTCCTATGTCGTTGGTGCGTTTACAAACATGAAATTCATAGGCACAAACACCCAGACCGAAATATTTGTGTATTACACAAAGATTATACCATTGCGAGGATCGAGCCCGTTATTACTCAACCTAGTGAGGTGATCGGAAGCAATTTACGCTCTAAATCAATCTGAACTAAGCTGTCTTTTTTTACGTTAATTTACTTACGTTTTTCGAGCGATCGGGGCCTCCAAGATGCTTCTGCCATCTCTACAGCAGACTATAGGACTACCAAACGTCGTATACGAACAAAGCGTTGGCCGGATACCGCTTAGTCTGAAATATAAAAAAAATAATAAACACCGTCACGCCTATATTCTCCAAACACGGGTGACAGAGATGTATTTTGTATGTCGCAATGTAATAAAGGGCGAGCCTGTTGCTACCATACTGAGCATAATTCCTGACCTTAGGATCCGGACTGAAATTGGGATTGTTTCCACAGAAAAATTACACTTTTTCGGACCTGTGATCCAAATCCAAGATCTCAGAGAAGATCAGAGGATCAGGAGAAGGAGTCTAGGTAAGGCTTTGAATGAAATAAATATAACAAGTTTTCGAGAGATGTGTGGGAAGTGAGTGAGAGACCTTCCTCCACTATGGGCGTGAAGGAAACCAGAGAGGTCTGAAAGTAAAGAACCTGTGGGAACTCTGTATTCCCTGCCTGCCCTGCAAGGGATCTGGTTTGATGATATAGTAGTAGTATTATCGTGGCAATGTCGAAAAAATACCTCGATCTCCGGTCAGTGCAGAGCACTATGGCGAAATACTTAGTGTATGTTCTAAGACAAATGATTTTCCCAAAGCTCGCCATGACAACTGGCTTTGTGCTGTTCACATCTGTTATCCGCGACCTTTGGCAGTTCATCGGACGACCTTGTAGGGTCCTGCCCACTCCACGTCTTTCGGTACGTGGTCGCTCCTCGAGTGGTTTTTAAGTGTCATCGTTATCATCAATCAGTATCTCCCGTTTAAAATGCACTCGTTAAATACACAATTTACAATTTATATTAAAAGAGGGTTTGTTAGAAGTTACTTTTTTGGGGATTTGAATACATTAACTTATATTTTGTTGATTACAATGTGTATTCACGACATTACTATCTTTATTTTAAACCGACTTCAAAACGGAGGAGGTTCTATGTTCGTCTGTATGTATGCTTTTTTATGTATGTTCACCGATATGTCCGTCAATTGAGGACCGATTTTAATTATCCTTTTTCCATTGGGTTCAGATTAGCTCCAAGGTGGTCCCAGTTTAATATTATTGGTATTGGACCTTGGACCTTGTAGATACACCAGTAAACTCCGTAACGAATGTGTGGAAACAATACGAATGTGTGAATTGAGATATCATGAATATAACATCAATCTATCTATCTATCTATAACCTCACGCCAGATCCCTTGCGGGGTAGGCAGAGAGTACAGAGTTCCAACAGGTTCTTTCCTTACATACCTCTCTGGCTTCCTCGACTCTCATAGTTCGTCTCATACACGCTCGCCGGTTACGGAGACTCTTGACTTTTCCATCAGATAAGACTCGGTTTATTTGGTCGTGGTAAGATAGTCTAGGTCTTCCCCGGTACCTGCATCCTTCCACTTTCACATTGTACATCAATCCTATAGTTATACTATTACCGAACTGAGCAGAATGTTAACCGACTTCAAAAAAGGAAGAGGTTCATAATTTGAATGTATTTTTTATAACTTCTTTGCTTATGAACCAATTTTGATGATTCTTTTTGAATCGGGTTCAGTATTACTCCGAGGTGATTCCATTTCAATTTTATCGATATTGGCCCTTGGACTTTCAAGATACACCAGGAGATTCCTTGACGGTAAACAGCACAAAAGTGTAAATTTAGTTATTATGAGTATTATATCAATCCTGTAGGTACCTTATTGTAAACCTAAGTGAAATAATATAACCTAGGTAAAAAAAATATTTATAATTAATTCACTTATCACTTAAAATTGTGAAATAAATAACGAAGTCGGTGCCAAGTAACCAACCGACTGCAACAACCGACACCGACTTCAAATATTTATTTTTGCTTCTTGAAGTCGGTTTACCTTTTTAAAAAGTTATTTATTATATATAATATTCTCATCGTAAGTCTCAACGCAGTCTCCAAGAATTTTCTGACAATCAGGCGTATTTTCGGAAGTCCACCGTTATTAAGTTAAGTATAGGTACTTACTGAAAATCATTCTTTGCAGTTTGACATTTTTCCGCCGAGGTGCATTTTCCTACAGTATTAGTATATTCTTCGATACACGAATCACCCTCTGAAAAGGAAATAAAAACTTAATATTTCAGCTCATACTATCCCACTGTTGGCCAAAGGCCTTTTCTTTTCATCTTTTACAAATCGAGGTGAGAGAGAATAAGCTATACTTTACCATGCGGAGCGAGTGCGGTGCGGTAAAGACAGGTTTGGGGACAAGTGCTGGTAGAAATTATTAAGCCGCCCATAAGCTTTCTTACTCGGCTTAACGTCTACCGCGTGTAATAGGAATCAGAAGCAAAGGCTTAACGTGCCTTCCGAAACACGGATGCGCTCAAAAATTTAATTGCTACCTGCTAACGGTCACCATCTCCGACTGAACCGGACTGCTTAATCTTGGTGTTAGCTAAGAATACCTTCGTCAATGCAGTTCAGTATTGAATTAGTGTGAAGACAGTTCACCTTTTCCACCTCCACTTGAAGAATATAGGCGTGAAGGTGGATAAGAAAATAAAAGTATCTTATACAAAACATTTAGCTAAAAATATGATTGCATTTTGAGAACTATTTAAAAGATTCTCTAAAAAGTTACGCTACTCATCGATAGATGGCATATTTTTCAATTTTAATAAAACGTATATATTCAAAATATTTAACATCTGACAGTGATAAGCAACAACATATCAATCATTAAAAGATTTTCCAATTAATTGAATTTTATTGCTACAATATTAGAGTTTATATTTAATTGCTACAATCAATATGATTCACTCGTTTTCGATTCATTACGTAGGCATACAGCTGATAATTAATATTTTTTGACGTAATGAAACCGTGTCTTCGAAAAGTAGGTAGGTACATTATACAAAAACGAGTTTCGTGTTTACAAAATATTTATACAAAAAATCCGTAGTTTTTAGGATTCCGTATCTGAATCGGTAAAAATGAAATCCTCCTTTTCGCACGAGCGCTTTTTCAACGCACGTTAATCAAGCACTGGAATAAAACAAACCACTAACAGTCCTTTTTTTAATGCCCTTACACCCCTTCTTTCGGATACAGATACCGCACACAGGATCAGACACCGACATCGCCGGCGAGGTCGAAGAATCCCTTGCCCGCCGGCCGGTGCAGAGCACCACGGCGAGACACCTAGTATACGCCCTCACCCACAGCGACTGCCCAAGCCGAGACTATTCCTCCTTGAGGCATCCGTGAGCTAGTTGCACCCTTGCCCTTCTGGCTCGAGCGTAGTGGTTGCACGCTCGCCCTCTTGTCCGGTGAAGCTGCAAAGGTCCCGCGGCCAACAGCGTAGATCATTTACACACACACGAGTGAATGTACGGAATAGAGTGAATGGTGCGATGGGAAAGCTACTTGGGAGCCGGCACTTAAGCCAAAAGGTGCAGCTGGCCATACATAACGGCGTGCTTGTCCTAACACTTTTATATGGCAGTGAGAGTTGGGTATGTAGGAAGGAAAATGAAAGCAGTATATATGCGGTAGAAATGCGAGCTCTGCAAAAGATGTGCGGAGTCAAGCTGACCGACCGTATTAGCAACAGCGTAGTAAGAAAGCGTGTAGGTATGAAATATAGTATCGGTGTAAAGATGAGAAAGGGTATGCTCCGTTGGTTCGGGCATATAGAAAGAATGTTTGAATCAGAATCAGAATATTTTTTATTCATGTAAACCATTACAGTATTTATGAATCGTCAGAAAAGTAACAAAGACGCTACCGCCACTTCGGAATGTCATTCCTGTGGAGAAGAAGGGCAAGAAACTCCACGGTTACTCTTTTAAAATAAGAAATTACAAACTTTTTCATCTACATTCTGTTGTGGGGTATGGGAGAACAATGTAGGTTGGTCATCAGGTGAGTCTAAGTTAAAAAAGCGAATAATACTATTTATGAGAATGGCTACATGGTTCCCTCATTTACAAAAAAAAAGTTACATATTGTGTTAAATTAATAGAAGGAAGAGAGGAAATGTTAACTAACAACAGTTGAATAGGTTGTCATGACTCAAGTGGAGCTGGAATAGCATCTATCCAAGCATTTTTATCTTTTAAATAATCTTCTATTGAATAATAAGCTTGCTTCCAAAATGTTCGTTTTACACAAGCTTTGAACTTATTTTCACTAAGTTTAGTGACGTGAATGGGAATTTTGTTATAAAATCTAACACAGTGCCCCATGAAAGACGTGTGAATTTTTGACAGACGAAACTGCGGTTGGTCTAATTTATTTCTATGTCGTGTGTTATAGCAATGCCTATCACCGAGCTGATTAAAAAGATCTAAATTTTTTCTAGTATACATAATGTTTTCATAAATATATTGACATGGGACCGTCATGATATTAGCGACTTTGAACAGTTCTCTTAAAGAGTCGCGACTACTCAAGTTATAGATGGCCCTAATAGCCCTTTTTTGCAAGATAAAAATAGGCAATAAACTGTGCCAAAACAGACTCAATGTCCGCTGCCCTACCCCACAATAATATACCGTAAGACATGACACTATGAAAGTAGCTAAAATAGACTATCCTCGCGGTGTCCACATTAGTTAGTTGTCTGATCTTCCTTACGGCATAGGCAGCGGAGCTAAGCCGTTTACCTAAATTCTCAATATGAGGACCCCATTGTAACTTGGAGTCAAGCGTAATCCCTAAAAAAGATGTATCATTGATGAACTCAAGTTTCTCATTGTTCAGTATAATATCATGTACAGTACTTTTTACATTTGGCAAAGAAAACCTTATACATTTAGTTTTCTTGTTATTGAGCACTAAATTGTTGGATGTAAACCAGTTATGTAGTTGAAGAATAGCGTCATTTACTTCGTCAAAGTTATTAACATGTCACTTTAAAAATCAAAGAGGTATCATCTGCAAATAACACTATCTTCGCTCGATTTTTAATTACTTCAGGTAGATCATTTATGTAAACTAAGAATAGGAACGGACCCAGTATCGATCCCTGTGGAACGCCCATTTTCACTAAAGAGCCTAGAGATTTAGGTTGATTTATTTGAACACACTGTTGTCTATCCTCTAGGTAAGATTTTAAAAGATTAAGTGCTTTACCATGGATACCATAGTGCTCCAATTTAAGCAGCAGTGTTTCATGTTTCACACAATCAAATGCTTTGGAAAGATCACAAAAAATGCCAATGGCGTCCTGTGAGCTCTCCCAGGTATCGAAGATATGCTTTATTAGAGTTACACCGGCGTCAGTAGTACAACGCCCTTTGGTAAAGCCAAATTGCTGATCGTGCAGGATGTTATTTGCGTTAAAATGATCTTGCATTTGCATGAGCATTATCTTTTCGAATACTTTACTGAGCACTGGCAAGACAGACACTGGCCTATAGTTGTATAGTATGTTGGAAGAAAGAATGACAAAACATATATACAATGCGAAAGTGGAATGATGTAGGTACCGAGGAAGACCTAGACTATCTTATCATGACCAAATAGACCGTGTCTCCGTAACCGGCGAGCGTGTATGAGACGAACTAAGAGAGTGGAGGAAGCCAGAAAGGAATGTAAGGAGAACCTGTTGGAACTCTGTACTATCTGCCTAGCCCGTAAGGTAGTTGGAGTGTTGATATAGATAGATAGTCCACATTCAATTATGAACCAGATTTTTTATTATGGAAGTTGCTAAAGCAAACTGGAATATTAATGTGTACTCACGTTGGCTATGGTTGAATCGTACTAATTCGAAATAAGATCACACCCATAGCCGTGTTCTTATTTTTCGAACTATCACGTTGGTTAAGACCCTATTACTCAGGAACGGGTTGATATGTTAAGTTGAAAATTCTATCACATACTCTAGATCTCTCAAGATCTAGGGTTCCTTGGTGGTGTAAAAAAATTATGCTTCAAAGTAAATATTAGCGTCAACACAGGCGCGCGCGACTGAGGTGTGGGGGGACGCATACAGCCGCCTCCCACGCCGCGCCGATCAGCTGACGACGACAAAGACCGCAATCAACAGCCTAGCGTACTTCTCGTTTTTTTCCTTATTTGTTATACACCTCGCTTATACAAAGTATTTGATTTATATTACAGTCCACACATTTTATTATTTAATATCCACCGATTATCCCTAACAAGCTTGCATTAGGGCACTGGATCCATCAGTAAATGTAATCAATAGATATGGCCATCTAAAATCACTCATCAAAACCTAAAGGGTTCTTCCCGTTAACTTAGAATCATGAACATTGGCAAAAGCGAGCAGTACAAAGAAAATAATCCGCAAACATGTTATTTTCCAATATTTTTTCAAAGTCCGCTCCGTAACCCGCGAGCGAGCATAAAACGTACTATGCATATATGAGAACGTTCTCTGTGGAACTATGTGAGTGGGGGAAGCCAGAGAGGTCTGAAAGGAACGATACTCTTGGAACTCTATGCTTTGTCTATCCCGCTGGGGATCTAGCGGGATGATATAAATAACGCCATTTAGTGAGACTTGTACGGAACCCTAACACAATAAAGTCCTACTCGCATTTGACCTTTTTTTTATAAAAATAACTCACAGGCTATGCATACATTGAATTCGTTGTAGGTAGGTACTTGTATATGTAATACGTTTTCCTTAAGAAGTTCTTCATAGCAAAAAAAAAACAAATATATTTTTACAGAAGAATAAAAACACGGTCCCGCCGAGTTATTCCGGTCTGATCCCCAAAACCGATCGCCTGCTGTTTATTATAATAATAAATAATATCAGCCCTGTTAAGAAACTGTCCCACCGTTGGGCACGGGCCTCCTCTCAAACTGAGAGGGTTAAGGCCATAGTCCACCACGCTGCCCCAGTGCGGGTTGGCGAACTTCACACACCTTCGAAAAACACTCAGGCAAGCAGGTTTTCTCACGATATTTTCCTTCACCGTTAAAGGAAGTGATAGTTAATTTTTAATACGCACATAACACACACACACACACCGTCTCGCCTATATTCCCCAGAGGGGGTGGCAGAGGTGTACTGAGTACACCCACGTTTCGTCGACGATATTAGGTCCCATGTAATAGGGGGCGAGCCTAATGCCATATACCGGGCACAATTCTAGACTCCGGACTCATACTGGGAATTCTTCGTTAGAAAAACTACATTTGTCCGACCTAGGATTTGAACCCAGGACCTCGTGATCACAAAGCGATGCGCTTTGCCACCAGACCAACGAGGCAGTCAATACGCACATGCTTTCGAAAAAACAGGTGCGTGCCTGGGTTTGACCCCGAGACCTCTGACTTTGCAGTACAACGGTCTGCTGTTTATTATTATTAATTAATTCCCGTCTAATATTAATATGAGCCCTGTTAAGAAACTATCCCACCATTAGGCACGGGTCATCTCTCAAACTGAGAGGGTCCGTCTGATCTACTAAATATGTTTTGCATTTCTGGTCGGATCCCCCAACATTTTTGGAAGGTAGATCAGATCGGTATCCTAGTAATATTATAAACTAGTTTCTGCCCGTGACTTCGTCTGCGTTGACTTAAGACAGGAACCTAGCAATGTTTGGGGATCAAAAGTAACCTAAGTGTTAATCCAGGTAAAAAACTATCTTTTTGCCAAATTTTATCTAAATGCAGAAATGTCATAGCAGCCCAAAACAAGGGAAAATTAAGTAGAGATTCTTCTTCTTCTTCAAGTTATGGCTTCACACTTTTAAGTGTATTTTGCCAGTGTCCAGTAAGATATATAATCGTGGTTGTTTAAATTAATTCGACTCCCCGATGAATTTGATGACAACGATGATAATGAAATTAATGAAGTACCCCACCCTGGATAGCAAAGCGGTAGATACTTTACATACCAATTGCAGCGGCCGTTTTGAGGGAAGTCGAAAAGGCACGTTTTATCACTTTGTTACAATTACCTACACTCATGCACATATAAGAACACATAATGGTTAATATTCCACCAATATTACACATTATTAGTAGAAATAACACAAGTTTTGGAAATTAAAACAAATTGGCAGCATCACTCTTCGACTTCCCGCCAAAACCTCTAAGCAGAGATTATAATAACAATAATATACTTTATTGCACATAAAAAATAACAAAGGAAAAAAAAAACAAAATCGTTATGATGGTACAGCAAGGCGGCCTTATCGCTTAAAGCGATTTCTTCCAGGCAACCTTTAGGTAAAGGACAATGTTTAACATAAAATAAGAAGATTACACCAAAACACCAAATTAACTTTGGCAAAAAATTATAAACGATAAACGAAATAATCAACCAATTAAATAACTGTCTAAAAAAAGGAAATTTGACAGGCTTTAAAAAGGATCATGCCTTGATCATCAAATTAAAAACTTTATTATCTAAATCGCTTTAGTTATAAAAAATACAAGGATAAAATCAACCTCTTTTATCTTGTTTTATCAAGTTTTAAAAGGGTTTCTTCAAGAACATTTTGTAATTGGTTTTGTTTTAACGAAATAAATAAAGGGGTCTGGCGTGATGATTATATATATAGATAGAAATAAATAAATAAAAAGAACCAAAAGCCTAAATGACTGCGTTGTTTTAGTGATGCGCGGTGCAGCTGTGATTACAAGGCGCATCGGATAAAGTGGAATTTTCGATCTACAAATTCTAAGTAGATAGACCATAGTAGCGAAAGAATAGTAGTCTGGTATCGTGTCCGTAGTAATAGCAATGGGAGACAAGAATTGTGCCTTAGGCAGAGAGTACAGAGTTCCAACGGGTTCTTTCCTTACAGATCTCTCTGGCTTCCTCCACTCTCATAGTTCGTATCTTACACGCTCGCCGGTAACAGAGTATAATTTCGTGTCTATGCTTTTGGCTTTTGTGGAGTTCCTTCGTCTGGGTATAAAATCAGATGAAGCCAGTGGCGGATTTACACATTTGCCGCCAGTAGGCTCTTAAATATTTGCCGTCCCTACTAACCTCTGCAATTCATTATCCTAGTTCACAATCATATTAATTAAATTTTCATTGTCAATGAATTTGCAATTTTATGATTTGTGCTCTATCGTCATCATAACATCAGCTTTCCCCGTTATTAGTAAGGTTGTGAACTAAGGGATCGTTGTCTCAATTCCTACATTATTCTTCCATCTCACGATGTGTGTGTGTGTGAATGACCTACGCTGTTGGCCTCGAGGCCTCTACAGCTTCACCGGATTTTAAAGGCGAGCGTGCAATCACTACGCTCCAGCCAGCCAGAAGGGCAAGAGGCGACATACTCGAGGGCGCCGAGGCGCCCTCGGTTGGGACAGTCGCTGTAGGGGGACGGGTGCACTACTAAGTGCACCGGTCAACCGCCGGCTATGGGAGGGGATCTACTACTACGTCTACGTCTACGTCGTCGTCGCCCGTATTCTGAGCGGAAAGAAGGGATGACAAAGCATCGGGGGGGTCGGTGAGAACATGTCGCGGCCGGCGGTGGCGGCAGGGGTCGGGGGGGAGATCGTAGTCGGCGGTGGCTACGATTAACGGATTCGCATGGGTAGATGCGTTCGCGAAGTAACGTGTTGACGCCTTTTTAATAAAGGCGCGAATAGGTTCGAGACCTAGATCGGAGTGGAGGTCGACGTTCCGTACGAACCAGGGGGCTCCTACGGCTTTACGGAGGAAGCGGTTTTGAACCACTTGGAGTTTATCGATGTAGTGAAGTTAACACAAGAAATCTTTGGGTATATTTTTGAACTAAGAAAAGCTCAATCATGTACTTCTTATAAGGTGGGGTAAGGTGTGCCTTAAAACTACTTACAGAATACGAACACAGCTTATACAAAACATTCGATAACGTTGTTAAATATTTTGTATTGCACTGAACATTTTTGAGTTAAATTTACCGCCCCCCTAAAATTTGCCACCCTAGGCTCCAGCCTACTCAGCCTGCTGGTAAATGCGCCACTTGACAGTGGTGTCATAAAAATGCATCGGTATCGGAACTGGACTAAGAACTGGATAAAAGGACGTAGTTTAATTCAGCTCGCAAGATATGAGCTAAACTAACAAACATTGCATTTTACGAAAAAACTTGTAAAAACATAAAATTAAATATGTAAATAAATTTTATTTGACGTTGATAATTTGCTACTTTCCCGTGTTTACTAACAGATGGCGCGGTAAAATAAAGTGAAGGTTCGGCCGCGGTGGCGTCCCAAGCGGCGATCACGGTGGCGATCAGTATCTCCCTATGGTAGCGCATTTCTATACGCCACCGTGCACGCCATCGCGGACGCGGCTGGACGCGTTGTTTGGCCGTATCTTTACAATGTTCCTCGTACATAACACAGAGTTAAATTAATATTTGCGGAGTTCAGGAACTCTGTTTTAAAAAATATCGTTTTAACCTAAAAATCGACTCAAGGATATGGTCTTATTCTAATCTTAATCTGATATAACTCACCATTTTGACATAATGCATGATGTGTTAACAACAGGAAAACGCTTAGAAAAACCCGTTTATCCATTGCGTTGGCTCCACGAGTGTTTGTTTATTATATTTAGTCGTTCACGTGAACTTAACGATGTTATCTGCAAATAAATGAAATGACACATTATTAATATACCTTTACAACGATATGAGAGGACGACTTAAGTCGAGAGTCGTGCGAAAGAGACTTTGGAGCATTTTACGAGAGTATGATATAAACGGCACTCTGTTACGAGCCGACCAGGCCACCTATGTGGACAGCAAGGCATGCTTACGGGTGGGTGGTATATGCCACCCTGGTTTGACGTTAAAATCGGCGTCAAACAGAATTACATGTTGTCCGCTGGACTGTTTATAATATATCTGGACAAAAGTCTTCAAAGAGTAAATGCGATTAATGCAGGTGTAAAAATGGATGATCCATTCCATAGTGGTGGACCATCCATTTATAGCAGATGACGCGGTTTTGATAGCGTCAACAGCCACTGATCTACAAACACTAGTCACAGTTATGAAAGATGAATCCATGAACACGATTACGGTTGGATAGAATTGTGGTTGGTAACGATGGGCTGGAGCAAGTGTTTGATGTTGTATATCTTTAATGCAGGGAATAGAGTAAATGGTGCGATGGAAAAGCTACTAGGGAGCCGACACTTAAGCCAAAAGGCGCAGCTGGCCATGCATAACGACGTGCTTGTCCCAACGCTGTTATATGGCAGTGAGAGTTGGGTACGAAAGAAGGAGAATGAAAGTGGTCGAAATACGAGCTCTGCGGAAGATGTGCGGAGCTGACCGACCGTATTCGCAGCAGCGTAGTAAGAAAGCGTGTAGGTATGAAATATACTCTTAGTATAGGTGTAAAGATCAGAAAGATTATGATTCATTGGTTCGGGTATATAGCAAGAATGTTGGAAGAAATAATAACAAAATAGATATACAATGCTAAAGTAGAAGGATGTCTTTACCGGGGAAGACCTAGACTATCTTACCATGACTAAATAGACCGTGTCTTATCTAAAGGGCAAGTCAAGAGTCTCGTAACTGGCGAGCGTGTATGAGACGAACTATGAGAGTGGAGGAAGCCATAGAGGTTGGTGAGGAAAGAACCTGTTGGAACTCTGTACTCTCTGCCTACCCCGCAAGGGATCTGGTAGGATGATATAGATAGAGCGTACCATAATCTCTTTAATAGACGGACGATTTAGCGCAGTGGTTAAGGGCTTAGTCCGCCCCGCCCACTGTGTCTAATAGTCGCGGGTTCGATTCCCGCACGGGACAAATCTTTGTGTGATCCACAATTATTTGTTCCGGTCGGGGTATTTGTGTATGTGAATTTTCATGTTTGTAAACGCACCCACGACACAGGAATTAATTCTAGTGTGGGGCAAAGTTTTAAAAAAAAAAAAAAAAAGCTGTTATAATATTACCTTAAAACTGGAATTTTGTTCATCTACCTATACCATCACGCCAGATCCTTTGCGGGGTAGGCAGAGAGTACAGAGTTCCAACAGGTTCTTGCCTTACATACCTCTCTTTCCACCACTCTCATTGATATCTTGTATATTTTTTACAAAAAACGTTGGTCCTCACTAGGAATTATTCGTGTGCCGTGGGTGCGTTTACAAACATGAAACTCACATACACACCTAGACCGAAAAAATATTTGTCTCATGCGGGAATTGAACCCGCGACTACTCGATACAGTAAGCAGAGTTTTACACCAGTATCTATAGGCAATTAATTACTAAGCCTTAATAATTTACTTTGCTGAGTAATGTTGTGTTTCAAATTCTATACTTGGCTGAGAAATCAAACTTTTGACATTTCATACTTTTGACAGTTTCGCAACTGTAGAATAAAAATTATGTACATACTAAGAAAATACTTGAGTAAAAGTAACTACCTAGACATGTTTATAGATACGGGCGTTAAGGTCTTAACCATTGGATAAAGTCGTCCTTTAAGGTTTCCCCACATAGCCGACGCAGTGAGGCGGGCAACGCATAAAGGTATAATGTACTGAAATGTACGGGAGTCGCTAGACAGCGCAGCCTCGCTCGGCGCGGCTTGGGGAGTTGTAATGTATTGAAATGTACGGGAGACGCCACACAGTGCAGCCCCGCTCGACAAGGCTTGAGGAGTTGTAATGTACGGGAGTCGCCACACAGCGCAGCTTCGCTCAGCGCGGCTTGGGGAGTTGTAATATACGGGAGTCGCCACACAGCGCAGCTTCGCTCGGCGCGGCTTGGGGAGTTGTAATGTATTGAAATGTACGGGAGACGCCACACAGTGCAGCCCCGCTCGACAAGGCTTGAGGAGTTGTAATGTACGGGAGTCGCCACACAGCGCAGCTTCGCTCAGCGCGGCTTGGGGAGTTGTAATATACGGGAGTCGCCACACAGCGCAGCTTCGCTCGGCGCGGCTTGGGGAGTTGTAATGTATTGAAATGTACGGGAGACGCCACACAGTGCAGCCCCGCTCGACAAGGCTTGAGGAGTTGTAATGTACGGGAGTCGCCACACAGCGCAGCTTCGCTCAGCGCGGCTTGGGGAGTTGTAATATACGGGAGTCGCCACACAGCGCAGCTTCGCTCGGCGCGGCTTGGGGAGTTGTAATGTACTGAAATGTACGGGAGTCGCCACACAGCGCAGCTCCGCTCGGCGCGGCTTGGGGAGTTGTAATGTATTGAAAGGTACGGGAGACGCCACACAGTGCAGCCCCGCTCGGCGCGGCAGTAAACGTCACAACCAAGCGTATAGGCTGATATTATTATTATATTACACCGCAAGGGATCTGGCGTGATGATATAGATAGATAGAGATATTACTTAAAGCTCATTATGTCTGTTTTAGGCAATATTTTCAGTAATGGCACTGACCTTTGACTCATATGCTAGACTACCTTCCATTATTAATATAAAAGAATACATTTTCGTCTGTTAGGTATTCTATAAATTGCACAAGAATTACGACTCTGTGTACTACCTGGTATATCTCTATACCTAAATCGTTAGATAAATAATCTAATTTTCTACCTACATCAGTGGATTAACCCAACATTTAAGATTGAGGAAGATTTTCTCCGCGTTCCATTTACGAACAAAAAGATATCTAGGTATGTACATATGTGTATTTTATTGTGCATTCTACTCGTCTCTACAGAATTAGTCACTCTTTCATGGGGCAGTGTATATGCATCTACAACAAATTACCCATTGACATCCGAAGGCAGATAGGCATGCCTATTAATAAGTTTAAAAAGGCAATCAAATTATACTTTATTTGATTGAAATTATCTTCGGATTTTATCTCGGGTTATTTTTGATTTTCAAGTTTCCGCCGTTTCGAGTTTGAGAGTAGCCCGGAATAACTATGCCTTTTGGACGTGTAACACCTTAGTCCCTCCCTTGGATTCTGCAAAGCACTCGCTACGCCAGGAACTTATGCAGAAAATAGTTTTATTTCATGTGTAATATTCGCGTAATAAAAATCTTTTAACAAAAAAGGTAAACCGACTTCAAAAAGCAAAAAATAAATATTTGAAGTCGGTGCTGGTTGGTGCAGTCGGTTACTTGGCACCGACTTCAAATATTTATTTTTTGCTTTTTGAAGTCGGTTTACCTTTTTTGTTAAAAGATTTTTATTTTACAATTTTAAGTGACGAGTGAATTATTTAGTAATATTTATATAAAGATATTATATTATTTTGCTAAGTTGTAAAGTAAGGTACCTACAGGATTAATATAATGACTATAAAAACGGCGAACAGCACGAATACATTCGTGCTGTTCGCCGTTAAGGAGTTCCCTCTTGTATCTTCAAAGTCCAAGGTCCAATACCAATAACAATAAAATAGGACCACCTCAAAACTATACTGAACCAAATGCAAAAAGAATCATCAAAATCGGTCCATAAGCAAAGGAGTTATAAAAAAAGGACGAATTATGAACCTCCTTTTTTGAAGTTGGCTAATATACTGCTTGGTTCTATAGTAGGGTACCTATAGGATTGACGTAATACCCATAATATCTCAATTTACACATGCCTATTGTTTGTCGTTAAGGAGTTCCCTGGTGTATCGTCTAAGTCCAAGGTCCAATGCCCATGAAATTAAAATGGGACCACCGCGGAGCTATACTGAACCCAATGCAAAAAAAATCATCAAAATCGGTCCACAATTGACGGAAATATCGCTGAACAAACATTAAAAAAAAAAAAGCATACATACAACCGAACATAGAACCTCCTCCTTTTTGAAGTCGGTTAAAAATAGAAACTTAATAAGGCAATCAAAACTAGATTGTCTAAGAAAGGGTATTACAAATTTCAGAGTACGAGTATCTTGACGACTGAAATATTGACTTTGAGCAGCTCCTCACTTAGTAATTACTATGCAATGTATTATAAAATTTTGTAAAATACAAAAATGGTTGTCAGAAAGGCCAGTCGAATAAAACAAATTTAGTTAAAGGACTAGCCCGCTGAGTTTTTCGCAAGAACTTCTCCGTGGACGTGGCGTTCCGATCCGGTAGTAGATGTAAAATATGATATCAGTGTGTGTGTGAATGATGTACGCTGTTGGCCGCGAGGCCTTTACAGCTTCACCGGACTTAAAGGCGAGCGTGCAACCACTACGCTCTAGCCAGCCAGAAGGGCAAGAGCGCCTCGAAAAGGCGCCCTCGGTTGGGACAGTCGCTGTAGGGGGACGGGTGCACTACTAAGTGCACCGGTCAACCGCCGGCTATGGGAGGGGATCTACTACTACGTCGTCGTCGTCGCCCGTATTCTGAGCGGAAAGAAGGGATGACAAAGCATCGGGGGGGTCGGTGAGAACATGTCGCGGCCGGCGGTGGCGGCAGGGGTCGGGGGGGAGATCGTAGTCGGCGGTGGCTACGATTAACGGATTCGCAAATGATATCATTTTGAGGTGTGTTTAATCGCGTTCACAAATCCATGGACTACTTGGCCCATAGACGAAGAATATACCTAGATACCGCATATCGCCGCGGTAGCGTGTCAATTTTATGTCGGTGTGAGTTTGTGAATCTGCGTTAGTGTGCGTGATTAGGCAAGTGGTTACTAGTACAGGATTTATCGATAAGAAAATTTATCGTTAATTTATGATTAACAAATATTTACTTCATGCAAAATCGTAATTGACTCATCTTAATTATGATTTCGAATTACTACGAGTAATTTATATAAGTTCACACATACGTATATACATACAAATCTTAAAGACGAATCTGTAAACATCGATATTACTATGTACAATTTAATACAATAGTAAAGCCTCATTGGTAATGCGCATAGCGATCACAAGGTCATCGGTTCGAATCCTATGTCTGAAAATACGAATTATTCGATAAAAAAAATCTAGTCCGGAGTCTGGCACTGTGCTCGGTATAATATCAATAGACTCATCCTCTACTACATGAGACCCTACATTGTTGAACGACAAGTGAGTGTACACAGTGCACCACTCCCACTCCCGCTTGGGGAATATAGTCGTAGTGGTTGTAACAATTTTTACATCACATTTACCCTACGTTTGCACGTGCGCTTTTTCAATGCACGTTAGTCATGAAACTAGGATGTATGGTCAGCGCATATCGCTGAGGTAGCGTGTCAATTTCATGTGCGAGTTTGTGGATCTGCGTTAGTGTACTTTAAAAGGGAATTATTACTAGGGCAGGCCTTATCAACGTAAAATACAATTCTATTATATTTATTTAGGGTATTCTTCAAAAATGGTCGGTACTGCATTTGTATTTAGTGTTTTTCTTGATAAGCCAGTTACAGAGCAAGATTTTTCGAAATGTTTGGAGCAAAGCCTGGAATATTTAGTTGGCTCCCAATTTTCACGCCTTAGAGCTTGGATCCACTGCTATCTAATTTCCGGACATTTAGAAACCTAAAACAAAATATTTCATTAAACCACTTGACCGTCACTGGAAGCTGTATATTAGATGGCATATCCATTTCCGTCATTTTTTTACCAGTTATGTACTTTTTCCCATATTTCCGGTCCAATGGCAACACCTGGCGGTGGTGCTTCATTTTAAGTTCAATCATTGAATCCGTTGATCGTTGCTAAGGACGCTGGTGTATTCCACTAAGATAGCTTGTTCTCGATTTGATCGCTGTCGCTTCAGAAGTGTCCGTCACCGCGTTGTTCCTTTTATACTATATATTTTACGCGTTCACATACATATCTGCATCTTTATAAAACCCTAATTCGCTCACAGTTGGAATATGCTGTATGTATCTGGAACCCATTGTATAAGAAATATTCTGATAACCTTGAAAGAGTGCAAAAGAAATTCTTACGTTCTATGTACTATAAATGCTGTCGTCACAGGTACCAGTACCAGTCTTATCCTAATCTGTTGCAAAAATATACCCTTTTAGACTTAAATTCGAGAAGAACACAAATGGAGGCTATGTTTCTGTACGATATCTGCCACAACAGGTACGACTGTATTGACATAGTAAACAATATTAACTACAGAGTACCTGTTAGATCACACATACGAGCCTGTCGCACCACACCACTATTCATCACAAGAACATCACGCACTAACGCAGGCAAGCGCTCACCTATTCGTCGCATACTTGATTCGTACAATTCAAAATTTAGTCACATTGATATTAATGCGAATAGTGTGAGCGTTTATAAAAAACTAGTGATTAAGAAACTGCATAGTTATATATAGTTACAGTTATACGACTCTCAACCAGAAGTTACAACATTTACCATACCTGTGGTAAACGATGTGGATGTCACAATTATTAAAAATGTTTATATATGTCTTAATTACTAAAGTTATTGTGATGTTGTTTGTTTACCCAATAAATAGAAAAAAAAAAAAAAAAATACTCGTATGAAAGTTCTAGCACAGACGCGAACCCTCCAAATACATCGATAGAAAAGTCCAGGTACATCAGACAATAGCCGGCGCAATCCACAAAGCGGTATTATTATTACGTACCTACTTACTAACCGCAACCGCGTGCCGGCGATAATGAAAGGGGAGGTGCCTTCTAAATGTTTTAGCACTCAAACGCGGATTCTAAATCACGATAATCAATAGTTCCATCACACGGATATCAACATGCTTTTCGGGGTTCAGATTTATCTACATACGGGCATTGCATACAACGCACCCTCACAGGGTGGAGGGCCCAATGCCAACTCATATAAAGTTCAAACCTCTAATCTTCAGTAAAAGCAGTACTACCCAAAAGGCAAAACTTCATTTCGCAACCGAGGCTCTATATGCCATCTCAATATAAAGCTTCCAGTGAGGTAAGTAGTTTAATAAGTGTTTTATTTCAGGGAAAACGCTATAAAGATGAAATAATCATAAATAGGTCCTTACTAAATTTCATCCAAATTCTTTCAGTCATTATGACGTGAATAGGAATTGTTAATGTTTCAGTATTAATTTATTAATATCGATAGTAAGCGATAGGCGCTGCAAGACATCACTATTGGAGAAGCGTAAAATAATGCATTTTTAAAATACAAATTAAAGCTTTAAACTCATAGTTAATTATCACTGTATAATAATTATATGACGTCAATAACGTATATATTTAATGTAAAATCCATAATTTTGCTGTGAAACTTCCCTATAATATAATAAGAGGCAATAAATACATACGTGTGAAATGATAATTCAGGACTTTCACTCCTCCTTTGGTTGTCCTTGATTTACAAAATACAGCACAACACGACATATTTTCACTGTATTAAATTATATTTACTTAACACAATAATTTTCATTCATATTTTAACCGCTGAAACGGACGGGGCGCATTTGTTATGGCCCAAACATCGGTCACAACAGGCTACGAAGCACACGTACAGGGCGACGTTGCCAACCTTACAATAGCTTTCTCATTCACTCAAAATGGTGATCCGTGTAATTGAGAGAGAAAAAAGAAAATGTGTTGAACGATGGCCGGCGGAGCGGCAACGTCGTATGACTCCCTCCAGGTAATTTTACCTTCATGACTTGGCCAGTGCAAATGTCAAAACAAAAAAAATGTTGCCAGCTCAAGTCGACTAGTTTAGAACTAACAACTAAATCAATCGACATCTTAAAAAATATTTATTGTGACTATTAAATTAAGGTTGAATTTTACTCAGTGTGCACTTAAACAATATTGTAGGTAGTAAATAAATTTATTTTGGATATAAAGACTGATTTTGTAAGATTAATTTTTATTTTATTTCTGTTATCGACGTAACAGGAAATTGTTGTACCTGACTATTTAAAAAGTTTCGAATTCTGACAACACTACAGTTTTTTCGATTTGTCCATGGAAATGTGAACACGACTATAGATGCTTTTTTATTGACCGATACAAATAAAGATTTTGGACTTTGACTATGACTGTAGTCGTGTTCACATATCCAACAACAAATTGACGTTTACAGTGCTGTCAGGTGTTGGCACTTTTTATATAGTGATGTCCACAATACATATATTTTTGTCGATAGTATAAATACAAAGAAAAATTAATGTTATACAATTAGAACTTATTTTACATTAGTTTTTAAGGATAAGGCAGGTGTAAAAATGATATCGTTAATATTTTATTCAGAATCTGAATTACTTAAAAATCTTATATAGAATCGTTATTTATACACTATTTATTGTTTAAATGCACACTGAGTAAAATTTAAACTTAATTTAATAAAAACAACAAATATTCTTACATATGTCAATAATATATGCCGATTGATTTAATTGTTAACTCTACACTATTTGTTAAGCTTGCAACATTTTTTTTTGTTTTGACATTTGGAACTGTCACGTTGTCTGTGCATTTGCAAACACGAGTATAGCTGATATCGTGACTTCATTCGCGTGATTTTCAAGCGTGTTTTCGTAGACCACGGGTTTGGGGTATAATGCCCAAAGCGGTTGCATTTATACGTCAGTCTAAACAAATTCGTGCTACAACTTTTTAATATGACGAATTTGTTTTCATTTTGCAAGTTTACTCCATCAACTAATACATTTGTATTGAAAAGTAAAAAAAAATCGCGAAAATTAAAAAGTTGTGAGACAATTTTTTAGACAGACGATTTAATGAAACAACATACAGCACCCCAATTCCGTCGTCGTGTATTGAACTATTTTACAGATATTTTCGCAGCTTATATTCGCGCAAATGTCTGGCGCGGGTCACTCCCTTCCCTCCAATATGGTCGAAGGGAGTGATGGCTGTTCCAACAGTCATACTCGTGAACGGGTGCTGCTTGTGGGGACTGCTCTATCTGGAATCCTTCAGACACTCTTTACATATAACATCATTAGATTCATATCTCGATCGTAAGGCACCACACTGGAGCTGGATCGTAAAATATTTAATCGTAATCTAAACATTGTATCCACACAATATGATTGTAAAAAAAGAAAAGAAAAATGAGAAAGAAATAAATAAAAAGACAAGCCCGCTGAGTTTCTTCGCCGTATCTTCTCAGTGGAAGCCGCGTTCCGATCCGGTGGAAGATTAGTAGTTAAATTAGATTAAAAAAAAATGTAAATTGACTATTCGTAAGCTCTACCGCTATTTGCCGCCAGAAGGCTCTTCAATTTTTGCCATCCCTACTAACCTCTGCAATTCAATATCCTAGTTCACAATCATATTAATTACATTTTCTTTGTCAATGAATTTTGCAATTTTATCATTTCTGCTCTATCGTCATCATTACATCAGCTTTTTTCCGTTATTAGTATGATTGTGAACTTAGGGATCGTTGTGTCATTTCCTAGAGTATCTATATACCTTTTACTCACGATTTAGTTAAAGTTTACACAAGAAATAGTCTTTGGGTATATTTTTAACACAGGTAAGACGGTAAGACAGGCACAATCATGTACCACTTATAAAAAAAAATTGAGCCGAATTTGCCGCCCCCCAAAATTTGCCGCCCTGGGCTACAGCCTACTCAGTCTGCTGGTAAATATGCCATTGTTTGTACATGATAAAGCCCAAAGCATCTAATAGTATTGTACATTAACATAACCCCAAACACTTCTTTCAAGTTAAAAAACGAATAACGTTATAAAACATAATAAAAATTTATATAACATGAGTTCTTACTTAAAAATGGTGGGTTTTTAAATTCGAAACAAACTCGTTCTGTATAAAAAAATGTTTTATTGTTCTTGTATGTTTTCTGTTGTTTTAAGGTAATGTGTATGGATCTACATTGTATAAGTCATATTTGGATAAAAACCTTAATGAAACCTTTTTAAATGTGCCCGTATGAGTCCGGAGTCTGGAGTTGTGTCCGGTATATCGTAATAGGATCGCCCCCTAGTACATACCTAACATCGTCGGCGAAAAGTGGGTGTACTCAGTTAAGTTATGGCTTCACACTAATTTTAAGTTTATTTTGTCCAGTGAGATACATAATCGTGTTTGTTTAAATTATTTTAATTCCCCTATGAACTTAATCGCAACGATGATAATGAAAATAATGAAGTTACCGTTTTGAGGGAAGTCGGAAAGGCACGTTTTATCGCTTTGTTACAATTGCTTTCACTCATGCACATATAAGAACACATAATGGTTAATATTCCACCAACATTACACATTATTAGTCGAAATAACACAAGTTTTGGAAATGAAAACAAATTAACAACATCATTCTTCGACTTCCCGCCAAAAAAAAACGGCTTGTGTGTTATTCAAGACCTAAATAACAATACACCCATAACAATAAGGTTAAATATCAGAAACATTGTGGATTTAAATATCACCTTCTCATAACAAATTTTCATCTCTAAGAAAACTCCATAGTTCCTTATAATAAAAATTATAATCAAAAAGTCATTTTAATACTTCGAATAACATTGACTTTTCGTGATGCCATAAACAAAAAAACACATTGACTTTTCTTTTAATAAATTATTTTTTCTGTTGACTTTACATTTTGCAACTCTATCAAAAGGTTTTAGAGCATAAGCCTCACTCATACGGTGCTGTGATCTTTTTAAAAACGTGTTTTATTTAATTCGCACGAAAACGTGTTCTGTTAAACATTGTTTATTGATCTATATTTGTTTATTTTTGTTTTTAGATATGTGTATCACTGAAATCGTAAGAATAAAACAACGATATTTCTGGTGTGTGAATGATATATGCAGTTGGCCGCGGGGCCTTTACAGTTTCCCCGGACAAGAGGGCGAGCGTGCAACCACTATGCTCAAGCCAGAAGGGATAGGGGGCAACTAGCTCAAGGGCGCCTCAAGGAGGAACGGCCTCAGCTTGGGAAGTCGCTATACTGAGTAGGGCATATAAAAGGTGTCTCGCCGTAGTGCTTTGCACCGGCCGGCGGGTAAGGGATTCTCGCCGGCGAGGTCGGTGTCTGATCCTGTGTGCGGTACCTGTATCCGAAAGAAGGGATGTAAAGGCATCGGGAGGGTCGGTACGAACATGCCGCGGACGGCGGTAGCGGCTGATAAGAGGAGAGTTACGTTCGTAGTCGGTTGTCATACGTCACTTGATCTTTTTAAAACGTGTATTTTTTTAAATCTCACAAAAACGCGTTCTGCATAAAAATGGTTTATTGTTTTTATTACCTGTTCTAGTTTGTAGTTTTAAGGCGCGTTTGTAATTGCATTTACTAACATAATCCCTCAATACGCCAAGTTCTATGTGTATCATTACGCCAGATCCATTGCGGGGTAGGCAGAGAGTACAGAGTTCCAACAGGTTCTTTCCTTACATACCTCTCTGGCTTCCTCGACTCTCATAGTTCGTCTCATACACGCTCGCCGGTTACGGAGACTCTTGACTTTTCCATCTGACAAGACTCGGTTTATTTGGTCGTGGTAAGATAGTCTAGGTCTTCCCCGGTACCTGCATCCTTCCACTTTCACATTGTATATCTGTTTTGTCATTCTTTCCTCTGGCATTCTTTCTATATGCCTGAACCAACGGAGCATGCCCTTTCTCATCTTTACACCGATACTATCTTTCATACCTACTCGCTGTCTTACTATGCTGTTGCTAATGCGGTCAGTCAGCTTCACTCCGCACATCTTCCGCAGAGCTCGCATTTCTACCGCATTTATCCTATTTTCATTCTCTTTCTTACATACCCAGCTCTCGCTACCATATAACAGCGTTGGGACAAGAGCTCCGTTATGTATGGCCAGCTGCGCCTTATGGCTTAAGTGCCGGCTCCCGAGTAGCTTTCCCATCGCACCATTCACTCTGTTCCCTGCACTCACTCTTCTCTCTATGTCAGCGGTGTATTTCCCATCCTTACTGAAGGCGCATCCAAGATATATAAACTCATTCACTTGCTCCAGCACATCGTTACCAACCACAATCCTTACATTCGTTCTGGTTTCGTCCCTTTCAAAAACCATAATCTTGGTTTTCTTTACATTCAAGTGTAAGCCATTGATCATGCAGTCGTCTTTCATAACTGTGACTAGTGTTTGCAGATCAGTGGCTGTTGGCGGTATTAAAACCGCGTCATCTGCATAAAGTAGATGGTTTACCACTAAGTCACCCATTTGTACACCTTCATTCATCGCTTTCAGTCTTTGAAGACTTTTGTCCAGATATATTATAAACAGTCTAGCGGACAACACGCAACCCTGCTTGACGCCGATTTTAACGTCAAACCAGGGTCAAAATATAAATCTAGATACAGGTAATTATTTATCTAGACGCTAAGGCAAACTACGTCACGTTTTCTCTTCGCCTATACCGCAATGCCTGAAGACTAAAGTCTATAACCAATGCGTCCTACCTGTTATGACTCACGGGGCCGAGACGTGGCCACTCACAGTGGGACTAGTCCACAAATTCAAAGTCGCACAGCGGGCTATGGAGCGAGCTATGCTCGGCGTCTCTTTGAAGGATAAAATTCGTAATGAGGTAATACGACAAAGAACCAAAGTTACCGACATAGCTCGCAGACTCAGTAGTAAGCTAAAGAGGCAATGGGCTGGTCACATCTGCAGAAGGACCGACGGCCGATGGAGCAAGCGTGTCTTAGAGTGGAGACAGCGACTTGGTAAGAGTAAGGTAGGGCGGCCCCCAGCTAGATGGACCGACGACCTCAAAAAGGTCGCTGGGACAGACTGTATGCGGAAGGCGGAGGACCGTGTGCAATGGCGAGTGTTAGGAGAGGACTGCGATAGGCTGATTGATAAGGTAAACAGGACGTGTGATGCTTTTTAATCTTTTGTTTGAATTTTGCAAGACTGTTGGAAAAAATAATAAATTAAATTGTTTTATATAAACTATTATATTGCTTAGATAATCTATTGATTTGGGAGTATAACCCTAAATTGGTTTTTGAACTGTTTGTATGGAACAGAACAAATCGATTAGGTCTTGGTACAATTGCGAGCTATATTAAACATAAATTTAGACAGTAAATCAGCGGAATTAATTTCTATCTATCCGTCTATATCATCACGCCAGTTCCCTCGCGGGGTAGGCAGAGAGTACGGAGTGCCAACAGGTTCTTTCCTTACATACCTCTCTGGCTTCCTCCACTCTCATAGTCTCATACACGCTCGCCGGTTACGGAGACTCTTGACCTGTCCTTCAGATAAGACCAGGTCTATTGGGTCATGGTAAGATAGTCTAGGTCTTTCCCGGTGCCTAAATCCTTCCACTTTCGCATTGTATATTTGTTTTGTCATTCTTTCTTCTGACATTCTTTTTATATGCCCGACCCAACGGAGCAAACCCTTTCACATCTTTACATTGATACTATCTTTCATACCTACTCGCTTTCCTACTACGCTGTTGCGAATACGGTCGGTCAGCTTTACTCCGCATATCTTACGCAAAGCTCGCATTTCGACCGCATTTATCCTGCTTTCGTTCTCCTTCTTACATACCCAACTCTCACTGCCATATAACAGCGTTGGGATAAGCACTCCGTTATGCATGGCCAGCTGCGCCTTTTGGCTTAAGTGCCGGCTTCCAAGTAGCTTTCCCATCGCATCATTCACTCTATTCCCTGCATTCACTCTTCTCTCTATATCAGCGGTGTATTTCCCATCCTCACTGAAGGCGCATCCAAGATATACAAACTCATTCACTTGCTCCAGCACATCGTTACCAACCATAATCCTTGCATTCGTTCTGCTTTCTTCCCGTTCAAAAACCACAATCAATTTCAGCATTAATAACTTTGTACAGGATCAGACTAAGTCCTACGATCAGATAAAGAATGTAAATTAAAATATTTAAGGCGAGAAGAATAACTGGGAAGTTGTTTTGTTAGATTACAACTGTACACGAGGTGCCACAGAAACCTTTTTTGTATGGTATAAAAGCTCTTAAGAAAATGGTAATTAACTCAAACTGGAGATTTGGTTGTCGTATTGAATTTGTAAAACAATAATCTAATTGCGGTGTCTGAGGAGCGTTATTTATGTCAGAACATAACTTTACTAAAATAAAATACTATAACATCTCATCGACTTTAAATTTGTTTTTAAAACCGTTACGCCTATATTACCCAAGCACGGCAGAGGTGTGCTGTGTACACCCACTTTTCACCTACGATGTTAGGTCCCATGTATTAGGTATTATTACACTCACTCTCTTACCTCTTTTCCCTCTAATCTGGTCGAGGAGAGTGATGGCTGCTTCTCAAGTCATACTCGTGAACGGGTGCTGCTGGTGGGGACTGGTCCGACCTCTATCCTTTGACTGATTAAACATAAAACGTGGTAATGTTAAATTTAGCCTCGTTCGGGATCACACTATAACCAATTGTTTTGTACACACTCCTTTTTTTCTGTTATTATTATATATCTCGCTAAGAATCACAGGCCGGATTTACCCGGACCTTTGAAAGGCTTGCATAGGACATGGGTCCAACACGTAGAGGCCCTTTGCGAGAACTTAATGTTATGTAAGTCACCTGCTGAGATTACTTGCTGAAAATGAAGAACCGTATTGACCCCGGCAGGTGCAAGGACTAAGATATGGAAAGATCTGGTCTGATGGACAAAAACTGGACTATTTTAAAGGGGACGTACACCAGCCATAATTAGTGATACCTAACTACCTGTGGCCGGCGGTGAGTCGCCGCTTACTAGATGGGCCCTCGAACGGTCGTCTTAGGACAACTGAGGGCAACACCGGTGTGAGCGGCTCAGGGGTGTAGAGAGATGTGCTGCGCTTTCTCCGAAGTTACTCGCGGCGTTATGCCCTTTAACACTTCCACCCCTGGAGTACATCGACGTAGGACCGCATTATCTTTCTATGTCAATATAGTTCTCACGGCTCCTCTTTGGACGGCCAATTAAGGCAAGACATAGCCGAGAGTCCTGCGGGCACCCTTCGGTTTCCACTCGACCGACGAAGATACGCCGAGTTGGGGGCCCTAACCGACTCTCTGGCGCGTTCGGGTGCCCTGGTGTCGTTACCCGCCAGCAGCCCGCCACAAGCAGCACATACTTTTTATTATATACCTTAAAAGTCTCTATTTTGTAAATGAGAGGACTATGTAGACACGGACTGATACTATGAATCTAAGTACACTTATGTTTAGTCTATACCTAAGCACATCTATTTACTAGTTCTGGATTGTTCTCCCATACCCCATGAATGCAATGTAGGTATATAACAAGGATTGTAAACCTCTCATTTTTTAAAAGAGTAACCGTGGAGTTTCTTGGCCTTCTTCTCCACAGGAATGACTTTCCGAACGGGCGGTAGAGTCTTAAGTAATTAATAATGTTCTGTTTTTGATTATTCATAAGTGCTTTTTGTTCTACATATTTAAAACCTTTTGATTTTGATACGAGTAACAAATTAGTAAAGTTAACAATTGATCGTCAGCGGCTAACATTTGGCGTTAGCTGGTTTTAGAGCATTTTTTTAATTTGATTAAGATTACTGATAATAAACAAAGAAAGAAGAAATTAAGAAAGAAACATTTATTTGACCAACACACTACAGAACAGGGCAAATAGGCAGTTATGTAAAGTAAGGCACAATTGTGTAGGGCCAAACAGGACTCTGCCTCAGCATATTGCTGCACTATGATTATACTACAGCGCTGGTATTTTGGTAGAATTTTTATAAGTGGCGATAAAGGAACACGATATAGGCAAATGGCGTTGTCTTATAAAGCAATTATAAAGCCACTTCTCGTTTATGACAAAAAGTCCTAAGTGCATCTACACAGTTTTGCGAAAACCTATTATATTTTCGATACAAATAAATCATTAAGTTGATTATCATAAAATTGTCACTTAGGATGTATTGGCACATCACTTTACTTTTCGTAAATAAATCTCGCAATATTTTTGCCGAAACAAAACATTAAATAACAGGTTTTTATATTTTAATTTTCAAAATTCCTAAAGAACCTCTTTCAAGATGACTATTAATATTTAAATTATAAAAAAAATATATTGTAAAGACTTACCTACACGTTAATTTTTTTGGAACGTGATTTTTGTATTTAAAATTGGACACAAACACGACTTATTACGTTTGACGCGGAGACAAGACTGGTTTGTGAACCGGATTTAATATTAAAAGTGATTTAAAGAAAATTTACACTTGTAAGGATGCGTTATTTTCGTATCTTTATCCTTAGCTCGCATTTGCACGCGCGCTTTTTGAGTTACTTAAGTTCTGAAGAGTTACAAATGTCTAACAGTATATTTTAATCAGTGTTGGGTATTTTTGAATTCATTCAAATAATTTCTTTCGTATAAGCCCTGCGGGGCGTGACGTGACGTCATTCTTCTCCTCATTCAATAAAATCTGTGTTATCAGATGCAGTTTGACTGCCGGGAATATTCTCTGATAATACCTATGGTCTTTTTCTTTTTTTGCGGTTGCGCTCTTTTCTATAAAATGCAAGGTTTTGGTTGTGTGATTCATAAGATATCAGCGATTGCAACGATAGCTCAGTACCATCAAAAATGTAATTTACAATGTCGCTATCTCCTAGGGCTAAACAATCTTGACAAAGATTGGAGAGGTTAAAAGAACAAACAATTTCTTTATTCGTTAAAGAATTTATAGATAAAAGTAAACTACGATAAGATAAAAGGGCGACTATCCTTTTTGACACGGAATGTGCCCTTTTTATTTGCGAAATAAATAAAAACTATTCAACAATAAAACGTTATAAACAGTGTAACTTAAAGTCTAATGCATGCAAAGAAACAAAAAGTTGACTGAAATCACAACCAGTAATAAAAATATTTAACTGAAACTACCTAGCAATATAATTTCGACGCCCGTCAATGTTTCGCCGGGTAAGATTTTTGCTCATACGGACGAAACCCATACGCCTACTCCGACGGCTAACATGGCACTGAGGCCTGCGTGTGTGTGTGTTTGTGTGATATACGCTCAGGTCTTTAGGTCTTTACAGCTGCGCCGGACTTAAGGCCGAGCCTGCAACCACTTCGCTCGAGCCAGAAGGGCAAGGGGCGACATACTCGAAGGCGTCTCGAGTTGGGACAGTCGCTACGGGGGAAGGGGATCTACGAATTAGTCGTCGACGTCCGTATCCGGAGCGAAAAGAAGCGATGTCAGAGCATCGGGGGGATCGGTGAGAATGTGTCGCGGTCGGCGGTACTGAGGCCTGTGGGGGAGGAACTTTGTATTATACTCAAGCGCTAATGCCACCAACATCCCAAACATAGTGTATTTAAAACCGGGGCATGTATCCCACTGAGGCAACTATCCGGCTTTTACCCTGTATTTTTTTCAGTATCACAAATAAAATAAAAGAAACTTAAGCACATCTATTTACAAATTAAAAGCTAGGTATAAAATAAAAAAGAACAATACATAATAAGAGCAGTGATAGCCTAGTGGTTAGACCGTTGAACTGCAATGTCAGAGATCTTGGGTTCAAACCTCTGTATTTTTTGCTTGCACTTGCTTTAACGGTGAAGGAAAACATCGTGAGGAAACTTGCATGCCTGTGAGTTTTTCGATGGTGTGTGAAGTTCGCTAACCCGCACTGGGCCAGCGTGGTGGACTATGGCCTAAAATCCTCCAAGCTTGAGAGGAGGCCCGTGCCCAACGGTGGGACAGTATCTCAACAGGGCTAATATTATATTCTTCTTCTTATTCGCTTCACTCTTGACAGAGTGGTCGTGGTCACGATGACGTTTAGACACTGGAGGCTGATGTAGCTCGCCTTACGATATCTCTCCACTTAGTTCGATCATTTGAGACTCTGGTGTACTCGATCAAAGCATCTCCCACTACGGACTTAATTTGGCCAGTCCACCGCATTGGTGACCTCCCACGTGGTCTAGTTCTTTCTACTTTCCCCTGCACAACCAGACGCTCTATGGAGTCGCTGTTACGCCTCGAGACATGGCCGAAAAATTTGAGTATGCGAAACTGTACTACTGCTGATAGACGCTGTTTGATGGCGAGTTCTTGGATATTATGTTATTATTATAAATAATGAAAAGCTAAAAACTATATCTGTACATATTTACAAAAAATAAATTCTTGTCAAATCGCTGCCGCTTGGCAGGGTGCCCAAAAGGCTGGCAGTATTGCCACGTTGAAAGGAGATGCTTAACGTTTGTGCTAGGTATGAGCCAGCCAGTGCTCTGGTCACCTGTTACTTCAACTACCAAATTGGCCAGATCGCCAAATATATGAAGTGCGCGAAGACCCCACGGACCCAGAGTCTCCACCCCAAACGGTTCAAACATATAACCTCTATCGAGGTTGCTATATTTGCACCGTTTGAGGGTTTCGGCAGATACGGCGGCACTCCAGCCCTAAAGATTGATTCGGGAAGGTACGGCACTAGAGTATCGACGCAAGTGGCTTCATATACTAAAGGCCCTCTCATATTCCAAGGAATAAGAGTCATACCATCTGGCCTCTTACCGTCGTTACGTGACAGGCCATTTGGTTCTAAAAGGTCATTATCAGGGTCATTAGCGCTGGTAAGAGCTCGACGGATGTTGTCGTTAACATTGGAGTGCTGGGATATTATCCCCGCACTGCGAAGACATGAGAGTCCGTGGTGATCAAGCTAGTCCACGTTCTCGCCACAGCGGCAGCGATGTGGCACAAAGCACTTGGCAAGTAGACGCAGACACGCCGCTAATCTGAAGGAGGTGGAGTTCATTAGCGTTCCAATGTTGGCGAGTGGAAAGGCTTGCGACCACAGTCCCGATTCCCAGGCAGTGAGACGGACACGCTCTGTTGAGTTTTGGGCCGTATTTAAAAGTTGATTCAGGAGTAACCCGCAGTACCAATATTTTAATTGTATCTTAATTTTTTTATAGTCAATTTTTGCCCGACACTCATATTGTTCTATCCATCTATCTATATTATCACGCCAGATCCCTTGCGGGGTAAGCAGAGAGTACAGAGTTCCAACAGGTTCTTTTCTTACATTCCGCTCTGGCTTCCTCCACGCTCATAGTTCGTAAATATTTCACTCTAGTAATAACTTTATTATTTTTAAATAAATTAATAGCAAAAAGACAGCTTTTATGCAGCCAGGTAATGTGTAGATCATTCACACACACACACACACACACACGGCCAATGAAAATTAAAATGTGTATACAAATTTCGTGTCTATGTTCTTAGCTGTTGAGGAATTTCTTCCTTTGAAATCAATCTTCAGTAGAATCAGGTCATGTATGCCATTAAATGAATTGTCATCGAAACTGAACCATTATGTCAAATTTCAACTCTGTAGGATAAAAGCATTCTAATTCAGCATTCTAATTAAATCCCCTACATATACAATTCTACTCTAAAACATTGTGATATTAAAACGGATTCTTTATACATCGAAAAGAAATAAATTAAGAAATGGCTATTGCAATTATCTTACATCGAGACAGAAGATATAATGAAAATAATATCATAGTTTATTCTCATATTTTATATACAAACTTAATAATAGACTATTTTAAATAAATAAAAAGACACACACACGTAATCACACACACTAACACACACGCACGCACGCTCATTTTCTGTGAACCATATTAATTTAATGATTTATTTTTACCTTTTATTAATTTAATCTATCTATCTATATCATCACGCCAGATCCCTTACGGGGTAGGCAGAGAGTACAGAGTTCCAACAGGCTCTTTCCTTACATACCTCTCTGGCTTCCTCTACTCTCATAGTTCGTCTCATACACGCTCGCCGGTTACGGGGACTTTTGACTTGCCCTTCAGACAAGGCACAGTCTAGTTGGTCATGGTAAGATAGTCTAGGTCTTCTCCGGTCAGCACAATAGCCCGGGGCTTTATAGCCGGGGTAATAGCCCGGCCCGGGGGACTCCCCCCTGCGCTAATGACCGCAGGGGGCTTTTGGTGTCGGTCGTGCGACCCCGAGGAGGATGGCGGCGTAGTATGGCCCATGCCGTCGTAAGTACTGCGACGGTGTCTAGGCTCTTCGGCTCTTCGAGCACGAAACAGAGGGGCACCGGTGTGTTCCTAACGGAGATCCCAGAGCCCCTCCCTAAACTGTCGACACAAGCCACCGTGGATTTTCAGTCGGTAAGAGTCCGACATGCCCCGCCAGCTTTCCCTGGGGCTAGTGGAAGTCCATTACCCCTCGAAAAAAAAGGTCTTCACGGGTTCCTACATCCTTCCACTTTCGCATTGTATATCTGTTTTGTCATTCTTTCTTCCGACATTCTATATCCACGAACCACCAGATCATGCCTGGTGGTTCGGTTCATGGTTTATTAAATACCAGCGGAACCCGCAACTTCGTTTGCAGTATGCACTTTACACACTTATTTTTTTGAGACATAACGTAAACGGGACATATGAATAAAATCTATGTCTTTTCCGAATTTGATCAAAATCTGTTCAGCGGTTTGAGTGTGAAAAGTTAGAAAAACACGCGTAGTGGTTGCACGCTCCTTCTCTTGTCCGGTGAAGCTGTAAAGGCCCCGCGGCCGACAGCGTAGATCATTCACACACACACAAAAAAAAAGTAACAGACAAACAGACAGACACATAGACAACCAGACAGAAAGAGTTACTTTCGAATTTATGATATTAGTATGAGTATTTTTTCGTAAAATAACAAATAGTGATAAATGTATACACGCCCTAACATCCGTAAAAGTACGAAACCGTGACCTTAAATAACCGTTATACAAAAATACATCAAACAACAACAATACACTTTGCGAAATTCAATTCTATGTCTTAGAAGTTAAAGATTAAATTTAAATAAAACATTAGTTTTGTTTTATCATATTCTGTTGAATGTTTAGAGTCACATGGCAGGATTCCCCAAGTTTTGCGTACAATGTCCTTATTCGGTATAACCAAACGCGGTGCGTTACGATAACTTTGTGTAATGCTCGTGTAATGGTATTCTGTATGTCACTACACACACAGTACAAATAAATAGTGTCAAACCGAAGGTCGATTTTAGCCCGAAGCCGATTAATAGGCCATCGCCAAAACCTTCGGCTGGAGCCGATGGTTTAATAACCCTAAGAAAGGACATTGTCAAAAATTGCCCCAGAACCAACTAACGTTTGACCCAAGCCATCATTATTTATCTATTTTATTAAAATAATGGCAAATATCCGTATCTAACGGACAATTTGCAATCTAAACTGAATATTCCAAAGTATAGTAAGTACTTATATCGCAGTCGCCGACATCTTTACTGAATTTCCACACAATATAACCCCAAATGTGTTAATGGCTACTGAATTATAACCTCAAAATCTAATACTTTTTGTGCAATATTGCGATTCTCCCGCTTATCCGTTTAATAATAAATGCCTTAAGAGACTTTATCGGTGATTTAATATCATAAAAGTATTCTTTCATTGCTGTTGATTGGGGAGCAAATCATCTATGGGCGCAGAACAATGTCCTTTGGTTCATGACTGGCTAAATATATAAAAGTGTTAATATAACTTTTATAAATTTAGCCAGTCATGAACCAAATTTCTTAGGGTTATTATATATTAACTTGTTTTGTTTTCATTTGATTATTTACTGGCAATGGCGGCTGGTCGACGAAACGCTATGTGAGCCCTGACCCCGCGCTCTCGCACATTCGTAAGTCGTAAATCGTTACAGATCGTTTAATTGCGGTGCTTGCTAGAAACTTTCGGCTTTGGCGATAAATTTCGGCCCATTTTGGCCGAAGCCGAAGTTTTGGCCGAAGGTGGTATTTTTGGCCGAAATTGAAGGTTCGGTGGGACACTACTATTAAACGATTATTTCACGAAGTCATCATAGCCTGTCGCGTTGCGTTTTTAATTGGTCATACTGAATAGGTAGGTGTCTGTGTGTGTGAATGATGTACGCTGTTGGCCGCGAGGACTTTACAGCTTCACCGGACTTAAAGGCGAGCGTGCAACCACTACGCTCTAGCCAGCCAGAAGGGCAAGAGGCGACATACTCGAGGGCGCCTCGAAGAGGCGCCCTCGGTTGGGACAGTCGCTGTAGGGGGACGGGTGCACTACTAAGTGCACCGGTCAACCGCCGGCTATGGGAGGGGATCTACTACTACGTCGTCGTCGTCGCCCGTATTCTGAGCGGAAAGAAGGGATGACAAAGCATCGGGGGGGTCGGTGAGAACATGTCGCGGCCGGCGGTGGCTACGATTAACGGATTCGCATGGGTAGATGCGTTCGCGAAGTGACGTGTTGACGCCTTTTTAATAAAGGCGCGAATAGGTTCGAGACCTAGATCGGAGTGGATGAATAGGTAGGTACTTGAGTTATGCGTGAAGCAATTTATGAATGACCTCCTTGCTAATATACATTACGTCACACGAATTTCATGGTTTTTGGATTTCCCTACCATCCTTGTCTGTGCACTGAGACACTGTTTAGACAACTCCAGTTAGTTATAATAATTAATAATTTATAAAAAAATATTCTGATTTTGATATAATAATAATAATAATAAGACAATATACTAAACCGTGTCTTAACACACAATGCTTTACTCACCGACATCCACACACTTATATACTGTAGTGCTATGGTAATAACAAAAAAACTCGGCTATAAAATCCTCGAATACAATCAACAGTTAACACGAAACAAGAATACTGAACCCGCTTGGCAAAGACGACTAAAGACAGATATAAATCAACTTAGATCGGATATTGGCAGACTTACACAATATATTAGGGGAAACCGAACAAATAAAATAATAGCTACAGTAGAAAAGATATTTAAAAGCCACAAAACTTACACAACACACGAGAAAAATAACAGTACGCCAGAGGAATATCTCGATACGCTTAAACAGAAATTAGCCCTAAAAGCAAATAGATTATCTAGATACAAGAAAGCATTGAACAGAAAACAGGACAACAAGTTATTTGTAACTAACGAAAAGATTTTTTATAAACAGCTTAGAGGGAATAAGAGTACAGAAAACAGGGAGGAAACCACACGAACCGTGTCTAAAGAGCGGCTAGAGGAATTTTGGTCCGAAATATGGGAGAATAGAGTTTTACACAAAGAAGGCGCCTCATGGATAGAAGAAGAAATAGAAACATGGGCAGAATTGAATGAGATGGAATTTTCTCATATATCAGAAAGTGATGTAAAAAACGTGACATCTAGATTAAATAATTGGAAGTCACCGGGTATAGATAATGTCCATAATTTTTGGTTCAAAAAATTCCATGTCTTACATAAATCCCTCGCGAAGAGTTTTACAGCCGTTATATTAAATCAAGAACCTATACCAGCCTTTATCGCTAGAGGTGTAACACACATGATCCCAAAGAGTAGAAATGTAGATGACCCATCGCAGTACAGACCCATCACATGCCTCCCTACTATTTATAAAATCTTAACAGCAACCATCACCCATAAAATTAATGCACACATCGAAAAAAATAATATAATTGCAGAAGAACAGAAAGGCTGCAGGCGTAACCATATGGGATGCAAGGAGCAACTTGTTATTGACTCGACAATTCTTAAACATGCAAATGCCAAGAAAAGAAATTTACATTGCACTTTTATAGATTACCGCAAAGCCTTTGACAGTATACCGCATTCGTGGCTATTAAAAGTATTGAAAATATACAAAATCAATTCATCTATTATACAATTTCTCAATCAAATAATGCCGCTTTGGAAAACTAACTTACATATCCGCAATAAAGATGCATCAATGACAAGCAGAGAAATAACTATCAAAAAAGGTATCTATCAGGGTGACTCCTTGAGTCCCCTATGGTTCTGCCTTGCCCTTAATCCCTTATCCTCGTTATTAAATAAACAACGATTAGGATACCACCTCAAAAACAACGACGGTGAAAATACAATAGTCTCTCACCTAATCTACATGGACGATATAAAGCTCTACGCAAAATCCAAAAGAGATATGCAAAAACTAATAAATATTACAGATACATTTAGCACAGATATAAATATGCAATTTGGGCTCGATAAATGTAAAAGCATAAATATAAAAAAAGGCAAATTACAACCAATTAACTACTTACTAGATGAGGGAAGAATTATATCATCCATGGAGCCTGGTGATTTATACAAATATCTAGGATATAATCAAGCTAAACAGCTGGACCACATAAATTTAAAACATTCAGTAACTACAGAGTATAAAAATAGAGTTAACACAATCTGCAAGACCCAATTGAGTGGTAAATATCTAATCAAAGCAATTAATACATACGCAATACCCATCCTAACGTACTCATTTGGAATAATAAAGTGGACAAAGACTGACATTAATAACATTGAAATTAAAACCCGAGTCATACTTTCAAAACATAAACACCTTCACCCTAAGTCAGCTATAGAGAGGTTATCAATTAGCAGGAAAGAGGGAGGCCGGGGTCTCATAGACATCCGAGCCCTATGGGATAAACAAATTGCTAGCCTTCAATCATTCTTCCATCGTAAAGCTATCACCAGCAAACTGCACCGAGTAATTGTTGATAATGACAGTAAATTCACCCCTTTAAACCTATCAGAAGTACCCGAAACACAACACACAACAGAGCAACAGACAGATTATGACACGCAAAAACGAGACCAATGGAAACGAAAAACTATACACGGACGGCACCCCCATGACCTACAGCAAACACATGTAGACCTCCAAGCTTCAAATAGGTGGCTCACTAGTGCCAATTTGTTTCCAGAAACAGAAGGTTTCATAATAGCCATTCAAGATCAGGTTATCAATACAAAAAACTACAAAAAGACATTATTAAAGACCCCACAGCAATGAATGATAAATGCCGGAAATGCCATAGGCACCCCGAGACCATACAACACATCACAGGAGCATGCCCCACCCTAACCCAATCTGATTACACGCATAGACACAACCAGATTGCAAATATTATCCACCAAAAACTAGCTTATAAATATAAACTAATTCAAGACGTACACATACCCTATTATAAATATACACAAAACCCCATTTTAGAAAACTCCACTCATAAATTATATTATGATCGTGCTATACTCACGGATAAAACCATTCATTTCAATAGGCCGGATCTCACAATACAAGATAAAGTTAATAAAATAGCATATATAGTCGATATTGCCGTACCAAACACCCATAACATACTCAAAACTATTACAGAAAAAAAAAAAAAATATACAGAGCTTAAGGAAGAAATATTAAGAATATGGAAACTTAACCAAGTATATATAGTACCCATAGTCATATCCACAACAGGAGTGGTTCCTAAACACTTGTATTATAGCCTAAAACTTTTGGACTTATCACCCAACACATACATTAGCATACAAAAAGCCGCCATCCTGAATACTTGCCGTACTGTAAGAAAGTTCATGCAGAGCGATGATACACCACTAGAAAGCCCTGACCACCCTTTAGATCCAATAATACCCACATAAATGATGGTTACTTGGTTTCGACCCGTAGCCGTCATTAATTTGCCAGCTAAATAGCTGAGAATCCGTAACGCAAAATAATAATAATAATAATCTGAGAATAAAAATCAATAATCACCTTAAGGCACAGCATATTCTATCGCCTACTCAGAATGGTTGTAAGGGGGGGTCCCGGGGTACAAAGGATTTGCTCCTCATTGATATGGCCATTTGCCAACAGGTGCGACGATCCAGAAAGAATGTCTCCATGGCCTGGATTGACTATAAGAAGGCCTATGATTCGGTGCCTCATACATGGCTGGGGAGGGTGCTAGAGCTGTACAGAGTACACCCGGCGCTGTGCTCTTTCCTCGGTTCGTGTATGAGGCAGTGGACCACAGTTCTTCGTCACCCAGGCTGTGGAGGCCTTTCTGGTTCGTCGGACTTGATAAAGATAAGCAGGGGTATCTTTCAGGGCGACAGTTTGAGTCCGTTGTGGTTCTGCTTAGCTTTGAATCCATTAAGTGCTATACTTAAGGATTCAAAGCTAGGTTACCATTTGCGGAGGGAGAGTGAGCCTATATCTCATCTACTGTACATGGATGACCTCAAGTTGTACGCTTCGAAGAAAACAGACCTGATGGAGTTGCTCAAAATAACCGGCAATTTTAGCAACGACATCGGAATGGAGTTTGGAGTAGACAAGTGTGCGGCCATCCATGTACAAAGAGGGAGAGTTGAAGATTCTTTTAATCTACAGCTCTCTGAAGATATATCCCTCAGGTCTCTCTCTGAAATGGATTCTTACAAGTATCTTGGTATGTCACAAGCCTTAAGTATAGCTGAACAGGATATGAAACAATCATTGAGAGATCGGTTCTTTGCCCGCCTGATAAAAGTGTTAAAAAGCCTTCTATCAGGTGGAAATAAGGTCCGAGCTTTCAATGGTTGGGTCATGCCTGTTCTTACATACTCTTTTGGCATACTAAGGTGGACTCAGTCTGAACTGGATGCCCTGGATAGAAAGGTCCGTCGATTGTTGACAGCGTATCGTATGCATCACCCGCGGTCATCTGTTATGAGGTTGAACATCCCGCGGAAGTGCGGTGGTCGTGGGTTTTTAAACGCTAAGACTCTACACAACCGCGAGGTGTGCAATCTCAGACAGTACTTTTTGAGTGTATCCGTGGTGATGTATCGAGATGTTGCCGCAATCGATAGAGGCCTAACTCCGCTTTCCTTGGCAGACGAGAACTGGCGAAGGCCCCAGGTATTAAGTATTTCGGACCGCACAGCCATATGGAAGGGCAAGGAGCTACACGGACGGTTCTATCGGGCTCTTACAGGGCCTGATGTGGACCAGCTCGCTTCCGTGAACTGGCTACGCTTCAGCAACCTTTTTGGGGAAACTGAAGGGTTTGTCTTTGCAATTATGGACGAAGTTATCATGACGAACAACTACCGGAAGCACATCCTAAAGGACGGCACGGTTGACATTTGTCGGGCATGCCACCGTCCCGGTGAGTCTATTAGACATGTAGTTTCCGGTTGTTCTCGTCTTGCTAACGGAGAGTACTTGCACAGACACAACCAAGTGGCTAGGATTATCCATCAGCAACTTGCTCTTAAATATGGCCTTGTGGACTCTGAAGTACCGTACTACCAGTACCAGCCTCTTCCAGTTCTCGAAAGTGGTCATATCACGCTCTACTGGGATCGATCTGTTATCACGGATAGGACTATTGTAGCCAATAAACCTGATATCGTGATAATAGATCGATCGATGCGTCGTGTAATGCTAGTTGATGTCACCATTCCGCATGATGAGAACCTTGTGAAGGCCGAAAAAGAAAAATTATCAAAATATTTGGACCTGGCCCATGAGGTTACCGCCATGTGGAATGTTGATTCAACTATCATTATTCCGATGGTCGTTTCAGTCAACGGCCTTATAGCGAAGAGCTTCGATAAACACCTTGAGAAGCTCTCGCTAGGCAGTTGGGTGAAGGGCCTGATACAGAAGGCAGTAATGTTGGACACGGCACGCATTGTGAGGAGGTTCCTCTCTTTGGAGCCCTGACCACCGGTAGCTTGGGTCGTAGACCTTGCTGTCGGTGGAGCACATTTTTTTTTTTATACAATATATATAAGAATATTTGTATTTTATATTTTTATATATATTTTATAAGAAATTATACTTAATAAATATATACATAATAATAATAATAGTACACTTTATTGTACACCATAAAAAACAAATGACAAACAGATTTATACAAAACATAAGTACAAATGGCGGCCTTATTGCTGATAGCAATTTCTTCCAGACAACCGTTGTAAAGAAAATAAAATAACGATAGAAAGAAAGGGGCAGTTGGTGGCGTACACTATAAATGATCAATTTAAATTACAAACCAATAAGATATATACCTAATTATAAATACATACAAGACAATACATACTCACATACTAATACATATTATAGCTATAACACTGGTAAGGATTACGACAGCATCTTTCCTCATACAAGTGGCAAACAGTTATATTATGGACAAGTAGTGATTCTTGACCATTGTTTTAAATACAACCAACGACTTTGCACGTCTAACTGACATAGGCAATGCATTCCACAGACGAACAGCTTGTATTGTAAAGGATTTGTCGTATAAATTTGTGGAATGCACCGGCATTTTCAGCTTCAAATTCTCCGATGATCTCAGGAACCTTGAATGTGTCTCATGAAGAAACTCAAAGCGATCTTTGAGGTAAGAGGGGGTTATCGGATTAAACAGAACACTGTATAGGAGCGACAATATATGAGAATTCCGGCGAAAGCGAATTGGTAGCCACTTGAGCTTTGTACGAAATTCAGAAACATGGTCATATTTGCGCAAACCAAATATGAACCTTATACAAAAATTTTGAAGTCGCTCAAGTTTATTAAGTTGCTGCTCTGTAAGGTCAAGATAGCTGGCGTCTGCATAATCGATAATAGGGAGTAGCAGGGATTGTGCGAGTGCAATTTTAGTGGCAGTCGGGAGAAAATTTTGCAACCTTCTTAAAGAGCCTGCGGAAGCAAAAACCTTGCGGCTAAGCTCCTGCAACTGTGGGCCCCAAGTTAGATTGGTATCGATGTAAATCCCCAAATTTTTCACACTTTTACTTATCGGTATAGTGACACCATTAAATATTATTTGGGGAAGTTGCGACCAATCGAGGCGTGCAGTAAGTCTGGGACTACCAACAAAAATGACTTGTGTCTTAGTAGGATTGACATTAAGACCGTAGCACCTACTCCATTCACATATCTTAGACAGATCATGGTTTAGTGTGTTCACAGCTTCCGACAGGTTGGCCAATGGTGCTTGGGTGTAAATTTTTAGATCATCCGCATAAAGGTGGTATGACGAACGTAGTTGATTGGGGATAGAGTTAATAAAAACAGCGAAAAGCAAAGGAGATAAAACGCCACCCTGTGGTACACCGGCAGTAGTGTTACACCAGGAAGAGTAAGTTTCTTCGATGCAAATGCGTTGCCGGCGACCAAACAGGTAGTTACGAAACCAGTCAATTGCCGTTGGAGATATGTAATAGAGCATAGGACTCCAAGCAAAATGTTAAGATCCACAGTGTTAAAAGCATTGCTGAAGTCGAGCAGTGCTAGTAAAGTTAATTTGCTATTTTCCATTCCTATTCTTATATCGTCTGTGATATTCACCAAAGCAGTAACAGTACTGTGACCAGGACGAAAGCCAGACTGGAAAGGATTAAGGAGAGAGTTCTTATTAAGGAATCTGCTGAATTGGTCATGGACAAGGCGCTCAAGGACTTTGGATAGGAAAGGCAATATTGATATTGGACGATATTCGGAGACAGATGTAGGATTGGATTTTTTAGGAAAGGGCGTTATTTGGGCTTCTTTCCAAGAGGATGGAAAATTGCCGCTGGATATGGAATGGTTAAAGATATGGCAAATGATGGGAAGAATTTCGTCAAGGATAGGAAGGATCATTTTGCGGCTGATACAATCACTGCCGACTGCATTGGATGTAATCGATTCTATGCTCCTTTTAACATCACAAGCGGAAAATTGACTTAAAACAAAAGGTAAATAATCGGGAGTCGGAACAGATGAAAGATAATTAAGCGTACTTAATTTTGTAGTCTTATCAAAATTAGACGAAGTCGAGAAATGCTTATTGAGAAGATTAATATTTAAATCCTTAGGAAACTTATCTTGACGAGATTTACCGACACCCATTGATTTTAGAAACTTCAAAACTTTTGTTGGATTACCGTTTTCTACCGATCTATGAATGTGTTGGCGTTGAGCATCCCTACACACCTTGTTGCAGTGATTCCGAGTGGCAATGTAGTTGTACCTATTAGAATCAGTAGATCGTGCTTTATATTTGGATTTCATTGCTACTTTTTTACTCATCAACAACTTAATGTCCTCAGTCAACCAAGGTGCCGCAAGATGTTTAACTCTAACAGGGCGAACAGGTGCGTGCAAATCATACAGCTTAATTAGCGTGGATGTGAAAATATTAGTTTTATCATCTACTGAGTCCGCCAAGAACAAAGGCTGCCAGTCAATGTTAGCAACATCTTCTCGAAGTCTTTCAAGATTAATGCCACTAAAATTACGCTGCAGAAGAACTTTAACTTTAGGCTTAGGTGGCCGAATTTTGTAGGATAGATAAACTAAGTCATGATAGGAGAAGGCGTCAGCTGAACACTGGCCGTGTTTGGCTACATGTTCAGTTGACGAAAGAAACATAAGATCTAAAAGTGAAGGAGTTGAATTAGGGTAATGATGAGTAGCATCAAGAGAAAGAATAGATAGGTTACAAGATTCGATAACAGATTTAAGGTTGGAAGAGCGCATATCATCTTTCTGCAGACATGTATTAAAATCTCCCATTATAATGCTGTGACTGTAAGAAGGGACAGAATTTTCCAAGAGATTTTCAAAAGAAGAAAAGAAATCAATGCGTGATGAGGGACAGTAGTATACCCCGAGAAGTATTTTAGTATGACAAAGTTCTATGTCTATAAAAAGATGCTCCCCAGCGAGTGATGGAGGCGGTTGTGACGATAAATTAACTAGAGAAAAAGGAATATTTGAGCGGAGATATATCGCGACACCGCCACCGCCACCCACTGAGCGGTCGTTTCTGATAAGATTGAAACCAGGAAGAGAATATAGTGTAGACGGAAGACACGGTTTTAACCAAGATTCGGAGACAAGAATTGCGTGGATATCCTTACAGTCAAAGCTTGCCAGTATTTTAGAAAAATGGGCCGGAATGCTTTGGGCATTAATATGGACCACATTAAAGTTTCTAGGAACATCGGAAAAAGTTGACGTGAGGGTATCGGTCAGGGACGGAACACTAATAAAACTGTCATCGTTGCTTTCTATAGATAAGAATGTGTCTGTATCACTTTCACTGTCATTTCCGGTCATGACTAATTTTATGTGTAGCTATATATGTATTATATAAATAAAAATAATAAAATATATATAAATTATTCCCTAAAATAAAGATACTAATAAATAACTAACCCACCTGCCTAAAGTGCTATAGCAAACAGAGCTATTTTATATTAATTATAAAAAGGTTATGACAAGAACAAAATACAAATAACTCAAAAATTAATGTGATCGGAACAAAACGAAACGTAATTTAGGAACAGGGGTCACATTGCGTTGCGCCGGCATTCCCAGTAAGTAACCAAATCAAAACAAAACAAGTTCGTTAATACAGTAAACATAACTTTAAAAATTTTGCCTATCTATCCATCTATATCATCACGCCAGATCCCTTGCGGAGTAGGCACAGAGTACAAGGTTCCAACAGGTTCTTTCCTTACATATCTCTCTGGCTCCCTCCCCTCTCATAGTTTGTCTCGCCGGTTACTTCTCCCTTGACTTGTCCTTCAGATAAGACTCGGTCTATTTGGTCATGGTAAGATAGTCTAGGCTTGCCCCGGTACCTACATCCTCCCACTTTCGCATTGTATATCTGTTTTGTCATTCTTTCGTCTGGCATTCTTTCTATATGCCCGAACCAACGGAGCACACCCTTTCTCATCTTTACACCGATACTATCTTTCTTACCTACTCGCTTTCTTACTACGCTGTTGCGAATACGGTCGGTCAGCTTCTCTCCGCACATCTTCCGCAGAGCTCGCATTTCGACTGCATTTATCCTACTTTTATTCTCCTTCTTACATACCGAGCTCTCGCTGCCATATAACAGCGTTGGGACAAGAACTCCTTTATGTATGGCCAGCTGCGCCTTTTGGCTTAAGTGCCGGCTCCCAAGTAGCTTTCCCATCGCACCATTCTCTCTGTTCCCTGCACTCACTCTTCTCTCTATGTCAGCGGTGTATCCCATTCTTACTGAAGGCGCATCGAAGATATATAAACTCATTCACTTGCTCCAGCACATCGTTACCAACCACAATCCTTGCATTCGTTCTGGTTTCTTTCCATTCAAAAACCATAATCTTGATTTTCTTTACATTCAAATGTAAGCCATTGTTTATACAGTCATCTTTCATAACTATGACTAGTGTTTGCAGATCAGTGGCTGTTGGCGCTATTAAAACCGCGTCATCTGTATATAAGATGGTATACCACTAGGTCACCCATTTGTACACCTTCATTCATCGCTTTCAGTCTTTGAAGACTTTTATCCAAATATATTATAAACAGTCTAGCGGACAACACGCAGCCCTGCTTGACGTCGATTCCAACGTCAAATCAGAGTGACATGTTATCACCTACCCGCCCGCATGCCTGACTGTCCACATAGGTAGACTGGACAGCTCGCAACAGTGACATTTATACCATATTCTGGCAAAATGTCCCAAAGTCTCTTTCGCACAACTCTGTCAAACGCCTTCTGCAGTTCCACAAAACCGCAGAAAATCTTCCGGCCCACTGTCAGATGCTTCTCTACGATGTTGCGGAGGGAGAAAACTTGATTCGAACATCCTCTTCCAAACCTGAAACCACCTTTAGCCAATCATGCACCAAATGTTTTAGGGTTATTTAAGGTTTTGGCGATGGCCTATTAATCAGTTTCGGCTTGGGCTTCGGTTTTGACCAAAAATCGACGTTCTGTCGGACACTGATAATTTATCTATACTAATAATATAAACCAACGCTGTTACATGGGAGCGGGGTATGTAAGAAGGAGAATGAAAGTAGGATAAATGCAGTAGAAATGCGAGCTCTGCGGAAGATGTGCGGAGTGAAGCTGAGCGTAGTAAGAAAACGAATAGGTATGAAAGATAGTATCGGTGTAAAGATGAGAAAGGGTATGCTCCGTTGTGTTACGTCGTAAAAAAGTTTTAAAAATATAAAATAAATACAAAAAATCATTACACACAAACAAACAAAATAACTAGTTGTTACAATCGAATGGAAACCGCGCGCCTTAACTAGTGATAGCATCATAATGACCATATAAGGTATTAGTTGGTACCGGAAATCAAATTCTTTCTAGAACATCTGATAAGAAACGCCCACAACATAGAAATATCGAGAAATATAAAAAAAATACAATAGCGAACAACGGGACAACGAACCCATCTCGCTCGGTTCGATTATTGCTATCTTAGTCCCACAAGAATTTTATAATATATAGACAATAGTTTAGGGCGTGACTTGCTTCGGTTGAGCCGTTCTTTCCATATCTCTGCCCTCGTCTCATACGAAGGTCTAGAAATCTGGAGAGTGCGCACTGTTGCCTCAGGCAGGAAGTAGGCCGTCGCGATATCAGTATATATAAACGAATTCGCGCAGGAACAAGGAATTTTCGACGTCAGAGTTCGCACGACAACGACATGTGATTGTTTATATAAAACCAGTGCTATATTAAAATAAAAAAATAAAATTTTAGATTAGCAACATTTTTCAACCCCCTTGGTAAGTTTAATATAATTAATTCCAATAGGTTTGGTAGCTGTTAACTAATTTTTCGTGTCTGGATTAATTCGATTACTATTCAACAAGTGATTTCTTCTACCTTTTAATAGTGTAAAATTTTTTATTATATTAGGCTATATAAATTTCTTAATAGTGGGTTAACAACGTAACGAAATGTGACAGTTAGTATCTTAAAAATTGGTAAAATATAACCTTATCTATTCAATCATTCCGATAAGTTTTGAATATGTTTCACCGCGGTATTTTTCTTCATTAACATTCTATTATCATATTAATTTCGTCCAAATCAGTCCAACCTCCATAAGAAACCGGGGGAGATATGGCCGCGATAATTAATTCCCACTGTGTATTCCACGCGTGTGTTATTAACATCGGTGGCTTGTGAGTATATAACATTCTAAAATATTTACTTTGTTAAAATTCCGTAAATGCTAAATTTCAATACATACATAAAAATAATAAGCTTTTGGTTTTTCTAGTCGGTAGTCTATTAAAAATTGCCACCGAAAAATTGTAAACAAAATTGTTCATATGAATAATACACTCGTAGTAATGTAATTAAAATGTTTGCATTGACACATATCTTAATTTCGTTTAGGTTTTAAAGCCATTTGTATAATAGTTGGAATTATTTCATATAATGTAACACAAACGCATAGCTGGGAGATTTATTTGCTAGATTAGCGTGATGTCACGATAAGAGGGATTTCTCGATGTACCCGACGAAATAAATATTAATGGTCATTGCTTCACCCGATGTATTTATTGAACTACCGTATTGTGAATAAGTTAAAATGTATTTTTTTCTTTTGTACCTCATAGCGTAGTGGAATGGTGAATCCGAAATATAAACAGTTGGGGTTTGATTCTGGGTTGGGTAATTATGTTTCATTTAAATATTTGTTTTTTTTATTTATATTTCAACCGGACCTAAATGTCGCCACTCCATTCCGTGTAATTTTTAATTGCTTCGCGAACGATGCTGACGCCCACTCCTGGTCTCACCTAGTGCCTGGGGGTCGGATCTTTTGCGCTACAAGTGTCATTTCGACGCGTTCCAGGAAACTGGGGGTCCACCGTAGGGATTGCAAAGTACGGTTTGGGAGACAACAGGCCACACTTCTGCCCGTCGACTCCAGGTGACCTCTGCGGCTGAGAGCCTTCCCTAGGGCACCTCCGAGTTCCCCACTAAGTTGGTGGAAGCTTCTCACCGAAGACCCCACGCGTCACGGGATCGAACAGCCGTAGTTAAGTCCCCAGCGCAAATAGTTTTTGACCAGAAGGCTTCCCTGTGCCGCGCATCCATTAAAGTAAGTAATCCAGTAAAATTAATTAGTAATAATTTTTTTTTTTTGAGTTTTTTTTTTTTTTAATAAACCAGTGATAGCCTAGTGGTTAGACCCTTGGACTGCAAAGTCAAAGGTCTCGGGTTCAAACCCAGGCACGCACCTCTGTCTTTTCGAAAGCATGTGCGTATTAAAAATTAATTATCACTTGCTTTAACGGTGAAGGAAAACATCGTGAGGAAACCTGCATGCCTGAGAGTTTCTCGAAGGTGTGTGAAGTTCGCCAACCCGCACTAGGCCAGCGTGGTGGACTATGGCCTAAACCCTCTCAGTTCGAGAGGAGGCCCGTGCCCAACAGTGGGACAGTTTCTTAACAGTTTCTTATTATTATTTATTATAAACCAGTGATCGCTATAGTTGGGTTTTTATTTGTACCCGCCGTCAGGCGGTCGTAACAACCCCTTAACATCCATAATCAACATTCAAAGGTCTAAAAGTAGCGTTCGCAAGTTTTCGGCACATGAATTTCGCTAAGATCCGTTTGCAAAACAACAATCGTTCTATATTGGAGTATCTGTATCTGGTGCAGTAGAAAAAGTGAGACGATTTCTTAAAACGTCACCTTTTACTAAAGGTACCAAGGTACATACAGAACTTGACACGATTATAAGTATTTTTCACATAGGATGGATGACAGTTCTAATTGCCAAGCGAAATTATACTTTATTCAATGGCTATAAGAGGCATGACTCGTTTCTATACTTATGGTTTTATGCCTTAATACCATTGAATGAAATATTAATTTCGTTTGGCACTTAGAACTGTCACTACTTATCCTACGTCCAAAATACAATAAGTCTCGAGTGCATTCGAAAACGCATCTTAATTGCACTGTAAAAGCCAAATAATTGAGTTAACTATAGTAATTAACATTTAAAGGCTGCAGGAAGCGGTTTTTTTAATCTTGTGAAGTAACTTTTTTTGCACATCGAAGTGCCCAAGGTTTTACGGCGACGATTATGTACTTATATGTCTAGATTGAAAATCCCAATGTGAAAGTGATCATACCACAGAATAAAGAAAATTAATTACTTCCTCATAGTACGTATGATAAATTAGTAAAATAGTTCAAAAAGATGTGATTCCGGCCAGGATCGAACTGGCGGCCTTCTGCGTGTAAAGCAGATGTGATAACCACTACACCACGGAACCCGTTGAATTTGTATACGAAATTATATATTATTATCAAAATATGGAACTAAAGTCTTTATGAGTCTAATTTAAAATAATTTTTTAGAAAATTAAATGGAAGTTATTTATTTAAAATTTAAATCCCGCTTTTAGAATACTGGCAAGATTTTGAAAAGGTTTCTATACACTACTGGACTCGAAATAATATTTTTTGATAAAATGATAATCAAACAACAGCGATTTTGGCACAAATGGTTTCTGGAGATACGACCGATATAAATATTTATTATTTTTAAAGTACGAGTATTATTTGTTGTTTTTTTACAGTCATGCAGCGAGGTAAAAATGGGAATTTATCAATCCTTTTTGCCTTGTTGTGTTTAACCCAATTATTTATTTCTCACTGTATTCTGCCGGACAAAGGTCTCCCTTCTTTCCCCCAACAATATATATCCAAGCTCTATCCACCGTTATTAGTGGTCATTCTACTTGATATGCATAGAGGTCCATCCAGTCACTACTTGCTGTGCATGCAATAGTAAGCAATACTTCTGTTGTTAACATACCTATGAATAAATGAATATATATATTATATAAATAAAACAACGTCACAAAACATAAATACACAAACCGTCACAATATACAAACAAAAAATATTTTTGGAAGTATTTTTCTGCGACATCTGTCAGCAAGTAGTCGAACTAATTAGGATACCGTTTTAAATTATAGTTGGCATATTAGCGACGAGATGGCGCTAAAGACAAAAATCCGAAGTAATGAGAAAATAATTTCTGTCGAGTAGTCGGAACTAATTAAATTACCATTTTAAATTATAGTTGACACATTAGCTACGAGATGGCCCTGAAGATATAAATCCGAGTGATCATTTCTGTTAGGCATATTAAAATCGTTAGTCATGATATTAATAGATATAATATAATAAGTATTAATCATTGTTTATCGTACATAGCAACGCATTTGCATATTAGTCGACAGACATATTTCGTTATCATGTTATTACTGGGCTACGGACCTACGAGTAGTATGGCAACGCTGTAACGATATTAGATTAATTACTTATCTAGTCTAAGGCATGTCTAAGGTAACGCTATTGTAGAAAAGTACGTCTATTTCAAACTGAAAAAGACTGGAAGGAAGGACTCAGAAATTATTAATTTTATATTATTTTTTAATCTATTCTACTATCGGATCGGAACGCGACCTCTTCTGAAAAGAGATCTACCACGAAACTCAGCGGGCTGGTCTTTTTAATATCATTCTCTATATTTTTTAAAATACTTAGGTTATAAATAGTAACTTTACGATCTAGTTCCAATGTGATGTCTTACGGCCACGAGACTGAAGACATTTAGGTAAAGAGTTTAAACCGGTCTCCACAAGTAGCACCCGCGCCTTAATTCTGCCTACCTTCATAAGATACAGGAGCGAATATAGTTCACAATGTAACATAACTTGGCAATGAATGTTGAATATATAGACTTGAATCAAACAAAAAGACGCTTAGATACATTTTGAACCCGGTTTGCCCATTATAGTATCTTTTTGAACTTCCGTCCCGTACCTGAATTGTTATTACGAAATATCTATCACTATACAGCCTTGTTGATCTAGTGGCAAAGCGTATCGCTTGGTGATCACGAGGTCCTGGGTTCCAATCCTAGTAAGGACAAATTAAGTTTTTCGAAAACGAAAACTTCCCAGTATGAGGCCAGAGTCTGGAATTGTGCCCAGTATATGGCAATAGGTTCACCCCCTATTACACCTAACATCGAAAAGTGAGTGTACTCAGTATACCTCTGCTACCCCCGCTTGGGGAACATAGGCGTAACGGTGTATACTGAAGATATCCCGGACATTAGCCTGCACGAGATTAGGATGGCTCTCAAACAACTGAAAACAACAAAGCCCCGGGCGAAGACGGAATTACCGCAGAGCTTCTGAAAGCGGGCGAAACGCCAGTACTTAAAGTCTTCAGAAGCTATTTGATTCCGTCTTGCTTGAAGGAAAAACGCCGGTAGCATGGAACAGGGGTGTGGTGGTACTGTTTTTCAAGAAAGGTGATAACACCTTGTTGAAGAACTATAGGCTCCGCTTCTCTGATTTGCCGACGAGTAGTCATGGCAGAATCGCTGGAAGATCTAGGACAAATGCTCGGTCACCTCAACAGAGTATCCTAAAAAGTGGGTCTGAAAATGTAGTCGAAATAAAAGAAAATAATTTTTAATGTCCATGTTGTACCCACCGGACTCACCGTCGGGAACTCTACTCTTGAAGTTGTCGACGAATACCTGGGACAAGTAGTCCGGTTAGGTAGGTCCAACTTTAAGAGAGAGGTCAATCCACGAATCCAACTCGGCTGGGCAGCATCTTCTCATCAAAAAATCCTCAGTGTCTCAAGACTAAAGTTTTTAGTCAATGTGTGTTGCCAGTGATGACATACAGATCAGAGACGTGGTCTCTTACCTCATAAAAAGAGAGTTGTTCAACTAGCTATGGAAAGAGCTATGCTCGGCGTTTCTCTACGTGATCGAATCAGGAATGAGGAGATTCGTAGAAGAACCAAGGTCACCGACATAGCCCTCAGGATGGAAGTGGCAATGGGCGGGCCACATAGCGCGAATATCGGACGGGCGTTGGGGCAGAAAGATTCTATAGTAGAGACTACGTATTGGCAAGCGCAGCGTGGAACGGCCGCTTGCCAGATGGACCGACGATGAAGATGATCGTAGGAAGTCGTTAGATGCAGGTGGCATCGGACTAGCTGCGTTGGAGAGCGATTGGGGAGGCCTATATTCAGCAGTGGACAAATATAGGCTGATATGATAATGATGGGCCGTGCAAACTCACCTGTTAAAATATCGCCTTGGTACCTGGAAAATTTGACTTAATGGTAACAATACAATTACTGACATTTCTTTTTAATGTATAAATTCAAACCAAAATTTATAATTTGCATGCATAATTGGCAAATATAGAGAATAAGGCTCTAACAATTTATTTCCTCCATCATTCTGTACCATATTTGCGCAAATATGGATATTATTATAATTATTATATTTATCATATTAGATATATATATTATATTTATAATTTCAAAGGGCAAGTCAAGTCTCCGTAACCGGCGAGCGTGTATGCAACGAACTATGAGAGTGGAGGGAGCCAGAGAGGTCTCTAAGGAAAGAACCTGTTGGAACTCTATACTCTCTGCCTACCCTGCAAGGGAACTGGGTTAATGATATAGATAGATAGAATTTCATACAATCGCCCCCTGTCAAAGTCATCCACGAGCCAAATAATCCTTGGACTATACGCTCTTTTCGTTTTATGTCAACTCCATATATTCGCCATTATAACTTGCTCTACCTAATGTCAAAAATTACTGTGTCACCTTGTAACTTTAAACTTTGACATAAATAAAAATAGCATAAACTAAAATTAGATTTTAAATGCTAATCGCATGCTATTCTGACGTCATTGTCTGGCCTATGACGTAATTATCACGTCACAGCCTTTCGCTGTGTTTTGATCAAGTGGTAAATATAAAATGTATAGTACCCTTCATCTTTATATCTATCTATCTATATTATCTTATCTTAATGCTGGCTTAGTAAGCTAAAGTGGCAATGGGCTGGTCACATCTGCAGAAGGGCCGACGGCCGATGGAGCAAGCGTGTCCTAGAGTGGAGACCGCGACTTGGTAAGCGTAAGGTAGGACGGCCCCCAGCTAGATGGACCGACGACCTCAAAAAGGTCGCTGGGACAGACTGGATGCGGAAGGCGGAGGACCGTGTGCAATGGCGCGTATTAGGAGAGGCCTATGTCCAGCAGTGGACTACGATAGGCTGATTGATTGATTGATTGAATGCTGGCTTACCGGACCGAGGAGACCTCTGGCGCACTTTGACCCATGGGATCTTTTGTGCTGTCCTTGCCCTAATGCTCTTACGTATCTTAGGTGTATAGTACTCCCTGGATTAGGTTCTAGATTCCAGCAGGGGGACAGAGCCGTAGTTCTTCTGGGTTTGGATAGGCCAATCCCAGGAGTTCCATTCGCCACGCAGTCAGAGCGTCGCAGAGACAGAGGACGTGCTTCATAGTTTCAGTTTCTGTGTCACAGCTCCTGCATACCACGTCGCCGCATAGGTTCATCTTGTGTAGATGTTCTTTCGTGCCATAGTGGCCTGTGAATGCTCCAGTTATTTGCCTTAGTTGTAGTCTACTATATTTTAGTAGTCTCTAGCTGTCGCTCTCACACCATGCGAAAAGAAATTCCTTTGGGTGTCGAAGCCCTGTGTGTGTCTATATTATCACCTCAGATCCCTTGCGAGGTAGGCAGGGATTACAGAGCTCCTACAGGTTCATTCCTTACAAACCTCTCAGGCTTCCTCCACTCTCATAGTATGTCTCATTCACGCTCGTTGGTTACGAAGACTCTCGACTTGCCCTTCAGATAAGACATGGTCTATTCGGTCATGGTAAGATAGTCTAGGTTCCCTACCTACATCCTTCCACTTTCGCATTGTATATCTGTTTTGTCATTATTTCTTCCGACAATCTTTCTATATCCCCGAACCACCGAAGCATATCCTTACTCATATATAAACCCATCATATCAATTCAACTTACATTTTCAGTTGTCGGGTTTTTTTTTTTTTTTTTTTTTTTTTAAACGAAGCCCCACACTAGGATTTATTCCTGTGTCGTGGGTGCGTTTACAAACATGAAAATTCACAAACAAATACCCAGACCGGAACAAATAATTGTGGATCACACAAAGATTTGTCCCCTGCGGGAATCGAACCCGCGACTATTCGACACAGTGGGCGGAGCCGCTCAAGCTCTTAACCACTGCGCTAAATCGTCCGTCGTTTTAAAAGCTTTTGTTTAACCTGCACAGTTCGATTGTTTGTCTTTCCGGTTTAAATATATTGATCTATTTTTCACTAGCGGGTAATCGATTGAGCTTAAATTTGGCATACGTATGTAAGTTCAATGACAATGCAATCGGTCGGAAGGTGGCCATAGGAACATGTTACTGAAAGTAATCCTCTCATGTTTAGGCTTGTTAGCTTGATATTTATCATAGTAATGCAATGGTTTGGTGTTGAGGGGATGAAGCTGAAAGATTGCCACTGGAACCATCGAGTTTGAGGTTCTATGGATTTTTCTTGACGAGTACTACAAACTCGGGTAGTGTCCAGGGTCCGATGATGGAACCGGAGGAAGTCAAGAGAATTCTTCAACTAAACACAATATCTCCGTTTTTATTATAAAGGCTTAGTTGTAAAGATCTTTTTAATCAATTATTTCACCTTTTAACTTGTTCAAAGACATGGTCAGCCCGAAGGTAGTGTGTAAAACATTCGGTAGGTACCCAAGGCTCTGTTATCGCCGGTGTGCGGTTAAATCTAACTGTAAGTTTAAAAGGTCACGACACGCGAGGCCTTTTAGTTGGGGAGTCGTGTTAATGACCTTTATAGGCCTATTGTAAAAACACATCTATATAAGACTAGTTATATACTATACTGCGCACGACTTCCTTCGCGTTGACTTACGTTTTTCCGGAATAAAAATTCATAATCTATGTCTTACACCTAGATTAATCCATACAGATTAATCCAGGTGTAAGACATCTGTGTTCCAAATTTTATCCAAATCCATTCGGCCGTTTTTGCGTGAATGGGTATTTAAAAAAAAAGACATAGCTCCTCACTAGGATTTATTCCTGTGTGCGGTAAATCGTCTTACAGCTTCACCGGACCAGAGGGCGAGCGTGCAACCACTACGCTCGAACCAGAAGAGCAAAGGGGCAACTAGCTCGCGGGCGCCTTAAGGAGGAACGGCCTCGGCTTGGGCAGTCGCTATGGGTGAGGGCGTATACTAGGTGTCTCGCCGTGGTGCTCTGCACCGGCCGGCAGGCAAGGGATACTTCGACCTCGTCGGCGAGGTCGGTGTCTGATCCTGTGTGCGGTATCTGTATCCAAAAGAAGGGATGTAAGGGCATCGGAAGGGTCGGTGAGAACATGCCGCGGACAGCGGTAGCGGCTGATAGGAGGGGAGTTAGGTTCATAGTCGGCGGCGGCTACGATTAGCGGATTTCTATGATTGGACGCGTTCGCAAAATATCGGGTTGTCGCCTTTTTAATAAAGGCGCGAATAGGTTCGAGACCGAGATCGGAATGGAGATCGACATTTAACAGGTTCTTTCCTTACAGACCTCTTTCGTTTCCTCCACTCTCATAGTTCGATTAGTCATAAGGGTGGGAAAGATTTATCACCCCTGAAACAAGCGCTGTAAAAACGCTCGACTTGGCGCCTAAAAGCTTTAGTTGCACAACGGGCTGCAACGATCGTAAGCGGCGACTCAGCGCTAAATGTTCAGGGCAGACATGGGCAAAATGTAATCAGATTAATGGATACCACCCCCGCTTGGGGAATATAGGCGTGATGATATATTAATGATTAACGATTACAATTGCACATAACGACTGCCTCGTTGGTCTGGTGGCAAAGCACATCGCTTTGTGATCACGAGGTCCTGGGTTCAAATCCTAGGTCGGACAAATGTAGTTTTTCTAACGAAAAATTCCCAGTATGAGTCCGGAGTCTGGAATTGTGCCCGGTATATGGCAATAGGCTCGCCACCTATTACATGGGACCTAACATCGTCTGCGAAACGTGGGTGTACTCAGTACACCTCTGCCACCCCCTCTGAGGAATATAGGCGTGACGGCGATTACAATTATACTTTGTAATCTTCAACGTCCACATCATTTTTTTTTTTTTTTTTTTTTTTTATTTATAATCTTGAATCATGATTTAATATTACAAAATGCAATCTGGTAATATGATGACAAACGCTGATTCAGAGTTAATTTTTAAGCCGTTGGGACTTTGGTAGTCATTTTGTCATTAGCACTTTCTGGTCACTTGTACATTACACTTGTACATGAAAAGAAAATCAGATTAATTGCTTAAGAATTTGTATATAGTACAACTACAATTATATGCCCTAATGTTTTTTTAAATTGACTTATTTCAAAAATTAAGAACTTCAGTCGCTCCATCCACTTGATCGAAAATTCACATACACAATACATTCAGACCTAAACAAATATGGCTCGAGCGTAGTGGTTGCACGCTTGCCCTTAAATCCGGGTGAAGCTGTAAAGGCTTCGCGGCCAACAGCGTACATCACTCACACACAATATATAACATAGACCCGGTAGGTGGCGCTGTTATCGACCGGGTACGAAGTCGCGGGTAACTGCTAGTTACGAATATTTATTACTAATGAGATAAGAAATATGTCACGATTGGTCGATGGATGGACCAAAAGTGTCCGACGACACAGGGGCCGCACGTCCCGTGTCAAATGTTGCTGACAAGGTGCCTTGTGCCATCAGCGGTTGCGATGCGCAAAATCTAGGGCAACGCAGCGTTTCGTGTACTATGTTAATATGTACTAAAATGCGTCCATTTTAGGTTTGTAAACGCATCCGCGATATAGGAATAATTTTAGTGCTGAGCTATGTTTTATTTTTAAATAAAGAAAAAAGTAAATTGTAGAGAGAACAGAGTTCCAACAGGTTCTTTCCTTACAGACCTCTCTGGCTTCCTCCACTCTCATAGTTCGTCTCGTACACGCTCAGCGGTTACGGAGACTCTGTACTCACTACCAACGCAAAGAATCAGGCATGATAATATAGATAGATAGAAAAGAGAACTTTGCCCAGCAGTGGATCACAATAGGTTATATAATAAAGCTATACTATCCCACTGCAAGTAAAAGGCCTCCCCTTTCTTCTTTTACTTCACTTCACACCCGATCCAGTGCAAGCTAATGCCAATCCAGTTTAATTATGAATCGACTCACATTTGGTATTCTGCTACACTAAAGTATCGATCTGATTTCAGTGTCATTTCAGTTTAATTTAGATATTTTGTAAAGTTGTTTATCTATCTATCTATCTATATCGTCACGCCAGCTCCCTCGCGGGGTAGGCAGAGAGTACAGAGTGCCAACAGGTTCTTTCCTTACATACCTCTCTGGCTTCCTCCACTCTCATAGTTCGTCTCATACACACTCGCCGGTTACGGAGACTCTTGACTTGCCCTTCAGCTAAGACACGTTCTATTTGGTCATGGTAAGATAGTCTAGGTCTTCCCCGGCACCTACATCCTTCCACTTTCGCGTTGTATATCTGTTTTGTCATTCTTTCTTCTGGCATTCTTTCTATATGCCCGAACCAACGGAGCATACCCTTTCTCATCTTTACACCGATACTATCTTTCATATCTACTCGCTTTCTTACTACGCTTTTGCGAATACAGTCGGTCAGCGTGACTCCGCACATCTTCCGCAGAGATCGCATTTCGACCGCATTTATCCTGCTTTCGTTCTCCTTCTTACATACCCAACTCTCACTATAACAGCGTTGGGACAAGCACTCCGTTATGCATGGCCAGCTGCGCCTTTTGGCTTAAGTGCCGGCTCCCAAGTAGCCTTCCCATCGCACCATTCACTCTATTACCTGCATTCACTCTTCTCTCTATATCAGCGATGTATTTCCCATCCTTACTGAAGGCGCATCCAAGATATACAAACTCATTCACTTGCTCCAGCACATCGTTACCAACCACAATCCTTGCATTCGTTCTGGTTTCTTCCCGTTCAAAAACCATAATTTTGGTTTTCTTCACATTCGAATGTAAGCCATTGTAAAGTGGTTTAATTAAATTATATTGTTGATCATGTGTTTATCACATCTTAAGCTCAGCTTCCACAGTCCAAATGAAAAATATCTGCCTGAAATCTTCATTTTGACGATGGTTTTGTATATTTGTTGTTTACGTCAGTTCAAAACCATCGAAATAACGTTTAGATTTTGTTCAACTTTCCGTCGGATCTCGATTAGGTAGATGAGTCTCGATTAGATTTTACGAGAATACCATTTGTGAGTTTTATGACATTGAGATTACATCGAGACTGCATTATGATACTTTTAATTAGAGAATTGGCCTTCTGGTGGAACCCATTCTGTGGTATTTTTGTCCAAAGTGCATCCAATATGCAAAAGATATATCCATTCCAGTCTCATTTTAGCTTTGCAGCTGAGTGGCTGTTATACAATTAATATAATATTATAATATTAGCCCTGTTAAGAAACTGTCCCACCGTTGGCACGGGCTCCTCTCAAACTAAGAGGGTTTAGGCCATAGTCCACCACGCTGGCCCAGTGCGGGTTGGCGAACTTCACACACCTTCGAGAAACTCTTAGACTCTCTTAGAACTCGTAGAAACTCACGAGTTTTCCTTCACCGTTAAAGCAAGTAATAGTTAAATTATTACACAATGAATAGGATAGATAAAAGAAAACAAAAAAGGCGTCATATTTTAGCAGGTATACTGTACTCTATCAGTCACAGCTGTGCTTGAGTCATGATAATATAAAATACTATCGTTATCTCACACCTGCATAATTACAGATATATACGCGCGTATAGAGTGATTCATTTTTTAGATATTCCAGAAATGGTTCAATCTAGAATAGCCATATGTATTTTAATAGAAGAATATCTTACGGCCGGTTTAATATTTGCCTACTACGGATACAATTTTGATATATTTTGTCAAAATTCTACTGCCAGTAAGCATAGCTGTCTATAAGTTCAATATTGAAACCGCCCATCAGTACTTAAGCGGTCCGAATCACGAACACAGACGATATTTTAGTTGAATTTGTAAGTTCGTTCGTTCGTTAATCAAAATTACACTGGCATAAGTGTATTTAATAGGTACTTGGTTACCCATAATTACAAAAAAAGCTATTAAAATCGGGCAAGCCATTTAGGGAAAAAGCATTACGAACAGAGGCTGACAGACGCACACAAAGGAATTTTATATATCTAATAAATACGGCATTTAAGGTAGAATGCGAAAAGGGCATCTCTAAATATTTGTAGCTCTATATTTATCGCCAGATTATCGCCAAAAAGGCCTTATTATCAATTGATAACAACATAGTCACACATATCTACGTATTTCTAATGGATTTTAATATTCGCCGTGTGGCATTGTGCTTGTTAATTAAACGGAAATGTTATCGAAAAGAATAATTTTCATATTTGGTAAGTAATTTTTGATGATAAGAGATTAAATATGAGAGGTGTACAGGAGAGAGTAGAGTGGAGTGACGTAGTGGGCAGAGTGTTTTCTCTAAAATGGGGATGTAGGGAGGTCTGTTGGTTCGATCGAGGTGGATATTGGGCTTAAGGGGAATACTAATATGAATGACCTTTAGATTTTTTGTTTGAAAAGGTTCCTGCTATCTATAACCTCACGCCAGATCCCTTGCGGGGTAGGCAGAGAGTACAGAGTTTCAACAGGTTCTTTCCTTACATACCTCTCTCTCTCTCTCTCTCTCTCTCTCTCTCTCCCTCCTGCTAACCTTAAAAATAGTAAAAACTGTGTCTGAGGGATCTAAACTGCAGATTAAGGTTTAAAAAATCCTAGCCCTTAATGAAGAGTTACTCCTGTGTCGTGGGTGTGTTGACAAACATGAAAGGACATTGTCGAAAATTGCCCCGGAACCAGAAAACATTTGACCCATGCCATTTTTATTTATTTATTACCTATATATACCAATTAACCTCGAATTCGCACGAGCGCTTTTACAACCCGCTTTAGTAAAGCGATAAAACATACCTAGTAGCTGATGAATTATTATTATTTATTTTTTTTGAGTTTTTCTCTTATTTTCTTACAAATTATAATTTTTTTATTTTTATCCTTTTTGTTGTCGAAGTTGGTATATGCGCAGTTACAGATAGGGACTTAGTCAGTAGTCATTTTATGGTGTAAGTGTGATGTTAGCTGGCGGGTGATGTGGTTACGTAGTGTAGTACTACTGTTAGCCACTTCGTTATATATTTATTACTAATATTATAAATATTTATTTATTGTTATATTTAAACCAATATTTATCATATGATAACAGATAGTGAATCCTTTTATTCTGTCAACGAATCTACCGCTCCGTCGTGCGATGTAAGTTTTTGTTCCATTGATGACGATCTTGGAGACTTTCTTCGTGACAAATTTGACCAACAGGTGGGCCATTTGCTTAATGTATGCCATATTAATGCCCAAAGTCTACCTAGCCATCAAAACGAACTATATAATACATTTACAAATATTAACGTTCACGCCATCCTGATTTCCGAGAGTTGGCTCAAACCTTATCTTCTATCAACCACTTACGCCCTCCCTGGTTTTGTTCTCATTCGGAATGACAGAATTGGTAGGGGTGGCGGTGGAGCTATATACCTTCGTGGTGACCTCCCGTTTAAAATTGTAGGCACATCTTCTAAAGATTCGCATTCTGCTGAGTTTCTTTTTCTTGAGGTTTGGGTCAAAGGAGCCAAAACCATAATTGGAGTGGTATATTGCCCTCCCACTGCTGATTATTTCGCCGAATTTGAATCGGTTCTTGAATCCTTTGGGTCTGACTACGTGCATCATATCATCATGGGCGATTTCAATACCAATCTCCTGGCCCTTAATTCCCCCCGTTCCCATAAACTCCGACAACTCATTGAGTCGGCCAGTTTGCACATTCTGCCTCTTAATGCCACTCATCATAACATCAAAGGCGATGATACCTGGCTCGATCTCATACTCACATCCAATCCCTCTCTCGTCTCCTCCCATGGTCAGCACGACGCCTCCGGTTTTTCCTATCATGACTTTGTTTTCCTTTCCTATATCCTCAAATCTCCCAAACCACAACCTAAGATGCTGTACAGGCGTTGCTTTGCCCGGATGGATATTAAAAAATTAACTGAAGATGCATCTAAACTCAACTGGAATTCCCTAATGGAAGCTAACACCATCGATGACAAAATTTGCATCTTCAATAAAACTGTGATCCAGCTTTACGATATCCATGCCCCTGTGAAGAAGGTGAGGTTAAAGCGACCTCCTGCTCTGTGGATGACTAGGGGAATTCGTATGGCCATGAGACGTAGAAATCGTGCGTTCCGTATGCTAAAAAAAGACCGTACGGCAGAAAACTGGGCCTACTTCAAAATTGCAAGAAATCGGTGTAATATGATGATACGTGACGCTAAACGCCGCCACATTCTAAGTAATATCACATCTTCTTCGCCTGCCAATATTTGGAAATTCCTTGGTACTTTAGGTATTGGTAAGGCTCGATGTCAAGATATACCAAAAACAATAAGCTTAGATGATCTTAATCGCCATTTCTCCACTACTCCTCCTTTTGATCATCTAACTATTCAGCAAACTCTGACCTTCTTGGGTGGTCTTAGACGTCCAAACATTAACGCTTTTCACTTTTCTCCAGTCGACTCTTGTGATGTTACGAAAATTATTATGTCTATTAAGTCCAAGGCTGTTGGTTGTGACAAAATATGTAGAGATATGATCGTAGCAATACTGGACTGTCTCCTTCCGGCAATTACTCATCTTGTCAATTTTTCTTTTGAGTCCGGCATATTCCCTTCTCTCTGGCGAAGAGCCTTTGTCCGCCCCTTGCCAAAGGTTACCAATCCTTCCCTTCCTAGCCACTTTCGTCCAATTTCCATTCTTTCTTTTCTCTCAAAAGTGCTTGAGGCCTGCGCTCATAAACAACTCTCTCAATTCATTTATAGCAACAATTTAATTAATCCTCTCCAATCTGGGTTCAGGCCTGCCCATAGTACCGTTTCTGCCCTCCTTAAAGTGACTGGCGATATTCGATCAGGCATGGAAGATACCAAAGTTACAGTCCTTGTGTTAATTGATTTTTCCAACGCCTTTAATACCGTTAGTCATGATATCCTCCTGTCTATTCTCTCCTACCGTTTGTGCTCTCAAGTGTTGTGGACTGGTTTTCTTCTTATCTTCGGGAACGCCAGCAGTCAGTTTTGTGTGATGAAACGTCGTCTGCTTGGCGCTGCCTCGATACTGGTGTTCCCCAAGGCGGTATACTTTCTCCTCTTTTATTTTCAATTTTCATTGATATGATAACTCAAGAACTTCAGTGTACGTATCATCTGTACGCTGATGACTTGCAATTATACTCGCAAGACAGTGCTGATCGAATCCCTGATATTATCAGCAAAGTTAATCAGGATCTTGGGGCAATTGAGAATTGGTCCAAAAGGTTCGGTCTCACGGTGAATCCTACCAAGTGTCAAGCGATTCTTGTGGGGAGCTCTAGATTGATATGCAGGGTGAATATTGGAACTTTACCTCCACTTGAATTCAACGGGACAGTTATCCCTCTAAGTTCTAGTGTCAAAGACCTTGGTCTGCATATTGACACGACGCTAAGCTGGCAGACTCAAGTTACGGCCGTTGGTCAAAAGGTAACCGGTGTATTGCGATACTTATATCGATTAAAAAATTTGCTCCCTTCCAATACTAAAGCAATGCTTGTAGTGTCCCTAATATTCCCTATCATCGACTATGGTGATGTGTGCTACTTCGACCTGAATGCAGATCACCTCAACAAACTAGACCGTCTTCTCAATAACTGCATTCGATTCGTCTTCAACCTTCGTAAATATGACCATGTGTCGGTGCATCGTTCTCAATTAAAGTGGTTGCCTATTCGTCCGCGTAGAACTCAGAGGGCACTGACAACATTATTTTCTATTCTCCATTCTTCAGCCTCACCTACTTATCTTACTTCCCAATTTCAATATTTGTGCTCCAATCACGAGAAAAATCATCGCTCCTCAAGTAATTGTCTTCTTCAGTGCCCTTCTCATCGTTCTGATTTTATTCACTCCTCCTTCTTCGTCCAATCTATACTTCGTTGGAATGCATTGCCTCAGGAACTCAGGATGGTAACGAACCGACTCTCTTTTAAAAAAAAAATAAACGAGTACCTACTCGAAATGTTGGCAGAATCCTCTCAATGATAGTTTCACGTCATTATGTATATGTATATATACAGCGACCAGAACGTGTATAATAATTCTGTTTAAATTAAAAAAAAATCTAACTTTAAAAATAGTTGGGATCGATTCAGTTGCCTATTTAGAATGAACTACTTTCAACAAAGAAGAATATTATATACAGTATGTACAATTATATAAAAAAAACAGCAAATAATTATTAATAAAAACGGTTGTAAAAAAGGAAAATACCTATTTACATAGGGCCAAATGGTTCCACGCCACTGTCAGTTGGCAGTGTACCTAGATCGCTGGCAGCATTGCCGCGCTGAATAGCAATGCTTATATGCTGACCAAAATACATACCAGCGTTCCGGTCGCCAGTACACTCCACCAAACGTTTCGAAATTTCTCGAAACATCCGGTAGGCTCCCGGCCCCCACGGACCCAATGTCTCTACCCCAAACGCCTCAAATATGTATCCCGAGCCAAGGGAATCATATTTGCGGTGTTTGAGGGATTCTGCGCTCAGTGCAGCGTTGCCTGCCCGCACCGAGGACGCTGGAAGATGAGACGGAGCGAGAGTGTCGACGCATGTAGCATCCCACACTAACGGCCGTCCCATCTTCCAGGGTACCAGCGTCATACCATCGGGCCTCTTGCCATCATCTCGATGGAGACCAGCCGGTCCAAGGATGGCCACCATGTTGACGTTGGCAAGGGCACGGCGTATGACGCCGTTGAGACTGGCATGACGCGCAATCCGTCCGGCACTTCTGCGGCATGAGAGTCCGTGGTGGCCGAGCTGGTTGACTCTACTACCACACTGACAATGGTGCGCGATCCGCAGAACTAAGGGACTGTATATATATATATGTTTATATGTTATTATGTATAACATTATTATTAGTTTTATATATAGTATTATTATTAATTTATTTTATATTTTTTTTCTTACAATTTTTAGCCACGTATTTTCGCACCTACCACACATGTTTCCACACCACCCTAAGGTAGACTGGGAGAAAATGCCTCAGGCATTAAGTCCGCCTTTGTACATACATATGTGCATAAAGAATAAATAAATGGCAAATATGTGTATCTAACGGACAATTTGCAATCTAAAACGAATATTTCAAAGTATTGCAAGTACTTACATCGAAGTCGCCGACATCTTTACTGAATGTGTTGACATTATCACCTCATATGTATAATGGTTACGGAATTATAACCTCAAATCTAATAGTTGTGCAATATTACAATACTCCCGCTTGTCCGTTTGATAATAAATGCCTTAAGAGACTTTATGGGTGATTTGAGATCATACAAGTATTTTTTCATTGCTGTTGGTTCTGGGGCAAATCATGTATGGGCGCAGAATAATGTCCTTTACCCACAAATTCCCATACCAAAACAGACTGCACTGGGTCCACGTGCTGGAGTATGACCTAGTCTCTCTCACCTCGATTTGTGAGAGAAGGCCTTTGCCCAGTATTGGGCAGTATAGGCTGATATTATTAATAACCAATTATTAAACAATTCTTTATATATAATAATACTAATCTATACTACTATTATAAAGAGGTAAAGTTTGTGAGTTTGGATGTTCGGGGTAATCTCTGGTACTACTGGACCGATTTTAGTGATTCTTTCACCATTAGAAAGCTATCTTATCCAGAAATAACATAGGCTATATAACATAGACCCGGTAGGTGGCGCTGTTGTCTACCGGGTACGAGGTCGCGGGAAACTGCTAGTTTTATATATATCGAAACTGAACAATTCTGTATTACAATTTGGAAAGAAAATGTTTATCCCAAAGGCCAATCGAATAAAACTGACACCGTCACGCCTATATTCCCCTAGCGGGGGTGGCAGAGGTGTACTGGGTACACCCACTTTTCGCATACGATGTTAGGTCCCATGTAATAGGGGGCGAGTCTATTGCTGTATACCGGGCACAATTCCAGACTCCGGACTCATACTGGGAATTTTACGTTGGAAAACGACGGGCTGCGCTGTATGGCTTCTCTCGTACATTTCAGTACATTACAACTTCCCAAGCCGCACCACCGTCGCGCTCCCGTCGCGCTGCGTCGGCTATGTGGCGTAACCTTTAAAGATTAATTGGAAACCTACTAATAATATTAGCGCTCGTAGCGCTGTGCGACCGCGGTGTTCTTACCGATCACTAAGGTTAAGCAGCGTTCGACTCGGTCGGCCTGGGATGGGCGACCGTTTGTGGCATTTTCATATTCGAGCGTCTCCGTGCTTCGGAAGGCACGTTAAGCCGTTGGTCCCGGTTACCACTTAATGTGGTAGTCGTTAAGCTGAGTTGGAAGCCTTAAAGGCGGCTTGATAAGTTCCAACAGCAGGTGGCCACAAACCTGCCTCCACCGCCCCGCACTGGGTCCGCGTGGTGGAGTATGACCTAATCTCTCTCACCTCGATTTGTGAGAGAAGGCCTTTGCCCAGCAGTGGGCAGAATAGGCTGATATTATTATAATAATATTATAAATGTGAAAATTTGTATGTTTTTTACTCAATCACGCAAAAACGGCTAAACGGATTTATATGAAATTTGCCACACATATAGTTTATTACCTAAGTTGACACATAGGTTACTTTTTATCCCGGAAAAGTGCTAGGTTCCTGTCTAAAGTCAACGCGGGCGAAGTCGCGGGTAAAAGCTAATAGACTATATCACCATTACTTTTGCAGGATTTCTTCTTTACACCAGCTCGGTTCTGGCTCTGTCCCGCTGTACAGAAGATGTGGAGTGCTCAGGTCTTCAAGGTAGCGTATGCAGGGATGGAGAGTGCGTGTGTCCTGCTGGTCAGCAGGCTGTTCTAGGAGGAACCTCATGTATGGATGGTTAGTAATATTCCTCTGTCAAAAGACGTCCACAGAAGGACAAACAAATCGCCACGACGACCAGTTTGTACTCGCAACCTACACCAGGTCAGTGGTCCATTTTGTAGCAATATTTCTAGATAAATAACCAAACACCGTCACGCGTATATTCCCCATGCGGGGGTGGTAGAGGTGTATAGTACTCCCATTTTTCGCCGACGATGTTAGTACCCACGTAATAGCGGGCGAGCCTATTGCTATACACCGGGAACAATTCCAGAATCCGAATTAATACTGGGAATTTTCGATAGAAACGCTACATTTTTCCTCGTTGGTCCTCGTGATCGGTCAAAGCGCTTTATTTGATACTAGATGGACGATTTAATACAGGGGTTAAGAGCTGAAGACGCTCCGTCCACGGTGTCTAATAGTCGCCGGTTCGATTCTCGCACGGGACAAATCTTTGTGTGATCCACAATTATTTGTTCACCCACGACACAGGAATAAATCCCAGTGTAGGGCTACGTTTATAAAAAAGAAAAACCCCCGAGGCATTTAATTTAGGCCCACTTCCACAACCCCGGGTTAGTGTTACCTATTAACTTTAACGTTAAAATGCCTTTAACATAACTTTATGATGTCAAGTTACGGCCGATTTCAATATGTAAGTAACTCAAGGATAGATTTGCCTACTACGGATAGAATTTTGGCATATTTTGTATGGAAAATCTGTCAAAATTCTACTGACTGTAAGCAAACTATCCTTGTGTTGAATATTGGCCATTAGTCTGTAGCCACCCCTATAAATGGCTACACAGTTGCGACTACCTACCGATAGATGGTGCTGACGATTCGCCATACATGTCTAGAACGCGATATAAGAGTGCGCACGACGTGTAACATATATCTTGTATATACCCACGACAACAACGCTAGGGGAGAGTGGCAGGCCCCGCCAGACACAACACCCGTCTGGCTGGAAGACGCTAACTCTGGTTCGAGCAAGTGGGTAGTCATGGGTAACTCAGCGAAATTCCTTGCGTTAACTCAGTTACTCAGGCACAGTTCACTACGCCGGCTCATTGCGTTAACTAAAATTTGCGCCATGGTGTAACAAAACTGAACGCGCTGAGTGAGCAGCGAAACGTGTGACTTCTGTATGCGCTCACAGGTTCTTAGCATAAATAGCGCACAGCGCGCGAATTACGTTAGCTCATTGAGTGTAAGAGTATGTGATGTAAAATGCTATCACTCCATTTACATTTCACGGAGATGCAGTTTATAAACATGATATAAAATGTTATATAAATGTGACGAAATATGAGAGTGGAGGAAGCAAGAGAGGATTGTAAAGAAAGAACCTGTTAGAACTCTGCACTCTCTGCCTACCCCGCAAGGGAACTGGTGTGATGATGTAGATACTCGTAGAATACCACAAATGTTCAATAAATTTCAGTGCATTCTGCGGGCAACTCAACACCTTTCGATTTACCCGGTCCTGCGCTATGCGCCAACACATTTTGAAGAAGTGAGTTCTTAGTGGAACTTATCAAGCCGCCTATAGGGATAACAATAATGTTTTCGTCATTTTCAGCGGCATCTTACTATACGTCACCTTGTGTTGAAGATCACCAATGCTCACATCTAGTCAGTGGATTCACATGCCGAAAGGACAATCCTGAATCCCAAGGTAATAAATAATTCATTCGTAATTAGTCTTCAATACGCTTAAAATATAGACATCATGTACCTAGTAACATAAATAACGCAATATCTTAGGCACCCAATAATTTTACCGACTCCATAATAAGTATCGGTGTAAAGATGAGAAAGGGTATGCTCCGTTGGTTCGGGCATAAATAAATAATGTCGGAAGAAAGAATGACAAAATATACAATGTGAAAGTGGAGGGATGTAGGTACCGGGTAAGACCTAGACTATCTTATCATGACCAAATAGACCGTGTCTTATCTGAAGGGCAGGTCAAGAGTCTCCGTAACCGGCGAGCGTGTATGAGACGAACTACGAGAATGGAAGAAAGAGGTTTGTTAGTAAAAAGCCTGTTAGAACTGTACTCTCTGCAAGGGATTACAATCCGGAAAACCGGATCCGGTAATCCGGCATGATTTAATGACTATCCAGGTACCAATTTGTCGGATCCGATGACCGGATCCGGTAATAGATACAGATATTGTTTTTTGGAGAAATTAGCGCGCTGACTACCTAGGTAAATGAGTTATGCTGTGCCTAAATAAAATAAGACGTTTTATATTCATTATTGTGATAATTGTGTAATAGATTATTCATTATGACTGTCATTCTTAATTTATGAACACAATCAATCAATCAGCCTATCGTAGTCCACAGCTGGACATAGGCCTCTCCTAACACGCGCCATTGCACACGTTCCTCCGCCTTCCGCATCCAGTCTGTCCCAGCGACCTTTTTGAGGTCGTCGGTCCATCTAGCTGGGGGCCGAGTTACCTTACGCTTACGAAGTCGCATTACGTACGGCATAATCTACCTAAATTACCTACTTATCGTTACCTTAGTCGATTTAGTTAGATTTCAAATGAATTACTTACATAATGTAATGCACCTAAGTTGCAAGATAATTTTCATTGTTCTTGTAAAATAATAAGACTTCGCTTAACGGCTTTTTATTAAAAATTATTATTTCTAATGTAAAGTTTAAATGACCAAATAGACCGAGTCATACTTCAATGACAAGTCAAGTCTCCGTAACCGGCGAGTGTGTATGAGACGAACTATGAGAGTGGAGGAAGCCAGAGAGGTCTGTAATGAAAGAACCTGTTGGACCTCTGTACTCTCTGCCTACTGTTACTAAGTCTCTTGATTTGCCCTTCTTGGCTTGTTGTCAAAGTCAAAGCATTTTATTTGTATAGGCCAACAAGAGCGCTTACAAACGTCAAAAATTGTTACATTTTTTTACAACTACCACCGTATCGGAATACGGCCTCACACTGAGAAGATCCGGCGAGAAACTCAGCGGGGTAGTCTTTTAACTTAATTGGACTGGCCTTTCTATTTGTCGTTCTTTTTTTTTACGAAACTGTATTTTAATAACAAATTATTTTACAAAGTAGCGCTGTGCGACCGCGGCATTCTTACCGATTACCAAGGTTAAGCAGCGTTCGACTCGGTTGGCCCGAGATGGGTGACCGTTTGTGGCATTTTCATATTCGAGCGTTTCCGTGCTTAGGAAGGCACGTTAAGCCGTTGGTCCCGGCTACCACTTAATGTGGTAGTCGTTAAGCCGAGTTGGAAGCCTTATAGTCGGCTTGATAAGTTCCAAAAGCAGGTGGCCACAAACCTGCCTCCACCAATCAGCACTGGGTCCGCGTGGTGGCGTATGACCTAATCTCTTTCACCTCGATTTATGAGAGAAGGCCTTTGCCCAGCAGTGGGCAGTATAGGCTGATATTATATTATTATTTTACAAACTATATTTAGAAGTTGCCGAATGAGGGAATGCTCAAACCCAATCAGTTTTATCGTCGATATATTTCGAAATATTATAATATCCGTTACTACATAGTCTAGTTTTAATAGCGTTTTTTACCTAATCAATAGGCATATTTCGGATAGCTATGGGTAATTTGTTATAGAAGCGTATATACATTGCCCCATAAAAGATTTGCTATTTCTATCGAGAGGAGTAGAATGTACAATAAGCTCATCTTTGTTCCGTGTATTGACATGATGAATGTCGCTATATTTTTTAAAGTTACTGATTTTTTTTTTAACATGTAATAGAGTTTTTTATATATAAAATTGGAGACAACAGTTAGAATATTTATTATGTCTAAGCCTATATCCGATGCAGCAAAATATCTTTATGATATCATCGGTACGATACGCAGCATTACCTCTTTCTCTATCACAATAACTTCAGTTGATTGTGTAATAGTGTTATATATATTAGATCAGGGTATGATGGGGCTGGCATACCTTGTAGGGTAAAAGCCTCTAAATAAATAAGATTAAAAAAAATTATCTCTTTGAATGAAATAAAACTATTTTTTCGGATTTTATCGCGGTTTATTTTGATTTTTAAGTTCCCGACGTTTCGAGTGCTTTGCAGCACCCATGGTCACGGGAAGGACTGAGGTGTTAGACGTCCAAAAGGCATAGTTGTTCCGGGGTACCCTCAAACTTCTTAATTATTTTTGTTTTTGTTGGTCCGATCTACGCAGAATGAGCTCACGGTGTCTTGAGGTCTTGCAGTGTTATGCTTGGTTTTAGATTTGATTATATTAATTACTGGATCCCAAGACGATGGAAGCACCCAGCCATCTTCTCTATTGAAATTAGGATGTTTTTTAATTTCAATAGCCTCGCGAACCATCCTTGGTAGGAATCGGTGTTCTTTCACGAGGATTTGTGGTCTATCAAATCTGATGTTATGGCGGGTGCGGTCAAGGACATGCTCACAGACTGCAGACTTCTTTGAGCGACGGTGTTTTAGGTCAGCTATGTGTTCTTTAACCCGAGTTTTTACTGGTCTTTTTGTTTGTCCTATGTAAGAGAGACCACATTCACAATCAAGCTTGTATACTCCTGCATCTTGAAGACGGATGTGACACTTGACAGATGGTAAAAACTGACTGATCTTCTTTGGCGGCTTATAAAATGTTTTAATTGAAGCACGCTTCAAGATGTAGCCAATCTTGTCTGTGACTCCTCTTATGTAAGGTAGTACAGCAGGGAGACGCTCGACTGTGGCTGGTTTCACTCGGTCACTGTGACGTTGGCGTGGGACTCGAAGCTTATTGTCGTGCAGGACTTGCTTGACATGTTGAAGCTCGGCAGCCAGATGTTTCTTGTCACAGATCCCTTGTGCTCTCTGAAACAAAGATTTACCCACAGTAGCTAACTGTGATGGATGGTGGTGAGATTCACCGTTTAAGTACCTATCAGTATGGGTCTTTTTTCTATAAACCGTATGGCTTAAGGTGTTGTTGGGGTTACGGATTACTGAAACATCTAGGAAAGCTAGGGAATTGTTTGCCTCCAACTCCATTGTAAACTGAATTTTAGGGTTAATGGAGTTAAGATGATTAAGGAATACATTGTGGTGGTTTGTACAGTTGTATGGGCTCCCAAAAATTCATAAACCGAATGCTCCCCTACGTCCAATTGTTAGCCAAATCGACACACCAACCTACAGATTGGCTCAGCACGTAGCGAAAGTGCTCTCGCCACTCAGAGGACACACAAGAGCACATGTTAAGGATTCATACCATTTTGTTAGTGAGATCAAAAATCTACATCTCACTGACAATGAAACTATGGTCAGTTTCGATGTCCAGTCACTATTCACATGCTTACCTGTACAAGACTGTGCCGAAATTGTAGAAAGGAAACTAGCGGCGAACAACATGCCAGCGGAATACTCAGAACTATTGAGACATTGCCTTACATCTGGCTACCTACTGTGGAAGGAGCAGTTCTACAAGCAAGTAGATGGTGTGGCGATGGGCTCCCCTGTATCTCCCATTGTTGCCGATATATTCATGGAAGACTTTGAGGAGACAGCCCTTCGTACCTCACCTGTAAAGCCAAGTTTCTACAAGCGGTACGTAGATGATACTTTCACAATATTACCATCTGACAAAATTAATGTATTCCTTAATCATCTTAACTCCATTAACCCTAAAATTAAGTTTAGTTCATGGAGTTGGAGGCAAACAATTCCCTAGCTTTCCTAGATGTTTCAGTAATCCGTAACCCCAACAACACCTTAAGCCATACGGTTTATAGAAAAAAGACCCATACTGATAGGTACTTAAACGGTGAATCTCACCACCATCCATCACAGTTAGCTACTGTGGGTAAATCTTTGTTTCAGAGAGCACAAGGGATCTGTGACAAGAAACATCTGGCTGCCGAGCTTCAACATGTCAAGCAAGTCCTGCACGACAATAAGCTTCGAGTCCCACGCCAACGTCACAGTGACCGAGTGAAACCAGCCACAATCGAGCGTCTCCCTGCTGTACTACCTTACATAAGAGGAGTCACAGACAAGATTGGCTACATCTTGAAGCGTGCTTCAATTAAAACATTTTATAAGCCGCCAAAGAAGATCAGTCAGTTTTTACCATCTGTCAAGTGTCACATCCGTCTTCAAGATGCAGGAGTATACAAGCTTGATTGTGAATGTGGTCTCTCTTACATAGGACAAACAAAAAGACCAGTAAAAACTCGGGTTAAAGAACACATATCTGACCTAAAACACCGTCGCTCAAAGAAGTCTGCAGTCTGTGAACATGTCCTTGACCGCACCCGCTATAACATCAGATTTGATAGACCACAAATCCTCGTGAAAGAACACCGATTCCTACCAAGGATGGTTCGCGAGGCTATTGAAATTAAAAAACATCCTAATTTCAATAGAGAAGATGGCTGGGTGCTTCCATCGTCTTGGGATCCAGTAATTAATATAATCAAATCTAAAACCAAGCATAACACTGCAAGACCTCAAGACACCGTGAGCTCATTCTGCGTAGATCGGACCAACAAAAACAAAAATAATTAAGAAGTTTGAGGGTACCCCGGAACAACTATGCCTTTTGGACGTCTAACACCTCAGTCCTTCCCGTGACCATGGGTGCTGCAAAGCACTCGAAACGTCGGGAACTTAAAAATCAAAATAAACCGCGATAAAATCCGAAAAAATAGTTTTATTTCATGTGTAATATTCGCGTAAATCTAAGAACTCAGTATCTCTTTGAATTTTTCTCTAAAGGAAGTTGTCCCTAATGTCTTACTTTTTTCATTTCAGAAGGCAACTGCTATTGTCAGCAAGGGTTCCACTACTTTCGAGGGCGTTGCTGGGTGGCCCTAGAGTATGGAGCGACCTGTAACAGGGCTGAAGAGTGTCTGGGAGTCATTCGGGACCCCTTCGCGATGACCTGTGACGGGGTGTGTACCTGTGCGGACGGGTACTACCAAAGGCAGAGAGGGGAGTGCCGGAAGATCGCTAATAGTAAGGTGTTTTATAACTATCAAAAATCAATCTTACATAGTGTAATTTTCCCAGTATTATTAAAAAGGGAAGCCGAATTCAATAAGAGCAAAACTAAAAATCAAAAAATTAATGTTAGAAGTCGGTGCCAAAAAACCAAAAATTTTTAGGTAACTTTGTTTTTCGCTTTTTAAAGTATTTTTTTAAATAGAGGTATTTAACTAAAGAACCTAACTTAAGATCTGGCGGGATTATACAGATACCTAGCTAACAGCCCATTAACAATTACATATTTTTTTAATTTCAGCTGTGGGCGAAGGCTGCGTTATAAACGAAGACTGCCAGTTCGATAATGGCGCGTGTGATATCAACACTTTCAGATGCTACGAAGTTATTGATGGTAAATATTATCTTATGCTAGCGCCCGCCCGCGACTTCGTCTATGTATCAATCTTTAGAATTTAGTCTTTTTGTAAGTTTGTAAAGTTTTTTAAGTAAGCCTTATATGCTTTAAAAGTTCCAACAGCGGCCAAAACCTGCCTCCTCGCATCGCACTAGCTCCGCGCGCCGGAGTATGACTTAATAACCCACTCCTTGATTCGTGAGGGGTCTTTTCTCAGCAGTGAAATATAACAGGCCGAATTATTATGTTTTACTTTAAAACCCTCGCCTTATTAGCTTGCTAAGTTCCACCAGCAGGTGTCCACAAGCCTGCCTCCACTGCACCGCCCGGACTCCGCGCGCTGGAGCACCTAATCTCTCTCACCTCGATATATGAGGGGCTTTTTCTCAGCAGTGGGGGAGTATAGATTCATTTATTTACTCCCAAAACCGAGCCTTATAATTAGCTTGCTAAGTTTCACCAGCAGGTGTCCACAAGGTAGGTTGAGGTAGCTCAACAATGGACTATATAGACTCATTTATTATTCTCTAGAACCTGTGACGACAGAGGGACCAATGACTACAGAGGGACCGGTAACAGAAGAACCAGACCCAGAAGATGTTCCCAGCTTTCTAGTAATAAGGTCTTTAACCAGACAGCACGGGATCGAATGCGGGACTAACAGCAGCTGTGGGGAACCTTTTGTTTGTTCCTCTCTTGGAGCTTGTGTGTGCCCACCTGGGTATTATGCTAGTAATGATGGCAGCTTCTGTTTGGCCCGTGAGTATGTTGTATTAGTTATTGCAAGTATCTAAGACTTGTTGAATAGAATACGCACACACCCACTCACATACCCGCAAACCCGCACACCACACAAGCACGCATCCACCCACGCACGCACTCACGCACGCACGCACACAGACACACATATACTCAACCACACAGACACAGACACAAACGCACACGCACACACACGCATGCCTGCACACACACATACACTGAGAAAGAGAGACAGATACACACACAGTATATATTTTTCTTGCTTTTTGTAACAGTTAAGAAATACTCAAACTCAAAAGACATTTATTTTTTGTATAAACCATCAACTATCAAATATATGGACATTTCAGTGTCATGTCTTACGGTATATTATTGTGGGGTAGGGCAGCTGACATTGACTCTATTTTTATCTTACAAAAAAAGGGCTATTAGGGCCATCTATAACTTGGGCAGTCGCGACTCTTTGAGAGAATTGTTTAAAGAAGCCAATATTATGACGGTCCCATGTCAGGATATTTATGAAAACATAATGTACTCACGGAAAAATTTGGATCTATTTAATCAGCTCGGTGTTAGGCATTGCTATAACACGCGACATAGAAATAAATTGGATCAACCTCAATCGTCTGTCTAAAATTCACACGTCTTTCATGGGGTACTGTGTTAGATTTTATAATAAAATTCCACTTGATGTCACTCAACTTAGTGAAAATAAATTCAAAACCTGTATTAAACGTACGCTCTGCAAGCGAGCTTACTATACTCTAGATAATTATTTAAAAGATAAAAATGCTTGGATAGGTGTTGTTCCAGGTCCACCAGAATGTGGATAACATGTTCAGCTATAATTATTTATTATTCCCTCTCTTCATTCTAGTAGTTAAATAAAATTTATCATTTTTATTCCTCATTTCTTTATCTGTAAATGAGAGAACCATGTAGCCATTCACATGAATAGTTTAACCTGGTTAATTTAATTTAGACTCACCTGATACTACTTTGTTCTCCCAAACCCCACAACAAAATGTAGATGGAAAAATTGTAAAATACTATTTTAAAAGAGTAACCGTGGAGTTTCTTGCCCTTCTTCTCCACAGGAATGACATTCTGAAGTGGTGGTAGAGTCTTTGTTACTTTTTTGACGATTCATAAATACTGTAATGGTTTACATGAATAAAAAATATTCTGATTCTGATTCTGACATGAAACAATCAACATGATACCCAGATACACCTTGCAGTCGGTTCGCTATTTTAGCTTCTCTTTGTTCTTATGTTAAACGTTATTGCCTGACTTGTTATTGTGACTTGCGGTCCGACAAAGATCTTTTGGTTCGCAGCCAAAACGGAAACTAACGAAATATCAAGTGAAATGTGATTTCATGATAGTTCAGAGTTGCCGTTAGTGTTGTAAATATGAGCGCTGAAGTCGAGCGTCTAGCGCTGAGTCGACGCTCATGAGCGTTGACGTAGACGTAGAACGTAGAAGACGCGAGCGTTTTAAGCGCCATCTCGAGCGTTTTTACAACACTAATTGATATAGTGATTAGATCGCAGGCGAGACTCCCGCACGGGCCTAATTTGTGTCACAAAAAGTTGTCATTTTTCGCATGTGAAATTCATATTAAAATAAACGCAGCCAATGTAGTAAGAAGGTCTCGAGAGCAGTGTATTTTTTTATTGAAGGTGAAAAAAAAATTTTTCATGTCGCCGACTCGAGCGTTTTTACAACTCTAGTTACCGTTTGCTATGAAATTTACCCAAGATCTTTTTTTAATTACTAACCGTGCGGACCAACCTCTTGAAAAATTCCGCGGAATTAGGAAAATTCTGCTAAATGGTAATCCTGAATTCACACCAACGCAACGCCTCACAAAGGCTAAAAGATCCTTGTCGCAGTATACAAATTATTAAGTATAGTTTTTTTTTAACTGAATAATCCATGATTGCAGTGATAGCCTAGTGGTTAGACCGTTGGACTGCAAAGTCAGGGGTCTCGGGTTCAAACTCAGGCACGCACCTCTGTCTTTTCGAAAACATGTGCGTATTAAAAATTAATTATAACTTGCTTTAACGGTGAAGGAAAACATCGTGAGAAAACCTGCATGCCTGAGAGTTACTCGAAGGTGTGTGAAGTTCGCCAACCCGCACTGGGCCAGCGTGGTGGACTATGACCTAAGCCCTCTCAGTTTGAGAGGAGGCCCGTGCCCAACGGTGGGACAGTTTTTTTAACAGGGATAATATTATATTTATTATATAATCTATGATTACGTAGTTATAGGGAATACCGCCAGGCTTCTTGCCACCACGCCGCATAGCCAAGATTTAAATGACTATCCTTGTTCTTTGTTGCGTACCTATTTTATACAAACTTAATATCTATCTATCTATATCATCACGCCAGATCCCTTGCAGGGTAGGCAGAGAGTACAGAGTTCCAACTGGTTCTTTCCTTACATACCGCTCTGGTTTCCTCCACTCTCATAGTTCGTCTCATACACGCCCGCCGGTTATGGAGACTCTAGACTTGTCCTTCAGATAAGACACGGTCTGTATGATAAGTTACTCCAGGTGTTCCCCGGTACCTACACCCTTTCACTTTCGCTTTGTATATCTGTTTTGTTATTCTTTCGCACAAGCTTAATATAACTTTTTTATATGCAGAACTAAGTTCGCCGGTGACAACAGAAGACCAGTGTGTGGGGTTGTTTGCTGAGGTGCGAGACGGGATGTGTACGTGCCAAGCAAATTTTTTCTTCGAGGAGAATATGAGGGATTGCATTAAAGGTGAGATTCGCGTAAGGTATTTCTAACCTACCCTAGGTCGGACAAGTGTAGTTTTTCTAATGAAAACTTCCCAGTACGAGTCCGGAGTCTGGAATTGTGCCCGGTATATGGCAATAGGCTCGCCCCCTATTACATGGGACCTAACATCGTCGGCGAAACGTGGGTGTACTCAGTACACCTCTGCTACCCGCGCTTGGGGAATATAGGCGTGAGGGTGTGTGCGTGTATTTCTAATCTCTCTCATTAAGAGAGGCGCTCTGAGTGCCGTGACTCAGTGGTGTGGTAGTAATTTGTCCTTAATTGATTCCGACAATTTTTGACGACTTAACGCAGTGGTTAAGAGCTTAAGCCGCTCCGCACTGTGTCCAATAGTCGCGGGTTCGATTCCCGCACGGGGCAAATCTTTCTGTGACCCACAATTATTTGTTTCGGTCTGGGTATTTGTGTATGTGAATTTTCAAGTTTGTAAACGCACCCACGACACGGGAATAAATCCTAGTGTGGAATTACGTTTCTTAAAAACGAAAAAACCGACCATTTTAATGTGCAGTGCGACAAGGATCTTTTGGCACGTGACCAAAATCGCAACTAACGCTGCCATCAAGTGAAATGACAGATCATGATAACATGATCAACTTCATGACATTTGCTATGAAATTTACACAAGTTCTCTTTTTATCTCTGTACTCTCTGCCTACCCCGCAAGGGATCTGGCGTGAGGTTATAGATAGATAGATAGATAGATTCTCTTTTTAATTTTAAACCATGCGGACCTACCTGTTAAAAAATCTTCTTGGAAATAAAAAAAAAATACTTCAAGGTCATCCTCGTGAACGGGTGCTGCTTGTGGGGACTGGCCCATCTGGAATCCTCAAGACACTCTTTACAGATAACATCATGAGATTCATATCTCGGTCGTAGGGCACCACACTGGAGCTAGATCGTAAACTATTTAATTGTAACCTAAACATTGTATCTACACAATATATAATTGAAAAAGAAGAAAGAGAAGTAAATAAAAAAGACAAGCCCGATGAGTTTCTTCGCCGGATCTTCTCAGCGGACGCCGCTTTCCGATCCGGTGGTAGATTAGTAGTTAAATTAGATTTAAAAAAAATCTAAATTGACTATTTGTAAGCGCCCCCGCAGGGCCTATACATAATAAATTTTTTGAGTTTGACCCAATAGATCCTTGTCAGACAATATCTTAATTTTTTTTATTTTTATCAAGTACTGTACTCCTTCAGTGCGCTATAATAAGCAACATTTATTATTGACTCAAAGAAATACGGCAATTTCAATTGCATTCATCATCATCATCTCAGCCTATACTCGTCCACTGCTGAACATAGGCCTCCCCAATCGCTTTCCAGCGTAACCGATCCGATGCCACCTGCATCCAACGACTTCCTGCGATTTTCACAAGATCGTCGGTCCATCTAGCAGGCGGCCGCCGTACGCTGTGCTTGCCAATACGTGATCTCCACTCTAGAATCTTTCTGCCCCAACGCCCGTCCGATCTTCGCGCTATGTGGCCCGCCCATTGCCACTTCAGCTTGCTAATCCTGAGAGCTATGTCGGTGACCTTGGTTCTTCTACAAATCTCCTCATTCCTAATTTGATCACGTAGAGAAACGCCGAGCAGAGCTTTTTCCATAGCTTGCTGATCTACTCTGAGCTTTTTTATGAGACCTATTGTAAGAGACCACATCTCTGATACATATGTCATCACTGGCAACACACATTGACTAAAAACTTTAGTCTTGAGGCAATGGGGCATTTTGGATGAGAAGATGTTGCGCAGTTTCCCGAACGCTGCCCAGTGCTTAAAAAGGGTAAAATTCGCATTGTGACGACACGAGACCTCAAGTAAAGTTAGACAGTTTACATGTCTACTAAAGCAAAATAGGCTGGCCGATGTATAAGAATCAGACCGACTATGCTATATGCTATTTTACGTGTAATAAATTAATTTGAATTTAGATTTATGTGTGTGTGTGAATGATCTACGCTGTTGGCCGCGGGCCGTTTACAGCTTCACCGGACCAGAGGGCGAGCGTGCATCCACTACGCTCGAGCCAGAACTGCAAGGGGGCTACTAGCGCAAGGGCGGTTCAAGGAGGAACGGCTTCGGCTTGGGCAGTCGCTATGGGGGAGGGCGTATACTAGGTGTCTTGCCGTGGTGCTCTGCACCGGCTGGCGGGCAAGGGATTCTTCGAGCTCTGGTATCTGTATCCGAAAGAAGGGATGTAAGGGCATCGGGAGGGTCGGTGGGAGCTTGCCGCGGACGGCGGTAGCGGCTGATAGGAGGGGAGTTAGGTTCGTACTCGGCGGCGGCTACGATTAGCGGATTTCTATGATTGGACGTGTTCGCAAAATACCGGGTTGTCGCCTTAGAGCATCGCGCGCGCGGTTACGGCATTAAATGTATCTACCCATAGGTAGATACATTGTAATACGCACGCGCACGTGCTCGCGCACATGGACAGCTTTTGAACTAATCGAAAACTGTCATCACGCACACAGAGTGCGTAACTGAGGTCGCTTTGGCGCCATTTTCATGTTCCATCTAGACAAGTCTTAGTCTGAGAGGCAGAGACTACAGTTCGCCACATACTACGATTCTGACACCCATCTTTCGCTGCATCTATGTTCTTACATCGCCTCAAAGCCATGGATGCCAATATAACAGCACTCACAAACGTCCAAATTATAACATTTTTTACATCTACCATAGGAGCGGAACGCGGCCTCCACTGAGAAGATCCGCCGCGAAACTCAGCGAGCTAGTCTTTTAATTTAATTTGTTTGGCCTTTCTGCTACCTCAAGTATTCCCGTCGATCAAGAATACAACGCACTTAAGAGGCTACCGCGAAAAACACGTATTTTTGTACCTAATTCATTTTAAAAAGTATATGGATTAGAGACTTAATATTTCGTATATAATTTTAGACTGTATATTTCTAGTATCTGGTAATGGAATACACGATAATGCAGAAAAAAAACGTAAAGTCATCGCTATTGCTTTACTTTTTCTGATTACAACGCGAACTGCAATCAATAGAAATTGAATAAATAATCCAGAAGTCGCGTCTAGTCGTAATTGCACGCCGTTCATTCCGATCTCGGTCTCGAACCTATTCGCGCCTCTATTAAAAAGGTGACAACTTGATATTTTGGGAACGCGTCCAATCATAGAAATCCGCTAATCGTAGCCGCCGCCGACTATGAACCTAACTCCCGTCCTATCAGCCGCTACCGACGTCCGCGACATGCTCTCACCGACCCTCCCGATTTTCTTTTTTTTTTTTTTTTTTTTTTTTTTTTTTTTTTTTTTTTTAAATACGTAGCCCCACACTAGGATTTATTCCTGTGTCGTGGGTGCGTTTACAAACATGAAAGTTCACACACACAAATACCCAGACCGAAACAAATAATTGTGGATCACACAAAGATTTGTTCCGTGCGGGAATCGAACCCGCGACTATTAGACACAGTGGGCGGAGCGACTTAAGCTCTTAACCACTGCGCTAAATCGTCCAATGATGAACTTACATCCCTTCTTTTGGATACAGATACCCCACACAGGATCAGACACCGACCTCGCCGGCGAGCTCGAAGAATCCCTTGCCCGCCGGCCGGTGCAGAGCACCACGTCGAGACACCTAGTATACGCCCTCCCCCATAGCGACTGCCCAAGCCGAGGCCATTTCTCCTTGAGGCACCCTTGAGCTAGTTGCCCCCTTGCCCTTCTGGCTCGAGCGTAGTGGTTGCACGCTCGCCCTCTTATCCGGTGAAGCTGTAAAGGCCCCTCAGCCAACAGCGTAGATCATTCACTCACACACAGACACGACAGTCACCGAGTGACTACCCTCGTAAATGTTTCCCTACTCACAATGGAAGTAGTAATTGTTGCTTCAATTGTAGCAAAATTCCTGTAAAGCATTTTTTATTTCATAGTGAAGTATTTTTAGAAAATGATAAAATTCGTTTTAGCACATAGGTCGTTTATTTCTGAGGACGCGCTCAATATATCCGTCCCTTATTATTCTTATTTAAAGTAAGAGTATCACTGTCACTTCCGGATGATACGAGTATATGGGCGATCGAGGTAGGCCCTTAACCGTTTTTAAAGAGAGTTAAAAAAACCTTTTTTTTCAGTGTCACGTCTTATCACGGAATCTTGCGTGACGGACTTCAACTGTCATACTTTTGGCGCCAACGCGCGTTGCAGCCCCCCACAAGCGCCTTGGGGCCTGAGGACTTGCGAATGCAACCCAGATCTGTCGGTCTGGGATGCTAACAGAGACCTGTGTCGGTTGTTCGCTGGTAAGTACATTTTTATTGCCATTTTACGTGTTCATATTTCCGGGGACAAATTGACGTTTACAGAGTTGTCAGGATTTGACACTTTTTAAATAGTCATGTACCACAAATAATTTTTTTCGACACTATAAATAAAATTAAAATTAATCTTAAAAAATTACAACTTATTTATGTTACTTTTAATGTCGAGACAGATGTAAAACAGATATCTATAGTGGTCTATTGACAATTTATATCAAAAAATCTTAAGCAATTCCAGCATTTATGCCCACAATAAATTGATTTACTACAATGTTTATTGTATAAATGCACTCTAAGTAAAATTCAACCTTTATTTAATAAATACAAATAATATTTTTACATATGTCGATAATTTATATCGATTGATTTAGTTGTTACATATAGTGTTATGCCTTAATATCATTGAATTAAATATTAATTTCGTTTGGCACTTAGAACTGTCACTGCCCATCCTATGTGAAAAATATTATAGCAGTATTCCGCGGCTTCAAACCCATTCGACAACAGCGCCATCTACGGGTCCCACTAAAAATCCTTTAGGAAAAGAGATTAAGGCTTTCATAAATACTGTAATGGTTTACTGAATAAAAAATATTCTGGTTCTTTTGACTCGAATAGGGGGGTGACCGTTTGTGGCATTTTCATATTCCAGCGTTTATGTGCTGCGGAAGGCACGTTAAGTGGTTGATCCGGTTACCAATAAATGTGGTAGTTGTTAAACGAGTTGTAAATCTTATAGTTTCCTTGCTCAAACCTACCTTCACCAATCGGCAGTGGGTCCGCATGACCCAATCTCTTTTAGCTCGATTTGTGAGACAAGGCCTTTGCCTAACAGTGGGACAGAAATAAAAAAATTAATTACCGGATTCTAAGTCAAATTATCAAAACCAAGCAAACACCGCAAGACCTCAAGACACTGTCTGCTCATTCTGCGTAGTTCGGACCAACAAACACAATTAAGAAGTTTGAGTACTCCGGAAGAACTATGCCTTTCAGACGTCTAACACCTCAGTTCCTCCTGTGACCACGGGTGCCGCAACGCACTCGAAATGTCGGGAACTAAAATAAACCATGGTATCTATCTATCTATAACCTCACGCCAGATCCCTTGCGGGGTAGGCAGAGAGTACAGAGTTCCAACAGGTTCTTTCCTTACATACCTCTCTGGCTTCCTCGACTCTCATAGTTCGTCTCATACACGCTCGCCGGTTACGGAGACTCTTGACTTTTCCATCAGATAAGACTCGGTTTATTTGGTCGTGGTAAGATAGTCTAGGTCTTCCCCGGTACCTGCATCCTTCCACTTTCACATTGTATATCTGTTTTGTCATTCTTTCCTCTGGCATTCTTTCTATATGCCCGAACCAACGGAGCATGCCCTTTCTCATCTTTACACCGATACTATCTTTCATACCTACTCGCTGTCTTACTATGCTGTTGCTAATGCGGTCGGTCAGCTTCACTCCGCACATCTTCCGCAGAGCTCGCATTTCTACCACATTTATCCTACTTTCATTCTCCTTCTTACATACCCAGCTCCCGCTACCATATAACAGCGTTGGGACAAGAACTCCGTTATGTATGGCCAGCTGCGCCTTATGGCTTAAGTGCCGGCTCCCGAGTAGCTTTCCCATCGCACCATTCACTCTGTTCCCTGCACTCACTCTTCTCTCTATGTCAGCGATGTATTTCCCATCCTTACTGAAGGCGCATCCAAGATATACAAACTCATTCACTTGCTCCAGCACATCGTTACCAACCACAATCCTTACATTCGTTCTGGTTTCTTCCCTTTCAATAACCATAATCTTGGTTTTCTTCACATTCAAGTGTAAGCCATTGATCATGCAGTCGTCTTTCATAACTGTGACTAGTGTTTGCAGATCAGTGGCTGTTGGCGCTATTAAAACCGCGTCATCTGCATAAAGTAGATGGTTTACCACTAAGTCACCCATTTGTACACCTTCATTCATCGCTTTCAGTCTTTTGTTGAAGACTTTTGTCCAGATATATTATAAACAGTCTAGCGGACAACACGCAACCCTGCTTGACGCCGATTTCAACGTCAAACCAGGGTGACCTGTTACCACCCACCCGTACGCATGCCTTGCAGCCCACATAAGTGGACTGGACGGCTCGCAACAAAGTGCCATCTATACCATACTCTGGCAAAATGTCCCAAAGTCTCTTTCGCACAACTCTGTCAAATGCCTTCTCCAGATCTACAAAACCGCAGAAAACCTTCCGGCCCACTGCCAGATGCTTCTCTACGATGTTGCGGAGTGAGAAGACTCGATCCGAACATCCTCTTCCAGACCTGAAACCCCCTTGTGCCTCGCACAACATTCCATCGGACTTCACGCGCATTCTCCGTTCAATAATTTTACCGTACACCTTGGCTGCCAAGCTGATCAAATTTATGGCTCTGTAATTGGCGCAGTCATATTGTGAACCCTTGCCTTTATACAAGGGTACTATGACTGCGCGGCGCCAATCTGTAGGGACTCTACCGGTCCTCCAGCAAAGGTTTGCAAGGGCCCGGAAAGCGTCCCGGACGCAAGTTCCACCATATTTGATCATCTCGGCAGATATCATGTCTACTCCCGCAGCTTTACCGTTTTTCATACTTCCTATCGCCCATTCAACTTCTTCCATAGTGATGTCCGCCGTTGATTCTGGTGCCGCAATCTCGCCTTTAGGCACGTCTGCGGCATCAGCATCCGGGTCATCTCCATACATTTCTCCAAAATATTCACTCCACCGGTTTAGCACAGCTTGTGTGTCTGCAAGAATGTCACCATCTTTAGATTTTATCCTTTCCATTCTGGAGCCTGACGAATCACCTCGAGCCTTTCTCACCTTGCTCCAAAAGAGTTTGGTGTTGTTCTCGAAGTTCTTCGCCAGCCTCTCCTCCTCAATTATACTGGCTCTTTCACGCTTTTCTTTCACTAAAGTTTTAGTGGCATTCTTGCATTGCCGGTATATTTCTTTCCTCATCTCTGTCATACTGGCATTCAGGTTCAAAGAAGATACATAGTCCTGCCACGCTTTCTTCTTACTTTCTACGGAGCTTTGCAACTCCGCATCCCAGCTTTGCAAACCACGGTAAAATCCGACAAATAGTTTTATTTCATATTTGACATTCGCGCAAATCTATGAACTCAGTTTTATTATTTACGGAGATTCACAGGTTTCACCCGGACCTTTGAAAGGCTTGCATGGGGACATGGGTTCAACACGTAGAGGCCCTCTGCAAGAAGTTACTGTTATATAAGTTACCTGCTGAGATCAATTGCTGAATATGAAACATAGGCAGTGGTTAAACCTAACAGGTGCAAGGACTAATGTAAATTATAGATAGAGAACAAGGACATCTTACCATGACCAAATAGACCGGGTCTTATCTGAAGGACAAGTCAGGAGTATCCGTAACCGGCGAGCGTGTATGAGACGAACTATGAGAGTAGAGGAAGCCAGAGAGGTATGTAAGGAAAGAGCCTGTTGGATCTCTGTACTCTCTGCCTACCCCGTAAGGGATCTGGCGTGATGATATAGATAGATAGAACAAGGACTAAGTGAAAGACGTTTAATGGACAAATCTGACCTATTACAAAGGGGACAGAAACTGGCTATATTAAGTGATACTACCCAGCAGTAACACCAGCGTGAGCGCCTCAGGGGTGACGAGAGGTGAGCTGCGCTTTCTCCGAAGCTACTTGCGTCGACATGCCCTTTAATGCTTCCACCCCTGAGTATATCGACGTAAGAAAGCATTACTTTACAACGTCGATATATGAAATAAAACTATTTTTCGGATTTTATCGCGGTTTTGATTTTTAAGTTCTCGACGTTTCGAGTGCTTTGCAGCACCCATGGTCACGGGAGGGACTGAGGTGTTAGACGTCCAAAAGGCATAGTTCTTCCGGGGTACCCTCAGACTTCTTATTTTTGTTGTCTGATCTACGCAGAATGAGCTCACGGTGTCTTGAGGTCTTGCAGTGTTATGCTTGGTTTTGGATTTGATTATATTAATTACCGGATCCCAAGTCGATGGAAGCACCCAGCCATCTTCTCTTTTAAAATTAGGATGTTTTTTAATTTCAATAGCCTCGCGAACCAGCCTTGGTAGGAATCGGTGTTCTTTCAAGAGGATTTGTGGTCTATCAAATCTGATGTTATGGCGGGTGCGGTCAAGGACATGTTCACAGACTGCAGATTTCAACCGCGATAAAATCCGAAAAATAGTTTTATTTCATGTGTAATATTCGCGTAAATCTAAGAACGTCGATATACCTACCTACCTTCTCTGGATGGCCAATTAAGCCAGAACTGAGAGTGAAGCGGGCACCCTTCAGTTTCCACTCGACCGACGAAGACACGCCGAGGTGGGAGCCCTCACCGACTCTCTAGAGCTCTTGGGTTTTTATTATTTTTGTTTCTTTATCAGGTATTGGAGAATCCTGCGAGATTAACAGCGATTGTATGGCGGGAGATATGGAGATTGTGTGTTCACAAAATGAGTTCGGAGAAGGATACTGTACTTGTCCTGAAGGATACGTTGGGGTCGACGGCTTGTGCCTCACTAGCGGACTAGGTGAGTGATATGTGTATGTGAAATTTGGGTGTACTCTGTACACCTCCATCGATATTATATACCTACAGTCGAATTAAGAACCTAATTCGTTCTTGAACTCCCTGAAAAATAAGAAAAAATGAAGCTGTAATGAAAAAAAGCAAATCGCAAAAAGCAAATAACAAATTATAACATGTACAGAATACTATTTTGTTAATTTTAATGAGCATTATAGGAAAAGAGGTCGATGTTCAAAAAAAATTATAAATTTTCTTGCATTAATTGTCCGTTGAGTTTAAATTTGTGTGTTGTATTTTTGTAAAAGTTTTATAAGTAAAAAATTAAATAAACATATTTTCAGAGCTGGGTGATGTCTGTCAAGCGACGCAAGAGTGCACGGGAACAGAGAACACGGTCTGTGAGGGAAGCAGATGCTCCTGCGCAGCGGGGTACCAAGAGATAGACGACGAATGCGCACCCAGTAAGTACCTACAGTTGTACAGTTTACTGTGGGGGAGAAACAGATGACATTATTTTTATTATTTCGTGTAAAGGTAAGGCCAAACCAACGCGTTCTGTTCACACCAACGCGTCGTGCGTCCTACACGTGCTATCTGGGCGGTTTCTGCACGCGCTACCATAGGGAGATACTGATCGCCACCGTAATCGCCGCCGGAAATGCCACCACGGCTGCGGTTGAACGGGTTGCTTGGGCTGTACCTTATAAAATATAAAGAGAGGGCTAGATTAGCGCTAGACTAAGGTAGGAAAAGGGATGGATAGTCTTCTTGTTATTTCCTTTTTTGTAAGGATAAGGGAACATCAAAAAGCAGCGCTCTATATACATATAGTACATAGACAGGAAAATACCTCTATAGTCACACAAGGATCTTTTGGGCCGCGGCCGAAAATCCTGCATAGGACTTCCGCGAGCCTCGGGGGAAGCCCGCGCGGCGTGTTAGATTCTTACCAACTAAAAACCCCAGGGTGGCCAACATCAGCACTATGGAGGGGCTCCGGGATCTCCGTATGAAACACCCCTGTGACGGCAAGACACCTATTATATGCCCTCCCCATAGCGACAGCCCAAGCCGGGGCCGTTTAACCTTGAGGCACCCTTGAGCTAGTCGCCCCCTTGCCCTTCTGGCTCGAGCGTAGTGTATGCTCACCCTCTTGTTTAATGAACCTGGAAAACATCCCTCGGCGTACAGAGTGCATTTTTCCAGAGTAAAAACGAGTAGCAAATAAAGTCTAAAAAGTCCCGTATCTCTCTATCTTATAACAAAAGTCCCTTTTCAATTGGCAACCAGACAACCATTTCAAAAATACACTTCAATTTTATTTATTTGTATTGATTCAATACTTACCCTATCTATGTCTAATTGCAAAATAAGTGCGTACAACGCCGCGGGCACTAGCTAGTAATTAAATAATTTACTAAAAAATATATTTACAGCGATCGGTGGATCTTGCGATGTTAATACAGATTGTACCATAGAGAATACAATCTGTGTAACCGAGAACAATTCGTCCACATGCCAGTGTGATGTGAGTTTCATTACTTATGATGACTTCTGCTGGCCCAGTAAGTATCCAATAATAAAGTATAATTGTATTAACTATTCACGTCCTCTCATTTTTGATTTTGTATTTGTGTGTGTGTGTGTCAACAATCTACGCTGTTGGTCGGCGGGCAAGGGATTCTTCGACCTCGCCGACGAGGTTGGTGTCTGATCCTGTGTGCGGTATCTGTATCCGAAAGTAGCGAAGTAAAGGCATCGGGAGGGTCGGTGAGAACATGCCGCGGGCGGCGGTAGCGGCTGATAGGAGGGGAGTTAGGTTCGTAGTCGGCGGCGGGTATGTTTAGCGGATTCCTATGATTGGACGTGCTCGCGAAATATCGGGTTGTCTTCTTTTTAGTAAAGGCGCAAATAGAAGCGCTCGTAACGCTGTGCAACTGCGGTGTTCTTAGCGGGTACCAAGTTAAAGCAGCGTTGGAACCTGTTATTCTTAAACGGTTGGAGTATTTTCATTTTTAGACGCCTTAGGTATACATGTAGGATTCAAAAATTGGTGCGTGATTCCTATTTTTCCATTTTTTATCTTCAATAAAGAAAAAATCCGTTATATTTGGAACAATGTGCGGGTAATACTATTTTAATAGACAAGATTGCCAGCATATAAAAATAATTCGGAGGAAGACGGACGCTTTAGTGCAGTGGTTAAGAGCTTAAGCCGCTCCGCCCACTGTGTCTAATAGTTGTTCGATTCCCGCACGGGACAAATCTTCGTGTGATCCACAATTATTTTTTATCCGGTCTGAGTAGTCGTGTGTGTAAATGTTCATGTTTGTTAAAGGGACCACGTTTAAAAAAAAAAATCACCGCTTACACCATTTGTGACGTTTATGACATTGAGATTAGATCAAAACTGCATTTTGAACACTATTATTTATGAGAAATTGGCCTTCAGATTTTTTATTACTCATAATATAATAATAGACCAACCACCACTAGATCAAGGTAACAGCATAAAATAGAAATAGCGATATAATTTCTTCTCATTGCCCCGTTGGTCTAGTGATGTTTAATGCGCGCAGCGAACACCTCGTCCTGGTTTCTAACCCTAGGACGGACAAAATGGGTAGATTTTTTAGCGAAAAAAAAACTATCAGTATTTTTGTATTTGTTATTTTACGTAGCCCCACACTAGAATTTATTCCTGTGTCGTGGGTGCGTTTACAAACATGAAAATTCACATACACAAATACCCAGACCGGAACAAATAATTGTGGATCACACAAAGATTTGTCCCGTGCGGGACTCGAACCCGCGACTATTAGACGTAGTGGGCAGAGCGGGCTAAGCTCTTAACCACTGCGCTAAATCGTCCGTCTGTGTCTGTCTGTCTGGAGTCAGTCTTGAGTGTTGCGCTGCGCTTGCCCCGATTAAATGGCATAGGGGTATTTTTGGCGAAGAGTGCTGTCGTCAATATGCTTTAATTTCCAAAAAATGTGTTATTTCGAATAAAAATATGTAATGTTGGTAGAATATTAACCATTACATATTCTTATTTGTGCATGAGTAATTGTAACAGTGATAAAACCCGCCTTTTCGATTGCTCACAAAACGGCCGTAGCAATTGGTATGTAAATTATCCATCGCTTTACTATCCAGGGTGAGGTACTTCCTCAATTTCATTATAATCGTTGTCATCAAGTTCATCGGGGAGTTGATTTAATTTATACAAACACGATTATGAATCTTATTGGACACTGGAAAAATACACTTCAAATTAGTTTGAAGCCATAAGAAGAAATGGTATAGGCTCGCTCCCTAGTACATAGGACCTAACACCGTCGTGGGTGTAAATAATACATCTTTGGCACTCCCGCTAGTGAAGTATAAGAGTGGCGGTTTTTATTTAATAGATAATTTTGCCCAACAGTGGTCACTGGGTACCAGTCGTTCTGCAACGTGACAGAGCAGTGTGTGACGGCTCTTGGTGCACAGAGCTCGTGTGAAGAGAACAAATGCGTATGCGCGGCTAACTCACATTATAGAGATGGCGGGTGCTGGAATAGAATCGGTGAGTTAAGTATTTCTATGGCATTCACAGAACGTCTATTTTTCAAAATGACTACTGTTTGCAGAACCGTCCGTTTTTCTGAATAGATCTTTTGCAAAATGAGCCTTTCGTATAATGTCTGTTTTGCAAAATGTCTACTTCGTAAAATGTCTTTTTTGAAAAATGTCTTTCGTAAAATGTTTTTTTAGAAAGTCCCTTCCATAAAATGCCCGTTTGGCAAAATATCTCTTTCGTAAAATGTCCCTATAAACGTCACATAAATTTCAGGTCTCTTCGAGACGTGTTCGAGAAACAACGAGTGTTATCTTCAAGATATTTCCGAGCGGGTGGTGTGCAGAAACAGTTTGTGCCAGTGCTCATTCGATTTCCCATACTCTGAGGAACTACACACATGCAGTAAGTAATCTATCTATCTATATCATCACGCCAGATCCCTTGCGGGGTAGGCAGAGAGTACAGAGTTCCTTACATACCTCTCTGCCTTTCTCCACACTCATAGTTCGTATCATACACGCTCGCCAGTTACAGAGACACTTGACTTGTCCTTCAGATAAGACTATCTATTTGGTCATGGTAAGATAGTCTAGGTCTTTCCCGGTACCTACATCCTTCCACTTTCGCATTGCATATCTGTTTGTCATTCTTTCTTCTGACATTCTCTCTATATGCCCGAACCAACGGAGCATACCCTTTCTCATCTTTACACCGATACTATCTTTCATACCTACTCGCAGCAGTAAGTAATAATAGAACTTTTGTATAACTTCTGTTTTATAGAGGAGATAGCATTACGTCCAAACTCCTCCACAATAGGTACTAATTTATTTTTCTTTTATTTCCAGCGTCCGGGGCACCGAAGATCTTCATTCATATTTCTCTAATATTAACAGCATTATATCTGGTTTGGAAATAAATTTATATTTAAGTGAGAAAGAATATGTCATCTAGCCAAGTGGATTTACAGTCATTATCGCTAATAGAAAATAAAATTTACGGAAATGACATTTTAGACAACACAACGAGGCAGGACCATAATTTTTTATGGTCCGGGCTCGTAGGTTTAGTGGCAAAGCGCGCGAATAATATATCGATGTTTCCATCGATATATTATTATGTTACTTTTAGCAAACTGTAGAATTTTAACGCGTCCTTGAGGTGGCTATGGTTAGATCGAACTAATTTGAAATAAGACCACAAACATGGGCTCTTAACTTTCGCGCCGTTTTTCGTACGTTTTAATAAAAAATGAATAAAATGTGACCTGCTTCTTACATTTATAAAAGTCTGCTCAAAGAAAATATTTGGCATCAACGGCCTGTACAGTGCGACAAGGATATTTTGGCACGTGGATGAAATATATATATATTTTTTATTTTAAATTTATTCCAGTGTTGTGGGTGCGTTTACAAACATGAAAATTCACATACACAAATACCCAGACCGAAACAAATAATTGTGGATCACATCTGTAAATTGACAGGAGGGGTGTTGGTGGGAAATAAGAATTATCATTTAGTAAAATTTTCTTATCTAGGGAAATATTTCAACCGGTGATTCGCACAATTACCAATAAGATAAAGAACTTGGGTAAATTTCATCGATCAATCAATCAGCCTATCGTAGTCCACTGCTGGACCTCTAGGCCTCTCCTAACACACGCCATTGCACACGGTCCTCCGCCTTCCGCATCCAGTCTGTCCCAGCGACCTTTTTGAGGTCGTCGGTCCATCTAGCTGGGGGCCGTCCTACCTTACGCTTACCAAGTCGCGGTCTCCACTCTAGGACACGCTTGCTCCATCGGCCGTCGATCCTTCATTTCGTCGTAAATTTCATAGCAAACTACAACTCTGTGACTGTCATGACATTCCACTCGATAACAGCGTTAGTTGCGATTTTGGCCGCGGGCTAAAATATCCTTGTGGGGCTTTTCGCTAATAAGGTGTAAGTAATGTAATTTCATCATCTCATCCAAAATACCTCAGTGCCTAAAGACTAAAGTGTTTAGTCAATGTGTGTTACCAGTGATGACATATGGATCAGAGACGTGGTCTCTTACAATAGGTCTCATAAAAAAGCTCAAGGTTGCTCAGCGAGCTATGGAAAGAGCTATGCTCGGCGTTTCTCTACGTGATCGAATCAGGAATGAGGAGATTCGTAGAAGAACCAAGGTCACCGACATAGCCCTCAGGATTAGCATGCTGAAGTGGCAATGGGCTGGCCACATAGCGCGAAGATCGGACGGGCGTTGGGGCAGAAAGATTCTAGAGTGGAGACCACGTATTGGCAAGCGCAGCGTAGGACGACCGCCTGCCAGATGGACCGACGATCTTGTGAAAATCGCAGGAAATCGTTGGATGCAGGTGGCATCGGACCGGTTACGCTGGAAAGCGATTGGGGAGGCCTATGTTCAGCAGTGGACAAGTATAGGCTGAAATGATGATGATGATGATGAATGTAATTTATGTTATAAATATAAGATATTATAAGTATAATCTTTGTTTTATTTTATACTAGCGACTCGCCCCGGCTTCGCACGGGTGATTTATACATAACCCTTTCTCTTGAATCACTCCGTCCGTTGGTGAAAACCGAATGAAAATCCGTTCGATAGTTATTAAGTTAATCGCGTTCAGACAGACAGACACGGGTTTGGTTTTATATTATGCAGTTATAGTGACTGTCTCGTGCTTAAGGGGGGACCTATAATATTTATCTCATAATATGGGTAGCGACAGTTCTAAGTGCCAAACGAAATTAGCATTTAATTCAATGGTACTAAGGCATAACACCATAAGTTTAGAAACATGCCTCTTATTGCAATTGAATAAAGTGTAATTTTCTTTGCCAAGCGTGGCGAGTATGGCAAACACCCCCAACCAATATGGAAGAAAGCAAGAAAACCAGGCCCCTAGTCCCCGGCGGTCCTGTTCGTCCTGGCCACGGTAGCAGCCATGGTAACGACAGGACAAGGGGTGCTAAGAATCTCCGGCAGAGATTCGGCTACCACCAAAACCGAAAATTGGCCCTGGTGACATACAACGCACGCACATTGAGGACAGATGAGAAGCTAGTTGAGCTGGAAGAAGAGTTAAACAAGTTGCGGTGGAGTATTGTTGGTTTATCGGAGGTCCGAAGAGAGGGCGAGGACACGATAACCTTAAAATCCGGCAACTTGTTTTACTACCGGGAGGGCGAACAGCAGTCCCAAGGTGGTGTCGGATTTATCGTCCACAAGTCACTCATAAACAACGTTGTGTCCATCACTAGTGTGTCGAGCAGGGTAGCGTACCTGATACTCAGAATATCCAAAAGATATTCGCTGAAGGTCATACAGGTCTACGCACCGACCTCGGCATACTCAGATGATGAGGTCGAAGTTATGTATGAGGACATTAGTAGAGCTATACATACTTCCAAAGCACACTTTACAGTAATTATGGGTGACTTCAATGCGCGACTGGGCAAACGGGGCGATGATGAGTTGAGAGTGGGGCAATTTGGATATGGGCAGCGTAATCCCAGGGGTCAGAGGCTGGCCGAATTTCTGGAGAAGGAGGGACTCTTTATGATGAACTCTTTCTTCCAGAAGCCGTCTCATAGGAAATGGACCTGGATGAGCCCTGATGGTTTCACAAAAAATGAGATAGACTTCATCATGAGCACCAAGCGACAAATATTTAATGATGTCTCCGTGATTCACAGGGTAAAAACCGGCAGTGATCACCGAATGGTCAGAGGCACATTAAATATTAATGTCAAAATGGAAAGATCGCGTCTGATGAAGTCTACGCTCCGACCTTCTAATACACATATCCAAAACCCCGAGAACTTTCAACTCGAATTGTCAAACCGCTTCGAATTGCTAGACAGCAGCGCATCACATGGACGAAATCAACAATAGGTTGGTAGAGACTGTCCATACGGTCGGTTAAGCCCCACCGTAAAAATAGGCCTCAAAAGCTATCTGACTACACCTGAAACCTTATGGCTGAGCGACGTACCATGAGACTCCAAACCTCCGATGATGCTAAGTCCTATAGGCAGCTCAATGGACAGATATTGAAGTCCTTGCGACACGATCTACGGTCCTTCAACACAAGACGTATTGAGGAGACCGTAGAGCAGAACAAGGGCTCCAAAGTGTTCGCAAGAGCCGCGTCGATTGGGCAAAGCCAGTTGACGAAGCTGAAGACGGAGGACGGAAACGTAACGTCGAATAGGTCAGAGGTGCTCAGGGAGATAGAGAGGTTCTATGGACAGTTGTATACCTCAGTAGCTGAACCTATTGTTGACTTGGTAAAAGACCCAAGAGCCAAGCTAACCCGACACTACAGTGAAGATATCCCGGACATCAGCCTGTACGAGATTAGGATGGCTCTCAGCCAACTTAAAAACAACAAAGCGCCGGGTGAAGACGGAATTACTGCAGAGCTTCTGAAAGCGGGCGGATCGCCGGTACTTAAAGTCCTTCAGAGGCTGTTTAATTCCGTCTTGCTCGAAGGAAAAACGCTGGAAGCATGGAACAGGGGTGTGGTGGTACTCTTTTTCAAGAAAGGTGATAACACTTTATTAAAGAACTATAGGCCCATCACACTGCTGAGCCATGTTTACAAGTTGTTTTCGAGAGTCATCACGAATCGTCTCGAACGCAGGCTTGATGATTTCCAGCCTCCCGAACAAGCCGGTTTCCGGAAAGGCTTTAGTACCATAGACCACATACATACGCTGCGGCAGATTATACAGAAGACCTAGGAGTATAATCGGCCACTATGCTTGGCGTTTGTGGACTATGAGAAAGCCTTCGATTCGATCGAGACTTGGGCGGTTCTTAGATCTCTCCAGCGATGCCGCATTGACTATCGGTACATCGAAGTGTTGAAGTGCTTGTATAATAACGCCACCATGTCAGTCCGAGTACAAGGGCAGTGCACGAAGGCGATCTCCATAAAAAGAGGAGTAAGACAGGGAGACGTCATTTCTCCGAAACTGTTTACGACCACCATAGAGGACGCCTTCAAGCTCTTGGAATGGCGAGGACTTGGCATCAACATCAATGGCGAATACATCACTCACCTTCGATTTGCCGACGACATTGTGGTCATGGCGGAGTCGCTGGAAGATCTAGGACAAATGCTCGGCGACCTCAACAGAGTATCTCAACAAGTGGGTCCTAAAATGAACATGGACAAAACGAAAATAATGTGTAACGTCCATGTCGTACCCACCGCACTCACCGTTGGGAACTCTACTCTTGAAGTTGTCGACGAATACATTTACCTGGGACAGGTAGTCCGGTTAGGTAGGTCCAACTTTGAGAGAGAGGTCAATCGACGAATCCAACTCGGCTGGGCAGCGTTCGGGAAACTGCGCAACATCTTCTCATCCAAAATACCTCAGTGCCTAAAGACTAAAGTTTTTAGTCAATGTGTGTTACCAGTGATGATATATGGATCAGAGACGTGGTCTCTTACTATAGGTCTCATAAAAAAGCTCAGAGTTGCTCAGCGAGCTATGGAGAGAGCTATGCTCGGCGTTTCTCTACGTGATCGAATCAGGAATGAGGAGATTCGTAGAAGAACCAAGGTCACCGACATAGCCCTTAAGATTAGCAAGCTTAAGTGGCAATGGGCGGGCCACATAGCGCGAAGATCGGACGGGATAGAAAGATTCTAGAGTGGAGACCACGTATTGGCAAGCGCAGCGTGGGACGACCACCTGCCAGATGGACCGACGATCTTGTGAAAATCGCAGGAAGTCGTTGGATGCAGGTGGCATCGGACCGGTTACGCTGGAAAGCGATTGGGGAGGCCTATGTTCAGCAGTGGACAAGTATAGGCTGAGATGATGATGACTAAAACCTTAACTTCCCAAAATAGGCTCTATTTACAGAAGATTGTTGATGAATGGACTGCGTATTTGCTATAAGAAATATATATTAAAAATGAAGCTGAAAAGGTCGTGAATTTAATGTATGGAGTAAAATTTAATTTTACAAATTAGAAAGGGTATATAGAAGAAATGTCAGAAGAAAGAATGACAAAACAGATATACAATGCGAAAGTGGAAGGATGTAGGTGCCGGGGAAGACCTAGACTATCTTACCATGACCAAATAGACCGTGTCTTATCGGAAGGGCAAGTCAAGTCTCCGTAACCGGCGAGTGTGTATGATACGAACTATGAGAGTGGAGGAAGCCAGAGTATGTAAGGAAAGAACCTGTGAGAACTCTGTACTCCCTGCGTACCCCGCGAGGGAGCTGGCGTGATGATATAGATAAATAGATAGAGAACTTACCAAAATAATACTTTTAAAACTCTATCTTGAATATATATTGCAAATGTTCTAGTCAATGGTAGATTGAGTATGTATAGAACATACACGTAAATTGTATGCACTTAAATATCCTCTGTACTTTGTTTGGGTGATTTTTTATTTAATTAATTATATTTGAATTATTTAAATAAATAAATGGCATTTCGGGTTCCCCAGGCACACTTTTTACTGTTGGCAAGGTCATCAGACAAGGTAAATTTTTAAATAAAAAACCTCAAGGTCATTGACGTTAGTAATTCCCTTAATAATAATACCTTTAGAACACACACACCTCTTGACTTGAGTGTTTAAGCCACTCCACGTATGTGTATATCATGTCTGTTACGCACCCACGACACAGGAATCATTCCTAGTGAGAGGCTACGTTTTTTTTAAATATATATTATAATATCAACCTATACTGCCGACTGCTGGACAAAGGCCTCTCACAAATCGAGGTGAAAGAGATTAGGTCATACTCCACCACACGGACCCAGTGCGGTGCGGTGGAGGCAGGTTTGTGGCCACCTGCTGTTGGAACTTATCAAGCCGCCTTTAAGGCTTCCAACTCGACTTAACAACTACCACACTAAGTGGTATTCGGGACCAACGACTTTACGTGCCTTCCGAAGCACGGAGACGCTCGAATATGAAAATGCCGCAAACGGTCACCCATCTCGGGCCAACCGAGTCGAACGCTGCTTAACCTTGGAAATTGATAAGAACACCGCGGTCACACAGCGTTACGAGCGCCTCTTTAAATATGATTTCATCAATATTTAAAGTACTTTTCCTCAAACCACGGCATTTACCACCCCATACAGGCACACTAAGTGTTTCACTAATTGTTTTCTCATAAAAAACTGCAATGCAGCCATTAAAAACCTATTAGCTAAAGAGTAATTATCATAAACGAATACTATCCTATTCCTCGGTTTGGCTTAATGGATTCAAAGTCAAAGTCAAAAACCATTTATTTGTTTAGGCCAATACATAAGCACTTACAAACGTCAAAATTATTACATTTTTTACATCCACCACCGGATCGGAACGCGGCTTCCACTGAGAAGATCCGGCGAGAAACTCGGGCTAGTCTTTTTACTTAATTTGTTTGGCCTTTCTGATAACCATTTTTTAACAAAATTGTATTATACAGCATTGCTTAATTTTGCTGATTGAGGAGCTGCTCACATCCAATCTGTTTTATCGTCAAGATAACCCGAAATTTTATAATACCCTTACTTACACAGTCTAGTTTTGATTACCTTTTTAAACTTATTGATAGGCATGTTTCGGATATCTATGGTTTTGTTGTAGAAGCGTATACATTGCCCCATGAAAGAATTACTAATTATGTGGAGACGAGTTGAATTTTCAATAAGATCATCTTTATTCCGTGTATTAACATGATGAATGTCGCTATATTTTTCAAAGCTACTGATATTCCTTTTAACATATAGAAGATTTTTATATATAAATTGTGAGGTAACATGACAAAACAGATATACAATGTGAAAGTAGAAGGATGCAGGTACCGGGGAAGACCTAGACTATCTTACCAAGACCAAATAAACCGAGTCTTATCTGAAGCAAAAGTCAAGAGTCTCCGTAACCGGCGAGCGTGTATGAGACGAACTATGAGAGTGGAGGAAGCCAGAGAGATATGTAAGGAAAGAACCTGTTAGAACTCTGTTCTCTCTGCTTACCCCGCAAGGGATCTGGCGTGATGATATAGATAAATAGATAGGTAACAGTTAGAATATTTATTTCTCTAAAATGAATTAGCTGTTACGCGTTTATATCGTAATCCGCCTTATATTATAAATATGAAAGATAGGACTTTTTTTTAAACGTAGCCCCCATTCGAGGATTTATTCCTGTGTCGTGGGTGCGTTTACAAACACGAAAATTCACATACACAAATACCCAGACCGAAACAAATTTTAGTGGATCACACAAAGATTTGTCCCGTGCGGGAATCGAACCCGCGACTATAAGACACAATGGGCCGCTCCGCCCATTAAGCTCTTAAGCTCTTAACCACTGCGCTAAATCGTCCGTCCGTTTAGATGTTTACTTAAAGAAGAAGAAATGGCATAGGCTCGCTCCCTATATGGTATCTAACACCGTCGTGGGTGTAAATAATACACCTCTGCCACCCCCGCTTGGGGAGTGACGGTGTTTTTTTAATGATAATTTTACCTAACAGTGGTCACTGGGTACCAGTCGTTCTGCAACGTGACAGAGCAGTGTGTGACGGCTCTTGGTGCACAGAGCTCGTGTGAAGAGATCAAATGCGTATGCGCGGCTAACTTACATTATAGAGATGGCGGGTGCTGGAATTGAATCGGTGAGTAAAGTACTTCTATGGCATTTATAGAACGTCTAGTTTTTAAAATGAATACTGATTGCAATACCGTCCGTTTTTCTGAATAGCTATTTTGCTAAATGAACCTTTCGTAAACTATATTTTTTGCAAAATGTCTCTTACGTAAAATGTCTTTATTGAAAAATGTCACTTTCGTAAAATGCACCTTTCACTAAATACCTCTTGCGTAAAATGTCTTTGTTGAAAAAGGTATCTTTCGTAAAATGCACCTTTCACTAAATACCTCTTGCGTAAAATGTCTTTTTTGAAAAATGTCTGTTTAGTAACGTTTAGATGTTTGTTACTCAATCACGCAAAAATGCTTGAAAAGATTTTGATGAAATTTGGCACACAAATAATTTATTACCTCGATTAACACATAGGATACTTTTAATCCCGGGCAGATGTAAGGTTTCAGTCTAAAGTCAACGCGCATAAAGTCGTGGGCAGAAACTAGTCATAATTACCGGTAATCGAAATTCATTTTGTTCAATTTGAAAAGGTTTGTTCACGTTATTATAACCGGTTAATAAAAGAACGTAATTTTAAACCGAATTTCGAACGTTTTGAACCGGTTTTAAAAAACCGTTCCGGCCCCTGTTTATAATATGTAGTAATTTGTGAGTCTGATGAATAAACTATATACTACTATAAAGTTTCATCAAAATCTGTTCAGACGTTTTTGCGTGAAAGAGTAATTAACACACATTCATCCAACTTTACAAACTTTCGCGTTTTTTAAATTTGTGGGATAATAATTTGACGAATGTTGGTACCACAGAGATAGGACTTAAAAGCATGGAGAGATTATAAAACCAGTTCAGCTGTACACTTTTTGTGGACACTTGGTACCATTTGGTCACCAATTTAAAAATCTTTGTTCCTACATGGTTCGTCCTTCTTTTTATTCAAAATATTATGGATTGTCATTTTGACGTAGGCTCCACGCAACTTTATCGGTTTATATTTGTTTGTCTATAATATTGTTCACATAAGATGGGTATGTATGGACAGTTCATTTCCTAACGTATGTTGTGCCTCAAGTAGATGCGGGAGTACAAGACGATGCAGCTTATTTTGGATTTAAAAAGGCTTTTGATATGGCCGATAATGACGTCTTACTAATAAAAATGGCGGCATTTGGATGTACGCCTAAACTGCTTGAATTTTTTGCCCACCACATGCGGGACAGGCGGCAATATGTTGAATATGGGGGAGTTAAATCTGACCAATACTATTCCAGATCAGGAGTAAGCCAAGATAGTAATTTGGGACCCTTTCAGTTTATCATTATGATTAATGGCCTGCCTGAAGTAGTCAAAGACAGTACATGACTCTTTGCAGACGACCTTAAACTGCTGTTAGCGGTTAAAGATCGTAATGACTGTAAGCGCTTACAAGAGGACGTAAAAAGGGTTGCGGAATAGAGTGTAAGAAATCAGTTATATTTTAATACACAAAAATGTCCCGTCATTAGTTTCGGTCGCAAAAGAGTACAAGTACAGTATAAATACAAGCTAGACAACGTTTTGATGGAGAGAACGGACGCAGTTCGGGATTTAGGGGTACGCATGAATATTCGTTTGGATTTTAGGGATCATATCATAAACACTTGTACAAGAGCATATAGAATATTAGGTTTTGTACTTCGACAAGCCGGAAATTTTAAAAACATCAAAGCTATTACAACTCTATATAATTCCTTGGTAAGATCTCAGCTGAAAAATAATTTTATGATATGGGCCCCGCATGAAACAAAATATGGGTGTATGCTTGAACGAATACAAAATAAATTTACCAGATATTTATACTTAAGGCTATATGGGGTCTAGCCTTTTTACCCCTAATATACCCAACCTTGTTTGTCTTAGGCATGGTTGGGTACAATAAGTTGGAAAAACGAAGAAGCTTAGGCCTTGCTGCTTATATTTTTCAATTATTAAGAGGAAAGATATCTAACTCGGGGGTACTGAGGGAAATCAATATCTATGTCCTGGACAAATACATATGGCATAAACGAAGACCGCATTTGTTTAAGGTGCGGCCGGCAAGACCAATTTGCAGGAGAAAGCTACAATGACTCCAACGAACCCCTTACGTACACTTAATAAAGTTGCTAAGAAAATTGATTTGTTCTCTTGCTTTTTGGGAGAATTCGAAAGAGTTACATTGTATACCATATGTCATACTACATGAAATCTAATAACCACACTGTCGCATTGGATGATTCTGTTTTGATAGTGCCGATGTTGTTGAAATAAATAAATAAGTGCCAAACGAAATTAATATTTCATTCAATGGCAAAGGCATAAAAACAAAATTATAGAAACGGGTCATACCTCTTATTGCCATTGAATATAGTATTATTTTCTTTGACACAACTGTCGCAGTACCCACCTTACATGAAAAATACTATAGTGTCTATTCTCTCGGTGACTTTTTATTTGTTTTCAAGTCTATCTCAACCCCAGCAAGTTGACTCGCCGCGCCTCCAGAGCATCGCTTTTGCAAAGAATGTGCTTCATGGTTTCAGTTTCTGTGCCACAGTTCCTGCATACCACGTCGCTAGCTAGGTTCATCTTGTGAAGATGTTCATTTGTGCCATAGTGGCCTGTGTATACTCCAATAAGTGGCCTTAGTTGAGTTCTACTCTGTCTTAGTATTCTCTTGTTATCGCTTTCAATCCACATGTTGGTGAATTCCTTGGAGTGTCTTAGCATTGTGTTAGCCTCCCACTCTATTCTGTGTTGTTCCTTAGCGTACTTGAACAATACACCTTTACAGGCTCCGTCTGGTATGCTTATGAATGGTTCAGGACCTATGAATTTTCCCATGGATCCCTTCTTAGCTAAGTCATCCGCTCTCCCCCCCTCGTGTGCCCAGGGACCCAGACAAGTCTGACTGTGTTGCGCGCTCCGCATCTGTTAAGAAGGTGTGCACACTCCACCGCCAGTGCCGAGTTTAGCTCATAGGAGCAGAGAACTTTAAGGGTAGCCTGACTTTCGCTACACATTACAAAAGAATAATAAGGGACGGATATATTGAGCGGGCGCTCAGAAATAAACGACGTATGTGCAAAAACAAATATTATCGTTTTTTTAAAAAACTACACTAGTAAATAGAAAACTGCTTTACAAGAACTTTACAACAATTATTTGCTATGTTTCTAAGTAAATTCTACTGATTAGTTCGTAAGCATCTCGCGTTGGAATCAAAAAATGTAAATCAATGGAGATGACTTTAGATTTTTTTTTCTATAGAGAAAATTTCGTTTAGTCGTGTATTTCTTTTACCAGATTCTAAAATATATAGTCACAAATCATAATTCGGAATAGTAAGTCTCTAATCCATATACTTCATGAAATTCACGGAGTACAAAACACGATATTTTTTGCGGTAGCCCCGTTAAGCCGTTCACTACATCGAGTAGTCGCGACTCGCGAGTTCGATTCCCGCACGGGACAAATCTTTGTGTAACCTACAAATCTCTGTTTCGGTATGTGTGTTTGTGTAAGTGCATTTCATGTTTGGAATCGCACCCACGACACAGAACTCATTCCTAAAATTGGTTATACTAAAATCAAAGAAAAGGACCGCGTGGAGAAGGTGGCAAAGCGCATCGCTTTGTGATCACGAGGTCCTGGGTTCAAATCGTAGGTCGGACAAATGTAGGTTTTCTAACGAAAAATTCCCAGTATGAGTCCGGAGTCTGGAATTGTGCCCGGTATATGGCAATAGGCTCGCCCCCTATTACATGGGACCTAAGATCGTCGGCGAAACGTGGGTGTACTCAGTACACCTCTGCCACCCCCTCTGGGGAATATAGGCGTGACAGTGACGGTGAAAAAAAAGGCTGGCCCCCTATTATATTGGAACCAAAATTGGCGACGAAAAGTAGGTGTACACAGTAAACCTCCATTACAGTTGCTTGGGAATATAGTCGCTACATTGTTTAATTTTTTTAGATTTTATGCAAACCGACAATCTGATATTTCTTTATATTAGTTTTAATTTTGAATGTATGTAAATTTCGTAAGCTTAACTATAATTAATTTCAATAAAAAAGGTATATTAAAAATATATTAAGATTGATTACAGATACAATGCGAAAGTGAAAGGATGTAGGTGCCGGGGAAGACCTAGACTATCTTACCATGACCAAATAGACCGGGTCTTATCTGAAGGACAAGTCAGGAGTCTCCGTAACCGGCGAGCGTGTATGAGACGAACTATGAGAGTGGAGGAAGCCAGAGAGGTATGTAAGGAAAGAACTTGTTGGAACTCTGTACTCTCTGCCTACCCCGCAAGGGATCTGGCGTGATGATATAGATAGATAGATAAATAAATATATTTTAGGCTCGTCTTCTATTACATTGGAACATAAAATCGATGACGAAGAGTGGGTATTCACAGTACACCCCCATCACAGTCGCTTGGGGAATATAGGCGTCACAAGTTTTTTTTTTCAGTTATGCAAACCGACAAACAGATATTTTTTCGCATTAGTTTTAATTTTGAATGTATGAGCCTAACTGTAATTAATTTTAATAAAAAAGGTGTATTAAAAATATATTAAGATTGTTTAAAAGCGATAAAACACTAATATACACGGTGTAATTTTGTCGTCCTGGAGCGAAACCCCAGGTGAAGTATCCAACGCCTAACTACCAACAGGCATTAAAAAAAAATTAAAGAAAGAACTCTTCAATAAGTACATCGATTGAGTTTTGGCGGGAAGTCGAAGAGTGATGTTATCAATTTGTTTTAATTTCCAAAACTTGTGTTATTACGACTAATAATGTGTAATGTTGGTGGAATATTAACCATTATGTGTTCTTACATGTGCATGAGTGAAGGTAATTGTAACAAAGTGATAAAACGTGCCTTTTCGACTTTCCTCAAAACTGCCGTTGCAATTGGTATGTAAAGTATCCACCGCTTTACTATCCAGGGTGGGGTACTTCATTAATTTCATTATCATCGTTGTCATCAAATTCATCGGGGAGTTGAATTATTTTAAACAAACACGGTTATAAATCTCACTGGACACTGGCAAAATACACTTATAATTAGTGTGAAGCCATAACTTGAAGAAGAAGAAGTACATCGATAGAGTTTTGGCGGGAAATCGAAGAGTGATGTCGTCAATTTGTTTTAATTTCTTAAACTTGTGTTATTGCTTTACTATCTAGGGTGGGGCACTTCATCAGTTTCATAATCATCCTTGTCATCAAGTTCATCGGGGAATTGAATTAATTTTGAAATGAATATTCATAATACTTGACATTGGCAAAATACGCGTCGTCGTGATGCCATAAACATAAAAAAAGTACATCCATAGAGTTTTGGCGGGAAGTCGAAGAGTGATGTTGTCAATTTGTCTTAATTTCCAAAAAATGTGTTATTTCGAATGATCATCAGCTCAGCTCTCTCCCCCCTCCTATTCAGCCTTTATACAAACGTTATTCCTCGTTCGAGTGAGGTACATTTAGCCCTATTCGCGGATGATACCGCCCTTTATGTCTCGTATAGGAATAAGGCATTCATCATCAGCAAACTTCAGGCCGCCGGTTCAGGAGGTTCAGGAAATGGCGTATTGACACGAGAGCGCTGTGGTGTTCTTCTCCAGAGGTTCCACCCCGCACCCCTCCCTGCGCCACCCCAGAAGTAATTCAATACTTACTCGACCGAGTAATTCAATAATAAAGGTTTCAGTAATCCGCTTAACTTATTACATAGTCGTTAAGACACGATAACATGCCGATTCGACCTCAGAACAAATATCTTTTAATCATTAGCAATGTAAAAATGACGTGCTTGTGTAAATATACACTAATTTTTATGTATTATCCACATTTTATTAAGTTTTCATAGAAGTTATGGCTTTTGTAGTATTTATTATTTAGTATATTTGTATATTTCCGATCTCTGCGGAAGATGTGCGGAGTCACGCTGACCGACCGTGTTCGCAACAGCGTAGTAAGAAAGCGAGTAGGTATGAAAGATAGTATCGGTGTAAAGATGAGAAAGGGTATGCTCCGTTGGTTCGGGCATATAGAAAGGATGCCAGAAGAAAGAATGACAAAACAGATATACAATGCGAAAGTGGAAGGTAACGAGATAAAATTAACAACTACGGTACCTGTACAAGACAAGGATGGCTCTCAAACAACTTGAAAAACAACAAAGCGCCGGGCGAAGACAGAATTACCGCAGAGCTTCTGAAAGCGGGCGGAACGCCGGTACTTAAAGTCCTTCAGAAGCTATTTAATTCCGTCTTGCTTGAAGGGAAAACACCGGAACCATTGAACAGGGGTGTGGTGGTAGTGGTGTGTTTTTCAAGAAAGGTGATTCACCTCTTTGAAGAACTATAGGCCCATCACACTGCTGAGCCATGTTTATAAGGTGTTTTCGAGAGTCATCACGAATCGTCTCGAACGCAGGCTTGATGACTTCCAGCCTCCCGAACAAGTCGGTTTCCGAAAAGGTTTTAGTACCATAGACCACATACATACGCTGCGGCAGATTATACAGAAGACTGAGGAGTAGAATCAGCCACTTTACTTGGCGTTTGTGGACTATGAGAAAACCTTTGATTTGATCGAGACTCGGGCGGTTCTCAGATATCTCCAGCGATGCCGAGAGACGAGACGAGAGGGGGAGACGTCATTTCTCCGAAACTGTTTACGGCCACCTTGGAGGCGCTTTCAAGCTCTTGGAATGGCGAGGGCTTGGCATCAATATCAATGGCGAATATATCACTCACCTTAGCTGACGACATTGTTGTCATAGCGGAATCGCTGGAAGATCTAAGACGAATGCTCGGTGACCTCAACAGAGTATCCCAACAAGTGGGTCTAAAACATGGACAAAACGAAACTAATGTTTAAGGTCCATGTCGTACCCACCGCAGTCACCGTTGGGAACTCTACTCTTGAAGTTGTTGACGAATACATTTACCTGGGACAAGCAGTTCAGTTAGGTAGGTCCAACTTTGAGAGAGAGGTCAATCGACGAATCCAACTCAGCTGTCCAGCGTTTGAAACTGCGCAACGTGTTCTCATCCAACATACCTCAGTGCCTCAACACTAAAGTTTTTAGTCAATGTGTGTTGCCAGTGATGACATACGGATCAGAGCCGTGGTCTCTTACAATAGGTCTCATAAAAATGCTCAGAGTTGCTCAGCGAGCGATGGAAAGAGCTATGCTCGGCATTTCCCCACGTGATCGAATCAAAAATGAGGGGATTCCTAGAAGAACCAAGGTCACCGACATAGCCCATAGTAAGCTGAAGTGGCAAAGGGCGGGCCACATAGCGCGGAAATAGGATGGGCGTTGGGGTAGAAAGATTCTAGAGTGGAGACCACGTATTGGCAAGCGCAGCGTGGGACGGCCACCTACCAGATGAACCGACAATCTTGTGAGGATCGCAGGAAGTCGTTGGATGCAGGTGGCATCGGACCGGCTGCGCTGGAGAGCGATTGGGGAGGCGTATGTACAGCAGTGGATAAATATAGGCTGATATGATGAAAAGAAGAAAGAGTTGGAAAGAACCTCCTCTCTCTATGAGGAAAGAACCTGTTGGAACTCTGTACTCTCTGCCTACCCCGCGAGGGAGCTGGCGTGATGATATAGATAGATAGATAGATATGATGAAGATGATGAGTACTACGGTACAGTTTTGATCAGTCAAAGGACCGGCTTAGTGACGACCGCAACCTTTATCATCATAATATCAGTATAAAATATGGAGTATAAACTTGAATAAGGCTACTACGCAGCGCAGAATGGCGTGATGTTAATTACTTAAGTATCGCTTGCTAAGTACATCCTAATAATTTTACTGGTCAATAGTGCTGTTACCATTTTAAAATATCGATACATCGGAACCTTTGAAAAAATTGTTTCATCTATATTCTCCAAACATAGATGCTAAAAATGTAACGTAAGGCAGAGATGGGCAAAATGTAATCAGATTAACGATATACATAATATAGGCGTGATGGTGTATTAATGATTAACGATTATAATTACATTTTGTAACTTTCATCGATACGACTACACTATTAATCTTGAATCATGATTGAATATTCAAAATACAATTGTAATCATTAATCTGATAACATTCAATAGAAGATTATTTAAAAGATAAAAATTCTTGGATAGATGTTATTTCAGCTCCAATTGAGTCATGACAACCTTTTCAACTGTTGTTAGTTAACATTCCATCTCTTCTTTCTATTAATTTAACAGAATATGTACTTTTTTTGTAAATGAGGGAACCATGTAGCCATTCTCATAAATAGTATTATTCGCTCTTTTAACTTAGACTCACCTGATGACCAACCTACATTGTTCTCCCATACCCCACAATAGAATGTAGATGAAAAAGTTTGTAACTTTTTAATTTAAAAGAGTATCCGTGGAGTTTCTTCCCCTTCTTCTCCACAGGAATGACATTCCGAAGTGGCGGTAGAGTCTTTGTTACTTTTCTGACGATTCATAAATACTGTAAAGGTTTACATGAATAAAAAATATTCTAATTCTGATTCATTTCGCTCATCTTTGATGTAAGTATCATAGGTAAGTACAAAGTCCCTATTTTGTAAATGAGAGGACTATGTAGCCACTGACTGATACCATGAATCTAAGTACACTTATGTTTAATCTATACTTAAGCACATCTATTCAGCTCGTTCTGCACTGTTCTCCCATACCCCATGAATGCAATGTATACAAAAAGAATTGGAAAACTCTTATTCTTAAATAGAGTAACCGTGGAGTTGCTTGCCCTTCTCCACCGGAATGACTTTCCAAACGGTTGTTAGAGTCTTAAGTAATCAATTATTTTCTATTTTTGACTATTCATAAGTGCCTATTGGTCTACATGAATAAAAAACTTACATTTTTTCTACCATTTTACACGAATATTAATTTTATTTTGTAAGTGAATCCAACTCGCAGCTACTAAATTAGGAAAGCGCTCTATGCTCGGACCATTTATCTAATAAATTATTTACCGTAAACAAAAACAACAATTAATATACAAAATGCACATTAGATACATTTTAACAAGTTTTATTTAATTTTTATAAGCAGTGATACCCTAGTAGCAGTGCATATTAAAAGTTAACTATCACTTGCTTTTACGGTAAAGGAAAACATTGTGGGGAAACCTGCATGATCGTAGTCGGCGGCGGCTACGATTAACGGATTCGCATGGGTAGATGCGATCGCGAAGTGTCGTGTTGTCGCCTTTTTAATATAGGCGCGAATAGGTTCGAGACCTAGGTCGGAGTGGAGATCGACATTCCGTACGAACCAGGGGGCTCCTACGGCTTTACGAAGGAAGCGGGTTTGAACCGCCGGAGGACATGGTACTGTTTAGGGTGACCCCTAGATATTTGACCTCTTTGACCCCGGGAATGGGTCGGTCGAACATGGTCATTTGGCCGAGATTACTTCTAGGGCGGCACAGGGAGTGGCGTGGGGTGGCACCTCTGGAGAAGAACACCGCAGCGCTCTTGTCCGGGTTCACCTCAATACGCCACTTCCTGAACCAATTCCCTAGGGAATTGGCGGTTGCCTGAAGGTTTCTGGTAATGAAACCCTTATTCCTATGCGAGACGTAGAGAGCGGTATCATCCGCGAATAGGGCTAGATGCACCGTACTCGAACGAGGAATGTCGTTCGTGTAAAGGCTAAACAGGAGGGGTGAGAGAGCTGAGCCCTGCGGGACTCCAGCTCGGGTGGAGTGGGGAGTGGAGCGCGTCATTTCGACGCGATATCGGAAGGCGCGATTTGACAAGAAGTCTCGTATGATGAGCACGAGTCTGTCCGGCACACCCATTTGGTAGAGCTTGTAGATCAAGCCGTTGTGCCAGACTTTGTCGAATGCCTTCGCGACGTCGAAGAAGAGGGCGCCCGTGTAGACGGGTTTGGGTTTGTTAAGACCGGAGAGGATGTGCTCCGTGATGCGGTGCACTTGGTGGACGCAGGAGTGTTTGGCTCGAAAGCCGAACTGCTCGTCGATAAGGATACCCCTGGACACTACAAAGTCTTTGAGCCGCGCCAGAAGCAGGCGCTCGTAGACCTTAGCCAGGGAGTTGAGAAGACTGATAGGGCGGTAGCTCGCGGGGAGATTACGAGGTTTGCCGGGCTTGGGAATGCCTATGACGTCTGCTTCTTTCCACTTAGCGGGGAAGGTGCACTTCGTCATGGCGGCGTTCAATATGGCCACTAAGAGGCAGATGAGTTGGGCGGGCAGGCATTTCAGAACGCGATTCGAAATGCCGTCAGAGCCGGGGGCTTTTTTGGTTTTGTGACCCATAATGAGATCTTCGACCTCCGTTTGGGTGATAGGAGGTAAGGAATCGGCGGGGGGGGGGGGATGCCCTGCGCTCGACCTTGGCATACGTATGTAAAGTTGGTGACAATGCAATAATATGGTACCATGGAGCTGGTCTCAGCCTGTAGTCGGAAGGTGGCCATAGGAACATGTAAAGTGTAAACTATACAAGGTAACCCCCTTGTGTTTAGGTTTGTTAGATTAGTATTGACAAGTACTATACAACCAGATAGTGTCCTGGGTCTGATGATGAAGCCAAAGGGTGGCTAATGCAACCACCCAACTACTTAGTATAACCTCGGCGTGTTTGGGTTCGTTGTATTTGTCTTGACGTGTGCTTTATACCTGGATGGTGTATAAGGTCTGATAATGGAGCCAGAAGGAAGTCATAGGAACTCCTGAACTAAGATATCTTCGTTATGCTTTCCTATAAAGGCTTCTTTTTAAAAAGGTCTTTATATATTAAAGTATCAAGCGCGTTGGTTGCCACAACCTTTTTCACAATACTAATATTAAAAAAGTCATCGGCCAAAAGTGGGCGTTTATTATACAAGTCTGCCACCCCCCCTTGGGGAATATAGACGTTACGGTGTAATATAATCTTACTTTTTCCTGAAAAAGAGATTTATTTTTATTGATTTATTTTTATTCGGTTTTTTTTTTTAGTTAATATTATTTTTATTTCATATTATTATTTATATTATTGTGTTTTTTTATGTTTGATTTGTCTGATGACAGTTTTTCATTTTGCTCTTCTTCGTGTGCATCGGATGACAGCTTCGCGTCCGCTCTTTCTGATGATTCCGTTCACCTGCGCGAACAACTTTCCTCCCTTCTATCTCCCTTTAAAAAATTCTTCAATGTAGCCCATATAAATGCTCAGAGCGTTCCCGCCCACTATCCTGATTTATTGTCTTCTTTTGACTCTGATATTATACATGCTGTACTTATTTCTGAGACTTTCCTCAAACCGGCTGTTCCTTCCACACAGTATTCTTTGACCGGGTACAAACTCATTCGCAATGACAGAACGGGCAAGGGAGGTGGGGGGGGGGGGGGGGGGTTGCGGTTTACCTTCGCGAAGATATTGCTTATAAAGTCGTTGACCAGTCTCCGAGTGTTTATTCAAAATTTGTAGAACATCTTTTTGTAGAACTCACGCTCAACCATGCTAAGATCCTCTTAGGTGTTTATTATAGTCCCTCATGTTATATTGATTATTTCCTTTCTTTCGAATCTAAGCTTGAGTATTTTTCATCATTATATGACAATACAATTATTCTCGGAGACTTCAACACCTGCTTGCTGAAGGATAATACCCGCAGCCGTAGCCTCAGGTCTCTTGTCTCTTCTGTCAACATGTGTATTCTTCCACTTAACGCTACTCATCATGCTCCCCATTGTTCCCCTTCCCTTCTAGATCTAATCGTAGTATCTGACCCTAGTAAGGTAGCCCTACACGGACAACTCCCAGCCTCTTTTTCTTACCATGACCTTATATTCCTTTCTTATAAAATTTGCGCTCCTAAACGCAAATCTAAGTTCCTTTTCCTACGTAGTTTTAAGAACATTGATCTGGATCGTTTAAGGGAAGACGCGAGGAATATTGACTGGTCTCCTGTTTACAACTGTAGTGACTTGGACACTAAAGTATCTGGCTTTAATCTAATAGTATTAGACCTTTTTGATGTTCATGCTCCCCTAAAAAAGGTGAAAGTAAAGCACCGTCCGGCACCATGGTTGTCTGACACTATTAAAACAGAAATGTCTAAAAGGGATAAGGCTAAAAGACGCTATAAAAAGTATCCTACACATGAGAACTGGTCTAGGTACAAAAAGTTGCGAAATCGCTGCAATCGTATGTGTAGGGATGCTAAGAGACGCCACATACACGATTCAGTCCAAAATTTCAATACGACTCAGGCGTGGCAATTCCTAAAGTCTCTTGGTATCGGTAAAGCTTCCAACGAGAATACCCTAGATATTGATCTTAATGATATAAATACGCACTTTTCAAAGTCGCCTGTCACCTTAAACAGTGATATTAAAACTTGTACTCTTCATGAACTTTCTCGCCAAACCTTGCCTGTATGCCCACAATTTTCTTTTCAGCGTGTTACAGAGGACGAAATCAGAAAGTCAATTCTATCTATTTCTACTAAGGCTGTAGGTGATGATGGCCTTCAAATCCAAATGCTTCGCCTCCTCATGGATGAATTGATTTCTGTTATTACTCATATTATTAACTGCTCACTTGAGTCTAGCTCCTTTCCCTGAGCCTGGAAGAAGGCCCACGTTCTACCGCTTCCTAAGGTTTTAAATCCTTCGACCGCCTCCCAATTCCGACCAATATCAATCCTTCCTATCCTATCCAAAGTTCTGGAAGGCGCTGTCCAGAAACAACTTTCGTCCTTTCTTTCTTCCAATTACCTGCTTAGTCCTTATCAGTCTTGATTTCGTACTGGCCATAGTACAGTAACTGCTCTGGTCAAGATTACTGATGATGTTCGACTGGCAATGGAAAATAAACTTCTTACTGCTCTAGTTTTGCTGGACTTTAGCAGTGCCTTTAATTCTGTCGATTTTGACATTCTCCTGGGAATCCTCTCTTCACTTAATGTATCTTCCTCTGTAACAGCCTGGTTCAACTCATACCTTCGCGGTCGCTCGCAGTCGGTCTGCTATAATGAGGCCTCCTCAGAATGGTGTGATCTTTCAGCGGGCGTACCGCAGGGTGGCGTGCTCTCTCCTCTTCTTTTCTCGATATTTATCGATGCGATCACTAAAGTTATAACGTCACATTATCATCTCTATGCAGACGACTTGCAGCTATATCGACATTTTAAGGTCGAAGAGTTTTCTGTGGCCATTGATGCCATCAATAGTGATCTTGAACGTATCAGCCAGTGGGCTAAGAGTTTTGGACTCTTAGTCAATCCTGTAAAATCGCAAGCTCTCATTATTGGTGGCAGGTATTTCTACAATCTCTTGGACCTTCAGTCTCTTCCTACAGTTATTTTTAACGCTGTTCCTATACCATATTCGACTAGTGCGAAGAATTTAGGTGTATACATAGACTGCAATCTTTCATGGTGCACTCACATCGCAGAAGTCAGCAGGAAGGTATATTATTCATTTCAATCTCTTAAACGGCTCCAGAATTTCCTGCCTTTTCAAACTAAAATAATTCTCGCTCAATCATTGCTTCTGTCACTTTTAGACTACGCTGATGTCTGTTTCCTTGACGCGACAGAGGAACTTCTTAACAAACTCGAACGTCTGCAGAATTTGTGTATCCGCTTCATTTTCGGTCTACGCAAATATGATCATGTCTCCGAGTATCGATCGAAACTGAAGTGGCTACCTATTCGCCGACGTCGAGATTTACATATTCTCTCTCTTCTCTTCTCCGTCCTTCATAACCCTAGCTCGCCTGTATATCTTCGTGAGCGTTTCAAATTCCTTATCCCTAGGGACAAAACTTGTCGTGCTACCTCTCTTCTTCTCCGAACTCCTCGTCATTCTTCCACTCTCTATGATGGCTCCTTTACTGTACGTGCGGTGAAACTCTGGAATTCCCTTCCACACTCCATACGCGATGGCTGTTCTCTAGATGTTTTTAAAAGACGAGTTAAAGAGTATTTCCTTTCTAGTTAATATTTATTGTATATATATATGTGTGTTGTGTATTTATTTTATTAATTCATAGTTGAGTATATGTAAATAGGTATTGCATAGTTCATGTAAGTATATGAAAATATTTATTTTTAGTTCCGATATTATATATTATTAGTATAATTTATATATTTATGTATTTCATTATCAACTCTGAATTTTAATTCTGTTATTTTTTAGTTCCGTGATTGTACAATTGCCCTCACTTCCACATAATTTCTCTTTCCTTAAAGGTTAACTGAAAGTGAGTTAAGTTCACCTTTGTACATCTTCTGTGTAAATGTTGTTTCTGTGTTCTATTGTACAATAAAGAATAAATAAATAAATAAATATTCTATCCTTATACATCTATCTTTACAGGTCAGAAACCCAATGCGACAGTGCGGCCCCTTAAATAACCATAACAATATCTGCAAAACTATTTCTAAGTTAAACTACAGAAACAAAAATGTATAACAATAACAAAAGTAAATAATATTTTAGGTACAATAACAAATAACATACATTACAACCTTTGCGAACTCACTCAACGGACACGTAAATATGTCGACAGTAATATGAGCCGCATTTATAGTGCGAATTGCCCTTGCCAAAGGCGATTTTGCTGCTAAATTAGTTCTGGCTGCCGGTAGCGCTAGCAGTTGCGGGCGCTGCCGCCTCCACACATAACGATCCGGTACGCACATACACAGTCCACACAGCACACCCAGATTTTGCTCCTTACCACGTAACAATCTCACTAAATACGCCGCGACTGCATACTCGCGTCGTACCCTAAGCTCATGGTACCCGACAATACCCAGAACAAATAGTGTCGGGTACATCAACGGATAAAAAGGATAGACATGATCTCTATCATACGCGAAGTAAGATTATAATAGTTTTGGTTCGCGCCCTGAATGCCTGCCTTTAAAAAACCAGCTTAATGTATGTAGGTATCATAATGTAAGCGCATGTAAAAAATCTAAATGTCTAAAGAAATATTCCACATCACTACACAAAGAGCATAATAATACGTTTAACAATCTGACCTTTGGCATAACACGGCACGCGCTCCGCGCACTGCCACTAATTTAAAAAATAAAACCACTACCAACTTAACACAGCCAACTGTCAAACTTGCCACAGATTACATAGGGTTTATTTTTCCGCTGTAACTCACCAAAGAGGTTTCCTTCACTGGATTTTCGTGACATGCAATGCGTGCTTGCCCTTTGGAGCTAATTAGGAATTTTGGTATTGTACTATAAGTGCTAAGTTAGTGGGAAAAATGTTTGGAATGGAGTAAATATCATGAGGAATAAAGAAATACAAATCTTTTGAGGCCGTCAACTTGTTTTTAAAGGAATTAGGGGTTCCGTGTGTTCCTTTCTTTGTTATTAAATCTGTACCGTACTGGAGATTCAAAAATCGTTTATGCGATGAAAGTTGCATGCAAAGATGGAGGTTTTGGCGGGAAGTCAAAGAGTGATGTCGACAATTTGTTTTAATTTCTAAAACTTGTGTTATTTGAATAATAATGTGTAATGTTATTGGAATACTAATTATTATGTATGCTTATATGTGCATGAGTAAAGGTAATCATAACAAAATGATAAAGCGTGCCATTTCGATTTCCCTCAAAACGGCCGTAGCTATTGGTATATGAAATATTCATCGCCTTTACTATCCAGAGTGGGGTACTTCATCAATTCTATTATCACCGTTCTCATCAAGTTCATCGGGGAGCTGAATTAATTTAGAATAACACTATTATGCATCTCACTGGACATTGGAAAAACACATTTAAATTAGTGTGAAGTTAGTGTTAGTGATTATTGCGATTGTTGTAATTAAGTTGCAATAGTTTGTCCGTTTGATTTAAGGATCTGAGTCTGTGATGCAGCGATCCTGGATATTGGGGGTGCCTTTGATCGCACAACTTTCTTCTCTATTGAGGAAGCTGCAAAAAGGCATGGAATAGAACCAACACTGACAAAACAGATTAAAAACATGCTTAATGATAGGGTTATTCAATCTTCTATTTTAGGTGATCGATTAACCGCCAAAACAACCAGAGGATGTCCGCAGGGAGGTGTTTTATCACCAACTCTATGGAGTCTCGTGATAAACTCGCTCCTGGAAATTACGAACACAGGTCCATTCCACACGGTAAAATATGCGGACGATATCGTAATACTAATCAATAGGAAATTCGCCAATATAGTATCAACACTAATGCAAGAATACTTGGACAAAGTGACGCAATGGTGCACGACACATAGTCTATCAGTTAATCCACAAAAGACGAATGCGATTCTGTCCACACGAAAAAAGGTGCTCACGGGTCTGCAGGACCTGCATATGTACAAAAATAAAATAGAATGGACCAACCAATAGGAGAATGAAAGTAGGATAAATGCGGTAGAAATGCGAGCTCTGCGGAAGATGTGCGGAGTGAAGCTGACCGACCGCATTAGCAACAGCATAGTAAGACAGCGAGTAGGTATGAAAGATAGTATCGGTGTAAAGATGAGAAAGGGCATGCTCCGTTGGTTCGGGCATATAGAAAGAATGCCAGAGGAAAGAATGACAAAACAGATATACAATGTGAAAGTGGAAGGATGCAGGTACCGGGGAAGACCTAGACTATCTTACCACGACCAAATAAACCGAGTCTTATCTGATGGAAAAGTTAAGAGTCTCCGTAACCGGCGAGCGTGTATGAGACGAACTATGAGAGTCGAGGAAGCCAGAGAGGTATGTAAGGAAAGAACCTGTTGGAACTCTGTACTCTCTCCCTACCCCGCAAGGGATCTGGCGTGAGGTTATAGATAGATAGATAGATAGAATGGACCAACGATGTCAGATATCTGGGTGTAAGACTTAATAAACAACTTCGTTGGCACCTTCACGCTGATCATACCATTGAGAAAGCACTCAGAGTGCTGCACATGTGCAGATCAGCATACGGAAAAACCTGGGGGCTACAGCCCAAAATAATGTATTAGATTTATAAAATGATAGTAAGACCAATAACTTACGGCAGCATTGTGTGGTGGCCAACAACAAAAACTCCAACATGTAAGGATGCTTTGAGGAAGTTACAGAGAACAGCCTGCTTGGCCATAACAAGTGCCTTCAAAACAACGCCAACGGCAGCCATGGAGAGGATACTTAATCTCACCCTCTCATATAGTCAATGAGACAGAAGCAAGGAAGGCACTCCATACACTAGCTAAAACGGGACTATGGAATACATCAATGCAAAGATCCGAACATACCTCATTAGCACTAGTTAAAGAGGTGGATGATATGAGGGATATGAAATGCGGCAAAATCCTGACCACATACATGTTCAACAAAAGGTTTAGTACTCACATTCCAACCAGAGACCAATGGAAGGGAGGACTAAAGAAGCAAAGTTAAGAACAGAGGACATGGTATACTGATGGATCCAAAACCCAACATGGAACAGGAGCCGGAATATACACTGAATGACTTAGTCTTAATCAAAGCATGGGTAAGATGACTTCGATATTCCAAGCAGAAACTTATACAATTACCATGTGTGCAAGACAAATATTGGACACACATGCTACTGATAAAGAAAACTATATATGTAGTGACAGTTAGGCTGCTCTTAAAGTTCTCAGCTCCTATGAGCTAATCTCGTCACTGGCAGAGGAGTGTGCACACATTCTTAACAGATGCGGAGCGCGCAACACGGTAGGACTTGTCTGGGTCCCTGGGCACACGGGGATTGAGGGCAATGCCCGAGCGGACGACTTAGCTAAGAAGGGATCCATGAAAAATGTATAGGTCTTGAACCATTCATAGGTATACCAGACGGAGCCTGTAAAGGTGTATTGTTCAGGTATGCTAATAAACAACAGAGAAAAGGGTGGGAGGGTAACACAATTCTAAGACACTCCAAGGAATTTACCAACACGTGGAGCGAAAGCGATAGCAGGACAATACTAAGACACAGTAGAAATCAACTAAGGCAACTTATTGGAGCATACACAGGCCACTGTGGCACAAATGAACATCTTCACAAGATGAACCTAACTAGCGACGTGGTATGCAGGAACTGTGGCACAGAAACTGAAACCATGAAGCACATTCTTTGCAAATGCGATGCTTTGGCGGCGCGGCGAATAAAGTTGCTGGGGGTGGCCTATCTATCACCAGGAGAATACTGGCTCTTCCCCCCTGGCGGATTACACAGCCTATTACAGGGAGTATTTGGGACACCAGGTACGTACCTAAGAGCACTAGGGCAGTACAAAAAAATCCCATTGGGTCGAAGTGCGTTTGATGAAGATCAACCCTAGAAAATGCCAAATAAGATAAGAAGGATCTGAGTATAAAGCCATCGTAAACATCAATTATTAATTATCAAAGTCGAAATCTTACGCTACGCTTACATACATTCGGAAATTGATTTTTTTATATAAATGAAACTTGAGACTATAACAAAACAACATGCTGCTTGCAGAAAAGCCGTAACAGCTTCGTTTGCTCCTCAGCCGCCTCCTCTACGCCTATCATATCGTCTTGCTGCTACTAGGGCTCGTATTGCTGGTGACCATAGAATTGCAGACAAATATACTCAGAATAATTTAAAAGTAGGAGGCGGACATCCCAGAGCAATGTTTTCCAAAGTGTTGCGTTGTTTTGAAAGAAAGAGAGGATGCTGATGCTAAAAACTATTGCGTTCCGTATAGCCGTAAAAGGGGATTATTCTGACGGCACCACAAATGCTATTGGCTGGGCAGCCTTACATACATTTTATCATATCAATGGAAATCATTACGCTGCTTTTGTAGCGGCTAGGAGAATGAGAAAATCTTACACTCTTCCTAAACAATGGAAAAAGTTTCTCCAACGATGGATTTCAACTCGAATTGTCAAACCGCTTCGAATTGCTAGACAGCAGCGCATCAGTGGACGAAATCAACAACAGGCTGGTAGAGACTGTTCATACGGTCGGGTCCAAGTATTTTAAGACCCACCGTAAAAATAGGCCTCAAAAACTATCTGACTACACCCGAAACCTCATGGCTGAGCGACGTTCCATGACGCTCCAAACCTCCGATGATGCTAAGTCCTATAGGCAGCTTAATGGACAGATATTGAAGTCCTTGCGACACGACTTACCGTCCTTCAATGCAAGGCGTATTGAGGAGACCATAGAGCAGAACAAGGGCTCTAAAGTGTTCGCAAGAGACGCGTCTATTGGGCAGAGCCAGTTGACGAAGCTGAAGACGGAGGACGGAAACGTAACGTCAAATAGGTCAGAGGTGCTCAGGGAGATAGAGAGGTTCTATGGACAGTTATATACCTCAGTAGCTAAACCTGTTGTTGACTTGGTAAAAGACCCAAGAGCCAAGCTAACCCGACACTGCACTGAAGATATCCCGGACATCAGCCTGTGCGAAATTAGGATGGCTCTCAAACAACTAAAAAACAACAAAGCGCCGGGTGAAGACGGAATTACTGCAGAACTTCTGAAGGCGGGCGGATCGCCGGTACTTAAAGTCCTTCAGAGGCTATTTAATTCCGTCTTGCTTGAAGGGAAAACGCCGGAAGCATGGAACAGGGGTGTGGTGGTGCTGTTTTTTAAGAAAGGTGATAACACCTTATTGAAGAACTATAGGCCCATCACACTGCTGGGCCATGTTTATAAGTTGTTTTCGAGAGTCATTACGAATCGTCTCGAACGAAGGCTTGATGACTGCCAGCCTCCCGAACAAGCCGGTTTCCGGAAAGGTTTTAGTACCATAGACCACATACATACGCTGCGGCAGGTTATACAGAAGACTGAGGAGTATAATCGGCCACTATGCTTGGCGTTTGTGGACTATGAGAAAGCCTTTGATTCGATCGAGATTTGGGCGGTTCTTAGATCTCTCCAGCGATGCCGCATTGACTATCGGTACATCGAAGTGTTGAAGTGCTTGTATAATAACGCCACCATGTCAGTCCGAGTACAGGGGCAGTGCACGAAGGTGATCCCCATAAAAAGAGGAGTAAGACAGGGAGACGTCATTTCTCCGAAACTGTTTACGGCCACCTTAGAGGACGCCTTCAAGCTCTTGGAATGGCAAGGACTTGGCATCAACATCAATGGCGAATACATCACTCACCTTCGATTTGCCGACGACATTGTGGTCATGGCGGAGTCGCTGGAAGATCTAGGGCGAATGCTCGGTGAACTCAATAGAGTATCCCAACAAGTGGGTCTTAAAATGAATATGGACAAAACAAAAATAATGTTTAATGTCCATGTCGTACCCACCGCACTCACCGTTGGGAACTCTACTCTTGAAGTTATCGACGAATACATTTACCTGGGACAGGCAGTCCGGTTAGGTAGGTCCAACTTTGAGAGAGAGGTCAATCGACGAATCCAACTCGGCTGGGCAGCGTTCGGGAAACTGCGCAACATCTTCTCATCCAAAATACCTCAGTGCCTAAAGACTAAAGTTTTTAGTCAATGTGTGTTACCAGTGATGACATATGGATCAGAGACGTGGTCTCTTACAATAGGTCTCATAAAAAAGCTCAAAGTTGCTCAGCGAGCTATGGAAAGAGCTATGCTCGGCGTTTCTCTACGTGATCGAATCAGGAATGAGGAGATTCGTAGAAGAACCAAGGTCACCGACATAGCCCTCAGGATTAGCATGCTGAAGTGGCAATGGGCTGGCCACATAGCGCGAAGGTCGGACGGGCGTTGGGGCAGAAAGATTCTAGAGTGGAGACCACGTATTGGCAAGCGCAGCGTAGGACGACCGCCTGCCAGATGGACCGACGATCTTGTGAAAATCGCAGGAAATCGTTGGATGCAGGTGGCATCGGACCGGTTACGCTGGAAAGCGATTGGGGAGGCCTATGTTCAGCAGTGGACAAGTATAGGCTGAAATGATGATGATGATATAAATGAAAACACAAACATCCCCGCTAACCCCACCGTCATCAAATCACGCGCTATTTTTAAAACAGCTTCTTTAATAGGAAGTACAAAATAATTCATTGCTAAAATTTCTGGAATAACGCCATGATTCTACACAGTGCGTGTTTACTCCACTTCTCATTTGCAAGTCGATCGATTCAACTCAAGATTGGTATCAGCCCGCTACCGGCTCAGTTAAAAGGTTATTTAAAAGGTCGCAGCCTTGGTGTCTTAGTTCCCTAAGTAGGTTCAATAATATTAATAATAATATCAGCTTATACTACCCCACTGATCAAAAGCCTTCTCTCACAAACCGAGGTGAGAGAGATTAGGTCGAATAGTTCAGATTGGTGAAGTCAGGTTTATGATCAGCTACTGTTGGAACATATCTAGCTGCCTATAAGGCTACCAACTTGACTTAATGACTACTACATGAAGTGATAATCGGGACCAGCGGCTAAACTTGCCTTCCAAAGCACGACGTTGAATATTAAAATCTGAGTAGGATAAATGATAAAAGCAAACCCGGAAGCAGATTACACCGTTGGACTGCAAAGTCAGAGGTTTCGGGTTCAAACCCAGGCACGCACCTCTGTCCTTTCGAAAACATGTGCGTATTAAAAATTAACTATCACTTCCTTTAACGGTGTAGCCTGTACTATGTATTTATATATACATACATTCATACATTCTATGAGGCCTGTTGTGGCGACCATGGATCAAAAAATCCTTTGGTGAATTGTGGGTGTACTTTGTATACCCTAGCCTGTTTTAGGGATGGCAGACATTATAGTTATTTTATACCACTTTCGTTAATCAATGAAGCATTAATTTATTACAACTAGTTCTTATGTAAACACTTGGTAGGCGCCAATGCTTGACGATCAAACAGTTTTGACGTATGAGCTGTCACACTTTACGCTTACCATTTCCATTATAGATATTAAAAAATATTATCGCACTTGATAATGTGATCAAAATCAAAGAAAAAAAAATTTTTTTGCACATACGTAAATATGTATGAAGTTGTTTAATAATTATAAAATATTAATAATAAAACAGTATTAATATAATTAAATCCAAAACCAAGTCTAACACTGCAAGACCTCAAGACACCGTAAACTCATTCTGCGTAGATCGATCCAACAACAATAATGAAGTTTGAAGGTGCCCCTGAGTTTTTGGCGAGAAGTCGAAGAGTGATGTCGTCAATTTGTTTTAACTTCCAAAACTTGTGTTATTTCGACTAATAATGTGTAATGTTGGTGGAATATTAACCATTATGTGTTCTTATATGTGCATGAGTGAAGGTAATTGTAAAAAAGTGATAAAACGTGCCTTTTCGACTTCCCTCAAAACGGCCGTTGCAATTGGTATGTAAAGTATCCACCGCTTTACTATCCAGGGTGGGGTACTTCATTAATTTCATTATCATCGTTGTCGTCAAATTCATCGGGGAGTCGAATTAATTTAAACAAACACGATTATATACCTCACTGGACACTGGCAAAATACACTTATAATTAGTGTGAAGCCATAACTTGAAGAAGAAGGTGCCCCTAAATTACTTATGGACGTCAAATACCCCAGTCCCTTCTGTGGCCATAAGTGCTGCAGAGCACTCGAAACGTCAAAAACATAAAAATCAAAAATAATCCGCGATAAAATCCGAAAAATATTTTAAATAATAATTATTATTTATTTCAGGCATCGGAAATTGTAAAATTTACAGACCCATGTAATACACACATATAATATATTAAACTTACAACCTAAGTAACATGTCATTTCGGCGACATGTTGCGCTGTGCATGAGCGTCTTGCAGACTCCCACGAAGTCTCCTGAAGTCTCCTTCGGCCAGAACTGCTCGCTCATGAAGGTCTCTAGCTTGACAGTGGGAACTCGCACCACAAACGAATTAAACGCCGTATTGTTTTGCGAGTTCAGCTTCGCGACCCCCAGAGTGTACATGGTCTTCTCAATGTCATCGGCTTTGGTGGTGTAATGTAACCGTGTAAATCATCATCGACCGGCGCAGTCCCATACCGGTTTTGCCGAGGAGGCTTCTCCTTCCGTTCCACCTTCATGAAGCCTTCCTCATCACTACGGCCCTTCATTGTGGCCTGAGGCACCTTTATTTAGCAAAAATAAGTGTTTATGTATTTGCCAACAAAAAGCACTTACAAATGTCAACATCATTATTTTTTTTTTTTACATTTAGGTACCACTGACCGTAAAGCGGCCTCCACTGAGAAGGTTCGCCGAAAAGCTTAGCGGGTGACACGTTTAACTTAAGATGGTGTTTTAATAAAAAAAAATGCTCCTATAAGGCTGCTATATTCTTGTTTTAAACAGCATGTGTAATGGAAGGGCTGATTGAAGAGCTGCTTAAACTCAATAAATAAAGGTAATTGAGATAATCCATAATTCTTTAGTATTAATACACCGTCTAGTTTTGATAGGCTAAGTCAAGACTCTGTAACCGGTGCGCGTTTATGAGACGGCGTGCACGCAGAGATGGGCAAAATGTAATTAGATTAATGATTACAATTGCATTTTGTAATATTTAATCATGATTCGAGATTAAAAGTGTATTCGTAATCGTTGTTGCACATCGCTCGTAGAACTGACGGCCGTTGGGGCAGAAAGGTTCTCGAATGGCGACCACGTACCGGAAGACGTGGAGTGGGTAGGCCCCCTACAAGATGGACCGATGACCTGGTGAAGGTCGCGGGTAGAAGTTGGATGCGTACAGCACAAAGCCGGTCGTTGTGGCAGTCTTTAGGGGAGGCCTTTGTCCTGCAGTGGACGTCTTTCGGCTGAAGACGAAAAAGAAGAAATCATTAAAACATCATCAGACCAAAATTCTCCGAGCGGGACTGGTTAATCATTTATCTGAATACATTTTGTCCATCTCTGCGTGCACGGTGTTTTGTTTTTAAATGTAGCCTCATATATATCATATCAGCCTATACTGCCTTCTGCTGGACAAAGGTCTTCTCTCACAAATCGAGGAGGGAGAGACTAGGTCCACTCCACCACGCGGACCAAGTTCGGATTGCTGGAGGCAGGTTTGTGGCCACCTGCTGTTGGAACTTATCAAGCCGCCTTTAAGGTTTCCAACTCGGCTTAACGACTACCACATTATGTGGTAGCCGGGACCAACGGCTTAACGTGCCTTGCGAAGCACGGAGACGCTCGAATATGAAAATGCCACAAACGGTCACGCATCTCTGGCCGACTGAGTCGAACGCTGTTAACCTTGGTAATCGGTAAGAACACTGTGGTCGCACAGCGCTACGAGCGCCTCAACGTAGCCCCATACTAGGATTTATTCCTGTGTCGTGGATGCGTTTACAAACATGAAAATTCACATACACTAATACCCAGACCGAAACAAATAATTGTGGGTCACACAAAGATTTGGTCCCGTGTGAGAATCGAACCCGCGGCTATTCGACCCAGTGGGGTCCGGACCCAGTTGTCTGTAAAATCATCACATAAATCTCTATCCACATGCCAGAGCCTTTGCGCGGTAGACAGAGAGTACAGAATTCCAGGTTCTTTCCTTACACACCTCTCTGGCTTCCTCCACTCTCATAGTTCATCCCATACACGCTTTCCGGTTACGGAGACATTTGACTTACCTTCAGATAAGACAGGGTCTATTTGGTCATGCGGCGAGGCTGGTGACAGAAGGGTGCTCTGAAGTGATTGGAAGGATCCGGCGGCTCGGTCTAAGGGTGGCCCTAGAAAAATCTGAGGCCCTTTGTTTTCATGGGCCTCGACGACGCCCACCCTCGGGAGCGTGGATCCAGATCGGTGGTGCAGTTGAGGTAAGGCCTACATGAAGTACTTGGGTCTTGTCCTCGACGGCCGCTGGAGGTTTGAGGAGCACTTCCGTGAACTTGCCCCTTAATTGGTGGCGATGGCCGGCGCTCTGAGTTGGCTCCTGCCCAACGTTGGAGGCGCGAGTGCGAGCTACCGCTTACTGTGCTCCGGGGGGTCGATGGCCCTGTACGGCGCGTCGGTGTGGGCAGGCGCCCTCAACGCCCGGACCTGAACCCTTCTGCGAAGGCCGCTGAGGGTCATGGCGATCAGGGCCATACGCAGCTACCGCACCGTGTCGTGCTAGGCCGCATGCGCGTTGGCAGGGACTCTACCCTGGGACCTGGAGCCGATCGTGTTGGTCTCAGTTTTTCGCCAAAGGGCTGAAATAGGAGGGCTGGGAGGAGCCGCACCCGATAAGGTAGCGAGGTGGCGGCGACGGGCACAGAGGCGTGCCTTCCGTGAATGGCGCAGCCGCCTCGAAGAACCGAGCGTGGGTCACTGGACCATACTGGCGGTGTATCTCGTGCTGAAGGAGTGGGTGTGCCGAAAAGCAGACACGCTCACCTTCCGACTTATGCAGGTCCGGACGACGAACGGTTGCTTTGAAAGGTACCTGCACCGTGTGGCCGGGAGGGAGGTGGAACAGAGGTGCCATGAGTGCTCTGTCTGCCGGCGATTGTTCGCTCCATGGTCAGCAGCGAGAGGTCATGGGACGCGGTGATCACCTTTGCTGAGGTAGTCATGGCACGCAAGGCGGCGGCGGAGCGTGTCAGGGAGGACGATCCCCTGGCTGACCCAAACCGCCGACGGAGACACGGGCGCAGGAGGCGACGACATGCCGACCTCATGCCGCCGTAAAGAGGGCGCGTGGGTGACGGCATCGGGGGCAAACTAAGGACAACCACCGGAGAGGCTGTGGATCAAGTCCCCGTCCCTGTGGCCTTTCCTAAAAGCCGAAGGCGGAACTCGTGGAGGTTTTAGTCGGTATGCTGCTGCGGTCTCCGCGCCGCACAATGCGGGGCGAGGACTGCGGCAGAAAGTCCGACACTCCCCCGCCTGTCTACCTAGTCTTTTCTCCACGGAAAAAAGGATGTATTTGATCATGGTAAGATAGTCTAGGGTTTCTCCGGTACCTACATCCTTCCACTTTCGCATTGTATATCTGTTTTGTCACTCTTTCTTCCGACATTCTGTCTATATGCCCTAACCAATGGAGCACATACCCTTTCTCATCTTTATACCAATACTATCTTTCATATCTACACGCTTTCCTACTACGCTGTTGCGAATATGGTCGGTCATCTTCTGCAGGGCTCGCATTTCGACCGCGTTTATTCTATTTTCATTCTCCTTCTAACCCAGCTCTCGCTGCCCATATAGGCGTTATAACAGCGTTAGGACATGCACTCCGTTATGTATGGCCAGCTTCGCCTTTTGGCTTAAGTGCCAACTCCCAAGTAGCTTTCCTATCGCACCACTCACTCTGTTCCTTGCACTCACTCTTCTCTCTATGTCAGCGGTGTATTTCCTATCCTTACTAAAGGCGCATCCAAGATCGCTATATTTTTAATAGGTCGACACCGAGATCGGCATGAAACTATTTTTCTACCACGGTACGGTACTACATACAAGAATCTTCCCGACCGGGAGCTAGAATCCAAAACATCGCGTATTTCACAGCTAGTAAATTTGATCGCATGCTTCTAATAACTTAGTTGTTTGGACGCCGCATACTACTTACGTGTCAAGGGTTGGTACTAGTGATAGCGAGTTATAAAATCAAAGGCAAAAATAATTTATCTGTTTAGTCCAATATATAAGCACTTAAAACGCCAAAAGTATTACATTACTACATCTACCACTGGACCGGAACGCGGCCTCCACTGAGAAGATCCGCCGAGAATCTCAGCGGGCTAGTCTGTTTACCTAATTTGTTTGGCCTTTCTGATAACCATTTTTTTTTCAAAATTGTATTATAAAGAATTGTTTAATTTTGCTGATTTAGGAGCTGCTCAAACCCAATCTGTTTTATCGTCAAGATAATCCGAAATTTTGATCTTACATCTAGTTTTGATTGCCTTTTTAAACTTATTGATAGGCATGTTTCGGATATTTATGGGTAATTTGTTGTAGAAGCGTATACATTGCTCCATGAAAGAATTACTAATTCTGTGTAGACGAGTAGAATGTACAAGAAGAGCATCTTTGTTCCGTGTAATAACATGATGAATGTCGCTATATTTTAAAGTTACTGATATTCTTTTTAACATATAGAAGATTTAACATATATAAATTTTGAGGTAACAGTTAGAATATTTATTTTTCTAAATTTTTCCTTAAGGGAAGCTCTCGGAGCCAAATTATAAGTTGCTCGAACAGCTCTTTTCTGCAGAACGAAGATGGTGTTTAGTTCTGTAGAGCATCCCCATAGCAGTAATAAATCATAGGATAGGCAGTGACAGTTCTTATTTCCAAACAAATTACTATTTAATTCAATGGTGTTAAGGCATAAAACCATAGTATAGAAACGGGTCATACTTCTTATTGCCATTGAATAAGGTATAATTTCATTTGGCAATCAGAACTACCCATCCTATGTGAAAAACATTATAAACACACATTTGTTTGGTAGCGAATGTTGTTATATCAACCCCCGCTATCACTCACACCCCACCCCAAGAACGCCATTACCTTATTCCTATAATAACACATTCTCTCAAGTTATTTATAGCTCACAACCACCATTATAACTAAAACCCTCCCCATATCTAATCTATTAACGTACATAGCTCAACTTACACTGGACATTTGCCTACAAATCAGCTAATATAACCGGAACTCTACATACATTAAGTATGTATTACATGTAAGGGTCAATTTATATTGGGTGATGTTGGAGTGAAGTGTTTGTCCTGTCATGTTTGCAATAGAAATTATTCTTGCAATTCAAAGATGCAATCTTTTATATCTAAGTAATCAGTTACTAGAAGTTTCCCGGGGCTTCGCCCCCGATCGACACCAGCGCCACCTACCGTGTGTAACTATATCTAAAAATCATCCAGATGACCCCATAACTACAGAAAAATCATTAAAAATCCGCCAAGCTGTTTAGGAGGAGAAGAATTGCTAACATACGCACAGCGAAATTTCATGTATCACTAGCTTCTTCCCGCGACTTCGTTCGACCAGGAGCCTAACATTTTACCGGGATAAAAAGTATCTTATGTGTTATTCCAGGTAATAAACTATCTTTGTGTCAAATTTCATCCAAATCCGTACAGCCGTTTTTGCGTGATTGAGTAAGAAACATACAAACTCACATTTATTATATTAGTAGGATTATTAAATAACTGAATTTCCTATATTACCCGTTCTTCTATAGAAATACATGTTGATGCTACCCCACAGGAACTATTCACTTATCCGGGATAACAATCAATAATCTCTGAAAAGCCCCGTTAAAATCGGGGCAATCGTTCCGGAGATTATCCCGAGCCAACAAACAAACAGACATTTTTTTAAACATGCCATTAGTTTTAACGTCGTGGTGTCCATGTAAGCTTCATAAAACTTTTTTATTTTGAAAGTACAGACAGACAATTTTATATATTTGTGTTGACTAGCGCATTCGAATAAGTTGCTTAGAAACAGAATTGAACTTATTGACGGACGATTTAGCGCAGTGGTTAAGAGCTTGAGCTGCTCCGCCCACTGTGTCGAATAGTCGCGGGTTCGATTCCCGCACGGGACAAATCTTTGTGTGATCCACAATTATTTGTTCCGGTCTGGGTATTTGTTTGTGAATTTTCATGTTTGTAAACGCACCCACGACACAGAAATAAATCCTAGTGTAGGGCTACGTTTTTATAAAAAAAAAATAAACAAAAAATAATAATCTTTATATTTTATTATTCAGACTGCCTGGTAGGTCTGGTAGCAAAGCACATCGCTTTGTGATCACGAGGTCATGGCTTCAAATCCTAGGTCGGACAAATATAGTATTTCTAACGAAAAATTCCCAGTATGAGTTCGGAGTCTGGAATTGTGTCCGATATATGGCAATAGGCTCGCCCCCTATTACATAGGACCTAACATCGTCGGCGAAACGTGGGTGTACTAAGTACACCTCTGCCACACCCGCTTGGGGAATATAGGCGTGACGGTGTGTGTATATTTTATTCATTTATTCTTTAATTAATAACGTCGCCCCAGAAAGGACTTTTTCCTGTGTCGTGGGTGCGTTTACAAACATGAAATTCACATACACAAATACCCAGACCGGAACAAATATTTGTGGGTCACACAAAGATTTGTCTCGTGCGGGAATCGAATCCGTAACTATTCGACCCAGTGGGCGGAACGACTCAAGCTTACCTCCCTTCCTTATCTACCTCGATTTTTCACCATTACTAAAATTTGTCACTTAGACGACAGATTTGAAAACGCATCCTAATTACCCATTAAAAGACAAATACCGTTAGGCCCATATTCCCCAAAGGGGGGTGGCAGAGGTATACTAAGTACACCCACGTTTAGCGGACGATGTAAGGTCCCACGTATTAAGGGGCGAGCCTATTGCCATATACCGGGCACAATTCCAAACCCCGGACTCATACTGGGAAGTTTTCGTTAGAAAAACTATATTTATCCTGCCTAGGAGTTAAACCCATGACCTCGTGATCACAAAGCGATGCGCTTTGCCACTAGCCCAACGGGCAGTCAAGTTAAAAGACAAATAATTGAATAAACTGTTCCTAAATTCCTCCACATTCGCATTTTTTGTCTGTTTATATATATATCAAGAGTCTCCGTAACCGGCGAGTGTGTATGAGACGAACTATGAGAGTGGAGGAAGCCAGAGAGGTATGTAAGGAAAGAACCTTTTGGAACTCTGTACTCTCTGCCTACCCCGCGAGGGAGCTGGCGTGATGATATAGATAGATTATATATATATACATATATATATATATATATGTGTGAGTATGTTTAAAATTATTCATTCCCTTGGCCCCGGCAGGCTCGGTCGGATATTATATACAGAGGTGGGGGGTATCGCGACCCCTAATTTAAATCTACCTATAGGTTGTTGTTAAAACTTACGGCCTATTTTTTATTTATTATGGAAAATCTATTTATATCACCATGCCAGATCCCTTGCGGGGTAGGCAGAGAGTACAGAGTTCCAACAGGTTCTTTCCTTACCTCTCTGGCTTCCTCCACTCTCATAGTTCGTCTTATACACGCTCGCTGATTACGGAGACTCTTGACTTGTCCTTCAGATAAGACTCGGTTTATTTGGTCGTGGTAAGATAGTCTAGGTCTTCTCCGGTACCTACATCCTTCCACTTTCGTATTGTTCGTTGTGTGAAACTTAGTATTAAAGTCAAAAGGCTTTTGTACTGAGATCTTATATTTACGCGAATACATGAAATATTTTTTCCGATTTTATCGCGGTATATTTTAGATTTTTTCTTCTTTGATTTTTATGTCGGCTTTTTGGTCGGCTAACACCTCAGTCCTTCCCGTGACCATGGGTGCTGCAAAGCACTCAAACGTCGGGAACGTAGAAATCAAAAATATCTATCTATCTATATCATCACGCCAGATCCCTTGCGGGGTAGGCAGAGAGTACAGAGTTCCAACAGGTTCTTTCCTTACATACCTCTCTGGCTTCCTCGACTCTCATAGTTCGTCTCATACACGCTCGCCGGTTACGGAGACTCATGACTTTTCCTTTAGATAAGACTCGGTTTATTTGGTCGTGGTAAGATAGTCTAGGTCTTCCCCGGTACCTACATCCTTCCACTTTCACATGGTATATCTGTTTTGTCATTCTTTCATCTGGCATTCTTTCTATATGCCCGAACCAACGGAGCATGCCCTTTCTCATCTTTACACCGATACTATCGTTCATACCTACTCGCTTTCTTACTACGCTGTTGCTAATGCGGTCGGTCAGCTAAAGATATACTGCGATAAAATCCGATAAATAATTTTATTTCTTGCTTTGGACTAGGTTTAACGACTGCAGTAGTTATTCAAACAAATAGAATTTGTTTTGATTACTTTAGTATGCAATACGAGTTGCTGCCCGCGACTTCGTTCGTTCTGAATTTAGATAGTAACCATATTTTTTTTTTGTAAATATCCTATGTTATAAACGATCTGTGTGCCAAGTTTCATCCAAAACAGCAGCAGCAATTTCATCCATTCAGCTGCTGTTGCGTGATTGAGTTGAACAAACATTAAAATATCTAAACACACAAACTTTCACATTTATAATACTGGTTTCTGCCCGCGGCTTCGACCGCGTGACCTTTTGATAGGAACATAACATTTTTCCGGGATAAAAAGTATACTGTGTGATAAAAAGTATATAGTTCATTACCTGAATTATCAGGTAATGAACTATCTGTGTTCCAAATTTCATCCAAATCCGTTTAGCCGTTTTTGTGTGATTAGTAGTAAGTAACAAACATACAAACGCCCTCATTTAATAATTTTTTTTCTTATATATATATATTTTAAACGTAGCGCCCACACGAGGGTTTATTCCTGTGTCGTGGATGCGTTACAAACATGAAAATTCACATACACAAATACCCAGACCGAAGCAAATAATTGTGGATCACACAAAGATTTGTCCCGTGCGGGACTCGAACCCGCGACTATTAGACGCAGTGGGCAGAGCGGCTTAAGCTCTTAACCACTGCACTAAATCGCTAATTATATTTATAAGATTAGTAGGACCAGCTTTAACAGCAAGTTCGTACGCGTTATTTTTAGGCGTGTATTTTAAACCCTTAAGGTTTTTTTGAAAGGTTCTCTGGATAAAATCTATGTCCTTGCCGAATTTGATCAAAATCTATTCAGCGGTATGGGCGTGAAGGGGTAACAGATAAACAGACAGAGTTACTTTTGAATTTCTAATATAATATAAAAAAAATAGTATTTTTAAATTTACTTTAAATAAAATAGATGAGAAAGGGTATGCTCCGTTGGTTCGGGCATATAGAAAGGATGCCAGAAGAAAGAATGGCAAAACAGATATACAATGCGAAAGTGGAAGGATGTAGGTGCCGGGGAAGACCTAGACTATCTTACCATGACCAAATAGACCGTGTCTTAGCTGAAGGGCAAGTCAAGAGTCTCCGTAACCGGCGAGTGTGTATGAGACGAACTATGAGAGTGGAGGAAGCCAGAGAGGTATGTAAGGAAAGAACCTGTTGGAACTCTGTACTCTCTGCCTACCCCGCGAGGGAGCTGGCGTGATGATATAGATAGATTAAATAAAATACTAATTACAAAAAAAATAAGTCAATTTTAACAAAATATTAGTAAAAAAAAAATATTGTCCGCGAAACTAGAATACTTCTCCTCTCTCAACAACTCCCAAAAAGCTTTAATATATCAGTGTATACTGTCCTACTGGTGGGCAAAGGCCTTCTTCTGCAAATCGAGGTGAGAGAAAATAGGTCCATTAGGACCACTTCGTGTGGTAGTCGGTGAGCCAAATTGTAAGCCTTAAGGTTTCGCCACATAGCCGACGCAGCACGACGGGAGCGCAACGGTGGCGCGGCTTGGGGAGGCGTAATGTACTGCAATGTATGGAAGACGCCATACAACGCAGCCCGACTCGGCGCAACGGCAAACGTCACAACGAACGTAGCCGAACGCTTCCGTCGCCCACCTCTCACATTGATAAACTCCTAGCGGCTTAAAACCGCTTCCTCCGTTTACTTCCTACGTCTTTAGACGTAGGAGCCCCATGGTTTTTTCGGAATGTCGACCTTCACTCCGATCTCGGTCTCGAACCTATTCGCGCCCGTATTAAAAAGGCGACAACACGACACTTCGATAAACGCATCTACCCATGCGAATCCGTTAATCGTAGCCGTCGGCGACTACGTTCCCCCCGACCCTTGCCGCCCCCGCCACTGCCGGCCGCGACATGTTCTCACCGATCCCCCCGATGCTTTGTCATCCCTTCTTTCCGCTACGAATACGGGCGACGACGACGTAGTCGTAGATCCCCTCCCCTAGCCGGCGGTTGACCGGTGCACTTAGTAGTGCACCCCCTCACCCCGCAGCGAATGTTCCGACCGAAGCATGTATGTCGCTTCTTGCCCTTCTGGCTCGAGCATAGTGGTTGCACGCTCGCCTTAAGTCCGGTGAAGCTGTAAAGGCCTCGCGGCCAACAGCGTACATCACTCATACACACACACACACGCTTCCGTCGCCCTCTGTCGGCTTTTGACCAAACCTTTATAGTTTCTTGCTAAGTTCTACCAGCAGTATTCTATCTATCCTTTTACAAAATTTGCATGCGATTTAAGTCCCTCCCAAAGGGGTAAAAAAGTTGGATAAAAATTGAACACTCGTATTGAATTTGCATTGCTTGCGCCGTTCAATATAGATCTTGTATCAGAATATCTTCCAATATATAAACCAAGGTTAAGCAGCGTTCGGGTCAGCCTGAGATGGGTGACCGTTTGTGGCTTTTTCAGTGGCAAAACACACACACTCTGCTTCACTTTTTGCCAGGCAGATACAATAAAAGATCAATGGCGACAGGTGTTCGCCGCAACGTCACACGTTCAAGTGCTAAATTTTATTTCGAAAATATGCCTTCATGGGCACTGAGATAATATTTGAACAACTCGAGAAATATAAAATTTTATCATCTATGAAAAGTTGAAAACACAACCATCGTCGCTAGCCCCGCGGTCATTATGATACGCGCCATTTTTGTTTTTTCGTTTTATTCTTCTTTAAGTGGGATGATCCCCGATGAATTTCATGACAACGATGATAATGAAATTGATGATACGATAGTAAAGCGATGGATACTTTACATACCAATTGCGAGGGCCATTTCAAGAGAAATCGAAAAGGCACGTTTTATCATATTATTTCATTACCTTTACTCATCCACATATAAGAATACATAAGGATTAATATTTCACCAACATAACACATTATAATTCGAAATAACACAAGTTTTGGGAATTAAGACAAATTGACAACATCACTCTCCGACTTTCTGCTAAAACTCCATTTTTTGTTTGACATAGCTTCTCTGATAGGTCCTAGGTATATAAGAATGCAATGTACCAGATATAATTTATACCCATAGCGCCGCCGTATAGATATAAAAGTACAGACTACACATTGAAAAAAAAAAATTAGTAACTTCCTAGTTTTACAACAGCCTGTATTTCAAGAAAGTTACAACCTTGCTTCGAACAAACCTTGGATCGGCTTAGTACCGCGTCACACAGCGCGCAACCACGACGAAAGCACCGCACCGAGGACAACCCAAAGAACTGTAACTAACCACCTCAGTCCTTATCCAGACACCGCAAAGTTGTGACATAAAACTAAACGTAAACTATAAAAAAAGAACTAAAAAAAAACAATTGACATTTAGTAATATTACAAAAAAGTTTGTCTCTGGTTGTTAAAAAAAAAATGCTAAATAATTTTTTAAAAGAATATAAATTTTTATATTTAAAAACGCTGAACGCACGGCTTTTGCACTGTTTGATGTGTTTTGATTTTTTGTATTTTTATTATTTTGCATGTTGTTAAAGATTCTGATCTACGGAAGTATTGCGTGCCATATACATAATGAATGATTATTCATAGATTTTCTAGATATATTTATAGATTTTCTGATTTTAAAAAAATAACGTTAAATTACCTAGCATTTAAATCAATACATTAAAAATGGTCGCCAACACGTAAAACAGAATCTGTATTTTTAATATAGGCAAATCCTAAAAGAAAACAATACATATTTTTTACTGATTATTGTAAAAAATATGTATATGTTACCATAACTATTCATATAAGAATAATATTCCAAAACTGTATAATAGTTACCTCAATCATAATTATTAATTTACTCATGGAATAAAAAATCATTTGTTCCAAAACACCACCGTTAAAAAAAATAGTTACGTAATCCGATTTCCGTAACAAAGATGATTTTTTTCCCGCAATAGAGACGCGATAGTTCCAATTCGTAACTATAATGTGTGATCATATTTTTGGTTCGTAAAAAGAAAATATTTCCGCGTTGACAGAATGTGGCTAGCAATCAAAAAGTTTGATGAAAAAGTGTTAATATTATTTTTCTATCCAAAAATATCAATAGCAAAGTAGAGACTGAAATTATGCCCGTTGTAATGGAAATAAATTTACCCGTTAACATTGGGGATTAACATCGTCGGCGAAGTGGAGATGTACACAGCACACCTCTGTAATCTCCGCTTGAGAAATATTTTTTAATATATAAAAGACAACGCCGCCGCACCGCACTAGGTCCGCGTAGTAGGACGACATATTCTCTTTTACCTTGATTTGTAATAGACCTTTCAGCGTGGGACTGTAATTGATTTATTAAATAAAACATTGTAAATAAATCGTTAATTTAATTAAAAATGCTCGATTTAATAAAACTGAATGTTCACATTGCTGCTTTAAACACAAAAAATGTCCAGTTTCTTATACCTCAGGACCTCTTTCATCACCCTCGAGTCTGAAGTAGCCTAATCGACTAAAGTTGCAAGTAAGTCTTCGTGCGAATTTCACCATCTCTGAGTAGCTCAATCCGACGGTTAAACTAACCAAGTTTAATTTAATTGCCGAGTAACGCTCATCGAGAAGTAACCGACACTTTACTCAAGGATGGTAAAAGAGGACCTTAGTACAGTTATATATAATAAATTTACTAGCGTCCTGCCCCACGTTCGTGCGGGCAACACGCACAAATATCTTAGCTCGACTAATTTTCACAAAATATTTATAAATTATATTTATTTAGTAAGAAAACTAACAGCATCGTAAAAACTAAATGTAACGTAGTGGGTGACATATAGTATAGCCGATAACTTTCCTGAATATACTAAGATCAATTGACCGCATATGTAAAAGAATGACATTCAGCTACCTTCATAAAAGTATTTGGTACGCGTCAAATTTGACATATAAGTAAATCGTAGGATAAGGAAGTGGAATTTGAGTGGGTACGAGGCTTTTGTTTTTTGCCGTAATGGCGACAAGAAGCCAATTTTTATAATTTACTGTTTATACTCTATTACTACTTGACATTGGCGAAATACACTGTTAAAGTGTGCGGCCATTAATTAAAATAAGAAGAAGAAGAGTGGGTACGAGTATATTTGGTATCGTTTTGTGGCTTTACTTAAACATTCCTCGTAAATTAGTCTAGATATTGATGAATCAAAATCGGTGTAATATTTTCTGAGAATGACGCGTACATTATATAGAAAATACGGGATGAGCGACTTCAAGTTATACAAAGTGTTAATAAACGCAAGACCTAATCGTAGTTTGTCCTAAATCGGTAACTAAACTGATTCCAACTATTTTTTATTGTATCTTACATTTTTATGACGGACGGTTTGACGGACGATTTAGCGCAGTGGTTAAGAGCTTAAGCCGCTCTGCCCACTGTGTCTAATAGCCGCGGCTTCGATTCCCGCACGGGACAAATCTTTGTGTGATCCACAATTATTTGTTCCGGTCTGGGTATTTGTGCATGTGTACTTTCATGTTTGTAAACGCACCCACGACAGGAATAAATCCTATTGTGCGGCTAAGTTTAAAAAAAAATAAAAAAAACGTAATTTGTGAAAAATTCTATTATTTCTTCAAATCGCTCTAACAATCTAAATTTATTCTTGATTCAAAGCCATACGGAGACATCAAATGCATTTCTAAAATGTATTTTTCAATACGCACATATATACTTACAAGTTTTATTGTTGATTAAAATGACAGGTAAAAAACTTTAAATTCAGAAATTTGGTTTTCGTATGGAATTTGTAAAGCAATACGATACAGCTTGTATAATAGTATAATTATACAAGCTGTAACATAATAAACACAAGATCTGAAAATAGTTTGTTCTAAATCGATAACTGAATTGATTCCAACTATTTTTAATGTACCTTACATTTTCTTTTTTAATTTGCAAAATTTTCATTTACTCCTTCAGTGCGCTACAAAAAACTAAATTTAGTCTTGATTCATAGCAATAAGGAGATTTCAAATGCATTCCTAACCCGTATTTCTCAAAATGCACACATACACGTTCAAGTTTCATTGTTGATTGGGGTATAAAAGTGCTATAAAAGGGGGTAAAACACCTTTAAATTTGGAAATTTGGTTTTCGTTTTGAATTTATGAAGCAATTCTCTAATTGGGGTGTCTGAGGTCTTGCGTTTATTATGTTCCACCTTGTATAATAGTAGCAGTTCCCTGCGGAACTATAGCTAAGAACCACCCAGGTGACCACATAAGTACAAAAAAAAACATTGACATCGCTGTAGCCGTTTAGGAGAAGAATTACGAACGCACCGGATTTTTATAATTTTTATAATCTGAAGGGCATGTCAAGATTCTCCGTAACTGGCGAGCGTGTATGAAACGAACTATGGGAGTAGGAAAGCCAGAAAGGTCTGTAACGAAAAAACCTCTTGGAACTCTGTACACTCTGCCTACCCCGCAAGAGATCTGGAGTGATGATATAGGTAGATAGGTATTTTTAGGTTAGAATCTATATCATCACGCCCTGGCGGGATAGGCAGAGTGTACAGAGTCCCAACAGGATCTTTCCCTACATACATCTCTCGCTTTCCTACTCCCATAGTTCCTCTCATACACGTTCGCCGGTTACAGAAATTCTTAAGTTTAAGAAGATATAGGTCTTTTCAGATATAAACGATATTTAGTACTGCTTGGTAGCGAGAAATACTGTATATTAATATTGTGTGTGTATGACGATTTAGCGCAGTGGTTAATAGCTTAACCCGCTCCGCCCATTGTGTCTAATAGTCGCGAGTTCGATTGCCGCATGGGACAAATCTTTGTGTGATCCACAATTATTTGTTCCGGTCTGGGTATTTGTGTATGTGAATTTTCATGTTTGTAAACGCACCCACGACACAGGAATTAATACTAGTGTGGGGCAACGTTTAAAAAAAAAAGAAAAAAAAAGATGTGTTTGTATGTGAATGATCTACGCTGTTGGCCGAGGGACATTCACAGTTTCGCCGGGCAAGAGGGCGAGCGTGCAACAACTACACTGCAGCCGAAAGGGCAAGGGGCAACTAGCTATTAAAAACGCGGTTAGAACGAAAATTCAAATTCGACTTAGTCCAGTGCATAAGAGCTTAAGCCGTTTCGCCCTGATCGAGTAGTCGTAGTCGATCGCCATACGGGAGAAATCTTTATGTGGGAATAAGTTGTTTTAATTTAATTTTTTTTGTCTAATATTTCTTAAGATTTTTATGATAGCAACACTAAATGTCAGTTTAGAATGACGTACGTTCAAATAAAGGATTGTCAAGTGGTTGTCAGAAAAGAAAAGACGCATGATGTTTGGACTTTGTTTTAAATTAAGATTTAGTTGAATAATTCGTTTTATATCAATCTCGCGAACCCACATCTTGTGATCACACTTAAATCTTGTAATCCACAATTATTTGTTTCGGTCTGGGTGTTTCTGTATGTTAATTTCATGTTTGTCAACGCACCCACGATATATGAATAATTCCTATTGTGGAGCTACGTTATTTTTTAAATACCCGACGGAATTTCCCTCGGTGTTTCGCTGCCCACAACTGAATATCGGTTATATTTTGACAGCCCTTTAATTTCCGTTTTACAAGTCTATTGCGAATTTGGCAACGCAGACGCCACCGTTTGGTAACGAAATAATCTTTTATTCGCCTTCAATCAATACATTGCTTACATACCTTCTTACAGTACATAGGTTGCGTTTATTTGAAAATGAATTTCACATGCGAAAAATGACAATTTTTGTTACACAAATTTGGCCCGTGCGGGAGTCTCGCCTGCGATCTGATCACCATATCAATTAGTGTTGTAAAAACGGTCGAGTCGGCGCTTAAAACGCTCGCGTCTTCTACGTGCTTGAACGCTCGTAAGCGTCGACACAACGCTAAACGCTTGACTTCAGAGCTCATTTTTACAATACTAATATCAATCCGTTATTAAAAGTGTAGAAAATGATATCCTAAGACCGTTAGCAAATGAACAAAATTATGATACTTTTTTAACATACGGAACTGGACAATTAATAATATAAATTTTGTAAAATAATTCGTAATTATATTCCTCTTTTGTTTAAATTAATACCGAGTACACACAAAAAGGGCGAACTTAACCACGTATCTATTTTTATCGCTGATTCCTAACTCCACTTGCGTTAACTCTCATCTCAATGCCTGCATCATAATACTCTCTAAATGTTACCACATTTTAATTAACGAATTAAGAACCTACCGGGATCGATCATTTCGACGGACCCATATAACAAAGTTACATATGCCAAACAATCTTCTTCATAGCGTTTCGGCAGCAAACGTGATAGAAATAATATGGATGCGGCCCAGAAAGCGGCCACACTAACTGCATTTTCGGAAGCAGACATCAAGTCTTCCTGTGTGCGGAGTTAGAGCACGCAGGGCACGATACAAGGTGAGACATCGTTTGGGTTGCACCACACAAACACTCCAGATTCGTGCTGTCAGTGTGTTTCCACCATAGCATGTTTTCCTTGCTCCGACCGACCTAGGTGTCTATTTCTATCAAACAATATAATAGGCACTTGCAACCTTCATGCCCGTCGAAAAGCTTATTTATGCCAAATATAACTACAGGATTATAGGACTTTTTCCGTTTGACACGTTGATTCATCGACCGGGAGCGTGACAGAGATGCAATTACTTTACAAAGGAATAATAAGGGGCAGATATATTAAGCCTGCGCTCGCAAATAAACGACTAATATATATAGATAAAAAAAAAACAAATTAAATATATTTTTTTAAAAAAACTTCACTATGAATTTATATGTGGCATTTTCATATTCGAGCGTCTCCGTGCTTCGGAAGGCACGTTAAGCCGTTGTTCCCGGTTACCACTTAATGTGGTAGTCGTTAAGCCGAGTTGGAAGCCTCAAAGGCGGCTTGATAAGTTCCAACAGCAGGTGGCCACAAACCTGCCTCCATCAATCCGCACTGGGTCCGCGTGGTGGAGTATGACCTAATCTCTCTCACCTCGATTTGTGAGAGAAGGCCTTTGTCCAGCAGTGGGCAGTATAGGCTGATATTATATATTAAATATATGAATTAAAACAATCCTTTACAAGAACTTTGCTATAATTATTCTCTTTGTTTTCAAGTAAATTCTATTGACTGGTTCTTAAGCGTTTTGCGTTGGAATCTTAGAATAAATATATTCTAGAAGCCGCGTGCGCGCAACAAATTGAAGCACTATTTACTACCTGCATCGGAAGTAGCCACTAGACATGGGTAACTCAGCGAAATTCCTTGCGTTAACTCAGTAACTCAGGCGCAGTTTACTGCGCCGGCTCATTGCGTTAACTCAAAATTGCGCCATGGCGCAACAAAATGGAACGCGCCGATGAGCATGAGCAGCCAAACGCGCGCCACCTGCACGCCGCGCTTTAAGGTTCTTAGCAGAAACAGAGCACAGCGCGCGAATTGCGTTAACTCGTTGTTTACTCAGCGAGTGTGTGAGAAAATGAATGAGATCGGGCGTGGTGACACTTAACAATTGAACATTAACACTTTTCGAATTTCCCGGTCCTGCGCTGTGCGCCAACACATTTTGAAAAAGTGAGTTAACACATCCGGCGCAGTGAGCTGTGTTAGCGCCATTGCGCGGCGCAGCGCAGTGTTACACATGCTTAGTAGCCACACTTTCACGCGAGTAGTCACTCTGTGACCGTCGTGCGAAATAACGTGGTCTGCGCGGGTCAAATTAAATTGAATTGTGCCGTCTTGTATCATTCCCGCCTGTAAAAATGCTGTAAAGCTCAAAAAGCAACATGTTAGAATCACATTTCATACGTAACTAGCGCATTTAGGTGCCGTATTATTTAAATATCGAATTAATTATTCCATCTGTAAGTGTCATAGTAAAAGACGCGTCCATTTTCTTAGTGTTGCTAGTAATTAAATTAGTAGTAGTTGGTTGAAATTAGAAAATGTAAAGCAATAGAGAAGACTTTTGATTTATATTCAATCGAGAAATTTTTTATCAATCGTGTATTCATTTTACGAGATTCTACAATATTAAGTCAATAATCATATTTCTAAATATTAAGTCTCTAATCCATATTTTTTTTTAAGTGCATATTCTTAACTCGTTTTTTTTTCAGTAGCCCCTTGAAATAGTGGCTACTTGCTGCGTAATGTCTTAACTAACATACTCATTAACGCGTTACAACGCAGGTGGAGCAAGGGCATAACAGATACTCATTCATTCATTATATTCCATTGCTTTACGATAGATCTACTGTCAGTTTGACACATGTCACATGCAACACAATGGGACAAAGTGGTTCGGTTCGCCTAATGGCCTCATTCAATCAGCATAAAATATCATGATATAAATGTCATAGGCATATTCTATAGATTAAGACTTAAAATTAGATGTAATTTATTGTTGTAATATATAATTAAAATTGCATGAATTCAATATTTTTGTTACGCTTAAAGAAATTAGAATATGTCTTATCACGATTTACCTTTGACACTAACTGCATGTAAAGAACTATACGTTTAAATTTTCATAAAATTACATTTACCGTCTATTTCTGATTTGAGGATTTTAATTAAGGATGCGACGATATCGCTGTTACGATATACATATTTATGACGAATGTATCGTGGGTATTATTACGATACCAATATTTATTATTATCGATTATTTAATTTTCCTCAAATTTTACACCAAAAATATTTTTTTGTCTAAAATTACCAAAAAGTACTCCAAACTGATAAATGTAAATGTTCTACTGTGTTAACACTGGCATAGGACAGTCCTTTACCTATTACTGAAAAAACTATCAACGAGAGTAAAATAACGCCACCAGGCAGTGATCGTAAAAGATGGATATTACGTCTTCTCTTACTCGACGAAAATCTTATAGATATACTTTAAAAATTTTGTACCTCTTTTTGTAAATCACTGTATATGCGAAAAAACCGTACATATATAACAAACGCAAAGGTTGGATTCAATTTATAAATAACTATAGACCCACCGCCGGCTTCGCACAAGTAAATTAGTATGCACATAACCCTTCCTCTTGAATCACTCCATCCATTGGTCAAAATCGTATGGATTTTCCATTCGGTAGTTATTGTGTTTATTTCGTTTAGACAGACAGACAGACGTGGGAGCTTTGTTTTATAATATATAGTGATAGAAATCAACGCGTAATTCATACTTGAATCAGGAAATTACTATGCCCAGGATGAGTGGTCGGTCTTGTTCTCCTTGTGTGCCTTACAATGGTTTTCCATTAAGTAACGCCTATTGTATTCGTTATCATAAAAATCTCAAGTCAGAAATAGGCGTATTCACTTTTCGGCGATAACACTATTCGGTGACAATAGAAAGTGAAAGGACATTGTGGTTCAAAATGGATTACCGACAAAGTTCGTATTTTACATAAACTATTTACTATTTTTTATCTGTAAATACATGTGATAAAATTATATTATTGTGTTCTGTCCGTTTCGATATTATATCTGTCACTTATGTTCCGATTTGAATTTTCGATCGCTATTAAATGATCCGCTGTCGTGAAATTAATAAAACAAAATGGCGTCTAAAAAGTTTATATTTTAATCACATGTTTAATTACAAATGTACTAAAATAAACTTATATTGCCTTTATATTTTCTAAAATTGCTTAATTTAAAGTACATTTTTATCAACTTTTCAAAATTATAATCCATTTATATTTTGGTATTAAACAAACTGTTATATAATAATTATTATTTTTTCACATTGCTCTCAGTTTATTTATTAGCAGCTAAACCATAGACAGATATCGATAACTACTGATCCGCCCCGGGTGCCATTCTGGAGCCCTAGGGCACATAAGAATATGGCCCCATATTCTTGTTGGATAGTAGAAAACTGATCAAGTACGTGTCGAACTCGCGCACTAAGAGTTCCGTACCACACTTTGGTGTTATCGACTCGAAATATATAGCGAGAACCAGATTCGAACTTAACCAGAACCCCTGTGACAATAGGGGGCCCGGGCCCCGTGTGCCCTTATGGCAAAGACGGTACTGGATACCAAGTATAGATAAATATTATAACAGTTCGACAAATTTGCACAAATATCCATAGATATATACTTAAACCTTTCTCGCGAATCAATCTAACTATTGATAAAAACGAAATGGAAATCCGTATAATAGTTTCTGACATTAGCACGTACAGTGCGACAAGGATATTTTGGCCCGTAGATAGCATTAACAGGGGGGTCGTGGTGTGAAATTAGGGTTATCATTTAGTAAAGTTTTCCCACTGCCAGGGAAATATTTCAACATGTGTCCGCACGCTAATCAAAAAAAAATTGGGCAAATTTTATAGCAAACGGCAACTCTGCGACTGTCATGTAGTGACATTTCATTTGATAACAGCGTTAGTTCCGATTTTACCCGCGGGCTAAAATATCCTTTTATGTCTGTAGAAAATGCCTGTGCGGCGGGCGCCTTCAATTTATTTATATTATAGACTTATCATATCGTCGTCATCAAATTCATCGGGGAGTCGAATTAATTTAAACAAACACGATTATATATCTCACTGGACACTGGCAAAATACACTTATAATTAGTGTGAAGCCATTACTTGAAGAAGAAGAAGAAGATACGGGCGTTAGACTTCTCTAGAGCACTAAGCATTGCTAACAAAATGGCGCCAAAAGCGATATCAGTTACGCACTATGTGTGCGTGATGCCAGTGTTCGATCACCAGCGTAGATCACGCTGTCAGTCAATGTGTGCGTGCGCTTCCGTGTGCGTTCTACAATTTATCTCCCCTATGGGTAAATATTTTTCATGGCGTTTCAATTATACAAATAATTAATCTATGTATGGACATCTAAGCCAGAGAGGTATGTAAGGAAAGAACCTGTTGGAACTCTGTACTCTCTGCCTACCCCGCAAGGGATCTGGCGTGAGGTTATAGATAGATTAATCTAAGTATATGGATTATAAATGGATACAAAAGCTTCGACAAAAATCTGAACATCGGTGTAGTATTTATAAGAAATTAGATTGAATATTTATTTATTCAATTTAACTAGTCAACGGTCCATTTAAAAATACAGATAGACAAAAAATATTTACATTGAATTTCGTTCGTTTTAGTTCGGTTATTTTTGAGACATTATTTTTATTTCTAATTTTTGTAACGAATAGTCAAATACGAGGGCGGGTCAATAAGTCCGTGACTTTTGAAATGAAACACAGGTTTTCAGATAAAAAGTTATTTCATTTTTCAACATAGTCTCCTTTGAGTTCTATACACTTAGTCCAACGTTTCTCCAAATTTGTTTATCCCTTCCGAAAAATATGATTTGTCGAGGTCATCAAAATAGGCATTTGTTTGTGAGATGATTTCGTCGTTAGAGTCAAATCTCTTTCCGCCGAGCCATTTCTTCAAGTTTGGGAACAAGAAATAGTCACTCGGGGCAAAATTTGGAGAATTGGGCGGATGAGGGAGCAATTCGTAGCCCAATTCATGGATTTTGCCATGGAAACTGCACATGTGTCCACCCTTGCATTGTCCTGGTGGAAAAGAACTTTTTTCTTGGCCAAATGCGGTCGTTTTTCTTTCAATTCCTCATTGAATCGACCCAATAAGTTGATATAATATTCGCCACTGATTGTTTTCCCCTTTTGAAGGTAGTCAATGTGGATTATACCGCGTGCATCCCAAAAAAAGGGCCGCCATGACTTTATTGGCTGACAAACCCACCTTTGTCTTCTTTGGCGCCGATTCACCCCGAGAAACCCACTGTTTAGACTGCTGTTTGGTCTCTGGTGTGTTGTGGTGGATCCACGTTTCGTCCACGGTTACGAAACGGTGCAAAAACTCGTCCATATTGCGGTTCAACAACGCCAAACATTCCTGCGAAATTGTCACACGGTTGCGTTTATGGTCGATTGTGAGCAAACGCGGCACCCATCTTGCGGAAAGCTTTCTCATACCCAAGTGATCATTCAAAATTGAAACCACTGAACCATGTGAGATGCCTATGGCTTCCACAATCTCTCTCACTTTCAAACTCCGATCGGCTAAAACGATATCGTGAAATTTTTGTTTCGGATGTAGAGACCTCAACTGGCCGTCCAGTTCACACACAGTCCACGTTCGGCATCTTCCGTGCTTGTACGGCCACTTCCAAATTCAGTAAATCACTTCTTTACCATGGTAATGGATGGTGCAAAGTCCCCATAATATTTATCAAGCTTGGTTTGAGTGATGGTTTTTTTCCGCAAAAAATAATGCTTAATGAGCACACGAAATTTACTTTTTTCCATTTTCTTCTCAAAACGCTTATCAAAACTAAATGACGCAGCTTGTTCAAATTTTCAAACAGGAGTCAACTGACAGTTGCTTGTTGACAGGAGCAGTGTTGCCATTTCAATTAAGAGGCGGGAAATTCAAAAAGTCACGGACTTATTGACCCGCCCTCGTATGTATCGTAATCGCGTCTTACGGCAAGGTGTAAATACTAGAATGTATTATAATTGAAGGCGCTCGTAGCGCTGTGCCACCGCGGTGTTCTCACTGATCACCAAGGTTAAGCAGCTTCCGACTCGGTCGGCCTGAGATGGGTGACCGTCTGTGGCATTTTCATATTCAAGCGTCTCCGTGCTTCGGAAGGCACGTTAAGCCGTTGGTCCCGGTTGAGTATGACCTAATCTCTCTCACCTCGATTTGTGAGAGAAGGCTTTTGCCCAGCAGTGGGCAGTATAGGCTAATATTATATTATTATTATATATTATAGTATTTACACATTATGCTAGTGTGTAGGGGCGAGTCCGGTAGTAACCGGACTCGCCCCGCGCTTCGCACATGTCAATTATAGACATAAAACTTCCTCTTAAATCACTGCGTCCATTCAAAGTCCATGAAAATCAGTTATTCGGTTTATCGCGTTCAGACAGAGAGACAGACGCGACGGGGGACTTTGTTTTATAATATGTAGTAATACTGTTTTCTTATAATAAACCACAGTTTACGATAACCGATTACCGATTTAAAGTAATAATAACAATAGGGAACGCCGTTATTTCGTATTTATAATCATTATTTTAAAATATATAATTAACTATGGTTTAGCTGTTATTTTTACTTTTCCAAAATACGTGTTCGCCTTTTTTAAACTATACTTCTTTCTCTTAATACTTTTTTCATAATATTTTAATCACCATGTCTTTTTCATATAGTACTACAAGGATCTCTTGGCCCATAGATGACAATGACGTTAGTGAGAAATTAGGGTTAAAATTTAGTAAAATTTCCTACTAACAAGGATATTTCGACAGGTGGGCACGCTTACTAAATAAAAAAAGAACTTGGGCAATTTTTAGCAAACGGCAACTCTACGACTGTCATTAAGTGACATTTGACTTGATGACAGCGTTAGTTCCGATTTTAGCCGCGGACCAAAAAATCCTTGTCGTTCTGTATATTACTCTGACAGCAATGCAGGGTGTTTATTTTTTAAATTATCGAGTTAAAATTCCGCTTAGTATGTAGTTATCTTCAACTGGAAACCACCGTAAGATCGTCAAAATCGATTTTGAAATCATGCCGACAGATTGTTAAATATTGTTTTGTGTTTTAAAACCCCTAACTCAGCTGGTTTCGAAACTTAAGGTTACCGCACACTTAATAAATCCCTTCTATTTTATGGAACCCCACATCAAATGATTACAAATAGAAAACACTGCAATTTTAAAATTAGACCAAAAATCTTTAACAGTTTTTTACTAGCTTTAATTTACCTTGCAATGTTCGTATGTCTGTCTGTCTGTCTTTCCATGTCAAATCTTGAGATCCATTTTTCAAGCACTCGCGGATGTCCAATCATTCTGAAATTTGGCATACGTATGTATATTCGATGACAATGCAATAATATGATACCATAGAGCAGGTCTGATGATGGAGCCGGTGGCCATAGGAAGTAAATATACAACGTAACCCCCTCGTGTTTAGGCTTGTTAGATTGGTATTAACAATTACTATACCTAAAATAAAATAAAATAAAATACAACTATATAGTGTTCAGGGTCTAATGATGAAGCCTAAAGGTGGTAAATGAAACCACCCAACTTCTCAATGTAACCTCGCCGGGTTTGGGCTCGTTGGATTTGTCTGTCAATGTTATCCACAGGCCAAAAGATCCTTGTCAGACTATATTGAACAGAACCCTGGGTCCTTATTCGCTGGTACCTCGTTTTTAGCGAATAAAGGCACTGGTGACTTTTCTTTTTGTTTCATTTTACCTACGGATTAAAGACTGACGAACATATTAAGCAGATTTTGACTCAAAAACCATCGAACACCTTTATAAGCAATTTTTTTTTTATATTTTTGAGCCTTTATTTTAAGAATGCTGTCAGAGAATTAAATGCAATACAAATAACTTTTAACCCAAACTACAAGTGTTTATTATAGACTATAATTTAATAAAAAAAGTTATTTGGCGTGCAGATCATTAACAAACAAAAAATCAAACAAATCGCATTCCCAAATTCAAACCATAAACAAGGACATAGAACATAAAACAACCATCTGATAAATGATATAGAACGTAAAAATAATGTTTCGAATTTTCGAGATGTGCCGAAAACAAGTCGCCGCTATATTCGTCCCGGTGGTGTTGGCAACACTGGCCGGATATTCTTCTGAGGCTCTCAGTACCTTTGGAGTGTCAAACACGAAGCCACCAATAGTCGTCTCGACTCCACCACCTGGTAAATATAATTCTTAAATAATGGGACGAACACAAAGCACATACACTAAATGATTTTTTTTTATTCACTATCACGGAAGAATTAGTAAAAACACCGGTTTGACGCAAGAGTGTGAATTTTTGTTTGAAATTGAAATGCATGAATTTGTTTTTCAAGTTTACAGGTTCGAAAAATGTTTATGGAGGAATGTTATGTCCCATTATATAAGAAAATGTTTACCCCATGTAGATATTTGTTATTAGTCGTTTTTTTTGGCAACAATCATCTGTAATTTATTCAATGAAATTAATATTGATTTTGATAATTCTGTTGCAACATGAATAATTATATGGATCTGTACATAATAAATATATATTTTATATCATTATTTTGTAAATACGTAAGTAATTATAATAGCACTTAAATACATTTTTTTCTATCTGTCAAAACTTTACAATCTTAATTTTTTCAGACATACAGGTGTTTTGTCTTAAATGTTGCCAGAAAAAAAATTATGCCGATATTGGTAATTTATTGGTTGACTGGGCAATGTTTCGGTGCGTTTAGCCCCGTATTTGGGGTGATCAAAACCGACTCACCCCTGCAAACGCCGTCGCCTACCCCGCCGTCGGGTAAGCCTTTTTATATAATGGGACATTTCAAAATATCTATATACATTTTCAAAAATATTCTTTATTTATAAATTTATCAAAAAATTGGCTTGTAAATTCGCTATTTTCAAATTTGACTTCTTGTTGTATACTTCAATAATTTTAAATTGTAATAAATAGTCTTGAGTTACTTTATAAAACAAAATTAATCTAGATTCATTTATTTATAATGTCTGTGTCTGTTTCTATTTCAAAATATATTTGCGCCAAAAATACCTACGAAAAAAGCTTAAATTATAAATGATGAACTATTTTATTGTTTGTCTCATTATATAAAAATGTGTATTAACATTAGGTGGTGTCTGCAACTCGTAAAATATTTTTATTATACACGTAACGGACTCATTCGTGTCACAGTTTGAAACAAATCCGCAAAAGCACATCATTATATCAGCCTGAATCCACGTATACTTAATTTCAGGCTTGTTTTTTTAAATCAAAATGTATGGGTAAGTGTACAAAATGCGTATTATTATGAAAATGCATTAATGTTTTTTTTTTGACTGTGGACTGTGACAGCCTTGTTCATGCGTACGTATTATAATCGAATAATTATAAAACCTTTTGTGGCAATAATTATTCATTACTCATTAACATAGTATTTTTTTCATATAATTATTTATTGTCATAAAAATGGGTCCATATTCATACACACACTATCAATGTTTCATTCATGATTTTGATGTTAGCAGTACACTACTATTCAAGCAAATGACAACAAAAAAACTTACACCTACAAAAAATACAATTAGTTGTGGCAACACCGACACCGCTTTAAGAACGCAACACAAAACGTATTATTTGGCGGGAAAAAGGAAATTGGCGCCAATTACTGGATTTTTCATACCACAGACAATACTTTTCATAGTTTATTCAAAAAGTGAAATAAACCTTCACGACATCGTTTATTACACTGAATTGACGATAATTCTATTGTTTATTGCATATTGACTAAATCTTCCAAAGTGCATTAGATATTTACAAGGATATCAACATTATACCGACATTTATAAATCCCAACAATCAATTTGTTTTGTTTGGTTGGCCTCAAAATAGCGTTCAAAAGTGTTATCAACACAAAAATAATTTGTACAAAAGGAACAAGCAGAACCTCAAATACTATACAAAAAAATAACTAAGGATGTGGTTTCACCGCGTAACAACTTTATACTTAATTATATTTGGATGCCTAAGCATCCAATCTGCGGAAGGATTCGGAATATCGTCATTCGGAAAAGCGAACACAGATCCACCTCCACCGGCCACGACCACAGTTAAAATGACTGGTAAGATACTTTATATAATGAGACAAGCTTTCATACAACCATACAAAGATCATACAAGGAATGCTACATACACGCAATCATGAAAAACAATAGCATGTCAAAAATGTTGAAAAAAAACAACATTAGCTTTTTTTGTATAGATCATAGACTAGATAGACATAATGCGCGGGAAAAATGTGACACTAGCTGTAGTGTTACCATTTTATTTTCAGAATAAAATCAGAATAATGAGTTTATTTAATTTCATTCATCGATATTGTAACACCAAAATCATTAGCTAAAAAGTGGACATTAACAGTTATTTACACATTTAAAACAAACTTCGAAAAACATTTTAAAAAGACCTACACCACATCTTAACGCAGAAAAAATTCGAAACATTGTATTACTTATACAATAACATACCTACTTCCTAAAGAATTTTTTATGCGATTTGTACTTCATTTTGTAGTATATATAGCATATTTTAATCTTTAAATAATAACAATTTAATTTTTCAAAGTAGTCCTATTAGAACAATATTACCATAATTTAAAATAATTAGAATGTAGCTAATAATTGCGCCATAATTACAAAAACAAACGTAGCGATCAAATAATTTAATTAGTAATGCCTAATGATTTCTAAATTACCCAGCAAATAAGTAACTAAATAAAACTTAGTTTTTTTTATAAAAATAAAACTAACAAAAAATAAGTTGCCAAAAGAGAAAAACATGCGTATTTTCTGGCGTATTGAGATGTGGTGCAGGCATCAAGCGGCGACCGCCATTTTGCCTCTACTGCTAACTGGCTGGCTCACCGGAGACTCATCAGAAGCACTGACGACTTTCGGAAAAAGTAACACTCAAGCTCCCAAAGAAATAACTCCCACAGCTCCACCGGGTAAGTACTTTTGCACTTACAAAAAAATAAGCATGGAAATGTAACTTAGTTATTTTTTAGTTTGGCAGCACTATTGTATTTTTTGTCTTCGTGTTATGTGCACGGTAGAAATCATTTAAAAGATTAAACCATAATTATCTTTGATTTGTGCTGTAATACCTGATGTTTTTCTAATGCAATTTGATTTTAATTGTTATAGTATTAGAGTTCAATTTTGTTAGGATGCTTTGTATTCATTGGCATATTGTTGCTTATTTATATCTTCTTCATATTTTTTTAATATTTTTATCAAATAGGTACTAAGTTTATCATAGTACGTAGTGACATCTTTCAAAATAGCACGATTTATCCTATTTTTAAGAAGGTATAACTAGTTAACGGAATCTAGGGATAAGAAGAAATAATTAGTTAGTTGAATACAATAGTAATTTAATAATAGAATTTACGCCAATAAAATAAAAATATGTATTTTTTTAATTATAACTTGAATTTAATTATAAAAGTAGGAATTGAACAATTTTTTTTAAATGTATGATTATTTAATTTGTTTAAAAATGATATAGAGTAGAATTAGGGAGTTTTGGCGGGAAGTCGAAGAGTGATGTTGTCAATTTGTTTTAACTTCCAAAACTTGTGTTATTTCAACTAATAATGTGTCATGTTGGTGGAATATTAACCATTATGTGTTCTTATATGTGTATGAGTGAAAGTAATTGTAACAAAGTGATAAAACGTGCCTTTTCGACTTCCCTCAAAACGGCCGTTGCAATTGGTATGTAAAATATCCACCCCTTTACTATCCAGGGTGGGGTACTTCATTAATTTCATTATCATCGTTGTCATCAAATTCATCGGGGAGTCGAATCAATTTATACAAACACGATTATATATCTCACTGGACACTGGCAAAATACACTTAGAATTAGTGTGAAGCCATAACTTGAAGAAGAAGAGTAGAATTATTGTATGTTAACTGTCAAATTAGACATTAAAAGTTTCCATTTCATACTTTCACAGGCTAATCTTTATTGGAATAAAAGAGAACAAATATGTTAGAGATATTGGGTAAACTTGTTTTATTCGTTTAAAAATACTAGTTAGCCTTATAAATTCTAACTTCTATTATTACTCAGCGGAGGCCATTTCTCAAATATAAATGACATTTTGATTAATAGGGTTACACCGTTATTCATTCATTAATATGCAGCCTTGTATAACCCGTAGCTATTAAATATACATCCCCTTGCAATAGGGGGAGGTTAATACACTCGTAGGTACTAACAAAAATATATGTCTATATTTATAATTACGTCAGATCATTTTCGAGATAGGCAGAGAGTACATACTTTCAACAGGTTCTTTCCTTACACACCTCTCTGGCTCCCTCCACTCTCATAGTTCGTCTCATACAAGCTGGTCGTTTACGGAGACTCTTGACTTGGTCTTCACATAAGACACGATCTATTTGGTCCTAATAGGATAGTGTAGGTCTTCTGTGGTACCTACATCCTTCCACTTTCGCATTGTATACCTGTTTCGTCATTCTTTCTATATGTCCGAACCACCAGAGCATCTTTCTTACCTCTACTCCAATACTTTCTTTTAAACCTAACGCTGTCTTACTACTACGCTGATTAAACAATTGGCAATTAACAATTGATCAATTGTAATTGCAGTGTTATGCAATTAACAATTGATCAATGGTAATTGCAACGTTTTACAATTACCATTGATCAATTGTTAATTGTGAAAACCTACAATTAACAATTAATTTATCAATCGTCAATTGCAATTGATTTTATCTGCGATTGAAATTTCAATTGTTTGATCCTTTAATTGAACAATTAAACAATTAGAGCCCAACACTGACGCTGGTACACGCTCGCCATTTATCTTGACGTGTCCATCAAACAAAACACGGTCTGCTTGATCGTGATAATATAGCCTAAGTCTTCATCGGTACCTACATATTACTTTCGCATTGTAGGTATATCGTTACGTATCTGTTTTGGCATTCTTTCTTCAGGCATTCTTTCTATATATCTAAACTACCTAATCTTCACACCGATACTTTCTTTCATACCTACACACTGTTACACCCTTCTCGGTTACGGAGACTCTTGACTCGCCCTTCAGACAAAACACGTTCTATTTGGTCCTGGTAAGATAGTCTAGGTCTTCCCCGATACCTATGTCCTTCCACTTTCTCAATATATATCTGTTTTGTCATTCTCTTCGGCATCCTTTTTAAATGTCCAATCGACCGGAGCATACCATTTCTCATCTTTACACCAGTACTTTCGCCGGTTACTGTGACGCCCGACTTGTCTATCAGATAAAACACGTTCTATTTGATCTTGACAAAATAATGTACACATGACAAGGAGTATTATTAATACGTTTAAATGACATTGAAGATCGCACTTCCATTTTAAGTAGGGTTGTATCCGCCATTTTTACTCTCGGTTAATTCGTTGACGCGAGAGCACTTTCAGTTCTTTAAATCCGTTGTTTTTGTTAAATTTTTTGTAAATTTTTTTTTCTGATAAATGATGTTGGCTACAAAAGTTTATAACATTTCTTCTGTGCTAATGTTTTATCTCAAACGAGTCTAAATAGAGTTTGTGTGTTCTCCGGTATATTCTGCTTCTTCTTTAAATTATGGCTTCACACTATTTTCAAGTGTATTTTGCCAATGTCCAGTAAGATACATAATCTGTTTCTAAATTAATTCAACTCCCCGATGAACTAGATGATAATGAAATTGATGAAGTAGCTTACCCTGGATAGTAAAGCGATGGATACTTTACATACCAATTGCGACGGCCGTTTTGAGGGAAATCGAAAAGGCACGTCTTGTCACTTTGTTACAATAACCTCATCACTCACTAATCACTCATGCACATAACAGAATACATAATGGTTAATATTCCACCAACATTACACTTTATTGTTCGAAATAACACAAGTTTTGGAAGTTAAAACAAATTGACGACATCACTTTTCGACTTCTCGCCGAAAAACCCTTCGGTATCTTTATCTTTCTTTTAATCCATAGAGATAATACTAAAAGCATAGAGTGATTATAAATACAGTTGAGCTGTACACTTTTTGTGGACACTTGGTTCCATTTAGGTAACCAATTTAAAAATCATTGTTCCTGCATGGTTCGTACTTCTTTTTTATTGAAAATATTATGGCTTGTTATTTTGACGTAGGCTCCACGCAAATCTATCAGTTAATATTTGTTTGTCTAGTGACTGTGTACTCGGTAACTTTTTATTTGTTTTCAAGTAATAATAACAGCGCTCGTAGCGCTGTGCGACCGCGGTGTTCTTACTGATCACCAAGGTTAAGCAGCGTTCGACTCGGTCGGCCTGAGATGGGTGACCGTTTGTGGCATTTTCATATTCGAGCGTCTCCGTGCTTCGGAAGGCACGTTAAGACGTTGGTCCCAGTTACCACTTAATGTGGTAGTCGTTAAGCCGAATTGGAAGCCTTAAAGGCGACTTGATAAGTTCCAACAGCAGGTGGCCACAAACCTGCCTCCACCAACCCGCACTGGGTCCGCGTGGTGGAGTACGACCTAATCTCTCTCACCTCGATTTGTGAGAGGAGGCCTTTGCCCAGCAGTGGGCAGTATAGGCTGATAAAAAAAAAAATGTCAATACAAAATGTACAGGAGTGTAACTGATTACGATAGATTTGTTTCCCTCTCTTATCACTGATATGACATAAGTGTAAGCAGTACAAATATATAATCTTGTTATTGCTCCCTCTGTGCTTTTTGACTTATCTCTATGTTTTAATCATTATCAATGTAATATTTTACTAACATAAAATAAGTTAGTAAAATATTACATTGTAATAGACCGTGTCTTAGCTTAAGGGCAAGTCAAGAGTCTCCGTAACCGGCGAGTGTGTATGAGACGAACTATGAGAGTGGCGGAAGCCAGAGAGGTATGTAAGGAAAGAACCTGTTGGAACTCTGTACTCTCTGCCTACCCCGCGAGGGAGCTAGCATGATGATATAGATAGATAGATAGATAAAATAAGTTGTCGTACTAACATGCAATGGGCCACGACGCGTGAAAATAAAATATTTTAATTTATTTATTATCATGTTTATATTCAAAACGTCCACTGCAGAACAAATACCTCCCCAATGATCGCCATAACGACCGTATTTCGACCAAATAAAATTCTAGTCGTAAGTTTTGTACCAGTAGGATCCAGTACGAAAGAATAAAATCTTATTTATCTGTAGTCATGTCAAAGTACTGTCAATAAAAGCGAAATAAATATTTTTTATTGATTCATAGACAATAAAATATTGTGTTTCGAGTTGGCGAAGGCCGAAGCGGCTATAACTTTTTGATATTCCAACATTTTAAGTAACCTTGCCTTCGATGGAAAGTGTAGTTTTTCTATCGAGAATCTAGAATCGTGACAGGTATAATGGCAATAAATATATATCAATATTAAATCACTCTCTACCAGCCCGCTGAGTTTCTTCGCCGGATCTTCTTAGTGGACGCCGCGTTCCGATCCGGTGGTAGATTAGTAGTGAAATTATATTTAAAAAAATGTAAATGGACTATTTGTAAGTGCCCCTCAGGGCTTATACAAAATAAATTACTTGAGTTTGAAAGTATGACAAGTCTGGACAAGTTCGCGCGCTATACGACTTTTATTGTCATAGTTATGATTTCAATAATATTAGCCCTGTTAAGAAACTGTCGCACCGTTGGGCACGGACCTCCTCTCAAACTGAGAGGGTTTAGGCCATAGTCAACCACGCTGGCCCAATGCGGGTTGGCGAACTTCACACACCTTCGAGAAACTCTTAGGCATACAGATTTCCTCACGATATTTTCCTTTACCGTTAAAGCAAGTGATAGCTAATTTTTAACACGCACATGCTTTCGAAAAGACAGAGGTGCGTGCCTGGGCTTAAAACAGAGACCTCTGACTTTTGCAGTCCAACGGTCTAACCACTAGACTATCTCTGCTATGATTTCTATGGTGTTACGCAACTCTGCCACTCCCGCTTGAGGAATACAAGCGCGATCGAGCGTCGTAGTCATATCTAAGGAGAAAGTGCTACGGCGTAGATTTTTATCAGTAAACATTAAACTACGGCGTAGCGGCTGTAACTACTTTGCTACGGTGTAGTCGAATTTTAGGAAATCGTCGACTTAAGAGCTTTCAGATCTTAAGCTGCTCCGCACTGGATTGAATTGTCGCGGGTTCAATTCCCCTACGAGACCAATCTTTGAGTGACTCACAAATAATTGTTTCCGTCTGGGTGTTTGTGTATGTGGATTTCATGTTTATTAACGCATATACTACACAGAAATCCTAGAGTGGGGCTACGTTTAAAATAAAAAAGCTGCTTGCTACGCCGTAGACTAAATATATCTCTCGACTACATCGTAGACACGTAGGACTTAGGAGAATATTGACACGGCGTAGATTTTGATTAGGAATGTGTAAATTACGGCGTAGATTTTGATTAGGAATGTGTAAATTACGGCATAGATTTTGATCAGGAATGTGTAAGTTACGGCGTAACAGTTGTAATCATCCTATTTTGCTAAGGTGTAGGCAAATTTTAGGAGATAGTTGCTTGCTACGGCGTACACCAACTATCACTCTTTACTACGTCGTAAGCACATAGGACGTAAGGGTTGGTCAAAAAGCCGACGGAGCGCGACGGGAGCGCTCGGGAAACGCTCGGCTAGGTTCGGTCGTGATGTTTGTCGTCGCGCCGAGCGGGGCTGCGCTGTGTGGTGTCTCCCGTACATTTCAGTACATTACACTCCCCAAGCCGCGCTACCGTCGCGCCGAGCGGGGCTGCGCAGTGTGGTGTCTCCCGTACATTTCAGTACATTACAACTCCCCTAGTCGCGCTACCGTCGCGCTGAGCGGGGCTGCGCTGTGTGGCGTCTCCCGTACGTTTCAGTACATTACAACTCTCCAAGCCGCGCTATCTTCGCGCCGAGCGAGGCTGCGCTATGTGGCGTCTCCCATACATTTCAGTACATTACAACTCCCCAAGCCGCGCCATATAGTTGCTACAACTAAGACTCTGTTTCTTTCCCTTATTATGTTTTTTTTTTCCTTTAAACGTAGCCCCACACTGGGACTTATTTCTGTCGTGGGTGTGTTTACAATCATGAAAATGCACATACAGAAATACCCAGACCGAAACAAATAATTGTGGGTCACACAAAGAATTGTCCCGTGCGGGAATCGAACCCGCGACTATTCGACCCAGTGGGCGGAGCGAGTTAAGCTCTTAACCACTGTGCCAAATCGTGCGTCCGTTATTTAGAAAAAATTAAACCCTAATTGGAGACGCTACATGAACAAGTAAGGAGAATGTAAACTCACGACCTTGTGCTGTAATTCATTTGCATCTCGCTAAAAAAACCGCCAAGAAAGGGAGCCAACGATGACAGCTCGAAGACGGCTCGAATTTTCATGAGATTCCCTCACTTCCCAAGCGAGCCGTTCTTTCCTTACATACCTCTCTTGCTTCCTCCACTCTCATAGTTCGCCTCATACACGCTCGCCGGTTACGGAGACTCTTGACTTGCCCTTCAGATAAGATACGTTATATTTGGTCATGGTAAGATAGTCTAGGTCTTCCTCGGTACCTACATCCCTTCACTTTCTATATGCCCGAACCAACGGAGCATTAACCTTTCTCATCTTTGCACCGATACTATTTTTCATACCTACACACTTTCTTACTACGCTGTTGCGAATACGTTCGGTCAGCTTGACTCCGCACATCTACCGCAGAGCTCGCATTTCGACCGCATTTGTCCTGCTTTCATTTTCCTTCTTACATACCCCGCTCTCAATGCCATATAACTGTGTTGGGATAAGCATTCCGTTATGTATGGCCAGCTGCGCCTTTTGGCTACTGGCTCCCAAGTAGCTTTCCCATCGCACCATTTACACTAACTCTTCTATCTATGTCAGCGGTGTATTTCCCATCCTTACTGTATTAAAATGTTCGAATTATGTTTTTTCTTTCATCAAATTAATTAGAATGATTTGCATAAAAAGTGTATTGTTGTGTCAATGTAACATTTTTACAACAATGGCGGCCAGCATGTTACGGTAAAATAGGTTACTGCGATCGATAAATTTTGTGGTAATGTTTTCAAGTTTAGAAGCCACCATGTTTTTGGATACTTTATTTTATAAAATAAAAATAAATCTTGGATGCGCATTCAGTAAGGATGGAAAATACACCGCTGATATAGAGAGAAGAGTGAGTGCAGGGAACAGAGTGAATGGCGCGATGGAAAAGCTACTTGGGAGCCGGCACTTAAGCCGAAAGGCGCAGCTGGCCATACATAATGGAGTGCTTTTCCCAACGCTGTTATATGGCAGCGAGAGCTGGGTATGTAAGAAGGAGAATGAAAGTAGGATAAATGCGGTGGAAATGCGAGCTCTGCGGAAGATGTGCGGAGTGAAGCTGACCGACCGTATTCGCAACAGCGTAGTAAGAAAGCAAATAGGTATGAAAGAGAGTATAGGTGTAAAGATGAGAAAGGGTATGCTCCGTTGGTTCGGGCATATAGAAAGAATGTCCGAAGAAAGAATGACAAAACAGATATACAATGCGAAAGTGGAAGGATGTAGGTACCGGGGAAGACCTAGACTATCTTACCATGACCAAATAGACCGGGTCTTATCTGAAGGACAAGTCAGGAGTCTCCGTAACCGGCGAGCGTATATGAGACGAACTATGAGAGTAGAAGAAGCCAGAGAGGTATCTAAGGAAAGAGCCTGTAGGAACTCTGTACTCTCTGCCTACCCCATAAGGGATCTGGTGTGATGATATAGATAGATAGACAGACAGAGGTAACGCCTATATTCCTCTAGCAAAAGTGGTGGAGGTGTGCTTTTTACGCACACATTTCACCATGTTAGGTCTCAATATAATAGTTATTTCTAGCAAAATAAGCAATAAAAATTTCACTCTAATTAAATTCTTAACCCAGTTCCACTACTCGCTAATAGATGGTGCTGCCAGATAATGTTCGGAAGCCGTAGAGATTTACACCCGCAATTACCAGCCTATCTTGATCTCCCGCGACCCTTCGCATTTAACATTTATATGGAAACGAGGGAACAGTAAGGTCGGCGCGGAGGTCAGCTTAAAATGGTGTTTCCGTTGGCCGAGCCACCGGTATCTGTACAATTTGAAATTGTAATTAGGTATTATTTGCCTTTTAAAATACTACTTTGTTAATTGCTAGGTAAGAGTTGTTTTTTCATTAATTCTTAACATGATAAGGCATATTTGAAGGGAAAAGTCTTTATAGTATGCAAATTAATTTACTTTAAAAATAGAATACATAATATCTAGTTGGTGTTTGAAAAACTGCTTTGTGTGATCACGAGGTCCTGATTTCGAATCATTCAATCAGTCTGATAAGGCCCTTCAAAATTCTCAGTTACAATCCAGTCTCTTTTTTTCTAAACTAAACTAAGCACACAAGGAATTATCCCCGAGTCATAGGAGACCGATACAAATTTCTGTGGGTCACAAAAAGATTTGGAGAAAAGTGGGCGGAGCGGCTTAAGCTCTTAAGGGGTAACCGCGTAAAAGACTTGGTTTTGTTCCCCATGAACGAAGTATATGGATTCGAGACTTAATATTTCAAAATATGATTTGTGACTGTATATTTTAGAATCTGGTAAAATGAATACACTATAAAACTAAATTTTCTAGATAAGACGTAAGACTGCCTCGTTGGTCTAGTGGCAAAGCACATCGCTTTCTGATCACGAGGTCCAGGGTTCAAATCCTAGGTCGGACAAATGTAGTTTTTCTAACGAAAAGTTCCCAGTATGAGTCCGGAGTCTGAAATTGTGCCCGGTATATGTCAATAGACTCGCCCCCTATTACATGGGACCTAACATCGTCGGCGAAACGTGGGTGTACTCAGTACACCTTTGCCACCCCCGCTTGGGGAATATAGGCGTGACGGTGTATATTCTCTATAAAAAAATCTAAAGTCATTCATATCCAACGCGAAATGCTTAAGAACTAATCAATAGAATTTACTTAAAAACATATCAAATAATTGTAGTAAAATTGACGAAAAGTGGTGTGACCAGAGGCATGACGCGTTTAATCAGTTTTATGACATTTTTCAACTAATATATAATTTAAATTTTCCTAAAATAAAAATAAAAATGTCCACGATGTCTCGACCTAAATGGATCTCACGTGGTATTAGGTTGTGCAGCAAAAGAAAAGGGAACTGCTGTGGACTTATCGAAAAAACCGGAGTACCCTAAATAAGATAGCATTTAAAACATACTCCAAACGTTATAAATTACTAATGAAACTTACGCAAAAATCTCAAAATAACTTATACATTAGTTCCGCTTCGAATAAGACGAAAGCAGTATGGACTATAATTAATAACATAAAAGCACCCAACATAAAGGAATATATATATAAATTGAAGGTAGATGGAAAAATTATAACAGACCCTACAGCCATTGCAACTGCCTTTAATAATTATTATACTGACGAAGGTAAACCGGATAATATTAACATAAATAATAAAAACAAATTGACATACAATTGTGTAGATTCTATATTTATGTCACCAACTGATGCCAATGAGATTTATAAACTTATTAATTCATTAAATAATACTACTAGTGCCGGCTATGATGGGATTATCACAAAAGTTTTAAAGGATGTGTCTAAAATTATTGCATATGTTATTAGTCACATAATTAACTTGTGCATAGAAGAAGGCATTTTTGCGGACAAATTGAAAGTTACGATAATTAAACCACTGTTCAAAAAAATGGATAGAGGGGATATTAGTAATTATAGGCCGATAGCATTGATTCTTGGCATTGCAAAAATTTTTGAAAAAGTAATACACTCTCGCATATACCACTACTTTGAAACTAGACATCTATTCTGTTCTGAGCAAAAAGGTTTCAGGAAAAATAAGACCATAAATACTGCGATTTATGGTTTTCTTAATAAAGTTATGATGGGAGTAGACAGAAAGTCACCGACCTTATCAATTTTTATGGATATGACTTGCCTTCGACAATGTTAATCATAAAATTTTAGAATCGTAACTATTACATTACGGTATAAGAGGAAACATTTTGAAGCTCATAACATCGTATTTAAATGGACGCCAACAACTTACCCAAATTAATCGAATCTGTCCAGACTCTAAGGTAGAAATTACATACAGCTCAGATTTTAAAAATGTTTGTAAAGGAGTACCACAAAGGAGTGTGCTTGGCCCATTACTTTTTTGATTTATATTAATGACATAACTACGTCATCAGCCTATCCCATGACACTATTTGCAGATGACAGTACAGTATTATACACTAAAACTGATTTGACACATTTTGAAGATGATATTAATAATGACTTATTTTCAATAATTACATGGCTAAATAATAATGATTTAAAAATAAATTTGTGAAAAAACTAAAATAATGAATTTTAAACAACGTAATAATATAACATCTAAACTGTCTATAAATTATCAAGGCAAAGTAATCGATGAAGCTGAAGTTACGAAATTTTTGGGTCTGCATATTGACAAAAAACTTACATGGAAACATCAAATAAAAGAGATCTGCAACAAATTAAGTAAATTTTCCTATGCCTTATCTAAACTTAGTAAGATTGTAAGCGAAAAGACTTTGTTAACAGCTTATCACGGATACGTCGCTTCCACACTAAGATACGGAGTTATCTTCTGGGGCAATTCGACTAACAAAGATCTCGCTTTTAAAGCCCAAAAACGATGTATTAGGTCTATGTGTAATCTGAAACAAACTGAATCATGTCCGCCTCATTTTAAAAGATTAAAAATTCTATCGTTGCCATGTATGTTTATTTATGAATGTTGTGTTTTTATAAAAACTAATTTATTTACATTTCAAACTAGAGCGAGACACCAGGATAAACTTTGCTTGGTACCTTCAAAAACAAAATTATTACACAGCAGTGCATTTTGCATGGCCCCAAAAATTTATAATAAAATTCCGTCCACGATCCGCATAGTAAATAAAATACAAAGCTTCAAGAAGGCTCGTCGTAGGTTCTTGATTGATAAATGTTATTACACAATTCAAGAATATATGGAAGATAAACAATAGCACTCCGATTTGTTCGACATTATTAGAATTTTTGACATATATATATATATATATATATATATATATATATATATATATATATATATATATATATATATATATATATATATATATATATAATGACATAATACATACCTAGATTTTTATAAGTATTTTAGTGATATGAGTAACTTTGTATGCCTTTATGGCGGGACATAGAGATCTGTAACCCTATTATTAAATACCACTCACTTGTACCTATTGTTCACAAATAAAGACATTGAATTGAATTGAATTGAATTGAATTGGGCCCCCGCTTACGAATTGTGAACCCCATTTTTTGTCACACCAACGTAGACCCCCGTCGAGTCTCCCGTGGACCCCTGGGGTTCCACCTGGACCACTTTGGGAACTAAGGATCTAGACGGACAATGTGGCGCAGTGGTTAAGAGCTTCGCCCACTGTGTCTAATAGTCGCGGGTTTGATTGCCGCACAGGACAAACCTTTGTGTGATCCACAATTATTGGTTTCAGCCTGAGTATTTGTGTGTGTGAATTGTCAGGTTTGTAAACGCACTCACGACACAGGAATAAATCCTAATGTGGGGCTAAAATAAAAAAAAAATAGATCTCGGTAGGCCTTAACCACTTGACCAGTCCTTTAAAGGACATCTGCACCCATACATGGTTTGTTCCAGAACCAACAGCAATGAAAAAATACTTGTATGATTTCAAATCACCCATAAATTCTCTAAAGGCATTTATTATTAAACGGACAAGCGAGGAATCGCAATATTGCACAAAAGGTTTTGAGGTTATAATTATTTTAAAAAAATAGCCATTTATACATATGACGTTCTATTGTGTGTTGACATGCAGTAAAGATGTCGGCGACTCCGATATAAGTACTTACAATACTTTGAAATATTCGTTCTAGATTGCAAATTGTCCGTTAGATACGGACATTTGCCATTATTTAAATAAAAAATGTTTGTTGGTTCTGGGGCAATTCTCGACAATGTCATTGGTCCGTCCGTCAAACATTGTGCAGAGATTTATTTTCAATTCCATAAATAATATATTGATAAAAATCTTTTATAAAAAAAGGTAAACCGACTTCAAAAAGCAAAAAAAATAAATATCTGAAGTCGGTGCTGGTTGGTGCAGTCGGTTACTTGGCACCGAATTCAAATATTTATTTTTTTTGCTTTTTGAAGTCGGTTTACCTTTTTTTATAAAAGATTTTTATTTTACAATTTTAAGTGACCAATGGATTATTCTATAGTAGGGTACCTATAGGATTGACGTAATACCCATAATATCTCAATTTACACATGCCTATTGTTTGTCGTTAAGGAGTTCCCTGGTGTATCTTCTAAGTCCAAGGTCCAATGTCAATAAAATTAATATGGGACCACCTTGGAGACATATTGAACCCAATGCAAAAAAAATTATCAAAATCGGTCCACAATTGACGGAAATAGAGCTGAACACACATAAAAAATAAAAAAAAAGCATACATACAACCGAACATAGAACCTCCCCCTTTTTGAACTCGGTTTTTAAAATGGTAATACACTCGTCCTCTATTATATTAGGACTTAACATCGTCGGTCGTTTGTGGGTGTACGTAGCACACCGCTGCCACCTGGAAATTATCACTGTTACTGCATATCATAAAAGAAAGTCCCCCGCCGCGTCTGTCCGTCTGAACGCGATAAACTCAATAACTACTAAACGAATTTTCATACGGTTTTGACTAACGGACGGAGTGATTCAAGAAAGAAAGAAAAGCGTTTAATATGGTACATAACAAGCAAAACAAAAATTGACAATTAACTGACGGACGATTTAGCGCAGTGGTTAAAAGCTTAAGCCGCTCCGCCCATTGTGTCTAATAGTCGCGGTTTCGATTCCCGCACGGGACTAATCATTGTGTGACCCACAATTATTTGTTCCGGTCTGGGTATTTGTGTATGTGAAATTTTCATGTTTGTAAACGCACCCACGACACAGGAATAAATCCTAGTGTGGGGCTACGTTTTAATTATAATAAAAAGAAAACTTGTTACATAATGATATATAAATCATACTGCCATCAAGCACGTATATTTAGGTATGGGTACCACATAGGGCCCCGTCCCAGCATTATGCTAGTTGAAACAACCAGCGCTGCTATTTTGGTTAGGCCCTTGGAGTGACCACGGGCTGTCACGCTAAATACACTCCTACAATTATTATAGTATACAAAAATAAAAACGAGTGCAACAGACAAAAAATTGACACAAAACTGAATTTGACAGAAAAGCCAAAAAAAATACATATAATAGCATGCTAAAACTGAAATTACAACACACAAGGATGATTGAATTAAAGATGCTCTCGGTGCTTACACCGGCAACCACAAACAAAATAATAATAATAAACTATAAAAAAGTAACATAACAAGAGGGAGGTTTATGATAATTCACTCGTGCGAAGCCGGGGAGGGTCGCTAGTGCGGTATAAATTATACCCCGTTATTCACGGTGTAATTTTAGTCGCCCTGGAGTAAAAGCCCAGTTGATGTACCCAATGCCTACTGCTCACTAGCAATAAAAAAATGAAAAAAGAACACTTCAGTATGTAACATCTGCATAAAAATACTAATTTAGTGCATTAAACAAGTATACGAAACTTAAAATGAGATTCAGAGTAGGCATGTCGATTCATTTAAGAGAATTCGATTCGAATTGGATTGATTCGAAACAAACGCGTAAGAATCGATTCTCGTTTAAATCAAAGATCAAAAATCGATTCTCGATTAATCAATTCGAAGTCACACCGTCACGCCTATATTCCCCAAGCGGGGGTGGCAGAGCTGTACTGAGTACACCCACGCTTCGCCGACGATGTTAGGTCCCATGTAATAGGGGGCGAGCCTATTGCCATATACCGGGCACAATTCCAGACTCCGGACTAATACTGGGAATTTTTCGTTAGATAAACTACATTGGTCCTCGTGATCTCAAAGCGATGCGCTTTGCCACCAAACCAATGAGGCAGTTCGATTCGAAGTCGATTCTTATTAATTTATCGATTGAATGAGTTTCTTTTTTAGATTCCTTCCTTTATTATAATTTCTTGATTCGTTAAATTTAGAGATAATTTAAAAGACAACTGACTTAAAATGAACTCATGTTTGGAATATTTGTAACAATAAACGTGTTTTGACATTATTTATATCACTAATTTTCACAACCTCCTTGGTCATATTTTCAACCACTTTTTTATGATTGAATTGTGAATCGATTCGATTCGACGGCTTTCGGAATCGGTCTACTGAATCAATTCAGTAGTTTAGATCGATCTAAAAAATCTTAAGCCAAAAATGCCTAATTCTGGGATGGTACAGCTCGTCAGCCTGCCTGTAGAAACCTTCAATGTTCCGGATTTTCACCCTAGCTATGATTTAGGTCATCAAGTAGATATTTCTTATTAACGTATTCTTTGTATTATTTTTTTTATTACCAGTCAAGAGACATGTAGAGATTGGATACATTAGCTGGGCTTTGGCTTCAGAACGATAAAAATTAAGTATTAAACCGTGTTTCATTAAGATAGTTTGATGGACGATTTAGCGCTGTGATTAAGAACTTATCGCTCCGCCTATTGAACGGTACAAGTCTTTGCGCGACCCACAATTATTTGTTCCGGTCTGGTTATTTGTGCATGTAAAGTTTATGTTGGACTGGATTTAATATGGACTGCCTCGTTGGTCTGGTGGCAAAGCGCATGGCATTGTGATCACGAGGTCCTGGGTTTAAATCCTAGGTCGGACAGATGTAGTTTTTCTAACAAAAAATTCCCAGTACGAGTCTGGAGTCTGGAATTGTGCCCGGTATATGGCATTAGGCTCGCCCCCTATTACATGGGACCTAACATCGTCGGTGAAACGTGGGTGTACTCAGTACACCTCTGCCACCCCCTCTGGGGAATATAGGCGTGACGGTGTTAAAAAGTTAATTTAAATTTTATGTTTGTAAACGCACCCACGACAGGAATAACTCCTAGAGTGGGGCTAAGTACTTTATAAAAAAAAAAAAAAGAAGTGTATTAAAAACACGTTTTCGAAGCGCAAAATGACATTCAAGGACATGGGTCGTCAGCTGGCCGGTAGATACCTTCAGTGTTCCGAATTCATACTAGCTACGATATTCAGATAGGCCAGTAAGTAGATGTTTCTTACTAAAGTGTTCTTAGCATTATTTTTTTTATTTCAAGTCAACAGAGTAGACATTGGATACATGAGCTGGGCTTTCGCTTCAAAACGCTAATTACAACGTATATGATAGTTTTAGTAATGCCTTTACATCACGCCAGTTCCGTTGCAGGATAGGCGTAGAGTAGAGAGTTCCAACAGGTTCTTTCCTTACAGACCTCTCTGGCTTCCTCCATTCTCAAAGTTCGTCTTATACACGCTCGCCAGTTACGGAGACTCTTGACTTGCCCTTCAGATAAGACTCGGTTTATTTGGTCATGGTAATCACATTGTATATCTGTTTTCTCATTCTTTCTACCGACATTCTTGACATCTTGACATTCTGACATTTTAATGGTGCCATATAAAGAGTTATAAAACACTATTTTTAACATAAAATACCTTTGGAGCAGTGAAATTCGCGTTTAACCGAATATATTTCCTTCATTATTGTACGGGGAACATAAAAAATAGGCACCGGCATTTTTATTTAAACCATTACGCCTTGGGGTGACCATGATATTGAAATATATTGGGAAATGACCTCAATAGTAGAAATATAAAATAAATACGTACGTACATACGTACGGCCGATGGAGCAAACGTGTCCTAGAGTGGAGACCGCGACTTGGTAAGCGTAAGGTAGGACGGCCCCCAGCTAGATGGACCGACGACCTCAAAAAGGTCGCTGGGACAGACTGGATGCGGAAGGCGAAGGACCGTGTGCAATGGCGCGTGTTAGGAGAGGCCTATGTCCAACAGTGGAGTGCGATAGGCTGATTGATTGATTGACGTACATACACAAGGCAGTCTTATCTGAAGAGCAAGTCACGAATTTCCGTAACCGACGAACGTGTATGACGACCTATTAGAGTTTAGGAAGCCCGGGAGGGTTGTAAGAAAATAAACTATTGGAACTCTATACTTTCTGCGTACCAAGTTAGGTTAGTCAAAGCCAAATCTTATTTCTTAGTATATGGCAACAAAAAAGCACTTAAAATGTCAAATTTATTACATATTATATCTAAAAATACGGCGGGAAATACAGCGGGCTTGCTTTTGTAGTTACATTTGATTTATTTAGCCTTTAACTGTCCACTTCAGAACTCTACAAATTATTACAAATCGTTATTTTGATACTTATAAATGTGAAAAGACATTCTAATATATTGTAAGTGTTTGTTGGATATTTTGTATCAACCGTGTTAGTACAACACGTAGTTTAATGAATGAGAAAAACATAAAATGCTAGGTTGTACAAAGTGCAGTTTTTCTGCCGAAAAATCTGGACAAATATGGACCTAACATCGTCGGCGTAAAGATATTCACAATACACCCCTACCACCCCCGCTTAGATAATATAGGCGAAACAGTGTTTTTAAATTCGCTTTAAAAAGTCCGAACACGCACGTCACTGATCCAACATTCTATCTATATATATTATATCTGAAAGAATCTGTTAGAACTCTGTACTCTCCGCCTACCCCGCATGGGATCTAGCGTGATGATATAGATAGATAGATATTATATCAACTGTAGTAATACAACGCCTGGTTTAATAAACGAGAAAACCATAAAAATGTAAAGTTAAATGGTAACGTTTTTTTTAGCTTCTAAGACTGTCCTAGAAAAATATTCAATATGGCGGCCCTAGTAACCTTAGTAAAGAAAACTGTAATATATATTTTCTGAGTCAAGTTATTTACATATTGAGTCACGCTACGCTCTTGACGCAAAAGAACTTTACGACTTAAGTTATAGAGTAGGCAGTAGGAATACTAATAATAACTACTTTTTATGCCTTTCTATATACTCACGCCAGATCCCTTACTGGGTACGCAGAGGGTACAGAGTTCTAACAAGTTATAATAATAATATAGATGTGGGCGACTGTGACGGGGGCAGCCTATGCAGCTGCTTCGCCACAATAGCGGGCACGTCGTCCGGATCTGTCTCCTTCACCAATCTGATTATGTCCCGGAGACTTCTTTCGCCATTTTCGTCCCTCCTACGAGACGGCATGCGATCGCTCATACCGAGCGATTCGTAAAGCAACACATTAGCATTGCAGATTTCTTCTTGTTTGAAGTGAGACTTGCATATCGGCCCGATGCTAACTTCATCCATGGCATCGATGGCGTGCTGTAAAAACGCCAACACTTCGTTGGCTATGAGTTTTTCGGAACTCATAGCCTCACTCATGCACTGCACTGATATTTATATCATTGCAGACCTCTCTTGCTTCCTTCTCTCTCATAGTTCGTCTTATACACGCTCGCCGGTTACGGAGACTCTTGATCCCTACAGATAAGACATAGATTTTACAAAGGACATTTACTAAGTTAACCAAGGTTAAGCAGCGTTCACCTCGACCAGTCTGAGATGGGTGACCGTTTCAACCATTTTTCTTTTCGGAAGTGTCCGTACTTCCTTGCCACAAACCTACCTCCATCACACCGCACTGGCTCCGCGTGGTGGAGTATGACCTACTCTCTCTCACCGCGATTTGTACGCGATTTGACCTGTACTCCTGTCGCGACCCCTATACGTCGCTACAAAACTTTGACTACTTACTCACAGATGGCGCCGAACTATGATTTACACTATTACAACGATTCTCAAACTCAAAATCAAATTGCTTATTTTGCATAAACCCTGCGGGGGTGTTAACAAATTGTTTTATTTACTTTTTTTTAACTTACTAATCTACCACCGTATCGAAACACGGCCTCCACTGAGAGGATCCGGCGAGAAACTCACTGGGCTTGTCTTATTTGACTAATTCTCCATTAATTTTTTTACATAATTTTTTGTATAGATACATACATTTTTGTATTATACCAAATGAAGTATTCCATCCAGCTCCAGTGTGATGCCTTACGACTGAGATGTAAGACTAATAAGAATATTTTGAAATATACGTTATGTAAAGCTAGAGGATCTGGGTGGAAAAGTCTGCAAGACCAAGCAGCACCAGTTCCCGAGTATGACTATTTGAGCAGCAATCACGTCCCTCGACCAAATGGGACCAAAGAAGGAAGGAAGTGACCCGCACCAAATAGCATAGACTTTTTAGTGAGCATGACCAGACCCCAGAGTGCAGTCAGAAAAAGTCTACAAAAGGACAATACTTCGAGCTCCTTTGGCACGACACGCCTAGATCGCAATATGAGAGTTTACACGACGCTTTGCATATATACAAGCCCCCGACAGCAACTCTTGGGGGGAGTGACAGGAAGGCCCGCCAGACATAACACCGGTCTAGCTGGAAGATCTTCCCTTTACCGAATCCTGCCACAACGTGCTTGCCACACCCCCTGTAGGAAAGAACCTGTTGGCACTCTGTACTCTCTGCCTACCCTAAAAGGGATGTGGCTCATAGATAGATAGATGACCTTTATATTTTAGTGCCAAAGTCGAGTAGAAGAAAAGAGAAGGCTTTAAGCTCTAAACCTTTTGAGACTAGCTCTCTGCCAACGTAGTGGTCCCTCCATGGGTGACGGTAAAATGGTGATACAATCTTCCATGAATCACAGGCTTAAATCTGCAGAGAAGTTTAGGAGATCATCATGGAATTTAAACAATCTTTGAGAGATCTTGAGAGTTTTATGTGAATCATCGCAGGATTTTAGTGTATCTTCAGGGAATTTAGAGGATTTCCAGGCATTTTCACCATCTACAGGGATTTCAGAGAATATTTAAGAATCTGTGGAGTATTTTAGTGTAATATTAAGGGAGTTTAGAGAATTATCGAATGGATTTTAGTAGGGAATTCTATATGAACTTCAGAAAATCGATCGATTAGATGATCTTGAGATCATTAGGGGATTTACGGGGATCTTGGAAAAATTCTAGGAGATCCTAAGCGGATTTTGATTTTGCGGATTATCGGGGGTGTGTGTGAGCGATCCACGCTGTTGGCCACGAGGCCTTTACAGATTCACCAGGGCGAGGGCGATTATGCAACTACTACGATCGACCCCGAAGGGCAAGGGGGCAACTAGCTCAAGGGCGCCTCAAGGAGGGACTTTCTCGGCTTGGGCATTCGCTATGATTATATACCTCGGTATTGGTAAATAGCTAATAAATGTAAATATTTCAGCTCGAACGTGTTACCGCGAGGCGGATTGCGCGGGGATCAGCAGTACTTCCTGTGTCCGCACCCACTACGATCCCACCACGCGCTGCCTGTGCGGGGACAATAATCCCCCGGTCAACGGGCTGTGCGATGCGCAGTTTAAACGTAAGTAGCTAAACAGATTTCATTTGTATACACGTGGATGTTACAGAAATAGCTACACTGAAGATACTTAGCACAAATTCATTAAAAAAAATAGAATTATTTCTATTCTTATTTAGAAATTTTTAATAAATTGTATCTATTAGCCGCGTGTAGGTGGTGTCTAAACGTGGGTGGTGATTACGAGATCTTAAGTTCGATTCCTGGGTTGGATAAAATGTAAATTTTCTATCTATCTATCTATATCATCACGCCAGCTCCCTCGCGGGGTAGGCAGAGAGTACAGAGTTCCAACAGGTTCTTTCCTTACATACCTCTCTGGCTTCCTCCACTCTCATAGTTCGTCTCATAATTTAAATGTAAATTTTCTATCGACAAATTCCCAGACATGTGGGTATACACAGTACACCTCTGCCGCCCCCCTTGGGGTATATAGGCGTGATGAAGTGTATTTCTTTTCTTCATACCCACTTAGTATTTTGTTTTATAAGAGCCAAGAAAGCGGCCGTTCCTCCTTGAGGCGCCCTTGAGCTAGTTGCCCCCTTGCCCTTCTGGCTCGAGCGTAGTGGTTGCACGCTCGCCCTCTTGTCCGGTGAAGCTGTCCCCGCGGCCCCGCGGCCAACAGCGTAGATCATTCACACACACAAAAAAAGACGAACTTTGAGAGTGGAGGAAGCCAGAGAGGTATGTAAGGAGAGAACCTGTACGAACTCTGTACTCTCTGCCTAACCTAGACATATTTTTACTTTAACAGTTAAATAAACCTTTAATCGTTTTATGAACAAACAAATTCGTGTTACTATATCACAGTTGAACTTTCATGTCAAACTCGTATAAAAGATTCTAATCAAACACAAATTAATGCTGAAAAGGTTTTTAACTTAACTAATAATCGGTCAAGCGACAATGAAATAATAATATATGTTTGTTCGTCATGAAACTTAGCATGACCTTTTAAGCGTAACCTTTATTAAGTGGATCGAAATACTTTTAATGCCCTTATGGTACAAATAAAAAAGTGACTCAGATTCGATCATTTAATATTAATTAGTGCAAAGATTCGAATCTCAATATGTCTCATTTAGAATATTTGAATCAACTGAATCATAGTCGGCACCGACCAACATCGCGTCGCGTATTCGTTGTTTTTTGAGACCGCAAGTTAAGGGAATGTAATACCCAGTTTATACACTGCCACTTCCCGCCAAAAGCATTGAGCAGTACCGCAGCAGGGTCCACTGTTCACATACTCCCTTCGCACTTTGAGCATCACTATGTGTTTCTCTTATGTTAGCAAAAAAACCTCGACATCAGATTTTCTTTTCCAATATATTGCAATATTTATTCTAGTTTTCCTATAGTTTTCTGATGCACCACCCCATACATTTTTTTTTTTGTATTTTATTTATTTCTTTAGTTTTTTTGACTGCCTCGTTCATCGAGTGGCAAAGCGCATTGCTTTGTGATCCCGAGATCCTGGTTTCACATCCTAGGTCGGACAAATGTAGTTTTTCTAACGAAACTTTTCTAACTTCTCAGTATGAGTCCGGAATCTAAAATGGTGCCCGGTATATGGCAAAAAGCCCTCTTTTACATGGGGCCTAACATCGTCAGCGAAAAGTGGGTGTACTCCGTACACTTCTACCATCCCCGCTTGGGGAATATAGGTGTGACGGTGTTTCTTTAGTTTTCTATCCTAAAGTTTTTTTTTCAAAATTATTTTTCCCCATAATTTCGAAATAGTTTTTTAACAACACTGAGTGGGTGTGTCCTGTCAGTCTTTCGACTCCCGCTCAAAAAAACCGCTAAGAAAGGGAGCACCCGGCAGTATAGTATGGGAAGCAGAGCGAAGTGGCGCGTTTATACTACTTACCTTCCCTCACTTCACGCAGAAGTAAGCAGTGTATAAATTGGGTATATGATCGTGATTCAGATTGGAATGAACTATGAAACATGTTATTCGTCCTTTAAGATTAGCGACTTTCTATATTACGAGTAACTGTTGAATGTGATCGAGATTCAGATACAAATGAGGCTTATTTGTCTGTAAAACTGTTTCGAATTTTGTAGTTCTCGTTAATGTTTTCTATCACTGTATCGTTTCAGGAAAGATCGACATAGGTCTAAAATAGAGTGCGGATGATTGCTTCCACGTTCCCGTAACCCGTCACAGCCATAGTGACAAGTTGGAGCACGGTGTAGGTTTAAACGATAGAAATTTCGGTTTAACCCCTCACTTTCCCCGAGCAAGCAGGTATCCTAGGGAACGTACCCAAACCCCCCTTGGTGACCACTAGTAGTATATGCCAAGAAACCTCTAGTTTTCATGTAGTAATTCATAAATACGGTTTTCAATCATTTTTGCAACAGAAAGTTAAAAAACATCCTGTTACCAAGCGTAGTATTGAAGAACTCCCTCCCACCCTGAACGGGTCACGTAGTATAAGTACGTTCCTCTATGTAGTTTCACCCAACCCAAAAAAAAAAAGGTTTAAAGTAGGGTAAGGTACAGCGTGCTGTTCGGCCTTGATGGTCAGTGGCGAATGCACTTTGCAATCACGAGGTCCTGAGCTCAAATCCTAGGTTGGACAAATGTAATTTTTAAATCGAAATATTCCCAGTATCATCCCGGAGTCTAGAATTGTCTCCGATATATGGCAATAGGTGTGTGTGAATGATCTACGCTGTTTGCCGCGGGTCCTTTACAGCTTCACAGGGCAAGATGGCAAGTAGCTTCGCCCCCGTATTACATGGGACCTAACATCGAGAGGCGCTCATTGCGCTGTGCAACCGCGGAAATATTTATTTATTATAGTGAATTTCAAGTTCGTAAACGCAACACCGACTGGAATAAGAGACATGAAGAAGCAAGACCAGCAAAATCTATATCGATCAATATGAATGTTGTTGGTTTTGCTTATGGGGCAATTTGCCCTTCCAGTTTATAGGCATCGGTTCATTACCCCATGATTTTTAGAGATGCTAGTCCCTTAAAGTAACACCGTCACGCCTATATTCCCCAAGCGGGGATGGCAGAGGTGCAAAAAACATGCATATCAAACGATATGAATGTTGCTGGTTTTGCTTCTACATGACTCTTCTTAGTGTCGGATTAGAAAAAAGAAAAAAAATATATTTGACCAACACAGTACAGGAAAGAATTGTGTGTGAGTGATGTACGCTGTTGGCCACGAGGCCTTTACAGCTTCACCGGACTTAAGGAAAGAGTTAATAGACAGTTATATAAAACAACAACAGCACAAGTTGTGTGGTGCCAAACAGGATAGGAACTATGGTTATAGAGCAGCGCTGGCATTTTGGCAGAAGGTTTTTAAAAAGTCTAGAATAAAGGACTACGTTTTTATAAAGAAAAAATGGTTAGTCGTTAATTGGTTAAGTACCAATATCTCTTCATTCGTTCTCTTTCTTCCAGTGCTGTACCACATCTGTAGCAACAGCGGGGAATGCAACGACGGTCTGATCTGCGGCACTCCCAATATAACTGGCACCCCTCCACCGCACCTCCGCGTCCTTCAGGCCAACTCTAAGATCTGCCTTTGTGACACTGAAAGTGGTTATCAAGAGCACGAGCACACTTGCAGTGGTAAGTTTGTAATAGCGCCATCTGTTGTCGGGTAGAAGAATTGTTGAGAGAAAAATTGGATGACATCTTCTGTTGTCAAATAGATGCACAATATAAATAGGTTTTCAGGAACTCAAGTAAAAACACAAAAGATCAAGTCTGTAATAATGACATTATTATTATTGAGCAATGCGTACAAGTAAATTGTAAATAATTGCTATATATAATAACAATTACTAAAGGCCCAACTCCATAATACCGCCTTCCAAGAAGAACATTTGAGCGGTAGAATTGAGATGGAGATTAAAATTCCATCTGCGCAATATATCATTGCGAAGTACCCATTAATAAAGTATCTAAATAACAAATATAAATATTTCACGTTGTTGAAACATTAAATACATATTTTTTCATTCCAGACGCAGACATTCTCAAGACCTCACTTTTCGCTATCATCGTCGTGTCGTGCATAAGAAAACTAATAGCTTACTAAATCGTTTCAAATAATAGATTTTAACAACATAGATCACTAATTAGGATGTGTTTTGACAGATCATCTCATTAAAACTACAGAGTACCTAGTTTAAATAAAATATTTAATAGCCACAAAAAATCGTAACGCGCATAAAACTGAAAATCCTGTATCATTCACTTTTCAGCAGGAAACATGATAGTTGATTGCAAGTATTTATTGCTACTTATTACTAAATTCAATGTTTAAAATTATGTTAAAAAAAATAACAACTTAATACGTATGTACTAGTTTACGAATGTATGTATTTACTTATAATATAATAATATTAGCCCTGTTAAAAAACTGTCCCACTATTGGGCACGGGTCTCCTCTCAAACTGAGAGGGCTTAGGCCAGTCCACCACGCCGGCCCAGTGCGGGTTGGCGAACTTCACACACCTTCAAGAAACTCTCAGGCATGCAGGTTTCCTCACGATGTTTTCCTTCACCATTAAAGCAAGTGATAATTAATTTTTAATACGCACATGCTTTCGAAAAGACAGAGGTGCGTGCCTGGGTTTGAACCCAAGACCTTTGACTTTGCAGTCCAACAGTCTAACCACTAGGCTATCACTGCTTGCTTATTGATGTATTTATTTATTTATCTTTTATATACAATGTGTATCGTGAATAATACAAGACCTCAGATACCCCGACTAGAAAATTGCTTTAGAAATTCAATACGATAACCAAATTTAAAGACTTATCCCCTTTTTAGCACTTTTATACCCTAATTAACATCAAAACTTATACATGTATGTATGCATATTGAGAAATACGTTTTAGAAATGCATTGGAAATCTCCCTAGTGCTCTGAATCAAGAATAAATTTGATTTGTTATAGCGCACTGAAGGAGTAACAGCATAATTTTTGTTACACGTTGTATATTTAAATACTTATTTATACCAATAATCGCGTACGCCACCAACTGCCCTGATTCCTTGTTCCTAAAAAAAAAGAAACTCCGTCACGCCTATATTCCCCAAGCGGGGGTGGCAGAGGTGTACTGAGTAAACCCACGTTTCGCCGACGATGTAAGGTCGACGATGTAATAGGGAGCGAGCCAATTGCCATATACCGGGCACAATTCAAGACTCCGGACTCGTACTGAGAAGATTTCGTTAGAAAAACTACACTTGTCCGACCTAGGATTTGAACCCAGGCCCTCGTGATCACAAAGCGATGCGCTTTGCCACTAGAACAACAAGGCAGTCATTACTTTTCTTTTTAGTATTTTAGTATCTAAACAGGGTGTCTGGAAGAAATTGCTCTTAGCAATAAGACCGCCTATTATATCAGTGTCTTATTTCACATTTTGTTTTATAATTTTGTTGGTGTACAATAAAGAGTATTCCATTGTATTGACGTGTAAATCAGTCATGAAAGCGATTGAAACCAAATAAATGATTCAATAGAAAATATGAATTTATATAATATTGTATGCACTACCATACAGCGATACACATACAGAGATGTCTGCATAATAATATCAGCCTATACTGCCGACTGCTGGGCAAAGTTCTACTCTCACAAATTGAGGTGAGAGAGATTAGGTCATACTCCACCACGCGGACCCAGTGCGGATTAGTGGAGGCAGGTTTGTGGTCACTTGCTGTTGGAACTTATCAAGCCACCTTTAAGGCTTCCAACTCGGCTTAACGACTACCACATTAAGTGGTAACCGGGACCAACGGCCTAACGTGCCTTTCCGAAGCACGGAGACGCTCGAATATGAAAACGCCACAAACGGTCACCCATCTCAGGCCGACCGAGTCGGACGCTGCTTAACCTTGGTGATCGGTAAGAACACCGCGGTCGCACAGCGCTACGAGCCCCTCTCATGTCTGCGTAGCAGAAAGTTTAATAACTTAGGCAAAAATCTAGTTAAAAAAAACGGTAATTCATGTTATAACCATACTGCGACAATGATATTTTGGCCCGAGTATGATATTGACAGGGGGGTGGTGTGAATTAGGGTTAACATTTAGCAAAATGTTCCTACTTCCAGGCAAATATTTCAACAGGTGAGTCCACACTGTAACTAATTAAAAAAAGAACTTGGCTAAATTTCATATCAAACGGCAACTCTGCGACTGTCAAAAAGTGACATTTCACTTGATGACATCGTTAGTTCCGATTTTGGCCGGAGTCCAAAATATCCTTTTATCAATGTATATACATTAATTATTATAATTAAAGTTTTTGTTCTTTTTATTCTATTTATTACTATAATTGTGTTTAAGTTTAAAGTTGTGTATTGAAATTATAAACAGAATAGATGTATCGATTTTATTCGTAGTAAAAATACTGGAAAGTAAAATCAATTTTTCATGTTCATATTTTCCCACCTTTATATGTTTATCAACAGATGGCGTAACGAAGTTACGATATTTTGCAGGGCATTGTAAGTCTTTTCATTTAAGCTGGTCTGTGTAACAACCATCATTTTCTTAAATCATCAATTTAGCACTAAAATACAAAAATAACAGGCCTAAGGAACATAAGCTGTGGTCAACTGTAGTTATCCTATCGCCCGCTAGGGGCGGTAAATTTTCATCACCAAAATAAAAATTATATCACAAAATTATAATTAAAAAAATTTCGTTTGGTGTATATTATTTATCTATATCATCATGCGGGGTAGGCAAAGAGTAGGGTTCCAACAGGTACCTTACATACTTCTCTGGCTTCCTGCACTCATAGGATATGTTTATGTTATGCAAAAATTCAAAAAGATTTAGATTAAACTACGACAAACAAAACATAGTCAATATTATTTTCCATAAAATTATATTTAATAAGCTACTAAGACTATTTCATATTGTAGAAATAATTATAATATAAATAAAAAATAAAAGAAATAATTTTACTTTATTACAATCCTAATGTGGACAGTAAAGATTAAAAAAAACATCGTAGTAGGTAGTTCTTACAATTATTAGTGTGGTTGTGTAGAAAACATCATTTTGAATCTATTAAATACTTTTCTGATACATTTGTAACTTGTAGAAATTAAAGGGAATATTTTAAAAATATTATTTACACGAATTAGGCATAGTAAACATTAGTTATGCTTGCATTATTAAATTGCTAATACAAATATTATATTTTAAATAGAATAAGATAGTAATTTACTGAAAAAGTCAAACTTTTTAAAATAAATTTTAATAAAATTTTTATTAAACATATAAAGCTTAGATTTACGCGAATATTACACTAAAAAAAAACTATTTTTCGGATTTTATCGAGGTTGATTTTTGATATTTAAGCTCCTCCCGTGAATGGTCACCAGAGGAGCTAAAAAATTAACCGGTGCTCGCAAAGCACTCGAAACGTTCGGGAAATTAAAATTAAAAAATAAACCGAAAAATAGTTTTATTTCATTTTAGTAAGCTTTTAATAATCGGTAACGCTCCAAAACAAAGTTCGGGCTAAAATTTTATTTATTTGTATGTTTTTCAATCTAGTTCCAAAATTAAATAGTATTTCTAATATCAGTTTATATAATATACGCATTTAATTTAGTTCATTATTGTTAAGCTTTGTGAACAAAAAAGCTATTGTAACAAAAATACGATTGATATTCAAACGCGATTATCTAATAATGTTCTAATGTTAAATCGCTATGAAATCATTGCAGTGAAATTTCACCTGTGAAATTATACTTTCATCAAATGAAATTAAAAATAGCAGCCACTTACATGCCTTACATAATATTCCTCCACTAGTTAATATAGTATTATCATTTGTAAATAATTCTAAGAGAAAAACTATTATATTAAATACTTACATTGTCATAACAAATTAATACATAAATAAGAATAAGACAAAGAAATGTATGTACAATTACGGACAACAATAGCACTAATCAACTCTTTGATTGAAAATAAATTAATTTAGATAATTCAGATGTTAAAAAAATATATTTCTATTGGTTTTTTTTCGCAAACTTAATAATTGGTACAAACACTAATGTGAAAATAAAAATTTAGAATTTTAATCATTTCTAAAATATTTAATATCAATTTAGTCCTTGTAGTAATTATAGGTAGAATTCATCGTTATAATAATTAGCATATACATAAAAGTTATGTAACTAAAATTATACTTAAAAAGTAGAAGTTATTAGAATAATTATGTATGTTTGAAAATTAATAAAGAAATTCAGATTTTATCGTTGTTTCATTGCACTTTTAAATGCATTCTATATCAATCTTTAGATATAAAATTCCCATGCCCGTGCGTTCGTAATTCTTCTCCTTCTGAACGGCTTGAGAGATATCGATGATTTTTTGTACTAATGGCATGACCTGTATGGTTCTTAGCTAAAGTGCCACAACATTCTGGTGCACTGCTACCAAAATCGGAACTAACACAGTTATATAGTGAAATTCACTTCATGACAGACGCAGAATGGCCGTTTGCTATGAAATTTGCTCAAGTTTTTGATGTGTCACATCTTTCCTCTCGGTTGCTGGATATTTTTTGTGGGATTGATTTTGGCAAAGGGACGGAAATGTGTTACAGGAAACCGGGGAAGCGGTTTCCTGTAACACATTTCGCAAATATGATTTGACCAATGAGCGCGCTATTTGACTTGACCGATGAGCGCGCGCTATTTGATTTGACCAATGAGCGTGCGCGGTGGAACCGGGGAAGCGCACGCTTTTTGATTTGACCAATGAGCGCGCGCTATTTGATTTGACGAATGAGCGCGCGTGGTGGAACCGGGGAGGGGCGCGCTATTTGATTTGACCAATGAGTCATCTCAATTTCATAGTAGGATAACATGTCAGATGTAACACACAATATGCGACAATGATATTTTGGCCCGAGTATGACATTGACAGGGGGGTGGTGTGAATTAGGGTTAACATTTAGCAAAATGTTCCTACTTCCAGGCAAATATTTCAACAGGTGAGTCCGCACTGTAACTAATTAAAAAAAGAACTTGGGTAAATTTCATATCAAACGGCAACTCTGCGACTGTCAAAAAGTGACATTTCACTTGATGACATCGTTAGTTCCGATTTTGGCCGGAGGCCAAAATATCCTTTTATCAATGTATATACATTAATTATTATAATTAAAGTTTGTGTTCTTTTTAGTCTATTTATTACTATAATTGTATTTAAGGTTAAAGTTGTGTATTGAAATTATAAACAGAATAGATGTATCGATTTTATTCGTAGTAAAAATACTGGAAAGTAAAATCAATTTTTCATGTTCATATTTTCCCACCTTTATATGTCTTGACCGATGAGCGCGCGCTATTTGATTTGACCAATGAGCGTGCGCGGTGGAACCGGGGAAGCGCACGCTTTTTGATTTGACCAATGAGCGCGCGCTATTTGATTTGACGAATGAGCGCGCGTGGTGGAACCGGGGAGGGGCGCGCTATTTGATTTGACCAATGAGTCATCTCAATTTCATAGTAGGATAACATGTCAGATGTAACACACAATATGCGACTACTGTAAGACTCGCTCGTTTTTTTTAATTCGCAACCAAGCGGACCTTCCTGTTAAAATATTTCCCTGGAAGTAGAAAAATTGTACTAACTCATATCACATCCCCCTTTTGGCTTGTGGATGACATTGACAGGAGGGTGCCCCTGTCCTATGTTTTAATAAACTACCTGTGTGCCAAAGGACATTCTCGAAAATTCCCCAGAATCAACAAAAATTTGACCCATGCCATCATTACCCATATAGTTTATTAAAATAATGGCATATATCCGTATTTAACCGACAATTTGAAATCTAAACCGAATATTTCAAAGTATTGTAAGTACTTATATCGAAGTCGCCGACATCTTTACTGAATGTCAACGCACAATATAACCTCATATGTATTAATGGCTACTGAATTATAACCTCAAAATCTAATACATTTCGGGCAATGTTGCTATTCCCCCGCTTGTCCGTTTAATAATTAATGCCTTAAGAGAATTCATGGGTGATTTGAAATCATACAAGTATTTTTTTATTGCTGTTGGGTAGCAAATCATGTATGGGCGCAGAACAATGTCCTTTCATCCAAATCCGTTTAGCCGTTTTTTCGTGATTAAGTAACAAACATCTAAAACTACAAACTTTCACAACACTGTATATTATAAAACAAAGTCCCCCGCCGTGTCTGTCTGTCTAAACGCGATAAACTCTATAACTACCGAATGGGTTTTCACACGGTTTTCACCAACGGACGGAGCGATTCAAGGTTAATACACATAAACCACATAATTCACTCGTGCGAAGCCGAGGTGGTTCGCTACTTTATAATATTAGTAGGATAAAATAGGATAGCATGATCTAAATTAATGTAAATGTACGTCATCACCATTAGTAGCTCTCTACAACTCGCTGAAGGGCATAAGCCTTCTCGATTTTGTGTCATCCTTCGCGGTCCTGTGCCATTCTACCCCAAGTTCTTCCTCCAACTCTCGATATGTCAACTACCCGCAGAGTCATTGGTCTGCCTACTCGTCGTTTGCTCTACCGCCGTTCACAGTATGTTCTCACTGAACCTCTCGATGCCCTTACTTCCCTTCTTTCGAATATAGATACGGCAAACAAGATCAGACACCCACCTCGCTGGCTCAGACACCGACCTAGCTGGCGAGGTCGAAGAATTTCTGACCCGCCGGTCGGTGCAAAGCACCACGGCGTGACACCCAGTATACACACTCCCCCATAGCGACTGCCCAAGCCGAAGCTGTTCTTCCTCGAGGCGCCCTTAAGCTAATTGGCCCATTGCCCTTCTGGTTCGAGAGTAGTGGTTGCAAGCTCGCCCTCTTGTGTGAAGCTGTAAAGGCCCCGGCGCCAACAGTCTAGATCATTCACACACACACATACACACACACATACACACACACACACACGCACGCACACACGCACACACGCACACACGCACACACACACACACACACACCCACGCACCCGCATAGGCACACGGACACGCACCCGCGCCCGCGCACGCGCGGACGCACATACACACACACTCGTCGTTTGTCTGTTCTAGGCCACCATTCTGTCAATATCTTACTTTATTTATTGTTATATGTTTTAGCAACATGCCTGCCGATTATATGTTTTAGCAACATGCCTTCCCATTGCCACTTCAAAGAAGAGATGTGTTCGACAACTTGACGTCTTGGACTTTTGTCGGTCGTCTAATTTCGGTGTGTGTAAATATGTTACCAAAAATGTATGTAATCTGTCATAATATACCATTCCTAAGAATAAAATGCCAAAAATCGCCAGGATGTGTATGAAATAAATTTTGCTATACACATTTCCTAGGAATTCTGGAATCATCACCACTGAGCGGGATCGACTCTCTGCTGGTCACGCTCGGTCGCCACATCACAATCTCGCACAAAGAGGCTATGACTCACAGGATCAGACACCGACCTCGCCGGCGAGGTCGAAGAATCCCTTGCCCGCCGGCCGGTGCAGAGCACCACGGCGAGACACCTAGTATACGCCCTCCCCCATAGCGACTGCCCAAGCCGAGGCCGTTCGTCCCGGAGGCGCCCTTGAGCTAGTTGCCCCCTTGCCCTTCTGGCTCGAGCGTAGTGGTTGCACGCTCGCCCTCTTTTCCGGTGAAGCTGTAAAGGCCCCGCGGCCAACAGCGTAGATCATTCTCACACACACACACAATCCCCACAGCCAGTCCCCTGCCAGCATAGTCAATACTACCGTTGGTAAAGATAGGTCCAGTTCTATATTCGACCGAGACCCGCCACTCCGCGTTTTATGCTAAGCACTCTTCTAGGGTATGTTGGCCAGAATCACGGACTCCACCACAATTGTGACACCCATAGACGACGGTGACAATTCTCACGTTTCATCCAAGGTTAGAATGAGAATCACAAGTCTTCTTTTTAAGAGTGGGGAAATCAGCATGGAAGCTGGCGGGGCATATCGGACTCTTACCGACTAAAACCCCACGGTAGCCGGCATCGACACTTCGGGGACGGGTTCCAGGATCTCCGTTAGAAACGCACTGGTCACCCTCTGTGTCGTGCTCCAAAGAGTCCGCCTTTGGGGAAAGGGGGGAGCCTACGTATCACAAGTTTAATCTAACCCAACCTATAATATAATAATAATATTAGCTCTGTTTAGAAACTGTCCCACTGTTGGGCACGGGCCTCCTCTCAAACCGAGAGGGTTAAGGCCATAGTCCACCACACTAGTTCAGTGTGGGTTGGCGAAATTCACACACTTTTGGGAAACTCTTAGGCCTGCAGGTTTCCTGACGATGTTTTCCTTTACCGTTAAAGTGATGCTTAATTCTTAATCATCATCATCATCTCAGCCTATACTTGTCCACTGCTGAACATAGGCCTCCCCAATCGCTTTCCAGCGTAACCGGTCCGATGCCACCTGCATCCAACGACTTCCTGCGATTTTCACAAGATCGTCGGTCCATCTGGCAGGCGGTCGTCCCACACTGCGCTTGCCAATACGTGGTCTCCACTCTAGAATCTTTCTGCCCCAACGCCCGTCCGATCTACGCGCTATGTGGCCCGCCCATTGCCACTTCAGCTTGCTAATCTTAACGGCTATGTCGGTGACCTTGGTTCTTCTACGAATCTCCTCATTCCTGATTCGATCACGTAGAGAAACGCCGAGCATAGCTCTCTCCATAGCTCGCTGAGCAACTCTGAGCTTTTTTATGAGACCTATAGACGTAACGTAGATATAGTAAGAGACCACGTCTCTGATCCATATATCATCACTGGTAACACACACTGACTAAAAACTTTAGTCTTAAGGCACTGAGGTATTTTGGATGAGAAGATGTTGCGCAGTTTCCCGAACGCTGCCCAGCCGAGTTGGATTCGTCGATTGACCTCTCTCTCAAAGTTGGACCTACCTAACCGGACTACCTGTCCCAGGTAAATGTATTCGTCGACAACTTCAAGAGTAGAGTTCCCAACGGTGAGTGCGGTGGGTACGACATGGACGTTACACATTATTTTCGTTTTGTCCATGTTCATTTTAAGACCCACTTGTTGAGATACTCTGTTGAGGTCACCGAGCATTCGTCCTAGATCTTCCAGCGACTCCGCCACGACCACAATGTCGTCGGCAAATCGAAGGTGAATGATGTATTCGCCATTGATGTTGATGCCAAGTCCTTGCCATTCCAAGAGCTTGAAGGCGTCCTCTAAGGTGGCCGTAAACAGTTTCGGAGAAATGACGTCTCCCTGCCTTACTCCTCTTTTTATGGGGATCGCCTTCGTGCAATGCCCCTGTACTCGGACTGACATGGTGGCGTTATTATACAAGCACTTCAACACTTCGATGTACCGATAGTCAATGCGGCATCGCTGGAGAGATCTAAGAACCGCCCAAGTCTCGATCGAATCGAAGGCTTTCTCATAGTCCACAAACGCCAAGCATAGTGGCCGATTATACTCCTCGGTCTTCTGTATAATCTGCCGCAGCGTATGTATGTGGTCTATGGTACTAAAGCCTTTCCGGAAACCGGCTTGTTCGGGAGGCTGGAAGTCATCAAGCCTGCGTTCGAGACGATTCGTGATGACTCTCGAAAACAACTTATAAACATGGCTCAGCAGTGTGATGGGCCTATAATTCTTCAGTAAAGTGTTATCACCTTTCTTGAAAAACAGTACCACCACTCCCCTGTTCCATGCTTCCGGCGTATTCTCTTCGAGCAAGACGGAATTAAACAGCCTCTGAAGGACTTTAAGTACCGGCGTTCCGCCCGCTTTCAGAAGCTCTGCGGTAATTCCGTCTTCGCCTGGTGCTTTGTTATTTTTGAGTTGTTTGAGAGCCATCGTAATCTCGTACAGGCTGATGTCCGGGATATCTTCAGTGTAGTGTCGGGTTAGCTTGGCTCCTGGGTCTTTTACCAAGTCAACAACAGGTTCAGCTACTGAGGTGTACAACTGCCCATAGAACCTCTCTATCTCCCTGAGCACCTCTGACCTATTCGACGTTACGTTTCCGTCCTCCGTCTTCAGCTTCGTCAACTGGCTTTGCCCAATAGACGCGTCTCTTGCGAACACTTTGGAGCCCTTGTTCTGTGCTATGGTCTCCTCAATACGCCTTGTATTGAAGGACCGTAAATCGTGACGCAAGGACTTCAGTATCTGTCCATTGAGCTGCCTATAGGACTTAGCATCATCGGAGGTTTGGAGCGTCATGGAACGTCGCTCAGCCATGAGATTTCGGGTGGAGTTAGATAGTTTTTGAGGTCTATTTTTACGGTGGGGCTTATAATACTTGGACCCGACCGTATGGACAGTCTCTACCAGCCTGTTGTTGATTTCGTCCACTGATGCGCTGCTGTCTAGCAATTCGAAGCGGTTTGCCAATTCGAGTTGAAAGTTCTCGGGGTTTTGGATGTGTGCATAAGAAGGTCGGAGCGTAGACTTCATCAGACGCGATCTTTCCATTTTGACATTAATATTTAATGTGCCTCTGACCATTCGGTGATCACTGCCGGTTTTTACCCTGTGAATCACGGAGACATCATTAAATATTTGTCGCTTGGTGCTCATGATGAAGTCTATCTCATTTTTTGTGGAACCATCAGGGCTCATCCAGGTCCATTTTCTATGAGGCGGCTTCCGGAAGAAAGAGTTCATCATAAAGAGTCCCTCCTTCTCCAGATATTCGGCCAGCCTCTGACCCCTGGGGTTGCGCTGCCCATATCCAAATTGCCCCTCTCTCAACTCATCATCGCCCCGTTTGCCCAGCCGCGCATTGAAGTCACCCATAACCACTGTAAAGTGTGCTTTGGAAGTATGTATGGCTCTACTAATGTCCTCATACATTACTTCGACGTCATCATCTGAGTATGCCGAGGTCGGTGCGTAGACCTGTATGACCTTCAGCGAATATCTTTTGGATATTCTGAGTATCAGGTACGCTACCCTGCTCGACACACTAGTGATGGACACAATGTTGTCTATGAGTGACTTGTGGACGATAAATCCGACACCACCTTGGGACTGCTGTTCACCCTCCCGGTAGTAAAACAAGTTGCCGGATTTTAAGGTTATCGTGTCCTCGCCCTTTCTTCGGACCTCCGATAAACCAACAACATTCCACCGCAACTTGTTTATCTCTTCTTCCAGCTCAACAAGCTTCTCATCTGTCCTTAACGTGCGTGCATTGTATGTCACCAGGGCCAATTTTCGATGTTGGTGGTAGCCGAATCTCTGCCGGAGATTCTTAGCACCCCTTGTCCTGTCGTTACCATAGCTGCTACCGTGGCCAGGACGAACAGGACCGCCGGGGACTAGGGGCCTGGTTTTATTATTATCTTCCATTTTAATAAATTGGGGGTGTTTGCCATACTCGCCACGCTTGGCAGGCGGGTTGGCGAGCGCAGTTTTTGATGGTAGAAGTGTTAAGGGAACGCTGCTGCCCATTCCCTACTTTTCCCTTAGTCGCCTTGTACGACACCCGATGGGATGAGATGGGTTGGTCCTATTCTAAGCCGGGAACCACGCGGCGTTCAATTGCGGCCAATTCTTAATACGCATATGCTTTCGAAAAGACAGAGGTGCATGCTTGGGTATGGACCCGAGACCTCTGACTTTGCAGTCCAACGGTCTAACCTACTTTACCATTACTACAAGAACTCTTGTATAACAGAAAAGTAATGAACCTTACGTAGCGAAACGGCCAAGTCACTTATTATGACTAAGGTGTAGAGTTTGTGAAGTTAGGGCTTGTAGAGTTAGGGCGTGTAAAGTTAGAAGCTTGGCTTTACGTAAGATCTGATAACTTTTCGACATGGTCTCGTCTTGGCAACATTTTACATTAAAATGTTTTTGGTGGGATTTCACTTCTTTTTGTAAGTTGCTTATGACAATATTTCTTTATTTCGTTCAATTTATCGCTTTTTTTTTGGGTGTATTTTTTGCACTTCAGAGGTGCCGTTTTTCATAGCCTTCTATCTATGCCTTTTTTCTTCGTTGGTATACTGTTTATAGGCGTTTTGGGCGCGCTAATTTCCATTCCCTAATTTAAAGGTTTACTAAAACTCCTAGAATATGTATTTTATTATTATTTATAACATCGAGTCCCTATATCAAATTTTAGACCGCTAGCATCAAAATTTTGCGAATCTCATACAAACTTCCATCCCCTAGTTTAAGGGGTTGGGGGGTAAAAGTTCTAAGTTTTAGAATTTTTTTGTTGTTTGTGTACTAATACTAGCTTACATACCAAATTTCAGCTTTCTCGGACTTCAGGAAGTACCCTAAGAATTTCGATGATCATCAGTGAGTCAGTAACGTAATCGGGGTTTTTAAGATATCAATAAAATCTTAAGTATAAAAGCTATGCAATTGTAACTTTACATGTTTAATGAGTCCACTATTGACATCATATTCCGAGAATTTTGTTTATCTGGTATAATCCAAACCCATGTTATGAGACTTCAAAAAACGACTAAGCGGCTCGAGAAAAGGCTGTGGTGCCCTTGCGCTTCGCTTCGCTCGTCTTGGCGGGGACACTACCGAGCCTCCAGATACTTACGTGGTGACAATTCGTCGCTACGAATTGGAGATTTTATAGGTATAAGAAAAACAAAAGAAATAAGTTTAAATATACTATATATTTTATTGAATATCACTTCGCTACACATTTTATGTCACTTAGAAATAAATGGTTTTAGGATGCGGTAATCATTTGTCAAACATCTCTATTATATCTATCCACCGATATCATCGTTAGTCTACGGCCCTTCAATATTTAACTGAAGGATAGATTTACCTACTACAGATAGAATTTTGACATATTTTGTATGCAAATTCTACTGCCAGTAAGCTAATTTATCCATGAGTTAAATATTTATACCAGCCACTAGTAGCTCATCGCTTTGTTCAAATCTTAGGTCGGACCAATGTAATTTTCTAACGAAAAACTTTCCAGTTTGCGTCCGGAGTCTGGAATTCTTCTTCTTAACCTTTCGACGGCAAACATGCTATAGTTATATGGAATCAGTCCAGAATGCGGCCACATTGACTACATTGTCGGAGGCAGCCATCAAATCCTGCGGTGTTCACGTGTTAGGCGATGCGGAGCACGATATAAGGTGGGACATCTGTGAATCCCTGAACATGTTTTCCTTGCTCCGGCCGACCTGGGTCCGAAGTCTATTTAAAGATCTAAGTCAGGAATTGTACATGGGACCTAACATCGTCGGCGAAAAGTGGATGTATACAGTACACCTGTGCCACCTCCGCTTGGGGAATATAGGCGTGACGGTTTTTAATTTTAAGTCGAAGGATAATGATCGTAAGACTGGAAAAATTTCTTCTTCAAAGGTATTATTAATTCAGACCAATTAAGTTCTCCAATTGTGGTACCACGGTGTACGTAACAATCACCTATGCCATAGGATTCGCCCCGGTCAGTCTCAGATGGGTGACCGTTCAAGGTCTTTCCATCTACGGGCGTATACGTTTCTAGAAAGCATGTTAAGCCTTTAATCCCGGTTTTCACTTATTTTGGTAGTCGTTAAGCCGAGTTGAAAGCCTTATAGACTGCTTGCTCAGTTCTACCAGCAGATGTCCACAAGCTAGTCGATAAGCCGAGGTGGAAGCCTTAGAGTCTGCTTGCTCAGTTCCACCAGCAGATGTCCACAAGCTAGTTGTTAAGCCGGGTTGGAAGCCTTATAGTCTGCTTGCTAAGTTCCACCAGCAGATGTCCACAAGCTAGTCGATAAGCCGAGGTGGAAGCCTTAGAGTCTGCTTGCTCTGTTCCACCAGCAGATGTCCACAAGCTAGTCGATAAGCCGAGGTGGAAGCCTTAGAGTCTGCTTGCTCAGTTCCACCAGCAGATGTCCACAAGCTAGTTGCTAAGCCGGGTTGGAAGCCTTATAGTCTGCTTGCTAAGTTCCACCAGCAGATGTCCACAAGCTAGTCGATAAGCCGAGGTGGAAGCCTTATAGTCTGCTTGCTCAGTTCCACCAGCAGATGTCCACAAGCTACTTGTTAAGCCGGGTTGGAAGCCTTATAGTCTGCTTGCTAAGTTCCACCAGCAGATGTCCACAAGCTAGTCGATAAGCCGAGGTGGAAGCCTTATAGTCTGCTTGCTCAGTTCCACCAGCAGATGTCCACAAGCTACTTGTTAAGCCGGGTTGGAAGCCCTCTCCGTCTTCTCATTTCGATATGTGAGAGGCTTTCGCTCAGGGATTCCATCATGTGGTAATATTTAATTCAAATTGGAATTCTTCTCTGCTTTTTTCTAACGAATAATACTACAAACCACAAAGCAAATACTAAGAGGACAAGACCTACGCTAGCGAGCCTTTTGAATTCCTAAAAGCTTTGACGTCATCGTAGTGGCGTCGCTTCCCTCAGTTTGTCATCGCTACTCGCTCCGTTCACACGTCCGCTCGAGTTTGCATAGCTATTAAAAACTCTCTATTTTTCTAACTATCTATCTATGTCACGCCAGATTCCTTTGGGTAGGCAGAGAGTACAGAGTTCCAACAGGGCCTCTCGTTACATACCTCCCTGGCTTCCTCCACTCTCATAGTTCGTCTCGCTTGCCGGTTACGGAGACTCTTACCTTGTCCTTCAGATTATTATCTATTTTACTAAAAATAGAATGTATCTTAACAGGCAAATATTACTTGGATTGACATTCTGCTCACAAAAATAATATCACATTTGACGTGTCAGATTTTTTTTTATAATTTATTAGAATACTTCTATATTACAAATGCCATCTACCGTAATATAATTAAAGTAACAAGTAATATTGGCATGGATAATCCGTTTTGTTTTTACATGTCTCCGCCAGATGGCGAACATAAATGTGGGTTGGGCGTAACGTCCCACTCGGCCTGTGCCACCCCGCGCAGTACCACGCTTAGTTGTATAGGAACGTATTACGCCATCACCTCGGCGTATTTGCTTCGCGGTAAACGGCCTATGACCTATATTCTCATTCACGTCGATTTGTGAGAGGGTAAACAGTAAAGGCTAATTCAGTTATTTAAATTTCTTCCAATTTAACTTCAATTGCAGATTCTTTCGCGACAGGAGGTTTTATTTTAATTATATCTTTAATTACATTTTCTAACTGGTTAATCTGAAAGCAAATAAGCCAATTTTAATAGCTGACAATAAGTACTATAAAATATTTTTTTATTTACATATTTGATATAGAAAATTATAGTTTATTATATAAAGTCTTGTCAGCGTGGTATGGTGGCAAGAACGCTGGCTGCATTCCCTCGCTGAATAGCCATGCTAATTGTCTAAACGAGAAATTAGCCAGTCCTCTCGTCACCTATGGAGATAATTAATCTGGGTGTTATATATTTACAAATTTTTTTTGCACAAGTTGCTTTAAAATAACTATCAAGGTTCTCATTCGGTATGACCAGAGTTCGGCAAAAATTAATTGTGATAAAAATGAATATGCAATTAAAATACTTCGGACTTTGTCGTGGTTTATTATTGGTTTTTAAGTTCCCGACGTTTCATGTGCTCTACAGCATCCATGGTCACGGGAGGGCTATGGCGATTAGTCGTCCAAAAGAAATTGTTATTCCGAAGTATCTTAGAGGGTTACATTACACGAAACATGAAACATGAAAAAGGTTATTCAACCTTTTTCATGAAAAAGATTATTCAACCTTTTTCATGAGGCGACCCCCTTAATATGAAATAATTTTTTGGTCTGGTCTAAGGGTTCACATTTGCTATACAACTCTAGTTTACCTTATTCCTCAGTCGGCTAGTTTTCATTGTAAGTCTTTTGATATGTAACTTGTCTCTTCTCGCTTTCAGTTTGAGTTGTGAGTTTTCGTACTTGACTACTTTGTACTGTTGTATCTCTTCAAATGTTGGCAATCTATTCGGTAGGCTTTGGATGGGTTCTGGTAATTTTGGTGGTACCTGTAATACAACCGAATATAAACTAATTCCTGCCAACGACTTCGCACGCGTTGACTTTAGACAGGAACCTAACATTTTTCCGGGATGAAAAGTATCCTATGTGTTAATTCCAGGTCATTAACTATCAAAAAATCCGTTCAGACGTTTTTGCGTGATAGAGTAACAAACATCCAGACATCTAAACATACTAACTTTCACATTTATGTAATTACAAACGAGTGAATGTGTAAAATAATGGTTATAAAGGTTGAGGAGGACTGTCTTACTGTAATAAAGTTATCACTAGTACAGTGGACAGTGCAATTCACTTCATAAAACCATCTCACACTTCCAAAGTTCCCATTATCTCATACTTAAATTGTATATCTTAACGTTAGTTTCAATTACAATATATAAGTCTGTAAAAACTTTTATGGATTTGTGACAAATGTGCAAATAGAGATGTTTTATAGTTGTTTTATTTATAATATTAGTAGGACATAGAGATATTATGTACACGTACTAGCGATAGCAATTTCTACCGAAAAATGGCTCGCAACTTGATGACCGCGGGGTTAGCGAGTCCTACAAGGACATTTGATAAATCGGAACTAACTTTGTCATCAAGGGAAATATCACTACATACATAACAGCCTCACAGTTGCCGTTTGCTATGAAATTTACCCAAGTTCTTTTTATAATTAAAAACCGTGCGGACCAACCTGTGGAAATATCTCCTTCAACGTAGGAAAATGTTACTTAATCTTGACCCTAATTCACACCAAAGCCACCCTGTCAATGTCATCCACTAGCGAAGCTACTTCAAATTAAAAAACTTGATACCGCGAGGCTGGTGGACATGTTTGTGCTTCAAAGGTATTATTTTAACGAAACCCCACGATAGGAATAATTCCTGTATGTGTCCCCCCCCCCCACTTGTATTTGCCATGTAGCTGAGAATGACAGCCTGCCGTAAACCACGCCCATTGCGATGATGTCACGGCCTAGTTGGAAGGCACAGTGCAGTTTCTTAAGCCGAATCCTTTTTATATTAGCTTCGAGGCTGGGCCCGACAGACAAAGGCGCGTGGATAGGCAGGAAAAAAAAGACATCGTAGATGAGGCGAGAAGAAACTGGATGAATGTCGCTACCAATAAAAAGATATGAACATGTCACGGCCTAGTTGGAAGACAAAGTGCACAGTTGCTTAGGCCAACTCCTGTTTATATTTGCATCGTGGCTGGACCCGATAAACTATCTGTGTGCCAAATTTCATTCAAATCCATTTAGCCGATTTTGCTAGATTGAGTAGCGAACATCTAAACATACAAACTTTCTCATTTATAATAGTAGTAAGATTAGCCCAGTTATTTCCCTAAAAATAGAACTGTACCAATTTTATGAGGTTAAAATGTTTAGAAAACAAAATGGGACGAACCAAGAAAAAAAAATAGGAGGTAACAAGAATAAAATATTAATTCATTAATAAAAATGGCTTTTGGGATGTAATAGGAATCGAAAGTGGTTCGAATGAAAAATTCATTATGTGGGACGAAACTTTGTGGGATGAACAAAGAACAAACCAATAATAATATGTTTGTACTAACCGGTGAGTCCAGCCCAATACAAGGTAAGGCTCCCTTGTAAAGTATTCTAAGGTTATTTTTCGTAACCCTGAAGTCGCATTTATCGAAATGAGCAGAGCACACCTTTGCAAATTTACTTGGGGACCAATTTGGTCTGTTAATTTTCTCAATCCATTGTTTTCTTAAAACTTCATCACATGGAAACCTGAAACATAATTAAACATAATTTAAAACCCAATTACAGTAGAGTCTAGTCCAGAAGTTCTCAACCAGTTCCCAACCACCCCCAGTTCCCCCAGCACCCAACCGCCCCTCTACATATCTAATGCCCCCTAAGGGGGCGTAGAGATATATGAAGGGGGGCGGAACACAAAAATGACTTTGTCATTCAGAAGAAGTTCAGGAAATATTTAATTTACATAAATGATTGAAGTGTAATGATTTCGATAAAAAACATTTTAAATTTGTTTGAAGTTTATGTATAACTTAAAATCAAAATAAATAGAATGTTAAATATGTTAACAATATGTGATTTTTATTGGAATTAAAAAATTAAAGGGGAATGCGGCATGAAAATATCATTTAACAGGGGGGGCGCAACACAAGATAGGTTGGGAAACCCTGGTCTAGTCTAATAATTTAGCACTTAAAACGGTTTGGCAAGTCCAACAATCTAGCACCATCCACCCGTGCCTCCCTCACAGACTTTGTATTAGTGCAACCAAAAACTTACGACAACTTATATGTATTTACAGATGACAAACATTCATTTTAATACGTACATGTATATACAGTAGAATCTGTTTACTATGACTCCAGGTATATTGACCAACCGCTTAATATGATGAATGGAGTGCGAAGTTCGGTTCCATATAAACTTCCATGAAACAAAATTAGGGTGTAATGACTTTGTTTATTATTTTATAAATAATCAATGCACTGTTCCTGTTTTTGGTTAAGTTACAAAATGTTAAAGTTCTATAGAAATTCAATTACTAACAAAAATTCAAAGTTTATTTTTCTAAGATTACTCTTTCTATGACAGTCGCTAAGTATGACATATTTGTCATTTTCCTTCAATGTTCTTTTTTTATTAAAACATAACAGTATAAATCCCAGTGTAGGCACTGGAATTTATTCCTGTATAGTGGGTGCATTTACAAACATGAAAATTCACATACATAAATACCCAGACTCAAACAAAAAATTGCGATGCACACAAAGATTTGTCCCGTATGAGAATCGATCATGTGACTATTCAACACAGTGGGTGAAGAAGCTTAACCTCTTAACGACTGCACCAAATTGTCCGTCAAATATAAGCGGATTCTACTGTATACTACAGCCAAATACTAAAATTAGTTAAGTTAGATATGTTACTGTTATAAAAATAAGAAATACATGATATATACAGATATCTCCCCTTTATCAAATACTTTATTGTTGAAGCAAAGAGGTTTGCGAATAGGTTTTAGTTTTTTTATAATCTTACTACTAGCACACATGACAGATGTTGTAAATTTGAATATTTTCACAGAATGTTGAGATAATTTTTGACTGACAAAAATTTGTTAAAACTGAAAGAGATGTGGTGTCAGTCGAAGCGAACAGTATAATAATATTTGTGTACATTTATACCATCATGAATGTTTTGTAATAACTTATATACCTATACTGTATAAACGTTGGTAATAATGTGTATACTGTGAAGTGTTCCAGTCTTTTATTCCAGCTTCCTGTAAAAAGGATTTCTCTTACACTGCGCATTAGTGAGCAGAGAAACTGATCCTATTAAAGAATACAATCCACGGACTGCTCTGTTACACCAATCATTATGTTATTAATTCCTAACTTTTCTATATAATACAGTAGTTTTATTAGTGCTGGACTAGTCAGACTACCGTACATACCTATCTAGCTTGATCATGTGTGCCGCGGGGCCTTTACAGCTTCTCGGGACGAACAGGGCGAGCGTGCAACCACTACGCTCAAACCAGAAACTAGCTTGATCATCACACCACATCCCTTACGGGGTAGGTAGATGGTACAGAGTTCCAACGGCTTCTCTCCTTACAGACCTCTGGTTTCCTCCACTCTCATGGTTAATCTCGTACATGCTCGCTGGTTACAAAGACTTTTGACTTGAGCTATTATTACGAGACGGTGTTGTCTCACTGCTGGGCAAACACTCGCTCATTCCAAATTACGAAAGAGTTACTTACAAGTGAAATGTGACAGCATCGCCATCACGTCTATCCGAATAATTTTTGCACGATAAGACACAGCATTTCATTTTTAACTTTTTATTGTTTATTTCTTTGATATAATTACAAGAAGAAAAAGAAAAATAATTACATTAGCCACTAACAAAAACACTAACAGAGTAACGTTGACAGCAGCAGTGTTGCCATAACTGCCAACTGTTTAGTAAATCTACCTATTTAACATCAAGTCTACCTTTCTACCACTTTAGTGCTCAAATCCACCTATTATTCGGCATGTGACGATGCACAGCATCTCTGAGAGTGCGTCATACTTCCCTTAGCATTTCCAGTCAAATTCAAGTTCTTCCGGTCCGTTTCAGCCAATCAGCGTTGAGTAAAAATGTCATGTGGTCTCAGGTGACTGCTCGTGTGGGATCGCGCCGTTTTTGCTTCATAGCGTCGTTCTTCTCAAAAGAAGCAACGTCAATTGTGAAATATAATGTTTTCCGGAATAACAAGTGATTTCGTTTAAAAAGTGCAAGTGTTTAAAGTAGTTTCGCTGTGGTTAGTGTTTAGTGATCACGAGTATAATGTAACCGCATGCGCGGTTGATAAAAGCGATAACCTACGCCGCGTTGGGTCTCTATAGTTGACCGCGCAGGGCCTTCGGGGCGCTGTAGCGGGCTCCTCACGAGGCACAAGTGTCTGTCTTCGACGTCGAACGTCAAGAGTGATTCGAGTTCTGCAGAATCGAAAAATTATGAATCACGAGCGAAACGAAGACGGTGCGGTGAGACACATATTAAAAATTACTACTCCAGGTAAGACATTTAACTAACTTATTGTGGCATAGACACGCAGTTGCTTGGCACGTCCTCGTTGCCGCTGGGGGCTCCCGGAAGCAGCGCGTCCTTGCTATGGATGGGGGAGCCTGCGGCCAGTACAAGAGTGACGGTGGGTCCCAGCATACAGTTTCTTGGTTTTATATTGCACCTCCCTGCCACGTATATGTTCCCAAAGTTTCCTCCAACGATTCAACAATCCGGATTGGAAAAAATGTGTGTTACTGAGACGCCTTAGAATCTCATAATGCATCTCCCGGGTTTGTTGATTTAAATATTACTCAGCTGATTCGATTCGGAGAGGCTAGTGGCGGCGCTAACTAACACCTCACTAGCACAGCGCGAATCGTTAAATGACAGTTCACAACAAATAGTCGACTGAGCAGCAGCGCCGAACACAGTTTTATCACCTTCGACCGTGTTTGATAAAATATTAGGCTTCTTTCAAACTAATTCTAAAATTAATAAGAATAGTGAAGAAGTGATGCAGCTTGTTTGCGGAAATCGAGCGAAGTTTATAGAGAATTGTCGGGAGCGTATACCTAAGGAGAACTTGCTAAAGGGTCTGCGTAAGATACCTCCAAGTGCTACATATCTTTTGATGAGTCTCGGCTGCAGTCGTACATTACTAATACGGGTGGCTTAATGAGTAATCCTTGGTCCAACCGATAGAAAGAGCGACAGAAGCCAAGCAGTAGACTTGTAGTCATACCAAAGTCGACCATTTGAAACAATTCCTTTCGATCCCGTGACAATAAACGCTACAATAGAAGGGTAGAACTAACGCCAGGCAATTCCTTGGGGAGCGTACGCATCCTACTGGCTGCGCCAAAAGCAGATCAATGAGTCCGCATCGGCCGTATCTGCGAGTGTATCGCAGGGAGTGGCTGGCGTTTCGGGCTCCAGAGGCCCTTCTCGATTTGATTACGGGAATGCGCCTGCCATTTACCTCCAAACCTCTGCTGATCTATCCGTCACAGAGGATACTTCACCAACTCAGGACTAAGCAATCAGTCAGAATGACGAAACAAATTGAGTTTTACTCCGTCAAAGGGTGCTGGGTGCCAATTCCTTGTCGACGATGTTCCTGATGTACCCTTGTCTACTATGTTCTTGATGTAGCCAAACTATTCAAACTAATATCTCACTTCCAGATCCCTCACCTTCTTCAGAAGTTGGACTGGATGGTGAAGATCGACTTGTCCTTAGCATACCTACGTGTGAATGTTTCATATTGTCACCGAGGGTTTCTGAGGCTGGTGTACAAGTTTCAGGTCCTTCCGATGACCAGTTTACCCTTCGGACTGTCATTAAGATGGACTGTCAACTACAAGAAGTCGGTAACCAGGATTACTAGTATCTTTGGTTGGTTCGGAACCTTGCCATTTTAACGCTGCCAAGAGGGCACCTGCACGGCCGTCTCCTACAGCGTTTCTTCGGAGGACTGACCAGTCCGTCGCCGCAGAGGCAGGCACAACTGCCTGCGTCTGCGATGGAAGATCTAGAGTGGTGGATCACAGCCAGGGAGACATTCAAGGTGGATAGCAATGTGTTCCTAAAGTCAACTCGACATTTCCTGACTACGGATGCGTCCGACTTGGGGTGGGGAGCACAATTAGACAACCTCACGACATCAGGCAGATGGAGACCCGATCAGCTAAGCTACATTGCAACAAGAAGGAGTTATTCACCATTCTGGCTACAGGAACACGATTCAAACTTTAATTACAGGGTCACCATAGAACCTTGCAGTCGGACAATCGCACAGTTGTACCATATGCGAGCAAATAAGGCGGGACGCGGTCCAGAGCTCTACTCGAGATGACATACCAACCGCTGGGACTGTTGCACAAATGGAGTGTATCTTATCTGCGGAGTATATTCCAGAGAAATTCAGCGACAATGCATACAGAATGATAAGAGGAACACACCTCCGTCAACCAGCTGTTTCGAAATATTCCGACGGAGGCTGCCTGCGAGCGTCTCCCAGGGAGTGGCTGGTGCTTCGGGCTCCGGAGGCCCTTCTGTCCCTGCTATTTACTTCCAGACCTCTGCTGGTCTACCCATCATAGAGGATACTTCACCGGCTCAGAACCAACCAGGTAGGTACTCCTCAGATAGACCTATTTGCGAGCAAAGAGACGAAGGCGGCGAAAAGGTACGTGACCAGGGACAGCCAAGATCAATTGGCCCAATTCTGCAATGCCTTCAGCCAGCAGGGGCGGTTTCGATTGGCGTGGATATTCCCTCCACCTAGTCTAATTCCGCGCATCTTACATCATCTGAACTGTGTAGAAATGAACGGTTTGGTTACCGGATCTACGTCGTCGGGTACTCGGCAAACTAATAAAGATCCAACAACTGAACCCGGTACTGACAGATCAGACCACCGGCCTATCGCCCCCTCGAGTTCAGGACATGGAGATTTATGTTTGGGGAATTAGGGCTGGCAGGATGCCATCGAGGACTGGTCTAATCTCTGCTTAGATCCAGTTAGAGAGAGTCTACACTAGGAACGTGCGCACCTGCATGATATCGATAGATAAGGTGGTGTAGTGTGGTGTAGTTTGACTTTAAATATCCCAATGGTGTGGGATTATCTAAATGTTTGGCCGGTTTGTTCCTGGTGGAGAAATTGTCTTACTCTACCATTCATTACACAAATCAGTCCTTTTAACTTATGGCTGGCCTAGCAATATTGAGAACTTGAATTCAAATTGTCTTTTTAATTAAACATGTAATGAAAGCTATTTCCCTTCAAAAGCCTAAAGGCGGGAAAAGCCTCCAATATGGGGTCCTTGCGACGAGGTTGATTGGTGGCAAGCGAATCCGCCAAATTATGAATCGTTGTTTAAAGCCTCACGCAGGTGAGCAAGTTTACTACGCCAAGCATCAGGCAAGCGCGTGCATAACCTTACACTTTTAAAAGTTCCTCCTGAATATTGCATCGATAATGGCGATCACTGTATTTTATATCCATCATTTGGGTCGAGGACAGATACATGTTCATATTTACAATCGGATTGGAAATTAATACAACATAATAATACCAATGTATGCCCCATTTAATGGATAAGAAAATTTATTAGTTTGGGGGCGGAGAGGCGCTCTGCTGCATGTAACAATGCCTTATGTATTTCAATACGAGGTCCTAATCAGGCAGCCTCCCGAACTTCAGTTAATTTTAAACCGGGTTTATGAACTGATTGAATTATGATTAATATCTAATCTACAATTCATTTTTACTTTAATGGATAATTATATGGTACACATCTTAAGTGATGGTGAAGTATTAAGCAACTATAATTTGATAATAGATCTGCTTAGTAGATTAAAACGTTTTGGTTGGTTATAACCAGAGTACAAAACTATTTCTGATGGCAGATTTTATTTTGTTGATTATCTAAACCTTCATCACATAGCGTCGTGGTGTGGTCACCAGGAGCTATAAACAAGTCTCTCACAGTTGCTGTGCATCGTCACATGCCGAATAATAGTGCAAGTTTTACATCTAAGAAAACTTGTATTATTTGAGCAGAGACGATGCACAGCATCCCATTAATACCTGCTGGTGAGAGACTTCTATGTTTTTTAAAAAACTTAGCCCCTCATTAGGATTGCTTCCTGTGTCGTGGGTGCGTTTACAAACGAATAGCCGATGGAGCACAAGAGAAGCGCGACGCAAGCGCTCGGCTACATTCAGTCGTGACGTTTGCCGTCGTGCCGAGCGGGGCCGCACTATGTGGCGTCTCCCGCACATTTCAATACATTACAACTCCCCAAACCGCGCCACCGTCGCGCTTCCGTCGACTATGTGGCGATCAGATGCCGTCTCGCAGGAGGGACGAAAAGGGCGAGAGAAGTCTCCGAGACATAATCAGATTGTTGAAGGCGACCGATCCCGACGACGTGCCCGCTTTTGTGGCGAAGCAGCTGCATAGGCTACCCCCCGTCACATTCGACCACGTCGATGTCACCAGGCTGCTGAAGGATATAACCACCCTAAAGCCAGCCTGGCCGAGGTGCAATTCAGGTTAGAGGCTTCGGAAACTACCATCCGCGAACTACGAGAAGAGGTGGCGTCATTGCGTGGCGCCAGCCCCGAAAGTAGGTCGCACGAGGCCTGTAATGTAAACGTTCATCGCGGGGCGCAAAATGCATCCGTCGGCAGTTTCGAGTCGGCCGATGCCTCGCCAGCTGTTGCTACGGGCCCGCGCGATACACCGCGCCCCGCCGCCCGCAGCATACCGCACCCCGCCGTTCGCAGTACACCGCGTCCCGCCACCTCCACGGCCCCGCCGGTGACGTCAAACGTAAACACGGCTTCTCCTCGTCGTGATTACGCCGCCGCTGCTGCCCGCGCACCGGAGAGGACAACTGGGAAGGTACGTAAGGTGCCTCGGACTACCACAAAGGGTCAAGTTGATGAGGAAGGCTTCATCAAGGTGGAAAAGAAGAAGAAGAAGCCCCCTCGAAGAAACCGGTGTGGGTCTGCACCGGTCGACGATGGCACACTCCTGCGTTCAGCAGTACCGACGACGCTGCTGTACGTGTCACGGCTACACTACACCACCAAAGCCGATGACATTGTGGAGTATGCCCGCAAGAAGTCCTTGCATACTCTGAGGGTCGAGAAGTTGAATTCGCAACACAATGCGGCTTTTAATTCCTTTGTTGTGCGAGTTCCCACTGCCAAATTGGAGACCTTCATGAGCGAGGACTTCTGGCCGAAGGGTGTCGTTTTTAGAAGATTTCGTGGGAGACTGAGAGATACCCCCGTACAGCGCAACTTGTCGCCGGCAACACATGGTACTTAGTTTATAAGTTTTTATATATTATATGTATGTTAGTCTGTCAGGTATTTATTCTATGGGCCCGTAAGTTTAACAAAATATTTTTGTAAAATTTCAGTTGCCTGGATTAAATGACTTATTATTATTATTAAAGAGAATTATAAGAATTATACTTAAATATTTTTGGGCATATTATGCCCAAAAATATTTATAAACGTAAAAAAATGGAAAAGCACGTGTCAGAATTCTTATTGCAAAGCATGCAGACTGAACTAGAATGATACAATATAAATGATCTATCTATCTATCTATATCATCACGCCAGCTCCCTCGCGGGGTAGGCAGAGAGTACAGAGTTCCAACAGGATCTTTCCTTACATACCTCTCTGGCTTCCTCCACTCTCATAAATGATAGAGTAGGTATATCTACCATTTCCATATCGATCTACCATTTTTCGAAATATTATCTCCCATACTCATATTTTATAACTAGGGTTGGCAACACTGTGCAGTTGACATATCATATTATGTGAAGTTGGTTGTAGGAGTGTTCGCAACGGCTATATATTAAAAACGCGTTATAACGATACGCTACTTTTAAAACGCCTATTATTTTTTACGCTATTAATAATAGTTATTTCTTCGCTTCGTTGAACGACGCCTTTTGATTATTGTCGCAAAACACACCGCACCGCCGCCGTGAGCTGTTAAACGTTAAAATTAAATATATATTTAATAAATTAATTATTTACACGTAACTAAAACTAACTTTAATTTACAGTTATTACAATAAACAAACCAACGATTTATTTGCAAACAATTTGACACGCGACGCCGCAATCCCTCACAAACCCATGATAAATGCATAAGTACGTCATCCAAGATCACGCCAGTGATCCGCACTGATTTTATTAAAAAAATAATCTAACGTAGTAACCAACACGTTATAAATAACGTATAATACGAACAAATATATTGGCGCGGAACATAATAAATAACCTAATAATATATTACTTTCATTACTGGACACTCATTTAAAAATAGATCATATGTAGTTGTCTTAGAGCATAATATAATACGTGACTTTTGACAAAAATATTATACGTCTAAGTGAAATTGACCTTAAGTCCAGTCCGTCAGTGTCGCTGTGTCGCGTGGCAGGCTGGTAGGCGGTTTTGGTCGGACAATATGTAATATAAGTAACGCTTAAAAAATAACGCTTGCCTGAGGTAATAAATAATAGGTGATTTGATTATTTATTAATAATAGATTATTTTTTCAGTTATGTAATATAACGATCACTCCTAGTTGGTTGTGAACCATTTAGTTAGGTAGGTATCTAGTGCTTGCCCGGTGCTGCGAGGTCTGGCGGTAACCTGCTACGCGGACGACACCCTGGTCACCGCGAGGGCCCGGAGTCACAGGGAAGCGGCGCTGCTGGCTACAGCTTGCGTGGCCCAGGTGGTGGGGTGCATTAGGCGGCTTGGCCTGGAGGTGGCCCTAAGCAAGACGGAGGCCGTGTATTTCCACGGCCCTAGAAATCGCCCCCCCCCCTGACGCTCACTCCTTGCCGGTACGCCTCCGTGGGAACTGGAGGCCCAGGCGCTCTCTGAGCTTTATGCCTGGCGTAGGGATCCTAACAACATTCTGGATCCCGACGCCCCGAGAGCGAGGCGGACAGAGTTGCACCGAGTTGCGCTGGAGAGCTGGCGGTGCAAGCTCGCCAATCCCACTGCCGGTAACGCCGTCATTGCTGCGCTGCTGCCGGTCTTCTGGGAGTGGCTGGGGCGACGACACGGTGTCCTCACTTACCGTCTGATGCAGGTACTGTCCGGGCATGGTTGCTTCGGGCGGTATCTGTGGCGGATCGGTCGTGAGGAGGCGGAGTGCTGCCACCATTGTGCGGCCTCGGAAGACACGGCGGCGCACACGTTGCTGGTGTGCCCGGCATGGGATGCCGAGCGGCGCCGGCTTGCTGGAGCGATCGGTGCAGGGGGACAGGGGCTATCGGTCCCGACCGTGATATAATCCATGGTTGGGAGCGAGAGCGCCTGGGCGGCAATGGCGGCCTTCTGCGAGGCCGTCATGTCCGCGAATGAGAAGGCAGAGCGGGTGAGGGAGGAGACGTCCTCTAATTCCGCTCGCAGACGGCGCGCTGGGCGAAGAGGCTGGCGCCCGAAACGACCTTCGCCCACCGTAATCTCGGCTTGCAGGCGTCGGGGACGGCACCCCGGCGCCCTAGCACTTAGCAGGCCCGCGCCGGAAAAGCGCTGCATCCGCGCAGCCTCCAAAAGGCGGTAGGGGGAGACCAAACTCCCCTACACGTGTTGAGGTCCGCGCCTTACTGAGGACCGAGCCCGCCGGTGCCACAGAGGTCATGCCAGTGACGATTCCTGTGGCCCGGCAAAAGGGCAGTAGGACGCCGGGGGGTTTTAGGGGGTGCAAGCCCCACATAACCACCCGGGCCGTGCCTTTGGCCCGGGGGTATGCGTTAGGCATTTTCCACCGAAAAAACAAAAAAAAAAAAGGTATCTAGTCCTTACTCTATGGCCGTGTGCAAAACCATTGAGTTATAGAAGTAAACGAACGTCAACAAAACCTTATGTCATGCGTCATTCATATGTTATGCTTATTTATTCTTAAAAGTGAGGTTATATTTACAAGTTTTAACGAAATAATCACAAATCAAAATGTCTAAGAACCCGTTGGACGAAATTCTAGATTTCCTAAAGCCCGAGACCCGAATAGACTTGAAACACATATCTCTAGACTATTTAGTCGGATTATCCGGTACTGAAGATGGAATAGACACACTTCTTTCCCACGAGAAATTAATACAAACTTTACTTGATTTAACTGATGATAGAGTGGAGGAAATCGCTAAAAATGCGTTATTAGTGTTTGTTAATATAACAGCCAACTCGAAAACAGTGATAAATCTTCTCAAACACAAGACTAAAGACGGTGGGAATATTATAAAATTGTTTATAGGTTATATCTTAAATCCACAGAAAAGAGACGCCGACGCGGCTTGTATGATACTTTCCAACATAACGCGCGTCGAAACAGAGTTAGAGACGGTGCTAGACGTATTTTTACCACATCTTAATGATCTATTAATGTCTTACACAAATATATTTTACAATAAAAAAGGATCAGATTTAAACTACATAGGCCCTATATTCTCCAATCTAACTTGCAGTCATCGTATCAGAAAATGGTTGACAGAAGAAAATCCACATGTACCATTATTAAAAATACTTCCATTTTGTAACTATGCAAAATCTACCATTCGACGGGGAGGTGCAATAGGAACCGTAAGAAATTTATCCTTTGACCCAGAATTCCATGATTTTCTATTAAACAATGATTTGGAGCTGCTAAATTACTTATTAAATCCCCTAATGGGTGGTGAAGAATACATTGACGAAGAGATGGATAAGTTACCGATATCATTGCAATACTTACCGAAAGAAAAACAAAGAGATACCGATGTTGATATACGAAGAATGATTCTGGAGACACTTAATAAATTTTGTATAAGACGTAAGGGAAGGGAGTTTTTAAGAGAAAATGGAGTATATTATGTCTTAAGGGAGTATCATAAGTGGGAAAAGGACCCAAAGATTCGTCTTGCATGTGAGAATGTTGTGGATATCTTGATTCAGAAGGAGGAGGAGGTTGGGGCTGAAGATCTGTCAACAGTCGATGTGCCGGAGGACATGACAGAGAAGTTTGCCAAAATGGATGAAGAATATTTGAAGAATGATTAGATATTTTTATATGTTTGTTGAATAAATATTATTTTGTTTATTTATTGTTTCAGTATACTGCCTCGGTGGTCTCGTCGCTAATAATACCCGTAGCGATCACGAGATCTAGAATCCTACGTCAGGCAAAAAGTAATTTTTAGTAAGAAAAAAATCCTTTGTCTGACCTTGGCCCAGTATAATGTCAATAGGCTTGTCCCTATTTAATGTAAAAGCAGATGCGGTATCCAACGGCAAACTAGCTTTCTCACACCAAGCTCTTCATGCATGATCTGAATGGTTGTCCCTGAGATGCCTAATAGAGCCTCTATCTCTCGATACGTCACATGACGATCTTCGAGAATTAGTTGTCTCACAGGAATGATGTTATTTTCAGTGAAGGCGGATTTTGGGCGTCCTTCGCGAGATTTGTCACTAACACTAATATGTCCACGCTGGAATTCTAAATACCAGCGTTCGACAGTCCGCAGACATGGGGCTTCATCACTGAACACAGATGTTAGCTCTTCAAAACACTGAAGCCGTGTCAGGCCTCTTCTAGTTGTAGAAAATTATTGCACGAACATTTTCCTTAGAAAGATTCATTTTCGTTCGTAACCTGACAGATTCCAATCGACGCTATGACTAAACAATAGCATTAATCCTAATACTTTCAACTGTTTTGAGATTCAAAATTTAAACACATTCGAATATAAAACAGTTTCAAATTCAAAATTTCCGGGAAATATGGAAACGACAGAACTTAAAAGGCATGCCTAGTATTATGTAATATGCGTGATGGTGTTATTTCCTCGTGGTTTTATCTGAGCAGCTGCGGAGCGTTCGGTGCAGTGATGGAGCGAAAAGACACGCTGATTCCAGATGTTCTTTATTCGCTGTTCCAGCCAAGAAGGGCTCTAAATATCCGTGACTCGTAATTTATACAATTTTAAAGCAGTGTTGCCAACATTTATATTAAAAATTAAGCATAGAAAGAAATCGAAATATTACATAATCGACTATTAATCTATCTATAACATCACGCCAGATCCCTTGCGGGGTAGGCAGAGAGTACAGTTCCAACAGGTTCTTTCCTTACATACCTCTCTGGCTTCCTCTACTCTCATAGTTCATCTCATACACGCTCGCCGGTTACGGAGACTCCGGACTTGTCCTTCAGATAAGACTAGTGTTGTAAAAATGAGCGCCGAGCGTTCAGCGCTCAGTCGACGCTTACGAGCGTTCAAGACTCGAGCGTTGAAGGCTCGCGCTATAACGCTGAGTTGCGAGCTCAAGCGTTATAGCGTTATAACTTCTTTTGCTTTGATCGTCGAAAATCGAAATTAATTTAGACTTTCGAAACAACTGTATAACAGAGGCGTATCCAACACCAGTACTTAACTAAGATTTTTGCACCAATTTTAAGAAAAAAACAAAGTATGTAATTTTAAAATTATCAATCAATCAAAACGATAAACGAAAGTAGGTTGTAATTAAAATAAACACGAAAATGAATGCTGCACTCTGAAACTTCAACACAAAGCACGTATTTGTAAGAATTTATTTAGGGCAGCTCTTCAGCGCAGTGGCAAGTACAAGTGCAGTGATATGCCAATTAGTAACAGATTCAGTATCAGAGTTGGTCAGTAACAGAGTGTGTTTAAATTACACCTAAATATAAAAATATATTCAAGTTGATATTTATGCAAGTTGTAGTTATTTGTCTGTGTACATCCGCTAAAGGCGCCGCGGGGCAGTGCGGTTGCGGGAGGGGCGTTCTGCCGTGCCGAAATAGTAAGAGATTTAAAGAGTGGGCGAAAATAAAATTATTAAACAAAATAGGTAAAACAAATTCTTTGAAAGGGCCGACTACGTGTATGGGGTGCGTGCAAACTGTACTCGTTGTATCGTATCGTAGGTATTTAATTATGTGATCGTATTTCATATATGTATTTGGAACTCTAACATATAGAATTTGTTTGGAGAAGCCTAATACCAATAAAAACGTATTTTCGGTTATGGATGACAAAAAGATACAATTTTTGTACACTCAAGGTTTGGGTATGCCCGATACCTACTATAAAACAAACAATTTAATATATTATTTAATATAATAATTACTTACCTTCACATCTGTATCCTCATACGGGGTTGGCAGAGGTATACCTCTGCCTACCCGTAGGGGGTTAAGGGAATATAGTATACTGTGTACTATACACCTACTATTTGAAATCGCCGTCCCAATGTTATTACATACAAACATTCTTTAGTATTATTACGGAAACGTTAGTGTAAACGAATCCTTAATTTTGCGGCACAAACATCAAACGCGCCGACAAAGGATTCGTCGGCGCATTTGACGATGTCTTTAGATTCGAGGTGTGCTTGCTATTATAGTTATAGTTATGAAATAAACATAAATTAGGGCATATTGTACCTTACTCGAATCACTTAAAGTTGTATTTCCAAAGTAATAGGCAAAAAGCAATACATTTACGACCGAAGCTGACCACAAAATGAGTTGAATCATTACAAAACATTAGTATAATACACAAACACCGTCACGCCTATATTCCCCAAGCGGGGGTGGCAGAGGTGTACTAAGTAGACCCACGTTCCGCCGACGATGTTAAGCCCCATGTACTAGGGGGCGAGCCTATTGCCATATACCGGGCACAATTCCAGACTCCGGACTCGTACTGTGAAGTTGTCGCTAGAAAAACTACACTTGTCCGACCTAGGATTTGAACCCAGGACCTCGTGATCACAAAGCGATGCGCTTTGCCACTAGATCAACGAGGCATTAGTTTTTAGTATAATTTATTAGTATAATATTTTTTATTTGTACCTTACACACAAATAGATTTTTGAAACTATGTAAAAAGTGTTGTAAACCCAATATAGGTAGGTACCTTTATGGTATTGTAATTCTTTTTTTTATTAAAGGATCATAGCCCCACACTAGGATTTATTCCTGTGTCGTGGATGCCTTAACAAATATGAAAATTTAGATACACAAATACCCAGACAGAAACAAAAAAAAAGTGTAGAATTGTCCCGTGCGGGAATCGAACCCGCGACTATTAGATGGGCGGAGGGCTTAAACGCTAAATCGTCCGTCGAATATAAATCTAAATAGGATTTATCTTTGATATTGAAACTAGTACTGATATAATATATTTTATTTATTGGTCATTAGGCACAACAGGCATTTTCATATTTGAGCGTCTCCATACTACAGAAGACACGTTAAGCCTTTGGTCCCGGTTACCACTTAATGTAGTAGTCGTTAAGCCGAGTTTGAAGCCGCGGCTTGATAAATTCCAACAGCAGGTGGCACAAACCTGCCTCCACCAGTCTGCACTGGGTCTGCATGGCGGAGTATGACTTACACCCGTATTCTAAGACATTACCTCGAAAATTCCTCGACTCTACTCAACCTCACTCAAGGAAATCTGTATTCTTAGTTGTTAAGAACCTCCTCTACTCGACGCCACTCAAAAGTTTTCCTCAGTCGAGGTGAGGAAGCAACTGTCAAAGTCAAGGTACGTCGCGATCTACCTTAAGGAACTTTAGAGGAAGTTTTACGCCATTGTTACTTTACTTTTGTGCCCATATCCGTTTAAATAGAACTGATTTATATTTGAGTATTTTCTTCAGTAATTGTTTGTGTGTGTATTAAGAATGGATTTCCAACGCTTTTTAAATTATTTGTACGATAATCCATACGATTATCCTGAACGGCGTTATTTACGCGATAAAGAAAACCCAATGGAATTTTATGACAATGAAGAATTTCAAAAACGCTATCGTTTCAAGAAAGAAACTGTTTGAATATATTACTGCCGCTTTTGTTCAATAATATAACTACATGTAGCAACAGAGGACTACCCATTCCCCTTTACTTCAGTTGTTCATTGCATTAAGATTTTATGCGACTGGAAACTTTCAAGTAAGTAAAATTTTGTTTAAGGCGTTTAGAAAACCATTATTTCTTTATGTTTAAGTAATAATTATTTATATTCCTTTTGTTTTTACTTTTCAGATTGTATGTGGAGATTTACACAAAATAAGTCAGTCAGTAACATCGAAAATTGTTGCCAATATATCAAGGACCATTGCTCATAAGATAAGAGAATTTATTAAATTCCCCACATCTAGTGAACAGATGCAAGTAAAACAGAAGTTCTGTCGGATAGCAGGATTTCCAGGTGTGTTGGGGTATAGATAGATATAGATTGTATGCACATTCCTGTCAAGAACCCCGATAGACGTCATGGTGAAGTGTTTCGCAACTGCAAAGGTTGGTTTTCATGTGGAACATGGAAATTTATGACATAGTCGCACGTTGGCCGGGATCTGTAGGTCAACCATGAAAGTTTCAATCCGAAACTTCGGAGCCGAACGATACACGAACGAAATACGATGCGTGTGCCTACCATGAAGTTGCATCGGATTCATTTCTTTCGGTCGGGCACCATAGACTGTGTTCGTGAATGAATGACAGATGCGAAGAATGTTTCCGTTTACGAAAAAAAGTAAGTAATAAATGAAGTAGTATAAACCAACCAAATAAAAAGTACATTTGTTTCTAATCAGGCACATGGTAACTTATGAACATTTCAAGTTAGTCGTGTAAAATTATTAAATGTCAAGCTGTCATAATGACATAAAGGTACGAACTATGCATATAATATTCCAAAATTGCGCATTTTTTGTTAAGTCAAAATGGCGCAATAAATAATGTCACATTTGCTATGGAATTCGATGGGAGTTCGTACCCACTACTTATGGCATTTTCTTTTTGTTTTTACAATTTTTATTTTGACTTTTCTTTTTTGTTTTTACAATTTTTACTTTGTCTTTTCTTTTTGTTTTTACTATCTATCTATATCATCACGCCAGCTCCCTCGCGGGGTAGGCAAAGAGTACAGAGTTCCAACAGGTTCTTTCCTTACATACCTCTCTGGCTTCCTCCACTCTCATAGTTCGTCTCATACACACTCGGCGGTTACGGAGACTCTTGACTTGCCCTTCAGCTAAGACACGATCTATTTGGTCATGGTAAGATAGTCTAGGTCTTCCCCGGCACCTACATCCTTCCACTTTCGCATTGTATATCTGTTTTGTCATTCTTTCTTCTGGCATTCTTTCTATATGCCCGAACCAACGGAGCATACCCTGCATTTGCATTTGTTTTTACAATTTTTATATATTGTTAATAACGGCAACAAAGGCTATTTGGTATTCAAAAGCAACTCGACAAGAATTATTATGAGAGTCATCGCAACCTAGGCGGGTGACCTTTTGCTTTCGATCTTTGAAAGGATTTATAGAAAAATCGTGTTTTTCCGTATGTTTGTACTCTATGTTAAAATAGCAATAATCATATTATAAAAACACCATATAATTCCAGTTTGAACGCATTTATTGCTTTAAGATATCAACAAAATCTCCATTAAACCATTCGTGTTTATATTTAAACAGTCAAAGAATTGAAATTCATACTTACGAAAGTAAAAAGTTACCTCTTTAGTTTTCGTATAATTGAGGTTAAAATCACGAAAGAAGTGCTGTCAAAATACCGAAACTTCGTTTGTTCAAATCACTTCATGGTAGCATTTTACGACGGACGAAACGTCACAAGCCGTCTTCGGGACCGATTTCGGAACGAAAGCACTTCGTGGTAGGAATCGCCCGAAATTTCGATCCGAAACTTCGGAATTATGTTTCATGGTAGACCTACTGGTCTATTTGGTCATGGTCACATATATAGAATAATTGCAGAAATTGATCTAATTTATATAATATTATTATAGAATCAATATAAAAAAAATGTTTCATCATAGAGATTAACCACTTCAAACGGACCCTCTAGGAAGTTTTGCCTATTTAAGAACTTACATATTTCCTTGTGGAAATATTATTATCAATAGTAGGTCAAGTTGGTTCCATTATTATACAAAAGTTAGAAACATAATTTACATAGCCAGACCAAAACCAAACAGTACAGAACAACTCTACATACCCAGGGATTTTAATTGATCCAATGAAATAAATAGTTTACTTATAAATTGAATACTGAGTTCTTAGATTTACGCGAATATTACACATGAAATAAAACTATTTTACGGATTTTATCGCGGTTTATTTTTCGAAACGTCGGGAACTAAAAATCAAAAAATAAACCGCGATAAAATCCGTAAAATAGTTTTATTTCATGTATAAATTGAATGTTTATTATTGAAATGCATATTCCATTTTAATCAGAAAAACGTGAAAGTACAAGTGTATATCCTACATCCATGACAGATGGTACAACCACTGCGAAGAGCGGCGTTGATATTTGTAATATGTTTGCAGCTTCTTTTTCTAAAGTTTATGGTAAAGGTGTGGACAAAGATCCCAACTTTGCTATGGTGGACGAAAGCTCAATTGAGAACGGTACATCCAGTTTCACAAGTCTGACCGTAAATCAGGACGTCATTTTAAACAAACTTAAAACCCTTGATGTATCGAAAGGTGCAGGTCCAGATGGTCTATCACCAGTATTTCTTAAAGAGTGTGCGGACAATCTGGCATTTAAATTGTATAGAGTTATTAACTATTCATTATTTGCTGGAGTTTTCCCTGAAAAGTGGAAGTTAGCAAAGGTTGTACCAATTTATAAATCGGGAACTGACACTCACGTTTCCAACTATAGACCAATCTCGATACTCTCTTGTTTGGCTAAGCTTACAGAATCAATTATTTGCCCATATATACAAACCTATTTTAAACAGTTTTTGACCAATTATCAACATGGGTTCGTAAAATACAGGTCAACTTCTACCAACCTTGCAAGCTTTGTCGAAGACCTTACTAGTGCGATAGACATGCATCAACAAGTGTACGTAATTTACACAGATTTTAGTAAGGCCTTTGACAAAGTTTCACACCATATATTGCTTGAGAAATTGAGTATGTACGGATTCTCAGGAAGGATATGGGAATGGCTAAAGTCATATCTGAGTGGTCGCTCTTTTTATGTAGTCTTAGACGGTTATATTTCAGAAATATATGACATATCATCTGGCGTGCCACAATGGTCTCATCTGGGCCCTATTTTATTTAATATTTTCGTTAATGATGTATCCAGCTGTTTTTTGAATTCAAAGCCATATCTATATGCAGATGATTTAAAGTTTAGTCGAACAATTACAAATAATACAGATACTGAACTGTTACAGAACGATTTAAATCGATTAACCCAATGGTATACCATCAATTTAATGAAACTAAATGTTGAGAAATGTTTTCATATAAAATTCACTCGAAAGCAAAATATTATTCTTTCATCGTAGAATATAGATGGTGTCATCTTACATGAAGTAGATAGCATTAGGGATCTTGGGGTGATCCTTGACAATAAATTAACTTTCATACAACATTGTGAGCATGTCATAAAAAAGGCCTCAAAAATGCTAGGTTTTATCATTAGAAATGGAAGGATTTTTCGCAGGCACCAAACAAAGCAATTACTATATAATGCCCTAGTACGCAGCACTCTCGAGTATTGTAGTGTGGTGTGGAGACCACACTACACTACCCACTCACTGCGCCTTGAGCGGATCCAGAAGCGATTTCGTCACGTCACTCGTATTTGAATAGGCTCAAGCATTTCAAAATGCACTCACTTGAAAAGCGTAGAGATATAAATGATTTGGTTTTCCTATATAAAATTCTCTGAAACGAAATAGACTGTCCCCAGCTTCTCAGCAGTTTTAGATTTAGTTCCTAGAAAATACCCTCGTTTTCCTATACATCCTTTTGTACCACCGTTTCGAAGGACTGTTTTGTGATCCAACTCTCCTGTGGTCAGATTAAGTAAATTATATAACAAATATAGTGCATGGTTTCCGTAAATACTTGTTGGATGCAATATCGAATTATTATTTTTTTTTGTTTTGTTTTTTGTCACTTACTTTCTAGTACCTATTTAATTATTTTCTGTAAGGTCACATGACGATCTTCGAGAATTAGTTGTCTCACAATAATGATGTTATCTTCAGCGAAAGGCGGATTTTGGGCGTCCTTCGCGAGATTTGTCACTAACACTAATATGTCCACGCTGGAATTCTAAATACCAGCATTCGACAGTCCGCAGACATGGGGCTTCATCACTGAACACAGATGTTAGCTCTTCAAAACAGTGAAGCCGTGTCAGGCTTCTTCTAAAGTTGTAGAAAATTATTGCACGAACATTTTCCTTAGAAAGATTCATTTTCGTACGTAACCTGACAGATTCCAATCGACGCTGTGACTAAACAATAGCATTAATCCTAATACTTTCAACTGCTTTGAGATTTAAACACATTCGAATATAGAACAGTTCCAAATTCAAAATTGCCGGGTAATATGGAAACGACAGAACTTAAAAGGCATGCCTAGTATATTAAATTTTGATTGGATTGGCGGTGTTTGCCAGTAAGTGATTGTGCAATTAACTATAAAACCACACTGAACTATCTTCTTGTGAAATTGTGTGTGTGTGTGTGTGAATGATGTACGCTGTTGGCCGCGGGGCCTTTACAGCTTCACCGGACTTAAAGGCGAGCGTGCAACCACTACGCTCTAGCCAGCCAGAAGGGCAAGAGGCGACATACTCGAAGGCGCCTCGAAGAGGCGCCCTCGGTTGGGACAGTCGCTGTAGGGGGACGGGTGCACTACTAAGTGGCACCGGTCAACCGCCGGCTATGGGAGGGGATCTACTACTACGTCGTCGTCGTCGCCCGTATTCTGAGCGGAAAGAAGGGATGACAAGGCATCGGGGGGGGGGGGGGGGGTCCGGTGAGAACATGTCGCGGCCGGCGGTGGCGGCAGGGGTCGGGAGGGAGATCGTAGTCGGCGGTGGCTACGATTAACGGATTCGCATGGGTAGATGCGTTCGCGAAGTGACGTGTTGACGCCTTTTTAATAAAGGCGCGAATAGGTTCGAGACCTAGATCGGAGTGGAGGTCGACGTTCCGTACGAACCAGGGGGCTCCTATGGCTTTACGGAGGAAGCGGTTTTGAACCACTTGGAGTTTATCGATGTGAGAGGGGGCCGAATGCCCGAACACAACACACGCATAAGTCATGATGGGTCGAACGCAAGTTTTGTAAAGTGTCACCTTATTTCTAAGGGACATTTTACTCCGCTTGCAGATTACCGAATGGAGACGACCGAGCACAAATGATGCTCGGTGACGGATCCGCTTGATGTGCGGGCCGAAGGACATGGTACTGTTTAGGGTGACCCCTAGATATTTGACCTCTTTGACCCAGGGAATGGGTCGGTCGAACATGGTCACTTGGCCGAGATTACTTCTAGGGCGGCGCAGGGAGTGGCGCGGGGTGGCACCTCTGGAGAAGAACACCGCAGCGCTCTTGTCCGGGTTCACCTCAATACGCCACTTCCTGAACAAATTCCCTAGGGAATTGGTGGATGCCTTTCGTGAAGGTTTCTGGTAATGAAACCCTTATTCCTATGCGAGACGTAGAGAGCGGTATCATCCGCGAATAGGGCTAGATGCGCCTTACTCGAACGAGGAATGTCGTTCGTGTAAAGGCTAAACAGGAGCGGAGAGAAAACTGAGCCCTGTGGGACTCCAGCACTGATGGAGTGGGAAGTGGAGCGCGTCATTTCGACGCGATAACGGAAGGCGCGATTCGACAAGAAGTCTCGTAAGATGAGCACGAGTCTGTCCGGCACACCCAATTGGTAGAGCTTGTAGATCAAGCCGTTGTGCCAGCCTTTGTCGAATGCCTTCGCGACATCTAGGAAGAGGGCGCCCGTGTAGATGGGTTTGGGTCTATTGAGACCGGAGAGGATGTGCTCCGTGATGCGGTGCACTTGGTGGACGCAAGAGTGTTTGGCTCGAAAGCCGAACTGCTCGTCGATAAGGATACCCCTGGACGTTACGAAGTCTTTGAGCCTCGCCAGAAGTAGGCGCTCGTATATCTTGGCCAGGGAGTTGAGGAGACTGATAGGGCGGTAGCTAGCGGGGAGATTGCGAGGTTTGCCGGGCTTGGGAATGCCTATGACGTCCGCCTCCTTCCACTTAGCGGGGAAGGTGCAGTTCGCCATGGCGGCGTTCAATATGGCCACTAAGAGGCAGATAAGTTGGGCGGGCAGGCATTTCAGAACGCGATTCGAAATGCCGTCAGAGCCGGGGGCTTTTTTAGTTTTGAGACCCATAAATTGTTGTAGCAATTGTTGGTAGACCTTTACAATAAATAAATAAATCACTTTTTTTGTAATCGTTCCGCTTGCTTTCTTTTAAATACATTTAAGCGCAGAACCTCTTCTGCACTCTTTCTCTCTATTTTAGCTTTAGTGTACATTTCCTCTGCTGCTTTTATCTGCCACTTTTTTTCTTCCACAATTAGTTTGTGCAGCTCTTCTTCCCTCTCTTGCCTCCGTGTATAGTTTTCTTTCCTTATTTGGAACTCTTCGCTAATAACCTAAGCTCGAATATTTTTAGCCCCTAAACAAGAAAACAGTTTATTATAGTTTCAATTTTAATAACATTAAGTTAGTATTTATACCTAGGCACTTAAAGAAATGATATGTTTTTAACATTAGGTTGAGTGCATATTCATTTGTTTATAACAATGGTTTAGAGGCAGAATGGCTAATTCATATTAGAAATATTTCATATTTTTTATTTAATAGTATCTATCTATCATCACTCCAGACCCCTTGCGATGTAGCCAGAGAGGACAGAGTACAATGTATTTTGTCTTCCAAGTATCACTAACTAAATGTTTTCACCAAGTAATGTAAGTATATTATGTGTAGATCTGAAGTTGCTACATATAACAGGTAAACCATGGGTAACACTTCTTTCAAAATTGCTCACCAAATGGCTTTTACAATTCTCATTTGCATACATTTGATTAAGCCTTAGAGGAACTGCTATATTGTAGTAATAATTACCTGGTGTTTGTAGTCCACTTGCACTGTAATCAGTGTGACGAGATCCAGATCGGCGTGACATGGATCGGCCACGGTTACCTATTTAATAATTAAATAGAAGTTGTTTTAAATACATTTATTACTAATACAAAACATTTTAAATAAAAGGTAATTCATATTATAATAATTCAATTACCTCTTTCAGCATCTGGGTCTGTTTCTATTACAGTATATAACTGTGCTAGTGGAGCAAGCTCACATTCAGGTATCTGTGATGATGTCGCAATGGTTTGAGAGTCTGTCTCAAAATGAGGTCTCTAAAAACATAAAAAATACAATAATTCATACTATATTTACTTACCATGTCGCATTACAGCAATATATTGTTTCAAAAATTTACCTTGTGTCATATTAGTTGGTAAATTGTCACTATCAATCACAAATTAGAGCTCTACATCTGTCTGTTCCATTAGAGCTTCATCCACAAGCATGGACTCTTCCCTTGAAAGCCCCGGCTTGGGATGAAATGGACCTCCACCTGTCCTCATTCGCTCTTTTTTTTCTTGGGCTAAAATACGCTTTTTATGGGTATTCAGATTGTCCCATAATTTTTTCATTTCATTTTAACTGTGATTCAGTCCTCTGAAATTTGGAAATAAAGTATTAGTTCTGAATTTAATAGAGTATATAATAAAGTTATAGTATATGAGGTCGAAAAATAAAGTAAGGACAGTGTTAAAAGTAATGTCTTCCTGTGTAGAATACTAAAAAAATACCATACTCATGGAAACAAACTGCAATCACGAAATTCGTCCACCGATCGTGGTATTTATTATAGTATTTACTACCTTATATAAAGTAACGAGTAGGTGGTTAATATATTAAGATTATTTACCTTAGAATTGGTTTCAATTGAGTTGTGCTCTTCCACCAAGCGTGCCCAAGCCATTTTTTTTGCGGCAGGATTACCGGCGGTTCTAGTAGAAGCCGAATTCAATTTATATTTAATAATGAGTTTTTGGAGACACAATTTCTCTGATTCGCTAAATATTTGTCTCCCAGACATATTTAATGTCAATATTAAGGCGAAAAGTCAAAATTTAACACAGCAAAACAAACCACGAATAAACGTAACCAACGCGCCGACGCAACGTCACCCAAATAAAAAAGCAATTAGCTGTCAACTTTTCAGAAACCATACATAGTGAAAATCGAAGTGTCTGCTGTAGTCTATGATTCAATAACGTGTTTAATGAGGTAATACCTCGACTCAACCTCACTCGAGGATCTTTAAGATTACCTCAAGGCAAGATCGAGTTATAACTAAGAATACCGATTTCGAGTATTTCTTGAGGTGATCCTTAAGGTAACCTCGGTTGAGTCGAGGTCGAGGAATTTTCGAGTAACTTCTTAAAATACGGGTGTTAATCTCTTTCGCCTCGATATGTGAGAGAAGGCCTTTGCCGAGCAGTGGGCAGTATAGGCTGATATTATATACTTGAGTAAGTACTTAAGTAGACAGTACTTGTCAAGACTAAACCAGCCTAAGCACCGTGGGCGATGTTAAGAAGTTAGGTAGCCCCATTGGTCATCTACGATTATCAAACCAGGTACCATATTATTGCAATGTCACAGAACTTATATACGTATGCCAAATTTCAGGTCAATTTGAGAACCGCATGTGTTTGAAAAGTACATCACAAACTACCTTTGAACTAATAATAACTTTGACCCGGAAAGACAGGGAGACATACGAACAGAGCAAGTTATTTAAAAATTAATAGGTACTCCACGCAGTTATGAACATGACTTAAAATCATCTATAAAACTGGAGCGTTGAGCTCGACGCTCGAGCGCGAGTCGAGCTCAACGCTCCAGTGAGCGTTTTAACTAAAACGCTCGAACTCGCGCTCTGTAACCGACTCGGCTCGGGACTCCAGCGCTTAGCAACATTTTGAGCGCCGACTCAAGCGTTTAGGCGCCGACTCGAGCGTTTTTACAACACTAGATAAGACCCGGTCTATTTGGTCATGGTAAGATAGTCTAGGTCTTCCCCGGTACCTACATCCTTCCACTTTCGCATTGTATATCAGTTTTGTCATTCTTACTTCGGACATTCTTTCTATATGCCCGAACCAACTGAGCATACCCTTTCTCATGTTTACACCGATACTCTCTTTCATACCTATTTGCTTTCTTACTACGCTGTTGCGAATACGGTCGGTCAGCTTCACTCCGCACATAATTAAAATCCATTATGCATTCCGTCCCGCTGATCCTAGTGGTTGTAACATTATAGATTTTCTGTAGGTACCACACAAGATAAATCCAAAGAAATAAAAATAAATACACCGTATCAACATTTATTTATATAAGTCATTTTATACATTTATCTGTACTTATACAGGCCACATACATAGCAATAAACTGGTGTAAATCTGTATACACAATCTGTAAGCCACGCTATGTGCATCTACTGAGCGACATAGTCGTTGACTACGGTTTCATGGACATTATCTTACTGCTTATTAATTATACTGTGTATCGTTCAGTTTATAACTATGTGTGTGACCGACTTTACACTTAGAATTAAAAAAATACGTCAAGTTTTACAATAATTCTTCTAATGTTGACAAAAACAGAGGTATTTATAGACACATCATTTTTAAAACATGTATAGCCACAAGGATCTATTGGCCTGTGGATGACATTGAGGAGCGTTGGTGTGAAATTAGTAATCATCATCATCTCAGCCTATACTTGTCCACTGCTGAACATAGGCCTCCCCAATCGCTTTCCAGCGTAACCGGTCCGATGCCACCTGCATCCAGCGACCAAATTAGGAATATCATTTAATATTTTTTTTTACTTTCAAGGAGTTATTTTAAGAGGCGAGTACACACGGGTACTAATTAACAAAAGAATTTTGGTAAATTTCATAGCATACGGCAACCCTGCGACTGTCATGTAGTGACATTTCACTTATAGACAGCGTTAGTTCCGATTTTGGCCGCGGGCCAAAAGATCCTTATAGGACTGTAATTATAGACACTGATCAGTTAGAACTAACATATAAAGAATAGAGATTCTTATCCCTAGAGTAGTTTTCCATCCCTAAGGATGGAAAAATTAGGGATAAAATGTTTTATGGGCTCAGCTTTTGTTTATAATTTAATAATGTATCTATCAGAAAAAACCTGTAGATACTTTACTATAGAACTAAGCTGAACAATATAATATTGGTACATAAATATTAATAATTATTTCACTCATCAATTAAAATTTAAATAAAATATTACTATCCAAAAAAAAGGGAAACCCGACTTCAAAAAGCGCAAAGGTAAGATACCTAAGTTAATGAAATACAAAAAAATAAATATTTGAAGTCGGTGCCTAGTAACTGCACCGACCGACTGGCGATCGATCTTACTTTTGCACATTATGAAGTCGGTTTCCCTTATCATTCAGTCATTTCATTTTGTATTGTTGGATATTCAGATTATAGTAACAATTTTAATATAGCACATAGCTGAATAAATGAGACAAAAAAATACGAACGAAAATAACATTATATTTAGTCGGATAAATACGACAACGGGGGTTTTATAATGATGACAGGATGAGTTACATCAGAGTTAGGCAAAAATTAATTGAGAAAAAATTAACTTGCCTGCACCGTTGGTCTAGTGGCAAAGCGCATCGCTTGGTGATCACGAGGTCCTGGGTACAAATCCTAGGTTGGACAAATGAAAGATGAGTCCAGAGTCTGGAGTTGTTGTTGTGTGTGGTATATGGCACTAGGCTTGCCCCCTATTACATGGGACCTAACATCGTCAGCGAAACGTGGGTGTACTCAGTACACCTCTGCCACCCCCCGCATGGGGAATATAGGCGTGACGGTTTTTAGTCGCTTATTTGTGGTTTTAAAATGCCCGACGGTTCGAGTGCTCTACGGCGGATCTCGAAAGGGACAGGTGTTTGACGTCCAAAAATCACTGTTCTTCCGGAGTACCTCAGGGGATTAATTTATGAAATTTCATTAGATTGATCCCACAATTAAAAAATGCCCAACACTGAGTTATATACACTTTATATCCTTTAATTATAGTTCCACAAGGATCTTTCGGCCCGTGGATGACTGACTTAGAAATAATAAATGACGGACGATTTAGCGCAGTGGTTAAGAGCTTAAGCCGCTCCGCCCACTGTGTCTAATAGTCGCGGGTTCGATTACCGCACGGAACAAATCTTTGTGCGATCCACAATTATTTGTTCCGGTCTGGGTATTTGTGTATGTGAAATTAATGTTTGTAAATGCACCCACGACACAGGGGTAAATCCTAGTGTGGGGCTACGGCCTTTTTTGTGAAATGGAAAAAAATACTTACACTAATTTCATACCAATCCTGTCGATGGCATTTACGGGCCGAAAGATCCTTGGTCGGATTATATCGGTAGCTGAATGTTAATAGTGACACATGTCAAGGGTTTGGGAAGTTGAATTACGACTCTAGTAGCAAAACCATAAAGTTTGATTTCGCCTACTTCAGTTTAGTGATTGTGCCAACTGTACCAATTAATCTTAAGGGAAAACCTAACTTTAACTTCAAAAAATAGACTCTATTTACAGAAGATTGTTGATGAATGGACTCCGTATTTGTTATAAGAAATATATACAAAAATGAAGATGAAAGGTCGTAAATTTAATGTATGCAGTAAAATTCAATTTTACATATTCAATTTCCCAAAATAATACTTAAACAAACCTCCATCTTGAATATATATTGCAACTGATTCAAAAGTATATTGGGTATGTATAAAATATACACGAAAAAAAACCTAACGTATGCTCTATAACTTGTATAGATGACATTTTTAATTTAATTAATTATATCTGAATTAGTTGAAATAAAGCTGCATTTTGGGTCCTTAGGGCACACTTTTCACTGTTGTCAAGGTCATTAGACAAGGAAAAGTTTTAAAAAAGAATTCTTAATGTCATCGATGTTAGTAATTCCCTTAAATTATTAATGTTTTTATTAAGGCGTGATCACATATCACGACCCCGACTCCGACCTGACGCCCTTGAAGTGGTGTCTCAAGGGCATCACGTCGGAGTCGGGGTCGTGATATGTGATCACGACTTTGATAGTTTTAGCAGACTAGAAGTTTACCGCCTCTTAACATTGGCTGAGGGATCTAATTCGGAATAAAATCACAGCAATACTTGTGCTCTTTTTGGGCCGTTTTTCAGACTATCGCCTATAATCTAGTACAAATAATACCTCTAAAATGCGGCAAGGATCTTTTGACACGTGGTGTGCAACCGTGATGTTCTTAGCGATAACCAAGGTTAAGCAGTGTTCGACCCGGTCGGCCTGAGATGGGTGACCGGTTGTGGCATTTTCATATTCGAGCGTCTCCGTGCTTAATCTGGTTACCACGTAATGTGGTAGTCGTTAAGCCAAGTTAGAAGCCTTATAGGCGGCTTAATAAGTTCCACCAGCAGGTGGCCACAAACCACTAATCACTAATCCGCACTGGGTCCGCGTGCTGGAGTATGACTCAATCTCTCCATTTGTGAGAGAAGGCCTTTGCCCAGCAGCATAGACTATTATTATTACAACGCTGTCATCAAGTGACATGTCACTTCATGACAGCCGCAGTGTTGCCATTTGCTATGAAATGTACTCAAATTTACCGAGGTAAGAATGTCTTAAGTTTTTTTACTTATACTTTTTTTGTTCTATAATTTAACTCGTCCACATGGTGCAGCTTGATTAAATTCGTTCTCTCTCGAGTCAAATACACCGTGCGGATACACTAATTGAAATATTTCCCTGGCAGTAAAAAAAAAATTACTAAATGATAACCCTAATTTCACACTAACGCCCCTCTGACAATATCATCCAAGTGCCAAAAGATCCGTGTCACCATATATTTTATTCTGCCGTTGATAAGTTTATTGTTGTTCGTCAAGAGGTCGATAAGTTCGGATTCCTTCGCTGCGGGCTTTCTTCCTTTCCGAAGGCGTAGCGCCTTTCGGTTTGGTGATTATATGAGCGCCTTTCTTGCTTAAATCTGGTACATAGGACGAAGTGTTTTCCTGTAAAGAATTATTAAAATCTACAAGCTGTATCGTAAATAACGCAAGACCTCAGACACCCCGATTAGATAGTTGCTTCACAAATTCAAAACTAAAACCTAATTTCAAAATTGAATTTTTTTTTACCCCTTTTTTAAGCACTTTTATACCCCAACTGGCAGTTTCCAGCGACTTCGTACCTGATCGACAACAGTGCCACCTACCGGGTCTATGTTATATAGCCTATGTTACTTCTGGATAAGGTAGCTTTCCAATGGTGATAGAATCATTGAAATCGGATCAGTAGTTAGTAGATCCGGAGATTACCCCGAACTTTACCTCTTTATAATATTAGTATGGAAAAATATATATTAACAATGAAACTTGTACGTGTATGTGTGCGTATTGAGAAATACAATTTAGAAATGCATTTGAAATCTCCGTATTGATATGAATCAAGAATAAATTTAGTTTATTATAGCGCACTAAAGGCGTCACAGCATTTTTAGTAAATTAAAAAAAATTAAGGTATAATAATAATATTAGCCCTGTTAAAAAACTGTCCCACCGTTGGGCACGGGCCTCCTCTCAAACTGAGAGGGTTTAGATCTTAGTCCACTTGCTTTAACGGTGAAGTTTAATTCTCTTTTTCCTGTTTAATTTTTTTATCATATTGTGTGGATAAAATGTTTAGGTTACAATTACATAGCTTACAATCTAGCTCCAGTGTGATGCCGTACGACCGAGATATGAGACTAATGAAGTTATTTATGAAGAGTGTCTGAAGGATTCCAGATGGCCTAGTCCCTACAATACTATATGCCAAAATAGACATGCCGAAATCATATGTTAAAGTTTAAATTTGTAAAATAATTAATTAACTACGTGAACTTATTATTAAAAGTAGTGTAAACGTTTCTACTTAATGTAAATATCCATTACAAGTACTAGTACTAGTATGCTTGTTTAATGAACCGACTAGAATCACTGCTACGTCTGCTACCTGTTTAAATAATGTGTTTTGCGACTGTGAAGTGTTTGATAAATTAATTATAAACGCTTTGCCCTCAGATCATAGTGGTCTGTTGGTGTCAGTACCCAGCCACCTTATACCTAAGTTATGTAAAGTTACTTGTAGGCCGATATCAAATCGACGTATAAACTGTTTTAGGGATAAAATTTACAATCGCATATCTAATATGGATTGGTTACATAATGATCCCAATTACCTATATCAAAACCTTTTTGATACCATGAAATAAGAATTCGATAATATATTTAAAATAAAAACATTTTTCCGGCACAAACGGCCAAAAAAGCAAAGTTTAGTGATTGGTCTACTGTAGGAATTCATAAAAGTAGAGCTAAGATGTGTATGTAGCTTGGAATATGTTAAAAGCTACTCGAAGATTTTTAGGAAGGTGTGTTCTGCAGCAACGTCTTTATATTATAGCAATATGATCAAAAGGTCATCAAATAAGATCAAAACCACATGGGGTATAATTAACAGTGTATCTGGGAGAACTCAACCACGCGATGATCTTATTGAACTTGTAATTAATGATAACATCTTAACAGATGATTTCGATATTGCGCAGGCTTTTAATAAATTTTTTAGTGAAATTCCAGTTCATACTACTGGCTCTTTGAACTCCTCTTCCCGAAAAGCTGAACTAATATTAAAAATCAGTGTAAAAGAATGCAATGTCTTGTTTGAATTTAAATATGTGACCCCGACAGACATAATCTTAACCTTTAAGTCGTTAAACATTAAAAACACTGTCGACTTCTGGGGTATATCATGAAAAATACTAGATAGCATAGTAATGGCTATAGCACCTGCGCTGGCGACGACATTTAATAGATGTGTAGAGAAGGGTAGGTTCCCCGACTTATGAAACTTAGTAAACTTGTACTGATTTTTAAATCAGGGATAAAAAGCGACCCTTCCAATTTTAGACCGATTTCCATCTCGCCGGCCTTGAGTAAAATTTATGAAAAGATCCTACTCAATCAATTGCTTAACCACTTTAATGAGAATAAGCTGTTACACGGTGATCAATATGGTTTTACTAAGGTACGTTCAACCACAGACGCGGGAGTAGGTCTGCTTCAGCAAATTTACGGTGCCTGGGAGGCATCGCAGAATACAATTGGTGTATTCTGTGATCTCTCTAAGGCATTCGACTGTGTTGAGCATGCAACCCTTATTAAAAAGCTAAGGCATTACGGTATTAAAAACACTGCCCTTAATTGATTAGCTTCATACTTAGGTGAAAGATCTCAATGTGTTGAGATTAACGGGGGGAGTAAGTCTCAGGAAGTTAATATTTCAATTGGTGTTCCACAGGGCTCCATCTTAGGACCCTTTCTTTTTTTAGTATATATTAATGACCTGCCGAACTTTGTCCGTGATGTCTGTGACATTGTACTATTCGCAGATGATACCTCCTTGATCTTCAAAGTTGACAGAGCAAAGCTTAATGTTGACGATGTGAATGGTGCTCTTGCACGGATATCAAATTGGTCCTTTTGTCTGACTGAACGTGTACCATAATGCTGTTGAATTTTGTCTCGTTCGGCATCACACTGGAGCTATGACCAGTTGTTTTGTACGCACTCTTTACATATTTTATAGCAACACTTTCTCTTATTATTATGCTTTTTATTATATACCTCTACAACATCTCTATTTTGTAAATGAGAGGACTATGTAGACACTGACCAATACCATGAATCTAAGTACACTTATGATTAATCTATACTTAAGCACATCTATTTAGCTCGTTCTGCATTATTCTCTCATACTCCATAAATGCAATGTATACAAAAAGTATGTAAAACTCATTTTTAAAAAAGAGTAACCGTGGAGTTTCTTGCCCTTCTTCTCCACATGTATGACTTTCCGAACGGGTGGTAAAGTCTTAAGTAATTAATAATTTTCTCTTTTTGATAAGTGCCTTTTGGTCTACATGAATAAAAAACTTTTGATTTTGATTTTTTGGTATATACTTACTTCATCCCAGGTCTCCTCGTGAGCTGGTGCTGGTGGAATAGGCTGCACCTCCACTTTGGGCCTGCAGTCATCATCCATCACATACACTGACGAGTCGAGCATGTATCGTTTAGGACACACTGTCACGTGATACTGAAACAGAAAAAATCTATATAAAATGACGTTGAGGCCCTCCTAATCCTTCTCATAAACATGACCATATCTGCCAAGGACAGGGGAGGGCTCGAAAAATGGTGTGACATATATCTATCTACATCATAACGCCAGATCTCTTGCGGGGTAGGCAGTGAATACAGAGTTCAACCAGGATCGTTACAGGCCTCTCTGGCTTCTTCCACTCTCATAGTTCGTCTCATACACGCTCGCCGGTTACGGAGACTCCTGACTTGCCCTTTACATAAGACTCTGTCTATTTGGTCATGGTAAGATAATCTAGGTCTTCCCCGATTGGCCAGAAAACGCCGATGAGGTCTGGTCCGATCCGGAAAGGGAGGCGACCTGGTTCCGGGCACGGTGACGACGATATGTGACGCCGCCATGCCCCGGGCCTGCTGCTCCAAGCGAACAGCAGTGTACTGGTGGTAGCAGCAGATAGCGCAGTTGCGCGAAGTCTGCTTGCGCGCGCGACGCCAGTACACTAGAGCCCGAAGGAGAAGGCGAGCCACCGAGGAGGAAAAGGCCGGAGCATACGAGCGCTATCGAGCGGCTACAAAGGCGCTCCAAATCGCCATCGCGAATGCCAGGTCTCGGTCTTGGAGCGAGCTCCTAGAGGGACTCGACAGAGATCCATGGGGGCGCCCCTACAGGGCAGTGCTGGGCAAGCTTCGCCCCTGACCCCCCCTGACGGAGACCCTAGACACCGGACTGCTGCGTCGGGTCATCGATGCACTATTCCCGACAATCCGGGACAGTCCCCCCGACGGTGTCGTCGGCCCTTTACACCGACGAGTTGGGGGTGACCGAACAGGACCTGGACCGAGCCGTCAACCGCTTGCGCGCTCGTAACGATGTGGTCCTGTGCGTCGACCTTCCCCCCGGCGTCAGTGTCGTCTGTTACGCTGACGACAGTTTAATAGTGGCCGAGGAGGACACCTTCGAGAGGACTGCGGGGCTCGCCGAGCTTGAGGCAGGTGTCGTCGTTGCCAAGATCCGCGAGTTGGGCTTGCAGATAGCGCCTTATAAGACCGAGTCGCTATGGTTCCATAAACTGCCTAGGAGCAGGGAACCGCCCGACTCGTGGGTTCGCTTCGGAGATTCGCCAGTCCGGATGGGGCGGTACCTAAAGTACTTGTGCCTCACCCTGGACAGTCGCTGGGGCTTCGAAGAGCATTTCGAGCGTGCCAGTGCCGACCACCGTGGGGTTTTAGTCGGTAAGAATCCGACATGCCCCGCCAGCTTCCCCCGAGGCTGGCAGAAGTCCATGAGGATTACCCTACGAGAAAACAAACAAAAAAGAAACGGTCTTCCGCGGTACCTACACCCTTCCACTTGCGCATTGTATATCTGTTTTGTCATTCTTTCTTCTGACATTCTTTCTATATGCCCGAACCAACGGAGAAAACCCTTTCTCATATTTACACCGATACTATCTTTCATACCTACTCGCTTTCTTACTACGCTGTTGTGAATACGGTCGGTCGGCTTGACTCCGCACATTTTCTGCAGAGCTCGCATTTATCCTGCTTTCATTCTCCTTCTTACATATCTAACTCTCACTACCATATAATAGCTTTAAGACAAGCACTCCGTTATGCCAGCTGCGCCTTTTAGCTAAAGTGCCCCAATGTAGCTTTCTCATCGCACCATTCACTCTACTTCCTGCACTCACTCTTCTCTCTATGTCAGCGGTGTATTTCCCATCCTTACTAAAGGCACATCCAAGATATAGAAACTCGTTTACTTGCTCCAGCACATCGTTACCAACCACAATCCTTGGATTCGTTTGGGTTTATTCCCGTTCAAAAACCATAATCTTGGTTTTCTTTACATTCATTGTGTAATGTAATTTTAAGGCCCCTTATGTGGTCAGTGGGTATTCTGCTATTTGTATTTTAAAGTATTATTATCACTAGTGTCCGACCGATCCATTTTTGGCCGAATCCGATTAAGGTTTTGGGCAACCCAAAGGCCTTTGTTCTGCGCCCATACATGATTCGCCCCAGAACAAACAGCAATGAAAAAATACTTGTATGATTTTGAGGTCATAATTCAGTAGTCATTAATACATGTGAGGTTATATTGTGTGTGTTGGCATTCAGTAAAGATGTCGGCTACTTTAACTGAAGTACTTACAATACTTTGTAATATTCGTTTTAGACTGCAAATTGTCCGTTAGATACGGATATTTGCCATTATTTTAATAAAATAGATAAATAATGATGGCATGGGCCGTATGTTTGTTGGTTCTGGGGCAATTTTCAACAGTGACCTTTATAGCTTTATGTTTTCATAAGTTCCACCAGCAGGTGTCCACCACACCGCACTGGCACTGCTGGAGTATGCCCTAATCTCTCTCAGATCTTGTTGTTAGAGTCTTTTGACCGGCAATGGGACAATATAAAGAGACATCCATTATTTATGTGAGCTGTTTTTCTTTTAATTTGAACCCCTCCTTTCCTCTTTGTGAAATTTGGTGGGAGCCCTCGTCCCCCTTGTGTGAGATTTAAGCACTTGTTGGTAAAATACTAAATTCTCGAAATAAATGTTTTTCATACCTCATGGCTATAAAAAATATTTTATTTGGCTTACAAAATGGTATACTCTTATAAAAGTAAAAGTAACTTTTTTATTATCTATATCATCACGCCAGATCCCTTGCGGGGTAGGCAGAGAGTACAGAGTTCCAACAGGTTCTTTCCTTACATACCTCTCTGGCTTCCTCCGTGCGTGTATGAGACGAACTATAAGAGATAGTTCGTCTCATACACGCTCGTCGGTTACGGAGACTCTTTGACTATTTTAAATTATGCGTATAATAATTTGTTTTTCAATGGTTGACGGTAGATTTTCAATTAAGCCTCCCCTCTACTTAAATGCGATTTGATAAGAGTTTTCTGGTCCCCTCCCCTCATTTTCGTCAGGTAATTAATGAATGCCCCCTAAGCAGATCTATACTACTTACATCCAACTCAACATCATTGACGATATGCGTAGCGTCAAACGGACAACTGACTTTGTTACAATTTGGATATTGCTTGCGGCACTTCTGCAGATGGGTGTGCAAGCGGTAACTCTCAATTTGATGAGCCACATTGTATGGACATGACATCATCTGGTTAGGCTTCGGATCCACCATCTTGAAACTAGAAAAAAGAATGCACATAGATAAAAAATAATATCAAAACATTGTCATGCCACATTGATCTAGACCAGCATTTCCCAAAGTATGGGGTACTCGCATGCGACCCACTTGAGTGGACCGAACGACGGGCGATTGGATGAGTGATTGCGACAATCAGTTCCAATCGCAAGCAGTTAACTAAATGTTGGATCTCAGTTGCTGAGAACTATCCTTTTCTGTTTGATGAAGCCGAAATAAATTGGATGTATCCAACTTATTGAGATTAAAGGTTTGGTCAAATAGCCGACGGAGCACGACCGGAGCGCTCGGGAGGCGCTCGGCTACATTCGGTCGTGACGTTTGCGTCGCGCCGAGCGGAGCTGGGCTGTGTGGCGTCTACCGTTCATTCCAGTACATTACAATTCCCGCGCCACCGTCGCGCTGTGTCGGCTATGTACCGCCAGGTACCTTAAAAGTAACTAAAATTGCAGTTGATGCTAAAGCTATAACGACAAAAACAAATAGGAAACAAATGCATTCTTATCGTTAAATAACTGGACAAGTGCGGGTAGGACTCGCGCTCTGAAGGTTCCGTTCCGGTTTCGTACAGTACTCGTAGTTTCAATCTTGATTACTTTAAACCCTGATTACATTCAATGAAGATTACATGTAATCAATAATTTTGATTACAGTAATCATTAATCAAAATTACATGATAATTTATAATTAAATTAATTGTTATTTTATTCTAAAAAAATCAACTCGTTTATTTCAAAAGTCGCGTCCGCCCATTTTGATCCAGAAGTTAACGCCATATTCGTAATCAGCATCCACTAAAACCCCAAAAATGATACCCGTGTGGATTTTATACAAAAACTCGCATCCGCCATCTTGGATTTCAAATTTGCCTCCATATTCATAATCACCATCCCCTAAAAGCCCAAAAATGATACCCTTATTGATATAACATAAAAAGTCGCGTCCGCCATCTTAGATCTAGGAATTAATATCATATTCGTAATCAGAATCCCCTAAACCCCAATAGTGATAGTCATATTAATTTAATATTATAAACAGAGATGGGCAAAATGTAATTAGATTAATGATAACAATTGCATTTTGTAATATTCAATCATGATTCAAGATTAAAAGTGTAATCATTGAAGATTGCAAATCACTAATACATCATTACACCTATATTCCTCAAATGGGGTTCATTAATCTAATTACATTTTGCCCATCTTTGATTCGAAGTCGCGTGTGTGTGTGTGAATGATGTACGCTGTTGGCCGCGAGGCCTTTACAGCTTCACCGGACTTAAGGGCGAGCGTGCAACCACTACGCTCGAGCCAGAAGGGCAAGGGGCGACATACTCTCAAGCCTCTTCAAGGCGCCCTCGGTTGGGACAGTCGCGTGGCGTATGCGTATCTTGGATTTCAAATTTAACGCCATATTCGTAATCATCATTCCTGAACACCCTTAAAAAAGATACCCATATTTATTTTATACTTAAAGTCACATCCCCAATCTTGGATTTCAAATTTGCTTCTATATTCTTTTTTAGCATCCCCTAAAACCCCAAAAGTAATACCCATACTGATTTTACATTAAAAGTCACATCCGCCATCTTGGATCCAGCAATTAACGCCATATTGATTTAATATCAATAGTCGCGTCCGCTATCGTGGAATTCAAAATCACATGATAATTTATAATTAAATTAATTGTTATTTTATTCTAAAAAAATCAACTCGTTTATTTCAAAAGTCGCGTCCGCCCATTTTGATCCAGAAGTTAACGCCATATTTGTATCAGCACCTTCAAAAACCCCAAAAATGAAATTAATAACAATATTTATTTTAATTAAAAAGTCGCCCATTTTCCGCCAATTCAAACAAAATTCTGCATGAAACGGCCTAAATTCTGCATGAAACGGACCAACCTGGCATCAGTCATCGAAGCGACTATAACACGCGGCTGTAATTCTTTATACTTACATCTTTGCGCAATCGACGTAAGTTGAGTGACTTGGGTATGTTGCACAATTGCTTAAACAACAAACTGAATAATTCTGCCGACCTCCTAAAACTTATTCACCTAAATGTTCCCTCTAGATGAAATAAACCGCGATAAAATCCGAAAAAATGTTTTATTTGATGTGTAACATTCGCGTAAATCTAAGAACTCAGTATGTGTTCCCTCTAGACTTCCACAAAGCTTGGACTGAATGCCCCTTTAACCAGAAAGTGCAAGGAATACAACTGTTTAAATTCTAAAATTTCTTGATATTTTTTATGATTCATTACCCAACCTAAAACGTAAAGTGCTGAACCTATTATTATCGATATGAGCTATATATATATATATATATATATATATATATATATATATATATATATATATATATATATATATATATATACACAACATTATTATTTAAATCAATTTACTTCAACACATTATATTTTTTTTTTCGTTTTTTTTAAATCATAGCCCCATACTAGGATTTATTCCTGTGTCGTGGGTGCGTTTACAAACATGAAAATTTACATACACCAATACCCAGACCGGAATAAATAATTGTAGATCACACAAAGATTTGTCCCGTGGCACAGTGGGGGGAGCGGCTTAAGCTCTTAACCACTGCGCTTAATCGTCCGTCAGTCGTAAATTTTAATTAATACTTTTGTTTTTTTTTTTTTATAGAAATATATTTTTTTTTTATTTAAAGTTATTGTATTTAATTCAATATTAAAATTCTAATTTGTACCAAATAATATTATGAATTATAATGATGATTTAAGTGGATTCAATTTTAATTTCAACGAACTATTTTATAATTATGACATACCATTGTGTTGATTTAATTCTGCATTTTTTTATATTATATTTCCAACCACATATTATTTATATTTATTGTGCTCGTGATTAATGTACTGCTTTAAGATCTGCAAGCAACTAGCCAATGTTGAGTACACCTGTTATTGGCTGACGTATCAGGATTTTATTCCAATAAATGATTGTACGAATGTAATAGAATGTGTGCTGTTGGTGTACCATTCAGAATAAATAACCTCTAATGTCAACGCTTACTAACGGATTAATTTTTTTTTATACCAGCAATCTTGTCATTCAAAAAGGATTACACGGCTTTTTGGCGGGAAATCGAAGAGTGATGTTGTCAATTTGTTTTAATTTCCAAAACTTGTGTTATTTCGAATTATAATGTGTAATGTTGGTGGAATATTAACCATTATGTATTCCTATATGTGCATGAGTGAAGGTAATTGTAACAAAGTGATAAAACGTGCCTTTTCGATTTCCCTCAAAACGGCCGTCGCAATTGGTATGTAAAGTATCCATCGCTTTACTATCTAGGGTGGGGCACTTCATCAATTTCATTATCATCTTTGTCATCAAGTTCATTGGGGAGTTGAATTAATTTAGAAATGTATATTCGTAAACTTTGTACAATGGCATAATGTAAAGGCAATTGCCACAAAAAAATCGAATTACACGAACATTGTTTCAAATATAACGCATTTTTCTTTATTAAAGGTAAGGATGGGAAATACACCGCTGACATAGAGAGAAGAGTGAGTGCAGGGAACAGAGTGAATGGTGCGATGGGAAAGCTACTCGGGAGCCGGCACTTAAGCCATAAGGCGCAGCTGGCCATACATAACGGAGTTCTTGTCCCAACGCTGTTATATGGTAGCGAGAGCTGGGTATGTAAGAAGGAGAATGAAAGTAGGATAAATGCGGTAGAAATGCGAGCTCTGCGGAAGATGTGCGGAGTGAAGCTGACTGACCGCATTAGCAACAGCATAGTAAGACAGCGAGTAGGTATGAAAGATAGTATCGGTGTAAAGATGAGAAAGGGCATGCTCCGTTGGTTCGGGCATATAGAAAGAATGCCAGAGGAAAGAATGACAAAACAGATATACAATGTGAAAGTGGAAGGATGCAGGTACCGGGGAAGACCTAGACTATCTTACCACGACCAAATAAACCGAGTCTTATCTGATGGAAAAGTCAAGAGTCTCCGTAACCGGCGAGCGTGTATGAGACGAACTATGAGAGTCGAGGAAGCCAGAGAGGTATGTAAGGAAAGAACCTGTTGGAACTCTGTACTCTTTGCCTACCTCGCAAGGGATCTGGCGTGAGGTTATAGATAGATAGATAGATTTCTTTATTAAAGATAAATTTTGATAAAATTAGGAATCACACACCAATTATTAAATCCTAGATCCTGTACCTGAGAAGCGGGTACAAAAAGTAATCATGATTTCGATTAGAAACTAATAATCATTAATCACCGAATACGATTACTTTTGGTAATCTGTAAACATGATTGAAGATTACAAAATGTAAACGTAATCGTCAATCAGTAATCTGATTATATTGGAATATAAATATGGAAATATATATGGAAAGAGCTATGCTCGGAGTTTCTCTTAGGGATCGAATCCGGAACGAAGTTATTCGTCAGAGAACCAAGGTTACCGACATAGCTCAGCGAATTAGCAAGCTGAAGTGGCAGTGGGCAGGTCACATATGCCGCAGAACCGATGGCCGTTGGGGCAGACTGGTTCTTGAGTGAAGACCGCGTGTCGGCAAACGTAGTGTAGGGCGCCCTGTAGCTAAGTGGGGCGACGATATTCGTAAGGCAGCGGGCAGGGATTGCAGAAGGAGAGCTGAAGATCGAGCTCAGTGGCGTGCCATGGGAGAGGCCTACGTCCAGCAGTGGACTGACACGGGCTGATGATGATGATGTGATATGATAATAAACCTATATGATGGCCCTAGAAACATTTCAACTAAACAAAACAGCCCCGTCATGTTTGGGCGCGTTGAATTTGTTTTGATAAGTTCTATAGAAAACAGTTACGCGCTATCAAGCAAACAGCAAGAGCGCCAAAATGGCAGTGTTTGAATCTGCCGAATTTGATTGCAGCTGTCAATAATTATATTAGCACAAACTATTGATATTTTTATATATAATATATTTTTTTTGTTTATGTGCTAAGGTACACACAATCGATTAAAAATATAAAAAACAACTATGCATATACCCTATCACATTTTGTAATCTTTAATGATTATAATTACTAAAAGATACGCCATTATTGATGTTCAAAGCAAAACTGATTTATTTTCATGATACCCACAATACATTTACAAATATAATAATTATCAAACTGATGTGGGTATGTTCATACATAACACACCTTTCCCTCATCACAATAAGTTACAATTACAAAATTATATAATTAATTCAGATCTAAAGTTAACATTCAGGTATGCCTATTATTTCAGGCCATAATTCCGGGTGGGGTATAACCGGTTCCCAGGGATGTTCTGATATCCCTGGTTCATCAGCTGGACGATCCGATGATAGCCTTGGTTGTCTGATCAGTTGTGGTTGAGGTGTAGATCGAGCAGACATTTGGTCAGTGTCTGCGATGCAACTGTCCATCTTCCGTTCTCACCCTATAAACACTAGGACCTTCGATCATCTCCACAACAGCTTTTTGCTGTTTCTAACCAAGACCATAAACTCGTATCAAAACCGGTTGATTGACTGTGAAGTTCCGATTCGGTGGCCGCTGAGTCGCCGCCTCTAGTTGTTCATCAGCGCGACTAGGCGTATAATCAGGGTGCAATACCGACACAGCAGTTCTATATTTTCGGCCATTCAACATCTCAGCTGGGGTCTTATTGGTGCAATTATTAGGTACCGTACGTAGATAATATAATGTCTTTGATATTTTCTCAGACCAAGGCAAATTAGCACTTGCTATCTTCCTTAGCTTATTTTCTGAAGTTTGTATCGCCCTTTCGATTTGCCTGTTAGAAGCAGGGTGGTAGGGTGGAGTATATAAATGTTTAATCCCATTTTGCCTTAGAAATAAGTTAAATTCATCTGAACAAAAACCACAACATCCGGTAAACCCTGTGAGGCGAATCCTGAGAACAGTCACAACTGTTCCACTACTCATCGAAGTTACAATTTCGGCTTCAAGCCATTTACTGTAACTGTCGATCGCTACTAGGAAGGTTTTACTCTGAAACGGCCCAGCAAAATGTATATGTATACGACGCCAAGGTTTTTCTGGTGCGATCCATGCCTGTGGGTCCCTTCCCTAGGTGGGTTATTCCTTACTGACTGGCATTGCTTACACTCAGCTATCATTTCCTCAATCTGCCGGTCCAAATCAACCCATTACACATAGCCTCTGGCGTAAGCTTTCATTTGGACAATGCCCGCATGTGGGGCATGTAATAATTCCAAGACTTCTCTTTGCAAAGTTTTGGGTACAATGACCCTATAACACCACAATAAACAGTCTTTATTGAGTGAAAGTGCCTCTCTGTGTCCAAAACGGTTGCATGTTAGGGTCGACTGATCATGGCCAACCGTGAAGCACATAGAATACAATCTTTTGTAGCATTGGGTCCTTCTTGGATTCAGTTGCGATTTTCTTTGCGGTTAATTCCCAACCCTCCGGGCGTTCTTCAAGGAGTAACTATATATATTTGGCAAATTCCAACGACTAAGGGCGTCTGCATTACCGATCCATTTATCGGGCCGATATTTAATTGTATAGTGATAGTAACCCAGTTTCAGTGACCATCTTAACATCCGTGGTGATATCTGGTCTGATATAGGTTTTGCCGGGTTGAACAAACCGACCAACGGTTTGTGATCGGTCACAATACAAAAACTACGGCCAGCTAGATATTCATGGAACTTTGTCAAGCCAAATACGATAGCTAAGGTTTCTTTATCAATTTGTCCATATCGTCTTTCATGTGGTTGTAAAGTTCGAGATGCCATCATCACTAGGCGTTCGGATCCATCGTCCATCACATGAGTAATAATAGTCCATATACTGATGAAACACATATCAATAATAACTCTCGCTTTAAATCATACCCTACTAAAGTAAGATCAGATCAGAAATCAAGTCCTTTGCCTTTTTGAAAGCTGTTTCCTCTAAAGTGCCCCAAACCCAGGGTCGCTTCGATTCTAGCAAACGGTACAAGGGCTCTAGTACTGTTGCTTTATCGGGTAGAAATTTTTCATAGAAATTGTACACTCCAATAAATGCGCGAAGGGATTCCTTATTTCTTGGCGCTGGTTTATTCTTAATGGCACACACTTAACATCTCGCTTTTATGAATGGACATCGCTCCCCTGTCTTATGTAGGCGAGCACAATGTTGGCAATCCTTTGATTGAATTCTACTAATATCCATAGGTTCACAGGTTCTGGACGGAGTTGGCTTTGTCTCAACCTTGTTTGGGTATAAATCAGAACATGTTGCTTGATAATTAAGACACATCTGCAATGCTGTCTCATAAGTCAGGTTATTAGTTTTCAATAAGTCCCTTCTCAAACGATCATCACGTAGACCCAACACCAATCTGTCCCTCAACTGATGTTTCAAGTCTTTAAAATTACATTTGACATGGAGAAGATTAAACGCTGCAATATAGTCCTGCATGCTTTCCGTTTGAAGTTGTTCGCGTTTATGAAATTTCCCTGTTTGTAAAATTTCATTAGATTCCGGCTCATAAAATTTATCCAAAATTAATAATATTTTTGATAATTTCACTTCTGTGGGCCGATCAGGGACCAGGAGTGATGCTATTAGTGCATAAGTGTCCTTGCCGCATTGAGATAAAAACATTGAAGGAGCTTTGTTCTTGTCAATGTTATCATAACCAGCCACATCCAGAGCACACAATTTTTGTAATTGCACCACTTGCTGACTTTTTGGTTAAAATGTCCAGGAAACACAATAGTGGCCATATTGCACAACTCCACTAATTTTCTTCAGTCGCCAATAAAATATACGACATTATTGAGGTTCAAAGTAAAACTGATTTATTTTCATGATACCCACAATACATTTACAAATATAATAATTATCAAACTGATTTTTAATCTTCATTGATGATTGAAGATTACAAAATGTAATCATAATCATTAATCTGATTACATTTTGCCCATCTCTGATATAGGTCTCATATATGGTGATTTAAATAGCGAAAATAACCTATTCCTAAATCATTTATTCTTTATTGTATACAGAACAGAGGTACTTTTCATTTTCAAAAGTCATATACAAAGGCGAGCTTAACTCAGAATATGAGTTCTCTTCCAGCAAACCTTAGAGTGTTGAGAGATAAGACAGAAAAATAAGAGGGCAGTTATACAATCACACATTTCAGAGAAAAAGGGAAATATATAAAATTCCTAAACATAATTATAAATAAAAAAAACATACACTACACAAATACTGCATACATATAATAAATATAATATACCTACATACACATACATAAATAGTACAAAAAGTTGTATGTATGCATCAATTAGCAAACAGATAACAGATCATTCTGCGTCTGATGTACAGAAAATACCCTACAAGTGTGTTTAAAATGTGATCATTGCAGAAAATGTATGGAGGTACCCTAATTAACATCATTCGCTACAGCATAGTAGACAACATGTAGATATATGAAAGAAAAACATATGTACAAAAGCAAGCTTAACTCAATTTTGAGTTATATACCCTTTGTACAAAACATTCCTATTCTATTGTTAATTGCGAATATATGTGTACAATGAAGAATAAATAAATAAAATAACATATCAATGTATAATTAAGAAACGGTATGCTCCAGTTGTTCAGACTTATAGAAAGAATTAGCAGTTTCCCACAGCTTCGCACCCAACTAACACCACGGACCATGTCCACCTATAGCTAACAAACTATTTAATGTAACCTAAACATTCTATCCACACAATATGATTAAAAATAGAAAGGAAAAAGTGGAAGTTTCTATGCTGGATCTTCTTAGTGGAGGCTGCGTTCCGATCCGGTGGTAGATTAGTAGTTAGATTAGATCTAAATGGACACGGTGTAAGCTTAAATAAACACTAAGGTCTATATTACAGAACGTAAATCAGTGGTGAATCTTATCTGAAAAATTGATTTTTGTACTAATACGTTAGTTTTAAACCTGTAATAAGGGCCTTAAATAGTTTCAATATTCGTTAAATTTGAAAAATAGCGTCATTTTTCGCAATAATTTTACGGAAAGATGGTTGGTTAGACGGATAACAACAATCTAATAAGAAAACCTGTTGCATTCTTTTTGTTATACAAGAAAAAACAAACTTTATTATGCCCATATCCACTTCGTATGGGACTTGGGAGTGATAAAATTTTATGTACCTACTTAGTACCCTTGCCTAGTACAATTAAAAAAAACTTTTATATAGGTAGTCAAAAAAAAGTTCGCGGTCGCATCAATTTTTATCATATATTCCCATTATTTTTTGTTCAAACTTATTCTAATACGTTAAAATAATACTCACGTACTCTTTTGCCGTGTGCCGAGATTCAGCTAAACGAAGAGACCAGGAGAAATAGATTTTTCAGCACAAGTCTGTCGAATTTACCTCGCCAAATTCTTATACGAATTTCATTTTGACATTTCGCACACAGATAGTGTTGCCAACCCTAATTTTAGAGAATTAGTAGAAGTGGAACAAATAATAGATTTACACCTATTTGTATCATTCTAGTTCTTTGCAATGAAAATTCTATTTACCTTGAAGTATTTCCTTGAAGTCGAACTGCATATATCTTTTTTTTCATGATTTCAAATATTTATGGTCTAAATAATATAGGTACCTTATAAGTGTAGAAAAGGGACGATTACTTTTCTAGACTTATAAGGTGAGCTTGCCTTTAGTCATCTATGCGTACCATCATACCTAAGAAAAAACCACGAAACCTAATTTTTATATATTGCTATCCTTATCAGCGCTCAATCAGACTCAATAACATTGTCATACATATGGCTCAATTTAAACTTTGGGCAATAATAATTTTAAGTTAGAAAAAATAGGTTCATTCGAGAAGTATAGTGGTAGATAGATAGTTAGAATAGGGGAAAAATATCTCTATGAGAAAAATAGTTAGATCTAACAAAGAAGTAATAGACATGACAACACTGCACGCATAAACACAATTTACGCAACCAACGCAACACATTCACAAATATCTTTATCTATACTCACTTATGTGATAAGGGATGACCATAATGCCCCATTTACATCGATTTAGTCCTTAGTGAAGTTAAAATAAATACTGTTGCTTAGAAGAGGAGGGTAAACCTAGGATCATGAATAATTCGTGCTTCCTTGGTCCTTGGTGTAAACCGATCGGACAGTAGTGCAGCAACTTGACTTGCAAGTTGCAAGTCCAGTAGATTTGAATAAAAACCTTTCCTATTTATTCGGCAAGTTAACCCGTCAGGCGCCAGCTAAGCATTCTGCGCGGTGGCTTCCTCACTAGACAGTGGTGTAAACAGAAAAAAGTATATCATCCCTTACAAAAATGAGAAAAGTACATAAATACGGATCACGTGCCTCAGATATTTTTTTATACACAAACGTTAATAATCTTGACTGGCAGTAGTGTAAGCAGTCACTTTCTAGACATTTGCCACTGGCTACAGCACTGTACTCGTCACTTCTTTATAGACATGAACAATGTGAACCAATGTAAATCTGGTATTACGTAGGCACGACAGACAGAGAGAAAAGTAGCGTTGTTAGACAGAGTTGGGACTGTTTTGTGGGGTGGGTTGTAGATCAATAAATCACAGTCTAGATATTAATTAGTGTTACATAGGTACAAGGTGTGTTTAAAGTACATATCGAATACACTTCATATATATAACATCTAGCTTATATTCAGCCCTATGTCATCGCATTGGGCTAGGGATGTATGAGAGTTGTATAACTTGGTCAACTCGAATCAGTATTCCAACGAGTCCGCAAGCTCTAGTTGCTTTTGCTTAAACCCGAGCGCCGATCCACACGAGCGCATTTTTTAAGCATTAATAAAATTATGAAATGAAACGAACGGCTAAAGCGCGGTAAAGTTTATTTTAGTTTGTTTTTTATAATAAAATATTATATCGTTGGAGTTGCGTTTTAACGTTCAAACCTATTATCCATATGAACGTATAATACGCAACTCGATGAATCGGGCGTACGGGGTTTTAGCGGGAAGTCGAAGAGTGATGTTGTCAATTTGTGTTAATTTCCAAAACTGTTATTTCGACTAATAATGTGTAATGTTGGTGGAATATTAACCATTATGTGTTCTTATATGTGCATGAGTGAAGGTAATTGTAACAAAGTGATAAAACGTGCCTTTTCGACTTCCCTCAAAACAGCCGTTGCAATTGGTATGTAAAGTATCCACCGCTTTACTATCCAGGGTGGGGTACATCATTAATTTCATTATCATCTTTGTCATAAAGTTCATTGGGGAGTTGAATTAATTTAAACAAACACGATGATATATCTCACGGACACTGGCAAAATAAACATATAATTAGTCTGAAGCCATAACTTGAAGAAGAAGAATCGGGCGTACGTCTCTATAGGTCACTATCTCCATACTTAATAAGAAGTCGAGTTTGCTCGAGTTAACCAGCTCGATAATAAGCTTGATTTAAAATAATATAAGGATGTTGAGTATCGATGCAATGAACAAAGACTTCGATTATGTTATAAATGTTTTTAAGGTGCTACTCTAGAAATGTCAAAACACTTGCTTGTTTATTTTAATGCCCGCACGTTTTTAAAATTGTTTTCTTTTTTGTCGCGAATTAATATTTGAACTAGCTTAAAGCCGAAATATAAACTGTAAAAATGGAGAGAGTGTTTGAGAATCCAGTGCATTTATCTAAAGGGATCAATGTGAGGTAAATTATGTTTATATTCCCTGTTTATAATAAATGTAACTGCCTGGGATATGATAGTATTCCCTATTCTTTACTAGAGAAGCCCTTTACTCTTTGGAACAGTCTTAAACCTAGAGCTATAATAATTTTGTTCGTACTCGGTACAAAATATCTTAGATAAATATATATTTTTTATTATTATGGAGGAAGCTAGAGAGGTCTGAGGGAAAGAACCTGTTGGAACTCTGTATTCTCTGCTTACCCCTAGACTAAACTGCCTTGGCTAGACTTGCCTGATACTTCATTGTTCTCCCATTCCCCACATCAAAATGTAGATGGAAAAAATTGTACAAATACTATTTTAAAAGAGTAACCGCGGAGTTTCTTGCCTTTCTTCTTCACAGGAATGACATTCCGAAGTGGTGATCGAGTCTTTGTTACTATTCTGGCAATTCATAAATACTGTAATGGCCAATAAAAAATATTTTGATTCTGAATACATTGAATAAAAATATTTTGATTCTGATTCTGATTCTGTTAACCTAGTTTATCTGTAGTTAAACTGTTGTAAGCCACATCAGACCTGGCTCTCTTTGCTCGGCTCGCATGTTGTGGTCACAGTTCTAACCTAACCTAAACTATACTACATTTTGACCACAACTATGAATGGCTAATAAGGTAAGGTTAGAACTGTGACCAAAACGTGCGAGCCGAGCAAGCGAGGCGAGTGTGCCGCAGTACGGTTGGCAAGCGCCCGTTCCACAGTGGCCGCAGTTTTGTTTATATAATTATAACAAGTCTAATCCAACCCAACCTACTTATTATTATTTACTTAGCTGATTCTACAAAGTTTTAAATTATTAATATGTTACTATTAGGTCCTGCACTTTAGTAAAATACCAACTCAACGTAAATTATGTATTTTACTTACAATAATAATTATAATAACGGCGCCTATAGGCAAGTTGACAATCTACAGTCGTTAACGCTAATAGAAAGCGAAAAAATTTATGGAAATTACATTTTGCAATGAAAAGTCACGTGGTCAAAACAATGCGCTATCGATTACGACTAGAGAATAGAAACAAAACGCTTGCAACTTGTCTAGGCCCTCTGAACATGTATGTCTTTGTATGCCTTAAAAGGTAAAACATAGAGAACCTATTATTGTAATTTGACAAGATCTGTAATAACTACGTATGTTTACAAAGAAATAAATGAATTTGAATTTTGCTAGGCAGCCATTATACAAAGGTGTGTATGTCATCATCTTATTTAACTACCCATCTTATCCACATTATTAATTAACAAAGTAGATAAGTACCCTAATCTAATCCTCATAAATCATTATATTAATACATGAAGCAAAAACTATGTACCCCTTTTTACGAAAATTGCGCGGATGGAGGAGTATGAAATTTCCCACACTTATAGTTTATATAGAGAAGGAGTGGGGAATGCTAATATTTTTTTAAAATTATGCTTAAAAATACATTAAATCAATAATAAAACATTACACACACTACCACGTATTTGACACAATACATGTCAAATTGATGTTTGTGTGTGTGAGTGATGTACGCTGTTGGCCGCGAGGCCTTTACAGCTTCACCGGACTTAAGGGCGAGCGTGCAACCACTACGCTCGAGCCAGAAAGGCAAGGGGCGACATACTCGAGGGCGCCTTGAAGAGGCGTCCTCGGTTGGGACAGTCGCTGTGGGGGGACGGGTGCACTACTAAGTGCACCGGTCAACCGCCGGCTATGGGAGGGGATCTACTACTACGTCGTCGTCGTCGCCCGTATTCTGAGCGGAAAGAAGGGATGACAAAGCATCGGGGGGGTCGGTGAGAACATGTCGCGGCCGGCGGTGGCGGCAGGGGTCGGGGGGTGGATCGTAGTCGGCGGCGGCTACGATTAACGGATTCGCATGGGTAGATGCGTTCGCGAAGTGTCGTGTTGTCGCCTTTTTAATATAGGCGCGAATAGGTTCGAGACCTAGATCGGAGTGGAGATCGACATTCCGTACGAACCAGGGGGCTTCTACGGCTTTACGGAGGAAGCGGTTTTGAACCACTTGGAGTTTAGCGATGTGAGTGGGGGCCGAATGCCCGAACACAACACACGCATAAGTCATGATGGGTCGAACGCAAGTTTTGTAAAGCGTCACCTTATTTCTAAGGGACATTTTACTCCGCTTGCAGATTAACGAATGAAGACGACCGAGCACAAAGGATGCTCGGTGACGGACCCGCTTGATGTGCGGGCCGAAGGACATGGTACTGTTTAGGGTGACCCCTAGATATTTGACCTCTTTGACCCAGGGAATGGGTCGGTCGAACATGGTCACTTGGCCGAGATTACTTCTAGGGCGGCGCAGGGAGTGGCGCGGGGTGGCACCTCTGGAGAAGAACACCACCATCATTAATTTATTTTCAAAAATAACAACACCGCAGTGCTCTTGTCCGGGTTCACCTCAATACGCCACTTCCTGAACCAATTCCCTAGGGAATTGGCGGTTGCCTGAAGGTTTCTGGTAATGAAACCCTTATTCCTATGCGAGACGTAGAGAGCGGTATCATCCGCGAATAGGGCTAGATGCGCCTTACTCGAACGAGGATGTCGTTCGTGTAAAGGCTAAACAGGAGCGGAGAGAGAACTGAGCCCTGTGGGACTCCAGCACTGATGGAGTGGGAAGTGGAGCGCGTCATTTCGACGCGATAACGGAAAGCGCGGTTCGACAAGAAGTCTCGTATGATGAGCACGAGTCTGTTCGGCACACCCATTTGGTAGAGCTTGTAGATCAAGCCGTTGCCAGACTTTGTCGAATGCCTTCGCGACATCTAGGAAGAGGGCGCCCGTGTAGACGGGTTTGGGTCTATTGAGACCGGAGAGGATGTGCTCCGTGATGCGGTGCACTTGGTGGACGCAAGAGTGTTTGGCTCGAAAGCCGAACTGCTCGTCGATAAGGATACCCCTGGACATTACGAAGTCTTTGAGCCGCGCCAGAAGTAGGCGCTCGTAAATCTTGGCCAGGGAGTTGAGGAGACTGATAGGGCGGTAGCTCGCGGGGAGATTGCGAGGTTTGCCGGACTTGGGAATGCCTATGACGTCCGCCTCCTTCCACTTAGCGGGGAAGGTGCAGTTCGTCATGGCGGCGTTCAGTATGGCCACTAAGAGGCAGATGAGTTTGGCGGGCAGGCATTTCAGAACGCGATTCGAAATGCCGTCAGAGCCGGGGGCTTTTTTTGTTTTGAGACCCCTAACGAGGTCTTCGACCTCGTTAGGGGTCCTGATAGGAGGTAAGGAATCGGCGGGGGGGAGGGATGCCCTGCGCTCGACTTCCCAGTCGACCGCGTCGACGTGGGACTGGTTGACGGACTGAGAGCTGGGGGTGCACTGGCTCTCGAGGGAGTCGGCGAGAAGCTCGGCCTTTTCGTCGTCGTCGAAGGCTGGGGGTGCGCCTGAAGGGCGGGACAGCGGGGGCATGCCAGTCGTGGAGTCGGTTTTGAGGCTACGCGCCAGCTGCCAGTAGGCCAGGTGCGATGGCGCGATGCCCTCTAGGAAGTCACCCCACCGTTCCTCCCGGACCTCCGCGACACGATGCTTTACCTCACGTTGTAAAGCGCGCATCCGGGCCCGATTGGCTTCGGTGGGGTAAGAGTCGTGCGCTCGGATTGAGGCATTCTTGGAACGAATGAGATCCCTAACATCGTCCGGCAGTCGATAGCGGTTGAGGTTGAGATCTTCCGCCTCGACTTGCTTAGACGATCGACTGACAGCCGATCGGATGTGGTCGGTGAAGGCATCTACGGCCTGATCAGTGTCCTGATTTTTTGATGTTTGTCTTTAATATTATTTGTATATAGTCTTACTGAATGTTAAACATAACCAGCAAACGATGAAAGAGTAAGTCGAATATCGACCTATGGGCGACCACATGTAAACAAATCAACAATATAAGTTACCTAGTACCGTTTTGGAATTGTAGACAGTGCCTAGGAAATGTATACCATTCCTAGGCAATGTATGAATTAATAAACTTTTGACAATTTATTTTACATTGTCAAAGATGACATTTCCTGAATAGGCTTGACGTTGTTTACATTTCCTAGGAATTGTATACAATTTGTAAATATCATACATTTCCAGTTACTAATATGTATATAAAAAGAGTTGTAAGAATCTTATTTTTGAAAGAGTAACCATGGAATTCATTGACGTTCTATTCCACTAAAACAAATGTTTGGTGTTCGCTTACTTATTATAAGCTGGTAATCCATTACGAAGGTAGGCACAGGTGAACAATTGAACAAAGAAGAAAACAAAACCTATTAACTCGTCCGGTAAACATCCCATATATGCTGTCTTTGGCGCATTCACCGTTAATTAATACTTTGTACAAGTTTATCAGTGTAAATCATATTAGGTTATAGCTTATATTTGTTTTCATATTATGCTTCATAAGCGTTTCTTTCATCCTCCTTTTTTACTTTTACTTATTTTGACTTTGCCGCAATTCATTAAAAAAATCAGTTTTTCGTACCTACTTTACCAAGTTTTCTTTATTGCCGAAGTTAATTTGATGTTCTGGTGTTTTATCGTTAAGTTTACCGCTCATACATACTTAAACAGATTGTTCGTCACTTTTGTTTTTTTTAAACTTGGCAAACTTGACATTGGCAGAATCATCGGTTAACGTCGGAGCCATAGATTATAAATTGGATTGGATTGGAAAACCTATTAAAACTTACTAATATCTTTCTTTCAGAGATCTGATGACGTCTGAAGCGGAGTTCCACATAGATCTGGACTTTAAGAAGAAGCAGGGAATGCTGCTCAATGCTGACGAGGACCTGTTCCCCGATATGGATGAGGAGGATGACAGGTAAACTATTTATTTTTTTCTTGGAATTACATCAATTTTAAAGTGAAGCGTGGTGTGCCTGACGAGCTTGGGGTATTGCTGCTTTGTAGATACAATCTGACCACCGTTTTTGGGGTTCTGGTTTGGTCATGCTTACTATAATGTCTTTGCTTGCGGCAGCTGTCTGCCGCGGGTCACTCCCTACCCTCCAATACGGTCGAAGGGAATGATGGTTGTTCCAGTACTCATACTCGTTATCGGGTGCTGCTTGTAGGGTCTGGTCCATCTGGAAACCTTTAGACACTCTTTATAAATAACATCATTAGTCTCATATCGCGATCATAAGGCATCACACCAGAGCTAGATCCTACACACCGTCTCGCCTATATTCCCCAGAGGGGGTGGCAGAGGTGTACTGAGTACACCCACGTTTCGCCGACGATGTTGGGTTCCATGTAATAGGGGGCGAGCCTATTGCCATATACCGGGCGCAATTCCAGACTCCGGACTCATATTGGGAATTTTTCGTTAGTAAAACTACATTTGTCCGACCTAGGATTTGAACCCAGGACCTCGTGATCACAAAGCGATGCGCTTTACCACCAGACCAACGAGGCAGTCTATATCTTAAACTATTTAATTGTAACCTAAACATTGTATCAACACAACAAGATTGAAAAAAAAGAAAGGAAAAAAGAGAGAGTATTAAATAAAGACAAGCTAGCTGAGTTTCTTCGCCGGATCTTCTCAGTGGAGGCCGCGTTCCGGTCCGGTGGTAGATTAGTAGTTAAATGAGATTTAAAAAAAAATGTAAATTGAATATTTGTAAGCCCTGCAGGGTTTATACAAAATTAATAAATAAAATAATAAACTGGCTTCGTGCTGTCTTGTCGCAGTCAGCTCTTACCCGCGACTTTAGTCTGAAACCTCGTATCCACTGCGAGCGGAACAGACTCCGTATACCTCGCAACTGTAAATTTCATCGAAGTCCACCAAGAAAGAGTTTAGCGGAAAGATAGTACAAATAGTTGAACACGGATTCGCTGCGCTCCTTCGCTTTTGTTTCGCCAAAACTCTTTCTTACACGCCGTCACGCCTATATTAGCCAAGCGGGGCAGAGATGTACTGAGTACACCCACTTTTCGCCGACGATATTAGGTCCCATGTAATAAGGGGCGAGACTATTGCCATATACCGGGCACTTTCCAAACTCCGGAGTCTTACTGAGAATTTTTCATTATAACTTTGAATTCAGGACCTCGTGATCACAAAGCGCATGCTTGTCTGGTGAAGCCTTAAAGGCCCTGCGGCGAACAGCGTAGATCATTCGCATTGCGTGCGCTTGCGTTCTTAGACGTCCAAAAGGCATAGTTGTTCCGGGGTACCCTTAAATTTATATTTATTATTGTTAGTCCGATCTACGCAGAATGAGCTCACGGTGTCGTGAGCTTTATTTTAATCATTTATTTTATTTTATTCTTCATGCACATATGTGCGTAGGCGCACTTAATGCCTGAGACATTTTCTCCCAGTCTACCTTAGGGTGGTGTAGAAACAAACATAGGTGCGAAAATATACAAAGCTAAAAAATAATGTAAGAAAATAAATCTAAAAGAGATTAAAAAATCAATATTAATCTATTAATGATAATACAATACATAAATATGTACATATATATACATACATACATATATACAAAATAGACTGTGCGACGTATTGAACTAACATTGACACATCATTGAGAGGGTTCCGCCAACATTTTGAGTAGGTACTCCTCTAGCTTTTTTTTTGAAAGAGAAGCGGTTTGTGACCATCCTGAATTCCTGAGGCAGGGTATTCCAAAGAAGAATAGATTGGATGAAGAAGGAGGAATGAATAAAATCAGAACGATGAGAAGGGCACTGAAGAAGACGATTAATTGAGGAACGAAGATTTTTCTCGTGATTGGAGCACAAATACTGAAATTTGGAAGTGAGATAAGTAGGCGAGGTTAAGAATGGAGAATAGATAATAGTGTTGTCAGTGCCCTTTAAGTTCTACGTTGTCGAATAGGCAACCACTTTAACTGAGAATGGTTATAGAAACTTTATTCTCATAAGAATAACATTCACTTACATAAGAATTTTATCATTAACACTAGGATTATTTTTATAGCGGGTTCGTCATCATCATCATCATCTCAGCCTATACTTGTCCACTGCTGAACATAGGCCTCCCCAATCGCTTTCCAGCGTAACCGGTCCGATGCCACCTGCATCCAACGACTTCCTGCGATTTTCACAAGATCGTCGGTCCATCTGGCAGGCGGTCGTCCCACGCTGCGCTTGCCAATACGTGGTCTCCACTCTAGAATCTTTCTGCCCCAACGCCCGTCCGATCTACGCGCTATGTGGCCCGCCCATTGCCACTTCAGCTTGCTAATCTTAACGGCTATGTCGGTGACCTTGGTTCTTCTACGAATCTCCTCATTCCTGATTCGATCGCGTAGAGAAACGCCGAGCATAGCTCTCTCCATAGCTCGCTGAGCAACTCTGAGCTTTTTTATGAGACCTATTGTAAGAGACCACGTCTCTGATCCATATATCATCACTGGTAACACACAGCGGGTTAATGTAACATAAATATGCATAAAATAAAAAAAATTTAACATGTATGAAGGTAGTTCAAAATAGACAAACAATGGTAATTTAACAATTTCGAGACGTAGATAAGCGCAACTGGAAGTGACAACAGATAAAATATTAACCAGTTACTAGTTTTGGATTTAATTATATTAATTACCGGATCCCAAGTCAAGGAAGCACCAAGCCGTCTTCTCTATTGAAGTTAGGATGTTTTTTTATTTCTATAGCCTCGCGAAACATAGGAAGCGGTGTTCTTTCACAAGGATTTGAAGTTTATCAAATCTGATGTCATGGCCGTAGCGGTCAAGGACATGTTCATAGACAGCAGACTTCTTTGAGTGACGGTGTTTTAGGTCAACTATGTGATCTTATACCCCGAGTTTGTATCGGTCTTTTTATTTGGTTTGTCCCGCGGGGGATCGAACCCGTGACTACTCAATCCAGTGGGCGGAGCGGCTAGAGCTCTTAATCACTGGACCAAGCCGTCCGTCATTTCTTATCATTATGTATTTATTATGGAGTTCTTGTCCCAACGCTGTTATATGGTAGAGCTGGGTATGTAACAAGGGGAATGAAAGTAGGATAAATGCGGTGAAAATGCGAGCTCTGCGGAAGATGTGCGGAGTGAAGCTGACCGACCGTATTCGCAACAGCGTAGTAAGAGCGAGTAGGTATGAAAGAGAGTATCGGTGTAAAGATGAGAAAGGGTATGCTGCGTTGGTTCGGGCATATAGAAAGAATGTCAGAAGAAAGAATGACAAAACAGATATACAATGCGAAAGTGGAAGGATGTAGGTACCGGGGAAGACCTAGACTTTCTTACCATAACTAAATAGACAGAGTCTTATCTGAAGGTCAGTCTAGAGTCTCCGTAACCGGCGAGCGTGTATGAGATGAACTATGAGAGTGGAGGAAGCCAGAGAGATATGTAAGGAAAGAACCTGTTGGAACTCTGTACCCTCTGCCAACCCCGCAAGGGATCTGGCGTGATGATATAGATAGATAGATGTATTTATTATCCCTTCTTTCTGTTCCGTCACATATAAACCTTTCTCATAAATCAGTTCGTCCATTGGTGAAAACCTTATGATATTCCGTTCCAGTAATTATTAGTCAGTTCATCAGTTATCATCATGTTATTATGAAACAATGTTCCCCCGCCCGCCTGTCTGTGTCTGAATGTGATTAACTCGATAACTACCGAGCAGATTTTCATACGGTTTTCACCAATGGACGGAGTGATTCAAGAGTAACGTTTATGTGCATTATTCACCCGAGCGAAGCCGGGGTTGCCAGTTTATTATTATGTTCACAGTGACAATGAAGATGTGTTAAAAACGATTGAAGATTCTACTGATAAGATGATGTTGTCTTCTCCGGAGTACTTGTCCTTCGAGGAGCTGAGGTCCAAAATGATTGACTGTGTACCGAGCGGTGACGTTAAAATGCTGATTATTGAAGAAGGTAAGGCCTTGCTTTTTAAGGTTATTTACCTTTATTTTTTTTTTTCAGTGTATGTTGACTTCATCATCAGATCCTAAACACCATGTGCTTGTATAGTAATTGTCAATACCAGTCTAACAAGCTTAAACACGAAGGAATGATGTCATCGGAACCCTCTAATCTTAACCGCCGCCGATTACGAACCTAACTCCCCTCCTATCAGCCGCTACCGCCGTCCGCGGCATATTCTCATCGACCCCCCCGATGCCCTTACATCCCTTCTTTCGAATACAGATACCGCATACAGGATCAGACACCGACCTCGCCGGCGAGGTCGAAGAATCCCTTGCCCGCCGGCCGGTGCAGAGCACCACGGCGAAACACCTAGTGTATGCCCTTCTCATAGCGACTGCCCACGCCGAGGCCGTTCCTCCTTGAGCTAGTTGCCCCCTTGTCCTTCTGGCTGGAGCGTCGTGGTTACACGCTCGCCCTCTCGTCCGGTAAACAGTGTCCAACAGCGTAGGTCATTCATACACCACGAAAACAGAGTATACTCCCATTAAATAAAATCCTTTTTTTATATCAAACAATTTTATTAACAGTGAGTTACACAAGTTGTATAGTTCACATGTACACCTTTCGACTCTATCACGAGACTAGCTTCTGTTGTGTGAATGATCTACGCTGTTGGTCACGGGGCCTTTACAGCTTTACCGGATAAGAGAACGAGTGTGTTACCACTACGCTCGAGCCATAAGGGCAAGGTGGCAACTAGCTAAAGGGCGCCTCAATGAGGGATGGCCTTGGCTTGGCCAGTCGCTATGGCGGAGGGCGTAAACAAGGTGTCTCGTGAAGGCGTCAATCAATAAAGACTGACCCGTTATAGGATCTGCCAACGTGACAGAACTTATAAGACTTCAGTTCAGCTTTCAAGGATGGTCGTTTCTCTTTTATCTCGCTGACCATATCTACTATTCCTGTCGACAGGTGACGGGCCTCTGGTACCGTATGATGCTGAAGTGACCATCCACTACGCGGCTTACTGGGAAGGAGCCAAGATCCCCTTCGACTCCTCTCTCACCATGAACTTTGGCGCTCCCATGGTGAGTAAAACAATTTTCAGGCATTCTCGTCATATGCCTTTTCCTCGAAAACAAAGTGCTTTAACAGACAAAAATAGCAATTGATTTCATCGGCAATGACCAGACGCACTCACGCAAGCACGAACGCACTCACGCATGCTCGCACGCACGTACGCACGCACTCACGCATGCATACACGCAAGCATACACCCAAGCATACACGCACGCAAACACGTACCCACGCACGCATGCTCGCACGCACTCACTCATGCACGCAGGCACGCACGCACGCACGCTCGCTCACTCACACGCTCTCACGACGCTGCTGTGTGTATTCTATGTAACGTGTAGGGCCCCGCTGGACACATTTGTCTGGCTGAAAGATCTATCGTTTGCCAAATGCCACCATTACGAACATCCCTAAAACTATTACTAAAAAAATCATATGTAATAATTTTTATGGTTGTAAGCGCTTTCCTTGGCGTATACAAGTGATTTTATGACTTTATTGACTTAAGGGTTTTTTTTCTAAAACTGAAACTTAACTGAAATTTTTTTTTTTCAGCGCATCCGCCTAGGCACAGGTCGCTTTTTACCCGGCTTGGAAATAGGTCTAACCTGCGTTAAGAGTTCAACAGCTAGGTTCCACTTGCTTCTACAGCCGGCGGTCGCGTGGGGACCTCGAGGTGCCCCGCCAAGGATCAAACCTGAGCCCGCGTTGTTCGTTATTGCTTTGTACGATGTGAGGGATGTCCAAGCGGCTGCTAGGTAAGTTACTTATTGCCATTGATCATGCAGTCGTCTTTCATAACTGTGACTAGTGTTTGCAGATCAGTGGCTGTTGGTGCTATTAAAACCGCGTCATCTGCGTAAAGTAGATGGTTTACCACTAAGTTACCCATTTGTGCACCTTCATTCATCGCTTTCAGTCTTTGAAGACTTTTATCCAGATATATTATAAACAGTCTAGCGGACAACTCGCAACCCTGTTTGACGCCGATTTTAACGTCAAACCAGGGTGACCTGTTACCACCCACCCGTACGCATGCCTTGCAGTCCACATAAGTGGACTGGACGGCTCGCAACAGAGTGCCATCTATACCATACTCTGGCAAAATGTCCCAAAGTCTCTTTCGCACAACTCTGTCAAATGCCTTCTCCAGATCTACAAAACCGCAGAAAACCTTCCGCCCCACTGCCAGATGCTTCTCTACGATGTTGCGGAGGGAGAAGACTTGATCCGAACATCCTCTTCCGGACCTGAAACCCCCTTGAGCCTCGCACAACATTCCATCGGACTTCACGGGCATTCTCCGTTCAATAATTTTACCGTACACCTTGGCTGCCAAGCTGATCAATCTGATGGCTCTGTAATTGGCGCAGTCATATTGTGAACCCTTACCTTTCTACAAGGGTACTATGACTGCGCGGCGCCAATCTGTAGGGACTCTACCGGTCCTCCAGCAAAGGTTTGCAAGGGCCCGGAAAGCGTCCCGGACGCAAGTTCCACCATATTTGATCATCTCGGCAGATATCATGTCTACTCCTGCCGGTTTACTGTTTTTCATACTTCCTATCGCCCATTCAACTTCTTCCATAGTGATGTCCTCCGTTGATTCTGGTGCCGCAAACTCGCCTTTGGGCACGTCTGCGGCATCAGCATCCGGGTCATCTCCATACATTTCTCCAAAATATTCACTCCACCGGTTTAGCACAGCTTGTGTGTCTGCAAGAATGTCACCATCTTTAGATTTTATCCTTTCCATTCTGGAGCCTGACGAATCACCTCGAGCCTTTCTCACCTTGCTCCAAAAGAGTTTGGTGTTGTTCTTGAAGTTTTTCGCCAGCCTCTCCTCCTCAATCATACTGGCTCTTTCACGCTTTTCTTTCACTAAAGTTTTAGTGGCATTCTTGCATTGCCGGTATATTTCTTTCCTCATCTCTGTCATACTGGCATTCAGGTTCAAAGAAGATACATAGTCCTGCCATGCTTTCTTCTTACTTTCTATGGAGCTTTGCAACTCCGCATCCCACCATGCATCACCTTTTGCTGTACTATGCTTCTTTGAGCAACCACATACTTCTTTCGCGGATTCCACCAAACTCTCTTTCAGGCTATTCCAGCATTCATCTACATTTGAGTCCGAAGAGCCTGCTGTCAAAAGCTTGTCCCGGCGTCTCTCATCATCACATCAATTACCTCATGCATCTTATCTTCCATACTACCTCTTACATTCCAAGTGCCTATTCGGCACTCTGCACCCCACGACTCGCCAGTTCGGGCCCGGCGTGATGGGTGGCAGCCCCCATCGCCGCTTCCACCTATATTCGTACCGACGGGGGCGGGCCGGTACGCGTCGCCTCGGGGGGACGCCCTAGCCCGCACTGCGGTACATCTTCGGTCCAAGATTACAGCCATAATGACTGGCAGGGGTCGCGACGAGCACGCTCTTGAACAGAGCTTTTGGTCAAACAGGACACCGAGATCTTTCGCCATACATTTTGACTGAAGTCATTGACCCTCTAGCTTGTAAATGTGATTTGTTTTGTATCTTTTATTCGTAAAAGTTATGGTAAAACATTTCTTTACATTAAGGAACATGTAATTTTCGCAACACCAGGCAGAAATAGAGTCAATGTCACGTTAAAGGTCGGAGGAATCTGATAAATTATTAATGGACTTGAAAGACTTAAATCATCGGCATATAGAAGGCATGGACATATGAGTTCAGTAACTAAATCATTTATAAAAGCAATAAAGAATAGGGGCCCAAATTTGACCCCTGCGGTACTCCGGACCCGATAGTTACAGGGGATGACGTTAAACCTTTAAGTGTAACGAGTTGGCTCCTACTATTAAGGTATGACTTGACCCAGCGTGACAAACTACCATGAATTCCATAATTAGCTATTTTCTTTCAGAGTAAAGTGCGGTATACTTTTCGAAAGCTTTTTTAAAATCTGTATACACAGCATCGACTTGGCCACCCTTAGCAAAGGCTTTCGATAAAAAATGTTTATATTCTAATAAATTCGTAACGCTTGATCGGCTTTTTACTTTTATTTGACTATATAGTTGCTCATACACCGCCGACTCAACCCTAAATTCACACCAACGCCCTCCTGTCGATGTCATCCATGGGCCGAATCTTTGTCGCACTATAAAATAGAAATAATATCAAACTTTTTTTGTTTACAGATTCCACAGCCTACCGACCACAGAGCAAACAAAATTCGAGGTAACATTACAAACTGTTAAAGACCTTCGCGCCGACGCCAAAGTATTGTTCTCAAAGCGAAAATACAAAAGAGCCATAAGCAACTACCAACAATCAATATCTGTATTGTCTGTTTCGCAACCAGACAACGCGAGTGACGAAGAGAAATTAAAACAATTAAAAATAACAATATACATTAATCTCGCTGTGTGTTATTACAAATTAAATAAACCGAAATACGTTCTAATTATGTGTGAAAATATCGATAGGATTATAGACTTAAACACTCACTGTAAAGGTCTTTTTTACTGTGGCAGGGCCCACGAGTTGTTAGGCAAAGTTGATGAAGCTATATCTTACTACAAAAAAGCGTTAAAATTGGAACCAAAGAATAAAGAGATAGGAAAAACTTTAGCAGAGTTAGATGCGAGAAATATAAAATCAGCTGTCAACGAGCAGGTAATGTGGCAAAAAGCCTTTAGTTCGAAAGTTGTAGAAAAAAAAGTTGTCTTTGATGTTGATGAGGATTTTCAAAATGGCGTCCGTGACATGTGTCAAGATTTGGCGGGAAGAGACGAGTATGCGAAGTTTGATTTACCGATTGGTTTGACGAGAGATGAGGTTGAATGTATTAAGTCTTTGGTAGGACAATTTCAGGGTTTAGTCGTCCAAGAAGATGGACAGGGAAAGAAGAAAAAGGTTTCCATTATTAAAAAGATTTTAGGTTAAGTGAAAATGTTCTAAGAACTGATCTGTATTTTTAATGTAAGAATCTTAGATTTTACACCCGTATCTATAAACAAGTAAGTACATAGTCTTACGAATTAATTTAGCCAAGTATTGTCATTAGAATTCTATCAGTGGAAATCCTATTTTATAATCAAGTATTAGAATAAAAATATCCAGAAGCCGCGTCCAGTCGTAATAGCACGCCGCTGGTTATTCCACAAATTCAACAAACGTCACGCATCAGAGTAGATGAAAATAAAATCATTGTTGGGGTAACGTGTATTTTAATGCATATTAAACTCAAGAAATGTCAAACGTCAACTATTAAGGTTTGTAGTAATTTAATGTAGGCAGAATATAATTTCACCATCTCAGCTAAATATTTAAACCATGATGTAGTAGTTAATTAAAAGTCCTCAGCAAATAAAAGTAGGGAAAATTAAATTGTTACACTAGCAATACTAACAAAATGGACGCGTCTTTTACTATGACAATTACAGACGGAAGAATTAATTCGATAATTAAATAATACGGCACATGGATGCGCTAGTTAGGTATGAAATGTTATACCATCATGTTTCTTTTTGAGTTTAACAGACAACGCAAGACTGTATAATTTAATTTAATTTGACCCGCGCAGAGCGCGTTATTTCCCACGCGAACGTGTGCCTCATAGAGTAAGGTAATATAGTGGGAACTAGTCCATTCCGATCTCGGTCTCAAACCTATTTGCGCCTTTATTAAAAACCGATATTTCGCGAACGCGTCCAATCATAGAAATCCGTTAATCGTAGCCGTCGCCGACTACGAACCTGACTCCCCTCCTATTAGCCGCTACCGCTGTCCGCGGCATGTTCTCACCGACCCTCCCGATGCCCTTACATCCCTTCTTTCGGATATAGATGCCGCACACAGGATCAGACACCGACCTCGCCGGTGAGGTTGAAGAATCCCTTGCTCGCCGGCCGGTGCAGAGCACCACGGCGAGACACCTAGTATACGACCTCCCCCTTAGCGATTGCCCAAGCCGAGGCCGTTCCTCCTTGAGGCGCCCTTGAGCTAGTTGCCCCCTTGCCCTTTTGGCTCGAGCGTAGTGGTTGCACCCTCTTATCCGGTGAAGCTGAAAAAGGCCCCGCGGCCAACAGCGGACAAAATGTGGGAACACAAACAAAAAGTGGGAACTAGCTACTAGCATCGCAGGTTTTGTTGCTTTAATTTGATGGCGCGCCGGCAGCTTTTGGATTATATTTATTCTGAGAATCAATAAATAAACATATTAATGAAAACGTAGAAAAATATGCACCGTTGCAAGTAAAGCTCATTGCTTGAGTAAAGAAAATGGCGACTTTTACTTGGCTAAGAATACTGAAGGTTTCGCCACATAGCCGACGCAGCGCGACGGTGGCTCGGCTTGGGAGTTGTCTATCTATCTATATTATCACGCCAGATCCCTTTCCAGGTAGGCAGAGAGTACAGAGTTCCAACAGGTTTTTTTCCTTACATACCTCTTGGGAGTTGTAATGTACTGAAATGTACGGGAGACGCCACACAGCGCAGCCCGCTCGGCGCGGCGGCAAACGTAAGCGAATGCAGCCGTGCGCTTGGGTCGCGTTCCCGTCGCGCTCCGTGGGCTATTTGCGCAAACTTTAACTTTTTACATTTTTTACTCTTGACATATTCTCAACTGTAATATAAAAATGATGTACTAAGTAAATACTTGAGCAGAAGTCATTACTTGTTTATAAATACGAATGTAAGTTTCTAGACGGAGCATTTATAATAAATTTATCTACCCTATCGGTAGATAAATTTTATGCTGTTTCCGCGCGCTCGGTGTTTTATCGAAGTAATCCATATATAATCTATCTATCTATCTATATCATCACGCCAGCTCCCTCGCGGGGTAGGCAGAGAGTACAGAGTTCCAACAGGTTCTTTCCTTACATACCTCTCTGGCTTCCTCCACTCTCATAGTTCGTCTCATACACACTCGCCGGTTACGGAGACTCTTGACTTGCCCTTCAGATAAGACACGGTCTATTTGGTCATGGTAAGATAGTCTAGGTCTTCCCCGGCACCTACTTCCTTCCATATATAATAATAATAATATTAGCCCTGTTGAGTAACTGTCCCACCGTTGGGCACGGGCCTCCTCTTAATCTGAGGTTTAGGACATAGTTCGCCACGCTGGCCCAGTGCGGGTTGGCGAACTTCACACACCTTCGAGAAACTCTCAGGCATGCAGGTTTCCTCGCGGTGTTTTCCTACACCGTTAAAGCAAGTGATAATTAATTTTTAATACGCACATGCATTCGAAACGATGGTGCGTGCCTGGGTTTGAACCCGAGACCTCCGATTTTGGAGTCCAACGATCTAACCACTAGGTAATCGCTGCTATCATACTAGGCTATTACTGCTAGGAATACATGTAAGGTAAAAATGTTCTAGGAACTAATTTATATTTTAATCTATAGTCTATTCCCATTAAACTTTAAAACTTTTTCAACTAACTAACGTCGATTTCTTGCTAACAGACAACTTCTTTTCGATGTCTTCGGAAATACTGTCGCCTTCATATGACACTTGTTATAGATTGCAATCACAATTAAATCCTCTAAAAATGGTGATGGTTTGTACACAAAGTTTTAAAGTTTGATTGAAATAGACTATAACAATAAAGGAACTGAATCGCCTATTTAGGTAATCAGGGTAAAAATATTTGATTTTTAGACAAATTTAATAATCTCATAGAGAATTGAAAGTCGGACTTGGACTTAGTATTATTAGAAGGTTGTATATCTGTTTTGTCATTATGTCTTCATACATTCGTGATATATGTATACCAACGGATATACCCTTTTTCATTTTTATATCGATAATATCTTTGACTTCGATTTGTCGATCGAGAAAGTGTGTATATGTGGCAGGAGCGTTGTGGCAGGATTTGTCAAAGGGAAGATCTTCCAGCCAGACGGGTGTTGTGTCTGGTGGGGCCTGCCACTCTCCCCCAGAGTTGTTATCGGGGGGCTTGTTGTATATATATGTTGCACGTCGTGCGCACTCTAATATCGCGTTCTAGACATGTATGGCGAACCGTCAGCACCATCTATTGGTAGGTAGTCGCAACTATGTAGCGATGTATAGTGGTCGCTATATATCTTTCTTACTACGCTGTTGTTATTGTTTTCTTTTGTCAGTAAATACCCCAGGGTATTTACTCATGTGGCAAAACGAAACGGCACTTTTTGCTTAAATTTAGTTAGGTAAGAATCGGTCGTATCCAGACGATCTTAATAAGTGATAGTCTTATGTCAAACATCTTCGCACCTCCGCTCAAATAGATAGTGTCACAACTCAAAATTGTTTCTTTTTGTAATTTCAAGTTACTTAACCTGCAAGGAAACACTTGAAATCGCCTCAAAGCGCCGTGGCAAAGCGGCCAAGAGTATAATATGCCATTATATAGAAATTGAAAAATCGTTTGAAAATAAAATTGTATTTTAGTGAGTAATATTCAACAACAAAAAAAAAACATTTTGGAGTTATGACGTTATTTGAGCGGAGATGAGATATGTTTAAACGATTTCAAAAATTATAACAACTTAAGTGGTCCCGTTATAAGGAGCTCGATTTGACAACTGCATCTGCATTCCGTATAGAATAATAATACTTATTACTGAGGTACTAGGGTTCTAAAAATGTATTCCTTATTTTCACACACACCCGTAGTACACACTAGTATTTCTGAGCGAATGTGTGTTGTCACACACTCGCTCAGAAATACTACAACCAGAGATAAGCAAAATGTGATCAGATTTATGATTACAATGCATTTGTAATATTCAATCATGATCCAAGATTAAAAGTGTAATCGTAAACGTTAAAGATTACAAAATGTAATTGTATTCTTTAATCATTAATACACCATCACGGCTATATTCCCCAAGCGGAGGTGGTTAATCATTAATCTGATTACATTTTGCTCATCTCTGCTGACGCATCCTAATTAATCTCAGTACAGAATGTGGGTATTTTGATTTGTATTTTTGTTATTTCCTAAGTTCTTGCGAACTAATAATGCCACAATGGCTTAATAATTAGAAATGATCAATCATAATATTGTAAAAGAACCTTGGAAGTTTGAGGTGTCTCTCTAAGCTTATTAAAGCATCATGTATTTTAGTTTGATGGTAATTCATAAGTTAATATGTTTCTTATGTATCGACAACTTTTCTGAATAAATTTTTATTAGTTTTTTTACGAGAGTCAAAAGTTTATTAACATTCAATCATATATATAAAATGATAAATACTTTTTTTTCTAGATAAAAAAGCAGCACGAAACTCTAACAATAATCATAAATCTAAATCTATGGTGGTATGGTATTGTGGCTAGAGCGCTGGCTGCATTGCCTCGCTGAACAGCTAAGCCAATTTTCTGCGCGAGGAATAAGCCAGCCCTCTTGTCACCTGGCGAGGCAATCAGTCAGTTACAATTTTTATAAAACTTATTTCGCAATTACTCCATGGGCCTAGCGTTTCCACCGCAAACGGTACAAAAATGTAATCTCTACTAATGGATACATACTTGTGCCCCTTGCCCAGATCTGCCTTCTCAGCCGCAGCTCCTGCCTTACACATATTAATATTATTATTATAATTAAGTAAATTGTCCTTTGTTTATTTATTTTTTTCCACTATTTTGAATGTCAAATCGGGCTTCTTATTTAAGGTTTATTATGGGTTGATTGTAAAGATATTAATCATCTGTTTTTATGTTTTAAATTGTATGGAATTATTTGAGCATTCCAACTCTTGTAATATTTTGAACCCGAAACAGTGCAGATTAATGCAATTTACTGTACTTTTCGTTATTTTAAAGTAGATGTTTTTATAATTAAAGATTATCATTTAAGTGCAAGTTTATTTTTGATGATTTTTAAATAAAATGTCTATGTTCCTGTGCTGGTTGTATTTATTTCTCTATGTATGGTATAAGAGATTGATTTAGTAAATTAGTAGTAAAATAAATTAAAAATTAAAAGAACATCACAATATTAAATATAGTTAGTATATATAAGTCAAGAGTCTCCGTAACCGGCGAGCGTGTATGAGACGAACTATGAGAGTCGAGGAAGCCAGAGAGGTATGTAAGGAAAGAACCTGTTGGAACTCTGTACTCTCTGCCTACCACGCAAGGGATCTGGCGTGAGGTTATAGATAGATAGAGATATTAAATATAATAACTACTCAGATTAAATTGCATTAAAAATCTAGGAAATCCGGATAAATGAATGCCAGACTTAAAATGCTAGATGTTTCTTGGATGTGTCGAATATCCTTGAACAAGGTCACGCCTGGTCATTTTTTTTTCAATTTCCTTATTAGTTCCTATTATCACAGAAAGTGTGACAAAATCGACATAATTTTACGAGATGAAATAAACAGTAATTTATCGCTGAAAGTTTTGGAGCAAGTTCTAAACTGTTTTGAATCAGAATGACAAACAGACATACGAATAAAAAAAGTAATAATAACTTGTAAAATACCAATACATCGATATTTTCAAAGCTATGTTATTTTTTACGAAACCTCAAATCATACATCGATACATCGACAATAAAGAAAGCTTAATAAAAGATTGATGTTTCATACATCATCAATCACTTTCATTTTTACATTATTTATTTACACGACAACTATCATATTATATTGATACATTGATGTTTATCATAACGATGACTGTATCACTAAACGTCCTTGGTCGCAGTCGCGGTCGGGTGAAGTTGGATCCAACTGTGCCTCCGACCGACCGTCTTGTAATTGCGTCCCAAGGCTGTCAGGTCGGAGTTGTGGTCACAAAGTGTGATGACGGCTTTAGTCCGAATATTTCAGAATGAATATTGCTGATTTAGTCAGTTTCATCTTCGGCCCCATCGTCAGATTACCTAAGTTGAGATAGGGGTCAATTACTGATCAGTCCTCAAATAAAATCAAAATATAAATAAAAATGTGCTTCATACCTCAAATTAATTTTATTTTACTATAATAATGTCACACTATTTTCACCAATGTCACACATTATTAAAAAGTGAAAGCGATAACGAAACGCAACTGTCAATGTCAAAACGTGACTGACGTGACGTGTATGTATTCCCTGCTTTTTTAAAACGTTTGCGAAATATCTACATACGTTTTGTAGAGCGTTATTATTATCAATACATCGATTCGATAAGGATTTTATCGACTTTGGACCACGTCAGTCGTTTACATTACAGGTAAAATTAATTTTCCATACTATTCCATTACAAATTCGTATCAAAAAAATATACAGAACAGGTAGGTACATTCCTTTGCCTATCGCGGTAAATGTTAAATTAAAAAAAGTTGTTTGATAAGTTTTTTTTAATGAAGGCATGTGAATCTAATGCAATCTAATGTGGATATTTGTTTTCAGGTTTTAAAATGTTGAGGTTTTTATTGTTCGCTGCGTTTCTTCAGTGCACGATATCACAACAGTATCAACAGAAAGTAGCGCCTGGCGTGCCCCCACAGCATTACCAGGTATTAATTTAAAATCAAATAATCAAATAATTTCATTTAAAGTTCACACAAAAAATAGTTTAAAATAAAAGTTTTACGGCATTGATATGGAAGGACAACATCCACAATATTTCATGTTAATTTATGTAAATTAAAGGATTTTACAACATTGTTTATGTACACATTGGATTCAAGAATATTTCCCACTAATTTATGTAAATTGAAAATAATGTGACAAATATTTTCATATATTTACAAATGCACATTGTTTTACAAAAATATCTTTTGCCTGCCGATGATGATGTCTGATTTCAATGTATTAGGAGGTGAGTCTATTTCCATTATACTGGACATAATTGCAGATTCTGGACTGATAGTGAAAATTGTGTTATCAAAAAATTACATTCTGTCCTTTCCATTCCTAGCCAAGACTGAGCAGTGTTGGGCATTATAGTATTTTTCATGTAAGGTGGGTACTGTGACAGTTGTAAATGTCAAAGAAAATTATACTTTATTCAATGGCAATAAGAGGCATGACCCGTTCCTATACTTATGGTTTTATGCCTTAACACCATTGAATTTAATATTAATTTCATTGGCACTTAGAACTGTAACTAACCATCCTATGTGAAAAATATTATTGTCAATCAATTTTTTAATTGTATGAGCTATCAATTGAAATTTCATTACCCCCTGAGGTACTCCAGAATAACAATCACTTTTGGATGTCAAATGCCTTAGTCCCTGTGACCATAAAGCACTCAAAACATTGGAACTTAAGCGGCCATTTATTGACAAAAAGTGTCAACCTTTTTGTTTGTGTACAAAATTATAAGGGACAGATATATTAAGCTCCCACTCTGAATTACATTATGTATGTGTAAAAAAAAATTCTATCATTTTCAAGAACTTTGCTACAATTATTTGTTATGTTTTTAAGTGAATTCTATTGATTAGTTCTTAAGCATTTTGTGTTGGAATCGGAAAATGTGAAACAATAGAGATGATTGTAGAATTTTTTTCAAACTGAGAAATATTTCTTTAATCATGTATACTTTTTGAACTGCATGGAGGACAAAAATACGTTTAATTCACAGTAGCCCCTTAAAAACTAAAAGTAAACTGTGATAAAATAAGAACCTGTTAAAACTCTGTACTCTCTGCATCTCCATAGATAGATAAAATCCAATATAAAATCTTGCCCAACTCTGCCACTGAGTCTGATTTATTATAGTTATCATCATTCTACAAGTCCGAACTATGAGAGTCGAGGAAGCCAGAGAAGTCCGTTAGGAAAGTAACTTTTGGAACTCTACTCTGCCTACCCTGCAAGGGACCTGGCATGATGATGTAACCAGGTGTATGTGAACCAGGTTAAAATCACAAACAAAATTTTAATTTTTTTTTTATTAATAGTATTGTCTTTCATTTTCAATTAAGCTGGACGCGTTAAGATGTGTTGTGCAAATGTCAGGGACCAGCTGAAAATCAGTGTTGTGCATATATGCACAGCAAATACTGACCTGGCTACCTTGCCACACTTGTTGGTTTATTTTGATATCCTTTATTGTCTTTTTTTTTTTAAACGTTGCCCCACACTAGGATTAATTCCTGTCGTGGGTGTGTTTACAAACATGAAAATTCGCATACACATGCCCAGACTGGAACAAATAATTGTGGATCACACAAAGATTTGTCCCGTGCGGGAATCGAACCCGCGACTATTAGACACAGTGTGCGGCGCGGGTTAAGCCCTTAACCACTGCGCTCCTATTCTAATGTGTACTTTTTTATGTATTATTTATTTTAAATTCAAATTCAAATAGATGTTATTGTGGTACATAGGTAGAAGTATGATTTTACAATACAAAATATTGAGATTATGATAGTGCAGCTTATGACCCGCCTTTTTGGCATACAATAATTTATTATGAAAATTATAAAATACTATTATAATACTATTTACAATGTCAAAAATAGACATTCATTCAATTTCTATTTCTTATTCACGTCGGTCAGATAATCTTTTAAGTTAAAATAACATTTCTCATTTAAAAATTTATACAAAACTGATTTGAACTTGTCAATATTTTTCACTTCTTTAATTTGCGTTGGTAGTTTATATATGTCAGGAATCGAATAAAATACACTTTTCTCAAATAATGCAGTTTTATGTGGTTCGTGTGTCATTTTGTTATTAAGCCATGCTCGGTTTCTAAATTTAAACGAGCTTATTTTAGCAAAAATAGCACATTCATAGATAAACATGCAGGGTAGGGGTAGTATCTTTAGTTCCTTAAAATGTGGTTTGCAGGAGTCTGTTGACTGAATATTCACAATTGACCGAATACATCGCTTCTGGACTTTAAAAGCGAGTTGTTATTAAGCAATATTTGTGGAGTGCCCCCAAAACAATAGACCATACTTTAATGTTGAGGCAACATAGCCGTGGTAAGCAATGACCGCTGACCTGGCAGCGATTTTACTGAGTTTGTACAGAGCATATAATTGCTGACTTAAACGTTTACAAACAAAATCAATATGACTTTTCCAGTTTAACTTTTTGTCAATGTGTAGTCCTAGAAACTTGATCTCATCTGTCTCCTCAATTTCGGTGTTATTAAATGTGTTATTCAAATCGTCAGATGTTTGTATTCTCTGTCTAAAGTTCATAATTTTCGTTTTAAATAGATTTAATAATAAATTATTAGAGGTAAGCCAATTAGTTATATTAGTCAAAAAAATGGGGTCTGTCCAAGAGCGTGCTCGTCGCGACCCCTGCCAGTCATTATGGCTGCAATCTTGGACCGAAGACGTACTGCAGTGCGGGCTAGGGCGTCCCCCCGAGGCGACGCGTACCGGCCCGCCCCCGTCGGTACGAATATAGGTGGAAGCGGCGATGGGGGCCGCCACCCATCACGCCGGGCCCGAACTGGCGAGTCGTGGGGTGCAGAGTGCCGAAAGAACCTGTTGGAACTCTGTACTCTCTGCCTACCCCGCAAGGGATCTGGCGTGAGGTTATAGATAGATAGATAGTCAAAAAAATATTAATGTCATCTTGAAACTTTGTCATTCCATGTCTGCCTGTAAATAAAACAGAACTGTCGTCGGCAAATAATTTCATTTGATGATTAGTAGTGGACGGTAACTCATTAATATAAACAAGGAAAAGTAGCGGACCCAGAACGCTCCCCTGGGGTACACCTATATTAATAATATTGTATTTAGATTGAAATGTGAACTCTGTTTTCAATGCAGGGGACACTCGACTAATCTGCGTAGCTTGTTGTCTACCAGTTAAGTAAGACTTAAGTAGATTGTTAATGTTGCCCCTAATGCCATAATTATATAGTTTTTAATTGTAATGTGTGTGTGGCACAATAAATGGTTTAAATGGTAAGTAGATGGATAGATTATTCTATTTTACGCCATAATATAATGTAACCGGCGAGCGTGTATGAGGAGTATCGAGGAAGGAGAGGTATGTAAGGAAAGAACCTGTTGGAACTCTGTACTCTCTGCCTACCCCGCAAGGGATCTGGCGTGAGGTTATAGATAGATATAATGTATAATTTTCAATTGAAGACCACAGTATTAAATACTAGCTTCTGGCCCGCGACTTTAGACAGTAACCTAACATTTTTTCGGGATAAAAAGTATCCTAGGTTAATCTGTGTGCAAATTTAAACGAAATTCGTTTAGCCATTTTTGTGTGATTGAGTTACAAACATCCTAAAATCTAAACATCCAAATATATATTTCACATTAATAATATTAGTAGGATGTGTGTTCTTCTTTAATGAACTTACTAAGCAAAATGCAGGGTCGTGTAGAAATATATGGTCAGCATATTTAGACTCTACAATTTTATACAACCTTGTAACAGATTTATACTGAAATCAGGAAGTAATTTAATAAGAATTATTGAGCAATCTCTACTTAATAAAACTCTAACACTGATTGACTGATATACTATCTATATCATCACGCCAGATCCCTTGTGGGGTAGGCACAGAGTACAGTGTTTCAAAGGTTCTTCTTCTTCTTCTTTAAGTTATGGCTTCACACTAATTATAAGTGTATTTTGCCAGTGTCCAGTGAGATATATAATTGTGTTTGTTTAAATTAATTCGTCTCCCCGATGAATTTGATGATGATGACGATGATAATGAAATTAATGAAATACCCCACCCTGGATAGTAAAGCGGTGGATACTTTACATACCAATTGTAACGGCCGTTTTGAAGGAAGTCGAAAAGGCACGTTTTATCACTTTATTACAATTACCTTCACTCATGCACATATAAGAATACATAGTAGTTAATATTCCACCAACATTCCACATTATTAGTCGAAATAACACAAGTTTTGGAAATTAAAACAAATTGTCACCATCACTTTTCGACTTCCCGCCAAAAAACCTAGGTTCTTTCTTTACAGACTTCTGGTTAGGCATGTCGACTTAAAATCGATTAATCGAAACTTTGATTTTTTCGTGTCAAATAATCGATCTGAAACATTGAATCCATTCAGTGGATCAATTCCAAAAGCCATAGAATCAGATTGATTTTGATTTAATAATTAAAAAGTAGTACTAATCGAAAAATGACAATTAAGTTAGGTTAAAGCAAGGATTTAATTTAATTGCAAAACACATTTATTGTTAAATATACTACATATCAAACATGAGTTTATTATAATTAAGTTGTGTTTTGATAATCTCTAAATTTAAAACAACCAGAAAATATAACATAAGTAGAAATAAAAAAAAAAAATATGATCCAGTCGGCACATTAATAAGAATCGATTTCGAATCGAGAATCAATTGATTTTGTGTGTGTGAGTGATCTACGCTGTTGACAGCGGGGCCTTTGCAGCTTCACCGGGACAAGAGGGCGAGCGTGCAACCACTACGCTCGAGCCAGAAGGGCAAGGGGTCAACTAGCTCAAGGGCGCCTCAGGAAAGATCGGCCTCGGCTTGGGCAGTAGCTATGTGGGAGGGCGTATACTCGGTGTCTCGCCGAGGTGCTCTGCACTGGCAGGCGGGCTTTTTTAAATTAATAGAGAATCGATTCTTGTGCGTTCGATTCGAATCGATCCAAATAAATATTTTTTAAGAACGAATCGACTTGCCTACCTCTAGTTTCATCCACTCATTCCAGTTTATATTCAGTTTATAAATACGATTTGAGTACTTTGAATTCCAAAGGCCTACAACTACATTAAATACACATTTTATTATAACGAGAGCTCGTTGAAATCCCATCAATATAGTCGTATAGTGGGTATTTAACATTCGTATTATTACAAGACAGTAATAATATTAACAAGACTTAACAATTTTATTTTCGACTAGCCGCTACCCTGTGTCTGCGTTATTTTTGTAATGTCTTAATGAATTACTAGCAGTTTCCCGCTACTTCGTATCCGGTCGACAACAGCGCCACCTACCGGGTCTATGTTATGAAGCCTATGTGACGTATGTGTTTGAGTGATATACGCTGTTGGCCGTGAGGCCTTTACAGCTTCGCCGGACACAAGGGCGAGCGTGCAACCAATACGCTCGAGCCAGAAGGGCAAGGGGGCGACCATACTCGAGGGCGCCTCAAAGAGGAACGCCTCGGTTTGGACAGTCGCTACATGGGAAGGGGTGTGTACTAAGTGCGCCGGTCGGTGGGCTAGGCTAGGGATGTAGGACTTCGTCGTCGTCATCGTCCGTATTAGTGTTGTCAGAAGGCTCGAGCTTCCGAGCCTTAAAGTCGTTGAGAGCTCGCGCATCCATAGAAAGCTTGAGCTTCGACTCGAGCTCTCTATAAAGAGCGCGATTCGAAGCTCGAGCGCCGGCTACAAGGCTCGAGCCGCGGCCCGAACCTCGAAGCTACAAGGCTCGGAGGTTCGAGCTTTAAACGAGCTCTGTTAACAAGGTTCACGGTAGTTACTTTGAAAAAGACTCTGCTCAGAGTTTAAAGTCGAGGGCCGTAAAGCAATAGTAATAGGTATGTAGAAAGGGTCAATCAATGTTCTCGTAATTTCTACCGATTTTAATGAGTTCGGCAATTAATAATTTCGAAACATGTTCGAAACAAGTAAAACGAAAACTTTAGGTATTCATAAAATACCACTAACACGGTGTTGTGGTGCTGGTCTAATGGACACGTCTTTTGTACAACATAGCCATGTTTGGGTTCGTTGGATTTGTCTTTACGAGTACTATAGACCGAGATGGTGTTTAAGATCACATGATGGAGCCGGAAGATGGCCTTCAGAACTACCCAACGAGTCAACACAGCCCCATGGCGTGTGGGCTCGTTTGTGTTTTGGCAAGTGCTTAAGACCCAGACGATGTTCAGGGTCTGATGATGGAGCCGAAAAGTGATTAACGGAACTCCGCAACTACTCAACATAGCACCGTCGTGTTTGGAGTCGATTAACTTGTCTTGATAAGAAGTTTCGACTGAGATGATGCCCAGGGTCTGATGATGGAGCCAAAACATAGCCAACGGAACTGCGCAACTACTCAACATAACTCCGTCGTGTTTGGGATCGTTTAACATGTCTTGATAAGAACTTTGGACTGAGATGATGTTCAGAGTCTGATGATGGAGCCGAAAAGTGGCCAACGGAACTCCGCAACTACTCAACATAGCCCTGTCGTGTTTGGGGTCGTTTAACTTGTCTTGATAAGAACTTTCGACTGAGAGGATTTCCAGGGTCTGATGATGGAGCCGAAAAGTGGCCAACGGAACTCCGCAACTACTCAACATAGCCCCGTCGTGTTTGGGGTCGTTTAATTTGTCTTGATAAGAACTTTCGACTGAGATGATTTCCAGGGTCTGATGATGGAGCCGAAAAGTGGCCAACGGAACTCCGCAACTACTCAACATAGCCCTGTCGTGTTTGGGGTCGTTTAACTTGTCTTGATAAGAACTTTCGACTGAGATGATTTTCAGGGTCTCATGATGGAGCCGAAAAGTGGCCAACGGAACTTCGCAACTACTCGACAAAGCCCCGTCGTGTTTGGGGTCGTTTAACTTGTCTTGATAAGAACTTTCGACCGAGGTTATATCCAGGGTCTGATGCTGGAGCTGAAAAGTGGCCGTAAGAACACCGCAACTACTCGACATAGCCTCGTCGTGTTTGGGGTTGTTTAACTTGTCTTGATAAGAACTTTCGACTGAGATGATTTCCAGGGTCTGATGATGGAGCCGAAAAGTGGCCAACGGAACTCCGCAACTACTCAACAAAGCCTCGTCGTGTTTGGGGTCGTTTAACTTGTCTTGATAAGAACTTTCGACTGAGATGATTTCCAGGGTCTGATGATGGAGCCGAAAAGTGGCCAACGGAACTTTGCAACTACTCGACATAGCTCCGTCGTGTTTGGGGTCATTATATTGACAAGTATTTTGGACCCAAATTATGTCCAAGGTCTGATGACAAACGTCACACGAAACACTATCGTATTAGGGTATACCTTATTTGTTTAAAATAAGAATATGAATAAATAAAATAATTATAAAATTTAATACTGAACAATTAAATACGCACAAATAAAGATATTATTAGAGAATAATAATCAAAGTCTAAAACTAAATAGTACGACATTAAATAAAGGTTAATAATATTTTAAATACCTTTTTTTATATACTATTGAACTGAAAATATTATTTCGTCTGTCTATTTATGTAAAGAATTTCAACAGGTTTTTTTCCAAATAGTCTCCTCCCATTTAGTGTTTACAATATTTAGTTAAATATTATAGTTATAGAAGAACCCCAGCCTTGGTTGCTTATTAAAGTTCTTATAGCCAACTGGACTTTCTACAGTCATTAACACTAAAAGAAAACGATCATTCATCAAAATCCCTTAGTTATTACGTAAATACAAAAATCCTAGTTTTTACGTAAATACAAAAATTAATACATCCATCCTCACTGTTGTCTTTTTGTATGTTTCAAAAACCTAGATGTTTTTCGTATCCTTGCATTTGCAGTACCTAATAAGATTTTAATTATCTAATACCTCCTTATTATACTGCAATTACATAGGTAACGCATGTGAGTGTAGGCAAGTAAGTCGCTACAAAACGGAGCCGCGCGGCGGCGGCGATGGCGTGCCCTTCCCTGCGCCCGCACACTTCACCCCGCGGAATACGTCACTGAGACCACCAATATATATTACAGAGAAACAGATTCGAAAAGCGGGCGCGCGATGTATGTGCTTTACAACATGCGCAGCAATGTCTGTGACAAAGCAATACGGAGAATTCAAATGCATTTCTAAAATGTATTACTCATTACGCACACATTTATATGCAAGTTTCATTGTTAATTAAGGTATAAAAGTATTTAAAAAAGGATAAAAAAAAAAAAATTTTGAAATTTTGTTTTTGTATGGAATTTGTGAAGCAATTATCAAATATTGCGTTATTTACTTACAATATATACTTATAACTTGTAACTAGTTAAACATTTACCTATGTTTTCAGTAATATTTATTTCCTCGTCAAATAGCCCTTTAGGAACAGGTAAATATAATAGACGGCCTTAGGGAGTTGTTTCTCTGTACACTATGCTGAGGCGCCGACCGGGTTGCCGGGTGCTCGCGCAAGGGTACCTACATTCGGCAACCAGTCGTATTTTAGTTGCGCGCCAATAACAACGCACACGCTCCTCATAGCACAGAGAGTAATATTTACTGATAATGCTAGGGAACAAAAACGACCAAGATATTGACATGTCTATTGAGACAATTGTAAGTCCCGGGTTTACTTCCAGTGAAGAATCTTTAATAATATCAAAAAGACAGCGTTTAAGTTGGAAATGGGATAATTTTAAAACATCTTTTGACCGACAAGTACTTGTCAACACAAATGTAAAGAGTCGCAACACGTCGGAGTTATGTTGAGTACTTGGGTTGTGCTGTTGGCCACCTGCCGGCTGCATCATCAGACCTTGGACATCCGTGTATACAAAACTCGTCAAGACAAATCTAATGAGCCCAATCACGGCGGGGCTATGTTGAGTAGTTGCGAAGTTCCGTTGGCCACTTTTCGGCTCCATCATCAGACCCTGGACACCATCCGGGTGCAAAGTGCTCGTTAAAACAAATCCAACGAGCCCAAACACAGCGGCGTTATATTGAGTAGTTTGGTGGTTCCATTGGCCGCGTTTCGGTTTCATCATCAGACACTGTACACTATCTGGTTGTATAGTAGTTCTCAATACCAACCAAACGAGCCTTAACGCGAGGGGGTTATGTCGTATAGTTCACATGCCCCTATGGCCACCTTCCGACTCCATCATCAGATCAGCTCCATGGTACCATATTATTGCATTGTTACTGGATTTACATATGTATGCCAAATTTCAGCTTAATCGGATACCCGCATGTCCTTGAGAAATGGATCTCAAGATTTGAACCCGAAAGACAGTCAGATAGACATACGAACATTGCAAGTTAAATAAAAGCTTGTAAAAAATTAACATCCCCGATAAAGGGTTTACGAGATATCGGGGTGTATTTTAGTCGTAACATTAACATTCTCTGCCTACCCCGCAACGTATTTGGCGTGGTGATAGATATAGATAAAAATTCATTTAGTACAATATTTGGCTAATCGTATCAAAAATCAAAATATCAGGTTGTATAATTAGTTCTTATTAGTATAGGCAAAATTGAAGGCTCAAGCTTCGACTCGAACCTTTAAGAGCCGAGTCCTAACGGCTCGCGAGCCTTTAAAGCTCGAGGTTTGAAAGCTCGAGCCTTAAGGGCTCCGGAGCCTTAAAGGCTCGAGCGTTGAACGCTCGCGAGCTTCGACTCGGGGTTCGAGCGCTCGACTCAGAGCTCATTTTTTACAACACTAGTCCGTATCCGGAACGGAAAGAAGCGATGTCAAAGCATCGGGGGGATCGGTGAGAATATGTCGCGGCCGGCGGTAGCGGCAGGGGTTGGGTTCGTAGTCGGCGGCAGCTACGATTAGCGGATTCGCATGGGAAGATGCGTTCGCGAAGTATCGAGTAGTCGCCTTTTTAATATAGGCGCGAATAGATTCGAGACCGAGATCGGAGTGGAGACCGAGATCGGAGTGGACCTATATGACTTCTGTATAAGGTAGCTTTATAATGGTGAAAGAATTTTTGAAATCGGGCCAGTAGTTTTGCTATTAATTCATTACAAACAAATAAAAATACAAATATTTTCTTTTGATAAGATTATTAATATAGACTAGTTTCTGCCCGCGACTTCGTCCGCTTTGACTTTAGACTTGAACCTAACATTTTTCCGGAATAAAAAGTTTCTTATGTGTTAATCCAAGGAATAAACTATTTGTGTGCCAAATGCGCCTTCAGTAAGGATGGGAAATACACTGCTGACATAGAGAGAAGAGTGAGTGCAGGGAACAGAGTGAATGGTGCGATGGGAAAGCTACTTGGGAGCCGGCACTTAAGCCATAAGGCGCAGCTGGCCATACATAACGGAGTTCTTGTCCCAACCCTGTTATATGGTAGCGAGAGCTGGGTATGTAAGAAGGAGAATGAAAGTAGGATAAATGCGGTAGAAATGCGAGCTCTGCGGAAGATGTGCGGAGTGAAGCCGATCGCATTAGCAACAGCGTAGTAAGAAAGCGAGTGGGTATGAAAGATAGTATCGGTGTAAAGATGAGAACGGGCATGCTCCGTTGGTTCGGGCATACAGAAATAATGCCAGATGAAAGAATGACAAAACAGATATACAATGTGAAAGTGGAAGGATGCAGGTACCGGGGAAGACCTAGACTATCTTATCACGACCAAATAAATCAAGTCCTATTTGAGGGAAAATTCAAGAGTCTCCGTAACCGGCGAGCGTGTATGAGACGAACTATGAGAGTGGAGGAAGCCAGAGAGGTATGTAAGGAAAGAACCTGTTGGAACTCTCTACTCTCTGCCTATCCCGCAAGGGATTTGGCGTGATGATATATAGGTGTGCCAAATTCACCCAAATCTGTAAAGCCGTTTTTGCGTAATTAAGTAACAAACATACAAACTATCATATATATAATATTAGTAGGACTTTAGTGTTAGTATATACTAAGTAGGAAGGATTACAAATGTCATTATTTTAGGCTTCAAAGACTGAAAGCGATAAATGAAGGTGTACAAATGGGTGACTTAGTGGTAAACCATCTACTTTATGCAGATGACGCGGTTTTAATAGCGCCACCAGCCACTGATCTGCAAACACTAGTCACAGTTATGAAAGATGACTGCATGATCGCATGGCTTACACTTGAATGTAAAGAAAACCAAGATTATGGTTTTTGAAAGGGAAGAAACCAGAACGAATGTAAGGATTGTAATTGGTAACGATGTGCTGGAGCAAGTGAATGAGTTTGTATATCTTGGATGCGCCTTCAGTAAGGATGGGAAATACACCGCTGACATAGAGAGAAGAGTGAGTGCAGGGAACAGAGTGAATGGTGCGATGGGAAAGCTACTCGGGAGCCGGCACTTAAGCCATAAGGCGCAGCTGGCCATACATAACGGAGTTCTTGTCCCAACGCTGTTATATGGTAGCAAGAGCTGGGTATGTAAGAAGGAGAATAAAAGTAGGATAAATGCAGTAGAAATGCGAGCTCTGCGGAAGATGTGCGGATTGAAGCTGACCGACCGCATTAGCAACAGCATAGTAAGACAGCGAGTAGGTATGAAAGATAGTATCGGTGTAAAGATAAAAAAGGGCATGCACCGTTGGTTCGGGCATATTGAAAGAATGCCAGAGGAAAGAATGACAAAACAGATATACAATGTGAAAGTGGAAGGATGCAGGTACCGGGGAAGACCTAGACTATCTTACCACGACCAAATAAACCGAGTCTTATCTGATGGAAAAGTCAAGAGTCTGCGTAACCGGCGAGCGTGTATGAGACGAACTATGAGAGTCGAGGAAGCCAGAGAGGTATGTAAGGAAAGAACCTGTTGGAACTCTGTACTCTCTGCCTACCCCGCAAGGGATCTGGCGTGAGGTTATAGATAGATAGATAGATAGATTATTTTAGGCTGAAATCTTATTACTGCTGAAATACAATATAGCTTTTATTTCTTCTGGATAATGTAGTTTTCTAAAGTCCAAAGAATCAATAAAATTAGTTCTGTAGTGTCAGAGTTTATCGGTTACTTTATTTTTACAATTTTCCCTCTTCTGGGGAAAGCAAGGGGATCTAGCCCATACAGCCTAGTCATAAGTGGTATTCTTTGCAGATACGATGAATTAATGAGAACGATGATAATGAAAATGATGAATATCCCACCCTAGATGGTAAAGCGATGGATACTTTATATACCAATTGCGACGGCCGTTTTGAGGGAAATCAAAAAGGCACGTTTTATCACTTTGTTACAGTTACCTTCACTCATGCACATATAAGAATACATAATGGTTAATATTCCACCAAAATTACACATTATTATTCGAAATATCACAAGTTTGAGAAATTAAACAAGTTGACGACATCACTCTTCGACTTCCCGCCTAAAACCTTTATCAATGACAAAAAAAAACGAACAGATATTTTTACCATTTTGCCCTCTTCTTGGGAAGGCAAGGAGTCTAGCCGATACAGCCTCGTCATAAATTATATTAAATAAGTAGAGATAGGCTGAAGACAAGTGTTCATCTTAATACAGTGGAGTCTCATTTTCCGACACTATTAAAGGGGTTTTTGGCGGGAAGTCGAAGAGTGATGTTGTCAATTTATTTTAATTTCCAAAACTTGTGTTATTTCGACTAATAATGTGTAATGTTGGTGAAATATTAACCATCATGTGTTATTATATGTGCATGAGTGAAGGTAATTGTAACAAAGTGATAAAACGTGCCTTTTCGACTTCCCTCAAAACGGCCGTTGCAATTGGTATGTAAAGTATCCACCGCTTTACTATCAAGGGTGGGGAAGTTCATTAATTTCATTATCATCGTTGTCATCAAATTCATCGGGGAGTCGAATTAATTTAAACAAACCCGATTATATATCTCACTGGAGACTGGCAAAATACACTTATAATTAGTGTGAAGCCATAACTTGAATAATAAGAAGAAGACACTATTAAAAACAAGAAGGTGCCGAATTATTGGAATTATTGGATGACTGGATTGTATAGAAAAGTTCATCTATCTATATCATCACGCGAAATCCCTTGCGGGGTAGGCAGAGAGTACAGAGCTCCAATAGGTTCGTTCCGTTTTGTGTGGAAATACTAATGTAAGATAGTTCATTCAACTCTTATGATTATTTTAATTTGCTTTCATTACCATTATATGTACAGGTGCAACTTTGCATAATTATTATACCAATCAGTTATGCTGTTGAGGTTTATGTACTTGTAGTATATAACTCAATGAACACACTATTATAAATTTCAATATAGACTGTCTCATTAACAATCTACGATCCCGAGTCTACTGTTCGAAACTAGATAAATATTTATTTATTAATTATGATATTGGGGTATTTCTATCTATCTATATCATCACGCCATATCCCTTCCAGGGTAGGCAGAGAGTACAGAGTTCCAACAGGTTCTTTCCTTACATACCTCTCTGGCTTCCTCCACTTTCATAGTCCGTCTCATACACACTCGCCAGCTAGCAGACTTGACTTGCCTTTCAGATAATACACGGTCTATAAAATGTGTTTTTTTTTACAGAACTACCAGCAGCCCCCGCCTCCTCCTCCGCCACAACAGGTATAGAACTAACATGGCATTTAACTATAGCCATTTTCTGAGAACAAAAGCTAGGAAACATTTGGAACAGTGCAAACCACTACCAACTCTAGACCAAAGAGATTAGGAAGAATTGTGTTATTTATTGCGGATCTTACGTTTTTAATTGGAAAGGCTACTATTTTGAATAGCGTTTTAAAAACGCTTGAGCCGGCGCTTAAAACGCTCGCGTCTTCTACGTGCTTCAACGCTCGAAAGCGTCAAGCGTCGTTTTTTTAATAATAACGTACAATATTACTGTATTGTGGGTGCATTTACAAACATAAAATTCATATACACAAACACCCAGACTGTAACAAATATTTGTGGATTATACAAAGATTTGTCCTGTGCAAGAATATCACGGGATTAATCGATCTAAGGGGTGGAGCAACTTAAGGTTTCGGCGCATTGCCGACGTAGCGCGGCGGGAGCGTGACGGTGGCGCGGCTTGGGGAGTTCTAATGTACTGAAATATACGGGATTTCGAAAACATGTGCGTATTAAAAAATTAATTATCACTTGCTTTAACGGTGAAGGAAAACATCGTGAGCCTGCATGCCTAAGAGTTTCTCGAAGGTGTGTGAAGTTCGCCAACCCGCACTGGGCCAGCGTGGTGGACTATGGCCTAACCCACTCAGTTTGAGAGGAGGCCCGTGCCCAACAGTGGGACAGTTTCTTAACAGGGCTAATATTATTATATTATATACGGGAGACGGTACACAACGCAGCCCCGCTCGGCGCGACGGCAAACGTCACGACCAAACGTAGCCGAGTGCTTCCCGAGCGCTGTCGTCGAGCTCCGTCGGCTATTTGATCAAACCTTTAAGCTCTAATCCGTTATGAAACGTATGTACATACTTATCATAGCGTCCTATCATCTTGACTTGGATTTTTCTAAAATATTTTTTTTTTATTACTGCTTCGTTGGTGTGGTGGCAAAGCGCATCGCTTTGTGATCACGAGGTCCTGGGTTCAAATCCTAGGTCGGACAAATGTAGTTTTTCTAACGAAAAATTCCCAGTACGAGTCCGGAGTCTGGAATTATGCCCGGTATATGGCGATAGGCTCGCCCCTATTACATGGGACCTAACATCGTCGGCGAAACGTGGGTGTACTCAGTACACCTCTGCCACCCCCTCTGGGGAATATAGGCGTGACGGTGTTTTTTTTTTGTCTTTTCTAATTTTCCATTCTGTACTTAAATAACTTAATAAAAAATGGCGATATTTGCACAGCCTCCGCAACAACAGTACCAACAACAGCAGTACCAGCAACCGCCGCCCCAACAACAGTATCAACAAGCGCCGCCCCAACAACAATACCAACAACCACCACCCCAACAACAGCAGATTCCGCAGCAGGCGCCAGTTCAACCACCACAAGGACACCATGGAGGTGAGGAATTAGTGTCCGATAGAAACCAGTTTTATCAAACGAAACCGAATGTCGGCTTTTGTTTCAGTTTTAGCCGAAACCGATTTTTTTTGTATATTTTTACACCGGCACGCCTATACTCCCCAAATCAGAGGTGGACTGTGTACTGGGTGTATTTTTCGCTGATGTTAGGTCCATGATATAGTGGGCGAGTCTATTGTGATTATACCGGGCACAACGTCAGACTCCAGACTTTTTCTATCGAAAAATCATAATTATTTTGATCTAGGAATTGAACCCCCGTAGTCGCTACGCGCATTCACCACTAGATGAAAGTGGCAATATTTTTTACGTTTTAAAAAATCACGACCTCTAAATTGTTGACTGCACATCGCAAAATAAACAGCGTACAACGTACGCAGTATGATAGTAGTCGCGTGGGCTACCACGCGACACTCCTCGTTATAGTCTACTAGCGTATGCCCGCAACTTCGTCTGCATTGACTTTAGACAGGAACCTAACAGTTTTCCGAGATAAAAAGTATCCGTCACGCCTATATTCCCCAGAGGGGGTGTTATCCCCCCGACGATGTTAGGTCCCATGTTATAGGGGGGGGGGGGCTATTGGCATATACCGGGCACAATTCCAGACTCCGAACTCATACTGGGAATTTTTCGTTAGAAAAACTACATTTGTCCGACCTAGGATTTGAACCCAGGACCTCGTGATCACAAAGCGATCACTCGTGATCTGTTAATCCAGGTAATAAACTATCTTTGTGCAAAATTTAACATACTCCGTTTAGGCGTTATTGTGCGACTGAGTAACAAACATACAAACTGTCACATTTATAATATTAGTAGAATTCCAATCAACCTTTAAACCTGTTTTCATTAAACATAAAAACGTCGATTTTTTACTAACAACATTTTCATTTCGATGTCGTCGGAAATACCGTCTCCTTCATATTACACTTGTTATAGATTGCAATCACAACTAAAACATCTAAAAATGGTGATTGTTTGTTTAAATAGTTTTAAAGTTTGATTGGAATAAACTATGACACGAACGTACGTAGTTTCTGCAGGTGCTTTTTGCCAAAACCGAATTTTAATCGAAACTCCAATTCGGTGCCGAAATTGGCCGAAACCGAAACTGATAGTTCGATCAAGCACCAAATATTTAACCAACCTTTTGCTTATCTATGTATGTGTTTATTAAATTTTTCTTTTCTTTTCAGATCCTCAGCTCTTGAATCCGGCTAACATCGCAAAGGAAAGAGAGTAAGTTCTTAAATAGATGTATCTCTCACTCCCTCCAAGAACGCATCACCATTTTATTTCCATCCCTTTTCAACAAGAATAAAGTAAATAAAGGCAAGAAAAAGAGAAATTAAGCTTTTCATTAATGAAATTAGAATTCTTATTTATAATAATAATAATATTAGCCCTGTTAAGAAACTGTCCCACCGTTGGGCACGGGCCTCCTCTCAAACTGAGAGGGTTTAGGCCATAGTCCACCACGCTGGCCCAGTGCGGGTTGGCGAACTTTACACACCTTCGAGAAACTCTCAGGCATGCAGGTTTCCTCACGATGTTTTCCTTTACTGTTAAAGCAAGTGATAGTTTATTTTTAACACGCACATGCTTTTGAAAATACAGAGGTACGTGCCTGGGTTTGAACCGAGACCCCTGCAGTCCAACGGTCTAACCTCTATCACTGCTTTTCTGCTTTGAATTCTTATTTAAATAATCAATTTTTTAAGTTGTGGTGGTCAGTGAAATGTCTTTAGTATTTTTTTTTTTGCTCTTGTTACGCTATCTAAGGCAATACATATATACAAAGTGTAACATTAATAACATAAGACCTCAGACACCCCAATTAGACTATTGCTTAACGAATTTATTACAAAAATCAAACTGAGTTCTTAGATTTACGCGAATATTACACATGAAATAAAACTAAATTAATATAATCAAATCCAAAACCAAGCATAACACTGCAAGACCTCAAGACACCGTGAACTCATTCTGCGTAGATCGGACCAACAAAAATAAAGTTTGAGGGTACCCCGGAACAACTATGCCCTTTGGACGTCTAACACCTCAGTCCCTCCCGTCACCATGGGTGCTGCAAAGCACTCGAAACGTCGGGAACTAAAAATCAAAAATAAACCGCGATAAAATCCGTAAAATAGTTTTTATTCAAAAATCAAACTTCCAATTTTCAGAAGTTTTCTACCATTTCCTTAAGCTCTTTCGTACCCAAATTAATAATAAAATTTAATAACTGAAGAATTCAGATGTGTGTAATAGAAATACATTTCAAATAGCCGTAATGCTTTGAATAATTATTAAATTTTGTTTGATACAGCGAACAGAATGAGTAACAGCATGTATTTAAAAAAATCCCCCAATCGCTTTCCAGCATAACCTAACCGGCCCCTTGCCACCTCCATCCAACGACTTCCTGCGATCCTCACAAAATCGTCGGTCCATCTGGCATAACTAGCAATAATCCTACTTCCTACTAATATAAAAGTTTGGAGGTATGTAAGGAAAGAACCTGTTGGAACTCTGTACTCTCTGCCTACCCCGCGAGGGAGCTGGCGTGATGATATAGATAGATAGATAAAAGTTTTGATGTTCGTTACTTAATCACGCAAAATCCGCTTAACGCATGTATATGAAATTTGGCACACAGATAGCTTATTACCTAGATTAGCCCATACGATACTTTTATCCCAAAAAAATGGAGAGTACACTGATGGCTTCTTCTCAAGTCATACGCGTGAACGGGTGCTGCTGGTGGGGACTGGTCCGTCCTCTATCCTTTGACTGATTAAACGTGTACAGTACTATTGAATTTTGTCTCGTTCGGCATTACACTGGAGCTATAACCAATTATTTTGTCTATCTATATCATCACGCCAGCTCCCTCGCGGGGTAGGCAGAGAGTACAGAGTTCCAACAGGTTCTTCCCTTACATACCTCTCTGGCTTCCTCCGCTCTCATAGTTCGTCTCATACACACTCGCCGGTTACGGAGACTCTTGACTTGCCCTTCAGCTAAGACACGGTCTATTTGGTCATGGTAAGATAGTCTAGGTCTTCCCCGGCACCTACATCCTTCCACTTTCGCATTTTATATCTGTTTTGTCATTCTTTCTTCTGGCATTCTTTCTATATGTCCGAACCAACGGAGCATACCCTTTCTCATCTTTACACCGATACTATCTTTCATACCTACTCGTTTTCTTACTACGCTGTTGCGAATACGGTCGGTCAGCGTGACTCCGCACATCTTCCGCAGAGATCGCATTTCGACCGCATTTATCCTGCTTTCGTTCTCCTTCTTACATACCCAACTCTTCTCGTCTCAACAACTACTTCTCCTTCTTACACCAATTATTTTGTACGCACTCTTTACATATTTTATAGTAACCCTTTTTTTCTTATTATATTTCTTTTGCGTAACGTAGGACGGCCCCCAGCTAGATGGACCATCGACCTCAAAAAGGTCGCTGGGACAGACTGGATGCGGAAGGCGGAGGACCGTGTGCAATGGCGCGTGTTAGGAGAGGCCTATGTCCAGCAGTGGACTACGATAGGCTGATTGATTGATGATTTTTTTTATTATAAAATCTCACCGTCACGCCTATATTCCCCAGAGGGGGTGGCAGAGGTGTACTGAGTACACCCACGTTTCGCCGACGATGTTAGGTCCCATGTAATAGGGGGCGAGCCTATTGCCATATACCGGGCACAATTCTAGAGCACGGACTCATACTGGAAATTTTTCGTTAGAAAAACTACATTTGTCCGACCTAGGATTTGAACCCAGGACCTCGTGATCACAAAGCGATGCGCTTTGCCACCAGACCAACGAGGCAGTCAAAATCTCTATTTTGTAAATGAGAGGAGTATGTAGACACTGACCGATACCATGAATCTGAGTACACTTATGATTAATATATACTTAGCACATCTTTTTGGCTCGTTCTGCGCTGTTCTCCCATACCCCATGAATGCAATGTTGTATAAAAGAATTTTAAAAACTCTCATTTTTTAAAAAGAGGAGCCGTGGTGGTTCTTGCCTTTCTTCTCCACAGGAATGACTTTCCGAACAGGTCATAGAGTCTTAAAAAATTAACAATTTTCTCCTTTTGACTATTCATAAGTGCCTTTTGGTCTACATGAATGAAACACTTTTGAAATGTAAGGTCCCTGTCTAAAATCAACGCGCCCGAAGTCGCGGGCAAAAACTAGTTTATAATATTAGTGGGATTCATTATGCTTTTATTTATTATGTGACTCAACACAATTATTTTCCTACAGCCACATTCAAGAGCATCTTGACGTACCAATAGACGCTTCCAAGATGACGGATCAAGAGATTCAGTTCCATTACTTCAAAATGCACGATTCGGATAATAATAACAAACTTGATGGATGCGAGTTGATCAAGTCGCTCATACATTGGCACGGTAAGAAACCTTTATTTTTATTATAATATAGTGGTGATATGCTTTAATTTAATTTTTTATTTCCATGCGATTCTGATAGGAATGAGTTTCCGCCATATTGTGTTGTTCTTTTTTTAAACAAATTAAAAAAATCTTTGCCAGTTGTCACACTTTTAATTTTTTATGTCACTTTTGATAAATTGAGTTGTTTGATGTTCCCTTTTTTATGTGGATCGCATAATATAGTCTGACAAGGATCTCTTGGCACGTGGGTGACATTGACAGGGTGATATTTCTTGGGTATTATTTCAGATATGTATGTATGTTTGTCATTATTTTTTTTGGTATATTGTTTATTTTTGGTATAAGTAGATACTTGTTGATTTTTTTTTAAATTATTTATGCTTTGGGTTGAATATGGAAGTTATGGTTGGTAAAATGAGATTGATTATTGTGGTAATTTTAATGTATTTTCATGAATAACACTTGGAAGTATTTTGTAATACCCCAAGTTCTGTTACTTATTCTATTTTGTAATTTTTATAAACACAAATTTGTGTTTTAATATTAAAATGAATTTTGACAGTTGTTTAAGTCGATGCCATTAGAAAAAAAAGACAGTTCTATACAATTTTTGTTTATAAAAATTGCAATCTAAAGAAACATTATCAATAGTCGTACATAATTATGTAGGTTTGTACCATTTTATTTCATGTGTGTGTTTGTCTCTTTCTATGTGTGTCGTCGACGCCGCTTGCCATGGGTAATCGCCATATTGGTAATCATGGATCCATCCATCACTGGTAATAATAATTTGGGATTTCATTATTATAACTAAAAATAATTTATTATTTTCTTTTATAAAACTAATTTTACTTATAATGCTTTGTCTATTTTTCGGTCAAAATATTTCGCGTTATTTTCATATATTTTTGACTGAATGTCTAAAATTTTCAATCAAAAACACGTTTTTTTTCTTCCATCTATGCACATACGTATAATTTTCTATGAACTGTTCCTTTTTTGACATCTGTCAAACTTACCGCCATAATGACGTACTTTTCCATAATGTTTCTTTCTTGACATCTGTCAAACTTCCCGCCAAAATTGCGGCCATATTTTTTTTTCTTTTGCATAATTTAGCAGAAGAGGGTCACAAGCATCAGCCTAGTGACTCGCCGCCGGTCGGCGAGAAAATATTCGTTGACGATGAACTAGTAAATTTAATCGATCCTATTTTAAATATGGACGATCACAACAGAGATGGGTACATCGATTATCCAGAGTTCATTAGAGCGCAGCAGAAGAGTCAGCAGAAACAGGGAGAATAGGACTTTTAAATTAAATATTTTTTTATGAAATTGCGAATATGTCGGAATTATTTTCGTAGTGTTTTTTTAAAAGTTACCTACAAGGCCTTTTATGTTATGACCAATTAGAACACGTTTATTGGCGTATTATGTTCGTGTAGTGAACGTGTCGCGACCCCTATACATCACTATTAAGCTATGACTAACCTACCCACAGATGGTGCTAAAATAGAATTCTCATACATGTCCAAAACCTATAAGAGTTCGTACGACGCGTAACATATATAAAAGCCCCCGACAACAGCCCTCGGGGGAGTGGCAAGCCCCGCCAGACACAACACCCGTCTGACTGGAAGATCTTCCCTTTGACTAATCCTGCCACAAACTGTACTACTGGGCATATAGAATACCATTTTACACAATCATTTCAGGAAGATATGATACGACGCGTTTGGCCATAACTAATAAGGACCCTGGTTAACTGTTATATTCTTGATTAATCGCTTTTGCTCAATCGATAATAATACAAATTGAAGCGATGTACTGCAAGTTTCTCATAATTTACAATGTTTATAGACAGACAGACGAACAAAGCAAATTAAATTAAACCTTGTTAAAATGTCATCTTGATTAATCCAATGGTTAAAAAAGATCATTTTTTACCATCTAGTAGATTTTTTAAATTAAAACAAACAGTGATAGCAATAATAACATTATTCTGACGTATTCGCAATTTTTTTTATATGCACATTCCGGATTTATCTAGTACTGAATTGAGATTTTTTTATATAGAGACGACTAGAAAGTTTAAACTATTAAGGATTTTTAATATTTAATACATTTCTGATTTGAGAATTTGAACTCAAGCGTCTTTAAAGTATATTAGAAGCTCAAATTCTTGAACATAGTTATTTGCAATGACGTAATATATATGAATATAATGTGTCAGTGTCGGGCTGCTAAGATGGCGGTCGGTCATACAAATTCATATCGCTTTTGATCGAATATTCAGTACATTTTAACCATGGTAATTTGTAATTATTACATCCTATAACAATCGTTCCATAACAATTATGCCTAAGTCGGTAATCAGCTAAATTCATTATGGTCTTATTAACAAATACTGACAAATTTTTCACGCCGTTAAAATGGCGGACCTGCTGCAAATTGATTATTCCCAGAGGCAAACATTTCAGGTCCATATATATTTCGTCATTGGTTATTTGTCAAATTGACACTTAGGTGTAGCCTATCTTGAAATTGTCAAATTGGAAACAAGGTTTTAAAAAATCAATACTTTAGTCAATGAGATTATGGAAATATTTTTGGTCGATATCTTCAATGATTTATAAAAAAAGTAATATTCTATTGTAACGTGCTTCCATGGGCAAGCTCAATCTTCCATTACAAATTTCTATCGAATACTATGTTTTTGCTTCTGTCGTATGAGATTGCTTTAAAGGATTCCGAGATTGTAACTCTATGTAAGTACACAGTTCGATTGTCTCTTTTCTCTCCCTTTCTCCACTTTACAAACAAATTTGTTAAAGGAGAATGCTCAATATCGGGCTAAAGATGCGTTACAGTAAACAGTCACTATTTATATATAGTTCGACAAGGATCCTTAGGGCTTAGGTTAACATGGAGTTTTGGCGGGAAATTGAAGAGTGATGTCGTCAACTTGTTTTAATTTCCAAAACTTGTGTTATTACGAATGATAATGTGTAATGTTGGTGGAATATTAACTATTATGTATTCTTATATGTGCACGAGTGGAGGTAATTGTAACAAAGTGATAAAACGTGCCTTTTCGATTTTCCTCAAAAGGGCCGTCGCAATTGGTATGTAAAGTATCCATCGCTTTACTATCCAGGGTGGGGCACTTCATCAATCATATCAATCAATCAATTTTTTTTTTAATTTTTAAATTTTTTTATTGTGAAATGAATATTCGTAATACTTGACATTCGCAAATTACGCGATGCCGTGATGCCATAAACATAAAAAAATAAAATAAATAGGGTTAAAATTTAGTTCATTTTTCCTGCTTTCAAGGAGATATTACAACAGGTGTGGGTCCGCATGGTTGCTAGTTAAAAAAAGAAGTTGAGTAAATTTAATAGCAAGCGGCAACTCTGCGACTGTCATGTAGTGACATTTCTCATGATGACAGAATTTGTTCCGATTTTGGCCGCGGGCCAATAGACCCTTGTGGGACTGTACCAATAATTTGAAGCTGTATATAATGCCCTGTTGACCATTTTTAGCCCAATTACTTATCAGTCTTAAAATGAAGTATAAACATAACTTCCGTTGATTTATTTACCGGGCCGGTGGCCGCGGCCGCCGCCATCTTCCAGCTATAGAGGTGTGAAATTATAATCGATATAATCATTATAGAATTATGTCGTATAAAATAATCCAGAACAGTATCTTGTGCATCAATATCTTATTGAAACCCCTATTTTTTAATGACACCTATCCTGTAATGACAGTTTTGAAGAGACTCAAGATTAGTCGAACTTCCATAGGATTTTGGGCATTGCCGTTTGAATTGTAATCGTTTCAATTCAAAAATAGACCGAATTTATATTTCTTTTCCCCAATACATTACAGATTAAATATTTTAATATTCAAGTTTTTTTTATTATTAAAGTATTAAATCTGTCATGTTTTAAATAAAAAAAGATATTTTTATCTCGAATATCATACTTTTAATACATTTATTATAGTTTGCTTATTATTTTCTTCAAAATGTGGCATCAATACTTCCAATTCAATTGGGCAGTGTCTTTTATTTTTTATGTTTATAAACATAATACCGCAAATTGTCTTCTAAGATATTATAAATACATTATTTTTTAATTTATACGTTATATTTTATCTATAATATGATAAATTAAGAAAATATGTTCGTAATTTAAATTATTATAATATCTTAGATAATAATATCTCTCATTTTAGTTGCGAACTCAATTTTATTATTTCCTCGTTATAAAGTGTGTTGTCTTCACTTTAAAAATAATATTATTTAAGTTATTACTCATTGTTATTTACGTCCAAAAAGTCTCCACCTTTTTTTTTATTACTAAAACTGCCTACGTCCGACAGTCGGTGACCGATTTTTTTATCGACAAAAAAAGAATCATGAGTATTTATTTGCTATGACCAAGTGCGGCGATAATTCAGAATCAGATTCTTTTTTATTCATGTAAACTATTATTGTATTTATGAATCGTCAGAAAAGTAACAGACTACCACCACTTGGGAATGTCATTCCTGTGTAGAAAAATGGCAAGAACCTTCGTGAAATGATCGTCTAATGGTATTTTCTATGCCACTACCATTAAACGATCACTTTATGAACTTATCGCGACAAGTGGACACGTGTCGATCTTTGTTGAAACGATTCATAGATATGACACATGAATGAGAAGTACAAGATACGAAACAGTCGTACTAAAATAAATGCCTCGTTTGTATCTGATTCTCGATTTTACATTCACCGGTCAGTAAACCTAATATTAAAATAAAATGTTTCATTTTAAGCTGAATTTGAATCTCGATCTTACATTTACTAAACTTAACGTCTCACAGAATGCATGAAAACACGAAGCGATTTCGGTCAGTGGGCTTACTGTGCTCGAAGTTAGCTGATTCAAACGAGACATAGAGATTCAAATCTTCGCACTGTTTCAGACACAAATAATCGAACAGTGAGGCACTGTTGCCATGTCTAGTGGCAAGCGTTACTCCCGACCCCTGCCGCCACCGCCGGCCGCGACATGTTCTCTCCGATCCCCCCGATGCTTTGTCATCCATTCTTTCCGCTCAGAAGGCGACGACGACGTAGTCGTACATCCCCTCCCATAGCCGGCGGTTGACCGGTGCACTTAGTAGTGCACCTCGTCCCCCCACAGCGACTGTCCCAACCGAGGGCGCCTCGAGTATGTCGCCCCTTGCCCTTCTGGCTCGAGCGTAGTGGTTGCACGCTCGCCCTTAAATCCGGTGAAGCTGTAAAGGCCTCGCGGTCGGCAGCGTACATCACTCACACGCACACACACTTGTTTAATTACATAGCATATAAGAACACATATTGTAATATTCAGACGCACACGTCCCACAAAAAAGTTGGTAAGAGTCGGTGAAAAATCTGCCTGATTATCGGACCTGTAAAAAGTGTGAGGTGGGCATTAAGTCATTATGTATTAGACACTTGAGAAAACACTTCAATTATTTTTTTGTAGCAAATTAGAGTGCATACACTCTAGCTCAGGTGCTTGCCACATGACCCGGTCGAGTGCTAAGTTTATTTCAAAAATATGCCTTCATGTGCACAGAGATACCGTTAAAACAACTCGAGAAACATGAGATTTTATTATCTATAAAAACATAAAGATCCCTGCTAACTCCGCGGTCCTCAAGTTGCACGCCATTTTCTGTTTGAAGTAGCTTCTCCAGTGCATAGTTCATAATTACTATATGAATTAAATATAACATATTTTTTTACACATGTAATGTGATAGTCACAAAGTATGCATTACTCATAACAATAATTGCTTGTATATTTAAAAAAATAAAAAAAATATTCGCTGGTTAGTACTAATCGATTAAATTTTTTTATGTGTATATTTTGGGTATAAATTTTGTAACGGCACCTCCAGACTCCCGTCGAGAAATCCCGAGAACACCCGAGTACATCATATTAGGAACTTCCGTCACGTTCTTGCTTTGTTTCTTGTTGAATAGAATTTCGCGGGCGAGACACAGAACACTATCAAATTCCATGTCAGTGCTTAATTTAAAAAATGTTCTTTCGATGAATTTGCATTATCCACTAGTGATGTGTACCGGAGACAAAATCAGTCTCCGGAGATTTTACGAGAATTTTCATCAATAACCGGAGAATCTCCGGGAAAAACCGGTTGATAACGACGTAATGAAAATAATTAACATATAGTATAGTTCTAAGGTAAATAGCAGTACGTACGTATACCTACCGGATTACCTATGTTCACGACTTAAATAACAGTTCTGAGTGGATTGAGTTTTCATTTATAAATTCATGTGTACATTAACCACGAAATGAACTATGTTTATCAAACTAAGTGTTACAACTTACATAATAATAGCCCTGTTAAGAAACTGTCCCACCGTTGGGCACGGGCCTCCTCTCAAACTGAGAGGGTTTAGGCCTTAGTCCACCACGCTGGCCCAGTGCGGGTTGGCGAATTTCACACACCTTTGAGAAGCTCTTAGGCATGCAGGTTTCCTCACGATGTTTTCCTTCACCGTTAAAGCAAGTGATAATAATTAATTTTTAATACGCACATGCTTTCGAATAGATAGAGGTGCGTGCCTGGGTTTGAACCCGGACCTTTGACTTTGCAGTCCAACGGTCTAACCACTAGGCTATCACTGCTTCACAACTTACATAGTACGTAGTTTTATATTATAAAAAATACTAGTAGACAAATAAAACGATACTTAAAAAAATGGTAACTAATTACACATATCTGGGTTTGTCAGGAGTTCCTTCTATATTGACAAATTATACACTAAGGATGCATTCAAAAAACTCCGACATTTTTATTAATTACCGGTGTAAAAAATCTCCGGATTTTATAGAACCGGTTCACATCACTATTATCCACTATCAATTACAGGCACGGTTTAAAGCGGAAATGCGGTTACACCTAAGTTTAGCCACCTACGACTAAGTGCGGCTGATATGCCAAAGCTAGAAGCCAAATTGCGTCAAAAATCAGTCATACCTAGTTTTACCGGTGACTAAAGAGGACACACCGTTGTTAAATTAATTGTAGCCGGCCGCACGACGTTGTAGCCAACTAAACATGTAACCGCACGTTGGCTTTTAATCGTAACCTATATAAAATTACGGCAAACTAGCACCCACAGTTAAAGCCATTGGTGTTATTATCGTCCAGAGAATGAAAACGATATTCTTGATTTTTTAACGTGTCTCGGTAGAACCTTGAAACTTCTCGCCGTAAGTCTGGAGACGATATCGAGGACTATATATCTATGTTTGGTTTCTGTTAAGTGTTTACATTACTATTTTCTGTGTCTGAATCTTTCTTTTCTAATGGTTGTGTAAGCTGAAAGTTGTAAAATAATATTTGTTATTTTCGAATAAATAAATACATTGTCTAATAAACGAGTTTCTTTGATACTAACTTATTAAATAAAAAAAATATGGACTAACATTTGTCAATGTTTTTGAGGGTATTATTAAATAAAAGTAAAATAAAATATTTTTTATGGTAAGATTGAATTTGTTATAAATTCTGTTTATAAATATATCAATCTATACTTATGTCATAGATTAAATATAATCTAGAAGCCGCGAGCGCGCATCTAATTGAAGCAACAAAGTAGTAAAGAGTAGTCACTCTATGACCGTCGTGCGGTCTGTGCGTCCCAAATTTAATTGAATTTTGCCGTCTAATGTCATTCCCGCCTGTAAAATTGCTGTTGAGCTCAAAAAGAAACAGGATTATATTTCATACCAATCTAACGCATCCAGGTGCCGTATTATGTAAATATCGAATTAATTTCTCCCTCTGTAATTGTCATAGTAAAAGACGCGTCCATTTTGTTAGTGTTGCTAGTAAAACAATTTTATTTTTCCCTAGTTTTATTTGCTAAGGACTACTACATCACGGTTTTAATATTTAGTTAAGATGACGAAAATATATTTTCCCTACATTAAATTACTACAAACCTTAATAGTACAAGTATATTTCTTGAGTTTAATTTGCATTAAAATACTCGTGACCGCAACAATTATTTTATTATCATGTACTCTAATGTCATCAACATTTATCCCAAAAAGTGGTAATATTTCCGCGTTGCCAACATTGAGAAGTGCGGTGAGAGCGGGACGTTTCTTGAATTTTTGGCTTCACCGCGTGACGTTCAATTACGACTGCGCGCGGCTTCTGGATATATTACTCTAAGACTTATATGCGATTTAGACACATGAGCTAACAAGATTACAAATACTACATACGTACGGCTAAGAATATATACGTATATTTAGGTGTCGAGAACCATAATAAGTATTTGTTTTTCTTAATGAATTTAACTTCTCTGCACCAAAAAGGAAAAAAGGAGATACTTTTTATAATAATCGTGATAGGTTTCTTGAAAAAAATGGGGTTTTATATATCTAAAAGGATTGTGCTTTAAAAATAGCCTTTGAAGCCAGAAGTTTCTCAATTTCGCAGCCAATTGCCACTATGAAACTATGGTGCTTGCTATCAGCCCTTAATCGACACACGATCAAACTTTCAGAGGATAAAGAAGACGAAGAAACTGCAATGTTTAGTGAAAACCAACTTGAAAAGATTGCGGATCGAGCGTTTAAAGAAATGGATTATAATAATGATGGCTACATATCGTGGGCTGAGTTTAAGATTAGGAATTTGTTGTAATATTCTTGTTTTATTCAGTGTATCGACGATGACGAAGTAGTTGGAGCTAAATCAATAACTGAATCGTTTCCAACTATTTTTAATATACAGGTTGTTGATTTTTTTTCTCGCGGAATATACAAGCTGTAACATAATAAACGCAAGACCTGAAAGTAGTTTGTTCTAAATCGGTAACTGAATTGATTCCAACAATTTTTAATGTATCTTACATTTTTTTTAAATTTGCAAAAAATGCTTTTATTCCTTCAGTGCGCTATAACAAACTAAATTTATTATTGATTCAAAGCAATATGGAGATTTCAAATGTAAAACATATTTCTGAAAACGCACACATACACGTACAAGATTTGTTGTTAATTGGGGTGTAAAAGTGCTTAAAAAAAGGGTAAACACCTTTAAATTTGGAAATTTGGTTTTCGTTTTGAATTTATGAAGCAATTATCTAATCGGGGTGTCTGAGGTCTTGCGTTTATTATGTTACACCTTGTTTAAAATACATGATACTTGGAGTACTTAATAATTCTACTCTACTTAAAACTGGCTATTTTTGTTTTAGTAGTGGCCGACCGAAGGTTAATTTTTGGCCGATTAATAGGCCATCACCAAACCCTTCGGCTGGAGCCGAAGGTTTAATAACCCAGGACCGCATGATCACAAAGCGATGTTCTTTGCCACCAGACCAACGAGGCAGTGATAGGCTAAATTTTTAAAAAGTTATGACTGTGTTACCGAACTTGCTTTGTTTTGGTTCATCATCATCATCATCTCAGCCTATGCTGCTGTCCACTGCTAAACATAGGCCTCCCCAATCGCTTTCTAGCATAACCGGTCCGATGCCACCTGCATCCAATGACTTCCTGCGATTTTCAGAAGACCGTCGGTCCATCTGGCAGGCGGTCGTCCCACGCTGCCAATACGTGGTCTCCACTCTAGAATCTTTCTGCCCCAACGCCCGTCCGATCTACGCGCCATGTGGCCCGCCCATTGCCACTTCAGCTTGTTTTGGTTATTTAATGGCAAAGCTGGGTGGTCGGCACAGGTAAATGTGACCCTTGCCCCCCGCGCGTCGCCTCTTCCGCGGCGATCTCGCGAAGTTGTAATAGATCGTTAAATTTCGGTGTTTGCGAGTAACTCGGCTTCGGCTAAAACTTCGGCCCATTTTGGCCGGAGGTGGTATTGTTGGCGGAAGGTGGCTGAAGCCCAAGGCGAAGGTTTGGCGGACACTAGTTTTAGTACAGATTTTTACGAATATTCATATGAAAATAAATCAAAATAACCTTAGTTGAAGTGAAGAATAGGCTTGCGTATTGAATTTCTAAAGTGAAAATTCAATTGAAATGTCAAGTTACACCATATATACACCGTATAAGAATATGATAAAAAAAGAATATAAAGAAGCAAACAAAAAACATGTTTGCAGAGTTTCTCGCAGTATTTTCTCAGTGGAGGCGTTCTAATCCGGTGGTATATGAGATTTAACCGCTTTGGTTCTTTGTATGATATTTTGAGACATTTTGAAAAGATGCTGCACACTTGAGCCTAAAAAAGATTGAAAAAATATACAACTAAATGTATCTTGTTTGGCTGTTGATTGGCCTTGCTACGGCTGAAAGTCAAAATGCGGTTAGATTTAAGTATAGACAACTACGATTAGGTATGGCCTATAATATTTGACCACTTAAAGCGAAAGTTCGGTGATACTTGGGTTTACCGAGCTATCATTGAATGCGGCCTATTATGTCATGGCTAAACACAAGTGCGGTATTAGTAAGATTTATATAAGTAACACTGGGTGCGGTGTTAGTATTTCACGGCTAAAAGCCAAAGTGCAGTTATACTGAGGTAGGCATGCCGATTCATTTATAGAAAATCGATCTTTAGATCGCTTCGAATCAAACGCGTAAGACGATTAAATCGAAGATCAAAAGATCGATTCGAAGTCGATTCTTATTAATTTGGCGATTGAATGAGTTTTTTTATTATGGATATAATCTTTTGATACGTTCAATTTAGATATTGTTAAAAAGACAATTTACTTAAAATAAACTCATGTTCGGAACGTTGTATTTTTAACAATAAATGTGTTTTGCCATTATTTTCATCTCTGATTTACACAACCAACTTGGTCATATTTTCGATTACTTGTTTTTGTATGATTGAATCGATCCGATTCGACGGCTTTCGGAATCGATCAACTGAATCGATTCAGTGGTTCAGATCGATCGAAAAAATCGATTACTTGGCTAAAAATCGATGTTTCGGTTAATCGATTTTACATCGACATGCCTACACTAAGGTTTGCCGGGCTAGGACTAGGTGTGAGTGGTGGACTAGGTTAACTTATTTGTAACCATACTTTGACTTAAAGCTGTAAGTAATTAAACAACGAAATTAAATATGCATACCGAAAAGCGCGCTACATTGTTCCCTCTCACTCGTACGGATACACCAAAACCCCTGTGTGAGCGGGATGAAACGAGATCCTACGTCCATGTTTTTTCATAATGAAATAATGTCAGCTTGCTGTGTTTGTCATGTTATATGGTAAAGGATTTTTAGTGTAAGTATTGTTTATTTCATTTGCTACATTTCAACAGATTTTGGTTTAAAAATAAAATTATTTAAGCACAAATATTTCTGAAATTAAATACGATTTGTGGGCTGCGGTGTGTGTAACGATCATTACGTTCGCCTCTGTCTCTTTAAGATGGGTTAACGTTCGCGGCAATTCGACTCCGCACTATACTGGAAATTGTGACTCTGTTTTGTTTATTTTTTTGTTTTATTTATCTGTGAGACGGTATTATATTTATTTAAGTTATTTCGATTATATTTGCATGATTGTTTTAATATTATAGTCTGTCAATACATGATTATAACATGCGACAGAGTATGTGATTGTGGAAATTGTGCGATTTAATCCCTACGTGAAGCTAGGGGTAAGTAGTAATATTATATATTTTATATCTTTTTATTTGTTAATTTAGTTATTTGAGGCGCTCGTAGAGCTGGTATATACTACTAATTAAACAAGATTGTAAGACAAATTTGAATTCAGCGATCACCAAAGTTAAGCAGTTTGGCTCGGTTGGTCTGAGATGGGTGACCGTTTGTGGCATTTTCACATTTGAACGTCTGCGTACTCTGGAAGGCACGTTACGCTGTTGCGCTCGTAGCGCTGTGCGACCGCGGTGTTTTTACCGATTACCATGGTTAAGCAGCGTTCGACTCGGTTGGCCCGAGATGGGTGACCGTTTGTGGCATTTTCATATTCAAGCGTCTCCGTGCTTCGGAAGGCACGTTAAGGCAAGGCTTAACGGCTACCACTTAATGTGGTAGTCGTTAAGCCGAGTTGGAAGCCTTATAGGCGGCTTGATAAGTTCCACCGGCGGGTGGCCACAAACCTGCCTCCACCAATCCGCACTGGGTCCGCGTGGTGGAGTATGACCTAATCTCTCTCACCTCGATTTGTAAGAGAAAGCAGCAGTGGGAAAATACATACCATATTATATTTTATTTGTAAACTTCTGTTGCTTATCTCCATATTAAATGGGTTACCAGTACCATATTCATCATCTCAGCCTATACTTGTCCACTGCTGAACATAGGCCTCCCCAATCGCTTTCCAGCGTAACCGGTCCGATGCCACCTGCATCCAACGACTTCCTGCGATTTTCACAAGATCGTCGGTCCATCTGGCAGGTGGTCGTCCCACGCTGCGCTTGCCAATACGTGGTCTCCACTCTAGAATCTTTCTGCCCCAACGCCCGTCCGATCTTCGCGCTATGTGGCCCGCCCATTGCCACTTCAGCTTGCTAATCTTAACGGCTATGTCGGTGACCTTGGTTCTTCTACGAATCTCTTCATTCCTGATTCGATCACGTAGAGAAACGCCGAGCATAGCTCTCTCCATAGCTCGCTGAGCAACTCTGAGCTTTTTTATGAGACCTATTGTAAGAGACCACGTCTCTGATCCATATATCATCACTGGTAACACACATTGACTAAAAACTTTAGTCTTTAGGCACTGAGGTATTTTGGATGAGAAGATGTTGCGCAGTTTCCCGAACGCTGCCCAGCCGAGTTGGATTCGTCGATTGACCTCTCTCTCAAAGTTGGACCTACCTAACCGGACTACCTGTCCCAGGTAAATGTATTCGTCGACAACTTCAAGAGTAGAGTTCCCAACGGTGAGTGCGGTGGGTACGACATGGACGTTACACATTATTTTCGTTTTGTCCATGTTCATTTTTAGACCCACTTGTTGAGATACTCTGTTGAGGTCACCGAGCATTCGTCCTAGATCTTCCAGCGACTCCGCCATGACCACAATGTCGTCGGCAAATCGAAGGTGAGTGATGTATTCGCCATTGATGTTGATGCCAAGTCCTCGCCATTCCAAGAGCTTGAAGGTGTCCTCTAAGGTGGCCGTAAACAGTTTCGGAGAAATGACGTCTCCCTGTCTTACTCCTCTTTTTATGGAGATCGCCTTCGTGCACTGCCCTTGTACTCGGACTGACATGGTGGCGTTATTATACAAGCACTTCAACACTTCGATGTACCGATAGTCAATGCGGCATCGCTGGAGAGATCTAAGAACCGCCCAAGTCTCGATCGAATCGAAGGCTTTCTCATAGTCCACAAACGCCAAGCATAGTGGCCGATTATACTCCTCGGTCTTCTGTATAATCTGCCGCAGCGTATGTATGTGGTCTATGGTACTAAAGCCTTTCCGGAAACCGGCTTGTTCGGGAGGCTGGAAGTCATCAAGCCTGCGTTCGAGACGATTCGTGATGACTCTCGAAAACAACTTATAAACATGGCTCAGCAGTGTGATGGGCCTATAATTCTTCAGTAAAGTGTTATCACCTTTCTTGAAAAAGAGTACCACCACACCCCTGTTCCATGCTTCCGGCGCTTTTCCTTCGAGCAAGACGGAATTAAACAGCCTCTGAAGGACTTTAAGTACCGGCGATCCGCCCGCTTTCAGAAGCTCTGCAGTAATTCCGTCTTCACCCGGCGCTTTGTTGTTTTTAAGTTGGTTGAGAGCCATCCTAATCTCGTACAGGCTGATGTCCGGGATATCCTCAGTGTAGTGTCGGGTTAGCTTGACTCTTGGGTCTTTTACCAAGTCAACAATAGGTTCAGCTACTGAGGTATACAACTGTCCATAGAACCTCTCTATCTCCCTGAGCACCTCTGACCTATTCGACGTTACGTTTCCGTCCTCCGTCTTCAGCTTCGTCAACTGGCTTTGCCCAATCGACGCGGCTCTTGCGAACACTTTGGAGCCCTTGTTCTGCTTTATGGTCTCCTCAATACGTCTTGTGTTGAAGGACCGTAGATCGTGTCGCAAGGACTTCAATATCTGTCCATTGAGCTGCCTATAGGACTTAGCATCATCGGAGGTTTGGAGTCTCATGGTACGTCGCTCAGCCATAAGGTTTCGGGTGTAGTCGGATAGCTTTTGAGGCCTATTTTTACGGTGGGGCTTAAAATGCTTAGACCCGACCGTATGGACAGTCTCTACCAACCTATTGTTGATTTCGTCCACTGATGCGCTGCTGTCTAGCAATTCGAAGCGGTTTGACAATTCGAGTTGAAAGTTCTCGGGGTTTTGGATATGTGTATTAGAAGGTCGGAGCGTAGACTTCATCAGACGCGATCTTTCCATTTTGACATTAATATTTAATGTGCCTCTGACCATTCGGTGATCACTGCCGGTTTTTACCCTGTGAATCACGGAGACATCATTAAATATTTGTCGCTTGGTGCTCATGATGAAGTCTATCTCATTTTTTGTGAAACCATCAGGGCTCATCCAGGTCCATTTCCTATGAGACGGCTTCTGGAAGAAAGAGTTCATCATAAAGAGTCCCTCCTTCTCCAGAAATTCGGCCAGCCTCTGACCCCTGGGATTACGCTGCCCATATCCAAATTGCCCCACTCTCAACTCATCATCGCCCCGTTTGCCCAGTCGCGCATTGAAGTCACCCATAATTACTGTAAAGTGTGCTTTGGAAGTATGTATGGCTCTACTAATGTCCTCATACATAACTTCGACCTCATCATCTGAGTATGCCGAGGTCGGTGCGTAGACCTGTATGACCTTCAGCGAATATCTTTTGGATATTCTGAGTATCAGGTACGCTACCCTGCTCGACACACTAGTGATGGACACAACGTTGTTTATGAGTGACTTGTGGACGATAAATCCGACACCACCTTGGGACTGCTGTTCGCCCTCCCGGTAGTAAAACAAGTTGCCGGATTTTAAGGTTATCGTGTCCTCGCCCTTTCTTCGGACCTCCGATAAACCAACAATACTCCACCGCAACTTGTTTAACTCTTCTTCCAGCTCAACTAGCTTCTCATCTGTCCTCAATGTGCGTGCGTTGTATGTCACCAGGGCCAATTTTCGGTTTTGGTGGTAGCCGAATCTCTGCCGGAGATTCTTAGCACCCCTTGTCCTGTCGTTACCATGGCTGCTACCGTGGCCAGGACGAACAGGACCGCCGGGGACTAGGGGCCTGGTTTTCCTACTTTCTTCCATAATTGGGGGTGTTTGCCATACTCGCCACGCTTGGCAGGCGGGTTGGCGAGCGCAGTTATTGGTCGTCGAAGTGTTAAGGGAACGCTGCTGCCCATTCCCTAGTTTTCCCTTAGTCGCCTTGTACGACACCCGATGGGATGAGATGGGTTGGTCCTATTCTAAGCCGGGAACCACGCGTACCATAGTACCAAGTACCATATTAGCTTTTGAATATTATTTTAATAGTATTTTTAGTAGTATTAGCACATAGGATAGGTAGTGACAGTGCTAAGTGCCAAACGAAATTAATATTTAATTCAATGGTGTTAAGGCATAACCATAAGTATAGAAACGGGTCATGGCTCTTATTGCGATTCAATAAAGTATAATTTCGTTTGTCAATCAGAACTGTCACTACCCATCCTATGTGAAAAATATCTTAGCTGTTAACAGCGTTTATTTACGAGTAGTAATCAGTTACAAATATCATAATGAATTATAGCTTATATGTTATTTTGATGTATTAGCTGTATTTCTTTAAATCTATCCATATTATCACGCCAGATCCTTTGCGGGGTAGGCGGAGAGTACAGATTTTCAACAGGCTCTTCCTGCACTTTCATAGTTCGTTTCATACACGCTCGCCGGTTACGGAGACTTGACTTGCCCATCAGATAAGACACGGTCTATTTAGTCATGGTAGGATAGCCTAAATCTTCCCCGGTAACTACATCTATTCACTAGTATTTGCGTGAAAGAGCCACAAACATCCATAAACCCATCGCCACAAACTGTCGCGTTTATAATATTAGTAGGATTTTTAAGCGGAAGTTATAAAAAATAATGAAGTATACAACTTTATAAATCATTCCATACTGTTAAAAACGGCATAATAACGTAGCCATTGCCATTATCATAAAAAGAAAAATGCACCTAACTTTTTTTCTTCAGGCCAAGTTGATAAGGACCACGCAACATACACGGACAGCCAGTTGGACGATTTGTTGGAACATGTTCTCACACATACAGACCTAAATAAAGATGGTTATATCGATTACACTGAATACAAAATAAGTAATTACAGAGCTAAAATTGCTGATAAAAATTTGGCAAGAGAGAAATAATTGTTTTGAGGTAAATAAGCAATAATATGTCAATTGTTGTTGTTGCACCCACGATACAGGAATAAATCCTAGTGTGGGGACACGTTTCAAAAATGAAAAAAAAATAATTGTTGATAATATTTTACTGATAATTGAACCTTAAATTGTCCTTCTTAGTGTTCTTATTCGAATGTAACATTCAGGATGTTTGACACTTTATTGCTTATCTAAGTTCTGAAAATTGCAAACCTACAGATGCTGACATCTATGGGATTTTTGTGAAGTTATTGTTTGTAATTTTTATTATATGTTTTTGCATATCAGTTGTTTTATTTATCCAAAATATTTGTGTAAAGTAACTCCGATAAAATATTTAACAAAAATAATGTCTTATTTTTCCTTACTTGTGTCCTTGGTGGTGTAGCAGAAAAACACAGCACAAATACACAATGTTGAGATGTAAGCTCCATGTTAAAATTACGCACATACAAGATAAGTTGAAATTATTCAGGAAATTATATTAACTAATTCTATACCTATTTGTGTTTGTACTAACACTATTCGTAAGCGCTGTCTAGTGTCGAATAGACGAACCATGCTTAATAGCATTATTATTATTTATTATTATTAACAGATGGCGCTGATAATGGAAACCATCTAGCTTTGTGAAAAGTAGATATGGAAAAGTTTTCTTTTAGATTTTAAATTTAATAACATAATTCTTGATTAATAACAATATATATAGTTTAATATAAAATTTTAATATTCCAGACGCCGACGGCAAGGAAACGCACGCTATCGTTTACCAAGATAAAGATCTGGAGGAAATGGTCGAGGGTGCATTAAAACAGACCGATTTTGATAACGATGGATTTATTGAGTATCATGAATTCAAGAAAGCCACTATGGGTGAATAAAATTGTTTGATTTTACTCTTAAGCGTAGAAACTGCATTAGGACGTGATTGGTTGTTAGGTTCAAGAACTTCAAAATAGATGGCAGCACAGACAATGTTATACAAGGAAATTAAAAGTGCAATCCTATCCTTATTTTCCATGTACTAGACCTCTGGGGCGTTACTACAACCTTTTTAGCAGTAATATTTTGTTCTTACTTTTCCGTAAGAATTAAACTATAGATATTCATACCTCTCTTTCTTACTACAATGTAAATTTACAATAATATTAATTTAGCAAAACGTCAGTTATACCTCAAATCTTTCATCATTTATAATATTTGCCAATATTTCATCATTATAACCATTATTGTTAAGATATCTCTTAAGACTGTACCATGACAATTTAAAAATACATATATTTGTACTTTTCTACCATTCGTCTGTTGTCTAGTCAAAAGTAGGTTTGTTATATTTAAATAAAAAATAATTTATAACAAACAGCACCTTTATTTCATTACCGAAATGTTTACAAGGTCACATCAATTAATTCACCCTGTGGAGACTGTATAAGATAATTTTGGTAAATAGATAACAACTTATTGTTCCACCAGAGATACAAAAAGAAGATAAAAGAAGAATAACAAATTCAAAGTTAGTCTATGTATTCGTTAGTATACATATACATGACATCTTTATAAATTGCGTGTGTGTTTGAGTGATATATGCTGTTGGCCGTGAGGCCTTCACCGGACTTAAAGGCGATCGTGCAACCACTACGCTCGAGCCAGAAGGGCAAGGGGCGACATACTCGAGGGCGCCTCAAGGCCGTTCCTGGCCTCGGTTTGGACAGTCGCTACGGGGGGAGGGGGTGTAATTAGTGCACCGGTCGGCGGGCTAGGGGATCTACGACTTCGTCGTCGTCGTCCGTATCCGGAGCGGAAAGAAGCGATGTCAAAGCATCGGGGGGATCGGTGAGAACAAGTCGCGGCCGGCGGTAGCGGCAGGAGTCGGGTTCGTAGTCGGCGGCGGCTACGATTAGCGCATTCGCATGGGAAGATGCGTTCGCGAAGTGTCGAGTTGTCGCCTTTTTAATATAGGTGCGAATAGATTCGAGACCGAGATCGGAGTGGGTTTATAAATTGCCTTCATCACCCAACACTGCGGTTGCGTAGTGGAGTATGACCAAATCGCTTTACCTATCTCGATTTGTGTGTGCGTGAGTGACATACGCTGTAGGCCGCGGGGTCTTTACAAGAGACCTTTGACCAGCAGTTGGACAGTATAATAATAATATATTTTTTTATATAATTATTATACTGCCCGGCCACGGGTAATTAGGTATCACTAATTATGGCCGGTGTCCGTCCCCTTTGAAATAGTCCAGTTTTTGTCCATCAAACCTCATTTACATAGCCCTTGTATTTCCATAATTTACAAAAGTCCTTGCACCTGCCGGGGTCAGTTCGCTGGTTATGTTTCTTCATTTTCAGCAAGTCATCTCAGCAGGTGACTTACATAACATTAACTTCTCGCAAAGGGCCTCTACGTGTTGGACCCATGCCCCCATGCAAGCCTTTCAAAGGTCCGGGTAAAGCCCGTGAATCTCAGCGAGATACATATAAATTTAATAAGTCTGCTACACATCCCTATCACTGGTAACTCCTGCTAGCCAGGATCCACAATAGTCTTCATAGACGACACTAAGACTTGAATCTTGGGATGTTCCGGGGAGCGCTTTAATTGTCTTGAAATGAATAAAGATGAACAGGTGAGGGAAAAAAATTATATAAAAGAACTTATGGGAATTTCCATGAGTTTCGATTCCAGACCTTCAAAATATATTAGGGAAACGCTATTATAGAGGCGTCCTCTATGAAAAATTATTCTGTAAAAGATTGGTGTATTACCTACATCCTGTTTTAGTTGTTTTTTTTTTCGTCACCTCGGGCGTGAATGGCTTATTAAAAGCTTTTATTTAACTTGCAATGTTCGTATATGTGTCTGTCTGTCTTTCCGGTTCAAATCATGTGATTCATTTTTCAAACACTTGAGTAGGTAAGGTATCCGATTGAGCTGAAATTTGGAATACGTATGTAAAGTCAATGATAATGCAATAATATGGTACCATGGAGCTGGTTTGATGATGGAGTTGGAAGGTGTGAACTATACAACGTAACTCCCTCGCTTTTAGGCTTGTTAGATTAGTATTGACAAGTACTATACAACCAGATAGTGTTCAGGGTCTAATGATGGAGTCGCAAGGAAGCCATAGGAACTATTCAACTAAACAAGATATTTTCGTTGTGGTTTTCCTAGGCTTGTTTTTAAAAAGGTCTTTTCAAATTGATATTATTTAAATAAAAATCTTAATTTCATAACACAGCACTTTTTATTCAATATGCACACACATTATTCTTATTTATCTACAACTAAATTGTAACATTGTAATATATCACAAAGTCGCTTTTTAATTAACTCACTAGAATACGCAAACAGCTAAATATCTGGGCTATTATTCGCTGTGACTAAAACGGCGCTTACAATTGTTATGTAAAATGATCGTGTTATGGTATTCTGTATACCACTGGAGTACAGTGCGACAAGGATCTTTTGACACGTGGCCAAAATCGAAACTAATGTCATCATATTCATGTTTGCTATGAATTTACACAAGTTATTTTTTAATTAGATTAGGAAATAGGAATGACTGCCTCGTTAGTCTAGTGGCAAAGCGCATCGCTTGGTGACCACGAGGTGCTGCGTTCAAATCCTAGGTCGGACAAACGTAGTTTTTTAACGAAAAATTCCTACTATGAGTCCGGAGTCTGGAATTGTGCCCGGTTAATGGCAATAGGCCCCTATTACATGGGACCTAACATCGTCGGCGAAAAGTGTGTGTACTCAGTACACCTCTGCCACCCCCGCTTGGGGAATATAGGCGTGATTGTGTGAAATAGGAATGTTTTAAGACATTTTTCAATGTTGGGTACTGCATCTAGGTGCACCATTTGATTATGTTTGTAAAGAAAGTGCGTCTTCTCTCTCGAATAAATTATACCGTGGGGACCCACCTATTAAAATATTTCTCTAAAAGTAGAAAAAAAATACTAAATGATAACCCTAATTTCACACAACGCCCTTTGTCAATGTCATCCACGCATCAAAAGATCCTTGTCGCACTTTTGTAAAAGTTTTCTTTTTTTATATAGCCAAGGGGCATCAGGTGAGACCTAGGAATTATTATTGTGTAGTTGGTGCGTCTAGAAACGTGAAATATACATACAAAAACAAAAACCCCAGCCCATAATGAATCTGAGCAGTCAGCCTAATAAGTTTCCGTCGTCCTATCTTTCGGACTAACACAGTCAAAGAAATTTTATTGTGTAGAACCTTAGAAAAATTATAATCATTCTTGAGTTTTTTTTTGGCGGGAAGTCGAAGAGTGCTGTTGTCAATTGGTTTTAATTTCCAAAACTTATTTCGAATAATAATGTGTAATGTTGGTTAAATATTAACCATTATGTAATCTTCTATGTGCACGAGTGAAGGTAATTGTAACAAAGTGACAAAACGTGCCTTTTCGATTTCCCTCAAAACGGCCGTCGCAATTGGTATGTAAAGTATCCACCGCTTTACTATCCAGGGTGGGGTACTTCATCAATTTCATTATCATCGTTGTCATCAAGTTTATCGGGGAGTTAAATTAATTTAAACAAACGCGATTATGCATCTCACTGGAAACTTGCAAAATACACTTAAAATTACTGTGAAGACATAACTTAAAGAAGAAGAAGAATCATTGTTAGTGTAGATTGTAGAACAGAGTGCGAACGACAGTTTAGCTACTTAACAAAGCTATTATAATCATCTATCTATATCATCACGCCAGATCCCTTGCGGGGTAGACAGAGAGTACAGACATCCAACAGGTAATAATAAAGTCATACCTAACCGTAAGAAAGACCCACGTATAGTATACGAAGCTTACGCTCTCCTTTTTTACAGCGACGTAAGACTTGCTGTTAGAAAGAGATATGAATACCCAGTTCATAGCTCTGCCCCTTTCACGGCAAAGAAATATTAAAATAGTTTTGCTGAAGAAGTTGTGGTGACTTTTATTCTATTAGTGGAAACTTTCAATTGACCTTATCATATTTACTGTTCTGGTTCTGCACTTACTCACTGTATTAGCTTTAAGTTATATCAAGTACTAGGAATCGGCCCTGGCTTCGAACGGGTAACATACATATATTTATCTTAAATCAATTCGTCCATTATGAGGCCCGAAAATCAAAGTTTCTACCAAAGGAGACGGCAATTGATGGCAATTATTGAATTTATCGCGTTCAGACAGACGCGGCGGGGGGACTTTCATAATATGTAGTAATTAAAATAAAATAAACTAGGACATATAGGACAACCTAAAATATCTTTACCAGTCTAAAGTATTTTGTGAGGCGTCCTTATAACTAATACTGTGATCGCTATAGAACTGAGAGAACCAGGTCCTGAATGCTCGGATAGTTTTATCTGTTTTCACGTACGTTGGTGCTCCGACAAATATTTTGTTGTTCCATACTTTGATGTCGCGTTCAATCTGAAGAAGAAACATTAAATTAGCTCACAGTAAAATAGAAGGTTAAGTTTCGTGTATGTTTTTTAACTGACTTCAAAATGAAGGAGGTTCTATATTCGTGGGGTTTATTGGCGACTGAAGAAAATTAGTAAAGTTTTAGATATTGGCGTCTAATATGGCCACTATTGTGTTTCCTGGACATTTTAACGCAAAGGTCGACAAATGGTGCAATTACAAAGAACAATTACTGTGTGCTCTGGATGCGGCTGGTTATGATGACATTGACAAGGACAAAGCTCGTTCAATGTTCTTATCTCAATGCGGCAAGGACACTTATGCACTAATAGCATCACTCCTGGTCCCTGATCGGCCCACAGAAGTGAAATTATCAAAAATATTATTAATTTTGGATAAATTTTGTGAGCCGGAAACTAATGAAATTTTACAAACAGGGAAATTTCATAAACGCCTACAACTTCAAACGGAAAGCGTGCAGGACTATGTTGCAGCGATTAATCTTCTCGGTGTCAAATGTAATTTTAAAGACTTGCAACGTCAGTTGAGGGACAGATTGGTGTTGGGTGTACGTGATCATCGTTTGAGAAGGGACTTATTGAAAACTAATAACCTGAGTTTTGCTTTGAACCTCAATAATGTCCTATCTTTTATTTTCGTCGGGTATGGTATTTTTAGGTATGTTCACCGATATTTCCGTCAATTGCGGATTAATTTTAAGGATTCTTCTTCCATGACAAAACAGATATACAATGAGAAAGTGGAAGGATGTAGGTATGGGGGAAGACCTAGACTATCTTACCACGACCAAATAGACCGAGTCTTATCTGAAGGACAAGTCAAGAGTCTCCGTAACCGGCGACCGTGTATGAGACGAACTATGAGAGTGGAGGAAGCCAGAGAGGTATGTAAGGAAAGAATCTGTTGGAACTCTGTACTCTCTGTCTACCCCTCGAGGGAGCTGGCGTGGTGATATAGATAGATAGATTCTTCTTGCATTGGGTTTAGTATAGTTTTAAGGTAGTCCCATTGTAATTTAATTGGTATTGGACCTTGAACTTTGAAGATACCCTAGGGAACTCTTTAACGACAAGTAATCCGATTTTGTAGATTGAGTTCTCATAACTATTGTCTTAATCCTATAGGTGTCCTATCATAGAACTAAACAGAATATTAACCAACTTCAAAAAAGGTGACTTTCACGATTCGTCTGTGTTTTTACTTGTGTGGTGTGGCAAAGCGCATCTCTTTATGACCTTGAGGTCCTGGGTTCAAATCCTAGGTCGGACAAATGCAGTTTTTCTAACTAAACTTCCTAGTATGAGTCCGAAGTCTGGGATTGTGCCCGGTATATGGCAATAGGCTCGCCCCCTATTACATGGGACTTAACATTGTCGGAAAACGTGGGTGCACTCAGTACACCTTTGCAAACCCCGCTTGGGGAATATAGGCTTGACGGTATTAGCGACTAAAACTGCGATGATAATCATCGCAACAGTCAAATTTCGGAAGGAGTATATTTTTTCTTTATATAAAAGGAAAAAAGAATACAATGAAAATGATTTCCAACGCGTTCTTTCCTTACATACCTCTCTGGCTCCACTCTCATAGTTCGTCTTATACACGCTCGCCGGTTACAAATGAAAAAATATGGTTTTATTAGGAAAATGGGACCTAGGATCGTACTTACTTATGTATTTAGCCGACACCTAATTCTCAAAATTATAAAATGATGTGAGGATTCGATATTTGTAACATAAAATACAGACTACAAGCAGCGGTGGGTCGCGTAAAATGTTTTCATACTAAGGGGGTCGCGTCATGAAAAAGGTTGAAACACACTGGTTTTCATAATAAAACGGATAAGAATGTCTACTGTTATAACAATAAATGCCGGTGTAAAATATAAATTATCTATCTAGCTATATCATCACGCCAGATCCCTTGCGGGGTAGGCTGAGAGTACAGAGTTCCAACAGGTTCTTTCCTTACATACCTCTCTGGCTTCCTCCACTCTCATAGTTCGTCTCATACACACTCGCCGGTTACGGAGACTCTTGACTTGCCCTTCAGATAAGACACGGTCTATTTGGTCATAAGCAGATAGTCTAGGTCTTCCCCGGTAACTACATCCTTCCACTTTCGCATTGTATATCTGTTTTGTCATTCTTTCTTCTTCAATATAAATTATTAGTTTAAATACACTGTCACGCCTATATTCCCCAAGCGGGGGTGGCAGAGGTGTACTAGTACACCCACGTTTCGCCGACGATGTTAGGTCCCATGTAATAGGGGGCGAGCCTATTGCCATATACCGGGGACAATTCCAGACTCCGGACTTGTACTGGGAAGTTTTTCTTTAAAAAACTACACTTGTCCGACCTAGGATTTGAACCCAGGACCTCGTGATCACAAAGCGATGTTGATGAAAGTTTAAATAAATCTAGCAAATATCAAAACCATTCACATATGTCTGTGGTTCACTAGAACAATACATTACATTAGCCGCAGTATTGCGAGCTTATGGAAACGTTAAATAATCACTATCAGCTTTTATCAGACAGACTCTAGATGTTATTTATGTGTCCCAACACTATATTTATTTTTACACTTACGTAGCCATAAGCAGTTCTAAAAAGAACTGGTTATTTGACAATGTCACTACACAAAACCTTCTCGTTCTTCTTAATAGATGTCACTAAAATCAGTTTCTCTACAAAGGGTTTTCGTGGCTTTCTCTCTTTTTCTATTCCAATGTAACTTTTAAACTTTGTGAACAAACCATCGCCATTTTTAGAAGTTTTAGTAATAATTTATAACAAGTGTAATATAAAGGACATCGAAATGTAAATGCTGTTAGCAAGAAATCAACTTTCTTATGTTGAGTGAAAAAAATGTTTTAAAGTTTGATTTGAATGGACTATATGTATGCTATACCATCGTCTGATTTGAGCATTATGCCCGCAAAGAAATGACACATTTATTTTACAAGCCACTATTCACTACAACAGTGCATATGAAATAATAACTAAAAATCTCTACTCGACAGTAGATGGCGCTGTAATTATTCTCACATATCAAATTCAAATTCAAACGTTTATTGCTTTCCATAGTGTTTATAGATGGTTAAAACATTAATATTGTACAATTATGGACCCTTACAGGCGCAGCAAAGTTAGGAGAGAGGAAGAGCGTCGATTATCTCAATTGGGATCATTATAGAATATATTATATAAAATAATCTACAGTTTTTATTACTATTATTCATTATATTTGTTAGTTTTTCATTATTATATATTATAATTTATTTATTAATTATTTTAAACTTTATATATTGTTACTTATAATATATTATCGTCTATTAATTTTAATTAAAATTTATCATTTAGATATTCATCTATAGTGTATTAGGATTTGTTTATTAAAAATATCTTTAACTCCTTTATAAATGTAGTGTATTTATTATCTTCTTTAATGTATTCTGGCAATTTATTATAAATTTTGATAGACATCACAAAAGGACTAGAAGAGTGCATTTGTATTCGTGAGTTTGGGAGGTTTAATCTATTTTTGTGTCTTAAAGTATATTTTGTGGGCAGGTCGTCGCGTCTTGAGTAAAAGTCAGAATGTTTACGAACGAATTTGCATATTTCAAAGATATATATACATGGTAGCGTTAAGATTTTTAAATTTTGGAAGTAGGTATTGCAGCTATCTGTCTCCTGTATATTGGCTACGATCCTAACTAACTTTTTTTAGAGTGTGAATAGAGTTGGCGAATCTGTGCCATTCCCTATAAAGTTATCCCATATGTAAACCACGAGTAAGCGTATGCATAGTATGTGATAAGAGCTGTTTGCAGATCAGTAGTCTCTTTAATTTCGTATAGAGCGTAAGAAAATTTAGAAATTTTCTTAATCGAAAATATCAAATTTACTCCTCCACCCAATAGATGACGCTAAAATAATTTAGTATCTTACCATATCTCCTTCAGATTTGACAAGTATAACCCCAAAAAGCGCGCTTCTAGCTGGCGAGTACACTCTGTGCACAACCCTTTGTAGCATAGGACCTAGCGGCGTGACCGACTGCGTTACGAAAACTGGTCCAATAATACTCTGCATTAACAATCTGACGTGTCCTGGACCGATCTGCAAAAAAAAAATACCTATATTATCACGCCATATCCCTTGCGGGGAAGCAGATTGTACAATAAAAAATACATCAGCCTATGCTGTCGCACAGCTGGGCAAAGGCCTTTTTTCACAAATCGATGTGAGAGAATAGGTCACACTGTAGTCACAGTGTAGTGCAGTAGAAACAGGTTTATGGCCACCTGCTGGTAGAACTTGTCAAGCCGTCTATAAGGCTTTCAACTTGGGCTAACGACTACCACATTAAGTGGTAACCGGGACCAAGGGCTTAACATGTCTTCCGGAGTATAGAGACGCTCGAATTTATATTTGAATGTCGAAATGCTACAAAAGGTCGCTCATCTCAGACGGATCGAGCCGATCGCCGCTTAACCAATAGCACCTCATAGATTTGTGTGTGTCTGTGAATGATCTACGCTGTTGCCTGCGGGGCCTTTACAGCTTCACCGGACAAGAGGGCGAACGTGCAACCAATACGCTCGAGCCAGAAGGGCAAGGGGGCAATTAGCTCAAGGGCACCTCAAGGAGGAATGGCTTTGGCTTGGGCAGTCGCTATGGGGGAGTGCATATACTGTCTCGTCGTGGTGCTCTGCACCGGCCGGCGGGCAAAGGATTCTTTGACCTCGCCGGTGAAGTTGGTGTCTGATCCTGTTCGTGGTATCTGTATTCGAAAGAAGGGAAGTAAAGGCATCGGGAGGGTCGGTGAGAATATGCCGCGGGTGGCGGTAGCGACTGATAGGAGGGGAGTGAGGTCGGTGGCGGCTACGTTTAGGGGGTTCTGATGATTCGCGTTTGCGAAGTGGCGGGTTGTCGCTTTTTTAATATAGGCGCGCATAGGTTCGAGATCGAGATCGGAATGGAGGATAGTTTACCCGTCGCATAGGGCTACTAAGTGATTCTTGCAACTTTAATTGTCGATTAGTTTACTTCAGTCTTTACTGGACGGTGGTGGAAAAGGCCCTAAGAATAATGATTTGGAATTGTTTTCACCTAGGTACATGGTAATTTTCAAGATAAATCTAAGGATCCCAAATACGAAAGAGTTACATTGTATGGTTGGCGAATTTCTACGGCCATCTCCTGTCTCTATCATCAGACCCTGGCAATTATAGTCTATGGAACTTATTTAAACACATCCAACAAGTCCAAACACGATGGGGCTATCTTGTTTAGTTCAGTAGTCCCTAGTTTCTAGGTTTATTAAGAGATTCTGGTAACTACTCTAAACTATAGCACTAGTCAAGACAAAACTAACGGGGCCGAAACACGACGGAGTTTATGTAGTTAAATCGACCTTTATTCCTCGATTAATCGGTACTGATGTTGGTCTCGATAGAAAATCGATTCTAGTCGAATGCATTAGAATCAATTTAAAGCTCAGAATAAATATAATCTAGAAGCTGCGTCCAGTCGTAATTCGTCGCGCTATGAAGCCAAAAATTCAACAAACGCCCCGCACTCGCCGCACTACCACCCGCCTAATGTTGGCAGTCCGGCAAGATTACCACTTTTTTACTTCCTAAATGTTGACGACATTCGAGTAGATGATAATAAAATCTTTGTTGCAGTAATGTATATTTTATTGCATATTAAACTCAAGAAATAGATATACTTAAACTATTAACGCTTAAACAATTTTAATTTAGGTAAAACATATTTTCATCATCGTAACTAAATATTAAAACCATGATGTAGTAACTACTACTGAATTATGTCTATTTAATACTAAAACTAATAAAGTTTTTAGCAAATAAAAAGTAAGGAAAATATAATTGTTACACTGTCAACACTGACAAAATGGACGTGTTCTTTACTGTGACAATTGCAGACGGAAGAATGAATTCAATATTTAAATAGTACGGCACATGAATGCTCTAGTTAGGTATTAAAGGTGCAGTCGTCATGTTTCACAAGACGGCATAATATATATATATATATATATATATATATATATATATATATATATATTTTTATTTCGCACGATTGTCACAGAACGATTACTCGCGTAATCGTGGAAGTCGCCCCATTGTAAGTGTGGCATAAACGTTCTGACAAGATTTGACAAAGGGTATACCTTCCAGCCAACCGGGTGTTCTGTCCTGTCCTCTAGCGATGTAGAGGGGTTGCTACGGAAGTAGTAAATGTTGCTTCAATTTGATGCGCTGCTTCTGAATTATATTTATTTTAAGATTTGAAAACAGTTTTTTTAGAATGAACCGTCATACATAGCAAGTAGTTCAGCCACTTCAACACTAGCCGATCGCTCCCGAAGACCATTCGAAAGCTCACGAAAGTAGTTTTGGTTTCGGCCCCAGTTCGGCTAGTTTTCTGTCAAAACTGGCCGAAACCAAAACCGATACTGATAAGTCGTAGACTGAATTCAAAAATATTAAAAAAAAAATGAAATTGAATTTACCTGTGTTACTTTTACGTCGAAATGTGCTACATTGCATTTCATTATTCTATAGTCGTGTGTGAGATTCATAATGGCGGTGTGGTCTTCTTGTCGGATCCATTCTCCGGTCCATGCGTGATACCCTGCAAAATTAAAAGCTCTCTCTCTATTCTATATCATCACGTAAATCCATAGAAATCCTCATACTAAGATACGAATAATCGTACAGCTATGTGAATTTGTCGCCACACATGTGAGGAAATCTATCTATCTATATCATCACGCAGATCCTTTGCCGGGTAGGCAGAGAGTACAGAGTTCTAACAGGTTCTTCCTTACAGACCTCTCTGGCTTCCTCCACTCTCATAGTTCGTCACACACACGCTCGCCGGTTACGTAGACTCTTGACTTGCCCTTCAGATAAGACACGGTTTATTTGGCCTAGGACGACCTTTAGGTCTTCCCCGGTACCTGGCTTCAAATCCTAGGTCGGACAAATGTAGGTTTTCTAACGAAAAATTCCCAGTATGAGTCCAGAGTCTGGAATTGTGCCCGGTATATGGCACAAGGCTCGCCCTCTATTACATGGGGCCTAACTTCGTCAGCGAAAAGTGGGTGTACTTGGTACACCTCTGCCTCTACTTATCTGTATCACGCTTGGGAAATATAGGCGTGACGGTGTTTATTTATTTTTATGATACCTATAATGTCCTTCAGTAGCGGGTATTTTTCTCCCATACTTGACAGCAATGACTCCGTGTGCACGACGTTCAGATGCGCCACGTCCGCTGCGTTTTCAGGTATTTCCTGAAAACATAATGAACATCAAGATTGCTTTAATACATTTCGACCAAAAAAGTAATTGAAACATTGTAATTAAAAAAAGCCTTTTAAGAACAAGCTTTTACAGCAAAAACACAACGAAGATCTTGCTTAGTTGAGTAGTTTCTGTGGCTTCTTTCCAGCTTCATCACCAGACCCTGGACACCATCCGGACCTAAAGTATTCGTTAAGACAAATACAACGAGCCCAAACACGGCGGGTTTATATTAAGTGGTTAGGTGGTTCCATTGATAACCTTTCGGCTTCATCATCAGACCCTGAACACTATCTGGTTGTTGTCTATACCATTCTAAAAAGCCTAAACATGAGGGGGTTAATTAGGAAAGCCTAAACATGCCACCTTAAGACTCCAACAGCTTCATGGTACCATATTATTCCATTGCTACCGAACTTATATAAGTATGCCAAATTTTAACTCAATCGGATCTCAAATGCACCGCATCACGGAGCACATCCTCACTGGCCTCAACGAGCCCAAACCTGTCTACACGGGTGCCCTTTTCTTTGATGTCGCGAAGGCGTTCGACAGTCTGGCACAACGGCTTCATCTACAAGCTTTACCAAATGGATGTGCCGGACAGACTCCTGCTCATCTTACGTCATACTTCCTGACGAATCGCGCCTTTCGGTATCGCGTCGAAATGACGCGCCCTCTCCCCCCTCCTATTTAGCCTTTACACGAACGATATTCCTCGATCAAGTAAGGTGCATCTAGCCCTGTTCGCGGATGATACCGCTCTCTATGTCTCGCATAGGTATAAGGGTTTCATTACCAGAAACCTTCAGGTAGCCGCCCACACCCTAGGGGATTGGTTCAGGAAGTGGCGTATTGAGGTGAACTCGGACAAGAGCTCTGCGGTGTTTTTCTCCAGAGGTGCCACCCCGCGCTCCTCCCTGCGCAACCCCAGAAGTAATCTCGGTCAAGTGACCATGTTCGACCTACCTATTCCCTGGATCAAACAGGCCAAATATCTAGGGGTCACCCTAAACAATACCATGACCATCGGACCGCACATCAAGCGAGTCCGTAACCGAACAGCCTTTGTGCTCGGTCGTCTTTACCCGATGATCTGCAAGCGGAATAAAATGTCCCTTAGGAATAAGGTGACACTTTATAAAACATGTATACGGCCCATCATGACGTACGCTTGTAAGGTATTCAGGCACGCCGCCCGCTGTTACATCGATAGGCTCCAAACGGTTCAATCCCGTTTCGTCCGCAAAGCCGTCGAAGCCCCGTGATTCATACGGATCTCCTAAGATCTCCATTACGATCTCTGTCTCGAACCAATTCGCGCCTTTATTAAAAAGGCGACAACCCGGGAACGCGTCCAATCATAGAAATCTGCTAATCGTAGCTACCGCCGACTACGAACCTAACTCCCCTCCTATCAGCCGCTACCGCCGTCCGCGGCATGTGCTCACCGACCCTTCTGATGCTCTTACATCCCTTATTTCGGATACAGATACCGCACACAGGGTCAGACACTGACCTCACCAGCGAGGTCGAAGAATCCCTTGCCCGCCGGCCGGTGCAGAGTACCACGGCGAAACACCTAGTATACGTCCTCCCCCATAGCGATTGCCCAAGCCGAGGCCGTTCCTACTTGAGGCGCCCTTGAGCTAGTTGGCCCCTTGCCCTTCTGGCTCGAGCGTAGTGGTTGCACGCTCTTCTTCTTGTCCGATAAAGCTGTAAAGGCCCCGCGGCCAACAGCGTAGATCATTCGCCCACAGAAGTATAGATAACCGCAAGTGCTTAAAAAATGGATCACATGATTTGAACCGAAATGACAGACAGACGTACCAACATTGCAAGTTAAATAAAAGCTTGTAAAAAGGAAAGTGAACATTAGACACTATCGTTACATTTGTTATGTCGCCTCGATAGATGGCGCTATTACAATTTACCCATACAATAATTATTTTTATATTTACTAAAATTGTTCAACAATGTATCAATCTCACAATATCTTCAACTCTCTAAAAACCTTGATTTACCCTCATTAAATCGTAGGTGCGTTTACAAACACGAAATTCATATACACAAACACCTAGACCGAAAAATTTTATGTGAGTCAAACAAAAATTTGTCATGTACGGGGATCGATCCGGCAATTACTCGATCCAGTGATCGGAGCGGCTTAAACTCTTAACCACTGCACAAGTCGTAAGTTATAAATAGCACCATCTGTCGGTGAGTAGTTGCAACTTTATAGCGATACACAATACAAGCTTGCTACACGCTTGTCTATTTATATTATTTACCTGTATATGGCAGCCAACTATGTACTCGTTCAGACCTCTGTATGCCCAGTTTTTGACTTCTGGTGGGTTCTCTACCGTCCACAACGGATCCCGACCCTCGGCATCGTACCAGACCCACACAGCTCCGTCTACTTCTGTGCTTAACCATTTCTTTATCGACACGCCTTTAGGAGCTGAAAAATAAAATAATTAATACCTTATAGTAATGCCTCTGCTGAGGCGCTAGTGGCGTTGTGCTGTGATACCGTGGTGTACGTAGCAATTACAAAAATTAAGTAGCTTTCGGCTCGGTCAGACTGAGATGGTGGTATTTCCATTTTCAGGCGTCTCCGTGCTTCGGAAGGCACATTAAGCCGTTGGTCCCGGTTGCCACTTTAAGAGAAGCTTGAATATAAAAATGCCTCAAACGGTCACCCATCTTAGGCCAACCGTGCCGAGCACTGCTTAACCTTGGTGATCGTTAAGAACACCGCGGTCGCACAGCGCTACGAGCGCCATACCGAAGACATTATTCATACTACCATACCTTTCTCGATGCCCGGCACACTAACACAAGTGCCTTCTTCATCAAACTTCCATTTATGGAACGGGCACTCGATACAGTTGTCCTTAACACTGCCTCCTACTCCCAAATGGGCACCCAAATGGGGACAGTACGCATCCATAACTCTTGCCACACCGTCTCGGCCACGATACACGCAAAACTGTTGACCTGAGAAGGAAAGAAGAGTGAATAAGTTTGGAGAGTGAGAGTGGAGGAAGCCAGAGAGGTCTGTAAGAAAGGAACAGTTTGAACTCTGAACTCTCTGCCTACACGCGAGGGATCTGGAGTGATGATAGAGATGACTCTATAGGCAGATTGCAGCGGTGACATCGTGGCTGGCAAATAGTGGAAAAGGAAAGTGACGTGAAGAAGAGTTAGAAGACATAGGCTATTGTTACTTCTGGATAAGGTAGCTTTTTAATGGTGAAGGAATTTTTGCAATCGGTTCAGTAGTTTTTGAGTTGATTCGTTACAAACATACAAAAATACCAATCTTTCCTCTTTATAATATTAGTATAGAATGATTGATTCCTGGCCCTTATTTGCTATAACTAATTAATTAAATACATACTAAGAAGTAAACTCAACTGTTCCACTGTGGCAAGGTTGACGCTATATTTGTGTGTGTGTGAATGATCTACGCTGTTGGCCGCGGGGCCTTTATAGCTTCACCGGACAAAAAGACGAGCGTGCAATCACTACGCTCGAGCCAGAAGGGCAAGGGGGCGACTAGCTCAAGGGCCTTGGCGCCTCAAGGAGGAACGGCCTCGGCTTGGGCAGTCGCGATGGGGGAGTGCGTATACTAGGTGTCTCGCCGTGGTGCACCGGTGGCGGGCAAGGGATTCTCCGACCTCGCCAGCGAGGTCGGTGTCTGAACCTCTGTGCGGTATCTGTATCCAAAAGAAGAGATGTAAGGGCATCAGGGAGGTTGGTGGGAACATGCCGCGGACGGCGGTAGCGGCTAATAGTAGGGGAGTTAGGTTCGTAGTCGGCGGCGGCTACGATAAACGGATTCCTATGATTGGACGCGTTCGCGAAATATCGGGTTGTCGCCTTTTTAATATCCGCGCGAATAGGTTCGAGACCGAGATCGGAATAGAGATCGACATTCCGTATGAACCACGGGGCTCCGACGGCTGTGCGAAGGGAACCGGATTGAACCACTTGAAGTCTATCGATGTGAGTGCGGGCGGCGTGCCCGGCCACCCACACGCGTACGTCGTGATGGGCCGTAGACAAGTTTTGTAAAGTGTCACCTTATTCCTAAGGGACATTTTACTCCGCTTGCAGATCATCGGCTAAAGACGGCCGAGCCCAAAGCCTGCTCAGTTACGGACTTGCTTGATGTGCGGTCCGAAGGACATGGTATTGTTTGGGGTGACCCCTAGATATTTGACCTGTTTGATCCAAGGAGTAGGTAGGTCAAACATGGTCACTTGACCGACTGGAACGTCTGGAGAAGAACACCGCAGCGCTCTTGTCCGGGTTCCCATCAATACGCCACATCCTGAACAAATCCCCTAGGGTATTGGCGGCCGCCTAAAGACTGCTGGTGATGAAGGTCTTATTCCTATGCGAGAGCGGTATCATACGCGAATAGGGCTAGATGTGCCGTACTCGAACGTGGATTATAGTTCGTGTAAAGGCTGAACAGGAGGGGGGAGAGAGCTGAGCCTTGTGGGACTCCAGCTTGTATGTACTGGGGGTAGAGCGCGTCATTTCGACGCGATACCGAAAGGTACGATTCGACAAGAAGTCTCGTAGGATCAGCACGAGTCTGTGCGGCACATGCATTTGCTAATGCGTGTAAATCATGCAGTTGAGCCAGCTTTGTCGAATGCCTTCGCGACGCCTTCTTCGAAGAAGAGGGCACCCGTGTAGACGGGTCTGGCTTTATTGAGATCGGTAAGGATGTGCTCCGTGATGCGGTGCACTTGAAGGACGTAAGAGTGTTTGGCTCGGAAGCCAAACTCCTCATTGATGGGAATACCCCTGGACGATACAAAGTCTTTGAGCCGCGTCAGAAGCAGGCGCTCGTAGATCTTTGCCAGGGAATTGAGGACATTGAAGGGGCGGTAACTTGTGGGGCGGTCACGAGGTTTTGTTGGGGCGGGAGCATGTCAGACATGGGGTCGGATTTAAGGGTACGCGCCCGTTTCTAGTAAGCCAGATGCGGTGGCGTGAGGCCCTCTAAGAAGTCACTCCAGCGATCCTCTCGGACCTCGGCGACACGACGCTTTCCATCACGTTGTAAGGCGCGCATCTGGGCCCGGTTGGCTTCGGTGGGGTAGGAGTCTTACGCTCGGACTAAGGCATTTTTAGCCCGAATAAGTCCCCTAACATCGTTTGGCAGTCTAAAGCGGTTGGGATCCTCCGCCTCACCTTGCTTTGACGACCGACTGATAGCCGATTGGATACGAGCGGTGAAGGCATTTATAGCCTGATCGGTGTCTGAAGGGACAGGGTGGAGTCTGAGCTGAAAGGAAGTGAGAGTGGGTCGGCATCCGCCAAGGCTGTACTAACGCATGCCATACCAGTACAGGTCGGTGGTCAAAGTCCAGCTCATGGACTAAGGAGCGCAACCGTAAGGTTACACCCTTCAGAAGGGCCATGACCAGGGCGTCAGGACGGTGGTTAATATTGTCCGGATAGTGCGTGAAGTTCATAGGCGCGATGACGTCAAAGTCGAGCTGGTCGACTAGGGCGTCAAGACTACGTAAAACCTACCGTTAGGGGAAGTGGTGAGGCAATTCCAAGCCACGTGCTTGCAATTCTCATTAATACTCTCTCATCATCCTGAGGTATTCTCATCAAAACCAGGGGTATTCTCATCAATGAGCAGTTTGGTTTTCGAGCCAAATACTCTTGCGTCCATCAAGTTTAGAGGGAGGAAGATAGACGGAGGCGATCACAATAGGTTGATGCCCAGTGAGGGAAATACGACAGACCGAGGCTTCGATGTTGGTGAGCGCAGGGGGGTCGATACAGCGCAGGGATCTCCTGTAGTAAATGAGAGTACCGCCTCCACGGGAGCCCATTCAGTCATTATGCACGAGGTTGTAGTTTGCGATCCTAGGATCGCGATCGGCGGGCTTGAGGAAGGTTTCCTGCACCAGAAGGATGTCCAGTTGATGATGCCGAAGGAAATCACCAACCTGGTCACGGTGGGAGGCCGTCGGCGTTAAAGAACGCCAGGGATAGGCTATGGGGCTTACGGCGAGAAGGTCCTAAATCCATTATAAAGTGCGAGGGAGTTGGGATTTCAAGGAGGCCAAGGCGTCATGAACGTCCTTGTACGACATATACACATACGTAGCGGCGCGGAGTTTTTGGGCCAGCTCGCGAATCATGTTGACGCCTACCGCGCCATATAGGTTGCCCACTACAATAGGGTCCGCGACGGCGTCGGCTAGCGGAGTGGGCGCAATCACCAGCGTGGGTTTGGGGAGAAGTGTGGGGCCCACAGGTGGGCGAGGGGCCGCGGTGTAAGATAGTGGCTTCGTCAACGCGTTGGCGCCGAGTGCTACCTTAAGCGGGGGCGAAGACGTCAGCACTTGTAGCGCGGGAGCGCGGGGGGCTGAAGTCGCTGGGGGCAACGAATATGAATTCGATATTTTAGGACTCAACATTTTGGGAATTAAACATTTTGAGATTTAACATTATGATAAGTTCAACATTATGAGAATTATTTGTTCATCATAATGTGAATTCAACGTTTTAGGACTCAACGTTTTAGAATATCAACATTTTAAGATTCAACATATTAGGAATTCAACATAATGGAAATTCAACATTTTGCAAATTGAACTTTTTGGACCTGAAGGGAATGTATACATGAATGCATAAAATAAAACTCAATCCCACCACTTTCCCTCAGAACTGTTACTTAAGTAGTGAAGATAGGTAATCAAAATATCAAATCAAAAACCAAAATCAATTTATTGCTAATCAGGTAGGTATACGTACGTACTGTTTTTTATCCATGAACTATTTGCTATACATTAATTATTTTCATTACGTTGTTATCAACCGATTTTCTTCCAGTTATAGTTGTAATTTCTTTATAAATCTCCGGTGGCCGATTCGGCCTCCGGTACACAACACTAATATGGCCTCCAGATCAAAGACCTTGCGGCCAGCCTGATGCGGTCGAGGACGACTAACACCATGTCATATCGTATGCCTACTTGTCGCGGCCCTTAACCGTCCAATGCATCCAATACACTGGAAGGTCTTGGGCCTGGGAGATGTCACTACGCCGAAACTGACCGGTAGTTATTAATCTTTGGAAAAACTCAATACCGCGGGCTAGTTTTCTCTATAAATTATACATTTTCGATGCATCGCCATCTATAGGGGTATGTCGTAAACCATTAAATTATATAAAACTATTTTCATGACAAATATACAATATTTTACCTAACACGGCGCGTTATGATGACTGAAATGATCGACAATGGTACTCTAGTGGCATACGGAACACAATTAGACTTGATTTGAGCATGCACATAAGGCCGACAACAAATAAAGGCTCCGCTAGTTTTCTTGACAATGGTTGCTAAAATCACACTTGATATAAAATAGCAAATTGGATATCACCGTTTAGCAGATCGACCATAATTCACTCTTAACTTCAATAGCATGCATGTGGGACGCTACTCAAAACAAGTTATTAGCGAATTAAATAATTGTCTGTGAAATCACTGTAAAATTCATAACATAAAAATTAATTAAAAGCCTTGTTTGTCCGGTCCGGGTTGTCATGTGGTAGGTATTCGTTTAGCCAAGTTGGATCAAATAATACTTCGCGAACGCGTCCTATCATAGAAATCCGCTAATCGTAAATCGCCGACTACGAACCTAACTCCCCACCTATCAGTCGCTACCGCTGACCGCGGTATGTCTCACCGACCCTCCCGATGCCCTTATGTTATGTCCCTTCTTTCGGATACGGATACAGCACACAGGATCAGACACTGACCTCGACCTAGAATAATCCCTTGCCCGCCGGCCGGTGCAGAGCACCACGGCGAGACACCTAGTATACGCCCTCCCCCATAGCGGTTGCCCAAGCCGAGGCCGTTCCTCCGTGAGGCGCCCTTGAGCTAGTTGCCCCCTTGCCCTTCTGGTTCGAGCGTAGTGGTTGCACGCTCGCCCTCTTGTCCGGTGAAGCTGTAAAGGCCCGCGGTCAACAGCGTAGATCATTCACACACACACACACACCAAGTTGGAAGGTCAAGTTCTTTTTCGTTTTCGCTTAGTTTGTGAGTGCAAGACCTTTATTTTGAAAGCCACGGCATCCATAAATTTTATTAATTTGAGTTCCGCTACTCAACAACAGGTGGCGCTACTCACCTAAAGCGTCGACCGCAACCACATCGCCTTTCTTCAATTCCTTGCTCTCTGTCAATGCAAACCAACCGTTAGGATACGGCGGAGGTATTTTATCATTTCGTTGCCTTCTTGCTTGCGCTCGAGCTATATTTCTGTCTCTGTCCGGCCCCGGCGGTATGTGATCAAAACCAATATCGGTCAGTGTCTGAAAATTTTGGAAACATTTATAACATGCTAACAAAATAGCCTAAACCTGGTATAATACGTATGATATTTATAAATTTCACAGTTACAATACGCTGAAAAGTGAACTGTCAAAACGCCCTCTCGTGTCATCAACTTTAAGAACTCAAAGAGAGATGGCACCACAAATATATATATAGAACTGAACAAGTGTGAGATCTTGATTTATAGTATTTTTCCTAATATAAAAAAGAGGAGTTTTCTTTTAAGGAGACGGACGTAAATGGATTAACACGGAAATTAAAAGATATTTAAATGAAATAAAAATATTGTAAAATTTATACAAGGTGTATCGTAAATAATGCTTATAACTTTAGCACCCCGATTAGATAATTGCTTTAGAAATTCAATACGAAAACCTGTCACCGATTCAGAACAAACTACTCTCAGGTCTTGCGTTAAATATGTTACACCTTGTATATCCTACGCGAAGTCATAGCGACTGCCAAACCCGAGGCCGTTCCTCCTAGAGGCGCCCTTGAGCTAGTTGCCCCCTTGCCCTTCTGACTCGAGCGTACTGGTTGCACGCTCGCTCTCCTGTCCGATGAAGCTGTAAAGGCCCCGCGGCCAACAGCGTAGATCATTCACACACCCACACAAAAACCTACGCGAAGATGGCGAATGTGTTCTGAGTACACCCAAATATTGCCGACGATGTTGGTTCCTCAATAAAATAGGGGGTGAGCATACCGGGCACAATTCCAGACTTTGGTCTGAGGACCAAGAATTTTTCGATTGGACAACTACTTTGTCCGACCTAGAATTCGAATTCAGGACCTCGTGATCGTTACGCGCGTGACAGCCACTGAACCAACAAGTAGTGCCCGACCGAAGCTTGGGCTTTGCCCACCTTCGGCCCATAAACTTAGACACATTTCGGCCTTTTCAGTAAATAAATATTATAAATAATATTATTTCAGTGTTTTAGCCAATTGTAGGTATTTTTAATCATCTCGTTAAGGTTTATCTCTATCTATCTATATCATCACGTCAGCTTTCTCGCGGGGTAGGCAGAAAGTACAGAGTTCCAACAGGTTCTTTCCTTACAGACCTCTCTGGCTTCCTCCACTCTCATAGTTCGACTCATACACGCTCGCCGGTTCCGGAGACTCTTGACTTGTCCTTCAGATAAGACTCGGTCTATTTCGTCATGGTAAGATAGTCTAGTCTTCCCCGGTACCTAAATCCTTCCACTTTCACATTGTATTTTTGTTTTGTCATTCTTTCTTCTGACATCCTTTCTATATGCCCGAACCAACGGAGCATACCCTTTTTTATCTTTACACCGATACTATCTTTCATACCTACTCGTTTTCTTACTACGCTGTTGCGAATACGGTCAGTCAGCTTTACTCCGTACATCTTCCGCAGAGCTCGCATTTCGACCGCATTTATCCTGCTTTCGTTCTCCTTCTTACATACCCAACTCTCACTGCCATATAACAGCGTTGCGACAAGCACTCCGTTAAGTATGGCCAGCTGCGCCTTTTGGCTTAAGTGCCGGCTCCGAAGTAGCTTTCCCATCGCACCATTCACGCTATTCCCTGCATTCACTCTTCTCTCTATATCAGCGGTGTATTTCCCATCCTCGTTAAGTTATTATATTCAACATAACTTTTTAAAAATTTAACCAATCATGAACCAAATTTTTTAGGGTTGACAAACCTTTGGCTTCTGCCAAAACTCGAACTTTGGTTGGACACTACTACAAGTATTACACTACAAGGCATTCTCCTAAGAAGTGGATCTAAAAAATCTTGTAAAATTCTTACCTTTTTATATTTAACGGGGCACAAATAAGCTCTATAAAACAATTTAAAAATATAAAATAACATAACCGCAAAGAATATCACAAAAACATTTTCAAAGACAAACCGAAAAACCGTTCTCGAAACACCACAAATTAAATTGAAGTTAATTATTAAAACATCTTTATTAATTTCTTTATTTTTTATCGAGTCGTAACACTGGGTATAGATTAATTCTTTTAATGTTACACTTTCGTTGGCGTCCATCTTGTTTTCAAAATGTAAACTTAAATTTACCATTTTAAATCTGAAACAAAACAAAATAGCATTAATTATATTGTTACGACTTCAATACACCCCGATATCTCGTGAACCCCTTATCGGGGGGTGCTAATTTTAAAACGCATTACACGCCCTTAGGTCCCTTATCGTGTGTGTGTGCATGATCTACGCTGTTGGCCGCGGGGCCTTTACAGCTTCACCGGACAAGAGGGCGAGCGTGCAACCACTACGCTCGAGCCAGAAGGGCAAGGGGGCAACTAGCTCAAGGGCGCCTCAAGGAGGAACGGCCTCGGCTTGGGCAGTCGCTATGGGGGAGGGCGTATACTAGGTGTCTCGCCGTGGAGATCTGCACCGGCCGGCGGGCAAGGGATTTCTCGGTGTCTGATCCTGTGTGCGGTATCTGTATCCGAAAGAAGGGATGTAAGGGCATCGCAAGGGTCGGTGAGAACGTGCCGCGGACGGCGGTAGCGGTTGATAGGAGGGGAGTTGGGTTCGTAGTCGGCGGCGGCTACTATTAGCGGATTACTATGATTGGACGCGTTCGCAAAATATCGGGTTGTCGCCTTTTTAATAAAGGCGCGAATAGGTTCGAGACCGAGATCGGAATGTGGGTCCCTTATCGATCCGTTAAGAAAGATCTAGAATCCGCGCTTAAGTGTTAAAACGTCTAGATGATTTTATTATTGCCGGCGCACGGTCGCAGTAACAATTCGCAGTTTTCGGAAGCGACAGCGATCGAATCGGAGAACAAGCGATCTAAGTGGAATATACCGGCGACTTTAGCAACGATATACGGATACTACAAGCGACTTAGACGCAGTTTTAAAGTTCCCGACGATTTGAGTGCTCTACAGGTCACGGGAGGGACTGAGGCGTTTAACGTCCAAAAGTCATAGTTATTCCGGAGTAATTGCAAATGAAATTTCATTTGATTGATTCTACAATTGTCTAACAACAAAACAAAAATTGTCTAACAAGTTAAGTTCGCCTATGTACATTATATGTGTAAATGTACTTACAATTTTTGTTTTTATGTACAATAAATAATAAATAAAATAAAAATGCACTGGCTGTAAGCGCGTGTAATGTTAGTCAATTTTATTTTTCGCCTACTATAATATTACACTTTAGTCAGCAGTTATAGTCGACCTTGCTATATAAACGGTTTAAAATGCATGATAGTGGGTTACAGTGGACGATATAAATTCGTCTAGTACTAGTTTCTGCCCGCGACTTCATCGGCGTTTAGTCAGGAACTTATTATATTTCCGGGAAAAAAGTATTCCATGCGTTAATCCAGGCAATCTATCTATCTATCTATCTATAACCTCACGCCAGATCCCTTGCGGGGTAGGCAGAGAGTACAGAGTTCCAACAGGTTCTTTCCTTACATACCTCTCCGGCTTCCTCGACTCTCATAGTTCGTCTCATACACGCTCGCCGGTTACGGAGACTCTTGACTTTTCCATCAGATAAGACTCGGTTTATTTGGTCGTGGTAAGATAGTCTAGGTCTTCCCCGGTACCTGCATCCTTCCACTTTCACATTGTATATCTGTTTTGTCATTCTTTCCTCTGGCATTCTTTCTATATGCCCGAACCAACGGAGCATGCCCTTTCTCATCTTTACACCGATACTATCTTTCATACCTACTCGCTGTCTTACTATGCTGTTGCTAATGCGGTCGGTCAGCTTTACTCCGCACATCTTCCGCAGAGCTCGCATTTCTACTGCATTTATCCTACTTTCATTCTCCTTCTTACATACCCAGCTCTCGCTACCATATAACAGCGTTGGGACAAGAACTCCGTCATGTATGGCCAGCTGCGCCTTATGGCTTAAGTGCTGGCTCCCGAATAGCTTTCCCAGCGCACCATTCACTCTGTTCCCTGCACTCACTCTTCTCTCTATGTCAGCGGTGTATTTCCCATCCTTACTGAAGGCGCATCCAAGATATACAAAATCATTCACTTGCTCCAGCACATCGTTACCAACCACAATCCTTACATTCGTTCTGGTTTCTTCCCTTTCAAAAACCATAATCTTGGTTTTCTTCACATTCAAGTGTAAGCCATTGATCATGCAGTCGTTTTTCATAACTGTGACTAGTGTTTGCAGATCAGTGGCTGTTGGCGCTATTAAAACCGCGTCATCTGCATAAAGTAGATGGTTTACCACTAAGTCACCCATTTGTACACCTTCATTCATCGCTTTCAGTCTTTGAAGACTTTTGTCCAGATATATTATAAACCGTCTAGCGGACAACACGCAACCCTGCTTGACACCGATTTAAACGTCAAACCAGGGTGACCTGTTACCACCCACCCGTACGCATGCCTTGCAGTCCACATAAGTGGACTGGACGGCTCGCAACAGAGTGCCATCTATACCATACTCTGGCAAAATGTCCCAAAGTCTCTTTCGCACAACTCTGTCAAATGCCTTCTCCAGATCTACAAAACCGCAGAAAACCTTCCGGCCCACTGCCAGATGCTTCTCTACGATGTTGCGGAGTGAGAAGACTTGATCCGAACATCCTCTTCCAGACCTGAAACCCCCTTGTGCCTCGCACAACATTCCATCGGACTTCACGCGCATTCTCCGTTCAATAATTTTACCGTACACCTTGGCTGCCAAGCTGATCAAACCCAGGTAATGAACTATCTATATGCCAAATTTTATCTATAATATAATAATTTATAATTATTTATTTATTGATCACCACAGACAGAACATATAAATGAAAATTTCAGCAAAATAGTACCTACCTAAAATGTAAAAGATTCTGGCTGTGAAAAGAACCTGTAAAACAGGTCACCAGGTCCCCACCGCTCGACAACTGGAGAAAATTATGGAAGTACACTTACTGCTAAGTGCAAGTTAAAAATATGTTTGTTAAATACAAATTTATGAAAAATACAAGTGATAGCCTAGTGGTCAGACCGTTGGACTGCAAAGTCAAAGGTCTCGGGTTCAAACCCATTTACAAAAGCGAGTGAGCTTATTGCCATATACGGGGCACTGCAGAAGTTTTCGTCAGAAAAACTACATTTGTTTGTTACCTAGGATTCGATATTGGAATGTAAAGAAAAGCAAGATTATGGGTTTTGAACGTAAAGAAACCAGAACGAATGCAAGGGACCCCCCCGATGCTTTGTCATCCCTTCTTTCCGCTCAGAATACGGGCGACGACGACGACGTAGTAGTAGATCCCCTCCCATAGCCGGCGGTTGACCGGTGCACTTAGTAGTGCACCGGTCCCCCTACAGCGACTGTCCCAACCGAGTATGTCGCCTCTTGCCCTTCTGGCTGGCTAGAGCGTAGTGGTTCCACGCTCGCCTTTAAGTCCGGTGAAGCTGTAAAGGCCTCGCGGCCAACAGCGTACATCATTCACACACACACACACACGAATGCAAGGATTGTGGTTGGCAAGGTGTGCTGGAGCAGGTGAATGAGTTTGTATATCTTGGATGCGCCTTCAGTAAGGATGGGAAATACTGCTGACATAGGGAGAAGAGTGAGTGCAGGGAACAGAGTGAATGGTGCGATGGGAAAGCTACTTGGGAGCCGGCACTCAAGCCAAAAGGCGTAGCTGCCCATACATAACGGAGTGCTTGTCCCAATGCTGTTACACAAAACTGAATCCTTCCCAAGTAGGTGTTTTTGAAGTCTATCTATATCATCACGCCCGGGGAAGGCAGAGAGTACAGAGTTCAAATAGGGTTTTTTCTTACAGACCACTATGGCTTCCTCCACTCTCATAGTTCGACTCATATGTGCTTGCCGGTTACGGAGACGCTAAAGTTACCCTTCAAATAAGACACGGTCTATTTGGTCATGTTAAGATATTCTAGGTTTTATTGTTCTTTCTTCCGACACTCTTTCTATATGCCCAATAATTTTAATGAATGTTAGATTTTTTTTCAATTAGGTAAGCTTTCAGACTGCGTTATCGAACCACTTTAAATCATAATTATAAAACAAGATCCACAATGCGTTCACAACGGACGATTTAGCGCAGTGGTTAATAGCTTAAGCCGCTCCGCCCACTGTGTCTAATAGTCGCGGGTTCGATTTCCGCACAGCACAAATCTTTGTGTGATCCGCAATTATTTGTTCTGGTCTGGGTATTTGTGTATGTGAATTTTCATGTTTGTAAACGCACCCACGATACAGCAATAAATCCTAGTGTGGGGCTACGTTTTAAAAAAAAAAAGAAAAAAAAAAATTAGCAGTTCAAGGGCGCCCCAAGGAGGAACGGCTTCGGCTTGGGCAGTTGCTATGGGGGGACGGCGTATACTAAGTGTCTCGCCGTGGTGCTCGGCACCGGTCGACGGGCAAGGGATTCTACGACATCGCCGGCGAGGTCGGTGTATGATTCTGTGTGTAGTGTCTGTATCCGGTATTTGTGTATGTGAATTTTCATGTTTGTAAACGCACCCACGACACAGGAATAAATCCTAGTGTGGGGAAAAACCTTTTTTTAAAAAAAGAAAGAAAAGTGCTGGTTTCGTCCCAACATAGTCCCCCCACCGCGTTTGTCTGTCTGCCTGAACCGGCGAGCGTGTATGAGACGAACCATAGTTCGCTATGATATGACATAATACTTCTTCTTCAGCCGAAAGCCGTCCACTGCAGGACAAAGGCCTCCCCTAAAGACCGCCACAACGACCGGCTTTGTGCTGTACGCATCCAACTTCTACCCGCGACCTTCACCAGGTCATCGGTCCATCTTGTAGGGGGCCTACCCATTTCACGTCTTCCGGTACGTGGTCGCCATTCGAGAACCTTTCTGCCCCAACGGCCGTCAGTTCTACGAGCGATGTGCCCCGCCCACTGCCACTTAAGTTTAGCAATTCTGAGTGCTATGTCAGTGGCTTTCGTCCTCCTGCGGATCTCCTCGTTTCTGATTCGATCCCGCAGGGTAACTCCGAGCATAGCTCTCTCCATCGCCCTTTGGGTGAGCTTGAGCCTTCTTATGAGGCCCATCGTGAGCGACCATGTCTCAGTACTATGAAATGTACTAATAATAATAATACTATGAAATAATATTAGTATATACTAACATGAGAAAGGGCATGCTCCGTTGGTTCGGGCATATAGAAAGAATTCCAGACGAAGGAATGACAAAACAGATATACAATGTGAAAGTGGAAGGATGCAGGTACCGGGGAAGACCTAGACTATCTTACCACGACCAAATAAACCGAGTCTTATCTGATGGAAAAGTCAAGAGTCTCTGTAACCGGCGAGCGTGTATGAGACGAACTATGAGAGTCGAGGAAGCCAGAGAGGTATGTAAGGAAAGAACCTGTTGGAACTCTGTACTCTCTGCCTACCCCGCAAGGGATCTGGCGTGAGGTTATAGATAGATAGATAGATATACTAACATCTGGGCTTATCCTAGTTGTAGTCTCCTTTTCTATGGCTGATCTGCCAATCATTTTATTTTTTGTGTCTCCCGCTTTGCAAAGGAGGGAAGTGGAATTTTTATTTTTCCTACTCCTTTTGTTTTTCTTTCTAATTAAATTTGTTACGGATCCCAAGACAATTAAAGTGCTTCCCGGGACACCCCAAGGTTCAAACCTTGGTGTCATTTAAGGAGACTAATGTGGATCCTGGCTTACAGGAGTTACAATGGTGGGAATGAGCGGCGGGCTTAGACCCATTAAAAAAAAATATACTAACATCGTAATCGTATACAAGTTTTGTTCTACGAATTTTAATATAAATATATAACAATAAAATATTTATACAAAGTTAAAATTCTTAATGATACCCTCAAAAAGATAATAACTAAATTATGTTGTTATCATTTTGTGGGATTAATTAAGAATTTTAATTGTTTGAGAATTTAAAGCGTTCTTTTTTGCATCCTAGTGCACCTAGCCGCAGCACTAGGAGGCAAAAAAAACAATGTAAGTATAGGTAAACAAGTCATGAAGCACTGCCTTCTTACAAACAATAAAATAAATAACTTCCTAGCTAAATATTCGAATCTAAAAAAATAGTAATGTTTATAGCATTCGACCGAACCTTCGCCTTCAATTATTTCCGCCAAAAATACTACTGTTGGCCGAAACTTCAGCTTTGGCAAAAATAGGCCAAAGTTTTAGCCCAAGTCGAATTTTCTACCAAGCACCGAAACTGAACGATTCATTACGATTTACGATTGCGCGAGAGCGCCGACAAGAGGCGACGCCCGGGGACAAGGGTCACATTGCGTTGTCAGTAAATAACCAAATTAAACAGCAGTGGTTAGACCGTTGGACTGCAAAGTCAGAGGTCTCGGGTTTAAACCCACGCAAGTCTGTCTTATCAAAAGCATGTGCGTATTAAAAACATCGTGAGGAAACCTGCATGCCTAAGAGTTTTTAGAAGGTCTGTGAAGTTCGCCGTCCTGCACTGGGCCAGCGTAGTGGACTACGGCTTAAACCCTCTCAGTCCGTGTCCTTCCAAACCGTGCCCAGCGGTGGGATAGTTTCTTAACAGGGCTAATATTGTTATTTTATTAACCAAATTAAAACAACACGAGTTTTTTAATATAGTTAAAATAGTTATTTTTTAATTAAGCCATTCATGAACCATATTTATGGTTTTGGCGATGGCCTATTAATCCACTTCGGCTTTGGCCGAAAATCTTGGCCAAAACTTGTATCTATATCATCACGCCAGAACCCTTGCGGGGTAGGCAGAGTACAGAGTTCAACAGGTTCTCTCCTTACATACCTAGCTGCCTACCTCCACTCTCATAGTTCGTCTCATACACGTTCGCCGGTACCGTAGACACTTGACTTACCCTTCAGATAAGACACGGTCTATTTGGTCATGGTAAGATAGTCTAGGTCTTCCCCGGTACCTACATCCTTCCACTTTCGCATTGTATATCTGTTTTGTCATTCTTCCTTCTGACATTCTTTCTATATGCCCGAACCAACGGAGCATACCCTTTCTCATCTTTACACCGATACAATATTGTATGCCTACTCGCTTTCTTACTATGCTGTTGCGAATGTGATCGGTCAGCTTCACTCCGCACATCTTTTGCAGAGCTTGCATTTCCATCGCATTTATCCTGCTTTCATTCTCCTTCTTACATGCCCAGCTCTCGCTGTCATATAACAGCGTTGGGACAAGCACTCCGTTATGTATGGCCAGCTGCGCCTTTTGGCTTAAGTGCCGGCTCTCAAGTAGCTTTCCCATCGCACCATTCACTCTTCTCTCTATGTCAGCGGTGTATTTTCCATCCTTACTAATTGCGCATCCAAGATATACAAACTCATTCACTTGCACTCCGATAATCCCTTATAGTCTAAGAGAGGATTCTCTCCTCTTTGCTGATCAATGTTACCATATAAACTACATTTGGTAACGCAAACTAAAATATAAATACTTCCAAATCAAGGATGTCCGTTAATACGTTTAAATGACATTGAAGTCTGTAATTCCATTTTAAGTTGCTTTATATTTGTTTTTTTCATCAGCTCGTTAAATTCGTTGTTTTTGGTAATTAACAAATTTATTTTGTTTTTAAATTTTTGTTGTTAGGTATGGTTTGTTCCTGTTGTTAAGTAAGCCTAGTCAGTTAACAAGATTAAGTAATTTTTTTGAGGGACTATTGAGCGCAGTGTTTAAGAGCTTAAGCCGCTTCGTCCACTGTTCGTCGCGGGCTCGATTCCCGCATGGGACAAATCTTTGTGTAACCCACAATTAGTTAGTAGTTACAAAATTAAGAGGACAAGTCGAGAGTCTCCGTAACCGGCGAGTGTGTATGAGACGAACTATGAGAGTGGAGGAAGCCAGAGAGGAAAGGAAGGAAGGAAGTATGTAGGGAAAAAATCTATTAGAACTCTGTACTTTCTGCCTACACCGGAAGGGATCTGGCGTGATGATATATTATAATTTGAAAAGAAAGTTTATGTATAAAAGCGAGCTTAACTTAATATTGAGTTATTTTCAGCAAGCCTTAGAACGATATAATAATATAATAATAACAGCCTATACTGCCCACTGCTGGGCAAAGGCCTTCACTCACAAATCGAGGTAAGAGAGATTAGGTCATACTCCACCACGTGGACCCAGTGCGGATTGGTGGAGGCAGGTTTGTGGCCACCTGCTGTTGGACTTTTCAAGCTGCCTTTAAGGCTTCCAACTCGGCTTAACGACTACCACATTAAGTGGTAACCGGGACCAACGGCTTAACGTGCCTTCCGAAGCACGGAGACGCTCGAATATGAAAATGCCACAAACGGTCACCCATCTCAGGCCGACCGAGTCGAATGCTGCTTAACCTTGGTGATCGGTAAGAACACTGCGGTCCCACAGCGCTGCGAGCTCCTCACGATACAGAGATACAGAGAACGATGCAGAGATGAAAATAGATTAGAGGATAGCAACCAATGTACTCACAGTAGAAAGAAATATGTACCTAAAGTAACCATACATATTGTACAAAATATTATATTAACTGAAAAATCTAACAAAATTAAACTAAATATACTAACATCCATATTTTTTAAACGTAGCGCCACACTAGGATTAATTCCTGTATCGTGGGTGCGTTTACAAACATGAAAATTCACATACACAAATACCCAGACCGGAACAAATAATTGTGGATCACACAAAGATTTGTCCCGTGCGGGAATCGAACTCGCGACTATTAGACACAGTGGGCGGAGCGGCTTAAGCTCTTAACCACTGCGCTAAATCGTCTATCTCTCTATATATTTATATCATCACGCCAGCTCCCTCGCGGGGTAGGCAGAGAGTACAGAGTTCCAACAGGTTATTTCCTTACATACCTCACTGTCTTCCTCCACTCTCATAGTTCGTCTCATACACACTCGCCGGTTACGAAGACTCTTGACTTGCCCTTCAGATAAGACACGGTCTATTTGGTCATGGTAAGATAGTCTAGGTCTTCCCCGGTACCTACATCCTTTCACTTTCGGTTAATTGTCCGTCATATAATAAAATATAACTAAATGTATACATATATAAATGTATACAAAAACATATAGGGTAAATAAATTACCGATTCATGATGACAGGATATGTTCTTTAGTTCTCTTCTTGAAGTCGTTCAGGGAAATGCTATTGCGGATAGAATGCGGGAGTGAGTTCCACAAGTGAACTGCGCGGACAATAAAATAATAGTTATAACGGCTAGAAGTGAAGAAGAAGAGAGAGAAAAAGGGAAGAAGATGTGCGACAAGGCTTTCCCCTAGAAACTAGAAATTCAAAGCGTTTCTTGAGATATGCTGATGAATTAGAATTGTGGGAAACAGAATAGAGAAGTGAAAGTACGTATCTTGACGACGTCGAATAGGCAACCACCTAAATTGCGCCTGAAGTTCCGACACATAGTCGTATTTCCAGAGTCCAAAAAAAACGGATGCACAAATTTTGAAGTCGTTCGAGCTTATTGAGGTGCTTCTTCGCGTCGAGAAAACACAAATCAGCATAGTCCGGAAGGGGAAGAAAGGGAGATTGAGCAAGAGTCTGAAAGGCCAGGAAGTTTTGAAGCCGTTTGAGAGACTGGAAGGAGCAATAAATACTTCTGTGTCGGTCTGGGTGTTTGTGGATGTGAATTATCATGTTTGTAAACGCACCTTCGTACAGGAATAAACCCTAGTGAGGGGCTACTTTTAAAAAAAAACTACGTAAGAGAATTTGATTCTTGTGGTTATGTATGGTCTCATTTCTTTTATGTTTTAGAAAGACGTAGCCCGACACTCCGATTAATTCCTGTGTCGTGGGTGCGTTTACAAACATGACAATTCACATACACAAATACCCAGACCGGAACAAATATTTGTGGGTCACACAAAGATTTGTCCCGTGCGGGAATCGAATCTGCGACTATTAGACACAGTGGGCGGAGCGGCTTAAGCTCCTAACCACTGCGCCAAGTCGTCCGTCGAATTTCGACGGAAAAAACGAGGCAGTCTGGTCTATTATATTAGTATATTTTAAATAGTCAAGAGTCTCCGTAACCGGCGAGCGTATATGAGACGAACTATCAGACTGGAGGAAGCCAGAGAGGTATGTAAGGAAAGAGCCTTTTAGAGCTCGGAACTCTCTGCCTACCCCGCAAAGGATCTACCGTGATGATATAGATAGATAGATCATAATTACTGAGACCAACATCAGAATCAAAGATACTTGATTTTGTATGATTTGATTTGAAACTTTTTTCGACTATAGATGCGAAGAACCTCACACTCGTCAGGCACACTACACGGCATGGTATCAACGAGAAAATCAAAACTAATTCACAAAATCACTAAAAAGTCTATGCCTGCAGTGGCTATTTAGTGCGGGTTACTTCCTTTCCTCTAATATGGTCGAGGGAGGTGCTGACTGCTCAGTAGTCGTACTCGTGACCGTGTGCTGCTCGTGGACACTGATTTACCCAGAATCTTTTAGCTTATCATTATTACATATATTTAGAATTATTTTTAGTTTTATACCTCAGTCGTTAGGCATCACACTGGAGCTGGATCGCATACAGAAATTGATGAAAAAAATGCATGGAGATTTAGATAAAAAAGGCAAGTCCGCTAAGTTTCTCGCCGGATCTTCTTAGTGGAGGCCCCGTTCCAACCCGGTGGTAGATTAGTAAGTAAAAAAAAATGTAAATATGACCATTTGTAAATATCCTCGTTAGTCTAGTGACAATGCGCATTGCTTGGTGATCACGAGGGTTTAAATCTTAGGTCAGACAAATGAGGTTGCTCTAACGAAAACTTCCCAGTATAAGTCCGGAGTCTGGAATTGTGCCCGGTATATAGCAATAGGCTCGCCCCCTATGACATGGGACCTCACATCGTCGGCGAAAAGCGGGTGTACTCAGTACACCTCTGTCACCCCCGCTTGTGGAATATAGGCGTGACGGTGTTGTTAATATGGAACCCCCGTGGGGTTGACATAAAATAAATCACTTGAGTTAAATATTTTTTTACCATTAAATTCCGGCCACTAATTCGTCTAATTTAAGATTAAATCCAATGTAAATAAGTAAACAAAATACACTTTCAATCAATATTTAACACAAAAAATACACTCACATCCGACAATCTAAAAAAAACAACAAAAATAATAAATTTACATCTATTAATAGAAAAAAACAGCAAAAAGGAACTCACCAAAGATTAAAAAAACTAATGAATGAAAAATAAATTACCAAAATGGCGGCGCGTAATATAGTATTAGATACGGGTTATATATAAATATTGACAGATACGGGTTTGATCGACGAAAGTCGAGAATACACTGCGCCCCGTGCTAAGTTTTCATTATTTATATTATCAGGTTTTTATTCGCTATGACCATACAACGCGGTGTGTTACGATAACTACCATTGAGTTCTGACATGACATTGACGTGTAATTCCCTATGCCACTAGGGTACCACTAAACAATCATTTCAGGTAGATTGAGTCAAAGAGATTGATCCGTTTGTGTTTTTTTTTTGTTTTGAGAAAAACGTAGTCCCACACTAGGATTTATTCCTGTGTCGTTTGTGCGTTTACAAACATGAAAATTCACATACACAAATACCCAGACCGAAACAAATGTTTGTGAGTCACACAAAGATTTGTGCCGTACGGGAATCGAAATCGCGACTATTAGATACAGTGGGCGGAGCGGCTTAAGTTCTTAACCACTGTGCTAAGTTATCCGTCGTCCATTGAGTTATTATTGTGCGACAAGGATCTATTGGCTCGTGGATGACATTGAAAGAGTTGGTGTGAAATTAGCGTTATTTAGTAAAATTGTCCTACTATCTATCTATCTATCTATCTATACCCTCACGCCAGATCCCTTGCGGGGTAGGCAGAGAGTACAGAGTTCCAACAGGTTCTTTCCTTACATACCTCTCTGGCTTCCTCGACTCTCATAGTTCGTCTCATACACGCTCGCTGGTTACGGAGACTCTTGACTTTTCCATCAGATAAGACTCGGTTTATTTGGTCGTGGTAAGATAGTCTAGGTCTTCCCCGGTACCTGCATCCTTCCACTTTCACATTGTATATCTGTTTTGTCCTACTGCCAGGGAAATATTTCAACAGATAGGTCCGCAAGGTTACTCATTAAAACAAGAACTTGGGAAAGGACATTGTCGAAAATTGCCCCAGAACCAACAAAAATTTGACTCATACCATCATTATTTATATATTTTATCAAAATAATGGCAAATATCAGTATCTAACGGACAATTTGCAATCTAAAACGGATATTTCATAGTATTGTAAGTACTTATATCGAAGTCGTCGACATCTTTACTGAATGTCAACACACGATATAACCTCATATGTGTTAATGGCTATTGAATTATAACCTCAAAATCTAATACTTTTTGTGCAATATTGCGATTCTCCCGCTTGTCCGTTCAATAATAAATGCCTTAAGAGAATTTATGGGTGATTTGAAATCATACATGTAGTTTTTCATTGCTGTTGGTTCTGGGGAAAATCATGTATGGGAGCAGAACAATGTCCTTTATAGTATAAACGGCAACTCTGCGACTGTCATGAAATGATATTTCACTTGATGACAGCGTTAGTTCAAATTTAAGGCGCGGGCCAAAATTCTTGCGGTATACCACGCACTATAGAAGACACTTCAAGTAAATTTACTGTAGCAAAAGTTAGATAGCGTACACTCTAGTTACCTTTGTACCAAGTGCTTCCCCCAACCTGACACCTTCAAGTGCTTAAATCTATTTCAAAGAAAGCCTTCATGTCACTAAGATACTGTTAAACAACTCTAGAAACTAAACAATTTATCTACACTAATATAATAAAGAGGAAAGATTTATATTTTTGTATGTTTGTAACGAATAAACTCAATAACTACTGGACCGATTTTAATGATTCTTTCACCATTACAAAGCTTTATTATCCAAAAGTAACATAGGCTATACAACATAGATAGGTGGCGCAGTTGTCGACCGGGTATGAAATCGCGGGAAATTGCTGGTTATCCGTAAAAAAAACCAACTTCCCCTCTAACCCCGCGGTCATCAAGTTGCGTGCCAATTTTACAGCCTATACAATCTTTTGGGCGGTGATCAAAATCGGAACTAATTCTGTAATCAAGTGAAATATCACGTCATAACAGCCGCAGAGTTGCCATTTGCTATGAAAGTTTCCCTAGTTTTTTATAATTAATAGCCGTGCGGACCCAACTGTTAAAATATTTACCTAAAAGTAGGAAAATTTCACTGAATAATAACCCTAATTGCACACCAATGCCCTGTTTGTAATCCACGGGCCAATAGATCCTTGTCGCAGTATAATAACCCAATGGACGACGAACGATTTAGTGCACTGAAAGAAAGAAAGAAAGAAAATTTGTGGGTCAAACAAAAATTTGTTCCGGTCTGGGTATTTGTGTATGTGAATTTTCATGTTTGTAAACGCACCCACGACACAGGAATAAATCCTAGCGGGGGGCTACGTTTTTCTAAAAACAATAAAAATACTAAAAATGAATCAATCTCTTTGACTCAATCTACCTGAAATAATCGTTTAGTGGTACCCTAGTGGGATAGAGAAGATTATTTCGCGAAGCTATCGTAACGCATCGTGTTTCGTTATAGGGAATAAGGAAACAGAGTCCAGTAAATAAGCTATCCTACAAAATATCGTAACTTGTTTGTAGCGCCATCTTTTGATAAACTATCAAAATTATCAACGGTAAATAAAAGTCCCAGTTACTATTTAATATGGTAGCCGTGAAGCCAAGTTGGAAACTATATAGGTGGCCTAACAAGTTCCTCTAGCAGATGGCCACAAACCTGTCTCCAGCGCAACACACTGGTTCCGTGTGGTGGAGTATATTTTTGACTCAGCATTGGGGGGGGACAGTGTAGGCTGATAATATTATTATTCTATAAACAATACAAGGCCATTAAATGCAAAACGGTTCTTGAAAAAGTCTCGACCATTTAAGAAATTTAAAAAATGGAACCTCAGCGACATAAATGCACCACAGATATTACCTAAGGTATGCATAGTAGATTTTTGCCACTACCACTTAAGTAAAGCTTGATGGTATTGAGTTATTTATTATTTTCGTCTGTAATATTTATTTTTTTAAAGGTGAGTTGATATAAAGCACGATCTCATCACTCAGTACATTTCAATTCGTCTGTGATTCGCATCAAAATATTTAGTACAAGATTTCACACATAGATGGCGCAAAATGAAATGATACCGCGTAGTTAAATGTTAATTTTAATTATCTTTCTTCTTCTTCTTATTTTTATTAATGGCCGCACACTTTAACAGTGTATTTCGCCAATGTCAAGTAGTAATAGAGTATAACAGTAAATTATAAAAATTGGCTTCTTGTCGCCATTACGGCAAAAAACCTTAATTATCTTTATTTTTACACATTTCAGATGGAAGAAAGAAAGAAAATAAAATGAATTTTGCTACGAGTAGGTACAAGGTATAGCAGTGATAGCCTAGTGGTTAGACCGTTGGACTGCAAAGTCAGAGGTCTCGGGTTCAAACCCAGGCACGCATCTCTGTTTTTTTGTGAAAGCATGTGCGTATTTAAAATTAATTATCACTTGCTTTAACGGTGAAGGAAAACATCGTGAGGAAACCTGCATGCCTAAGAGTTTCTCGAAGGTGTGTGAAGTTCGCCAACCCGCACTGGGCTAGCGTGGTGGACTATGGCCTAAACCCTCTCAGTTTGTGAGGAGGCCCGTGCCCAGCAGGGGGACAGTTTCTTAACAGGGCTAATATTATTATTATTAGGTACAAAATAAACTTTGGTTATAAATATGTTACATGAACTCGCTACAAAAACGGACCCAAGCATCCAAGCAGCAACCAAGACCTCAGCATAAAGCTAGCTGCTTATGCGACCTGCGGTGATCTACCGTTGAGCTGTTTGGTGACGTCATGAACCTTCACAAAAAGAGAAAAGGAAAGAAGAAAAATACCAGAGTTCAGTGTAACATAATGTATAAAATAAATTTACGTCTGTATTTCGCAAGCGGGAGTGAAAGATTTGGATGAAATTTGGCGCACAGGTTTATTACCTTTTTTTATTTATTTTACGAGAGGAAATGCGTATCGCATACCCACTTGCTTGCACCCACTAAAACCCCTCAGCGTCCCACTGCCCTTTTGCCGGGCCACTTGTCACCAGCATGACCTCTGTGGCACCGGCGGGCTCGGTCCGTGTGCGGACCTCGACACGTGTTAGGGGAGTTCGGTCTTCCCCCTACCGCCTTTCGGAGGCGGCGCGAACGCAGCGCTTTTAAGCGCGGGCCTGCGTGTGCTAGGGCGCCGGGGTGCCCTCCCCGACGCCTGCGGGCCGAGATGCGCCTTCGCCCAACGCGCCGTCTACGAGCGGGATTGGAGGACGTTTTCTCCCTCACCCGCTCTGCCTCCTCCTTAGCGGACATGACGGCCTCGCAAAAGGCCGCCATTGCCACCCAGGCGCTCTCGCTCCCAACCATGGATGATATCACGGTCGGAAGCGACAGCGCCTGTCCCCCTGCACCGAGCGCTCCGGCGAGCCGACACCGCTCATCATCCCATGCCGGGCACACCAGCAACGTGTGCGCCGCCGTGTCTTCCGGGGCCGCACAATGGTGGCAGCACTCCGCCTCCTCAAGTAGTTTATTTCCTGAATTAACACATAGGATACTTTTATCCCGGATAAATGTTAGGTGCCTGTCTAAAGTCAACGCGGGCGAAGTCGCGGGCAGAAGGTAGTATTAATATAGAGAGAAAAAAATTGTTTCTTTATAATCCACGGAACCGATCCACCAACTCTGAAAATACTGAACTGATTTTAGTAATTCTTTCGCCATTTGAAAGCTGCATTTTAACATGATTTTTCATAATTGTTATTTCTCTTTGATATGAAAAAGAGGTATCCGAAAACCAAGGTAACCTGTTGGCCGCGAGGACTTTACAGCTTCACCGGACTTAAGGGCGACCGTATAACCACTACGCTCGAGCCAGAAAGGCAAGGGGCGACATACTCGAGGGCGCCTTGAAGAGGCAGCTTCGGTTGGTACAGTCGCTGTGGGGGGACGGGGTGCACTACTAAGTGCACCGGTCAACCGCCGGCTATGGGAGGGGATCTACGACTACGTCGTCGTCGCTCGTATTCTGAGCGGAAAGAATGGATGACAAAGCATCAGGGGGATCGGTGAGAACATGTCGCGGCCGGCGGTAGCGGCAGGGGTCGGGGGGCGGATAAGTAAGAGATTGGACGGGCGTTGGGGCAGACAGATTCTAGAGTGGAGACCACGTATTGGCAAGTGCAGCGTGGTACGGCCGCCTGCAGATGGACCGACGATCTTGCGAAGATCGCAGGAAGTCGTTGGAAGCAGGCGGCATCAGACCGGTTGCGCTGGAGAGCGATTGGGGAGGTCTATTTTTAGCAGTGGACAAGTATTGGGTGATATGATGATGAAAAAGAGGATATGCACAGAATACCTTTCGCCGCAGTATTTTTGGTGACAATGAGACAGGGTGCAAGCCGATCGCCATTTTTCGGCCAAAAAATTTAGGAAGACTAGATTTTTTTAATGAGCAGTGCTATCTATCTATCTATATCATCACGCCAGATCCCTTACGGGGTAGGCAGAGAGTACAGAGTTCCAACAGGCTCTTTCCTTACATACCTCTCTGGCTTCCTCTACTCTCATAGTTCGTCTCATACACGCCGCCGGTTACGGAGACTTCTGGCTTGTCCTTCAGATAAGACCCGGTCTATTAAGCAGTGCTATCCTAGTGGTTAAACCGTTGGATTGCAAAGTCAGAGATTTTGGGTTCAAACTCAGGCACGCACCTCTTTCTTGGCGCAAGCATGGGCATATTAAAAATGAATTATCACTTGCTTTAAGGGTGAAGGAAAACATCGTGAGGAAACCTGCATGCCTAAGAGTTTCTCAAGGGTGTGTGAAGTTCGCCAACGCACTGGGCCAGCGTGGTGGACTATGGCCTAAGCCCTCTCAGTTTGAGAGGAGGCTCGTGCCCTACGGTGGGACATATTCTTAACGGGGCTAATATTATAGATTTTTTTAATTTTTCATGGACATGGAAAAGTCTTAACTCTTCTGTATTTTTTTTTCTGGTTTTAAATCTCTGTTAGTCCCTATACTAGCAGGAATATGATAGTATTTTAAAAAAAGGAAAAATTCGTTTCTTTGTAGTCGATTAACTCTAAAAATACGGGCGGCTGCGGAGCCGCGGGAAACTGCTATTAATAAATACAATAAATTGTCTTCAAGTCGAGACTCATAAAAATCACTTTGCATTAATAACGCATTTAGTAGCGCATAGCGGAGCTAGCGATTACGGTTTGGGGTTCGAATCCTCAGACAAAGTGTAGTTATTCTTTCGACAAAAAGTCCCAGTATAAGTCCGGAGTCTGGAATTGTGCCCGGTATACGAGGCATGCCTTTTAAGTTCTGTCGTTTCCATATTTCCCGGCAATTTTGAATTTGGAACTGTTCTATATTCAAATGTGTTTAAATTTTGAATCTCAAAACAGTTGAAAGTATTAGGATTAATGCTATTGTTTAGTCACAGCGTCGATTGGAATCTGTCAGGTTACGTACGAAAATGAATTTTTCTAAGGAAAATGTTCGTGCAATAATTTTCTACAACTTTAGAAGAGGCCTGACACGGCTTCAGTGTTTTGAAGAGCTAACATCTGTGTTCAGTGATGAAGCCCCATGTATGCGGACTGTCGAACGCTGGTATTTAGACTTCCAGCGTGGACATACTAGTGTTAGTGATAAATCTCGCGAAGGACGCCCAAAATCCGCCTTCACTGAAGATAACATCATTGCTGTGAGACAACTAATTCTCGAAGATCGTTATGTGACGTATCGAGAGATAGAGGCTCTATTAGGCATCTCAGGGACAACCATTCAGAAGATCTTGCATGAAGCGCTTGGTGTGAGAAAGCTAGTTTGCCGTTGGATACCGCATCTGCTTTCCGACGATCACAAGGCGGTCCGCGTCAGATGGTGTAAGAAAACTCTGCAAAGGTTCAACCGAGGTGAGCCAAATCACGTCTACAACATCACTAGTAGTGACGAATTTTGGATCTATGCCTACGATCCTGATTCCAAACAACAATCTACAACCTGGGTCTTTTAAGACGAGCCAAAGCCGACTAAAGTTGTTCGTTCTCGAAGCACTTCAAAGAAGATGGTGGCCACATTCGTTGGAAAAACCGGCCATGTTGCGACTATTACACTTGAAGATCGTAGAACGGTTAACGCAGAGTGGTATACCATAGTTTATTTACCACAAGTTATCGCCGAACTTCGAAAATCTAACTCAAAGCGACGCATCATCCTGCACCACGACAACGCAAGCTCACACAGCGCTCGTCAAACGATTGAGTATTTGAAGCAGGAAATAGTAGAAATTCTTGACCATCCTCCATACAGTCCTAACCTAAGCCCTAACGATTTCTTTACATTTCCTAAAACTAAGAAAAGTCTTCGTGGTCAAAGGTTCCAGTCTGGTGAAGAAGCAGTCGACGTTTTCAAGTCAGCCATTTTGAACACCCCCACTTTAGAGTGGAATAAATGTTATAATAACTGGTTTGAGCGAATGGAAAAGTGTATTAAGCTACGTGGTGAATACTTTGAAAAACAATAAAAAGTACTATAAGGTTCTAGTTGTGTTTTTTTCTTCAAACGACAAAACTTAAAAGGCATGCCTCGTAATGTAAACTCGACCCCTATTATATTGGAGTGTAACATCGTCGGCGAAACTCGTTGATGTAGTGGCAAAGCGCGGTGATCACGAGCTTCTGGGTTCAAATCCTAGGTCGGACAAATGAAGTTTTTCGTTAGACTTCATTTGTCGGATGCAATTCGAGCGCGATCTGTCACCACTGTGGTGGGGCCCGGGATTCCACAGAGCACCCGCTCGTCGAGTGCCCAGCGTGGGCCTCCGAGCGGCGGATCCTGGTCAACCGGATCGGACTGGACATCTCCTTGCCGGCAATAGTAGCGGCTATGCTGGCAGGGGATTCGGCGTGGGGGGCCGTATCCTCCTTCTGCGAGACTGTGATGTCCCAGAAGGAGGAGGCCGATCCCGGTCGCCGAAGGCGACGGCGCCGGGGCGGAGGCCCAGGCTCCCCAGCCCAATAGCTCGGTGCTTTATAATACGGGCTAACTTGTGTCCCCTACCGCAATAGCTGGTAGGGGACCCCCCCTGCACCAACACCCGCAGGGGGGCCTTTGAGGTCGTGGGACGCTGGGGTGGGGCCCTAAGCGTCCTTCACGCGCGACCTTTTTTTTCGTGGGAAAAACTCGGTTTCGCCACGAAAAACAAAAAGAAAAAAAAAGGTAAGGCTTAATGTGCCTTACAAAGCACAGAGACGCTCGAATATGAAAGTGGCACAAACGGTCACTCATCTCAGGCCGACCGAGTTGAACTTACGTTGGTGATCGGTATTTAACCTTGGTGATCGGTAAGAACACCGCGGTCGTACAGCTCTACGGGCGTCTCATAAAAGTTTGTTCCATTTTAACTATCAGGATAATCAATTAGTGTGCAGTAATAACCGAGGGCTCTATTATCTTTGATCAAACGCGGCGCGTTTTCATAACTTCGTAAAATGATCGATAGTATTCTACATGCCACCGGAGTACCAAGAATCATAAGATCTCGCGGTACATGTTCAATTAGTCGTCCATAGTATAGATTCTATACTCCATATTATTATAAATTCGAATGTAACTGTCTGTGTGTCTGTTACCTTCTCTTGCCTAAACTGCTTAACAGATTATAATCAAATTCGGCAAGCATATAGATTAATTAAGGAGCTCATTTCAGGGGTTTTCTTACCTCCCCCCTTACGCAAAAGTATGTCCCAAACATCTATCTATCTATATCATCACGCCAGCTCCCTCACGGGGTAGGCAGAGAGTACAGAGTTCCAACAGGTTCTTTCCTTACATACCTCTCTGGCTTCCTCCACTCTCATAGTTCGTCTCATACACACTCGCCGGTAACGGAGACTCTTGACTTGCCCTTCAGCTAAGACACGGTCTATTTGGTCATGGTAAGATAGTCTAGGTCTTCCCCGGCACCTACATCCTTCCACTTTCGCATTGTATATCTGTTTTGTCATTCTTTCTTCTGGCATTCTTTCTATATGCCCGATCCAACGGAGCATACCCTTTCTCATCTTTACACCCAAACATCTGTTAAGAAATATATCGCCAAAGAACTTTTATATTCGCAGAAATGAATGATACCTTAAATGGGAGCCATGTCTATTAATCTCTAATTTAAGACCTTGAAAGCAGATTACTCATAAATACAATTTAATAAAATAAAATCTTTAAAATTATTGTCTTTGATTTTCAATTAAGCCGGACGCGTTAAGATGTGTTGCGTAAATGTCAGGGACCAGCTGAAAATCAGTGTTGTGTATATATGCACAGCAAATACTGAGCTTGCCGTTTCGCCCATTTTTTAGTGGCTACACCATTTCATAGAGAATAAAATACCAAATATATACTCGTATTAATGACTATATTAATGACATTTTATTCATTCATTTAACAATACACTAATGTTATTTGATTCATGATTTCATGACTCTTTTCAACATTTATGATCCATGTAAATATTACTAGTGAGTGACTGACATGTGTGTTTATAATAATAATATGCCCGCAGGGCAGCTTGGGGCGAGCTGTTGGTGAGTAACGACACCACAGACCCGAGTGCTTCAGAGAGTCGGTCAGGACCCCCAACTCGGCGTGTCTTCGTCGGTCGAGTGGAAACCGAAGGGTGCCCGCAGGACTTTTGGATCTGGCTAGCCTTAATTGGCCGTCCAGAGAGGAGCCGTGAGAGCTATATCGACGTAGGAAGATAATGCGTTCCTACGTCGATGTACTCTAGGGGTGGAAGTGTTAAAGGGCATAACGCCGCGAGTAACTTCGGAGAAAGCGCAGCACACCTCTCTACACCCCTGAGCCGCTCACACCGGTGTTGCCTTCAGTTGTCCTAGGACGACCGTTTGAGGGCCCATCTAGTAAGCGGCGGGTCACCGCCGGCTACGGGTAATTAGGTATCACTAATTATGGCCGGTGTCCATCCCCTTTGAAATAGTCCAGTTTTTGTCCATCAAACCTCATTTACATAGCCCTTGTTTTCTTTCCATAATTTACAATAGTCCTTGCATCTGCCGGGGTCAGTTCGCTGGTTATGTTTCTTCATTTTCAGCAAGTGATGTCAGCAGGTGGGTTACATAACATTAACTTCTCGCAAAGGGCCTCTACGTGTTGGACCCATGTCCCCATGCAAGCCTTTCAAAGGTCCGGGTAAAGCCCGTGAATCTCAGCGAGATACATTTAATAATATAATAATAATTTATTGTTTTCAACACAAACGCATGTTACAATTTGTGATATAACAAAATAATTCCTTAATTACAATTTCTACCTTTGTGAGTGACTGGTGTCCGAACTAGGGGTAACCTGTGCGGCGGATTACCGGATCATCGACGGTGTTTGAATCTGAATTATTGATGGAAAAGATAATGTATTCTTACTACTCTTATTATTTATTACATATTGCATGTCAATTATTTGGCGAAACATGTTGAACTATAATTAAGTTTGTAATATCTGTGTAACCATGTTTCAAGCAATAAATGATTTCTGATTCTGATAATAGAGTTTTATGAAGCGATTTATTAATAATAATATTCTTTATTGCAGCCCTGGAGGCCATATCAATACAATTGTATACAGTATAAAGTAAAAATTAAAATACATTATTGCTTTTAATAATTAAAATCAGTTTGCCGTCGGTACTTTGTTTATTTCATTGCAATAATTAATTAATTAAAATAGCAGATTAAATTTTTCTGCACAAATTATTTAACGGGCAGATAGACTGCAGAGTTTACTAAATTGCCTTAAAATAAATGTACCCTCGCGAATACTTGATATTTGTGATACTTTGGAGGTGTATATCAAAAAGTTATTTTAACACCATAATTGTAATGGTCCTTAATATTCAATTTAATTTAATTTTTGATATTTTATTTGTATAAATTTTTAACTTCACTTATTTGTATCATTAATAATTGTTCTTTTTACAAACCTAACATATATATTTTATTTAGTATTTTTTCTCATACAGTTCGTTTAGAATTCTGTAAGAATGAAAGATTTGAGTTTTTGCTTTCATATAGACTTTTTATGTTTCTAGTTACATCGTTATTTCTTTTTGTTTTATAATAACTTCACGTGAGTTGTGTCACTTCCCAAAAACTGGATCTTGTTTACTAAAACAACCTGTGTATATCTTTCGGTGAAGATCCATATAATAATAAAAATAATAATAAATAATAAAAAAGTAAGACCGCCTTATGATTACTAAAACAAAGTTTTTTTTTATTTACAGGTAGGTAGCTGATACGAAGCATGGCCGAATCTAAGAAGAAATGTCGACAGCATAGTGTTGATTATTTAATATTTCGTTTCGTTCCATCAAAGGCAGACAAGTGATTGCCCATATGCCTTTTATGCAACAAAGTTTTGAGCAATGACTCTATGAAACTATCGAAGCTCGAAGATCATCTAAGAAGGTGTCATCCTGATAAAATAGGTAAAGATTAGAAATATTTTCAAGCATTAAAGGAAAAATATAAAAAGAGACCCACCGTGCACAGTATGTTCGCTTTAACATATGAAAGTAACGATGCTGGCTTGCGGGCAGCGTCAATTTAATAAAAACAAAGGGTGTAATTTCAGCTTTTCTTGGAAAATTAAAATTTATGAAGAAAAATATTAGTGGGCGCGAACTTTCCCAGTTTTCAAACTTGTCACAGGTAGAATGCCGTGATGAAGATATACAGATACACGTTCAAATAATACGTTCAAAATTTAATTGCCCTGCATGATGACTTCAAAATCAGATTTGAAGATATTCTGACGATGGAAATACCACCATGGATCATAAATCCATTTAATGAAATGGATGTGGAGAATGTGATATTACAAGACTAGCTACTCGAGCTTAGCACAGAGTATGAGCAATGAGGAGCGGAATGTGAAATTTAAAAGAGGGTATTAAATATTTTGGCCGCAGGCAGAAATACTCGAAAAATATCCTAGACTGTGGGGAAATGCGAGAAAGCTTTTGATAGCGTTTCCCTCGTCATATCTTATCGAAAAAAGTTTTAGTGTCGTTACAAACCCTTTAAAAAAATAAAGGAGCAGATTGAATATCACGGATCGGGGAGATTTGCGGTAATTCCTAACAAAACCGAAGCCAAATATTAATTATTTGCTGTCAATCTATCAAGTACATTCCTCCCATTAAAATTATGACTATTTTGTGATTTTCATTGTAGAAGTTACGTTATTAATGTTTAATTTTAATTATATTACGACTGTTATCATACTACAATGTAATATGATAACAATAATAATTAATAGTGTAATAATTACATATTTGAATAAATACAACACAAAAAATATACTATTTTGCTTTTTATATTTACCACTCCGAATGGGGAGTTCTCTAAATGAAATAAGTGAGAATTGATTGGTTCCTTGTGCTGTGCGTGGATGTCATAAAAACAAAGTTGGATGGAATCACTTTTTTGATCGGCCAACTTTACTCTTTTGATATCCACTCACAGCACAATCAATTAATTAATTACCCAATCAATTCTCACTTTTTTTCGAAAACTATTAATTCGTGGTTGGAACTCAGCCGCAACGTAAATTTCCATAGTTATATCTAATCTTCACATTTTTTGTCGAGTTTTGGGAATATGGTAAAAATGTAGCTGGACGGGGTCTACCGGAACCAGCTAAATTTTGAAAGTGGTCTATGAGAAAAAAAAGTCTGGGAACCTCTGGTCTAACCACTTGGCTATCACTGCTTTTCTGCCACACTTGTTTATTTTTATTGTTTATCGACTTCGCCTATTGCTCTTGATTATTTATCTGAGTAGAATTTTTTTTATTTATTATTTAATAATAAAAATATCGGTAATAAAACCATTGCATGAGCAAGGCAAAGTAAAGAAAACATTAACAATTGCAGGCCAGTAGCACTCCCATAATTTCTAAGATCTTTGAAAAAGTCATCTACAATAATCTATATGACTATCTAGAAAAAAATGAGCTGTTGGCGAAAGAACAAATGGGATTTAGAAAAAGTAAATCAATTAATTTGGCCGTATATAGCTTTCTATTTAAGGTCCTAACAAATATGGATAAAAAGCGCCCAGCGCTTGCACTTTTTATGGACGTGAAAAAAGGATTTGACCGTGTTAGTCATCAAATCCTGTTAGATAAGCTATATTCATACGGCATAAGATGTAATGTACATGAATTAATTAAATCATACCTAAACGTGAGACAACAAATGACACAAATAGAAAATATCTGCTACAAAACTAAAACTAAGTTTACATACCTATCAAACCTAAGATGCGTGGAATATGTTGTACCACAGGGAAGCGTCCTGGGACTTCTACTGTTTCTAGTATACATCAATGATCTACCTTAAGTTACAAATTACACGATGACTCTTTTCGCGGACGACAGCACTATACTTTTCGTTAAAAACAATCATAACAATTACGAAAGTTCAATAAATGATACTATTTAATCGATTTTAGAATGGCTAATAAGTAATGATTTGAAAATTAACATTGACAAGGCCAAATTACTTAATTTAAGACAAAGAATAAATAAGGTAGGTGAATTGAATATACATTACTGTGACGAGAAGGTTGAAGAGATAGAATGTATGAAATTTCTAGGTCTGCCAATAGACAACAAAATGCAATGGAAACAACATATTGAATCCATTTGCCAAAAACTAAATAAATATTCTTTTGCTCTGTACAACCTTATAAACAGTAGATACTTTAACAATACTGACTGCATACCACGGTTACGTCTCGTCGACCTTAAAATATGGCGTAATATTCTGGGGCAACTCCGCAAATGTGGAACTTGTATTTAGAGCCCAGAAAAGATGTGTTAGCGCTATTTATCATCTCAAACAAACCGATTCTTGTAAGCCATATTTTACTAAGTCAAAGCTACTAACACTGCCTTGCATATACATCTATGAGAATGCATTTGTTATTAAAAATAATATGTATTTGTTTGACCACTGCATTAGGGAACGAAATAAGATAAGCTATGTATTTTACTTTCTAAAGCTATTCTGTTACATAAAAGTATTTTTTGCATGGGCCCTAAAATATATAATAACACCCGCACAATTACTGAAAGAAAATGATTTGCCAGTGTTCAAGAGGAAGTGCCATGACTTTCTACAAGAAAAGTGCTATTACTCTGTAGAAGAATATATGAAGGACAAGTTATATGCAGTTAGTTGACTCTCGGATGGTTCAATTTATTTTATAACACTTGTTGCATGTTTCATTTGTTTATTTTATTAAGTTTTGACTTTTTGTTTTATTGATTATATTTTATTATGTAGAACTTATCAAGCCGCACATAAGGCTTCCCACTTGGCTTAATAACTTAACTAAACACCGTCACACCTATATTCCCTAAGCAGGGGTGGCCTCTGCCACCTAGCCATATACCATACTGGGCACAATTCCAGACTCCGGACTCATACTAGGAAGTTTTCATTAAAAAAATATATCTGCCCGACCTAGGATTTGAACCCAGGACCACGTGATCACAAAGCGATGCGCTTTGCCACTAGACGAACGAGGGAGTCAAGAACTTAACTAAAATGAAATATTATTTATAAACCGAATATATTCGGAACTGTTTTGTGAAAATCGGGATAGCATATTAACACGATAGCGTAACGTCAAATTGTTCAGCTTAAGCTCGATCCAGACCTGTGATCCACTTTCCTATGCTGACGCCTAAAAATTAAGGTATTATCTACTAAGTTCTAGAGAAACCATCTAAGGTAAATTTTATTGTAACAAAACGCCGTGCCGCCACGTTCCACTCGCACAGGCACTCGTAGCGCTGTGCGACCGCGGTGTTCTTACCGATCACCAAGGTTAAGCAGCTTTCGACTCGGTCGGTATGAGATGGGTGACCGTTTGTGGCATTTTCATATTCGAGCGTCTCCGTGCTTCGGAAGGCATGTTAAGCCACTGGTCCCGGCTACCACTTAATGTGGTAGTCGTTAAGCCGAGTTGGAAGCCTTAAAGGCGGCTTGATAAGTTCCAACAGCAGGTGGCCACAAACCTGCCTCCACCGCACCGCACTGGGTCCGCGTGGTGGAGTATGACCTAATCTCTCTCACCCCGATTTGTGAGAGAAGGCCTTTGTCCAGCAGTGGGCAGTATAGGCTGATATTATTATAACGTTGCACCTTTCAAAAATCTAAATCAAAAGTTTATTCATGTAGACCAAAAAGCACTTATGAATAATCTGTTGTCCGAATTCCCACCGCCAAGCTGGAGACCTTCATGAGCGAGGAGTTCTGGCCGAAGGGTGTTGTCTTCAGGAAGTTTCGTTGAAGATTACGAGACGCACCTGATCAGTGCAACATGTCGCCGTCAACAAATATGTCGTAGTTTATAAGTTTTTATATATTATATGCATGTTGGTCTGTAAGGTTCTATAGGCCTGTAAGTTGCACATAATTATTTGAATTTATTTGCCTGCAATAAATGATTTATTACTATTATTATAAACCAAACACATTCTGATGGAAAAGTCAAGAGTCTCCGTAACCGGCGAGCGTGTATGAGACGAACTATGAGAGTCGAGGAAGCCAAAGAGGTATGTAAGGAAAGAACCTGTTGGAACTCTGTACTCTCTGCCTACCCCGCAAGGGATCTGGCGTGAGGTTATAGATAGATAGATAGATAGAACACATTCAATTTTGTAGTACAGGAGACTTGTTTTTTAACCGACTTCTAAAAAGGAGGTTCTCAATTCGACTGTATGTTTTTTTGTATGTGTGTTACGCGATTATTTATTTATTTATATATTCTTTATGCACTTATTTACATAGGCGGACTTAATGCCAGAGGCATTTTCTGCCAGTCTATCTCGAGGTGATGTGGAAACAGCTGTGGTAGGTGCGAAAAATTATGAGTAATAAAAAAGGAGAGCAAAAAAATGCTAAAATAACAATTACAATTAAAAAAAATATAATTAAAATATTTAAAAACACAAAATTAATTAAATAAATACAACAGAAGCAGTTATATATAAATAACATATAATACATACAAGTATAATACATACATATACATACACTATACTATATATGAAACAGACAGTTTGACATAACGACATTACTATCCAGGGTCCCCACCCTGGATAGTGATTTCATTAATTTCATTGTCATCAAATTCATTGGGGAGTCGAATTAATTTAAACAAACACGAATATATATCTTACTGGACACTGGCAAAATACAATTATAATTAGTGTGAAGCCATAACTTGAAGAAGAAGAAGAAGAAGGAAGGAAGGTGTGGGATCTTTGTGGGACCTTATGTGGATCGTTAAATAATTTATTAAGAACAAATATAGCAGCCCAAAAAATAACAAGAAAATTGTCGTTTTTAGAATTGCACTCGTGAAATAAACATTATGTTAAACTACACTAACTGTATCCCATGTTTGTCCCGTATAAATACATTCGGTATCGGGACATTTTAAAATTAAATCATATGACACTGTTCTGTTGGGCTAACCGTTATTGGGTGCCATTTTGGATTTTAAATATGCGTTCGAAAATATGTAGCGTTAGTATAGATATATTTAAAAATAAAAAATAGACACCTACATTTCCACGCCTAGATTTCCTAAGCGGGGTGGCAGAGATGCAGCACACCAACTTGCCTACTATGTTAGGTCCCATGTTATAAGGTGCCTCCATACACACAATTCCCGTCTCCGGGCTGATACTGAATTTTTTTTGATAGAATAGCTACTCTGCCACCCCCGCTTGGGAAATATAGGCGTGACTGTAAAAACTATATTTATCCGACCTAGGATTTGAACCTAAGACCTCGTGAATGCATCCATTATACTTAATATTTATACTAATAATAGCCTATATTGTCCCACGATTGAGCAAAGGCCTTCTCACCTAAATTGAGGTTAAAAAAGATTAGGTCATTCTTCCCCACGCGGACCCATTGCGGAATGATGGAGGCAGGTTTGTGGCCACCTGCAGGTAGAACTTATCAAGTCACCTATAAGGCTTTCAACGTGGCTTTACTACTACCAAGTTCAGTGGTAACCGGGACCAATGGCTTAGCGGCTAAAGTTCGGAAATTCTTAAATCTAAAGATGCCACATACGGTCACACATCTCAGGTTGACCGAGTCGAAGGTTGCTTAACCGTGGTGATTGCTAAGAACACCGCAATCGCACAGTGCTAAGAGCGCCTTTATGTAGTGATGATATGGAAAAAAAAGAAAACTGTTACGTCTATTTTTCCCAGCAGAGAGGAAGCGGATCCAAAAGCTTTCTCTAATGGCGGGCTCTTCAGAGAACCACACAGAGGGCAACAGGTGGGTTTCAAACGGATATTTCGGAGCTCCTCCGAAGTGTCGATGCTACCGTGTAGTTTTAGTGGGCCTTCTCTTCTAAATCGCGCTGAGAGAGAATAGATCGTATTCCTCCACGCGGACCCAATGCGATGCAGTGGAGACAGGTTTGCGACCACCTGTTGTTACCACTGAATGTGTAGTCGTTTAGCCAAGTGAGAAGCCTTATAAGCGGCTTGAAAAGTTCCAACAGCAGGTGCCTCAAGCTCCTGCAGGTGCCACAAACCTGCCTCCACCAATGCGCACTGAGTCCGCGTGGTGGAGTAGGTATTATCTTTTCTCTCTCACCTTTACTTGGGAGAGAATGCCTTTGCCCCGCAGAGGGATCTGTCCCACTAGGCTGATTTAATTATTATTTATATCTAGCTGAGTTTTACCCGGACCTTTGAAGGCTTGCTAATGCTTGGAAATGGGTCCAACACGTACAGGCCCTTTGCGAGAAGTTAAGGTTTCGTCAAATAGCCGTCGGGCGCAACGAGAATGTGCCGGAAACGCTCGGCTACGTTCGGGTGAGGTGTCGTACCGAGCGGGGCTACGCTGTGGGGCGTGTCCCGTACATTTCAGTAAATTACAACTCCCCAAACCGCACCACTGTCGCGCTCCCGTCGCGCTGCGTTGGCTATGTGGCGAAACCTTTATTGTTATGTAAGTCACCTGCTGAGATCGCATTATTGTTATTATTATTATAAACTAGATTAGTTGTACAAGATTTCCGAACGCACCAGCACAGTACCAACATCGCCTCGATACAATATGGATGCGGCGCCGTGCGTCAGTTCGCATAATGTTTGTAATTTTCTAGCGTTTTGAATTTTAGAATGAAAAGTGACGTGCGGCGCCCGCCATATGTTTTCTTTTATTTTTAATTATCTGTATCACTTTATTGAGGCAAAAGTTTATTGTAAATGTCAAAACTTTGAATTTTAAATGATTGTATTTTTGGTTTTGGCGGGAAGTCGAAGAGTGATGTTGTCAATTTATTTTAATATCCAAAACTTGTGTTATTTCGACTGATAATGTGTAATGTTGGTGGAATATTAACCATTATGTGTTCTTATATGTGCATAAGTGAAGGTAATTGTAACAAAGTGATAAAACGTGCCTTTTCGACTTCCCTCAAAACGGCCGTTGCAATTGGTATGTAAAGTATCCACCACTTTACTATCCAGGGTGGGGTCCTTCATTAATTTCATTATCATCGTTGTCATCAAATTCATCGGGGAGGCGAATTAATTTAAACAAACACGATTATATATCTTACTGGACACTGGCAAAATACACTTATAATTAGTGTGAAGCCATAACTTGAAGAAGAAGAAGAAGATTGTATTTTTATCTACATCATCCTAAGAGAATACTTATATGCTAAGAGATAACACTAAAAGCATAGAGGGAGCATTAACAAGATTATATATTTGCACTACTTACACTAATATCACGTATCATTACACTCTTGTACATTTTATTTTGACATTAATTATTATTTGAAAATAAATTTAGCGAAGGACTTTTAGGCGGGAAATCGAAGAGTGATGTTGTCAATTTTATTTTAATTTCCAAAACTTATGTTATTTCGAATTATAATGTGTAATGTTGGTGGAATATTAACCATTATGTATTGCCATATGTGCATGAGTGAAGGTAATTGTAACAAAGTGATAAAACGTGCCTTTTCGACTTCCCTCAAAACGGCCGTTGCAATTGGTATGTAAAGTGTCCACTGCTTTACTATCTGAGGTGGGGTACTTCATCAATTTCATTTTTAGGCAACCGCCAATTCCCTAGGGAAAAGGTTCAGGAAGTGGCGTATTGAGGTGAACCCGGACAAGAGCGCTGCGGTGTTCTTCTCCAGAGGTGCCACCCTGCGCCACTCCCTGCGCCGCCCTAGAAGTAATCTCGGTCAAGTGACCATGTTCGACCGACCCATTCCCTGGGTCAAAGAGGTCAAATATCTAGGGGTCACCCTAAACAGTACCATGTCCTTCGGCCCGCACATCAAGCGGGTCCGTCACCGAGCATCCTTTGTGCTCGGTCGTCTCCATTCGTTAATCTGCAAGCGGAGTAAAATGTCCCATAGAAATAAGGTGACGCTTTACAAAACTTGCGTTCGACCCATCATGACTTATGCGTGTGTTGTGTTCGGGCATTCGGCCCCCTCTCACATCGATAAACTCCAAGCGGTTCAAAACCGCTTCCTCCGTAAAGCCGTAGGCGACCCCTGGTTCATACGGAATGTCGATCTCCACTCCGATCTAGGTCTCGAACCTATTCGCGTCTATTTTAAAAAGGCGACAACACGACACTTCGCGAACACATCTACCCATTCGAATCCGTTAATCGTAGCCGCCGCCGACTGCGGCCAAACAGGCCAAAAGATTCTTGTCGCACCTGTAGTTTTATGTAGACATTCCTTGCCCTGCCACACACTTAAGCCATCTGTTTGCGCAGAATGTAAACAGTGAGCCCATAGTAAATAAAACATATTTTAGTGAGAAAGTATCAGATTACAAGAATTTAAATCAAATATTGCATTATTTGGAAGCTACATTTCGTTCAGAGAAATTATGTATTGATAAATTTAATATTATGCTAATGAGGTTGATAATTGGATGGTCATTTGACTCTCACTTTTAAAATATTGCAGGACAAAATTGCGTGTCGAGCCATAGAGCTCTTAACATTAGGAAGTGGCATTATAATCCATGCGCCATCTAAACCCCAATTTACATGCTGTCGCGCTGCTCACTTCTGCGTGATGTGAGGGAAGGTATAAATTTGCCACTTACGTTCTACTTCCCTTCTTACACTATCTCGCTCCCTTTGTTGGCAGTTTTTTTAGCGGGAGTCAAAAGACTGACCGGCCGCGCCTACTAAGTGTTGCCGGTACTGCTCATTACATTTCGCAGGAGGTGGCGGCAGTAGCAATGTATAAACTTGATATAAGATCATTACCTAATTAATAATATTATGTTTGTGTCTAGTATGAGGCTTAACTGACCCCACAGTCAAACTGGTTGCGTAGTTTTGTGGGGCTATGATTTAACGTTGTACATTGTGTTGTTTTTCTAAATAAATAAATGTACATTTGTACACTCGTAATCGCCGACGATGTTAAATTAGCAATCAATGTAATATGAGCGGGACAAAATAGCTTACAAATGTTTGTTTTCGTCTGGATATTTGTACATGTCAATTTTACGTTTACAAAAGCACTCATGATACAGAAATAATTCTTACTATACGGATACGTTTTTAAAATATACCTTATGCCATTGTGCTGGGGACATTTTCTACGACTTAGCAGAGGCACTGGTAAAATGATAATAGACTCGTTCACTATTACAGTCTAACTTAACATCATCGTCGATATGAGTACGTAGTGCACCTCAACCTTGCTTGGGGTACTTATTGAGGCGCGGTAGTGTATTTTTGGAACGAAGTTCCTTAAAGCGGCTTGTGGTAGGAGTTGACAGGTGGAAATCGTAACATAACGAAAAAAACGTTACGAGACGTTGGGTTCTGTCCGGCGTAGTTCGGATGTAATCGTAAGCGCTGGCCTCTATACTTGTTTACATCACGTGTTACTTAAATGTGCTCGATGGTCAGAGTATACTCTTGTTTAATAAAATTGTTTTTCAATAACTAACAATGTTATTAACAGTGAATTTCATTGTCTGATTAGAACTGCGTTATTGTTTTTTTTTTAAAAAGATTGGTATTTATTGAATCTAAGTTATCTCTTTGACAGATTATCTGTTTGCCTTATGACCTCTTTTATATTATGTAATAATTCTTCTCTTTTCTGAAAATCTGTTTTAACGTTCATCAAATTTGCGTAATTATTATGGTACAAAAGGTAGCCTTTATAAAATCAAAGTGGCACAGAGAGCGATGGAGAGAGCCATGTTGGGCATCTCGCTTGTCGACCGAATACCAAACATAGAAATCCGAAGGCGGACCAAAGTTGAAGATGTTGGTAAACGGATCACAAGGTTAAAGTGGAGATGGGCAGGACACTTGATGAGGCGTAAAGATGGCAGGTGGACCAAGAACGTAACAGAGTGGCCCAGAACAGGACGCCGACCCATAGGCAGACCATCGGCTAGATGGAGCGATGACATCGTAAGAGTGGCTGGCAAATGGTGGAATAGATTAGCACAGGATCGGAACGAATGGCATGATAGAGGAGAGGCCTACAGTCAGCAGAGGGTAGATACAGGCTGATTGATGATGATGATGAATTATTATGACCATTACCCCAGCTGTGGTGGTCAGATAATTTTGGTACACAAATATTACACTAACCGTATCTCAATCACTTCTGTCGGTCTAGTGCCAATTGATGATGATGAGTCGTAAACAACCAATATGCGTTATTCTTACAGTGCCAGTAAAAGAAGAAAGAAGAGAAAACAAATTTTGGCTATCCTAACAATCCCAATCACCGACCCGACGTCCTGGACATGGCGCTTCTGAAGGGTGTCACCCTACGGCTGCACTCCTTGGAAGTAGTCCAGGAACTCGACTCTGACCATCGACCTGTAGTCATGAGACTCGGTTCCCCCCCTTCCGCCCCTCAGCGACCCAAAAAGACGGTGGTGGATTGGCATGCGCTAAGCACGGCCTTGGCGGATGCCGACCTTCCCCCCTGCCTCTCAGCTCGGACTCTATCCCGTCCCCTCAGGACACCGATCAGGCCGTAGATGCCTTCACCGAGCACATCCGATCGGCTGTCAGTCGATCGTCCAAGCAAGTCGAGGCGGAAGATCTCTACCTCAACCGCTTTCGACTGCCAGACGATGTTAGGGATCTCATTCGTTCAAAGAATGCTTCTATCCGAGCGTAGGACTCCTACCCCACCGAAGCCAATCGGTCCCGGATGCGTGCTTTACAACGAGAGGTAAAGCGTCGTGTCGCGGAGGTCCGGGAACGGTGGGGTGACTTCCTAGAGGGCATCGCGCCATCGCATCTGGCCTACTGGCAGCTGGCGCGTAGCCTCAAGTCCGACTCCACGACTGACATGCCCCCGCTGTCCCGCCCTTCAGGCGCACCCCCAGCCTTCGACGACGACGAAAAGGCCGAGCTTCTCGCCGACTCCCTCGAGAGCCAGTGCGCCCCCAGCTCTCAGTCCGTTGACCAGTCCCACGTCGACGCGGTCGACAGGGAAGTCGAGCGCAGGGCATCCCTTCCCCCCGTCGATTCCTTACCCCCTATCACCCAAACGGAGGTCGAAGATCTCATTATGGGTCTCAAAACTAAAAAAGCCCCCGGCTCTGACGGCATTTCGAATCGCGTTCTGAAATGCCTGCCCGCCCAACTCATCTGCCTCTTAGTGGCCATATTGAACGCCGCCATGGCGAACTGCACCTTCCCCGCTAAGTGGAAGGAGGCGGACGTCATAGGCATTCCCAAGCCCGGCAAACCTCGCAATCTCCCCGCGAGCTACCGCCCTATCAGTCTCCTCAACTCCCTGGCCAAGATATACGAGCGCCTACTTCTGGCGAGGCTCAAAGACTTCGTAACGTCCAGGAGTATCCTTAGCGACGAGCAGTTTGGCTTTCGAGCCAAACACTCTTGCGTCCACCAAGTGCACCGCATCACGGAGCACATCCTCTCCGGTCTCAATAGACCCAAACCCATCTACACGGGCGCCCTCTTCCTAGATGTCGCGAAGGCATTCGACAAAGTCTGGCACAACGGCTTGATCTACAAGCTCTACCAATTGGGTGTGCCGGACAGACTCGTGCTCATCTTACGAGACTTCTTGTCGAATCGCGCCTTCCGTTATAGCGCCGAAATGACGCGCTCCACTTCCCACTCCATCAGTGCTGGAGTCCCACAGGGCTCAGTTCTCTCTCCGCTCCTATTTAGCCTTTACACGAACGACGTTCCTCGTTCGAGTAAGGCGCATCTAGCCCTATTCGCGGATGATACCGCTCTCTACGTCTCGCATAGGAATAAGGGTTTCATTACCAGACACCTTCAGGCATCCGCCAATTTCCTAGGGAATTGGTTCAGGAAGTGGCGTATTGAGGTGAACCCGGACAAGAGCGCTGCGGTGTTCTTCTCCAGAGGTGCCACCCCGCGCCACTCCCTGCGCCGCCCTAGAAGTAATCTCGGCCAAGTGACCATGTTCGACCGACCCATTCCCTGGGTCAAAGAGGTCAAATATCTAGGGGTCACTCTAAACAGTACCATGTCCTTCGGCCCGCACATCAAGCGGGTCCGTCACCGAGCATCATTTGTGCTCGGTCGTCTCCATTCGTTAATCTGCAAGCGGAGTAAAATGTCCCTTAGAAACAAGGTGACACTCTATAAAACTTGGGTTCGACCCATCATGACGTATGCGTGTGTTGTGTTCGGGCATTCGGCCCCCTCTCACATTGATAAACTCCAAGTGGTTCAAAACCGCTTCCTCCGTAAAGCCGTAGGAGCCCCCTGGTTCGTACGGAACGTCGACCTCCACTCCGATCTAGGTCTCGAACCTATTCGCGCCTATATTAAAAAGGCGTCAACACGTCACTTCGCGAACGCATCTACCCATGCGAATCCGTTAATCGTAGCCACCGCCGACTACGATCTCCCCCCCGACCCCTGCCGCCACCGCCGGCCGCGACATGTTCTCACCGACCCCCCCGATGCTTTGTCATCCCTTCTTTCCGATCCCCTCCCATAGCCGGCGGTTGACCGGTGCACTTAGTAGTGCACCCGTCCCCCTACAGCGCCTGTCCCAACCGAGGGCGCCTCTTCGAGGCGCCCTCGAGTATGTCGCCTCTTGCCCTTCTGGCTGGCTAGAGCGTAGTGGTTGCACGCTCGCCTTTAAGTCCGGTGAAGCTGTAAAGGCCTTGCGGCCAACAGCGTACATCATTCACACACACACACACACAAATTTTGGTTTTATCTATTTCTATGAATATAACTTGCGGGGATTTTGGTTCTTATGAAAAAAACATTAAATTCTACTTCCCTATTTGTACAGCTGGAGGCGAAATACTAAAAATTGGCAGTTCAGCCGTAGAGAAGGAGATAGAAGTTAATCCCATCTGAAAGCACAACGGATAAGACAAAAAATGGGCTATCACGTCTTCATATTATTTTAAACTAGTTTCGACCAGCAACTTCGGCGGCATTGAGTTTAGACAGGAACTTAACATTTTCCAGAATAAAAAGTATTCTATGTTTTAATCCTGGTAATAGACTCTGTGTGCTAAATTTCATCCAAATCTGTGCAGCCATTTTTGCGTAATTGATTAACAAAGATCCAAACATGTAAACATACAAACAACATTTATAATAATACTAGGATTATTATTACAACTCTAGCGGTTGCAAGCTCTATGGTACACCACACGCGCATGCGTGAGTATTGGCGCCATCTTAAATATCAAAATAATGACGCGCAAAAATAAATGCACTTACATTTCGCTGAATTAATAATGACATAAGACGAAAATTTCGCAATTCTAATAAGAACTCTAATGTTCATATCAAAAAGCTTAGATTCTCTTGTACTTACTTTGATAGTTATAACCGATTGACCAATGAACTTGAATTACTTATATCAGTATAATATTTATTGCCTAATTTTGTTATTTATTTAATGTTCCTAACTTGTAAGTAATAAATCATTTTGCGTATTTTTAACTCAAGTTCTAATGCCCTCCGGAATAAACACCGTCATGCCTATATTCCCCAAGTGAGGGTGCCAGAGGTTTACAATGAAACTCAATATGTTCTAACGATGTTAGCTCACAATGTTATAGGGAGCCTATTTTCATTATAGCGGGCACAATTCCAGCAGGATCAGACACCGACCTCGCCAGCGAGATCGAAGAATCCCTTGCCCGCCCGTCGCAGAGCACCACAGCGAGACTTCTAGTTTACGCCCTTCCCCATACCGACTGCCCAAGCTGAGGCCGTTCCTCCTTGAGGCATCCTTGGGCTAGTTGCCCCCTTTCCCTCCTAGCTCGAGCGTAGTGGTTGCAGACTCGCCCTTTTGTCCGGTGAAGCTGTAAAGGCCCCGCGGCCAACAGCGTAGACCACTCTCACACAAAAGCACATTTCCAGGCTCTGGATGATTACTATCTATCTATATCATCATGCCAGATCCCTGCGGGGTAGGCAGAGAGTACAGAGTTCCAACAGGTTCTTTCCTTACATACCTGTCGGGCTTCCTCCACTCTCATAGTTCGTCTCATAACCGCTCGCCGGTTACGGAGGCTCGTGACTTGTCCTTTAGATAAGACTCGCTCTATTTGGTCGTGGTAAGATAGACTACGTCTTCCCCGGTACCTACATCCTTCTACTTTTGCATAAGAAGATATAATAACACTGAAATAATATTATTTATATTTATTTACTCAAAAGCATTCGTCAGTCGTAATCGTAATAGAGCGTTCAATTTAGGTGCTTGTAAGCCTTCGGCCTCGGCGAAAACTTCGGCCTATTTTGGCCCAAGCCGAAGGATTGGCCGAAGGTGGTATTTTTGGCCGAAGGTGGCCCAAGCCGAAGCTTCGGTCGGACACCAATGATTTGGTACTCCTGAGATTTTTTAATAGAAAATCTTTCAATTGTTACCACCCTCCCAGCAAACCCCTGCCGCCAATGGTCTCGCCTCCCTTTTGTGCCCCTGACAGCTTCTGTTCTGTTCTTTTCTTTTACCTGGGGAAAATTCTGCATAGGACTTTCGCGAGCCTCGGGGGAAGCACGCGTGGCGTGTCGGATTCCTACCAACTACACTTTGGAGGGGCTCCGGGACGTCTGTATGGAACGCACCGGTGCTCCTCTTGTGCTGCGCTCTGAAGAGCCCGCCATTCGGGGGGACACTTGATAAACGCTCCCCCCACACCGACGCGCTGTTCATGGCAACAGGGGCAATGCCACGCCGCCGATCCTCGGGGACGCTCATGGAGGACGCTCAGGGCCCCCGCCCCTCGCGTCTTTGACCCCGGAGGTCCTCCTGCTAATGCTGGTGCGGGGGGGGGGGGGGGGCAGCCCCGGGCTATTATTGGGCTAGAAGGCCTGGGAGTGTCTCTGCCTTGGCGCCATCGCCTTCGTCGAGTAGGGTCGGCCCTCTCCCATTCCCGCTCGGCCTCCTCCTTCTGGGAGATTACAGTCTCGCAGAATTAGGATACGGCCTGCCTGGCTGCAAGCATAGCCGCTACTACTCCCAGTAGCGACAGATCCGGTCGACCAGGATTCGCCGCTTGGAGGCACATGCTGGGCATGAGTGTGCTCGCTCCTGATATCCTAACTGAAGCGTTGGTGATGGCTGTTCCAGCAGTCATACTCGTGAACGGGTGCTGCTTGTGACTTTCTGATGATGACGTCTTATCCTTTAGACACTCTTTACAGATAACATCATTAGATTAATATCTCGATCATAAGGCATCACACTGGAACTGGGTCATAAACTATTTAATTGTAACCTAAACATTGTATCCACACAATATGATTAAAAAAATAAAGGAAAAAAGAGAAAGATAAGTAAATGAAAAAGATAAGCCCGCTGAGTTTCTTCGCCGGATCTTCTCAGTGGAGGCCGCGTTCGGATCCGGTGGTAGATTAGTAGTTAAAGTAGATTTAAAAAAAAATGTTAATTGACCTTTTGTAAGCGCACCCGCAGGGCTTATACAAAATAAATTATTTGAGTTTTAATCAGTTTGCACCTTGAAAGTCAAAATGGTCCCGTTTGCCCTTCCCTTAGTATATATCAAAATACAGTTTTGGAAAAACTTTTACAGCCATCAACTCAAAATAAATTACAATAGCAGTGAAATAAATTTCAGATTGCAATGCACATTAATTTTTAGAATTATGGCTTTATGGAATGGGCCAACGGGTACTTTAAGAATATTAATAATTTAAATTTAAAAAGCCTTTTTAAAAACAAGCTTTTATAGCAAACACAAGGAATATATTAAACACTATTTATAGCAAACACAAGGAATATATAAGGAATATATAAACACACAGAAATCGCTATTTCTAAGTTATGAGGACACTATCCTTGAATTCCAAGAGCGAACCGAACGGCAGAAAAATGTTGTGCTAGCAGGTATACCAGAAATAAATAGTGATAACCCGGAAGATAGGCATAAACATGATCAAAATGAAGTATTGAAATATGTTATATCGATATTTAATGAAGGTCCGACACCAATTAAAATATGAGACTAGGCCGATACGTGTCTGGTACACACCGTATGATTAAAGTATGTTTCACTTCTTCTGATACTTTCATTATTGAATTCATTACTGAAGCATTTATTTCGCCAACAAGTGGGAAATAACGATAATATTCGCCTATACTCCAACCAGACACTGACACAAAGATATGCGAAGTATTAAAGAGGAATTAATTAGTTGTGAAAAAAATGGTGAGACTGACTTGACGATAAAATACATCAAAGGTATCCCTAAGATAATAAAAAAGCAATCAAAAAACTCACTGATTCCTATCCGCCTATAATAATAGAAGAAAATATTTCTCATTCTTAATCGTACAACTATAAAGTTGTATCTATAAATACCTTTTTTTTTTTTTTTTTTTTTTTTTTTTTCCTGGGGAAAATCCTGCATAGGACTTCCGCGAGCCTCGGGGGAAGCTCGCGGGGCGTGTCGGATTCCTACCGACTAAAAACCCCAGGGTGGCCGACATCAGCACTTTGGAAGGGCTCCGGGATCTCCGTATGGAACGCACCGGTGATCTATAAATACCTACTCGTCATTACGTTTCTTTTACGCTAATATACGCAGTATTTGTAAATCTGGTAAGTTTGATAACCTTGAATGTATACTGAAATCCATTAACTGTGTAACTCATTTAATTATCTATCTATCTATAACCTCACGCCAGATCCCTTGCGGGGTAGGCAGAGAGTACAGAGTTCCAACAGGTTCTTTCCTTACATACCTCTTTGGCTTCCTCGACTCTCATAGTTCGTCTCATACACGCTCGCCGGTTACGGACACTCTTGACTTTTCCTTCAGATAAGACTCGGTTTATTTGGTCGTGGTAAGATAGTCTACATTTAATTATTTTGACGGAAACCTGAATAAAGAATGAAATTGAAGCTAAATCCTTTTGTTTACCAAATTATACACATATCTACAACTGCCGCCCAAATAGGATAGGTGGAGGTGTCTCAATATTCGTTCGCAATAGTCTTCAACATGATATATTAGAAAAATAAATGATGGTATACATTATTTGTGGATTTACTTAGTAAAATATTCAATAAGCGTTGGAGCTATCTATAATCCTGGAAAGAAATACTTAAACAATTTTTTTGAAAAATACTTTTTGCTATTTGAAGTCCGGAAGCGAGGGTTGGATATGGAGATTTTAACATTGATCTGTTAAGTTGACGGACGATTTAGCGCAGAGGTTAAGAGCTTGAGCTGCTCAGCCCACTGTGTCGAATAGTCGCGGGTTCGATTCCCGCACGGGACAAATCTTTGTGTGATCCACAATTATTTGTTCCGGTCTGGGTATTTGTTTGTGAATTTTCATGTTTGTAAACGCACCCACGACACAGGAATAAATCCTAGTGTGGGGCTATGTTTTTTTTAAAAAAAAAAAAAGAAAAAAAATGTAACAATAGAGATACCTCCAATTACACAGATATGTTAAAAACATCCGGCTTTTACATTATAAATAAAATAGGTGAAGACTATTCCACCCGTGAAACATTAACAACTAGAACAATTTTAGACCATGTTTGCTCGAATCTATATAATTAATACTTCCATCTAACAATCATTGAATCTCCTCTATCAGACCATAAAAAGTTGTATCTCGAATTGAAAAACTATAAACAACAAAGTTTCTGTACAGGACGACGTCTTCATGATGTATATACATATATATTGTTATAGATTAAGTTACAATAGTATAGTATGTAATAGATTAAGTTAGAAATAAGATATTGTGATAGAGTAAGTTGTAGCACATAAGCAATAGTATACAGTTAGAAGAGTGTAGCCCTGGAAAGGGATAGGAATAATTAGAAGAGTGTAACCCTGAAAAGGGATAGGTAGAATAAGAAGAGTTTACCCTAGAAAGGGATAGACAATTGTAATGTGATTGGACTATTCGACTAATAAAGTTCGATGCAAAGCCCGCTAGTTGTGAATAAAATAGTATTTAAGTGCGCGAAACATCGCGCCACACACGTTCGAGCGACTGGGCAACTACATATGTGAAGAAGACACGTTTGCACGTCTGTCTGAAGAGGGTCACAACTGGTGGGTGGAGCACTGTTTCAACAATTGTTCAGCTTTTCATTTAAATCTTTCCCCGCGACGCACACTGGCCAAAACTGCAACAGGGCGCACGACGTATTATATTCGTCCTGTTCAGTTACTATGAAGCAATAGATTACTCGGGTTTATATAAAAATATGAAGAATAATAAGGACTTTAGCAATGAAAACCACGATTACCATACTTTAGAATTACATATAAAGGAGCAAATAAAACTACATAAGAAAAATAAAGTAAAAATATTAAATCTGCCACGAAAAGACTGGATTAACAAGACTGTTACTAATGGAAATTACAAAAGAAATATATTATGGGAGCAGGTGAAAGAAAACCCCATTGACGACGAGATGCGGAAGATGTTTAGGCTAGAAAGAGACTACTTAACTAAATTAATCAAAAACGTAAAACAGGACTATTATTATAAATCATTCAGAAATTGTAACAATGATTCCAAAAAGAATTGGAATTTGATATATACTTTACATACACTCATTGCAAATTCTAAACATATTACTGATGGAAATGACATTTGTGAGTTATTTAACAATACTAGTGGTCGCCCATAGGTCGGTATTCGACCTACTCTTTCATCGTTTGCTGGTTATGTTTGACATTCAGTAAGACTATAGACAAATAATATTAAACACAAACATCAATTTGACGTTTATTGTGTCAAATACATGGTAGTGTGTGTAATGTTTTTTTCATTGATTTAATGTATGTTTTAGGTTTAATTTTTAAAAAATATTAGCATTTGAACTCCTTCTCTATATAAACTATAAGTGTGGGAAATTTCTAAAACTCCTCCGTCCGCGGAATTTTCGTAAAAATGTGTACAAAGTTTTTGCTTCACGTATTAATTTAACAATCTCACTCCAATGTAGATGAATGCTGGAATAGCCTGAAAGAGAGTTTGGTGGAATCCGCGAAAGAAGTATGTGGTTGCTCAAAGAAGCATATTACAGCAAAAGGTGATGCATGGTGGGATGCGGAGTTGCAAAGCTCCGTAGAAAGTAAGAATAAAACGTGGCAGGACTATGTATCTTCTTTGAACCTGAATGCCAGTATGACAGAGATGAGGAAAGAAATATACCGGCAATGCAAGAATGCCACTAAAACTTTAGTGAAAGAAAAGCGTGAAAGAGCCAGTATGATTGAGGAGGAGAGGCTGGCGAAGAACTTCGAGAACAACACCAAACTCTTTTGGAGCAAGGTGAGAAAGGCTCGAGGTGATTCGTCAGGCTCCAGAATGGAAAGGATAAAATCTAAAGATGGTGACATTCTTGCAGACACACAAGCTGTGCTATACCGGTGGAGTGAATATTTTGGAGAAATGTATGGAGATGACCCGGATGCTGATGCCGCAGACGTGCCTAAAGGCGAGATTGCGGCACCAGAATCAACGGAGGACATCACTATGGAAGAAGTTGAATGGGCGATAGGAAGTATGAAAAACGGTAAAGCTGCGGGAGTAGACATGATATCTGCCGAGATGATCAAATATGGCGGAACTTGCGTCCGGGACGCTTTCCGGGCCCTTGCAAACCTTTGCTGGAGGACCGGTAGAGTCCCTACAGATTGGCGCCGCGCAGTCATAGTACCCTTGTATAAAGGCAAGGGTTCACAATATGACTGCGCCAATTACAGAGCCATCAGTTTGATCAGCTTGGCAGCCAAGGTGTACGGTAAAATTATTGAACGGAGAATGCGCGTGAAGTCCGATGGAATGTTGTGCGAGGCACAAGGGGGTTTCAGGTCTGGAAGAGGATGTTCGGATCAAGTCTTCTCACTCCGCAACATCGTAGAGAAGCATCTTGCAGTGGGCCGGAAGGTTTTCTGCGGTTTTGTAGATCTGGAGAAGGCATTTGACAGAGTTGTGCGAAAGAGACTTTGGGACATTTTGCCAGAGTATGGTATAGATGGCACTCTGTTGCGAGCCGTCCAGTCCACTTATGTGGACTGCAAGGCATGCGTACGGGTGGGTGGTAACAGGTCACCCTGGTTTGACGTTAAAATCGGCGTCAAGCAGGGTTGCGTGTTGTCCGCTAGACTGTTTATAATATATCTGGACAAAAGTCTTCAAAGACTGAAAGCGATGAATGAAGGTGTACAAATGGGTGACTCAGTGGTAAACCATCTACTTTATGCAGATGACGCGGTTTTAATAGCGCCAACAGTCACTGATCTGCAAACACTAGTCACAGTTATGAAAAACGACTGCATGATCAATGGCTTACACTTGAATGTGAAGAAAACCAAGATTTTGGTTTTTGAAAGGGAAGAAACCAGAACGAATGTAAGGATTGTGGTTGGTAACGATGTGCTGGAGCAAGTGAATGAGTTTGTATATCTTGGATGCGGCTTCAGTAAGGATGGGAAATACACCGCTGACATAGAGAGAAGAGTGAGTGAAGGGAACAGAGTGAATGGTGCGATGGGAAAGCTACTCGGGAGCCGGCACTTAAGCCATAAGGCGCAGCTGGCCATATATAACGGAGTTCTTGTCCCAACGCTGGTATATGGTAGCGAGAGCTGGGTATGTAAGAAGGAGAATGAAAGTAGGATAAATGCGGTAGAAATGCGAGCTCTGCGGAAGATGTGCGGAGTAAAGCTGACCGACCGCATTAGCAACAGCATAGTAAGACAGCGAGTAGGTATGAAAGATAGTATCGGTGTAAAGATGAGAAAGGGCATGCTCCGTTGATTCGGGCATATAGAAAGAATGCCAGAGGAAAGAATGACAAAACAGATATACAATGTGAAAGTGGAAGGATGCAGGTACCGGGGAAGACCTAGACTATCTTACCACGACCAAATAAACCGAGTCTTATCTGATGGAAAAGTCAAGAGTCTCCGTAACCGGCGAGCGTGTATGAGACGAACTATGAGAGTCGAGGAAGCCAGAGAGGTATGTAAGGAAAGAACCTGTTGGAACTCTGTACTCTCTGCCTACCCCGCAAGGGATCTGGCGTGAGGTTATAGATAGATAGATGGTTGGTTAAATATAATGTAATGTAACTTATTAACAATTAATACTAAAAAATACCTCCTACATGATATTTAGTGCAAAAAACAAAGTTATTGCCGACTATCTACCCTTAACCCTTAATAATGACGTTCTTTATAGATCCCATCAGGAAAAGTACTTAGGTTTATTGCCAGATGATAAACTCACGTGGAAGCCGCATATAGAAAAAGTAAAAAATAAGGTAATATCCCTTATTAGTGCATTACGTAATATGGCTTCTTGTATTCTGCGCCCACTGTGTCTAATAGTCGCGGGTTCGATTCCCGCACGGGAAAAATCTTTGTGTGATCCACAATTATTTGTTCCGGTCTGGGTATTTATGTTTGTGAATTTTCATGTTTGTAAACGCACCCACGACACAGGAACTAATCCTAGTGTGGGGCTAGGTTTTAAAAAAAAAAGTAAAAAAAAAAAAAAAAAAAAATATCCCGCATAAAACACGATCAATGATAATAATGCCCTAGTTAAATCAAATATAGATAACCTAATAGAAGTGTGGGGCTGTGCACCAAAAACAAATTTAAAACCACTACAGATCGCACAAAATAAAGCAATTAAAATATTTTTGCATTTCGCCAGACTGACGCCTCCACGTACATTATATATAAAAAAAAAATATTTAACTTACAGCAACCGTACACGTATAATATATGCACTTTGATTAAAAACAACTTATCTGGTCACATTCATACACAAATATCGCTTAATAGGAAAACATACACTCACAACTTACGCGTCACTAACAAAATCAAACAATATTCTCCGAGAACTGGATATGAAAAAAGAAACGTCTTATAGGACGGTACGAAATTGTTTAATAATTTACCAAAAGAACTAAAGGATGCCGTGCCGCGTGGTTCCCGGTTTAGAATAGGACCAACCCATCTCATCCCATCGGGTGTCGTACAAGGCGACTAAGGGAAAACTAGGGAATGGGCAGCAGCGTTCCCTTAACACTTCGACGACCAATAACTGCGCTCGCCAACCCGCCTGCCAAGCGTGGCGAGTATGGCAAACACCCCCAATTATGGAAGAATGTAAGAAAACCAGGCCCCTAGTCCCCGGCGGTCCTGTTCGTCCTGGCTACGGCAGCCGCCATGGTAACGACAGGACAAGGGGTGCTAAGAATCTCTGGCAGAGATTCGGCTACCACCAAAACCGAAAATTGGCCCTGGTGACATTCAACGCACGCACGTTAAGGACAGATGAGAAGCTTGTTGAGCTGGAAGAAGAGATAAACAAGTTGCGGTGGAATATTGTTGGTTTATCGGAGGTCCGAAGAAAGGGCGAGGACACGATAACCTTAAAATCCGGCAACTTGTTTTACTACTGGGAGGGCGAACAGCAGTCCCAAGGTGGTGTCGGATTTATCGTCCACAAGTCACTCATAGACAACGTTGTGTCCATCACTAGTATGTCGAGCAGGGTAGCGTACCTGATACTCAGAATATCCAAAAGATATTCGCTGAAGGTCATACAGGTCTACGCACCGACCTCGGCATACTCAGATGATGACGTCGAAGTAATGTATGAGGACATTAGTAGAGCCATACATACTTCCAAAGCACACTTTACAGTGGTTATGGGTGACTTCAATGCGCGGCTGGGCAAACAGGGCGATGATGAATTGAGAGTGGGGCAATTTGGATATGGGCAACGCAACCCCAGGGGTCAGAGGCTGGCCGAATATCTGGAGAAGGAGGGACTCTTTATGATGAACTCTTTCTTCCGGAAGCCGCCTCATAGGAAATGGACCTGGATGAGCCCTGATGGTTCCACAAAAAATGAGATAGACTTCATCATGAGCACCAAGCGACAAATATTTAATGATGTCTCCGTGATTCACAGGGTAAAAACCGGCAGTGATCACCGAATGGTCAGAGGCACATTAAATATTAATGTCAAAATGGAAAGATCGCGTCTGATGAAGTCTACGCTCCGACCTTCTAATGCACATATCCAAAACCCCGAGAACTTTCAACTCGAATTGTCAAACCGCTTCGAATTGCTAGACAGCAGCGCATCAGTGGACGAAATCAACAATAGGTTGGTAGAGACTGTCCATACGGTCGGGTCCAAGCATTTTAAGCCCCACCGTAAAAATAGGCCTCAAAAGCTATCTGACTACACCCGTAACCTTATGGCTGAGCGACGTACCATGACACTCCAAACCTCCGATGATGCTAAGTCCTATAGGCAGCTCAATGGACAGATATTGAAGTCCTTGCGACACGATTTACGGTCCTTCAATACAAGACGTATTGAGGAGACCATAGAGCAGAACAAGGGCTCCAAAGTGTTTGCAAGAGACGCGTCTATTGGGCAAAGCCAGTTGACGAAGCTGAAGACGTAGGACGGAAATGTAACGTCGAATAGGTCAGAGGTGCTCAGGGAGATAGAGAGGTTCTATGGGCAGTTGTATACCTCAGTAGCTGAACCTGTTGTTGACTTGGTAAAAGACCCAAGAGCCAAGCTAACCCGACACTACACTGAAGATATCCCGGACATCAGCCTGTACGAGATTGGGATGGCTCTCAAACACCTTAAAAACAACAAAGCGCCGGGTGAAGACGGAATTACCGCAGAGCTTCTGAAAGCAGGCGGATCGCCGGTACTTAAAGTCCTTCAGAGGCTGTTTAATTCCGTCTTGCTCGAAGGAAAAACGCCGGAAGCGTGGAACAGGGGTGTGGTGGTACTCTTTTTCAAGAAAGGTGATAACACTTTACTGAAGAATTATAGGCCCATCACACTGCTGAGCCATGTTTATAAGTTGTTTTCGAGAGTCATCACGAATCGTCTCGAACGCAGGCTTGATGACTTCCAGCCTCCCGAACAAGCCGGTTTCCGGAAAGGCTTTAGTACCATAGACCACATACATACGCTGCGGCAGATTATACAGAAGACCGAGGAGTATAATCGGCCACTATGCTTGGCGTTTGTGGACTATGAGAAAGCCTTCGATTCGATCGAGACTTGGGCGGTTCTTAGATCTCTCCAGCGATGCCGCATTGACTATCGGTACATTGAAGTGTTGAAGTGCTTGTATAATAACGCCACCATGTCAGTTCGAGTACAGGGGCAGTGCACGAAGGCGATCCCCATAAAAAGAGGAGTAAGGCAGGGAAACGTCATTTCTCCGAAACTGTTTACGGCCACCTTAGAGGACGCGACTCCTTTGTGTGTGTATTTCTCCAGAGGAAACATATCTTCATCATAAATGTATAACAAATTTCAACTAACAAAAATAAGCAGATCCAATTCATTGAAATACAATACACTCATAATTGTTTTACGACTCCTTTGTCCGTGTACTTCTCCAGAGGAAACATATCTTCATCATAAATGTATAACAAATTTCAAGTAACAAAACTAAGCAGATCCAATTCATTGAAATACAAGACACTCATAATTGTCTTAGAACTCATTTGTGCGTGTACTTCTCCAGAGGAAACATATCTTCATCATAAATGTATAACAAATTTCAACTAAAAACCGAGTCTTATCTGATGGAAAAGTCAAGAGTCTCCGTAACCGGCGAGCGTGTATGAGACGAACTATGAGAGTCGAGGAAGCCAGAGAGGTATGTAAGGAAAGAACCTGTTGGAACTCTGTACTCTCTGCCTACCCCGCAAGGGACACGCTGGCCGGTTACGGAGACTCCTGACTTGTCCTTCAGATAAGACCCGGTCTATTTGGTCATGGTAAGACAGTCTAGGTCTTCCCCGGTACCTACATTCTTCCACTTTCGCATTGTAAATCAGTTTTGTCATTCTTTTTACCCGGAGCATACCCTTTCTCATCTTTACACCGATATTCTCTTTCATACCTATTTGCTTTCTTACTACGCTGTTGCGAATACGGTCGGTCAGCTTCACTCCGCACATCTTCCGCAGAGCTCGCATGCATCCTTAACTGGTTCCTTAACTGAGGAGATCCTTGCTACTTTTTGGTTCGATCATGTGGCCATCTCTGCGGTACCATATTGCATTGTCACTATACTTCCATATGCGTATCATATCTCAGCTCAATCGGCCTCCCACGTACTTGTAAAATGGGTCAAAATAGACAAACAGACGTACGAAACGAACAATGCAAGTTAAATAAAAGCTTGCAAATCAGAAATAAATTCATTTTTTACCATCGACTAAAATTTATATATCGTCTGTATGTATCGTCATTTTTATTCATTGATTCAGAATCAGAATATGCCTTTTATTCATGTAAACCATTACAGTATTTATGAATCGTCAGTAAAGTAACAATGACTCTACCACCACTTCTGAATATCATTCCTGTGAAGAAAAAAGGGAAGAAACTCGACGGTTACTCATAAATTAAAAATATTATCAATGCATGTAGCAGAAGTTAATAGTACAGATTCCAATGTAGTAAAATCCTAACTATTTGGGGTTCTGTACATACACACAATAATATGCTTATCCAGCTTAAAACTATCTATCTATCTATAACCTCACGCCTGATCCCTTGCGGGGTAGGCAGAGAGTACAGAGTTCCAACAGGTTCTTTCCTTACATACCTCTCTGGTTTCCTCGACTCTCATTGTTCGTCTCATACACGCTCGCCGGTTACGGAGACTCTTGACTTTTCCATCAGATAAGACTCGGTTTACTTGATCGTGGTAAGATAGTCTAGGTCTTCCCCGGTACCTGCATCCTTCCACTTTCACATTGTATATCTGTTTTGTAATTTTTTCCTCTGGCATTCTTTCTATATGCCCGAACCACCGGAGCATGCCCTTTCTCATCTTTACACCGATACTATCTTTCATACCTACTCGCTGTCTTACTATGCTGTTGCTAATGCGGTCGGTCAGCTTCACTCCGCACATCTTCCGCAGAGCTCACATTTCTACCGCATTTATCCTACTTTCATTCTCCTTCTTACATACCCAGCTCTCGCTACCATATAACAGCGTTACCATACCATAGCGTACCATAAAACAAATAAATTAATCATACTGTTCAACTGAAAGCCCAACTATATCACAACGTTCTCTCGATATTTTTTAAGCAAAATTAATGTACCTCCATGAAGCCTGGACTTTTAAGTATAGTAACTTAAGATCGAATAATTGTCATAATCGATTAATATTCCGTGTGATTTAGGCCAATATTCACATATACAAACATATATTTAAAATCATAAATCAATCTATAATGTTATTGAAGAGAATCCATCCGTATTCTGATGGAATAATATCAAATTACCGGGCTTCTCTACCTCCTTATTTAAAAGATCTGAAATGCTAGTGGTACCTACTAAAATGTACCTTTTTTGTTAACCTCGGTCATTTAAACAATTTATCACAGTATTATCAGAAAACTGATGTTATACTGACTCGTTTCTTATCTTAGTCTTCATTATATTACTTTTAATATTACATACAAATATAGCCAAAAATATTTAAAATAACTATATCAGTTTCATTTGGCATCATGTACCGTCTTTATACATATTAGCACAATAATTTCTCAAATCCAAGTACTTAACTGTTATTTAATTACTTATTCGTCCCCACAATAGAACTAAAATATATATAATACATTCCTGCATTGGTGCACAAATATTAGATCGATAATATTTAGTCATTCATTTCTTGACCGGCCCCGCAAGGGATCTGGCGTGATGATAGATTAAGAGATCATCATAATTTTTAAAGCCATTTGAAATCGACAATCACTACTTTTTGATTAACCTAGATGCGACTCACCTATTTTAATTGTTTTTTTTACTATATTTACCTTTATCCTTTATTACCTGAAAGCCTAGTGGACGTGATGTTGATAGTAATATTTCTATCCGAATCCCACTTCTGAACTATTATTTCATAAAAACATTCCAGTTACTCTTAACCATTGATATACATAACACTAGATTAGCAGTAACGGCGTAAATGTATGTCGGCTAAGAATAAGCCCGCAGCCACGTTTCAAGCTTCTGTCATTCATTGGTCTGCCTGACATCTCTCGTATTAATAAAAAATCACAAAATAGGTAAATGCGTGGTGTAAGAACGCGATTTGCAGTCACAAAATCACTATACCGCAAGCGGAATGACTTTCCATACATAAGTTTATTGTTTTTTCATATATTTAGTAGTAAATAAAATAAAAAACCGATTTCAAGTTACAAAAATAAATTTGAGACGCAGTGTTGCCCATTAAAACACCATTTGGTGTTCCCGTCTTTATGGGAAAATGTTGGATAATTGTGTCACCTATAATTATGTACTATACGAATATCTATTTTATTAATTTATTTGGATCCCAAAGGGTGCAATTTCCCCCATATCCCTTGCGGGGTAGACAAAGTATAGAGTTCCAAAAATTTCATTAGAATATTTTGAAAATAAATCAGCTATTTACTCAAAGCGAATATTGTACACAATTCTTTGTTACATAATTGCCTAATGGATCCGGCAAAGAATAGCTTCACCCCATTTGTTCTCACATGTGTCGTAGAAAGCAATTGGGGAATTAACCAAGACTTTTTCAAACCTTTTTTTTTAAAAAGCGCCACCTGGTAATTATTCAATGTCGTGGGTACTGTACGGGTTAGACTGCACTCGTACAGCGTTTTTTGAGGATGATAAATGATACACTTGATATTGTAATAATTTAAAGGTTTATTGTTGTTCCAAATTATCACTATTCTATGATTTAATGATAAATGAGAATTAATGTATGATATGATATATGTATGTATGTTAGCACGCCGCGATCTTGCTAACCGATTGCGAACTGATGATCGTAATTAATATAATGTGCATGTGACGTAAAAATGGTGATGATGCAAAGAGACGGGCTGGCCCGTATATGCCTATACGTTTACAAACATGAAAATTACACAAACAAATAGCCAGACCTAAACAAAATGTGTGAGTCACACAAAGATTTGTACTATGTGGGAATCGAACCCGCCACTATTCAGTCTAGTAACTGGAGCGGCCTACCACTCTCAACGTCTGGATAAAGAAGTGGAAAGGAAATAGGCAACAATGTTTTACTGAGTTTGTTGAAGAGATACGTATTTTGTAAATTTGTATTTATTTTACCCGCTCTAAATAGACTGCAACAATCAACCTGCATATTTTGAAAATAATGCAATAGATAACATTAGGTGTGTTTGTTTACTCATTCAATAATATTTTCATAGTTTGACCACATACCCTAATGGACACTATTAACTAATATCCAAATAATCTGTGTAACAATTCTAATTTCATATAGAATAAAATGAATTAGGTGCTATAATAATTTATTTTATTAATTCATGTATTGGATTCTATATGAAATGTATCGAAGTTAATTAAAAAAATATATAATAAAAAATTATATTCATAACATCATTAAAAATTTATATTCATTGTGTATTTCAATTGTGGGAAATAATCATATAGTAAGCATGTTGCTTACTATATGATTATGAGCCTCCTACAACTAGTAATATTGCTACCTCTATCGGATCGACGTTATGCCGGTATGGTGGGGAACAAGAGTAAAAGAGATGGATATATGTTTACTCCAAATTATTTATTGGATTCAAAGCTACGTCGGCATACTTTTAAGTCGTTACACTTTTTTCGACGCGCCGAAGTGACGTTTGCTTCTCTATGTATTTACCTCAATGCTCTTAACAATGTCAAATATTAGTAATTACGCTATTTTTGAGGCGCTCGTAGCGCTGTGCGACCGCGGTGTTCTTACCGATCACCAAGGTTAATCAGCGTTCGATTCCATCTAACCTAATCTCACCTGATGGACATAGTGACTATCCATCAGGTGAGATTAGGGTCAATCGCTGACCAGTCCTTAATAAAAATCTTTTTATTAAGGACTGGATGACTGATTGTTTTATGATTCGAATTAAGGATTTTCTGGAACCAATAGTTTATTATGCGTGTATGGAGATGCTCAGAAAATAAATTCCACAAACGGTCATCCATCTTAGATTGGCCGAGTCAAACGCTGCACATAAGTTTATAAGTGCACATTTAAGTACATACTTTGCCACCGATCCATTTCGCAGCCCCACCTTCTTCGCCTTAACCTACCTACCAAAATTTCCATATAGCCTCGCCACCCAAAAAAAACCTACTTGAAAATTCCATAACATAATCATTTCCGACACAAAAAATTGTCGAGACAAAATGGCCGCGTCTTTTTTTAACGTCCGATTGGAGGAAGGTCGATTTATATTTTGCATATTATTCATCAATTCTGGATTGTTTCCGTGTTGTTAAATGGTTGAGATTCTGGAGATCCGCGGAATATAGGTTTGTTGATTAAAAACTTAAACCATCAGTTGACATAACCTATCTATCTATCTATATCATCACGGAAGATCCCTTGCAGGGTAGGCCGAGAGTACAGAGTTCCAATAGGTTCTTACCTTACATAACTCTCTGGCTTCCTCCACTCTCATAGTTAGTCTCATACACGCTCGCCGGTTACGGAGACTCTTGACATGACCAAACCACTTATTAATAACTTGTTTCTGCCAGCGACTTCGCCGCGCTGACTTTAGACAGGAACCTTACGTTTTTCCGAGTTAAAAAGTATCTTATGTGTTAATGCAGTTAATAAACTATCTGTGTGCCAAATTCATGAAGCAAATGCCAAGGGGAGATGGCCTAAGCTAACGAGCCTTGTGATTTCATAAAAGCCTGGACGTCATCGTGGTGGGTGTGGCTTACCTCAGTTCGTCATCTCTACTCGCTCCATTCACACGTCCGCTCGAGTTCGCATAGCTATCAAATATTATCTATTTTTACTAAAAATAAAACCTTTAAAATGAAGTTATGTATCGTAATATGAAAAAATTACTTGAATCGTCGACACACAAATAATATCAAATTTCGCTTGTAAGTATTTTTTTCGTAATTTTTTAGTATACTTATATATTAAAAAAGCCATCTACCGTAATATAATTGAACTTTTAAGTAACATTGACATAGACGAACCGTTTAGTTTTTACCAGTCTCGGCTAGATGGCAATTACAAATGTGGTTGGGCGTAACGTCCCTCTCGCCCTGTGCCACCCCGCGCAACGACACATTTCATTCTATAGAAAAATCTGTCTAGGCCATCTCCCCTTCGTATTTTCATCGTGGCCAAATTTTACTCAAATCCATTCTGCTGTTTTCATTGAGTAACTAGCATCCACACACCCAAACATCTAAAAATACAAACTCTCACATTAGTAGGATAATATCAGTTTATACTGTCCCACAGCTGGGCAAAGTTCTTCTCTCATAAATCGAGGTGAGAGGGATTAAGTCCTACCGATATTTCGAGAACGCGATCATCGAAATCCGCTAATCGTAGCCGCCGACGACTACGAACCTAACTCCCCTCCTATCAGCCGCTACCGCCGTCCGCAGCATGTTTTCACCAACCCTCCCGATGCTCTTACATCCCTTCTTTCGGATACAGATACCGCACACAGGATCAGACACCAACCTCGCCGGCGAGGTCGAAGAATCCCTTGCCCGCCGGCCGGTGCAGAGCACCACGGCGAGACACCTAGTACACGCCCTCCCCCATAGCGACTGCCCAAGCCGAGCCCGTTCCTCCTTGAGGCACCCTTGAGCTAGTTGCCCCCTTGCCCTTCTGGCTCGAGCGTAGTGGTTGCACGCTCGCCCTCTTGTCCGGTGAAGCTGTAAAGGCCCCGCGGCCAACAGTGTAGATCATTCACACACACACACACACAATATAATAGACATGTGTTGATCTTTACTGATATGTTACAATGCAGAGATGGGAAAATGTAATCAGATTAATGATTAACCACCCTCACTTGGGGAATAGAAGGGTGATGGTGTAATAATGATTAACAATTACATTTTGTAATCTTCAACTATTACGACTTTTAATCTTGAATCATGATTGAATATTACAAAATGGAATTGTAATCATTAATCTGATTATATTTTGCCGATCTCAGTGATATGAAACATGAACGCGATATACAAGTTTCGAAACAGTTGTACAGAATGCTTCATTTGTATCTGAATCTCGATCTTACTTCCACCAGTCAGTATACGAAGGCGCCAATCGTACAGAACAAACAAAATGCGTCATAGTTAATTTAAATCTGAAACTAAATCTCGATCTTACATGCACTATACTTGCCGTCTCTCCGAACGAACGAATACCAGAAATGAGCAAAATGTAATCAGATTAATGATTAACCACGCTGCTTGGGGAATATACGCGTGATGGTATATTAATGATTAACGATAACAATTACATTTTGTAATCTCCAACGTTTACAATTACACTTTTAATCTTGAATCATGATTGAATATTACAAAATGCAATGTAATCATTAATCTGATTACATTTTGCCCATCTCTGACGAATACGATATTTGTACAGGACGACGTCTTCATGATGTATATAAAATAGATATTGTAATAGATTAAATTAAAATAGTATAGTATGTAATAGATTTAGTAACTAGCACATAAGGATTAAGTAATACAATTAGAAGAGTGTAACCCTGGAAAGGGATGGGTAGAATTAGAAGAGTTTTACCCTAGAAAGGGATAGATAATTTTAATATGTGATTGGGTTATTAGACCAATAAAGCTTGCGTTGCAAAGCCCGCTAGTTGTGACCCAATAAAATTGTACCTAAGCGCGCGCGACATCGCGCCGCGTACGTTGGAGCGACTGGGCAACTAGATAGTGAAGAAGAAACTCTGCGCGTCTGTCTGAAGAGGGTCACAACTGGTGGGCGGAGCACTGTTTCAACAATTGTTCAGCTTTTCAATTGAATCTTCCCCCGCGACGCATACTGGCCAAAACTGCAACTTCCAAGGCAACTCTGCGACAGTCATGTAATGACATTTCACTTGATGACAGCGTTAGTTCCGATTTTGGCTACGGGCCAAAATATCCCTGTATTTGAAATTTTGATGATATTAATCTTCTTAATAAACATTTCTCGGCTTCTTCTTACTTTGATAAGACTATGAAAGTAACCAAACTAAACTATCTTTCGTCTATTCCGACGCCCGAATATGCTCCATTTTATTTTAGTCAATTTGCTGTTTGTAATGTTAAAAGGAGCGTAAAATCCATTACATCGAATGTAGTCGGCAGCGATTGTATCAGCCGTAATATTATTCTCCCTATCCTTTGCCATATTTTAAACTCTATTTCTAACGGCCAGTTTCCATCTCCATGGAAAGAAGCTCAAGTGATACCTTTACCTAAAAATGTAATCCTACGTCCTTCTCTGAATATCGTCCCATTTCCATATTACCCTTCCTATCCAAAGTTCTTGAGCGCCTCGTCCATGACCAATTAAGTAGATTCCTCAATAATAACTCCCTCCTTAATCCTTTTTAGTCCGGTTTTCATCCTGGTCACAGTACTGTTACCGCTTAGATGACTCTTTTTTTTATTGTACACCAATACATATACACAGAGAAAAAAAAAATTAAACAAAGGCACAATTGGCGGTCTTATCGCTAATAGCGATCTCTTCCAGACAAAATCCGCTTATGTGAATATTACGGAGGATATAAGATTGGGTATGGAAAATAGTAACTTAACTATACTCACCCTGCTCGATTTCAGTAATGCTTTCAATACCGTGGATTTTGATAATCTACTTGGAGTTTTGCGATCTAATAACATATCTCCAACGACAAATGACTGGTTTCGTAATTACCTGTTTGGTCGCCGGCAACGTATTCGCATCGAAGAAACCTACTCTTCTTATTGCTATACTACTGCCGGTGTACCGCAGGGTGGCGTTTTGTCTCCGTTTCCTTTACGTTACGTTACGTTTTATCTTTATTAATTTGATTTTAAACCACCATTGACCAGGTTGTCCGAGGCTGTCAATACTATGAATAACGGTCTAGTAAAAATATGCGAATGGAGTAAAAGCTATGATCTTAAAGTCAACCCAGCTAAGACCCAAGTTATTATCATCGATAGCTCTAGACTTACTGCACGACTAGATTGGTCACGATTTTCCCAAATTATGTTTGACGGTATCACAATACCTAAATTAAAAATTAAAACAGTGAAAAATTTGGGAATCTATATTGATACCAATTTCACATGGGGCCCGAAAATTCAAGACCTTAGCCGCAAGATTTTTGCTTCTGTTGGCTCATTAAGAAGGTTGTGAAAGTTTCTGCCCACTGCTACTTAAATTGCTTTTGCTCAATCCCTTCTACTTCCTATTCTCGATTATGCAAACGTCAGCTATCTTGATATAACTGAGAGTCAACTTAATAAACTTGAGCGACTTCAAAATTTCTGTATAAGATTCATATTTCGTTTGCGAAAATATGATCATGTGTCTGAATTTCGTGCTAAGCTCAAGTGGCTACCCATTTGCCTTGGCCGGAATGCTCACATACTATCGCTTCTATACAGAATTCTGTTTGATCCTAATACTCCTTTATACCTCAAAAAACGATTCGAGTTCCTCCGGTAGTCACATTTAAAATTCTTAAGGTCGCTGGAAAATCTCAGACTGGAAACACCAATGCATTACAAGATATATCTTAATAAATCCTTCTCAGTCCAAGCTGCTCGTCTATAGAATGCATTGCCTGTATCAGTAAGACGCTCAGAGTCATTGGTCAGTTTTAAAAGAATGGTTAACCACCACTTTCTTTCGACTATTCTCTGATAAGTCACATACTATCATGCCGTTTCTTTATACCTATCTTTATGTATATTTATATATTCTTATGTATCATATATATTTATAAGCATATGAACCTATATCTATTACACAAAATAAAACTAACTAATAAATGTACGCCACCTACTGCCCTCTATTTTTTGTACATTTTTTTCTTGTTCTTTCAGTTTAGGTTGTCTGGAAGAGATCGTTATTAGCGATAAGACCGCCAATCTTCTAACTTTAAATGTAACGAAAACCAATAACATATGTTTCCACAAGACAGCAAGTTCCGCACCTTCACCATCTATGCATATGCACGCGTGTGATTGTTTAGGAACAGGCGCTTGCTCCTGCGAAATCCTATCTAGAGCAAAAACTGTTAAATACCTTGGGATAGTGATAGACTAAAAACTTAATTTTCAACAGCACATACATTTTTTATCAGGTAGAGTAAGAAAAACAATTAACGTCATGAGACAACTCAGAAACGTAGCCTCCATAGAAACATTAAAAATAACCTACTTTGCTTTGTCACAATCCCTTTCATATTGTCTTCCAGTTTGGGGTGGTGCTGCGAAAACGCACATGCTACCGCTGGAACGTGCCCAGAGGGCTGTACTAAAAATAATGCTGAAAAAAACCGTAGGTACCCAACCATTTCACTCTACAATGAAGCTAAAGTGTTAAGTGTCTGCAAACTATATGTATTAGGCTCAGTATTATTCATGCATAAAAGCATCCTACAATCCTCAGATTACACAGATTTGACCAAAAGAAGACTTTTTAGAGTTTCGTTACCGGTAATTCGCACAACTTTAGCTAAAAGATTTCATCCCTATATAACTGCTATTATTTACAACAATATATCTAAGTTATGTGACATCCGATTTTGCTCAGTACATGGGGCTAAAAGTAAGATAAAAGAATGGATAAATATCCTTTCATATGAGGAATTTCAAAAAATAATAAATACATTGCTATAATAGGTATTTACATACAATATATTATACATAAATATATCTTAATTACATCTATAAAACGATGTGCTATAGAATACTTTATTGTGTTTGTTTTTTTTATTTAAAAATTACGAGTCAAAATTGGACTGATTTTTGGTTTGTTTAATTTTTTTGTCAGCCATCAGACTCGTATATCTGTAATGATTCAGTATTTCATGAATGTCTGTGCTGTTGGGGTTTCGAATAAATAAACACCATTCACACTGAGCTTTTGTTGGCGTGCTAAAAAGGTTTCTATACTCTATACGGAACCCCAGACGGTAACTGGTAGTAAATAGAATCAGAAATAAAGGAAATCAACATATTTGCGGTCATTTTTTGCCAAAATCAGCATGTAGGTAGTTGAATAAATTGGGTCACTGTTTGAGCGACGGCGACGAGAAAACATGATGCTAATCATATGTTGGTACCTACGTATTTAGATATCTGGTATATCATTGTTATATCTACTGTCTGTTGAATAACCTATAGTCGATTCTATTATCAAGTTGATGAGGAAGGGTGCATAAAGTGGAGAAGAAGAAGAAGGCTGCTAGACGAAACCGGTGTGGGACTGCACCGCTCGAAGATGGCATACTTCCTTCAGGAGTACCAACAACGCTGCTGTACGTGTCTCGGCTATACTACACAACTAAAACCGAGGACATTGCGGAGTAAAGGTACGTCCAAACCAACGCGTCCAGCAGCGTCCATGATGGCGTGTACGGTGGCGATCAGTTCCTGCAACAGGCTCTGTGTCCTGCATGCGCAATCTGTGCGGCGTCTGCACGCGCGATCATTAGAGAGATACTGATCGCCACCGCGAATGCCATCGTGGACGCGCCTGAACGAGTTGGTTCGGCCGTACCTTGAGGAGACGTTCTACATTCTAATGGTTGAGAAGCTGAACTCGTAAAACAATGAGGCATTTAATCCCCTTGTCGTGCGAATTCCCACCGCCAAGCTGGAGATCTTCATGAGCGAGGAGTTCTGGCCGAGGGATGTCGTATTCTGAAGATTGTGTGGGAGACTGAGACACCCGTGTACAGCGCAAAATGTCGCCGGCAACACATGTTAGCTAGTTTATAGTTGTTATATATTATCTGTAAGAATGTTAGTCTCTAAGGCTTACTGCTTAGTTAATGTCCGCGAATTCGCCCGCGTTGACTTTTGACGGGAATAGACAGGAACCTAACATTTTTCAGGATAAACGTGTCCAAAAAAAAAATTAGTACACCCACGTTTCGCCGACGATGTTAGGTCCCATATAATAGGGGGCGAGCTTATTGCCATATACCGGGCACAATTCCAGACTTCGGACTCATATGGGAATTTTTCGTTAGAAAAACTAAATTTGTCCGACCTAGGATTTGAACCCAGGACCTCGTGATCACAAAGCGACGTGCTTTGTCAACAGACCAACGAGGCAGTTGTTAATGTCCGCGAATTCACCCGCGTTGACTTTTTTTTTCTTTGAAACAGCCAGGAACCTAACATTTTTCAGGATAAAAGTATCCTTTGTGTTAATCCAGGTAATAGACTATCTGTGTGCACATTTTTAGTCCAAATCCGTTTAGCCGTTTTTGTGTTATTGAGTAACAAATATCAAAACATACAAACTTTCACATTTATAATATTAGTATGATTATATGCCCGATGAACTTCGTACCACCTAAATTTAACTTGAATCGAACGCAACATCTGTCCTCTATCTTATCTATCTATATCCTTAGTTCCCAAAGTGTCCAGATGGACCCCCAGGGGTCCACGAGAGACTCGACGGGCGTGACAAAAAAATGGGAGTTCACAATTCGTAAGCGGGGGTCCACGAAAACTTATTTGCTTTCGAATCTTTCGATAGTGAAGAACTAAAATGTTGGCTTGACTTCACCTATCAATGTAGGCAGATAATATTTTTAGAAGCTCAACGACTGTTACTTTAAAAAAATTGCATATTCCATATTCAGAACAACGTGTTGACACTTGCAAATCGCCGCCGCCGTCCGCAACGCTTGTTCAGACGTGCACAGGGACGAAATACGACATGTGGTGTGTTTGTTTGCAATCTTGCATGAACTTGTTTGATTTTTTACCAATATAAATACGAAGGCCAAGGATAAATGTTACTCATTTATTTCCGGAATTTCGAAAAGAAAAGGCCAACTTTACTTTTTTAACATCCACTCACAGCACAATCGATTAATTAATTAACCAATCAATTCTCACCTTTTTGTTTCGAAAATTATTCATTCATGGTTGGAACTCAGCCACAACGCAAATTTCCATAATTAGATCTTATGTTCACATTTTTTGTCGAGTTTTGGGAATATGGTAGAAATGTAGATGCAAGGGGTCCACCGGAACCAGCTAAATTTTCAAAGTGCTCTATGAGAGAAAAAGTCTGGGAACCTCTGATCTATATCATCACGCCAGATCCCTTGCGGGGTAGGCAGAGAGTACAGAGTACAGAGTTCTTTCTTACACATCTCTGGCTTCCTCCACTCTCATAGTTCATACACGCTCGCCTGTTACGGAGACTCTTGACTTCTCCTTCAGATAAGATTTTCTCATATAATTACCAATTTAGTTTTTCCGCTGTTCCTTTAGGTTTTTCCTAATTTTCTTTTTTCCTAAGCCACCCCGGTATTGAGAAGAAGAATACAAAAAAAAGAACAAATCGGTCGAGCCATTCTCGTGTTGCGAGACATGCCTTACGGACGTAACGCTTGTTTAACGCACAAGCGCTTCTACGCGCGTTAGTAAATCGCTGGATGAAATAAATGGGTTGTTAGCCATTTATTTAATTCCAGCGCTTAACTAACGTACATTTTATTGAAAGCGGGAGCGAGTGGGAGCGAGCTCTGCGGAAGATGTGCGGAGTGAAGCTGACGGACCGTATTCGCAACAGCGTAGTAAGAAAGCGAGTAGGTATGAAAGATAGTATCGGTGTAAAGATGAGAAACGGTATGCTCCGTTGGTTTGGGCATACATAAAGAATGCCAGAAGAAAGAATGGCAAAACAGATATACAATGCGAAAGTGGAAGGATGTAGGTACCGGGGAAGACCTAGACTATTTTACCACGAACAAATAGATCGAGTTTTATCTGAAGGACAAGTCCAGAGACTCTGTAACCTGCGAGCGCGTAATTTTTAACTTTATGTTAATTTAGTCCAGGTACCCTGAAAAGTACGTTTTTCCTTATTTATTTTCCCTCTGCATTAGTGCTCAGATCGTGTCGATATAAATTTATGATTCCATAAATTTGTTTTCGCTCGAAACTGTTCCAGCTGTGGAAACAGCTTCTAAGAAGCTGGTTCACTTCTTGATTAATAATAATAATAACAACGTTTGTTTTGCAACGCACAAGTAGTTCCACGAATAAGTAGGAAAGGGAAAAAAATCGTTTCTTTTTCTTGCTAAATGATGAAAATAACATTTTAGTAAAGAGCCTAGAATGCTTAGAACTTCTTGATTTAAAGTCGTGACTATTAATAAACATAACGATCATATTCAGTTCTTTACTACTTGGTCACTCAAAAGCAAAATAATCTCTATCCGCTGTTTTACCTATGCATTAAATATTTGCCGTTTCATCGACATGACGAAGTCTGTCGTTTCTTGTAGCCGTCAGGACTCTTTTATTGAAGTACTCCGAACTCCGTGCATATAAATGTTCGCAACGAACATTTTCAACAATACACAGAGTAAATTTTTTTTTAGTAGTACGTACGTGAAAAGTTGCCGCGTATCATAAAATACAGCAATTTTGTTCTTCAGAGCGTACCCGCACTGTTACAATAACACAATCAAATGATCGTTTAATGGTACTCCTGTGGCATATAGAATACCATTACAGGATCATTTTACGAAGGAAAGATTTTGTCATATACGAGTAGCCGATGGAGGCGGGGGCGGAAGCGCTCGGCAACGCTCGATCGCAATCGGCAGCGCGGCACACAAGTCACAGTGCAGGAGTGACGTCACGCCGGCTAGGCGCACACCTGGCACTAGCGACCTGCTCGCGCGCGTATTGGTGTCTCGCTCGCCCACGCTCGTTTGTGATCGCGTCAAGTGCGACGGCGGAGGGTGGTGAAGTTTGCCGTTGCGCCGAGCGGGTCTGCCCTGTGTGGCGTCTCCCGTACATTACAACTTCCGCCCAACGTCGCGCTCCCGTAGCGCTGCGTCGGCTATGTGGCGAAACATTTATTGTAACGCGTTGAATTTGGTGTTCGAGATTCAATAGCGACCAGATTTGAATCAAGCGCCACTGTAAGGATAACATGACCTCTCTGCTTATAATAAGCTGTGCCAATGTAAAATAAATTATACATTCGAAAAAGTTGCATTTCTAAAAACGGTCCTCATTTCCTAACGCCATGATCGAGATGGTACGAGCGGGATGGAGCGATGTTTTGACAATAAAAGAACGAGATGTTAGATACGCGATGATGAATGAATCTTAGAAGAATGACGCAATAACGGTGTCATTGAGAAATGGTCGATGCTAGAACGTTCTTTGGGTCAGATTAATGTTACACGAGCTATTTTGTATAATCGTGGCCTATTTCGTGTCGATATGTTTTTGAAACACATCTTGGGCAAAAATAATCACCAACTGAGTTCCTCCCAATATTAAACGGCGTCGCGGAAGGCCCACGAGGAGATGGCGGGACAAACTGGAGGCCTTTAAAAACGACTGGCGCTCAGTAGCCCTAAATAGTTTAGAGTGGAGAAGAAGGAGGAAGGCCGTCGCACAGCAGTGCGACACTGTAGGCTAACTAATAATAATAATAATGTGCCCGCAGGGCAGCTTGTGGCGAGCTGTTGGAGAGTAACGACACCACGGACCCGAGTGCTTCAGAGAGTCGGTCAGGGCCCCCAACTCGGCGTGTCTTCGTCGGTCGAGTGGAAACCGAAGGGTGCCCGCAGGACTCTCGGCTCTGGCTAGCCTTAATTGGCCGTCCAGAGAGGAGCCGTGAGAGCTATATCGACGTAGGAAGATAATGCGTTCCTACGTCGATGTACTCCAGGGGTGGAAGTGTTAAAGGGCATAACTCCGCGAGTAACTTCGGAGAAAGCGCAGCACACCTCTCTACACCCCTGAGCCGCTCACACCGGTGTTGCCCTCAGTTGTCCTAGGACGACCGTTTGAGGGCCCATCTTGTAAGCGGCGAGTCACCGCCGGCCACGGGTAATTAGGTATCACTAATTATGGCCGGTGTCCGTCCCCTTTGAAATAGTCCAGTTTTTGTCCATCAAACCTCGTTTTCTAACATAGCCCTTGTTTTCTTTCCATAATTTACAATAGTCCTTGCACCTGCCGGGTTCAGATCGCTGGTTATGTTTCTTCATTTTCAGCAAGTGATCTCAGCAGGTGGCTTACATAACATTAACTTCTCGCAAAGGGCCTCTACGTCTTGGACCCATGTCCCCATGCAAGCCTTTCAAAGGTCCGGGTAAAGCCCGTGAATCTCAGCGAGATACATATAATAATGTTATATACACCGTCACGCCTATATTCCCTAAGCGGGGGTGGCAGAGGTATACTGAGCACATCCACGTTTCGCCGACGATGTTAGGTCCCATGTAATAGGGGGCGAGCCTATTGCCATATACCGGGCACAATTCCAGCCTTATACTGGAAAGATTTTTCCTTAGAAAATCTTCATTTGGCCGATCTAGGATTTTAACCCAGGTCCTCGTGATCACCAAGCGAAGCGCTTTGCCACTAGACGAACGAGGCAGAAATAATAATGTTTTTGAAAGAATAGAGTTCATGCGACAAGGGTCTTTTGGCCGATGGGTAATATTTACGCGGAGAGCATTGGTGTGAAATTAGGGTTCACATTACGTAAAATTTTCCTATTTCCATGGAAAACTTTGAACAGGTGAAAAACTCGGTTCAAAAAAGAACCTCTAAATTACATAGAAAACGGCAGCCCTGCGAATAACGCTATCATGAAGTGACATTTCACTTCATGACAGCGTTAGTTACGATTTTGGCCGCGGGCCAAAAGATCCTTGTAGGTATGTATATACTTTGTTAGGTACTGCTTTGAAACTGTAACTATACTCGTGTTCAGGAACCAATCGAGTTTATCGGAAACAATACCGCGCACCGAATTCGCCGATGAACTTAAAGAATCCCGCCGGCAGCGCACCACGGCGAGACACCTAGTATATGCCCCCACCATAGCGACTGCCCAAGCCAAGGCCGTTCTCCCTTGAGGCATTCCTGAGCTAGGTGTCCCCTTGCCCATCTGCCTTGAGCGTAGTAGTTGCATGCTAGCCCTCTTGTCCGCTGAAGCTGTAAAGGCCATATAATACACACATAAAATAATTTTCATTTAAAAAGATTTTAACCAAAAGCTTTTATAGCAAAAATACAACGAAGATGTCTTGCTTCGATGAGAAGTTCCTATTGCTTCTTTCCGGTTTCATCATCAGACCCTGGACACCATCCGTGTCTAAAGAACTCATCAAGAATAACTCAAGGAACCTAAACACGGCGGGGTTATATTGAGTAGTCGGGTAGTTCCATTGGCCACCTTTCGGCTTCATCATCAGTCCCTGAACACCGTCTGGTTCAAACTCAAACCGTTTATTTTGCATAAGCCCTGCGGGGGCACAAAGTAGGGGGGCAGAAAGCTAGTTTGCCGTTGGATACCGCATCTGCTTTCCGACGATCACAGGGCGGCCCGCGTCAGATGGTGTAAGAAAACTCTGCAAATGTTCAACCGAGGAGAGTCAAATCACGTCTACGACATCATCAGTGGTGATTATTGCACTTGTAGATCGTAGAACGGTTAACGCAGAGTGGTATACCACAGTTTGTTTACCACAAGTCATCGCCGAACTTCGAAAATCTAACTCAAAGCGACGCATCATCCTGCACCACGACAACGCAAGCTCACACAGCGCTCGTCAAACGATTGAGTATTTGAAGCAGGAAAAAGTAGTAATTCTTGACCATCCTTGACAGTCCTGACCTAAGCCCTAACGATTTCTTTACATTTCCTAAACTTAAGAAAAGTCTTCATGGTCTAAGGTTCCAGTCCGGTGAAGAAGCAGTCGACGCTTTCAAGTCAGCCATTTTGAACACCCCCACTTTAGAGTGGAATAAATGTTATAATAACTGGTTTGAGCGAATGGAAAAGTGTATTAAGCTACGTGGTGAATACTTTGAAAAAACAATAAAAAGTACTATAAGGTTCTAGTTGTGTTTTTTTCTTCAAACGACAAAACTTAAAAGGCATGCCTCGTACATACGTTTTTATATAGTACAAAATCATTTATGTGACCCAGCTCCAGTGTGATGCCTTACGACTGAGATATAAGACTATTTTTAAATATATGCTATAATGAAAACCTAGGGGATTCTGGGTGGACCAGTCTCCACAAGCAGCACCCGTTCACGAGTACGACTACTTGAGCAGCCATCATCTCCCTCGACCATATTAGAGGGAAAGAAGTGACCCGCACCAAATAGACTTTTTAGTGACCATGTTCAATCCACAAGTATTTGTAAAAACACATTACGTTGTATAGTTCACATCTTCCTACCACCACCTTCCGACTCCATCATCATACCAGCTCCATGGCACCATATTATTGCATTGTCACCATTTTCACATAAGTATAATAAATTTCAGCTCAATCGGATAACCGCAAGTGCTTGAGAAATAGATCAGATCCGATGAACCGATAAGACAGACAGACATACGAACATTGCATGTTTATTTAACGCCGTGACGCCTATATTCCTGAAGGTGGTGGCAGAGCAGCTCAGTCAGGTACCTGTGCTTAAAAAAACCATCACAAAATTGGAACCAGAAAGACAGTACGAACACTGCAAGTTAAATAAAACCTTGTTAAAATAGGAGGGTTTAACGAAATATCTTGACATATTTAGTAGTCAGGTGTTAAGCATGTCTTATCCTGTTATCAGAGCGGCGACGTGACACGTCCCACACAAGTGTTGGCTGTCCCAATTCTGTAGCACAAATGCACGAGGTCAAAGATTTCATTAAAAACTAAGACAAAGGGTATGAACGCTTTCTAAATTTTTGTCAATGGTTTTTGAGAAAGGTACAAAGAAATGTGTCTATATATTACGACAAGAAGCTTTTGGCACTTTGATGAAGTTTATAGGGTGTTCTTCTTCTTCTTCAAGTTATGGCTTCACACTAATTATAAGTGTATTTTGCTAGCGCCCAGTGAGATATATAATTGTGTTTGTTTAAATTAATTCGACTCCCCGATGAATTTGATGATAATGAAATTAATGAACTTCCCCACCCTGGATAGTAAAGCGATGGATACTTTACATACCAATTGCAACGGCCGTTTTGAGGGAAGTCGAAAAGTCACGTTTTATCACTTTGTTACATTTACCTTCACTGATGCACATATAAGAACACATAATGGTATATTCCACCAACATTACACATTATTAGTCGAATTAACACAAGTTTTGGAAATTAAAACAAATTGACAACATCACTCTTCGACTTCCCGCCAAAACCAAATTGGGGTTATATATATACATATTGTTTTTTTTTACTTTGTTCTAGTCTCACCATCTCGTTCTTCGTCTGCCTTGCGTTCTCTGTCCTGTCAATGGGATCCATTCTGTCACTCTTTTCGTCCATCTGTCGTTTCGTTGTTTTTTTTATGTTATCTTTGTTCTTAGCCTGTTATTTAAATTACTTATTTTGTCTGAAAGTTTTATCCCTAACGTGCTTTTTTCCATTTTTCCTTGACAAATAGCCAAATTCGGGTTACCATTAAGAAAAATTTTCCTCTATTTGATGCGGACAATGTGCGGAGTGAAGCTGACCGAACGTATTCGGAACAGCGTAGTAAGAAAACGAGTAGGTATGAAGGATAGTATCGGTGTAAAAATGAGAAAAGGTATGCTCCATTGGTTCCGGCATATAGAAAGAATGTCAGAAGAAAGAATAACAAAACAGATATACAATGTAAAAGTGGAAGGATGTAGGTAGACTATCTTACCACGGCCAAATAGACCGAGTCTTATCTAAAGGACAAGTCAAGAGTCATCCTAACCGGCGAGCGTGTATGAGACGAAATATGAGAGTGGAGGAAGCCAGAGAGGCATGGAAGGAAAGAACCTGTTGGAACTCTGTACTCTCTGCCTACTCTGCAAAGGGTCTGGCGTGATGATATAGATACATAGAGATTCCTCTTTTTCTTCTCTCTTCAATCGTTCCCTCATTACTGAGGATCGTAACTCCGTTGCTGGACTTTTTTTTTTAATTTCTTCCCATCTGCTGTGATTACTTTCCAGGTGTAGTGCCGTGCTGACTCGTATCCCGAGTTGTATCAATATTACATCCGACCATCTCTGAGGGCTGTGCCCCCTTGGTCTATTCCTCACTATTTTGCCTGCCACCAGTAATCTCTCCAGGTTATTACTTTTTTTTCGAGCTATGTGACTACAGACCGATTTTTAAATCAGGGATAAAAAGCGAGCCTTCCAATTTTAGACCGATTTCCATCTTGCCGGCCTTGAGTAAAATTTATGAAAAGATCCTACTCAATCAATTGCTTAACCACTTTAATGAGAATAAGCTGTTACACGGTGATCAATATGGTTTTACTAAGGGACGTTCAACCACAGACGCGGGAGTAGGTCTGCTTCAGCAAATTTACGGTGCCTGGGAGGCATCGCAGAATGCAATTGGTGTATTCTGTGATCTCTCTAAGGCATTCGACTGTGTTGAGCATGCAACCCTTATTAAAAAGCTAAGGCATTACGGTATTAAAAACACTGCCCTTAATTTATTAGCTTCATACTTAGGTGAAAGGTCTCAATGTGTTGAGATTAACGGGGTCAAGTCTCAGGAAGTTAATATTTCAATTGGTGTTCCACAGGGCTCCATCTTAGGACCCTTTCTCTTTTTAGTATATATTAATGACCTGCCGAACTTTGTCCGTGATGTCTGTGACATTGTACTATTCGCAGATGATACCTCATTGATCTTCAAAGTTGACAGAGCTAAGCTTAATTTTGACGATGTGAATGGTGCTCTTTCACGGATATCAAATTGGTTCGAAATAAACAATCTATTGCTTAATTCACTCAAGACTAAGTGTATTAAATTTACTATGCCCAATGTAAAAGTTAATGCTACGAATATTCTTATTAATGGCACAAAGCTGGACCTCGTGAACTCCACTGTCTTTCTAGGCATTACCCTAGACTCCAAACTCCAATGGGGGGCCCATATCTCATCGCTTGCGGGTAAACTTAGCTCCGCTGCTTATGCAGTGTGGAAAGTACGGCAACTTACGGATGTGGATACAGCACGTCTAGTTTATTTTAGTTACTTCCATAGCATTATGTCTTATGGTATCCTACTGTGGGGTAACGCTGCTGACGTGGAAAATGTATTCATACTGCAAAAAAGAGCTATCCGTGCCATTTATAATCTTGGACCTAGGGCTTCCCTCAGAGAACTTTTTAAAGAGATCAACATTCTCACGGTCGCTTCACAGTATATATACGACAACATAGTGTACATACGTAGGAATATCCATTTATTTAATAAAGTGAGTGACGTTCATAAATTAAATACTAGAAATAAACATAAACTGGTATTACCAATTGTTAGGCTTAAAAAAGTATTTACTTCCTTCGTAGGAGTCGGTATTCGCTGCTTCAATAAGATACCAAAGCCCATGTTAGAGTTGCCACTTGACAGATTTAAAAAGTATATTAAATCTTCACTAATGAGTAAAGGATATTATACACTAAATGATTTTTTAAATGATAAAAATGCCTTTACACAAGTTAACTGAAATGTAGAAGAATATAATGTTAAGTGCAGCGTGTCCTGCCTAGCGAGCGTTCATTGATTTAAATATTATTCTCGAACGATGTCGACAAGGTCGTGGATTGGTCATGCTCACTAAAATGTCTTTGCTAGTGGCGGCTCTGTGGAGCGGGTCATTCTTTTCCCTCTAAAATGGTTGAGGAGAGTGATGGCTGCTTCTCAGGTCATACTCGTGAACGGGTGCTGCTGGTGGGGACTGGTCCGTCCCCTGCCCTTTGTCTGACTGAACGTGTACCATAATGCTGATGAATTTTGTCTCGTTCGGCATCACACTGGAGCTATGACCAGTTGTTTTGTACGCGCTCTTTACATATTTTATAGTAACACTTTCTCTTACTATTATTATTATGCTTTTTATTATATACCTCTACAACATCTCTATTTTGTAAATGAGAGGACTATGTAGACACTGACCAATATCATGAATCTAAGTACACTTATGATTAATCTATACTTAAGCACATCTATTTAGCTCGTTCTGCATTGTTCTCCCATACTCCATAAATGCAATGTATACAAAAAGAATTGTAAACCTCATTTTTAAAAAAGAGTAACCGTGGAGTTTCTTGCCCTTCTTCTCCACAGGAATGACTTTCCGAACGGGTGGTAGAGTCTTAAGTAATAATACTTTTTCTGTTTTTGACTATTCATAAGTGCCTTTTGGTCTACATGAATAAAAAACTTTTGATTTTGATTTTGATTGAGTACTGGTTCGGTGAAGGCAGATGGTGGACATTCTTTGGGAATGTTTGAATTTTAGGTTTCTTTAGTGATAGCCTGGTGGTAAGACCGTTGGACTGCAAAGTTAGGGGTCTCGGGTTCAAAACCAGGTACGCACCTATGTCTCTTCGAAAGCATGTGCGCATTAAAAGGTTAACTATCACTTACTTTAACGGTGAAGGAAAACATCGTGAGGAAACCTGCATGACTGAGAGTTTCTCGAATGTGTGTGAAGTTCGCCAACCCGCACTGGGCCAGCGTGGTTGACTATGGCCTAAACGTTCTCCGTTTGAGAGTAGGCCCGTGCCCAACAGCGGGACAGTTTCTTAACAGGGCTAATATTATTATTAATTATTGATATATTAGTACGGTGAGCTGTCCAAGGGATTCGCAGCCTGCGTGCGTCAAAATTTTCCTAATTGTAGGGAAATATTACAACAGGTGAACAATCACCTGTAGTTCTAGGTATCACTATCGATGCCAGACTACAGTGGGACCCACATATTGAAAAACTGTTTAACAGGTTAAACTCAGCGGCATATGCCGTAAAGAAAGTCAGATTATGGGCTGATATTGAAACAACAAGATTTGTTTATTTCGCTTATTTCCGTAGCATTATGCCATATGGCATTCTGCTTCGGGGATGTTCTGCTGAACTGAATACCATCTTCGTTCTTCAAAAAAGGGCTATTCGTGCAATTTACAATTTTGTGAGAAACATTCATAGAGATAAATATTCTAACTGTTGTTTCGCAATTTATGTATGAAAATCTATTATATGTTAAAAAGAATATAGATAGATAGATAGATAAAAAGTTTATTTGTAACAAAAGGATACACAGTACAAAATATTTTCCTAAAATATTTAAAAAAATATATTATTGTAGTAAGTGTGTCACAGTGGTATAAAAGGGCTACAGCTCAGCGTGGCATTTGTTCGAGGAGCAAAACGCTGATTTTTAGCTGCAACCACGATATTACGCGAGAAACTCGTGCAGCGTTACAGACATGATCCCAAAAATTGTAAAAAAATATATATACATAAAAAGAAGAAGAATACATATAATATTATGTACTCGTGGCAAAAAAAAAAATATATATATTGAGTTTATGTTAGGACTATACTAGCACCGACGACAACTGAAGAACGCTACCAGGACGATCAAAGCGTAAACCTGGTTTTTGAGTTTCCAAAATTGCAGATTTTAAGCTTTTTTTAAAAGTAACCCTTGTAGTAACATTTTTTATAGGAGGTGGTATATTGTTCCAACACTTAGTCGCCTGATAGCGAAAACTGCCATTAAATGCTACTGTTCTTTGCGTGTGAGTCGACAACGGTGGCCGCGCTGACCTGGCCCCATTCGTAGCGATTGTGGAAAGCGGAAAATTTAAGTTTGCCATATAGATAGTCAGGCTGTCAATATCAGAAACTTTGAAAAATATAGCGACAATTATCATGTTAGTACACGAAACAAAGATGTAATCTTATTGTACATTCTACTCGGCTCCACAGAATTAGCAACTCTTTCATGGGGCAATGAAAGAACCTGTTGGAACTCTGTACTCTCTGCCTACCCTGCAAGGGATCTGGCGTGATGATATAGATAACTCTCATTTTTAAGAGAGTAACCGTGGAGTTTCTTGTCCTTCTTCTCCACAGGAATGACATTCCGAACAGGTGCTAGTCTTAAGTAATCACTAGCTTTTTGTTTCTTTCTATTCATAAGTATTTTTTGGTCTACATGAATAGAAAACTTTTTTGATAGATATAGCCCGACAGGGATCATTTGGCACGTGATTAAAATGTGAACTAACTCTGTCATGAAGGAGTTCCTTTTTCCTCATCGATCAAATATAGGTAGATACACGCTCGCCGCACTAAAAATGGCACCACTAAAAGGCAGACAAAAGTGGACGGCACTAAAAATTAACAGGCTTCCGATTTTTTTGCAAATACAACTTTAAGTGATATAAGCAAGGTACAATATGCTCTAATTTATGTTTATATCATAACTATAACTACTCACTTTAATTTGATGACTTTTTGCGCGTGTGTGAATGATCTACGCTGTTGACCGCGGGGCCTTTACACCTTCACCGGACAAGAGGTCGAGCGTGCAACCACTACGCTCGTGTCAGAAGGACAAGGGGGCAACTAGCTTAAGCCGGCCTCAGCTTAGGCAGTCGCTATGGGGGAGGGCGTGTACTAGGTGTCTCGCCGTGGTGCTCTGCACCGGCCGGCGGGCATGGGATTCTTCGATCTCCCCGGCGAGGTCGGTGTCTGATCCTGGTTGCGGTATCTGTATCCGAGAGAAGGGATGTAAGGGCATCGGGAGGGTCGGTGAGAACATGCCGCGGACGGCTGTAGCGGCTGATAGCAGGGGTGGCTTTGAAGACGTTTTTAAGAGTAACTTTCGTATGGGATTGTGCATCTTCTATCTCTATCTATCTATCTATAACCTCACGCCAGATCCCTTGCGGGGTAGGCAGAGAGTACAGAGTTCCAACAGGTTCTTTCCTTACATACCTCTCTGGCTTCCTCGACTTTCATAGTTCGTCTCATACACGCTCGCCGGTTACGGAGACTCTTGACTTTTCCATCAGATAAGACTCGGTTTATTTGGTCGTGGTAAGATAGTCTAGGTCTTCCCCGGTACCTGCATCTTTCCACTTTCACATTGTATATCTGTTTTGTCATTCTTTCCTCTGGCATTCTTTCTATATGCCCGAACCAACGGAGCATGCCCTTTCTCATCTTTACATCGATACTATCTTTTATACCTACTCGCTGTCTTAATATGCTGTTGCTAATGCGGTCGGTCAGCTTCACTCCGCACATCTTCCGCAGAGCTCGCATTTCTACCGCATTTATCCTACTTTCATTCTCCTTCTTACATACCCAGCTCTCGCTACCATATAACAGCGTTGGGACAAGAACTCCGTTATGTATGGCCAGCTGCGCCTTATGGCTTAAGTGCCAGCTCCCGAGTAGCTTTCCCATCGCACCATTCACTCTGTTCCCTGCACTCACTCTTCTCTCTATGTCAGCGGTGTATTTCCCATCCTTACTGAAGGCGCATCCAAGATATACAAACTCATTCACTTGCTCCAGCACATCGTTACCAACCACAATCCTTACATTCGTTCTGGTTTCTTCCCTTTCAAAAACCATAATCTTGGTTTTCTTCACAATTAAGTGTAAGCCATTGATCATGCAGTCGTCTTTCATAACTGTGACCACCACAGTTATGAAAGACGACTGCGTGTGTGGTTTACCACTAAGTCACCCATTTGTACACCTTCATTCATCGCTTTCAGTCTTTGAAGACTTTTGAAGACTTCATCGATATATCATAACAAGTGCATCTTGTTATGATATATCGATGCTATTTGCTATAAAATTGTCTTTCTTTAATTAGTAGGAATGTTCTAAAAGACTTCTTCGAGTTCTTTTGTCTATAATTCAATTTAGTTTACTGTGTTCACACGTTGCAGCTTAAGTTTGTTTTACAAATGCATCAACTCTCTCGAGTTGATGCATAATCAATGCGAGAGTCAAAGTCAAAGTTAAACTATTTTATTTGCATATAGATTCCTTGCGGAGTAGGCAATAAGTACAAAGTTCCGACAGGTTCTTTCCTTACTGACCTCTCTGGCTTCCTCCACTCTTAAGGTTTGGTCAAATAGCCGATGAAGCGCGACGGGAGCACGACAGTAGCGTTTGGCTACGTTCGGTCGGGACGTTTGCCGTCGCGCCGAGATGGGCTGCGCTGTGTGGCGTCTAACGTACATTTCAGTACATTACAACTCCCCAAGCCGCGCCACCGTCGCGCCGAGCGGGGCTGCGCCGTGTGGCGTCTCCCGTACATTTCAGTACATTACAACTCGCCAAGCCACGCCACAGTCGCGCCGAGCGGGGCTGCGCTGTGTGGCGTCTCCCGTAAATTTCAGTACATTGCAACTCGCCAAGCCACGCCACCGTCGCGCCGAGCGGGGCTGTGCTGTGTGGCGTCTCCCGTAAATTTCAGTACATTGCAACTCGCCAAGCCACGCCACCGTCGCGCCGAGCGGGGCTGTGCTGTGTGGCGTCTCCCGTACATTTCAGTACATTACAACTCCCCAAGCCACGCCACCGTCGCGCCGAGCGGGGCTGCGCTGTGTGGCGTCTCTCGTACATTTCAGTACATTACAACTCCCCAAGCCACGCCAGCGTCGCGCCGAGCAGGGCTGCGCTGTGTGGCGTCTCCCGTACATTTCAGTACATTACAACTCGCCAAGCCGCGCCACCGTCGCGCCAAATGGGGCTGTGCTGTGTGGCGTCTCCCGTACATTTCAGTACATTACAGCTCCCCAAGCCACGCCACCGTCGCGCCGAGCGGGGCTGCGCTGTGTGGCGTCTCCCGTACATTTCAGTACATTACAACTCGCCAAGCCGCGCCACCGTCGCGCCGAGCGGGGCTGTGCTGTGTGGCGTCTCCCGTACATTTCAGTACATTACAACTCCCCAAGCCGAGCCACCGTCGCGCTGCGTCGGCTATGTTTTTTTTTGTTTTTTATTTTTTATTTTTATAATCGTATCCCCACACTACGATTTATTCCAGTGTCGTAGGTGCGTTTACAAACATGAAAATTCACATACACGAATACATATTCTATGTGCCGAGACCTTTATAGTTTGTCTTACTCACTCGCCGCTTACGGAGACTCTCGACTTGCCGTTCAGATAAGACACGGTCTATTTATTAATCTATATTATCATCCTAGATCTCTCGCGGGTAGGCAGAGAGTACAGAGTAAGATGTCGATGATGAAAATTGGTGGTGATCACACTGTATTGACAACCGTGGAATGCTCGCCTTGTGTCTATGGTAGGTACATGGTGATGGGATTTGGCAAAGGGAAAGTCTTCCAGCCAGACAGGTGTTGTGTCTAGAAGTAGTAGATCCCTTGCCACTTTTAAAGAGTCGTTGTGTGTGAATGATCTACGGCTGTTAGCTGCCTTAACGGCTTCTTTTGGCAAGTAGGTGAGCGTGCAATAACTATGCGGGGGGAACTAGCTTAAGGTAATAAAGAGGGAAGGAATGGCCTCTGTTTAAATTGTCGCTATGGGGGACGGTATACACTAGGTTCTCTTCTTGCCATGACTTCTTCGAGCTGGCCCACAGATCTTGAGTCTGTTCCTGTGTGCAGTGTCTTTATCCGAAAGAAGGGAGGGTGACATCGTTATGATACGGTGACAATATGCCGCGGACGGCGATACCGGTAGATCGGAGAAGAGTCATTTTGACGACAGGATTTTGACGACTTTGATTAGGATGTTAGAATGATTGGATACTTCCCCGAAAAAGTTGAGTCGTCACCTTTTCGATTTATACACTAACAAGTTCGAGATCAGAATCTGAATGGGTCCCGAGAGTTAATGTCGAGAGCTTGTATATATGTTAGGCGTCGAGCGAACTCTCATATCGCGTTCTAGAAATATACGGCGGAACGTCGTCTAATGTTCCTGCCCCAAACAGTTTTCGTTACGCTAGCGCCATCTATCGGTAGGTAGTTGCATTTATCGCCATATTTATAGGGATCGCTACGTATTCACGAAATCCGAAATCAAAATCCTGGCACGCACAATTTTTTATGTAACTTGTAATTGACACTTGCTGTTGGAAAATAGGGTAAGAAAACCTCCATCTCTGAGAAAACCTCAAAATTTAAAATATTCAAAATGATATCGGAAGAAAGGCGACCTACAAAGCCTCGGTAAAATGTGGGTGGACTATGTGCACCTCAGCTTATCACTTCGAGGAAACGCGGACGTGAGAGTTGTGTCATGGTTTGTAATGAAAAATACTTGGGATCGAATATTTATGTTTCTCAACACAAAACTATATTTTTTAACTTGGACAAGCTTTTGTGTGTGTGTGTGTGTGTGTGTGTGTGTGTGTGTGTGTGTGTGTGTGTGTGTGTGTAAATGATTTACGCTATTGGGCGCGGGCCCTTTATTGAACAAGCTTTTATTTAACTTGCAATGTTCACATGTCTGTCCGTCTGTATTTCCGGTTTAAATATTGCGATCCATTTTTCAAGAATTTGCAGTGATTGCCTGGTAGTTAGACCGTTGAACTGCAAAGTCAGAGGTCTCGGGTTCAAACCCAGGTACGCACCTTTGTCTTTTCGCAAGCATGTGCATTTTAAGTATTAACTTTCACTTCCATTAACTGTGAAGCAAAACATCGTGAAGAAACCTGCAGGCCTGAGAGTTTCACGAAGGTGTGTGACGTTCGCCAACCCGCACTGGGCCAGCGTGGTGGACTATGGCCTAAGCCCTCTCAGTTTGAGAGGAGGCCCGTGCTCAACGTTGGGTCAGAAGGTCTTCCAGACATGTTCAATTATTAAGTAATATGTACTAAAGAAATCATCTCAAGTAACTCTTTTGTAGAAACAAGAGTTCGTTCACTCTAGTTTCCTTCCAAATGCTTCTCACAACGTGACACCCTCGAGTGCTAAGTTTTATATCAAAAATATGCCTTCATGTGCACTTTGATACTATTAATACAACTCCAGAAACAAAATAGTTTATTATCTATTCAAACAAACATCCATGCTAACCCTGCGGCTTAGTATAACTGGTAGTGGCATAGTATAAATTTGCTATATTGCTTGTAGGAAGGCTAACTATCATATACACTATTAATACACAGCTGCTGCCGCTTCCCGCCTAGAGGAATGAACAGTATCACTGCAGCGTCGACTGTTCACATACTCCCTTTGTACTTCAAGGAACGCTCTGTGTTTCTCTTGTGTTCGTAAAAACTCCAACCATCAGATTTTCTTTTCCCCGAAACTATATTGTTATCGTAAAAATATCCCCAAGGCACATTTTCAAATAGGTTTCATATAGTTTTCCTGATCATTTTTTCGCTTTTTTTTGTGTTTTACATATTTCTGTACATTTTTATCCTTAAGTTTCTTTTCGTAATTATTTTTTCACCATCATTCCAAAAAGATTTGTAAACCAGCCACACGGAGTGCACATGGCCTGTCATTTGACTTCCGCCAAAAAAACCGCCAACAAAAAGAGCTGTAGTGGTAGTGTGGGAAGGGAAGTAGAGCGTATCTTATTTTAATGTTGGCTTTTACGGACTGAGAAAGCCTCAGGCGCACTTTGTCCCGATGGGATCTAGTGTGCTGTCTTCCTTAATGCTCTTACGTACCTAGAGACCCAAATACTCCCTGTACCAGATTGTAGATTCCAGCAGGGGAAAGAACCGATATTCCTCCGGGTTTGCATAAGCCACCCCAGTAACTTCATTCGCCGCGCCGCCAACCCGTCACAGTTGCAGAGGATATGATTCATGGATTCAGTTTCTGTACCACAGTTTCTGCATACCACATCGCTGCACAGGTTCATCTTATGCAGATATTCTTTTGCACCTTAATAGCCTGTGAATGCGCCTAGTTGCCTTAGTTGAGGTCTACTATGTTTTAGTAGTCTCTTGCTTTCGCTATCGCTCCACGTGGTGATACATTTCTTGGAGAGTCTCAGCTTTTTATTTGCCTCCCACTCTTCCCTGTGTTGCTTTTGAGGATATCTATAAAGTACTCCCCTCAACCCCCGTGTTGTGCATTTGGACCTTTTTTGATTCTTTTTTTCCCTGGGGAAAATCCTACGGACTACCGCGAGCCTCGGAAGAAGCTCGCTGGACGTGTCGAATTCCCACTACTAAAAACCTCAGGGTGGCCGACATCAGCACTTTGGAACGCACCGGTGCCCCTCTTATGCTGCGCTTTGAAGAGCCCGCTATCGGGGGGAGACTTGATGACACGCTCCGCAGTGCTCATGGCGACGTGGGCCACACCACGCCGCCGTCCTCTTCGGGGTCGCTCGTGAAGGATGGTCAAGGCCCCCGCCCCTTGCGTCCGCGACCTTGAAGCCCCCCCTGCTGATGTTGGTTGGGGGGTTATTGGGCTGGGTGCCCAAGGTTCCAGACTACCTGACCGTGTTGCGCGCTCCACATCTATGGAGAAGGTAAAGTAGAGCGTATGTGGCGGTTAATACGAGGGTGGGTCAATAAGTCCGTGACCTTTCGAATTTCCCGCCTCTTAATTGAAATGGCAATACTGCTTCTGTCAACAGGCAACTGTCAGTTGACTCCTATCAAAATTTGAACAAGCTGCGACATTTAGTTTGTGTTTGGCAGCCGTTGATAGCAGACTACCGCGCGTTTTGAGAAGAAAATGGAAAAAAGTGAATTTCGTGTGCTCATTAAGCATTATTTTTTGCGGAAAAAAAACCATCTTCAAACCAAGGCTAAGCTTGATAAATATTATGGGCACTCTGCACTATCCATTTCGATGGTAAAGAAGTGGTTTACTGAATTTCGATGTGGCCGTACAAGCACGGAAGATGCCGAACGTTCTGGACGCCCAGTTGAGGTCTCTACATCCGAAACAATTGCAAAAATTCACGATATGGTTTTAGCCGATCGGAGATTGACAGTAAAAGAGAATGTGGAAGCCATAGGCGTCTCACATGGCTCAGTGATTTCAATTTTGAATGATCACTTGGGTATGAGAAAGCTTTCCGCAAGATGGGTGCCGCGTTTGCTCACAATCGACCACAAAAGCAACCGTGTGACAATTTCGCAGGAATGTTTGGCGTTGTTCAACCGCAATATTGACGAGTTTTTGCGCCATTTCGTAACCGTGGATGAAACGTGAATCCACCACAACACATCGGCGATCAATCAGCAGTCAAAACAGTGGGTTTCTTGGGGTAAATCGGCGCCAAAGAATGCAAAGATGGGTTTGTCAGCCAATAAAGTCATGGCGACTGTTTTTTGGGATGCACGCGGTATAATCCACATTGACTACCTTCAGTGAATGCAGGTAATAGAGTGAATGGTGCGATAGTAACAAAAATGAGCAAAAATATGAGCGCATGCGGGGCTTGTCAGAAACAAATTAAAAATGTGGACCAAATATGTTGTTCGAATTGTAATATATCGTATCATCATTTGTGTGTTGGCATAACGTCTACTAATTTTAAAAAGATCACGAAAAAGGCACGTTCCATTTGGTTATGCCCTGAATGTAAGCCTAAACGGTCGTTAGTATCGGATAACACGCCAGCAAGGTCGCCACTTGTAGTGCAAGATGATGATGAAGATGATGATTCTCTTACACCCCAGATGGATAATGACGAACTTGTAACATTGATCCAAGAAAGGATATTAAGCGCCTTAAAGAATGAGTTACCGACTATGTTAGCAAAAGCTGTCAAAGCAGAACTTTCTCCTTTACAAAAACAGATAGAAGAACTTCGTAAGTCTGTAACGTATTTAAGTGATTGCTACGACGACATAAAAAGTTCTATGGCAGCACTGGCAACGGACAATAAAAAACTGAAAGAAGAAAATACCACACTTACTAAGAATGTAGACAACCTCACGATCCAGATAAACACCTTGGAACAGCACCTGCGCGAGAATAACCTTGAAATTCATGGAGTAGCTGAACAGCGTAATGAGAATCTACCTTTTATCATTCACCAGTGCGCTTCTATCATAGATCTTAAGTTGGCCGACTCTGAAATTGTTAATTGTACTAGAGTTGCAAAGCAAAACAGGGAGAGTGGACTTCCTCGAACTATTATTGTCAAACTTAAAAACGTACGATGTCGAGATGAGTTTCTTTCTGCTGCTACAAGATATAATAAGTCACACCCAAATGCGAGGCTTAATACGTCGCTTTTGGGTGTAGCTGGTGACAAGACACCTGTCTACGTCTCGGAACACTTGTCACCAGCCAATAAGCAGCTTCATGCAGCAACACGGGCAAAAGCCAAACAGTATGGTTACAAATTCGTATGGGTGCGAAATGGACGTATTTATGCACGTAAAGATATAGATACTCGGTACTTATTGATAAGAAATTTGAAAACTTTAGAGGAGATCCGCTAACCTAAAGCCTTGCTCGTCAATCATGTTAACTTTTGTGTTTCGTTATAGTACTACAATTGTTTTTCTTTTTGTATTTTTGATGGCTTTATCTATTTATTATCAGAATATTAGAGGGATGAAGAGTAAAGTAAATGAACTATATCATACAATTCTGAACAATAATTATGACATTATATGTTTGACGGAGACATGGCTAGACAGTAATTTATTCTCAGCTGAAATCTTTGATGAACGATACCAAGTTTTTCGTAGAGACAGGGACGTAGTATTCAAAGAAAAATTCAATAAAAATCACGGCGGTGGCGTATTGATTGCTATATCCAAAAATATTGAAACTAAAATGCAGTCAAGCTGGCAAAATGAACTGGAAGATATATGGGTAACTATAAAAGTACAGAAAATAACGATTAACTTATGCACCGTTTACATTCCATCTTACATTCCTGATGACATATTTGTTAGCTTCATTAATCGCTGTGAACAAACAGTAATAGACTCGACTGAACACTCCAAAATTATTATCATAGGAGACTTCAATTTACGCAATATAACGTGGAAAAATAACAAAATTAGCGACGTATCGGGTGTAAAGGCTACAACGCTAAGAGATTTCATATATCTAGGAAACCTAGCACAACTCAACAATGTAACTAATAGTTCGGGAAGTATATTAGATCTTGTTTTGACTGATCTACACAATATAAGTCTATCTCGTACATCGGGTTTAAGTCGTGTTGATGAACATCATCCCCCGTTCGAGCTCTTACTGACGTTTGACAGTTTTGCTCCACTGTTGGAAAACAATAGGATTCAACCCAAACTTTGTTTTTATAAAACAGATTATGAGGCTTGTTCTAGGGAATTTAAGTATATTGATTGGGAATCTAACGCGACATCTATGGACTGTGATACTTTCCTTCACTGGTTTTATAATATATTGTGGACGACTATAGAGAAAAATACTCCTAAAACAAAAGTTAGAAAACGTAAATACCCTATATGGTTTTCTAATGATCTTATAAAGCTTATGAACAATAAAGAGAAATACCATGCGAAATTTAAAAAATACCAAAATCCCCGTGATTATGACACCTTTACATTACTAAGACAAAGAACCAAAATTGTCATGAAAATATGTTTTCAAAAATATATTGCTAAAGTTGAAGCAGACCTTAATGTTGGTATTAAATCTTTTTGGAGGTACACAAAAAACAAAAATATTACCAACGATATACCAAAATTAATGTTCTATCGTAACCAAACAGCGCAAACAGGCACTGATATTGCTAACCTTTTCGCAGATTATTTCTCATCGGTTTATGGACCAAATAAACCAAATAATTATTCACCTGAATTTCCAACTCACACTCATACTATTCACAGTATTCACATAACAGTTGAAGATGTCTATCGTAAGCTACAAAATCTAGATGTAAGGAAGGGTGCAGGGCCGGATAATGTACCACCTATTGTTGCACGACTTTGCGCATCAACATTAGCTAAACCACTGGCAATCATTTACAACAAATCGTTGCAGAGCCAGTTTCCGCAACTATGGAAAATTACCCGCATTATACCAATTCATAAGTCTGGAGACAAGAGTGATGTTACAAATTATCGCCCAATAAGTATTCTAAATTGTTTTGCTAAGGTCTTTGAAAGTCTAGTATATGAACGTATATACAATCATTTATATTCCATTCTCAGCTGCAAACAACATGGTTTTATTAGTGGAAGATCAACAAATTCGAACCTTTTAGAGTATACCAATTATCTGTGCGACGCTTTCAATATGAAGGCTCAAGTTGATTCCATCTACACAGATTTTGCTAAGGCCTTTGATCGCGTTGACCACACTATATTACTACTTAAAGCGGATTACTTGGGCATCCATGGAAATCTGCTGCGGTGGCTTACTTCATATCTTTTGAACCGCACATTGCTTGTGGCTTTACACGGATATGAATCAATACCTTTTTCACCCACATCTGGTGTACCACAAGGGTCAAATTTAGGTCCGTTGCTATTCCTTTTATTTATTAATGATCTCCTATACATTATTCAAAGCAATTGTTTAGCATATGCGGATGATATAAAAATCTATCAAAGAATTCTCACACCAAACGATTGTGAAACCCTGCAAAGCGATATTGATCGTATACATAATTGGTGTATAGATAATAGAATGAATTTAAATGCGGAGAAATGTAAAGTTATGACTTTTACTAAAAATAAGACTATTATTCAATATAATTACAAAATTAAAAGGACAAGACTACTTAAAGTCAATCAGATTCGTGATTTAGGTGTTATTTATGATAGTTCACTTTCTTTTAGACCCCACTATGATTATATCACTAAGAAAGCAAACAAAATGTTAGGTTTCATTTTAAGGACAGCAAAACCATTCAAAACTGCAAAACCACTTATAATACTATATGTATCTCTCGTACGCAGTAACCTTGAGTATTGTTCCTCCATATGGTCGCCTATCTATACCAAACATATTAAAAATATAGAAGCCATTCAAGTACATTTTTTAAGAGCCTTGTGTTCTAAATATGGATTAAGAAAGAAACTTGTTGAGTATGATGATAGATTACATAAATTCAATCTTAAAAGTCTTCAGCAGAGACGAACAATTGCAGACCTAACCTTATTGCATAAAATTGCTGGCGGTAATTTTGGTACAAACCTCTGTGAAAAATTACTTTTATACATACCATCACGATCACAACGTAATCAGAAAATGTTTAGCATACCTCCTTCCAACAATAATGTTTCTCAAAACAACCCCATTCACAGAATGTTAAAATCCTACAATGAGATAGCTGATGTATGCGATATTTGGAATTACAACGATAATAATAATAAATTTAAAGAAGATATTTATAAAATTATAACCAGTTAGGCATAAACATATTGCTTTACTCTCTTTCCAACCTATTTTTTCAACTCTTTTTATTATGTTTTTAAATAATTATGCATGCTACTTTTGCGATCCTATTTTTACATCTTAATTATGAACCGTTGTGTAAGTTGTGTACAGTTGGTAAGGACGCCAGATGTAAAAATGTGATTTATTGTAAGTCTTAAGATAAATGATGTAATCTGTCTGTCTGTTACTGTGCCTATTTAAATAAAATAAAATAAAATAAAATAAAATAAAATAGGAAGGCTACTTGGGAGCCGGCACTTAAGCCAAAAGGCGCAGCTGGCCATACATAATGGAGTGCTTGTCCCAACGCTGTTATATGGCAGTGAGAGTTGGGTATGTAAGAAGGAGAACGAAAGCAGGATAAATGCGGTCGAAATGCGATCTCTGCGGAAGATGTGCGGAGTCACGCTGACTGACCGTATTCGCAACAGCGTAGTAAGAAAGCGAGTAGGTATGAAAGATAGTATCGGTGTAAAGATGAGAAAGGGTATGCTCCGTTGGTTCGGGCATATAGAAAGAATGCCAGAAGAAAGAATGACAAAACAGATATACAATGCGAAAGTGGAAGGATGTAGGTGCCGGGGAAGACCTAGACTATCTTACCATGACCAAATAGACCGTGTCTTAGCTGAAGGGCAAGTCAAGAGCCTCCGTAACCGGCGAGTGTGTATGAAACGAACTATGAGAGTGGAGGAAGCCAGAGAGGTATGTAAGGAAAGATCCTGTTGGAACTCTGTACTCTCTGCCTACCCCGCGAGGGAGCTGGCGTGATGATATAGATAGATAGATAGATAGACTACCTTCAAAAGGGGGAAAAATCAATGGCGAATATTATACCAACTTATTGGGTCGATTCAATGAGGAATTGAAAAAAAACGACCGCGTTTGGCCAAGAAAAAAGTACTTTTCCACCAGGACAACGCAAGGGTGCACACATGTGCAGTTTCCATGGCAAAAATCCATGAATTGGGCTACGAATTGCTCCCTCATCCGCCCTATTCTCCAGATTTAGCCCCGAGTGACTATTTCTTGTTCCCAATTTTGAAGAAATGGCTCGGCGGAAAGAGATTTGACTCTAACGACGAAATCATCTCACAAACAAATGCCTATTTGGAAGGGATAAAAAAATTGGAGAAATGGTGGACTAGGTGTATAGAACTCAAAGGAGACTATGTTGGAAAATAAAATAACTTTTTATCTAAAAACCTGTGTTTCATTCAAAAAGTGACGGACTTATTGACCCGCCCTCGTACGACCAACCTTCCGTCACTATACGTGGAAGTGTGTAAATTGGGTATAATACTTATAGGGCGGGTAACTGTCATATACATAAAGCGACCTAGTTTGACTAGACAAAGCCAGTCGAACGTCTGCGTCTTCATGCTAACTCCACTTTTTAAACTCGAAAAAATACAATATCAAACATTATACATAAATAAAAGGATAAAAAATCAACTAACTTCAAATGCGAAACAAAAAGGTAAGATCACGGGATGTCATGACAACAACAAAACGAAAATATTGTCAAATGAAATTCACAATTGACAAAATTATTAATTACAATTCACTACCTTATAACAACACGAAAACAAGATTGATTTTCCTCTAGCAGATGTGCAGAAGAAAATTCAATAAGCGACAAACTTAGTTTTGCGGTTAAATAAAATTTAACCTTGTACATTTCAAAGCGCATCTGTCTTGAACCGTCCGCAAATGCAAGTTGGTATAAAATTCAAAATCGAATGCAAATTTTGCGCGCACCTATAAATATGGCCGACCGAAGACCAACACGGCAGTGCTACTTAGTAGTTCCCGCGAAATCGGCGTAGACACTCATCAAATTTAAAAATCTTTTTTAAAAGAAAAAAAAATGTTGAGTGCTCTCTTATTATTTTTCGTTTTATTTGTCGCAATTTATAAATTATATTTCAATAACACCGTTAAATATGAAAAAGTGAGCAAATATGGCGAAAATAAAACGTTAATGTTGAAAGAGGCGCCGGGTCCATTATCTCTACCTATAATAGGTAATCTACACCTGCTAGGCAAAACAGAATCTCCGTTTCAAACATTCACAGAACTTGCTCGGGAATATGGAGACATCTTCAGTCTTAAATTGGGAACTACTAAATGTCTTGTCGTGAACAATTTAGAATTAATACGGGAGGTTTTAAATCAAAATGGAAAATTCTTCGGCGGGCGGCCGGATTTCATGCGCTTCCACAAACTCTTCGCGGGCGATAGGAATAATTGTGAGTATTATCTTTGACTTTTTATTTTTTAATTGTATTTTTTAGGTTTATAATTATTTATTTTCTTTTTTTATGTTTAGAAACATTTGCCTATCATCTTTATGGTTTGATATAAAAAGTTAAGCCGCTGTAATGGTGGAAAATCATATTTTTTTTTAACAATAGAAATAGTTAAGGCAGACATAGTTTTACATCTTGATACTGGAAAAATAAGCTTAACCACATACTTATTTTTATTTATTTCTATCTATGACTGTGTTATTTATAAACGACGTTATGGATTTATACCATTTAACGTATTTGCATTTCTTTTTATCTGTATCATCATGCCAGATCCCTTGGGCTGTAGGTAGAGTTCGAACAGGTTCCTTCCATACAGACTTCTCTGGCTTCCTCCACTTTCATACTTCGTCCCATAAACGCTCATCGGCTACGGAGACTCTTGACTTTTCCAAATCATTCCCTACGTTGTTATTAAAAAAAAACCATTAAGCCGCCATTATGGCGAATAAAAAATTGCTTTTTCCGTATGTCTCTATACACTAATTATTTTATAATATATAATAATATTAGCCCTGTTAAGAAACTGTTCCACCCTTGAGCACGGGCCTACTCTCAAACTGAAAGGGTTTATGCCATAGTCCACCACGCTGGCCCAGTCCGGGTTGGTGAACTTCACACACCTTCGAGAAACTCTTAGGCATGCAGGTTTCCTCACGGTGTTTTCCTTCACCGTTAAAGCAAGTGATAATTATTGTTTTAATACGCACATTGTTTTAAAAAGACAGAGATGCGTGGCTGGGTTTGAAGCCGAGACCTTGCAGTCCAACGGTCTAACCACTAGGCTATCACTGCTACTTTATAATTTTTAGTAATTTTATAATTTTTTTATAATGGTTCGGGCATATAAAAAGAATGCCAGGCGAACGAATGACGCAACAGATATACAATGCGAAAGTGGAAGGATGTAGGTACCGGGGAAGACCTAGACTATCTTACCGTGACTAAATAGACCGTGTCTTATCTGAAAGGCAAGTCAAGAGTCTGCGTAACCGGAGAGTGGGTATGAGACGAACTATCAGAGTGAAGGAAGCCAGAGAGGTCTGTAAGGAAAGAAACTGTTGGAACTCTGTACTCTCTGCCTACCCCTCGAGGGCGCTGGCGTGATGATATAGATAGATAGATTGTTATAATTAAAAACATTTGTTTTTGATTCTACCATAGATATTAGTCGCATATATTTTTTAAGCACAAACACAAGATTCAAAGATGATTGCCTAGGTAGGGTAGATAAATTGTAGTGCGCACACGCAGGCGCATGCACACATAGTGTGTATCTCCATTCTGATCTCGGTCTCGAACCTATGCGCTTTTATTAAAAAGGCGACAACCCGATATTTTGCGAACGCGTCCAATCATAGTAATCCGCTAATCGTAGCCGCCGCCGACTACGAACCCAACTCCCCTCCTATCAACCGCTACCGCCGTCCGCGGCATATTCTCACCGACCCTCTCGATGCCCTTACATCCCTTCTTTCGGATACAGATATCGCACACAGGATCAGACACCGACCTCGCCGGCGAGGTCGAAGAATCCATTGCCTGTCGGCCGGTGTAGAGCACCACGGCGAGACACCTGGTATACGCCCTCCCCCATATCGACTGCCCAAGCCGAGGCCGTTCCTCCTTGAGGCGCCCTTGAGCTAGTTGCCCCCTTGCCCTTCTGGCTCGAGCGTAGTGGTTGCACGCTCGCCCTCTTGTCCGGTGAAGCTGTAAAGGCCCCGCGGCCAACAGTGTAGATCATTCACACACACACACACACACAAATAGTGCCTAAATGAGGCCGCCTTTAGACGCCATTTATGTTAGCAATGCTCCGTCGAAACAAGTCTTAGGCTGGTATTACAGAACGAAAATCTGTTGTGAATAGTTTAAAGAATAACATTTTGGTACAAAAATAGGTTTTAAAACATAGATTCACATAGTTTGTTGTGTACATTTATATTATTTGCACATAATGAGCGCAGCACAAAGCCTGTCGTAATTGCGAGCTTAACATAAATTCAATCTAAAAACTCTTCATCAGACACGAACAGTTGCAAACCGAACCTTATTGCATAAAATTGTTGGCGGTCATTTAGGCACAAACCTCTGTGAAAAATTAATGGTATACATACCATCATGACTACGACGTGATCAGAAAAGTTTAGCATACCTCCTTCCAACTATAATGTATCTCAAAAGAACCCCATTCAAAGAATGGTCTAATGCTACAATGAGAAAGCTGATGTATGCGATATTTCGAATTACAACGGTGATAGTAAAAAAATCAAAGAAGCCATTTTTTTTTATAAAAAACATAGCCCCGCACTATGATTTATTACTGAGTCGTGGGTGCGTTTACAAACTTGAAAATTCACGTACAAAAATACCCACTCCGGAACAAATTGTGTGTCACACGAAAATTTGTCTCGTGCGCCATCGAACCCGTGACTACTCGCGTGGGCGGAGCGGCTTAAACTCTTAACCACTGAAACAAACCGTCTGTCGAGTTTACCTATGTTCTTAAAATAGGCGGTAAAGAGGCGCGATATAATGTCTACACCGTCACGCTTATATTCCCCAAGCGGGGGTGGCAGAGGTGTATTGGTTACACGCACTCACGTCAACGATGTCAAATCCCATTGTTTTTATATCAGTTTTGTCATTCTTTCTTCGGGCATTCTTTTTACATGCCCGAACCAACGGAGCATACCCTTTCTCATCTTTACACCAGTACTATCTTTTATACCTATTCGCTTTCTTACTACGCTGTTGCGAATACGGTCGGTAAGCTTCACTCAGCACATCTTCCGCAGAGCTCGCATTTCCACCGCATTTATCCTATTTTCATTCTCCTTCTTACATACCCAGCTCTTGCTGCCATATAACAGCGTTAGGACAAGCACTCCGTTATGTATGGCCAGCTGCGCCTTTTGGCTGAAATGCCGGCTCCCAAGTAGCTTTTCCATCGCGCCATTCACTCTGTTCCCTGCACTCACTCTTCTCTCTATGTCAGCGGTGTATTTCCCATCCTTACTGAATGCGCATCCAAGATATACAAACTCATTCACTTGCTCCAGCACATCGTTACCAACCACAATCCTTAATCCTGGAAGTTATTACGCCGATACTAATAGTATGGCGGTGATATCTTCACAATGCTACGTCTTCTTCTTTCAAATGTCAAATGACAGATGACAGAAATAGAGAGAAAACAATGAGTAACTAACTGTTCACTCGCTATACAACATTTATTAGCAAAGCTATTATGAGTTAGAGTAAAGGAAGCTACTTTCTGATCACTACATTTTATAAAATAATGACCTTCCCTCCCGCCGCGTTTGTCTGTCTGTCTGTTTGAACGCGATAAACTCAATAACCACCGAACGGATTTTCATACGGTTTTCACCAATGGACGGAGTGATTTAAGAGGAAGGTTTATGTGTAATTCACCCATGCGAAGCCGGGGCGGGTCGCTAGTATAAAATGAATGAAATATATTGGGTTTCATAGACGGTAACTAAGGAGTCCATCCACATTCATTATTTGATGCGCGTTTCACGAGTCTCCGTAACGCGCGAACGTGCATGAGACGAACTATGAGAGTGGAGGAAGCCAGAGAGGTATGTAAGAAAAGAACCTGTTGGAACTGTACTCTGCCTACCCCGCAAAGGATCTGGCGTGATGATATAGATATATAGATCTTGTGATCCCACTCACGACATAGTAACAAGGCAAAGGAATCAGCGTGTTTATAATAATCTCGTTTCGTATCGAATTGCTTCAAAATTCTGTCCACATATGAAAAACAAAACTTTAAAAATACCTCTACAATGCATTTATTTATAAAATTTGGGTCAATCTATAATGAAATTATAACAGCAAATTCACAAAATTCATTGTCAAAAAATTATAACGTCGCTATATTTTTAGAGATCCATGACACAATCGGTAAAAACGGTACGCTTATCGGATCACTCTGTTGTCCGTATGTCTGTCCGACGGTTAAGACCCTTATTATCAGGAACGGATAAAGGTATAAAGTTGAAATTTATGTCAACTACTATAAGGTCTACGGTCCCTTGGCAGTGGAGCTTCGAAATCCATCCAATCAAAAGATATAGCCATTTAAACTCACTCAAACCGTAAACGAGGCTTCCATTGACCTAGATTCATGAATTTAGCAAGATTTCATAGTACAAGTAAAAGAGTAAAATCTGAACATTGTTAATTTGTAATAAAATAATTTAAAAAAAAAAAACAATTTTCTCTCGAATTCGTTAAAAATAAAATAGGACCATGAAGTTGCACATATAAGGAACCCTCAAAGCGCGAATTCTGGTTACACTTGTCCAGTTTTCTATTATCTTTACTATTAGTTAAGCACGAAAAAATTGATGTTAGCGTAAAATTTTTCGGGAAGCATGTTGTCACGTTCGTGTTTATTTGGCAAATTTGTAGTATGTAAATCATGGCATACCAAATTGATAGCGTTACGATATCTATAATTTATTAGTACTAAGCCCTAAGGCTGAGAGGCTTTCGTAGGTTTGTGGTGTGGTTTGTGGAATGATCTACGCTGTTGGCCGCGGGGCCTTTACAGCTTCACTGCAACCACTACGTTCGATCCAGAAGGGCAAGGGGGCAACTAGCTCAAGGGCGCCTCAAGGAGGAACGGCCTCGGCTTAGGCAGTCGCTATGGGGGAGGCCGTATACTAGGTGTCTCGCCGTGGTGCTCTGCACCAGCCGGCGGGCAAGAGATTCTTCGACCTCACCGGCGAGGTTGGTGTCTGATCCGGTGTGCGGTATCTGTATCCGAACGAAAGGAAGTAAGGGCATCGGAAGAGTCGGTAAAAACATGCCGAGGACTCGGGCGCTCGTAGCGCTGTGCGACCTCAGTATTCTTAGCGACCACAAAAGTTAAGCATCCTCGGCCAAAATTCGTGTCATTTCTATTCTTAAGCGTCTTCGTGCTTCGGAAGGTACGTTAAGCCGTTGGTCACGCTTACCACTCCATGGTGTCGTTAAGTTGGAAGGCTTATAGTTTGCTTGCTAAGTTCCACTAGCAGATGTCCACTAACCTGCCTCTGCCACCCCGCACTGGCTCCGCGTTCTGAAGTATGACGTAATCTCTCTCACCTCGATTAGAGAGAGAAACTATAGTCATACTGAACACAGAGTATAGGGGAAACTAAAATCTTTGCTTACATTTTGTGACTGTTATAACACGGTAAGAGAACCTTCTCCTTTTTGAAGTCGGTTAAAAATAATGCCTCGTTAGTGTAGGGACAATTAATGCTCCCTCCGATGGCGGGCTCTTCAGAGCGCGGCACAAGAGGGGCACCGGTGCGTTCCATATAGAGCTCCCGGAGCCCCTCCAAAGTGCTGATGTCGGCCACCCTGGGGTTTTAAGTCGGTAGGAATCCGACATGCCCCGCGAGCTTCCCCCAAGGCTCGCGGTAGTCCCATGCAGGATTTTCCCTGTGAAAAAGGGGCGATTAATGCACGTTGCGATTACGAAGTCCTGAGTTCAAATCGTAGGTCGGATAAATGTAGTTTTTCTATCGAGAAATTGCCAGTATCAATCCGGAGTCTGGAATTGTGCCCGATGTATGACAATAGGCTCGCACCCTATTACATGTTATCTACATGTACATAGTACACCTCTGCCACCCCACTTAGGGAATATAGGTGTGACGGTGTTTATTTTTTTTGTTATAGTTACGCTCATTACCACTAGACCTCAGAAATCTGAATAATTCTGATTCTTTGCACTAGACCAACGAGGAAATCGGGTTTTATTATTATTATTCTTTCATAAACCTTAGGAATAGGTTCTATATCTACTATTGTCCGACCGAAGCTTCGGTTTCAGCAACTTTTAGCCAAACGACGGACGATTTAGCGAAGTGGTTAAAAGCTTACGCTGCTCCGCCCACTGTGTCTAATAGTCGCGGGTTCGATTCCCGCACGGGACAAATCTTTGTGTGTCACAATTATTTGTCTCGGCTGGAGTATTTATGTATGTGAATTTTCATGTTTGTAAAGGCACCCACAACATAATAATGAATCCTATTGTGGCGCTAGGTTTTTAAAAAAAAAAGAAAAGATAAGAAAAAATACCAACTTCGGCCAATTCTTCGGCTTCGGCCAAAATGGGCCGAAGTTTTGGCAAAAGCCGAAGGTTTCCAGGAAGCACCGAAATTGAACTATCTGTTACGTTTGACAACTTACGAATGCTTTAAATAAATAAATATTATAAATAATATTATTTCAGTGTTATTATTTGTAGGTAATTTTAATCATCTCGCTAAGTATACATAACTTTTTAAAAATTTAGCCAATCATGAACCATCAACCATTGTCGAAAATTGCTTCAGAACCAAAAAAAATTGACCCATGCCATCATTATTGATCTATTTTATTAAAATAATGGGAAATATCCGTATCTAATGGACAATTTCCAATCGCAAAATGCCGACATCTTTACTGAATGGCAAGACACACAATATAACCTAATAATGGCTAATAACCTAATATAACCTGTAATAATGGCTACTGAATTATGACCTCAAAATGTAATACTTTTTGTGCAATATTGCGATTCCCCCGCTTGTCCGTTGAATAATAAATGACGTAAGAGAATTTATGGGTTATTTGAAATCGTACAAGTATTTTTTCATTGCTGTTGGTTCTGGGGCAAATCATGTATGGGCGCAGAACAATGTCCTTATTAGATTTATTAAACATTCAGCTTCGGCTCCGGCTTCGGCCGAGGGTTTTGGCGATGGCTTGTTAATCGATTTTTGCCAAAAATCGACCTTGAGTCGGATTCTAATATCTACCCTTTTGTTGATAACTATACATGTAATTTTATGTTACTTTATAGGCACCTAGAATTTTTTATTATTAAGCCGCTCGTAGCGCTTTGCGGCCGCGGTGTTCTTACCGATCCCCAAGTTTAAGCAGCGTTCGACTCGGTCGGCCTGAGATGGGTGACCGTTTGCGGCATTTTCTTATTCGAGCATCTCCGTGCTTCAGAAGGGACGCTAAGCCGTTGGTCCCGGTTACCACTTAATGTAGTAATCGTTAAGCTGAGTTAGAAGCCTTATAGGCGCTCTTTCATATGCAGATACCGCACACAGCATCAGACAACGACCTCGCCGGCGAGGTCGAAGAATCCCTTGCCCGCCGGCCGGTGCAGAGCACCACGGCGAGATACCTAGTATACATCCTCCCCCATAGCGACTGCCCAAGCCGAGGCCGTTCCTCCTTGAGGCGCCTTTAAGCTAGTTGCCCCCTTGCTCTTCTGGCTCGAGCGTAGTGGTTCAACAGCGTAGATCATTCACACACACACACACGCTTCGGAAGGCGCGTTGGTCCCGGTTATCATTTAATGTGTTAGTCTTTAAGCCGAGTGGGATATTTTAGCTTGATAAGTTCCAACTGCAGGTGTCCATAAATTTGCCTCCACCGCACCGCAGGGCTCTGCGTGAAGGAGTATGATCTAATCTCTCACACCTCGATTTGTGGGAGAAGGCCTGTGGCCACTGATATTTGTTGGTTGTTTACAGAAGTTTATATTCAAGGTCATTTCCTGTATTCAAATACTATCATAGTTATTAACTAGTAATGCTTCACTGTAAGATTTTAATATACTTCACTATTACTATCTATATCATCACGCCAGATCCCTTTGTGTAGGCAGAGAGTACAGAATTCCAACAGGTTCTTTCCATACATACCTCTCTGGCTTCCTCTACTCTCATAATTCGTCTTATATACGATCGACGGTTACGGAGATTCTTGACTTGTCCTTCAGGTAATACCCGGTCTATTTGGTCATGGTAAGATAGTCTAGGTGTTCCCCGGTACCTACATCCTTCCACTTTCCTGTTTTGTCTTTCTTCTGAGATTCTTTATACATGCCCGAACAAACGTAGCATACCCTTTCTAATCATATTATATTATGCTTACCCTTTCTAATCATATTATATTATTATGCTATTACTACATATTATAAAAACAAATTGGGCCCTTCGCATCTGTCTGTCTGAACGCGATAAACCCAATAACTACCAAACGGATTTTCATACTGTTTCCACCAATGATCGGAATGATTCAAGAAGAAGCTTTATGTCTATATAATTCACTCTTGCGAAGCTGGGTCGCTAGTAATTTAATTAATTATTAATAATAGCCATGTTAAGAAACTGTCCCACTGTTGGGCACGGGCCTCCTCTCAAACTGAGAGGGTTTAGGCCATAGTGCACCACGCTGGCCCAGTGCGGGTTGGCGAACTTAACTTACCTTAGGAAACTTAGGCATGCAGGTTTCCTCACGATGTTTTTCTTCACCGTTAAAGCAAGTGATAGTTAATTTTTAATACGCACTAACTTTCGAAAAGACAAAGGTGCGTGCCTGGGTTTGAGCCCGAGACCTCTGACTTTGCAGTCCAACGGTCTAACCACTAGGCTATCACTGCTATAGTAATTTAATACAGCCTAAGTAATTTAATAAAGCTAAATAGTTATATTTTTTTTTTCTTGAACGCGCTATTCTTCGGAACTACCAGTCGGATTTAAAAAAATCTTTTTGCATTTGATAGCCCGATTCTTGAGGAATGTAATTTACTTAGGAGCAAATATACTTCGTTTCGCCTATACACCGGCGGACCACTTAGTTCAGTGGTTAAAAGCTGAGCCGCTTTGCCCACTGAGTTGAGTAGTCGTGATTTCGATACCTGTAGGGGACAAATCTTTGTGTGATGCACAAATAATTATTAAACTCTTGGTGTTTGTGTGTGTGCATTTTGTGTTTGTGAAGGCATCCACGATGCAGGAATAGTTCCTAAAGTGGGGCTACGATTTTAAAAAAATACTTTTTTATTGGGACTAAGCCCTCCACACACTCCCACCATTGTAACTCCTGTAAGCCAGGATTCACAATGGTCTTCTTAGATGACACCAAGGTTTGAACCTTGGGGTGACCCGGTAAGCGCTTTAATTGTCTTGGAAAGAAAAACAGGAGGAGTAGAAAAATAAAACAAAAAATTCCACTTCCCTCCTTTGCAATGCGGAAGACACGAAAAAATACCAAATAAAATCCTTTTAATCCTTTTAATTGATAACTATACATGTAATTTTATGTTACTTTATAGGCACCTAGAATTTTTTATTATTAAGCCGCTCGTAGCGCTTTGCGGCCGCGGTGTTCTTACCGATCCCCAAGTTTAAGCAGCGTTCGACTCGGTCGGCCTGAGATGGGTGACCGTTTGCGGCATTTTCTTATTCGAGCATCTCCGTGCTTCAGAAGGGACGCTAAGCCGTTGGTCCCGGTTACCACTTAATGTAGTAATCGTTAAGCTGAGTTAGAAGCCTTATAGGCGCTCTTTCATATGCAGATACCGCACACAGCATCAGACAACGACCTCGCCGGCGAGGTCGAAGAATCCCTTGCCCGCCGGCCGGTGCAGAGCACCACGGCGAGATACCTAGTATACATCCTCCCCCATAGCGACTGCCCAAGCCGAGGCCGTTCCTCCTTGAGGCGCCTTTAAGCTAGTTGCCCCCTTGCTCTTCTGGCTCGAGCGTAGTGGTTCAACAGCGTAGATCATTCACACACACACACACGCTTCGGAAGGCGCGTTGGTCCCGGTTATCATTTAATGTGTTAGTCTTTAAGCCGAGTGGGATATTTTAGCTTGATAAGTTCCAACTGCAGGTGTCCATAAATTTGCCTCCACCGCACCGCAGGGCTCTGCGTGAAGGAGTATGATCTAATCTCTCACACCTCGATTTGTGGGAGAAGGCCTGTGGCCACTGATATTTGTTGGTTGTTTACAGAAGTTTATATTCAAGGTCATTTCCTGTATTCAAATACTATCATAGTTATTAACTAGTAATGCTTCACTGTAAGATTTTAATATACTTCACTATTACTATCTATATCATCACGCCAGATCCCTTTGTGTAGGCAGAGAGTACAGAATTCCAACAGGTTCTTTCCATACATACCTCTCTGGCTTCCTCTACTCTCATAATTCGTCTTATATACGATCGACGGTTACGGAGATTCTTGACTTGTCCTTCAGGTAATACCCGGTCTATTTGGTCATGGTAAGATAGTCTAGGTGTTCCCCGGTACCTACATCCTTCCACTTTCCTGTTTTGTCTTTCTTCTGAGATTCTTTATACATGCCCGAACAAACGTAGCATACCCTTTCTAATCATATTATATTATGCTTACCCTTTCTAATCATATTATATTATTATGCTATTACTACATATTATAAAAACAAATTGGGCCCTTCGCATCTGTCTGTCTGAACGCGATAAACCCAATAACTACCAAACGGATTTTCATACTGTTTCCACCAATGATCGGAATGATTCAAGAAGAAGCTTTATGTCTATATAATTCACTCTTGCGAAGCTGGGTCGCTAGTAATTTAATTAATTATTAATAATAGCCATGTTAAGAAACTGTCCCACTGTTGGGCACGGGCCTCCTCTCAAACTGAGAGGGTTTAGGCCATAGTGCACCACGCTGGCCCAGTGCGGGTTGGCGAACTTAACTTACCTTAGGAAACTTAGGCATGCAGGTTTCCTCACGATGTTTTTCTTCACCGTTAAAGCAAGTGATAGTTAATTTTTAATACGCACTAACTTTCGAAAAGACAAAGGTGCGTGCCTGGGTTTGAGCCCGAGACCTCTGACTTTGCAGTCCAACGGTCTAACCACTAGGCTATCACTGCTATAGTAATTTAATACAGCCTAAGTAATTTAATAAAGCTAAATAGTTATATTTTTTTTTTCTTGAACGCGCTATTCTTCGGAACTACCAGTCGGATTTAAAAAAATCTTTTTGCATTTGATAGCCCGATTCTTGAGGAATGTAATTTACTTAGGAGCAAATATACTTCGTTTCGCCTATACACCGGCGGACCACTTAGTTCAGTGGTTAAAAGCTGAGCCGCTTTGCCCACTGAGTTGAGTAGTCGTGATTTCGATACCTGTAGGGGACAAATCTTTGTGTGATGCACAAATAATTATTAAACTCTTGGTGTTTGTGTGTGTGCATTTTGTGTTTGTGAAGGCATCCACGATGCAGGAATAGTTCCTAAAGTGGGGCTACGATTTTAAAAAAATACTTTTTTATTGGGACTAAGCCCTCCACACACTCCCACCATTGTAACTCCTGTAAGCCAGGATTCACAATGGTCTTCTTAGATGACACCAAGGTTTGAACCTTGGGGTGACCCGGTAAGCGCTTTAATTGTCTTGGAAAGAAAAACAGGAGGAGTAGAAAAATAAAACAAAAAATTCCACTTCCCTCCTTTGCAATGCGGAAGACACGAAAAAATACCAAATAAAATCCTTTTAATATTGGCCAGTCTACTTCTGAACGACTCATAAGATAATAATATCATCGTGATTAAACAATAAGTCGAGGTTTTTGTCATAAGAATAATTTATTAGGCTGTGCGAGAGCGTCAAATTACAATATATTTTATAATCTGCGAACGCAAGTAGGAAATGGAATGAAAACAAAACGCACAGATTATATTACACTCAATTTTTTGGCAATGTAATGCGTTCGTGACATAAATTCTTTCCGATTCAGCTATAATGTATCTAACTCTAATGATGTAGTATTGAAAAATAAACTTTAATTTCTCACAGATACAGTTTTAATTAGATTCTCATAATGATTACGGTTAAAATGTTATTGCATATTGTAGTAGTAGTAGTGATGAATAAATTGAAAACATCAGCTGTTCCACGTTTAAATATGTCATTTTATAGGTAAATATATTTTTTTGTTTTCAAGTTTTCAACATAATGGTTTGACATTTAAGTTTTGGCGGGAAAAAGAAAAATGATTTTGAGTTTTGGCGGGAAGTCGAAGAGTGATGTTGTCAATTTGTTTTAATTTCCAAACTTGTGTTGTTTCAACTAATAATGTGTAATGTTGGTGGAATATTACCCATTATGTGTTCTTATATCTGCATGAGTGAAGGTAGTTGTAACAAAGTGATAAAGCGTGCCTTTTTGACTTTCCTCAAAACGGCCGTCGCAATTGGTATGTAAAGTATCCACCGCTTTACTATCCAGGGTGGGGTACTTCATTAATTTCATTATCATCGTTGTCATCAAGTTCATCGGGGAGTTGAATTAATTTAAACAAACACTATTATATATCTCACTGGACACTGGCAAAATACACTTAAAATTAGTGTGAAGCCATAACTTAAAGAAGAAGAAGCAGAAGAAAAATGATTTTTTAATTTTTGTTTCATATTCCAAACTTGTTATTAACAATAATATAATATTATGTGATCTTGATATTCGTCGGCGAAATGTAAGCATGCACAGTACACCACAGCTAGCTTCGTTTAGGAATAATAAAATTGACAGTGTTATTTTTTTTCTGACAGCAAATTAAAAAAAACGCATTACTTTTTCAAATGCTCATTATAATGCCAATATGATTACAAATCATTGCTTTATGGTTGTATAACAATGTTAATAAATTTGTTCACGCTTCATATCGTAGACAAAGACTTAAAGAGATATAGACGGAATATTTTTTGCGGAGTATGCGGCGAAGTATAAGCGAGACTTATAAGGATATTTTTTTGATTATTGACACTTTGCCTTGAAATAGCCGAACTGTGATGGTATTAATTGTTCATGAACCAACCAACTGGTCTAAATTCACACTTAACACTTACATTCTCGCGCTGTCCAGTTATGTGTCGGAACATTTTTCTCCGTTCCCTACCGAAAATTAGAGCGGAGTGTAATTCGTGGTTTCTAGGATCAGTCCATTGCCACAGCATGAACAAAGTTTAATAATTATTGTCCAGTCTAAAATATTTTTCTAATCTACGAAAATAATGCGTATAAATTTAATAATGAATCTGAAATGGAAAATACGTGGAGAAGAAAAAATAATTAAGAATCAGAGCGTGCAATCCATGAATAATTTATAGTCTATGTCTTTTTATACCATAGAGTAGGTGGATCGTGAAGCCAGGATGGTAATATTAAAGTTTAATGTACATTTATGTAATAGGATCATGGATACGAACAATTCTTTTAGTATTTTCTGTCTCATCCATTCTTATCTATTTAAATTAAAGCGTAACCAGGACGGCTCAGCTAGATATTTCTCTATGATGTAACTATACGCGGCAGTTTTGGCGGGAAGTAATGTTGAAAGTTGTAGTTAGTTGTAAAGAGTAATGTTGTGAACTTGTCTTAATTTCCAAATCTTGTGCTATTTCGAATAATAATGTGTAATGTTGGTGGAATATTAACCATTATGTATTCTTATATGTGCATGAGTGAAGGTAATTGAAAACAGTGATAAAACGTGCCTTTTCGATTTCCCTCAAAACGACCGTCGCAATTGGTATGTAAAGTATCCATCGCTTTACTATCCAGGGTGGGGTACTTCATCAATTTCATTATCATCGTTGTCATCAAGTTCATCGGGGAGATGAATTAATTTAAACAAACAAGATTATGTATCTCATTGGACACTAGCAAAATACACTTAAAATTAGTGTGAAGCCATAACTTAAAGAAGAACTATACGCGGTCTGTAGTATTTTAGCGCCATCTGGTGCTGTATAATCACCTAATTTAGTATATGTCTTATAATATTAAGATAATATTAGTGTGAAATTATGGATTTAAAATTTAAATAAAAAGTATTATCTAACTCTTGCTACTCGTCAATAGATGGCGTTACAAAGGCTTGAAACGTGCTTAAATTTATTACCATTTAAGGTTCTGAAAATTATTTCAAACTAAAAAAATAAAGTAAAGCTATGTATCTTAAATATATTGATGATACCTTTTACCACCTATCATTATAAAATAAACTACAAGAAGAACCTAACCTGAATTCTCTTTTGCCAACAGCTCTTGCACTCTGCGATTGGTCGAATCTCCAGCTGCGTCGAAGAAACCTGGCCAGGCGTCACTGCGGACCCAAACAGCACACTGACAACTTCGCAAGAATCGGCGACGTCGCGACCTTCGAATCAGTCGAATTAATCCAGACCCTGAAATCTGTAACTCGCAAGACAGACCAAAGCATTAACATCAAACCAATTCTAATGAAAACAGCTATGAACATGTTCTCCCACTACATGTGTAACGTCCGCTTCGATTCGGAAACTGACTCCGAATTCAAAAAAGTGGTCGAAAACTTCGACGAAATATTCTGGGAGATAAATCAAGGGTACGCCTTAGATTTCCTGCCATGGCTCCAACCTTTTTACAAGAAACATTTGGACAAACTCTCGAACTGGTCTCAAGAGATCCGCTCCTTCATTCTTTCAAGAATTATTGAACAGAGAGAGATGAATATTGATCTTGATGCGCCGGAAAGAGACTTTCTAGATGGTCTGCTTCGAGTTCTACATGAGGACCCAGATGTCGATAGGAATACCATCATATTTATGTTGGAAGATTTTCTTGGAGGACACTCGTCTGTTGGCAACTTAGTAATGTTGTGCCTTACAGCTGTAGCTCGTGATCCAGAAGTAGGAAAAAAGATTAGAGCAGAAATTGATTCTCTAACCAAAGGCAAAAGACCTATTAGCCTTCAAGACAGATCCAGCTTGCCTTATACTGAAGCGACCGTGCTAGAATGTCTTCGTTACTCCTCATCTCCAATTGTCCCTCATGTAGCGACAGAAACCGCCGCAGTTGCTGGCTTCGGGGTCGAAAAAGGAACTATCGTTTTCATAAACAATTATGAACTAAATATGTCAGAAGAATACTGGGAGCGGCCAGACAAATTTGACCCTTCAAGGTTCTTGGAGAAGAGCAAGATGCGTGTCCGTAGAAACTCTCTATGTGATTCTGGAATGGAGTCAGACTCTGAAAGGCCGATGAAGCGAGAAGTTGAGAAGGAAGTTTGGACAGTAAAGAAGAATATACCGCATTTCCTGCCCTTCAGCATTGGTAAAAGAACTTGTATTGGTCAGACTTTGGTAACAACGATGTCATTCGTCATGTTTGCGAGCATTATGCAGGAGTTTGAGATAGGATGTGAACGCATTGAGGATTTGAGGCAGAAACCCGCATGTGTTGCGCTGCCAAAAGATACATACAGTCTATTCTTGATTCCGCGAAAACATTGAATTATTTCGTGAAAAAATCATCTTGGTTGGAATGTGTCTTTTTTAAACTATTTAAAAGCTTTTATTAACTTGCTTTATACGTATATTTTTTATGAATCCAAATTAGTGACTTGTTAAATTAAATTTGTTTCGTCATATCTAATTTTTTCGGTTCCAAATTTAATCTATTGTTCAAGCGCTTGCTGGCATTCAATTGAGCTGAAATTTGGCAGACTATACCGGTGACAATGCAATAATATGGAGCTGTATTATTGGATAATAATAATAATGGAGCTAGTCTGGTTATAGAATCATAAGAACTCCTTGGATAAATTAGATAGCTCCGTTGTATTGGAGATATAAAAGGTAGTTTTTAGGAAGATTTCTGTTTTTTTTTTTTTATTATGCCATAACATCTTTATATAAACTAGTTTATATAAAGAAGTGTTAGATCTATTTCTCTTTGAGTTTTCGTTATTTCCCCGTGTGATGTCGGGACCAGTAGTTACATGGGAGTAGAATTTCTAGAAGCACCAGTCCTTTCCTATGGATGTCATAAAACACGATTAAAGGAGTCAATAAATTTATCATCTGGTGTCTTTTTTCTTTATCGAGAGCTGTTTTTAAATTACCGTAGGACCATCTCTCATAGCAATATTACTGTAAACCTATTTTAACTTTTAATTAAATGACGTACTTGAAGCTTAATATTGTTTCGAAAGCGGTTTTCTTGACCGGCGCCATCTTTGAATTGTTTATTCAATTCGTTCTGTTTGGTAATATGGCACGTTTGAAATAAGAATTTGAACATTTTTAACATTCTTTCTGGCATAATAGAATCGTGGCTGCCTCTTTCATTCATAGGGATTTAATTTCTTTTTCTATTCAAATTCTAATAACTTTTTAGGCCGTTTTTTTAAATCAAATTTCTTTGGATTGGATATTTTACTTTTTAATAATTAGTAACAGTAGATATTATTGTCAACTAAAAAACTTTTAAGTGATAATCTTTTTTCAATAAAGATACCAGTAACACCTATTTTGAGTAATAAATTATTATATTTGTCTTCCCTATTCTACAACCTTTTAGATTTAACTTTTGATAGATTAATCAAATTCTTTCAATAATAACAATACTTGAGACCAATAAAGAGTTTAAGAAAAAGAAATTTGTCACAATACCTAAATGAATTTTATACGCCAAAAAAGCAAAATAACGTAAAAAGACACATCACAATCAAGAATTAAAGATTAAATGTACAATCGCTCAAAAACTATTTATTTATCGAAATAATTCGATCTTCCTTATTTATTTTTTTAATCGTTCGAAATTTTCATACTGTTTTTTTCTGTGTATCACCGCGTAAGTATAATCTATGGTTTCATAAAAGAGCGGTCTTGTCCGGTGAAGCTGTAAAGGCCAACAGCGTAGATCGTTCACACACACACAAAATAAAAGAGCGGTAAATTTGACAATTTTTTTGGGGTAAAAATAATTATTACATATTGGCTGTCTAAACTTCTAGCCAGCTAACGCCATCTCTTAACTAAGTAACAATAATATAAAAATCAACTTCTAGTATACTCACGCTATCTATTGTCGTTATAATGTCAACATTATTAAAATATTACGGTTTTGAATTTTAGAAATTTTAATATCCTCAGAACTATATTCTTTAAGGAGAGAATATTTTAAAAATCCATATTTTGCTAACCTATCTTAACAATTCAAGTGTGTTTTCTTACCAAATTAAATAGAAAATTATCAGAATAGTTTTCCTTCGATACCGACCTATTGTGAAGCCATAGCTCATAACGTATGTACCATAACCAAAGTGCATAGACAAGAGTGAACTTTATTTTTTACAACGACTATATCGCGTATGGATTATAATCGGTACTTATAATTATTAGTAGTTACGAAATAATGTACTTGTTAATACGTCCATTTTATACCCACATGCAATTAAAAAAAAAATTATATGGATTCTTATTAATACGCTCTAGGCCTGGTGCAAGAAAATGGCGTCCAATAAGCACATTATTTCTGTAGATGAAAAAAATGGGGAAAACATATGCATTTATTAATAAATCTAGGTTTAATATTAAAATTGAGCATTTATAAAAGTTCCTTCATATCTTAGTATCTCATCAAAATGGCTGTATTTTACTTTCGCGAAAATGTAATGTAGTCTTTAGAGCCATCTAGTATCGAAAAGCAATAACTAATATCTCCGTTTGTAGTCTTTGTGTGTGTATGAATCTTCATCTTTCAAAAAGTAAGTTCTAGAATTTATTATTTCAAATACATTTAGTTGTTAGACCGTTTAAAAGACATTATTATGCGAGAGTTATAAACAACACATATATATTTTTTAATTCGTCATTGGTTAGACTAAAATAAAACAAATAAAATTGATTGGTTATGGGCAGTGTTCACTAACGGTGCAGGGTCTTTATAGGCTACGGCCAAACGCGTTATGATAACAACATAAATTGTTCGATTAATGATACTCCAGTGACAGTACTATATATTATAAAACTAAGTCTCCCCACTACGTCTGTCTGAACGCGATAAACTCAATAACTACCGAACGGATTTCCATACGGTTTTCACCAATAGACGGAGTGATTCAAGAGGAAGATTTATGTGTATAATTCACTCGTGCGATGCCGGAGCGGGTCGCTAGTATAGAATAATTAAAGGATCATATCATGAAGTTATCGGAATACGCTGCGTTTGGTCTTAGCGAGTAAGGGCCTGGGATGTAGCGACACTTAGTTAGTTCTTAATAAAATGTATTGAAAATTAATTAAATTCATTATCTATCTGTATATCACACCAGTTCCCTTGCGGGGGAGGCAGAGATTACAGAGTTCTAGGTTCTTCCTTACAGATCTCTCTGGCTTCCTCCACTCTCATAGTTCGTATACACGCTCGCCGGTCACGGAGACTCTTGACTTGTCATTCAGATAAGACATGGTCTATTTATTAAATCCACTATGATTATATTATAATACATATCGTAAAGCATTACAACATTTTGGTGTCATAATTCATTACGATACTTGGTATCATAAGTATTACGATACTCAATACCAAACATTTAATGATATTTGGTATCGTAATTTATAGCCATACTGGGTAACTTAGTAAATTACAATACTCAATATCGAGTCACATTACGATACTCAGTATCGTAATAGATTACTGTACTTTTTATCATTAATAACGACAACTCTAATGATACTCAGTATCCTATGATACGCAATGAGGTGTCAAAAAGGACTAATAATTGTCGTTTCATCCATTATTGTACTGTTGAGCGCTGTTCATTCTTACTTCTAAAAAGATATAAATTCATTCCAAACATATTCTTTGTTTCAAGGTAATATTTCAACATTGAGTTATTATGGAGTAAAGAAGCTATGTCAAACGCGGAGTTAAGGGGATGTTTGTGTTTTCATGAAATATAGATTCTTTTGTTCATAGGTAATTAATTGATTTCTGGAGCTGTTTAAACAGTATCTTAGTGCAATAAAGGCATAGCATTCAAAAGGTTCATGTTGGAAGAAGCATTTGGAACAAAGAGAACTAGAGTGTACGCACTTTAACTTTTGCTACAATAAAGTACATAATAACTCGATATTTGTTAGCAATATTTTTTTATTTTATTATTTTTGTCTTTGATAACTATATAGTCTATGCTAATCAAACTTTTTTCACTTAACATAAAAACGTCGATTTCTTGCTAATAGCATTTTCATTTCAGTGTCTTCGGAAATACTGTCGCCTTCATATTACACTTTTTATAGATTGTAATGACATCAAAAACATTTTAAAATGGTGAGGGTTTGTTGAAAAAGTTTGATTGGAATAGATTATAAAACAAGCAAAAATCCAAAGATCACTTAGATTTATTTTTTAAAATTAAATATGAATCGATTAATTTCAACTAAATTGTAGAGTAAATAGTCTGACTAAAATATTCTCTGTGAATCTTTAAAAAACTAGATTTTTTATAGTTCATTATTATTGAAATTTAATAGGGTACTTGATGTTTCTCATACATAATTATGATAGTAGTTCCCTTGTAGTATAGGCAGTGGGCACGAATACCTCGGCTAGAAGCCTATATCCTTGGTTATTCGCTATGACTAAACACAGCGCGTTAAGATAGGTTAAATGATTGCGACAGACGATTTAGCACAGTGGTCAAGAGCTTAAGCCGCTCCGCCCACTGTGTCTAATAGTCGCGGGCTCGATTCCCGCACGGGACAAATCTTTGTGTGATCCACAATTATTACAACTAAGATCCGGAAATGTTTAAATGAGACCATCGCGGAATTTATAACAATTTTATTTTGAAAGTCTATTTGTGTTAATTTAGAATTGAATATGTTTAAATTAAAATAATTAATATCTGTCTTAAAACATTGATAACATATTTAATGATAAATAGATTTTCCATACAATATAAATTTGCATAATTATTTTTTAGTATCGTAATTTTAACATTTGCATTACTTACTTTATTTTTCTTGAGTATCGTAATTCCAAATTAAATAGTCAATTCGTCGGCGACGCGTGAAAACCTCGTAACTCAATTTTTTACCAAAATAGGATTATTTTGATATAGTTAGAAAAACTTACATCGCATTACTTGATCGCGCAAGTGCATTCATGACTCTAAGACTTGTAAGTTATAACCTCGGCTATTTTGATATAAGAAACTGTAAGACTATCCGCGTGCGCGTTTCGTTTTAGACACTAACGAGGTTTTCACTCATCGCCAACGATATGTAACACCGCTTGACATAATTATACAGTAATATTTTCTTATTCGGAATTCCGGATCTTCTCAATATCTGTCGAACCCTTATCCTTAAGTAGATATCACTATATAATCTAAAACAAAGTAACTCCGCCGCGTCTGTCTGTCTGAACGCGATAAACTCAATAACTCCCGAACGGATTTTAATAAGGTTTTCACCAATGGACGCAGTGATTCAAGAGGTTTACGTGTATAATTCACCCGCGCAAAGCTGGGGTAGGTAGTAACATATAAAATGGTATATATATTTTAAAATGTTTAATTCAAGTGCTCTATTTGTATGAATGAGTTGTATATTTTAAGCGATTTCTTTATTATGTAATAACAATTGTGGCTGATTTTTAACGTAGTACTTATTATTGTAGAAATGTAGGAATATGTGATTTGTAGAATTGAAATAGAAAATGAAATTATAGAGATATTATGCAAGCTAATGTTGCTCTTTTATTTTTATTGTGTCCCTAAAAATATCAATAGAAATGCATATGAAATAGTTCCGATACATTTAAATATTTGGTTATCGTAATATATTACGATGAAAGAAAACATATAAGGAAGTAAAAACACCATCACGCCTTTATTCCTCAAGCGGAAGTAGCAGATAAGAGCATTCGTCTCTCCTCTTCGTCCAGGTAAAGCTAAGGCCCTTCGGCTAACAGCATTAGTCATTCAAACAATAAAAACGGAGGTGGCAGAAATGTCCTGTAGCATTACGATATCCTGTATGACATAAGTTACGATACTCAGTATTATATCAAACTACGATACATAATATCTTTGTAAACTACGATACTCAGTATTGTCCTAAATAACGATATTTTATATTACATACTAGTTGACCCGGCGAACTTCGTACCGCCAAAAAATAAAATATTTGTTTTTACTACTTTCCTTGCAATTTCTTTATGTTTTCTAACCTTTTAAACCTTCCTTGGACTTCTAAAAATATTTTAAAACTAAAATTAGCCAGATCAGTCCAGCCGTTCTCAAGTTTTTGTGAGACTAACAAACGTCAATTCATTTATATATATATAGATATTATATACACTCTACATTGCAATATTAAGATACTTAAGATACACAATTCTGTTACAAAATATACTATATAAAAAAACTAAATTATGGATATTTAAAAAATACGAGTAAGCGGTCACGAGGCCGAGGATTTGGCTGGCGGCGGCTAAGCAATTTGAATTTACAACTAAAAAATAATTGATGAATTTATTTATTTAATACTTTATGCCCTGTTGGTATATAGACATAATGCTTTAGGCATATTCTACCTGTACATTTTAGGGCGATGCAGTGAAGTAGGTGCAAAATTCACAAGGTGGAGGAAAAAGAGGGGTTGGGAAAAATAAATATATACATATCAATAACTGATACGCAGTAATATCCTAGTGGTTAGACCATTGGACAGCAAAGTCAGAGATCTCGGGTTCAAAACCAGGCACGTACCTCTGTCTATTCAAAGCATGTGCCTATTAAAAACTAACTATCACTTGCTTTAACGATGAAGGAAAATATCGTGATGAGACCTGCATGCCTAAGAGTTTCTCGAAGGTGTGTGAAGTTCACCAACCCGCACTGGGCTAGCGTGGTGGACCATGGCCTAAGCCCTCTCGGTTTGAGAGGAGGCCCGTGCCCAACGGTGGGACAGTTTCATAACAGGGCTAATATTATTATTATTATACATCAATAACTACGCGCATATATACATACTCATTATAACATACATAATATGAAATAAACCTACAAACAAATTAATATATACTCAATCATACATAAGGTATAAATATATACAATACATAAACATAGAAAAAATTTACGTTGAGATGATTCGGCCAACATTTTGTGCAGATAATCCTTCAAGAGTCTCGGCGAGCGTTTATGAGACGAACTATGAGAGTGGAGAAAGCCAAAGAGGTCTGTAAGGAAAGAACCTGTTGGAACTCTGTACTCTCTGCCTACCCCGCAAGGGATCTGATACTATAGGGACATGATAATATAGATAAGAATGAAGTCTGATTGGTGAGAAGGGCATTGAAGAAGACGGTTATTTCAGGAGCTAAGATTTTATTACGGTAAGAACATAGATACTATTAATGGGAAGAAAGATAATTAGTAGCACGGGAGAATAAAGAATGGAAAATGGTATTGTCAGTGCCCTTAGAAATATTGCGTTGGCAAATGAGCAACCATTTTAAGAGAGATCTATAGAGAGAGAGCTAGAGCTCATATCAATGTTGGGCATTTTTAATTAGAGGATCCACCAATTGAAATTTTATTGTCAATTAAGTAAATCCCCCTGTAGTACTACAGGTGCTGTATAGCACTCGGAACTTTGGAAACTTTAAGACCACAAATAAGCCAAGACGAAATCCAAAATATTTTAATTGCAATTTAATTTTTTCACAATGAATTTTTGCCCAACGGGCTCAGACACATAGCCAAAATGCCTTCAGGGTGCTTTTGAGACTTCCACCTTACTGCAGTGCATCAGGTATGTTCGCAGATGCGCATACCGATGACTACTATGCTATAATGCGTAAGAAAGTTGCTTCAGTAATGAACAGAGTGCAAGGAAGCACCAACAGCATCATGAGGTTATTTGCGGAGAGGTTGGATGGACCTACTATAGGTAGATTTATCAAGCTACATGTCAGACGCGGGGCTTGATAATCTTTCTTAGATGAATTATGTTTCGTAATGCCTCAATATAATATTTGACTAATATAAAATAAGTTGTAGTACTAACACGCTATGGGCCACCACGCCTGATAATAAAACATTCTTATTTTTTATTATTATTACTAAATCGAATGCAGTAATTACAAACCCGGTCTAGTTTGTTGAGGTGATCTGCATTTAGGTCAAAATAGCACACACTATCATAGTCGATTATGGGAAGGATTAAGGTCCCGTACAAGCATTGCTTTCGTGTTGCCAATAACCGAAGGAGCAAAGATTGTATAATAACAAACAGCATTTTACTCCCTCTTACGTGTATGTGTGTTTTCTGAAATATCGCTATATCTCGTAATTACTATAACGATATCATTATGGTTTTGACGATACTGCGTATCCTAATGAATTTTTACGAAAATCTCTCGTAAAAAAAATTTACGAAAAAGCGTATCGTAATGTATTTTTATGTAAAATCACATCGTAATGATTTTAATGGTACTGCGTATCATAATAATTTTTATAAAACTGTGTATTCAACATTTATTTCAGTGGTATATAATAAAGAGTACATCTATTATCTAGTTTTGCCGACGACCTGGTCCTCCTAGCAGAGAACGATGCAGATCTCAAGACCATGCTTTTTGAATAACAAGAAGCATCTCTAAGGGTTGGCCTCAGGATGAACTTGTCCAAGACAAAAATAATGTCAAATCGCCACACCAGTCAAGGTAACATCATTATAGGTAACTCCCAAATAGAGGTAGTAGACGATTACATTTATCTTGGGCACTGTTTATCCTTTGGCTCAGAGCCTATTAGCAAAGAGATCGCTAGACGTATCCAATTGGGTTGGGCTGCATATGGAAAACTCGCTAGTATATTTGACGCTGACATCCCACAGTACCTGAAAACCAAGGCTTTCAATCAATGTGTCTTGCCCATCCTTACTTACGGTGCCGAGACGTGGTCGCTTACAAAAGGTAGCTTTTATAAAACCAAAGTGGCACAGAGAGCGATGGAGCGAGCCATGTTGGGCATCTCCCTTGTCGACCGAATACTAAACATAGAAATCCGAAGGCGAACTAAAGTTGAAGATGTTGGTGTAAACGGATCACAAGGTTAAAGTGGAGATGGGCAGGACACTTGATGAGGCGTGAAGATGGCAGGTGGACCAAGGCCGTAACAGAGTGGTGGCCCAGAACAGGACGCCGACCCATAGGCAGACCATCGGCTAGATGGAGCGATGGCATCGTAAGAGTGGCTGGCAAATGGTGGAATAGATTAGCACAGGATCGGAACGAATGGCATGATAGAGGAGAGGCCTACACTCAGCAGTGGGTAGATACGGGCTGATTGATGATGATGATGATGATGACATCTATTATAATGATTTTTATGATACACCACGTATCGTAATGATTTTGCATATTATCGTAATGTGTTACGATAATCTGTAGTAAGCGAGTATCGCCATCGGTATGGCATAGTTGTGCCCCTAATTATGTATTGAAATTTATGAATAAATTTCCAATAAATTAACACGGATTCTTACTTTCTCTTCAGAAAAGGGACATCGTGGCTGTGTTCTTAAACACAAAAATAACATACACAAACATCCAGACTGCAACAAAGATCAAAATGAGTCTACTAATATTATAAATGTGAAAGTTTGTATGTTTAGAAGTTTGGATGTTTTTTACTCATTTACGTAAAAACAGCGAATGGATTTGCATGAAATTTAGTACAGATAGTTTATTACCTAGATTAACACAAAGGATACTTTTTATCACGGATAAATGTAAGGTTCTAGGACAGAAACAAGTTTTACATAAGTACCATTCTTCTATTGAGTGCCTATAGAGATAACACGGTCCAACCAAGATGGCGTCTTGTTACCAATTCAGATCAAAACTAATTCATCTTGTTGTCGTTTAACTGAATGCCCGCACGTCATGAATATATGTTACGATTATATTCCTTCTCGGAATATCGGACAAACAATATATTTGTAATTCAAGTTTTGTCTTCGTGCGTCAGAGTTGCGTAGCAACGCCCAGTGCAAAATAGGGAGGAACAAAACACAGCATATATCCAAGCATTTTTATAGATAAAAATGCTTGGATATTTGCTATTCCAGGTCCACTTGAATAATGACTTGTTTAACTGTTAGTAGTAGTAATATTCATCCTTTACGTGCAGGCCAAGGTACAAAGCCATACTGCCAAGTCTTCTATTTGTTTAAATTAATGAACTTGATGATAACGATGATAATGGAACTGATGAAGTACCCCGCCCTGGATGGTAAAGCGGCACAGCAATTATGACGGCCGTTTTGAGGGAAATCGAAAAGGCACGTTTTATCCCTTTGTTTCAATTACCTTCGCTCACGCGTATATAAGAATACATAATGGTTAATATTCCAACATTACACATTCTTATTCGAAATAATACAAGTTTTGGAAATAAAGACACATTGACAACATCACTCTTCGACTTCCCGCCAAAAAACTGTTCAACTGTTATAAGTTAACATTTCCTCTCTGCCTTCTATGAATTTAACATTTTTTTGTTTTACTTTTTTGTAAATAAGGGAACCGCCATTATCATGAACATTAAAATTTGCTTAATTTAATTAAGACCCACCTCATAACCAACCTACATTGCTCTACCCCACAACTTTTTTTTTTGTAATTTTTTTTATTTGTACTACGAGATTGTATTTGTATTAGTGTGGTGCCCACACCATTAATGTTGGTTTTATTCATTTTTTAATTTCCTTAGAATCCTAGCCATTAGCATTGGCATGGCCATGTGGTTCCCGGCTTAGAATTAGCCAACCCCTCTCATTCCATTAGGTGTCGTACAAGGCGACTAAGGGAAAACTACGGAATGGGCAGCAGCGTTCCTTTAACACTACTACGACCGAAAACTGCGCTCGCCAACCGTGGCGTGGCGTTAAGCGTGGCGAGTATAGCAAACCCCCTAATAATGATAAAAAAACATTAAACCAGATATTGAGTTCTTAGATTTACGCGAATATTACACATGAAATAAAACTATTTTACGGATTTTATCGCGGTTTATTTTATTAAAAATAAACTGCGATAAAATCCGTAAAATAGTTTTATTTCATTAAACCAGATCCCTAGTCCCCGGCGGTCCTATTTTGTCCGGGCCACGGTAGCAGCCATGGTAACGACAGGACAAGGGCTGCTAAGAATCTCCGGCAGCGCGGCTAGGCAAACGGGGTGACGATGAGTTGAGAGCGGGGCAATTTGGATTTGAGCAGCGCAACCCCAGGGGTCAGAGGCTGGCCGAATTTCTGGAGAAAGAGGGACTCTTTATGATTAACTCTTTCTTCCAGAAGCCACCTCATATCTTATCTTATCTTGTTGGCTTATCGGACCGAGGAAAATTCAGGTGCACTTCGACCCGATGGGAACTTTTGTGCTGTCCTTGCCCCATCTGGGCTTTTACGTACCTGAAGAACCAAATACTCCCTGTACCAGGCTGTAGATTCCAGCAGAGCCGAAGTTCATTTGGGTTTGGATTGGCCACCCCCAGTAGTTTCATTCGCCGCGCCGCCAGTGCATCGCAGTGGCAGAGGACGTGCTTCATGGTTTCAGTCTCTGTACCACAGTTCCTGCATACCACGTCGCTGCAGAGGTTCATCTTTAGATGTTCTTTTGTGCCGTAGTGGCCTGTATATGCTCCAATTCGTTGCCTTAGTCGTAGTCTACTGGGTTTTAGTAGTCTCTTGCTGTCGCAGTCACACCATGTGAAGGGAAATTCCTTGAAGTGTCTCAGCCCTGTATTTGTTTTCCACTCTTTCTTGTGTTTTTCTTGGGCATATTTGAAGAGCGCGTCTGTGTATGCACCATCTGGTATGCCTATGAACGGTTCTGGACCAACAAGTTTCTTCATTGCTCCCTTTCTGGCCAAGTCATCCGCACGCTCATTGCCATCAAACCCCGTGTGCCCAGACTAATCTGACCGTGTTGCGCGGTCCACATCTACCAAGACGATATGCACACTCCACAGCCAGTGCCGAGTTTAGCTCGTAGGAGCTGATGGCTTTCAGAGCAGCCTGACTATCACTACAAATGTAGATTCTCTTGCCTGTAATTCGTTTGTCCAATATCTCTTTTACACAAATAATTATCGCATAGGTCTCTGCTTGGAATATCGAAGCAAATCTGCCCATGCTTTGACTTAGATTGTATCCTTCTGTTTATACACCGGCTCCCGTTCCAGACTTGGTTTTGGATCCATCAGTGTACCATATCATTCGTTCCTTACGTTGCTTATTTAGACCACTTTTCCATTGTTCCCTGCTAGGGATGTGGGTGCTAAATCTTTTGTTGAATATGTAGGTGGATCTGAGATCTTGTCACTTCTCATGAGGAGATTTGAATAAGAACCAAGGTCACCGACGTACCCCTCAGGATTTGCAAGCTGAAGTGGCAATGGGCGGGCCACATAGCGCGAAGATCGGACGGGCGTGGGGCAAAAAGATTCTAGAGTGGTGACCACGTATTGGCAAGCGCAGCGTAGGTCGACCGCTTGCCAGATGGAGCGACGATCTTGTGAAAACCGCAGGAAGTCGTTGGATGCTGGCGCCATCGGACCGGTTACGTTGGAAAGCGATTGAGAAGGCCTATGATCAGCAGTGGACCAGTATAGGCTGAGATGATGATGATTTTAACACAATTTGTAAAAAGTTGCACTTTGGTTCTTGGATAGAAACACAATACCAACGCAATATTAAACACAAGACGGAGCTGTCAAACGGCGTCAAGAGTAACAATTTAGTTGACATTAACGGATTTAGGCAATTCTTATTAGTTCATTCAATTCCCACCCAATATTAAACCAATGTGGCGCTAGCGTCGTATTCAATCATTGTCCAAGTGTGTTCGAGAGTAGGAATTGCTGTAATTTCAATACCAATGTATTGAGTTTAGATTCAAGAGTAAGGTCAATGGGCTCTCGCTCTAGGACGACTTATAATTCACACCGTGTATTCTTCAAGTGTGGGTGGCGGAGAGGGGTACTGTATACATTCATAGACGACAATGTAAGGTTGCAGTGCATTAGAGGGTGCCATAATAATAGTTTTTTTTAAAGATTGTATACTTTTTGTTTTGATCAACGGTGTAAAATGTGCCGATGGTAACGCCATCTGTTGATAGAGAAACTATATTGCCAGGTAAAGGTAGTTTTAAAAAAATAAAGGATTAAATATTTGTATGTACAATTTGCATTAGGTATTATTCAAAATAGTTTTGCCTGTATAAGTGTCGCAAAGTGTTTATGTAGTCTAGTTATCAGTTTTGTGAAAATATTCAGGTTTAGTCAGTCGACCCCCTTTCTTGTAGTTAAGTTAAAAGATTATAATTTCGCTTAGAGCGCATTGAATAAATTATATATTTGTAATTCACATTGTTCGCAGACGCACGCTACGTGCGTTACTATTGCGTGTAATTTGAATATCGGTTATAACATAAATATAAATTGAAAAATCAATTTTGCCGATGGTAACGCCATCTCTTTAAAAGAGATTCTTCTTCTTTTCTTTTCGATTATATCTAGCAAAGTCCTAATATTAACAATATTACTGACTTAAAATTAAGTAAGCTATATTAAAACTTGGTAATGGAGGCTATTTGAATCAATTGCTAACAATTAATAAATAACGAATAAATGTAGCGACATCTAGTATCGAGTAGCCGTAAACTTTTAATAACAGTTCACAGATGGTTTTTTATTAATCTTAACAGATGTCACTTTCTTAAATTTATACATATCACGCCAGATCCTTGCTGCGATATATTTTGAATATAAATATTTTCTATAATAAAAACTGAATATAAAGCAGTAAAATTAATTTAACATTTCTATTGTCTGGGACAATGTTGCTTATATCAGTCCAACGGTTTATAATCACAATATTATCCGCCAATACACGATAAAAAAACATAATATTACATTAAAAATCTTTTATTTATAAATTTAAAAACGGACGCAATCAATCGTCCTGTTTGAATGAATAAAACAATATTATTATGATTGTCTTCCTGTCCTTAAATCAATCTTTTTTCTACTAACATTGAGGTAGGTCAGTGCAAAATGAATGCGCATTTTTTGAAACACCATACATTTTACATTGTTCCATCATAAAATATTCATATAACAAAAAGACAATTTTAGATCCTAAAACGTATTATTATAAACTAGTTTCTGCCCGAGTCTACGTCCGCGTGGAATTTAGACAGGAACCTAACATTTTTCCGGAATAAAAAGTATCGTTTGTGTTAATTCAGGTAATAAAATATCTGTGTGCCAAATTTCATCTAAATCGTTCAGCCGTTTTCGCGTAATTGAGTAACTTACATACAAAAATCGAAACATACAAACTTTTACATTTATAATATTAGTGGGATAAGTAAAAACTACTTTTTTATCATAACCTAATTATATCATCATAAAGTCATAATCATATCAATCGGCGCTGTGCGAACGCGGTGTTCTTACCCACCACAATGGTTAAGCAGCGTTCGACTCGGTCGGCCTGAGATGGGTGACCGTTTGTGGCATTTCATATTCAAGCGTCTCCGTGCTTCGGAAGGCAGGTTAAGCCGTTGGTTCCAGTTACCACATAATGTGGTAGTCGTTAAGCCGAGTTGGAAGCCTTAAAGGCGGCTTGATAAGTTCCAACAGCAGGTGGCCACAAACCTGCCTCCACCAATCCGCACTGGGTCCGCGTGGTGTAGTATGACCTAATCTCTCTCCCCTCGATTTGTGAGAGAAGGCCTTTGCCCGGCACTGGGACAGTATGGGCTGTTATTTTTCTAATCATATCAAAATAAAAGAATGGTATCTTCACAACGACTTGGTTCTGTGGTTAAGAGCTAGCTGCTTCGCCGACGGCGTTGGTTAGCTGCTTCGCGTGGAGTCGCGAGTTCGAACTTTATTTTTTTTTCTCAATTTAAACGTAGCCCCACACTAGGATTATTCCTGTGCCGTGGGTGCGTTTACAAACATGAAAATTCACATACATAAATACTCCAGACCGAGACAAATAATTGTGAGTCACACAAAGGTTTATCTCGTGCGGGAATCGAACCCGCGACTATTAGACACAGTGGGCGGAGCAGATTCAGCTCTTAACCACTGCGCTAAATAGTCCGTCAATCTCGATCGCACGTTACAAAACTCTGTGTGTCCCACAAATGCTTGTTTCAGTCTGGGTGTTTCTATATATGAAATTAATGTTTGTAAACGTTAAACAGGAATAATTCCTAGAATTGGCTATGTAAAAAAGTGTAAGAGAATTAAATAAAAAACACCGCTGGGTTTATTTGCCGGATCTTCTCAGTGGAGGCAGTGTTCCCATCCGGTGGCAGAATAGTATTTAGATTAAATAAAAAAATAATGGGCATTGACATTTTGTAAGCCCCCGCTAGGATTGACCACACTAATATTATAAATTCAAAAGTAACCCTGTCTGTCTGCTTGTCTGTTACTGTTGAATACATGCCGATCAGGCGTAGAAATCGCGCATTCCGCAGATTTAAAAAAGATCGTACTGAGGACAACAAGGCCACTTTTAAAATTGCAAGAAATCGGTGTAATAAGATGATACGTGATGGAAAACGCCGCCATATTCTAGACAATGATACATGTTCTTCGCCTGCTGACATTTTGAAATTTCTCGACCCTCTAGGTATCGGCAAGGCATGACGACGTCAAGACCTACCAAACACAATAACTTTAGACGATCTCAAATGCCATTTCTCCACTGTTCCTTCTGTCGGTTGTCTAACCGTACATGAAACTCTTACTTTCTTGGGTGGTCTTAAACGTGCGAAGATTAATCCTTTTTACTTTTCTCCAGTCGACTCTTGCTTGGTTAAGAAGATCATAATGGCCAATCAAATCCGCCCTGGATTTGATTGGTCATTATGATCTTGGCTGTGGCAAAATATGTCGATTTATGATCCTAACAGTACTGGATTATATACTTCCGGTAATCACTCACCTCATTAACTTCTCTTTGGAGTCTGGTGCTTTCCCAACTCTTTGACGAAAAGCATTATTTGTTCGCCCCCTGCCCAAATTCCTAATCCCTCCCTTCCTAGCCACTTTCCTCCAATATCCATTCTCCCTTTTCTTTCAAAAGTGCTCGAGGCTTACGATCATAAGCAATTGTCAAAAAAAAATGTCCCATTTTATTTATACTAATAATTTAATAAATCCTCTTCAATCTGGGTTCAGGCCTGGCTGCATAGTACCGTTTCTGCCCTCCTTAAACTGACTGGTGACATTCGAGCAGGCATGGAAGATACCAAAGTCACCGTCCTTGCGTTTGTAGATTTTTCCAATGCGCTTAACACCGTTAGTCACGATATCCTGTTATCCATTCTTTCCTATCGTCTGTGCTCTCAGGAGTCGCTGGATTGTTTCTCTTCTTATCTTCGAGAACGCCAGCAGTAGGTTTTGAGCGATGTGGTGTCGTCAGCTTGGCGTCGCCTCGACACTGGCATTCCACAATGCGGTATACTTTCTCCTCCTGTTTTTCCCTTTTCATTGATTTCATAACCTATGACCTTCAGTGTGCGTATCATCTATATGCCGATGACTTGCAATTATACTCGCAAGACAGTGCTGATCGAATCTCCGACATTATCAGCAAATTAAATCGAGATCTGCAGGCAATCAAAAATTGGTCCGACAGATTTGGTGTCGCTGGGAATCCAGCTAAGTGCCAAGCAATTCTTGTTGGGAGTTCCAGGTTTATAAGCAGAGTAAACGTTAGTACTCTACCTCCACTTGAGTTCAGTGGAGCCGCTCCGCCCACTGAACAGACACAGTGAGCGGAGCGGCTTAACCAATGCGCTAAATCGTCCGTCAGAGTAATTTTAAGAGGCTACCGCGAAAATCCGTGTTTTGTACTCAATACACTTCACAAAGTATATGGATTAGAGACTTAATATTTAAAAATATGATTTTTGACTGTACATTTTAGAATCTGGTAAAAGGAATACACGATTAAACTAAATTGTCTCTATAAAAAAAATTCTAAAGTCATCTCTCTTGGTTTACATTTTCTGATTCCAACGCGGAACACTTAAGAATTAGTCAATAGGATTTACTTAAAAACATAGCGAATATTTGTAACAAAGTTCTTGAAAAGCATTTTTTTGTTTCATAGTGTAGTTTTTTTAGAAAATGATAAAATTTGTTTTTGCGAATACGTCGTTTATTACCGAGCGCACGCTCCACTCCGATCTCGGTCTCGAATCTATTCGCGCCTATATTAAAAAGACGACAACTCGACACTTCGCGAACGCATCTACCCATGCGAATCCGTTAATCGTAGCCACCGCCGACTACGATCCCCCCGACCCCTGTCGCCCCCGCCACCGCCGGCCGCGACATGTTCTCACCGACCCCCCCGATGCTTTGTCATCCCCTCCGAATACGGGCGACGACGACGACGAAGTCGTAGATCCCATAGCCGGCGGTTGACCGGTGCACTTAGTAGTGCACCCGTCCCCCCACAGTGACTGTCCCAACCGAAGCCGCCTCTTTCAGGCGCCCTCGAGTTTGTCGCCCCTTGCCCTTCTGACTCGAGCGTAGTGGTTGCACGCTCGCCCTTAAGTCCGGTGAAGCTGTAAAGGCCTCGCGGCCAACAGCGTACATCACTCACACACACACACCGAGCGCACGCACAATATTTTGTCCCTTATTATGCATTTTTTTTTTATACGTAGCCCCACGCTAGTATTAATTCCTGTGTCGTGGGTGCGTTTACAAACATGAAAATTCACATACACAAATACCCAGACCGGAACAAATAATTGTGGATCACACAAAGATTTGTCCCGTGCGGGAATCGAACCCGCGACTGTTAGACACAGTGGGCGGAGCGACTTAAGCTCTTAACCACTGCGCTAAATCGTCGTCATTTATAAAGTAATTGCATCATTTACACTGACCGCGGTAGGCCCTTAATACAATTGTCAAGGTAGAGATTACATTTTGGAGGACATAGGCTACCATTTGTCTTAAAATATACTCATAATGAAGTCTTTGTGGGTGTGTGAATGATCTACGCTATTGGCCACGAGGCCTTTACAGCTTTACTGGAGAAGAAGGCGAGCGTGCCACTACGCTCGAACCAGAAGGGCAAGGGGGCAACTAGCTCAAGGGCGCCTCAAGGAGGAACGGCGTCCACTTGGGCAGTCGCTATGGGAGAGGGCGTATACTAGGTGTCTCGCCGTGGTCCTCTGCACCCGCCGGCGGGCAAGGGATTCTTCGAGTTCGCCGGCGAGGTCCGTGTGAGCCCGTGTGCGGTATCTGTATCCGAAAGAAGGGCTGTAAGGGCGGGAGGGTCGGTGAGAACTTTCCGCGGATAACGGTAGCGGCTGATAGGAGAGGTCATAATGATGTCTTGGGTAACAGCTTGTACGTAATAAATTAATTGAGTTTAACAACGTATGGTATAATTCTATGGGTTGCTATTGAGAATTTCCAAATGGAGTCCCCTGCAAGTTCCACCTTAGATTCGAAACCAGGACCTCGTGTTTACTTCCCACACTATTCTCACTACAATAACAAACCAGTCAAAATTGAGTCACGTTCATTTAAAACGAAAATTGACAACACACCGTTTGGCTAAGACCCAAGTGCATTCACTTACGTTTTACTGAGAAATACTTGTATCATCTCTTTGAAATTGAATTCTGGGTTTATATGTTTCTGTTATTTACTCATTTCTGAGATATTTATCTGACTAAACATCATCTACAACAATATACATCTTTTTCTTAACATAAATTCAATCTAAAAAGTCTTCAGCAGACACGAACAGTTGCAGACCTAACCTTATCGCATAAAATTGCTGGCGGTCATTTTGGCACAAACCTCTGTGAAAAATTACTTTTATTTACTTTCACGATCGCGACGTGATCAGAAAATGTTTAGCATACCTCCTTCCAACAGTAATGTTTCTCAAAACAACCCCGTAAAGAATGTTAAAATTCTACAATGAGATAGCTGATGGAAGCGATATTTGGAATAACAACGGCATAATAAAAAAATTCAAGAAGCCATTATTTTTTAAAAAAACGTTATCCCACACTAGGATTTATTCCTGTGTCGTGGGTGCGTTTACAAACATGAAAATTCACATACACTAATACCCAGACCGGAACAAATAATTGTGGATCACACAAAGATTTGTCCTGTGCGGGAATCGAACCCGCGAATACTAGACACAGTGGGCGGAGCAGCTTAAGCTCTTAACCACTGATCATAAAATTACAACCTATTATACATAAATATATTACTTTCCAAATTTTTTTCAATCTTATTTATTGTTTATATTGTGTGTTTAATTAATTATTAAGCTACTTTTGAGGTACTGTTTTTAAATCTTAATTATAAAACATATTACAAGTTGTGTGCATTTGGCAAGGACGCCAGATGTAGAAATGTGATTTATAGTAAGTCTTATGATCATGTTTCCGAATTCCGTGCTAAGCTCAAGCCAATCCGTCTTCGCCGGAATACTCTATTATTATCGCTTTTAATCAACAGCCTGTTTAATCCAGCATCTCCCTCCTATCTCAAAGAACGATTTGAGTTCTTTACGAAACACGTTCAAGATTCGTTCATCGGAGAATCTCAGACTAAAAACACTGATGCATTCCACAAAATTCTATGATAAATCCTTTTCAGTTCAAGCTGTCCGCTTGCATGCATTACCTGAGTCAATTAGACGTGCAGAGACATCTTAAAATGATGGTTAAGAACCACTTCCTCTCTGCTGTCAATAGTGAGACGCTGTCATAACTTCCAACCCTGTCTATCCTTACTTATAGGAATTTACGTTTGTTTCTATTTCACTGTGTATAAATAAGATATATTTCTTGGCATTCTCTACTATATATATATACATATCATTATATTAATAAGTGAAGCAAAAACTTTATACCCCTTTTTACGAAAATTGCGCGGACGGAGGAGTATGAAATTTCCCAGAAGGAGTGAAGAATGCTAATATTTTTTTAAAATTATGCTTAAAAAGTTCATTAAATCAATAAAAACACATTACACATACTACACCTTTAATAAGAAGTTTTTTATTTTACAATTTTAGTGACGAGTGATTTAATTATTAATATTTATATATCAATATTATATTATTCTACCTAGTTCCACAGTAAGGTACCAAGATTGATATAATACCTATAATAACGGAATTTATACATTTGTGCTAGAAACACCGTCACGCCTTTATTCCCCGGCGGGGGTGGCAGAGGTGTACTGAGTACATCCACGTTTCGCCGAAGATGTTAGGTCTCATGTAATAGGGGGCGAACCTATTTTCATATACCGGGCACAATTCCAGACTCCGAACTCGTACTGGGAAGTTTTCGTTAGAAAAACTATACTTGCCCGATCTAGGATTTGAATCTCGTGCTTACAAAGCGATGCGCTGTGCCACTATACCAACGAGGCCGTACATTCGTGCTGTTTTCTATTAAAAAGTCCCTTGGTGTATCTTCAAAATCCAAGATTCAACACCGATTTCAGTAAAATGGGCCCACCTCGAAGGTATACTAGACCCAAAACAAAAAGAATCATCAAAATCTACTATAGTTTGTTTTTAATAATATTTGTCTATAGTCTTACTGAATGTCAAACATAACCAGCAAACGATGAAAGAGTTTTTACAAAAAACATCGTTCACAGAGAAGTTTTGTATCATTAATTAAATTATCGAAATATGTATGTCAAGTTCAATGGACAGCAATTTTCATTTTGGTTATGTTTGAATAAAAAAAAAATAAAAAAAGGTATTCTTCTTCTTCTTCTTCTTCTTCTTTAAGTTATGGCTTCACACTAATTTTAAGTGTATTTTGCCAGTGTCCAGTGAGATATGTAATCGTGTTTGTTTAAATTAGTCGACTCCCTGATGAACTTGATGACGACGATGATAATGCAATTAATGAAGAACCCCACCCTGGATAGTAAAGCGATGGATACTTTACATACCATTTGCGACGGCTGTTTGGAGGAAAGTCGAGAAGGCACGTTTTATCACTTTGTTACAATTACCTTTACTCATGCACATATAGGAACACATAATGGTTAATATTCCACCAACATTACACATTATTAGTCGAAATAACACAAGTTTTGGAAATTAAAACAAATTGAAATCATCACTCTTCGACTTCCCGCCAAAAACCCAAAAGGTATTCTTTATTTTAATCATTATTTGTTTTTTTTTTATTTAAATTTCATATAATTTGTTTGAAAAAAATAGGCAAATTAACAGTGTAGCCTCGGCGAAATCTGTGATTATAAAAGTATAGTCTTTGACAATAGAACCTTAATAATGTTCAAACTTGTAATTTAACTGAATTATGGTCGAATTTCGACCAATGGGCGACCACTAGTAATAATAAATACACAAATGAAATTAAAATTGAGATGATTCTGCTAAAGTTTTGAGAAGATAATCCTGTACTTTATTTTTAAAAGACGAGCGATTTGTGGCCATCCTGATATCCTGAGGCAGTGCGTTCCATAGCAAAATGGATTGGACAGAGAAAGAAGAGTGTATAAAATTAGAATGGTGAGAAGGGCATTGGAGAAGACGATTATTAAAAGAGTTACTTTATTCTAAATATTATCTTCTTTATATAATTATGGTTACTTTATTCTTAATAAATGTACGCTACCAGCTGCCCTCTATTTTTTATTGTATTTCTTTCGACTTGGTTGTCTGGAAGAAATTGCTATTAGTAGTAAGACCGCCAATTGCACCTTATGATATTTTACAATAACTATTTTATGATGTATTTGGTGTACAATGAAGAGTATTCTATCTATCTTAAGATAAATTATGTAATCTGTCTGTCTGTTACTGTGCCTATCTAAATAAAACAATTAACGGAAGAACAGAAAGTAGTCTGTTTTAAATCGGTTTCTGAATAGATTCCAGCTATTTTTAAAGTATCTTACATTTATTTTTAAATTTGCAAAAATGCTATTACTCCTTTAGTGCGCTATAACAAACTAATTTTATTACTAATTCATAACAATACGGAGATTATAAAAGCATTTCTAAAACGTATTTCTCAATATGCACAAATACGCGTACAAGTTTCATTGATAATTGGGGTATAAAAGTATAAAAAAGAGAACTAAAATTTGGAAATTTGGATTTTCAATTAAATATGTGAAGCATTTATCTAATCGGGGTCTCTGAGGTCTTGTGTTATTTACGATTCACCTTGTATTAAAGATGTCACCAAGAACGCAAAATCTTAGAGACACCAATTACGAGATTACACCTTAAAAAATTCATTTCAATAGTTTTATTCTGTTTTTAAGAAACGTAGCCCCACACTAGGATTTATTCCTGTGTCGTGGGTGCGTTTACAAACATGAAAATTTATATACACAAATACCCAGACCGAAATAATTATGGGTAACGCAGAGATTTGTCCCGTGGGGTAATCGAACCCGCGAGGGCAAAGACGTTCTCTTACAAATCAAGGTGAAAGAGATCAGGTCATACTCCACCACGCGGAGCCAGCGCGGTGCAGTGGAGGCAGGCTTGTGGACACCTGCTGGTGGAACTTAGCAAGCCGCATATAAGACTTCCGACTTAGCTTAACGACTAACACTTTAAGTGGTGATCAGAACCAACTATTTAACGTCCAAAGTCCGAATACACTGGAATATGAAGATGCCGCCAACGGTCACGGGTCTCAGACCATCTATTAGGAAAGAACCTGTCAAAATTCACCCTCTTCTGACCTCGCAAAGGATCTGGCATGTGTATGTGAATGACCTACGCTGTTGGCCGCGGGGCCTTTACAGCTTCACCGAAGAGGGCGAGCGTGCAACCACTATGCTCGAGCCAGAAGGGCTAGCTCAGGGGCGCCTCAAGGAGGAACGGCCTTTTTCGCGCTCGCCGGCGAGGTCGGTGTCTGATCCTGTGTGCGGTATTTGTATCCGAAGGAAGGGATGTAAGGGCATCAGGAGGGTCGGTGAGAACATGCCGCGGACGGCGATAGCGAGATCTGGTGTAGTGATATACTCGTAGAGGCATAGAAAGAGAAAATCGAAGAAAAATGAAACAAATGAACTGACGTAGATAAGAAATATTATCTTTCTCAAACTCTACAGCTTATAGGGGGTGGATTTTTAAGATGGGGCAGTAAACTCAGCTACCTCGACTGTTGTAGCTACAGGAAAATAATCTTAGGAGATCTTATACTTATTTTTTTGCGATATATTTTAAGCTGCATTTACAGATAAAAAGAAAATGTAGTCGGCAAGTAAATGGGCAATACACAAAAACTTATTTTGATGCCAATCAATCCCGTTTCTTATAAGGATCGATAACTTCTATTGGATGAACAGGGATTGGAGTACTAGAAACATCAGAAATCGCAAAAAAACATTTCCCATATATTTTGTAGGAATCTATATATTAATACGTGAAGCAAAAACTTTGTACACTTTTTTACCAAAATTGCGGGGACGGGGGCGTATGAAATTTCCCGCACTTATAGTTTATATAGAGATGAAGTGCAGAATGCTAATATTTTTTTAAAATTATGAATAAAACATACATTAAATCAATGAAAAAAATATTACACACTACCACGTATTTGACACAATACACGTCAAATTGATGTTTGTCTTTAATATTATTTGTCTATAGTCTTACTGAATGTCAAACATAACCAGCAAACGATGAAAGAGTAGGCCGAATATCGACCTATGGGCGACCACTAGTAACCTTGAAATGCGTAAGAACTAAAATAAACTAAGAAAAAAAAACAGAAAAAACTCTGCTTCAATGGTTTAGTGGCAAATAATGCGCGTAGCGATGACGAGGTCTTGGGTTCAATTCAGGACGGACAAAAATGTAATATTTCTATTGAAAAATTTCCAGTACTATTCCGGAGTCTTTTTGTTCGGTTATATATTTGTATATACAAGCTGTAACATAATAAACGCAAGACCTGAAAGTTTGTTCTAAATGGGTAACTGAATAAATTCCAACAATTTTTAAAGTAAAATACATTTCTTTTTGTAAAACATTACATATTTAATGTAAAATTCACGACTGCCTCGTTGGTCTGGTGGCAAAGCGCATAGCTTTGTGATCACGAGGTCCTGGGTTCAAATCCTAGTTCGGACAAATGTAGTTTTTCTAACGAAAAATTCCCAGTATGAGTCCGGAGTCTGGAATTGTGCCCGGTATATGACAATAGGCTCGCCCCCTATTACATGGGACCTAATATCGTCGGCGAAACGTGGGTGTACTCAGTACACCTCTGCCACCCCCTCTGGGGAATATAGGCGTGACGGTGTGACATTTCTTTTTAATTTGCAAAATATGCTGTTACTCCTTCAGTGCGCTATAACAAACAAAATTTATTCTTGATTCAAAGCAATACGGAAATATTAAATGCATTTCTAATACAAATTGCTCACTACGCATAAGTTTCATTGTTAATTGGGGTATAAAAGTGCTTAAAAAATAGTCCCCCATAGCGACTGCCCAAGCCGAGGCCATTCCACCTTGAGGTGCTCTTGAGCTAGTTGCCCCCTTGCCCTTCTGGCTCGAGCGTAGTGGTTGCACGCTCGCCCTCTTGTCCGGTGAAGCTGTAAAGGCCCCGCGGCCAACAGCGTATTTCATTCACACATACAAAAAAGCTTCAAAAGGGATAATTCGTATAAATAGTCGCCGCCGACTACGATTAACGGATTCGCATGGGTAGATGCGTTCGCGAAGTGTCGTATTGTCGCCTTTTTAATATAGGCGCGAATAGGTTCGAGACCTAGATCGGAGTGGAGATCGACATTCCGTACGAACCAGGGGGTGTATATTTGGTTGTGTGTATACCTTCAAGTAGAACCGCTAAGCAATCATTTTCTTTGCTTTTCCATTCCACGTGCTGTGATTTTGTTCGTCTGAAATACTATTCTTTTAATATTCGTCTACTTTTGATATTCGTAAGGCAGCGGGCAGGGATTGGAGAAGGAGAGCTGAAGATCGAGCTCAGTGGCGTGCCATGGGAGAGGCCTACGTCCAGCAGTGGACTGACACGGGCTGATGATGACTATTCTTTATACTTATATATCTGACTTTTTATTTTTTTATTTTTGAACGTAAGAATTCCTCAGTCTGATCTCCACTAACTCTAAAACAACACAAAACCAACAAATGTATGTGTAGTTAATCTTGTGGCTACTACACGAATATAATGCGTGTTGTGTTTCCACACGGAAATAAAGCCCAGAATGCTTCGTGTCTATCGCTGCTGTTACGCGGAACACTGTACCTGCGTATTAAAAATTAATACTCAAGTTATGAATTTAGTTTTAATTTGACTGCTTCGTTGGTTTAGTGGCAAAGCGCATCGCTTTGTGACCACGAGGTCCTGGGTTCAAATCCTAGGTCGGACAAATGTAGTTTTCTAACGAAAAATTCCCATTATGAGTCCGGAGTCTGGAATTGTGCCCGGTATATGGCAATAGGCTCGCCCCCTATTACATGGGACCTAACATCGTCGGTGAAAAGTAGGTGTTCACCTCTGCCACCCCCACTTGGGGAATATAGGCGTGACGGTGTTTACTAGTTTCTGCCCGCGACGTCTTCCGCGTGGACTTTACACAGGAATCGAACATTTTTCCGGGATCAAAAGTATTCTAATAAACTATTTGTATTCCAAATTTCATCCTAAATTCGTTCAGACGTTTTTGCGTGTTTGAGTAACAAACATACAAACATCTATACATATAAACTTTCACATTCATAACATGAGTCGGACTAATAATATAAAAAGAAAAGATTTATGTGTTTGTGATCGAATATTTATAAAAATCGATTAAGTAATAATTAAGTAATCGGTTAAGTAACCGATTTTTATAAATATTTTAACCATCAGACAGCTGCATTCTCTAGAAGTAACATAGACCCAGTAAGTGGCGCTGATGTCGACCGGGAGTAAAGCCTGCTAGTGTGTAAAATAAAAAAAAATAACAGCGGGTTGAAACATAACTTTCTAAACTCGAGACGGCCGTCGTAATTATTTTGTAAAGTTGGTACCGGCTATCACTTTATATAGTAGTCGTTATTCTGAGTTGAAAGCATTATGGGTAGATTGATAAGTTCCACCAGCAGGTTCACAAACCTGCCTCCACCAATCTACACTGAGTCCGTGTGGTGGATGACCTAATCTCTCTAGCCACTATTTGTAGAGAAGATCTTTTCAACAGTGGGAAAGTATTGGGTGATTTATTATATGGCTTTTTTAAAAGAGTGGTTATAATTATTATTATACAAAAATATACCTCACTTTAAGTGTTATATAATTATTAGTACTCCAGCTAGGGCTTATTGCATAAATTGTGCAAGGATACAAATCAACAGACTGGGCCCTAATTAGCTATAAGAAATAAAATACGCAACGAGACGCGGTACGTTTAAAACTTCGTAAAATGATTGATCTCGCACCCGTTCGCCCCGTATGTTTCACCCCTGATTGCCTAAATGAACCCGTGCGCCACATGAAAATTAAAATGGTCCTGTCCGCTCCTTCATTTTTCTTCTTCTGATGCCTCTACAACTTGTGAAGGTGGGCTCCTTCTTTAGTCTATATTAAAATACAGCTTTGGAAAAACTAAAAGCCATCAACCTAAAATAAATTGTAGTCACAATGAAATAAAATTCAGATTACGATATACATTTAATTTAAAAAATATTGCTTTTATTGAACGTGGGGTGAACAGGTACTTCATAAATATTGAAAATAAGTTGTAAGGTTTGTCTTGTTTATTTAATTATCTTCCTCTTTTTTCCTTTCTATTTTTTCAATCATATTGTTAGCGAATAAAGCGGACGATTTAGCGCAGTGGTTAAGAGCTTAAGGCGCTCTGCCCACTGTGCCTAATAGGTGCGGGTTCAATTCCCGCGCGGGACAAATCTTTGTGTGACTCACAATTATTTGTTTCGGTCTGGGTATTTGTGTATGTGAATTTTTATGTTCGTAAACGCACCAACGACACAGGAATAAATCCTAGAGTGGGGAGATAAAAAAAATACATAATTTACGATCTAGCTCCAGTGTGATGCCTTACGACCGAGATATTACACTAATGATGTTATTTATAAAGTGTCCTTTGGGCTCCAGATGGACCAATCCCTACAAGCAGCACCCGTTCACGAGTATGACTACTGGAACAGCGATCACTCCCCTCGACCATATTAAAGGGAAGGGAGTGACCCGCGCTAGACAGCCACCGCAAGCAAAGACATTTTAGTGAGCATAACCAAACCAGTAAAATGCAGAATATGAACATTTTACATTACACATCATTACTTAAAGTTATTGTAACGTAACGTGTTTGGTTATAGCGATTAAGCACCCTGCCTGTATTGATAAGGCAAAACCCATGTACTCATACAATACATTATCTGGAGTGGCCAGATATCAACAATGGAGTTGTTATACATGACTAAATCGGAATCCAAATATAGTTATCATGCTAAATGCAATAACCTTGAGTTGAAATTTTCAATGACAGACACGAATGTCCTTTTATACACCACAAATGTAACTGCCGTAGTTAAAACTCATAGCGATAAATATGTCACCATCATTATCAGCTCTATTGGGACTTAAAATTGTCGGCAAAATGTGGGTGTACATACAAAAGTCGTTTAAAAATTAGAATGACTATGAAGGCAGAATACCAAAATCCATCATGGCTAACCATCAGAATGCCTAAGATGCATTATTACTAAGGAGCAGGATACCTACGATACATCATAGCTCAGAAGCAGGATGCCTAAAATGCATCATGGCTAACAAGCAGGATGCCTAATTCGTAATTGTAATTCTACAGGTAGGGTATGAAAAATATATAAATAAAACAGCATTTATTTATCGTTGGTCTAGTGCAGGGATTCCCAAACTATTTTGGGCAAGAGAACCCTTTTTCAAAATGAACTGATACCTCAGACCCAAATAGCCACATTACTTTAAAAATCCTATCTCTAGTTTTTCCCTATTGATACAAAATACTTGCCGATTTAAAAACTTTGCGGTTGGTTAAGTGAGTAAAGTACAAAAATGATACTTCCTACTAAAATATTAGTCATTCTTATAACAAGTTGGTACACGTAACACACCTTATACAGTTCCTTGAAAGTTCAAATAAGAACTTGTGTTCATTAATAGGGGTCGATTTTTAGACTTCGTCGACCCCCAAAATCAGTTTTCATTTAGGTGGACTACCTACATACTGGGAATTTTCGCTAGAAAAACGACATTTGTTCGACCTAAGATTTAAACCCAGGACCGCGTGATCGCAGAACGATGCACTTTGTCACAAATACATGGATACTACTGGCCTAGGACTGATTTTTAAGGAACTGCAATGAGCCCTTTGCCCATTGCCCAGCAATGAGATACAGAATAATTACTATTAAAAAATCTCAAATACCGCTTTAAAATATTGGCTATAACTGCATAATATGACATTTAACGTGCCAATTGACGCATTACTATTATTTTTATTATTTATAGACCGTATCTTATCTGAAGGGCAAATCAAGAGTTCTTAACCGGCGAGCGTATATGAGATGAACTATGAGAGTGGAAAAAAGTCAGAGAAGTCCGTAAGGAAAGAATCTGTTAGTCTCTGTACTCTCAGTTTACCCCAAAAGGTATCTTGCATCAATATATAGATAGCTAGATAGACAAAAAATAACACGTTTCTTCGTCTCAATTAACGCACTAAACATTGTCTACATACGCGTGATATCTTAGTTAACGAGTTAAAAAACGCTACGACACAAGACGAATAACGGCATAAATATTGTAATCTAACAAGTACCGCGTTCTTATCTACATCAAACAGCAATTCACAGCATCATGTCACCCGTGAACCGTGGAGTCGTTTCGAATTCAGTCAGTCGGGAAACATAGTGAGCGAACGACGTGTTAGCGATCGTGAGTCATTTTGTTTAATATTTACTTATTTATTTACATAAATAAATAATAATGTAGGATTATTTCCATAATATTATTATTAACGAAACATTTGTTGTAGTTAGGATGGTTGTTTTAATGTGCAGAGAGTGTGAAAGACATTATAATGATTATTTGATAAGTGCCTTTTAAAACAATTTTTAATGACAATGGCAGCTTTTCCTTTTATTAAAAAAATAATATGACAGGTAACACAAAGTTTTTTTTTTAATTTTAAAAAGGAAAGTGTTGTCTCGTGTTATTTATCGTATTTTTTATAATTAAGGGCTTACATTGTGTAGTTAGCTACACAATTAAATATAATTTCGTGTATTAAGCGTACAATTATATATTATTATCGAAAAGTGCAGTTGTTATCCTAAATAAATATAATAGTAATTGTGAAAAGGTACTTATATACTTCATCATCATCATCATCATCAATCAGCCTGTATCTACCCACTGCTGAGTGTAGGCCTCTCCTCTATCATGCCATTCGTTCCGATTCTGTGCTAATCTATTCCACCATTTGCCAGCCACTCTTACGATGTCATCGCTCCATCTAGCCGATGGTCTGCCTATGGGTCGGCGTCCTGTTCTGGGCCACCACTCTGTTACGGCCTTGGTCCACCTGCCATCTTCACGCCTCATCAAGTGTCCTGCCCATCTCCACTTTAACCTTGTGATCCGTTTACCAACTTATATACTTACTTATACATAATTATTTTGTCCATACATCATAGTAGGTTTGTTTACAATTTATGAATAATAATTATCTGTTTATGGTCCATCATTTTTAGCAATAATTGATCTGAGCAGGTGATAAGTCACCATTACATTAATTTTTCGCAAAGGGCCTGTACATTTTGGACGCCTTCTAAGAGTCGGGGTAAAATCTTTAAATCTCGACTCGATACATCTATACAAATAAATACAATTGAATTGTCTGTTTGTAATGTCAAACTAACAGCTTTTTATATATTATTATATACGGTATTTATAACAAAAACTAAATTTTTAAATTTTTGTTTGTCTGTTTGTTCCGGCTAATCTCCAAAACGGCTGGGCCGATTGTGACGGGACTTTCACGGGCAGATAGCTGATGTATACGGAATAATTTAGGATACTTTTATTTTAAAAAAAGCAAGCGGGCGGATTCTTTGGGTACAGCTAGTCTATAACAATATTAAAAAGAGGAAATTTGGTTTGTTAGTAATCAATAAACTTTGAAACTACTAAACCGATTTTAATATTATTTAATAATTCTTTCACCTTTAGAACCGGTAGATGGCGCTGCTGTCGACTACACATGCGACACAGGGAAAGTGCTAGTTTATATAAATATATTATATATAAATATAATATATAATAATATTAGCCCTGTTAAGAAACTGTCCCACCGTTGGGCATGGGGCTCTTCTTAAACTGAGAGGGTTTAGGCTATAGTCCACCACGCTGGCCCAGTGCGGGCTGGCGAACTTCACACACCTTTGACAACTCTCACGCATGCATTACCTTATCATTAATTAAAAATATTATTCTTGCTTTAATATTTCACTCGTAAGGCAATCCCACTGGAGCCGAAATATGCTTCATTTTGTATAATATAAAAACGTATGAAAATGATATAAAAATAAATAGAGAATTTGACAAAAAACACAAGCCCGCTGAGTATCTCGCCGGATCTTCTCAAAAGCATTCCGATACGGAGTTAGGTTAGTAAGTTGAAAAATAATGTAAATATGACCATATGTAAGTACTATCGCAGGGTTTATGCAAAATGAATAACTTGAGTTTGAGTTTACCTACATCCTTACACGTTTACATCGTATGCATACATATCTGTTTGGTCATGCTCTTTTCTGTGATATTCTTTTATAAGTCCAGCTTAGTAGCATGCTCATCTCATGAAGGGCGATCTTCTGATAAGACACTGTTTATTTGGTAGGAAGAGAGTACAGAGTTCCAACAGGTTCTTTTCTTAAACTTCTCTGGCTTCCTCCACTCTCATAGTTCGTCTCATATACGCTCGTCGGTTACGGAGCCTTGTCTTGCCTTTCAGATAAGACAGCCCTTGCCCTTCAGTTGGTATTTTATCTAAAACATCTTTTTTCTACGTGCCACCAAAAAAACTGGTTGATTGTTATTTATAACTATTTTTTGTATTAATTAGAGCTGCCTGGTATAAAGTCATGGCCGTTAGATAAATTAGCTAGTTGGTGAAAGAAATCTTTGTTAAGGTACGGTTAAACCGTCGCGTTCAGCCGCCGCCGCGGTGGCGTCTTCGGCGGCGAGCATGGTGGCGATCAGAGCCTAACTTTGCTACTTTTACGTAATTTGTCATTATTATAGGCTACAATAACCATTCAATTGATATTGTGCCAAGAGTCGTTACTCTATTACATTATCTATCTATTTATATCGTTACGCCACATCCTTACAGGGTAGGCAGAGAGTACAGAGTTCCAACATATTCTTTTCTTACATCCCTGGCTTCCTCCACTCTCATAGTTCGTCTCATACACGCTCGCCGGTTACGGAGACTCTTGACTTGTCCTTCAGATAAGACTCGGTCTATTTGGTCATGGTAAGATAATCTAGGTCTTCCCCGATACCTACATCCTTCCACTTTCGCATTGTATATCTGTTTTGTCATTCTTTATTCTGTCATTATTTCTATATGCCCGAACCAACGGAGCATACCCTTTCTTAATGACATACATAAGTACACTCACGCCTTTATCCCACTGGGGTAGGTACAGACTACAGTTTGCCACATACCACGATTCTGACACACCTCTTTCGCTTTATCTACGTTCATAAATCTCTTCATAAATTTCCGTCGATACATTTAGTTATATGATTACCAAATCTGTCAATAATCAACAACAATAGCAGAGCAGAGTAAAAAAAAAAATCAAAAGTTTTTTATTCATGTAGACCAAAAGGCACTTATGAATAGTCAAAAAGAGAAAATTATTATTACTTAAGACTCTACCACCCGTTCGGAAAGTCATTCCTGTGGAGAAGAAGGGCAAGAAACTCCACGGTTACTCTTTTTTAAAAATGAGGTTTACAATTCTTTTTGTATACATTGCATTTATGGAGTATGGGAGAATAATGCAGAACGAGCTAAATAGATGTGCTTAAGTATAGATTAATCATAAGTGTACTTAGATTCATGATATTGGTCAGTGTCTACATAGTCCTCTCATTTACAAAATAGAGATGTTGTAGAGGTATATAATAAAAAGCATAATAATAATAGTAAGAGAAAGTGTTACTATAAAATATGTAAAGAGCGCGTACAAAACAACTGGTCACAGCTCCAGTTAAGCTCTAGTATCTCCCTATAATTGCGCGTGCAGACGCCGCTCTGATAGCGCGTGCAGCGCGCACGACGCGTTGTTGTAAACATTGCAATGCAAACATTACCGCAGGAGCTGATCGTCACCGTGCACGCCACCGCGGCCGCGGCTGAACGCGTTGGTTTCGCCGTACCTTTAGAAACTGGATTTCCAGGAAACTTAAACACGTTCTTGACAGATATCTAATTAAAAACGAATACCATCACGTTTGTAGTGCTACAAGCATCTTTTAGCCCATGGATGACATTGAAATTAGAGTTATCATTTTCATTCATTTAGGTTATTTTTTTTTGTTAAAAAATCGTATCCCCACACTAGGATTTATTCCTGTGTCGTGGGTGCGTTTACAAACATGAAAATTCACAAACAAATACCCAGACCGGAACAAATAATTGTGGATCACACAAAGATTTGTCCCGTGCGGGAATCGAACCCGCGACTATTCGACACAGTGGGCGGAGCAGCGCAAGCTCTTAACCACTGCGCTAAATCGTCCGTCAGCCAATTTTCCTACTTCCAAGAAGATATTTCAACAGGTGGTTACTAATAAAGAAAAACTTGCGTAAATTTCATAGCAGACGGCAACTCTGCGTCTGTCATGAACTGATATTTCACTTGATGACAATGTTAGTTCCGATTTTGGCTGCTGGACAAAAAACCTTGTATGACTGTAGTTGGTAAAAGACATCTTTACGCTTTGTTACGAAACTGGAGGTCCAGCATTTTTTTTTTGTTCCTGGAATCGTGACGACGCATATTTTGCCAATGTCAAGTATTACGAATATATCTATTCATTTCCACATTAATACAACTCCCCGATGAAATTAATGACAACGATGATTATGAAACTAATTAAGTGTCCCACCCTGGATAGTAAAGCGATGGATACTTTACATACCAATTGCGACGGCCGTTTTGAGGGAAATCGAAAAGGCACGTTTTATCACTTTGTTACAATAACCTTCACTCGTGCACATATACGAATACATAATGGTTACTATTCCACCAACATTACACATTATTATTCGAAATAACACAAGTTTTGGAAGTTAAAACAAATTGACGACATCACTCTTCAATTTCCCGCCGAAAACTTTCCAGAGAAATTTTTTACGCCTTTGTTGTTTTATTTTTTTTAAATGGGCCTAAGTTCACAAACATTCCGGTCATGGTGGGCTTAATCTCTTTAATATTAGGGTTGTTCTGTGTGTAAGCATTGTTATGTCTGAGTAAATTGAAATGCTTTCAAGTTATTTCTATTGATATAAATAATCATGTATTTGTTTGAATATTACCAAATAGGTTAAATAGTTCTGTATGTTCTGTAGATATTGCGTGCTAACAAATAGGTACTCTTATATACAATATTTGAAATGAATCGACGACAAACATACACTTTTGATAATTAAATTTATACAAAGTGTAACAAAATATCCGCAAGACCTGAAAGTAGTTTGTTGTAAGTCCATAACTGAATTGATTCCAACAATTTTTAATGTATATTACATTTTTATTTTTATTTGCTAAAAATGCTGTTACTCCATTAGTGCGCTATAATAAACTAAATTAGTTCTTACCAAATAAACCGAGTCTTATCTGATGGAAAAGTCAAGAGTCTCCGTAACCGGCGAGCGTGTATGAGACGAACTATGAGAGTCGAGGAAGCCAGAGAGGTATGTAAGGAAAGAACCTGTTGGAACTCTGTACTCTCTGCCTACCCCGCAAGGGATCTGGCGTGAGGTTATAGATAGATAGATAGAAATTATTTCTTGATTCAAAGCAATACGGAAATTTCAAATGCATTTCTGAATCGCATGTCTTAATTCGCACACATACACCTACAAGTTTCATTGTTAATTGGGGTATAAAACCGAACTGACAGTTCTAAATAGGTAAATAACATTTTCTGAAGAACTTTAAACGAAATTCTGCGAAGCCTTTGGGTTTGGCTACGTTCCAATCATTTTGTATCTAATCTCTTTCTGCAATCGATAACGCCTTGTTCTGACCACGTGAATTCCCCAAAATCGCACAGACCCTTAGATGAATTACTTATTAAGGGTAGATAAATTGTAATACGCACACATTGACAATTTTGAACATTTTTTTTTAAATCGAACCCTGGCATTACTCACACATAATGCGTAACTGAAGCCGCTTTTTGCGCCGTTTTTGTTAGCAATGCTCAGTCTAGATAAGCCTTAGTCGAGGTCTCAGACCATTTAACCAAGCTATCGTTGAATTTAAGGAAAACCATTCTATACAACATGTCTACAAAGCGAAACGATAGAAATCTACCAGTTTCAATGGCCATTCAAAGTAAGAAAGAGACGCCAATACTGGTAAGAGAGAGATAGAAAATAAAGCAGCGCGACCAGTCGTCCTTGGAACATTAATTTTATTGTTTGAAAAAAGTACGACGTTTGAATTATGCGTATCTTTAGCGCGCGATTTGACGTTTATTTTGATTTTTATTTGACAGCTGACCATAGATTGGTGCAGAGTTTTTGGTGGGAAATTAAATTTTATTTAGTAACTTTTATCTCCAGTTTTGCCCACTTGGTCCTAAAGCAGATAGTTAGTCCCACGTAGAATTAGTATTCGTTTCTACACAAAAGATTAAGACCCCAATTAAACATTTTTAAGTCAATCTAAGTTTTGTAATCGCAAAGATCCCATCAAAGTGGATGAATTGTAAAGACAGAGAACCAGTTTTTTTTATATGCTATCTAAAAAGTAAGCAGAACCACAGGCAAACGCTGATTCTTGTTCTTTTTTTGATTAATAGAATGGTGTCACACTTTTATCATTTTTTATTAAGTGTTTTCCCAATTCCAAATAAGATTATTGATATATTCTATATGAAGTAGAAAAAGAACACATATTTCTAACTTATTTCTTTCATAAATCTTATCTGAAGTGATTTACAGATTTACACACACCGTCACGCCTATATTCCCCAAGCGGGGGTGGCAGAGGTATACTGAGTACACCCACGTTTCGCCGACAATGTAAGGTCCCATGTAATAGGGGGCGACCCTATTGCCATATACCGGGCATAATTCCAGACTCCGGACTCTTACTGGGAAGTTTTCGTTAGAAAAACTACACTTGTCCGACCTAGGATTTTAACCCAGGACCTCGTGATCACAAAATGATGCGCTTTGCCACTAGACCAACGAGGCAGACTTGTCAGTTTACAGATTAGGTCTGTTATTTTATTTATTATCTTGATACGGTAAAGCCAAGTCATGATAAATTTGTTGTAGTAAGATATATACCAAGTTACGCCCATAGATGAAATAACAACGGACGACGATTCTTCTTCTTTAAGTTATGGCTTCACACTAATTTTAAGTGTATTTTGCCAGTGTCCAGTAAGATATGTAATCGTGTTTGTTTAAATTAATTCGACTCCCCGATGACCTTGATGATAAAGATGATAATGAAATTAATGAAGTACCCCACCCTGGATAGTAAAGCGGTGGACCCTTTACATACCAATTGCGACGGCCGTTTTGAGGGAAGTCGAAAAAGCAAGTTTTATCACTTTGTTACAATCACCTTCACTCATGCACATATGGTTCAATCAATCAATCAGCCTATCGCAGTCCACTGCTGGACATAGGCCTCTCGTAACACGCGCCATTGCACACGGTCCTCCGCCTTCCGCATCCAGTCTGTCCCAGCGACCTTTTTGAGATCGTCGGTCCATCTAGCTGGGGGCCGTCCTACCTTAAGCTACCAAGTCGCGGTCTCCACTCTAGGACACGCTTGCTCCATCGGCCGGCGGTCTTTCTGCAGATGTAACCAGCCCATTGCCACTTTAGCTTACCAAGTCTGCGAGTTAAAACAAATTGACAACATCACTCTTCGACTTCCCGCCAAATAAAACCGGGTGACGATTAATCTCCAAAAGATTTTTTTTTTACAAGCGCAGCTACGCACTAGGATTTATTCCTGTGTCGTGGGTGCGTTCACAAACATGAAAATTCACATACATAAGTACTCAGACCGAAACAAATAATTGTGGATCACACAAAGATTTGTTCCGTGCGGGAATCAAACGACCGTCAAGATTTCGAAAGGCATTATAAGCCATTTTTGAGTGTCATTTATTTCGTATTACCGCGGTACTGCTCACTGCTCTCGGCGGGAAACAGCGGCAGTAGCAGTCTATAAATCCGGGCATTAAGTTTGGCAATTTCGATGACGAAGAAGTTTGACCATCATCAATATGATTCGTGCTGAATTAAATTCCTCATGGGAACATAATCATTTTGAATTCCCTCGCGATCTATTTCTGTGTGAAATCGTAAACAGATGTCAATCAGCCAACGTACAGACAGACCTCATTAATGCAATCGTTAAATCTAAAAGCTAGTCTTTTTGATCTTAGATTATGTACAGCCCATTTATCCTATACTTCTATCTATCTATCTATCTATATCATGACGCCAGATCCCTTGCGGGGTAGGCAGTAACCTTACCTCTCTGGCTGGAATAATATAGCTTGGTTTATTTATTATAGACTCACCTGATACTACATTGTTCTCCCATACCCCACAAAAAAAGTAGATGGAAAAAACGTAAATAAAAGTAATAATACTATTTTAAAAGAGGAACCGTGGAGTTTCTTGTCCTTCTCCTCCACAGGAATGGCATTCTGTAGTGGTGGTAGAGCCTTTGTTACTTTTCTGACGATTCATAAATACTGTACATGAATAAAAAAATATTTTGATCACTCTCTCTACTAACCTATATTTGTGCTTCTATAATGTACACTACCTCGTTGATATAATGCGGGTAGTATGTGTGTGTGTGTGTGAATTATCTACGCTGTTAGTTGCGGGGCCTTTACGGCTTTGCCGGACAAGAGGGCGACCGTACAACCACTACGCTCGAACCAGAAGGGCAAGGGGGCAACTAGCTCAAGGGCGCCTCAAGGAGGAACTGCCTCGGCTTGGGCAGTCGCTATGGGGGAGGGCATATACTAGGCGTCTCGCCGTGGTGCTCTGCACCGGCCGGTGGGCAAGGGATTCTCCGACATCGCCGGCGAGGTCGGTGTCTGATTCTGTGTGCGGTATCTGTATCCGAAAGAAGGGATGTAAGGGCAACGGAAGGGTCGGTGGGAACATGCTGATAGGAGAGGAAAGGCGGGTATTGTCGGACAAAGAATAGTTTTTCCTTCTTAAAATTCCCAGTATGAGTTCGGAACCTGGGATTGTGCCCAGTATAAGTTAAAAGACTCGCGCTCTATTACAAGAGCCCTTACATCGTCGGCGAAAAAGGGGTGTACATTTTACATCTCTGCCATCCCCGCTTAGAGATTATAGGTGTGAAAGTGTATTGTAGTTATAAGATATAGTATCGATGTACGGATGAGAAAGGGTATGCTCCGTTTGTACGGACATATGGAATAAATGTCGGAAGAAAGATTGAAGAAACAGATATACAATGCGGAAGTGGAAGGATGTAGGTACCGGGGAAGACCTAGACTATCTTACCATGACCAAATAGACTGTGTCTTATCTGATGGGCAAGTCAAGAGTCTCTGTAACCGGCAAGCGTATTTGAGACGAAATATGAGAGTGGAGAAAGCCAGAGAGGTGTGAAAAAGACGGAACCTTTAGGAACTCTACTCTCTCTCTACATCGTGTGATGATATACTAGATATACGGACGGCTTGGTCCTATACTTTAGTCGCGGGTTCGATTCTCGCACGGGACAAATCTTTGCTAAACACACACCGTCACGCCTATATTCCCCAAGCGGGGGTGGCAGAGGTTTACTGAGTACACCCACGTTTTGCCGACGATGTTAGGTCCCATGTTATAGGGGGCGAGCCTATTGCCATATACCGGGCACAATTCCATACTCCGGACACATACTGGGAATTTTTCGTTAGAAAAACTACATTTGTCCGACCTAGGATATGAACCCAGGACCTCGTGATCACACAGCGATGTGCTTTGCCACCAGACCACCGAGGCAGACCAACAAATCTTTGCGTAACCCACAAATATTTTTCGATCTCGGTGATAATGCATTCATGTTCATTTCATGTTTGTAAACACACCCACGACACAGGAATACATTTCTATAGTGGAGAAAAATGTTACTTATGTATGTTTCTCTTCCAGATCATGCCTGTGCATCCAGCATTCGCCGGTTCCGGAAAGAAATCCGGTCTGGAGATATGGAGGATTGAGGTATGTGTATATTTTACTAACAGTTTCTCGCACCCATTCGACAACAGCGACACCCACCGGGTCTAACTATAGCTAAGAACCACCCAAATGACACCTTTACTACAAAAAAAATCATCATTTCCGGTCAACCCGTTTAAGCATAGAATTGCAACCACACTCTGAAATTTTCTATCTATCTATCTATATCATCACGCCAGCTCCCTCGCGGGGTAGGCAGAGAGTACAGAGTACCGAAATTTTATCTACCATTAACCAAAAAGTGTCCACTGCAGGACAAAGGCCTCTTCCTAAAGGTCGCCATGGGGACCGAGGCCTCCCCTTTAACTTGGCATTAGGACCGAGGCCTCCCCCTTAACTTGGCATTAGGACCGAGGCCTCCCCCTTAACTCGCCACGAGGACCGAGGTCTCCTCCTTCAGTCACCACGAGGACCGAGGTCTCCTCCTTCAGTCGCCACTAGGACCGAGGCTTCCTGCTTAAGTCGTCACTAAGATCGAGGCGTCCCGCTTAACTCGCCACGAGGACCGAGGTCTCCCCTTTCCTATCTTGCTGGCTAGTATCGGGCTGAGATGCCTCATACTCGCTTTGGCCCAATCGGATCTTTTGCTTTTATGGCTCTTACGTACCTGAGGATTCAAATACCCCTAGAACAGAGATCCCGGTAGTCCCCCAGTTGGATAACCAGCCACCCCAGTAGTTTTATTCACGAGACCTCCCCCTGAAGTCGCCCAAAGGATCGAGGTCTCCCTCAAAGCTCGCCACAACGATCAGCTTTGTGATATAAGCCGCCAGCTTTTACCCGCAACTTGCACCAGGCCATCTTCCAGTACGAAGTCACCACTCGTGAACGTGTTCGCCTCAACGGCCGTCAGTTCTATGAGCGATGTGCCCCGCCCACTGCCACTTAAAATTGGCGGATTCTGAGGGCTATATCGGTGACTTTGGTTCTCCTACGGATCTCCTCATTTTTTATCGAATCGGAATTCATGCTAATGTTATAGATTTGAAAATAACTCTGTCTGTTTGTCTATCATCTTTTCACGCCCAAACCGCTGAACGGATTTTGACCAAATTCGGCAAGGACATAGATAGGATAAAAAGCTTAAACGCCACATAGGTGACGCAGCGCGACGGTGGCGCGGCTTGGGGTATTGTAATGTACTGAATGTACAGGAGACGCCACACTGCGCAGCCCCGCTCGGTGCGACAGCAAACGTAACAAACGAACGTTGCCGAGCGTTTCCCGAGCGCTCCCGTCGCACTGCGTCTGCTATTTGACCAAATAGTAAGCGTATGAAATACACGCCTGAAAATAACGCGAACGAAGTTGCCGATACACCTAGTTTTATATATAAAGATTATTATTATTGTCTTTTTACACAACAAGATTCATTTGCCGATATCAGTTCGTTGTCAAATGTATTACATTTTTAGTTACAATCGATCTAGAAGGCAAAGTAAATAAGGTAATAACATTTTTTTTTTAAAGAAGGCTACTTTTCGGCCATTCATTTTTATTTTTAAAACGTAGCCCCACACTAGTGTCGTGGGTGCGTTTACAAACATGAAAATTCACATACACAAATACCTAGACCGGAACAAATAGTTCTGGATCCTACAAAGATTAGTCCCGTGCGTCCGCGTCCCCGCGACTAAAAGACACAATGGGCGGAGCGGCTTAAGCTCTTAACCATTGCACTAAATCGTCCGTCAAATTAACATCATTAACATTTACATTAAACCCACAACGTCCACACGTAACTTTCTAAGGCATTGCAGAACTAAAGTCAGTCGTATAAATGGCTTACATATGAATGCGAAGACAACCAAGATGATGGTTTTTGAACGGGAAGAAACCAGAACGATTGCAAGGATTGTGGTTGGTAACGATGTGCTGGAGGAAGTGAATGAGTTTGTATATCTTGGATGCGCATTCAGTAAGGATGGGAAATACACCGCTGACATAGAGATAAGAGTGAGTGCAGGGAACGGAATGAATGGTGCGATGAGAAAGCTATTTGGGAGCCGGCACTTAAGCCAAAAGGCGTAGCTGGCCATATATAACGGAGTGCTTGTCCCAATGCTGTTATATGGCAGCGAGAGCTGGGTATGTAAGAAGGAGAATAAAAGTAGGATAAATGTGGTGGAAATGCGAGCTCTGCGGAAGTAGTGCTTAGTGAAGCTGACCGACCGTATTCGCAACAGCGTAGTAAGAAAGCGAGTTGGTATGAAAGATAGTATCGGTGTAAAGATGAGAAAGGATATGCTCCGTTGGTTCGGACATATAGTAGGAATGTCCGAAGAAAGAATGACAAAACTGATATACAATGCGAAAGTGGAAGGATGTAGGTACCGGGGAATCCTAGACTATCTTACCATGACCAAATAGACCGGGTTTTATCTGAAGGACAAGTCAGGAGTCTCCGTAACCGGCGAGCGTGTATGAGACAAACTATGAGAGTGGAGGAAGCCAGAGAGGTATGTAAGGAAAGAACCTGTTGGAACTCTGTACTCTTTGCCTACCGCGCAAGGGATCTCGCGTGATGATATAGATAGATATTTAAATAAAATGGGTCGTAAATCTAGTTTTAAAATTGACGTTTAAGTATAAAGATCAGTTTAAAAACTAGATTCGCGACTCATTTACGTTGTTATAGTAAAACCCGTATCCCGTAACTCGGCGAGATATGAAATATGAAGCTATACGAAAATAAAACGCATATTAAATTTAGACACTAAAATAAAAGTACCCCACTTTAAAATTTATAACTTCCACTATAAAAATACTATTCCTACTTAAATGGCACCTACCTATATAAAATATAAAAAACTAACATGTTTCCGCTGTTTCACACCCGGTCCACAACAGCGCCACTTCCGGTCTACTGGGTCCAATTATAACTAATAACTATCCAGATAACCGAAAATCTCTCAAGTCGTTTAGTAGGAGAAGAATTATAAACACTCTCACACCGGATTCTCAAAATTATTAAAACAATTATTAATAACATAAATACCTTAAATATATAATATTATAATAATATTAGCCCTGTTAAGAAACTGTCCCACTGTTGGGCACGGGCCTCCTCTCAAACTGAGAGGGTTTAGGCCATAGTCCACCACGCTGGCCTAGTGCGGGTTGGCGAACTTCACACACCTTCGAGAAACTCTTAGGCATGCAGGTTTTCTCACGATGTTTTCCTTCACCGTTAAAGCAAGTGATAATTAATTTTTAATACGCACATGCTTTCGAAAAGACAGATGTGCGTGCCTGGGTTTGAACCCGAGACCTTTGACTTTGCAGTCCAACGGTCTAACCACTAGGCTATCACTGCTTGTATATAATACCTTAAATAAGGACTATAAAATATGTACCTCAGAGGTATACAATATTGACTCCATTGATTTCCAAATCTTGTGTTTTTAATCCATAAAATTTAAATCCTACGGTACGTCAAGACTAAGATACCCAATAGTATATATTATTATTCACAATTTAGGACTTCAGAGAAACATAATTTGCTTGTAATAAGCTGTTATTCGTTTTCTACATCACTATAAATAAGGAATACTACAATTTATCTCAACTCAATATTTTTAAAACAACATCAAATATCATATTTAAAGTTTCACTTTCGTCGTGATGCCATAACCAAAAAAAGGGGTTCACTTCGTGCATTTTTCTTTCTCTGTAAAATTTGTGCTTTGGTATTTAATATTGCTTGACGCTGAGGTATATAATTGGACTTCTGTGATCGATTTTGCGTCCGAAATTTTTATGCGGGGCGGCGCTTATTTTTAAATTCCGAAATTGAATCTGGCCGTTTTAGAATGACGACTAATCAAATTTTAAAAATAGAACTGTAAAAAAGTGTTATAAAGTGTTGTGCCAACTACCTAGTCCATGGTTTAAAAATAATTTTCGGGATTTTTTTTACGAGCACCGGCTATATATTTGGTGGATGATACAATGAATATATAATTTTAAAGTTTTCCGAACAGAACATCTTTAATATCGCATGACATAAAAAAGTTGGGGCAGCCAGGGGTGTATTTTGTACAACCAGTATTCATTTACATATTTGGTTGGAAGTCGAGGTATTCAGAATACACCCAGTATTACTGAAATATTTTGTTATTCTTATAGGAGGCGAGCCTATACAAATTTTTATTTAGATTATTATATTGATTTTATTACTTCAGAAAACTTAAAGCTAATAAAATGAGTTAGTATAGAACAGCATAGAATGGTTAAGGAGAGGCGTCCAAAGGATACCCAGGATTCACAGAGATATTTGGTACCTAAAGAGGGCGAGCCTATGAAGAGGGGATAGAGGCGTAAAAATTACACCCAAGATTCGCTGATATACCAATTTGGTTTCTAAGGAGGAGGGCGAGCCTAGAAAGAAGGGGAAGTAGAGGTGTAGGAAGTACACCCAGAATTCTTTGACATACCAAAATAAATGAAATCAGCAAATATAATATAAATAACTCTTTTGCTACTAATTTGACAGTAATAATAATATAATATTAGCCCTGTCCCACCGTTGCGCACGGTGGTCTTCTCTCAAACTGAGAGGGTTTAGGCCTTAGTCCACCACGCTGGCCCAGTGCGTGTTGGCAAACTTCACACACCTTCGAGGAACTCTCGGGCATGCAGGTTTCCTCACGATGTTTTCCTTCACCATTAAAGCAAATGATAGTTAATTTTGAATATGCACATGCTTTCGAAAAGACTTTTTTATAATACCTGAAATATAATCAATAAATATAATATGAATAACTCTTTTGCTCTCGAAAAATAATATCATTAGGTCATTTAGTATTATCTTAATTAAAATAACGATTTTCAATTAAAATAATCTGATTATTTTGTATTTTAATATTCTATATTAACATCAAACGTAAATTATTTAGTTTGTGATAAGGATACAGTATATTAAAATTAATTATCACAAGGAAAAATTAATACAAAAAAATTGCATGTGTTGTAACAATACACAATGTTTATAATAGGTTGTTAAATTTTTCCATTCCCTGGTATTAAAATAATTTACCTGGAAATCCGAGGTTACCAAGCCAAGTTTATGCAGCATTCGACTCAGCCAATCTGAGATGGGTGAACATTTGTGGCACAATTCTATTTTCATACTTCGGAAGGCGCGTTTAGCCGTCGGTCCCTGAAAGAAGGTCCTAAGAACCTCCGTGTGTACCAAGGAGTAAACTCAACTATTCCACTGTACCGATGTTAACGCTACACTGAAACTGACCGGTAGTCATTATTCGGTTGAAAATCTCGAAACCGCGGGCTAACTTTCTTCATTAATTATTTAGTTTCGGTGCAGCGCCATCTATCGGGGTATGTCGTAAACAACTAAAATATGTTAAACATTATTGTTCAGATTACCTTACGATATTTGTTCCAACAGTCCCAGGTACCACTTAATGAGGTAGTTGTTAAGCCGAGTTGAAAACTTTGTCGGCTTGCTAAGTTCCACCAGCAGGTGTCCACTAGCCTGCCTCCACTCCACCGCACCGCACTGGCTCCGCGTGCTGGAGTATGTATCACCTAATCTCTCTAACTATGATTTGTGAGAGAAGGCATTTGCAAAGCAGTGGAACAACATAATCTGATTTATAATACTCGTAATAATATCAGCCTATACTGCCCACTGCTGGACAAAGGCCTTCTCTCACAAATCGAGGTGAGAGAGATTAGGTCATACTCAACCACGCGGACCCAGTGCGGATTGGTGGAGGCAGGTTTGTGGCCACCTGCTGTTGAAACTTATCAAGCCGCCTTTAAGGCTTGCAACTCGGCTTAACGACTACCACATTATGTGGTAGTCGGGACCAACGGCTTAACGTGCCTTCCGAAGCACGGAGACGCTCGAATATGAAAATGCCACAAACGGTCACCCATCTCGGGCCGACCGAGTCGAATGCTGCTTAACCTTGGTAATCGGCAAGATCACCGCGGTCGCACAGCGCTACGAGCGCCTCAATCTGATTTATCATACAGGTTTCTATAATCATACAATTTCTCTATCGTTAATTTCAATTCTAACATCGTCGGTGAAAAGTGGGTGTACACTGCCACCCCCGCTTAGGGAATTTAAGTATGACGGCGTGTGTGTTCTTTGACGATCGACGTTAATTTTTTTATGGGGAACCATCTTATAATTCACACCGAACATACTGTTACCAGGTGAGAAAAGTTGTACCGAATGTTCCCACACAGCCTGTGTTCTTCCCGAAAAGGAATTAATGAATGCCCTCATTAATTATGTGAGCTCAAAATAGGGGGGGGGGAGGGATTCCAATAAAATCTTATTGAAACTAGGGCATAATTGAAAATGTAACGTCAACTTTTGAAAAACAAATTATTATACGCATAATAAAGAAAAATTGCTTTTATTTTTTTTGAAGTATCCCATTTTAGCAACGGAGTCACGATCCTCAGTCATGAGGGAACGATTGAAGAGAGAGAGATCCCATTTTGTACGCTAAAAATCTCATGGCTATTAAAAACAATCAATCTTGTAACAAGAAGAGGCCAGGAGAAGTTTTGGCGGGAAGTCGAAGAGTGATATTGTCAATTTGTTTTAATTTCTAAAACTTGTGTTATTTCGACTAATAATGTGTAATGTTGGTGGAATATTAACCATTATGTGTTCTTATATGTGCATGAGTGAAGGTAATTGTAACAAAGTGATAAAACGTGCCTTTTTAACTTCCCTCACTTAAACAAATAACTTAAACATATATAAATGGTGTAAATATAAACATTAATACTGGGAATGGATGTACAGCATACAATGACAAGCAAATAGAAACTAAATAATTCAAGTCATTCAGTCATGTAAAATTGTTTAACCCGATTCCTGAAAACATGAATGGACGGAGCACGTCTTATAGAGGCGGTTATATATATTCCACAAACGGACGGCTTTAACGGTAAAAGAATTATCATAAAAGGTGCTCGAGTGCGGAGGCATTACGAGAGCTAAGTTTTCGGACGACCTTAAGGAATATGAGTTGGAATCGTGAAGGAAATCGAACCGTACCTTAAGATAATGTGGAGAAGACGGATTGAACAATATATTGCATAGAAGGCAGAGGATATGAGTATTCCGGCGAAGACGTATAGGGAGCCACTTGAGCTTAGTACGAAACTGAGATACATGATCATATTTGCGTAAACCGAATATAAATCTAATACACAAGTTTTGGAGACGCTCAAGTTTATTTAGCTGATCTTCTGTGAGGTCTAGATAGCAGATGTCAACGTAGTCAAGCATAGGAAGCAACAGGGACTGTGCTAGAGCAATTTTAGTAGTAATCGGCAGGAAGTTTCGCAGTCTTTGAAGTGAACCCGCTGCATACAGTTTACTACTGGTGACTTGCAGTTGTCTAGCCCAACTCAGACAACGATCCATGGTCAAGCCCAAATTGGTCACAGTTTCACTGTACGGTATCGAGACCCCATTGAAATTAACTCGCAGAATTAGATTCCAGCCCACTTTAGATAGCAGACGTGAGCTACCAATAATGATCACTTGAATCTTAGTAGGATTCACTTTTAGGCCATAATTTTTGCTCCACTCAGTTATATAAAGTAGACCACTATTAACAACATTGATACAGTCGTTTAACTTGTTCAGCGGAGAGTGAGAATAAATTTGAAGGTCATCTGCATATAAGTGGTATAAAGAAGAAATATTATGGGAAATAGAGTTAATAAAAATTGCGAAGAGGAGTGGAGATAGGACCCCGCCTTGTGGTACACCGGCCGACGTATCACACCATGCTGAGAAATTCTCTTCAAGGCGGACCCGCTGCCGGCGTCCATACAGATAGCTGTGAAACCAAGCGACCACCGTTGGAGATATGTTAATAGAGCGAAGTATAGCTAAGAGAATGTCAAAAGCGACCGTGTTAAAGGCATTGCTAAAATCCAACAACGTGAGCACAGTAAGGTTGCCATTTTCCATATAAAAGCGGATGTCATCAGTGATTTTAACAAGCGTACTGTGCTATGTCCAGGACGAAAACCAGATTGGAAAGGATTAAGGAGATTATGACAGCAAAGGAAATTGGCGATCTGATTATGAATAAGACGCTCAAAGACTTTAGAAAGAAAAGGAAGGATGGATATCGGACGGTAGTCAGAAAAGGATTTGATTTCTTAGGTAAAGGAATAATTTGAGCATCCTTCCAACTAGAAGGGAAAATGCCTTTTACGATAGAATTGTTAAAAAGGGTACAGAGGATGGGAAGGATGATGTCGATTATTGGCACTATCATATTGCGGCTTATACCATCGCCACAAGACTAAAGTTTTTAGTCAATGTGTGTTACCAGTGATGATATATGGATCAGAGACGTGGTCTTACAATAGGTCTCATAAAAAAGCTCAGAGTTGCTCAGCGAGCTATGGAGAGAGCTATGCTCGGCGTTTCTCTACGCGATCGAATCAGGAATGAGGAGATTCGTAGAAGAACCAAGGTCACCGACATAGCCGTTAAGATTAGCAAGCTGAAGTGGCAATGGGCGGGCCACATAGCGCGTAGATCGGACGGGCGTTGGGGCAGAAAGATTCTAGAGTGGAGACCACGTATTGGCAAGCGCAGCGTGGGACGACCGCCTGCCAGATGGACAGACGATCTTGTGAAAATCGCAGGAAGTCGTTGGATGCAGGTGGCATCGGACCGGTTACGCTGGAAAGCGATTGGGGAGGCCTATGTTCAGCAGTGGACAAGTATAGGCTGAGATGATGATGATGACCATCGCCACCAACAGCATTAGAGGAGATTGACAGTATGCTCTTTTTAACATCACAATCGGTAAGACGACTAAAAACAAAAGGAGAGTAGTCAAGAGTTGGTATGTTTGAAAGATAGCTTAAAGTATTTGCTCTTGTTGAATCATCGATATTGGACGAAGAAGAAAAATGAAGATTGAGCGAATTAATGTTTAAATCAGTTGGAACAGTATCTTGATGGGATTTGCCAACTCCAATAGACTTAAGAAATTTCCAGCCTTTAGCTGGATCATTATTATCGACAGAGTCATGGATATGGCGGCGCAAGGCGTCCCTACATACCACATTGCAGCGATTTCGCAATTTAATATATTTGGATTTATTCTCATCACTAGAACAGCACTTAAACTTATGTTTGGCTTTGTTTTTTTTGTGCATCATCAGTTTCATTTCTTCGGTAATCCAAGGAGCTGGAAGGTGTTTAAGTTTAATGGATCGCAAGGGTGCATGTCTGTCGAACAGTTGGGTGATTAATGTGTTGAAGATCATTATTTGATCATCTACTAATTCTGCATCAGTAACCGGTGTCCAATCAATTTTTTTCGCATCGCTAAGAAATTCTTCCTGGTTCATACGACCAAAATTGCGCTGAAGAATAATTTTAGGCTTAGCTTTAGGGGGACGGATTTTATAAGACAGAAAAATGAGATCCTGATACGAGAAAGCATCAGCCGAATATTGACCGTATTTTGCAACATACAGTAGAGAAGATATTATTAACAAATCAAGAAGTGAAGGAGTAGAGTTAGGGAAGTGATGAGTAGCACTAAGAGGAAGAATATGTAAGTTGTTGGAATTGATGATGGTTTGAAGTGCTACGGTAATCAAGCTTGAGGTAGCTGTAGTTTGTTACTAACTAGGGTAGTTTGTTGTAGAAGCGTATACATTGCCCCATGAAAGAATTACTAATACTTCAAATTAAACCAAATTAAAATAAAAGAAATTAAAGTGATTTACTACCATGCATCTTTAAATTAGACTTTGCCACATAGGGGAGGCAATGTCTTCCACCAGACAACTTTCAGTATCCTTCTCACCGATCCCCCTGATGCTTTGACATCGCTTCTTTCCGCTCCGGATACGGACGACGACCCTCCACTCCGATCTAGGTCTCGAACCTATTCGCGCCTTTATTAAAAAGGCGTCAACACGTCACTTCGCGAACGCATCTACCCATGCGAATCCGTTAATCGTAGCCACCGCCGACTACGATCTCCCCCCCCGACCCCTGCCGCCACCGCCGGCCGCGACATGTTCTCACCGACCCCCACAATGCTTTGTAACCCCTTCTTTCCGCTCAGAATACGGGCGACGACGACGACGTAGTAGTAGATCCGCTCCCATAGCCGGCGGTTGACCGGTGCACTTAGTAGTGTACCCGTCCCCCTACAGCGACTGTCCCAACCGAGGGCCCTCGAGTATGTCGCCTCTTGCCCTTCTGGCTGGCTAGAGCGTAGTGGTTGCACGCTCGCCTTTAAATCCGGTGAAGCTGTAAAGGCCTCGCGGCCAACAGCGTACATCATTCACACACACACACGGACGACGACGGCAAAGTCGTAGATCCCCTAGCCCCCCGACCGGTGCACTAATTACACCCCCTCCCCGTAGCGACTGTCCAAGCCGAGGCCGTTCCTCCTTGAGGCGCCCTCGAGTATGTCGTCCCTTGCCCTTCTGGCTCGAGCGTAGTGGTTGCACGCTCGCCCTTAAGTCCGGTGAAGCTGTAAAGGCCTCACGGCCAACAGCGTATATCACTCAAACACACACACACACACACTTTCAGTATGCTGTTGGGACTGAGCCTCACCGCTTTCGCTAATGATGCAAACAAAATTTTTTTTAGGATTGCTGAAAAGCCATCAGTTTGGTACGGAGCAAACATCTCCGAGGCACTGCAAAACCAGGGTAGTCCCTGCTGGGACTGTACGCTGCTGCGTATACATATATTTTTATCAGAACAGTGGTTTGGTTGTAAAAAGGAGACAAACACTCAGAGAATTAAGAGCAAAAATAAATGGCCAAAATGTATTCAGATTAATAATTACGATTGCATTTTCTAATATTCAATCATGATTCAAGATTAAAAGTGTAATCGTAATCGTTATAGATTACAAGATGTAATTGTAATCTATCTATCTATCTATATCATCACGCCAGCTCCCTCGCGGGGTAGGCAGAGAGTACAGAGATCCAACAGGTTCTTTCCTTACATACGTAAGGAAAGAACCTGTTGGATCTCTGTCGACCTATGGTCCTCCTATGGAAATCCTAGGTCGGTCAAATGTCGTTTTTCTAACGAAAAATTCCCAGTATGAGTCCGGAGTATGGAATTGTGCCCGGTATATGGCAATAGGCTCGCCCCCTATTACATCGGACCTAACATCGTCGGTGAAACGTGGGTGTACTCAGTGCACCTCTGCCACCCCCGCTTGGGGAATATAGGCGTGACGGTGTGTGTGTAAAAAAGATTTCTCCTATGCGAGAATCGAACCCGCGACTAAAGTATAGGACCAAGCCGTCCGTATATCTAGTCTATCATCACACGATGTAGCGAGAGAGTAGAGTGTTCTAATAGGTTCCGTCCTTACACACCTCTCTGGCTTCCTCCACTCTCATAGTTCGTCTCATACACACTCGCCGGTTACGGAGACTCTTAACTTGCCCTTCAGATAAGACACGGTATATTTGGTCGTGGTAAGATAGTCTAGGTCTTCCGCGGTAGCTATATCCTTCCACTTTCGCATTGTATATCTGTTTTTGTAATCTTTAATCATTAATACACCGGCACGCCTATATTCCCCATGCGGGGGTGGTTAATCATTAATCTCATTATATTTTTCCCATCTCTGGTTAAGCGTTACTTTTGAATATAAAATACTTTTGTGGATCGTTTGCTAGACGATTGCACTTCCTGTCTACCCCACAAATTATCTAGCACGATGATATACTTAGTAATAATTTTTAAATCTTTTTTTGTGCAGGATTTTGAACCAGTTCCCGTACCACCGACGCATTATGGAAAATTCTTCTCTGGAGATTCCTACATTGTTCTGAGTGTAAGTTGCTACTCTTCCGTCAACAGATGGCGCTAGGTTAGCGAGAAATGTATTCAGCTAGAGCGTTAGACGATGGTTTTCTATATAGACCTAGATCGCGCTAGAAGAGTTCTCACTGTGTTCGTTTGCTTACTACTTACTTTTAATACTGGCAAAATATAAAATAAAGAGAAAGCTCATCTCTCTATTAGTAAGTATTACATATTGGTACCGGTCAATAAAGTAGGTATCATAAAATCAATAGTCAGTAAAAACTAAATTAAAGTTGTGTTTTGAGGCAAATTATTCTTGTGTAAAAATAAATTCGGAATCGTTACCAAGACTTGTTTTTTTTTATAAAAAAAATCCGTAGCAAATATTTTAGGCCATGCAAAGGTTTTTTTGAACGAAAATTGAAGCCAAGAGCCAAGCGGCATCGTTTAGACCATTTTTTTTCGTCTGAGAATTCAAAGAGTCCGACTACGAGTATATATTACGCGTCATAAAAATTCCGCTAGCGCGATTCAGACTTGTCCAGAAAATATTCTCAACTTACATTTTTAAAGTATGAACTACAAAAGTGGCTTAACATTTTAGACAACAGGCGTAGAACCCCGCTTGATGTGGGATATCCATTTCTGGCTCGGTTCGAAGACCAGTCAGGATGAGGCGGGGGCAGCCGCAGTCCTAACAGTCAACATGGATGATGAGCAGTTCCAGGGTAGAGCTGTCCAGCATAGAGAGGTCCAGGGTTATGAGTCCAAGCAATTTTTGGATTATTTCCAACCAGGTTAGTCTTAAGGATTATTTTGTGAATTCCAGTTCCATGACCATGAAAAAAATATAAAAACAAATCAGCCTAAGCAACTGTGCTGGCTTCCAAATAGACCCTAACATCATCTCAATGATCACGCACCCTTTTACCCCATATGTTTCGCCCCTGATAGCCTTTTTTACCTGGGGACAATCCTGCATAGGACTTCTGAGAGCCTCCGGGGAAGCTCGCCGAGCGTGTCAAACAAAAAACCTCGGCCGAAATCAGCACTTTGGAGGGGGCTCCGGGATCTCCGTATGGAACGCACCGGTGCCCCTCTTGTGCCGCGCTCTGAAGAGCCCGCCATCGGGGGGAGACTTAACAACCCGTTCCCCCCCACACCGAGGCGGTGCTCACGGCGACGTGGGCCACACCACGCCGCCGTCCTCCTAGGGGTCTCTCGTGAAGGACGCTCAAGGATCCTGCTGCTTGCGTCCGCGACCCCGAAGGCCCCATGCTGATGTTGGTGCAGCGCCCCTGACAGCCTAACTGAACCCGTTCGCCCCTTTCATGTGTCACCTTTAGTATGTTAAATACAGTTTTGTAAAAAAACATTTAAAACTATCATCATATATCACGGTGATATAAAATTCAGATTGCAATATACATTTATTTTGAAAAATAAATGCTTTATTGAACGAAGGGCGAACGGGTACTTCATAAATATTAAAAATCGAAAAAGTTCGCCCTGTGTTGCGGGGCCAGCGGGTATCGTATAAAGGAACGAAAGACTTTTAAATTATAAGAGGCGAAAACATGGAGCGAATGTGTGTGAGACCATCGCGGTGGGCGTGGTTTACGTCAGTCTATCCATTCTCAGCTAGATGGCAAATACAGAAGTGGTCAGGGTGTACCGAAGTTTTCACCCCGCGCCACTCCAAGCAGTATCGCGCTCGATTGTATAGGGAAATCTAATAATACCAATGCCATCTCTGTATATTTGCTTGGGGTTGCGAATGCGCTTAGTGATCCCGATGTCCTGCTTTCAAATCTTGGGTCGAACAAAATTGTACGTTAAAAATGGTTAGACCGTTGGACTGCAAAGTCAGGGGTCTCGGGTTCAAACCTGCACGGACCTCTGGCTTTTCGATAGCATGTGCGTATTAAAATTAACTATCACTTGCTTTAACGGTGAAAGAAAACATCGTCAGGAAACCTACATACCTGAGATTTTCTCGAAGGTGCGTGAAGTTCGCCAACCCGCACTGGGCCAGCGTGGTGGACTATGGCCTAAACCCTTACAGTTTGAGAGGAGGCCCGTGCCCAACGGTAGGAAAGTTTCTTAACAGGGCAAATATTATATCATTTATTTATTATATAATGCAATAGGCTCGCCCTCTATTATATGGGACCTAACATCGTTGGCGAAAAGAAGGTGTACACAGCACGCCTCTGGCACCTCCGCTTGGGGAATATAGAAGTGACGTTGTTCCTTTTTCCATTTTAATTTATTCCTCCATTCTACCGCACTAGATCTGTATTATCTCCGTAACCGGTGAGCGCGGATGAGACGAACGATGAGAGTGGAGGATGCCAGAGAAGTATGTCAGGAAAGAACCGGTTGGAACTCTGTACTCTCTGCCCCGCAGGGGATCTGGCGAGGTAATATAGATCTGTATTAAAATTTAAATTAAAAAAAAAAAATATCCTCCCACCGCTAGGCAAAGGCCTCCTCTCCTAAATCAAGGTGAGAGGACCTCATGATGGTCAGCAGGATAATACGCCACAACACCAACGAAGCATAAAACGAATGACCGAAGATTATATCTCTATCTATCTATATCATCACGCCAGATCCCTTGCGGGGTAGGCAGAGAGTACAGAGTTCCAACAGGTACCTTCCTTACATACCTCTCTGGCTTCCTCCACTCTCATAGTTCGTCTCATACACGCTCGCCGGTTACGTAGACTCTTGACTTTTCCTTCAGATAAGACTAGGTTTATTTGGTCGTGGTAAGATAGTCTAGGTCTTCCCCGGTACCTGCATCCTTCCACTTTCACATCGTATATCTGTTTTGTCATTCTTTCTTTCTATATGCCCGAACCAACCGAGCATGCCCTTTCTCATCTTTACACCGATACTATCTTTATATATTTTTGTTGACCGAAGATTATATAATTTTGTTTTTATTTCCTGCAGCAATTAGGTACCTCGATGGAGGTCACGCTTCCGGCTTCACCCACGTCACAATCAACGCAGGCGCCGAAAAACGTCTATTCCAAATCAAGGGCAAGAGGAATGTTCGAGTGAGACAGGTATGTGGTAGAGGCCATTAGGGCTATAGGCAAATAGGCCTTGAGATACTGCCTGTTGCGTAAAAATGTTGTTGAACTCCTCAAATTTCTGGATACACACATATTTTCACGGTCATGATTCTAGGTGATTTTATCTTCAAAGCAGGAGGAGGAGTAACGCTGTGATAACGTAATCTACTAAAATCTTTTAGACTTCGTTAAAATATTATTATTAGTCTGATGTCTCGGGCGTAAGTCATGACTCTGGAGCTAGATCGAAAAAGCCATTATTTAACAAGAAAGAAAGAATATTTATTCAACCACACACAAAAACACACACACGGACGCACGCACGCACGCACACAGGCACAGACACACACGCGCGCACGCACGCACGCAGGCACACAAGCCTGCGGAGTGTATCCCCGGATTTCCTCAGTGGAACCCGCGTTCCGATCAGGTGTTACAGTATATTAGGCTGCCAAACTTCCTACATTCGGACCCTAACAAGCACAAAACTTTTAGGACCAGCGATCCGCTGATCGCCTGATCGCCTAAAAGTCACCGTATTAAAATCAGCGTACAGTGGCTTTCTGTCAGTCAGTGCTGTCCAAAAAGCGACATGATCGCCGCGATGTGGGTTTGTTTGTATGCGGATGAACGCTAACGTAAATTGAAACGATGTAACTGATTGGGTTCTTTACGAGTGATATATATTAAAAGTAAAAAAAGTAAAGTAAAGTAAAGTAAAAAAATATTTATTTTTCCACAACAATGCTAGCTAGCTACATTAATATTTTATAATTAAATCTATTTAATGTAAAATTGTTTATGAAGTTTCTATTTGGAGTGGACTGGAGCCTAAACTAGGGTAACCCTGTATTTCAGGACTCCAGGTCTCTCTCCACGGAAGGTTATAAGTGAATAAATGTGTGTTTATAAGTGAATAAATAAGTGTGAGTGCTGAAGTAGTGACAGTATGTAAAATCAGGTAACAATTATTAATAGGGATTCAGTGTCATTATAACTTAAGCTTAATAGATACTTTAGTATAGTAGATTTACATTGATACGAGGTCTTTGAGAATATATTAAGAAGTGAATTTAGTCTATTATATAAGTAAGGGGCAAGGAAACATGAATGTCTTCTGAAGAAGGCAGTATTGTGCTTGGTGGTTTTGCATATTCTGTTATTTCGTCGCGCAGGATAGTTTATATTAGCATCGTATGTCATATCTTTGTGCTTTCGAAGTAAAGTGTGCAGGATAAATAGTTGTCTTACTGTCAATATATTGCAGTCTTTATATAAACTCTGTGGGATAACGAAAGGGCTTTTTTAACATTACTTTAAGTAAAGATCGTTGTGCTCGTTCAATTTTTATGAATTTTGTCTTACAGGCTCCACCCCATACTGGTATGCAGTAACCTAGGATTGATTGGACTAGGGCGTAGTAAACTGTCCGTAACATTTTAAATTTAAGTACGTTTCTAAGTTTTTTGAAAAGCCATATTAATTTGCGCGTACGTGCAGATAGGATGTCTAATTGTGCATGCCATGATAGGTTATCATCAATTTGAGTGCCGAGATATCTGATAACGTTGGTTTTCTGAAGTTGTAGACAATCGCATGTTGCTGAGTGGATGTTGTTACAACTGTGTGCTTTGAGAGTGAAGTTTGAATTGGGTTGTGTGGTTTTATTTATAGAAAACGTTAGGTACTTCGTTTTGTTAACATTTAATGTAAGAAGATTTTTAATTAACCACAGAGATGCCTGTTGAAGTCCTTTTTCCGCAAGGTGTCGCACTTCCGCCCAAGTATCTCCCTGAAATATGAGGGCAGTGTCTTCTGCATATGAAAATATATTACCTTTTGAAGGCTTGTATTCGCAGAGCTCATTGATATAAATCAGGAAGAGACCTGGGCCCAGCACACTCCCTTGAGGAACTCCGCAGGTTATAGGAGACGGACAACTGACTTGATCTCCTATTTTTACAGATTGGAACCTATTAGTGAGAAAATCTTTGATAATTTTTAGGGGCAAGCCGCGTATACCAACCATTTCAAGCTTCCTCAGAAGTAAGTCCGTTGAGATTGTGTCGAAGGCTCTGGCCAAGTCAAGGAAGATACCGATACACTTCCGACCTTTGTCCAAGTTGCTAGCAACAAGATTTGTGAGCTGTATCGCTGCTTCCTCTGCTGATTTATTAGATTGAAAACCAAATTGAGAATGAGATATAATGTTTTCTTGTTTTAAGAAATTCATTAGACGGACGTTGATAAGCTTCTCAAGCATCTTGGACATGGCTGGTAAGACTGAGATGGGACGATAGTTCTCGACACAACTCTTAGGCCCACTTTTATGAATGGGATGTATTAGTGAACGCTTGAGGCAGTTTGGAAAAATACCTTTGTTTAGACAAAGGTTATAGATGTAAGTCAATATGGGGCTTATAATATTTTTTATGCGTTTTAGGAACGCAGCCGGTATGCCATCAGAACCTGTAGCAGAATCATTTTTTAAGTTTTGTATTAGCGACTCTATTTCGTTGTTATCGGTCTCCAACAATACGAATGACTTAAGTCTGTGATTACTTTTAATATCACACTGTATTTTATTTGTATCGTTAGAGTTATTAATTTTCTCAGCGAGATTCTGGCCAATGTTTGCAAAATACTTATTTATTTGGTCTATTATAGGTACAGAGTCGTCACTTGATGCAGAACTTAATAATTCTTCTGCTGGATTTTTATTTTTTGTTGTGTTAGTAATTTTCCGCACCATTTTCCACGTTTGTTTTGGGTTTTTACATTGGTCAATCATAGAGCTTTCGTATTTCTCTTTAGCTTTATTTAGAACTTCATTACAGAAATTCCTATATCTGCGATACGAAGTTTTAAGAGTTTCGTCTGTTGGGGACACTTTCAGTTTTTTATGCAAAGTATCACGATGAGTGATACATCTGAGTAAACCGGGCGTGATCCATGGCTGAAGTATTTGCTTTCTGTTAGGGATTTTACGAACTGTAGTGTTAATGTCTATGGCGTCTTTGATATGCTTTATTAAAGTCTCCATTGCAATGTTTGGGTCGTCTATGGAAGTAATATGTGATAAATCAGTAACCGAAAGTGAGTGAAAAGCACTGTCATAGTTAGTGATTTGTTTAGATTTTGGAGTTTTAAGTTGTTTTGTTACTATTAAATTGAGAAGAACTGGAAAATGATCAGTTATTTGAGTTTTAATTACGAGTGTTTGTGATTGTCGATCTGTTTTGAGAATAATGTGGTCTAGACAACTTGATTCTCGTGTAGGAAAAACGTGGGCTGGCAAAAAACCATTTTCAGCTAAGAGATTGAGATACTGTTGGCTTTTACGGTCATCATTTAGAGGTTTTATATCTATGTTGATATCACCAACAACTGCAACTGTTTTAAATTCTCGTAATGATCTTAGATTAGTTTCGAGAGATATAAGGAAAGGGTCTATGACATGGTTAGAGGGCGACCTATATACACAAAGTATGGCAAAATCGTTACTTTTAATAAGCAAACAGCTAGCATCTATAAATTCAGGTTCTTCTATTCTATGGATCAAATCCATATGAATATATACTACAACGCCGTCATTTTGATTATGTCTTGTTGTGGAGTAATAAACTTTGTAATTATCAATTTGTGGTAAAGGCTTGTGCTCCGATATCCAACATTCTGTGAATACTAAAATATCACAGTTTGTATTTAATCGTTGAAGAAATACGAAAAAATTGTCTAAGTTACGGTAGATACTTCTGATATTGTGCGTTATTATTTTTAAACTATTGTCGGAGTGGTTCAGTATGTTGGAACAGTCATCAGGTTCCACTTCAATTGACTCTGAAACGGTTGTGTGATCTAGATCATTTTGTATGTTAGGTATACTGTTATTATCCATTGAGCAGACTTTTGAATAATGGTATTACTAGTGGAAACGATATGGGAAATACTTTGAGTATACAATACATTGTGTTCATGCTGAACCTCCCTCTAACCAGTCCTCTATACTTGTTTGGGTTATGTGTAGTATATGGAGAGTATAAGTATTTGAATATATTGATGGCCAGCAGTCTAGAATGGGGAATTCGTTAAATAAAATCAGTTTCTTTGTATAATATTACAATTTTATTATTACCCTCGAATCACACAAACAAGGAATACTTCTGTATTTTAGTATAATCAAAAGATAACCTTTATAATTACTTACATTGTATAACTGCTTATCACCAACACAAATCACTTATCACCAATCAAACACTCAATAATTATATGTAAACGATGAACGATGTTAGCGTGTTGTCGTCTCGAGCAAGAATGCCAAATGTCATTCGGTGTGATCTTATATAGTTTTAGTTTGACATATGAATAAAGATGGCGCTGTTGGTGTTGCCACATGTAAGCTAACAGCTCGGCCTTCCTGCTCAAAGCGTGTCCTCACGCTGAATTCTAATTCATTACACAATATAAAACATAATTCTAATTCTTTCATAAAATAAAAAATAGATTTGAACAGCAATTAAATAGCTTGTTATTCTTTAGTGATTTAATAGTAAACAAAAATGTAAATGGCTTGTAAATAAATCTGAAATAATAACAATTAAATAACTCATAACAAAAACTAACTGTTTTATACATCAATACCTTGATAAAAAAAAAATACACCCTCATTATTACATTATTTTCTACTTACTACTGTCGGTATGATAACTTTCTGATTCACTGCTATCTAGGTCTCTACGAAATGTTAGCCATGGTTGTATTTTATCAATTGCTATGATAGCTTCATAGCGTCGATTGTTTTTGCGAGTCAAAGGTGTGTCTTCAATCAAGTATCTTTCATTACGGAGCACTTTCACCACACGATATGGCCCTTAAAATTTAGTCACAAGCTTTTGGGATTTGCCGTCATGAGGTACTTGTCTTTCTACACGAACTAAATCTATGTTGTATTTATTACCTAATCTCCTTCGTCTATTAAACCTCTCAGTATCTTTCCGTTGTTGTTTTTTTATACTTTCACTTGCTTTATCTCTTATTTTGTTTAATTTCTCTGAATTTACTGCATGAGTAGTATCAGCTATAACCGGATTTAAAATACCTTCTGTTCTACTCGTAATATTAAACCCAAATAGTAATTCAGAGGGGCTTTTTTTTGTGTTGCTTTGTGTATCGTTGTATTTATGCCTACTTGGATATCGTAAATATAATCATCCCATGATTTGTCATCTTTGTTATGAGTAGAGGTGGATAATGCATCTAAAATCGTTCTATTAAAACGTTCTACTTGGCCGTTTGCTCGAGGAGTTGCAACGGCGTTAACAATATGCTTTATTCCATACAAAGAGGTAAATTCCTTGAATTTCCCACTAGTAAAGCTAGTCCCTTTATCAGTTATTAAGCGTGATGGTGCCCCAAAATAACTAATGTGTTCCTTTAATACTCGTATACTTGTTTGAGTCTTTGTATCTTTGACAGCAGATATATTGATGTATTTTGTAAAACTATCCACTAGAACCAATAAGTAGCTATTGCCCTTTTTGCTTTTAATAAAAGGACCTAGGTGATCCGCGTGCACAGTGTGAAAAGGAATGCTGGGTTTCTCAATAGGGTGTAACCCACCCTGAAATTTACCATCTGGAGCTTTATGATGAGCACATTCTAGACATGATTCTACGTACTTTTTAACAAAGCGGCGCATTTTGGGAAACCAGTAGTGTTGTCTAATTCGTTGCAAAGTTTTATCAAAACCGTAATGCCCGATATCATCGTGATTTCGCCTCAGTATCTGCCAACGTACTCCTTTTGGGACTAACCATTTAATCTCATCCCCAATCACACGGTAAACACGACCATTTTTTAGCCTATAATTTTTATGTACGTCAATGACCGTCCCCGTATTTTTATCGATCAGAATATTTTTAATCTTTAGTACTTCCTCATCGGCTTCTTGCACAGTGGTAATCCAGTTTTGTTCCTCATCCTCAATGGTTAAGACGTCAAGAACGAAATGGGTCTCAGGAATAGGGGCTTCAACCGGGCTACGACTTAAAGCGTCAACATGCGCCATTCGAGAACCAGGCCGGTACTCAATAACGCAGTCGTATTCTTGAAATTGAACCCACCAGCGTGCGACACGCGGAATCAAATCGCGTTTACTAAATGTGCATCTTAAGGCGTTACAGTCAGTATAAATTGTAAATGGAATACCTAACAAATATACTCTAAATCTACTCAAAGATGCCACTACTGCGAGCGTCTCCAGTTCATACGAGTGAAGCTTACATTTATCATTTGATGTTTTACGACTAAAATATGACACTGGATGGAGTGCGCCTTCGCAATCTTTCTGTAATAAGATACCTGCCAGCCCGTCTTTGCAGGCATCAGTATGCAATTGGGTGACTGCTTTGGGATCATATAGGGCCAATAAAGGACGCTCGGTAAGTAGAGTCTTGATTAGATTGAAAGACTTGTCTTTGTCTTGGTCCCATGTCCAAGGTCTATTCTTTTTTAATAGGTCAGTCAATGGGGATGCCAATATGGCATAATCTTTAATGAATCTCCTAAAAAACCCTGATAACCCTAAGAATTGTCTTATTTCGTGTTGATTACGAGGAGTTTTAAATTTTGTAATAGCATCTGTTTTTCTGCTACCTGGTCGAATACCAGTTGCATTCATTTCGAAACCAAAAAAATCAATATTATTCATAAAAAAGTTACATTTACTAAGTCTCAACGTTAAACCCCCTTTTTTGAGAAGCTGTAAAACTTCTTCTAGTCTTTTTAATCCTTCATCTACGCCTTTGCAGGGAATGAGTATATCATCCATGTAAACGATTGCATATTTAACTTTCGCATCGTGAAGGATTTTATTGATTGTCCTTTGGAAGACAGAAGGTGCGTTAACGAGACCAAATGGCATGCGATTAAACTCGAATTGTCCATCCGGCGTGACGAACGCAGTCTTATCTCGCGATTCAATAGATATTGGAATTTGGTAGTAACCAGAGGCTAGATCAAGGGACGTAAAGAGCTTGTTACCAGCCAATTGGTCTTATTGATCGTCAATACGTGGGATGGGATAATGATCCTTTTTGGTCTTTCTATTAAGGGCTCGATAATCGACACATAATCGGACTGGCGTAAGGAGAAGACGATTCTCTAACTATGTCACTATCCATCATTTCTTGTACCATGTTGGTAACCATTGATCTTTCGGCATGAGATAAACGATAGGGCCTGTAAACAACGGGTTCTGAATCCTTTAACTCTATAACCATTTCAAAGGCTTGCGTAAACCCTAAGTCATTTAGACCTTTAGAAAAACAACTTTGATGACTATTTATCAAATTAAGCAGACGTTGTTTTTCATCGGAATTTAAGTTTTCCCCAAAATTTATATCATTACATGTATAAACGGGACCTAAAGAAACTTGGCTACAATTTAAAAATGACGAATCTAAATATTTTATATCAACTGAACGGGTTAGTAATTGATTGTACTTAATAGTCAATTCGCCTTGAGACGCATTGTATACTAACAGAACCGCGACTATCTTTAATGTGATATTCACCTGGCAGGAGGTAATATTCCCTTCCCTCCTTCCCTCTTAATCCTCCTTGCACGCAAGCCCTCCCGGTGTATTCCGGTTCGGTTCTAATAGGTATGACACTTATTTGATTTTTAGGGATTGAGACACTGTTACTATATGTTATCCGTATTCTAGAGCTACCAATTTTTTTTAAAGATTACTTCAGATGGGGTTTTAGTGATAATAAGATCTGGCGACTCGGCAAATGAGTGCCCTATAAGAGCAGGATAACTTAATACGTAATCATCAACTACATAGAGTTCTATAACCTTCCTAATCCCTTGTATTTCCACTGGAGCGGTTACTATGCCTATAGGTGTAATTAAATTTGCACCTATGCCTCTAAGTATGGGTAGTTCAGCAGTAGTTACAATGTTTAGCGCAAGTTCCTTGGCTTTACTACATCTGATTAACGAACATTGACTCCCAAAGTCTATATGACATTTCAATATCTTTTTATTAATTATAATATCAAAAACGTACTTATCATTTGGATTATTGCTTAGTTCTAGTTTGGATACTTGCTTCTCATTTCTATTGTTAGTCTGAGTCTCATTATTACCTGAACCATTATTTATTGTATTTTTATAGCAACTAGAGGCTTCATGACCCAGTCTACTACATAACGAGCATTTAGTAATAGGTTTTTCGCATTTATAACTGGGATGTCCAATTTCATTACAATTAAAACAACGTATATTAGAACTAGATGGCCAGCTTTAAAATTAGAGTGTCGATTAGTGGTGTTGAAAGAGAACTTACGATCGTGTCTTATCTTGACCATCGTATCACGTCCTTCCCTAGTGTTTCCCATGTTAACTGTTCTAAAATATTTAAGAATTTGTTTGGGTTCAGTAAATTGTGCTGCCTGGGCACCTACTTTTATTGCGCGATCATCAATCCCATATAAAATACAGTCTACGGCTTGTCTGTCCATAAATTTTACACCTATTTAGTAGAATAAGCTTTGCGTAGTAATAGTGCTCCAATGATTCTCCATATTTAACGCGTTTGGCCAACATTTCTGTCAAGAGTTCAGCGTAGTCCTCGCGGCAAGGAAACGATTCAATTAGTTTCTTTTTCCATTCACCCCAGGTATGCAAAAGAGAAGGTAAACCTTGATACCAAGTTTTTGCTACCCCTACCAGTTTAGGGAGGGCGTAATGTATTATTTCTTTCTCCTCCCAACTATAAATTTCGGCACATTCTTCGACTTTGGTGATCCATACTAAAATAGTTTGTTCTTTACTCATAGGATCGAACTCAGGTATTGCATTTGTATTAAATGTTAGCTTAGACTTCTCTGAACCCCTGACGCTACTTAAAATCGACAAAAATTTATCCAAAATGATGTTACTTTCGGATACTTTTTTTTTCTTTCTTACGTTTATTCGAAGACTGTGTTGACTCACCATCACTGGAGCTGATGCTACGATGCCGTCCTGGTTCCCGCCTAGCGCCTCGTGGCCGTTTTCCGTACTTCTGTCTGTAGTCACGGAATCTCCTATCGCCCGTGGAACCGTCAGAATCCATCGCAGCTGTCACTTTCTTATTTCGTGATGATTGTAAATCCTGTTCGTACCGTGACCTTATCGATTTTGGAGTTCTGCTTTTTAAAATGAGCGATCCATTACCCTCGAACCTGGGTAACTCTTCGCCCTCGAACCTGGGCTCACCCCTGCCCTCGAACCTGGGCTCACCCCTGCCCTCGAACCTGGGCTCACCCCTGCCCTCGAACCTGGGCTCACCCCTGCCCTAGAACCTGGGCTCACCCCTGCCCTCGAACCTGGGCTCACCCCTGCCCTCGAACCTGGGCTCACCCCTGCCCTCGAACCTGGGCTCACCCCTGCCCTCGAACCTGGGCTCACCCCTGCCCTCGAACCTGGGCTCACCCCTGCCCTCGAACCTGGGCTCACCCCTGCCCTCGAACCTGGGCTCACCCCTGCCCTCGAACCTGGGCTCACCCCTGCCCTCGAACCTGGGCTCACCCCTGCCCTCGAACCTGGGCTCACCCCTGCCCTCGAACCTGGGCTCACCCCTGCCCTCGAACCTGGGCTCACCCCTGCCCTTGAACCTGGGCTCACCCCTGCCCCCGCACCTGGGCTCACCCACACCCTCGCACCTGGGTTCACCCACACCCTCGCACCTGGGTTCACCCACACCCTCCAACCTGGGTGATACATGTTCCTCGTCGGTAAAAGACAGCCCTGTACTGCGGGTGTGTCTATTCGTCTCCATTGCAACTGAAACTTAATAATAAACACTTGTAACTGAATGCTAGATATCAAATGCAAGTAGCACAAGGTGAATAGGGTGATAGCAATCACATTCTCCGTTCTATTCGTTCTATCTAGCCTGGATAGCAGGACTCCAATATGACATTCAGGTAGGTGTCTGACAGCTATTGTGACTTTATATCAAGAGTTAGGGTAGTGATATTATATAAAAAAAATGGGTTAAATATTTATTCGGCTTATTTGTACATAACAACTGAAACTTAAGTCATTGATTTTGTATAAACGCTAAAAGAAAATTGATTACCCTAAATTTGGACCAATATTCATGTCATTATTAACCAACTAAAGTCTTTCTGCAACATGGGATCAATAACAGCATGTCAAACACTTATTATTTAACTCGCTGCATCGTAACGTCCCTGTACTAGAATTATTAAAGAGATTTTAACGGATTTATATCAACACTCATCAGTATAAAGTACATTTAACATTTTCATAAAAATAGTTATAAGTTCCAAGAAGTTTTTTTTTTTTTTTTGCACATGCAATTCAAAAGTTACACTAATGGACAGAATGTACTGCCACTCAAACTTTGTCACAAGTTGTGGTGTACACCATAATGCAAACGTTTGATATTGGAATATACATAATTTATCTTAATAAACCGATGCGGGTAGCAATCCTATTTTCTTTTTTTAAAAATTAACAAAATATGTGTTTATTCGTGGTGATATTCGCATTTACTGTGGACGTGAAAAGAAAATTTATAGAATTTTCTTGCGATCCCACTTCTGAACTGATGGCCAGCAGTCCAGAATGGGGAATTCGTTAAATAAAATCAGTTTCTTTGTATAATATTACAATTTTATTATTACCCTCGAATCACACAAACAAGGAATACTTCTGTATTTTAGTATAATCAAAAGATAACCTTTATAATTACTTACATTGTATAACTGCATATCACCAACACAAATCACTTATCACCAATCAAACACTCAATAATTATATGTAAACGATGAACGATGTTAGCGTGTTGTCGTCTCGAGCAAGAATGCCAAATGTCATTCGGTGTGATCTTATATAGTTTTAGTTTGACATATGAATAAAGATGGCGCTGTTGGTGTTGCCACATGTAAGCTAACAATATGCACGCAAGCTATGTAGGATATGAGTAGTGTGTAGGGTATATATAATAATTACATGCATAATTAAACTTATCCTGCTAATATTATATATTACTAGCTGCGCCCGCAACTTCGCCCGCGTGGAATTGTGTCTTTGGGTAGCATTTTTAATTATTTAGGGTAATTATTTTACAAATAAGACACATACGGTTAAATACTTTAATGAGCTATTTGCAGTGCTGCACACTTTGGCATATTTCACCACCTACACCGCGTGGCTGCACATCGCTCATTGTGTACGGCGCAGTGCTTGGCTAGTTTCTTACTCCCATAAATTTCAGTTTCACATTTTGTAATAACTCCGTAAATGTTACATCAGAATAGCTCTCATATTTTGCCCCTTGTCGCAAACTTATAAAACATTCACATAAACCTTACATATTTCCATAAAAAACTTTCATCCCCTATTCCCTATTGTTATTTTACACCCTCGAGGGTAAAACTTTTACAAATTTTGAATGTCATATTTACTTACATCGAATCAACAGCCTAAAAAATAAGTTTCAAGCTTCTAGCTTCTAAAAATGACGATACTTCCATACAACTTTTCATCCCCCCCTTTCAACCCTTTACAACCATTTTTTCTCATTAAAAAGTAGCCTATGTCCTTTCTCAGGCTCTAGACTATCTGTGTACCAAATTTCATTTAAATCGGTTCAGTAGTTTTGGCGTGAAAGCGCGACAGACAGACAGACAGAGTTACTTTCGCATTTTTATTATTAGTAAGGATGACGGACGATGCGCAGTGGTTAAGAGGTTAAGTCGCTCCGCCCACTGTCTAATAGTCGCGGGTTCGATTCCCGCACGGTACAAATCTTTGTGTGATCCACAATTATTTGTTCCGGTCTGGGTATTTGTGTATATGAATTTTCATGTTTGTAAACGCACCCACGACACAAGAATAAATCCTAGTGTGGGGCTGGGCGACGACGACGGATAAGTTTTTAAAATAAAATGTGAAAGTTGTTTAGATGTTCGTAACTCAATCACGCAAAAACGGCTTAAGGGATTGGGATGAAATTTGGCACACAGATAGTATATTACCTGGATTTACACTAAGGATACTTTTTATCCCGGAAAAATGTTAGGTTTCTGTCTAAAGACAGCGCAGACGAAGTCGCGCGCAGACACGTATACTATAAAGCGTTCGGACGCGGCATCGATTTTCCGAAAAGCACCTAAATCGCTGGTCACCGATGCAAAAAGTTGCAAGTCAACATTGGTATGTAGTGTCTCCTTACGTGGCTATTTAGTTGTCGTGCTAACCCACGAAATAAAAAATACTTGTGCGGCAACTGATCAGGTTGCCACGGTGAAACTCATTTTGTATAGTATATTTTCTTCAATATTATATTTGTGACTAGCTGCTGCCCGCAGCTTCGCACGTGTTTATTTTTTTTAACTAGTTTCTGCCCACGACTTCTTCCGCGTTGACTTTAGACAGGAACCGAACATTTTTCAGAAATAAAGGGTACCCTATGTGTTAATGCAGGTAAACTATCTGTGTGCCACATTTCATCCAAGTCCGTTCAGCCATTTTTCTATATGTTAACCAGCTTATAGAGCGGCTGAGTAACACACATGTCGGTTGTCATATTGACAGTACTTGTGTCAATAATATAAGTAACGCGGACGACATAGTCTTGCTCAGTCCAACTATAAGCGGGCTGAGAGTTACTATCGATCTGCGAGACGTATGCGAAGGTCATATAATAGCCCTGTTAAGAAACTGTCCCACCGTTGGGCACGGGCCTCCTCTCAAACTGAGAGGGTTTAGGCCATAGTCCACCACGCTGGCCCAGTGCGGGTTGGCCCACGCTGGCCCAGTGCGGGTTGGCCTTAAATATAACTCAAAAAAAGTGAGATGCTGGTGTTTAAAGCACCTAAACAACAGCCTCGTCGTGTACCTCCGGTATATCTCAACGGCATACTCAATGTGGTCCAGAGCTTAAGCCTCTCTGTCCACTGGATTGAGCAGTCAACGTTCCCAACAGTCCCCATCAGTCCAACCAGCGATTTCCAATTCTGAGCGCTTATTAGAGACTCTGGTTATATCAACTACCTACTTACTGTTGAATGCACGGCTTAAGCTAACCCCCATTTTCTCAGGTGGACGCCACAGCTTCCTCCCTTAACACTGGTGACTGTTTTATCCTGGACATCAACCACGACATCTTCGTGTTCGTCGGCGAGAAGGCTAAGAGTGTGGAGCGTTTGAAGGCCATCACTGTAGCCAACCAGATCAGGGATCAAGATCATAATGGAAGAGCTACTATTGAGATTATAGGTAAGGTACTGAAAATTAAATAAAGGACATTGTTCTGCTAACATACATGATTCGCCTTAGAACCAACAGCAACGAAAAATAATCTTTTTTTTTTTAAAAACGACTTTAAAAATCAAGAATTAAATATTTGGAGTCGGTACCGGTTAGTGCAGTCGGTTACTTGGCACCGACTTCAAATATTTATTTCTTGCTTTTTGAAGTCGGTTTTATTTTTATTTAAAAAGATTTTTATTTTATGTGACAAGTGAATTATTTACTAATATTTATATACCTATAATATATTATTTTGCTGAGTTGTACTGCAAGGTACCTACAGGATTGATATAACAACCATAATAACGGAATCTATACATTCGTGCTGTTCTCCGTTAAGGAGTCTCCTGGTGTATCTTCAAAGTCCAAAGTTCAATACCGAAATCACTAAAATGAGACCATCTCGAAACTATACTAAACCCAACGCAAAAAGAATCATCAAAATCAGTTCATAAATAAAGACGTTATAAAAACACAAACGAATTGTCGACCTCCTCCTTTTTTGAAGTCTGTTAATATTCTGATTACGTCTATGGCAGGGTGTACCTATAGAATTGACGTATGACGGACGACCCATGATATCTCAATCTACACATTCTTATTGTATGTCGTTAAGGAGTTCCCTGGTGTATTTTCCAAGCCCAAGGTCCAATATCGATGAAATTAAAATGGGACCACCTTGGAGCTATACTGAGCCCAATGCAAAAAGAATCATCAAAATCGATTCATAATTGGCGGAATGATCGCGTAACATCCATACAAAAAAAAAACATACATTCGAATTGAGAACCTCCTCCTTTTTAGAAGTCGGTTTAAAATGCCTGTATGATTTGAAGTCACTTGCAAATTATCTTCGTGGATTGATTATGAAACGGACAAGCGCGAGAATTGCATTATTGCAAAAAAGTATTAAATTTTGAGGTTATAATTTTGTAGCCAGGCCAAGAATACATCTGTAAAATCGTCATCATACATTATCAATAATCAAACCAATTATGGTTGAATGTAATCGATTGAATATAACCGATTGGTAGGATTGACATCTCCAACCGTAATTCAATAAAAACGTTGACATTCGGAAAAGATGTCGGAGGCAAGATTTTTTTTTTTTTTTTAATTTATTTGTAAGGTTTGTCGCTTAGCGACCACATCGCTTTGTAAATATCAATACAGACATATTTTAACTAATATAATATAACACCTATAACATAATATAACAACTTAGCCTACTAATTTATATAAAAATTTAGCTTCAGCACTACACGGTCTTGATAGAATACTGTTACATACTCCAACATCTGACATGGTATTCGATGTAAAAAGGGATCGTCTAAGGTCCGACTTCCGAACACACTCCATCAAAATATGTTGCACGTCCTCGATAACTCCGCAGTAAGGGCAGTTTGGAGAAGTTGTTTTTTTCATTAGATGTGCGAACTTATTAGATGGGATGTGGCCGGAACGGGAGGCAAGATGCAATTCGTTTTGGATTGCAAATTGTCTGTTAGATAAGGATATTACAACTACAAGAATAAAAAAGATAAATAATTATGGTACATATCAAATGTTTGTTGGTTCTGGGGCCATTTTCGACGATATCCTTTGTCTCTCTTTCGCCTCGGACGCCGTCGTGTACGCATAGCGGGCTTGATTATTCCACTGTATGTAAGGGCACCGGGAGGGTCGGTGAGAACATGCCGCGGACGGCGGTAGCGGCTGATAGGAGGGGATTTAGGTTCATAGTCGGCGGCGGCTACGATTAGCGGATTCCTATGATTGGACGCGTTCGCGAAATATCGGGTTGTCGTCTTTTTGATAAAGGCGCGAATAGGTTCGAGACCGAGATCGGAATGGAGACGGTTAGAATATGTGTAACGGAGGTATTTTCCAGCATATTTATTATTCAGTTTGTTTTGCCTTCTGCGGTTCCCGTACTGAGCTAACTTAAGAGCATTTTTTTTTGTCGGTTCTGGCTGTGCCTCGCGCGCGTTCGGTCGTGTCACTGTGCAGCCCGCCCGCTCGCTATTTTCGTATTTTCGCACGTACATATTTCATAATCGACTTGCTTTGTTGGTAACGCCTGCGCTTGCGTGGAGTGGTGATTTCGTTGGCTCGATATACGTGTATACGTACATATACACCCCCCCCCGTCTCGCCATGCGGGTCCGAGCCTCTCTCGGACTCTGATATGGAGGTCGAGCGCGAGTCCGCGAGACGCGCCGCCCCCGCCCGGTCCCCGTTCTCGTCGGAGGACGACTTCATTTCGAATGGGAAGCGGGCGCGTAAACCGCGCGACTCGCCGCCTCCCAAGATCCAGAAGGCCGGGAACGCCTCCGTTTCTCCCGGCCCCTCCGGCCCCCGGCCGTCTCCGTCTCCGTCTCCCAACGCGGCCGCGAGGGCCTCCCCCCTCGCGCGCCCCGCACGTCCGAACATCACTCCCCCGCCGCTTGTCATTCAGGACAAGAGCGCCTGGGAGCGCATCTCTAAGGCGATTTACAATCGCCAAATAAATTATACGCACGCGCGTTCCACCGCGCAAGGCATAGCCGTCAAGGTGGCGTCTTCGGACGACCACCGACGGCTATCCGCTTTCCTGCGATAGAACAAGATCGCATATCACACTTACACCCTGGAGGAGGAAAGGGAGCTCAGGGTAGTAATCCGCGGTGTCCCTAGGGAGCTGGACACCGCCGTCATTAAAGCCGGCCTTCAGTCCCAGGATCTTCCTGTGCGCCAGGTGCACAGAATGGTCAATGGGCGCTCCAAGGAGGCCTACGACATGGTGCTGGTCGTCCTCGACCGCACCGAGTCCTGCCGTAGGGTCGTCGACCTGAAGGCCGTGTGCCATATCTCTGGCCTCTCCGTGGATGCCCCCACAAACGTGGCACGCCCGGGCAGTGCCACAACTGCCAGCTATACGGGCACTCTGCCCGTAATTGTCACGCGCGCCCTCGATGCGTGAAGTGCATCGGGGACCACGCGACGTCCCAGTGCGCCCGTTCGAAGGAAATGGCGGCCGAGCCCCCCAGCTGCGTCCTCTGCGGCACCAAGGGGCACACCGCAAACTATCGCGGTTGCCCCAAGGCCCCGAAGGGGAAGCGCGGCCGGGCGAGGCGCGGCGGCCGCCGCCGCCGCCGCGCGGTTGCCCCCCCCCCTCTGCGCCCTCAGCGCAACACCCCCCCGCGCCCTCAGCGCACCCTCGTCCGGTGCCTTCTGCGCCAGCGACCACAGCTCCCCGCGCTCCCGCGCCACCCTTGGCGCCAACGCGTGGGTGAAGCCGCTGCCCTACACCGCGGCCTCCCACCCGTCAGTGGGCCCTGCCCGCCCCCCGAAGCGCGCGCCGGCGATCCAGCCGGTGGCGGCTAGTCCCCCTCCGCCCACTAACGTCAGTCAGGACGTCAACCTGATCATGAACGTCTCGGCGGTGATAAGCCCCGCACTATTCCCCAGAGTCCGTGAACTCGCTCTCCAACTCCGCGCCGCCACCAACTTGGCGGACCAGGTTCTCCTGGCCGCGGAATACAGGGACGTCTATGACCTCCTGGCGTCCCTTAGAACCCAAACCCCCGCACCCAATAATGGATTTACGACCTCCCCGCCATAAGCTCCACAACCTATCCCTGGCGTTCTTTAACACCGATGGCCTTCGCTCCCAGCGAGATCAGGTTGCTGATTTCCTCCGAGATCACCAACTTGATATCCTCCTTGTACAGGAAACCTTCCTCAAGCCCGCACAACGCGATCCTAGGATTGCAAACTATAACCTCGTGCGTAATGACAGAATCGGCTCCCGCGGAGGCGGTACTCTCATTTACTACAGGAGGTCCCTTCACTGCATCCCGCTCGATCCCCCCGCGCTCACCAACATCGAAGCCTCGGTCTGTCGCATCTCTCTCACGGGGCACCAGCCCATCGTGATCGCCTCCGTATACCTTTCCCCCACTAAATCCATTGTCAGGAGTGACTTTGAAGCACTCCTTAATCTGGGAAGCGCCGTCATTCTGGCGGGCGACTTCAACAGTAAGCACGTGGTCTGGAACGGTCTCACCACTTCCCCTAACGGTAGGAGCCTTGACGCCCTGGTCGACGTTCTCGACTTTGACGTCATCGCACCTATGCACCCTACCCACTATCCTATCAATCCCAACCACCGACCCGACGTCCTGGACATGGCGCTTCTGAAGGGTGTCACCCTACGGCACTCCTTGGAAGTAGTCCAGGAACTCGACTCTGACCATCGACCTGTAGTCATGAGACTCGGTTCCCCCCCTTCCGCCCCTCAGCGACCTAAAAAGACGGTGGTGGATTGGCATGCACTAAGCACGGCCTTGGCGGATGCCGAATCTCAGCTCGGAGTCCATCCCGTCCCCTCAGGACACCGATCAGGCCGTAGATGCCTTCACCGAACACATCCGATCGGCTGTCAGTCGATCGTCCAAGCAAGTCGAGGCGGAAGATCTCTACCTCAACCGCTTTCGACTGCCGGACGATGTTAGGGATCTCATTAGTTCCAAGAATGCTTCTATCCGAGCGTACGACTCCTACCCCACCGAAGCCAATCGGGCCCGGATGCGCGCTTTACAACGAGAGGTAAAGCATCGTGTCGCGGAGGTCCGGGAGGAACGGTGGGGTGACTTCCTAGAGGGCATCGCGCCATCGCATCTGGCCTACTGGCAGCTGGCGCGTAGCCTTAAATCCGACTCCACCACTGACATGCCCCCGCTGTCCCGCCCTTCAGGCGCACCCCCAGCCTTCGACGACGACGAAAAGGCCGAGCTTCTCGCCGACTCCCTCGAGAGCCATTGCGCCCCCAGCTCACAGTCCGTCGACCAGTCCCACCTCGACGCGGTGGGATGCCCTGCGCTCGACAGGGAAGTCGAGCGCAGGGCATCCCTCCCCCCCGTCGATTCCTTACCTCCTATCACCCAAACGGAGGTCGAAGATCTAATTATGGGTCTCAAAACTAAAAAAGCCCCCGGCTCTGACGGCATTTCGAATCGCGTTCTGAAATGCCTGCCCGCCCAACTCATCTGCCTCTCAGTGGCCATATTGAACGCCGCCATGGCGAACTGCACCTTCCCCGCTAAGTGGAAGGAGGCGGACGTCATAGGCATTCCCAAGCCCGGCAAACCTCGCAATCTCCCCGCGAGCTACCGCCCTATCAGTCTCCTCAACTCCCTGGCCAAGATATACGAGCGCCTATTTCTGGCGAGGCTCAAAGACTTCGTAACGTCCAGGGGTATCCTTATCGACGAGCAGTTCAGCTTTCGAGCCAAACACTCTTGCGTCCACCAAGTGCACCGCATCACGGAGCACATCCTCTCTGGTCTCAATAGACCCAAACCCATCTACACGGGCGCCCTCTTCCTAGATGTCGCGAAGGCATTCGACAAAGTCTGGCACAACGGCTTGATCTACAAGCTCTACCAATTGGGTGTGCCGGACAGACTCGTGCTCATCTTACGAGACTTCTTGTCGAATCGCGCCTTCCGTTATCGCGTCGAAATGACGCGCTCCACTTCCCACTCCACCAGTGCTGGAGTCCCACAGGGCTCCGTTCTCTCTCCGCTCCTGTTTAGCCTTTACACGAATGACATTCCTCGTTCGAGTAAGGCGCATCTAGCACTATTCGCGGATGATACCGCTCTCTACGTCTCGCATAGGAATAAGGGTTTCATTACCAGAAACCTTCAGGCATCCGCCAATTCCCTAGGGAATTGGTTCAGGAAGTGGCGTATTGAGGTGAACCCGGACAAGAGCGCTGCGGTTTTCTTCTCCAGAGGTGCCACCCCGCGCCACTCCCTGCGCCGCCCTAGAAGTAATCTCGGCCAAGTGACCATGTTCGACCGACCCATTCCCTGGGTCAAAGAGGTCAAATATCTAGGGGTCACCCTAAACAGTACCATGTCCTTCGGCCCGCACATCAAGCGGGTCCGTCACCGAGCATCCTTTGTGCTCGGTCGTCTCCATTCGTTAATCTGCAAGCGGAGTAAAATGTCCCTTAGAAATAAGGTGACGCTTTACAAAACTTGCGTTCGACCCATCATGACTTATGCGTGTGTTGTGTTCGGGCATTCGGCCCCCTCTCAAATCGATAAACTCCAAGTGGTTCAAAACCGCTTCCTCCGTAAAGCCGTAGGAGCCCCCTGGTTCGTACGGAACATCGACCTCCACTCCGATCTAGGTCTCGAACCTATTCGCGCCTTTATTAAAAAGGCGTCAACACGTCACTTCGGCAACGCATCTACCCATGCGAATCCGTTAATCGTAGCCACCGCCGACTACGATATCCCCCCCCCGACCCCTGCCGCCACCGCCGGCCGCGACATGTTCTCACCGACCCCCCCGATGCTTTGTCATCCCTTCTTTCCGCTCAGAATACGGGCGACGACGACGACGTAGTAATAGATCCCCTCCCATAGCCGGCGGTTGACCGGTGCACTTAGTAGTGCACCCGTCCCCCTACAGCGACTGTCCCAACCGAGGGCGCCTTCTGGCTCGAGCGTAGTGGTTGCACGCTCGCCCTTAAGTACGGTGAAGCTGTACAGGCCTCGCGGCCAACAGCGTACATCACTTACACACACACAGCATTTTTTTGTTTATTTTTTTTAATCGTAGCCCCTCACTATGATTCATTCCTGTATCGTGGATGCGTTTACAAACATGAAAATTCACATACACTAATACCCAGACCGGAACAAATAATTGTGGATCACACAAAGATTTGTCCCGTGTGGGAACTTTTCATTTTTTTTGTTTCTGCGGCGTAAGGAGGAAACCTGAGGCCCAAAAATAGGTTATATTTACAGAATTTTGTTTTTGAATGTACTACGTATTTGTTATAAAAATGTATATAAAAATAAAGCTCGTGAATTTAATGTATGAAGTCAAATTTAGTTTTACGTATTAAATTTTCCAAAATAATACTTTAAAAAAACTCTATCTTGAATATAATTGCAAATATTTTATTCATATACCAAAATATACACGAAAAAACGTTTAAGGTATGGTCAATGGATGACCTTTTTATTTTTATTAATTATATCTGAATCGGCGAACGTGTATGAGACGAACTATGAGAGTCGAGGAAGCCAGAGAGGTATGTAAGGAAAGAACCTGTTGGAACTCTATACTCTCTGCCTACCCCGCAAGGGATCTGGCGTGAGGTTATAGATAGATATCTGAATTATTTGGAAAAAACCTGTATTTTTGATCCTGTTGGCAACTTTTTACTGATGTCACGGTCATCAAAAAAAGGAAATTTTTAAACAAAAACTCAAGGTCATTGACGTTAGTAATACCCTTAAGGGCTTGGCTACAGGCCCATAGGGTCCAAACCCAAAAATCCATAGTATTAAGGGTTTTGCAAGCTTCGATATATCCTCTCGGCGCATAATGTCACGTTAGCAAAATGTTACGATCGCAAAACTTCACAATATTTTTTTACACTCACATAATGTCACAATCGCACAATGTCATATCTTACAATAGGTCTCATAAAAAAGCTCAGAGTTGCTCAGCGAGCTATGGAAAGAGCTATGCTCGGCGTTTCTCTACGTGATCGAATCAGGAATGAGGACATTCGTAGAAGAACCAAGGTTACCGACATAGCCCTCAGGATCAGCAAGCTGAAATGGCAATGGGCGGGCCACATAGCGCGAAAATCGGACGGGCGTTGGACCAGAAAGATTCTGGAGTAGAGACCACGTATTGGCAAGCGCAGCGTAGGACGACCGCCTGCCAGATGGAATGACGATCTTATGAAAATCGCAGGAAGTCGTTGGATGCAGGTGGCATCGGACTGGTTACGCTGGAAAGCGATTGGGGAGGCCTATGTTCAGCAGTGGACAAGTATAGGCTGAGATAATGATGATGATGCACAATGTCATATTAGCAAAATGTCATGTTATGTTCGTAAAATTCTCAATATGACTACTTTCTCTAAATATCCCAGTGAAGCTCTCCGTTAAATCCTTCAGGTGACTCTATGTATGTTAGTTACGTTTTTGTCAAACCTGCAGTCGTACAAGGATCTTTTAGCCCGCGCCTAAAATTGGAGCTAACGCTGTCATCAAGCAAAATTTCACTTCATGACAGTCCCAGGTTGCCGTTTGCTATGAAAGGACATTGCTCTGCGCCCATACATGATCTACCCCAGAACCAACAGCAATGAAAACAAACTTGTATGATTTCAAATCACCCATAAATTCTTTTAAGGCATTTATTTTTAAACGGACAAGCGGGGGAATCGCAATATTGCACAAAAAGTATTAGATTTTGTGGTTATGAAGGTTATGAAACGGTTGTCTGGAAGAAATTGCTTTAAGCGATAAGACCGCCATTTGTACTGTTTTTGTATTTAATTTGTTTCTTGTATTGATTTTTTGGTGTACAATAAAGTGTATTATTATTATGTATATATTTATTCAGTATAATTTCTTATAAAATATATATAAAAATATAAAATACAAATATTCTTATATATATTGTATAAAAAAAATGTGCTCCACCGACAGCAAGGTCTACGACCCAAGCTACCGGCGGTCAGGGCTCCAAAGAGAGGAACCTCCTCACAATGCGTGCCGTGTCCAACATTACTGCCTTCTGTATCAGGCCCTTCACCCAACTGCCTAGCGAGAGCTTCTCAAGGTGTTTATCGAAGCTCTTCGCTATAAGGCCGTTGACTGAAACGACCATCGGAATAATGATAGTTGAATCAACATTCCACATGGCGGTAACCTCATGGGCCAGGTCCAAATATTTTGATAATTTTTCTTTTTCGGCCTTCACAAGGTTCTCATCATGCGGAATGGTGACATCAACTAGCATTACACGACGCATCGATCGATCTATTATCACGATATCAGGTTTATTGGCTACAATAGTCCTATCCGTGATAACAGATCGATCCCAGTAGAGCGTGATATGACCACTTTCGAGAACTGGAAGAGGCTGGTACTGGTAGTACGGTACTTCAGAGTCCACAAGGCCATATTTAAGAGCAAGTTGCTGATGGATAATCCTAGCCACTTGGTTGTGTCTGTGCAAGTACTCTCCGTTAGCAAGACGAGAACAACCGGAAACTACATGTCTAATAGACTCACCGGGACGGTGGCATGCCCGACAAATGTCAACCGTGCCGTCCTTTAGGATGTGCTTCCGGTAGTTGTTCGTCATGATAACTTCGTCCATAATTGCAAAGACAAAGCCTTCAGTTTCCCCAAAAAGGTTGCTGAAGCGTAGCCAGGTCACGGAAGCGAGCTGGTCCACATCAGGCCCTGTAAGAGCCCGATAGAACCGTCCGTATTATTATTATTATTATTATAATGCAGTAGTCGTTAATACATATGATTATATAGTGTGTGTTGACATTCAGTAAAGATGTCGGCGACTTCGATATAAGTACTTAAATACTTTGAAATATTCGTTTTAGATTGCAAATTGCCCGTTAGATACGGATATTTTCATTATTTTAATAAAATAGATAAATACTTATGGCATGGGTCGAATGTTTGTTGGTTTTGGGGAAATTTTCGACAATATCCTTTACCCAAGTTCAAATATCTCCTTAGAAGTAGGACCATATCACTTATTGTTACCTTAATTTCACACCAACCTGTCAATGTCATTTATGGAATTAAGGAAAGGATACTTCGTCGAACTATACACGTACCTAGCAACTGTAGAAATTAGAAAGAAAAGAAGAAAGAAAACAATAAAAAAATATTTTGTGCTCAAACTACTAAACACAAAAGAAAGGAAACAGTAACAAATGTAATCAACATTACAAAGTAGTAGTATTAATAAAAAAAAAAGTAGAAATGCAAAGCAGTGATTGTCCCAAAATTGGTCTCTGCCGCAGCTAATGCCACAGCTGTATTATGCTGCAGCGCTGATCTTCCGGCAGCGCCATGTTTCGGTAACATCACGGGCGGTCTATATATGTATTAAAATCTAAAACTATTGAGGTATGTAAAAAAATAGTTAAAAAAAATAGCTTTATATTATAAATGTCCTCAGATCTTTTCATTGTATTAGTTTTAGCAGACTTTAGCGTTTTAATGAGTCCTTACGTTGGCTGTTGTTGCATCGAACTAATTCGATATATGACGCCATCGGATGTGCCATACCTGTGCTATAATTTTTGGGCCATTTTCGGACTATCTTTAATCTCGTGCAAATAATATATACATGGTTGCATGCTACATGAAGAATATTTTCACAGATGCCGACTCTCATGATGGGGATTATGAAAAGTTCTTCGAAGCTCTTGGATCTGGAGACAAGGATTCTATATCTGATGCGGAAGATGGCGGAGATGATGAGGTAAGACTTCTATATATAAGGCATCGTCATTATATTATGCTACTACTGCTCTATAGTCGTGTTCATAGATATAGTACGTGTAATTGTCCTTTGGAACTATACACAATTTGCTGTAAGATAGAAAGAGACAAAGATAGTGGGTTGAAACAAACGAAAGTCTCCGTTTCGACCATATAGTAAAGACAATTGTAGTCATAGACAAACAGCTTATAACAGTGATGTGCCTTTGGACGACAAAATCGATAAGAACATCGATAACAACATCTATCGATAAAAAAATATTAAGGATCTCTGGAACTAAAAAACTATTTAATACGCATAAATTAGAATCAATACACCTAAAGTCTTGTGTGGTAAAGTTCTTACCGTTACCAAGGGTAAGCAGCGTTCGACTCAGTCTGCCTGAGATGGGTGATCGTTTGTGTAATTTCCATATTCAAGCGTCCCCGTGGTTCAGAAGGCACGTTAAGCCATTGGTCCCGGTTGCCACTTAATATTGTAGTCGTTAAGTCAACTCGGAAGCTTTATGCCTATAAAGCTTCCGAGTTGGCTTGGCTTGATAAGTTCCAACCATAAAGCAAATACGAAGAGGAGATGGCCTAAGCTGACGAGCCTTGTGATTTCATAGAAGCATTGACGTCATCGTGGTGGGCGTGGCTTACCTCAGTTTGTCATCGCTACTCGCTCAATTCACACGTCCGCTCCAGTTCGCATAGCTATGAAATATTATCTATTATTACTATAAATAAAACCCTTAAAATGAAGTGATGTATCTTAATATGCAAAATTACTTGAATCGACATTCTGATCACACAAATAATATCAGATTGCACTTGTAAGTATATTTTCGTAATTTATTAGAAAGCTTTTATATTTATAATGCCATCTACCGTTGATTAAACTTACAAGTAACACTGACATAGACGAACCGTTTAGTTCTTACCAGTCTCCGCCAGATGGCAAATACAAATGTGGGTGGGGCGTAACATCCCTCTCGCCCTGTGCCACCCGCGCAACGACACATTTCATTCTAAAGAAAAATCTGTTTTAAGCCATCTCCCCTTCGTATTTCCTTTATGGTTCCCACAGCAGGTGCGTACAAAACTGCCTCCACCGCTCCGCACTGGCCCCGCGCGCTGGAGTATGACCTTAACTTCTTAGAAGGACCTAAACCCTAGAAGGACTTTGCCCAACAGTGAGTCAGAATAGATTGGGTTATTAGCCTCAACAAATGGCGGTACTAATAAATCACCGTGATATGTGACGGTGTTTATTTTATTTTCGTCTTATCCTCAGGCATTCGAACGCGGGGCCACCTCAGAAGTATCACTCAGCGAGATCAGCGATAGCTCGGGCAGCATCAAAATTAACAAGCTGTCGCCTCCACTGACACAGGAACAGCTTAACACCAAGGTAAGCTTCACAGATTTAAGCGGGAACCTAACCCTAACTCGTAAAAATAGACTCTATTTACAGAAGATTTTTGAGAAGTTTAATTTCAGTTGTCAGTTTTCTAAAATAATACTTTATTTGTTTATCAAAACGTAGCCCGACACTAGGATTTATTCCCGTGTCGTGGGTGCGTTTACAAACATGAAAATTCACATACACAAATACCCAGACCGGAACGAATAATTGTGGGACAAAACCTGCGACTATTAGACACGGTGGGTGGAGCTCTTAAGCTCTTTACTACTGCGCTATATCGTCCGTTTAAAAAACTCTATCATGAATATATATAATAGACTTCCACTCTTGGAGTTAGGATAAATGACAACAAAGACGTAATTGCGTTTCTCTGTAAAACTAAAGTTTTATTTAAAACATTTAAGACATTGACCTAATTACAGTAATTATAACAAAACATTTACTCACCTGTAAAACGAAAGAAACAACATTTAAAGCCTTTATTTCAGGACTTTTTATATTCTAACAAAAATAACAAATATAAAAAATATTATCCTGTCAAAAACCTGTAGTCTTGGACTTTCCGGGCATACTTTTTACCGTTGTCAAGGTCATCAGAGAAGGAAAATTTTTAAACAAATATTCCCAAGGTCATTGACGTTAGTAATTCCCTTAATCTATCCATCTATCTATCTATAACCTCACGCTAGATCCCTTGCGGGGTAGGCAGAGAGTACAGAGTTCCAACAGGTTCTTTCCTTACATACCTCTCTGGCTTCCTCGACTCTCATAGTCCGTCTCATACACGCTCGCCGGTTACGGAGACTCTTGACTTTTCCATCAGATAAGACTCGGTTTATTTGGTCGTGGTAAGATAGTCTAGGTCTTCCCCGGTACCTGCATCCTTCCACTTTCACATTGTATATCTGTTATAATTCCCTTAAGCTGTTTTTTATTCAGTACTGGGCAGCGATGAACCCTATCTTTTCTGTGGAAAGTGAAGATGGGACCAAAATGTGGCTCTCTGATTCAGTAATAGCCTATGCACCCTGAAATATGCTGAGGCGACGGAAGTTAGACCGAGCTCCGAATCTGTATGATGGTGCTAAATACGACTTTCGCTTAACTGCATGACTTGAGGGTGGTGACCAGTCACGGCCGGAGCCCACTACTGGTAAAGGTGGGGCTTGTTAAGCACTGCCCAGGGACCATGTGTACGGAACAGATAATTAATTCTACGGATATGAACAGCTTCGGTTCCCAGCTATTAATTGATAAAAAAATAAAAATAAACTCCGGCATGCTTATATTTTCCATGCAGGGGTGGTTCTTTTCGCCGATGGTCAGGTCCCATATAATAGGGGCGAGCCTTTTGCTATATACCGGGCACAATTCTAAACTCCGGACTCATACTGGGAGCTTTTCCTTGTACTGGTGGTCAGAGCTCCAAAGTGAGGGATCTCCTCACGATGTGGGCCGTCTCCAAGACGACGTGAATGATCTATGACTATGAAATGAACGACAGGTGCTAGTCACAAAGCAGATAGAAAGGAGAGTCCGCCGAAGCAACTGTGCAGTGTGTCTTTCAACTAAGCCCTGATGTCATCGCGATGGGTGTGGTTTACCTCTAATATTATTAGGGGTGGCACTTTTTCTTGACGATGTTGGGTCCCGTATAATAGGGACGAGCCTTTTGCTATATACCGGGCGCAATTCCAGACTCAGGACTTATACTGGAAATATTTCCCTTGTACTAGTGGTCAGAGCTTCGGAGTGAGGTACCTCCTCACGATGTGGGCCGTGTCCAAGACTATGCGAATGATCTATGACTAGTAGTAGAGTCGGCCTAAGCAACTGTGCACTGTGTCATTCAACTAGGCTCTGACGTCATCGCGATGGGCATGGTTTACGTTATTCTGTCATACTTAGCAAGATAGTATATACAGTGGGGGGGGGGGGGGGGGGGGGTAACGTTCTCTTCACCCCGCGCTATCCCGCGCAGTGACACGGGCGATTTATAGGGAAATCTAATAATGCTATCTTCTCTTTATATTTGCTTTTTTGTACAAGGACTATTGTAATTTATATAAAGAGAACAAAGACTATGAATATGAGGTTTGATAGACAAAATTTGGTCTATTTCAAATGGGACGGACACCGGCCATAATTAATGATAACTAACTTCTACTTATTATTATTATTGATTTCAATTTAGATATTTATTTTTTCTTAGGAGTGCTATATTCTGGATTCGGGAAGCTACAGTGGAATCTACGTTTGGGTTGGACGAGAATCCAATGAAAAGGTAATAAAATTACTACTTACATTCAACGTTTCGAAGACTGGTTTCTGAAGACACCAATGCATCTCACCAACTACTTCGATAAATTTATTTCTAATCAAGCCGTTTGCTTGTGACAGTCCGGCGTGTACAGTCGTTGGCGTTCTTTAAAAATGGTTCACCACCACTTTCTTCATTTATAAACTTTCTGCTGCACACTATGTCTATATTGTGTGTAAGATATATTTATATATTTGCATAGTATTATATATGTATGTATATAATATTGTATTATAACTAATATATGTATGTAGGTAACATGTTTAGATTAAGTTTTATCTATATTTATAGAGTACGCCACCAAAACTGCCCTATTTCTTATGTTGCTTCTTCCAATGCATTAGTTGTCTGGAAGAAATTGCTTTTGGCAATAAGGCCGCCAATTGTACCTAAAAATAAATAATATTTAATTTTAGCCTTGTTAAGAAATTGTCCCACTGTTGGGCATGGGCCTCCACTCAAACTGAGAGGGTTTATGCCATAGTCCACCACGCTGGCCCAGTGCGGGTTGGCTAACTTCACACACCTTCGAGAAACTCTGAGGCATGCAGGTTTCCTCACGATGTTTTCCTTCACCGTTAAAGCAAGTGATAATTAATTTTTAATACACACATGCTTTCGAAAATACAGAGGTGCGTGCCTGGGCTTAAACTCGAGACCTCTGACTTTACAGTCTAACGGTCTAACCACTAGGCTATCACGGCATTTGATATGTCGTGTTTAATTATTTTATTTGGATTTTCAGGAAAAGACTGAAGCCATGAAGAGAGCTGAACAATATTTGAAAGCGCACAACTATCCGGATTGGGTAAATATACTTTATTTATGTATATCACCACGCTAGATCACCTACGGGGTAGGCAGAGAATATAGATTATAGGGCGATACATTGAAAAAAACGTGTTTTTCTTGTATTCTATGCATCTTACACTTCCACTCGTCTCCACAGAATTAGTAATTCTTTAATGGGGCAATGTATACACTTCTACAACAAATTATCCATAGATATCCGAAACATGCCTATCAATAAGTTTCAAAAGGCAATTAAAACTAGACTTTGTAAGAAAGGGTATTACAGAATTTCGGATTATCTTGACGATAAAACAGATTGGGTTTGAGCAGCTCCTCAATCAGCAACATCTATCAATGATGTATAATATAATTTTTAAAAATAAAAAAAAAATGGTTATCAGAAAGGCCAAACAAATTAAATTAAAAGACTAGCCCACTGTGTTTCTCGCCGGATCTTCTCAGTGGAGGCAGCGTTCCGATCCGGTGGTAGATGTAAAAAATGTAATAATTTTGAAGTTTGTAAGTGCTTATCTATTGGCCTATACAAATAAATGATTTTTGACTTTTGACTTTTATGTAATATGTGGATTAGGTATTTAATATTTAGACAGTTTTCCGAAGGTGGCTATAGGAACATGTGAAATATACGACGTAACCCCCTCGTTTTCACGCTTGTTAGTTTGGTATTGACAAACATTATACAACCAGGGTCTAATGATGAAACCGGAAGGTCGCCAATGGAACTACCCAACTACTCAATATAACCCCGCCGTGCTTGGGCTCGTTGAATTTGTCTTGACAAGTACTTCAGACCTGGATGATCTCCAGGGTCTGATGATGGAGCCATAGGAACTTCTCAACTTTGCAAGATATCTTCGTCGTATTTTTGATATAAAAGCTTGTTTTCAAAAAGGTTTTTTTAGATTAATCTATCTATCTATATCATCACGCCAGATCCCTTGCGGGGTAAACACAGAGTGCAGAGTTTAAACAGGTTCTTTCCTTACATACCTCTTGCTTGATCCACTCTCATAGTTCGTCTCATACACGCTCGCCGGTTACGGAGACTCTTGACGTGGCCTGCAGATGAGACATGGTCTATTTGGTCGTGGTAAAATAGTCTAGGTCTTCCCCGGTACCTACATCCTTCCACTTTCGCATTGTATATCTGTTTTGTCATTAGATTAAAATTATTGTAATTTCAGGTACATGTGACCAGAGTACCAGAAGGGGTGGAGCCTACGGCTTTCAAGCAGTATTTTCAAAGCTTTGATTAATTCAATAATAAAATAATAATGTATTTTTGTACTTAATAATTTTGTATTTCCTACCGTACATACTCGCATAATTCTCGAATAAATTAATTTAATTTTGTTTAAATAAATATTATAATTCTTATTTTCTTTATATATTTGTATTTCCTTCATATACTCTTGCATGCGCGTTTGTAGTAGTGTGCAACAGAATTTTTTAGTGATCACCAAAGTTAAGCAGCGTACGGTCAGTCTGAGATGGGTGACCGTTTGTGGCCTTCGAGCGTCTTTATGCTTCCGAAGGCAGATTAAGCCGTTGGTCCCGGTTACCAGTTAATGTGGGAGTCGTTAAACCAAGTTGGTAGCCTTAAAGGCGGCTTACTAAGTTCCACCAGCAGGTGTCCACAAGTCTGCCTCCACCGCACCGCACTGGCTCCTCGTGGTGGAGCACCACCTATTCTCTCCTCTCTCTTCTCCTCTCCTTTCTCGTCTCCTCTCCTCTCCTCTCTCACCTCGATTTGTAAACGGCCTTTGCCAAGCAGTGGGAAAGTATAGACTGATTTATTAAAGACCCAGAGAATACTGATTTTTTGAGACCCATACAGTCGTAGAAGCAACTTTTGTCCCGCAGCCAAAATCGGAACTATCGCTGTCATCAAGTGAAATGTCACATGACAGACGCAGAGTAGCCGTTTGCTATAAAATATACCTTTCAATTTATAAGTTCTTTTTTAATCAGTAACCTGATGAAATATCTCCTTGGTAATAGGAACATTTTACTAAATGATAACCCTAATTTCACAACAACGCCCCTCTGTCAATGTCATTCCGGGCCAAAAGATACTTGTCGGACTTTATATTTGTGGGTAACACGAAATAGATACGAAACAGATAATCCAGTTATCTATCTATCTATATCATCACGCCAGCTCCCTCGCGGGGTAGGCAGAGAGTACAGAGTTCCAACAGGTTCTTTCCTTACATACCTCTCTGGCTTCCTCCACCCTCATAGTTCGTCCCATACACACTCGCCGGTTACGGAGACTCTTGACTTGCCCTTCAGATAAGACACGGTCTATTTGGTCATGGTAAGATAGTCTAGGTCTTCCCCGGTACCTACATTCTTCCACTTTCGCATTGTATATCTGTTTTGTCATTCTTTCTTCTGGCATTCTTTCTATATGCCCGAACCAACGGAGCATACCCTTCTCATCTTTACACCGATACTATCTTTCATACCTACTCGCTTTCTTACTACGCTGTTGCGAATACGGTCAGCGTGACTCCAGTTAATCCAGGAATAAATAAAATGTCCTACTAATATTATAAATGCATAAGTTTATATGATTGGATGTGTAGATGTTACTACTCAATTTCGCAAAAACGGCTGAACAGATTTTAAAGAAAAAGGACGTTGTTCTGCGCCCATACATGATTTGCCCCAGAAACAACAGCAATGAAAAAATCATTGTATGATTTCAAATCACCCGTACATTCTCTTAAGGCATTTATTATTAAACGAACAAGTGGGGGAATCGCAATATTGCACAAAAAGTATTAGGTTTTGAACTTATAATTCAGTAGCAATTTTTGCATATGAGGTTATATTGTGTGTTGACATTCAGTAAAGAACTCAGCGACTGATAAAAGTACTTAAAATACTTTGAAATATTCGTTTTAAATTGCAAATTGTCCGTTAGTTACGGATATTTGTCATTATTTTAATAAAATAGATAAATAATTATGGCATAAGTCAATTTTTTATTGGTTCTGGGGCAATTTTCGACCATGTTCTTTGGCACACAGATAGCTTATTATCTGGATTACCACATAGTATTGTTAGGGTCTTAGGGACCTAAATAAAAGTGGATTGTATTTCTACTGGTTTATCCTCCTTTAAATTGCAAAGTCGGATAAAATAAAAATACAAATAAAATATTAAGGGTATGGGTGTGAGGAGGAGTGCCGTCCTGTGGCGGGGAGATCCTTTCACCACGCTTGACGATGTAGTGGGGCTGATCACGCGCGCCACCACCCGTGCGTATGCGGCTGGGGGTGTGTGGGTGGGGTCGCAACAGAATAGTTTTTGTCCCGGAAAATTCTTTCCATAATTTACGAAATAGTCCTTGCACCTGCCGGGGTCAGTTCGCTAGTTTATTTCTTCATTTTCAACAAGTAATCTTAGCAGGTGACCTACATAACATTAACTTCTCGCAAAGCGCCCCTAAGTGTTGGACCCATGTCCCCATGCCAAGCGTTTCAAAGATCCGGGCAAAGGCCGTGAATCTCAGCAGGATAGAAATAATAATATCAGCCTTGTTAAGAACTGCCCCACCGTTGGGCCTTCTCTCAATTTGAGAGGGTTAGGCCATAGTCCACCACGCTGGCCCAGTGCGAGTTAGCGAACTTCACACACCTACGAGAAACTCTCAGGCATGCCGGTTTCCTCACGATGGTTTTCTTCACCGTTAAAGCAAGTGATAGTTTATTTTTAATACGCACATGCTTTTGAAGAGACAGAGATGCGGGCCTGTGTTTGAACCCGAGACCTCTGACATTGCAGTCCAACGGTCTAACCACTAGGCTATCACTGCTGTTAAATTGAATTAATAATCAAAGATGTTTTTAAATATTCTGAATTGGTAACCAGTTACGACATTATGAAAGTAAATGCGTCATTCGTAACTAGTTATGGAAATTTTGTTACAAATGTGGATCGAAGGATTGTTTTCACGTCACGAACGAACGATTTAGCGCAGTGGATAAGAGCTTAAGCCGCTCCGCCCACTGTGTCTAATAGTCGCGGGTTCGATTCCCGCATGGGACAAATCTTTGTGTGATCCACAATTATTTGTTCCGGTCTGGGTATTTGTGTATGTGAATTCTCATGTTTGTAAACGCACCCACGATACAGGAATAAATCCTAGTGTGGGGGCTACGTTTTTCAAAAAAAAAATCGCGACAACACCAAATAGTCAGCGAAGTTGCTATTGGTAGTATCTATCTACATCATCACGCCAGATCCCTTGCGGGGTAGGTGGAAAGTACAGAGTTCCGACAAGTTCTTTCCTTACATACCTCTCTGGCTTCCTCGACTCTCATAGTTCGTCTCATACACACTCGCCGGTTACGGAGACTCTTGACTTGTCCTTCAGATAAGACTCGGTAGTAGTAGTAGATAGATAATAGTTTCTAAGTGGAAACACCTTCACGCTATTCCCCAAGCAGGGGTGGCAGAGGTGTACTGTGTACGCCCACTTTTCACCAATAATGTTCTTTCTTTCTTTCTTTTTTAAAAAAACGTAGCCCCACACTAGGATTTATTCCTGTGCCGTGGGTGCGTTTACAAACATGCAAATTCACAAATACAAATACCCAGACCGGAACAAATAATTGTGGATCACACAAAGATTAGTCCCGTGCGGGAATCGAACCCGCGACTATTAGACACAGTGGGCGGAGCAGCTCAAGCTCTTAACCACTGTGCTAAATCGTCAAGATGTTAGGTCCCAGTAGCGACTTGACGGACGACTTAGTCCAGTGGTAAGACCTTAAGCCGATCCGCCCACTGGATCGAGTGGTTGCAGATTCGATTTCCGCATCATCATCCCGTGTCAGTCCACCTCCTGACGTAGGCCTCTCCCATGGTACGCCACTGAGCTCGATCTTAAGCTATCCTCCTCAAACCTTACGAATATCGTCGCCCCACCTAGCTACAGGGCGCCCTACACTACGTTTGCCGACACGCGGTCTCCACTCAAGAACCAGTTTGCCCCAACGGCCATCGGTTCTGCGGCATATGTGACCTGCCCACTGCCACTTCAGCTTGGTAATTCACAGAGCTATGTCGGTTCCCGCACAGGACGAAAATTTGTGTAACCCTCAAATATCTATTTCGGTCTGGGTTTTTGTGTATGTAAATTTCATATTTATAAACGCAATAATTCTTATTGTTATAAAACCTTTTAAGATAAAAAATGGGAGGTGAATCTATTGTCATTATATCGGGTACAATGCCAGACTACAGTCAGATCCTGGTATCTTTTCCACAAAAAAATTATGCTTTGAACTAAGATGCAAACTCAAGACCTCGTGATCGCTACGTGCAATCGTCACTGCTCCAACGAGGCAGTATAGTGCGACAAGGATCTTTTGGCCCGCGGCCAAAATCGGAACTAACGCTGTCATCAAGTAAAATGTCACTTCATGCCAGTCGCAGAGTTGCCGTCTGCTATAAAATTTCCCCAAGTTATTCTTTATTTAGTAAACGTGCGTTAAAATTTTACTAATTGATAACATGATCCTTGTATCACTTTACGCCCCTACATTATCATCCAAGTGCCAAAAGATTCTTGTCGCATTTTAGTTTCTTAGTATAGATAAAAAATGAAGTAAACAGTACAATAATATTTATGTTGTTAAAGAATATATACGTAAATATAATTCGTTCTAAGAATATTATATTTACTAAATATTATGATTAACGGTACATACTTTTATTTTTTTCCCTGTTAGGGTTCTGTACCACAATGGATGTATACGGAACCCTTATAGGATTACTTTGATGTTTGTCTGTCTATTTGATTAAGACCTTTTTTCTCAGGAATGACTAGACGCATAAAAATCGTAATAATTAAACAGAAGTCACATGAAAGATAGTATCAGTGTGACGGACGATTTAGCGCAGTGGTTAAGAGCTTAAGCCGCTCCGCCCACTGCGTCTAATAGTCGCGAGTTCGATTCCCACACGGAAAAAATCTCTGTGTGATCCACAGTTATTTGTTTCGGTCTGGGTATTTGTGTATGTGAATTTTCATGTTTGTCAACGTACCCACGACACAGGAATAAATCCTAGTGTGGGGATAAGTTTAAAAAAAAAAAATGATGAGATAGGGTGTGCTCCATTAAGTGCGTGCCCGCGCTTGAAATCAGACGACAGAAACAACGACGCGCTCTAAGAGGAGGGGCGCTCGAGGCTTAGTCAGGAGCAGATCGCGCGCAAGCGCGTCGTCTGAGCCATCCTGCCGTCTTTCGAAGCCTGGCAACAGCGGAGGACTGGGTGAATCTTCTACAGGCTTGCTCAATCACTGGTCACGGCTGTTTCGGTGATTATCTGAGCAAGATCGGACGCGAGGCGACGACGGCCTGGCACCATTTTGGTGGGGACTGGGATTCCGCAGAACACACGCTCGTTGAGTGCCAAGCGTAGGCCTCGACGGATCCTGGTCGACCGGATCGGACCGGATCTCTCCGGCCGGCAGTAGTAGCGACTATGCTAGCAGGGGAATCGGCGTGGGGGGCGTATCCTCCTTCTGCGAGGCATTGATGTCCCAGAAAGAGGAGGCCGAGCGCGATCAGGAGAGTGCCGAACCGAATCGGCGAAGGCGACAGCGCCGGGTTGGAGGCACAGCCTACCCAGGCCCTCCAGCCCAACAGCCCGGGGCTTTATAATACGGGCTAACTTATGTCCCTCCTGTTGTAACATCTGGCAGGGGACCCTGCCTGCACCAACATAAGCAGGGGGGTATGTGGGTCGTGGGATGCTGGGGCGGGGGGCGTAAGCGTCCTTCACGTGTGGCCCATGGCGCCATGAGCACCCAGAAGGCGGGCTCTTCGGAGCACGACACAGAGGGGCGCCGGTGTGTTCCTAATGGAGATCACGGGACCTCTCCCCAAAGTGTCGATGCCGGCCACCGTGGGGTTTTAGTTGGTAAGAGTCCAATATGCCCCGCCAGCTTCCCCTGAGGCTGGCGGAAGTCCATGAGGATTTCCCCACGTAAAAAAGGTTCTTTTCTGTGTGGCCCACAAATATTTGTTCCGGTCTGGGTATTTGTGTATGTGAACTTTCATGTTTGTAAAAGCACCCACGACACAGGAATAAATCCTTGTGAGTGGCTACATTTTTAAGATAAATAACAGTGTAATAGGGCGCGAGCCTATTGTCATTATATCGGGCACAATTCTAGACTCCGGACTGATACTGGGAATATTTCTATCGAAAAATTGCACTGCCTGACCTAGGATTTGAACCCAGGGCTTCGTGTATAGGCAGTATAGTGCTACAAGGATCTTTTGGCACGTGGCCAAAATCCGAACTAACACTGTCATTGAGTAAAATGTCACTTCATGACAGTTTGCTGAGTTCGCTGGAGCATACAAGTTCTTTTTACAAGTAATTTTTTTTAAACGTAGCCCCACACTAGTATTCATTCCTGTGTCGTGGGTGCGTTTACAAACATGAAAATTTACTTACACAAATACCCAGACCGGAACAAAAAATTGTGGATCACACAAAGATTTGTCCCGTGCGGGAATCGAACCCGCGACTATTAGACACAGTGGGCGGAGCGGCTTAAGCTCTTAACCACTGCGCTAAATCGTCCGCCGCATCCACATTTTACTTGGAATGTTCGTAGTTTTGTCTGTCTGTTTGTCTTTCCGGTTCAAATTCACTTTCGAGTACCCAATTGAGCTGAAGTTTGACCCACGTATGTTATAAATAGCCTAGTGGTTAGACCGTTGGACTGCAAAGTCACAGGTCTCGGGTTCAAACCCAGGCACGCACCTCTGTCTTTTCGAAAGCATGTGCGTATTAAAAATTAATTATCACTTGCTTTAACGGTGAAGGAAAACATCGTGAGGAAACCTGCATGCCCAAGAGTTTCTCGAAGGTGTGTGAAGTTCGCCAACTCGTACTGAGCCAGCGTGGTGGACTATGGCCTAAACCCTCTCAGTTTGAGAGGAGGCCCGTGCCCAACAGTGGGACAGTTTCTTAACAGGGCTAATATTATTTATTTTTATTATGTTATAAATTCGGGGAGGAAAAAGTATAAATGTTACAATGCGATAATATGGAGCGGGTCTGCTGATGGAGTCGGAAGGAAGCCATAGGAACTCCTCCACTAATCAAGATATCTTCGTTGGGTTTTTGTTATAAAAGCTTGGTAAAAAGGTATTAAAAATACCGTTATATATAGTTATAAGTTTAAATTATTTTACTTGGTAGGAATGTTTAAGATTTTATTAAAAAAGAAAACAACACCGTCACGCCTATATTCCCCAAGCGGAGGTGGCAGAGGTGTACTGAGTACACCCACGTTTCGCCGACGATGTTAGGTCCCATGTAATAGGGGGCGAGCCTATTGCCATATACCGGACAAAATTCCAGACTCCGGACTCGTACTGGGAAGTTTTCGTTAGAAAAACTAGTATTGTCCGACCTAGGATTTGAACGCAGAACCTCGTGAACATTTATTTTTATTTTGTTCTATAATTCAATTTGGTTTACTGAGTCCATATGGTGCAGCTTGATTCAGTCGTTGGGCAAGTGCGTACTCTTGAGTTATTTATTTATACTTAATGCACAGTTGGTACATAGGCGGACTTAATGCCGCTGGCGCGTAGCCTCAAAACCGACTCCATGACTGGCATGCCCCCGCTGTCCCGCCCTTCAGGCGCACCCCCAGCCTTCAACGACGACGAAAAGGCCGAGCTTCTCGCTGACTCCCTCGAGAGCCAGTGCACCCCCAGCTCACAGTCCGTCGACCAGTCCCACGTCGACGCGGTCGACAGGGAAGTCGAGGGCAGGGCATTCCTCCCCCCCGCCGATTCCTTACCTCCTATCACCCAAACGGAAGTCGAAGATCTCATTATGGGTCTCAAAACTAGAAAAGCCCCCGGATCTGACGGCATTTCGAATCGCGTTCTGAAATGCCTGCCCGCCCAATTCATCTGCCTCTTAGTGACCATATTAAACACCGCCATGACGAACTGCACCTTCCCCGCTAAGTGGAAGGAAGCAGACGTCACAGGCATTCCCAAGCCCGGCAAACCTCGTAATCTCCCCGCGAGCTACCGTCCTATCAGTCTTCTCAACTCCCTGGCTAAGGTCTACAAGCGCCTACTTCTGGCGCGGCTCAAAGACTTTGTAGTGTCCAGGGGCATCCTTATCGACGAGCAGTTCGGCTCTCGAGCCAAACACTCCTGCGTCCACCAAGTGCACCGCATCACGGAGCACATCCTCTCCGGTCTTAACAGACCCAAACCCGTCTACACGGGCGCCCTCTTCTTCGACGTCGCGAAGGCATTCGACAAAGTCTGGCACAACGGCTTGATCTACAAGCTCTACCAAATGGGTGTGCCGGACAGACGCTAATCATACGAGACTTCTTGTCAAATCGCGCCTTCCGATATCTCGTCAAAATAACGGTCTTCACTCCCCACTCCACCCGAGCTGGAGCCCCGCAGGGCTCAGCTCTCTCGCCCCTCCTGTTTAGCCTTTACACGAACGACATTCCTCGTTCGAAATAAGGTGACGCTTTACAAAACTTGCGTTCGACCCATCATGGCTTATGCGTGTGTTATGTTCGGGCATTCGGCCCCCTCTCACATCGATAAACTCCAAGTGGTTCAAAACCGCTTCCTCCGTAAAGCCGTAGGAGCCCCCTGGTCCGTACGAAATGTCGATCTCCACTCCGATCTAGGTCTCGAACCTATTCGCGCCTTTATTAAAAAGGCGACAACACGACACTTCGCGAACGCATCTACCCATGCGAATCCGTTAATCGTATCCGCCTCTTCAAGGCGCCCTCGAGTGTGTCGCCCCTTGCCCTTCTGGCTCGAGCGTAGTGGTTGCAGGCTCGCCCTTAAGTCCGGTGAAGCTGTAAAGGCCTCGCGGCCAACAGCGTACATCACTCACACACACACACACACACGCCTTAGGCATTTTCTGCCAGTCTACCTTAGGGTGATGCAGAAACTAGTGAAGCAGGTGCAAATCCGAGTTAGGTGAGAAAGAAAGACAGAAATAGCGAAAAATAAATATTAAATCATACAATCAAAAGTATAAATATATATGGACCTATAATATAATACATACATATACATAATTATATAAACTAGTGGTCGCCCATAGGTCAATATTCGACCTACTCTTTCATCGTTTGCTGGTTATGTTTGACATTCAGTAAGACTATAGACGAAAAATATTAAAGACAAACATCAATTTGACGTGTATTGTGTCAAATACGTAGAAGTGTGTGTAATGTTTTTCTTTATTGATTTAATGTATTTTTTATGAATAATTTAAAAAAAATATTAACTTTCCCCACTGCTTCTCTATATAAACTATAAGTGCGGGAAATTTCATACTCCTCCGTCCGCGCAATTTTCGTAAAAATGGGTTAAAAGTTTTTGCTTCACGTATTAATATATAAATAAATAAACATAAAATATATACGAATGTCTACCTTGGACAAGTTGTCCAATTTGGTAGGAACAACTTCGAGAAAGAAATCAACCGCAGGATCCAATTGGGTTGGGCAGCATTTGGCAAACTACGTCACGTTTTCGCTTCGCCTATACCGCAATGCCTGAAGACTAAAGTCTTTAACCAATGCGTTCTACCTGTTATGACTTACGGGGCCGAGACGTGGACACTCACAGTGGGACTAGTCCACAAACTCAAAGTCGCACAGCGGGCTATGGAGCGAGCTATGATCGGCGTTTCTTTGAAGGATAAAATTCGTAACGAGGTAATCCGACAAAGAACCAAAGTTACCGACATAGCTCGCAGACTCAGTAAGCTAAAGTGGCAATGGGCTGGTCACATCTGCAGAAGGACTGACGGCCGATGGAGCAAGCGTGTCCTAGAGTGGAGACCGCGACTTGGTAAGCGTAAGGTAGGACGGCCCCCAGCTAGATGGACCGACGACCTCAAGAAGGTCGCTGGGACGGACTGGATGCGGAAGGCGGGGGACCGTGTGCAATGGCGCGTGTTAGGAGAGGCCTATGTCCAGCAGTGGACTACGATAGGCTGATTGATTGATTGATTGATTGATATACGAATAGCTATATATATATATATATATTAGACATAGACTTATACTATATTAACGTTGAGATTCTGCCAAGGTTTTGTGCAGATAATCCTGCACTCCTGTTCTGGAATAACACCGATCGTTTGCCATCCTGACGTCCAGTGGTAGTGCATTCCATAGCAAGATAGACTGCACAAAGAAAGAAGAGCGAACAAAGTCCAAGTTACTAAGCGTTTTACTAAGCGGTACGCTTATTTCACAGCTACAGTCCTACAAGGATCTTTTGGCCCGCAGCCAAAATCGGACTTCATGACAGTCGCAGTGTTGCCATCTGCTATGAAATTTACTCAGTTCTTTTTTACTTCGTAACCATGCGGACCCACCTGTTGATATATTTCCGCGGAAATAGTACAAATTTACTAAAATATTTCTCACCAAAGCCTGTCACTCTCATCAAAGTGATCGAATCTGACCATTAAAAGAACTGTTCAAAGTAACTATCATGACGGTCCCATGTCAATATATTTAGGAAAACTTTATGTATACTAGAAAAAATTTAGATCTTTTAATCAGCTAGGTGATAGGCATTGCTATAACACACGACATAGAAATAAATTAGACCAACCGCAGTTTCGTCTGTCAAAAATTCACACGTCTTTCATGGGGCACTGTGTTAGATTTTATAACAAAATTCCCATTGACGTCACTAAACTTAGTGAAAATAAGTTTAAAGCTTGTGTAAAACGAACACTTTGTAAGCAAGCTTATTATTCAATAGAAGATTATTTAAAAGATAAAAATGCTTGGATAGATGCTATTCCAGCTCCACTTGAGTCATGACAACCTATTCAACTGTTGTTAGTTACCATTTCCTCTCTTCCTTCTATTAATTTAACACAATATGTACTTTTTTTTGTAAATGAGGGAACCATGTAGCCTCTCATAAATAGTATTATTCGCTTAGACTCACCTGATGTTCTCCCATACCCCACAACAGAATGTAGATGAAAAAGTTTGTAATTTCTTATTTTAAAAGAGTAACCGTGGAGTTTCTTGCCCTTCTTCTCCACAGGAATGACATTCCGAAGTGGCGGTAGTCTTTGTTACTTTTCTGACGATTCATAAATACTGTAATGGTTTACATGAATAAAAAATATTCTGATTCTGATTCAAAAGATTCTTGTAGCACTATACGCCCCTGCACCCCTTGACAATATCATCCATGTGCTAAAGATCCTTATCGCACTTTAGTTTCTTAGTATATATATATAGATAAAAAATTAAGTAAACAGATTAATAATATTGTTGTTTAAGAATACAGATGTAAATACAATTCGTTCTAAGAAAATTCATTACGAAGCTGAAACGTGGCCACTCACCGTGCGGCTTGTCCACCAATCCAAGGTCGCTCAGCGAGCTATGGAGAGAGCCATGCCCAGGGTTTCTCTTAGGGATCGAATCCGGAACGAAGTTATTCGTCAGAGAACCAAGGTTACCGACATAGATCAGCGAATTAGCAAGCTCAAATGGCATTGGGCAGGTCACGTTGGTATGTCGCAGAACTCATGGCCGTTGGGGCAGACTGGCTCTTGAGTGGAGACCGCGTGTCGGCAAACGTAGTGTAGGGCGCCCTGTAGCTAGGTTGGGCGACGATATTCGTAAGGCAGCGGGCAGGGATTGGAGGAGGAGAGCTGAAGATCGAGCTCAGTGGCGTGCCATGGGAGAGGCCTACGTCCAGCAGTGGACTGACACGGGCTGATGATGTTGATGAAATATATATGTATATATATATGATTAACAGTATATGGTTTTATTTTTTCCTGTTAGGGTTCTGTACCTCAATGTATATAAAAGGAACCTTTATAGGATCACTTTCTTGTTTGTCTGTATATTTGATTAAAACCCTTTTTCTCAGAAACGACTGGACGATAAATATCAAAGATAGACGATTAGGCTCAGTGGTTAAGAGCTTAAGCCGCTCCGCCCACTGGGTCGATCAGTCGCGGGTTCTATTCCAGCACGGGACAAATCTTTGTGTGACCCACAATTATTTGTTTCGGTCTGGGCGTGTGTATGTGAATTTTCTATCTATCTATCTATCTATAACCTCACGCCAGATCCCTTGCGGGGTAGGCAGAGAGTACAGAGTTCCAACAGGTTCTTTCCTTACATACCTCTCTGGCTTCCTCGACTCTCATAGTTCGTCTCATACACGCTCGCCGGTTACGGAGACTCTTGACTTTTCCATCAGATAAGACTCGGTTTATTTGGTCGTGGTAAGATAGTCTAGGTCTTCCCCGGTACCTGCATCCTTCCACTTTCACATTGTATATCTGTTTTGTCATTCTTTCTTCTGACATTCTTTATATATGCCCAAACCAACGGAGCATGCCCTTTCTCATCTTTACACCGATACTATCTTTCATACCTACTCGCTGTCTTACTATGCTGTTGCTAATGCGGTCGGTCAGCTTCACTCCGCACATCTTCCGCAGAGCTCGCATTTCTACCGCATTTATCCTACTTTCATTCTCCTTCTTACATACCCAGCTCTCGCAACCATATAACAGCGTTGAGACAAGAACTCCGTTATGTATGGCCAGCTGCGCCTTATGGCTTAAGTGCCGGCTCCCGAGTAGCTTTCCCATCGCACCATTCACTCTGTTCCCTGCACTCACTCTTCTCTCTATGTCAGCGGTGTATTTCCCATCCTTACTGAAGGCGCATCCAAGATATACAAACTCATTCACTTGCTCCAGCACATCGTTACCAACCACAATCCTTACATTCGTTCTGGTTTCTTCCCTTTCAAAAACCATAATCTTGGTTTTCTTCACATTCAAGTGTAAGCCATTGATCATGCAGTCGTCTTTCATAACTGTGACTAGTGTTTGCAGATCAGTGGCTGTTGGCGCTATTAAAACCGCGTCATCTGCATAAAGTAGATGGTTTACCACTAAGTCACCCATTTGTACACCTTCATTCATCGCTCTCAGTCTTTGAAGACTTTTGTCCAGATATATTATAAACAGTCTAGCGGACAACACGCAACCCTGCTTGACGCCGATTTTAACGTCAAACCAAGGTGACCTGTTACCACCCACCCGTACGCATGCCTTGCAGTCCACATAAGTGGACTGGACGGCTCGCAACAGAGTGCCATCTATACCATACTCTGGCAAAATGTCCCAAAGTCTCTTTCGCACAACTCTGTCAAATGCCTTCTCCAGATCTACAAAACCGCAGAAAACCTTCCGGCCCACTGCCAGATGCTTCTTTACGATGTTGCGGAGTGAGAAGACTTGATCCGAACATCCTCTTCCAGACCTGAAACCCCCTTGTGCCTCGCACAACATTCCATCGGACTTCACGCGCATTCTCCGTTCAATAATTTTACCGTATGTGAATTTTCATGTTTGTAAACGCATCCACGACACAGGAATTAATCCTAGTCATGTCCACGTAGACAACTTGAGCAGCCATTACCTCCCTCGACCATATTGGAGGGCAGGAAGTGACCCGTACCAAATAGCCACTGCAAGCATAGACTTTTTTGTGAGCATGACCAATCCCAGACCCCAGAGAGCAGTCAGAAAAAGTCTACAAAAGGAGCAATACTTCGAGCTCGTTTGGCACTACTAAGGTTGATGGTCCCTTACTGGTGTAAAAAATGGTAAGTTTTAAGTCAATGAAATCAAAATATATGGCCGTTTAAACACTCATCAAAACTTATAGAATACTTCCCGGTCAGCTTGAATCATGAAATTTGGCAAAAAGAAACCTATATGGTACACCGTACCGGTTTCTAATAGACCATGACTTATCTGATGGATAGGTCTCATAAAAAAACCTAGAGTTGCTCAGCGAACTATAGAAATAGAAGAACCAAGGTCACCTACATAGCCCATAGGATTAGAAAGCTGAAGTGGCAATGGGCTGGCCACATAGCGTGCAGATCGGACGGTAGTTGGAGCAGAGAATTTCCAGAGTGGGGACTACGTATTGGCAAGCGCAGTGTGGGACGGCTGGCTACCAGATAGACCGACGATCTTGTGAGGATCGCAGGAAGTCGTTGGATGCAGGTGGCATCGGAACGGTTGCGCTGGATAGCGAGCAGACAAGTATAGGCTGAGATGATGTCTTATCTGAAGGGCAATTCAAGAGTGTCCGTAACCGGCGACCGTGTATGACCGAACTATGAGAGTAGGACGCCAGAGAGGTAGATAGATAGAATACTCTTTATTGTACACCAGTGATATTTACAATTAATTACATAAAAAATAAAGTAACGACACCTAGGTACAATTGGCGGTCTTATTGCTAAAAGCAATTTCTTCCAGAAATAAACCTATTTAAAACATATTGTCATAATATTACCTACATACATATCATATTTATAATACAACATTATATACATCCATATATACACATATATTACTATGCAAATATATAAAAATATCTTATACACAATACAGACAGTGTGCCGTAGAGAGTTTATAAATGACGAAAAGTGGTGGTGAATCATCTTTTTAAAGGACGCCAACGAATTTGCACGACGGACTGTCACAGGCAATGCATTCCACAAGCGAACGGCTTGATTAGAAAAGGATTTATCGAAGTAGTTGGTAGAATGCATTGGTGTTTCAAGCTTTAGATTCTCCGATGATCTTAGAAACCTTGAATGTGTTTCGTGAAGGAATTCAAATCGTTCTTTGAGGTAAATGAGAGATGTTGGATTAGATAAGATATTATAAAGAAGAGATAATATTTGAGCATTCCGGCGAAGGGGAACTGGTAACCACCTGAGTCATAAACGAAATTCAGAAATGTGATTTGCGAAGACCAAACATGAATCTAATGCAAAAATTTTGAAGTCGCTCAAGCTTGTTATATTGGTTCTCTGTGAGATCAAGATAGCTGGAGTCTGCATAGTCGATTATAGGGATAAGAATAGAATGTGCGAGAGTAATTTTAGTGGCAGTAGGGGGAAAATTGCGCAGTCTTCTCAAGGACCCTGGATAGCAAAAATTTTGCGACTAACTTCTTGAAGTTGCGGACCCCAAGTGAGATTGGTGTCAATATAAATCCCCAAGTTTTTAACAATTTTGGTTATTGGTATGGTAATATCGTCACACTTAATTTGGGGTAGTTGTGACCAATCAATCATTATGGAGAAGAAGTCAATCTGGAGCTATCAATAATAATAACCTGTATCTTAGTTGGGGTGACTTTGAGCCCAAATTCCTTACTCCAAGTACTTATTTTGGTTTGATCATCATTAATTGTCTTAACAGCTTCCGATAACTCGACTAACGGAGCTTGAGTGTAGATTTGTAAATCGTTAGCATAAAGGTGGTATGAACATTGTAGTTGGTTGGGAATAGAGTTAATAAAAACAGCGAAGAGTAGAGGAGAGAGAACGCCACCCTGTGGAACACCGGCATTAGTGTTGCACCAAGAAGAGTAGTTTTCTTCAATGCGAACACGTAGCCGGCGCCCAAGCAGGTGGTTACGAAACCAGTCAATCGCTGTTGGAGATATGTTAATAGAGCGAAGAATCCCAAGTAGAACATCAAAGTCCACAGTAATTAAAGCATTACTATAGTCAAGCAGTGTAAGTATAGTTAAATTACTATTTTCCATTCCTGACCTTATATAATCCGAAATATTCACCAACGCAGTAACGGTACTGTGACCAGGACGGAAGCCAGACTGGAAAGGATTAAGAAGGGAATTTTTATGGAGAAGGTCTGTAAGGAAAGAATCTGTTGGATTTTCGTAGTATCTGCCTACAAGGGACTTAGCGTGATGATATCATTTTCACTTCATATTATAAAACAAAGTCTTCCGCCGTGTCTTTCTATCTGAACGCGGTAAACTCAATAACTACCTAACGGATGTTCATAAGGTTTTCACCAAAGGATAGAGTGAATCAAAAGGAAGGTTCATATGTATAATTTACCCGTGTGAAGCCGGATGGGTCGCTAATAGATAGATATATAGAAAATAAAGTTAGTACAACCCTATAGTGAAGCATTACTAATTGAAAGGTGACAGATGGTTCATATCATGATAACTTAAACGCATTAGTAATTAACCACAATTTTACTGGAACTGATTATTAATAAACATAAATAAAATTGTCCTTATGATAGCAATATTTATATAAAATTCTGTTTGATGTCTGAACGTAAAAAGCACACCCTACATTCCCCAAGCGGGTGCAGGACACCCATTGACGATGTATCCCTTGGTATGAAGCGACCCGGAGTGCTGTGGGACCACGGTGTGAATGGAGAAAAACAAGGAATTTAAAAAAAAAGGTTTTTTGTTTAAAACAATGTTCGCTTTATTATTATTTAAAAAAATAGTTTAATATCTCCTAATAAAAAACTGCCAATCATTTATATTTAGGGGAACGTCATTAGGAAGAAACCTATTTCGTCGAGTGGCATTTACTAGTAGGTTCCATGTATAGAAAGATTTTATTCTGTAATTTTTGATAAAAATCGTCATCGATATCAAAGCAATAAAAATAAAAGCATTAAAAATATGATTTATACGTACGTAAGCATGTTTCATTTGCAAATTTAGTACTTATTTAAAACGTGTTGCGTGTGCGTGTGTGTGTGTGGCTGTGTGCGCGTGTGTGTGTGTATGTGTGTGTGTGCGCGCGCGTGTGTGTGAGTGTGTGTGCGAGTGTGCGTGCGTGCGTGCGTGAGTGCGTGCGTGCGTGCGTGCGTGCGTGTGTGCGTGCGTGCGTGCGTGCGTGCGTGCATGTGTGTGTGGGAATGATCTACGCTGTTGGCCGCGGGGCCTTTACAGCTTCGCCGGACAAGAGGGCGAGAATGCAACCACTATGCTCGAGCCAGAAGGGCAAGTCGGCAACTAGCTCGAGGGCGCTTCAAGGAGGAACGGCCTCGGCTTGGGAATTCGCTATGGGGGAGGGCGTATACTAGGTGACTCGCCGTGGTGCTCTGCACCGGCCTTCGGATATTGGATTCTTGGAGCTCGCCGGCGAGGTCAGTGTCTGATCATGTGTGCGGTATCTGTATCCGAAAGAAGGGATGTAAGGGCATCGGGAGGGTCGGTGAGAACATGCCGCGGACGGCGGTAGCGGCTGATAGGGAGGGAGTTAGATTCGTAGTCGGCGGCGGCTACGATTAGCGGATTTCTATGATTGGACGCGGTCGCGAAATATCGGGTTGTCGCCTTTTTAATAAAGGCGCGAATAGGTTTGAGACCGAGATCCACCAGCAGGTGTCCACAAACCTGCCTCCACAGCACAGCACTGGCTCCACGTGCTGGAGTATGTGAGTCCACTTCCATTTGTGAGAGAAGGCCTTAGCCCAACACTGGGCCAATAGAGGTTGCTATTATTATATGTTCGTTTCAGATTAAATTGTAAGATTGATAGAAAAAATATATAAAAAAATATTTTAAAGGGTAACCGTGGAGTTTCTAGGCCTTCTTCTCCACAAGAATGACATTCCAAAGTGGTGGTACAGTCTTTGTTTCTTTTATAGGATTCATAAATCCTATAATGGTATACATGAATAATAGATAAATATTCTGATTCTGATCACTAGCCGTCGAATGTAGGTCTTGGTGTTCGCTACGCGCATTGCATTTACCCACCGGAGCGGTGTAATTTATTTTAATTAATATATCTAAGCGTACCCACAAAAAGGAACTAGTTTTAATAAAACCGTTTCACTATAAAACACGTTTGCCCGCCATCTTGGACTTGACATTTGACCGTGATCAATTGTACATTGAGTCAGTTGTCATTGCGCAGGCTAGTATAGCGCATGCGCGAGAAGTTACAGTGCCATACGAAATCACCGTTATATCATGTAAGTATTATTTTTCTATTGTATTTTTAATTGTACTAACTAAACTATATTTCCATGATTTAACAGACCGTGTCTTATCTGAAGGACAAGTCAAGAGTCGCCATAACCGGCGAGCGTGTATAAGACGAACTATGAGAATGGAGTAAGCCAGAGAGGTCTGTAAGGAAAGAACCTGTTGGAGCTCTGTACTTTCTGCCTACCCTGCAAGGGATCTGGCGGGATAGACAGAATTATTTCGGTTCAATAGTTTTCGTGTTTATCGATTACATACTCTCTAAATCAGAGCTAGAAGAGAGAATCTAGTTTTGGTGACCCCCATACTGGTTGACTTGCTCTTCAGATAAGATATTAAAATATACCATTTACCGTTATTTGACATCATGGCATTCCCATTTCCATGTTGGCAGCTTGGTACTGTGGTGAAGAGCTTAAGCAGCCCTGCCCACAGGATCGTGTAGTCAAGGGTTCAACTCCTACATGGAACAAATATTTGTGTCACCCATAAATATTTGTTTCGGGATGTATGATGTGTATATGAATTTCACGACACTGGAATAATTCCTAATGTGAGGCTACATTTTTTTCTAAGAAAGAAATTGATGGAAGGAACCTGTTGAAACTCTTCTCTGCCTACCCCGCTGGCGTGATCGTATGTCTTGATAGAAGTAAAAAATATAAAATTTAAATATATTAAATAGCACGTTCAGCCGTTGGTCCCGATTATCACTTAATGTGGTAGTCGTTAAGCCGAGTTGGAAGCCTTATGCGCGGCTCCATCCGGCGGCTTATCCTCCACCGCACTGGCTCCACGTGCCACGTGTGACCTGATCTCTCTCACCTCGATTTATGAGAGAAGGCCAGCTTCGGCCAGCAAGAACGTCAGAAGAAAGAATGACAAAACATATATACAATGCGAAAGTGGAAGGATGTAGATACCGGGGAAGACCTAGACTATCTTACCATGAACAAATAGACCGTGTCTTATCTGAAGGGCAAGTCAAGAGTCTCCGTAACCGGCGAGTGTGTATGAAAAGAACTCTGAGAGTGGAGGAAGCCAGTGAGGTATGTAAGGAAAGAACCTGTTGGAACTTTGTACTTTCTGCCTACCCCGCGAGGGACCTGACGAGAGTATAGGCTTATTCAGTAGCTAGTTTATTCATTATATAAATTTGTATGTGGGAAAATTTCATCTCAATAGTTAAATATGTATCACTTATCATTGTACGGGTTGGTTCAGAGGTTACTCACTAGTTAACTGTTTACGAGAATTCAGTTAGATAAAACTGTTATGATTACATTCGAAGAACGTAATCTTGTGTTTTAAGTGTTGTGCTAAACAATTTGTTTTTATGTGGATTATATGAAAAAGAAGGTGAAGTTAAAACAATATGTTATGAACAAAAAATAAACATTGCCAAACACTTTCATTAACTCAAATACATGGCACATCCAGCTACGCTTGATCTTTGTATTTACAGATTTAACAAAGCTTGTTAACTGCCGAAGTATTCACACTTAAATCAATCAATTAATCAGCCTATCGTAGTCCACTGCTGGACATAGGCCTCTCCTAACACGCGCCATTGCACACGGTCCTCCGCCTTCCGCATCCAGTCTGTCCCACCGACCTTTTTGAGGTCGTCGGTCCATCTAGCTGGGGGCCGTCCTACCTTACGCTTACCAAGTCGCAGTCTCCACTCTAGGACACGCTTGCTCCATCGGCCGTCGGTCCTTCTGCAGATGTGACCAGCCCATTGCCACTTTAGCTTACTGAGACTTACTGGGCATAGTCCCAACCTAATTCTGGGAAGTTGTAGTAAAAAAAAATACACTCATTTTTGTAACTGTATATACTGGGTGGATTTTTAAGACGGGGCAGTAAGGGCAACTACCTCGACCGTTATAGATACCTTTTTTATATACATTTTGTGGGTACACCCTTTCCTCCAAAATGGTCGAGGGGAGTGATGGCTTCAGTAGTCAGACTCGTGAACGGGTGCTGCTTGTGGGGACTGGTCCATCTGGAATACTAGACTTTTTTATAAATAACATCATTAGATTAATATATCGATCGTAAGCTTCACACTGGAGCTAGATCGTAAACTATTTAATTGTAACCTCAACATTGTATCCACAGAATATAATTGAAAAAAAAGAAAAAACAAAAGGGAGAGTAGTAAATAAAAAAATCTTTAAAAATAACCGACCTCAAAAAGCAAAAAATAAATATTTGAAGTCGGTACCGGTTAGTGCAGTCGGTTACTTGGCACCGACTTCAAATATTTATTTTTTACCTGTTGAATCGGTTTTTTTTAAAGATTTTTATTTTACTATTTTAAGTGACAAGTGAATTATTTATAATATTTATGTACCTATATTATATTATTTTGCTGAGTTGTACAGCAAGGTATCTACAGGATTGATATAATCATTATATTAATACGTGAAGCAAAAACTTTGTACCCCTTTTTAGGAAAATTGCGCAGACGGAGGAGTATGAAATTTCCCACATTTATAGTTTATATAGAGAAGGAGTTCATTAAAATCAAAAATCATTAAAATCAAATTATGCATTAAAAATACATTAAATCGATAAAAAAAGCATTACACACACTAACATGAATATGACACAACACACTTCAAATTGAGAAAAGATTAATATTATTTGTCTATAGTCTTACTGAATGTCAAACATAACCAGCAAGCGATGAAAGAGTTTTTACAAAAAACATCGCTTACAAAGAAGTTTTGTATCATTAATTAAATTATCGAAATATGTATGTCAAGTTCAATGGACAGCATTTTCTTTATCGCATGGTTTATAGTTACAATAAAAAAAAAATTAAAAAGATATTCTTTATTTTAATCATTTTTTGTTTTATTTAAATTTCATATAATTTGTTTGAAAAAAATAGGCAAATTAACAGTGTACCCTTGGCGAAATCTGTGATTATAGAAGTATAGTCTTCGACAATAGAACCTTAATAATGTTCAAACTTATAATTTAAATTAATTATGGTCGAATTTCGACCCATGGGCGATCACTAATAACGGAATCTATACATTTCTGCAGTTCGCCGTTAAGGAGCCCCCTGTTGTATCTTCAAATTTCAAAGTTCAATACCGATTTTATTAAAATGGGACCATCTCGAAACTATACTAAACCCAACCCAAAAAGAATCATCAAAATCAGTTCATAAATAAAGACGTTATACAAAAACACAGACGAATTGTCGACCCCCTCCTTTTTTGAAGTCCGTTAATATTCTGATTAGTTAGTTCTATGGCAGGGTACCTATAGGATTGACGTAATACCCATAATATCACAATCTACACATTCGTACTGTTTGTCGTCAAGGAGTTCCCTGGTGTATCTTTCAAGTCCAAGGTCCAATACCGATGAAATTAAAATGGGACCACCTTGGAGCTATACTGAACCCAATGCAAAAAGAATCATCAAACTCGATTCATAATTGGCGGAATGATCGCGTAACGTACATCCAAAAAAAATAACATACAGTCGAATTGAGAACCTCCTCCTTTTTAGAAGTCGGTTAAAAAGATAAGCCCCGCTGAGTTTCTTTGCTGGATCTTCTCATTGGAGGCCGCGTTCCGATGTGGTGCTAGATTAGCAGTTAATTATATTTAAAAAAATGATTATGGACTATTTGTAAGCGCCCCTACAGGGATTATACAAAATAAATTACTCAAGTTTCAGTTAGAGTTTTTAGAGGATCGCCGTGGCAATATACAACAAAACCTTGTCTGATACCAATCGATCCTGTTTCTTAGAACGATTAAAAGAAGTGTAAGTGTAACACTTTGTTCCAAAATGTATGGGAAAGGGTTCTTGCGACTTCAGACGACCGACGGACGATTTAGCGCAGTGGTAAAAAGCTTAAGCCGCTCCGCCCTCTGTGTCTAATAGTGGCAGGTTCGATTCCCGCACGGGACAAATCTTTGTGTGACCCACAAATATTTGTTCCGGTCTGGGTATGTGAATTTTCATGTTTGTAAAAGCACCCAGCACGACACAGGAATAAAACCTAGAGTGGGACGTTTTTAAAAAAAAAAGGACTTTTCTGGTACTCTAACCCCAGTTGGTCCAATTGCAGTATTTGATCCTTATAATTAACAGGATCGATAGACATTGAAAAAAGTTTTTGTGTAAATTGCCCATTTTCTTGCTGACAGCACATTTTTTTAAAAGTCTGTTCATGCAGTGCAAAATGTCGCAAATAGTTAAGGATAGTCTCCTCAGACTGTTTTTCTGTAGCTGCAGCGGTTGAGGTAGCAGCCCTTACAGCCCCGTCTCAAAAATCCACCCTTTTTGTTGTCGTACTTAGTGTAATGAGAAACAGCATGCTTCGGTGGTTCGGACATAAAGAAAGAATGACCAACACACTACGAAAGGGAACGGATGTAGGTACCGGGGAAGAATTAAACTATCTTACCGTACCCAAATATACCGTGTTTCATCTGAAGGGTAAGTTAAGAGTCTCCCTAACCGGCGAGCCTTATAAGACGAACTTTAAGAGCAGAGGAAGCGAGTGAGACCCGAAGTTTTGTTATTCTCTGATGTGCTATGCTGAATATATATTTTTCACAAGCCTTTATTTAACTAACAATGTTCATATGTCCGTCTGACTGCCTTTCCGATTTCAATTTAAGATCCATTTTTCAAGCACTCGCGGTTATCCGATTGAGTTGAAATGTTGGCGTAACTTATGTAAGTTCGGTGACAATACTATGGTACCATGGAGCTGGTCTGATAATAGAGTCTGAATGTGGCTATAGGAACATGCCAAATATAAAACGTAAGCCCCTCGGGTTTAGGCTTGTTAGATTGGTATTGACAAGTACTATACAACCAGATAGTGTTCAGGGTCTGATGATGAAGCCGAAAGGTGACCAATGGAACCACCCAACTAATCAATATAACCCCACCGTGTTTGGGCTCGTTGGATTTATCATGATGAGTACTTTATACCCAGAAACCAGAAGGTGTGCATGGTCTGATGATGGAGCCGGAAGGAAGTCATAGGAACTCCTCGACTAAGCAAGAAATCTTCGTTAAGTGTTTGCCATAAAATCTTATTTCAAAAAAGGTCCTATAATTAACAAAAAATAATTTCATATTACTTATACGACCTAAGTCTCGGACCCAAGACCTCATGATTGCAAGGCCTACGACTAGACTGACGACGCAGTCTGGTACATGAAATAAAACAATTTTTTGGATTTTATCGCAGTTTATTTTTGTTTTTTTTTTCGGTTAGAAAGATGGTTTGCAAGGAGCGTCCATCCACTTGAGAATTGAGATCCTGTAACTAATATAATCAAATCCAAAACCAAGCATAACACTGCATGACCTCAAGACACCGTGAGCTCATTCTACGTAAATCGGACTAACAAAAATGATTCAAAATTTTGAGGGTACCCTCCAATAACTATGACTTTTGGACGTCAAACACCTCAATCCCCTCCCATGATCATGCTCATGCTCATGGGTGCTGCAAAGCACTCGAAACGCCTTTTGAAAAAAAACCTTTTTAAATCAAGCTTTCATAGCAAAAATACAAAGAAGATATCTTGCTTAATTGAAGATTTCCTACAGCTGACTTCCGGCTCATCAGATCCTGGACACTATCCAGGTCTAAAGTACTCGTCATGACAAATCCAACAAGCCCATAAGGGTGTGGTTATTTTAAGTAGTTGGCCTACCTTTCGGCTTCATCATCAGTCCCTGGACACTCTGGTTGTAAAGTACTAGTCAATATCTCTGTAATAAACCGAACGAGGGACTCACCTTATACTGTTCACATGTTCCTATGGCTACCTTCCAGCTCCGTCATGACTTTTCCAATCATGGGCTCATGAAGCTTCTTTACAGTACTTTAGGTCGTACTAAGCTGGAACCCAGCGCATCGGTGTGGCATCCATATACTTTACATGTAGAAAAGGTTCAGAAAGCGTTCCTCAGACATTTATATAAACGAATTTTTGGCAGCTATCCTTTTATGTATCCTACCAAGTTCTTGGTGGGCTATCTAGGATACAATTCTTTGCAAGTAAGAAGAGGCATGGATCAAATTGTCACCTCAATGAAAATTCTTCGGGGCAAAATTGATGCCCCTAACCTGCATAATGCCTGCAAATTGTCGGAACAGGAAGCATAGACTGTTTTCTGTTCCAACATGTAGAACAGTAGCGCGTGCTCGTTCGCCAATTCCGCGCACCCTCGCCGCCCTGAACGCTCTCCTTGACGGCATTCCTGGATGTGATCTGTTTGCGGATGCATGGAGTGATATTTTGTCTGAGTGTCTGAGGTATTGTGAGGGACTGGAATGAATAAGCTTGTATCTTGTACTTCAATACTTTTAATTATTCTATTTATATATTTCTTTATGCTAACGTAAATGGTGTATCTGCCATGTTAGTATGTAAATAAATAAATAAGACCAGCTTCATGTTACCATATTATTGCTTTGTCACCAATTCCACATATGTATGCCAAATTTCAGCCCCTTTCTTTATTCTCAATCTTTATTTATGATTCCCCCAAGTGTTCAAAAAATGGATCATAAGATTTGAACCGAAAAGACAGAAAGAGATACGAACATTGCAAGTTAAGTAAAAACTGGTAATAATAAAAACAATAACTGTCAGGTGACTTACATAACATTAGCTTCTCGCAAAGAGTGTTGGGCCCATGTCCCCATGCAAGTCTTTCAAAGGCCCGAGTAAAGCCTGTGAATCTCAGCGAGATAAAAAGAATAATAAACAGCGATAAAACCCAAAAAATTAATACATATTTATTTCATATGAAAACATCGCATAATTCTAAGAACTCTGTTGGATAAATGTTAATTAATCATGACGTAATGAAATAATTACGCATAAACATAGTAAAAATCTTACAATAGTATGTCAGTAGGTTGATTACTAATAGAAGCCGGTCCTTCCTCGTTGCATGAGTAATGTTATATCAAGGTGAACGCAATGACCAATGCGTGTTAGGGTTACCAACTGCACGCGTTAATAAGGACCTCAATAGTACGCGTAAATCACTGATCGATTAGCAAGCACATAGAACAGTATATAGAGTCTGTCAAATAAAAGCTGAGATTGGAACTGGGAATAAATACATTTGATACTTTTTTTATTCTTTATTGTATACAGTACAGAGGTAATTGTAATTTTCACAAGTCATATAAAAGGCGAGCTTAACTCAAATATGAGTTCTCTTCCAGGAAACCTTAGAGTGTTGAGAGATTAGACAGTAAATATGAGGGCCGTTAAACAATCACACATTCAAACAAAAAATATATATATAAAATACCTAAACATAAGTATAAATGATATACATATACTAAATACATATAACAAATATAATAAACCTACATATACATACATAAATAGTACAAAAAGTTATATGTATGTATCAATTAGCAAACTGATAGGAAATGGTTCTTGACACTTCTCTTAAAAACATCCAGAGATGAGCTCGCACGTAGGACGTGCGGAAGTGAGTTCCAAAGACGAACAGCACAAACAGTAAAAGACTTGTCATATGAAATGGAAAAATGAAAAGGAGTACGAAGAAGGAGAGACGTAGCACTACGACGAGGCCTTTCTATAGGGGCAAGAAAGTCAAAACTTGAATATTTTAATAACTAAGAATAGTAAAGTATAACCAAAAAAATATGTAGGTAAATGGATTAATGATTTTAATGAACACACGGGAGAGTGAAGGAACGAAGGAGAAAAAGGGTAGCGAGGAAATTACATATATCTATCTATCTATAACCTCACGCCAGATCCCTTGCGGGGTAGGCAGAGATTACAGAGTTCCAACAGGTTCTTTCCTTACATACCTCTCTGGCTTCCTCGACTCTCATAGTTAGTAGTCAAGAGTCTCCGTAACCGGCGAGCGTGTATGAGACGAACTATGAGAGTCGAGGAAATTACATATAAATTATAGTAATCTACCATACTACACTCTTTCGTGTTAGTGGTTTACAAGTCCTTGATTTTCAGCTTTGGGAACCTGATATCTATTGACTATCAGATATTAAATCAATTTCTTGTGAGGTTTCCATTTTTTAAAATTAAAATACGCATTGTCTAAAGACTCAATGCATCATCTATGGAATCTATCAATGCAATGCCTCGGAATTTAATAAGATTTCTAATTCAGAGGTGTTAAATTTAAATCATGTAGAGTTATATGGAATACTAACACACCATTAAAAAAAATGTAGCGTGTATCAAAACCTAGATCAAAACCACTTTGTCTACTACGGTTCACTAGAACAAAGGTGACATTAGCCTCAATATTGCCAGCTTATAAAAACGTTAAAAATCACTCTCAGCTTTCACTGGACAGACTCTAGTGATACAATTACTTTAGAACTCAATAACATTGGATGGATATATTTAGCGGGCGCTCGAAAATAAACAATGTATTCCAAAACACTTTAAAAAAATACCATGTGAAATAAAAAACTGTTTTGCAAGAACTTCAATACGATCATTATTTATGTTGTAAATTCCATTGACTAGTTCTTAAACGTTTTGCGTTTGAACTAGAAAATATAAGGAACAAGAATCTTATAAAACAACAATGACTTCAGATTTTTTTTATCAAGAAAAAATATCGTTTTTTCATGTATTCACCAGATTCTAAAATATAGAGCCAAAAGACATTTGTAAATTTTAAGTCTTTAATAAGCCTCTCTCTCTTACTTTGGATGGCAGATGGCCATCCAAAGTAAGAACTGTCTAGTATAATAGTATTAGGCTTTTATATTGGGTTGGGAACATTATCTTCGAGTTTACAATAAACACTTAAAAAAATCAGCGTCTCCACCATATTCTCAAAGTTTTTTTGTATATAAAAACGTAGCCCCACACTAGGATTTACACCTGGGTCGTAGGTGCGTTTACAAACATGAATATTCACATACACAAATACCCAGACCGAAATAAATAATTGTATTTCACACAAAGATTTGTCCCGCGCGGGAATCAAACCCTATTAGACACAGTGGGCGTAGCGGCTTAAGGTCCTAACCACTGCGCTAAATCGTCCGTCAGATGGTCCGTCCGAAAAGTGCCAAAGACGTGCACTGCTGTTCAGTGTACTAACATCGTCAGCGATATTGTGGGTGGACTATCTACTCTTGAAAAAATAGCGTCACGTTATATTTAGCGGCGACATCATTATCCTCGTTAAGCCTCTTACAAGAGGTCGGTGTCTAATTCAGTACTGTGACAACCCTAATGTCAAATAATGAATAACAAAGAAACGGTTTTTGGCGGAAAGTCGAAGAGTGATGTCGTCAATTTGTTTTAATTTCCAAAACTTGTGTTATTTCGACTAATAATGTGTAATGTTGGTGGAATATTAACCATTATGTGTTCTTATATGTGCATGAGTGAAGGTAATTGTAACATAGTGATAAAACGTGCCTTTTCGACTTCCTTCAAAACGGCAGTTGCAATTGGTATGTAGAGTATCCACCGCTTTACTATCCAGGGTGGGGTACTTCATTAATTTCATTATCATCGTTTTTTTAACAAATTCATCGGGGAGTCGAATTAATTTAAACAAACACTTATAATTAGTGTGAAGCCATAACTTGAGGAAGAACAAAGAAACAATCGTGTTTACAAATACTCGTGAATATATTACGAAAAAATTTAACTACACCATTTATTTGTATTTGAAGTATGGTTAATTACGTAATTCTTATAATTCTTCTATGGAGGATCAGATATGCGTACCTTCATTGAGAAGCTCTTGATCTAATCAAACCCTCGAGAAGTCAAGTTTACGTAAAAAAATACTAACGGGTATTTAGTATACTGCCATCCAAAGTAAGAACAATCCAATGTAATGGTATTAGGCTTATATATTTATTATGCATGTAAAGAAAAAAAAGAGTCACGATCATATTCTCAGGTGGCAAAGGCATACTCTGTACACTGATATACAGTATACTAACATCGTTTGCGATATTGTGGGTATATTATCTACTCTAAAAAAAAATCACTTTATATTAAGTAGCAAAGTCAGTTCCATTAAACCTCTTATAAGAGGTCGGTGTATAATTTCGGACTGCGACAACCCTAGTGACACACCAAACGTGCAACTGTGTTTACAAATATGCGTGAATAAAGTAGGAAAAATGTAACTAAACTATTTATTCGCAGTTAAAGTGAGGTTAATTATGCGATTATTATGTTCCTTCTTTAGAAGTCGTGTTTTCCTTTCATTTAAAATCTGAAACTCGTGCCTCTTGCAAGGGGTCCTTGATGTAATCGACCATGTGCGAGGTCATATTTTAATAAACTATAAAAAAAATGTAACTGAGTTATTTACTTGCAGTTAAAGTGAGGTTGCTTACGTACTCGTAATTACGTATTTTCCTACCATATAGAATCTGAAACACGTACCTCCTGCAAGTGGTCCTTGATCTTGTCCCCTCGAGAGGTCAGATTTAAATGAGTACCTACTTACGCCTGATTGCGTCGATGGCCTACTGGCGAATTATGCGGGTTGCGATCACGAGGTCCTGGGTTCGAATCCTGGGTCGGACAAAGTGTCGTTTTTATCGAAAAATTTCCAGCATCGGTCCGGAATCTTTAATTGTCTATCTATCTATGTCATCACGCCAGATCCCTTGCGGGGTAGGCAGACAGTACAAAGTTCCAACAGGTTCTTTTCTTACATAACTCTATGGCTTCCTCCACTCTCATAGTTCGTTTCATACACGCTCGCCGGTAATCGAGACCCTTGACTTGTCCTACAGATAAGACTCGGTCTATTATTTGGTCATGGTATGATAGTCTAGGTCTTCCCCGGCACCTACATCCTTCCACTTTCGCATTGTATATCTGTTTTGTCATTCTTTCTTCCGACATTCTTTCTATATGCCCGAACCAATAGAGCATCATACCCTTTCTAATCTTTACACCGATACTATCTGTCATAGTCTCTCTGTTGTTTTCTGTTGCGAATACGGTCGGTCAGCTTCACTCCGCACATCTTCCGCAGGGCTCGCATTTTGCTGCATTTATTCTACTGCCATTCTCTTTCTTACATACCCAGCTCTCGTTGCCATATAACAGCGTTGGGACAAGCACTCCGTTATGTATCGCCCACTGCGCCTTTTGGCTTAAGTGCCGGCTCCCAAGCAGCTTTTCCATCGCACCATTCACTCTGTACCCTGCACTCAATCTTCTCTCCATGTCTGGAATTATGCTATTATTATATTGAAATATAATATTATTAAGGTCTTTGGCGAAAAGTGGGTTTACCCCCGCTTGGCGATGTTTGCCAAAAATCGGCCTACGGTCAGACCCTACATACATCCAACGTCGAACAGAAATACGTCCAACAAAAATAATAATATTAGCCCTGTTAAGAAACTGCTCCATCGTTGGGCACGGGCCTCCTCTCAAACTGAGAGGGTTTAGGCCATAGTCCACCACGCTGGCCCAGTGCGGGTTGGCGAACTTCACACGCCTTCGAGAAACTATTAGGCAAGCAGGTTTCCTCACGATGTTTGCCTTCACCGTTAAAGCAAGTAATAATTAATTTTTAAAAAGCACATGCTTTTAAAAAGACAGAGGAGCGTGCCTGGGTTTGAAGCCGTGACCTCTGACTTTGCAGTCCAACGGTCCAACCACTAGGCCAACGCAAATAAAATATTTTTTAAATGGTAGGTACATCCAACGTCGTCATGTTTTAAATATCTATTTGGTTGCAGGATGAGATTGCTACACGTCCTCTTGCTGGTGTGTGCCGCGGTGTGTGTGCACGCGCGCACCGCAACACGACAGGAGTCGATCTCTGGACCCATCACCTCTCTGACCGACAAGGTATGATGCTAACACCCTAATATACCTGTTACGGCAACAAAAAGATGGCGCCACACTGACAGAAAAAATCTACATTTCAAGTTCGCGGCGGCCGCCATGCGTCTCTAAAAACAAGTGAAAAAACAAGTTTTTGTTGAGTCCATCCATCCTTAATTTATCTAGCCATCAGATATAGTCAATCTTAACCGATACTTGAAGCGATTATTTTGCTATTATCACTATATATTATAAAACTAAGTCCCCCGCCGCGTTTGTCTGTCTAAACGCGATAAACTCAATCCCTACTGAACAGATTTTCATATGGTTTTAACCAATGGATGGAGTGATTCAAGAGGAGGTTTATTTGTATAATTCACCCGTGCAAAGCCGTGGCGGGTCGCTAGTTTATTAAAGTTTATTAAATACACACGCAAGCACGCACGAGCGCACACTCCCTACCTCTCTCTCACACTCACCCACACACGCACGCTCATACGCGCGGTCGCGATGACGCGATAGATACCGATTCGCCAAATTATTTAATATTTTTTATTTTCTTAGAGGAGCTATTTTAAAAAAAAAAAATTAACATCGTCGGCGAAAAGTGAATGTACAGAGTGCACCTCTGCCACCCCCGCTTTGGAAATATAGGCGGTGTTTATCTCACTTTTTCGTTTTTAAATAAAAATAAATAAAATCAAACCGTTAATTTGCATAAACCCTGCGGGGGTGTTTACAAAGTGTCATATTTACATTAGTTTTTTTAACTTACAAAAATCTACCACCGGATCGGAAAGCGGCCTCCACGGAGAAGATCCGGCGAAAAACTCAGCGGGCTTGTCTTTTTTGTTTAATTCTCCATTAATTATTTTTGCATCTTTTTTTGGATAGATCCATACATTTTTATATTATACAAAATCATTAATGCGATCCAGCTCCAGTGTGATGACTTACGACTGTGATATAAGACTATTTTTAAGTATATATTATAATGAAAAGATAGAGGATTCTGGGTGGACCAGTATCCACAAGCAGCACCCGTTCACGAGTACGACTACTGAGCAGTCAGCACCTCCCTCGACCATATTAGAGGGAAGGAAGTGACCCGCACCAAATAGACACGCATAGACTTTTTAGTGTGCGTGATCAATCCCAGACCCCAGAGGGCAGTCAGAAAAAGTCTACAAAAGACGTTTGGCACGACACGCTACGCTTTGACCTTTTTGTTTACATTAAAGACGTGCTTTATAATCAATAATCGTCAATAAAATAAAAACACACTCGAGCGGAGAAGGGCAAGAAACTCCACGGTCACTCCTTTAAAACAAAAGCTGTTCTGTATACACTGTCAATTGTGGGGTGTGGGAGATAACATACATTACACTTAAATGAAATAAAATAGCTTTATTTCAAACATTAAGTCCATAAGAGTTGTCAGTGATAAGTTAAGCTTTGCTTAGAGCTACGTTAGTATTGTTAGTGAACAGTGACTACATTAGAACAGGACTGACTAGTTTTGGGTGCACCATAAGTTCTTCTGTACTGACCCTGCGGGGAAGACAGGCGTGGCGTTAGATGTTTATTTACGCACCCATAACTACCTCCACCCAATGTTCTTGTATGGGACAGTCCTGTCCGTCAACAATCATTTGCAATATGCTGTTCCGAGCGCCACGTAAGCGCTGCAGTAAGGCAGCCGCTTTTTTCGCATTATGGCGTGAAAGCCATCTGTGCTGGCTTCGGCAAACATGCCCAACACACTGCAGCGCCATGGCAACAGCAATCTGAAGGCGTTGTTGTATTGTACGCGCAGGATGTTATAGGTTCGGCTTGTATATGATAGATAGCTCAAGTAGAAGGACTGCCAGAACGCTTTGAATAAACATAAACACACATTGACGTCTGTCGTGCAGCAAGCGAACCTACGGGTGAGCATATAGCTTCTTACCGCCAACGCCCGGCGCTCTCGCTCTATGCCACTATCATCTCATAGGTTACTGGTAACCCAAGTACTTAAAACTATCAACCACATTGAGTACTACGCCGTTGAAATACACCGGAGGTACACGACGAGGTTTTTGAAGTCGGTTTCCGAATTTGTTTATTACTTTTTTTACGTGCGGAGATCCTAATGGACTTCCGCTAGCCACGGAGGGAGGGGAGAATGGCAGGGCATGTCGGTCTTTTACCGCCTGAAACCTCACGGTGGCCGGCATTGACACTTCGGGAAGGTGCTCCGGGATCTCCGTTAGGAACGCACCGGTGCCCCTCGTGTCATGCTCCGAGGAGCCTGCCTTCGAGGGGGAGCCTATGGACCCGCGTGAAGATAGTTTATTACCTGGATTAAAACATTTTTATCCCAGAAATATGTTAGTAGAGGTATGTAAGAAAAGGACCTGTTGCAACTCTGTACTCTCCGCCTACCCCGCAAAGGATCTGGCGTAATGACGTAGATAGAAAAACGTTAGTTTCCTGTCTAATGTGACTCAAACTCAAATAATTAATTTGGTATAAGCCCTGATTGGGTGCTTACAAATAGTCAATTTACATTTTTTTAAATCTAATCTTACTTACTGAGTTCTTAGATTTACGCGAATATTGCGCATGAAATAAAACTATTTTTCGGATTTTATCGCGGTTTATTTTTGATTTTTAAATTCCCGTTCGACGTTTCGAGTGCTTTGCAGCACCCAGGGTCACAGGAGGGACTGAGGTGTTAGACGTCCAAAAGGCATAGTTCTTCCGGGGTAACCTCAAATTTCTTAATTATTTTTGTTGGTCCGATCTACGCAGAATGAGCTAATCTAATTTTACTACTTATCTACCACCGGATCGGAATGCGGCCTCCACTGAGAAAATCCGGCAAAGAAACTCAGCGGGCTTGTCTTTTTTATTTACTTCTCTTTCTTTTCAATCATATTGTGTGGATATAATGTTTAGGTTACAATTAAATAGTTTATGATCTAGCTCCAGTGTAGTGCCGTACGACGTAAAGCAGGCGAACTCGCGGGCAAAAGCTAGTTATTTTACACAATTACACCAAAGAACGTCCAAATGTCTTGTCAGCTGGCACATTCTATAAAAAATACGGTTAACTGATATAAAAACACAGTTAATTTAGTATCTCCGTCCTTGTTCGCGAACCAAGGTCACTGCCCCCGATTTAACCTCGCTTCGTGACATAATAAGCGCCTATAAAACCCTGCGACATTAGATTGGCGCCTATAAATACCATAGTTATGTAAATAGGCACCTTAATAAACAACTTTCTTACTAATAATAAATTCTCGAAGTAGTGATATAAGATTCTAGAAGCATAGTGGTTAGACCGGTGGACTGCAAAGTCAGAGGTCTCGGGTTCAAATCTAGGCACGCACCTCTGTATTTTCGAAAACATGTGCGTATTAAAAATTAACTATCACTTGCTTTAACGGTGAAGGAAAACATCGTGAGGAAACCTGCATGCCTGAGAGTTTCTCTAAGGTGTGTGAAGTTCGCCAACCCGCACTGGGCCAGCGTGGTGGACTATGGCCTAAACCCTCTCAGTTTAAGAGGAGGCCCGTGCCCAACGGTGGGACAGTTTCTTAACAGGGCTAATATATTATGGTGGCTAATATAAAACTACGGAGTACACCGACTTTTTGTTGAGTATTATTTCCCGAAGTTGTAAGCAAAGGTGTCCAATGTTTTCCACATTTCGCCGGCGTTATTTCGTCCCAATTTATAAATTCAAATTCAAAATTAATTTACCCTAAATATAACTTCAATTATACTATATTACATTAGTATGGACTCCCGCGTGGGGGAATCCGCACCCCCTTTGAAATCATCGCACCCATAGAATACGCACCTCCTTGGAATACACACCCCTCTTAGGTTCCGCACCCCCTTGGAATTCCCAATCCCCCTGGAATCCGTGTCCCCCTAGAATCCACACCCCCTTAGAATACACACCCCTCTTGAGATCCCCCTTAGAATTCGCGCCTCCTTGGAATCCACACCCCTCTTAGGATCCGCACCCCCCTTGGAATTTGCGCCCCCTTTGGAATCTGCGCACCCTTGGAATCCGCACCCCCCTTGGAATCTGCGCCCCCTTAGAAAACGCATCCTCTTGAAATCCGCACCCCCCTTAGAATCGTTGGGATCCGCCAGCTCACTGCCAGGATACAAGTCATAATAATTCCCTTAGCGTGTTAAATATATACATTTTCAGTGGTAGGTGCCATGATTCTGTAAATAACTTTCCTTGATGTGACTACTATTAAATTAACGAACCGCGTTTTAAAATTTATTTACACACAAACGAACTGAAATACGAGGCATGCCTTTTAAGTTTTGTCGTTTGAAGAAAAAAACACAACTAGAACCTTATAGTACTTTTTATTGTTTTTCAAAGTATTCACCACGTAGCTACACTTTTCCATTCGCTCAAACCAGTTGTTATAACATTTATTCCACTCTAAAGTGGGGGTGTTCAAAATGGCTGACTTGAAAGCGTCGACTGCTTCTTCACCGGACTGGAACCTTTGACCACGAAGACTTTTCTTAATTTTAGAAAATGTAAAGAAATCTTTAGGGCTTAGGTCAGGACTGTATGGAGGATGGTCAAGAATTTCCACTTTTTCTGCTTCAAATACTCAATCGTTTGACGAGCGCTGTGTGAGCTTGCGTTGTCGTGGTGCAGGATGATTCGTCGCTTTGAGTTTGATTTTCGAAGTTCGGCGATGACTTGTGGTAAACAAAATGTGGTATACTACTCTGCGTTAACCGTTCTACGATCTTCAAGTGCAATAGTCGCAACATGGCCGGTTTTTCCAACGAACGTGGCTACCATCTTCTTTGAAGTGCTTCGAGAACAAACAACTTTAGTTGGCTTTGGCTTGTCTTGAAAGACCCAGATTATAGATAGTTGTTTGGAATCAGGATCGTAGGCATAGATCCAAAATTCGTCACCACTGATGATGTCGCAGACGTGATTTGACTCTCCTCGGTTGAACCTTTGCAGAGTTTTCTTACACCTTCTGACGCGGGCCGCCTTGTGATCGTCGGAAAGCAGATGCTGTATCCAACGGCAAACTAGTTTTCTCACACCAAGCGCTTTATGCAAGATCTTCTCAATGGTTGACCCTGAGATGCCTAATAGAGCCTCTATCTCTCGATACGTCACATGACGATCTTAGAGAATTAGTTGTCTCACAGCAATGATGTTATCTTCAGTGAAGGCGGATTTTGGGCGTCCTTCGCGAGATTTGTCACTAACATTAGTATGTCCACGCTGGAATTCTAAATACCAGCGTTCGACAGTTCGCATACATGGGGCTTCATCACTGAACACAGATGTTAGCTCTTCAAAACACTGAAGCCGTGTCAGGCCTCTTCTAAAGTTGTAGAAAATTATTGCACGAACATTTTCCTTAGAAAGATTCATTTTCGTACGTAACCTGACAGATTCCAATGGACGCTGTGACTAAACAATAGCATTAATCCTAATACTTTCAACTGTTTTGAGATTCAACATTTAAACACATTCGAATATAGAACAGTTCCAAATTCAAAATTGCCGGGAAATATGGAAACGACAGAACTTAAAAGGCATGCCTCGTATATTTAACTGTCAACATCTTGAACTGTTTTTAAAACTGTGGCTCTCGTAACAGAAATAGATGCCTTGAGATTACCTTGGTCAAACAGCGTTTCGCTGGGTCAGACTGAGATGGATGACCTTCTGGCATTTCCATTTTCGAGTCTCCGTGATTCGGCAGGCATGTTAAGCCGTTGGTCCCGGCTACCACTTAATGTGGTGGTCGTTAAGCCAACTTGGTATTACGGGCGGCTTGATAAGTTTCACCAGCAGGTGTCCACAAACCTGCCTCCACCGCACCTCACTGCCTCTGCGTGCTGGAGTACGACATATAATCTTACAAATATTACGTGGAGTATTATAATTTCTAAGTGAAGGCACAAAATAATAATGTACAGAAGTCAAGCTCATGTATGTACCTCACTTTTCACTTTTCATACCTACGCTCGGCGGTCGCGCTAGGGTTTTCAACTCTGGCTTTTGCGAAAAAACTATCGTGGTAGTGGTACTTGTATCTAGTTGTTTGATCGATTGTTGAGAATAAAACAGGAAGAACGGAAATAAAAACCAATAATAACTAAAAAAAATCCATTTTAATGTCATTGTTATACCCATTATTATTATTATAATGGAGTTGGGACTAAAATGAGCTCACACACACGAGCACGAAGGCAACTTGAATCTATTAAATCTTCTATGTATCAATCTCAACCACTCAGTTCGCCTGAAACAAGATATAACTTTATCTTAAAATTTATAACCGTAACCTAAAAAAATAGCGGTTCGAAGCGGCTTAGTGAATTTTTGAACACTAGGCTTACACAGCTTATACTACAATAAATAATAAAATAATATAAATTGTAAAAATATTACATGGCCACAAACTCATGTTCGCTTTTCCAGCGCGGGACCGGCTTGCGGCGCTTACCTACCTACTGTTTTGTGTTACGTTAAAATACAAGCAAATACCTACTTACTTCTCGGATACAACTGGTAGCTTAAAAAACGACAATTTACCGTTTAAAGTAGACTTTTAACGTCCATCGACTGAACAGTTATGATAACTCTTTTTTTGTTGCTTCATCTCTGCACAAAAACATCACATATCTGAAGCGGACGGCACTCGCCAACGCACTGTTCCTAACCGTGCCGAGATATCGTGTCCGTGAGCGGTGTCTATGTGTGCGTTGCTCGAGCGCGCGTTCTATATAGCTTGACTTCTGTACACTTATTATTTTGTGGTGAAGGCCTTTGCCCAGCTGTGGTTGAGTATAGGCAGATTTATTATAACACACTCGTAAAAAAACCCGCCGGATATCTGTATCCAGACCAGTTATCTCGCAATAAGATAGTGTTTATTACCTCGAACTGTATTTCAGATATATTTATATAAACTTTTACCTGTAGCCGCGTCGGTATAAACATTATCGGATTTATTACATTTTCCTGGTTCTAACGACCAGAGTTGCTCAAACGCTAATTACAAAAAAAAAATTATGATAAATAATAATTAAAAAGAAATCACCGTAACGCCTATATTCCCCAAGCGGGGGTGGCAGAGGTGTACTGAGTACACCCACGTTTCGCCGATGTTAGGTCCCATGTAATAGGGTCCCAGCCTATTGCCATATACGGGGCACAATTCCTGACTCCAGACTCGTACTGAGAAGTTTTCGTTAGAAAAACTACACTTGTCTGACCTAGGCTTTGAACCCAGGACCTCGTGATCACAAAGCGATGCGCTTTGTCACTAGATCAACGAGGCAGTCTTACAATTAAAATAATACGGATTTTATAGCTGTTTATTATCGGTTCTTAAGTTCTCAACGTTTCGAGTTTCGAGAGTCGAGAGTTTCGCTTTGCAACACCCATGGTCACGGGAGTCAAGTCAAGTCAAGAGTTTCTATAACCGGCGAGTGTGTATGAGACGAACTATCAGAGTGGAGGAAGCCAGAGAGGTCTGTAAGGAACGAACACGTTGGAACTCTGTACTCTCAAGTTACCCCGCAACAGATCTCGCGTGATGATATAGACAGATAGATGGATTATGGATGATTTATAATGATACTTATCAAAATATTGTTTCAAATCGTTACATAAACCAAATGTAAGTCATAACAATATTTCAAGATAAACTATCCAGAAGCTTTAATATTGAAATTTCCACTATACTACTTTAAGATTAGAGTACAAAATCGTACTTTAGTATGATGTAGTTTGATTTGAATGAAATGAGTAACTCTTTTAGAAAATATTTATTATCTTTCAGCTAATGTGAGGTATTATTTTCGACTGATTGATTGATATCTGTAAATAAGAGAGAATAGACTATAATATTACAGTTAGATACCGATATAGTCTTATCTGAAGGGAGAGTCAAGAGTCTCCGTAAGGGCGAGCATGTATGAGACGTTCTATCAGAGTGAAGGAAGCCAGAGAGGTTTTGTATGTAAAGAATCAGTTGAAACTCGGTCCTCTGTGTGTCCCGCAAGCGATCTACCCGATGATATAGGTATAATATTTGCCCTGTTAAGAAACTGTCCCACTGTTGGGCAAGGGCCTCCCTTTCAAACTGAGAGGGTTTAGGCCATAGTCCACCACACTGCCCCAGTGCAGTTTGGGGAACTTTACACACCTTCGAGAAAGTCTTAGGCATGCTCTTAGGGATTTCCTCACGATGTTTTCCTTCACCGTTACAGCAGGTGGTAGTTAATTTTTAATACGCACATGCTGTGTGTGTGAATGACCTACGCTGTTGGCCTCGAGGCCTCTACAGCTTCACCGGATTTTAAAGGCGAGCGTGCAACCACTACGCTCCAGCCAGCCAGAAGGGCAAGAGGCGACATACTCGAGGGCGCCTCGGAGAGGCGCCCTCGGTTGGGACAGTCGCTGTAGGTGGACGGGTGCACTACTAAGCGCACCGGTCGACCGCCGGCTATGGGAGGGGATCTACTACTGCGTCTGCGTCTACTTCGTCGTCGCTCGTATTCTGAGCGGAAAGAAGGGATGACAAAGCATCGGGGGGGTCGGTGAGAACATGTCTCGGCCGGCGGTAGCGGCAGGGGTCATGAGGGAGGTCGTAGTCGGCGGTGGCTACGATTAACGGATTCGCATGGGTAGATGCATTCGCGAAGTGACGTGTTGACGCCTTTTTAATAAAGGCGCGAATAGGTTCGAGACCTAGATCGGAGTGGACGCACATGCTTTCGAAAAGACAGTGGTGCGTGCCTGGGTTTGAAGCGAGACCTCTGACTTGACCGCAGTCTAACGGTCTAACCACGAGGCTATCACTGCTTATGATATAGGTAGACGGATATTTTACTATATTTACACCTGGTATGACTGTGGTGTTCATGGCGATCACCAAAGTTAAGAAGCGTACGACTAGGTCAGTGTGAGATGGGTGACCGCTCCGAGCGTCTCCGTGCTTAGAGGGCTCGTCAAGCCGTTGGTCCCAGTTACTAATCTAAGTACTAAGCCACCACCGGATCGGAACACGGCCTCCACTGAGAAAACCCGGCGAGAAACTCATCGGGGTTGTTTTTTTAATTTAATTCTCTTACTCTTCTTCTATTTTTGTATCATAATATGTGAGTACAATGTTTAGGTTACAATGAAATAGTGAAGATGTAGCTCCAGTGATGTAATTTCTAAAGATTAAGTGAAATGATTCCGGTTGGACACAAGTAGTTGACACAAGCAGGAATACTAGAACAGCTATCACTCCCTTCGACCGTATTGGGACCAGACAGCCTCCGCAAGCAAAGACCTTTAAGTGATAATGACACCAGAACTCGCTGATATGGCTTGCTGATTCAGCAAAGCTTATTCACTCTGAAATAGACTCAGGAGTCGGAAGTTAGACCGAGTTCTGAATCAGTATGATCGGGCTATCGCCTCCTCGTTCGGCAACTCTGCGCAACATGCCGGAACACGAGGCCGCTTGGCAGCATGACTTTGCTGGGAGGGTGGTGACCAGCTGCGGCCGTAACTCGCCACCGATGAAAATGCATCTCGATCGACCATTTATCGACCGAGAGATTGACACTGAAGCAATCGCTTTACATAAGAATAATAAGGAATAGATATATTGAGCGCAAAGCAGTGATTGCCTAGTGGTTAGACCGTTGGACTTTTCGAAATCATGTGCGTAAAAATTAACTATCACTTGCTTTAACGGTGAAGGAAAACATCGTTAGGAAAATGCAACTTATGAGTTTTTCGAAGGTGTGTGAAGCTCGCACACTCGCACTGGGCCGGCGTGGTGGACTATGGCCTAAACCCTCTCAGTTTGAGAGGAGGCCCGTGCCCAACGGTGGGACAGTTTCTTAACAGGATTAATATTAATTATTAAATGTATCTCGCTGAGATTCACGGGCTTTACCCGGACCTTTGAAAGGCTTGCATGGGGATATGGGTCCAACACGTAGAGGCTTTTTGCCAGAAGTTAATGTTATGTAAGCCACCTGCTGTGATCACTTGCTGAAAATGAAGAAACATAACCAGCGAACTGACCCCGGCAGGTGCAAGGACTATTGTAAACTATGGAAAGAAAACAAGGGCTATATAAATGAGGTTTGATGGACAAAAACTGGACTATTTCAAAGGGGACGGACACCGGCCATAATTAGTGATACCTAATTACCCGTGGCCGGCGGTGACTCGCCGCTTACTAGATGGGCCCTCAAACGGTCGTCCTAGGACAACTGATATTAATTTTTATTATTATATTGAGTGCGTTACCTATTTCATCATTTTATAAAAAAAAAAACAACAGTTTAAAATACAAACTTGCTTTACATGAGCTTTACCACAAATATGTGCTGTTTTAAAGTAAATGCTATTGATAAGTTCTTAAGCATTTCGCGTTGGAATCAGAAAATCTAAACTAATAGAGATGACTTAAGATTATTTTTCGATCGAGAAAAAGTCGTGTAATTGTTGTATTCCTTTTTCCAGAATCTGAAATATACAGTCGAAAATCATATTTCGAAATATTAAGCCTCTAATCCACATACTTCTTTAAAGAGGAATGGAATGGGGTACAAAAACATATATTTTTTGTGGTAGTTCTTTAAGCACTACCTAAAGTCCACGCGTAAGGCTTCAAGAGTTAGTAAATGCTGCGGACGTGAGCAATTTCGGCCCCTAAACACCTAGCGATCTTATCAACAACAAATACCTATCCATTACTTCTATTGGATCGATAAGAAAGGTCATGGGGTGACCCAAAAATGGTGACCTTATTTTGTTAAGGCTTGCCCTTCAGCCGCAACGCGGTTACAATTAGTATAATGTCCCATGACGCATATAATGATCCAATTTATGAAGTGGTTTTTATAGAAATCTAGCGATCCGCCCCGGCATCACACGGCTGAATTACACACACAAACCATCGTCTTGATTTTGTGTGTGTGTGTGTGTGTGTGTGTGAATAATCTACGCTGTTGGCCGCGGGGCCTATACAACTTCACCGGACGTGCGCGAGCGTGCAACCACTACGCTCGAGCCAGAAGGGCAATGGGGCAACTAGCTCAAGGGCGCCTCAAGGAGGAACGGCCTCGGCTTGGGCAGTCGCTATGGGGGAGGGCGTATACTAGGACCTTCCTCTTGAATCATTCTGTCCGTTGGTGAAAACTGTATGAAAATCAGTTCGGTAGTTATTGAGTTTATCGCGTTCAGATAGACAGACAGTCGCGGCGGGGGGACTTCGTTTTATAATATGTAATTATATTGTTACGTTTGCGGGGTAATTAAATGCCGAACAACGTGCGAAGTACTTTATTAGGCGCTGTACACACAAAACAGTGCGTCGAATGCAAGTACACACAAGCACAAAACACACACTAGCACTACTCTCGTTGGTACCCAAATACTGCTTCCGAATCGCTGAGTCACTCGTAGTATCCATATATCTTTGCTTAAGTCGCTGGTGTATTCCACTTAGATCGCTTGTTCTCCGATTAGATCACTCGCTTCCGAGAAGAGACTGTGTCCATCCCCGCGCTCTGTGTTCCTTTTATACTCGTATGAAAGTTCTAGAACGGACGCGAACCCTCTAAGTACATCGAACAATAGCCGGCGCGGCCCACAAAGCGGTATTATTATTACATACCTATTTGTACGTGAACGAATAGGTACTTGTATACCGCGACCGCGCGCCGGCGATAATTAAAGGGGCGGAACCTTCTAGACGTTTCAGCACTTAAGCGCGTATTCTAGATCTTTCTAGACAGATCGCTTGGGAACCTAAGTGTGTGTATGCATTTTAAAATGAACGTTCCCCGATAAGGGGTTTACGAGATATCGGGGTGTGTTGAATTGATATCTATTTTTGTTATAAGGCATTTGTCAAACCGAGCTTCGACTGGTGTTATTAAAAAATAACACCTTCACACCTATCTTTTCTAAGCAGTGGTAGAAAAGTTCAGTTCCACTTGAATATTGATAACTTGTTCAATTCTTATTAGTGAACATTCCCTGTCCTATGTTAAATTAGCATAATAACATGTTTTGTTTCCTTTTTTGTAAATGAGTTGAGGCGCTCGTAGCGCTGTGCGACCGCGGTATTCTTACCGATTACCAAGCAGCGTTCGACTCGGTTGGCCCGAGATGGGTGACCGTTTGTGGCATTTTTTTATATTCGAGCGTCTCTGTGCTTCGCAAGCCACGTTAAGCTGTTGGTCCCGGCTACCATTTAATGTGGTAGTCGTTAAGCCTAGTTGGAAGCCTTAAAGGCGGCTTGATAAGTTTCAACAGCAGGTGGCCACAAACCTGCCTCCACCAATCCGCACTGGGACCGCGTGGTGGAGTATGACCTAATCTCTCTCACCTCGATTTGTGAGAGAAGGCCTTTGCCCAGCAGTGCGCAGTATAGGCTGACATTATTATTTGTAAATGAGGGAAATGTAGCCATTCTCAGGAACAGTATAATTAGCCTAATTTAACTTAGGCGCACCTGATGACCAACCTATATTGTTTTCCCATTCCCCCCAACAAAATGTAAATAGAAAAAAAGTAAAATTTTTATTTTAAAAGAAGAGTAACCGTGGAGTTTTTGCCCTTCTTCTACACAGGAATTCATTCGGAAGGGGCAGTAGAGTCTTTGTTACTTTTCTGACAATCCATAAATAGTATAATGGTTTACATGAATAAAAAATATTCTGATTCTATGTACACCTCCATTTTGACAATGTTAGATAAAAGGAGATAAGTCTTTTGTTATTATACCGAGTACAATTCCAGACTACGGACTGAGTTTTTCCATAAAAAAACTATGAGAGAGTAGGAAGCCAGAGAGGTCTATAAGGAAATAACCTGTTCGAACCTTATATACATAGTGTAACATATTTAACACAAAACCTGAAACCTTTGTTCTAAATCGGCAACTGAATCGATTCCAAGTATTTTTAAAGTAGGTTATTTTATTTTTAATTTTCAAAATAAGATTATACTCGTTCGGTTTCTTTATTAGACAAAATTTTATAATTATTCAAAGCATAACGCCTATTTTAAATGTATTTCTTTTACACACACCTCAATATGCATACAAAAGTAAATTAATCATTAACTTTTATGGATAGCTTGGGCACCAAAGAACTTAAAATATTTTAGAAAAATTCTTAAAATTGGAAGTATGATTTTCGTATTGAATTCGTACAGCATTAATCTAATTGGGGTATCTGAGGTCCTGCGTTATACATATTAAAGGGTGTTTTTTTTTTAAAACGGGGCTGTACGATCAGCTACCTTAACCGTGGTAGAAATAGGAAAACGGATACTCTGTGTAGTCTATGTCTTCCCCGGTACCTACATCCTTCCACTTTCGCTTTATAATGGCGTGGCTGGTTACCTTCCATCTGGCTTAATGATATAGATATATATAGAAAACCCTAAATTACACTTTGTCTTAGAATTCGAGCTTTATGATATCTAACCAGTTCATTTCATAAGCCACGGGTCTATATTGCGGACGACATTAGATACCAATGTTTTAGGAAGCAAGTGCACTAAGCAGGTGATAATTCTTATAATATATATTGCAGGATGCGAGAACCAAAGCGAGAGTACACACAGCATTTGCGAACGCGGGCCGCCAAGCTGGAGTCGAGATTTGGAGGATTGAAGTAAGTAGCGACATCTGTTGTCGAGTAGCAGAACTAAAACATTTAGTAACTTATGTTGAATTGTTGTTAATTTTAATGAACATGCAATGCTGTAACTCTTAAGATTGTAACTACATTCAATTTTAGTTAAGTATCTATATTCAGAAATTAAATACTGGCTGTGCTACTAAATAAATAAAATGTAGAACGATGGAACACAATTATCGGTAAAACTATTTAAATTATTAATTTGTAACAACTGTCAAATATACAAAGATGTATTAATGTGTTTTTAAATAAATCGGATATAGTCGTGTCGCGAAACTAGGCTTTAGTTTTATATACTTTCATTTACTTTTCAGAGTTTTAATCCCGTTCCTGTAGCTTCAAAAGACTTCGGGAAGTTTCACAAAGGAGATTCTTACATCGTATTGAAGGTGAGACTAAATTAATACATATTACAAAAAACGTGTTAGACTACCGCGTGGTTCCCGGCTTAGAATAGGACCAACCCATCTCATCCCATCGGGTGTCGTACAAGGCGACTAAGGGAAAACTAGGGAATGGGCAGCAGCGTTCCCTTAACACTTCGACGACCAATAACTGCGCTCGCCAACCCGCCTGCCAAGCGTGGCGAGTATGGCAAACACCCCCAATTATGAAAGAAAGTAGGAAAACCAGGCCCCTAGTCCCCGGCGGTCCTGTTCGTCCTGGCCACGGTAGCAGCCATGGTAACGACAGGACAAGGGGTGCTAAGAATCTCCGGCAGAGATTCGGCTACCACCAAAACCGAAAATTGGCCCTGGTGACATACAACGCACGCACATTGAGGACAGATGAGAAGCTAGTTGAGCTGGAAGAAGAGTTAAACAAGTTGCGGTGGAGTATTGTTGGTTTATCGGAGGTCCGAAGGGAGGGCGAGGACACGATAACCCTAAAATCCGGCAACTTGTTTTACTACCGGGAGGGCGAACAGCAGTCCCAAGCTGGTGTCGGATTTATCGTCCACAAGTCACTCATAAACAACGTTGTGTCCATCACTAGTGTGTCGAGCAGGGTAGCGTACCTGATACTCAGAATATCCAAAAGATATTCGCTGAAGGTCATACAGGTCTACGCACCGACCTCGGCATACTCAGATGATGAGGTCGAAGTTATGTATGAGGACATTAGTAGAGCCATACATACTTCCAAAGCACATTTTACAGTAGTTATGGGTGACTTCAATGCGCGGCTGGGCCAACGGGGCGATGATGAGCTGAGAGTGGGGCAATTTGGATATGGGCAGCGCAACCCCAGGGGTCAGAGGCTGGCCGAATTTCTGGAGAAAGAGGGACTCTTTATGATGAACTCTTTCTTCCAGAAGCCGCCTCATAGGAAATGGACCTGGATGAGCCCGGATGGTTCCACAAAAAATGAGATAGACTTCATCATGAGCACCAAGCGACAAATATTTAATGATGTCTCCGTGATTCATAGGGTAAAAACCGGCAGTGATCACCGAATGGTCAGAGGCACATTAAATATTAATGTCAAAATGGAAAGATCGCGTCTGATGAAGTCTACGCTCCGACCTACTCATGCATATATCCCAAACCCCGAGAACTTTCAACCCGAATTGTCAAACCGCTTCGAATTGCTAGACAGCAGCGCATCAGTGGACGAAATCAACAACAGGCTGGTAGAGACTGTTCATACGGTCGGGTCCAAGTATTTTAAGACCCACTGTAAAAATAGGCCTCAAAAACTATCTGACTACACCCGAAACCTCATGGCTGAACGACGTTCCATGACGCTCCAAACCTCCGATGATGCTAAGTCCTATAGGCAGCTTAATGGACAGATATTGAAGTCCTTGCGACACGACCTACGGTCCTTCAATGCAAGGCGTATTGAGGAGACCATAGAGCAGAACAAGGGCTCTAAAGTGTTCGCAAGAGACGCGTCTATTGGGCAGAGCCAATTGACGAAGCTGAAGACGGAGGATGGAAACGTAACGTCAAATAGGTCAGAGGTGCTCAGGGAGATAGAGAGGTTCTATGGACAGTTATATACCTCAGTAGCTAAACCTGTTGTCGACTTGGTAAAAGACCCAAGAGCCAAGCTAACCCGACACTGCACTGAAGATATCCCGGACATCAGCCTGTGCGAAATTAGGATGGCTCTCAAACAACTAAAAAACAACAAAGCGCCGGGTGAAGACGGAATTACCGCAGAACTTCTGAAGGCGGGCGGATCGCCGGTACTTAAAGTCCTTCAGAGGCTATTTAATTCCGTCTTGCTTGAAGGGAAAACGCCGGAAGCATGGAACAGGGGTGTGGTGGTGCTGTTTTTCAAGAAAGGTGATAATTCTTTATTGAAGAACTATAGGCCCATCACACTGCTGAGCCATGTTTATAAGTTGTTTTCGAGAGTCATTACGAATCGTCTCGAACGAAGGCTTGATGACTTCCAGCCTCCCGAACAAGCCGGTTTCCGGAAAGGTTTTAGTACCATAGACCACATACATACGCTGCGGCAGGTTATACAGAAGACTGAGGAGTATAATCGGCCACTATGCTTGGCGTTTGTGGACTATGAGAAAGCCTTTGATTCGATCGAGACTTGGGCGGTTCTTAGATCTCTCCAGCGATGCCGCATTGACTATAGGTACATCGAAGTGTTGAAGTGCTTGTATAATAACGCCACCATGTCAGTCCGAGTACAGGGGCAGTGCACGAAGGTGATCCCCATAAAAAGAGGAGTAAGACAGGGAGACGTCATTTCTCCGAAACTGTTTACGGCCACCTTAGAGGACGCCTTCAAGCTCTTGGAATGGCAAGGACTTGGCATCAACATCAATGGCGAATACATCACTCACCTTCGATTTGCCGACGACATTGTGGTCATGGCGGAGTCGCTGGAAGATTTAGGACGAATGCTCGGTGACCTCAATAGAGTATCCCAACAAGTGGGTCTTAAAATGAATATGGACAAAACAAAAATAATGTTTAATGTCCATGTCGTACCCACCGCACTCACCGTTGGGAACTCTACTCTTGAAGTTGTCGACGAATACATTTACCTGGGACAGGCAGTCCGGTTAGGTAGGTCCAACTTTGAGAGAGAGGTCAATCGACGAATCCAACTCGGCTGGGCAGCGTTCGGGAAACTGCGCAACATCTTCTCATCCAAAATACCTCAGTGCCTAAAGACTAAAGTTTTTAGTCAATGTGTGTTACCAGTGATGATATATGGATCAGAGACGTGGTCTCTTACAATAGGTCTCATAAAAAAGCTCAAAGTTGCTCAGCGAGCTATGGAGAGAGCTATGCTCGGCGTTTCTCTACGCGATCGAATCAGGAATGAGGAGATTCGTAGAAGAACCAAGGTCACCGACATAGCCCTCAGGATTAGCATGCTGAAGTGGCAATGGGCTGGCCACATAGCGCGAAGATTGGACGGGCGTTGGGGCAGAAAGATTCTAGAGTGGAGACCACGTATTGGCAAGCGCAGCGTAGGACGACCGCCTGCCAGATGGACCGACGATCTTGTGAAAATCGCAGGAAGTCGTTGGATGCAGGTGGCATCGGACCGGTTACGCTGGAAAGCGATTGGGGAGGCCTATGTTCAGCAGTGGACAAGTATAGGCTGAAATGATGATGATGATGATGATGATGACAAAAAATTGTAAAACTCTTGTTTATAAACAACGTTTCGGTTGCGAGTAGAAAACAGCAAGACATAATTATTACAATAAAAAATCTTTTTAAGGTGTCTTTTTGAAATCTCTTGTGCGAGTTCACCCAAGACTAATAATTATTTGGATTGCAAGCACCTCATGTTTCTGGTTGTATATAATTATTTTGAAGTCTTTTTTAAGAACAGTTTAGGTACCTACTGGGTAGTCGTAATGTACTGAAGTCTATAGGAGTTGGTACACAGTTCTATATGACAGCCTTTAAAAAAAATGTGATATATTCAAAAGTTCTTTTTATTTACATTTTTTTTCTCTCTCGCAGACTACAGCCGACAAAAAGAACCGCCTATCCTGGGACATCCACTACTGGATCGGCAGCGAATCTTCCCAGGATGAGTCTGGGGCGGCCGCGATTCTCACTGTTGGGCTGGACGACAAGTTCAACGGAGCTGCCATCCAGCACAGAGAGACTTTGGGCCATGAAAGCCAACAGTTCCTCAGCTACTTCCCTTCAGGTGAGGAAAAAATCTACAAAAACAACATTACTATAATAATAAACCTTGAATGGAACTTTAATAGCGCAATGCCAAAGTTTCAGTTTTGATGATATCCGAACAAGTAAAAATAAAATTAATAATTTAAAAACCCCCGACTCAAATAAATCATAGCTAAGAACATTGTCGATCAAGTGACCGTCCAAACCAAATCAAAACCAAACATGTCGTTAATACGCTCAACATAATTTTTAAAAATGTTGCCAGTTATGAATCAAATTGCTTTGGGTTGTCGGCACGTGGATGACATTGACAGCAGGGTGTTGATGTGAATTTAGGGTTACCATTTAGTAAAACTTTCCCACTTCTATGGTAATATTCAACAGGTGGGTCCGCACGGGGTAACTAACTCGAAAGAGTTGACGTGCTTGTTTAACAAACTTAATCAAGCTGCACCATGTAGATACAGTATTCCAATTTGAATTATAGAACAATTTTTTTTTATTTTTTCTCACTATTTTATTCTGTATCCCACTGCTAAGCAAAGGCCTCCCCTTTAAGTCTCCACACAAATCGTTCCCGGGCCTGTAATATCCATGTCTTTCCCGCATAAGTTTCCAAGTCGTCACGCCATCTTCGTCTCAGCCGACCACGGCGTTTGTGACCGTCCTCAGGGATCCATGCCGTGACGATGTTTGCCCACCTTTAAGGGTCCATACGCACGACATGTCCTACCCAATCCCATTTCAGCCGACGATTCCTTTGCCGACTTAAAGCCTTCATCCGTAACTTGCGTCATAGAACGCAGCGTGGTATTCCTTTTTTTTTTTTTTTTTTAAACGTTGCCCCACACTAGGATTAATTCCTGTATCGTGGGTGCGTTTACAAACATGAAAATTCACAAACACAAATACCCAGACCGGAACAAATAATTGTGGATCACACAAAGATTTGTCCCGTGCGGGAATCGAACCCGCGACTATTAGACACAGTGGGCGGGGCGGGCTAAGCCCTTAACCACTGCGCCAAATCGTCCGTCCTACCGCGGCCCGCCCGTTTAACACCTAAAATAGCGCGGTCAGAACAAAATACAAAAAAAAATATCTTTTAAAACATTCCTTGACCGGGTCTTATCTGAAAGACAAGTCAGGAGTCTCCGTAACCGGCGGCGTGTATGAGACGAACTATGAGAGTAGAGCAAGCCAGAGAGGTACGTAAGGACAGAACCTGTTGGAACTCTGTACTCTCTGACTACTCCGTAAGGGATCTGGCGTGATGATATAGATAGATAGATAGAGAAAACATTACTACGAATCAAAAAAGGACAACTTCATAGCAAATGGTAACTCCAGCGAACGTCATTCAGTAACATTTCACTGGATGACAGCTTTAGTTCCAAATTTGGCCACGTGCCAGGATCCTTGTCAAACTACCGCGGAATGTTGCATTGTTCTTGGTTTCGCCCAACATCTAAAGCGGCATGAGTCGCGAAACAATTGTCCCCCAATGAAAACGAAATATTAATCACATGTGACTTTAATTTGTTATTCCACTTTCAGCCGTATGTCAAAGTATTTGAGGTTTTCTAAGAATTAACAAGTTCAATTGTAAGACAGCTGTCGTCGGTCAATGGATTAATAGCCATAATTGCGAGGAATTGAGTCTTATTCTTTAATTGTGCGTGTAATTGTTCTGTTTACTGGCATTCGCTAAGACCCCGTTTTGACCTTGACAGTTTAAAGAGTGTACTTATGTAGTAACGTAAATGAAGGATAGCTCCATCTGTTGCCGAGCAGAAGTACTATAATACTCGCTGGCGTCCCGCCCCGGTTTCGCACGGGTAGCACGGACAAATATCATCATTATTTTGTAAATTGATGCAAAATATTGCTAAATTATACGCCTAAACATTCCTCGTGAATCAGTCTATCTATTAATGAATACAGAATAAAAATGCGTGTGCGAGTTTCTAATTTAGTCGGCCGCAAGGCCTGGAGTCTTGTACGCAAGTCAAAATTGTCTTGTCTTAACGTCAATACAATACAATTCTTTAAAGACTTTCGAATACAGATTCAACCAATGGAAATTATTTGATTGATCGATCAATTGTTATTAAATTAATCTCCCTGAGGTATTTTTGAATAACGATAACTTTTAGACGTCCATCGCCTAAGTCGATAATATCCGAAATATATTTATTTTCAATTTAATTGTTTACTCAATTAATTTTTGCTCTACACTGCTATCTATATATATCATATCATGATCATATCGCCATATGCCTTGCGAATTAGGCAGAACGATCATCCTGCTGCTGTATATTGAAGATATATAAAAGATATGTTCAGAATATTAGAATTGTTTGTTTCAACTCACAGCTCTTCAGTACTTGACCGGCGGTGTCGCTTCTGGGTTCAACCACGTAGTCACCAACCCTGGTGCCGAGAAGAGGCTGTTCCAAGTCAAAGGCAAGAGGAATGTTCGTGTGAGGCAGGTCTGTGGTAGATGACTATAGTGTTGTTATAATTATTCTCCATTCCGATCTCGGTCTCGAACCTATTCGCGCCTTTATTAAAAAGGCGACTACCCGATATTTCGCGAACGCGTCCAATCATAGTAATCGTAGCCGCCGCCGACTACGAACCTAACTCCCCTCCTATCACCCGCTACATCCCACAGAGACTGACCCAACCGAGGGTGCCTCTTCAAGGCGCCCTCGAATATGTCGCCCCTTGCCCTTTTGGCTCGAGCGTAGTGGTTGCACGCTCGCCCTTAAGTCCAGTGAAGCTGTAAAGGCCTCGCGGCCAACAGCGTACATCACTCACACACACACACATCACCCACTACCGCTGTCCTCGGTATGTTCTCACCAACCCTCCCGATGCCCTTACATCCCTTCTTTCGGAAACAGATACCGCACACAGGATCAGACACCGACCTCGCCGGCGAGGTTGAAAAATCCCTTGCCCGTCGGCCGGTGCAGAGCACCACGGTGAGACACCTAGTATACGCCCTCCCCCATAGCGACTGCCCAAGCCGAGGCCGTTCCTCCTTGAGGCGCCCTTGAGCTAGTTGCCCCCTTGCCCTTCTGGCTCGAGCGTAGTGGTGGCACGCTCGCCTTCTTGTCCGGTGAAGCTGTCAAGGCCCCGCGGCCAACAGCTTAGATTATTCACACACACACACACACACACAGTTATGATTATAGACCATAGACACTAGCAGAGAACGAGTTTTAGTGTGTGCTTAACCGTTTTTTTTTATTCTGTAGACATTTTCGCGAGAATTTTTCGGGTAACCATTTTAAAAACAGCAAAAAGTGACTACCTAATTCGAATATTAATTAATTACTCATTAGTAATAGATGTTATTCCAATTCCGTGAAAACTAATAAAAAGAAATGAAGAATCCAAATTTAAACTCAATCAAACGTTTCTGATTAACTATTAATTTCGACAAGAGGGCCCGATTTAAGAAAAGGCCTTTGCCCAGCTGTGAGACAGTATAAGCTGATGTTTTTTATTATTATTAATAATAATAATAATATTAGCCCTGTTAAGAAACTCTCCAAGTCCCTGCGTTGGGCACGGGCCACCACGCTCGCCCAGTGCGGGTCGGCGAACTTCATACACCTTTGAGAAACTCTTAGGCGTGCAGGTTTCCTCACGATGTTTTCCTTCCCCGATATGATGTTATTATTATTAATTTAGGGTTCATTCTATTTTTGTGAAGCTGTAAAGTATTATCCAGCATTAGTATACAAAATTGACTATTAAAAAATCGTAAGTTTAAAAAAGATTTTTTCTTAATATTTAAATGACCGTATCTCAATATATATATCACGCCAGATCCCTATGTAGGCAGAGAGGACAGAGTTCCAGCAGGTTCTTTTCTTACAGACCTCTCTGACTTAAAAGTGCACTTAAGTTAGTTACAGAAATGTGTCGCTTAAACAGGAAGCTAGAGAAAAAAAATCTGATTATATATAATATGATTGAGTTAAAAAGTAATCTTCGCAAAAATTGTAAATCCAACCAAATGGCAAACTTTAAATGGCCGTACTTTGTGGTATTCACTCAACAGGAACTATTTCTTTTTTCTAATTTCAGGTGGATCCCCTGATCTCCTCTATGAATAAAGGCGACGTATTTGTTCTGGACGTCGGTAACGACGTGTACGTGTATGTTGGAGACAAGGCGAAGAACATGGAGAGGCTCAAGGCCATCTCCTTCGCCAACCAAGTGAGGGACCAGGATCATAACGGCAGAGCTCGCGTAGACATTGTTGGTGAGTGATTTATTTATTTGCCTTAATACAATTATCAATTAATTCTTATATAGAATTTTTGAGGCACTTGTAACACTGCAACCGCGGTATTCTTAGCTATCACCAAAGTCAAGCAGCGTTCGGCTCTGTCGGCTTGAGATGGGTGACCATTTCTGGTATTTTTCATATTCGAACGTCTTCGAGCTTCAGAAGGCACATTAAGCCGTTGGTCCTGGTTACCACGTAATGTGGTACGTTAAGCCCAGTTGCAAGCCATATAGCCGGCCTGATAAGTTCCAACAGCAGGTGACAACACAACACAAACCCATCCAAGCCATCTCTCATAAGATTTGATTATCCATGCAAACACAAACATCTCCGCTAACCCCGCGGTCATCAAGTTGGGCGCGATTTGTTTGAAGTAGCTTTTCTAGTCATCATCATCGTCATCATCAACCAACCTGTATCTACCCACTGCTGAGCGAAGGCCTCTCCTCTATCACGCCATTCGTTTCGGTCATATGCTAGTCTATTTCACCATTTGCCAACCACTCTCACGATGTCATCGCTCCATCTAGCCGATGGTCTGCCTATGGGTCAGCGTCCTGTTCTGGGCCACCATTCTGTCACGGCTTTAATGCACCGGCCATCTTTACGCCTCATCAAGTGTCCTACCCATCTCCACTTTAACCTTCTGATCCGTTTAACAACAACATCTTCAACTTTAGCATAGATAAATCAGGCAATAGAGTGAATGATGCGATGGTAAAGCTACTTGGGATCCACTTGAGCCTAAAGGCGCAGCTGGCCATACACAACGAAGTGCTTGTCCCAACGCAGTTATATGCAGTGAGAGCTGGGTATATAAAAAATATAAAAGCAGGATTAATGCGAGCTCTGCGGAAGATATGCGGAGTGAAACCGACCGACCGCAACTGCGTAGTAAGAAAGCGTGTAGGTATGAAAGATGGTGTCGGTTTAAAGATAAGAAAGGATATGATCCGTTAGTTCGGTCATATAGAAAGAATGTCGGATGAAAGAATGACAAAAGTGGAAGGATGTAGATACCGGGGAAGATAGTCTAATCTTACCATGATCAAATAGATCGTGTCTTATCTGAAGGGTAAGTCAAGAGTCTTCTTAACCGGCGAACGTATATGAGACAAACGTATATGAGAGTGGAGGAAGCCAGAGAGGTATGTAAGGAAAGAACATGTTAGAACTCTCTACTCTCTACCTACCCCGCAAGGTGTCTGGCTTGATGAAATAGATACATTTAACTTTAGTCCGCCTTCGGATTTCTATGTTTGGTATTCGGTCGAAAAAATAGATGCCCAACATGACTCGCTCCATCGCTCTCTATGTCATTTTAATTTTGTAAAGGCTGCCTTTAGTCACAGGTTGCAGCACCAAGTAGCACGTAGTATATATGACTCAATCGTTTGGAACTCAGAGTAAGGACTGTTTGTACGTAGTTTTGTGCAGTTGACGATGAGTTGACGTCATTGCCAAAAACTGGCAACCGACTGCGGAGTTTAAAACTAGATAACTAAGATAGAGCTAACTGCGTATATACGCAATTCTTTCTTACAGCAAAGTAAGATTATAATGGCTTTGTTAAAACCATTGTGGTACGCACGCTGATCTAGTACCAAGCAACCGTACCTCATGTCTGGCTCGAGGATAGTGGTTGCACATGTTGTCCAGTGAAGGTGTAAAGGCCCCGCGGCCAACAGAGTAGATCATTTACACACACACAATACCTCATATTTTTTTAGACCAGTACTCAAGTGAAGTCGACGTGCAAAAGTTCTTTACCGCTTTGGGATCTGGTAGCAGGGATCTGGTACCTGAAGACACAGCGGGAGGAGACGACCAGGTAATAAAATGTCTATCTATTTATATCACCACGGTAGATCGCTTGCGGGATTACCGAGGGGTTACAGACTTCCAAAACGTTGTGTGCTTAGAACCATCAGCACGGCCCAGGGTTAGCGTTACCTATCGACTAACTTGAGGGGATAACGTTAAGTCGAAGGCAATTTTACGTTATAATCTCGAGTTAATCCATTAGTAACGCTAACCTAGTTTGTGCCAATGGGCCTTATAGATCTATCTGGTTTCATTAATCCATTTTCACCAGGTTGGAAATTTGTTGTTTTTTTATCGAAAAAATTTCAATTGCATTCTGGAGTCTGGAATAATGCCTGATATAATAGCAATAGACTCAATTCACCAGATGATTAGATATTTAATGAGAGTTTGGTGGAGACTGCCGCAACATCCTCGCCCGCTACCCGGTGCAGAGCACCACGACGAGACACCTAGTATACGCCCTCCCCAATAGCGACTGCCCAAGCCGAGCCCGTTCCTCATTGAGGCGCCCTTGAGCCAGTTGCCCCCTGCCCTTCTGGCTCGAGCGTAGTGGTTGCACGCTCGCTCTCTTATCCGGGAAGCTGTAAAGGGTCCGCGGTCAACAGTGGAACATAGAGTGCGTAGCGATCACGAAGTCCTGGGTTTTTATCAACAAATCTTTAATACCAGTCTGGAGTCGGGGATTGTGGCCGGTGTAATGGCAATAAATAGTCGAACAGTCACTGGTTTGATTGATTGATGACCCGCACGGGACAAATCGTTGTGACTCACGATTATGTGCATCGGTCTGAGTATTTGTGTCTGTGAATTTTCATATTTGTAAAACGCACCCACGACACAGGAATAAATCCTAGTGTGGGGCTACTTATTAAAAAAACATAGACTCACTAACCAGGTGGTTAAATAATTGCGAAAGGCGAAAGAGTAGTTTCTTAACAATTAGTTATATTTCCAGGCTTTCGAAAGGACTGAGGAGCAATCAGTAATCCTGTCCGAAGTGTCGGACAGCACAGGACAGCTGAAGGTGACTCCGTTGAGCAAGCCGTACAGACAAGAACAGTTGAAGCCGCAGGTAATAATTTATTTCTATCTATCTATCTATAACCTCACGCCAGATCCCTTGCGGGGTAGGCAGAGAGTACAGAGTTCCAACAGGTTCTTTCCTTACATACCTCTCTGGCTTCCTCGACTCTCATAGTTCGTCTCATACACGCTCGCTGGTTACGGAGACTCTTGACTTTTCCATCAGATAAGACTCGGTTTATTTGGTCGTGGTAAGATAGTCTAGGTCTTCCCCGGTACCTGCATCCTTCCACTTTCACATTGTATATCTGTTTTGTCATTCTTTCCTCTGGCATTCTTTCTATATGCCCGAACCAACGGAGCATGCCCTTTCTCATCTTTACACCGATACTATCTTTCATACCTACTCGCTGTCTTACTAAGCTGTTGCTAATGCGGTCGGTCAGCTTCACTCCGCACATCTTCCGCAGAGCTCGCATTTCTACCGCATTTATCCTTCTTTCATTCTCCTTCTTACATACCCAGCTCTCGCTACCATATAACAGCGTTGGGACAAGAACTCCGTTATGTATGGCCAGCTGCGCGGATAATTTATTTAATTACCGAAGATCAAGTTGAGGGATACACGTCCCAATTCAACAACTGCGGAGGGTGAAATTAGTTTCGTAGTGATCCCGCATGGTGGTGGAACATAAAGGCTCTTGTCCGGTACACTGATCTTCCTTGATATCCTAACTTTAGTAGCAAAATATCAGGGGATGCTAACAATAATAATAATGTATAACGGCACTTAGGTTTTCTAGATGGCCGTTTAAATGCTGGTAACGGTTAAAGGTGGATTTATCTTCATTTTCATAGTCGAACAACTATAGCCGAACAAAAAGGAATCCTGAAATAACACTTGGGTCTCGTCCGGCACACTGATCATCCTTGATATGCGAGTATGCGCACAATAGTTGTAGATAGTTATTGTTACATGGAATGGAGTTAGTTTAGTTGCTCCGCGATACGTCCGAGCGCTTGCCCCGTTGCTAATAGACTAACAACGCAGCGCCATCCGCCATCTTACATCGACTATCTGTAATGGGTGATTCGTCAGCTGACAGATGTCATCTGTCATCACTTCACAACTAAACACACTCGACCACTTATAGAATATGTATGTCTATGACAAAATTACAAGGTTACTAAAATGAAAATAACTGCTCGCTATTCCATTAACTGATTTTCAAATAATATGATACGACATATATAATAATAATATCAGCCTATACAGTCCGACTGTTAGGCAAAGGCCTTCTCTCACAAATCGAATCGACGAAAATCATAATATCTCTATAGCTAGTGCTCCTCCCCTTACTAAACAAGATTCTCATCATCCACTATTTGAGTTACTTGTGCGATGGGCAGACATGATTGAACTACCACTCAATAAGTCAAGCGTCAAATATAACTTTAGAAAAATAAATTATGAGGCATGTTTATCAGAGTTAGAACAAATTAACTGGATTGAATTTTCTTATTTAAGGTGTGACGAGTTTATTCTTAAATTTTATAATATATTATGGGTTATTATTGAAAATCATACACCATTAGCTAAACAAAGAAAGTCAAACTATCCCGTTTGGTTCTCTTCTTCACTTATAAAATTACTTAAAGAAAAATTCAAGTTCAGAAGAAGGTATAGGAAATTTAAAAACCCCAGAGTCCATGACACCTTTTTGAGTCTTAGGGATAGGTCTAGAAGAGTCATGGATGAGTGTTTTAACAGTTACATTAAAAACATCGAAGACAACATTACCGTCAATATCAAGGCTGTTTGGCGTTATACCTAACAAAAAAGAGACGGTAGCAGTATTCCGGGCCAGGTTATCAGTAATGGAATAGTCTTTGGGGGAGGTTACAATATCGCTAATGCATTTGCGGAGTACTTTTCGTCTGAGTATGAGGATGGTTCGTCATCCGGATCTTTTTTTCCAACTTCCACAAGATCTAATTATACCCTTAGTACAGTGCATATTCGGGAACAAGACATCCTATCTCGACTCGAGAAATTAGATCTAAATAAAGGCGCTGGTCCCGATGGCCTACCCCCTATTTTTATTCGTATGTGTGCTACGGTGCTGATTAAGCCGTTGCAATTAATATTTGAAAAATCAATTAGTGAGGGGGTGTTTCCTGAACTTTGGAAAATTGCACAGGTAGTGCCGATCTTTAAGGATGGCAACAAGAACAATGTAGCCAATTATAGGCCAGTGTCTCTAATTTCTTGTTTCGCGAAAGTGTTGGAGGGCTGCGTTTATGATGCGGTGTTTTACCACTTTAAGCACCTACTTAATGATCGGCAGCATGGATTTGTTAGTTAACGTTCAACGGAGTCTAATTTACTAATATACAGCAACTTTATTTATGAAACCTTCGAACAACGTGGGCAGGTGGACTCTATTTATACAGACTTTTCCAAGGCCTTTGATCGAGTGAACCACTCTGTACTATTGACGAAACTTAATCACATAGGTATACATGGTTATCTTTTAAGATGGTTCCAAAGCTACCTAGCAAACAGAAGTCAGTTCGTTGCGATAGCAGGGTATGAGTCTTCGCCATTCACAGCACATACTGGAGTTCCTCAGGGTTCCAAATTAGGGCCATTATTATTTTTGATCTTTATCAATGATCTTCTTGGTAGTCTTCATTGTGAATGTTTGGCATGTGCTGATGACATTAAGATCTATTGGGCTATAAATTCACTTGACGATTGTCTGATACTGCAAAATGACATGGATGTACTTTTGAAGTGGTGCGAATATAATCGTATGTCACTGAATGCTAAGAAATGTTATTACATTACCTTCACTGATAAGAAGAAATACGTTAATTTTGAGTATAAAATTGGACAGGACAAATTGAAGAGGGTATATTCAGTTCGTGATTTGGGAGTGATATTTGACTCAGCAATGTCTTTCCGTAACCATTGTGAACCAACAGTTCTGAGGGCAAACAGAATGTTAGGTTTTATCATAAGAGTATCTATGCCATTTAAGAATCCTTCCAGCACAATTCTATTATACAATGCTCTTGTAAGGAGTTTGCTGGAGTATGGTGCTTGCATTTGGTCACCATATTATGCCAAATATATAGGACGGATAGAATCAGCGCAATCTAGATTTGTTAGATACCTAAGTTCACGATCAGGAGTCAGAAAAGTTATTTCTGGATATGATGACAGATTGTGCTACTTCAACATGATCAGCTTAGAAGATCGACGTAAGATTTTTGATTTGTTAATGTTATATAAAATCGTAAACGGTATGATAGATGCCAATCTAATTGAATACTGTAAATTTTAAATAAATAATCGCGTTCAAAGATATCCTTGACTTTTTGAGTTGCCTAGTTCCACGCTCAACACAGTATTCAATAACCCACATACTCGTATGTCCCGATTATTTAATGAACTCCGACCTGCTGTTATTGACATTTTTAACCCAAATTATTTTTCATTCAAACATTCCTGTTATACACACTTTACTCAATCCTGATTCTAAGTTTCAATAACATTAACGAAGTATTGTTCTTTAGTAACGTCTAATGTGTGCTATTTATATAATTTTTCACAATTTTTCAAATTTCAGTTTGATATTTAATTGTTTTATTTAATTTTGTTTTTAATTTTGGTGTGACATTTTTTTTTCTCTTATATATCTATATATTATTCTTTCATTCAACTACAATTTATATACTTTTATTGTCATTATTATTTTATATGTGAGACGATGTTTGGACTACTAGGTGTATGTTGTACTCACCTGTAAATGATGCCCATACTATTTTAAGTTGTTGGTGTTGTATTTATATATTGTTCCTATGTTTTGTATGTGTATTCTTGGTGTGGCTATTTAATAAAAATAAAAAAAAACTAAGTGAGAGAGATTAGTTCGTAATCCACAAACCGCCTATAAGGGTTCCAAAGGGTTTAACGACTACCACATTAAGTGATAACCGGGACCAATGGCTTACCGTGCCTTCCGAAGCACAGAAAAGCACGAATATAAAAATCTCACTAACGGGATTATAAACTTTAAAACAATATTTTAAAAATAGGTTTATATAGCAAAACCAAAAAGGATGCATGGCTTAATAAGAGTTATTACGAATTACCTTATTCGCTTTGACGAAATGCGGCACGTTACGAAATAATCCTGTCATTCTAATTACCACTGAAGTTCGCATAGCTATCTTCCAAGGTGTTCCTATGCCTATCTTCTGATTCTTTCATAAGATCTAGAAACTTACCCAAACAATAGGAGTTCATCTTTAGCAAGTGACAATTTCAATAAATGTTAATGTAAAAACAATCCTTTATAGCTAAAACACGACGTCGCTACCTTGGAATCTTATAGAAGTTGTTAAGCAAATCTAACGAGCCCAAACACTACGATACTATCTTGTTTAGCTGAAGAATTTCTATGGTCACCTTCCGGTCTAATCAGACCCTGGACACTACTTTAGGTAATAGAACTTGTCAAAACGAATTTAACGAGCCCAAATACAACGATACTACCCTATTTAGTAGTGAAGTGTCTATGGCCACCTTCTAGTTCCATTATCAGAATCAAACACTGCCTTCTAAGTTGAGGAGTTCCCATGGTCATCTTCCCGATCCATCATCAGACCAGATATTTTGGTAATATATTCACGCCAGATCCCTTACGGGGTAGGCAGAGAGTACAGAGTTCCAACAGGCTCTTTCCTTACATACCTCTCTGGCTTGCTCTACTCTCATGTTCGTCTCATACACGCTCGCCGGTTACAGAGACTCCTGACTTGTCCTTCAGATAAGACCCGATCTATTTGGTCATGGTAAGATAGTCTAGGTCTTCCCCGGTAGCTACATCCTTCCACTTTCGCATTGTATAGCAGTTTTGTCATTCTTTCTTCGGACATTCTTTCTATATGCCCGAACCAACGGAGCATACCCTTTCTCATCTTTACACCGATACTCTCTTTCATACCTATTTGCCTACCTATTGCATTGTCTCCGATATTAAATAGGTATGTCTTTTCAACTTAATCGGATACCAGCAAAATGGATCAAAAAGTTTTAACCGCAAAAAAATACGAAACAAAGCAAGTTAAGAGTTTGTAAAAGTATACAAAAGAATTCTCTAAAATGGAAATTTCAGTTTCGGCCGAAACTAAAACAGATTCGGAAATTCGGTTTCGGCTTATAAATTAGTTTTGGCGAACGCTACTTAGGGTTACCTGAAGTGATCATTAAATGGTACTCCAGGGGCATATTACAAAAATCTACTACACGCCGCGTTTGGTAATACCGAATGAGATATTCCAAGGCTGACAACATGCCAACTTTGTATAGTCAAACTGATTGTTGACAGAAAAACTTACCCACATGCTGGTGTCCCACAAGGCTCAGCTCTCTCCCCCCTCCTATTCGGCCTTTACACGAACGATATTTCTCGTCGAGTCGAGGAAGCCAGAGAGGTATGTAGGGAAAGGGCCTGTTGGAGCTCTGTACTCTCTGCCTACCCCGCAAGGGATCTGGCGTGAGGTTATAGATAGATAGATAGATAGATATTTCTCGTTCGAGTAAGTTGCATTTAGCCCTATTCGCGGATGATACCGGTCTCTATGTCTCGCATAGGAATAAGGATTTCATTACCAGAAACCTTCAGGCAGCCGCCAATACCCTAGGGGATTGGTTCAGGAAGTGGCGTATTGAGGTGAACCCGGACAAGAGCGCTGCAGAGTTCTTCTCCAGGGGTGCCATCCCGCGCCCTTCCTGCGCCACCCCAGAACTAATCTCGGTCAAGTGACCATGTTCGACCTACGTATTCCCTGGGTCAAACAGGTCAAATATCTAGGGGTCACCCTAAACAATACCATGACCTTCGGACCGCACATCAAGCGAGTCCGTAACCGAGCAGCCTTTGTCCTCAGTCGTCTTTACCCGATGATCTGCAAGCGGAGTAAAATGTCCCTTAGGAATAAGGTGACACTTTACCAAACTTATATACGGCCCATCATGACGTATGCTTGTGAGGTGTTCGGGCACGCCGCCCGCTCTCACATCGATAGACTCCAAACGGTTCAATCGCGTTTCCTCCGCAAAGCCGTCGGAGCCCCGTGGTTCATACGGAATGTAGATCACCATTCCGAACTCGGTCTCGAACCTATTCGCGCCTTTATTAAAAAGGCGACAACCCGATATTTTGCGTACGCGTCCAATCATAGTAATCCGCTAAGCGTAGCCGCCGCTGACTACGAACCTAACTCCCCTCCTATCAGCCGCTACCGCCATCCGCGGCATGTTCTCACCGACCCTCCCGATGCCCTTACATCCCTTCTTTCGGATACAGATACCGCACACAGGATCAGAAACCGACCTCGCCGGCGAGGTGGAAGAATCCCTTGCCCGCCGGCCGGTGCACAGCACCACGGCGAGGCACCTAGTATACGCCCTTCTCCATAGCGACTGCCCAAGCCGAGGCCGTTCCTCCTTCAGGCGCCCTTGAGCTAGTTGCCCCCTTGTCCTTCTGGCTCGAGCGTAGTGGTTGCACGCTCGCCCTCTTGTCCGGTGAAGCTGTAAAGGCCCTGCGGCCAACAACGTAGATCATTCACGCACACACACACACACAAACAGAAAAACTAATATGAGTTTTGCGTACAGGAAACCTACGTTTTGGATACCGTCAGCGGAAGTATCTACGTGTGGGTCGGAAAACAATCTACTGAAAGGGTAAATATGCTTTAAACTTACGTTTTTGTACTTAAAAGGGAGCAGTAAGCCAAAAAATCTTTTATAAAAAAAGGTAAACCGACTTCAAAAAGCAAAAAAATAAATATTTGAAGTCGGTGCTGGTTGGTGCAGTCGGTTACTTAAAAGATTTTTATTTTACAATTTTAAGTGACCAGTGAATTCTATAGTAGGGTACCTATAGGATTGACGTAATACCCATAATATCGCAATTTACACATGCCTATTGTTTGTCGTTAAGGAGTTCCCTGGTGTATCTTCTAAGTCCAAAGTCAATAAAATTAATATGGGACCACCTTGGAGATATACTGAACCCAATGCAAAAAAAATTATCAAAATCGGTCCACAATTGACGGAAATATCGCTGAACATACATAAAAAAAAAAAAAAAAAACGTACATACAACCGAACATAGAACCTCCTCCTTTTTGAAGTCGGTTAAAAACTAGTCGAAAGTTAATAAGTTATTAGTAAAAAAACATTTATAAAAACAAGCTTTTAGACAGCCAGGCAATGATGATATATATTATAAAAAGGGCCAATCAAAATTGAAAGTGTACACAAACATTATGAGGAGTTACTTCGTCTGGAACCAGTGCTGGGTGTGGAATCAGATCATGTTGACCATAAGAATGCATTATAATCGGAACTAATGAGATTCGTCCTAAACAAACACTGCAAGTTAATCAATTAAAATGGTTTTTCTCTATTTACAGGAAAAGACAGAAGCTATGAATAAGGCACAGCAATACTTAACAGCCAAAAACTATCCAGCCTGGGTGAGTTAAGGGAGCATCCATTAATTACGTGAGCTCAAAATGGGGAGGGGAGGGGTGGTCCATAAAATCTCATTTCAACATACATTATTTAAGATCTAATGTCAACTTTTAAAAAAAACATGTTATTTATATCATTCTCACGCTTAATAAAAAAAAATGCTTTTACTTTTCTTAAAGTATACCATTTTGTAAGCTAAAAAATCTCTTGGCTATTAAAAACATCGAGGGAGAGATCCAAATAATATTTAAATTGACTTTTTAATATACATAATAAAAACCCGAATTAAAATATATTATTAAAATAGTTTTTATACAACTTAAAAACTAGATTTAGACCTGAAATATATAAATAAAACAGCTATTGTCTAAATACATAGTTTTTATAAAAAAAAATTGAATGAAATAATTATAATTCATTTGACTGCCCCATCAACCTAATAGTAACACATACTCTAGTGTCCGACCAAACGTTCGGTTTCTGCACTAAATTCAAGTTTCTATTCAATTTCGGTTTCGGCAGGCAACCCGTAGAAACTATGAGCGTTTGGGAGCAATTGGCGTACTGGGGAGTGCAGACTAGGCTCATAATCTCATCGTCGCGTCTATGCTATCTTTCGAGTTTCGAACACTGTTTTTTGCGGATTGCCTTAAAATTCAAATGCATTGTGCATCATAGGTTACATAGGTTGGTATTATTGTTATATTAGCTCTAGGCTGGTCATAGGATCAGCCTATACGGCGTACAATATTACCTATATTTCATAGTGATGATGATGATAAAAAGGATAAGAAATACATTGTTTTCCATTACCTCAATATCATCATCCATAGACTTATTAATATGTAAAAGGAAGTATCGGTTTTGGTTTTGGTTTCGGCTGAAACTGTAACAGGAACCGAAATCCCGTTTCGGTTTCTGCTCAAACGAAGGTAAAATCTAGTTAAGGCAATATTGTAAATCTTAAGACAACCATTTTTGTAAAGAAAATAAATCATACTTTGTTATTATTATTTCTTCTCAAAAAATATTGGGAATTATGGGGCTAATTTGTGAGTTTGTCTCCAGGTCCACGTGGCCCGCATCCCCCAAGGTTCCGAACCGGCGGTGTTCAAGCAATACTTCACCACCTGGCGTGACCTGGGCATGTCCCACACAAGGATCGTATGAAGGTACTTATACACCTTATACCGAATTTACACACTGTCAACTTCCGTGTGAAGTGAAGGGAGGTAAGTCGTATAAACTCGCCACTTACGCACTACTTCCCTTCCTACACTATTACTGCCGGGCGCTCCCTTCGTTGGCGGTTATTTAGCGGGAGTCAAAGGACTGGCAGCGCGAGCAACATTGTCTGTTTATAGTCTGCGCGAAATCATATATGGCGCCAAGCGGGCGATCTGTTATTATCTGCCTGTCTCCTTAGAGTGAAAGCCTTGAATTTTCGAATGAGGTCTCCACGAAGTAGTAAAAAACTTTGTTTTTCAAGGGAACTTTACAAGAGGAAAAATACCGTTGGACTGCAAAGTCAGAGGTCTCGGGTTCAAACATAGGCACACACACAGCATGTGCGTATTAAAAATTAACTATCACTTGCGTTAACGGCGAAGGAAAACATCGTGAGTAAACCTGCATGCCTGAGAGTTTCTCGAAGGTGTGTGTTCGCCAACCCGCACTGGGCCAGCGTGCTGGACTATGGCCTAAATCCTTTCAGATTGAGAGGAGGCCAATGCCCAACAGTGGGGCAGTTTCTTAACAGGGCTAATATTATTACATTGATATTATGTAGCAATAGGGTCGCCCCCTATTCCATGGGACATAACATCGTCGGCGAAAAGAGGAGGTACACAGTACACCTCTACCAACCCGCTTAGGTAATATAAGCGTGACGGTGTGGTGTGAATTGGTTTATTAACTAACAATTTTCTTTTTTCAGGGTATTGATGTGAAAAACTCAGTCACAAGGAAATAGGTGCCAAAAAACTGACATTACAACTTTTTTATTTCGTTTCACAATAAAAAATGTATTCATTTTTATATAATATTATAAAATAAACTATAACAACAAAAAAAAGTGTTATTTATTCTCTTGGAGAAAGCGAGAGAGGTCTGTAAAGCAACCTTTTGGAGTTTTGTGCTGAAGCTCCCGCAAGAGATCTGGCGTTTATAGATAGATAGATATTAACTCGTAACGCTGCAGGACCGCGGTTTTCTTAACGGTCATCAAGGTTAAGCAGCGTTAGGCGCGGTCAGTCTGAGATGGATGACCGATTCTGAACGCATTTTCGAGAATCTCCACGCTTCGAAAAACGCGCTAAGCCGTTGGACCCGGTTACCACTTAATATGGTAGTCGTTCAGCCAATTGGATGCCTTAAAGTCTTGATAAGTTCCACCAGCAGGTCTCCACAAGCCTGCCTCCACCCCGCACTGGCTCCGTGTGCAGGTGTATGGCCTAATCTCTCTCACCTCGATTAGTGAGAGCATTTGCTAAAAACATTAAAGACTGATACATGAGAAAGTAGACCTTCTCATTGGTCTAGTAGCGAAGAAGGTCCTGATTTCGTATCCTAGGTCAAAATCAAAAGTTTCCGATTCATGTAGACTAAAAGGCACTTATAAATAGTCAAAAAGAGAAAATTATTGATTACTTAAGACTCTGCCACCCGTTCGGAAAGTCATTCCTGTGGAGCAGAAGGGCAAGAAACTCCACGGTTACTCTTTTTAAAAATTAAAATCTTATATTTCCTCTTTTTGTATACATTTCATTCATGGGGTATGGGAGAACAGTGCAGAACGAACTAAATAGATGTGCTTAAGTATAGATTAAACATAAGTGTACTTAGATTCATGTCTTAAGTAATCAATAATTTTCTCTTCTGGACTATTCATAAGTGCCTTTTGGTCTACATGAATAAAAAAACGTTTGCATAGGATTTTGATTTTTAAAAACATTAAAATCTAGGAACACACATCATACGTGGGTGTACAATGTCCACCTAAGACTCGCCTTAAAATAAAAAGCATACGAGTCTTTTATTAAATATTTTTCCTATTATATAAACCTTTTGAAAAACATCAATTCAATCAAAAAAACTTTGACCTTGAATGATGTGTTGAATTAATTTTCATTAAAATTACCAGTTCTTTGATACCTATTCCTTATACTCGTAAATCTTAAAAACACACGCCATTAACAAAAAATAATATGAATATTACTGCCTCGTTGGTCTAGTCGCTAATAGTAAGGTTTACGATCACGAGGTCTTGGGTTCAAATCCTAGGTCGGACAAATGTAGTTATTTTATCGAAAAAATCCCAGTATCAGTCCGAAGTCTGGAATTGTGCCCGGTATATGTCAAAAGTCTCGCTTCCTATTGCATATGATTTAACATCGTCAGCGAAAAGTGAGTGTACACAGTACACCTCTGATACCCCCGCTCGAGGTTAACCTCGAGGTAGGACCTTCTCGTTGGTCTAGTAGCGAAGAAGGTCCTGATTTCTTATCTAGGGTCAAAATCAAAAGTTTCCGATTCATGTAGACCAAAAGGCACTTATGAATAGTCAAAAAGAGAAAATTATTAATTACTTAAGACTTTACCACCCGTTCAGAAAGTCATTCCTGTGGAGAAGAAGGGCAAGAAACTCCACGGTTACTCTTTTTTAAAAATGAGTTTGTCAATTCTTTTTGTATACATTGCATTTATGGAGTATGGGAGAACAATGCAGAACGACCTAAATAGATGTGCTTAAGTAAAGCTTAATCATAAGTGTACTTAGATTCATGGTATTGGTCAGTGTCTACATAGTCCTCTCATTTACAAAATAGAGATGTTGTAGAGGTATATAATAAAAAGCATAATAATAATAGTAACAGAAAGTGTTACTATAAAAATATGTAAAGAGTGCGTACAAAACAACTGGTCATAGCTCCAGTGTGATGCCGAACGAGACAAAATTTAACAGCATTATGGTACACGTTCAATCAGACAAAGGACAGGGGACGGTAATTAGGTATCACTAATTATGGCCGGTGTCCGTACCCTTTGAAATAGTCCCGTTTTTGTCCATAAACCTCGTTTATATACAGCCTTTGTTTTCTTTCCATAGTTTACAATAGGACTTGCACCTGCCGGGGTCTGTTCGCTGGTTATGTTTCTTCATTTTCAGCAAGTGATCTCAGCAGGTGACTTACATAACATTAACTTCTCGCAAAGGGCCTCTACGTGTTGGACCCATGTCCCCATGCAAGCCTTTCAAAGGTCCGGGTAAAGCTCGTGAATATAAAAACAAAATAATAATAATAACTTTATTTATTTACCAAAAAGTACATAGTGTAACATATTACTTGTAGCCTTCATACTAGGCGCAGCCTGTATCGTGAGGACCGTAGTTTATTCGATTTACTTATATATCGGTATTGGCAGTACAGTGAGTCTTAGAGTACGAATACAAATATACCTATTTGTACCATCGTATGTGTGTCTATGTGTGATGGTGTGTATGAGGTGTGTGTTCGTGTGTGTGTGTGTGTGTGTGTGTGTGTGTGTGTGTGTGTGTCTGTATGTGCCTCGTAAGATGTATATGCATGGACGAATTCGTGTGCTAATATCGTAGTATTTATACATATATTCGACTTTCGACAAGAGCTGTCTATATATCAATCATTATGTAACAATATATAATAAATTTTCGTATTCTGCGTATGATAGTTGTAGAAGCCAGTGTTTCAATTTTACCTTGGCTTCTTTAACTGAATTCTTTTTGGTGTCACATTTGAGAACTACTTTTTTATATGTGTATAGGACTAGACGGTGTAAATGATGCTGAGCGAATGCTGAATTCATTACGGGCGTAGGGACACTAAATGTTCTTTTGTTTAATAGATGCAGGTAAACGTTAGAGTTTAAGGTATTTTTATGCTGTAAAAGGACTTCTTTATAAATGTAAAACATCTTGCTCCTAAAACTTGAGCATATAGAGTATGTTAGTTATATAGAGTATGTGAACGATATCTATATCTGCGATCCGATTTTTGTGCTCTCTCTAAATCCATCATAGTATTCACGCCAACGCCACCCCAAATTGTGATTCAGTAAGAGATAATGGACTCACAAAGCGATGTATATACTAAATTCGAAATATAGGGGCCAGCGACCTCACGGAGCCGACATATGACAAATGTAAGTTTACGGACTCTTGTTGCCAAAGCAGATATATGATCCTTAAAAGAGAGCTTTTCATCCACTGTCAAGCCCAGATATTTTATGTTATATCCTCTAGTTATGGTTTCACGATTGCAATGTGTTAGGTTGTTACAGACTAAGTGTACTTTAATATGCTTGATTGCTACAGGGTCAGTTACTTAAGTTTTATGGAAACATAAAAATTTGATTTTTAGAGTATTAAAGGTCAGCAAATTGTTATCTAACCAAGAAACTATTTTAGTCATACCTTTTTCAGCATTTTGTATAGTTTCAGACCCCGACTTGCCATGATAAATGAGTACTGTGTTTCCCGCATAACATATAATATTTATTTATTTATTTATCCTTTATGCACAGTTGGTACATGGGCGGACTTAATGCCTTAGGCATTTTCTGCCAGTCTACCTTTGGGTGATGCAGAAACTAGTGAAAGCAGGTGCAAATCCGAGTTGGGTGAGAAAGAAAGATAGAAATAGCAAAAAAATAAATATTAAATCTTACTAACTCAATTAAAATATATATGGATCTATAATATACATACATACATATCCATAATTATATAAACATAAAATATATACGAATAGCTTTATATACATATATATAATATATAAAAAAATAAAATAAAAATACTATACTTTGTTAACGTTGAGATAATTCTACCAATGTTTTGTGCAGATAATCCTGCAATTTTGTTCTGAAACAAAAACGATCGTTTGCCATCCTGACATCCAGTGGTAGCGCATTCCATAGCAAGATGGACTGAGTAACGAAAGAAGAGTGAACAAAGTCCGAACGGTGAGAAGAACATTGAAGAAGACGATTATTTAGGGATCGAAGATTTTTATTATGATTGGAACATAAATATTGAAAATGAGATAAAAGATAATCAGGTGAAGTGGGAGAGTTAAGAATGGAAAACAACATTGTCAATGCCCTCTGAGTTCGGCGTTGGCGAATAGGCAACCAATTTAAGAGAGATCGGTACACAGACATGACATGGTCAAATTTACGCAAGTTATAGATAAATCGAATGCAGTTATTAAGATGACGGTCAAGTTTGTTGAGGTGATCTGCATTCAGGTCGAAGTAGCACACATCACCATAGTCTAAAATGGGAAAAATCAGGGCCTGCACGAGCATTGCTTTTGTATTTGATGCGAGCAAGTTCTTAAACCGATACAGGTATCGCAACATACTGGTGACCTTTTGACCGACGGCACTGATCTGGGTTTGCCAACTGAGTGTGTTATCAATATGTAAGCCGAGATCTTTGACACTGGAACTAAAGGGAATAACTCTACCATTAAAAACAATTGCAGGTAGATTTGCAACATTCACCTTGCATATAGTTCTAGAGCTACCCACCAAAATTGCCTGGCACTTAGCTGGATTTACTGCAACTCCGAACTTGTCCGACCAGTTCTTAATTGCTCGCAAAGCCTGGTTTAATTTGCAAGTGGCGTCTGAGATTTGATCGGCACTGTCTTGCGAGTACAATTGCAAGTCATCCTCATAAAGATGATACGCGCACTGAAATTCGTGAGTTATTAGATCAATGAAAATCGAAAAAAGAAGAGGAGAAAGTATACCGCCTTGGGGAACGCCAGTTTCTAAATTCCGCCAGGACGATGACGACTCGTCACTTATAACAGTCTGCTGGCGTTCACGAAGATAAGAAGAGAACCAATCCAGCGACTCCCGTGAGCACATGCGATAAGAAAGGATGGACAGTAGGATATCATGATTAACTGTGTTGAACGCATTAGAGAAGTCGACCAAGACTAGGACTGTGATTTTGGTATTTTCCATGCCTCTTCGGATATCTTCAGTCACTTTAAGTAGAGCAGAAACGGTACTGTGGCCAGGCCTAAATCCAGATTGAAGAGGACTGATGAGATTATTGGTGAAGATAAAGTGGGAGAATTGTTTATGAACACAGGCCTCGAGCACTTTTGAAACAAAAGGAAGAATGGATATTGGACGGAAGTGGCTAGGAAGGGAGGGGTTGGTGATCTTAGGAAGGGGACGAACAAAGGCTTTACGCCACAGAGACGGAAACGTCCCGGACTCTAAAGAAAAGTTGATAAGGTGAGTGATTACAGGAAGGAGATTGTCCAGAATTGTTACGATCATAAAGCGACATATTTTGTCACAGCCCACAGCCTTGGATTTAATGGATAGGATATTTTTCTTGATTTCGCGGGAGTCGATTGGAGAAAAGTAGAAAGTGTTGATGATGGGACGTTGTAGACCACCTAGAGAGGTTAAGGTATGATCAATAGTTAAAAGATCTACGAGAGGGACAGTGGAGAAATGGCAATTGAGATCATCTAAACTTTTGTTTTTGGGAGATCTACATGTCGCGCTCTGCCAATACCTAGGGTTCCTAAGAATTTCCAGATGTCAGCAGGCGAAGAAGAAGTAATATTGTCTAGAATATGTCGGCGTTTAGCGTCGCGTATCATCTTGTTACAGCGGTTCCTAGCAATTTTAAAATGGGACCAATTGTCCTCAGAGCGATCTTTTCTAAAATTCCGGAAAGCGCGGTTTCTTTTCCTCATTGCCATACGGATACCACGTCATCCAAGGTGCAGGTGGTCGCTTCAATCTTACTTTCTTGATAGGGGCATGGGTGTCGTACAGCTGAATGACCTCTCTGTTGAACAACCGTATCTTCTTATCGATCGCATCGGCCTCCATGACAGGTTTCCAGTCAATTTTGGATGCATCATAGATTAGATTATTAATATTCATTCGAGCAAAGCAGCTCGAATATATAATAATATTCGAGCTAGCCATTGAGGATTTTGTAAATATCGTTGATGTAGATTAGAAAGAGTGTCGGACCAAGAACGCTACCCTGTGGGACGCCATAATCAACAGGAAGTTCTGAACTGAAGAAATCATTAACTTATACGCATTGTCTTCTGTTAGTCAAATAACTTTTAAACCATTGAAGTAAGAGACCTCGTATGCCTATGCTTTCTAGGTTTTTAAGAAAAAATTAAATTGATACTGTTTCAAAGGCTTTAGCCAGGTCGAGGAAGATACAAATACAATTATTCTAATCATCAAAATGTTTAGTTATGGTCTCTACTAGGTTTGATACAGCATTTTCAGTAGAAAGGCCACGTCGGAACCCATATTAATGTTTGGAGTAAATATTATGAGTTTCTTTGTGTGTTAATCGTTTGGTAACTACTTTTTCTAGTATTTGAGAGAAGATTGCGGGGAGTGAAATAGGTCTGTAATTTTCAGGTAGTGATTTGGTTCTGTTTTTATGTATAGGTGTTACCTTAGCCAGTTTCCACGTAGATGGAAAGGCTCAAGAGGACAAACTGAGATTAAAAATATTGGTCAGTGGTTTAATTATGTATGGTTTAATGATATTAATCATATTCATTTTAATTTCGTCAATACCAGGTGCGCTGTCATTTTTAAGTTAACTTATTATTAAATCTACTTTGTATATAAATGATGGGCTTAAAAAAATACGAGCAACTTTCTAAACTAATTGTTTCTGCCAGTTCAAGTTCCGTTTTACCTGATTTATTTAAATTTTTTTGTGAATTGTTTTTACCAACATTTGAGAAGTAGTTATTGCAAATGTTACTTCAGAGAGGTAGTGTTATCAGACGCAACTTTGAGGAGTTCACTAGAGTCAAAGATTTTGGTGTTGAGAGCACAAACTTCTTTAATTGCTTTCCACAGTCCTTTAGGGTTATTCTTGTTACTTTCAAGTTTCTGATTTTGGTAGATATTTTTAACTTTACGTAATAGAGCATTACAAAAATTTCGGTATCGTTTGTATGTTATTTGTCTAATTGGGACATAGGGGTGTTTTCAGGTCAAGATGCAAACGATTTCTATGTCTCATACATCGTATTAAAACCGGAGTTATCTAGGGTTTAAGAGTGAAATGGGATCTACTTTTACGTTGGCTAGTGGTATGTTTATTTGTGATAGTTTTGATAATGGTATTAAATTCGCTGACCGCAATATCAACTTCAGTGGCTGTTAGAACTTTATTCCAAATGATGTCTTTAAGATCTTCCGTAATTGCAGAATAATCAATTTTATTGACAATACGCGTTTGCGTATTCGGTATAGCAAACTTGGTATACCGGATACGCAAACGGTTGGCTTTGATTGACAAAAATGTGGTCTAAACAGGAAGAAGCTCTTGTCGGCTTATCAATGGCTGAAATAAAGTTATATTCTGCCATTAGGCAAAGGAATGTTGAGGTATGAGAGTTGTGTGTATCTGATATATTAATATTAATATCCCCTGTTATAATTATAGTATTGTTACTCTTGAAGGATCCTATTTGATTATGAAGAGAAGTTATGAATTTTTCTGGATTTTTGAATGACGGAGTCCTGTATATACAAAGTAAATTTACGTTGGGAAGTTTTACCGCAAGGCAATCTGCATCATCGATTTGTGGTTCAAAAATAGTGGCATTCCACTGTTCTTTAACAAATACTACTACTCCCCCATTCTGATTATTAGTTTTTGTTGTAAAATATGTACAATAACCAGAAATTACATCCATATTTGTGTATGATAGTGTGTAGAATAGTAGTAGGTAACTTGAGGGGATATCATAATATATAAATGTAATTGTGAGTCAGGTTGTGCAAATGGTGTAATGTATAGGAGTAGATATAGAGTGTATGTAGGCGAAGTGAATATGTATGATGTGTGAATGATGCGTGTGTCAATTATGACGTGTGGGAGACGTATAAAATTAATCAGATAGCTAGAAAACAATGACATAATAATTAGTGAAACTTTATAGAGTAGCTAAGTAGATGTATTATTAGGAGTTGTTGAAACTTCAGTAACTTCTGTTGTATCTAGTGTAGCAGGAGAATTTTCAGGTCCAATCCTCTGACCCAAATCTTCATAGCAGCGAATAAGAATTGGTGAAAAGAAAGGAGAGAAAGGCAAGACACAGCACGGTTACCCTTTTAAAATAGTATCTTTAATTTTTTTTCGTACTACATTTTGCTGTGAGTTATGGGATAATGTAGTATCAGGTGAGTCTATATTTTTTTAACTTATTAATCTGCCACCGGATCGGAAAACGGCCTCCACTGAGAAGATCTGGCGATGAAACTCAGCGCATTCGTCTTTTTTGTTTAATTCTCTATTCATGTCATTTATGACAAAACAAATATACAGTGCGAAAGTAGAAGGATGTAGGTACCGGGAAAGACCTAGACTATCTTACCATGACCAAATAGACCAAGTCTTATCTGAAGGACAAGTCAAGAGTCTCCGTAACCGGCGAGCGTGTATGAGACGAACTATGAGAATAGAGGAAGCCAGAGAGGTATGCAACGAAAGAACCTGTTGGAACTGTGTACTCTCTGTCTACCCCGCAAGGGATCTAACATGATAATATAGATAGATAGATAGATTCTCTATTCATTTTTATTCCTAAGTTTTAGATACTAACATTTGTATATTATACAAAGTTAAGTATGCGATCCAGCTCTAGTGTGATGCCTTACGACTGAGATATAAAATTAATTTTTATAAAAAATGATAAGCTAAAGCAATATGGGTGAAGCAGTCACCACAAGCAGCACCCATTCACAAGTATGACTACTTGAGCAGCCATCACCTCCTTCACCGTATTAGAGGAAAGAAAGTGCCCCGCACCAAATAGCCACTTCTAGCAAATACTTTTTAGTGAGTGACTTCTTAAAATGATCGTATATTGGTATTCTGTATGGCACTGGAGTACCATACCACCAGATAATTTCACGAAGTTATCGTAACGCACCGCGTTACGTGATTAATTCGTCATAATGAATAAGAACCCTAATGGAAAGTCCGCCAGTGTAATAACCGGTTTAACGCTGCATCTTGTAAAATCATTTTATCAGTAACACGATGACCTTTACAATAGTGATGTGCTTTATGCGAATGCGTAAAATAGCACTGCGAAGTGCGAATTCGAATCTCTTATGGCTGTAACTTTTGACTACTTGGTTTAGTAGAATAGTGTAAACCACTCCGCTCGCTGGTTCGTACTGCGAATTCAAATCCGAATCTGTTATGGCTGTAATTTTGACGAAGACTCGGTCCAGTAGTTAAGGGCGTAGGCCACTCCATCCACTGGATCAAGCAGTTGTGAATTGGATCTCGCATAGTGTTAAAGAGTATAGTATGAATACTCAAATTTCATAATCGGGGTGAGTTCATTTCTATTATACCAGGCACATTTCAGACACCAGAGTGCTTTAAATATTTTTTCTATTAAAAAAACACCAATAAGCTTCGATCTAGGGTAACCTGTTAACTGCATTTAGCTAAAAGCATTTAACATTAATTAAGCAGGTTGGAATTTTGGGAAGTTGAAATTCAATAGCAAAAATTTGGGCGGTTTGAAAAAAAACTGTAATTACAACTTGAAATAAATAAATCTCCGTCTACCCCAACAAAGATAATATAGTGGTAAGAACACACCTTCACAACTTTACGTCGTGATCTAAACTTTTCTAAAACATTCGTGACTTATTAGCGAAAATTCGCGAATAAAAACTACATCTTCCCATCCCTATTCCATACCCATACCAAAACAACTTAACCAAACTAACTAGCTATTAAAATAAACACTTTAACACACACAATACAAAGTTAATTTTTCCTTATAATTATAATTATCCTCAAAGTCAGATTCTTGATTCGCAAATCGCCGTCTCTCTCACACATTCTTTAAAAACAGGTTTATTTTATTATTGCTCATCTCTCTCAGACATTTAATAACACACCTGATTCAGTTTGTAAAACAATTTAACTCGGTATCACGTATTTTCATAACCTTAAAAGGGGTTAAGTGTAAAATGTATTATTATGGAATATTGTTATTATATATTTTCATATTAAAATGTGATACACAGCTGTTGATAACAAGAAATAACTTTAATAAAATGACTGAAGTATTTTCGTGGAAACAAATTACTTTGGATATCGATGGTGTATTTTGTAAGTTATAATTTTTTCTTATATGGAAGCTTTATTAGCATTCCGCATCGACGCGCGGACGTGCAGAGATGGGCAAAATGTAATCAAGCAAATGATTACGATTACGGTTTGTAATCTTCAATTATGACTGAAGAATTTAAATGTAATATGATAATGCGTATTAGAAAATAACTATCACTTGCTTTAACGGTGAAGAAAAACATCGTGAGGAAACCTGCATGCCTAAGAGTTTTTCGAAGGTGTGTGAAGTTCGCCAACTCTCACTGGGCCAGGGAAGAGGACTATAGCCTAAACCCTCTCAGTTAAAGAGGAAGCCCGTGCCCAACAGTGGAAAGATTTCTTATCAGGGCTAATATTATATAATAATAATGATTAAAAGTGTTACAAAATGTAATAGTAATCTGTTTACATTTTGCGTATGTTATTCTCAGACTTCAAATAACCATTATTTTCGAAAAAATATTCTTTCATACATTAGTTCCTGCGACTTCCACGACAATCTATTTTCTTTGCTTAGACTGAGCCTTGTCTAGACGGATCATTTCTAACAAAAATAACGGCCTTAGTTTTGTCCACAGAGATAAGACTAAAAGCATAGAGGGAGTATTTCTTTTTTTTTTTCGTTATACCAGCAGTTATTACAGTAAATCGTGTTACAAGTTTTTCATACAAATACATTATCAAACAATGATGCACAACCAATTATAGGTATACACACAACATGCAATAGGTACTATAATCATTGGGATAACAGGAATAACAGTTTAAGCAAATGAAAACAACACAAGACCTAGACAATAGAGTTTTTGACATTACAGAGAGCACAGGGGAGACCCCAACAATGGGTGGTGTAATTTTTTTTTGTTGTCAATGGTGAACAAAAAGCGCGGGTGAAAGCTGCCAGACTATCTGCGTGGATATCACAGCGATCGCTTCGGCTATTTATAAGTTTGAATAGACGTGGTACTGGAGAGTTTGCACCAAAGTTCGTTCGCCGAAGACGTGGTACTAAGGGGGTTATAGGTTTACGGGGAGAATTTCGCGGTACTCTGTGTTAACAAGATTATATATTTGCAATGCTTACACTTAAGTCATTTCAGTGATAAGAAAGGGGACAAATCTATCGTAATCAGTTACACTCTTGTACATTTTGTTTGGACATCAATTATTACTTGAAAACAAATAAAAAGTCACCGAGAACAGAGTGACTAGACAAACAAATATTAACCAATAAATTTGCGTGGAGCATACGTCAAAATAGCTAGCCAAAATATTATAAAAAGGAAGTACGAACCACGTAGGAACAAAGATTTTAGAACTGGTAACTTAAATGGTACTAAGTGTCCGCAAAAAGTGTACAGCTGAACTGGGTTTATAACCGTGATACCGTGAGCTCATTCTGCGTAGATCGGACCAACAAAGCGTTCAGCGGAGCTGTAAAGGCCCCGCGGCCAACAGCGGAGATCATTCATACACACGGGGAGCATCCCCTCCCCGACCCCTGCCACCACCGCCGGCCGTGACATGTTCTCTCCGATCCCCCCGATGCTTTGTCATCCATTCTTTCCGCTCAGAATACGGACGACTACGACGTAGTCGTAGATCCCCTCCCATAGCCGGCGGTTGACCGGTGCACTTAGTAGTGCACCCCGTCCCCCCACAGCGACTGTCCCAACCGAGGGCGCCTCTTCAAGGCGCCCTCGAGTATGTCGCCCCTTGTCCTTTTAGCTCGATCGTAGTGGTTGCACGTTCGCCCTTAAGTCCGGTGAAGCTGTAAAGGCCTAGCGGCCAACAGCGTACATCACTCACACACACACACACACACGGGGAGCGTATATACTAGGTGTCTCGCTGTAGTGCTCAGCACCGGCCGGCAGGCAAGGGATTCTTTTTCGGTTTTCTTTTTTTGTCTGATCCTATGTGCGGTATCTGTATTCGAAAGAAAGGATGTAAGGGCATAGGGAATATTTGTGGCAGAGCCATTGTAGATACCTATAAAAATTAGTTTGGTTTTGTAGCACGAAGGTTTAATTAACTAAACACAGTACAAATTAAACCTCAAAAAACCGACTCAAATCATTCTTAGCAGCGAACATTCCCGATCAAGTCACCTTTCAATAAAACAAAAACTAAATGAATAATATCATAATAATAATAATAATAACCTCTACGTGTTGGACCCATGTCCCCATGCAAGCCTTTCAAAGGTCCGGGTAAAGCCTGTGAATCTCAGCGAGATACATATATAAACGGACCCGAGTGCTTCAGAGAGTCGGTCAGGGCCCCCAACTCGGCGTGTCTTCGTCGGTCGAGTGGAAACCGAAGGGTGCCCGCAGGACTCTTGGCTTTGGCTAGCCTTAATTGGCCGTCCAGAGAGGAGCCGTGGAAGCTATATCGACGTAAGAAGATAATGCGTTCCTACGTCGATTTACTTCAGGGGTGGAAGTGTTAAAGGGCATGACGCCGCGGGTAACTTCGGAGAAAGCGCAGCACACCTCTCTACACCCCTGAGCGGCTCACACCGGTGTTACCCTCAGTTGTCCTAGGACGACCGTTTGAGGGCCCATCTAGTAAGCGGCGAGTCACCACCGGCCACGGGTAATTAGGTATCACTAATTATGGCCGGTGTCCGTCCCCTTTGAAATAGTCCAGTTTTTGTCCATCAAATCTCATTTACATAGCCCTTGTTTTCTTTCCATAATTTACAATAGTCCTTGCACCTGCCGGGGTCAGTTCGCTGGTTATGTTTCTTCATTTGCAGCAAGTGATCTCAGCAGGTGGCTTACATAACATTAACTTCTCGCAAAGGGCCTCTACGTGTTGGACCCATGTCCCCAGCAAGCCTTTCAAAGGTCCGGGTAAAGCCCGTGAATCTCAGCGAGATAGATATAATAATAATAAATCATTTATTTCAGGCAACTGAAGTTTCACAAAAATAATTATGTGCAACTTAAAGGCCCTTTGAATATAGACTAACATACATATAATATATAAAAACGTATAAAGTAAGACACATGTGTTGACGGCGACATGTTGCGCTGAGAAGGGGCGTCTCGTAATCTTCCCTGAAATCTCCTAAAGACGACACCCTTAGGCCAGAACTCCTCGCTCCTCATGAAGGCTCCAGCTTTGCGGTGGGAACTCGCATAACAAAGGAATTGAATGCCGAATTGTTTTGCGAATTCAGCTTCTCGACCCTCAGAGTGTAGAAGGTCTTCTTACGGGCGTACTCCGCAATGTCCTCGGCTTTAGTGGTGTAGTTTAGCCGAGAAAAGTACAGCAGTGTTATTGGTACTGCTGAGCGAAGGAGTATTCTATCTTCTACCGCTGTAGTCCCACACCTGTGTCGTCGGGGAGCCTTCTTCTTCTTCCCCACCTTGATGAAGCCTTCCTCATCAACTTGACCCTTCGTACGGGCCTTCCCGGTTGTCTTCTCTGGCGCACGGGTGGCGGCGGCGGCGTAATCACGACGAGAAGTAGTCGTGTTTACGTTTGACGTCACCGGCGGGACCGCGGAGCTGGCGGCGGAGCGCGGTGTGCTGCGGATGAAATAATATAATAACAAATTCAAATTGGTGTATGTGTTTGAGTGATATACGCTGTTGGCCGTGAGGCCTTTACAGCTTCACCGGACTTAAGGGCGAGCGTGCAACCACTACGCTCGAGCCAGAAGGGCAAGGGGCGACATACTCGAGGGAGCCTCGAGTTGGGACAGTCGCTACGGAGGGAGGAGATCTACGACTTAGTCGTCGACGTCCGTATCCGGAGCAGAAAGAGCGATGTCAGAACATCGGGGTGATCGGTGAGAATGTGTCACGGTCGGCGGCAGCGGCGGACTTAAGAGCGTGCAAGCTCGAGCGTAGTAGCGCTCGAGCCAGAAGGGCAAGGGGGCGACATACTCCAAGGCGCCTCGAGTTTGGAAAGTTGCTACGGGGGGAGGGGATCTACGACTTAGTCGTCGACGTCCGTATCCGGAGCGGAAAGAAGCGATGTCAGAGCATCGGGGGGATCGGTGAGAACATGTCGCGGCCGGCGTTAGCGGCGGCCGGGGATGGGTTCGTAGTCGGTAGCGGCTACGATTAGCGGATTCGCATGGGAAGATGCGTTCGCGAAGTGTCGAGTTGTCACCTTTTTAATATAGGCGCGAATAGATTCCAGATCGAGATCGGACTGGAGGTCGACATTACGTACGAACCATGGGGCACCTACGGCTTTGCGGAGGAAGCGGGACTGAACCGCTTGAAGTCTATCGATGTAAGAGTGGGCTGCGTAGAGTGTCACCTTATTTCGAAGGAACATTTTACTCCGCTTGCAGATTAGCGGATAGAGACGGCCGAGCACGAAGGATGCTCGGTGACGGACTCGCTTTATGTGCGGGCCGAAGGACATGGTATTGTCTAGGGTGACCCCTAGATATTTGACCTTTCTGACCCAAGGAATGGGTCGGTCGAACATGGTCGCTTGACCGAAATTCCTTTGGGGGTGGATCCGGGAGGGGCGCGGGGTGCCACCTCTGGAGAAGAGCACCGCAGCGCTCTTGTCCGAGTTCACCTCGACACGCCACTTCCTAAACCAGTCCCCTAGGGTATTGGCGGCGGCCTGGAGTTTTTTGGTAATTAAGACCTTGCTTCTACCGTAATAATAGAGGGCGGTATCATCCGCGAATAGAGCTAATTTAACATCACTCGAACGAGGAATGTCGTTCGTGTAAAGGTTAAACAGGAGGGGGAGAGGGCTGAGCCCTGCGGGACTCCAGCTCGGGTGGAGTGGGGAGTGGAGCGCGTCATTTCGACGCGATACCGGAAGGCGCGATTCGACAAGAAGTCTAGTATGATGAGCACGAGTCTGTCCGGCACACCCATTTAGTAGAGCTTGTAGATCAAGCCGTTGTGCCAGACTTTGTCGAATGCCTTCGCAACGTCGAAGAAGAAGGCGCCCGTGTAGACGGGTTTGGGTCTGTTGAGACCGGAGAGGATGTGCTCCGTGATGCGGTGCACTTGGTGGACGCAGGAGTGTTTGGCTCGAAAGCCGAACTGCTCGTCGATAAGGATACCCCTGGACACCATAAAGTCTTTGAGCCGCGTCAGAAGTAGGCGCTCGTAGACCTTAGCCAGGGAGTTGAGGAGACTGATAGGGCAGCTCGCGGGGAGATCGCGAGGTTTGCCGGGCTTGGGAATGCCTATGACGTCGGCTTCCTTCCACTTAGCGGGGATTCAAATTGGTTCATCCGTTTAGGAGCTACGATACCACAGGCAGATACACAGACATTCCTTTTTTTACGTCAGTTATTAAAAATACAGAAGTGGAAGCCGAGATTTGAACAATGATACTCTCATATAAAAAAATACATACAGACGAACATGGAACCTCCTTCTTTTTGAAGTCGGTTAAAAACGAATCTTTTCCTCAAACAAATCATTTGTACAAAATTCCCATAAATTGTTTAGTCATAGAATAAAACCTGTGAAACTTGTTTAGCCTGCCTCGTTGGTCTAGTGGCAAAGCGCATCGCTTGGTGATCACGAGGTCCTGGGTTCAAATCCTAGGTCGGACAATTGAAGCTTTTCTAATGAACACTTCCCGTCCCCTTCGTCTGGAATTGTGCCCGGTATATGGCAATATGGCAAGGCGCTCGTAGCGCTGTGCGACCGCAGTGTTCTTACCGATCACCAAGGTTAAGAAGCGCTTGACTCGGTCGGCCTGAGATGGGTGACCGTTTGTGGCATTTTCATATCCGAGCGTCTCCGTGCTTCGGAAGGCACGTTAAGCCGTTGGTCCCGGTTACCACTTAATGTGGTAGTCTTTAAGCCGAGTTGGAAGCCTTAAAGGCGGCTTGATAAGTCCAACAGCGGATGGCCACAAACCTGCCTCCACCAATCCGCACTGGGTCCACGTGGTGGAGTATTACCTAATCTCTCTCACCTCGATTTGTGACAGAGACCTTTGCCCAGCAGTGGGCAGTATAGGCTGATATTATTATATATGGCAATAGGCTCGCTCCCTATTACATGGGGCTTAACATCGTCGGCGAAAAGTGGGTGTACTCAGTACACCTCTGCCACCCCCGCTTGGGGAATATAGGCGTGACGGTATTTCTTTTTAGTTGTTTAGCCATGTGGTAAAATCCATGATCTAACGTCAAAACAAGCCATGTTTGTTTTTTTTTCCTTTGTTTTTTCTGAGAATCTGTATTAAAACTTATTTTATTCTTGTTTAATAAAGAAATATTATAAAAAAAAATACATGAAACACACACCATCACGTCTATATTCCCCAAGCGGGGATGTCAGAGATGTACTGTCTACACCCACTTTTCGCTGACGATGTTGATGACTGTGACTTTCAGATTTAGACTTTTAGACTTTGACTTTGAGACCTTGACTTTAAGACTTTGACTTTTGAACATTGACCTTGCAAGATGAAATGAAAAAATTAAAATGATAAAAATATTTTTTTCCAATCTGTCAGAGATTTTGACTTTAAGACTTCACATTCAGACTCCATTGAGACTAACTTTTAAACATCAGACTGTTTAAGACTCCGCATTAAGTTTTTTTATCTAATTCTTTCCTTCCACAGATTTGGAAGACACAAACTACGAGAAGGTACCAAACGCAATATTATTCGACCAGGAGATTGAAGACAACGAAAAGTTCTTCATACAGTACAGCAACGTGCCTGTGGGTTTCGCGGTGGATGCAGAGAGGAATAGAGTGTTTATTACGGTGCCCAAGCGACGATATGGTGAATATTTGTATAAGCGCCATCTGTTTTTGTTGAAAGTATGCGCTACTTGGTAAAAGATGGCGCTGGAACGGATATGAGATAAATTGGTTGAATAACATAAATAACAGATAACGGTTAGACTGTGTTTTTCCAATCGAGCGTTCCAGAAAGCACGTTAAGCCGTTAGTCCCGATAGCCAATTTATATGATAGTTTTAAGCCAAGTTAGCAGCCTTTTGAGGCTTATCAAGTCACAGCCGGTGGTCACAAACCTATCTAATATAGCAGAAAATATCTTCGTTGCAAAGCGACTTCAAATTTATCACGCCTATTACAACTAATTTCTCTTTTTTTACGGATCTTGGGCTTTTCTCTTGCAGTGGATGTCCATCGGGTAGATTTAGATTAAATCCGCAAACACAGACTTTCACTACAACGCTATCTCTTATCGAATACCAAAATCTACATTACTAAAGTCGACATTTTTATCATGTTTTATTTCTTCACCAGCTATTCCTTCAACTCTAAACTATGTAAGCTTAAACTCCACTGCCCAGCCGACCTTAAAGGCTTACCCGAGCCGTGAGAAAAGAAAAAACCTGATCTCCGTGTATAGACCAAGAGTGGACGCTTGTGATAGACTATGGGTTGTCGACACTGGGCTTTGGGAGATACCTAGTAAGTATTCATCAATTACTTTATATTATTTGGTTTTTAAGTCAATACTTAAAACTTATAATAAATATTGGCTAGAAATGAAGATAAACAAACGAAAGGACTCGTCGTGGGGTATTGTTCACTCTTATCTTGACTTGTTGGAGATATTTAGAGGGGGAATAGCCTAATTGGATATCTTTATTATTAAATCAGTTAATAAGTTTGTTGGACGAGTTGTAGGAAAAACTAACCACCATTCAGGTTTTTCAATATTTAATACTCAATCGCGCTACTAAAAGCTTCCGAACTAGCGACATCTGTTATTTTCAATCTTTCATTAAAGTTTTTATTAGAATAATCGACTTACAAAGATTTTAACGTTATTATGCGTAAGAGGGTTTTATGCTTTCATAATTATTACTTTCATAATTTTGTATAACGTTTTGTTATAGTATTTTTCACGAGTCATGTTACGGTGACGTTTCATCAAATTCCATTACATGTATTTATTGTAGAATATTTTAAATAGGGCATTCAGAAAATAAACACGAATATATTTTTGCATTTAAAACATGAACTGTTTATAAATTTGCGTAATTACTTAAAAACTTAAAACTTTATGTTACTCTAATCCATAATTATGTAAATTGGAACGACGCGTTTTCGGGACTGACACAATGGAATCGTTCTTCGTTCGTTATATCGTTCGTTATAATCGGTACAAAATCGATTTCTTTATAAATATTATTATATGTAACCAATTAATATACATGATTTATCAAAAAAAATAAATATAAATACATGGATGCGCGATCTTGACACATTGAAATAGACAGTTTCATAGATTTTTTAAAATAAAAATTCACCTTCACGACGAATTAAGCTATTTGACATTTGTTTTTTTTTGACGACTCCCTTGATTCGTAAATAAATGATGAAATTTTGTATTTTGTTTTCTTTTTGTTCCTAAATTATTGTCATTAAAATCGATTCGTTCTCCATTACAAATAATTTCGATACGATTTATCAATCGATTCTCTTTCATTCAATTTTATCATTACTACATTTCTAGAAACGTCAAATACGAAAGATCCCCCTACCCATGTCTCGTAAAAAACATATCACCTGGTCAGAAATTACTGTTAAAATAATGTTGCTTCTACTCGACACTAGATATCACTAAATTTAATATTCTAAAATTCCAGACGACAGACAACAGAAACAACCGCCAGCGATCATTATTTATGACTTGAAAACAGACGAAGAAATTCTCAGACACGAACTAGATGCAAGTGTATTGACTAGTGAGAGAACTAGTGGAGGTAAAATATATCATTCTTATTATACAGGTCGGATTTTTTCGACGGGACTGTACTTTAACCGTTGTAGCTACAGGCAAACTGTCTCAGGTCCTACTGTCCTTAACTTTTTGAAACATTTCGAGCCGCATTTTCAGATTTGGAAGGAAAAATCACAGTGAGCAAGACTTTATGATGCCAATCGATCCAGTTGACGCCCTTGAAGTGGCGTTCCAAGGGCGTCAGGTTGAAGTCGGGTCGTGATATGTGATCACAGCTTAAGGAATCCATTTGGTTTAACAGTAGTCTAAAAAGAATGTTGCACGAAAAATACAAATACAGAATAGAGATAAAAAAGTTTAATAACAAACTATCTCCATATTTTAATTGATTATATAAGTACATTAATACCCGATGATCACACGATTTGAGCTTGCCTAAAGAAGTTCTTAGTCACTCGTAGTCGACGTAACCAATGTGGCCCGCTAAAAGATAGTGGCGCCCTTATATAATTTATACTCTTTTTGGTCGCACTGTTGCTTAGCTATTCGAATCTCCGTTTATTTCATGGTATATCAAATAGTTAATAACTAATGAACAACATGGTTTTATGGTTCCTAGATCTACAATAACTAACCTCAAACTTTTTTACGATAATGTTACGTTTGCGGGGTAATTAAAGGCCAAATAACGTGCGAAGTACCTTATTAGGCGCTGTACACACAAAACAGTACGTCGTATGCAAATACACACGCGAACTAATCACACACTAGTATTACTCTCGCCAGTACCCAAATACTGCTTCCAAGTCGCTGAGTCACTTGTAGTATCCGTATATCATTGCTAAAGTCACCGGTGTATTCCACGTAGATCGCTTGTTCTCCGGTTTGATCACTATCGCTTCCGAGAAGAGACTGTGTGCGTCCCCGCGCTCTGTGTTCTTTTTATACGCGTATGAAAGTTCTAGAGCGGACGCGAACCTTCTAAGTACATCGAACAATAGCCGGCGCGGCCCACAAATCGGTATTTTTATTACATACCTGTTTTTACGTGAATAAATAGGTACTTGTATACCGCTACCGCGCGCCGACGATAATTAACCTTCTAGAGTTTAGATAGAAACGTCTAGAATCTAGACGTTTCACCACTTAAGCGCACATTCTAGATATTTCTAGTCAGATCACCGGGGGACCTAAGGGTGTGTTATGCGTTTTAGAATCGACATCCCCCGATAAAGACTTTTCAGGATATCGGGTTTTGTTCGGGTCGTAATAATAAGTTAGTTACAGAAGTTGACTCCAGATGTCAATAATGCCAATGTCAGTCCCAGTAGATGTCATTTATTTAGATTTCTCCAAAGCGTTCGACACTGTTAATCATAACCTTTTATTACAAAAACTATCTGCTAATGGTATCACTCGATAACCTGCCTGATTGGTTTGCATCCTTTTTAAAAGGCCTATTCTCAGCCGTTGTAACAAACGGATTCACATCCCAACCATTTCCTATTTGATCGGGAATCCCTCAAGGTTCCTATTTAGGTCCAATATTATTTAATATATTTGTTAATGTCATGTCGGACTGTTTCAGGAAATCGGATGACTATCTTTTTGCTGCCGATTTGATAATACTTTGAACTATTCAGTCCCATCAGGATATTGCCCTTTTACAAGAAGATTTAAACCGACTCACTCATTGGTGCAGTAATAATCTCATGACTCTTAAGATCAGTAAATGGTATTTAATCAAATTCTCTCGAAATAAAACTAATATTACCAGCAATTATAAAATAAATAATCACTCGCTTCAAGAACTTCAGAAAATTAAAGTCCTGGGCATAATATTTAATCAATAAAATAAAATTGCTGATTATATTAACTCAATTTATATTAATTATAACTAAATCATTCAAAATTGGAGCCTTTGTTTTACGCAAAATTAGACAATTTAACATTCTCCGGACTAAAATTACATTGTTAACGCACTCGTCAGAAGTATTTTAGAATATGCTTGTGTCGTTTGGAATACACATTACGATATTTACAAAAAGAATACTGAATGTATTCAAAAAAGTTTCTATGGCACCCTGTGTACAAATATAATCTAACCAACACTCTTTATCTCATCGCAGGATTCAATTGGTCATGTTATTCCTGTACAAAGTTATTAATGGTAAAATTGAAGATTTATGTTTAATATATCTCACAATTTACCAGGACCTAAACGATTTGTTCCTTTCCATACAAACAGTTCAAAAACTAATTTAGGGTTATACTCCCCAATTAATAAATTATCTAAATATCATATTTTACATAAAACAATTATTGTTGATATTTTTTCCAATAGTCTTTAAAATTTTATTAAGAAAAGATTAAAAAGCATCACACGTCCTGTTTACCTTAGCGTCTAGATAAATAACTACCTGTATGTATATTTATATTTTACGTGCAATCCATTAAGAAATTCTATATTTTGTTATTTTTATTCTCATTTTTGTACATTCACTTCCTGTATACAACAACATTTTAAATAATTCTTTAAGGTCTCAATTTGCATGCCGTGGTTTCCTATAAATATGACAACAATTCATTTAAGTTTTCATTTAATTAAGTTTTAGTTAATCTCTGAATGATGGGGCGGCCCTTGGTATGGGATGCTACTTGCGTCGATACCCTGGCACCCTCTCACCTTCTAGAGTCCATTGTTGAGGCTGGAGCTGCAGCTTCGGCCGCTGAATCTCTCAAACGACGCAAATATAGCAACCTTGACAGGGGTTATATGTTTGAGCCGTTTGGGGTACAGACGCTATGTCCGTGGGGTCCTGGCGCACATCATATTTTCGGCGATATCTCTAAATTGCTGATCGATGTCACTGGTGACCAGAGGGCTGGTTCTTACCTTGCATAGAGGATAAGCATTGCCATACAACGTGGCAATGCGGCCAGGCCAGCCTTCTGGGCACACTGCCCAGCGGCAGCGATTTATCACAAATATATTTTTTGTAAATATTAATTTTATTCGTCTACTTAAACATTTGCAGTTATAAAAAAAAAGTTTTTAGTTCGTGTTATTATTGTATGTCATGTTGGTGATCCTAAATAAATAAAATAAAAAACTCTATGGGACCTACTGAGCTCGGCGTATTAGAAACGTCAGAAATCGCAAAAAAAATCCGATACATTTCTTAAGAAATCGTCTTGCTTGCTAAGTTCCTCCAGTAGGTGTCCACAAATCTACCTCCACCGTGGAGCAACTACGACCTAATCTCTTTCATTTTTTTGTATTCTTACAAAAATATTTCATTTGCCTGGCGACGAGACAGTACTAGCTCTTCTTCTTCTTCTTTAAGTTATGGCTTCACACTATTTTAAGTGTATTTTGCCAGTGTCCAGTGAGTAGCATAATCGTGTTTGTTTAAATTAATTCATTTCCCCGATGAAGTTGATGACAACGATGATAATGAAATTGATGAATGTGGGGTACATTCATCACCCTGGATAGTAAAGCGATGGATACTTTTTTTCCAATTGCGGGATATCGAAAAGGCACGTTATATCACTTTGTTACAACTACCTACACTCATGCACATATAGGAATACATAATGGTTAATATTCCACCAACATTACACATTATAATTCGAAATAACACAAGTTTTGGAAATTAAAACAAATAGACAACATCACTCTTCGATTTTCCGCTAAAACTCCCAGTACTAGCTCATTTATTATTATATGTATCTCCCTGAGATTCACGGGCTTTACCCGGACCTTTGAAAGGCTTGCATGGGGACATGGGCCCAACACGTAGAGGCCCTTTGCGAGAAGTTAATGTTATGTAAGCCACCTGCTGAGATCACTTGCTGAAAATGAAGAAACATAACCAGCGAACTGACCCCGGTAGGTGCAAGGACTATTGTAAATTATGGAAAGAAAACAAGGGCTATGTAAATGAGGTTTGATGGACAAAAACTGGACTATTTCAAAGGGGACGGACACCGGCCATAATTAGTGATACCTAATTACCCGTGGCCGGCGGTGACTCGTCGTCCTAGGACAACTGAGGGCAACACCGGTGTGAGCGGCTCAGGGGTGTAGAGAGGTGTGCTGCGCTTTCTCCGAAGTTACTCGCGGCGTTATGCCCTTCAATACTTCCACCCCTGGAGTACATCGACGTAGGAACGCATTATCTTCCTACATCGATATAGCTCTCAGGGCTCCTCTCTGGACGGCCAATTAAGGCTAGCCAGAACCGAGAGTCCTGTGGGCACCCTTCGGTTTCCACTCGACCGACGAAGACACGCCGAGTTGGGGGCCCTGACTGACTCTCTGAAGCACTCGGGTCCGTGGTGTCGTTACTCACCAACAGCTCGCCACAAGCTGCCCTGCGGGCCTAGCTCATTTATTATTATCATGTATTTGATGATTTAGCGCAGTAGTTAAGAGCTTAAGCCGCTCCACCCACTAGGTCTAATAGTCGCGGGTTCGATTCCCGCACGGACATATCTTTGTGTGACCCACAATTATTTGTTTCGGTCTGGGTATTTGTGTATGTGAATTTTCATGTTTGTAAACGCACCCACGACACAGGAATAAATCATAGTGTGGGGCTACGTTTAAAAAAAAATGATTCACGAGTTTTACTCGGTTCTTTGAAAGGCTTGAATGGTTATGATTTATATTATTATTAGCAACCCGCCCTGGCTTCGTACGGGCGATATATACACATAAACCTTCCTCTTAAATCACTCCGTCCATTGTTGAAAACCGAATGAAAATCCGTTCAGTAGTTATTGAGTATCGCGTTCAGACAGACAGACGCGGCGGGGGGACTTCGTTTCATAATATGTAGGGTGTATAAGTATTTGGTTTATACAATGAATTAATTTCAGGTCTGACGTCAGTAACCGTAGATGTGACGTCATCGACGTGTGATGACGCCTTCGCGTACATTAGCGACCTGGCGACAGAAAGCATGATAGTGTTCTCCCTACGAGAAAGAGCGAGCTGGAAGATAACGCACGCTACATTCGGCTATGATGTTGGAGCTGTGAACTTCACCGTTGCAGGTATAAAAAGTTTAAGTAAGATAGCTGCACTTGACTTAAATAGCCGCAGGTAGCCCACATAGCCGTAAATCACCGTAGCCTCAGATGGTTGCACATAGCCACAAATGACCTTAAACGCAGAGGGCCGCATTTTCGTTCAAATAGCTGGAATTTGTGTCTGATGGCCGCTAGTTGTCTCAAATGGTCGTAAGTTTTCCCAAATAACCTCATTTTATCTGGCGGCAAGTTGACTCAAATGGCCGCAAATTGTTTCTGATAGCCTACAATGGCCTCACTTAGCCTAAAATGGCCGCGTTAACCGTTGCACATATGGCATATGGACTCACATTTCCTTGTTGTGCCTCAAATATGGCCTCACTTTGCCTTAAGTCGCTGCAAGTAGCCTCATTTGGCCTCAAATCCCTGCAACTGGGCTCAGATGATGCACTTTGTCTCAAATTATGATACTTTGCCTAAAATTAAGACACTTTCCCTCAAATGATGGGCCTTTGCCTCAAATGATGGCATTTTGCCTCACATTATAATACTTTGCCTCAAATGAAGACACTTTCAGCACAGCAAAAAAGAATGATAAAAAAAAACAAATAAAGTATTGCCTGCTACGGTGTGAGCTGTGCCGAAAGGTGTTGGCTCAGCATGTGCTGGAAGGGGACCGAGTTCTCCTCCAACAGAATTGTGGAGTGGATGGGATTATATTTGGACAATTTTTTGCCAATTTAGTTCCCAACTGAAGATTTTGATAAAAATTTGGCTATCCAGCTTCGCCTTATTGTGTTGACAAGTGTAATCTATTTTCCAGGGCATATCATACCCTGGCACGATGGGTTGTTCAGTATCGCAATAACAGACCCAGACAGTTCTGGAAAGAGGACTGCGTACTACCATCCGTTCGTGGCCACTCAGGAGTTCTCCGTACCTACCGATGTACTGAAAAGCAAGACTGGAAATTTCGACAAGAATTTCAGGGTATGTAGATACTAAAAAAAAATCGTACACGGTGTAATTTTAGTCGTCCTCAAGCGAAAGCCCAGGTGATGTATTCAAGAACACTTCAATAATACACATCTCCATAACAATACTAATTTATGAAATAAAACTATTTTTTCGGATTTTATCGCGGTTTATTTTGATTTTTAAGTTCCCGACGTTTCGAGTGCTTTGCAGCACCCATGGTCACGGGAAGGACTGAGGTGTTAGACGTCCAAAAGGCATAGTTGTTCCGGGGTACCCTCAAACTTCTTAATTATTTTTGTTTTTGTTGGTTCCATCTACGCATTCTGCGTAGATCGGACCAACAAAAACAAAAATAATTAATAAAATAACTATGCCTTTTGGACGTCTAACACCTCAGTCCTTCCCGTGACCATGGGTGCTGCAAAGCACTCGAAACGTCGGGAACTTAAAAATCAAAATAAACCGCGATAAAATCCGAAAAAATAGTTTTATTTCATGTGTAATATTCGCGTAAATCTAAGAACTCAGTAATACTAATTTAGTGCATTAAAATTAAATAAAGAAAATAATTCTTTAGATTTTTTTAACATTGATTTCGATATACGGCAAATCCACAATATCCTCAAAGACTCATAGTTATGTCCATTTCTGTGTTATTTAAAGTATATAATAATAATAATAATCTTTATTCACATAAAATATTTTGACACAACCCTATGAAGTCTGCTTGCCTATGAACTCCTGAGCTAGGTTAAATGACTTGTGATACAGAAGTCAGTGTTTCCTCTCCCTACCCCCCATAATACACCTGAAACAGCCCGGTGGCGTTTGATCGCCCGCTAGGTCGCCCTAGTGGTGCTGTATCGCGCTGCCGGGCGAAGAAAGAAGAGGGGCCTCGGGAAGTCGCCGCCTCCTGCTGATCGCTTTGTCGGGCTTCCTATGGTTCGCCATAGGTTCCACCTGACAGGGTTGGTCGCGGAGTGCGGCGTGAACACTCTCATGATGGCCCCCCACGCGGGATCTACGTGTCGCCGCCCCTTCAAGGGACATAAAGTCCCCCCACAAAGACCCGGCCATGTTTATGGCCGGCGACAGCCACCTCGGCCAGGGGGCCGTTGCCCCGAAGCCGATTCCCCACACCCTTGCGGGTGTGTGCGAAGACCCGACCGTGTCTCCTCTCATTTTGGTTCGACACTATACAATTTATGCAAATAAATGCACAAAACAATTTGAAAATAGTAAGAAAAGTATATGAACGTTAATTTTGTTATCTTTTTTCCAAATTACGTAATTCTCGTACTTAGTTTTTACTCTCTGGAACACATCTTTTGGGTTATAACTATTGTCCATAACTTTAACTTTCTGGTGCTTAGTGAAATTCGGGTTGTAACCTATTTTGTGTTGAATAATATAAAAAATATAAAAGATAACCAAGAGCAAAATGGCATTGAGGGGCGGCGCGGCTCGTCAGCTGGCCGGTAGATACCTTCGGTATTCCGGATTTGGTAAGTAGGTATTACCTATCGAAGTGTTCTTTTTATTCGTCTTTATTACCAGTAAACAGCAGACATTGAATACAAGCTGTAACATACTAAACGCAAGACCTGAAAGTAGTTTGTTCTAAATCTGTAACTGAATTGATTCAAACAATTTTTAAGGCATGTTGCATTTTTTTTAAATTACAAAAAAATTGCTTTTACTCATTCAGTGCGTTATAAAAAACTAAATTTATTCTTGTGTCATAGTAATAAGTAGATTTCAAATGCATTCCTAAAACGTATTTTTAAAAACGCACACATACACGCACAAGTTTCATTGTTAATTAGGGTATAAAATTGCTTTAAAAAGGGGTAAAAACCTTTAAATTTGGAAATTTGGTTTTCGTTTTGAATTTATGAAGCAATTCTCTAATCAGGGTGTCTGAGGTCTTGCGTTTATTATGTTACACCTTGTATATCACCTGGGCTTTTGCTCCAGTACGACTAAAATTACACAGTGTATATATTTTTTGACACTCGTAGCGCTGTGCGACTGCGGTATTTATAGCGATCACCAAGGTTAAGCAGCGTTTGGCCCGGCCGGCCTGAGATGGATGACCGTTTGTGGCATTTTCGTATTCGAACACTCTCCGTGCTTCAGAAGGCACGTTAAGCCGTTGATCCCGGTTACCACTTAATGTGTTAGTCGCTAAGCCAAATTGGAAGCCTTATAGGCGGTTTGAGGGTTCCACCAGCAGGTGTCCACAAATCTGCCTCCACTGCACCGCACTAGCTCCGCGAGCTGGAGTATGACCTAATCTCTCTCATCTCGATTTGTGAGAGAATAGGCTAACATTATAATGTAAAGCTCATTCTTTTCCTAAATTCTCAGGTTGAAGGTGTCCGCGGAGCCTGGTCCCAGAGTGGTTCGCACGATTACCACGCCGGGACTCGCACCTTGCTTTTCGCGAACGTCGCACAAAACGCTATACTATGTTGGAATGTGGACCAACCATTAAGATCTGCTAATGTTGGTATCATGGCCCAGGACCATACCAAACTTGTTTATATATCAGGTAAATATATCAACATTACACGGCACATAACCACGTCCATTCCGATAACGGTCTCGTATTTCGCAAACGCGCCCAACTATTCGAACCCCCTAATCGTAGCCGCCGCTGAATACGTACCTGACGCCCCTCCTATCAGCCGCTAGCGCCGCCCGCGGCATAGTCTCATTGACCCTCTCGATGCCTTTACTTGCCTTCTTTCGAATACAGATACTGCATTCATGATCAGTCACCGACCTCGCCGGCGAGGTTGAAGAATCCTTTGCCCGCCGGCCGGTGCAGAGCACCACCGTGAGACTCCTAGTATATGCCCTCCCCCATAGCGACTGCCCAAGCCGAGGCCGTTTCTCCTCGAGGCGCCCTTGATCTAGTTGCCCCTTTGCCCTTCTGGGTCGAGCGTAGTAGTTGCACACTCGCCCTCTTATCCAGTGAAACTGTAAAGACCTCGAGGCCAACAGCGTAGATCATTCACACACACGCAGCAAGATCATTCACAAACCGCGAAGCAAATATAAAGGACTAAAAATATGTTAAGCTCGAAATGGTTCGGTAAAAATCACGAAATATGACAAGGGGGAAGAGGGGAGGTGTAGTGAGATATGGCGTGTATTTTTGAAGTGATAACTTCTTCTGGGAGGGTAATCCGCTTCGTAACGTAACGCGTAACGGCTCCCTTCCCTTTCTCTCACGCATACGGCAGCGGTAGGCATGCTCTTCCTCTCTCACTCTAACCCACAGCGCTCTTCCCTTTCTCTCACGTATACGGCAGCGGTAGGCAGGCTCTTCCTCTCTCACTCTAACCCACAGCGCTAGTTTAAGTTATCACTTCTGTCGGGCGTCCCGAGATGCACAATTTTTTTTTTGTTTATTGCGCTATTTCTAAACCGAAAAGCGGCGCGTGACCCTAACTCGCCTTGAAAACTTTTTAGATACTTTTTATAAAAAAAATACACGTAATTTTGAGTAAGGAGGTTGGGTAGGGGGTAGTCTAACACCTCACCACGTATCACCAGAGGGGTGGGGAGAGGAGGTTAAAAAGTTTTTAATAAACAAAACGTGATTAATCGACGACTTTAAGGATCTATGAACTGTGTCTGCCAACTAGGCGCTGCCATCATCGCTGTGGGCGTGGTTTACGTCAGTCTGTCATTCTCAGTTAAATAAAAATTATCAAATTTTTTTTTGTTAGACTACAAGAGTAAACTTATGTTCTTAAAGGTACTTAACACTACCCCTTATTTGTCCTTATTGTAATCTTTACTCCTTTTTTTACTACACACCTTATAACTGCTAGATTGCTGTTATGATTTTGCTGTTTCCACATTAATTTACGTTATAATCTCGATCTAATAAATATTATTCTGATCTATCTCGATCTAATATATATTTGATTATAATGTATACTGTGATATTAAATAAATAATAAAAAAAGGCAAATACCGAAGTGGACGGAGTGTAACGTCCTCTTCGCCCTGCGCCGCCCCGCGCAATGACACTCTTTATTGTATAAGGACATCTAATTATGTAATCTCCTCTTCACGATGTCAACGAAGCAAATGCTTCGTTGACATCGTCGGCGAAAAGTGGGTGAACGCAGTACACCTCTGCCACCCCGCTTGGGGAATATAGGCGTGAAAAAATATACCAAGCCAGTGAGTTTTGTGTGGAAAGAACCTGTTGGAACTATCATGATGATATAGAGAGATAGATATAATAATATCGACCATAATTATATAATTGACCGACGATTTAACGCAGTGGTTTAGAGCTTAAGCCGCTCCGCTCACTGTGTGTAATAGTCGCGGGTTCGAGTCCCGGACGGGACTAATCATTGTGTGACCCACAATTATTTGTTCCGGTCTGAGTATTTGTGTATGTGAAATTGCATGTTTGTGACCACAGGAATAATGCTAGTGCAGAGCTTTAAAAAAAAATAACTACCTCGTTGGTCTATTGGCGTTGCAATCACGGGGTACTCGGTTCAAATCCTAGGTCAGACTGTTATTTTTGTCGTACTAGGCATGCCTTTTAAGTTCTGTCGTTTCCATATTTCCCGGCAATTTTGAATTTGGAACTGTTCTATATTCAAATGTGTTTAAATTTTGAATCTCAAAACAGTTGAAAGTATTAGGATTAATGCTATTGTTTAGTCACAGCGTCGATTGGAATCTGTCAGGTTACGTACGAAAATTAATCTTTCTAAGGAAAATGTTCGTGCAATAATTTTCTACAACTTTAGAAGAGGCCTGACACGGCTTCAGGGTTTTGAAGAGCTACCATCTGTGTTCAGTGATGAAGCCCCATGTCTGCGGACTGTCGAACGCTGGTATTTAGAATTCCAGCGTGGACATACTAGTGTTAGTGACAAATCTCGCGAAGGCCACCCAAAATCCGCCTTCACTGTAGATAACATCATTGTTGTGAGACTACTGATTCTCGAAGACCGTTATGTGAAGTATCGAGAGTTAGAGGTTCTATTAGGCATCTCAGGGACAACCATTCAGAAGATCTTGCATGAAGCGTTTGGTGTGAGAAAGCTAGTTTGCCGTTGGATACCGCATCTGCATTCCGACGATCACAAGGCGGCCCGCGTCAGATGGTGTAAGAAAACTCTGCAAAGGTTCAACCGAGGAGAGTCAAATCAAGTCTACGACATCATCAGTGGTGACGAATCTTGACTCTATGCCTACGATCCTGATTCCAAAAAACAATCTAAAATCTGGGTCTTTCAAGATGAGCCAAAGCCGACTAAAGTTGTTCGTTCTCGAAGCACTTCAAAGAAGATGGTGGCAACGTTCGTTGGAAAAACCGGCCATGTTGCGACTATTGCATTTGAAGATCGTAGAACGGTTAACGCAGAGTGGTATACCACAGTTTGTTTACCACAAGTCATCGCCGAACTTCGCAAATCTAACTCAAAGCGACGCATCATCCTGCACCACGACAACGTAAGCTCACACAGCGCTCGTCAATCGATTGAGTATTTGAAGCAGGAAAAAGTAGAAATTCTTGACCATCCTCCATACAGTCCCGACCTAAGCCCTAACGATTACTTTATATTTCCTAAAATTATAGAAAAGTCTTCGTGGTCAAAGGTTCCAGTCCGGTGAAGAAGCAGTCGACGCTTTCAAGTCAGCCATTTTGAACACCCCCACTTTAGAGTGGAATAAATGTTATAATAACTGGTTTGAACGAATGGAAAAGTGTATTAAGCTACGTGGTGAATACTTTGAAAAACAATAAAAAGTACTGTAAGGTTCTAGTTGTGTTTTTTTCTTCAAGCGACAAAATTTAAAAGGCATGCCTCGTATTACCTGTGGTCTAAAAATAATTTGTTACTACAACAGCGCCATCTGCAGTAAAATTGTTGTCTATTATCTTTTATAAATAAACAGTCAGTCCGTTAAAAACACTACACGAGTTTTATTACAGAACAATGTAGTTTTTAAAAATAAAAAAACACCGTCACGCCTATATTCCCCAAGCGGGGCTGGCAGAGGTGTACTGAGTACACCCACGTTTCGCCGACGATGTTAGGTCCCATGTAATAGGGGGCGAGCCTATTGCCATATATCGGGCACAATTCCAGACTCCGGACTCGTACTGGGAAGTTTTCGTTAGAAAAACTACACTTGTCCGACCTAGGATTTATATCTAAAAATTCTCAGTATCAGTCCGGTATCTGGTGTTGTGTCCGGTATATGACAATAGACTCGCTCCCTATTACATGGGGCCCAACATCGTCGGCGAAAAGTGAGTGTACCCAGTACACCTCTGCCACCCCCGCTTGGGAAATATATGCCTGACAGTATCTGTTTTTTTTTTATTTTTCTTTTCTTTTCAGATCTCAAAGTTGTAGGTGACGAAGTTTGGGTCCTGTCCAATCAAATGCCACGATATATCTATTCCGAGTTGCATTACAATAACATCAACTTCTTCCTTCTTAAGTAAGTATTTATAATCCAACCAAACTTTACACCCCTCCTATTAGCTGCTACCGCCGCCCGTGCCATATTCTCTAACACTCCCGATGCCCTTACTTCCCTTCTTTCGAATACCAATACCGGTCACCGGATCAGACATTGACCTCGCCGGCGAGCTCGAAAAATCCTTTGCCCGCCGAGCACTGCAGAGCACCACATCTAGTATACGCCCTCCCCCATAGCGACTGCCCAAGCCAAGGCCGTTGCTTCTTGAGCTAGTTGCCCCCTTGCCCTTCTGGCTCGAGCGTAGTGGTTGCACGCTCGCTCTCTTATCCGGTGAAGCTATAAAGGCTCCGGGGCCAACAGCGTAGATCACTCACACACACAGGAAATCCAACCAACCAACCAACGTTTTAAGTAACGTGAGGACGCGTTGAAATGCCACAGTTCGCTAAAACTACCATAATAAAAAGATCTAAGAGCATTAATAATTCAAAACTAATCTCTACAGTTGCTAACTACGAGTAGGTATAGATGCGTAAAGGTTGGAAATAGCCGACGGAACGCGACGGGAGCGCTCGGGAAGCGCTCGGGTACGTTCGGTCGTGACGTTTGCCGTTGTGCTGAGCGGGGCTGTGTGGCGTGTCCCGTACATTATAGTACATTAAGTTTAAAGATATATTCTCAAAAAAGACATAAGAAACAGTCACTTGCACGAGAACATAGTATACATCAAAGTAGAAGTTACGATGTCGTTCGTTTACAGTATTTTTTTCCTTTCACCATTTAACGCATTTAATTAAAGTGATCAATTATAAATATGACATGTTTTCAATAATATGCTGAACAACTTTTGACTTAAATATATTCAAGTCAAGTCAAGAGTCTCCGTAACCGGCGAGTGTGTATGAGACTAACTATGAGAGTAGAGGAAGCCAGAGAGGTATGTAAGGAAAGAACCTGTTGGAACTCTGTACTCTCTGCCTACCCCGCGAGGGAGCTGGCGTGATGATATAGATAGATAGATGTATTGAATGATGTAACATTTTTAATGGACGAGGGTAGTTTATTGTACAGTTGAGCACCTTAGAAAGTAAACATTATTTTTCCTAGTTCGTTGTAATCTTAGGTAAAACCAGAAAACTGGCATGGCGTGTGCCTCGTTTACTTATTTGCTTGGACTTTATAAAGGATATATTTGTATGGTGTGAGCTGTTTAATATTTTTCCAACATTACAACTCCCCAAGCCGCGAAACCTTAAGTATATCCAAACGCGGCCGTCATCTGGTAGTCATTATGTTCGGAATCCGTATAATACGAATAATATACAAGGTAGAAATTATTCTTCTTGTTCTTCTTCTTCAAGTTATGTCTTCACACTAATTATAAGTGTATTTTGCCAGTGTCCAGTGAGATATATAATCGTGTTTGTTTAAATTAATTCGACTCCCCGATGAAATTGATGACAACGATGATAATGAAATTAATGAAGTACCCCACCCTGGATAGCAAAGCGGTGGATACTTTACATATCAACTGCGACGGTCGTTTTGAGGGAAATGAAAAGGCACGTTTTATCACTTTGTTACAATTACCTTCACTCATGCACATATAAGAATCAAAATGGTTAATATTCCACCAACATTACACATTATTAGTCGAAATAACACAAGTGTTACTTTTATAGGTCTGAAGCGAAAGCGCAGGTGATGTATTCAATGCCCACTGTTCACTGGTACAAAACAGAAATAGAAAAAACACTTCAATAAGCCAAATCTAGTAGTCTTCCAGCAGTCATACTCGTGAACGGGTGCTGCTTGTGGGGACTGCTCCATCTGGAATCCTTCAGACACTCTTTATAAATAACTTCATTAGTCTCATATCTCGGTCGTACGGCATCACACTGGAGCTAGATTTTAAGCTATTTAATTGTAACCTAAACATTGTATCCACACAATATGATAAAAAACTGAAAGGAAAAAAGAGAAAGCGAATTAAATTAAAAAAGACAAGCCGGCTGAGTTTCTTCGCCGGATCTTCTCAGTGGAGGCCGCGTTGATACTTAGATTAAATTAGATTTAAAAAAAAAATTACTGCCTCGTTGGTCTGGTGGCGAAGCGCATCGCTTTGTGATCACGAGGTCCTGGGTTCAAATCCTAGGTCGGACAAATGTAGTTTTTCTAACGAAAAATTCCCAGTACGAGTCCGGAGTCTGGAATTGTGCCCGGTATATGGCAATAGGCTCGCCCCCTATTACATGGGACCTAACATCGTCGGCGAAACGTGGGTGTACTCAGTACACCTCTGCCACCCCCTCTGGGGAATATAGGCGTGACGGTGTTAAAAAAAAATGAAAAAAAATAATGTAAATTGACTATTTGTAAGCACCCCCGTAAGGCTTATACAAAATAAATTATTTGAGTTTGAGTTTACCTACTCCTATCCGAATTTCATCATCATTATCATCAGCCAAAAGACGTTCTCTGCAGGACAAAGGCCTCCCCCAAAGATCGCCACACCGACCGGCTTTATGCTGTACGCATCCAGCTTCTACCTCCGACCTTTACCAGAACATCCCTCCACCTTGAGGGGGGGCCTGCCCACTCCACGTCTTCCGGTACGAGGTCGCCACTCGAGAACCTTTCTGCCCTATCCGCCGTCAGTTCTACGAATATAACAGCTAGGGTGAAAATCCGGAACACCGAGGTATCTACCGGCGAGCTGACGAGCCGCGTGCTGGAGCACGCGGAGCCAGTGCGGTGCGGTGGAGGCAGGCTTGTGGCCACCTGCTGGTGGAACTTAGCAAGCCTATAAGGCTTCCAACTTGGCTTAACGACTGCCACATTAAGTCGTAACTGGGACCAACGGCTTAACGTGTCGACTTGTTTTTTATATAGCTGGGTATTCAAAATAACACAGGTTGAGAATTAAATAAAAATTACAATATTATGCTTCTGTTATCCGTCAAACTCTCGAATTATAAAGACTCTTGTTTTGTTTTTGTTACAGAGGCAAAGTGAAGGATTTACTTGCTGGAACAGTTTGTGAAAAAAAATAGATTTAATTGTTATATTGTTTAGTATATAGTAGGTGACAGACGGACAAGCCTTAAACTCGCGGTTTTAAAAGAACGCGGCTCGACGTCGGCGACACACGGCCAACATGCTCATACTGATCCGCGATGACGAACACCGAAGCTGTCTTGTGTTTTTTAAGAAGAATATCATATTATGTTAAGAAAAACAACAATATAAGACGTAATCAAAAAGTCTATGTAAAGGAATGTTTAACCAAAAGAGAGAATAAAATATCGTAAGCGCGTCCCATGTGCAACCGATTCGAATTTTTAAACAAAATGGCTGCTCGCGGCTTGCAGTGCTGCCACGTACGAGCCGAGACGAGCTACGAGCGAAATTTCAAATTGGCTGGATCGCCGACGAGCTTGCTCGGCGATTTTAAAGTACGCGTACTTGAGGTACACACACGCGAAAAAGGTCGTCAAACCACAAGTACGCGTATTTAATCGAGCGTCTGTCACCCGCTTAAGACACAGACCACTGTTAAAAAAAAACAGCTTTACCGAATCATGGAAATAAATTCTCGCGCTCCCTTTTACATGGGACCTAAAGACCAATGGTCGTCGGTGAAAAGATGTAGATGTAGTGTAGATGAGAGTACACTCACTTTTTGTCTCTTTCTTTTAGTCTCTGTCACTCCCGCTTGAGGAATCTAGGCGTGTCGTGGTTTATTGAACGAAGTGTAAATTAGCTTTTAGTCAAAGTACATTTTTGTTAACACTATTTTGGTATAAAAATAAATATTTATGAAATAAATAAATGGTGTCTTATTTATAAGTACGATTATAGAGCACTGTCACAGACCCCCTACAGTCCGGACTCTTTTTAACCGACTTCACAAAAAAGGAAGAGATTCTCAATTCGACTGTATTTTTTTTAATGTTTGTTGACTCAACTCCGTCATTTGTGAACCAATTTGGAAAATTCTTTTTTCGTTAGAAAGGATATACTGTTTTTGCTTCCATATAAAATTAAACATTTAAATTAAAAAAAAAAAACGCCCAAACACGGCGAGTTCATGTTGAGTACTTGAGTAGTTCCATTGGTCAACCTTCGGCTCCATCATCAGACCCTGGATACAATCAGGGTTTAAAGTACTCTTCAAGACAAATCCAACGAGCCCAAATACGGCGGGATTATATTGAGTACTTCACTCTAGAATCTAGAATCTTTCTGCCCCAACGCCCGTCCGATCTACGCGCTATGTGGCCCGCCCATTGCCACTTCAGCTTGCTAATCTTAACGGCTATGTCGGTGACCTTGGTTCTTCTACGAATCTCCTCATTCCTGATTCGATCGCGTAGAGAAACGCCGAGCATAGCTCTCTCCATAGCTCGCTGAGCTACTCTGAGCTTTTTTATGAGACCTATTGTAAGAGACCACGTCTCTGATCCATATATCATCACTGGTAACACACATTGACTAAAAACTTTAGTCTTAAGGCACTGAGGTATTTTGGATGAGAAGATGTTGCGCAGTTTCCCGAACGCTGCCCAGCCGAGTTGGATTCGTCGATTGACCTCTCTCTCAAAGTGTGTTTCCATTGGCCACCTTTCCGCTTCATCATCAGACCTTGAACACTACCTGGTTGTATAGTAGTTTTCAATACCAATGTAACGAGCCTAAACACGAGGGAGTTACGTTTTATAGTTCACACTTTCCGATTCCATCATCAGACCAACTCCATGGTACCATATTATTGCATTGTCCTCGGACTACCCGCAAGTGCTTGACAACTGGATCACAAGATTTGAACCGGAAAAACAGACAGACAGACATACGAACATTGCAAGTTAAATAAAAGCAAAGCAAGCAATAATAAAGAAAATTAAATAAAACACACGCCCGCTGAGTTTCTCGCCGGATCATTTCGGTTGAGTTGGAAAAAGCGATCCGTTGGTAGACCAAGATAAAAAGTAATGTAAATTGACAATTTGTTAGTGTCCCCGCAGAGTTAATACAAAATAAATCATCTGAGTTTCAGTTTCACTATACCAGTCCGGAGTCTGAAATTGTGCTCGGTTTAATGGCTATAGGCTCGCCCCCTATAATAATGGGAGCTATCATCGTCGGCGATATTTAAGTGTACAGCTACACAGCACACCTCCGCCAACACCGCTTGGCGAATACAGACGTGTGTTTTTATAAATATACCTAAAAGACATTGTTTTGTGTCCATACATGATTCGCCCCAGAACTAACAGCAATAAAATAATGCTTGTAAAATTTTAAGTCACCTGTAAATTGTCTTCATGCACTTATTAGTAAACGGATAAGCGAGGGAATTACATTATTTCAAAAAAAGTATTAGATTTTAAGATTATAATTTAGTAGCCAACAATACATCAATAAAATCTTTATGTGAAAATATATTAGCAATCAAATCGATTATGGTTGAATGTAATTGATGGAATATAACCGACTGATAGGATTGGTATCTCCAATCGTAATTCAATAACAACGTTGACATTCGGAAAAGACGTCGGCGACTTCGATTTAAGTACTTGCAGTACTTTGAAATATTCGTTTTGGATTAGAAATTGTCCGTTAGATACGGATATTTGCAAATACTAGAAATAAATAGATAAATAATTATGGTAAATGTCACATGTTTGTTGGTTCTGGGGCCATTTTCGATTATGTCCTTTTTGGTCTTCTTCTTCAGCCGAAAGAGTCCACTACTAGACAAAGACCCTTAGCACCGCCACAACGGCCGGTTTGGTGCTGTACGCATCCAACTACTACCCGCGACCTTCACCAGGTCATTGCTCCATATTGTGGGGGGCCTGCCCACTCCACGTCTTCCGGTACGTGGTCGCCACTCTAGGACCTCTGCCCCAACGGCCGTCAGTTCTACGGGCGATGTGCCCCGCCCACTGCCACTTAAGTTTAGAAATTCTGAGCCTCCTGCTCTGCTCTAACTTTGGCCTCCTGCGGGTCTCCTCGTTCCTGTTTCGATCCCGCAGGTTGACTCCGACGATGTCTTTCTCCATCGCCCTTTAGGCAACATTTTTTGTACATACATACATTCACTTTATGACCTTATCCCACCGGGGTAAACAGAGACTACAGTGTCAGAAGACACACCTTTTTCGAACCTTCTACGTCTATACATCTCCTCATGCATTTCCATCAATTAAGAGTACTACTTGTGGTGAGGTATCTGAATGTCCTACGCTGTTAGCCTATACAGCTTCACCAGATAAAAGAGCGAGCTCAAGGGCGCCTCAAGGTGGAACGGCATAGGCTTGAGCAGTCGCTATGGGGGAGGGCGTATACTAGATGTCTCGCCATGGAGCTTTGTACCGGGCGGCGGGCAAGGGATTCTTTGAGCTCGCCGGCGAGGTCGGTGTCTGGTCCTGTGTGCGGTATTTGTATCCGAAAGAAGGGAAGGCATAAGGGCATCGGGAGGGTCAGAGTGCTACGCATTTAACACTTTTCATAGAGAACTTTTCATGGGTACTATTTTTAATACCAGCTTTTATTTAATTTACACTGTTCGTATGTCTGTCTGCTTGTCTGTCTGTCTTTCCGGTTCAAACCTTATGATCAATTTTTCAAGCAATTTGGCATATGTAAAGTTTGGTTACAATGCAATGCTACCATGGAGCTGGTCTTATGATGGAGTCGGGAGGCGGCCATAAGAGCATCTGAACTACACAATATAAACCCCCATGGTTAGGCTTATTAGATTGGCATTGACCAGTACTACACAATCATATGGTGTTGGATGAATGATGAAGCCGAAAGGTAGCCAACATAGTCCCGCCGTGTTTAGGCTTACAAGATTTGACTTGATGACTGGCAGAGTATGGCGGAAGAACGCCATAGAAACTCCATAACTAACCAAAATATCTCTGATGTGTCTTCGCTATAAAAGCTTGTTTTAAAAAGAATATTTTTTAAATTCAAATTGTTATAGAGAGTTTTTTAAGAGATTTTTGAAGAAGGCCCTAGTAACTCCTCAACTCATCGTCATCATCGTATGGCGATGTACTTAAATAATGCGACATACGATCAAAATTTTATGTCAGAGTGAAGGATCCATTGTTTAGCTTTTCTGCGGGAAGAAGGTCAACCACAGCTTCTGTCATAAATATCTGGGTGTCATCCTTGACCTCTTATCTTCCACAACCACCTGAAAGCTACTTCCTAAAAATTGAAGTCCCGAGCCAATCTCATGGGCCGCCCAGCGGGCACATCCTGGGGTGCCCGTGCTGACGTCCTGCGTACTTCTGCACTTGCATTGGCCACTGCTGAGTACTGTGCTCCGGTGTGGTATCAAAGCGCATACACAAGTAAGGAGGAGGTTCAGCTTAACAGAGTGATGCGAGTCCGATACACTACGACCTACGCCCACCTCTTGGTTACCGGTACTCGCAAATATTGCGCCACCAAAGCTCAGGAGGGAACAAGCAGCAGCCAGTGAGTGGCGGAAGTCCTTTCGGACAGTCCCGCATGAAATGCCAATCCAAAAGACCCTCAAAAACATCCCCGCTCAGACTACCTTCCCGGAAATCGATCTGGAGCGACAACAAAATCCAGAACCACTTCAACATCCGGTCAGAGTGGAGAAAGCAATGGGAGAGTTCGGACGCCTCCCAGGGTTACATCAGCATAGCCGACCCCTCAACTCCTGAACTAAACAAGATATATTCGTTGCGTTTTTGCTATAAAAGTTTGTATTTAAAAAGATCTTTTTTATATTTAACTTATTATAGAGAACTTAACAAAGAGATTTTGTTGTCTTCTAAGAATTTAATGATGATAAACAGGAACTTGTGGGTGAGTAAATAAAATAGTATATATCCATTGCTATCTATGTACACATCTCATATTGACTAAGCATCACGATAACCTTCTGAGTAATCTCATGTAAGAACATTAGGGTAGTGCGACTGTCGATAATTTAATATCGATATTCAATTAATAATGTCAAATTATATGTAGTACCTTTTCAGTTTTGTAGAATTATCTATGCAACCCAATCGTGTTTAAAGCCTATCTACCTTTAAGGTTCGTATTACACAACGTTTATACATTATCTGATAATTCTGGACTAATAGCGGCAGCTATCCCGAAATAATATGTGTCTTATCTTCGATCAAATACTGTATTATCTTCTTGAAATTTCATTTAGTGTATATCACTCACACATACACAAGTGGTATATCAAAATCAAGTTTTTTATGCATGTAGACCAAAAAGTACTTATAAATAGTCAAGGAAGAAAAGGTTAGTGATTACTTAAGACTCAACCACCCGTTCAGAATGTAATTCCCGTAGAGAAGAAGGGCAAAAACTACATGGTTACTCTTTTAAAAGTGAGAGTTTTACAATTCTTTTTGTATACATTGCATTCATAGGGTATTAGAAAACAATGCATAACAAACCAAATAAGCTTATGTATTGATTAAACACCGTCAAGCCTATATTCCTCAAGCGGGGGTGGCAAAGGTGTACAGAGTACACCCACTTTTCGCCGACGATGTTAGGTCCCATGTAATAGGGGACGAGCTTATTGACATATACCGGGCACAATTACAGACTCTGGACTCATATGGGAAGTTTTCGTTAGAAAACTACTTTTGTCCGACCTAGGATTTGAACCCAGGACCTCATGGTTAAAGAGCGATCAACGCGGTAGTCGGTTAGACCAACGAGATAAAACGTTGATACCATAAATATATTTGCATTTGTGGTAGAAGGCAATACGTGCGGGGTAGGCAGAGAATACATAGTTTCAACAGGTTTGTTACTTACAGATCTCTTTCGAATCCGCTATTCTCATAGTTCGTCTCAGACACCATATCGTTATTTAATCTTTATGAGTTCTGATCGTCTATTTTATCATATAAAATATCGATACCAGCTCATCACTAGAATACAAACCTAGTAATAACATCAAGTTGCCTATACAAAGCAATAGTTAAGTACGAACTGTTCATCTGTGTAGACATATTTTAGTTGTAGATAAAGTATAATTTTGGGTTAAAAAAATATAACAAAGGTACATGCTATTTACAAGGTGTAACGAATATAACGCAAGACCTCAGACACCCCAATGCTTTACGAATTCAATACGAAAATCAAACTTCCAATAAGGAATTTTCTACAATTTTTTCTAGCTCTTTACCCATATAATTTAATAATTAATTAACTTTTGTATGCGAATGCGGTGTGTGTAATAGAAATACATTTTAAATCGCCGTAATGCTTTAAATAATGATTAAATTTTGTTCAATACAGCTAACAGAACGAGTAACAGCATTTTTTCAAAATAAAAAAAATAACTAACTTTAAAACTAGTTGGAATCGATTCAGTTGCCGATTTAGAACAAACTACTGTCAGGTCTTGCGTTAATTGTGTTTCAGCTTGTAGAATTAATTCACAGATTTTTTTCATGACCATATTTTTTAAGTGAGTACAATCAGTGACAGTTCTCTAAGCTTATTCAATTTTTCAAATCGACTGCACACTTTTGTTTTATATGAAAACTATTACTTTCCTTTTTTATCATCACGCCAGATCCCTTGCGGGAGAGGCAGAGAGTACAGAGTTCCAACAGGTTCTTACCTTACATACCTGTCTGGCTTCCTCCACTCTCATAGTTCGTCTCATATACGCTCGCCGGTTACGGAGAGAGTCTCCATAACCGGCGAGCGTGACTTGCCCTTATTATTTTTCTTGATCTGAATAATAATCAAATATGTTGCTAATTAGATTGCTCCGTTGGTCTAAAGGCATATAGTCCGGCTGACGATCACAAAGTTCTGAGTTCGAATCGAAGGTCGGGCAATATGTTATGGAAGTAGACAGGAGCTCAAAATTGTGCTATTCCAGCTTCACTTGAGTCATGACAACCTATTCAATTGTTATTAATTAACATCACGCCAGATCCCTTGCGGGGTAGGCAGAGAGTACAAAGTTCCAACAGGTTCTTTCCTTACATACCTCTCTGGCTTCCTCCACTCTCATGGTTTGTCTCATACAAGCTCGCCGGTTACGGAGACTCTTGACTTTTTCTTCAGATAAGACTCGGTTTATTTGGTCGTGGTAAGATAGTCTAGGTCTTCCCCGGTACCTGCATCCTTCCACTTTCACATTGTATATCTGTTTTGTCATTCTTTCCTCTGGCATTCTTTCTATATGCCCGAACTAACGGAGCATGCCCTTTCTCATCTTTACACCGATACTATCTTTCATACCTACTGGCTTTCTTACTACGCTGTTGCTAATGCGGTCGGTCAGCTTCACTCCGCACATCTTCCGCAGAGCTCGCATTTCTACCGCATTTACCCTCTTTCATTCTTCTTCTTACATACCCAGCTCTCGCTACCATATAACAGCGTTGGGACAAGAACTCCGTTATGTATGGCCAGCTGCGCCTTATGGCTTAAGTGCCGGCTCCCAAGTAGCTTTCCCATCGCACCATTCATTCTGTTCCCTGCACTCACTCTTCTCTCTATGTCATCCTTACTGAAGGCGCATCCAAGATATACAAACTCATTCACTTGTTCCAGCACATCGTTACCAACCACAATCCTTGCATTCGTCTTCTTCTATTAATATAACATAACGACATTTTTTGTGTACTTTTGTTTTTGTAAGTCGGGTAACCATGTAGCCATTCGTAAGAATAATATAATTTGCTTTTTTTTAACTTAGACTCACCCGATGACCAACCTACATTGTTCTCCCATACCCCACAACAAAATGTAGATGAAAAAGTTTGTAATTTTTTATTTTAAAAGAGTAACCGTGGAGTTTCATGCCCTTCTTCTCCACAGACATTCCGAAGTGGTGGTAGAGTCTTTGTTACTTTTCTGACAATTCATAAATACTGTAATAGTTTACATGAATAAAATATATTCTGATTCTGAGCCCAAAATAATAGCATAAAGCTTATCCCCTTCTACATCGGAACCTAATATAGTCGCGATATATAGGAGTAAATATTAGTGCGAGGTTTTTTAAAAAAAATGTTCACTAACGTTTTTAAATCAAAGTGTATTATTACCAATTTGAAAAATATAAAATAGCTAGATTTCTGCCCGCGGCTTCGTCCGTGTTAAATTTGGATAGGAACCTAACATTTTTCCGAAATAAAAAGTATCCTATTTGTTGATCCCAGTAATAAACTATCTGTGTGTCAACTTTCATCCAAATCCGTTCAGCCGTTTTTGCATGATTGAGGAACAAACATCCAAATATCAGAACATACAAACTTTTACATTATGACATAATATTCATAATATTAGTAGGACTGACTTCCTTCAATAACTGTTCCTACATTTTAAAAAATAAGACGTATCCCCACTCTAAGATTTATTCCTGTGCCGCGGGTTCGTTTACAAATATGAAATCCACATGCACAAACCCCCAGACTGAGACAAACATTTGTAGATCATACAAAGATTTGTTTCGGTCAGGGAATCGGAACTGTGCCTACCCGTTCCAGCAGGCAAACCGACCGAAGCACTTAAATACTATGAAATAAAACTATTTTTCGGATTTTATCGCGGTTTATTTTTGAATTTTAAGTTCCCGACGTTTCGAGTGCTTTGCAGCACCCATGGTCACGGGAAGGACTGATGTGTTAGACGTCCAAAAGGCATAGTTGTTCCGGGGTACCCTCAAACTTCTTAATTATTTTTGTTGGTCCGATCTACGCAAAATGAGCTCACGATGTCTTAATGCCTGGCAGTGTTATGCTTGGTTTTAGATTTGATTATATTAATTACCGGATCCCAAGTCGACATAGGACCTCAGTCCTTCCCGTGACCATGGGTGCTGCAAAGCACTTGAAACGTTGGGAAATTAATAATCAAGAATAAACCGCGATAAAATCCGAAAAATAGTTTTATTTCATGTGTAATATTCGCGTTAATCTATCAACTTAGTATTTAAATACTAGTCCAAGTCATCGTCAAAATTATTGTCAATCAATCAATCAATCAGCCTATCGCAGTCCACTGCTGGACATAGGCCTCTCCTAACGCGCGCCATTGCACACGGTCCTCCGCCTTCCGCATCCAGTCTGTCCGAGCGACCTTTTTGAGGTCGTCGGTCCATCTAGCAAAATTATTGTACTTAAACTTAAATATTTATGTTCTTAGATAACAGTCGAATTTATTTTATTCTTTACAGTTCAAAATATGAAGTGGTTAATATTATTAAAAATATATCTAGTGTGTCTGGTTATTCCAATTAACACACAAAATAGAAGGAGACTTGGTAAATTTGAAGAAGTTTTCGCGTGGAAACAGTTATCTTATAATATTGAAGGAGATACAAGTAAGTATAACTTATCTTTCTATCTGTACACCGTATCTTGCAGGGTAGGCAGAGAGTACAGAGTTCCAGTAGGTTCTTTCCTTACAGTAAGTATAATGTTTTTATAAATTAAACATACTTCAAAACAATTAATAAAAAGTATGTAGTCTTTCGAAAAAAGTCGTTGAGCCTAGGGATGGGAATAATTAATAAAAATATCGATAAATATCGATCTTTGATATAATGATATTAAACATATCAAAATACGATTCCTTTTTTAAATAGTTACGATATTATTTTAGATTTTCGTGATAAATAACTTAAATCCAGCTATGTTCAAAATTTTACCAAAAAAAAAAAATATTCATCTGTACATTTTATCAAGTGAAAACAAGTCAAAAATCCCCACTTTCTTCGCTGAAATTAAAAAATCTCATAGCAAAAGTTGCTATTTATGATTTTAAAGTCTACCAAAGTTCTTCAAGATAGTTCGTATTTAACAACCCTTTTTTTCGGGGGAAATGCCTAGCGCATACTACCACATCGCGGGCTTGGTGATGGGGCAGTTATGTGGGGCCCACTAAAACCCCCCGGCGTCTGTCTCTTGCCCAAGTGCCCAGCCAAGGGAATTGCCAGTGGCTTTACAACCGCGACGTGGACGGGCCTGGTCTGCTCCACATAGACCTCATCTATGTTCCTTGCTCTGTTCGTTGCTACCCAGGCGCTCTCCCTCTCGACCATGGCTGCTATCATAGCCGGGAGCGAGAACGCCGCCCCTCCAATCTCTGAGGACATTAGCTGCCGCTCCACATCCAATGCTGGACTCACTAATAGGGTGTGGAGCAGTGTTTTATAACCCTGTTCTTTTCCGGTGAAGCTGTATAAGCCCCGCTGCCAACAGCGTAGATCATTCACACACACAAAATTATAACCCTATATAGTTATCCTCTTAGACAAGTAATCCGTCTAAAATTACTCCATTGTATTTATTAAATAGCTACTAGAACGTCAATTTTTTATTGCCATGGTCATTCAAATATTACATATGTAATTACCTAGAAACGTCAAGTAACTACAAGTTTCTTATAAACTTGTGGTTAAAATCGTGACCTGATGAGGTCATAGTCGACAGCTATGTAATCATAAATTAAGAATATATAATGAAAAACCTGCGTCTAAGGATGCAAATATACCGTCACTCCTATACAATGTGCAATATAATTAATCTGAATGTTGTGTAAGATTCAAGGTTACCAATCCGCCTTCGCCGGAATTCCCAAATACTATATATTCTTTACAATATTCTGTTTAATCCTTAAAGTCCTTCTTACCTCAAAGAATGATTTGAATTCTTTCACGAAACACATTGAGGTTCCTAAAGTCATCGGAGAATCTAAGACTGAGAACACCAATGCAATTCAAAAACCTTTTTTTACAAATCCTTAACTCATCAAGCTGTTCGCTTGTGAAATCCTTTAAAATTATGGTTAAGGATCACTTTCTGTCTGTCGGTTACTATATAATGCCCGCACAATTTAACTATTTGTATATTAGTGTTAATATGTATTTATGTATTGTGTGTATATTTTTTTTTTTTTTTTTATTTTTTATATTATAGTACTTATATTAAATAATATATAAACATTTAAAGTACGCCACCAAGTGTTCCATATTATTGTATCTATAGCTTCTTCCGACTCACTGGTTGCCTGGAAGAGATTATTTTGAGCAATAAGACCGCCAATTGTAGGTACTGCCATAAGTAATTGTATTTATTTACTGTAATTACGCTGGTGTACAATAAAGGTGGCGCGGCTTGGGGAGTTGTAATGTACTGAAATGTACGGGAGACGCCACACAGCGCAGCCCCGCTCGGCGCGGCTTGGGGAGTTGTAATGTACTGAAATGTACGGGAGACGCCACACAGCGCAGCCCCGCTCGGCGCGGCTTGGGGAGTTGTAATGTACTGCAATGTACGGGAGACGCCACACAGCGCAGCCCCGCTCGGCGCGGCTTGGGGAGTTGTAATGTACTGAAATGTACGGGAGACGCCACACAGCGCAGCCCCGCTCGGCGCGGCTTGGGGAGTTGTAATGTACTGCAATGTACGGGAGACGCCACACAGCGCAGCCCCGCTCGGCGCGGCTTGGGGAGTTGTAATGTACTGAAATGTACGGGAGACACCACGCAGCGCAGCCCCGCTCGGCGCGGCTTGGGGAGTTGTAATGTACTGAAATGTACGGGAGACACCACGCAGCGCAGCCCCGCTCGGCGCGGCTTGGGGAGTTGTAATGTACTTAAATGTACGGGAGACGCCACACAGCGCAGCCCCGCTCGGCGCGGCTTGGGGAGTTGTAATGTACTGCAATGTACGGGAGACGCCACACAGCGCAGCCCCGCTCGGCGCGGCTTGGGGAGTTGTAATGTACTGAAATGTACGGGAGACACCACGCAGCGCAGCCCCGCTCGGCGCGGCTTGGGGAGTTGTAATGTACTGAAATGTACGGGAGACACCACGCAGCGCAGCCCCGCTCGGCGCGGCTTGGGGAGTTGTAATGTACTGAAATGTACGGGAGACACCACGCAGCGCAGCCCCGCTCGGCGCGGCTTGGGGAGTTGTAATGTACTAAAATGTACGGGAGACACCACGCAGCGCAGCCCCGCTCGGCGCGGCTTGGGGAGTTGTAATGTACTGAAATGTACGGGAGACGCCACACAGCGCAGCCCCGCTCGGCGCGGCTTGGGGAGTTGTAATGTACTGCAATGTACGGGAGACGCCACACAGCGCAGCCCCGCTCGGCGCGGCTTGGGGAGTTGTAATGTACTGAAATGTACGGGAGACACCACGCAGCGCAGCCCCGCTCGGCGCGGCTTGGGGAGTTGTAATGCACTTAAATGTACGGGAAACACCACACAGCGCAGCCCCGCTCGGCGCGGCTTGGGGAGTTGTAATGTACTTAAATGTACGGGAGACACCATACAGCGCAGCCCCGCTCGGCGCGGCTTGGGGAGTTGTAATGTACTGAAATGTACAGGAGACGCCACACGGCGCAGCCCCGCTCGGCGCGGCTTGGGGAGTTGTAATGTACTGAAATGTACGGGAGACGCCACACAGCGCAGCCCCGCTCGGCGCGGCTTGGGGAGTTGTAATGTACTGAAATGTACGGGAGACGCCACACGGCGCAGCCCCGCTCGGCGCGGCTTGGGGAGTTGTAATGTACTGAAATGTACGGGAGATGCCACACGGCGCAGCCCCGCTCGGCGCGGCTTGGGGAGTTGTAATGTACTGAAATGTACGGGAGATGCCACACAGCGCAGCCCCGCTCGGCGCGGCTTGGGGAGTTGTAATGTACTTAAATGTACGGGAGACGCCCAGTGTGTGTGTGTTTGAGTGATATTCGCTGTTGGCCGTGAGGCCTATACAGCTTCACCGGACTTAAGGGCGAGCGTGCAACCACTACGCTCGAGCCAGAAGGGCAAGGGGCGACATACTCGAGGGCGCCTCAAGGAGGAACGGCCTCGGTTTGGACAGTCGCTACAGGGGTAGGGGGTGTAATTAGTGCACAGGTCGGCGTCGTCATCGTTCGTATCCGGAGCCGTCGTCGTTCGTATCCGGAGCAGGGAGACGCCACACAGCGCAGCCCCACTTGGCGCGACGGCAAACGTCACGACCGAACGTGGATGAGCGCTTCTGTCACGTTTTCGTCGCGCTCCGTCGGCTTTTTGACCACACCTTACGGAGTAGTATATCAATCTATAATTAACGCAATCTGTAAATACAGTTTTCGTATCGAATTCATAAAACAATCATTGGGTTTTGTGAGATGTTGCGTTATTTATTTTACAGCTTGTATATTCTCAAAGCGGGGACCATGTTGGAAGCCTTACAGGTGGCTTGATAAGTTCCATCAGCAGGTGGAACCTGCCTCCACCGCAACGCACTGGGTTTGCTTTTGTGTGTTTGTTTGTGTGATCTACGCTGCTGGCCACGGAGCCTTTACAGCTTCACCGGAAATATGGGCCAGCGCGCAACCACTACGCTTGAGCCAGAAGGGCAAGGGGGCAACTAGCTTAAGGAAGTCGGGTTTGCTTTGTGGAGTTCATACCTAATCTATTGCACCTCGATGTGTGAGAGAAGGTCGTTGCCGAGCTGTGGGACAGTATAGACTTATTATAATGTGTATTACACATTTTTCCCAGTATTACAAGACAGATATTCAGTGGATACCACTGGTAATGGCGGAGACAAGAACAAAATATACGATTCGAAGATATATTTCAACGATGACAACCAAGATGACAGAGATTGGAACCAAAGTAAGTGAAATATTGTATATCTATCTACAACATAAGGTCCAAAATAAGATCATAATAATTGGACAAGACGATAAGGAGGAGAAGAATTACGAACACACACCATGAAACAAATACGAGGAGTAGATAGCTTAATAAGGTTTTCCTATACAATTAAGCGTGACACTGCGCGGGGTGGCACAGGGCGAGAGGTACGTTACGCCCAACCCACATTTGTATTTGCCATTTGGTGAAGAATGGTTCGGTCTGTGAATTAATTTTAATGTTACTTTTAGTTAAATTATAAAACGATAGATGGCATTTGTAATACAAGTAACGTAATAAATTTCGAAAAAAATGTTGACACGAATGTGACAAGAATGTTGACCCAAATACTTTTTGCGTGTTAAGATACATTTTCACACTTCATTTTAAGGGTTTTATTTTCAATAAAAATAGATAATATTTAATAGCTATGCGAACTCCACCGTAGTGCGAATGGAGGGGGTAGCGATGACAAACTGGGATGAACCACGCCCACCACGATGACATCAAGGCTTGGTAGAATTCAAAAGGCTTGCTAACTTAGGCTATCTCCTCTTCGTATTTGCCTATGTTATTTGCTCCGTGGAACACACGTAAACCGGCATTTTATATGTAAAGATAGATATGACGCGTTTTGTTAAGTTATTATACGTCGAGTGTGTATATTTTATTTAATTTTTTCCTCCCATAGGACCATCTACCGCGTCTCCTGACATCATTGATCCAAACGGTAATTTGTTTTCATTATTTTAAATCGAATTGGACTGGCCATGTCAGCCGCATAGCGAATACAGCTTAGGTTAAAACTAAAATGTGCGGTCGGGGTACCCCCATGAGGGACGAAGGTCTAATCAGACAATGTAACTCCTGTTAATAAAATTGTTAGTTATTGAAAAACGATTTTATTTAACGGGAGTATATTCTGACTACGAACACATTGCACCCGCTCGCACACACACGCACACACACACGCACACAAACGCACACACATACACACGCACACAAACGCACACACATACACACGCACACAAAGGCACACACATACACACACACGCTCTCACACACACACACACACCATTTGATTTATTTTACAACCTGTTTTTAAATGTATTTTCTAGCTTATAAGATTCCAAAATTTATTTCAGCAGTGTTACACTGAAAGATAATGGCTATGGAAAAGCGGAGTCTCCTGGCACAAGTATTTGTAATACTTAAAAGAAGGCTCCAACCTTTGTTTTCAAATGTACCTACTGTATACGGTTGAAATAAATAATATTTTTTTTTTTTTTAATTTAACTAACACGATGTTAACAAGTATGGCGGCCAACGCTTACGATAACATCAGAACTAGGCCGGACGGAATCGAAAGTCTCGTAACGTTTTTTTCATTATGTTACGTTTTCTATCTGTCAACTCCTACCGCTAGCCGCGTTAAGTAACTTCGTTTCAATAATCACCAACTGGGTACTTCTCGATTCTAAACGATATTGTTATAGACCCAGGAAGAGATGATCAGGCTTAATTTTTGAATATCCGGTTTTAAAAAATATCCAAAATATGTTTATAAGGCATACGTTATAGGCACAAAAATACATACGTTATGCTAAAAACATAATTTCTAATATCCTTTCCTTGTCTGTTCGGCGGTCAGAGAGAGATCAAATATATTTATTTGAAATCATTAATAATTTGGTAGACTCACCATTTTTGATGAGCAATATATTTAGATGTCCACGACTTTTATCGCGTAATAAATACCCCTTTATTATACAGTCTCTTTTTTTACGCTCGGCGCTCGTAGCGCTGTGCGACCGCGGTGTTCTTACCGATCACCAAGGTTAAGCAGCGTTCGACTCGGGCGGACTGAGATGGGTGACCGTTTGTGGCATTTCTATATTCAAGCGTCTCCGTGCTTTGGAAGGCACGTTAAGCCGTTGGTCCCGGATACCACTTAATGTGGTAGTCGTTAAGCCGAGTTGGAAGCCTTAAAGGCGGCTTGATAAGTTCCAACAGCAGGTGGCCACAAACCTGCCTCCACCAATCAGCACTGGGTCCGCGTGGTGGAGTATGACCCAATCTCTCGATTTTTAGATTCTTACCTCGATTTGTGAGAGAAGGCCTTTGCCCAGCCGTGGGCAGTATAGGCTGATATTATTTTATACTTTCTTGCAAATCTAAATTCACAAGTAATACTTTTTTGTATCGTGTGTGTAGGAATAATAAAAATGATTACTCTAATTTGGATGTATAATTGCCAATTGCTTGTTTTTCAAAACGTATTAAAAAACAAAAAGAACGTAGCTAAGGAGTAGTTGCCTTTACTGGAATTTTAGTCACAGATTTTGTTATTTTCGAGCCTTTTTAAAGGTACCTTTTAATAGTGGGAACTAAAATGATCTATGTTAAGTCTATAATAATCCAAGTCTATAGTTAGATCTATAATAATCCAAGTTAATGTAGGTATTATAATTTAAGGTGTATGTTTCCTAAAAATAAATAAAATATATAATTTATGCTGGTAATATTTTTTTCAGACGAGGCTGGACGCTACTTCGTTCAGTATAACAACCTGCCTATGGGCGTGGAGAGGGTAGGCAGAAGACTGTTTATCACTGTACCTAGGAGACGATACGGTAAGCTCATCATTGTCTCCCGTGTCGATCTTCACCTCTCCTCCTCCAATCCCTGTCCGCTGCCTTACAAGTATCGTTACCCGACATAGCTACAGGGCACCCTACATTACGTTTGCCGACACGCGGTCCCCACTCAAGAACTAGTCGGCCCCAACGGTCATCGGTTCTGCAGCGTATATGACCTGCCCACTGCCATTACAGCTTGCTAATTCTCTCAGCTATTTTGGTAGCCTTGGTTTTCTGACGAATAACTTCGTTCCGGATTCGATCCCTAAGAGAAACTCCGAGCATAGCTCTGTCCATAGCGATAAGCTTATTATGACAAAGTACCAGGCTTAACGAATGAATAATAATTTCATATGATTTTCACAAGAAATAGGTAAAGACTTTCCTCTCACAAATCGAGGTGCGTCTCACAAATCACACATGCGTGCGTGCGTGCATGCGGGCGTGCATGCGTGCGCGTGTGTGTGTGTGGCTGTCTAGCTGTCTGTGTGTGCGTAGTCAAGTGTATTCAGCCATTTTTAGCATTGTCACTGAAGCTATATAGGTAAGAGTGTAAATTGCAACCCAATCGGATGCCAGTAAGTGCTTGAAAATGGGTCACAAAATTTGAACCTGAATGGCAGACTTACGAACAAAGCAACTTAAATAAAAACTTGTAAAAATCAACACAAAACACAAACATTTGTGGCACCTCATAGCGTTACGGGACCGCGGTATTCTTAGCGATGACCAGGTAAACAGCGTTACACCGAGTCAGTTTGTGATGGGTGACCGTTTATAAAATTGTCATATTCAAACATCTCCGTAATCCGGGAGTTACGTTAAGGCGTCGGTCCCGGGTATCACTTAATGTGGTAGTCTATAAGCCAAGTTGGATGTCTTGATATGTTCCACCAGCAGGTGTCCACAAACATGCCTCCACCGCAAGTATGACCTCAAACTGAATTCCTAATATTTCGTTTTCTAATATTTTCGTTCCAGGGATCCCCTCAACCCTCAACTACATAGATCTCGGTGGTCACCGCGGCGCTCGCTCTCCACCGCTCAGCCCGTACCCGGACGAGCGGCGCGCGCGCAGTCTTGTCTCAGTGTACAGAACCAGAGCCGACGAATGCGGACGACTGTGGATGGTTGATACTGGGGCTATTGAGATACCTAGTAAATGCCTAATAACAGTGATTCCAAATCTATACACCATCACGCCTACATTCCCCAAGCGTAGGGGGTCCTGAGTACGCCCACTTTTACCGACGATGTTAGGTCCCATGTAATAGGGAGCGAGCCTATTGCTATATACCGGGCACAATTCCAGACTACGGACTTATACTGTGACTGTTTAGAAAAACTACATCTGTCCAAACTAGGATTTGAACCCAGGACCTAGTGATTACAAAGCGATGCGCTTTGCAACTAGACCAACGAGACTCTTCTTTTTAAATTATTAAATTATAATCTTCTTTTCTCTGCCTACCCTGCAAGGGATCTGGCGTGATGATAATTCTATGGTGAGTTATGTATCGTGCATTTATTGTAATTGCCATGGAGTAGGTAGAAAGTGCTGGAATAGATGATTAATTAAAGTTTTTTGTTTTTGATCGCAGACAACACGCAGCAGATACAACCACCGGCTATCGTAGTTTTCGACCTCAACACCGATACGCAGATACTTAGATACCAGTTCAAGAATACTGACATTCCTTCTGCGATCACTCCCACTGGTAAGTCCAAAATAGGTGGCAGTTTACAACTTTACGTGGCAACGCTGGTCATAGGTATTCAGGCGTTGTCTTAATTCTAATAAACCGTAAGTCACAATTTAACCAACGATTCCTTACGACCAGTGCCTGATAAAGCAATATGAAATAAATCATTGTCACTAACTGTACACATCCTGTATACACGCGGGCTGTGGCACAGAAACGGCTTCGTAAACAACTGCTATGGCGAGCGAACAGCTGCTTACCTAGTTCCTCGATTTATCAACGAGCTTCCCTCTGATGTATGTATTAACATTAATAGAAAGAACATTAAAGATCAATTAAAATCCTTCTTGCACAATATTGCATAAATAAAAACATAATAGTTTAATTATATACAAGGTTTAACATAATAAACGCAAGACCTCAGACACCCCAATTAGACAATTGCTTCATAAATTCAAAACGAAAACCAAATTTCCAAATTTACAGGATTTTACCCCTTTTTTTAAGCACTTTTATACCCCAATTAACAATGAAACTTGTACGTGTATGTGTGCATTTTGAGAAATACGGGTTAGGAATGCATTTGTAATCTCCTTATTGCTATGAATCAAGAATAAATTTAGTTTTTTATAGCGCACTGAAGGAGTAAAAGCATGTTTTGCAAATTTAATAAAAAAATGTAAGTTACATTAAAAAGAGTTGGAATCAATTCAGTTATTGATTTAGAACAAACTACTTTCAGGTCTTGCGTTTATTATGTTACAGCTTGTATAAGCTTGATGTTTTTAATACTTTTGTTATATTTCTTATAAATATGGTGTTTCGATGTATTTAGCATTAATACAAACCTTTGTGGTTTCTCAATGCTATGTGACCGACTTGTTGTACATTTTTTTTAAGTGATAAATAAATAAAAGCATAATTAAAAAAAAACTAGCATCGTAACTAACATTATCAGAGTTACCTCTTCATTATTCGATTCGGAAATATTCGGAACGCGATTTTCACTCAAAAGCTTCGTCGAGAAACCCAGCGAGCTTGTCTTTTTGTTCATAGTCCCACAAGGATCTTTTAGCCAGTGGCTAAAATCAGACCTAACGCTGTCATCAAGTGAAATGTTACTTAATGAGAGTCCCAACGCCCCCCCCCCCTGTCAATGCCATCCATGGGCCAAAAGACCCTTGTGGCACTATAATTTATTTATTGATCTAACTCCAGTGTAAAGCAGCTCGACTGAAACCGGAAATAATGATAATATTTTTAAACAGTAAAATCTAAGTCATTAGCAGCACCCGTTTATGAATATAACTACTAGAGCAGCCATCACATCCCTGAATCATATTGGAGGGAAGGAAGTAACGCACCTATTCCGATCTCAGTCTCGAACCTATTCGCGACTATATTAAAAAAGCGACAACCCGCTACTTTGTGAACGCTCCAACCATCAAAACCCCGTAATCTTACCGCCGCCGACTATGCACCGGACTTCCCTCCTATCAGGCCTCGGACACGAAGTCAGTGGGAGCGGGGCGGCGGCGGCGGCGCGGGGAGCGGAGCGTTTCAATGCATACATTTATATGGAACTAGCCTCGAATGCAGCGGCGCGGGGAGCGGACGGCGAGCGGCGCCCGCGCGTCTGCATTGACGTAGTGTTGAGTTGTACTATTCTTTTTTTGTTTTTTAACGATCAAAGTTTCAAAATGCCCGCCGACGTGTTGGAGCAAATTAATACAATGATTTTTGATAGAATTTGATTTGATAGATTTGCTTCCTCGCCCGGTTGTTGGAATTTACATCTTCTTTTGCCCACAATAAATCAAAATTTACGAAGGAATTAGTATCAAAAAGATGTTGTCGTCGCTGTTTAGTCATTTCGTTCGCGAACAAAGATACTAATTTCTCGTAACATAACACTACGCCGCTCTAACGCCGAGCGGTCTGCCCGCTGGCTTCGAGACCGGGTACAGCGTTGCCGCGCCGCTGCCCGCGCCGCCGCCGCCGCCGCCCCGCTCCCGCTGACTTCGTGACCGACGCCTGAGTCGCTACCGCCGCCCGCAGCATATTCTCACTGACCCTCCCGATGCCCTTACTTCTCTTCCTTCGAATACAAATACCGCTTACAGGATCAGACACCGACCTCGCCGGTGAGGCCAAAGAAACCCTTGCACGCCAGCCGGTGCAGAGCACCACGGCGACTCAACTAGTATACGCCCTCCCCATAGCAACTGCCCAAGCCGAGGCCGTTCCTCCTTGAGGCGCCCTTGAGCTTGCCCTTCTTGCTCGAGCGAAGTGATTGCACGCTCGCTCTCTTATCCGGAGAAGCTGTAAAGGACCCGCGGCTAACAGCGTAGGTCATTCACACATCAAAACCACATATAGAACACCAAATGACAAACCCGAGTAATCCTTATACTAGTGAAGTCGTCACATATGTCAAAGTCAAAAATCATTTATACTAGTGAAGTCGTCACATACGACTATGTTAAAGTCAATGTCAAAAATCATTTATACTTGTCAAGTCGTCACATAATAATATGGCAAATTCAAATTCAAAAATCATTCATATTAGTGAAGTTGTCACGTATGTCAAAGTTTAAAATCATTTATTTGTATAGGCCAATACAATAGCGCTCACAAACGTCAAAACACATATATTTTTTAAGGAGAAGATCCGGCGAGAAACTCAACGGGCTAGCTTTTAACTTAATTTGTTTGGCCTTTCTGATAATCATTTCTTTTCTTAAAATTGTGTTAACAATGCTGTATGTTTAATAAATATATTTTTATAAATATTTTTTTAAACGTAGCCCCACACTAAGATTTATTCCTGTGTCGTGGGTGCGTTTACAAACATGAAAATTCACATTTACAAATACCCAGACCGGAATAAATCCACTCTGATGTCGGTCTCGAATCTATTCGCGCCTATATTAAAAAGGCGACAACTCGACACTTCGCGAACGCATCTTCCCATGCGAATCCGCTAATCGTAGCCGCCGCCGACTACGAACCCGACCCCAGCCGCTACCGCCGGCCGCGGCATGTTCTCACCGATCCCCCCGATGCTTTGACATCGCTTCTTTCCGCTCCGGATACGGACGACGACGACGAAGTCGTAGATCCCCTAGCCCGCCGACCGGTGCACTAATTACACCCCCTCCCCCCGTAGCGACTGTCCAAACCGAGGCCGTTCCTCCTTGAGGCGCCCTCGAGTATGTCGCCCCTGCCCTTCTGGCTCGAGCGTAGTGGTTGCACGCTCGCCCTTAAGTCCGGTGAAGCTGTAAAAGTCTCACGGCAAACAGCGTATATCACTCAAACACACACACACACCGAAACAAATATTTGTGGGTCACACAAAGATTTGTCCCGTGCGGGAATCGAACGCGCGACTATTAGACACAGGGGGCGGAGCGGTTTAAGCTCTTACCAATGCGCTAAATCCTCCATCAAGTAATAATATTGCTATTGCTGATTGAGGAACTGCTCAAGCCCAATCTGTTTTATTAACAATCAAATCAGCCTATTGCAGTCCACTGCTGGACATAGGCCTCTCCCAATTTGCGCCACAATACACGGTCCTCCGCCTTCCGCATCCAGTCCCACCCTGCGACCTTCTTCAGGTCGTCGGTCCACCTAGCTGGGGGGCGCCCTACCTTACGTTTGCCGAGTCGTGGTCTCCATTCTAAAACTCGTCTGCTCCATCGGCCATCGGTTCTTCGACAGACATGGCCAGCCCACTGCCACTTTAGCGAGCTCACTCTGCGGGCTATGTCAACTACTTTGGTTCTTTGACGGATAACTTCATTTCGGAGTTTATCCCTCAAAGAGACTCCGAGCATAGCCCGCTCCATAGCTCGCTGCGCGACTTTGAGCCTATGGACTAGCCCTACTGTAAGTGTCCACGTCTCGGCACCGTATGTCATGACTGGTAGAACGCACTGGTTGTAGACTTTCGTCTTCAGGCATGGCGGTAAAGGCGAAGAGAAAACCCGACGTTGTTTATTAACAAGATAATCCGAAATTTTGTAATACTCTTTCTTACACAGTCTAGTTTTGATTGTCTTTTGTATACTTATAGCCATGTATTAATGGCATATTTTGGATATCTATGAGTAATTTGTTGTAGAAGCGTATACATAGAAGTATTTACTAGTCCACCAAGAAACATTTACTAATCCTGTGGAGACGAGTAGAATGTACAATAAGATCATCTTTGTTCCGTGTACTAAGATGATGATGAAACCATGTATAAATATGCCTTCACCTTTGCCGAATTAAGTTATTATTAATTAAGTTGAATTGGTTGATTTTCTTTTCCAGGTCTTGCCTCAATATCAGTTCTGGTGAAGAACGGTGACTGTACCGACTCGTACGCCTTCGTACCAGACGTGGTGACCTATGGAGTGATCGTGTTCTCCCTCAAAGCGAAAGACAGCTGGAGGCATTCCCATAATTACTTCAATTTTAACCCCACTGCTGGGAATCTGAGGGTCGCTGGTAAGTATCTTCATGGAAGTTTTCTCCATTATTAAGGACAAGAGTTTAGTTTAATGGTTAGATCTTAAGCCGCGTCCACTGGGATCGCTTGGATCTTTGTCCCGATCCCGACCTGAGACAAAGCTTGTGTGACCAAAAACTTTGTTTAATATTGTTACATTTCAGAATCAGAATCAGAATCAGAATATTTTTTATTCATGTAAACCATTACAGTATTTATGAATCGTCAAAATAGTAACAAAGACTCTACCACCACTTCGGAATGTCATTCCTGTGGAGAAGAAGGGCAAGAAACTCCACGGTTACTCCTTTAAAATAGTATTTTTACAATTTTTCCATCTATATTTTGTTGTGGGGTATGGGAGAACAATGTAGTATCAGGTGAGTCTAAATTAAATTAACCAAGTTAAACTATTCATGAGAATGGAAACATGATTCTCTCAATTACAGATAAAGAAATGAGAAAGAGAGGGAATAATAATAATAGCTGAACATGTTATCCACATTCTGGTGGAGCTGGAACAGCACCTATCCAAGCATTTTTATCTTTTAAATAATCATCTAGAGTATAGTAAGCTCGCTTGCAGAGCGTACGTTTAATACAAGATTTGAATTTATTTTCACTAAGTTGAGTGACGTCAAGTGGTATTTTATTATAAAATCTAACACAGTACCCCATGAAAGACGTGTGAATTTTAGACAGACGAAATTGCGGTTCATCCAATTTATTTCTATTTCGCGTGTTATACCAATGCCTATCACCTAGCTGATTAAATAGATCTAATTTATTCCGTGTGTACATTATGTTTTCATAAATATACTGACATAGGGGTTTGCGGGGTAATCAAATGCCGAATAACGTGCGAAGTACTTTATTAGGCGCTGTACGCACAAAACAGTCCGTCTAAAGCAAGTACACACATGTACTAAACACACACTAGTACAACTCTCGTTAGTACTAAAATACTGCTTTCAAGTCGCTGAACCACTCGAATTATCCGTATATCGTTGCTAATGGCGCCGGTGTATTCCACTTAGATCCCTTGTTCTCCGATTTGATCGCTGTCGCTTCCGAAAAGAGACTGTGTCCGTCGCCGCGCTGAGTAATAAAAAAAAATAATAATATCAGCCTATACTGCCCACTGCTGGGCAAAGGCCTTCTCTCACAAATCGAGGTGAGAGAGATTGGGTCATACTCTACCACGCGGACCCAGTGCGGATTGGTGGAGGCAGGTTTGTGGCCACCTGCTGTTGGAACTTATCAAGCCGCCTTTAAGGCTTCCAACTCGACTTAACGACTACCACATTAAGTGGTAACCGGGACCAACGGCTTGACGTGCCTTCCGAAGCACGGAGACGCTCGAATATGAAATGCCACAAACGGTCACCCATCTCAGGCCGACCGAGTCGAACGCTGCTTTACCTTGGTGATCGGTAAGAACACCGCGGTCGCACAGCGCTACGAGCGCCTCGCTGAGTATTCCTTTTATACTCGTATAAAAGTTCTAGAACGGAAGCGAACCCTCTAAGTACATCGATAGAAAAAACATCGAACAATAGCCGGCGCGGCCCACAAAGCGTTATTATTAGTACATACCTATTTGTACGTGACAAAGTAGGTATTTGTTAACCGCGCCGAGAGCCGACAATAATAAAAAGGGAGGAACCTTGTGTTAGTACTTAAACGCGGATTCTAGATCTTTCTTGACGGCTCGATAGGGGGCCTAAGGGTAAGTAATGCGTTTTAAAGTCGACATACCCAGGTAAAGGATTTTCAAGATATCGGGATATATCCGAAGCATTTCTCAATATGCACACGTACAAGTTTCGTTGTTAATTGGGTATAATGCTTAAGAAAGGGGTAAAAAACTTTTAATTCGGAAATTTAGTTTTCGTATTGAATTTCTAAGGCAGTTATCTAACCGAGGTGGCTGAGATCTTGCTTTATTTACGACTAGCAGTTTCCCGCGACTTCGTACCCGGCCGACAACAGCGCCACCTACCGGGTCTATGTTATATAGCCTATGTTACTTCTGGATAAAATAGCTTTCTAATAGTGAAAGAATTTCTGAAATCGGGCCAGTAGTTTTTAAGTTTATTCTTTACAAAGAAACATAAAATACAAATCTTTCCTCTTTATAATATTAGTAAAGATCTATCTATCTATATCATCACGCCAGCTCCCTCGCAAGGCAGGCAGAAAGTACAGAGTTGCAACAGGTTCTTTCCTTACAGACCTCTCTGGCTTCCTCCACTCTCATAATTCATCTCATACAGGCTCGCCGGTTACGGAGACTCTTGACTTGCCCTTCACATAAGACACGGTCTATTTGGTCATGGTAAAATAGTCTAGGTCTTCCCCGGTACCAACATCCTTCCACTTTCGCATTGTATATCTGTTTTGTCATTCTTTCTTCTGACATATAAGTATATATGCATCTTGTATATCTTACACCTTGTAATAAAAAATATTACATCCGACTTATGGATTCCCTATATCGTACGAAGGGTCAAGTTGATGAGGAAGGCTTCATCAAGGTGGAGAAGAAAAAGCCTCCCCGACGAAACCGGTGTGGGACTGCACCAGTAGAATATGGCATACCTCTTCGCTCAGTAGAACCAACAACACTTTTGTATGTGCCTCGGCTACACTACACCACTGAAGCCGAAGACGTTGTGGATTACGCCTGTAAGAAGACCTTCTACACTCTGATGGTCGAGAAGCTGAACTCGCAAAACAATACGGCATTTAATTCCTTTGTTGTGCAAGTTCCTACCGCCAAGGTGGATACCTTCATGAGCGAGGAGTTCTAGCCGAAGGGTGCCATATTCAGGAGATTTCATGGAAGACTACGAGACGCCCCTGTACAGCGCAACATGTCGCCGTCAACACATGTTTCTTACTTTATAAGTTTTGCATATATTATATGTATGTTAGTCTGTAAGGTATATATTCTATGGGCCTGTAAGTTGCACATAACTATTTTTGTGCAACATCAGTTGCCTGAAATAAATTATTTATTATTTTTATCGAATAGGCAGAATTGTCTTATTATTCTTTCGGCAGGTCAAGATTTCCAATGGAACGATGGGGTGTTCAGCATTGCTATCGGCGCACAGGATTCGGATGGGTGTGCAACCGCCTACTTCCACCCTATGGTCAGCCGAGAGGAATTCTCCGTATCCACATGCGCTCTTGAGAACAAAGTTACCAATAAAACTGCTTTTACGGTAAGCCATTTTACTTTCTAAATACTTACCTATAGCTATAAAACTATCTTCATGCGTATAGCCTATGAGGCGCATTTTACCAGAAGGGAAGTATATCCATTCCGATCTCGGTCTCGAACATATCCGCGCCTTTATGAAAAAAGCGGCAACCCGATATTACGCGAACGCGTCCAATCATAGGAAGCCGCTAATCGTTGCCGCCACCGACTACGAACCAAACTCCTCTCCTATCAGCCGCTACCGCCGTCCGCGACATGTTTTCGCCAACCCTCCCGATGCCTTTACATCTCTTCTTTCGGATACAGATAACGCACACAGGATCAGATCACGGTTAGATGCCTAGTATATGCCCTCCCCCATAGTGACTGCCCAAGCCGAGGCCGTTCCTCCTTGAGGCACCCTTGAGCTAGTTGCCCCATTGCCCTTCTGGCTCAAACGTAGTGGTTGCACACTCGCCCTCTTTTCCGGTGAAGCTGTAAAGGCCCCGCGGCCAACAGCGTAGATCATTCACACACACACATACAGAGAACGAAAGCATAGGCTGTATCATGGCAAGGGCGTCACCAGTCGATGGTTAAGAGGGGGCAAGTTGATACATGGATAATGGGACAAATGTGTGCGTGAATGATCTACGCTGTTGGCCGCGGGACCTTTACAGCTTTACCGGACAAGGATGGGAAAAGTATGAATTGTAGGTACGTCAAAAACACATGAAGCTTTACATTTGTAGTGCGAGTCTTATCTCTACAACGATTGTAATATGAACTGTACAAAGTTCAATGTGCTTCACGAGCTCTTGACTGTTCAGTAAATGAACATGTAAACATACTTATTATATTTATTAGAAAAATAGAATAAAAGAATTTGGGGCATAATTGCCTCATTTGTTTATTTATGATGAATAAATATTCATTAAAACAATCTTCGGAGGTTTTTCGTAAACTTCTTGATAACTTTTCTGTGCACAATTGTCATGGCTAGACCGACTGCTTAAAAAGCACCATGGCGATATTCCCGCAATGGTGCTTGTTAAGCAGGTTTTGAGGTTGTGGTGCTTTGCATTTGGCACAAAAACAAATAATCTCTTGGGGTAGGGGGGTCTCTGGGGAGCAGCTGCTTGTTCACATGTTCCTATGGCTATCTTTCGACTCCAGCATCAAAGCATACCCGCAAGTTCTTGAAAAATGTATCACAAAATTTGAACCGGAAAGACAGACAGACATACGAATATTGCAAGTTAAATAAAAGCTTTTAAAAACATTCATAAAATTGATCCTTTGTCTTTTCAGATTGTTGGCAACCGTGGTCAAAATAGTCAATCTACCATGCATGGAATACATATCCCCTCAAGCGTGATATTCTTCGCTGAGATGGGACGAGACGCTATCTCTTGCTGGAACATGGAGAGGCCTCTGTCACCAGACAACATGGCTGTACTGACCCAGGATAGTGAAAGACTTAGCTATCCATCAGGTGAGAGGGTCCACAGATAAAGATTTGAAGGTTCAACTTGGCTCAAATGTAAAACCTTTTTTACCTATCTATATCATCTCGCCGTTCACTCCTCCTTTGGTTTTCCTTGATTAACAAAATACAGCACAACACTACATAATTTTACTGTATTAAAGTATATTTAGTTATCACAATGATTTTCATTTATATTTTAACCGTTGAAACGGACGGGGCGCATTTTTATGGCCTAAGCATAGGTCACAACATAAGACCAAGCACATGTACAGGGCGACATTGCCAACCTTACAATAGCTTTCTAATTCACTCAAAATGATGACAATGTGAAATCATGTAATTGGGAGAGAAAAAAGACAATGTATTGAACGATGACTGGCGGAGCGGCAACGTCGTATGACTCCCTCCAAGTAATTTTAGCTTCATTGTAAATCCATTACTTGTTCGCCGAACTATTTATTAATTATTCGTTCATTCGGTCCAACAAGTCGAATGGGAGGCAGTTCCTTGCTAATTTTCGTGAATCATTCGAATAATTCGGATGATTTATAATGTCGAATGATTCGAATGAAATCATTCGCAGTCGCACAGCGCTACCTTAAATAACCATAGTACTATACGGTCTCCGTTGTGTTTAATCTCTCTCACCCCGATTTGTGAGAGAAGGTTAGCTGAAACACTAATTAGTGTATTTTTTTATAACTATTCTTCTATTATTTCTTACAGATCTTCACGTGACTGGTGAGGAAGTATGGGTGATGTCGAATAAGCTGCCTCGCTTCATATATTCAAGACTTGATACGACGCAGTACAACTTTTTTATATACAGGTTTGAAGCATCCAGTGAGGATAATTATCACGATGTTAATAGTATTATTGTAATATTACTTTGCTGTGAGCAGAACAGAGCTATTCATCTCAAAATCAGAACGCCACCAATATTCATTTATTATGTTAACTGTTACAAACACGAAATCTAGGTAGAATTTACTCAAAAATGGCACACAAGACAAACTTATTTTAATATATCTATCTATATATGTATATCATCACGCCAGATTCCTTGCAGAGTAAGCAGAGAGTACAGAATTCCAACAGGTTCTGCCTCAGGCTTTCTCCACTCTCATAGTTCGTCTTATACACGCTCACCGGTTACGGAGACTCTTGAGACGTATTTTTAGCACAGAAATCGTAATGACATAAATGTCTTATTGTTAGTGTTACCGTAACACAATATAGGCATATTCCCCAAGCAGGGCTGGCAGAGGTGTACTGCATTTGCCCACTGCTTTCCTGACATGGTACCTGTTAGGTACCATGTAATGGGGGGCGAACATATTGTCATATACCAGGTGTAGTGATCACTATCACGACAAAAGGAACTAACTATACATATCCGTGTTTCACTGGCTTACTGCAGATCTCATGATCTGAATCTCAAGACAAAGAATAGCGTCTACAAGACGCAAATTATTCCTGTCCTTTAATATGGCGCCGAGATGTGGTGTCTCTACAAAGCAGCCATAAATAAACTAGACACACCGACCCGACGTCCTGGACATGGCGCTTCTGAAGGGTGTTAACTTACGGCTGCACTCCTTAGAAGTAGTCCAGGGGCTCAACTCTGACCATCGACCTGTAGTCATGAGACTCGGTTCCCCCCTACCGCCCCTCAGCGACCCAAAAAGACGGTGGTGGATTGGCATGCGCTAAGCACGGCCTTGGCGGATGCCGACCCTCCCTCCCCCCCTCCGCTCGGACTCCATCCCGTCCCCTCAGGACACCGATCAGGCCGTAGATGCCTTCACCGACCACATCCGATCGGCTGTCAGTCGATCGTCTAAGCAAGTCGAGGCGGAAGATCTCTACCTCAACCGCTATCGACTGCCGGACGATGTTAGGGATCTCATTCGTTCCAAGAATGCCTCAATCCGAGCGCACGACTCTTACCCCACCGACGCCGATCGGGCCCGGATGCGCGCTTTACAACGAGAGGTAAAGCGTCGTGTCGCGGAGGTCCGGGAGGAACGGTGGGGTGACTTCCTAGAGGGCATCGCGCCAGCGCACCTAGCCAACTGGCAGCTGGCGCGTAGCCTCAAATCCGACTCCACGACTGGCATGCCCCCGCTGTCCCGCCCTTCAGGCGCACCCCCAGCCTTCGACAACGACGAAAAGGCCGAGCTTCTCGCCGACTCCCTCGAGAGCCAGTGCACCCCCAGCTCTCAGTCCGTCGACCAGTCCCACGTTGACGCGGTCGACAGGGAAGTCGAGCGCAGGGCATTCCTCCCCCCCGCCGATTCCTTTCCTCCTATCACCCAAACGGAGGTCGAAGATCTCATTAGGGGCCTCAAAAACCAAAAAAGCCCCCGGCTCTGACGGCATTTCGAATCGCGTTCTGAAATGCCTGTCCACCCAACTCATCTGCCTCTTAGTGGCCATACTGAACGCGCCATGACGAACTGCACCTTCCCCGCTAAGTGGAAGGAGGCGGACGTCATAGGCATTCCCAAGCCCGGCAAACCTCGTAATCTCCCCGCAAGCTACCGCCCTATCAGTCTTCTCAACTCCCTGGCTAAGGTCTACGAGCGCCTACTTCTGGCGCGGCTCAAAGACTTTGTAGTGTCCAGGGGTATCCTTATCGACGAGCAGTTCGGCTTTCGAGCCAAACACTCCTGCGTCCACCAAGTGCACCGCATCACGGAGCACATCCTCTCCGGTCTCAACAGACCCCAACCAGTCTACACGGGCGCCCTCTTCTTCGACGTTGCGAAGGCATTCGACAAAGTCTGGCACAACGGCTTGATCTACAAGCTCTACCAAATGGGTGTGCCGGTCAGACTCGTGCTCATCATACTAAACTTCTTGTCGAATCGCGCCTTCCGGTATCGCGTCGAAATGACGCGCTCCACTCCCCACTCCACCCGAGCTGGAGTCCCGCAGGGCTCAGCTCTCTCGCCCCTCCTGTTTAGCCTTTACACGAACAACATTCCTCGTTCGAGTAAGGCGCATCTAGCCCTTTTCGCGGATGATACCGCTCTCTACGTCTCGCATAGGAATAAGGGTTTCATTAACAGAAACCTTCAGGCAACCGCCAATTCCCTAGGGAATTGGTTCAGGAAGTGGCGTATTGAGGTGAACCCGGACAAGAGCGCTGCGGTGTTCTTCTCCAGAAGTGCCATCCCGCGCCACTCCCTGCGCCGGCCTAGAAGTAATCTCGGCCAAGTGACCATGTTCGACCGACCCATTCCCTGGGTCAAAGAGGTCAAATATCTAGGGGTCACCCTAAACAGTACCATGTCCTTCGGCCCGCACATTAAGCGGGTCCGTCACCGAGCATCCTTTGTGCTTGGTCGTCTCCATTCGTTAATCTGCAAGCGGAGTAAAATGTCCCTTAGAAATAAGGTGACGCTTTACAAAACTTGCGTTCGACCCATCATGACTTATGCGTGTGTTGTGTTCGGGCATTCGGCCCCCTCTCACATCGATAAACTCCAAGTGGTTCAAAACCGCTTCCTCCGTAAAGCCGTAGGAGCCCCCTGGTTCGTACGGAATGTCGATCTCCACTCCGATCTAGGTATCGAACCTATTCGCGCCTATATTAAAAAGGCGACAACACGACACTTCGCGAACGCATCTACCCATGCGAATCCATTAATCGTAGCCGCCGTCGACTACGATCCCCCCCCCGACCCCTGCCGCCACCGCCGGCCGCGACATGTTCTCTCCGATCCCCCCGATGCTTTGTCATCCATTCTTTCCGCTCAGAATACGGGCCACGACGACGTAGTCGTAGATCCCCTCCCATAGCTGGCGGTTGACCGGTGCACTTAGTAGTGCACCCCGTCCCCCCACAGCGACTGTCCCAACCGAGGACGCCTCTTCAAGGCACCCACGAGTATGTCGCCCCTTGCCCTTTTGGCTCGAGCGTAGTGGTTGCACGCTCGCCCTTAAGTCCGGTGAAGCCGTAAAGGCCTCGCGGCCAACAGCGTACATCACTTACACACACACACACACACACACAAACTAGACACCTTCCATCTTAGGTGTCTAATATTCATCCTGAAAATCAAGTGGCAGGATCGCGTACCCAAAACTAAGGTTTTGCGTCGTTCAGTATGGAGGCGTTACTTATGCAGCGACAACTCAGATGGTGTGGGCACGTCCTTCGTATGGAAGACCACCAATTACCTAAAGCTGTGCTTTACTCTGAGTTGGTAGTCAATTCCCGACTCCGAATACTGGAAATTTATCACACCGTATCGCCAAGCACCCAAATTCTTTAGGTGCTCGACAAATATCTTAAGTCGTCCGGCATGTCACCAACTGCTCCGATCCCTATAACCACGGAAAGCATTATAAAATTACATTCTTTACCGCACATATCGAGCATCAGTCCCCCTTTGGGATCTCCGTGACGTCACGACCATGGACGCGCACGTGCCTCTTAATCTAAACAACGCTCTCAGGCCTCCGCGACATTACGGTTTGGGCGCGCACGCCCCTCATTAAACTTAATAAACTTAGGCCCCCCTTCGGGAGCCTTCGTAATGTCTCAGCCATGAACGCGCTCGTCCCTTTAAATGTCAACAACTCTCTCGGGCCTCCGCGACATTACGGCTTCGGCGCGCACACCTCTCAATAAACTTAATAAACTCACGCCCCCCTTTCGGAGCCTTCATAATGTCTCAACCATGGACGCGCACGTTCCTCTAAATCTCAACAACTCTCTCGGGCCTCCGCGACTGTACGGCTTGGGCGCGCACGCCTCTCAATAAACTTAATAAACTCACCCCCGCCTTCGGGAGCCTTCGTTATGCCTCAGCCATGAATCCTTCTTTCTAGGATTCTATCCTTCAAAAAACTCCGAGCATAGCCTTTTCCATAGCTCGCTGAGTGACTTTAAATTTATAGACCATTCCAACCGTGAGTGTCCATGTTTCGGCTCCATATATCATAACGGGCAGGACGCACTGATTGAAGACTTTTGTCATTAGGCTTTGTGGAATGGGCGATGTAAATACGCGACGTATTTTTCGAAATGCCGCTCAGCCCAGTCGTATTCTTCAGTTGACCTCTTTCTCGAAGCTGTTTTTCCCCAACTGCAGAGTTTGCCCTAGGTAAACATATTCTTGAACAACCTCGAAAATAGCGCCATGTATTGCAACAGGTTCCGGTACTACATGTCGGTTTAACGTTACCTTGGCCTTGTCCAAGTTCATGCGGAGACCTATGTGTTCGGAAGAATCGGCTAGGCTGGTCAGCATCTGTTGTAAATCCTGCAACGTTTCGGCTATAATGACAATGTCGTCTGCAAATCTCAAGTAATATATACTATAGATATGACTGCCATTTATGTTTATGCCATGACCTTCCCAGTCCAGCGTTTTAAACATAACATATCATTCATCAAACGGACTTGCTCGAGCTGAAAGTTGATATTCGTTGAGCCTCTGACAAGTTGGTGATCGCTTCCGGTATTAAACCTGTTGATTACTGAAACATCTCTGAATATGTGCTTCTTGTCCGTTATTATGAAGTCAATCTCATTTTTAGTCCTAGTGTCGGGGCTTTGCCATGTCCTCTTTCTTTGGGGCTGTTTCTTAAAGAAAGAATTCATCAAGAAAAGCCCCTCTTTCTCAAGAAAGTTAACAAGAATTCCCCCCCTAGTATTCCTGCTACCAAAACCATGTGATCCTACTACCGATTCGTTGCAAATTTGGACTCCCACTTTAGCGTTGAAGTCCCCCATGACAACGTTGTAGTGGGCCTTAGTGGTGGAGTGTAAGGCCTTCGATATGTCCTCGTACATATCTTCAACTTCATTGTCAGAGTGTGCCGAAGTCGGTGCGTAAACCTGCACAACCTTTAGGCTATACCTACCCTGGTCGACACACTAGACATTTCTAAAACGTTGTCAGAGAGGGGATTTTATTGACCAAGAACCCTACGCCGCCTTAGGATAGCTGGTCACCCTCTCGGAAATACAAAAGGTGGCCTGATTCTAGGGTAACGGTGTCCTCTCCCTTTCTTCGGACTTCACACAGTCCCAAAACGTGCCACCTTATCCCTTCGAGTTCGGATTCTAGTTGCGCCATGTGCTCGTCAAGCCGTAACGTGCGTCCATGAAACGTCGCCAAGATCAGTTGATTTTGGCGGCCTCTCGTAGCCCGGGGATTATTCGCACCCCCTACCCTGTCGTTACCGTGACTGCCGCCGTGATCCGGTATAGCAGGGCGGCCGGGAACTGGGGGCCGTGGTTTATTTTGGCTTGCCATTTGGAGGGTATGGGCAACCATAATCGCCACGCTGGGCCTGCGGTTTGGCAGTCACAGTGCGTAACTCTTCGCATCGGTGCCGCTGCTGCCCATCACCGATCTGCGGTATTTAGTCACGCAGTTTTTTGTTATGGTTATACCGCTATTTTTCGGTCATCAAAGCCTCGTTCGTTGATTGGCAGGATGTACCACGAGCAGGTGCGAATGACTTGGAGCCATATGGTGGTATTTGACTCCCTTACACCCCCACGAGTTACATACCAATTGCTAGGTCCGTTTCGAAGGAAATCGAAAACGCACGTTTTATCACTCTGTTACAATTACCTTCACTCATGCACATATAGGAATACATAATGGTTAATATTCCACCAACATTACTCATTATAATTTAAAATAACACAAGTTTTGAAAATTAAAACAAATTGACGACATCACTTTCCGATTTCCCGCCAAAACTCCCACAAAACCCCTTCACAACTCCTCTTTTTTCCATTCATTTCTCCCATATCTCACTCACTCATTCATTCCATCATTCGCAGTGTTCGGACATATAATATTAATCATCTTTCAAACCTCAATCATTCCTTCAAATATTCGAATACACTTATAATCCCACATTTATCAATAAAAAAATTATCAGGAAATCAGGACCTCGTGATGTATACGGACATTAATCGCCACTCTTCAACCAACAAGGTAGTTCATTATTTTTTACATTACATTACATAAGGTTTTTTTTTATTATCAGGGCGAATGTTCGAGATCTGATAGCTGATACGGTCTGTGGGAGAGCATCTTCGAAGAGTCCATTCTTATCATAATCCAAAGGAAGAAAATGAAATGAAGGAATCGTAATCCGTAACTGAATAACTATAGATATATAAATTTATATTAATTAAGTAATAAATAAACAAACATTTATTTTCAATGAAGCACAATTAAAATCATCATAGGCTAAAACAATAACAGTGGGTACCCAGCCCCCTAAACTAGGTTTATATACCTGTGTCTTGAAGCAGTGTTCATTCGTAACAATGTTCCTATAGTTATAAATTGATCCAGGGATACATAATGTGTGTTGCAATGGGTAGGTAGATATATAAACTATAAAATGGGTGATATTTCTATCTATATATATCAACACGCCAGATCCCTTGCGGGGTAGGTAGAGAGTACAGAATTCCAACAGGTTTACCTTTCTTTACATAACTTTCTGGCTATCTCCACTCTCATAGTTCGTCTCATACATGCTCGTCGGCTACGGAGACTCTTGACTTGTCCTTCAGATAAGACACGGTCTATTTGGTCGTGGTAAGATAGTCTAGGTCTTCCTCGGTACCTACATCCTTCCACTTTCGCATGGTATATTTACTTACAAAATGAAAAGCAGATCGAAACAAAAACAAATCTAAAAAGCAGAAACAGTATGTGAGTGAGTTGCTGAGGGTGTGTGTGTGTGTGTGTGTGTGTGTGTGTGCGCGTGCGTGTCGGAAATTGTATCAGGGTCCATGGTATAAAAGTTGTATGGTGTTAAAATTTTCAACGCCTTTTTTTACGAGGGGAATGCCTAACGCATACCCCCGGGTGGTTATGTGGGGCTTGCACCCACTAAAACCCCTCGGCGTCCCACTGCCCTTTTGCCGGGCCACAAGAATCGTCATCAGCATGACCTCTGTGGCACCGGCGAGCTCGGTCCGTGTGCGGAACTCGACACGTGTTACGGGAGTTCGGTCTCCCTCCTACCGCCTTTCGGAGGCTGCGCGGACGCAGACCTTTTACGGCGCGGGCCTGCGTGTGCTAGGGCGCCGGGATACCCTACCCGACGCCTGCTGGCCGAGATCACGGGGGGCGAAGGTCGTTTCGGACGTATTCCCTGCGCCTTCGCTCACCGCACCGTCTACGAGCGGGATTGGAGGATGTCTCCTCCCACACCCGCTCTGCCTCCTCCTTAGTGGACATGACGGCGTCGCAAAAGGCCGCCATTGCCACCCAGGCGCTCTCGCTCCCAAACATGGATGAAAAATGTTCAACCCCTAGCATAAGCTTTTTCGTTATCTCGTAGGTAGGTAATTTTAGATGAGCTTTGAGTTTACTTATACTGTTATATTTATTAAGTATATTTAAATAAGCCTGTTTATTAACGGTATTGTACAATTCTGCACTACAAATAAAGAAATGACGTTCGAAAAATTTAGTACGATGAAACTATGCGAAAAACTCTGTGATTAATCCTAATTCGAAAGGTCTCGTCCACTTCCAAGTGTGGACGAGACCTTTCGAAGTACCGTCAGGTATGTGTAAAATTGTTTAACTGTGAGGAAATTGCAATCGGCATATAGTTTTGTAGTAGGATATCTCATGGGCTTACGATACATAACCGCTCCCTGAACTCGTTCAAGACGGAGGAGATCGCATTTATTAGCTCCACCCTACTGGAAGGCAGTATTACAGCAGGGACTGGCACAGGGAAGAATATTCTAGTTCCAGGGGTTTTAGGATCCACCGATTTCCGCAATTTTCTAATGATATAAATGATCTTGCGAATACGGCTGGATAGTAACATATTTGGCACAGGGGGGGCCTTATAATCGACTCACAATTGCATTGGCCTGTGGAAGGACATGTATGCGTCTTTAAGATGAGCGTATCTGGAGGAGTTTGGTTGACTCTGAGACTAAAAGGAACAGAAACGGATTTTGCTATATTTAGCGTAAGCCATGTACTCACTTCAGCCAGTGCTAAATTAGCAGTTTCAGCCCAGGTCCCTCCGTGAACCAATAGCGCTGTGTCATCGGCGTAAGTATAAACATTGCAATGTGAAATAGATAGATAGCATAGACATTTATACATACAGAATGTTAGGTTAAACGAGGGACGTATTCAAATCCATGATAGTTCATGCTTACATGTAACTAACAAAAATATACACAACAAAAAGCACTGATAAATCACAGAGAAATCTTGACAAAAAAATCGTAGTCTCTCGACGTGTGGGCAATCTTGCGCAACCGACTTGACCTATCTCATTTAAGGTCGTCGTCGTCGTCGCGTTGGCAGCATATCATAATTTTATTGGCAGCATATCATAATTTTATTGGCAGCATTTCATAATTTTATGTTAGCAGCATATCATAATTTTATGTTAGCAGCATATCATAATTTTATGTTAGCAGCATATCATAATTTTATGTTAGCAGCATATCATAATTTTATGATAGCAGCATATCATAATTTTATTTTAGCAGCATATCATAATTTTATGTTGGCAGCATATCATAATTTTATGTTGGCAGCATATCATAATTTTATGGCTGGCAGCATATCATAATTTTATATTGGCAGCATATCATAATTTTATATTGGCAGCATATCATAATTTTATGTTGGCAGCATGTCATAATTTCATGTTGACAGCATATCATAATTTTATGTTGGCAGCAATAATATTTAATCTTATCATGGTGTTAGAACCTTTGAGTGTAAGTTCATACATTTTTTTTTAATGGGACTAAGCCACACATTTTCTCCATTGTAACTCCTGTAAACCAGGATCCACAATGGTCTCCTTAAATGACACCAAGGTTTGAACCTTGGGGTGTCCCGGGAAGCGCTTTAATTGTCTTGGAACCCACAAAAAAGGAGGAGAAGTACTTGCTTGCTCTAGTATAAAGTTCTGCCTCTTAAAACGTAGTGATTATATTCTTTGGATGGGGCGTAACGTAGCTCTCGCCTTGTGCCACCCCACGCAGTGCCACGCTTAATCGTATAGGAAAATCTTTATTACGCAATCTCTTCTTCGTATTTCCTTCGTGGTAAGTACCTTAAGACCATAAAGGGAAAAAAACACTAATAAAACTACATATTACATTATAATCAATGTACATTTATTCGAAGTCATCTATAACTTATTTATCACACGGGCCCGAAGCGTTCGTTCATACACCGCGCCACACTGGAGATCTTAGTCAAATAAAAAAAAACATTGGCATTTACCGTTTGCAATCATCGGGTTATTATTACTACGTATAAGAAAAGAAACCTCAATAATTTTTTCGGAAGAGTGCATACACTCTATAATCTACTCCAATCAACTTTAAAACTATTGTCATTTTTTTCACTCTACATAAAAACCTCAAATTCTTGCTAACAGCATAATCATTTCGATGTCTTCGAAAATACTGTAGCCATCTTTTAATTGTATTGTTTACTTGTTGTAGATTGCAATCACAACTTAAACATCTAAAAATAGTGATCGTATGTTGACAAAATTATAAAGTTTCATTGGAATGGACTATATTCCCTTTGTTCTAGGTGTTACTTGTGACACCGTCAAGTGCTAAGTTTTATTTCAAAAATATGCCTTCATGTACACTGAGATACAGTTTAAATACTTCACAAACAAAGACTTTATTATCTATGAAAATACGTACTTACCCGCCAACCCCGCGGTCAAGTCGCGCCCCATTTTTTGTTTGACATAACTTCTCGAGTAAGTAGTGTATAATAACTCAATAATGAAACACCTGATTTATTTATTAATTTGTCAGACTGACCACACCTCTATTGAGTAGGGATTGAGAAACCATGTTACTGTAACTTATACTGACCAGTATTGCAAAACGGAAATCAGTCTTCAATTTAGTTTTAACAATTGATTTTTGCACTACGTTAGTTTTATAACTAGATTCACGACAGATTTTCGTTCTGTAATAGGGGCCTTAGACATTAGATAAATAATATATTTTCCTGATTAGTCATTACAATTTCTATTTTACCAACTTCTGTGTGTTTTTGTTGATTTGAGTTGATTCGAGTGCTGTACATGCCTGTTACAGGTATACACATAAGAACTGTAACATTATGTTATTCCTACTTCATACAATGTTGTATATGTATACTGCTGGCGTGTTTCTGAATAAATAAATAAATAAAAATTGAATTATCCAACACGCCCGCTTTTCTTATAAGAATATCCATATGTGTAAATTTTACACCTATATTTCGTCTCGTACGATTCTGTACGCAAAGGCATAAATGAAGAGAAAAAGAAAATACTTCGTATTATTTTATTTAAAGTCAATTTATGAATTAGATTTTGTGGTCCACGGCCAAAATCTGAACTCACGCTGTCATCAAGCGAAATTTCACTTCATGACAGTCGCAGAGTTGCCGTTTTCTACGAAATTTTGTTATTTTTTTAACTAGTAACCGTGCGGACCCACCTCTTGAATAATTTCACTGGAAGAAGGACAATTTTACTAAATGATTACCCTAATTCCACACCAACTCTGTCAATGTCATCTACGGGCCAAAATATCCTTGTCGCACCTGTGCCATAACAATCTTTTCGCTCATGGATGACATTGATATAATATAATAATATTAGCCCTGTCAAGAAACTGTCCCAACGTTGGACACGGGCCTCCTCTCAAACTTAGGGGGTTTAGGCCATAGTCCACAACGCTGGCCCAGATCGGGTTGGCGAACTTCACACACCTTCGAGAAACACTCAGGCATGCAGGTCTCCTCACGATGTTTTCCTTCACCGTTATTTGAGGGTTACCATTTAGTAAAATTTTACAAAGTCCAGGGAAATATTGCAACAGGTCCGCACGGTTATACTAACTCGGAAGGGTCGACGCCCTCGCTCAAGGAATTTAGTCGAGTTGCACCATGTGGTCGCAATTAACCAAATTGAATTATAGAACAGAATCAAAACAAAATATCTTTCAAGACATTCCCACTAATTAAAAAACCAACTTGGGTATATTTCCTAGCAAAAGGCAACTCTGCGACTGTCATGTAGTGACATTTCACTTGATGTCAGCGTTATTCCGATTTTGGCATCGTACCAAAAGATCCTTTGCTCTTCTCCCCTCCTTATAGGGCTGTAACCGTTACTGACATTTGGAAAATGTCAATCAAATTTTTAAAAAAGGAGTTACTGAGAAATCATTCAAACTGACATTTCGTAATATCAAAGTGGCATAGGGCGCGGATTTCAACTTTAGAAGAGGTGTGGTTCGATTCTTAGTCTCAATAAACATAAACGTTATAATCAACTGCCCAAGCACAAACAGATCGACGGTATCGCAACACTATCGAGTTGATATGCCATCTTTCTCACATTACAGATTGGCTAAACAAAGATGAACGGGACGGCACGAGTTCTCGACAACAGTACTATAACGTCAAATGGTTGCTTAGCTCTCAGTTTAACAATTTGCCCATGGATCAAGTGCAGTGGTCCAATCTTACACCATTAGATCAAACCAATTTCCAAATTATGCTCTTGCAAGAGCAGAACAATTTTAACGTAAATAAATTTAGAAACCAACCATCTTGACTAGAGAGAAAGTTGGATGCCATTTCTCAAACCAGCCACAGGTAAAATGTGAAATTTCCTTATAAGAATTACTTACATACCCTTATATACCCATAGTGTAGAAAAAATCTCACGCGCACACAGTGACCCACGCATAGTGCGTTACTGAGACCGCTTTTCGGTGCCATTTTTGTTGCAATACTCCGTCGAAACAATTAATTAATACAAAAAATTTCATGATGTGTTTATTATTTCGACTATTACTCATTAGTCGCATCTGCTATTTCTCTTCATAATGACTGTTAAAATTAATCCGAAGTTTGTTGGCAATGAATATTAACAGAGCAAGAGCATACAAACGTCAAAGCGGTCCAAACAGAACGAACGTCAAATGAATTGGGTCCAAAGAATTATTTGGGCCGTATTAAAACTGATAAAGCGACATATTTTTCGATAATGATAAAATTGTCGCATTGTCATGGCAACACGGCGGTTTTGTATTGCTTATTATCAAATTGACAAATCGTCGTTTATCAGTGTCATTTATTAAACAGGGTCTTTACACAGAGAAAGGTAGTTACAACATTCGCAAAAAAAAAATGGTTTGCTATCGCATATAGCACGTTTTTTTTTAAGTTGTTAACAGCATTAACAAATTATTTCTATAAATAGGATTGAAATTAATATTACTACAAACACTACACTAGCTGGTAATTAACTCATTTTACAAGCTTTCATTTAACTTTCTTTGTTCGTATGTTTGTCTGTATTTCCGGTTCATAATTTGTAATACATTTTACAAGTACTTCTCGACATCTGATTGAGCTGATATTTAACTTACGCAATTTTCCTAATAATGCAATAATATGGTACCATAAAGCTGGCCTTATAATGGAGCCGAATAACATCTCAACTTAGCAAGATACCTTCATTGTATTTTCGCTGTAATACCTTGTCTAAAAATATATTTTAAATTATAATCAATTTTGTGGGGTTGACACAACTCAAATATTCTCTTGTCAAAATGGTCGGTTAAAATAATAGTTTATTGCCATTCCTGACAAATATCTTACAAGCTACGTTAAGCTGGGACAACGTCGATAATACAAATTTGTTACATTATTATTTACCAATTTACAAACAATTTACAATTTTTCAAATTTTATATTACAGACAGTTGCAGTTTGTTGTATAATATAAACTAACAACAGGACCCGACCTCACAGAGGTATCACTGTTCATATAAACCCATAAGTACCAAAACTATAAATATGAAACTAGCTTTGTTTGTCAGTTACCTTTTTACACCTAAACCGCTTTACAGATTTGCATAAAATTTGACAAGTATATTCCAGAAACAGACTACCCTTTGTCTTGAAAACATTGAAGAGGGTGAGATAGGGGATTAAATTTTGTATGGGGATCCCATGATTCCTAAGCTTCGCGTTTTAAGACATAAAAAATTACGTGTTTCTGCGTTTCAAGTGGCAAAATCGTCTACCAAATACATGCCTGGAAATGAGGCGAAGTAGTGGTTACAACTAATATATTATATAACAAACAGCAACAAGATACATGGTAGTTCAATAACAATCGTATTTTGGAAGCAATTATTACACAAATACCTTTACAATAAAAGCCTTTACATTTTAAAGTTCAATTAATTTTTTTTTACAATACACTACATAGTTCGTTTTTAATCACATTTTAAGTAAATATCGCTGTCACGGGAATTTTAATCATTATTTCTAAATTGCTATGCGCTATTATCACTTGCTAATAGTCGCAGCACACGCTATTTTTAGCACGAGCGATAGATGATTTGCAACTGGATCGATGCTGTATTGCGTTTTGGCGACTTATTGCGGTAAATCGCAGTATAAAAATCGCGGATTGTTGCGACCGCATCGAACTTCATCGCATTTTGGAAACTAGTTGCGTTATATTGCGGTCTCAAAATCAACATAGTGTAGCGTTCAGTCAATATGATCGCCACGACTAAAGTTTGTATGTGCGGATGGAAGCGTTCGGATGTGGCATCGAGCTTCCGAAGACCAACTAAATCGAGGATGCTAAAAGTAGCATGTGTACTATGACCCTTCGCGACTAAGATCTTGGCGAAATTTGAGTATACTATGAACACCTATATCTACGCATTCATAAAACGGGGCGTGAGAAGTATTAATAAATTTCTTTATTTTTTTTTCCATGGGATCTAAATTTGGGATCTATATTTTTAGACGTAGTCGAAAACAGTTGTTTTAAAAACACCGCTACGTTTTCCCCCAAGTGGCGGTGGCAGAGGTGTACTATGTACACCCACATATTGCCAACGATGTTGTCTGAATGTAATATAGGTCCGCAGATATCGTTCACAAACACATTTTGTCATCCCATCATTTATGTATTACTATTATCGTTTTGATATTTAAAAAGAAGTCCGAATATATGTATTTTCATTATACTCTACTTTATTTCCATTAATCTATAATATTATTTTATTTCTTTTCAGATATTCAGTTCTAATAGGTACATCAGTTTGGAATCTACTCTGGTATTTAATATTATCAAAAGACTACATCTTAGGGCATTCCTGGATAATCTACTCGTATTTATTTATACCATCACGCCAGATACATGAAACCAGAGAGGTCTGTAAGCAACGAACCTATTGGAATTGTGTACTCTTTACCAACCCGGCTAGGGATCTGGCGTCACGATAAAGTTAATTCATTAAATGGTAGTATCGAAGTGTCTGAATCTTTAAAGTAATGCGAGAGGCGATCAGAATTTAATCTTATTTAATCTTAGTTCTGACAAAAAGCATGTTTTCTATAGAAAAAAGCGAAGAAACTGTTATAGCAATAGTCTCGCCCTGTATTACATTGGGACCTTTTAGTGTCACGGAAAGGTGGGTGTAAACAGTGCATCTCTGTCAACCAGCATTTCAAGGAATACAGGCGTGACAATTTCCAATTGTATACCCTTAAAACATACTCAAATTAAAAGCATAAAACGTCAAATGTGTTAAAAAGAACTTGCAATTTACTTTTTCTTTATTAGCAAAACTCAAATATACCTACGATATGAGTAAATATCCCAACAGAAACAATACTTCATACATATATCTGCGTTACAATAGGAAAGAAATACTGAAATTTATACTTCTAAAAAATATTGATGGTAGGTATATCGAAATATCGGCCATAAAATTGATTATTTTATGATAAAATATTGTGTCCAATTATAAACTTGCGTTGTATATAATAATTGCGAATTGCGAAGGACGAATTAGCGCAGTGGTTGAGAACTTACGCCCACTGTGTCTAATAGTCGAGGGTTCGAATCCCGCACGGGACTAATCTTTGTGTGACCCACAATTATTTGTTACGTTCTGGGTGTATATGTATGTGAATTTTCATGTTTGTAAACGCACCCACGATATAGACGGACGATTTAGCGCAGTGGTTAAGAGCTTAGCCCGCACCGCCTACTGTGTATAATAGTCGTGGGTTCGATTCCCGCACGGGACAAATCTTTGTGTGATCCACAATTATTTGTTCCGGTCTGGGTATTTGTGTATGTGAATTTTCATGTTTTTAAATCTACCCACGACACAGGAATCAATCCTCGTGTGGGCTACGTTTTTTTTTTAAAAAAAGAAAATCAGAAAGAAAGAAAGAAAGAAAGGAGTAAATCCTAGTAAGGCTACTATTAAAAAAAAGTATAATGATTTAGGTTGTTTATGCGCAGCGCGTCTATACAATAACACCATTAGCTATTAGCATTAGCATGCTAAGACAATGATTCGAAGGCTACGTAGGGTCGTCTTAGCATGCTATTCGCAGGCTAATGAAATTAAGGCAAAATAACATTATTTCCCGTTAATAGTGTACTATTTTAAAGCAGTTGTATGAATCATTGTCTCAGTTAGTTTATTTGCTCATGTGCTCACGTCATGACTACCTAATCATTAAAAAAACGCCAACAAGACTTGTAAGTATATCTGTACAATTTTGATTTATTTACAATTTTATTTAGAATTATTTCGTTTCAAAATGACGTCATATTCCGTGTGACTGGTCTGTGCTTGTATTCAATGTTTAGTCAAAAGTTTTGATAAAGAAACTATTTATTATAAGTACTTCTAATTCCGTGGATATAAGGTTCAACTTTAACTTCTGGATTTCATTGTCTACAACTGCGGCAGTGCGCAAGGAAACAGCCATAAAATAGGGCAGCACCGCTACAATAATAAAAAGGTGGTTTAAAAATAAGCAAAGGGCAAATTGCAAAGTCATAATTGTATCAATTTCCACACCGCCTTATTATTTGGTTTTGTTTAATCAATCAAACAATCATTTGAAATAAGTTTACATTTGCTGTACCTGTTGCATATTATTATATAGTATATCAATTATAATTCAGTCTCCTCTTTAGTAACAAGTGCGTTGCTATTTAACACTTGCTATAAGCGTATTAAAAATCACCAAATAGTGTCATAACTGAAGGGCAAGAGAAGAGTCTCCGTAATTGACGCGCGTGTATGTGTGTGGACAAAGCCAGAGAGGTCTGTAAGGAAAAAACCTGTTGGAACACTGTATTCTCTGCCTACCCCGCATTGGATCTGGCGTGATAATATAGATAGATATGAGAAAAATCACTGCCTGTGAAATTTCACATGTGAAATTGCTAGTGCAACAAAACTTGTAATTTCATCAAATGAATTAAAATTAGCAATCATTTCAATACCCAATTACATAGTACGATTACGTCATGCCCGTATTCATGTCCATTTCCCTGCACATGCAAGCAAGTAGGGAGAATATAAATCACATTATACCATTATTTTAGGTACATAATGTTGCGTAGAGAGCACATTTCAATGATATGTGATACTTTCATATTTCTATACAACGTATGACCACAGTAAACATTTGCAAACAGTAGGACATATCAATACTAGTCGTCAAAATAAAAATCTTGCACACAGACGTGCGCTCTACGTGGCATCTCAGCAGGAATTAACGGGTTGCAGTGTGCCCATTTTTTAATTGTAGAATTAAATTAGAAAGTAAAACCCTTTAGATTTAAAAACTGGTAGTTACTATAAAATCTCACAATCGCGCTTATGACTTACTTGAATAAGTTTGTCCTTACTCCATCGTATGAGTCATACACGTAAATAGATTTCTGATTTAGTGCAAGCGACTCTTAAACTGCAGTGGGTGGACGCTGCATGACGTCAGCGCCCACGTGCATTGATATATGTGTTCTTGAAATAAATATATTTTTTGAATTTTGTCGGATTTTTTTTTTTCCTTTAAAAAACGTAGCCCCACACTAGGATTTATTCCTGTGTCGTGGGTGCGTTTACAAACATGAAAATTCACATACACAAATACCCAGACCGGAACAAATAATTGTGGATCACACAAAGATTTGTCCCGTGCGGGACTCGAACCCACGACTATTAGACGCAGTGGGCAGAGCGGCTTAAGCTCTTAACCACTGCGCTAAATCGTCCGTCGTTTTTTAGGTTCCCGGCGTAGGATCTATCTATTGAAATTCCAATAGCAATCAAATTAATCCCCCTAAGGTTCTCTGGTATAATAACGACTTTTGGACGTCAAACGCCTGAGTTCCTTCCGTGACCATGGGTGCTGTTGAGCACTCGAAACGCCGGGAACTTGAAAACTAAGCCGCGACGATATTCGAATTATTTTAATTGCAACTTAATTTTTTCACAGGTAATTTTTGCCCATCTCGGACGGTAACTACCGGCTGAAATCTGCCGCTAGGATTAAGATGCTGATCTACTGTTTACAAAAATGTACTGTGCCATAACACGTCCATACAATAAACACTTCGTCTCAAATTGGCAACTGAATTGTTCATTTTTTCTGTGAAGACGCGACATTGATATATTACCCTAAACGGATTGGGCACTCTGCGAAAAAACGTGACGATAAGAATACTCAATTAGGGCCCCACGTCTCTTTCTTAGTAGGGTGACCAAACATTGGTACGATTATGGACTAGTTGACAGATAATTAACGTATAATTCTGGAGCACTGTTTATTACTGTAATTCATTCTTTCTGTGCATATGCCTCATCCCCAATGAGTAGAAGTCAAAGTTTTCGAGTAAATTACCCATTTTCTTGCTGACTGTAATTTTTTTTCAAAATTGTAAATTCAGCTCCAAATGTCGCAAAAATTAAGGAGAGTCTCCTAGGGCCGTTATTCTGTATCTACAATGGTTGAAATAGCTGCCCTTACTGTCCCATCATAAAAATTCACCAACTTGGTTATGAACGGACAATTTAGCGCAGCGGTTAAGAGCTTAAGCCGCTCCGCCCACTGTGTCTAATAGTCGCGGGTTCGATTCCCGCCCAGGACAAATATTTATGTGATCCACAAATACTTGTTTCGGTCTGGGTATTTATGTATGTGAACTTTCATGTTTGTAAGCGCACCACAGGAATAAATCCTAGTGTGGGGCTACGTTTTTATAAAAGAGAAAAAAAAGAGAAAAAGAAAAAAGGTTTATAGTGTATATAAACTATATCATAAATAGGTATAGCCCTTATTAATTCTACCTTATGGTCACCGTTCTGCATCGTAATGGTTGCGAGCGTGACACCGGACTCCAGGTTATTGCTCTCACTCATCATGGTTTCTCGAGTTGTTTAAATCACAGAAAATAGTGTTATGTCTGTGAGTAAGAGTTCAATTTTCTCTAGCAATATTTTGACGCTACTCAATCCGTTTTGGGTAATAAATTCATGCGACGCGGCAATGCTTTAAGTGACGTAGCTTTAATGTTGCAATGTCAGTGATTGCGTCAATGGTGCCGCCATGTCATACATCAACATCATTTCAGTGACGTCACGCCAGCGATATTACGTCAGCAACGTCACTGATAATCAATGACATCACATCAACTATGTCACATCAATGAGGTTACGTAAATTTTATCGAGGCAGTCACGTCACGTCATCTACGTCATACCAATAGAATGGTGTATTTGACGTGACGTCACCGGCAATATGTAACCGTAAAATCATTCGATACTATTCAAACAGCGGCTGCGCGTTTGTATTACATCTCTCATTAAAATGTTAATAGAATGACTTCTTAAAAAAGTAATTTCTATTGAGTTAGAAGTTTTAGTACGGTGGGGTGACGTCACAAGTTCTATCTACCTATATCATCCCTCCAGATGCCTTGGAGGGTAGGTACCGAATAGTGTCTTATCTGAAGGGCAAGTCAAGGGGCCGTAACCGGCGAGCGTGAGACGAATTATGAAAGTGGAGGAAGCCAGAGAGGTATGTAAGGAATAAACTTGTCGAAACTCTGTACTCTTGGCCTACCCCGTAACGGACCTGGCGTGATGATATAGACAGCCTATGCAAATAAATGTTTAGGAAACGATAGACCCATAGATTATAATTGGAACTGGAAATAAATTATTTTTGGCGTGAAAAGTCTTTAAATTCATGTTGAAATCACAAAAGTCTATATATTTTTACGAAAATAATTACGAAACTATTAAGCCCGTATTAGAGACCGAAAATCAGCCATGAATCTAGTTTTAAATACTAATATTTGTACTATAATAATAATATTAGCCCTGTAAAGAAACTGTCCCACCGTTGGGCACGGGCCTCCTCTCAAACAGAGGGTTTAGGCCATAGTCCACCACGCTGGCCCAGTGCGGGTTGGCAAACTTCACACACCTTCGAGAAACTCTTAGGCATGCAGGTTTCCTCACGATGTTTTTCTTCACTGTTAAAGCAAGTGATCATTAATATTTAATACGCACATGCTTTCGAAAAGACAGAGGTGCGTGCCTGGGTTTGAACCCGAGACCTCTGACTTTGCAGTTCAACGGTCGTACGTCAACTTCGTAACGTAACGCGTAACGGCGCCAGTCTGTCTGGCTTCCCTTTCTCTCACGCATACGGCAGCGGTAGGCATGCTCTTCCTCTCTCACTCTAACCCACAGCGCTCTTCCCTTTCTCTCACGCATACGGCAGCGGTAGGCATGCTCTTCCTCTCTCACTCTAACCCACAGCGCTCTTCCCTTTTTCTCACGCATACGGCAGCGGTAGGCAGGCTCTTCCTCTCTCACTCTAACCCACAGCGCTCTTCCCTTTCTCACACGCATACGGCAGCGGTAGGCAGGCTCTTCCTCTCTCACTCTAACCCACAGCGCTCTTCCCTTTCTCTCACGCATACGGCAGCGGTAGGCAGGCTCTTCCTCTCTCACTCTAACCCACAGCGCTCTTCCCTTTCTCTCACGCATACGGCAGCGGTAGGCAGGCTCTTCCTCTCTCACTCTAACCCACAGCGCTCTTCCCTTTCTCTCACGCATACGGCAGCGGTAGGCAGGCTCTTCCTCTCTCAATCTAACCCACAGCGCTAGTTTAAGTTATTACTTCTGTCGGGCGTCCCGAGACGCACAATTTTGTTTTGTTTAAAGTCAATTTTAAAATAGATTCCCGGTTAATCTTCATTCTGTAATACGGGCCTTAGTTTTAGAAACATGAATCCAATGCCATTATTTAGCTTATACAAGGTGTAAAATAATAAACGCAAGACCTCAGACACTCCGATTAGATGATTGCTTCAAAATTCAAAACGAAAACCAAAGACCATTGTCGAAAATTGCCCCAGAACCAACAAACATTTGACCTGTGCCATCATTATTTATCTATTTTATTAAAATAATGGCAAAAATCCGTATCTAACAGACAATTTGCAATCTAAAACGAATATTTCAAAGTTTTTTAAGTACTTATATCGAAGTCGCCGCGACATCTTTACTGAATGTCAACAGACAATATAACCTCATATGTATTAATGGCTACTGAATTATAACCTCAAAATCTAATACTTTTTGTGCAACATTGCGATTCCCCCGCTTGTCCGTTTAATAATAAACGCCTTAAGAGCATTTGAAATAATACAAATATTTTTTAATTGCTGTTGGTTCTGGGGCAATTCATGTATTGGCGCAGAACAATGTCCTTTCCAATTTTTAGGAGTTTTCTAACATTTTTTAAGCTCTTTGGTATTCAAATTAACCACAAAATCTGCACTTTATCGTGCTTATTGAAGTATATGTATTAGAAATGCATTTAAAATAGCCGCATTGCCTTGAATAATGATAAAATTTTGTTTAATACAGCGAACTGAATGAGTAACAGCAATTTTTGATATATATATAATAATAATATCAGCCGTTGAGAAACTGTCCCACCGTTGGGCACGGGCCTCCTCTCAAACTGAGAGGGCTTAGCCCATAGTCCACCACGCTGGCCCAGTGCGGGTTGGCGAACTTCACACACCTTCGAGAAACTCTCAGGCATGTAGGTTTCCGCACGATGTTGTCCTTCACCGTTAAAGCAAGTGATAGTTAATTTTTAATACGCACATGCTTTCGAAAAGACAGAAGCTTTTGCGTGCCTGAGTTTCCACCCGAGATTTCTGACTTTGTAGTCCAACGGTCTAACCACTAGGTTATCAAGTTTTGATAATTAAAAAAAATGTTTTACTTCTAAAATAGTTGGATCAGTTCAGTTGCCGATTTAGAACAAACTACTTTCAGGTCTTGCGCTATTTACATCACACCATATATATTCTTCTGTATGTATGTTGACCTTGTGACGTCACCCCAATCCACCCCAGACCACCTTACTTATATACAACAACGAAAATAATTTACACAATTGTTTCCTACTTATATCCTATCTTCCGGACTTGGCCGATCTTCCGCAGTCTTCCGTACACTTGCAGTCTTCCGTTATAGAGTCTAAAGACATGAGACTCTCTTGCGAAGTCCGCAGACAGGACCTGCAACGGGAGTCTACAGAATTCCCGCTTTGAGAGTTAGCGTCTTCGGAAACTGATTCTAATGATTTTAACGACTCGACCGATGTAAGTTTGTATGATCTTCTAAATTCGGCTAATTCCTCGACACTCATATTCAGGGCTAGAAGGGAATCCCTGGCCATTTTGCCTAGAGAAGATACTTTTTTCTTCTTTTTATTAAGAATTGATTCCATTTTGTTAAGCGGACAAGGTTTGTTTAGACTCTCCGGTAAAGATTTCGGACTGGATCCACTTCTAGAGCGCAATTTCGACCGTTTCGGTATATCTCGTGGTGTGGTACTTTCTGGTACTTTAAAAGCTATAGTTTTAGCTTTCGGACTGCCCTTTTCTTCTGTCTGTAACTGCGATAGATCTTCTAGAGAATTCGATTTGATTTTCGCCCGATCCGGTATAACCGGGGACGTTCTGATACTTATAACATCTTTAGCGGCAAATATAGGCGCTTGTAGAGTCTCATCCATAACTAATTCCGGAGACAAATCTAACATTTCTTTGATTTCTGCGTCTTTTAATTCGTCCGCCAAACTCTGTTCTTCAAATTTCCTGTTCTCATATATAAGGTACGATAACGCATCTTTCCCTAAATCAATGCAGTCTTTCTTATCATCTTTTTTGTCTTCGAAAACCTGCAAATCATCACATGTCTCTTCGATAGTAGCTATCGGTGCTAAATCACTCTTATTCTCATCTACTTTAGCTTCATTTTTGTTTGTCGAGTCCCAAATCTTGATCTGTCTTTCTGCTAACTCAACAGCCAGCGCTTTGGTGTTTGACATGCTTGATATCAAAGTGTTTTCAGGGCTTATATTTTCTTTAATACCTCTGATAACTTTACTCGGGAGCTTATCAACTGGTTGTCCATTATCAGGGCTAGTCTGTCTGTCCAAAGAGTTTTCAGATCCAGACGATTTAAGGACAGCTGCGAAAGATCTAGGTCTGGCCAGTTCTTCGTCTGATTTCTCGTTAGTCTTAACACTATCTTTCTTAATATTATCTAAGCTTAAATCTACGTTTTGTACTATAGATATATCGGTGGATACGGTAACTTCTTGTGTTGGGAGGGGTTGAAACTCGCTTAGGGTATTATCTGTGTCTGTAGATGGAGTTTTACTGTCCAACTTCTTTGAAAAGGACTCGTCTACGAAGGACACTTGTACGCGCTCTGAAAGCGTCGAATCTGTGTTTTCAGAATCATCATCTTTGTCTCTTTCTACCGTACTGCCCCATGACCAGAAGGAACTCGTGAGAGAAGAGTCTTTCCGAGGTGGCGTGTGGCATTTCTTTTCATCTTCATTTGTTCTAGAGAATATGCTGCTTGGATGCTGGAACAGACTTAACAGCTTCTCCAAGTGCGAAGGTTTAACGTCCTTATCATCTTGTCTTGGTATATGGAAGCTGGAAGACGGAGCAACCCAAGAAATCTTTCTCATTCGGTCCAATCCTTTAGATTTTAATGCAGGCATATCTAAAAGACTGGAAGTTCTCTTCGGGGAAGACGTCAAACTCTCTAATAGTTGGAAGCATTCTGATTTCTTAACAGTCTCTTTTAAACTTGAGTTGTTAGTTAAAGTTCCTTCGTTCGATGAATTATCTTCTTTATTATCCGCTGGGTTTTGTAAAGAGTATTCTATACCGGAATCTGCGGATGTGACCATAATTTTCTCTTGTTTTGTTGATTCTAACGAACTCACACTCGCCTCTAAGCTGGATAAGGAATCGTGTATCTTTTTATTCTTGCCAAATATAGGAGATACACTTTCCGTAGAACTTAGGGAAAGGTTTAAAAGATTGCTATTAACCGGAGTTGTTTCACTAGTTGATTCCATACTGCTTTCATTCGACAAAACTTGTGATAATCTTCGTCTATCCAATTCAGTTGGTTCCTGTATAGTTGGTTTATCATTTAAACTCTCCATCGAAGATTCAGAGATTTCCAAAGAAGAATTCGAGTCAAACGGACTGCCTATGAGTCTCTTGTTCATAAGTCTTGACACTTCTAAGTCGGGGCTATCGAGACTTGATTCGCTTTTATTCTTTTTAAGGACTATGTTATCACGGGTGGGAACCAAAGTCTCTTTTCTAACATTCTTGTGGGTTAAGTCTTTCATTTCTAGTATTATATGATCTAAGTCTTGTGTGATGGCTGCGATTTGTTTAATCGCATCTTTGTCTGATGATTCTGATCCTTTTGTGTCTTGTCTTTCAATTTTAGAGTCTCCTGAATTTTCTGTTTCAATTTTCGATTCTATTATTTTGACTTTAGTATCTACTTTTGTTTGTTGAACTTCTTCTTTTGTAGTTTTAGATTCTTCTATCGTGTTAGATGATTCTTTTGTGATTATAGAATCATTCTTTTTAACTTCAGATACATGTTTCGTGATTTCACATTTTTCTGTTGTCATTTTAGATTTAATTTCTGTAATATCTTCATCTTTTGTAATTTTAGAATCAACTTCTGTAATTCTCATTTCGTCTTTTGTAATTATTAGTTCTTCTTTCGTAATTTTCGTATCACTTCTTGTAATACAATCTTCTTTCGTAATTTTCATATCACTTCTTGTATTACAATCTTCTCTTATAATTTTAGAATCGTTTCTACTATCTTCTCTCGTATTCTTACTCTCCTCTGTAATATTAACTCTTTTCTCAACGTCCGCACTGTCTGTTATTTTACTATCATTTTTAACAACACTAGTTTCACTTCTGTGAGATCTATCGACACATTTATCGATATTTTTATCGTTCCTAACGATATCACTATAAGTAACATCACTTTTAACTAATTTAATACTATCGACAATCACGTCGTGATCACTTATTATAAGTTTGTCTGTTTGAACACTAACACTGCATTTATCAACTTTTTGAGTATTCACAACACTATTTGTCGATGTTGGGTCCATTACTAGTTTAATGTTCTTTGGTTCAATTAGAGGTTCAATTTTAACCGTGGTTTTTGAGAAAGTGCTTGGTCCTATTGAGTCGTAGGTTTGGGTTGTCACTGATTTAGTTTCGACTTCAATTTTCGGTTTCATTTTATCTTCAATTTTCTCATAGTCAAATGTAGATTTAGGTGCAAGAATTGTAGTGGGAGGTTTAAATCTATCTTGAGTCTTATTATGATCATCGATCACTGTATCGAAGTAAGAAAACGTGGGATTCGGTAAAGGACTCGGCATCTGTATACTTTTATCTTCATTTCTATGTTCCACTGCTAAATTGTCTTTAGCTACTGATACTTCTTCAATATGCGGTACTTGTACACTTTTATCCTGACATTTGACAGTATTGGGTCTAGTAGAACACGGTTTTCTATTTTCAACAACCATTATTTTTGTAGGTTCAATATCTTCTTTACTATGCTGCGTTACAATTTTAGTTCCTGTAGTTACAGGTTGTGTTAAACCTTTACTGTGTTGGGTGACAACCTTGTTTGTAGATTGTAGTTGCAACCTCTCACTACATTTATCATTTTTATCAACAATTTCTGTAACTTGAATACCTTTATCTACATTTTGATGTCTACATATACAACTTGTATCTTCAAACTTTTCACTACACTCTGCAGTTCCTGGTTTAAGACAACCGTGCGATATGGTAACCGGTTCTGTAGGTATTTGTTGACAACCATATATTCTCACACATGCTTCTGTAGTTATTGGTTGACAACCACGTGATCTTATATCTAGATCTGTAGTTATTGGTTTGTAATCATGTGATCTAACATTTAGTTCCGTAGTTACTGGTTGACAACCATGAGATCTGATAACCGATTCTGTAGTTTCTGGTTGGCAACTGTCTGACCTCAAAACCACATCTGTAGTTGCTGGTTTTTGGCAACCATGTGTCCTGCTTTCTTGTGTAATAGGTGGGGTTGTAATATTGATTGTGGTTGCGTGTGGTCCCGGACTAGGAGGCGGTGGAGAAGGTGTGGGCGTGCTATTGTAGATTGTGTCGTAATTCCTGGTTACTGAGAACCGGGACGAGGTTTTTCTTGGTTGGCTGGTTGTGGCCGGGTGTACTTGAATTTGGGGTGGTTCCATAACCTGAAAATAAATATTTGGTTAGTGTAAAGTAATAATGGCATAAGTCGTACAAAACAAATTTGAGAAGGTTTCCGTCCGCGACTTTATCCACGTTGTCATTAGACAGGTACCTTCCATTTTTTCGGGATAAAAATCCTATGTGTTAAACCAGGTAATAAACTATCCTTGTCCCAAATTTCATGCAAATCCTATCCAGTCCATCCAAAAATCTAAACATACAAACTTTAACATTTATTTTATGTAGTAGGATAATATAAAAATATAATATAATTGAACATTGTAAAACTTAGTATAGCAACTGTTTGCTGTTTCTCGACATTTTCTTTTTTTTTCTTAAAGAAGAAACAAAAACAGTTACAGATATTCTATTTCACGATGAAGGTTTGATCTTGGTTGTGTTTAACCGTTCACATGCACATTGAGTTAGTGTGCGTAACCTCGGGAGCTCTCAGTCACGATCGCGACGCGGTCCGAGTCACTAGTGTTTTATGTGCGCGCAAAATGTCAGCACAAAGTACCGTCAGCAAGGCAACTAAACGTAGAAAAGTCATTCAGAATTATATGCGATTGAGAATATTAGGAGAATTGTAAAAAATTATATCGCATCAAAGAATATTTAGCAAAATATGATCTATACCGAAAAACTTATCAATGAAAGCTTGAACAAAGTTACCAGCGAAACAGGGCACTAAACCTGAAGTTATGTTGAAATTGAAAAGGAATACATGAAATAAGTTGACCTGGATTTTGAGTTTGTGATTGATCTGAATAATGATTCTAATGACAGCGAATCAGAATCCGAATATTATGTATCTGACAGTGATTAAATATACATAGCTAATTATAACAACTTTGTTTTTTATTTTGTTATTTTTCTAAATAAAAATGTATGACTAAGTGTTTCTAGTAACTTATTATAATTATTTATTCAAAAGCATAAAAAATATTTTAAAACTTAATTTAAAATGCGTTTTTGTTTTTTTTGCTAACGCTCCTTCAGTTTACACACACAGACGCGCATGTCTGTTCATGTCACTACTACAACCAAGGCCAAATCTTCATCGTGAAATAAAATAACTATACACGTTAAGTGTTACTTAAAAAATCGGGTAGATTGATATTGGATAAACACAGCTTTGTTCACGGAGTAAATTAAAATGCTGTTAAAAATAGTCATGTGCGCTGGCCGACCAGCATGTATTAGTATGAAAAAAAAATCAACGACCAAAGATTGCTACTTCTAGACGAGCTAAGTTTATTAATGAGCATCTTTTTAAATTGACACTCCGAGTGGGCAAAGATGTCAACATCAAGAAAGTACGTGTTATGTTTCCAAGAGCCGGGGTAGTGGGACCCGCATACTATCATTAGTTCTACACCTAGGTGTGTAGAACAAACAGCGTGCGCAAACCCCACGAACCATCGCAGTTCTAGGTACAACATAACATATGTCATTCGTGAGGTCGTTACAGTCGAACTTATTATTACATAACCCATAAAGCATCATACTCATAAGTAAAATACGCAAAGACTCCAAGCTAAACAAATCATAACGCATTAATAGTTGAGATTAGGGGACCCTAGTGAGAAAACATTTGTAGTGCATGAAATGCAGAAACTTTTTTGCACCATTTCGAGCTTGTGAATATATTTGTGATAAAAGGGATTCCAAATTGGTACTGCAAATTCCGTCTGAGAACGGATTCAAGCTTTATATAAAAGTAAAAACGTTTGAAATCTTTAGTAGTCCGTATGACAAAACCGTACATTTTAAAAGCTTTACTGACAATAGTATCAATATGGAGATGAAAGTAAAGCTTCGAATCGAAAATAATAGCTAGATCACGGATGAAATCAACTTTACTCAGTGAAGTATTATTTAAAGAGTAGTTATAAGTGTAAATATTTTTGTTTTTGTAAACGTTATGCAGTGACCTTTAGGTACACTGAGTTTGAGCTTGTTAACTAAACAGTAATACGCAAGCCTCTTTAGATCGTCTTGGATAACCAATCATGAATGTCACTGCATGATATGAAAATTTTAATATCATCCGCATTCATTAAGAAGAGGGTAAACAGGAGAGGACCTAAAATAGATCCCTGTGGGACGCCAGAACTAACAACAACTGAGTCAAGACTCAACCCCATTAATGACAACTTTTTGAGTTCTCTTAAATACATAAGAGGTGAACCAACGCAATAGGTTGCCTCTGATACCAATATATGCAAGTTTATCTAGTAGTAATTATGGTGCACCCGATCGAACGCCTTGTAAAAATCCGTGTACACGGAATCAAATTGTACGCCACAATCGACTTGATTAAACAAAAAATTTGTAAATAACATAAAAAAGTATGAGAGTGGTGGAAGCCAGAGAGGTATGTAAGGAAAGAACCTGTTGGACCTCTGTACTTTCTGCCTACCCCGCGAGGGAGCTGGCGTGATGATATAGATGGATAGATAGATAGATAGATTAAATTAGTACCGTTGAGCGTTTTACGAAACGATGCTATTCAGGTAAAATAAGATGGTGAATATAAGTATATATTTAGTTATGCACGAGGCGTTGTGGTTGGTAACGATGTGCTGGAGCAAGTGAATGAGTTTGTATATCTTGGATGCGCCTTCAGTAAGGATGGGAAATACACCGCTGACATAGAGAGAAGAGTGAGTGCAGGGAACAGAGTGAATGGTGCAATGGGAAAGCTACTCGGGAGCCGGCACTTAAGCCATAAGGCGCAGCTGGCCATACATAACGGAGTTCTTGTCCCAACGCTGTTATATGGTAGCGAGAGCTGGGTATGTAAGAAGGAGAATGAAAGTAGGATAAATGCGGTAGAAATGCGAGCTCTGCGGAAGATGTGCGGAGTGAAGCTGACCGACCGCATTAGCAACAGCATAGTAAGACAGCGAGTAGGTATGAAAGATAGTATCGGTGTAAAGATGAGAAAGGGCATGCTCCATTGGTTCGGGCATATAGAAAGAATGCCAGAGGAAAGAATGACAAAACAGATATACAATGTGAAAGTGGAAGGATGCAGGTAACGGGGAAGACCTAGACTGTCTTACCACGACCAAATAAACCGAGTCTTATCTGATGGAAAAGTCAGGAGTCTCCGTAACCGGCGAGCGTGTATGAGACGATCTATGAGAGTCGAGGAAGCCAGAGAGGTATGTAAGGAAAGAACCTGTTGGAACTCTGTACTCTCTGCCTACCCCGCAAGGGATCTGGCGTGAAGTTATAGAAGAAGGCGTTCAAATAGCTTAGATAAAGTGGACAGTATAGAGATGGGTCTATAATTTCCAATGGTCCTTGCATCCCCATTTTTGAGGACCGGAGTAATAAAAGCTTGCTTCCATGTATTAGGAAAGGTACCTTTAGGTAAACACATGTTTAAAATAATAAAAAAGGTAACGGTTAGAGTATCAGCTCTGTGTTTAAAGAAATTAGGTGGCAACATATCAGGCCCTGGGCCCTTGCTTACATCTAAGCTGATCAATGCATTGTGTATAGCGTCACTAGTCAAAATAATATTTGATCTAGTTGTTGAATTTTCAGAAAAAGTGTGTGGAGGTTGCCAGTGAGAGGAATCAAAAAAGAAGGTTCTGAAACAGAAGTGAAAAATGTAGAAAACATACTGAGTTCTTAGATTTACGCGAATATTACACATGAAATAAAACTATTTTTTCGGATTATATCGCGGTTTATTTTGATTTTTAAGTTCCCGACGTTTCGAGTGCTTTGCAGCACCCATGGTCACGGGAAGGACTGAGGTGTTAGACGTCCAAAAGGCATAGTTGTTCCGGGGTACCCTCAAACTTCTTAATTATTTTTGTTTTTGTTGGTCCGATCTACGCAGAATGAGCTCACGGTGTCTTGAGGTCTTGCAGTGTTATGCTTGGTTTTAGATTTGATTATATTAATTACTGGATCCCAAGACGATGGAAGCACCCAGCCATCTTCTCTATTGAAATTAGGATGTTTTTTAATTTCAATAGCCTCGTGAACCATCCTTGGTAGGAATCGGTGTTCTTTCACAAGGATTTGTGGTCTATCAAATCTGATGTTATGGCGGGTGCGGTCAAGGACATGTTCACAGACTGCAGACTTCTTTGAGCGACGGTGTTTGAAAAACATCCTAATTTCAATAGAGAAGATGGCTGGGTGCTTCCATCGTCTTGGGATCCAGTAATTAATATAATCAAATCTAAAACCAAGCATAACACTGCAAGACCTCAAGACACCGTGAGCTCATTCTGCGTAGATCGGACCAACAAAAACAAAAATAATTAAGAAGTTTGAGGGTACCCCGGAACAACTATGCCTTTTGGACGTCTAACACCTCAGTCCTTCCCGTGACCATGGGTGCTGCAAAGCACTCGAAACGTCGGGAACTTAAAAATCAAAATAAACCGCGATATAATCCGAAAAAATAGTTTTATTTCATGTGTAGAAAACATGTTACTAATTTCAGTTGGATTACTAGAGGATACCTGAAATAAAACAAATAAAATATTTTAAGTGTGTGTGTGTGAGTGCTTGTCCCAACGCTGTTATATGGCAGCGAGAGCTGGGTATGTAAGAAGGAGAATGCAAGTAGGATAAATGAGGTGGAAATGCGAGCTCTGCGGAAGATGTGCGGAGTGAAGCTGGCCGACCGTATTCGCAACAGCGTAGTAAGAAAGCAAATAGGTATGAAAGAGAGTATCGGTGTAAAGATGAGAAAGGGTATGCTCCGTTGGTTCGGGCATATAGAAAGAATATCCGAAGAAGAATGACAAAACTGATATACAACGCGAAAGTGGAAGGATGTAGGTACCGGGGAAGACCTAGACTAGCTTACCATGACCAAATAGACCGGGTCTTATCTGAAGGACAAGTCAGGAGTCTCCGTAACCGGCGAGCGTGTATGAGACAAACTATGAGAGTAGAGGAAGCCAGAGAGGTATGTAAGAAAAGAGCCTGTTGGAACTCTGTACTCTCTGCCCACCCCGTAAGGGATCTGGCGTGATGATATAGATAGATAGATAGAAAATGTTTTTAAAACGTAGCCCGACACTAGGATTCATTCCTGTGGCGTGAGTGCGTTTACAAACATAAAAATTCACATACACAAATACCCAGGCCGGAACAAATAATTGTAGGCACACAAAGATTTGTCCAGTGCGGGAATCGAACCCGCGACTATTAGATACAGTGGGCGGAGCAGCTTAAACCCTTAACCACCGGAATATTCCGTCGAAAAAAAATTACATTAGCCCTATTAAACTGTCCCATCGTTGGGCACGGGCCTCCTCTCAAATCGAGAGGGTTTCGCCCATAGTCCACCACGCTGGCCCAGTGCGGGTTGACGAACTTCACACACCTTCGAGAAACTCTCAGGCATGCAGGTTTCCTCACGATGTTATCCTTCACCGTTAAAGCAAGTGATAGTTAATTTTTAATACGCACATACTTTTGAAAAACAGATGTGCTTGCCTGGGTTTGAACCCGAAACCTCTGACTTTGCAGTCCAACGGTTTAATCACTAGGCTATCACTGCTAATCGATAAAATAATAATTTTTGACATAATAATGGTATGTACCTGCACAACTTTGAACCGGGAAGGTGTGGGGCAGTAGGTGGGGCGGGCGGCCGCGGGCGGACTGCAGCTGTCCGCACTAGACTCACGATCAGGCGTCACTCGCTTCACCTGCGGAAGAATACACACCGTCACGCCTTTATTCCCCAAACGGCCCCCTCTCACATCGATAAACTCCAAGTGGTTCAAAAGCGCTTCCTCCGTAAAGCCGTAGGAGCCCCCTGGTTCGTACGGAACGTCGACCTCCGATCTAGGCCTCGAACCTATTCGCGCCTTTATTAAAAAGGCGTCAACACGTCACTTCGCGAACGCATCTACCCATGCGAATCCGTTAATCGTAGCCACCACCGACTACGATCTCCCCCCGACCCCTGCCGCCACCGCCGGCCGCGACATGTTCTCACCGACCCCCCCGATGCTTTGTCATCCCTTCTTTCCGCTCAGAATACGGGCGACGACGACGACGTAGTAGTAGATCCCCTCCCATAGCCGGCGGTTGACCGGTGCACTTAGTAGTGCACCCGTCCCCCTACAGCGACTGTCCCAACCGAGTATGTCGCCTCTTGCCCTTCTGGCTGGCTAGAGCGTAGTGGTTGCACGCTCGCCTTTAAGTCCGGTGAAGCTGTAAAGGCCTCGCGGCCAACAGCGTACATCATTCACACACACACACACACACAATCCCCAAACGGAGATAGCAGAGGTGTTCTAAGTCTACCCCCTTCTCGCCGACGATGTTAGATCCTATGTATTAGGGGCCTATAGCCATATACCGGGCACAATTTTAAACTCCAGACTGATTGCCAGATATTTTCCGATAGAAAAACCACGTTTGTCAAAACCACCTCGTGAGACCAACGAGGCAGTCGTAATAATCATCAAATAAATCGTAATAAATCTGAAGCGCAAGTCTCTGTAACCGGCGAGCGTGTATGAGACGAACTATGAGAGCGGAGAGAACAGAGAGGTCTGTATGAACCTGTTGGAATTCTGTACTCTCTGCCTACCCCGCAAGGGATCTGGTGTGATGATATAGCCCGATAGATAGAATGCGACTTACGTTGCTGACTGAACAAAGTATCCTAAAAAATCTCAAGGCACACGTTTAGCGAAAAAAAAATTAACGTGATATTGAGATATATGTAGTGAGCTACACCCCCACCCTGCCCCTTGTGATATTTCGTTATTTTTTGAGAACCCCTTTTTTTACAAAAACAAGTTATTTTTGTATTATCTTATCTTGACCAAATACACGGGGTCTTATCTGACGGAGAAGTCAAAAGAGTATCCGTAACCGACGAGCGTGTATGAGACGAACTATGAGTGAAGGAAGCCGAGCCGGAGAGAGTCTGTAAGAAAATACCTGTTGGAACTCTGTACTCTCTGCATACCCCGCAAGGGATCTGGCGTGATGATATAAATAGACATGCTTTCGAAAAGACAGCGGTGCGTGCCTGTATTCGAACCCCAGACCTCTGACTTTGCAGTCCAACGGTCTAACCACTAGGCGATCACTGCTCCATACGTACAGAGAACCGCGAGTGTGAGTGTGGGGCTGGCACAGGACTGCCGGCCGGCGACGGCGCTGGAGAAGGAGCTGGCGAACGCAGGCGGACATTCCGACGTTCCTCCTCCACGCCCATGCCCTGCTGGAGACAACACTATTAATCTTCAAAGTCAAAGTCAAAATATTTTATTTGTATAGGCCAACAAAATCGCTTTTTTGTCGGAAAATCGAAAGTGATGCCGACAATTTCTTTTAATTTCCAAAACTTGTATTATTTCGAATAATAATGTGTAATGTTGGTGGAATATTAACCATTATGTGTTCTTATATGTGCATGAGTGAAGGTAATTGTAACAAAGTGATAAAACGTGCCTTTTCGATTTCCCTCAAAACGGCCGGCGCAATTGGCATGTAAAGTATCCATCGCTTTACTATCCAGGGTGGGGCACTTCATCAATTTCATATTCATCGTTGTCATCAAGTTCATCGGGGAGTTGAATTAGAAATGAATAATTATATTCGTAATACTTGATATTGGCAAAATACGTGTCGCCGTGCTGCCATAAACAAAAAAAAACACGAGCGCTTTCAAACGTCAAAAGTTAATACAATTTTTACAACTACCACGAGATCGGAACGCGGCCTCACACTGAGAAGATTTGGCGAGAATACAGCGGACTAGTCTTCATTCTTTTTTACAATATTGTATTTTAATAACAAAGTATGTTATAAACTATATTTAGAAGTTGCCGAATGAGAAACTGCTCAATCCCAATCAGTTTTATCGTTGATATATTTCTATATATTATAATAACCTTTACTTCATAGTTTAGTTTTAATAGCCTTTATAAACTTATTAATAGGCATATTTCGGATCATCATCATCATCATCATCTCAGCCTATACTTGTCCACTGCTGAACATAGGCCTCCCCAATCGCTTTCCAGCGTAACCGGTCCGATGCCACCTGCATCCAACGACTTCCTGCGATTTTCACAAGATCGTCGGTCCATCTGGCAGGCGGTCGTCCCACGCTGCGCTTGCCAATACGTGGTCTCCACTCTAGAATCTTTCTGCCCCAACGCCCGTCCGATCTACGCGCTATGTGGCCCGCCCATTGCCACTTCAGCTTGCTAATCTTAACGGCTATGTCGGTGACCTTGGTTCTTCTACGAATCTCCTCATTCCTGATTCGATCGCGTAGAGAAACGCCGAGCATAGCTCTCTCCATAGCTCGCTGAGCAACTCTGAGCTTCGGATAGCTATGAGTAATTTGTTGTAGAAGCGTATACATTGCCCCATGAAATAATTGCTAATTCTATGTAGCCGAGTAGAATGTACAATAAGATCATCTTTGTTCCGTGTATTAGTATGATGAATGTTGCTATATTTTTCAAAGTTCTTAATATTCTTTTTAACATATAATAGATTTTAATATCTTAATTGCGAGACCATAGTTAGAATATTCTTTGCTTTATTCTCTAAGGGAAGCTCTGGGATCAAATTGTAAATTACACGAATAGCCCTTTTTTGAAGGACGAACGACTTTTTGTTATTCAGTTCAACAGAACATCCCCAAAACAGTATGCCATATGATTTAATGCTATGGAAATAAGCGAAATAAACTTGTAGCTATTTCAATATCAGTCAATAACCTAATTTTCTATCTATCTATCTATCTATAACCTCACGCCAGATCCCTTGCGGGGTAGGCAGAGAGTACAGAGTTCCAACAGGTTCTTTCCTTACATACCTCTCTGGCCTAATTTTCTTGCCGGTTAAAGCCGCTGAGCTTCACCTAAACTGAATTTCACATCAAGCCCAAACTGGATTGCCAGTATACAAGGTGTATTAAATAATTGTCTCACAAATTCAATACTAAAACCAAATTTCGAAATATATTTTTTTTTTACCCTTTTTCTATACACTTACACCCCAATTAACGATGAAACTCGTACGTGTATGTGTGCGAATTGAGAAATATCTTTTTTTTTAAATATAAACGTAACTCCACACTAGGATTTATTCCTGTGTCGTGGGTGCGTTTACAAACATGAAAATTCACAAACAAATACCCAGACTGGAACAAATAATTGTGGATCACACAAAGATTTGTCTCGTCCGGGAATCGAACCCGCGACTATTCGACACAGTGGGCGGAGCCGCTCAAGCTCTTAAACACTGCGCTAAATCGTCCGTCAGTATATGTTTAATATAAACAGTATAATATGTTTTAGAAATGCATTTAAAATCTCCGGATTGCTTTGAATTGAGAATAAATTTAGTTTATTACAGCGCACTAAAGGAGTTACAATATTTTTTGCAAATTTAAAAAAAAATGTAAGATACATTATAAATTATTGAAATCAATTCAGTTATTGATTTCGAACTTGGAATCTCTTACAATAGGTCTCATAAAAAAGCTCAAGAGATGCTCAGCGAGCTATGGAGAGTGCTATGCTCGGCGTTTCTCTACGTGATCGAATCAGGAATGAGGAGATTCGTAGAAGAACCAAGGTCACCGCCCTCAGGATTAGCAAACTGAAGTGGCAATGGGCGGGCCACATAGCGCGAAGATCGGAAGTACGTTGGGGCAGAAAGATCCTAGAGTGGAGACCACGTATTGGCAAGCGCAGCGTGGGACGGCCGCTTACCAGATGGACCGACGATCTTGTGAAGATAGCAAGAAGTCGTTGGATGCAGGTGGCATCGGACCGGTTACGCTGGAAAGCGATTGGGGAGGCCTATGTTCAGCAGTGTACGAGGATAGGCCGATATGATGATCGATTAAGAACAAATTACTTTTAAGTCTTGCGTTTACTAAGAGTACATTACACCTTGTGTAACATTCCCATTGAAAATGAAAATCTGAATCAGTAGGTCCAGTGCGACAAGCATATGACGGACGATTTAGCGCAGTGGTTAAGAGCTAAAGCTGCTCCGGTCACTGTATCTAATAGTTGCGGGTTCGATTCCCGCTCGAAACAAATCTTTGTTTGACCACCACCGTCACGCCGCAGAGGTGTACTGAGTACACCCACGTTTCGCCGACGATGTTAGGTCCCATGTAATAGGGGGCGAGCCTATTGCCATATACCGGGCACAATTCCAGACTCCCGGACTAATACTGGAAATTTTTCGTTAGAAAAACTACAGTTGTCCGACCTAGGATTTGAACCCAGGACCTCGTGATCACAAAGCGATGCGCTTTGCCACCAGACCAACGAGGCAACTTTGTGTGACCCTCGATTATTTGCAATTTTCATGTTTTTAAACGCACCCAATCAAACTACAATATTTAAAAGAAAGAACTACAACTATCATGAAGTGATATTTCACTTAATAACACCGTTAGTTCAGACTTTGACCAGGGGCCAAAAGATCCTTGTCGGACTGAAAAATAATAAATATTTATAAATGTATTTTTAAAGGTGGCAGTCCGAAAAAAATCTTTTCTGGCCTTCCTGTGTAGCGCATTCTCCGGCTCGCGCTCGTCGCGTAGTCACAGAGGATATAAAAATATATCAAATCCCACCCGTAGCAAGTCAAGCTGATTTTCCTGTGTAACATTTTCTCCGGCTCGTGGTCGTCGCGTCTCTTAGCCGTCTTGTACCATAATAGGGAATATGCGTGTATTTTTTTATATGATAGATTACATCAATATTTAATTGCAAAAAAAAAATGTAGGCGTAAAAAACAAAATGGAAAGGGCAAACAAAAATGTTGAAGATAGCAAACAGATAAGAGCACTTTAAACGCCCGCCGTTTTGGCGCGCTTGGCGTGACGTCAAAGTCTATAATAACAATCAATTAGTGAACAGCTGTAGAAGTATGTTATTCTTTAATTTATTTTTATTTTGTATTTTGCGACTATTATACAATGGAACAACACTGTGTTGTGCCTAGGTGTAAAAATACAATAAGAAATGCACCCGCTAGGTGCGGACATAAGGAGAAAGTGGTGTAAAATCAGAAAAAGAGACATGGTATCTCCATCAACTTGTTTATATTGCTGTGAAGATCACTTTAACGTAAGAATTAACTTAAATAATTTAAACTAAAATTTTGTCTTTGTGTAAATCGACAACCAAAAATAACAATAAAACTAACTCAATAGCAAACATCCAACAAATATGCACATTTGTATTGTAGACTTTGACGTCATATTCGATCTAACCAATAGCGGGCGTTCCAGCTACTTTGAATTTCCCACTCATTTCTTGTACTTTCAATAATTATTTTCTTAATTAAAAAGTAAATGTTATTAAAAAAATATTGGTATAGACATTAGTCTAATGCGATAAAGTTTATAAAAAAAAATATTTGGCCCTTATTTTAACTACACGCATATTCCCTATTATAAAGTTCCAGTAAAAAATGCCAACAGGTTCTTTCCTTACAGACCTCGCTGGCTTCCTCTCTTATAAACTATCATATATGTGAGGTTAGACTCACCCGTAGCAAGCAGGCAGTGTGACAAGTCAAGCTGATCTTCCTGTGTAACGCGTTCTCCGGTCCGTGCTCGTCTCGTCGCGTCGCCGTCTCGTTCCGTCGACATAAAGCGCGGATTTCGAGGGTTAGGCGACGGACGAGACCGACTTCGTTGTCCTCCGCTGTTAGGGTCGTTGATTCCTGGAGACGGAATTAACTAACTCGTAATCAAAAAGTAACATGATCACGCTAGATCCCTTGCAGGGTAGGCAGAGAGCACAAAGAGAAGAGCAGTCAAACTCAAACTCAAATAAGTTATTTTGTATAAGCCCTGCGAAGGCGCTTACAAATAGTCAATTTACATTTTTTTTTAATCTAATTAAACTACTAATCTACCACCGGATCGGAAGAAACTCAGCGGGCTTGTCTTTTTTATTCACTTCTCTTTCTTTCCTTTTTTTAAATCATATTGTGTGGATACAATATTCAGGTTACATCTAAATAGTTTATGACCTAGCTCCAGTGTGATGCCTTACGATCGAGATATGGATCTAATGTTATCTGTAAAGAGCGTCTAAAGGATTCTAGATGGAGCAGTCCCCACAAGCAGCACCCGTTCACGAGTATGACTGCTGGAACAGCCATCACTCCCCTTAACCATATTGGAGGGAAGGGAGTGACCTGCGCCAACAGCCACCGCAAGCAAAGACATTATAGTGAGCATGACCAAACCAGAACCCCAAAGACGGTAGCCACATTGTGTCTACAAAGGAGCAATACCCCAAGCTCGTCAGGCAGAACACGCAACGCTTTAACATTGCCTTAACTATAAGAGAACAATACATAGCATTACTATCAATAACATGGCACTTCAATCCCACGCGGTCTTATCTTCTGTAGCATTCAAGTTTATTAACCGACTTCAAAAAGGAGGAGGTTCTATGTTCGGTTGTATGTATGCTTTTTTTTTTATGTATGTTCAGCGATATTTCCATCAATTGTGGACCGATTTTGATATTTTTTTTGCATTGGGTTCAGTATATCTCCAAGGTGGTCCCATATTAATTTTATTGACATTGGACCTTGGACTTAGAAGATACACCAGGGAACTCCTTAACGACAAACAATGGGCATGTGTAAATTGAGATATTATGGGTATTACGTCAATCCTATAGGTAACTTACTATAGAATAAGTAACTGGTCACTTAAAATTGTAAAATAAAAATCTTTTATAATAAAAGGTAAACCGACTTCAAAAAGCAAAAAAATAAATATTTGAAGTCGGTGCCAAGTAACCGACTGCACCAACCAGCACCGACTTCAAATATTTATTTTTTTGCTTTATGAAGTCGGTTTACCTTTTTTTATAAAAGATTTTTTTGCTTTGAATTATCATTTTTTTTTTGCAAGCGTCGGCAAATAACGACATCCTTGGACTTAACAAGCCTTGACCACTTCTAAATCATCTAAGAGAGGGCGTCACTAATGTCTTCCGATCATAAGGGTTAATACGAGATGATGCTCGTATGAAATAAATGAGGCAACATTGAATTACTACTGTAATCGTGTGCAAATATCACATATCATAATGCGAGCTCTGCGGAAGATGTGCGGAGTGAAGCTGACTGACCGCATTCGCAACAGCGTTGTAAGAAAGCGAGTGGGTATGAAAGATAGTATCGGTGTAAAGATGAGAAAGGGCATGCTTTGTTGGTTCGGGCATATAGAAAGGATGTCAGAAGAAAGAATGACAAAACAGATATACAATGTGAAAGTGGAAGGATGTAGGTACCGGGGAAGACCTAGACTATCTTACCACGACCAAATAGACAGAGTCTTATCTGAAGGAAAAGTCAAGAGTCTCCGTAACCGGCGAGCGCGTATGAGACGAACTATGAGAGTTGAGGAAGCCAGAGAGGTCTGTAAAAAAAGAACCTGTTGGAGCTCTGTACTCTCTGCCTACCCCGCAAGGGATCTGGCGTGATGATATAGATAGATAGATTAAAAGGGTTAATAATCTTTAATTTGGCATGGTAAAACACATTGTATATTTTTCATATATTTATTCATAGGAGATCACTGGAACTGAGGAAAAATATAAAAAAAGACTAGATTTTGAGAAAAACACCGTTCAATATACTAGATATTACCTAGTTTAGCCTAAAGCGACTGCTAAAAGTAATGACCTGTATACTGAACATTGCCAAATAAAGGGTTAAAATGCCTCGCTGGTCTGGTATTATTAGTAGTTTGTTCTAAAACGGTAACTGAATTGATTTCAACTATTTTTAATGTATCTTACATTTTTTTTTTAATTTGCAAAAAATACTTTGACACTTTCAGTGCGCTATAAAAACATATTTCTCAAAATTTACAAATACACGTACAAGTTTCATTGTTAATTGGGGTATAAAAGTTTAAAAAAAAGGGGTAAAAACCTTTAAATTTGGAATTTTGGTTTTCGTTTTGACTTTATGAAGCAATTCTCTAATTGGGGTGTCTGAGGCCTTGCCTATATATTAAGTATCGATGCCTTAAAATAAAAATAATCCAGAAGCCGCGTCCAGTCGTAATTTTACGCCACGCGGTGAAGCTAATAATTCAACAAACGTCCCGCACCCACCGCACTTCCCACCCGCGTAATGTTGGCAGCCCGGAAATATTACTATTTTGTGGGGTACACGCTGATAACATTAGATTAGATCTATCTATCTATCTCTATCTATAACCTCAGATATAGATTAGAGTAGATGATAATATAAAATCATTGTAACATCCCATATATGCTGTCTCTGGCGCATTCACCGTTAATTAATACTTTGTACAAGTTTATCAGTGTAAATCATATTAGGTTATAGCTAATATTTGTTTTCATATTATGCTTCATAAGCGTTTCTTTCATCCTCTTTTATTTTTACTTTTACTTTGAGTTATTTTGACTTTGCCGCAATTCATTAAAAAAAACAGTTTTTCGTACCTACTTTACCAAGTTTTCTTTATTGCCCAAGTTAATTCGATGTTCTGGTGTTTTTTCGTTAAGTTTACCGCTCATACATACTAAAACCGAATGTTCGTCACTTTTTTTTTAAACTTGGCAAACTTGACATTGGCCGAATCATCGGTTAACGATGGAGCCATAGATTATAAATTGGATTGGATTGGAAAATCATTGTTGCGTTAACGTGTATTTTAATACATATTAAACTCACGAAATAGATATACTTCAACAATTAAGGATTGTAGTAATTTAATGTAGGGAAATTATATTTTTATCATCTTGACTAAATATTTAAACCATGATGTAGTATTTAACTATATTAATACCATATAATACTAGAACTAATAAAATCCTCAGCAAATAAAAGTAGGGAAAAATAAAATTGCTATACTAGCAACACTAACAAAATGGACACGTCTTTTACTATGGCAATTACAGACGGAAGAATTAATTCGATATTTAAATAATACGGCACCTGAATACGCTAGTTAGGTATAAAATATGATCCCATGATGTTTTTTTTTTTATCTTAACAGCATGTTTACAGATGAATTATGTCTACAGATGAGTAATGTCTACAGATGAATAATGTCTAAAGATGAATTATGTCTGCAGATGAATTTTATCTACAGATGAATAATGTCTACAGATGAATTATGTCTACTGATGAATTATGTCTGCAGATGAATTATGTCTACAGATGAATTATGTCTACAGATGAATTATGTCTACGAATGAATTATGTCTACAGATGAATTATGTCTACAGATGAATTATGCCTACAGATGAATTATGTCGTCTTGTGGCGGTCCTGCAAACTACACAAGACGACATAATTCAAATTAATTTGACTTACGCAGAACACGTCATTCCGCACATAGTGCCTACTCGCCTTTGCATGTAGTAATTGTTGATTCTGAATTATTTTTATAAGATGGATGCATACATTCATTCGATCAGTCATTCCTAATAATTCATTCGTTGTCACTCACCGGTGGGTCATCGAGGTCGATCTGTGTGAGCGTGGTGTTGTCCTTCAACGCCGTCAAAATTGCTTGCAGCCCCGCGCAGCCCAGCCTATTCTCCCGGAGATCTAGCCTCTGCCGAATTACATAACTAGTTATCAATAACCTTTAATGACAATGATAAATAGCTCAAAGTATTTCTTATTTGGACTTAATACAGGCAATATACAGCTCTAGTAGTGTTAATCTAACGCGATTTACTTTATTGAAGACTGGTATAATAATATTAGCCCTGTTTAGTAACTGTCCCACTGTTGGGCACGGGCCTCCTCTCAAACTGAGAGGGTTTAGGCCATAGTCCACCACGCTGGCCCAGTGCGGGTTGGCGAACTTCACACACCTTCGAAAAACTCTTAGGGATGCAGGTTTCCTCATGATGTTTTCCTTCACCGTTAAACCAAGTGATAGTTATTTTTTATACGCACATGTTTTTGAAAAGACACAGGTGCGTTCCTGGGTTTGACCGGAGTCCTCTGACTTTGCAGTCCAACGGTCTAACCACTAGACTATCACTGCTACAATGACTAGTATCCTATGTGTTAATCCAGGTAATAAACTATCTGTGTGCGAAATTTCATTCAAATCTATTTAGCCGTTTTTGCGTAATGGCGTAACAAACATCCAAACATACCAACTTTTACATTTATAATGAGTATCAACTTACTAAAGGTAAACAAATCAAGATTAAGGTTAATTAAATGTCACTTCGTCGTCTCAAGCTCGACAGACAGACAATGAACCCTATCCATCTCTATCTATATCATCACGCCAGCTCCCTCGCGGGGTAGACAGAAAGTACAGAGTTCCAACAGATTCTTTCCTTACAGACCTCTCTGGCTTCCTCCACTCACATAGTTCGTCTCATACACGCTCGCCGGTTACGGAGACTCTTGACTTGCCCTTCAGATAAGACACGGTCTATTTGGTCATGGTAAGATAGTCTAGGTCTACCCCGGTGACCCCCGCCGCAACATCTGGCGGGGGACCCCCCCTGCACCAACATTCGCAGGGGGGCCCTTGGGGTCGTGGGATATTGGGGACCCTAAGCGACCTTCACGCGCGACCTCGAGGAGGACGGCGCCGTGATGTGGCCCATACCGCCGTGAGCACCGTGACGGTGCAGGGGGGGAGCGGATCCCGGAGCCCTTCCCCGAAGTGTCGATGCCGGCCATCGTGGGGTTTTAGTCGGTAAGAGTCCGACATGCCCTGCCAGCTTCCCCCGAGGCTGGCAGAAGTCCATGAGGATTACCCCACGTAAAAAAAGGTCTTCCCCGGTACCTACATTCTTCCACTTTCGCATTGTATATCTGTTTTGTCATTCTTTCTTCTGGCATTGTTTCTATGAATCCTACTTAATATAATATTATAAATGTGAAAGTTGGTATGTTTATATATTCGGATGTTCGTTACTCAGTCACGCAATAACGGATGAACGTATTTAGATGAAATTTAGCTCAATCAGTTTATTACCTGGATTCACATAGGATACTTTAGATTACAGAAATATTTAAGCTTTCTGTCTAAAGTCAATGCGGACAAAATCACAGGCAGAAACTAGTAGTACATAAAACATAGCAAAAGTGTAATAAATAAGTAATTACACAGCGAACATCATGATGGATGACATGGAGACAGGATGGATTTTTTAAGACAGGGCAGTATCGCGGCTGCCACATTGGTACCTAGCCTCGCGACCTGCAGTCCTAAAGACACGAGCGTCGCGCTGTAGGACAAAATTGAGCACGCAGAGTGACTAAAAACGCTGGAAACCTGAACATTCATACCTGCAGCTCCGTATCGGCGTGTATCAGCCCGGCTATCGCCGCCACTGCATCGATACCTAGCCTTGCGGCTTGTTGTCCTAAGGAAACGAGCGCCGCGCTGTAGGACAAAGTTCAGCACACAGAGGGACTGAACGCTGGAAGCCTAAACATTTCATACCCGCAGACGTTACGGCCTAGTTGGAAGACACAATGCACAGTTGCTTAGGCCAACTCCTCTTTATATTTGCTTCGTGGTACAGAATGATTTATACCTGCAGCTCCGTATCGGCGTGTATCAGCTCAGCTATCGCGGCCGCCGCATCGGTGCCTAGCCTCGCGGCTTGTAGTCCTAAAGACATGAGCGCCGCGCTGTGGGATAGAGCCCGTACTCCGTCGGTACCGAGCGCGTTGCGGCCCACGTTGAGCACGCAGAGAGACTGGGATGATCGCTGGAAGAAAACATTCATTCATACACTTACAGAGTTTCTATACTAGATAGAATCAGAAATGAGACTATGTGGCATAGAACCAAAGTCACCGACATAGCTCTGATCTGAGCTCTGAGCTCAATCAGCTGGTCACTTTTGCCGCAGAGACAATAGTTGGAGCAGACGGGTTTTGGAGTGGAGACCACGAACTGGCAAACGCAGTGTAGGACGCCCCCCGCGAGATGGAGTGACGACATACGTCGGATAGCCGACAGGAGCTGGATGCATAAACCCGACGATCGGGCTCTGTGGCGCACATTGGGACAGGCTTATGTCCAGCAGTGGACAAATTGGGGCTGAAATTTGGCATACGTATGTAAGCTCCATGACAATTCAATATACCATGGAGCTGTTCTGAGAATGGAAATGGAAGGTGGCCATAGGAACATGTGAACTACACAACGGAACCCCTTCGTGTTTAGGCTTATTGCGTTGGTATTGACAAGTACTATACAACGAGATAGTGATCAGGGTCTGATGATGAAGTCGAAAGGTAGCCAATGGAACCACGTTACTACTCAATACAACCCAGCTGTGATTGGGCTCGTTGGATTTGTCCTGACGAGTACTTTAGACCCAGGTTGTGTCCAGGGTCTGATGATGAAGTCGAAAGGTAGCCAACGGAACCACGTAACTACTCAATATAACCCCACCGTGTTTGGGCTCGTTGGATTTGTCTTGACGAGTACTTTAGACCCGGATGGTGTCCAGGGTCTGATGATGGAGCCGGAAAGAAGCAATAGGAACTCCTTAACTAAGCAAGATATCTCCATAGTGTTTTTAGTATAAAGGCTTGTTTTGACGAACAATTTAGCGCAGTGGTTAAGAGCTTAAGCCGTTCTGCCCACTGCGTCTAATAGCCGCAGGTTCGATTAGCGCAAAGGACAAATCACTGTTTATTTTTCTCAAAAAAAACCTACACACTAGAATTTATTCCTGTGTCGTGGGTGCGTTTACAAACATGAAAAACAAATAATTGTGGATAACACAAAGATTTGTCTTTTGCGGGAATCGAACCCGCGACTATTAGACACAGTGGCCGGAGCGACTTAAGCTCTTAGCCACTGCGCTAAATCGTCCGTCAATGTGTAATCTAGTATTTGTTTCGGTCTGGGCATTTGCGTATGTAAATTTTCACATTTGTAAACGCACCCACAACACAGGAATAAATCCTACCAAAAATAGGTCTATCTATATCATCACGCCAGATCCCTTGCAGGTAGGCAGAGAGTACAGAGTTCCAACAGGTTTTTCCTTACATACCTCTCTGGCTTCCTCCACTCTCATAGTTCGTCTCATAAACCCTCGCCGGTTACGTAGACTCTTGACTTGTCCCTCAGATAAGACTCTGTCTATTTGGTTAATTGGTTATAATTATAATCTTCTACTTAAGACAATATCGTAAAAATAAACTTACCAACGCTTTGCTGAGATGCGGCGCGCAATTCCTCGTGAGCTGATTATTCCAAAGCACTAGAAACGCCAACCCCCTTGACTCGTACCCGCTAACTGTAGCACCGAATGTACAATATGTTAGTCAAAGTCAAAGTCTAATATTTTACGTGTAAAGGCCGACAAGAGCGCTCAAAACGTCAAAAATGATTACATTTTTCTACAACACTGGATCGGAACGCGACCTCACACTGAGAAGATCCGGCGAGAAACCCAGCGGGCTAGTTATCGCCTATCTGTTTTTCATTCTTTTTTATAAAATTCTATTTTTGTTACAAAGTCATCTATATGCAAGCTGTAACATAATAAACGCAAGACCTCAGACACCCTAATTAGAGAATTGCTTCATAAATTCAAAACGAAAACCAAATTTCCAAATTTAAAGGTTTTTACCCCCTTTTTAAGCACTTTTATACCCCAATTAACAATGAAACTTGTGCGTGTATGTGTGCGTTTTGAGAAATATGTTTTAGGAATGCATTTGAAATCTCCTTATTGCTATTAATCAACAATAAATTGAGTTCTTTATAGCGCACTGAAAGAGTAAAAGCATTTTTTGCAAATATAAAAAAAAATTAAGATACATTAAAAATAGTTGGAATCAATTCAGTTACCGATTTAGAACAAACTACTTTCAGGTCTTGCGTTTATTATGTTACAGCTTGTATATTATCACACCAGATCCCTTGCGGGGTAGGCAGAGAGTACAGAGTTCCAACAGGTTCTTTCCTTACATACCTCTCTGGCTTCCTCCACTCTCATAGTTCGTCTCATACACGCTCGCTGGTTACGGAGACTCTTCACTTGCCTTTCAGATAAGACCCGGTTTATTTGCTCGTGGTAAGATAGTCTAGGTCTTCCCCGGCACCTACATCCTTCCACTTTCGCATTGTATATCAGTTTTGTTTAACTAAAATAGCAGTGATAGCCTAGTGGTTAGACCGTTGGACTGCAAAGTCAGAGGTATCGGGTTCGAACCCAGGCACGCACCTGCGTCTTTTCGAAAGCATGTGCGTTTTAAAAAATTAACTATCCCTTGGTTTAACGGTGAAGGAAAAGGTCGTGAGGAAACCTACATGCCTGAGAGTTTCTCGAAGGTGTGTGAAGTTCACCAACCCGCACTGGGCCAGCGTGGTGGACTATGGGCTAAACCCTCTCAGTTTGAGAGGAGGCGCGTGCCCAACGGTGGGACAGTTTCTTAACAGGGCTAATATTATTATTATAACAAAGTATTTTACAAAATATATTTAGTAGTTGCCGAATGAGAAGCTGCTCAAACCCATTCAGTTTTCTCAAATCACATGAGATTTATATTTTATGAGATCATCAGTCTAAAGACATCCACTGTTCGACAAAGGCCTCTCTCAAAGGCTTTGTGCTGTATTATTCATCATCGCTAGAGGCGCTCGCAGTGCTGTGCGACCGCGGTGTTACCGATCACCAAGGTTAAGCAGCGTTCGACTCGGTCGGCCTGAGATGGGTGACCGTTTGTGGCATTCCATATTCGAGCGTCTTCATGCTTCGGAAGGCACGTTAAGCCGCTGGCCCCGGTTACCACTTAATGTGTACGGCTACCGTTAAGCCGAGTTGTAAGCCTTAGGCTATGTTCCACCAGCAGGTGTCCACAAGCCTGCCTCCACTGGCACTGGCTCCGCGTGCTGGAGTATGATCTAATCTCTCTCACTGAGATTTGTGAGCGGCCTGTGCCCTTGGGACAGTAGTCTGACATTATAAAAAAAAACACCGTCACGCCTATATTCCCCAAACGGGGGCAGAGGTGTACTGAGTACACCCACGTTTCGCCAACGATGTTAGGTCCCATGTAATAGGGGGCGACCCTATTGCCATATAGCGGGCACAATTTCAGATTTCGGACTCGTACTGGGAAATTTTCGTTAGGTAAACTACACTTGTCCGACCTAGGATTTGTACCCAGGACCCTGTGATCACAAAGCGATGCGCTTTGCCACTAGACCAACGAGCCAGTCTGATATTATTATTACATGCCAAATGGCCACTGATGACAACACTCACCGAGGCAGTGGTGTGGAGAGAGTGGGGAAGCAGCAGCTGAAGGGGGAGTCTGAGCTGCTTGTTCTACGAGTGCTTCCGCGATATGCCCTACGCCAGCGTCCTGCGACAAACAAACATGAATATATAATATATACTATATATATACCGTCACGCCTATATCCCCCAAGCAGGGGGGGTTGGCAGAGCTGTACTGAATATATCCCACTTTCGCCGACGATGGTCCTATGCAATAGGAGGCGAGCCTATTGCCATATACCGGGCACAATTCCAGACTCCGGACTCACACTGGGAATTTTTCGTTAGTAAAACTACTACTATTTTTAGTTCCCGACGTTTCGAGTGCTTTGCAGCACCCATGGTCACGGGAGAGACTGAGGTGTTAGACGTCCAAAAGACATAGTTGTTCCGGGGTACCCTCAAACTTTTTAATTATTTTTGTTAGTCCGATCTACGCAGAATGAACTAAAAATCAAAAATAAACCGCGATAAAATCCGTAAAATCTATCTATCGATCTATAACCTCACGCCAGATCCCTTGCGGGGTAGGCAGAGAGTACAGAGTTCCAACAGGTTCTTTCCTTACATACCTCTCTGGCTTCCTCGACTCTCATAGTTCGTCTCATACACGCTCGCCGGTTACGGAGACTCTTGACTTTTCCATCAGATAAGACTCGGTTTATTTGGTCGTGGTAAGATAGTCTAGGTCTTCGCCGGTACCTGCATCCTTCCACTTTCACATTGTATATCTGTTTTGTCATTCTTTCCTCTGGCATTCTTTCTATATGCCCGAACCAACGGAGCATGCCCTTTCTCATCTTTACACCGATACTATCTTTCATACGTAAAATAGTTCTATTTCACTCTTTTGTCCGACCTAGGATTTGGACCCAGGACCTCGTGATCGAAAACATATTGTTCGTCAATAGACCACCGAGGCAGTTATTATATAACTTGAAAAAAAAGGGAAACCAAGTTCAAAAATCAAAAAAAAAAAAAAGTATTATTGAAGGTGGTGCCAGTTAGTTCTTATTTTTTTTAAAGAAACGTTGCCCCACACTAGGATTAATTCCTGTGTCGTGGGTGCGTTTACAAACATGAAAATTCACCTACACAAATACCCAGACCGGAACAAATAATTGTGGATCACACAAAGATTTGTCCCGTGCGGGAATCGAACCCGCGACTATTAGACACAGCTTAAGCTCTTAACCACCGCGCTAAATCGTCCGTTCATTCGGTTACTTGGCACCGACTTCAAACATTTTTCTTAATTTACCAATTTTGTCTAGCAGCTCGACGCGCGTGTTAAATCTAAGCCGCGTCACCTGTTATCATCCAGCTGCAGCTCGTGGACAAAGCTGTTCGACTTAGCTAGCTACTGAACACTGCGCTCTAAACCCGCATAGCCACTGACAACTGCGCCTTATACTGTCCCAGCTAAGTACACCCTAAATACACATAGATACTAACGATAGCAGCCTTGATCAGCATTCCTTCTGATTCTTCTGATTACACCCCAAACTGTCATAGCTTCTGTCAACTATCCTGGCTTCTGATAACTGCGCCCTATTCATTCATAGGTAGTGACGATTGCGCCCTTAACCGTCCCAGCTTGTGATGACCGCGCCCCAAACTGTCATAGCTTCTGTCGACTGCACCCTAAAGCTACTTACGATGGCACTTTAAGCCTTTAAACCACTGAGGACTGCACCAAAACCGACAAAGCTTTAACCTTCATACCTACTGACGTATGCGCCCTAAATTGTCATAGCTACTGTCAAGAGCGCCCTAAACTGTCATAGCTACTGACAACTGCGCCCTATACTGACTAAGCTTCTGACGACAACATCCTAAACTGTCCCAGTCTCTGACGACTGCCCCTTAAAGACTTACAGCTACTGATTATCGCACCCCAAAACCTATCCACTGTCGTTATAATGTGAGGTCCTGGTACCTATATCTGATGTGCCCGTAGTGATGTATGATATCCGGGTACCTGTATCTGGTTGTTGGACAGGTCCAGCAGTTGGACGCGCGTGTTGAATCTGAGCAGCGCCGCCAGCTGAGCCGCGTCGGAAGCCCCTAGCCCATTGTCACCCAGCCGCAGCTCGCGGACAGAGCTGTTCGACTTGAGTGCTATTACTGGAACAAACAACATACCGTAATATAACAAACACTTACAGATGTCTATCTATCTATAACCTCACGCCAGATCCCTTGCGAGGTAGGCAGAGAGTACAGAGTTCCAACAGGTTCTTTCCTTACATACCTCTCTGGCTTCCTCGACTCTCATAGTTCGTCTCATACACGCTCGCCGGTTACGGAGACTCTTGACTTTTCCATCAGATAAGACTCGGTTTATTTGGTCGTGGTAAGATAGTCTAGGTCTTCCCCGGTACCTGCATCCTTCCACTTACAGATGTAACAGGTGCAATACAAGGGTATTCCCCTAATAGTGGCAGAGGTGTACTGTTAACGCCCACATTTCACTTACAACGATTTGTGAAGTTTCACCACCTTACTTATTGGGGTAACAGAATCACTTACCCACACATACTCACGGTTTTCACAGCGACGTGAAGCCTCTCAGGTTCAAAGTCAAAGTCAAAAATCATTTATTTGTATAGGCCAATACATAAGCACTTACAAACGTCAAATATATTACATTTTTTACATCTAGCACCGGATCGGAACGCGGCCTCCACTGAGAAGATCCGGCGAGAAACTCAGCGGGCTAGGCTTTTAATTTAATTTGTTTGACCTTTACGATAACCATTTTCTTGTTTTTTAAAAATTGTATTATACATCATTTATAAATGTTGCTGATTGAAGAGCTGCTCAAACCCAATCTGTTTTATCGTCAAGATAATCCGTAATTTTATAATACCCTTGCTTACAGAGTCTAGTTTTAATTGCCTTTTTAAACTAATTGATAGGCATGTTTCGCCCCTGTCCCTCTCGAGATCGCTTCCGGTCCCCCTAAAATCACTACGGTCCCTCTCGAAATCGCTATTGTCCCCCTCGTCCCTCTCACCCGGTTCCCCTCAAGATCGCCTCAGTCCTCTGAATCGCCACAATCCCCCTTGAATTCGTCACGGTTCCTCTCGAAATCACCCTTGTCCCCCTCGAAATCGCCACTTCGTACTTACCTAGACACAGCAGCGGCTCCCCGCTCAGCGCCACTCGCTGCAGACACAACGCACGAAGGCGACACGAGTGTGGCTTCAACGCTCGCGCTAGTACCGGCGCATGAGAGGCTTCCAGCGGACTGTCTGATACTTCTAGCTCGGACAATTCTGCACTCTACGAAAGTAAAACGCATTAATGTTGAAATAGACCGGGTTTGTTGAGAAAGATGTCCACTGAAGGACAATGGCCCTCCAAAAATTCGTCACGACGACCGGCATCGTGTTTATATCTAGGGTTGCCACCTTTTATGGCGCGATATTTAACTCAAAGTAAGATTTTCTTAATCTCTGTCATCTATCAAATATAGGTAGATAATACCGTACGAAATGTGGCACCACCAAGAAGCAGACAAAAGTAGACGGTACTAAAGACCCTGTTAAGAAACTGTCCCACTGTTGGGCACGGACCTCCTACACGCTGTGTGCTTTAGGCATGCAGGTTTCCTCACGATGTTTTCCTTCACCGTTAAAGCAAGTGATAGTTAATTTTGGATACGCACATATTTAAAATAAAACATAGGTGCGTGCCAGTGTCTTTGCAGTCCGACGGTCTAACCACTAGGCTTTCGACTAAATATAGGTAGATAATACCGCACGAAATATGGCACCACCGAAACGCAGACAAAAGTGGACGGCACTAAAAAATTAACAGGCTTCTGTTTTTTTGTAAATACAACTTTAAGTGATACGAGTTAGGTACAATATGCCCTAATTTATATTTATATCATAACTATAACCATTCACGTGATTTGGGGACGTTTTTATGGTAACTTTTGAACGTAAAGGGAAGTGTGTATCTTGTTATAGTATATCGATACTGTCAGTAGTATTTTGAGAATTTTTCATATAAAATGTGTCAAAATTCTATTGGTAGTAGGGAAATCCACACCCCACCCCCGAAATATGTTCGTTCCGGCCTGGCTGTTTCAAGGAACTTTTAAGTTCCTAAAGGCACCCACGATACCAGAAACTGAAATCCTAATGTAGGATAACGTTTTCCTTTTAAAATAAAAATATAAAAGGTGTTTCACTTTCACTTATCAAGATATCGAAGTGTCCACCAAACAAAGTCCTATAATCCAGTATTTATACAAGGTGTAACTTAATAAACGCAAGACCTTAGAGACCTAGACTATCTTACCATGACCAAATAGACCGTGTTTTATCCGAAGGACAAGTCAGTCTCCGTAACCGGCGAGCGTATATGAGACGAACTATGAGAGTGGAGGAAGCCAGAGCGGTCTGTTTACAAGATGTACAGAACATAACAAACGCAAGACCTGAAAGTAGTTTGTTCTAAATCGGTAACTGAATTGATTCCAACAATTTTTTATGTATCTTACATTTTTTTTAAATAGTGCGCTATTAAAAAAATAAACTTAATCTTGATTCAGAGCAATAAGGAGATTTCAAATGCATTCCTAAAACGTATTTCTCAAACCGGACACATACACGTGCAAGTTTCATTGATAATTGGGGTATAAAAGTGCTTAAAAAAAGGGTAAAACCGTTAATTTTGGAAATGTGGTTATTGTTTTGAACTGATGAAGCACTTCTCTAATTGGGGTGTCTGAGGTCTTGCGTTTATTATGTGACAGCTTGTATTTAGCATTAACAACCTTATCGAGGGGCACGAAAGTTGCAAATGCCATTTACTTTGCCTAGCATTTGTAACTTTGTGCTATGGGACCGACGAAATATACCTTTTTGATCATCCTAGAAGCAGCTTGCCATCCCCTTATACCAAATTGTCTGGGCCCGCTGATGCTCACAACATTCGCACTTTCATAATACTCGATCATGTCAAATATCGCCTCCTGCAAACCAAAAAAAAATATATCATGAGTCTGACAAATAATACTCAGCCTGTACTGTTGGATTCCTGGAATAAGACCTTCACGAATCAAGGTAAGATAGATTAGATCACACTCCAGCACGCGGAGCCAGTGCAGTGGATGCAGGCTTGTGGACACCTGCTGTCGGAACTTATCAAAAGATTTCCAACTTGGAGTACCACATTTAAGTGGTAACCACGCGATTACGAAATTGCCATTGTCAACCAACCGAACCAACCCAAACGCTGCTTAACTTCAGATACAATATGAGTCCCCATATCTTGACCATGCGTCATATATTTTCAGATGACTAACGTAACAAAAATGTTAACAAATTCACCGCGAAACAATCCATAAATAATGAATGACCAATTCGTGTTACCAACAGCTATGCAAATTACCTCATTGTTGTAAACGTTGACAAGATGAATTGCTAGACGCGACTCAATTATTGGAACTTCGAGTAATGTAAAATATACCTTCGGAACGAAATGTAACCTAACCTCATCGAATCTAACCTAACCATAACATTTTAATTTATAACATCTAATATTTAGTTGTTATCCCTTCTCCATTTTCCCCATTAACTCACCGCCGCTTCATCGTCAAGCACAGCATGATGCAACTCCAAGGTTCGGAACTGCACTTTCCTCAGGAGGGCCTCCAAAGTGTCAGCCGGCGCTGCGCCTTGCACCGTGCATTCGCTTAGAGTAAGTCTCGCCGCTCGACACGCTCCCCCTATTGAACTTTCTGGTAACTCCTGGAACAACATGGGATAAATGTTGGTGTGACCAACGAATGTTTGTTTCTGTCTGAGTGTGTTGTGTATGTGAATTGGTAAATGTTACCACGACTCCTAAGTAATTCCTAGTGTGGCTTATTTTTTTTAAATAAATACCCAGACCTTTTAAATAACATCACATCAGGTCCCTTGTGAGGTAGAAATAGTGTTGTATATAACGTTCGAGTCGCCGCTTACAACGCTTGAGTTTTCTACCTGTTTCAACGCTCGTGAGCGTTGACTCAGCGCTAAACTCGTTATTTTTACAACACTAGGTAGAAATGAAAAAAGTATTTTACTTATTGTTTGGTATAATTTTATTACAATAAAACAAATTTGAATTTTGAAGATGTGCGGAGTGAAGCTGACCGACCGCATTAGTAACAGCGTTGTAAGAAAGCGAGTAGGTATGAAAGATAGTATCGGTGTAAAGATGAGAAAGGGCATGCTCCGTTGGTTGGGGCGTATAGAAAGAATGACAAAACAGATATACAATGGGAAAGTGGAAGGATGCACGTACCGGGGAAGACCTAGACTATCTTACCATGACCAAATAAACCGAGTCTTATCTGAAGGAAAAGTCAAGAGTCTCCGTAACCGGCCAGCGTGTATGAGACGAACTATGGGAGTGGAGGAAGCCAGAGAGGTATGTAAGGAAATAACCTGTTGGAACTCTGTACTCTCTGCCTACCCCGCAAGGGATCTGGCGTGATGATATAGATAGATAGAAAACAAATTTCGAAGTCAAGTCAACAAAGTCCTAATCTGCTAAGATGGTAAAATAAAGTCCGAACCTTTTAACAGAGTCCAAATCTGGTAAGTCAAAGTCTGAAGCCGGTAAGGCAAAGTCTGGAACTGGTAAGACAAAGTCAAATTCTATATGACGAATTTAAAAGGTGGTAAAGAACAAAATTGATAAAATCCTAATCTTGTATTAGGTCGAAGTTGGTACTAATCTAGTAAGACAATAGCCGAAGTTGTCACGAATCTGGTAATAACTGGTAAGATAAATTCCGAAGCTGTTAAGACAAAGTCCTAAATAAGTAACACAAACTCCGATGTTGGTAAGACTTACCCGTATCTGTTGTAGTACGGAGTCGATGCATGGCGTGTTGTGTCGCCGACACGACTCCAGGTACTCCGCCGCAAGCTGCGCACGAGTGGTGCTCGGCACTGGGGACAAAATCAAAGTTACACTTAAATATCTTTATATATAAAAGAAAGGTTTGCGTGTTAGTATAGTAATTCTTCTCCTCCTAAACAGTTCGGCCGATTTAGATGGTTTTTTTTTGTACTTATGGGGGCATCTGGATGAGTCTTGTAGTATAGTAACCTTTATGATCGGAATGCGAACTAAGCAGGCGGGGAGTGTGAAATGTGAGTGACGATGACAGTCCGGAATAAAACCATGCTAAGAAATACTGGTGTCAGATTACTCTTCTCAGGAAACATTAAAAAAAAGAAAAAGAAAATAAAGTATATTTTTGCAACGCGTAGGCATAAGACAGATATAATAAGATATAATTATATGACCTCCTCACAAAACGGTCCCAACTCAGCATAATGCCGGTTACTTAAGCAACCAGCGCTGGTCTTCCATTGGGCCGGTATAGCTTAGAACTTTACTAAGCTATAGTTGGACTCGGTAGATGGCGGTGTTGTCTTCCGGGTCCGCTAGATAAATATAAAATGAACGCTTACGAAGCCACGGGAAACTGTTACTACACTTATTAAATCTTAAATTTTATAGACAATCTCAAACACGACGGAGTTATTTTGTTTAATTGAAGAGTTATAAGTCGTTTGAATCATCGGACCTTGGACATTGGACTATACGGAGCGATTTTCTAGCATTTTCCGTAATTTTTATTTGTCGCGTTATTTCCGCTTGCCCATACAAGTCAACTTGATGTGCTGATCAATTTGATCAAACAAAAAAGGATTTCGCGAAAAAATATATAGTTATAGAACAAACGTTATTTAGCCTTACCCTTAAATTCTACAACTTCGGCATGATACTCCAATTAAATAGCAACAACATGTCAAGCAAATGCAACGCCTCATTTAAATTAAAACTATAATACTACAGTACAGGGTTCCAACAGGTTCTTTCCTTACAGACCTTCCTCCACTCTCAGTTTGTGTCATACACGCACGCCGGTTACGGAGACTTGACTTGCCCTTCCGTTAAAACACGGTCTATATGGTCATGGTAAGACAGTCTAGATTTACCCAGGTACCTACGTTCAAATTCGGTTAAAAATAGGTTAGCATGGCATAAAATATGTATCTCGATCACACCCTTCAATGGACCGATCACCTTCCATAAGGGGAGCAGCTCTGTCTCGCTCGCACACTGCAGTGCGCCGGTCAGAATGACATCACCGCTCAGTTTTTATGTTAAAACCATAAGTTTGGTGCTTATGTTAGAAATGCAAGCGATTCTCAAAGTTAGAACGCCCATTTGGATCCTACTAGCCTACTTCCTACTAATAAATGTATGGCAGGAACTTTGTGGCAGGATTTGTCAAAGAGAACATTTTCCAGCCAGACGGGTGTTGTGTCTGGCGGGGCCTGCCATTCTCCCCAAGAGTGATATACGCTGTTGGCCGTGAGGCCTTTACAGCTTTATCGGACTTAAGGGCGAGCGTGCAACCACTACGTTCGAGCCAGAAGGGCAAGGGGCGACATACTCGAGGGCGCCTCGAGTTGGGGCAGTCGCTACGGGGGGAGGGGATGGATATACGACTAAGTCGTGGACGTCCTTATCCGGAGCGGAAGAAGCGATGTCAGAGCATCGGGGGGATCGGTGAGAATGACCCAAGAGTTGTTATCGGGGGGCTTGTATATATGTTAAGCATCGTGCGCACTCTAATATCGCGTTCTAGACAGGTATAGCGAATCATCAGCACCATCTATTGGTAGGTAGTCGCAACTATGTAGCGATCGATGTATAGGGGTCGCTAAAAATGTGAATGTTTCTATGTTTAGATGCTTGTATGTTCGGCTGAACGATTTGGATGAAACTTGACACACAATTTGTTACCTGAAAACATAGGATACTTTTTATCCCGGAAAAATGTTAGGTCCCTGTCTAAAGTTGACGCCGACAAAGTCGCCGGCAGAAACTAGTAAAAATAAAAAATAAGCACTGTGACGCCTCAGTAATTTGCTGAAATTATTATCAAATTGCGCAAGACAAAAATAAGGAGAAATAATATTTTGAGCCTTATAGTACAATCTATCATCACGCCAGATCCCTTGCGGGGTAGGCAGAAAATACAGAGTTCCAACAGGTTCTTTTCTTAGATACCTCTCTGGCTTCCTCCACTCTGCGAGTTCGTTTCATACACGTTAGCCGGTTACGCAGTCTCTTCAGGTAAGACACGGTTTATTTGGCCATGGTATGATAGTCTAGGTCTTCCGCGGTACCTTCATCCATCCACTTTAGCATTCTACTATAGTACGAAATAGTTTAAATTTATTTATTACTATTTTCTTTCCCCTGCAATAATAAACTGTGTGCCAAATTTCATTCAAACCCGTTCAGCCGCTTTTACGCGATTGAGTAACAAACATACAAATTTTCACCGTCACGCCTTTATTCCCCAAGCGGGGGTGGCAGAGGTGTACTGAGTACACCCACGTTTCGCCGACGATGTTAGGTCCCATGTAATAGGGGCGAGCCTATTGCCATATACTGGGCACAATTCCAGACTCCGGACTCGTACTGGGAAGTTTTCGCTAGGAAAACTACACTTGTCCGACCTGGGATTTGAACCTAGGACCTCGTGATCACAAAGCGATGCGCTTTGCCACTAGACCAACGAGGCAGTCACATTGATATTATTAGTAGGATAGCTATATATACGGTATATCCTTTAACGTCAGACCACTTTACATGTCAAACCCAGTATATGAGACGTATTATGAGATTGGAGACGGTAAGAGACTTGATGTATAAGAATAGAATATACTAGCTGGACCCATTGACTTTGCCCGCGTGCTTTTTCTAAAAATAAAGGCAGTCCAAGTTACTCTTTATAACATCAGCTATCTGCCAGTGAATATCCCGTCAAATCAGTCCAACTGTTTCGGAGATTAGCCGGAACAAACTGTGTTACTTACTTAAAAAATTGTGTTTTTGTTATAAGTGCCGTATACAAGGTGAAATAAATGTATGACCTCAGACACCCCGATTAGAGAATTGCTTCATAAATTCAAAACGAAAACCAAATTTCCAAAATTAAAGGTTTTTGCATCTTTTTTAGCACTTTTATACCCCAATCAACAATGAAACTTGTATGTGTATGTATGCATTTTGATAAATACGGGTTAGGAATGCATTCATAATCACCTTATTGCTATGAATCAAGAATAAATTTAGTTTTTTAAAGCGCACTGAAGGAGTAAACGCATTTTTTGCAAATTTAAAAAAAAATGTATGATACATTAAAATAGTTGAAATCATACTGAGTTCTTAGATTTACGCGAATATTACACATGAAATAAAACAATTTTTTCGGATTTTATCGCGGTTTATTTTTATTTTTTTTTGCTGCAAAGCACTCGAAACGTCGGGAACTTAAAAATCAAAATAACCCGCGCTAAAATTCGAAAAAAAAGTTTTATTTCATAGTTGAAATCAATTCAGTTATCGATTTAGAACAAACTACTTTCAGGTCTTACGTTTATTATGTTACACCTTGTATACATACTTTTATATGCATTTACTAAAAAGCTGTTATTTTGACATAATAAAAAAACACTACAATTTTATTTATATAGACTAGAAGTCTGTACCCCATACCTTCCTCGGATCTAGCGAGATTATTCACATAGATAAAAGTTTTATTACGCATCTCACCGTAGCCCACTTACCGCTCCAGTAAGTTTGAGAGCCACTGGCCCCGATACGAGATCGTAAACACTTAATACGACCATTAATTCGAACGCCACCCAGTCACGAGGCGCTCACGTTATACAGGACTTTCAAGAAATGTACAGTTGTTCAAAGTATAGTCAGCCAGAAGAGATATTTTTATGAACTACCAATATTCTAGGATAAGTATTTATAACTCACGGTTGAATAGATTGCCCTGAACTTCTCGCTAATATAGTACTTCGTACTAATCAATTAGGTCTTAGACAGCGTCCCTTGTTAAATGTACACTTGTTCTCTTCGAATTATAGACGAAATGCGTATTTCATGCGTAGCGCAGCCAGCTTTAATTCTCTGTCGTTACAATTGGGGTTAGGCCTCTTTTGTACCAGCTCGAGTTCAATTAGAAAAGGTATGAGTACCGAGTTTTTTGTAGATAGCGACCAGCGTTAGCTCTTAGCTCAACCTATCTAGTTGCCCTGGTGAAGTTCTTTTTGTGAATGTTCTTACTTGTCATATTTGTATCTACAAATCATAATCATAAGAATATTTGTTATTATTTAAACCTTACTAGTTCTAATTCTTATTATGTTTCGGCCTGGTTTGTTTGTAGTTGCGACTGAATTATGTAGATGCTAAATGTGGAAGCTTCTTATTAGCAATTTGTAATATGTTTATGTTTTTATCTCATCTGTATCATTAGTCTGTAAGCTTTCCTAAAAATAAATAAATAAATAAAATTTGACTGTCTTGTTGGGCTGTGGCGAATAATGCGCTTTGCGAACCCAAGGTGCAGAATCAGAATATTTTTTATGCATGAAAACCATTACAGTATTTATGAATTGTCAGAAAGTTAACAAAGACTACCAGCACTTCAGAGTGGTAGTTCTTGTGCAGAAAAAGGGAATAAACTCCACGGTTACTTTTTTAAACTTGCTCTTGTAAATAACCATGTAGGATGGTTTTTTAGGTGGGTGGGTGGCTTCCGAGTTCCAATCCTAGGTCGGACAGAGGTAGTTTTTCTATCAAAAAATTATCTGGATCAGTTCAGCCTAGCATTGTGCCCTGTATATGGCAATGGGCTCGCCCCCTATTCCATGGCACCTAACAGCGTCGGCGTAAAGATGGTATACACACTTCTGCGTCCCCCGCTTGGGAAACTTTTTTTTAATAAATATTATTACTGTGTCGTGGGTGTGTTTACAAACCTGAAAATTCACATACACAAATACCCAGACCGGAACAAATAATTGTGGATCACACAAAGATTTGTCTCGTGCGGGAATCGAACCCGCGACTATTGGACACAGTGGGCGGAGCTGCTTAAGCTCTTAACCATTGCGCTAAATCGTCCGCCGAAACAAAGACGCGACAACGTTTAATCCAGACACTCTCAGTCACGAAGCGCTTACATCACACAAGATTTAAAAAAAAATATACAAGTCTTGTTTCCCGTCATCCAAAGCCCATTATACGCTAGATGATTATTTAAAAGACAAAAATACTTGGATTGGGGCTGTTCCAGCTCCACTTGCTTGAATATGGACAACTTGTTTAGCGATTATTATTTAATATTCCCTCTCTTCCTTCTATTAATTTAGTAAAATGTTTCTTTTTTTTCATTTCTTTCTCTGTAAATGAAAGAACCATGTAGCCAATTACATGAATAGTATAATTTGTATAATTTAACTTAAGACCTACCTGATAGACCAGCCTACGTCGTTCTGTCATATCCCACAACAAAATGTAGATAGAAAAAGATAATGTAAAAATACCATTTTAAAAGAGTAACCGTGGAGTTTCTTGCCCTTCTTCTCCACAGGAATGACATTCCGAAGTGGTGGTATAGTGGAGTCTTTGTTACTTTTCTGACGATTCATAAATACTGTAATGGTTTACATGAATAAAAAATATTCTGATTCTGATCCATTGTTTTCGAAAAATTTATTACTTGACAGACGACTTGGTCTAGCTTAAGCCGCTTCACCCACTGGATCTAGTAGACGCGGGTTCGATCCTCGCACGGGACAAATTTTTGTTGTGTATGTGTATTTCATATTTGTAAACGCAACCATGGCACAGGAATTACACCTAGTGTGTGGCTACGTTTTAAAAATAAAAACTGAAGTATAATTATTCGATCATTTGACGAAATTATGATAAAGCGCCGCGTTAAGTGCTTAAATTGTCAATAAGAATAAAGGCCCAGACGCCCCTCTAGTCACTTGGGCGCTGACGCCAAGCAGCGCCCACCCACTACAGTTTGAGAACCACTTGCACTGGCTAATACACCTGTTTATGTGCATGACCATAGAAAGCGTAATTATAACACCAAAAGTCATATAGCCGTCTGTCTGACTTTATGGTCACACACGTAAAAAAAAATTTAACAAAATGCGCATTATGTGATTCAGTTATGCGTGGATATTATAAGTTACATGATATTCACAAAAATAACAGTGATTTTGTGATAGAGTCGCTAAAATTGGTATTTTTCAATGCATGCAACTGCAGAAAGTCTTACAAAAGTCGTAATTATATTCGTATTCGTCGTATTTATAAGGGTATTACAATTAATCGGAAAGAATTTTACGGCAATATTTTGAGTGCGTACGAGACCCTTGTCTATTTTTTTCAAACTGTGCTGTGTATAAGCGGTAAGTGGCTTCGGACGAAATCGTGCGCTATTCCATTAATTTGTGTCTTAATTTTACGATAACTGTAGTGTAATAGTATTTATGTATGCCGAGAGTCCGATGGAATGTTGTGCGAGGCACAAGGGGGTTTCAGGTCTGGAAGAGGATGTTCGGATCAAGTCTTCTCACTCCGCAACATCGTAGAGAAGCATCTGGCAGTGGGGCGGAAGGTTTTCTGCGGTTTTGTAGATCTGGAGAAGGCATTTGACAGAGTTGTGCGAAAGAGACTTTGGGACATTTTGCCAGAGTATGGTATAGATGGCACTCTGTTGCGAGCCGTCCAGTCCACTTATGTGGACTGCAAGGCATGCGTACGGGTGGGTGGTAATAGGTCACCCTGGTTTGACGTTAAAATCGGCGTCAAGCAGGGTTGCGTGTTGTCCGCTAGACTGTTTATAATATATCTGGACAAAAGTCTTCAAAGACTGAAAGCGATGAATGAAGGTGTACAAATGGGTGACTTAGTGGTAAACCATCTACTTTATGCAGATGACGCGGTTTTAATAGCCCCAACAGCCACTGATCTGCAAACACTAGTCACAGTTATGAAAGACGACTGCATGATCAATGGCTTACACTTGAATGTGAAGAAAACCAAGATTATGGTTTTTGAAAGGGAAGAAACCAGAACGAATGTAGGGATTGTGGTTGGTAACGATGTGCTGGAGCAAGTGAATGAGTTTGTATATCTTGGATGCGCCTTCAGTAAGGATGGGAAATACACCGCTGACATAGAGAGAAGAGTGAGTGCAGGGAACAGAGTGAATGGTGCGATGGGAAAGCTACTCGGGAGCCGGCACTTAAGCCATAAGGCGCAGCTGGCCATACATAACGGAGTTCTTGTCCCAACGCTGTTATATGGTAGCGAGTGCTGGGTATGTAAGAAGGAGAATGAAAGTAGGATAAATGCGGTAGAAATGCGAGCTCTGCGGAAGATGTGCGGAGTGAAGCTGACCGACCGCATTAGCAACAGCATAGTAAGACAGCGAGTAGGTATGAGAGATAGTATCGGTGTAAAGATGAGAAAGGGCATGCTCCGTTGGTTCGGGCATATAGAAAGAATGCCAGAGGAAAGAATGACAAAACAGATATACAATGTGAAAGTGGAAGGATGCAGGTACCGGGGAAGACCTAGACTATCTTACCACGACCAAATAAACCGAGTCTTATCTGATGGAAAAGTCAAGAGTCTCCGTAACCGGCGAGCGTGTATGAGACGAACTATGAGAGTCGAGGAAGCCAGAGAGGTATGTAAGGAAAGAACCTGTTGGAACTCTGTACTCTCTGCCTACCCCGCTAGGGATCTGGCGTGAGGTTATAGATATATAGATGTATGCCACTGGAGGACTTTTAAACGATTATTTCACGAAGTTACCGTAACGAGCCGCGTGACGTTTTTAATTGGTTACAGGGAATAAGTGTCCATACGCCCTCTAATCACGCGCTTGTACGTCACGCAGTTGTCCCGCTTGTCAGGTGGGCGCTGACCTCATGCAGCGTCCACGCACTGCAGATTGAAAGCCGCTGTCATAAACATATTTACATGTATGACTCATACGATGAAGTAAGGACAAAGGGTATTATGTAGGTCATAAGCCGGTCGTTGTGGCGGTCTTTAATGGAGTCCTTTGTCCTGCATTGGACGTCTTTCAGCTGAAGAAGAACATACATATCAATGCACGGGGCGCTTACGTCACACAGATGTCCCCCAAGTCACGTGGGCGCTGACGTCACGCAGCGCCCACCCACTGCAGTTTGAGAATCGCTTGCACTGGGTCATAAAACTATTTACGTGTATGACTCATACGATGGAGTAAGGACAAACTTTATTATGTAGGTCATAAGCGCGATTGTTGGAGTTTATAGCAACTAGGGTAGTAAAGTTTTTTACCCCGATAACAGCAAAGCTAACTATGCTTTTAATTACGTACGTTCCACCGTAGCGCCGAAACTAAAAAGGGAAATCATAATAATAAACACCGTCCCGCCTATATTCCCCAAGCGGGAGTGGCAGAGGTGCACTGTGTACACTCAATTTTCGCCGACGATGTTTGTCCTATGGGTGACCTTATTGCCATAAACTAGGCACAATTCCAGTCTCCGGACTGATCACTGGATTTATTTTTTTGATAGAAAAACAACGTTTATATGATCATCGTGATGTTCCCGGATCATGGCGCTGCCGGAAGATCAGCCCTGCAGTATTACTGCGTACAGTCTATCTATCTATATAATCACGCCAGATCCCTTGCGGAATAGGCAGAGAGTACAGAGTTCCAACAGGTTCTATCCTTACATACCTCTCTGGCTTCCTGCACTCACATCGTTCGTCTTATACACGCTCGCCGATTACGGAGACTCTTGACCTGCCCTTCAGATAAGACTCGATAGTAAAATATAAAGTTTGTTAACTGACTACGGCAAAGCCAGAGGCATTCGTAGCGCTGTGCGTGCAGTGTTTTTAGCAATCAACAAGCTGATGGCTGCTTAAGTATTCATTCTCGTGAACGAGTGCTTGTGGAGACTGGACCACCGAGAATCCCTTAGCTATCGTTCTTTAAAAATATTATTATTAGTCTTATACCTCAGTCGTGAGGCATCACACCGGAGCTGGATCGCATAGTTTTGCATAATCTGTTCTGTACAATCTGATCTGTCTGTAAAATTGTATCTAAATATGTATCTATACTGAAAACGATGGAAAAACTATGAATAGAGAATTATACAAAAAAGACAAGTCCGCTGAGTTTCTCGCCGGATCTGCTCAGTGGAGGGCGCGTTTCAATTCGGTGGTAGATTAGTAAGTTAAAAAAAGGTAAATATAGCCATTTGTAAGGGGTACTACGTACGCAGGGTTTATATAAAATAATTTGAGTTTGAAGCAGCGTTCGGCTCGGTCGGTCTGAGATGGGTGACCGTTTGTGGCATTTTCATATTCGAGCGACTCCGTGGTTCGGAAGGCACGCTAAGCCTTTGGTCCAGGTTACCACTTAATGTGGTAGTCGTTTCACCAAGATGCTTGCTAAGTTCCACCAGCAGGTGTCCACAAACCTGCCTCCACGGCCCCGCACTGGCTCTACGTGCTGAAGTATGACCTATTCTCTCTCACCTCGATATGTAAGGCCATTGCCCAGCCGTGGGACAATACCGGCTCTATCTATTTAAGTCAGATCCCTTGCGTGGTAAACAGAGAATACAAAGTTCCGGTTCTTTCCTTACAGACAGATCTCTCTGGGTTCCTCTACTCTCATAGTTCATCTCACACACGCTCGCCGGTTACGGAGACTCTTGGCTTGCCCTTCTGAAAAAGCACGGTCTATTAGGTGATGGCAAGATAGGTCTTTCCTCATACCTACATACTTCCACTAACAAATTATTTTCTTTATTAAATAGCCCTAGGATATATTCCTGCGTCGTGGGTGCGTTTACAAACATGAAAATTCACATACACAAATACCCAGACCGAAACAAATAATTGTATGTCACACAAAGATTTGTTCCGTGCGGGAATCGGACCCCTATTAGACAATGTGGGCGGAGCGGATTAAGCTCTAAATCGCTCGACCCAAGAGAGTTTAACTAACGCTTAGCAACACGGAAATGTTATTGTATTAATTAAACAATGTTGTTGATTACAAATTAATACAAAATAACACACGCACTGTTTATCGTACAATGTAAACAAATTTAGGTTGTTTACAGTTTGACGGACGGTTTAGTTCAGAGGTTAATTCTCGTATTTAATTGACACTGAGACTGAATATTGACTGAATTGAGATTTATTTATGAACTGACTTACATTTAATATTTTGCTCTACTAACATATCGATCAGTACCATTTCAGTATAATTTCTATATGACGTGAGTTATTTAAAAAAAAAACCGTCACGCCTATTTTCCCCAAGCGGGGGTGGCAGAGGTGTACTGAGTACACCCACGTTTCGCCGACGATGTTAGGTCCCATGTAATAGGGGGCGAGCCTATTGCCATATACCGGACGCAATCCCAAACTCCGGACTCGTACTGGGAAGTTTTCGTTAGAAAAACTACACTTGCCCGTCCTAGGATTTGAACCCAGGACCTCGTGATCACAAAGCGATGCGCTTTGCCACTAGACCAACGAGGCAGGGACCAAGTTATTTAATTTAAAATTTATTGTTGATCTTGCACTTGGACCAAGTTATTTAATTTAAAATATATTGGTTAATCTCAACTGCGGCAATCTAAATAAAAAATATCTAACTGAAATCTTCAATTAGACCACATAGACTGAGTCTTATCTGAAGGACAAGTCAAGAGTCTCCGCAACCGGCGAGCGTGTATGAGGCGAACTATAAGATTAGAGGAAACCAGAGAGGTATGTCAGGAAAGAACCTGTGGGAACTCTGTACTCTCTGCTACCCCGAAAGACATCTGGCATGATGACGATCTATCTATAGATAGATATATCATTTCAAAAGTTTATTGGAATACTGCTTACATTCTGTACAACTGTGGGTCCGTTCTCAATTCAATAGATGTCGATATTTTATGAGAATACCATTTGTGAGATTTATGACATTGAAATTAGATCAAGACTGCATTTTGAACACTTAATTACGAGAACGGGCCTTTAGTGGTCAGGAACTTAAGACGCTCCACCGGACAGGTGCGACCGGTAAAATAAAAACATTTTTAAGAACAAGCTTTTGACGGACGATTTAGCTCAACGGCTAAGAGCTTCGAAGAGAGTCGCGGGTTCGATTCCCGCACGGGACAAATCTTTGTGTGACCCACAATTATTTTGATTCGGTCTGGGTATTTGTGTATGTTATTTTTTTATGTTTCACACCCACGACACAGAAATAAATCGTCGTGTGGAGCGACGTCTCTTTAAAAAAAAACTAATACGCAGCCAGGTACAATTTGAAAAGGCCATTGAATATAAAATGTGTATACAAAATTTCGCATCTATGCTATAGGCCGTCCTTCGTCTGGAACCAATTCTGAGTGCAGAATCAGGCCACGCTTACAATTGTCATCGGAACTGTTGCACCAACAAGACGTTTCATTCGTCACACCCAGTCGCCCTAAACAGCACATCATTGCATGACGACCCTGCCAGGGCTGCTTTTGTGCAGTTCTGTACTAGAGTTCCATTAAATGAAGTGACGTTTCTGGCTGAAGATTTTAATGAAAAGAGATAAAACAGAGCGCAGAATCAGGCCACGCTTACAATTGTCATCGAAACCTAAACTATCAAATATCAACTCCGTAAGATACGATGAAAAAAGGACCCAATTGTAGTGTGTGACGCTCCGCCCTAATATATATAAGGTAGCGCATAAGACTTAGCATAGTATATCAAACATTATTGCACCAACAAGACGTTTCATTCGTCACACCCAGTCGCCCTAAACAGCACATCATTGCATGGCGACCCTGCCAGGGCTGCCTTTGTGAAGTTCTGTGCTAGAGTTCCATTAAGTGAAGAGACGTTTTTGGCTGAAGATTTCAATGTAAAGAGATAAAAAATTGAAAAAAAATGTATAAGAAGAATGGCAATTATTTGGACTTGCTAAGCGCTGGGAGTCATTGGCGTCCGATGATGGTGAGCACGAGATGACGGCGCCATGGAGTCAGAATCTCCAGAAAATGAAGTGAGGTGATGATTAGTGACATAGTTTTTTTTTTCCTGGCAGGGTCGCCATACAATGATGTGCTGTTTTACACCCAGTGGTGTAACGAATGAAACATCTTGTTAGTGCAAAAATGTTTAATATATTATGCTAAATTTTATGCGCTACCTTATATATAAGGGCGATGCGTCACACACTACAGAATTGTGCTTACAAGGTTTGACCTAAACGAACAAACATTTGAAAGTAAATATAAACTTGTAAAAATACTCTAAATCGTTCGTGTATAGTCAGCTTTACCTCGCTATCAAAGTATAACAGGAAGCTGTTATGACCTCACCACGTGACTAAGGGCTGCCGAGGTCAAGGTCACTATACTATAGAGGGTGAATTAACGGAATATATCAGTAACTTTGTAACGTAAATGATTTTTGACTTTGACTTTGAAATGTTTATTTGTAGTATCACTACTTTACGATGGATTACTGAAGGGGGAAGGAAGATTGCTAAGAGTATATATGTTGCGTGGATCTACGTTCCGGCATATAAAGGTTAATCTATACTTAAGCACATCTATTTAGCTCGTTCTGCACTGTTCTCCCATACCCTATGAACGCAATGTATACAAAAAAAATTGTAAAACTCATTTTTAAAAAGAGGAACCGTGGAGTTTCTTGTCCTTCTTCTCCACAGGAATGAATCAGAATCAGAATCAGAATGACTTTCCGAACGGGTAGCAGTTTTAAGTAATCGATAGCTTTTAGTTTTTTTGACTATTCATAAGTACGGACGGACGGACGACGGACGTACGGGACGGACGATTTAGCGCAGTGGTTAAGAGCTTAAGTCGCTCCGCCCACTGTGTCTAATAGTCGCGGGTTCTATTCCCGCACGGGACAAATCTTTGTGTGATCCACAATTATTTGTTCCGGTCTGGGTATGTGTGTGTGTGTGTGTGTTCATGTTTGTAAACGCACCCAAGACACAGGAATTAATCCTAGTGTGGGGCTTTATTACAAAAAGAAATAAAGAAAAAAAAGAAAGTAAAGTACTTTTTGGTCTACGTGAATAAAAATGTTTCATTATGATATGTTGATAATTTGGAAGTCTCGAAGCTGCCTCCACCGCACTAGACTGATTTGATTGAGAAAAAATGTGAAATTTACGAATTGGAAGTGCCCTTGCAGTATTTATTAATACAAAATAAATGCGAATATGATGATGAGAGTGGAGGAAGCCAAACAGGCCTGTAAGTAAAGAACCTGTTGGAACTCTGTACTCTCTGCCTACCACGCAAGGGATCTGGCGTAATAATAAGTTTCTGCCGCCGAAGCAACAGTGTTATGTGGCCTGTCTGTTTGAGAACTGTCGTCTCTCATCAGACCCAGCCAGTTTCAATTCACGTTAATTATAGTAAATTATTACGACCGGTGGACGCTTAAGCAGGGTTACTCGTTTATAGTGTTACCATGAGTGGAATTACACGTTAGAAATGTATTAATTTCAATTTAAAAATACCTTTTTAAAAACAAGCTTTTATAGCAAGGGCTTTTAGCATTAACATCAACGGCGAATACATCTCACACTTTCGGGTTGCCGATGATATCGCCATCGTGGCAGAGTCACTGGAACAGTTAAGCGAAATGCTGCATAGCCTAAATGGAGCCTCTCGAGGTGTCGGTCTCGGCATTAACTTGGATAAAACCAAGATCATGTTTAATGAACATGTCACGCCGGGACCGATCTACGTCGATGGTTTGATGCTCGAAGTTGTTCGGGAGTATGTCTACCTTGGACAAGTTGTCCAATTTGGTAGAAACAACTACGAGAAAGAAATCAACCGCAGAATCCAATTGGGTTGGGCAGCATTTGGCAAACTACGTCACGTTTTCTCTTCGCCTATACCGCAATGCCTTAAGACTAAAGCCTATAACCAATGCGTCCTACCTGTTATAACTTTCGGGCCGAGACGAAGCCACTCACAGTGGGACTAGTCCACAAATACAAAGTCGCACAGCGGGCTATGGAGCGAACTATGCTCAGCGTCTCTTTGCAGGATAAAATTCGTAAAGAGGCAATCCGAAATAGAACACACAGTGGCAATGGGCTGGTCACATCTGCAGAAGAACGGACGGCCGATGGAGCAAGCGTGTCCTAGAGTGGAGACCGCGACTTGGTAAGCGTTAGGTAGGACGGCCCCCAGCTAGATGGACAGACGACCTCAAAAAGGTCGCTGGGACAGACTAGATGCGGAAGGCGGAGGAACGTGTGCAATGGCGCGTGTTAGGAGTGGCCTATGTCCAGCAGTGGACTGCGATAGGCTGTTTGATTAATTGATTTTATAGCAAATACAACGAATATATATTGCTTATTTCCGGCTCCATCGTCAGACCTTGGACACCATCCGTGTCTCAAGTACTCGTCAAGACAAATCCAAGGAGCCCAAACACGGGGGAGTTATATTGAGTAGTTGGGTGGTTCCATTGGCCACCTTTCAGCATCATCATCCAATCCTGAACACTATCTAGTTGTATAGTACTTGTCAATACCAATCTAACAAGCCTAAACACGAGGGGGTTACGTTGTATAGTTCACATGTTCCTATGGCCACCTTCCGTCTCCAGCATCAGACCAGAATTGTCACCGACTTTACAAACGTATGCCAAATTTCAGAGTAGGAGAAGCCAGAGAGGCATGTAAGGAAAGAACATGTTGGAAGTCTGTACTCTCTGCCTACCCCGCAAGGGATCTGGCATGATTATATAGATAGATTATAATCCCCAAGCGGGGGTGGCAGAGGTGTACTAAGTACAACCACGTTTCGCCGACGATGTTAGGTCCCATGTAATAGAGTGCGAGCCTATTTCCATATACCGGGCACAATTCCCGACTCCGGACTCATACTGGCAAGTTTTTCGTTAGAAAAACTACATTTGTCCGACCTAGGATTTGAACGCAGAACCTCCTGATCATAAAGCGATATGCTTTGCCATTAGACCAACGAGGCAGTCAATATGTAGATAGAGATAGATAGATTATAATCCCCAAGCGGAGGTGGCAGAGGTATACAGTGATCACTAGTTTAAGGCATTATTCAATGATTTATTTAATTATAGGATCAATAAATTGATCGTGTCTTATTTGAAGGGCAAATCAAGGGTCTCCGTAACCGGCGAGCGTGTATGAGACGAACTATGAGAGTGAAGGAAGCCAGAGAGGTATGTAAGGAAAGAAACTGTTGGACCTCTGTACTCTCTGCCTATCCCAGCAAGGGATCGGGCGTGACGATTGGTTAAACTTTATATTATTAAATTAATTATTTCCTCAACTGAACCCGCGAAGGTTTTTTTGTAATTTCTAAGCGGGTCGAGATAGTGAAATTTAAAATAAATTACTTTTAGCTTTCATCACCTCATCCTACTTTTAGTTTTCGTGCAAAAAGTACATTCAGTTGAATACACTGTAAAATGGTTGTACTCATGGCAAGAACATTTGTACAAAACTGAAATATTAGAGATGAAAAAGAAATTATAGATAGTTACAAAGTTGGTTCGTTGGATTTCAAGTTGGTTTTATTTTAAAGTACCAGGAAAGCATAAATTACCAGCAGCCAGAGGTTCCTCTCTGGCTGCCGGTATTGTTATGGAGGGAGGTATTTGCCCAATGGAGCGACGATAAAGACTGGTTAGAAAAAAAATGTTTCGTTGTACAGGACCAACTTTGTAACTATCTATAATTTCTTTTTCATCTATATTATTTCTGTATTGTTCAAATTTTCTTGCCATGAGTACAAACTTTTAACACACATCTGACTGTACTTTTTGGACGAAAACTAAGAGTGGGATGAGTTGATGGAAGCAAAAAGTAATTTATTTTAAATTTCACTATCTCGACCCGCGTAGGTTTTTACAAAAAAACCTTCGCGGGTTTAGTTGAGGAAATAATTAATTTAATAATATAAAGTTTAACCAACTGACCCACGTGGGACGAGACTTATCGGGTGAGATAGTGAGTAACCCTTCTTTCTCATCTTTCATCTTTACGCCGATACTATCTTTCATACCTACTCGCTTAACCTACAATAATCCGCGATGACATCCGAAATATTGTTTTAGCCGATCGCTGGTGTAAACCTGACGATGTTAAGTCCTTAGGGGACGAGCCTATTATCATTATACCGGGCACAATACCAGACTCCGAACTGATACTGGGATTTTATCTATACAAAAATGATATTTTTGCCCGATCTAAGACCTGACATTTTGACACCTAACACTATCTACACATCTGCTGCAGTCACTGCTCTATATACCTACCTTTACACAACCGTGTACCACATTAGATATTCTGCTCGTACAAACGTGTGATAAAGTATATAAATAGAAATTTGTTCACAGTTCTGAAATAGACTCGAAACGGCCTGTGACAAAGTCAAGGTGTAGATGATTCAATACATTAGTAAGTAGGGTAAATGTCGTCGTTCACGGCCAGGTAGGCATGGCGATTTAGAATAGATAATCAAAACTTCGATTTTCGAGTCAAATAATCTATTATTTTAATCGATCTGATTTCTACTGAATCGATACAAAATCCCTGTAATCGGGTTGATTCAAGTTACATAATAAACTAACTGTCTTACGCGGCTGCGCACGCGCTTACTTTGTAATATCTTTATATATTATTACTGAGATAGCAGTGATAGCCTAGTGGTTAGACCGCTGGACTTCAAAGTTAGAGGTCTCCGGTTCAAACCCAAGCACACACCTCTGTCTTTTCGAAAGCATGTGCGTATTGAAAATTAAATATCACTTGCTTTAACGGTGAAAACCATCGTGAGGAAACCTGCATGCCTGAGAGCTTCTCGAAGGTGTGTGAAGTTCGCCAACCTACACTGGGCCAGAGTGGTAGACTATGGCCTAAACCCTCTCAGTTTGAGTGGCGGCCCGTGCCCACCGGTGGGGCAGTTTCTTAACAGGGCTAATATTAATATTTATTATTAATGATACAATATTACTTCTGGATAATTTAGCTTTCTTACGTTGAAGGAATTATTAAAATCGGTTCAGTAGTTTCTAAGTTTATCAATTATAATTTGGTTAATGATCGGCTAAAGTTTTGAAAGATTATGATAGTTTGAAAATCTGCTTGAGTGTAGAGGTGATGAGGCAACTATAGGTATGCTATTGGAGCCCACACACTGAAACAGCGATGCAGGCGATGAAATTACTGAAGACGAAATAGTAAAAGCCATGAAAAATATAGCTCGCAGACTCAGTAAGCTAAAGTGGCAATGGGGTGGTCACATCTGCAGAAGGACCGACGGCCGATAGAGCAAGCGTGTCCTAGAGTGGAGACCGCGACTTGGTAAGCGTAAGGTAGGACGGCCCCCAGCTAGATGGACCGACGACCTCAAAAAGGTCGCTGGGACAGACTGGATGCGGAAGGCGGAGGACCGTGTGCAATGGCGCGTGTTAGGAGAGGCCTATGTCCAGCAGTGGACTACGATAGGCTGATTGATTGATTGATGAAAAATATGAAATCTGAAGGTATCTGTGGAAGTGCTGAGAGTGCTGTCCGTGCTTGCTGGAAACCTTCGGCTTCGGCCAAAACTACTGAGTAGTTTGGGAGATTATAATGTATGTTTAGATGTGGATTTCATAAATGAATAAAAAAAACTTCGGCCCTGTTTGGCCGGAGGATTGGCCGAAGTTGGTATAATTTGCCGAAGATGGCCCAAGCCGAAGTCAAAGTTGAAGCTTCGGTCGGACACTATTTAATTTGAAATTCAATTTCACAGTGATTTTTCACAAAATACCAATAACCTCGAAATAGCTAGCATGACGACTAAACCAATGACGTGGCCATTATCTACGTCTATATGTAAAAAATAACACGGAAATACTACAAGGACGTGATAATACTATAATATGCCACGCGACCAATGAAATAACTAACACCTCACCTTGACATATGAAAAATATTGCACTTTCACATGGCGGAATATAACCACAGATTTACAATTATCGAAGGCTTGGTTCGGTGGTTAAGAGCTTAAGCCCCCCATCCCCCCCCCCCCCACCCCTATGGATCGAGTAGACGCGGGTTCGATCCCTGTAAGGGACAAATCTTTGTGTGATCTACAAATATTTGTCTCGGTCTGGGTGTTTTTGACCACGATACAGGAATGATTTCTAGTGTGGGACTGGTTTTTTTTTTAAATAACGAAGACTTAAAATTAACTCACTTGCGTGGTAGTATGCAAGACAGTGGACATGTCAAAGGGCAATACGAGCATATACAGCTTCTTGTCATTTCCATGACTACTTTTCTACTCGTGAGAATCTTATGGGTTTACCACAGCAGTATTGTTGTTGTAATCTTACTATGCCGTCAGAAAGAAGAGAAGATATACACTGTGTATATCCGCCTCTTTCTCACAACATAATAAGATTAAAACAATACTGCTAAAGTATAAATTCTTCAAACGAAGGTATATTCTTAAAAATACCACAGACGATAACAGGTGTTTTTACCCTAAAACATTATTATTGTATTGATTCATTCATTAACACGTTCTCTGTCATTTTGGTTGTTTCAACGAACTGTGGATGACTACAGCTTATTCAGAGAGCTGTCGAAATTCTACTGGTAACAGACAAATCTATCCGTAAGTTAAATATAAAAACCATTAGTAGCAAATAATAGCAAGCGGGACATAACAATCGCTCTTAGCGTATTAAAAGTCACAGCCTCAGAAATTTCACATGTGAATTTACTGTGAATTATATTTTGAACAAATGAAAATTAATTAAAAATTAGCAATCATTTGTGAGTGCTAAAGTCTTCAACTAGTATAATATAATTTCATGAAATAAAAGATAATTAATAGTAGCAAGGTGGAGAATGTTTTTTTTTTTTCATTTTTCATCTTGACATATTGTTAGTAAACAAAAAAACATTTGTAATAATACCTCTGCGGTAATATACCACAGATGTTAGCAGATGTTCTTACCCTAAAACATTAGTATTGTATTGATACATTCATTTCCAAAATTGTCTGACCTTAATGTTGTTACAACCAACTATAGATGACTACGAGGGTTATTCAGAGAGCTGTCAAAATCCAACTTGTAGGAAACAAAACTTTCCGTAAGTTATATATTACTACTGGCCGTTAATAGCAAATATTAGCATGTACGACGCTACTTTACAACAGCTCTTAGAAAACAAAATAGCATGTGAAATTTCACATGTATAATTATTGTAAAATAAAATAAAATTTCAACAAATGAAAATTAATTTGAAGTAGCATCAATTTGCAAACAAGGCAGTGATAGCGTAGTGGTTAGACCGTTAGACTGCAAAGTCAAAGGTCTCGAGTTCAAACCCAGGCACGCACCTCTGTCTTTTCAAAAGCATGTGCGTATTAAAAATTAACTATCACTCGCTTTAACGGTGAAGGAAAACATCGTGAGGAAACCTGCATGCCTAAGAGTTTCTCGAAGGTGTGTGAAGTTCGCCAACCCGCACTGGGCCAGCGTGGTGGACTATGGCCTAAACCCTCTCAGTGTGAGAGGAGGCCCGTGCCCAACGGTGGGACAGTTTCTTAACAGGGCTAATATTATATTATTTATAGTTTTGACAACTTTTTCGTAGCCTGTGTCCGGCTTTCACTAGTAGTACAGTGATTATCCAGCTTTATTTCTCGGACTCGTTTTAAAATACCAAATGACTCAAATGACATACAAATTTAACTTTAGAAACATAACACAGCGGGTTAATATAGATAAAGATCACCTGCTTATTTGTGTAAAGTTTATAGCTTTATTATTATGCTGTCCCACTTCAAATATTTCGTACAAGTGTTTCGTAGCCTGTGTCCGGCTTTCGCAAGTATATCTTGATTGTCCGGCTTGGACTCGTCTTAAAATACCAAATGATTCACATACAATTTCAACCTTAGAATTATAACCATTCGTAATTGGCTGCGGGTTTCTGAGAAATCGTTAATGTACAAGATAGATTTCCACATGTAATTAGAGTGCCAAGTCGCAGCTTGTTATACCAGCCACCTCGCTTTGCAAATATAAGCGGGATTAGGGTTGCCAAAACCTATTCCGCCATATCATCTGGCAACATTGTAGAGGGACCTTAGGGGTCATGGAAGCGAGGGCCGGGAGCCCTAAGTGTCCTTTGCGCGCAACCGTAAGGGGGACGGCAGCGAAATGTGGCCATACCGAAGCGAGTCCTGGTCTCTTTCCCCGAAGGTCAAGACTTAGGAGTTTATCACAGTGGAATGCCGGGTCCCATCCCCATCTGAAGAGTCAATACCAGCCACCGTGAGGTTTTTAATCGGTAGTAGTTTGACACGTCCCGCAAGCTCCCTTCTTTGCTTGCAACAATTGTGAATTTTTTTTTCCTAAACAATAAAGTTAGGCCATTGTGCCGTGAAAACCTTTTACTATCGGCGCATTTAAAGCATGGGATTAGAAATGGCGGCACATCGAGGCTTGTCCTCTCCACATACAGAACTTAAAGCGACAAAAACTATAAAAACTTTGTATCCTTATAATGGGAATAACGTTTTTATATTAATGAATTCGTTATGTCAGTTAATTTGGATATTTTCAGTTATTGTACAAGATCTTATTGGTATTGTGAAATCAATTTATCTACTTGCGTGTATGAGACGAACTATGAGAGTAGAGGAGGCCAGAGCGGTATGTAAGGAAAGAGCCTGTTGGAACTCTGTACTCTCTGCCTACCTCGTAAGGGATCTGGCGTGATGATATAGATAGATAGATAGATAGAATTTATCTACTTAATTAAATTTGATAGGAAGGTACATTAATTTACAAATAATATTTACGTTTAGTACTTTAATCATGACACTAGGATATAAATAAAACAATTTATTAATTTAAATAAGGGAAGTAAAACCAGACTAAGACTAAGCACGAACAACGCAACATGAAAGTGATTTTTTTTTGTGCTGTCGCTACCGACGAGTGTGAATATAGACAGCGATAGTGTGCGTGCGAGAGGTGAATAGAATCTGCGCGCATACTTCCTTTTTAATAACTACACATATTTGTTAAAAACAGAAAAGCGTTTTTAACGCACATAACTTTTATATGAAAAAGCGGTGGCATAAAAGGGTTCCACCTAAATCTAGCACTCATCAAATACGAAACATAACGATCAAAATGTATAAAATGCAGTTTTTTATAAATGTTTTTGGTATTGATAAGTACCTGTCTTAGGTTTTGCGCATCAACGCTTACATCCTTTATTTAGTTCAGTTCTAGCTCTCGCGTTTAGAACGAAATGACCCCGCTGTTTCTATGACGCTGTGGCCGAGTTGCGCACGCGCTCCTCCCCTCGTAGGGAGGGGGGAGGCAGCGATGAATGGCGTCGCGTGAGACAGCGCGGCGGCTTATAAACGAATCAAAGTATGTATGTGAAGGATTTTTAGATATTTTCCTGTTATTCATTTAAATCATGCGATAAAATAATCAGTACAATGATGTGTCGATGATGTTTATAGAACAGACCTTTTTTCGCCTCGCAGGCCTCGAGGGAAGCTAGCGGGGCGTGTCGGACCCCTATCGACTAAAAACCCCATGGTAGCCGCCATCGACACTTTAGCGGGGCTCCGGGATTTTTTATTTATGACATTATGCCATCGTCACGTTCCTCTTGTAGCGAACAGGAGGCAGAAAGTACAGGGTTCCAACGGGTTTTTCCCTGCAGACCTCTCTGGCTTTCTCCACTCTCATAGTTCATCTCATACACGCTCGCGGTTACGGAGACTCTTGTGACTCTTCTGACATATCCAATTTTCGCCGTAAAACTGCGAGCGAAGCTTAGAGAATAAAATCGTGACGGTGTTTACATCACAAAAAGTTCTATCTATCTATATCATCACGCCAGATCCCTTGCGGGGTAGGCAAAGAGTACAGAGTTCCAACAGGTTCTTTCCTTACAGACCTCTCTGGCTTCCTCCAATTTCATCATTCGTGTCATACACGCTCGCCGGTTACGGAGACTCTTGACTTACCCTTCAGATAAGACACGGTCTATTTGGTTATGGTGAGACAGTCTGCAGAGCAGTGATAGCCTAGTGGTTAGACCGTTGGACGGCAAAGTCAGAGGTCTCTGGTTCAAACCCAGGCACGTACCTCTGTCTTTTCGAAAGCATGTGCGTATGAAAAATTAACAATCACTTGCTTTAACGAGGAAGGAAAACATCGTGAGGAAACCTGCATGCTTAAGAGGCTTTTTTTAAAAAAAAACGTAGCCCCACACTACGATTTATTCCTGTATCGCGGGTGCGTTTACAAACATGAAAATTCACATACACATATACCCAGACCGGAACAAATAATTGTGGATCACACAAAGATTTGTCCCGTGCGGGAATCGAACCCGCGAATTAGACACAGTGGGCGGAGCGGCTTAAGCTCTTAACCACTGCGCTAAATCGGCCGTCTCGAAGGAGTGTGAAGTTCTCCAACCCGCACTGGGCCAGCGTGGTGGACTATAGCCTAAACCCTCTCAGTTTGAGAGAAGGCCCGTGCTTAACGGTGGGACAGTTTCTTAACAGGGCTAATATTATTAAGATAGTCTAGGTCTTAAATCACCCCCCTCCCTGCACCAACATCCGCAGGGGGGCCCTTGGGGTCGTGGGATATTGGGGCGGGGGCCCTAAGCGTCCTTCACGCGCGACCCCGAGGAGGACGGCAGCGTGGTGTGGCCCATGCCGCCGTGAGTACCGTGACGGTGCAGGGCAGGAGCGGATCCATAGGCTCCCCCCCCCGAAGACGGGCTCTTCGGAGCACGACACAGAGGGGCACCGGTGCGTTCCTAACGGAGATCCCGGAGCCCTTCCCTGAAGTTTCGATGCCGGTCATCGTGGGGTTTTAGTCGGTTAGAGTCCGACATGCCCCGCCAGCTTCCCCCGAGGCTGGCGGAAGTCCAAGAGGACTTCCCCACGTTAAAAAAAAAAGGTCTTAGATCACAAAAAAGTTGTTTTCTCCAAACTTGAAAATAACGCCATCATGTAACACTTATCCGGAAACCTTGACAGCGAGTCTGACTCGCACTTGACCGCATCACATTTTTCACATTATTTACACACTAGTAAAATTTTCCACAACAAATAACAATATAATTCGTGATAATGATAATATTGCTAATCTCACGTGAAACGATAAAATGTGGCCCGCACACATACAACCGCGTAGATAACTCTGGTAATATTAATTTTAGAAAGAACTAGTGACCCGCCCCGGCTTCGCACGGGTGAATTATACACAAACTATCTATCTATTCATCTATATCATCACGCCAGATCCCTTGCGGGGTAGGCAAAGAGTACAGAGTTCCAACAGGTTCTTTCCTTACATACCTCTCCGGCTTCCTCCACTCTCATAATTCGTCTCATACACGCTCGCCGGTTACGGAGACTCTTGACTTTTCCTTCAGATAAGACTCGGTCTATTTGGTCGTGGTAGGATAGTCTAGGTCTTCCCCGGTCTATACATATAAACCTTCCTCTTAAATCACCCCGTCCATTGGTGAAAACTGTATGAAAATCCGTTCGCTAGTTATTGTGTTTATCGCGTTCAGACAGACAGCCAGACACACGCGACGAGGAATCTTTGTTTTTAACTGATTTAAAAAACCTAAAAAAAAAAGGTAAACCGACTGCAAAAGGCAAAAAATAATGGTTGGTGCAGTCGGTTACATGGCACCGACTTCAAATAATTTATTTTTTGCTTTTTGAAGTAGGTTTACCTTTTTTTTTAAAGTTTTTATTTTACAATTTTATGTGACGAGTGAATTATTTTGTAATATTTATATACCGATATTATATTATTTTGCTGAGTTGTACAGTAAGGTACCTACAGGATTAATATAATGACTATAATAACGTAATCTATACATTCGTGCTGTTCGCCGTTAAGGAGTTCCCTCTTGTATCTTCAAAGTCCAAGGTCCAATACCAATAACTATAAAATAGGACCACCTCAAAACTATACTGAACCCAATGCAAAAAGAATCATCAAAATCGGTTCATAAGCAACGGAGTTATAAAAAAGGATGAATTATGAACCTCCTTTTTTGAAGTTGGCTAATATACTGCTTAGTTCTATAGTAGGGTACCTATAGGAGTTACGTAATACCCATAATATCTCAATTTACACATGCCTATTGTTTGTCGTTAAGGAGTTCCTTGGTATATCTTCTAAGTCCAAGGTCCAATGCCAATGAAATTAAAATGGGACCACCTTGGAGCTATACTGAACCCAATGCAAAAAAATCGGTCCACAATTTTTTTTTTTTTTAAACCGAGCCCCACACTAGGATTTATTCCTTGTGTGTGTGTGTGTGTGTGTGTGTGAATAATGTACGCTGTTGGCCGCGAGGCCTGTACAGCTTCACCGGACTTAAAGGCGAGCGTGCAACTACTACGCTCTAGCCCAGCCAGAAGGGCAAGAGGCGACATACTTGGTTGGGACAGTCGCTGTAGGGGGACGGGTGCACTACTAAGTGCACCGGTCAACCGCCGGCTATGGGAGGGGATCTACTACTACGTCGTTGTCGTCGCCCGTATTCTGAGCGGAAAGAAGGGATGACAAAGCATCGGGGGGGTCGGTGAGAACATGTCGCGGCCGGCGGTGGCGGCAGGGGTCGGGGGGCAGATCGTAGTCGGCGGTGGCTACGATTAACGGATTCGCATGGGCAGATGCGTTCGCGAAGTGACGTGTTGACGCCTTTTTAATAAAGGCGCGAATAGGTTCGATTTATTCCTGAATCGCGGGTGCGTTTACAAACATGAAAATTCACATACACAAATACCCAGACCGGAACAAATAATTGAGGATCACACAAAGATTTGTCCCGTGCTGGAATCGAACCCGCGACTATTAGACACAGTGGGCGGAGCGGCTTAAGCTCTTAACCACTGCGCTAAATCGTCCGTCGATGAACATCGCTGAACATACATAAAAAAAAGAATAAAAAAAAGCATATATACAACCGAACATAGAACCTCCTCCTTTTTGAAGTCTGATAAAAAGGGGGAGGTTCTATGTTCGTCTGTATGTATGCTTTTTATTATGTATGTTCACCGATATCGATATGTTTTTAACCGACTTCAAAAAGGAGAAGGTTCTATGTTCGGTTGTAATTTCTGCACTTTGAAGATACACCAGGGAATTCCTTAACGACAAATGACACGAATCTGTATATTGAGTTATTATAAGTATTGTGTTAAGCTACAAGAAAGTAGACTCCGTTGGTATGGCCACATAAAGAGAAGACCTCCCGATTATGTGGGTAATATTACGGCCAATCTAAACCTATCAGGGCCCAGACCCAGAGGACGGCCAAAAATAAGATGGGCAGATGTCGTCAAGAAAGACCTGTGTATCTGCAATGCCTCCGAACACGACACGTCCGACAGAGCGAAGTGGAAGAAGAAAATTAAGAAGGCAGACCCCACCATCAGATGGGAATAATAATTGCCAAGGAGAGAGAGAGAGAGAGAGAGAGAGAAAGTGTTAATCCTATACCCTACCATAAAACTAATCAGAATATTAACCGACTACAAATAAGGAGGACTACAATTCTTGTTTTTTATGACGTCATTATTTATGAACTGATTTTGATGATTCTTTTAGCGTTGGGTTTAGTATAGTTTCGTGGTAGTCTCATTTTAATGAAATCATTATTGAACCTTAGGCCTCTGACACGCAGTCAGCGGGAGCGGGGCGGTGGCGGTGGCGGCGCGGGGAGCGGCGCGTTTCAATGCATACATTTATATGGAACTGGCCTCGAAGGCAGCGGCGCGGGGAGCGGGCGGTACCAATCTAGCGGTGCCCGCGCGTCTGCATTGACGTAGTGTTGAGTTGCAGTATTCTTTTTTTGCTTTTTAACGACCGAAGTTTCAAAATGCCCGCCGACGTGTTGGAGCAAATTAATACAATGATTTTTATAGAATTTGATTTGATAGATTTGCTTCCTCGCCCGGTTGTAGGAATTTACATCTTCTTTTGGCCACAATAAATCAAACTTTAGGAAGAAATTAGCATCATAAAGATGTTGTCGTCGCTGTTTATACATTTCGTTCGCGATCAAAGATACTAATTTCTCGTAACACAACACTACGCCGCTCTAACGCCGAGCGGTCTGCCCGCTGACTTCGAGACCGGGTACAGCGTTGCCGCGCCGCTCCCCGCGCCGCCGCCGCCGCCGTTCCGCTCCCGCTGACTTCGTGACCGAGGCCTTAGACATTGAAGATAAACTCAAACTCAAATAATTTATTTTGTATAAGCCCTGCGGGGGCGCTAACAAATAGTCAAATTAAATTTTTTTTAATCTAATTAAACTACGTATCTACCACCGGATCGGAACGCGGCCTCCACTGAGAAGATCCGGCGAAGAAACTCAGCGGGCTTGTCTTTTTATTTACTTCTCTTTCTATCCTTTTTTTTTAATCATACTGTGTGAATACAATGTTTAGGTTACAACTAAATAGTTTATGACCTAGTTCCAGTGTGATGCCTTACGATCGAGATCGATCTAATGTTATCTGTAAAGAGCGTCTAAAGGATTCCAGATGGAGCAGTTCCCACAAGCAGCACCCGTTCACGAGTATGACTGCTGGAACAGCCATCATTCTGCCGAGCCCAGTGGTTAGACCGTTGGACTGCAAAGTCAGAGGTCTCGGGTTCGAAACCTGCATGCCTGAGAGTTTCTCGAAGGTGTGTGAAGTTCGCGAACCCGCACTGGGCCAGCGTGGTGGACTATGGCCTAAACCCTCTCAGTTTGAGAGGAGGCCCGTGCCAACGGTGGGACAGTTTCTTAACATGGCTAATATTATTAATTTTATTATATTCCCGTGAATACAAATAATCATTGAGTGCATATGTTCTTAAATCTATCAAATAATATATGTCAATGTTAGCATTTCGCTTATCAAGAAACATGTGTTTTGATAAGATCCTCGTAATATTGTAACTAGGTAAAAATCTTGAATGAATCATTATATTTACATTCAGTAAATGATAAACATAACGGAGTTCTTGTCCCAATGCTGTTATATGGTAGCGAGAGCTGGGTATGTAAGAAGGAGAATGAAAGTAGCATAAATGCGGTAGAAATGCGAGCTCTGCGGAAGATGTGCGGAGTGAAGCTGACCGACCGCATTAGCAACAGCATAGTAAGACAGCGAGTAGGTATGAAAGATAGTATCGGTGTAAAGATGAGAAAGGGCATGCTCCGTTGGTTCGGGCATATAGAAAGAATGACAGAGGAAAGAATGACAAAACAGATATACAATGTGAAAGTGGAAGGATGCAGGTACCGGGGAAGACCTAGACTATCTTACCACGACCAAATAAACCGAGTCTTATCTGATGGAAAAGTCAAGAGTCTCCGTAACCGGCGAGCGTGTATGAGACGAACTATGAGAGTCGAGGAAGCCAAAGAGGTATGTAAGGAAAGAACCTGTTGGAACTCTGTACTCTCTGCCTACCCCGCAAGGGATCTGGCGTGAGGTTATAGATAGATAGATAGACAGTAAATGATATCAAAAAAATGTATCTATCAATATCATCACGCCAGATCCCTTGCAGGTTCGCCAGATCCCTTATATCAGCCGCTACCGCCGTCCGCGGCATGTTCTAATCGAACCTTTCGATGCCCTTACTTCCCTTCTTTTGAATACAGATACCGCACTCAGGATCAGACACCGACCTCGCCGGCGAGCTCGAAGAATCCCTTGGCCGCCGGCCGGTGCAGAGTACCTAGTATACGCCCTCCCCAAAACCGACTGCCCAAGCCGAGGCCGTTCCTCCTTGAGGCGCCCTTGAGCTAGTTGCCCCCTTGCCCTTCTGGCTCGAGCGTAGTGGTTGCACGCTCGCCCCTTATCCGGTAAAGCTGAAAAGGCCCCGCGGCCAACAGCGTAGATCGTTCACATACACACACTTTTGCAGGCAGAGAGTACAGAGTTCTGACAGGTTCTTTCCTTACCGACCTTTACGGACGATTTAGAGCAGTAATTAAGAGCTAAAGCCGCTACGCCCACTGTGTCTGATAGTCGCGGGTTCGATTCCCGCACGGGACAAATCTTTGTGTGATCCACAATTATTTGTTCCGGTCTGGGTATTTGCGTATGTGAATTTTCATGTTTGTAAACGCACCTTTTTACGACAATCGGCCGTCTATCTCTCATAATTCGTCTTATACACGCACACCGGTTACGAAGACATTATATTTTAAACTGTTGCCCCCCACACTAAGAATTGTTTTCGTATTGTGTGTTTACAACATGACATACACATACACAAATACTCGATTTAGTGAGCCGAGCTGAACCAAGCCGTTCGTCAATTAAGAAAATTATTAAGTAAAGTGTATTTATAACTGTATACTTCTGCCATTCTCCTCTCCTTTATTTTAAAAAAATAACGTAGACCAAAATTAAGAAAATTACTGTGTCGTGGCTGCGTTTAACAACATCTATCTATCTATATCATCACGCCAGATCCCTTACGGGGTAGGCAGAAAGTACAGAGTTCCAACAGGTTCTTTCGTTACATACCTCTCTGGCTTCCTCCACTCTCATAGTTCGTCTCATACACGCTCGCCGGTTACGGAGACTCCTGACTTGTCCTTCAGATAAGACCCGGTCAATTTGGTCATGGTAAGATAGTCTAGGTCTTCCCCGGTACCTACATCCTTCCACTTTCGCATTGTATATCTGTTTTGTCATTCTTTCTTCGGACATTCTTTCTATATGCCCGAACCAACGGAGCATGCCCTTTCTCATCTTTACACCGATACTATCTTTCATACCTATTCGCTTTCTTACTACGCTTAAAAACATATAATTCACATACACAAATACCCAGACCGAAACAAGCATTTGTGGGACACACAAAGATTTGTCCCGTGCGGAAATCGAACCGGCTAATATACAGTGGGCGGAGCTGCTTAAGTTCTTAACCACTGTACCAAGCCGACAGTTAATCATTGAATTAAGAATAGTTGCCTCGTTGGTCTGGTGGCAAAGCGCATCGCTTTGTGATCACGAGGTCCTGAGTTCAAATCCTAGGTCGGACAAATGTAGTTTTTCTAACGAAAAATTCTCATTATGAGTCCGTGGTCTGGAATTGTGCCCGATATATGGCAATAGGCTCGCCCCCTATTACATGGAAGCTAACATCATCGGCGAAATGTGGGTGTACTCAGTACACCTCTGCCAACCCCTCTGGGGAATATAGACGTGACGGTGTAAGAATAGTTTATTTATTACCGTACTAGTTTCTCCCCGCGACTTCGTCTACTTCAACTTTAGACAAGAACATTTTTCCGAGATAAAAAGTATCACACACACACACACACCGTCACGCCTATATTCCCCAAGCGGGGGTGGCAGAAGTGTACCGACGTTTCATCGTCGATGTTAGGTCCCATGTAACAGGGGGCGAGCCTATTGCCATATACCGGGCACAATTCCAGACTCCGGACTCGTACTGGGAAGTTTTCGTTAGAAAAACTACACTCGTCCGACCTAGGATTCGAACCCAGGACCTCGGGATCACAAAGCGATGCGCTTTGCCACCAGACCAACGAGGCAGTCATAAAAAGTATCCGTTGTGTAAATCCTGATAGTAAAGTATATTTGTGCCAAATTTCATCCAAATCCATTCAGCCGTTTTTGCGTCGTTGAGTAACGAACATCCAAACATACAAACTCACATTTATAATATTAGTAGGATACCATTGCCAAATTGCAAAATAAACGCACACAAATTCACAGGCAACAATTAGTTACAGATAAGATCATACGGGGTGCGTCCACTTCGTACCCTGCCAAAAATACACAGACTCGACGACTGATGAGTAAATCTTGTGTGAGATCTAGACACCGTTGATCACCTGACACTACGTTATGACATCATTTATCAGGTGTTTTCCTAAAGTGCGACTCGTGTTTATCATGTCATCTTTCTATGACTCTGTTATAACCACGCAAATAGGAGGAGATGGCGTATGTGTGAATGATCTACGCTGTTGGTCGCGGGGCCTTTACAGCTTCACCGGACGACAAGAGGGCGAGCGTGCAACCACTACGCTCGAACCAGAAGGGCAAGGGGGCAATTAGCTCAAGGGCGCCTCAAGGAGGAACGGCCTCGGCTTGGGCGGTCGCTATGGGTGAGGGCGTATACTAGGTGTCTCGCCGTGGTGCTCTGCACCGGCCGGCGGACAAGGTATTCGTCGACCTCGCCGGCGAGGTCGGTGTCTGATCCTGCTCGCGGTATCTGTATCCGAAAGGGATGTAAGGGCATCGGGAGGGTCGGTGAGAACAAGAGGAGATGACATTATTAGATTTCCCTATACAATCAAGCGTGTCACGTGAAGAGGACGTTACACCCCGCACAGTCTGTCATTCTCAGATAGATGGCAAATACAGAAATTATTTGCCATCTAGCTGAGAATGACAGACTGACGTTAACCAAGACACAGTGCACGGTTGCTTAGGCCGGCTTCTCTTTATATTTGCTTCATGGTTGGTAAAAATAACTTTTTAAGAACAAGCTTTTATAACAATAGAGATATCTTGTTAAGGGGTTTCTATGGCCTCCTTTTGGCTTCATCATCAGACCTTGCACACCATCAAAGCCTACAGTACTCGTCAAGACAAATCCAACGAGCCCAAACAGGGCGGGGTTATGTTAAGTAGTTGGGTGGTTCCATTGGCCACCTTTCGGCTTTATCATCAGACCATGAACACCATCTGGTTGTATATAACATGTAAATATCAATCCAAGAAGCCTAAACATGTGCGGGTTATGTTGTGTAGTTGACATGATCTATGGCTACCTTCCGACTCCATCATCAGACCAGATCTATGGTACTGATCGGCGAGAATCTTAGCAGGCTAGTCTTCAATAAATCAACCTTTGTGTCTCACTGTTGGACAACGGCCTTGTCTCACAAATCAAGGTGAGAGAGATGAGATAATACTCCGTGGTGCGGTGGAAGAGAATCTTTCTATAAATGTGTTATACTCACAGAAATCATAATAATAAAATACTAGAAGTGAAATAGCGAACAATTGAGTCCGAAACCACCGCCGCGTTGCCACACATGCACAGTTTGAAAACTAGAAGAAATATTTTCTGATGAATTGTATTATCTTAGGCCTCGGTCACGAAGTCAGCGGGAGCGGGGCGGCGGCGATGGCGGCGCAGGGAGCGGCGCGGCAACGCTGTACCCGGTCTCGAAGCCAGCGGGCAGATCGCATGGCGCTAGAGCGGCGTAGTGTTGTGTTACGAGAAACTAGACCGTCTTTGCTGTTCCATATTGGTGTTCTATCAAAAATCATTGTAATAATTTGCTCCAACACGTCGGCGGGCATTTTGAAACTTCGGTCGTTAAAAAGCAAAAAGAGAATACTACAACTCAACACTACGTCAATGCAGACGCGCGGGCACCGCTAGATTGGTACGCACCGCTCGTACGCCGCTCGCCGCCCGCTCCCCGCGCCGCTGCCTTCGAGGCCAGTTCCATATAAATGTATGCATTGAAACGCGCCGATCCCCGCGCCGCCGCCGCCACCGCCCCGCTCCCGCTGACTTCGTGTCCAAGGCCTTACAGTTACAAGTTTTGGGAAACTTTTATACCAAATTTAATCAAGAAAGAAAGAAATTTATTTGTCACAGCACAAGAGACACTTCAATAGTACATAAAAACAAACAGATCAAAGACTGTAACATTCAACCACAGAATGTTCTATAACTAATTGCTCAGTAATCTATAAATTAAGATTATCAGAAAAAATATATATTATCAGGCGAAAGACGTGCACTGCAGGACAAAGGCCTCCCCCAAAGATCGCCACGACGACCGGCTTTGTGCTGTACGCATCCAGCTTCTACCTGCGACCTTCACCGGGGCATCTCCACCTTGCGGGGGGCCTGCCCACACCACGTCTTCCGGTACGAGGTCGCCAGTCGAGAACTTTTCTGCCCCAACGGCCGTCAGTTCTACGAGCGATATTTCTCGCCCACTGCGACTTAAGTTTGGCAATTCTGAGAGCTATATTGGTGACTTTGGTTCTCCCGCGGATCTTCTCATTTCTGATTCAATCTCGCAGAGAAACTCCGAGCATAGCTCTTTCCATTGCCCTTGAGCCTTCTTATGAGGCCCATCGTGAGTGGCCATGTCTCAGTGCCGTAAGTCATCACTAGCAAAGACTTTTGTCTTGAGACACTGCGATATTTGGGACGAGAAGACATTACGTAGCTTCCCAAACGCTACTGAGCCGAGTTGGATTCGACGATTGACCTCTTTCTCGAAGTTGGACCTACCTAATTGGACTGTTTGTCCCAGGTATACATAATGGTCTACAACTTCGAGAGCAGAGTCTCCAACCTTCACAGGAGTGGGTATAAATATATATACAAAAAAACAAATACACATTTGAGTTTGTGTCACACGGCTGAGCTTTATAGGTATCCCAGGTCAGGCACAAGTGCTAGGCGCTGATTATCCTCTGGAACCTGCTAAGTCTTTAAATCGCTCTCCAGCTCAATCGATACGATACCACCTGCATGCAACGACTTCCTGCGATCTACACACGATCGTCGGTCCATCTAGCAGGCGGCCGTCCCAATTGTTTGCCAATAAGTTACAATTCTATGGTTATACCCGATTTAAATTATGCCACTGCCGCCACTTCCCGCACAAAGCATTGGGCAGTAAAAAGGTTTGAGAAGCATGAACATATTGTGTTATAGAATATATCACAAATACTTAAAAAAATAAATTAACTATCACTTGCGTCAACGGTGAAGGAAACCGGCATGCCTGAGTTTCTCGAAGGTGTGTGAAGTTCGCCAACCCGCACTGGGCCAGGGTGGTGGGGACTATGGCCTAAACCCTCTTAGTTTGAGAGGAGGCTCGAGCCCATCCGTGAGACAGTTTCTTAACAGAGCTAATAAAAAAACATATAATAAAGCAGTCCCCCCGCCGCGTGTCTCTGTCTGAACGGGATAAACTCTACCGAACCGATTTTTAAACGGTTTCCACCAAACGGAGTGATTCAAGGGGAAGGTTTATGTGAATAATACACGCGTGCGAAGCCGGGGCGGGACACTAGTAGTTTATATTTAGACTAGACGAAGTACGGCATTTTCCTATGTTTACTGTGGAAAACAATCTTTTGGCAGCCGTCCCTTCCATTATATTGTATGAATCATATGAACTTTCCATTTGAATTACCACTGTTGCCAAAGCTTTAACGAACGATTTAGCGCAATGCTTAAGAGCTTAAGTCGCTTTGCCCACTGTGTCTAATATTCGCGATTTCGATTCCCGCAAGGGACAAATCTTTGTGTGACCCATGTTTGTTTCAGCGACTCAGGAATTGTTCCTAGAGTGGGGCTACGTTGAAGAAAGAACTTGATAGTGTAAAGTTGACGGTCTGAATAAGATCACAACCATCGGTGTTTTGAATTAGTTCGATCCAACCATGGCCAACGTGAGGACACGATAAATTGCCATACTTTGCTAAACTACCAGAATAAAAAGAAATAAAATCATCTGACAAATATAATAAATGTGAAAGTTTGTATGCTTAGATGTTTGGATGTTTTTTACTGTATCATGCAAAAAAGGGAGAATGGATTTGGAAGACCTTTGCCACACAAATAGTTTATTGCCTGGATTAACACATATGATACTTTTTATTCGGTTCGGGCATATAGAAAAATTGCCAGAAGAAAGAATGACAAAACAGATATACAATGCGAAAGTGGCAGGATGTAGGTACCGGGAAAGACCTAGACTATCTTCAACATCATCATCATCTCAGCCTATACTTGTCCACTGCTGAACATAGGCCTCCCCAATCGCTTTCCAGCGTAACCGGTCCGATGCCACCTGCATCCAACGATTTCCTGCGATTTTTACAAGATCGTCGGTCCATCTGGCAGGCGGTCGTCCCACGCTGCGCTTGCCAATACGTGGTCGCCACTCTAGAATCTTTCTGCCCCAACGCCCGTCCGATATTCGCGCTATGTGGTCCGCCCATTGCCACTTCAGCTTGCTAATCTTAAGGGCTATGTCGGTGACCTTGGTTCTTCTACGAATCCCCTCATTCCTGATTCGATCACGTAGAGAAACGCCGAGCATAGCTCTCTCCATATCTCGCTGAGCAACTCTGAGCTTTTTTATGAGATCTATAGTAAGAGACCACGTCTCATCATCACTAGTATCACACATTGACTATCTTACCATGACCAAATAGACCGTGTCTTATCTGAAGGGCAAGTCAAGAGTCTCCTTAACCGGCGAGTGTGTATGAGACGAACTATGAGAGTGGAGGAAGCCAGAAAGGTATGTAAGGAAAGAACCTGTTGGAACTCTGTACTCTCTGCCTACCCCGCGACGAGCTGGCGTGATGATATAGATAGATAGATACTTTTTATCCCGGAAAAATGTAAGGTTCCTGTCTAAAGTCAACACGGATGAAGTGTCGGATCCGTTATCTAGTATGTGTCGTAAATAGTTTCCGAACGAACCTTCGGCTTCAGTCACCATCGGCCCAAAAAACCACCTGCGGTCAAAACAAGCCGAAGGTGTTTAGCAAGCACCGTAATTGAATGTGTGTGTGTGCGTGTGTTTGAGTGATATACGCTGTTGGCCGTTAGGCCTTTACAGCTTCACCGGACTTAAGGGCGAGCGCGCAACCACAACGCTCGAGTCAGAAGGGCAAGGGGCCGACATACTCGAGGGCGCCTCAAGGAGGAACGGCCTCGGTTTGGACAGTCGCTACGGGGGGACGGGGTGTAATTAGTGCACCGGTAGGCGGGCTAGACTAGGGATCTACGACTTCGTCGTCGTCGTCCGTATCCGGAACCCAAAATTGAACGATCTATTCCGATTTACGACTTACGAATGCGTGAGAGCGGCACATTGCGGTGCGCCGGCCGCCCGCCGTTGCCAGTATATAAACAAAACAAGTTCGTCAATACATTCAACATAACTTTTAAAAAATTTAGCCAATCATGAACCACATTACTTAGGGTTACTTATTATATTAATGTACATGACTTACGGGACCGAGACGTGGACACTCACAGTGGGACTAGTCCACAAATTCAAAGTCGCACAGCGGGCTATGGAGCGAGCTATGCTCGGCGTCTCTTTGAAGGATAAAATTCGTAACGAGGTAATCCGACAAAGAACCAAAGTTACCGACATAGCTCGCAGACTCAGTAAGCTAAAGTGGCAATGGGCTGGTCACATCTGCAGAAGGACCGACGGCCGATGGAGCAAGCGTGTCTTAGAGTGGAGACCGTGACTTGGTAAGCATAAGGTAGGACGGCCCCCAGCTAGATGGACCGACGACCTCAAAGAGGTCGCTGGGACAGACTGGATGCGGGAGGCGGAGGACCGTGTGCAATGGCGCGTGTTAAAAGAGGCCTGTGTCCAGCAGTGGACTGCGAAAGGCTGATTGATTGATTGATTATATTAAACCTTCAGCTTCGGCCATAAATCTGCCTTCGGTCGGACACTAATCATAATATATCGATAGAGAGAGAATACTCCAGCACGCGAATGGTCTCGCATCCGTTCGCCCCGTTTTCACCCCTTGTTATTTAAAAGCGTCTTTTGCCCTATTTAACGGTACCCTTTCGCCCCTCAACACGGGGCGAACATACTTTTAATATTTATGAAGTACCCATTCGCCCCGCGTTTAATAAAAGCATTGTTCTTCAAAATAAATGTATATTGATTATAATCTGATTTTATTTCACTGTGATTACAATTTATTTTGAGTTGGTTGGAGTTTAAAAGTTTTTCCAGAACCGTAATTTGACATAGACTATAGAAGGGACGAACGGAACCATTTTAACTTTACAGGGGCGAACGGGTTTATTTAGGTTAACAGGGGCGAAACATACGAGACGACTGGGTGCGAGACCAGTGCAGTGCGGTGGAGGCAGGTTTGTGGCCACCTGCTGGTGAAACTTGGCAAGCCGCCTATTAGGCTTCCAACTTGTCCAAAAACACTTTGACCTATACTTCAATTGAGTGACTTATTGACCTAGTGGTAAATAATACGCGTAACAATCACGAGGTCCTGGTTTCAAATCCTAGGTCGGACAAAATGAGGGTTTCAATCGAAAAATTTTCATCGAACCTCTCGATGCCCTTACATCCCTTCTTTCGAATACAGATACCGCACACAGGATCAGACACTGACCTCGCCGGCGAGCTCGAAGAATCCCTTGCCCGCCGGCCAGTGCTGAGCAATACGGCGAGACACCTAGTATACGCCCTCCCCCATAGCGTCTGCCTAAGCCGAGGCCGTTCCTCCTTGAGGCGCCCTTGAGCTAGTTGTCCCCTTGCCCTTCTGGCTCGAGCTTAGTGGTTGCATGCTAGCCCTAATGTCTGGTGAAGCTGTAAAGGCCCCGCGGCCAAGTTTAGATCACTCACAAACACTAAAAAAAAAAAAACAGAAAAATATCTCGTATCAGTCCCGTCTGGTATTGTACCCGATCCAATGGCAATGGCTCACCCCTATTATATAGGACCTAGCTTCGAAAGGCACGTTTAGTCTTTGGTTCCACCTAATGTGGTAGTCGTTAAGCCAATTTGGAAGCCTTATAGGCGGCTTAATAAGTTCCAACAGCAGATGGCCACAAACCTGCCTCCGCCAATCCGGACTGGGCCCGCGTGCTGGAGTATGACCTAATCTCTCTCACCCCAATTTGTGAGAGGTCTTGCCCAGCAATGGGAAGGTACAGGCTGATACTACTATTATTTATTTTATATATAAGTAACCGATACGTTATTAAAAAAAATGCATCATTGATATATAATTAAGCCGGCAAAGCTGAAGTAGGTTTGGGCAGGACATGTCGTGCGTATGGATCCGCAAAGGTGGGCAAACATGGTCACGGTATGGACCCCTGAGGACGGTCACAGACGCCGTGGTCGGCCGAGACGAAGATGGCGTGACCACTTGGACACTTATCAAAATCAATCAATCAAAATATTTATTTCATTAAAAATCTAGAAATTAACAATGATATTGTGGTGACTTTCCTAGTAAGTATGAAATACCTGTAGCAGGAAGCCACCGCTCTTCCATCCCGTGTTTGCACATAGATTAAAATAAAACTATATTATAAATTAAATTAAATTAACTTTAAACATTAAATTAAACATCAAATTTATCTAATATAAAAGCATGCATATGTTTGTGTGTGTGTGTGTGTGTGTGTGTGTGTGTGTGTATGTGTGTGTAATTAAAACTCGTTATGGAGGGTCTACTTATGCGGGAAAGACATGGATATTACAGGCCCAGAACCGATTCGTGTGGGGACGTAAAGGGGAGGCCTTTGTCCAGCAGTGGTATACAGAATAGGCTATTTATATATTATCTTCACTAACAATCTTAACTTTATTTACTATTATTTTAAATATTCATAGCAATACTGCTTCGTTTGTCTGGTGGCAAAGCGCATCGCTTTGTGATGATGACGTCCTGAGTTCAAATCCTAGGTCGGACTTTTTCTATCAAAAACTTCCCAGTATGAGTCTGGAATTGTGCCCCGTATATGGCTAAAGGCTCGTCCTCTATTACATGGGACCTAACATCGTCGGCGAAAGTGGGTGTACGCAGTACACCTCTGCCACCCCCGCTTGGGGAATATAGGCGTGACGGGGTATATTTTTATTTATTTTATATAAATAGCTGTTGCGTTATTTAAAAAAATGATGTCATCAAAAGATAAGGTTCTCATGAGTGCAAGCTTGACCGTCAGTAAATATTTTTATATGTCGCCTATTTTTATATCCTGAAGTCATGTTTTTAGCAGTGATAGCCTAGTGGTTCGACCGTTGGACACAAAGTCAGAAATCTCGGTTTCAAGCCCAGGCACGCCCTCTGTCTTTTCGAAAGCATGTGCGTTTTAAAAATTAACTATCACTTGCTTTAACGGTGAAGGATAACATCGTGAGGAAACCTGCATGCCTAAGAGTTTCTCGAAGGTGTGTGAAGTTCGCCAACCCGCACTGGGCCAGCATGGTAGACTATGGCCTAAGCCCTCAGTTTGAGAGGAGGCCCGTGCCCAACGGTGGTACAGTTTCTTAACAGGCCTATTATTATTATTATTTTAAAATATGATTTAACAATAAAAATAAATTAATAGTAGAAGACATGTTTTAAAACGAGCTTTTATGCAGCGAGGAAATGGTAAAATTTAAGCGGCCAATCATGATTAACTTTAATAAGAAAGGAAAGAAGAGTTCAGAGAACGCAAAAATTATATAACCAAAAATGAACTTTATCTATCTATATCATCACGCCAGATCCCTTGCGGGGTAGGCAGAGAGTACAGAGTTCCAACAGGTTATTTCCTTACATACCTCTCTGGCTTCCACCACTCACATAGTTTGTCTCATACACGCTCGCCGATTACGGAGACTCTTGACTCTGTCTATTTGGTCATGGTAAGATAGTCTAGGTCTTCCCCGTACCTACATCCTTTTACTTTCGTATTGTATATCTGTTTTGTCATTCTTTCTTCAGACATTCTTTCTACATATATGCCCGAACCAACGGAGCATACCCTTTCACATTTTTACACCGATACTATATTTCATGCCTACTCGCTTTCTTACTACGCTGTTGCGAATACCGTCGCTCAGCTTCACTCCGCACATCTTCCGCAGAGCTCGCATTTCCACCGCATTTATCCTACTTTCATTCTCCTTCTTCGGGTAAAAAGTAAATGTGTAAACAAAATTTTATCGGTGGAAGAGTTCCTTAAGTAGCAATCCTGGTTGTGTAGAATCAGGTCATGCTTACAATAAAAATGCATTGTTATCGGAACTGAACCTACGTGTCAAAGGACATTGTTCTGCGCCCATACATGATTTGCCCCAGAACCAACAGCAATGAAAAAATACTTATATGATTTCAAATCACCCATAAATTCTCTTAAGGCATTTATTATTAAAGGGACACGCGGGAGAATCGCAATATTGCACAAAAAGTATTAGATTTTAAGGTTATAATTCAGTAGCCATTAATACATATGAGGTTATATTATGTGTTGACATTCAGTAAAGATGTCGGCGACTTCGATATAAGTACTTACAATACTTTGAAATATTCGTTTTAGATTGCAAATTGTCCGTTAGATACGGATACTTGCCATTATTTTAACAAAATAGATAAATAATGAAGGCATGGGTCAAATTTTTGTTGGTTCTGGGGCAATTTTTGACAATGTCCTTTCAACTCCGTAGGTCAAGAGGAAGGGTTCCAATTCATCTTGCAAGATTCGACTTAAACAAACATTGAAAGTCAAATAAAAGATTGTAATGATGTGATACATGAAAAGATAACATCCATCAGTTTTAGCTTGACCGTCGGTAAATATACTGAGTTCTTAGAATTACGCGAATATTACACATAAAATTAAAACTATTTTGCGGATTTGATATTAAAAAAAACATCCTAATTTCAATAGAGAAGATGGCTGGTAGCTTCCATCGATCGATATATATATATATATTTAAATCTAAAACCAAGCATTACACTGCAAGGCCTCAAGACACCGTGAGCTCATTCTGCGTAGATCGGACCAACGAAAATAATTAAGAAGCTTGAGGGTACCCCAAAACAACTATGCCTTTTGGACGTCTAACACCTCAGTCCTTCCCGTGACCATGGGTGCTGCAAGGCACTCGAAACGTCGGGAACTTAAAAATAAAAAAAAACCGCGATAAAATCCGAAAAAAAGTTTTATTTCACGTCGGTAAATATATTATATAGCAGTGATAGCCTAGTGGTTAGACCGTTGGACTGCAAAGTCAGAGGTCTCGGGTTCAAACCCAGGCACGCACCTCTGTCTTTTCGAAAACATGTGCGTATTTCAAAAATTAATTATCACTTGCTTTAACGGTGAAGGAAAACATCGTGAGGAAACCTGCATGCCTAAGAGTTTCTTGAAGGTGTGTGAAGTTCGCCAACCCGCACTGGGCCAGCGTGGTGGACTATGGCCTAAAACCCTCTCAGTTGGAGAGGAGGCCCGTGCCCAGCAGTGGGACAGTTTCTTAACAGGGCTAATATTATTTATTATTATTATAAATATATTTGTCACCTGCTTGATGCTCTGATATTAAGATTTAATTATAAAATTACTAGCCACCCGCCCCAGCTTCGCAAGGGTGAATTAAGGTTTAAGAATCTTTATTTCTCTTTAAGAATAACTCTAATTCAATTACAGAGAAATTAAAACTTAACAAAAATAAACTTAAGGTTAGCGTACAGAAATATGTTTTCGTTAAAATATTTTTATAAATCAAAAGTGGGTAGTCAAAGATGTTACGGTACAAAATGAACACAACAAACACGGATGTAAAGTTAGACTAGATGTGGCATTGAATGTGGTTTGCAATTATAAGAATTTTAGAATAGATTTGGAAAGAATATTTATTAACTTGTTTAGTTGAGAGGTTAAATGGTTATATTTGTATTAAGTGTATCTTTTTTTTTTTTTTTTTTTTTTCATATGTATGTTTTATTTATTTATTTATTATGTATATGTGTATCAGTTGAACGGTGACAGGTATTAGGCACAAATGCATGTCTCTGTTTAGTTACACGCATTTGTAACATGTAATTTTAATAGTTTTTTGAAACTAGTCATACTCTTGGCGTCTTTTATATCTTTCGGCAGCTTATTGTAAATATTAACACCTTCAAATTTAATATTCTTTTTTCCATAGTTTGTTCTGGGTGGGCGTAGAACGAGGTAACTTGCTCTCCGTAATTTCATTTTGTGTTCTTGCTGTTTTTTGGAAAAAGCTAATGTAGTATGAATTTCATTATTTAATATTTTGCGTATTAGTATGCATGTATAGTAGATGTATGTTTGTGTAATGTTCAATATTTTTGTGTCATCATATACTTTTTGTGGCGATTTTCGATAACCATAGTTAAATAAAATTTTTACTAGTTTATTTTGGGCTTTTTGTAATACACTTAGATTACTTTTAGCAGCGGTCCCCCAGATTTCTATTAGGTAATCAATGTGCGGTTTGACTAAAGAATTATAAATAAGGTATCGCACCTTCCGCGGAAGACATTTTCTTATACCGTGAAGAGCACCAGTTAGTGATATTAGCTTAGATTTGATATTTTCTATGTGTGGTTTCCAATTAAGATAGTTATCTAATATAATACCGAGGTATTTCTCTTTAGATTTTCTTTGTATTATTTGTTTGTCTATTTTAAGTTGTATATTATTGGGTATACGTTTATTTTTTGCCGCAAATATAACATAGTTTGTTTTAGTAGTATTAATAGTGAGCAAATTCGACTGAAACCAGTCATTTAGCAAATTCAAATCATCTAAAGCTTGAGGTATAATACATTCGATCGAATTTCCAAAGTAAAAAATACTTGTACCGTCTGCGTAAAGTGAAATATCTCCTTTGAGGTGGATTTGATAGATATCATTAATATAGATGAGGAATAACAATGGTCCTAAAATTGAGCCCTGGGGTACACCGTATGTAATAGGTTTAGGACAACTTTGGTCATATCCTATTTGGACTATTTGTCTGCGATTTTGTAGGTATGATTTAAATATGTCAAGTGCTGTACCTGTGATACCTATTTGAGCCAATTTCCTTACTAACAGATCAGGGCTGATAGTATCAAATGCTTTTTTAAGGTCGATGAAAATGCCTAACGCTATTTGTTTTTGATCAATTTTATTCTTTATTTTGGTAATAAGGTCAATTGTTGCCGAAAGTGTATTTGATTTGGGTCGAAAACCATATTGTTTAGAGTAAAAAAAGTTTTTACATTTTAAGAATGTATACAAACGATTATGAAGTACTTTTTCAAAAATTTTTGATATTGCCGGAAGCACAGAGATTGGTCGATAATTACAGGGATCAGACTTACTGCCAGATTTATGTACTGGAATAACTTTAGCGATTTTTAAACTATCCGGAAAAGAACCCTCTCGCAGACATAAGTTAATACTAGCTGTAAGTTCGGGAGCGATAATGTCTTTTACACATTTCAAAGATTTTGTACTAATGCCATCAATGCCAGAACCAGTATTTGCGTCTAAATTATCAATTATTTTAAGTATTTCGTCCGTGGTTGCTGGTATAAAGTGCTTTAATTCTGTTGTATTAATTAGTTTTAGATCTTGAATCGGACGGTTTTTATACTTGTCAGGGATTTCATTAGCCAGGGTTGAACCAACAGTTGAGAAATAGTAGTTAAAGTTTTCACAGATTTCCTTTTTGTCTGTTAGAACTACTGAATCATATTCCAGTTTTTCTGGCCCCAGCTTGTTTCTCACTTTATTTTTAGACAGATCATTGATCAAACTCCACATTTTTCGTGGTTTAGTCATATTGTCTTTAAAGTGTTTGTAGTAATATGCATTTTTCGTTGTCTGTATATTTTTGGTAACGTTAGCTTTTGCTTTCTCATATTCTTTCCTTAAATTTGTATCTGACATATTTGATTTAAATTTTAGCCATAGTAAGTTTCGATTATTTATATCATGTATGATTTCTTTTCTTATCCAATCTTGCCGTGGGGGGTTCAAATTTTTTGTTTTTATGACTTTACTTTTAGATAAACAATGTAGCAATTTTTCCTCTAATTTCTCATAAATAGGTTCTTCATCATTATATGTGGTTATGCTTTGTAAATATTCACAAAATTTGGTATAATCGACTGCAGTATATTCTACCTTTCTGATTGAGGCAGGTTGATAGCGTTTGATTTCTAGGAATATTTGCTTATGATCAGACATAGCAGATTCCATCATCACCATATGGAAGTTGTTATCGTTTAGATTAGAACTGACATGATCTAGTATAGTTTGAGTTGTTGTAGTTTCACGAGTACAGAACTTACGATCGATCTTATTCAGAATTTTGAAATTGTTTTCTTTTAATATTTCCTTATAAATCCGTGTAGGTCGGTCTGGGTTAAGTAGGTCGAAATTATAATCGCCAAAAACTACTGCTCTCCTCCTCTGCTGTAGTTGGTTGGAATATATTTCAAGGAAATTATTTACATTAGTCTTATCGGGTTTATAAATGACACCAATATCCAAACAAAACTTATTTACCCGTATCCAGAGATAGTGAATATTATCTATACAATGGTCTTCAATGAGGCTGTGCTTTATATTATTATGGATGAATATTGACACGCCACCTCCCCTTTTGTTTTGCCTAAAGTTATAATAGTGCGTGTAGCTCGGAATTTCAAGTCTTTTGGCCTCATCTTCATTTTTAATCCAGGTCTCGGAAAGTACTATAACATGTGTAGTAGTTGGAAGAGAAGCAATCACACATCTCAGCTCATCGAATTTTCCTGGCTTAAGGATACTACGAGCGTTAGCATAGAAGCACTTCAATGATTTTTTTGTACATCTTATATCAGTATAATTATGAGTAATTTGATGTGTTATTTTCTCTGAGGGGGTGATTAGTTTTTTGAAGGAGCGGGTAAAGTTTTAGATCTTTGTTCTGTAGATGTTATTATTTTTGGAATACCTTTAATATATTTGATAGTAAGATTTTTTTCTCCATCTGATGTACGTTTTTTGAGTTCTTCTTTTAAATTTTTCATGTATCTTCGTTGACAAGGAGTTTGATCGGAGTATATTTTGATATTTCCCATTCCTGAGTTCTGTCTGTTACGCAGTATTGCTTTGGCTATGTCTTCAGATTTGAAACTTACTTTAATTACACGGTCGTGGCCAGGTTTGTATTTTCCAAGACGAATAATTTTTTCCGGTTGGGTGCTTTCATGATGAAGGAGTTTTGTTATTTTTATGATTTCCTTCTTTTCATACTCATAACGTTCAGTTGACGATGTTATATTCGGCTCAGGAATTCCAGCGACTACTATATTTTTAGCACGAATTATACACACAAACCATCCTCTTGAATTACTCCGTCCATCCGATCTCGGTCTTGCACCTATTTGCGCCTTTATTAAAAAGGCGACAACCCGATATTTCGCGAACGAGTCCAATCGTAGAAATCTGCTAATCGTAGCCGCCGCCGACTACGAACCTAACTCCCCTTCTACCAGCCGCTACCGCCTTCCGCGGCATGTTCTCACCGACCCTCCCGATGCCCTTACATCCCTTATTTCCTGCGTCTGCCCTTACATACCGCACACAGGATCCGACACCGACCACCGATACACCAAGTATACGCCCTCCTCATAGCGACTGCCCAAGCCGAGGCCGTTCCTTCTTGCGGCGCCCTTGAACTAGTTGCCCCCTTGCCCTTTTGGCTCGAGCGTAGTGATTGCACGGTCGCCCTCTTGTCCAGTGAAGCTGTTCAAGCCCCGCGGCCAACAGCGTTGATCATTTACACACACAAATCCAACTAGGCCCTGACGTCATCGTGGTGGACATATTTACGTCGGTTTGTTTTTCTCAACTAGATGGCAAGCATAGAAGAGGGCGGGGTGTACCGTCCGTTTCACCCCGCGCCGCCCCGCGCAGTGACACGCTTGATTGTATAGGGAAATATTATATTTGCTTCGCGCTCTGAAAGTACTAATTCTTATAATTCTTTCATCAAAAACCGCTGAACGGATTTAGATTACCAGGATTAACATTTAGAACACTTTTCACCCCGGATAAGTATTAAGTTCCTGTTTAAAGTTAACGCGGACGAAGTCCCGGGCAGAAACTAGTACAGTATAATTTTTGAATACACCTGAAACCTCATGGCTGAGCGACGTTCCATGACGCTCCAAACCTCCGATGATGCTAAGTCCTATAGGCAGCTCAATGGACAGATATTGAAGTCCTTGCGACACGATTTACGGTCCTTCAATACAAGGCGTATTAAGGAGACCATAGTACAGAATAGGTCAGAGGTGCTCGGGAGATAGAGAGGTTCTATGAGCAGTTGTATAACTCAGTAGCTGAACCTGTTCTTAACTTGGTAAAAGATCCAAGAGCCAAACTAACCCGACACTACACTGAAGATATCCCGGACATCAGCCTGTACGAGATTAGGATTGCTCTCAAACAACTCGAAAACAACAAAGCGCCGCGCGAAGTCGGAATTACCGCAGAGCTTCTGAAAGCGGGCGGAAAGCCGGTACTTAGTCCTTTAGAGACTGTTTAATTCCATCTTCCTCGAAAACGCCGGAAGCATGGAACAGGGGTATGGTGGTCCTGTTTTTCAAGAAAGGTAATAACACTTTACTAAAGAATTATAGGCCCAACACACTGCTGAGCCATGTTTATAAGTTGTTTTCGAGAGTCATCACGAATCGTCTCGAACGCAGGCTTGATGACTTCCAGCCTCCCGAACAAGCCGGATTCGGAAAGGCTTTAGTACCATAGACCACATACATACATACGCTGCGGCAGATTATACAGGAGACTGAAGAGTATAATGGACCAGTATGCTTGGCGTTTGTAGACTATGAGAAAGCCTTCGATTCGATCGAGACTTGGGCGGTTCTTAGATCTCTCCAGCGACGCCGCATTGACTATCGGTACATCGAAGTGTTGAAGTTCTTGTATGTCACCATGCCACCATGTCAGTCCGAGTACAGGGGCAGTGGACGAAGGCGATCTCTATAAAAAGAGTAAGACAGAGAGTCGTCATTTCTCAGAAACTGTTTACGGCCACCTTAGAGGACGCCTTTAAGCTCTTAGAATGGCGAGGACTTGGCATCAACATCAATGGCGAATACATCACTCACCTTCGAATTGCCGATGACATTGTGGTCATGGCGAACTCGCTGGAGAGATCTAAGAACTGCCCAAGATCTAGGACGAATGCTCGGTGACCTCAACAGAGTATCTTAACAAGTGGGTCTTAAAATGAACATGGACAAAACGGAAATAATGTTTAACGTCCATTTCGTACCCATCGCACTCACCGTTGGGAAATCTACTCTTGAAGTTGTCGACGAATACATTTACCTGGGACAGGTAGTCCGGTTAGGTAGGTCCAACGTTGAGAGAGAGGTCAATTGACGAATCCAACTCGGCTGAGCAGCGTTCGGGAAACTGCGCAACATCTCATCCAAAATACTTCAGTGCCTCAAAACTAAATTTTTTAGTCAATGTGTGATGATATATGGATCAGAGACGTGGTCTCTTACTATAGATCTCATAAAAAAGCTCAGAGTTGCTCAACGAGCTATGGAGAGAGCTATGCTCGGTGTTTCTCTACGTGATCGAATCAGGAATGAGGAGATTCGTAGAAGAACCAAGGTCACCGACATAGCCCTTAAGATTAGCAAGCTGAAGTGGCAATGGGCGGGCCACATAGCGTGAAGATCGGACGGGCGTTGGGGTAGAAAGATTCTAGAGTGGACACCACGTATTGGCAAGCGCAGCGTGGGACGACCGCCTGCTAGATGGACCGACGATCTTGTGAAAATCGCAGGAATTCGTTGGATGCAGGTGGCATCGGACCGGTTACACTGGAAAGCAATTGGGGAGGCCTATGATCAGCAGTGGACAAGTATAGGCTGAGATGATGATTATAATTCTTGAAAAGAGTATTCTGGTGTAATACTTTTCTCACAGGACGCTATACTAGCACGTAAGACAAAACTGTTAAGTCATGGCTAAGGCGACAAAATCCGTGGCACACGTCTTGTCTTGGATGACGTGATGACTCCCATTTACCTCTATGACGTAAGCCAGGTCGCCATGGCGTCATGACTCTGAATTTGGTCAAAATAAACATTTGAATGATATTGGACTAAGCTTAGTCATCAGTTTTAACGAATGACCTAATGACTTCTATTTACCTCCGAATAATTATAAACGGACGTTTTGGCACAGTGGTTCAGAGCGTAAGCCCCTCCGCTTACTGGGTCGGATATTCCCGAACGGGACAAATCTTTGTGTCACCCCAAATTATTTCTTTCGGTCTGGGTATCTGTTTATTTGAATTTTCATGTTTATAAACGCACCCACGACACAGGAATAAATTCTAGGCATACATTTAAAAAAAAAGAAGAAAATCAGATTATTTTTTATTCATGTAAACCATTATAGTATTTATGAATCATCAGAAAAGTAAAGACTTTACCGCAACTCCGGAATGTCATTCCTGTGGAGAAGAAGGGCAAGAAACTCCACGGTTACTCTTTTAAAATATTTTTTTACAATTTTTTCCATCTACATTTTGCTGTGGTGTATGGGAGGACAATGTAGGTTGGTTATCTGTGCCCCAAGTCTGTTCTTTTTCAACGTGTTTTATAATTATAACATGCTACAAAAATCGTGCAACCACTACGCTCGAGCCAGAAGGGCAAGGGGGCAACTATCACTAGGGCGCCTCAAGGAGGAACGGCCTCGGTTTGGGCAGTCGCTATGGGAGAAGGCGTATACTAGGTGTCTCGCCGTGGTGCTCTCTTGCGTGGGATTCTTCGACCTCGCCGGCGAGGTCGGTGTCTGATCCTGTGTGCAGTATCTGTATCCGAAAGAAGGGATGTAAGGGCATCGGGAAGGTCGGTGAGAACATGCCGCGGATGGCGGTAGCGGCTGATAGGAGGGAAGTTAGGTTCGTAGTCAGCGGCGGCTACGATTAGCGGATTTCTACGATTGGACGCATTCGCAAAATATCGGGTTGACGCCTTTTTAATAAAGGCGCAATTATCATGTCACTAAACAACAATTTTATTAAAACTGCAATAGCTGACTTGGGGCCCGGGTGGTTTAATGACGCAATGACATAAGCCAGGTCGCCATAACGTCACGGCTCTGAATTTGGTCATAATAAACATTTTAATGATATCATTGGACTAAGCTGAGTCATCAGTTTGACGGACAGCTTTTCCAGTAGTTAAGAGCTTAACTCGCTCCGCCCACTGATTTGAGTGGTCGCGAGTTCGACCCCGTGATCCACAAATATTGGATTTGGACTGGGTGTTTGTGAATGTAAATTTCGTATTCGCAAACGCTCGTAGCGTGAGCAGAGTTCGTCTCGGTTAGCCTGAGATGGGTGATCGCTTGTGGCGTTTTCATATTCGGGCGTCTTCGTGCTTAGGAAGGCACGTTAAGCCGTTGGTCCCGGTTACCACTTAGTGTGGTAGTCGTTAAGCCGAGTTGAAAGCTGTATAGGCGGCTTGATAAGTTCCAACAGCAGGTGTCCACAAGCCTGCCTCCACCGCACCTCACTGGGTCCACGTGCTAGAGTATGACGTAATCTTTCTCACCTCGATTTGTGAGAGTTCTTCGCCCACTAGTGGGATAGCATAGGCTGATACAATATATTATTATATGTATAATAATAATATATAATAGTATTAGTTAAGAAACTGTCCCACCGTTGGTCACGGGCCTCCTCTCAAACTGAGAGGGTTCAGGCCATAGTCCACCACGCTGGCCCAGCGCCGGTTGGCGAACTTCGTCTTCGTCTCGAACCTATTCGCGCTTTTATTAAAAAGGCGACAAGCCGATATTTAACGGACGCGTCCAATCATAGAAATCTACTAATCGTAGGCGCTGCCGACTATGAACCTAACTCCCCTCCTATCAGCCGCTACCGCAGTCCGCGGCAAGTTGTCACCGACCCTCCCGATGCCCTTACATCGCTTCTTTCGGACACAGATACCGCACACAGGATCAGACACCGACCTCGCCGGCGAGCTCGAAGAATCCCTTGCACGCCGGCCGGTGCAGAGCACCACGGCGAGACACCTAGTATACGCCCTCCCCCATAGCGACTGCCCAAGCCGAGGCCGTTCCTCCTTGAGGCGCCCTTGAGCTAGTTGCCCCCTTGCCCTTTTGGCTCGAGCGTAGTGGTTGCACGGTCGCCCTCTTGTTCGGTGTAGCTATAAAGGTCCCGCGGCCAACAGCGTAGATCATTCACACAGCACACACACACACAAAATCCACGCCCAACGTGTTTTGGATTAACACATAGACCACCTTTTATCCCGGAAAAATGTCCCTGTGTAAAGTCAACACGGACTAAGTCACGGGCAGAAACTTATGAAATATAAACTAGTCAAATATGAATAAGGAAAACTCATAACAGTATTGATATTATAACAACAAATTACATTGTGTTCATATCAGACGTATGTTATTCTATACATACATGATATAACACTATGATGTAAAAAGCTTAAGCCGCTCCGCCCACTGTGTCCAATAGTCGCGGGTTCGATTCCCGCACGGGACAAATCTTTGTGTGACCCACAATTATTTGTTTTGGTCTGGGTATTTGTGTATGTGAATTTTCATATTTCCAAACGCAACGTTATATATATATAATAAATCCTAGTTGTGTGTGTGTGTGTGTGTGTGTGTGTGTGAATGATGTACGCTGTTGGCCGCGAGGCCTTTACAGCTTCACCGGACTTAAAGGCGAGCGTGCAACCACTACTCTAGCCAGCCAGAAGGGCAAGAGGCGACATACTCGACGGCGCCCTCGGTTGGGACAGTCGCTGTAGGGGGACGGGTGCACTGCTAAGTGCACCGGTCAACCGCCGGCTATGGGAGGGGATCTACTACTAAGTCGTCGTCGCCCGTATTCTGAGCGGAAAGAAGAGATGACAAAGCATGTGTAAAGCTAGGTTATTTATAAAAAAAAAAAAGTGGCATTAATTTGTCATCATCATCAGACCGTGTCAGTCCACTGCTGGACGTAGGCCTCTCCCATGGCACGCCACTGAGCTCGATCTTCAGCTCTCCTCCTCCAATCCCTGCCCGCTGCCTTACGAATATCGTCGCCCCACCTAGCTACAGGGCGTCCTACTCTACGTTTGCCGACACGCGGTCTCCACTCAAGAACCAGTCTGCCCCAACGGCCATCGGTTCTGCGGCATATGTGACCTGCCCACTGCACTTCAGCTTGCTAATTCGCTGAGCTATGTCGGTAACGTTGGTTCTATGACGAGTGACTTCGTTCCGGATTCGACCTCTAAGAGAAACTCCGAGCATAACTCTTTCCATAGCTCGACCTTGAACTGGTGGGCAAGCCGCACAGTAAGTGGCCCCGTTTCGGCTCCGTATGTCATTTCAATTTGCCGTCAAATTAAAATTTCCATTATCTTAAGAACAAGACAAAGGACTGGTTAGCTGGTTAAGAGCTTAACCCTTTCCACCCACTGCATTGAGAAGTCGCAGGTTCGATGCCAGCATGGGACAAATCTTTGGCTCTCCCACAAATATTTGCTTCAGTCTTCACCCACAGCATAAGAATAATTCTAGTATGAGGGTATTCCCTAGTATGGGGGCTGCATATTTTAAGTGAAAAAGAAATGACTGCCTTGTTGGTCTAGTGGCAAAGAGCATCGCTTTGTGATCATGAGGTCCTGGGTTCAAATCCTAGGTCGGACAAATGTAATTTTTCAAATTCCAGTCCAGAGTCTGGAATTGTGCCCGGTGTATGGCAATAGGCTGGCCCCCTATTACATGGGTCCTATCATCGTCGGCGAAGCGTGGGTGTACTCAGTCCACCTCTGCCACCCCCAATGGGGAATAGGCCTGACGGTGTTTTTTTTCATTTAATAGAATATGTTTGGATTATAGACAACTAGCCTAACCCGCAAGGGGTCAAGGTAGATTTATACATACCTTGCTTTACAGGTGTTATACAGAGAATTTTATTTGGAACCCAATACCCTTTATGTGGTAATTATAATTAAAGTCCAAGGACTGATATGAACTTTTTTTTTCTTGCCAAAAGCAGTGATAGTGGTTAGACCATTGGACTGCAAAGTCAGAGGTCTCGGGTTCAAACCCAGGTACCGCACCTGCAGTGGTTAAGAGCGTAAGCCGCTCTGCCCACTGTGTCTAATAGTCGCGAGTTCGATTCCCGCATGGGTCAAATCTTTGTGTGATCCACAATTATTTGTTTAGGTCTGGGTATTTGTGTATGTGAATTTTCATGTTTTAGAACGCACCCAAGACACAGGAATAAATCCTAGTGTTGGCTTTTTTAACTAAAAAGCTGTTTCAATAGAAATGCACTTGAAATTAAAGAAAAAAAATACAAACTACCTATATTCCCCAGATGGGGGAGACAAAGGTGTAAATACCACCTGTAGTCCACAAAGGGGTGATAGAAGTGTATTATATACATTTACTTATTGTTGATGATGTAAGCTCCAAATTTAATGTAAAAGGAGCATTATACAGGGCATAATACCAGACTGACTTTGCAGTCCCTCTCAGTTTGAGAGGAGGCCCATGCTAACGCTGGGACAGTTTCTTAACAGGGCTAATATTATTATTATTATAATACAAGAGAGATATTATGAGAGTGGAGGAAGCCAGACAGGTCTGTAGGGAAAGAACCTGTTGGAACTCTGTACTCTCTGCCTACCCCGCGAGGGAGCTGGTGTGATGATACAGATAGATAGATTATAATACTAGACTCCGGTAACTGATATCTGAGAATTTGGTATATTTATAAAGTGGCTATCACAAGGTCCTGAGTTTGAATCCCAGATCAGACAGTGTAGGATTCTTTGTATCTATCTATATGATCACGCCAGATCCTTTTTAGGGTAGGCAAGTGTAATTTTCTTTTTCAAATTCAAAGGCCAAACTTTTTTATTGTTTAAGCCAAAAATATATAAGGACTTACAAACATCAATATTATTACATTTTTTACATCTACCACCGGATCAGAACGCGGCCTCCACTGAGAAGATCCAGCGAGAAACTCAGTGAGCTAGTCTTTACGTTTTTTTTATTCGATTTTTGATAAATATATTGCCAGTATAAGTTGTGCCCAGTATGACAATAGGCTCGTCTCTTCTTACAGGGGGGCCCAACATCGTTTTCCATGAGAGGGTGTACACAGAACACTTTTGCCACCCCCATATGAGGAATATAGGCGTGACGATGTTTATTTATTATATTTTTACCAAAAAAAGTTGCTGGTCATGTACTCACCATCTTGCCAAGGGTTTGCAGGTTCGAAGTACTGTGTAACTAACTGGTCTTCTTCAGGGAACCTCACCGAACGGGCCGCCTTCTGCGCCTTCTTCTCACCATCTTTCCCATAATTCGTAGGATCACCAAATTCACCACTTTTAATTGTAATTTTTTCACTGCCGCTAGCACATGCTGTATCGTTAAAATGTTTATCAGGATCGACAGACATATCTAGCGCGTAATCTATAACATATTACTACAATAGGCAACATTAGCAAACGCACATCCCACATACGAAAAATAAAATAATATTCTAAATAATTCACGTTACACTTGAAAAAACACAGGCCTTGCGATCGATCACATAATATTATTTAACCACGTTAATTCACCGGCCATTACGTATTTTTTACAAGTTTCGATGGGCTAGCTGTTTTTTAGATTGGACTTTTTTTATTGTTCGTTTCGAATCAAAACATTCCGCACCTTTCATACTACGTTTGCCGCCATATTGGATTGAGAGAGACAAAAGGAGAGCTACCGGTATGGATCGCTAGAGGGCGCGGCTACGAGACAATGTTGCCATAATCAAAATCGTATTTTTAGATAAATTAGTGACATCTAGTGCCGAGTAGATACAAACAAAATTTGACATATTAGAATAAATTATGTAATAAGTTGACAATAGATGGCGCTCTCCGGAACATACTTCGCGTACGCCACGCCACTACAAATAAGTTTTACTTATTTTATAATAACGAGGCTTTTGCTCAGCGAGGACATTATAGACTGAATAATAATTATATGATAACAAGTTTTAATACGTACAACTATTGCCTATTTCATAAGATACTAATGTGAAATCTACATCCTCACTATTTTCTTTCTGTTAGATTGGGTACCGGGTGTTAGCTGCCCGAAGACGGAATGGTGCGTGCAAGCGTGCATATTGGTGAATGCGGTACTGCAACTGTTACTGTAACTGCATGCAGTGTATTAGACACCCCGATTAGAGAATTGCTTCATAAAGTCAAAACGAAAACCAAATTTTCAAATTTAAAGGTTTTTACCCATTTTTAAAGCCCTTTTATACACCAATTAACAATGAAACTTGTACGTATATGTGTGTGTTTTGAGAAATACGTTTTAGGAATGCGTTTGAAATCTTCTTCTTGCTATGAATCAAGAATAAATTTATTTTTTTATGGCGCACTGAAGGAGTAAAAGCATTTTTTGCAAATTTAAAAAAAATGTAAAAAACTTTAAAAATTCTTGGAATCGATTCAGTTACCGATTTAGAACAAACTACTTTCAGGTCTTGCGTTTATTATGTTACAGCTTGTATATAAGTAACTATAAAGTATATATCATCATCATCATCATCATCTCAGCCTATACTTGTCCACTGCTGAACATAGGCCTCCCCAATCGCTCTCCAGCGCAGCCGGTCCTATGCCACCTCCAACGACTTCCTGCGATCCTCACAAGATCGTCGGTCCATCTGGTAGGTGGCCGTCCCACGCTGCGCTTGCCAATACGTGGTCTCCACTCTAGAATCTTTCTGCCCCAACGCCCTTCCGATCTTCGCGCTATGTGGCCCGCCCATTGCCACTTCAGCTTACTTATCCTATAGGCCTAAAGTAAAGTATATATAAAAGCTAACAAAATGTGCGCGATCTTCTCACATGCATTTTGTTAGCGGTTTGGGTATGAATAAAAGAGCAGGCGCCGTTCGCGCGCCCACCACAGAAAGCGCTCGCACAGTGTATGAGCAGAGCGTCACCAATGCATAAGCAGATTTCACCGCTATGTTATCCAGACAGGTCCATATAACACTGCTGGGCGGGCATGGACAAGAGCAACTATCGTAGATTTTCATGGCAACAAACGAAATTTGGCAACTGGCGTTTGTAGGCAGTAAAATAATTCAGTAAATCAATCTCGCCCTGAAGAATGACAAAACAGATATACAATGTGAAAGTGGAAGGATGCAGGTACCGGGGAAGACCTAGACTATCTTACCACGACCAAATAAACAGAGTCTTATCTGATGGAAAAGTCAAGAGTCTCCGTAACCGGCGAGCGTGTATGAGACGAACTATGAGAGTCGAGGAAGCCAGAGAGGTATGTAAGGAAAGAACCTGTTGGAACTCTGTACTCTCTGCCTACCCCGCAAGGGATCTGGCGTGAGGTTATAGATAGATAGAATCTCGCCCTGGACTAGATCAACATTATTCGAGTTGAATTGGTAACACTGCTACAATGAACATGATCTCAAGAAGAAAGCAGTTAAGCAAATGTTACTGCCAGTACCACTGGCCATGAATGCAATCCCACTGGTCATTTAAGCTACTCCAGTGGAGCTGAAAAAACTAAAAACAATTTATTTTCTCATCACAAATGTGCACCATATACCGAATACAAAAATAAAAAAAGCTTAAATGAATTACTTGACTAGGTGGGCATGGCTCTCGCGGAAATGGCATAAATTTTAGTACGCACACGCACACATTGACATCTATCGAACAAACTTTCAAAAAATCGAACACTGGAGTCGCGCCCACATAGTGCGTAACTGAGGCCGCTTTAGGCGTCATTTTTATTTGCAAATTCAACTTCACAGGTCTTGGTCTAAGTAAAGAAGTCAGGTCCCACAAGGTGGACCTATGACCTGGTGCAGGTCACGGGTAAGAGCTAGCTGGGTACAGCACGAATCCGCTCGTCGTGGCGCTTTTGGGGAGGGCTTTGAGGGCTAAAATAACACACTAATTTGGGTAACTAAAGTTATTTATTAAAACTCAACATCACATAATCATAATGTACACACTTGACTTACAAGCTACGCTCTGTATAACTACATTTACAATGTATGTGTATAATTGTATATTTTTGTCATGAACTTAAATTCCATGCATTTGTGTATAATAATAAACATCTTTTCGTATAAGGACATAACAATTTCATTTATAGTATATACCCCCCAGAGAAATAAAAAGCAAACGGAATGAGACATCATACAGCACAAAATAAATAAACACAACGTGTGCTAACACCCGCACTCACACGCAAAACTAAAATTTACTGGAAATTGGCAAAAATGACTTAGGGAACGTACCCACACTACGTGAACCATTTTTTACAATTTCTTATCGCCCCCCCCTTGGTGACCACCCATAGTACATGCCAAGACCGCACCCCCTCTAGTTTTCACGTAATAATTCATAAATACGGTTTTCAATAACTTTTTGCAAACAGAAAGTTAAAAATAAAATAATATCGCCTAATTTGTTTTTATTAATACAGCCCTTGCTGCGTGACGCCCAGAGTGCCTGCATACTTATAGTTACAAGTGGAAAAAACATTACCAAAAAGAAAAAAAAACTGACAACTGCACTGCAAACTGTTAATTTTCAATCAGCTGGCGTCCCGGTATTTCGGCGTCAATGTTGCCACCTGTGGGTTTTAAAAGCGCTAAACGCTGCGCGCCATATTAGAATATAGCTCGAAAAAGCGCAAAATTTCCCTAGAGGACATTGACTAGGTGACGAAAACCTAAGTGACCAAGCGTGGTATTTTGAAGGCCTCCCTCCCACCTCTGAACGGGTCATGTAGTATGGGTACGTTCCCTTAGTTTCATAATCTATTGGCATTATCAAAAAACAAAGAATAAGAACTTAACGACGGACGATTTAGCGCAGTGGTTAAGAGCTTAAGCCGCTCCGCCCACTGTGTCTAATAGTCGCGGGTTCGATTCCCGCACGGAACAAATGATTGTGCGATTCACAAGTATTTGTTCCGGTCTGGGTATTTGTGTATGTGAATTTTCATGTTTGTAAACGCACCCACGACACAGGAATTAATCCTAGAGTGGAGGTAAGTTCTATAAAAAAAAAAATATTAACTTTCCACCGCCGCAACGTACAGTATCGAAGTTATAGATCACATACTTTACAGGAAAGCAATATGAACATAAATATCGACTTTTTCTAGTATAAGTTTTATTAGTATCCTGAAAATGTCTCATATTCAACAAGTTTTTCTTTTTCCTAAGCTCTTTTATAATATTGAACTCACAATTAGCACAATAAAATATAGGTAAGATATTTTTCAGATTTAATATTGTACGTTGCTGCAGTCGACTTTCCTCAATAATTAATATTTGAACTCGATGTTACAGAAAAACGTTTCAATCAGTCAGTAAGCATAAACTAGGCAAAAATCACTTCCGCAATAATAAATTTACTTTCAATCATAATCCAATGCATAAAACTGTTATTTATTTCTCTGGTCAAGTTATAAAATGTTATAATTAGATAAGTATATTTATCTAAAATTGGAAATACATGTATTAAGATGTAGGTACACTTACATTCTTAAACCATTTCTACTTTGACAAGTCAGTGGGAGTTTCTGTCAAAGTGAAATTTCATTTGACATTACACATTCATTAAAAGCCGTTATGGCGTTTCATTAATATTTATATTTGAATCTAAAACTAAATAAATCAATTACAGTTCGCTTCAAATAGCCTTAAGAGTGTGTAAACCTTGGATGTCAGAAAGAGGTAACTTTACAAGAGGGACATAAACCTGCTCCCTGGAAGCTTTAAAATGTTGATAACTAAAGACTATTCAATTCTCTGTCTTTTACTGTGCATTTTCAAATGCATACGAGACAAATTTCATTATAGGTGAGAAGTTAAGATATTATAAATGAAATCTAATGAAAACTTCGAAATACTGCATTCCTGAGGTTTCTACGACGAAAATTTGATTTATTTAATTTTAGTTAAACCAAGCAAGATATTATTACAAATGAGTGTAGTACCTTAGAATTTAGTTATAATCTTCTCGTATCCTCTCGATGGAGACGATGGATATATTTTTGACGAAACTCAACATTCAATCTCATCATCTTAAAAGATTATTCTCTTTAAGATCAACTTTTAATAATACATAACACATTTTATAAATGATTCGATCTACAAAACTCGTCCCAACCACTGAGTTATTAAGTACTAGAGGAGACACCTCAACTAAATTTAATTTACCACTCATTAGAGTGCATACACTTTAGCTCACTTAGTGTCAGATGCTTCCAACGAGACACCTTCGAGTGCAAAAATATGCCTTCATGCGCACTGACATAATGTTTAAATAACTCGAGAAACATAAGATTATTATTTATAAAACACAATCTTCCCCGCCAACCCCGCTATCATCAAGTAGCATGATATTTTTGTTTAAAATAGCATCTCCAGTATCTAGCGCATAATAACTCGAATGGTCCCGTCCTTTCTCCTATCGCTCCAACAGTGAAAGTGCGAAATATTGTGATTTAGCAGTGTCGATAAAAAAGTCTTTTGAATTAAGCCTTTTTTTATTCAAATTAGAGTACATATTCAAATATACTAGTATATTATATAATATGCTAGTATAAATTCCAATAGGCTAGAATCGTCATGCAATAGGTTCCTGCGGATGGACATCGACGTCGGGGCAGGCCTAGAAAACGTAGGCGTGACGTCTAGATGCTTTTCAAAAAGACTAGCCAGAGATGACCAATCACAGGTTCACCTTTGCCCAGCAGTCGGACGGAAAAGGTTGGTTCAAACTAAAATCTATAGTTAAAATTTATTGATGTGTTATTTAGTTAGTTATTACATTCGTCCAGCAATTTTGACTATAATTAGCAATAGCAGAGAGTTCGGATTGAGTCTTTGTCGAATATCTATATATCTTAATATCATAATGTCCTCAACAAATATATTTGTACCTAAGGTAAGTATATAAATTTTAATAACAATTTTATATAAAAATATTCGATTCGAAATACCTACATAAGTGTGTTTGGACGATTTTTAATTATTATTAATATTAAAATTTAAAGTGACATTTCGTAAGCGCCTTAGATCAAAATCAAAAGATATGCTGGTGCTTCTTTTTATATGACTAAATTAAGCACAGAACGATTCACAGGTATGTGTAAATTCACAGGTATTGTGAAAAATCATATGAAATTTCGCCACACCTGCTTCTTTTATTTATAATGGTTGCTAAAGTCTAAAGGAAAACTAGCCAATCTGCATACGTCGAATTGTTGAGGAGCTCGAAATATGATAAGTAATTGGAAATCTAAATCTGTATTTTCAAATATCCTTTCAAATTTATAAATATATTAGTCAAAAATTAAAGGTTTTAGAAATGTATTACCAAATCACTTATTTAATTACTATTTAAGACATTAACGCAGACTGACATATTTAAACTACTGACATTCCAGGTTGGCTAGTTCACTGTTGTGTCGACGATATGAAATCGCATATTGTTCGGATTTCATTGCTTAGCAGAGCGATCATAATTCATTCTTTACTTTAATAGTAGTAAACCAGAACGAATGCAAGGATTGTGGTTGGTAACGATGTGCTGGAGCAAGTGAATGAGTTTGTATATCTTGGATGCGCCTTCAGTAAGGATGGGAAATACACCGCTGATATAGAGAGAAGAGTGAATCCAGGTAATAGAGTGAATGGTGCGATGGGAAGGCTACTTGGGAGCCGGCACTTAAGCCAAAAGGCGCAGCTGGCCATGCATAACGGAGTGCTTGTCCCAACGCTGTTATATGGCAGTGAGAGTTGGGTATGTAAGAAGGAGAACGAAAGCAGGATAAATGCGGTCGAAATGCGATCTCTGCGGAAGATGTGCGGAGTCACACTGACCGACCGTATTCGCAACAGCGTAGTAAGGAAGCGAGTAGGTATGAAAGCGAGTAGGTATGAAAGATAGTATCGGTGTAAAGATGAGAAAGGGCATGCTCCGTTGGTTCGGGCATATAGAAAGAACGCCAGAAGAAAGAATGACAAAACAGATATACAATGCGAAAGTGGAAGGATGTAGGTGCCGGGGAAGACCTAGACTATCTTACCATGACCAAATAGACCGTGTCTTAGCTGAAGGGCAAGTCAAGAGTCTCCGTAACCGGCGAGTGTGTATGAGACGAACTATGAGAGTGGAGGAAGCCAGAGAGGTATGTAAAGAAAGAACCTGTTGGAACTCTGTACTCTCTGCCTACCCCGCGAAGGAGCTGGCGTGATGATATAGATAGATAGTATTTTTTTGTCGGTGAAAATGCTGTGAATAAAATTGAAATTTCATCACATGAAATTTAATGAAATGTAGTGTGAATGTATACTCTGTTGGCCGACGAGCTTTTTCACCGAGCAAGAGAGCGACAGTACAACTAGGCTCCAGCCAGACGGGCAAGGGGGCAACTAGCTCAAGGGGGCCTCAAGGAGGAAGGGTCTCGGCTTTGGCAGTCGCTATAGGGGAGGATATAAACTAGGTGTGTGTGTGTGTGTGTGTGAATGATGTACGCTGTTGGCCGCGAGGCCTTTACAGCTTCACCGGACTTAAAGGCGAGCGTGCAACCACTACGCTCTAGCCAGCCAGAAGGGCAAGAGGCGACATACTCGAGGGCGCCCTCGGTTGGGGCAGTCGCTGTAGGGGGACGGGTGCACCGGTCAACCGCCGGCTATGGGATTCTGAGCGGAAAGAAGGGATGACAAAGCATCGGGGGGGTCGGTGAGAACATGTCGCGGCCGGCGGTGGCGGCAGGGGGTCGGGGAGGAATAAACTAGGTGTCTTGCCCGCGTAGTATAAACAGTCCTAACTCGTGGACAACCACTAAGTGAGTCTTAGTGTACAATTCTCACGAATTATAAGCATATTTTTGCTTGATACTAAAAAGGGATGTTAAACATCTATCTCTTTTATTTTGATCTAATATAAGCGCGTTTATTAACATAGGCATTGTATCAAGGTGGTATTTGGAGTAGCGTTTCTGCATTTTTCATTAATAGATACGATAAAGATATCGTCGAACTTCTCATTACGCACGTAATGTGTGAAGTAACTGTTACATAACTTGACGTATTAGCCCGATATATCGATATACAGCTATGCCTGTATTCCCTACACACAAGTGGGAAATGCGTACACCTACCTATACTTCGCTAACGATGTTAGTTCCCATTGTAAAATGGGGGTCAATCCTACTGCTATTTTGCCGGACACAATTCCAGGCTCTGAACTGCTACTAAGTTTTTTATTTTATAAATGTGGGTCACACAAAGAATTGTCCCGTGCCGGAATCGCACGCACGACTTCTTGACCCAGTGGGCGGAGCGAATTAAGCTCTTCTTGTTCCATTGGGGACAAAGCCGTCCATCAATCCAATTTTGTCCAATCACATTGGGAGCTAAGATCGTCGGCGATAAGTAGGAATACACAGTACACCTCTTCCACCCTCAATTGAGGAATATAGGCGTGACGGTGTGTCGGACACAGAAAACACAACTTTAGAAATACAAGCATTATTTAAAATATTTTTTTGTGATTCTTTAATATATTTAAATATATAAAATTTCAGTTGGCACCTTTAAGATGCCAATTTTTTTATAATATGGACTACAACTGTTGTAATAACGTAGAAAATATGGACCGAAAACATGAGAAACTTGGCATGTCTTTCAAAATCTTATTAGATCCTTTCAGCCGAAGTTGCTGCTAATAGTTATTTGCTATTGCTAGCAGCTATTTGCTACTGCTCATGCTATTTGCTACTGCTAGAAGCTATTTCATAATTTAATAAGATCTAAACTGCAATTTGATTTAAAAGAAAGAAAAGCATTCCTCATATTTTCAGTCTATATTGTAAATACTGCGAACTTAAATTTTCCTATGTAGATGGCGGTTCCAAGGCTGTGCAATGCATAGGCAAATAATTAGCAGAGCCGAGAGAGATTATTAATTACTATGTTATTGATGACTGCCTCGTTGGTCTAGTGGCAAAGCGCATCGCTTTGTGATCGCGAGGTCCTGCGTCCAAATCCTAGGTCGGACAAATGTAGTTTTTCATGCGGAAACTTCCCAGTATGAGTCCGAAGTCTGGAATTGTGTCTGGTATATGGGAATAGGCTCGCCGCCTATTATATGGGTCCTAAGCTTGTCGGCGGAAAGCGGCTGTACTCGGTACACGTCTGCCACCCCCGCTCGGGGAATATAGGCGTCACGGTGTTTATAATTACTATTCTTAAGTTAGTATGATGATTGATATAATAATAATAATATCAGCCTATACTACCCACAGCTGGGCTAAGGCCTTCTCTCACAAATCGAGGTGAGAGAGATCAGGTCATACTCCACCACGTGGACTTAGTGCGGTGCGGTGGAGGCAGGTTTGCGGCCACCTGCTGGTGGAACTTATCAAGCCGCCTTTAAGGCTTCCAACTCGGCTAAACGACTACCACATTAAGTGGTAACCGGGACCAACGGCTTAACGTGCCTTCCGAAGCACGGAGACGCTCGAATATGAAAATGCCACAAACGGTCACCCATCTCAGGCCGACCGAGTCGAACGCTGCTTAACCTTGGTGATCGGTAAGAACACTGCGGTCGCACACCGCTACTAGCACCTCCATTGATATACTACACTTAAATATGTAGTGTAATTACATGTAATAAATGATTTTTGATTTGCATTCTTATGAAGTAGGCACAGCTGAATTGCCTACATGCGATGCACGCTATGCAAAAAAATTGAAAGTTAATGTCGCATAAGTACGACAGGGCTGTTTAATAGGCAAATATTTGAAGAGTCCTTTAGTTAGGTTGACTACCTCATAGGCCTATGGGCGTATAAAGTCTCGTATAATTTACATCTTACGAGACATTCATCGTGTTATTACACGGAACAAAGATGATCTTATTGTACATTCCACTCATCTCCATAGAATTAGCAACTCTTACATGGGGCAATGTATACGCTTCTACAACAAATAACCCATAGCTATCCGAAATATGCCTATTAATAAGTTCAAAAAGGCTGTAAAAACTAGATTATGTAGTAAAGGATATTATAATATTTGGGTTTACACTCTCTGCCTACCCCGCAAGGGATCTGGCGTGAGGTTATAGATAGATAGATAGATAGATAGATAATATTTGGGAATATATCGACGATTAAAGTGATTGGGTTTACGGAGCTCCTCATTAAGCAACTTCTTAATACATTTTTGTAAAATACATAGAATAAAAATTGATAAACAGAAAGGCCAGTCCGATTAAGTTAAATGACTAGCCCACTGAGTTACTCGCCGGATCTTCTCAGTGGAGGCCGCGTTCTGATCCGGTGGTAGCTTAGTAGTTTGATTAGATAATACACTGACAATTTGTAAGAACCCCCGCAGGGTTTATAATAATATTTGAGGGCCCATCTAGTAAGCGGCGGGTCACCGCCGGCCACGGGTAATTAGGTATCACTAATTATGGCCGGTGTCCCTTTGACATAGTCCAGTTTTTGTCCATCAAACCTCATTCACATAGCCCTTGTTTTCTTTCCATAATTTACAATAGTCCTTGCACCTGCCGAGGTCAGTTCACTGGTTATGTTTCTTCATTTTCAGCAAGTGTCACAGCAAGTGGCTTACATAACATTTACTTCTCGCAAAGGGCCTCTACGTGTTGAACCCATGTCCCCATGCAAGCCTTTCAAAGGTCCGGGTAAAGCCAGCGAATAAAAAAAAAATAAAAAAATAATAATATTAGCCCTGTTAAGAAACTGTCCCACCGTTGGGCACGGACCTCCTCTCAAACCGAGAGGGTTTAGGCCATAGTCCACCACGCTGGCCCAGTGCGGGTTGGCGAACTTCAGACACCTTCGAGAAACTCTTAGGCATGCAGATTTCCTTACGATGTTTATACATTTTTATTTTTTTAGTTTAGGAGCTCAAGATAGCTACGCGCTTTATCCGCCACTAGACTAACGAGGGAAGCAATTTCTTTGACCAGAAAATTTAAGTTCACAGCAATGCTTATGTATAATGTTCCCAAGTTATTATTATCTATGATTTTTGGTCTGCATACAATGTGTATATGAACTTACTGACTAAATGTGTTTTGGGCACTGCATATGTCACTGATTCTCTTTCTTCACTTTCAAGTCGAGGACACCATCTGAAAGTATAAAAATAATGAATAGTAGTTGTTGAAGTGGAAGGATGCAGGTACCGGGGAAGACCTAGACTATCTTACCACGACCAAATAAACCGAGTCTTATCTGATGGAAAAGTCATGAGTCTCCGTAACCGGCGAGCGTGTATGAGACGAACTATGAGAGTCGAGGAAGCCAGAGAGGTATGTAAGGAAAGAACCTGTTGGAACTCTGTACTCTCTGCCTACCCCGCAAGGGATCTGGCGTGAGGTTATAGATAGATAGATAGAATAGTAGTTGTCCTATACTATTATTTAATAATCACAGTTAATGGAATGACAAGTAGTTATTTTCAATTTAGTAAGCCTTTATTTTTGTCTATATACTCTATGCCTTTAATAATTGCTTGAGTGGGTTTAGTTGTGAAGCGATGACAGATGACATCTGTCAGATGACGAATCACCGATGACAGATAGTCGATGTAAGATGGCGGACGGCGCTGCGTTGTGATATGATTGGCAACGGGGCAAGCGGTCGGACGTATCGCGGAGCGGCTAACCTCACTGCATTCCATGTGACAATATTAATCTCCTACTATTGTGCGCATACTCGGATATCAAGGAAGATCAGTGTGCCGGACGAGACCCCAGTGTTATTTCAAGACTTCCTTTACGATCGGCCATCATGCGGACGACTATGAAACCGAAGATAAATCCACCTTGGAACGCTGGGCAGAACGCTGGGCAGCGTTCGGGAAACTGCGCAACATCTTCTCATCCAAAATACCTCAGTGCCTTAAGACTAAAGTTTTTAGTCAATGTGTGTTACCAGTGATGATATATGGATCAGAGACGTGGTCTCTTACAATAGGTCTCATAAAAAAGCTCAGAGTTGCTCAGCGAGCTATGGAGAGAGCTATGCTCGGCGTTTCTCTACGCGATCGAATCAGGAATGAGGAGATTCGTAGAAGAACCAAGGTCACCGACATAGCCGTTAAGATTAGCAAGCTGAAGTGGCAATGGGCGGGCCACATAGCGCGTAGATTGGACGGGCGTTGGGGCAGAAAGATTCTAGAGTGGAGACCACGTATTGGCAAGCGCAGCGTGGGACGACCGCCTGCCAGATGGACCGACGATCTTGTGAAAATCGCAGGAAGTCGTTGGATGCAGGTGGCATCGCACCGGTTACGCTGGAAAGCGATTGGGGAGGCCTATGTTCAGCAGTAGACAAGTATAGGCTGAGATGATGATGATGATGATTGTGCATACGGCACACCAGCTTTGAAACGGCCATCCAGAAAACCTAAATGCCGTTATATATATAAAATGTGAAAGTGGAAGTTTACTGACGGCCTGGTTCAGTGGTTAAGAACTTAAGCCACTCCCTCCGCCCACCCGATCAAGTGGTCGCGGGTTAGAGTCCCGAACGAGACAAACTTTGAGTGATCTACAACCAGAGTTGGGCAAAATTAATTATAAAAAAATTAAGTTGCAATAAAATATTCCGGATTTCGTCGCGGCTTATATGTGGTTTTAAAGTGCCCGACGTTTTGAGTGGCCTACAGCGCCCATGATCGCGGGAGGGACTGAAGCGGTTAGCGTCCAAATGTCTTTGTTATTCCGAGTAACTCAGGGGGATTAATTTAATTGTAAATGAAATTTCAATTGATTCAGCCTATAATTAAGAAATGCCCAACACTGTCCACACCCACGATACAGGAAATATTCCTAGTGTGGGACGTTTTTTGTTTAAAAAAAAAAAAAAAGAATGAAAGTATGTAGGTTCCAGGAAAGACCTAGACTATCTTACCATGACTAAATAAACAGTGTCTTATCTGAAGGCAAGTCAAAAGTCTCCGTAACCGGCGTATGAGACTATGAGAGTGAAAGCCAGAGAGGTCTGTAAGGAAAGAACTTGTTGGAACTCTGTACTCTCTGCCTACCCTGTAAAAGATCTGGCGTGATGTTATACTGTCCCACTGCATGGGCAAAGGCCTCATAAATCGAATTTAATGCGTATGTCTCTGCTCTCTGAATCTTGTAGGCGCGGATTCAATATTACTCTCATAGTTCGTCTCATACACGCTCGCCGGTTACGGAGACTCTTGACTCGCCCTTCAGATAAGACTCGTTACATCTATACTAATATTATAAAGAGGTAAAGTTTGTGAGTTTGGATGTTCGGGGTAATCTCCGGTACTTCTGATCGGATTTTAATGATTCTTTCACCATTGGAAAGCTACCTTATCCAGAAGTAACATGGTCTATATAACATAGACCCGGTAGGTAGCCCTGTTGTCGCGAATTCGCGGGAAACTGCAAGTGTTGTATAAAAAAAACTCAAAGTGCTTTTTATGTAAAAGATTTTTGTTAAATTTGGACGGGCATAGTCTGTTGGGTCATTTAATCACTACATATTATAAAAAAGTCCCCGCCGCGTCTGTCTGTCTGGACGCGATAAACTTAATAATTACCGAACGGTTTTCACCAATGGTGCGTCTTGAATCACCAACAAGTGATTCAAGAGGAAGGATTATGTGTATCAATTACCCTTAATGAGTTTGATTCCCATATTTATTTATTCAGAATACCAACAGCGATATACAATTATTGCATACTAAGATTATATATTTAAGTATAGCCAATAACAGGTTTTTCTTACTGTATATGCAAGTAATGGCAATGTTGGGAGAGCTAAATAAATTTCAAAAAGAAAAGATGACATTTAGATAATAAAAGAGCATTAGAAAATTTAATATTTAAGCCATCGTTGATTTAAAACATACTGTTTAGTGAAATATGTATATTCCTTTAGTTTTAATTAATATTACCAGCTGCGATAGTGCTATAGACGTGCTTTTTAAATTTAAGTTGAGCAAGCGATCGATGCATCTAAACAAAGTATTATAAGTGCGAGTAAGACGCGATAATATAGTGTTTTAGTGTAGTTCGTACAATGGAAGGGTACGTCAAGTAAAGTGTGTCGTGTGCGATACTATTAAAGGATATATTGGAGGAGTGCATTAAAAAAATAACTAGTCCGCCATCTTGGTTGATCCGCCATGTTGGATTTAGAATGACGTCACACAGCTAACCATGCATTGTCATTCAAACTAAACGTGTATACAAAATTTCGGCGCAATCGGTTGAAGATATCTAGTTCAAAATTGAGTTGTAAGATTCCACCCTAAGAAACATTGCAAGTTAAATAAAAGCTTGTAATAAGACATGTCTTACCATCATTATCAGTATAAACACAGGTGATCCTCCGCGGAGCCAGCTGTTTCCTCCCATGACTCTTCCGCCTCCCCTCCTTCAGCGACAAATTCAAAACCCCATTATCCCCCTCCAGAATCCCCCTGAACCCCTCCCCTTCTAAAACCATAGACTTAATATCCGAAGTCAACTTTTCGTTCGATATAAAAACTGTCTTCGCAAAAACCTTTTTTTTCTCCATATTTTCGTTTTTAAATATGTGATTCACGCTTTGCTGAACTAGCTTGTCTATGCGACACTCGAATATGTTCTTGTCTATGGTATCGAAGCATTCTGGTAGGAGGGGAGTTTTTGTCTCTGTGACTGATATCTTTTTGGTCGGTTTCCCTTGAGATTCTGTTTTTATTATTTTTATATCTATTATTGGCACTTCTGAGTTGTCTGAACGCTCTTGCAGTTTCTGAAACACAAAAAAAAAACAATAATTATAAATAATCTATCTATACCATCACGCCAGATGCCTTGCGTGGTAGGCAGAGAGTACAGAGTCCCAACAGGTTCTTTCCTAACAGACTTCTCTGGCGTCCTCCACTCTCATAGTTCGTCTCATACACGCTCGCTGGTTACGGAGACTTGACTTGCCCTTAAGATAAGACACGGTCTATTTTGTCATGGTAAGATAGTCTAGGTCTTCCTCGGTACCTACATTCTCCACTTTCGCATGGTGCATCTGTGTTTATCATCCTTTCTTCCGACATTATTTCTATATGCCCGAACCAACAGAGCATACCGTTTTGCATCTTTACATCGATACTTTCATACCAACACGCTTTCTTACTACGCTGTTGCGAATACGGTCGGTCAGCTTAACTTAGCACATCTTCCGAATAAATAATAATATACCGCCAAGCATGTATTCACATACTGAGTTCTTAGATTTACGCGAATATTACACATGAAATAAAACTATTATACTGTGTCCTTCGTTCTCGATATAAACTATATTAGCAGCTCTCTCGCGTCGCTTGGCAACCGCGCGTCATTCAGACAATTTAAAAAGTCAACGCCGCCTCTATGGTATCTGTGGACATAACCTCTGCAAGCATTCTTTTGAAAGCGCGGCAGCCGACGCTTTGTAATAAAGTTTTTGGTCGACATTTAATTTAATAATCTTGTTATGGCACTGAAATTTATATAACAAAAAGGTTGTAATATACTCAAGTGACCTTGTGAAATAAATTTAAAACATCGTATAGGCAAATTTAGAAAAGTTTACGTCCTGGCAAAGAAGTACATTCTAAAAAGATCAACCGATAGTTGTTTATTTGTGGTGTTTTTCAGCTTAACTTGTTTATTTATATAATATCTAATATTTGGAGACGTGAGTTTCGTCATATTAAAATATGGGAAAGCTTCGTCGTCCGAAAAGTAAACTTATGAAGTCTATGTCCCTATTCGTGTACAAACAGTTTAACACGAAATATACCTGAAAACGATTATTAACCGTCTATAAATTGGCAATGTTATACCTTCAATAAGAGAAATTAGGGGGACGTTCATCAATTATGATGATTGTTAAGGATCGATGGCATTTTAAGGACACGGGTGATGTACGAGATACATCGACGTGGTCCGCAAGACTTGACGATAATTCAAGGACACGAGTGGTGTACGAGATACATCGGCGTGATCCGCAAGACTTGGGGCCCATACGAGATATGTGCTGAAGGTCATACTACTCATAGGTTTCATCCATGAGGTGTTCCTGTGCAGTTCACATTTCTACAATGGTAAGAATCAAAAATGTTACCTAAAATACATACCTTAAACATGCCTAAAACAATAAATACAAAGACTTGCTATAAACTATAAGCAATTTGTCATATTATATCTCCAAAAGGAGACTTACTGAAAGGGTAATTAAAGTGACATTGTTTATGTATAACAATACATTATTAATAACAAAAGTCACTCCTTTGCAGAAACATAGTGTTTTTATTGATTTCATTATTAGACATACTTGTATAATAATACTGAAATAGCCCAAACTGGAGCTTATTACACAAAGAATTGTGCAAAATTATGAGTACTTGTATTACAAAAGTTAAATCCAGCAATACTTATTCCTGAACAGGGTTTATAACCAAATAAGCCCAAGTAATATACTAATGGCAATGCCTGTTGTAACTGACAAGCAACAGGACTGTGGATACATTCCAAATATAATATCTTATCCTACCGATGCTGCGGCAGGCAGGTTGTGGGACAATTTGTGTTATGCACAAAGATACTTAAAAGATAATATAAAATACCTGGTATATCCAGTTAACATAGAACTAATAATTATCTATCAATATTATTAACATAGACTCCTTGCAGGGTAGCCAGAAAAGATTAATCCTAACAATACAGTCATGAAACCTTTATTGAGATAAGAACCTTTAAGGTCAGCAGTATATATTTTGCATAAAAGGAGTGTTAATATAGTGGATTATCAATATGGAATTATTAACTAGCTAGTCATAGCCAGTAGTTAAAATTTCATAAAACGACCACCGTTGTAACCAATATAGAACAACAATCCTCATCCTGGGTGTGAAAATATTAAGTCACAGTGTACCTATCAGTTCACCAAAAACAACATCACGTTGGACATTGGAAATCTCCTACCAAAGAAAGTGAGGTACAAAAAGCATGATAGGCATTTTACACAAGGACTTGGTTTTTAAGTTGCTGAAAAATTCAGAAAAACAATCAGGAATACAACATGGGTTTTACAAAGAAACCATAATATTGGAGGCTAAAGGTATTCACTGACGGTGGTATGTATCTATGACACTAATAATGCCTTCAACGACAAACATAATTTTATTGGTTTTGTGCAAGTACTTGCACTTCAGACAAGTGAATCTTGTCCTACATATGTTTAACATTATGTATAGAAACATTATTATTAGAAACACTATTGTTTAATAATTTGAAATATAATTTATAGCCATTTTTATTAAAAAACTTAATGCTAACACGCTAGACCTTACAGTCATAATAAATATACTAATAGAAAATTTATTAGTACCTATTCAGTTTTCTATCATGTAATGAGTTCAATGGTTTTGGGTTCTTGATTATTTCCGGCATCAATTATAGTGTACTTAATAATATTAGAAATTTGAGGCACACACAATGGAAAGCTATACATCAATTCATCATTTGGAGAATTAGATGTTTTTACTGTATTTTTGTTTGATCATATGATATTCAATAAATAATATGTAATTAAATAAGATTATTCAAGAAATTAATAACTATAAAAAATAGTTTTGTAATTAGTTTGGAATGTGTACAGTTATTTTGAACACCAGTGATGTTTTCTGGTATAGTTATGATAACACAAGCACAAACTGCTACCATTAAAGTAACAAGTTGGTTTTAGAGCACTATATATGTTGTAATTTATTTAAAGGTGTTTCAGTAAAAAATATTGGATTGAGATATCATACAAAATTTACAATTTTGGTATTGTTATATTTAAATTATTACATCCACATGTTACATGTATCTTATAAATAGGTATCTATATATAAAAAGAAAATAAAGTCATGCAAATGACTGGATAATAATATCCATTTGAAAATTTAATGATATTATGTTGACAAGCTACGGTGGATGAAATATTGAGTTACAGTATTTGAAAGTATGGATTATCTTAAACAAGAATAATCAAAAGTATATTCTTATCACAGGTATGATAAATATTATGTAGTATCAGCAATAATCTAAGTCCTAAGGAACTTGATATTATTTATTTATTATTAATGGGGGATACATAATAATAAGTTGAGTAACACTCAATTCTCACGGTTGGACATCTAGAACTAACTAGAAAGTTACCCATTGCAATTTTTGTTTTTACTTATAAATACAGTCACATACAAAGAAGAAAAGGAAGTGTGGTATGAAATGAAAATTTCATGGTATGAAATAATTCAGTTATGAATAGGATTCCCAATATGATACAGTTGTAACCCATGGTTCGGTTTAGTCGACTGTAACTTATTCGCTTCTTAAGTTATTACTAAATTAAGGAGTGTATTTTTTAGTATTTTTAGTATCAGTAATGTAATTGGTTCAGGAGTGGTCCAATCGTATTGCCAAAACGAACGTTCGCGGGCGTTATTGCGCAAGAACGAATCGTTAAGTAATACATAAATATTTATGTAGCCAAGGATTTATTTGTCGGCGCACACTCAGAACATGGAAATGATTCCGGGATAGTTTCGAAATTTAAATTGAATTAATAATAGTGGTATAGTAATAACACTGGGGTAGGTTATGTTTGTTTACCACGCATTAGTACTGCCCTTCGATCCAGACTCTAAAATTGGGGGGGGGGGGGGCGGGGCGAGATTATATAGGTAAAGCACATAGCCTTATGTGAGGAATATCTCCAGATAAGGTGTGTGTGTGAGTGATGTACGCTGATGGCCGCGAGGCCTTTACAGCTTCACCGGACTTAATTCCATATAAGTTCATTAGTACAAAGGCCTCTAGTACAAAAAATGTTAAATTGTGATATATGTACATCTTTAAAGATTAAAAATATAACTAACATTAAATATAGCCGAATGTTGATATTAAAAAAAAAAAAAAAAAAAACATAAATTAAATATGTAATGATAGCAAAACCATTCTTATAATCACCAAGTTAATTCGTAGCCTTCGTTTGATACCGTACTCAAAAGGAGATCATATGACAAAAAAAAAAAAAAAAAAACTACATGGCAGTTGGAAGACACATTAGTGGGGAAATAGGTTTCCCTGTTATATTTGTATCATATTGTTATAGATTGGGTACTACCAGACTTTGGTTTCAGGTCTAGTACACAGTAAGGGTTTCTAGCTATCTATCTATCTCTATCTATATTTTGACGCCAGATCTCTTGCGGGGTGGGCAGAGAGTGCAAGGTTCCGACAGGTTCTTTCCTTGCATGCCTGCCTGGCTTTCTTCACTCTCATAGTTCGTCTCATAATGGTTGTCAATGATACAAGAATTATTATAAAGGATTTAATTTTATATAAACAAAACTCTAGATGGGCAATTCCTCAACTCTTGTTATATAGAAGATATCTATAGAAGAAAGATCTCTATAGAAGACATAACAGATAGAGACTGCACTGATATCTGATAAGTAATGATTGATTAATATTACCCGGTATTAATGAATTTTGGACAACAGGTGTGGTATACAAATGGGTGACTTAGTGGTAAACCATCTACTATATGCAGATGACGCGGTTTTAATAGCGCCAACAGCCACTGATCTGCAAACACTAGTCACAGTTGTGAAAAACGACTGCATCATCAATGGCTTACACTTGAATGTGAAGAAAACCAAGATTATGGTTTTTGAAAGGGAAGAAACCAGAACGAATGTAAGGATTGTGGTTGGTAACGATGTGCTGGAGCAAGTGAATGAGTTTGTATATCTTGGATGCGCCTTCAGTAAGGATGGGAAATACACCGCTGACATAGAGAGAAGAGTGAGTGCAGGGAACAGAGTGAATGGTGCGATGGGAAAGCTACTCGGGAGCCGGCACTTAAGCCATAAGGCGCAGCTGGCCATACATAACGGAGTTCTTGTCCCAACGCTGTTATATGGTAGCGAGAGCTGGGTATGTAAGAAGGAGAATGAAAGTAGGATAAATGCGGTAGAAATGCGAGCTCTGCGGAAGATGTGCGGAGTGAAGCTGACCGACCGCATTAGCAACAGCATAGTAAGACAGCGAGTAGGTATGAAAGATAGTATCGGTGTAAAGATGAGAAAGGGCATGCTCCGTTGGTTCGGGCATATAGAAAGAATGCCAGAGGAAAGAATGACAAAACAGATATACAATGTGAAAGTGGAAGGATGCAGGTACCGGGGAAGACCTAGACTATCTTACCACGACCAAATAAACCGAGTCCTATCTGATGGAAAAGTCAAGAGTCTCCGTAACCGGCGAGCGTGTATGAGACGAACTATGAGAGTCGAGGAAGCCAGAGAGGTATGTAAGGAAAGAACCTGTTGGAACTCTGTACTCTCTGCCTACCCCGCAAGGGATCTGGCGTGAGGTTATAGATAGATAGATAGGTGTGGTATAAAGGTATATAACAGGTGCTTTAAAGGTTTTGTTGGGATGGATCTACACTACATAACATAATATGTTATAGAATTTGATTATATAAATTTATTTTAAATAAGTTAGACAGACTGGTTGTAAGAAACAATATATGTGTATATATTTGTTGTGTTTGTGTTGTATGGCAAAACAAAGAACGGGAATGTGTTATAGTACAAATATACTAATGATATGTTATTTTTTAGAGGTCACGCTCAAAAAAAAAAAAAAAAATGTGGTATACTTCAACTTTACCCTTATTACCCTTATAGCTCTAAACAGCTGCTAATATAGTTTATATCGAGAACGAAGGACACAGTATAATAAGTGATCAAACGAACTTACCTGAAGTGAAGTTCGATCATTATTATACGAAGTCCTTCGTTCGAAGATATAAGTACCCAACCCGCCCTGCCCGTTGGTAAAGTTGAAATGTACTACTTCTAAAAGGAATGCTTGCAGAGGTTATGTCCACAGATACCATAGAGGCGGCGTTGACTTTTTAAATTGGCTGAATGACGCGCGGTTGCCAAGCGACGCGAGAGAGCTGCTAATATAGTTTATATCTTCGAACGAAGGACTTCGTATAATAATGATCGAACTTCACTTCAGGTAAGTTCGTTTGATCACTTATTATTTCGGATTTTATCGCGGTTTCTTTTTTGATTTTTAAGTTTCCGACGTTTCGAGTGCTTTGCAGCACCCATGGTCACGGGAGGGACTGAGGTGTTAGACGTCCAAAAGGCATAGTTGTTCCGGGGTACCCTCAAACTTCTTAATTATTTTTGTTGGTCCGATCTACGCAGAATGAGCTCACGGTGTCTTGAGGTCTTGCAGTGTTATGCTTGGTTTTCGATTTGATTATATTAATTACTGGATCCCAAGTCGATGGAAGCACCCAGCCATCTTCTCTATTGAAATTAGAAAAATCAAAAAATAAACCGCGATAAAATCCGTCAGAACAGTTTTATTTCAAGCATGTATTCCCCAAGCGGGGGTGCTAGAGGTGTGTGTACACCACGAAGCAAATACGAAGAGGAGTTAGCCTCAGGTAACGAGCCTTTGGATCGACATTCTGATCACACAAATAATATCACATTTCAACTGAAAGTATTTTTTTCATAGTTTATTAAAATACTTCTATATTAACAATGCCATCTACTGTAATATAATTGAACTTACAAGTAACAATACATGGACGAACCGTTTAGTTCTAATCAGTCTCCGCTAGATGGCAAATACATATGTGGGTGGGGCGTAAAGTCCCTTTCGCTCTGTGCCACCCGCGCAATGACACATTTCATTCTATAGAAAAGTCTGTTTAGGCCATCTCCCCTTCGTACTTGCTTAGTGGTGCTTAGTGGTGCTTGCTTGTACACCTTCATATCGTCGAGGATGTTAGGTCTCAATGTAATAGATCCGAGTCTATATCAGGCACAGTTTCTGACTGACTACAGATAGGTTTTTTAAACAAGAAGCGGTTCTCTATCGTCTAAGATCTTAATTCAGTAATATAGCACTACACTTCTACATACTTACGACGGACTGACGATTTAGCGCAGTGGTGAAGAGCTTAAGCCGCGCCGCCCACTGTGTCTAATAGTCGCGTGTTCGATTCCCAATCAATCAATCAATCAGCCTATCGTAGTCCACTGCTGGACATAGGCCTCTCCTAACACGCGCCATTGCACACGGTCCTCCGCCTTCCGCATCCAGTCTGTCCCAGCGACCTTTTTCAGGTCGTCGGTCCATCTAGCTGGGGGCCGTTCTACCTTACGCTTACCAAGTCGCGGTCTCCACTCTAGGACACGCTTGCTCCATCGGCCGTCGGTCCTTCTGCAGATGTGACCAGCCCACTGCCACTTTAGCTTACTGAGTCTGCGAGCTATGTCGATTCCCGCACGGGGCAAATATTTGTGTGATCCCCAATTATTTGTTCCGGTCTGGGTATTTGTGTATGTGAATTTTCATGTTTGTAAACGCACCCACGACACAGGAATAAATCCTAGAGGGGGCTACGTTTTAAACAAAACTAAAAAAATATTCTTGATCATCAGGCATCTAACTGTGCCAGTATCTCTCTGCCTTTTGGCCAGAATCCGAAGTCTGCCTACGTCTTAACAAACACCTGCGTTCAGAGATATAGCACAACCATGTCACATACCTGTACAATATACTTTCTAAGCGTCACGCATCTCTCTCTAATACAGTCTCTCTGTGTGAGTAGAGTTTGTCTCTCAGACAGCGCGTCATCTCTACAAGCTCGTACTGCACGCAGTTCCCGCGCCAGCCGCCGCAAATGTTCTACGCTGCGCCTGCGGCTGTTTTGTGATGCGAGCTATAAACAAATTAATATTTATAACATTGTTTATTAATAATAATATCAGCCTATGCTGTCCCACAGCTGGGCAAAGGCCTTCTCTCTCAAATTGAGGTGAGAGAGATTAGGTCATATTCCACCACGCGGAGCCACTGTAGATTGGTTGAGGGAAGTTTGTGGCTAACTGCTGTTGGAACTTATCAAGCCGACTCTATAAGGCTTTCAACTAGAGATCCGACTCGAGTGGGATTTTGTCACTCGAGTCACTCGGGTTATTTAATTACGGCACTCGAGTTTTACTCGAGTTTTCGAGTAACTCGAGTTCACTATTTACAGTCCCGGCAACTTAAATAAAGTTGTTAATTTGTAAATCGAGTTGAGAGTTTCGCTTACTGTAGTTAAAGCATTTTTAAATAGGTATTTTTATTAAATAAATAATATGGACCAACAATTATAGTACAAACACTTCACAAATCAAATGAACTTATCATGTTTGTTTACTTTCCAATATGTAAGTGTGAACTTGTTTATAACCTGTTGGCGTAGTCTACGTCGTAGACTATAATGAACTAGTAATGTGACATGTATCCAACGCCGAATCTGCTCACCGAATCTACTCTGTGCGCCAAGCTGACTCGAGTAAAATTTATTTTTATCCGAGTACCGAGTTAGACGAATTCGCTCGAGTCACTCGAGTCGCATCACTACTTCGAACTTGGCTTAGCGACATTAAGTGGTGTCCGGGGCTAACAGCTTAACGTGCCAGGCGAAGCAAAGTGACCCTCGAGTATGGAAATTCCACAAACGATCACCCATCTCAAACCGACGGAGCCGAATGCTGTTCAACCTTGACGATCGGTGAGAACACCACGGTCGCACAGTGCTACGAGCCCCCAACACAGCTTTGGTTACAATATAATTCTTGAGAGCCAGACTTAGACTATGGCGCGAAAATAAACCCCCACCGTGTGAATTCGTGGAGCCAGGAGCAACAACCGGCAGGGTACCAAGTACCATAGCCGGTATGGAAAAGGTATGGAAAAGTGCAGGCAAAGTCTGTACAGATGGGGGTTCAGAGATCCATATTTAACAGCTTGCGATTGTGGTGAGACTACAGAGACTAAGTCGCACTTGCTGGTTTTCCGGGCTCGCTTTTCGCCCCACCAGCAGTACAAAGCTTGCCACTCACTTAGCGGAAAATATATGAGCCATTGACCCGACAAGAAGAAGAATATTATTCTTGAACGTAACCATTCCATTCATCATGTTAATACACGGATCAAAGATGATCTTATTGTACATTCTATTCTTCTCCACACAATTAGTAATTCTTTCGTGGGGCAATGTATACGCTTCTACAACAAATTACTCATAGATATCCGAAACATGCCTATCAATAAGTTTAAAAATGCAATCAAAACTAGACTATAAGAAAGGGTATTAAAAAATTTCGATTGACGATAAAACAGATTGGGTTTGAGCAGCTCCTTAATCAGCAAAATTAAGCAATGCTGTATAATACAATTTTGGATTAAAAAATGGTTATCAGAAAGGCGAAATAAAATTAAGTTAAAAGACTAGCCCGCTGAGTTTCTCGCCGACCGTGGTAGATGTAAATATTGTAATAATTTTGACGTTTGTAAATGCTCTTGTATTGGCCTAAACTCGACCACATGTAACCGCCGGAATCTTTTAGTCTCATGACCAGCACCCATACAGGGTGGATTATTGAGACGGAGCAGTAAGGGCAGCTACTTAAACCGTAGTAGCTACGGGAAAACGATCTCAGGAGAACATTCTTAACTTTTTGCGACATTTTGAACTGTATTTTCATAGCTCAAGGTTATCGAACCCACGATAATTTCCTACAAAATAAAAGGGATTTTTTTACGATTTCTGACTTTTCTAGTACTTCGTCTTTAGTTAGTCCAATAGAAGTTTTTGATCCTTATAAGAAACAGGATGGATTGTCATCAAATAAAGTTCAGGCAGCCACCAATACCCTTGGGGATTGCTTCAGGAAGTGGCGTATTGAAGTGAACCTGGACAACAGCGTAGCGGGGTTCTTCTCCAGAGGTGCCACCCCGCGCCCCTCCCTGCGCCACCCAAGAAGTAATCTCGGTCAAGTGACCATGTTTGTCAAACAGGTCACTAGGGTGTGCCAAAAAAAAATTTTCCGAAGAAAATGTTGAAAAATTAGTAAGAGCGATAAGTATTGAACTTTGATCATAAATATCTTTCAAACGCTTATTCTAATCGACTAAGCATAAGAGACCTTTTTTGTAGAGCATTTAATTTCCTGCAAAAATATGTATTGCGCATTTCATAACGTTCATTTGTCAACGACTTACAAAATTCAGAAGCAGAAATAAATGTACCTTAAAATCTTTAAATTTCAATCTTGAATATCTTTAAAATGGCGAGGCGTGCGAAAAAAATGTAAGAAACCTTTTTTGTAGAACGTTCAATTTCCTACAAAAAACTCTTAAAAAATTTTGATGTACGAACAACGAATGGTGTGATATGAATTTTTTTGTATGGGAAAAAAGAAAAAAAAGAAAAACTCTAATGCGCCACCTCTTAATATTAATATTAAGAGCTGAAACTTTAACACAATTTTTTTTTCGTCATTTCAGACGATAATTTCATGGTACATAATAAAAAAAAAATTAATATTTTTTTTTGGCACACCATACAGGTCACATATCTAGGGGTCAACCTAAACAATACCGTGACCTTCGGACCGCACATCTAGCGAGTCCATAACCGAGGAGCCTTTGCCTTCGGTCGTCTTTACCGGATGATCTGCAAGCGGAGTAAAATGCTCCTTAGGAATAAGGTGACACTTTACAAAACTTGCGTACGACCCATCATGACGTACCCTTGTGAAGTAATTTTATGTGAATTGCCTATTTTCTTGTCGCCTGTGTATCCAAAATCTGCAAATGCAGCTCAAAATGTCGCAATGAGTTAAGGATAGTCTCCTAAGACCATTTCCCTGTACGATTGAGGTAGCTGCCCTTACCGCCCCATCCCAAAAATGCACCCCGTAACAATATATTTCCTGAGCATCACACATATGTCTCTAATGCAGTATCTGCTTTTGTGTGTGAATGATCTATGCTGTTGGCCACGGGGCCAATACAGGTTCACCGGACAAAAGGGCGAGCGTCCAGTCACTTCGCTCGAGCCAGAAGGGTAAGGGAGCAACTAGCTCAAGGGCGCCTCAAGGAGGAACGGCCTCGGCTTGGGCAGTCGCTATGGGGAGGGCGTATACTAGGTGTCTCGCCGTGGTGCTCTGCACCGGCCGGTGGCCGGCGAGGTCGAAGAATCCGGCGGTAGCGACTGCTACGATTAAGGTTTCGATATATAGACAGACCTTAATAACGCAGATACTGCCCACTTCGATCTCGGTCTCCAACCTATTTGCGATTATATTGAAAAGGCAACAATTCGCTACTACGCGAACGCGTTCAACCATCGGAACCCCCTAAAGGTTTGTGCAAATAGCCGACGCAGCGCGACGGGAGCGCGAAGGTGGCGCGGCTTGGGAGCTGTAATGCACTGAAATGTACGGGAGACGCCACACAGCGCAGCCGCGCTCGGCGCGACGGCAAACGTCACGACCGAACGTAGCCCAGGGCTTGCGTCGGTTTGTTCAAATAGCCGACGGGCATTCATGGTTGGACGAGTTCGCGAAATAGCGAATAGTCGCCTTTTTATATAAGCGCGATACGTTCGAGATCGAGATCGGAATGGGCAGTATTTGTGTTATCAAGGTCTGTCTATAGACTAAAATGCCTTAAGCCATATAGCAGTATTATGCTACAGACCATTACTATCTACTTTTCGAGCATCTAACATTAGTCTCTGTGAAAGTAGCATACGTCTATAAACTGACGACCGACGGCTTGGTGAGATTAAGCTGTTCCACACACTGGATCGAGTCGGCTTCAATCTCTACACGATACAAACCGTAGTGCCACCCACAAAGATATGTTTCAGTCTGGGTGGTTTGTGCATATGGATTTCGCGTTAGTAAACGCCATTCACAACACAGGAATAATTCCTGGGGTATGTAAGGTTCTTTTTCAAATGAAAATATTAATAGACGGTGTCTTATCTGAAGGACAAGTCAAGAGTCTCCGTGACCGGCGAGCGTATGAGACGAACTATAAGAGTGGAGAAAACCAGAGAGGTATGTAAGGAAAGAACCTGTTGGAACTCTATACTCCCTGCCTACCCCGCAAGGGATCTGACGTGATGATATAGATAGATAGAGAAGATATTAATTTGTATAAGACGAACTATGAGAGTGGAGGAAGCCAGAGTGGTATGTAAGAAAAGAAACAGTTGTAACTCCGTACTCTCTGCCTACCCCGTTAGTGGTCTGGCGTGATGATATATATAAAGAATATGAATGAAACATGCATCGTAAGACGAATGTAACAGTAGCCACGACGTCGAATGCCTGCGGTCGCCGCGGGTCGGTAATCCGATACACATTGAGGTTGCATACTATCGCTTTTCCCACGAGTCACAACGTTCATAACAGTGGAATACCACTCGTCCATTCATAACAAAATAAGCATACTTTAGCTTATACTGTACAGCTTGTCTGAAGGGCAAGTGAAGAGTCTCCGTAACCGACGAGCGTGTATGAGACGAACTATGAGAGTGGAAGCCAGAGAGGTATGTAAGGAATGAACCTGTTGGACACTCTACTCTCCGCCTATCCCGTAAGGGATCTGGCGTGATCTATCTATCTATATCATCACACCAGACCCCTTGCGGGGTAGGCAGAGAGTACAGAGTTCCAACAGGTTATTTTCTTACATACTTCTCTGGCTCCCTCCACTCTCATGGTTCGTCTCATATACGCTCGCCGGTTACGGACTCTTGACTTGTCCTTTTAGATTAGACTCGGTCTATTTGGTCTGGCGTGATAATATAGATAGATAACTTACACCGTCCCACAGCTGGGCTTCTCTCACAAATCGGGATGACAGATAATAGCTCATACTCCACCATGCGGTTTGTAAACGCACCCATGACACAGGAGTAATTCCTAGTGCGGGCCTTAACTATAACTCTTCCTTAAATATGAAATTCAATTAATTCCATATTTAAAGATTAACCACATATCTGACGGGGCGGAACGGCGACATGACGCCGACGGGACGGGCAGTTGTAATGTACTAAACTACACAGGAGATAAAACACAGCTCAGCGTGACGCGACAAGGATGTGTAGTTGTAATATATGAGACGAACTATGAAAGTGGAGGAACCCAGAGAGGTGTGTAAGGAAAGAACCTGTTGGAACTCCGTACACCCTGCCGTAAGAATATAGATACATAAATACAGGAGACTCAGGTTCCGTCGTTGTCGTGTGCCGTCGTGTCGGACGCAATTACAAACGAAGCACGGCGGGAACGGGACGTCAGTACGGAGGCGAGCGGGACGCTAGTGTTGTTGCTTAATAGCTGGTGCGACGGAAAAGGTACCTTCCCGCAAACAATATGACGTACGTGTTACCGTCCCGTCCCGTTGGATAAGGACAAGAGCTTTCAATCGTCAGCAGAAAACCGTCTAGTGTTGGACAAAGCTCCCCCCCCCCCCCCCCAAACTCACTACGACGACCGACTCCGTGCTGTACGCAGACAGCTGTTACCCGCGACCTGCACCAGGCCATCGGTCCATCTTGTAAGGGCCTGGCCAATAAGCAAAAGCTGACAAAAAATTTATCTATCTATCTCTCCTTGACGCCTATGAGGAGAGATGGTCTGATATGGCCAAGGATCGGGTTAAGTTGAGAATCATGGGAGAGACCTTTGCCCAGCAGTGTGACTAAAGAGGTTAATAAAAAAAGCTACTATTTAATCATGCCAGATCCCTTGCGGGGTAGGCAGAGAGTACAGGGTTCCAACAGGTTCTTTCCTTAGAGAACTCTTGGGCTTCTCTCGTCTAGGTAATCCCCGGTACCTACATCCTTCCACTAATGCATTGTATATCTGTTTTGTCATTCTTTCTGTCGACATTCTTTCTATATGCCTGAACCAACGGAGCATACCCTTTCTCATCTTTACACCGATACTATCTTTCATACCTACACGCTTTCTTACTAAGTTGTTGCGAATACCGTCGGTCAGCTTGACTCCGCACATCTTCCACAGAGCTCGCATTTAAAACACAAACTTTACCCTGTTCTTGATCCTTCTCCGCAGTCCTTTCAGGAAGGCGAGGTCCTCTTCAGCAAGCTTCAGGGTCTGGACCCTTTCGGAGTACTTGCAGGTGGATAGTCCAGCTACTTCCTCCACCGTCATGTTGATGCCGCGAGCTGGAGTGACAAATTGTTATATCAACTGTCTACCCCGCAAGGGATCTGGCCTAATAATATAGATTTAAGAACAACCGTATCTATCGACATTTAATTACTTAGTCTTAAGAATTTACTGAGCCGAGTATGTCATATGTTAAGAATTGTATACTCGGCTAAAAAAACTAACCTTTGACATTTCTTACTTTTGACTAGTGTACGACCGAAGGTCGATTTTTGGACGAAGCCGGAACCGATTAATAGGTTATCGCCAAAACCTTCGAAAAGTCGAAGGTTTAATTATTAACCCTAAGAAATACGGTTCCATTGATTAAATTTCCAAAAAGTTATGTTGACTGTATTAACTTAACGAGATGATTAAAATAACCAACAACTGGTTGAAAATAATAACAACGAAATAATATTATTTATAATATTTAAAAAAAAAACACCGTCACGCACATATTCCCCAAGCGGGGGGGTGTGGCAGAGGTGTACTGAATACACCCACGTTTCGCCGACGATGTTAGGTCCCATGTAATTGGCGAGCCTATTGCCATATGCCGGGCACAATTCCAGACTCCAGACTCGTACTGCGAAGTTTTCGTTAGAAAAACTACACTTGTCCGACCCAGGACCTCGTGATCATAAAGCGATGCGCTTTGCCACTAGACCAACGTGGCTATTTATAATATTTATTTACTTAAAAGCATTAGTAAGTCGCAAGTCATAGACCGTTCAATTTCGGTGCTTGCTGGAAACCTTCGGCTTCGGCCGAAGCCCAAGGATTGGCCGAAGGTGGTATTTTTAGCCAAAGGTGGCCAAAGGTGCTATTTTTAGCCAAAGGTGGCCGAAGGTGCTATTTTAGCCAAAGGTGGTGGAAGGTGCTCTTTTAGCCAAAGGTGGCCGAAGGTGCTATTTTAGCCAAAGGTGGCCGAAGGTGCTATTTTCAGTCAAAGGTGGCCGAAGGTGCTATTTTCAGCTAACGGTGGCCGAAGGCGCTATTTTTAGCCAAAGGTGGTGGAAGGTGCTATTTTAGCCAAAGGTGGCCGAAGGTGCTATTTTAGCCAAAGGTGGCCGAAGGTGCTATTTTCAGTCAAAGGTGGCCGAAGGTGGTATTTTCAGCTAACGGTGGCCGAAGGCGCTATTTTTAGCCAAAGGTGCTATTTTTAGTCAAGGGTGGCCGAAGGTACTATTTTTAGCCAAAGGTGGTCGAAGGTGCTATTTTAGCCAAAGTTGGCCGAAGGTACTATTTTCAGTCAAAGGTGGTATTTTAGCCAAAGGTGGCCGAAGGTGCTATTTTCAGTCAACGGTGGCCGAAGGTGGTATTTTTAGCCAAAGGTGGCCAAAGGTGCTATTTTTAGCCAAAGGTGGCCGAAGGTGCTATTTTAGCCAAAGGTGGTGGAAGGTGCTATTTTAGCCAAAGGTGGCCGAAGGTGCTATTTTAGCCAAAGGTGGCCGAAGGTGCTATTTTCAGTCAAAGGTGGCCGAAGGTGCTATTTTCAGCTAACGGTGGCCGAAGGCGCTATTTTTAGCCAAAGGTGGTGGAAGGTGCTATTTTAGCCAAAGGTGGCCGAAGGTGCTATTTTAGCCAAAGGTGGCCGAAGGTGCTATTTTCAGTCAAAGGTGGCCGAAGGTGGTATTTTCAGCTAACGGTGGCCGAAGGCGCTATTTTTAGCCAAAGGTGCTATTTTTAGTCAAGGGTGGCCGAAGGTACTATTTTTAGCCAAAGGTGGTCGAAGGTGCTATTTTAGCCAAAGTTGGCCGAAGGTACTATTTTCAGTCAAAGGTGGTATTTTAGCCAAAGGTGGCCGAAGGTGCTATTTTCAGTCAACGGTGGCCGAAGGTGGTATTTTCAGCTAACGGTGGCCGAAGGCGCTATTTTTAGCCAAAGGTGCTATTTTTAGTCAAGGGTGGCCGAAGATACTATTTTTAGCCAAAGGTTGTCGAAGGTGCTATTTTAGCCAAAGTTGGCCGAAGGTACTATTTTCAGTCAAAGGTGGCCGAAGGTGCTATTTTCAGTCAAAGGTGGCTGAAGGTGGTATTTTCAGCTAACGGTGGCCGAAGGCGCTATTTTTAGCCAAAGGTGCTATTTTTAGTCAAGGGTGGCCGAAGGTGCTATTTTTAGCCAAAGGTGGCCTAAGCCGAAGCTTCGGTCGGACACTACTTTTGACAGTTTCTCAACTATAGAAAAAAAATCATGTGTAAGTAGATACTTGAATAAAAGTAACTACTTAGACACGTTTATACGGTGTAAGACTTATCTAGACGGAGCATTGCTAACAAAAATGGCGCCTTAAAGCGGCCTCAGTTGCGCACTATGTGTTCGTGATACCAGTCCAAAGCTCAGAGCAAAGTCCAAAGAAAATAGGGTCGGTCCCCCTAAGTGTTACTAAGGTTATAAGTTTAATATATTATGTGTATGTTAGTCTGTAAGGTATTATATATTATATGGCCCTGTAAATAGTACAATTTCTGATGCCAAATACGGCCCAATAATAATAATAATTTATCTATTTCAGTAGATAAATTATTATTATTATTGGGCCGTATATGGCCGAAATACTATGCACAAAGTACGCCTCTACCACCCCTGGATATATTGGGAATATACCACTGTGTGCCAGTGTTCGATTTTTTTTTATTTGTTGAAACGCAGACGATGTGCGTGTGCGTGTGCGTGTACGCACTACAATTTATCTACTCTCTGGGTAGATCAATTTTATGCCGTTTCCGCGCGTGCGATGCTCCATATAAACAAGAAAATAATCTAAGATATAGATGGACGATAGCCGAAGCAGTGATAGCCTAGTGGTTAGACCGTTGGACTGCAGAGTCAGAGGTTTAAACCCAGACACGCACCTCTTGTCTTTTCGAAAGCATGTGCATATTAAAAAAATAATGATCACTTGCTTTAACGGTCAAGGAAAACATCGCGAGGAAACCCGCACTGGGCCAGCGTGGTGGACTATGGTCTAAACCCTCTCAGTTTGATAGGAGGCCCGTGCCCAACGATGGGACAGTGTTTTAACAGGGATATTATTATTATTATTATTATTATTTTTTTATTTAAGCTTTTTCTCCCAAGTGATTGGGGTAATACCATTTTCTGCGGGCTTTTGACCAAGCAAAAATGGGTGGGTTGAGCTGCGATGATGTAATTCATAGTAGGTAGTAGGGGTATTTTTATGGATCGGGTATGGCTAGGAACTTTCTAACAATTCTACAAGTATTCAATATAGTAGCCTTTTGAAGGAGATAGTAAGTATATTTATGTAGGCCAAGAAGTTGAAGACTGGTATGTAAAGTATGAGGTATGACACCTGGTATTATTATTATTATTATTATTTTTATGTTTCTCGCTGAGATTCACGTGCGTTGGGCTTTACCCGGACCTTTGAAAGTCTTGCATGGGGACATGGGTCCAACACGTAGAGGCCCTTTGCAAGAAGTTAAAGTTATGTAAGTCACCTGCTGAGATCACTTGCTGAATTGATGTGATTGTAAACTATGGAAAGAAAACAAAGGCTACATAAATGAGGTTTGATGGACAAAAACTGGACTATTTCAAAGGGGACGGACACCCGCCATAATTATTGATACTTAATTACCCGTGGCCAGCGGTGACTCGCCACTTACTAGATGGGTCTTCAAACGGTTGACCTAGGACAACTGAGGGCAACACCGGTGTGAGCAGCTCAGGGGTGTAGAGAGGTGTACTGCGCTTTCTCCGAAATTACTCGCGGCGTTATGCTCTTTAACACTTCCACCCCTGGAATACATCGACGTAGGACCGCATTATTCTCCTACGTCGATATAGCTCTCACGACTCCTCTCTGGACGGCCAATTAAGGCTAGCCAGCTCTATTTTTTTCTTATTATAGATAGATTAAATTCTCTGCTTCATTGTTCTAGTGGCGTATAACGCGTGTTAAGATCACAAGTCTTGAGTTTGAATACGAGATCAGACAAAGTGCAGTTTTGCGATAGAAATTTTCAAGTACCAGTCCAGTGCCTGGAATTGGTCCAGTGGTTGACAGGTTAAGACGCTCCCCTCATTGGAGCAAAGGTCACAGGTTCGTTCCTCACAGAGGACAAATCTTTGTGTGACCCACAAATATTTGTTGTGAATTTCTGTATTAATTTAATTAATGAATTTTTGTAACCTCATATGGTCGGCGAAATATCGGTGCACATATTATGTCTCTACCACCCCTGTATTGGGAATATAGCATTACGTAACCATGCTTTTTTTTTACATTTTAATCCAGTATTGAGCTATTGAAAAGTGATTGAATTGTCAATGTTAAAAAGTAATGTGTATGTTTTCGCCTTAATGTGTTTATTCAAGTCAGCTGTGTTATTATCTACAACAGGAATGATTCATACTCATTTAGTAATAATCCATTAAATTATGAGCTATACATATTACATTTTTCATAAAATAGCTTAGACTATTTTGGACAACTTTTTAATACTTTTATAAAATCAGATAAGAATATAAACTTCATGTCGTTGCAAATAATTAAAAAAAAAACAATTAACCACTTTTTTTTCTAAATACACACAGATCATCATAATGCTGCATAATTTATATGATGGAAGCGTAGCTTATTAACAATTTTCGTTACTTATTATGTACACAATACTAACTAAATTCTGCGTCATATTGTCATAATACTACGGACGTATCCTACCTGTTGATTTATCCTTTCGAGAATTACGCCAAATAATTTGTATTGGAGACACTCACCATCTAATATTTCCTGGTCCAGTTGATAAGAGTACGTGTTCTTCAGATTATCGTCCATTCTTCATATTTAATCATTTGTTTTTACTATTTATTATTATTTTTAACTTTACGATAATCCAATAGGTTAGGATTTCAGGAACTGTCAATGTCATTAAGTCATGTCACGAGCAAGAAGTAGAGCTGCATTGAAATTACTATATTTAGAAATTTGATCTTATAATTTAGACGATATTTGGCTTATATAGTTTACACTCATTCTTCGAGAATTTAATAAAAGTTGGTTTCTTATTTCAGCAGGGATAGTAAAAGACTGTATTTCAGATACAGTTCGTTTTCAAATTAACCACTTTTTTTTCTACTTTTCACTAAAATGATGTGTACCAGCCCGAGGGGTGCGTCTATCTACTGCCGTGGCAGAACTATAGAAAAAAGGAACGAAGCTTTTGAACCATACCCATAGGGGTCCCGAGCACTGTTACGGGCAAAATATTATTTTCTCTATCTATATATCTATATCATCACGCCAGATCTCTTGTGGGGTAGGCAGAGAGTACAGAGTTCCAACAGGTTCTTTCCTTACATACCTCTTTGGCTTCCTCCAGTCTCATAGTTGGTCTCATACACGCTCGCCGGTTACGGAGACTCTTGACTTTTCCTTCAGATAACAATCGGTTTATTTGGTCATGGTAAGATAGTCTAGGACTTCCCCGGTACCTGCATCCTTCCACTTTCACACTGTATATCTGTTTTGTCATTCTTTCATCTGGCATTCTTTCTATATGCCCGAACCAACGGAGCATGCCCTTTCTCATCTTTACACCGATACTATCTTTCATACCTACTCGCTTTCTTACTACGCTGTTGCTAATGCGGTCGGTCAGCTTCACTCCGCACATCTTCCACAGAGCTCGCATTTCTACCGCATTTATCCTACTTTCATTATCCTTTCATTCAAAATTGAATATTCAATTACAAAAGGTACATCGAGGATACAATAGGTACATATCCCATCTATATTATCACGTGAGATCCCTCAGAGTAAGGACTCTATTTCTAACAGTACTTTATCTTCCTTGTTCAGTATATCCAGTATCCATAAAAAGTGTGACGTGATTTTTGACAGCGGTGAAAGCAGGAGAACTAAACTGAAAACCGATATTACCTATATTATTTCATTTAATTTGTTATACCTACTAAACATTTTTATTATATACAACTGTATTTGCAATGCTGGTAAACGGTCACTAAGTTATAAGTACTTAATAGTATTAAGATCTCATATTATTGTACACTTAGTCCGCAAATAAATATTTTCAAGTACAGGGTTTCAGTTCTACATACTAAGAAGCTAATCGACTAAGAGTTTGACAGATGTTTTGAACAGAACCGATAACAGACACAATTTTTGATCTGTGCAATTAAACACTTTTTTGTTTTTGCTTGATACAAGATTGTTTTTAGATTTTTTAGAAATATCTGGTAAGTTTTAACCCTAATTAAATTTATATATGTTTTAATTGAACGAATTATCATTACAACGTGTTATTTCGCATGTATTATGATAATAAAAGTAAGTTTTTTTATAACAATCACGTGGTTTCTAACGAACGCTATTTTCAAAATGTTTCTTTGTGTTTTCAACTAAAATGGTTTAGGAATACGTTAAGATTGATGTTTTGTACGTTAAGGTATAGGCGGGTCAAATAAATATCCGGATACGAGAGGTATTATCGGTAATTATTAAATACCTATTCTAGTTTTGCATGATTATTTGGTGACATGGTGTTTCATGGTATTTATCCAAAAATACACGAATATTTTAAATAACATAGTGACCTTGATATAGTTAGGTCGATGTTCTTTAATATGGAATGGCAACCGGCTGTGTCGCAGTAGTAGTAGTAAGTTCATTTCCATGTCAGTATTTTGTATACTTAATTATGCTTCTTCATATGAAACTAAGAAAGAATGACGAAACAGATGTATACAATGCGAAAGTGGCAGGATGTAGGTACCGGGGAAGACCTAGACTATCTTACTATGGCCAAATAGACAGTCTTATCTGAATGACAAGTCAAAAAGTCTATGTAACCAAACGATGGTAACAAAGAAACTATGGGAGTGGAGAAAGCCAGAGAGGTGTCTCTCATTCCTCTGTAAGGAAAGAAACTGTTGGAACTATGTATTCTCTGCCCACCCCGCAAGGGATCTGGCATAATGATATATCTATACTAATATTATAAACAGGAAAATTTTTTATTTTTGTATGTTTGTAATGAATAAACTCAAAAGCTACTGGACGGATTTCAAAAATTCTTTCATCATTAGAAAGCTACCTTATCCAGAAGTAACATAGGCTATATAACATAGACCCGGAAGGTGGCGCTGTTGTTGACCGGGTATGAAGTCGTGGGAAACTGCTAGTAGTATATATGAAACTAACTGTTCATTGATTTTTAACTTGAATTCTATTAAACTGGTGTCATTTCTTTGTATGTCATCTGTGTGTCTGTCTATATCATTCTTTGTGGAGTCGGCAGAGAGTACAGAGTTCCAACAGATTCTGTTCTTACAGATCTCTCTGGCTGTTTACACTGGGTCATCTGTTGTTTATAAAATAATGTAACTTAAATGCAATATGCATTGTGTTTATGATTTGTCATTATTTTTACAGCTGGTCACCCTCACCACTGAATCAATTGTAATAATTCTTTCACTAAGAGAAAGTGTTATATTGTTGATTTGTTTACATGAACTAGTGGTCGCCCATTGGTCGAAATTCGACCTACTCTTCCATCATTTGCTGGTTATGTTTGACATCCAGTAAGACTATAGACAAATAATATTAAAGACAAACAATATTAATCTATTCTCAATTTGACCACAGCCTTTACAATAAAACAAGAGTATAGTATATGCGTGTGTGTGTCAAATACATGTAGTGTGTGTAATGTTTTTTTTATTAATTTAATGTATTTTTTATGCATAATTTAAAAAAAATATTAGCTTTCTTCACTCCTTCTTTATATAAACTATAAATGTGGGAAATTTCAAACTCCTCCGTCCACGCAATTTTCGTAAAAAGGGGTACAAAGTTTTTGCTTCACGTATTAATATAATGATTTATGTGAATTAGATTAAGGTACTTTTCTACTTTGTTAATTAATAATGTGGATTAGGTGGCTAGATAATCAAATATAAAGGTCGGCGTGACTTTATAAAAATATATTTATTTAACAATAAATACTCAAAATACTATGCAGTCAATTAGTATTACTTAACGTCAGTGCAAACTGTAAGAGAGCTAAGTCGATATTAAATGTACTTTGCTTGGATGGCTATTTATAGGCATCGTCAAGTAAACAACTCTTTCTAGATTGTTTTTATTAATTAATATTTGCTTACTAATCAAAACAGTTATTAGAATTGGACTGAGACTATACACGTAACCTGATATCTGTTTACATGATAATAAATACGCAGCTGAGGCAAGTTAAGCTGATTCAGCAAAACAGTACTTGGAATTATTTTGTAAGAGCAATAGTTTCTTTGTTTTTTTTTTTTTTAAACGTAGCCCCACACTAGGATTTATTCCTGTGTCGTGGGTGCGTTTACAAACATGAAAATTCACATACACAAATACCCAGACCGGAACAAATAACTGTGGATCACACAAAGATTTGTCCCGTGCGGGAATCGAACCCGCGACTATTAGACGCAGTGGGCGGAGCGGCTTAAGCTCTTAACCACTGCGCTAAATCGTCTGTTATTATTGCATCATTTAATTAAGTACTTGCACTGAGCTGTGTACTGGTCTAGTATACATAACTAGATATATAAGTCGATGACATACACACTCTTGTACAATGGCTACCTAGCAAAATCCATGATTTACATTGAGTTGGTGTTTTACTAAAGATCAGGACTTAATAGTGGCGACGTTTGATGAAAATGTTCAAAATGAATAGTAAAACAGTGAAATTTGATTAGTTTAATCTGCAAACGGA